>CM058170.1:2500-4802500 GCA_030254885.1 Vitis rotundifolia
CTAACCCCTAAACCCCAACCCCTAAAACCTTAATCTTAACCCTTAAACCTCAACCCCTAAACCCCTAAACCCCCTAAAACCCAAAGTCCCTAAACCCTTAAACCCCTAAACCCTAAAACCCCTAACCCCTAACCCCTAAAACCCTAAAACCTGACACCCGAAACCTGAAACCCCAAAACCCTAAAACCTAACCCAAAACCCTAAACCCAAAACACAAAACGCAAAACCCTAAACCCAAAGCCCTAAACGCAAAACCCAAAACCCAAAACCCAAAACCCAAACCCCAAACCCCAAAACCCATAAAACCCTAAAACCCTAACATCCAAACCTTCAAACCCCAAAACCCGAAAACTCTAAACCCGAAAACCCTAAACCCTAAACCCTAAACCCTAAGCCCCTTAAGCCCCGAAGGCCCAAGCCCGGAGCCCTAAGCCCTAAGCCCTAAGCTCGAAAGGTACGATGGAGGTCAAATGATCAACGTTATGGTTAACGCCATGGGTTTTCACTTTTGAAAGTTTAGATAGGTTATTTCAGAATTAATCTACAAGCTAAACATGGAGAAGCTATTGTTACGGCTGCTAAACCCGAAAACCCAAAAGCCTAAACCCTAAGCCCCCTACCCCTAAGGCCCGAAGCCCCAAGCCCTAAGCCCTAAGCCTAAAGGGTACGATGGAGGTCAAATGATCAGTGTAAAGGTTAGTGGCATGGGTGTTCGCTTTTGAAAGTTTAGATAGGTTATTTCAGAATTAATCTACAAGTTAAACATGGAGAAGTTATTGTTACGGCTGCTACAGCTGGTTGAGGAGAGCTATTGGATCACATGCAGGAATGGAGGTAGAGGAGAGCTAATGGGTCACATGCAGTGGGGTAGGCCATCTAGTACGTGAGTTATGTAGTTTCGGTAGCTTAAGAGAAAGTGTGGCTGTGGTAGGAATGGAGGAGAGGTGAGGATGATAGAGATAGGTCTTGGGCAGCCAAATAAATTAAACCGTTGCAGGAAATGGGCGGCTTGATGGGGTTGTGCTAAGATGTGTCTTGGGCAGCTAAAAGGTATGGCTACAGCATTGGGGAATAGGACGAATTGATGGTTGGAGTAGGGTCTTGGGTTTCTCAATGTCAGTTGATTTTGTGACTTGAAAATTAGTACAATAAATGTTTAATCATTTTGTTTTGCAGGTGGGCAGTAGCCGGCCTGCTACAAGGAAGATTAGGTTTAATGAAGAAAAGGCTTTGAGGACTATAGAAGAAGTATGCACGTTTTTTTTTTTCTTTGTAGTAAGATTGAAGAAGTGAATCTTCAAATGAAATCTTCCGGAGAATGACTTTTTGGGGAATGCTGCATTTGAAAATTTCCCATTAACATCCACCATTTTTTTTTTTCAGGTTTTCTTTTGTTTGTTATGATTTTTTTTTTTTTTTCAGTGCTCTCCATTTGTAGATATATTCTTCTTGAAACTCAAGATAAATTGCGTTTTGAAATGTTGATTACAAATGACGTCCCTACTAACCAATTTTGGAAGGATTGATTCAAAATAATCATTTGCGCATGCCCCTTTTACATGGGGTATTGTATGTTGAGAAAGGTATTGTATGTTGAGAAAGGACAGAAGGTAAACCAGCTGCCCCTTTGGCTGATGTACTCGATTTTTACTTCATCTATTATGCCAAAATCCAGAAATAAACCTATATGATATATTTAAAGGCAATTTATAGATATCTCTAAAGATATTAAAAAGGGTAAATATTTTGACGTCAACCGTTCTCCAGCTCGAGTTTACCAAAGACTTTGGTGACAAGGATGTCTTCTTATACTATTAATATTTATACATTATAACATTATCATACTATCAAACCATATGATATATTAATTAATAACATTTAAATCATATAACAATATACTATTAGTATAATATATTAAATATCATATAATTAACAGATATGATAATATTAAATGTATTATTAATAATAAATGTTAATTGTTTTTTTTAAATCTTTTCTAGACATCTTCACAACCATGAACAATACCAGCAATGTCATGTAATTTATATAAATATAATCCTTCAAAATTTCATGATGAAAGGTATTAGTAATACCTCTATATTACTTTTTAATCCTAATTAATTTTAGTTAGAATATAACAAATTTTGAATTTTATAAACTCAGAGAGTTCTTTTACATTTTATCTTTCAAAATATATAGGAAAAACACATTTACCCTTTTTTTGTTCTTTTAAAATTTAAAAACTGGCTCATCATGATTCATGCCAAAGATGACAAGAGAGAAGCGGTATTCATGGGTTTTCAATTTCTGCAGCATGCCCTTATAATACGCTTTGACGGTAGATATCGATGTTAGCGTGGAGTTTCAATGTTTTATTCGGCCTAAACGAAACTAAATAAATTAAGAATAATTTTATCAACAGCTCAAACAAAAATAAAATAAAAATCTTAAAAACATTTTGATTCCTTTGACCTCCAAAAACACCCGATTAAAAACACAATTCCTAAGAAAGAAATTGTAGCTTCAAAACGAGTCCGCAAACAAAAGTGATAACGTAGAATCTGGTTTTCAAGCAACTGCACTGCTTGACATCTGCATTTTTCCCAATACATGTCACAAGATTATACTTATTAAACTTTCCTCCACGTATAATTGACCTCCAGAAATAAAAGTCTACATCTGTTGAGGCAGCCCCTCCACCCCTAAAATAATAATCTTTCTTTGTCATGGAAAAATGAACCCAAAGAATGCCGATGCATTGAACACCAACACCGCAGGAAAGCAAGTCCTAAGTCCTAACTGAATGCAAATGTTTCCTCTTACACAACTACGTGAACAGAAACCTCTTGAAGAAAATAATAACCTGGCCCTGTTCATTGACCAAATTGTGGTCAAAACAATTCCTCAGTTACAGGCGAATGAAGCAGCAGGGGTAGGGGTGGATACTCCTGTACCCAAGCTACTAAAGAAGAAGCAATTACAGCTTCCCTACCCTTCCGCACTTTCAATGTACATATAAATTAGAAAGAGAAAACGGTTTTAGCAGTTTCAACAACTCAGGAGAAACCCATCTTCCAAGAATTAAGGCTTCACTTGCAACAACTTGTTTCAAAGACAACCACAGCTTCTCCCAGTAAATGCCATGAGAATCACTCTCCATCCACTCAGAAATTTGATCAGCATCTAATCATGATGTGTATTCAAAAGGCTGAGGTGGCTGGGGCTCCTCATCTACTGCCATGGCTGATGCTGCAGCCTGCTGTCCAGTTGCTAATCCACTCGCCGGTGATGTTGTAGATGAGGGCGTATCTGTGAGAGACAGCACCTCAGGTTCAGTAGGACGCAAGTCTTTCAGGAGAACAAACCCTGATGGAGCTAACTTCACTGGGACATATCTGCTTTCTTCCAGAAATTTAATGAACTTCTCCTGAGCAGGAACCACCCTCGCTGGGTTGGTCAAAATTTCAAAAGATGCCTCAGGCTCCGCCTTCTTCTCTGAAGGGCTATCAACCTGCCAATAAATATTCCAAAAAACATATAATAATTATAAAGCACAAACAAAAATATGATGCTGTAGCTCATGGTCATAACAAGCAACCAATACTGACCAGAACAGTTTATAGAACAAAAAAAGATTTAAAATTTCAATGGATTTTTTAATTCTTGGGTCCAAATGAAACTCATCATCACCATTTCCTAGATAACAGTAGAGCGCCAAAACCAAATTAAAGCACAGCAATAGATTTTGATGTGTTTTTCCTTTTATTTTTTCAATTTTTTTATATTTTATTTCAGGACAAAATGGAACAATTGAACCACAGAAATCAGAAAATCAAGGATTAATAATGAAAGAATTTTGCAATTTTTTTTTATAGCTGTAACTCATGGGTTATTTAACAATTAAATTATATCAATTCCAACTGGGAAAAGGGAAAAAAAAAAAGGAACACACCCAAAGTTCCCATGTAAGAGAAGGATGTAGTGCATGCATTGATACAGTCGAAACAGATGGTATGTGATTTTTACCTGCATAGAGTCTCCATCCTTCTCAGCAGAGGATTTTCCTCTTCCAGAACTTTGACTGGTAGATGAAGACTCTGCCCCAGCTGACTTTTCGGCATTACCTTTCTGTTCAGCTTCTTTTTTAGCCCTAGCTTTGGCCTTCGCTGATGTTGATAAAACTGCAGTGGGGAGCTTCACAGTAGATGTAGCAGTGGGCACGGTGGTTGGTCGAGGGTACTCAAACAGTGAAGGTTTTGCATGAGATAAGAACTCAAACCTTGGGACTTTCAGGTCATAATTCAGTCCAATAAAAGCAGTGGGTGAGAATGACAGGCTAACAAAATAGATAAGGGGATACCAATACCAAAACTGGCTGAAAACAGCAAGACCAACAACTGCAGTCACTTTATCATGTTTTGTCTTAGAAAGCAACCTTATGGTCACATTCCTTCCACCAGCATCCAGGATTCCCGAGGCCAAAATTGCTCCCATCTTGCTCATGGTGTCTTCATGCTTGTCAAGAATTATTTTTTCCAATTGTCGCCTGCAATTAAGAAAAATAATAATAATAATAATAATAATAATAATAATATTAATAATAATCAGGAGAAGAAAAAGAAGGGGAAAAAAGGTGACAATGAGCTAAAAAGGATTTCTTTATAATTAAAAAAAAAAAAAAATTGTAGATAATAATAGTGCAACCTGAATCTGATATGAGCATCACAAGAAATAAACATAAAATAATAAAATAACAAGCAGCAGCTAAAAAGAACATAAAATGTCGGAAAAAATGGGTGCAATACCTGAAAGTTCCAACACGGGAATCACTACTTTCACTGATCTGGACCATAACCATAGCCATTGCAATAAGGGCACCTTGACGAACAAAATCAACAACATCTGATGTCAGAGGCTCTAGCAAAGATATTGCCTCGCTCAAGCCAGTACCAGCACAGGAAATTCCTACTGCAAGAGCAGCACCATATCGAACATGTGGGTTGTAGGACTCAGATAACAAGGAGACAATTCGAGGAGTCTACAATTCAACAGCACCATGGGATCATGCAATTCATCATACAAAGAAAAAATTGACAGAATATCCAAATGACAATTTCAATAGAGAAGACTAGGAAGCAAAAAGAAAATTTGGGAACACATTTAGACCCTAACCTGCTCTGGTTCGGAGTATAGGACAAACCCAAGTGCTAGAACAGCAGTTCTTCTGACATCATCACTCACATCTGATACAGCAAAGTGCAACAGCTGGCGAATGGCCTTGTTGTTTGCTGTTCCTTGGTAGGCCAAGGCCAATGCATACATACCACCATAACGTAGTATAGGATCCTGATCCCTAGTCATCTGCTCAATTAATGTGTCAGCTTCTTCTTCTCTTCCATACACCGTAAGGGCTATTCCCAATGCTAAACCCCTGTAACACAAAGCAGCCATATAAACAAGAGGAGAAAATAAATAAAGCAAAGCCCCAGTACAACACCCAAACTGCAGAAAATTTTACCTAATAATCTTCTCATGCTGTGTCTCATGTGCATAAGCAAGCATCTCACTTGCCTTCTCACTTGCAGTACCAACCATTAGTAAACCCATACTGATGCCAGCTGCTTCACCAGCAACAGCACTGTCAGTATAGAGCACATTTTTTATATCGTCATAGATATCTTCATCAGCAGTCCCAAGAGCAGCTAAACCAAGACCCAAGCATGCACCATGCTGTATAACCTGCACCAACAAAATATTTGACCAATTTGGATTCAGTATTGACTTGTAGATTGCTCTAAAAAGGCTAGAACTGTATTATAAAAGTAAACACCTCAACATTGCTACTGCGCAAGCTATCACGAAGGAATTGCTTGATTCCCTCTCCATGGTTGGCATGAATCAGACCAAGAGCATAAAGGGCTCCACCTTCTGAGTATGGACTGCCACCACCACCAGCCCCACTCTGAGGCAAGTAAGGTGCCATCAATGACCTTCCCTGTTGCAGGTGGCCTCTATGAATCACACCTAGCCCTGCTGTTGCACTGAACTTAGCCCAATTTGTGGCTCTGCTCAGCCAGTCCTGTAAAACACAAGACAATAAGCATGAACAATAAAGTGAAAGGAGCATCATGGAATAAAAGACAAAGGGAGGCTTAGAAGTTCAACAAATCCCACCAGATTCTCCCTGAGAAATGTATCCACTGTTGTCCCAGCGTGCATAATTGCATTAGCATAAATTGTTGCACTGTGGCAGACACTATTTCTCATCTCAACAGATTGCTTTATTGTCTTTAGAATTAGAAGATCCGATCTAAGTTCAAATTTCAACTGGCGTGAGAGTCTTATCATAACTTAATTAAAAGAGAGCCAAAAAAGCATTTACAAAATTTAACATGGAAATTCCAAAGATAGAAAAAAATGAGTCATCTCACTTGTTATGACTATATAAAAACTGTAGAGTCAATTGTATCGATGTCTCTCCAGACAAAATTCCCTTGATTTTTGTCAGTCTCTCAGCATATGATGCTTCAATAGGATCCATTTCATGCACACTCCCATTAGAAGCATGAGATCCATCTGCCATCTCAACATCCTCTGAGGCACCAGGATTTCCATTTTGAGCAGAATCAGTATCATTGTTTCCTGGCTGCACTGGTTCAGAAGGTTGAGACCTGGGAATAGAAAGGCGATCTCTCACATTCAAGAGAAAAGCTTGGTGCTCGTTCTCTACAAGATCAAAGGCTATTTGAAATGCCAGCAGAGCATCATCTTTATTTTCAGAACGAAGGAGCTTTTCTAATATGCTTGCAACACCTTCAGGTTCATCCAAGAACATCAGACACTGGCAAATACTCAAATAATCAGGAGATGGAAGCTTTTCATATACTTTAACAAGACGACGAAGAACCTGTGGAAACAATTTTAGAAGGATCATTCTACAGATGTTGCAAAAATATCTTGATATAAAAGATCAAGTTGGAACAGACTTCTATTTTTTCGATCAAGCAATCATCAGAAGCAAACAAGTGAAACAACTACTACAACCTACAAGTAAAAAAACCCATGAGTTTCCTTGCTTTTATCTTTGCAGGCCTATCTTTTCTTTAGTTCCCTTTTTTCTTTGTATCTAAGGACTTTCCTTGCTTTCATGATCAATATAATGAGGAAAAAAAACTAGGAATAAAATGCTAGTGAGAGTGGAAAATTGCACATCTCTTGATAGAAGCATAACTAATAAAAGAAAGGGAACATAGAAGCTGAAGCATCCGGAAAAAAATGCTGGAGAGGGCAGAAGATCAAATATCCATACCTAGAAAACAGTCAATAGAAAAAAAATATGATAGAAACTGAAGCATAAACCAACCAAGGAAAATAGTGTGCATCTAGACTATTTTATTAGTCTTGAATGATAATAACGATTACTATTATAACAATATTCTGTTGATTTAGTTTCTAACACATTTACTAATTAAAGGTAAATTATTGATTCACTTTCTTCACTCAGCCAATCACCTCATTTACAAAGTGACATGGGAATTATTGCCTTGACATCACCATTCTCGCATCACAAGCCAACTACCAACTGCCAAGTGGTCTTAGAATGGAGAAACCAACATGATAGCATCAGCTAAAATATCCGGGATGTAAGGTGGATGGTTTTGAGAGGAGATCAACCAACATGCCTAATGAAGTAATTTTCTTGAAAGAGCCATTATTCACAATAAACAAAATGAACCAACCATAGCAAGAAAACATATATTATCATGACAGCTAGGATCTGATGGAAAACATAAAGCATTAAGAACACATGGTTTGACAGCAACAGTCTGAGCGTCAATTATAAATCTTCGGTGAACAGACAAGATTATCCCCTTACCTCATGGCGATATTCTCTACGATTAACAAAGGAATGAGAGATGTTAATGCAATATGACAGAGTTCCATGAACATTATCACTCCTAGTGATTGCTTCCTCAAGTTTATCCAATCTTCTGCATTCAACTGCCATTCCCATAGCTTGTTGGTATCTTCCATCCACAATACACCTAAAAAAAGCAACGCTAAGACAAATAAGAGAATACATAATATAGAAGGGAATAAGTAGAGGTCTACATACTTATCCAACATTCTCTCCACAATTGCCTCCAACCGAGGATCCACCAGCGCTTCATTATTTGATTCTGCTGCCTTAGACTTAAGACTGGCATATTCATCTATAGCTTTAGCTAAGAGGAGAAACACAGTCCAAAACGTAATGTCAGTAAGCCACAGCCTTACATTTATCTAGATTTTTCCATCATTAATCCTACTTCTTAACAAATCAAAGCTTCAAAAGATATCCAGGCCATAATCAACTATTCAATAAAGTTGGTTTATCAAATTAAGCCTTCTTAAACTCCCATTTACATCCATTTCATTGGTAATTGGAGTTAAACCACATGCAATTATGATGACTTCCTGATGAAATCAGTGCAACATGCCAATCATTCTTACCAAGAAGAGTGTGTACATAATCAGAATCCTCTGAAACATCAAATAAGGGACCAGCTCCAAGTGCGTACGACAACGAGTCATTGAGCTCGCCTAGGTAATAGAAAACCTGCGGGCAAAAAGGTGTAACCATGGTTAAGAAAGATTTAGGCACATAAAGTAACATAGCAAGAGTGCCCAATTCAATATCTTAATTTCATTGCACTGAGTAGTATTCACTATCTGATGGATGCAATAGTCCACTTATGGATGCAAACTCGACAGTTCAGTTATGGATGCAAATTCGAGCTTTTAAATTATAAACAAGTGGACTTAGATATTTGTAAGGACCATAGAAACCTCAAGGAATTTCCTCAACTCAATCAAAAAAGCATAGTAACTCTGACACATTTCAATAGTAATCCAGGCTATGGTGCTACTATTATCAGCAAACAAAATAACAACAGTGCATTAATATTCTCTGAGTGCACAATCAAACTTCTTAAAATTTAAAATACAACTGAATTTTTGTCGGCAGCATAATCTCCCTGATTCCCTGCCCCTCAACCATAGCAGATGGATCAATGGCTTTCGAAGCTAGTTTCCTCAGTTATGCAGTCAATACAGCATGTCGGATGGTGACAGGTTCCAGAAACAAGGCACAAAAGATATTATGGCTTCATGGACGTTTTGACAGCAACATCTAGCCACAATGAGCGTACCATGGAAGATGGTGCAGCTGATTGATTCATGTATATGCAGGTGGATATTCTAATTACCATAGGAACTGTCAGAAGCTTTCACAGTCATTGATTAAGGAATATTTGCTTCTTTATTGTTGATGGAATTCATATTATACCCAGTTCAAACAGCAGTGCACAAGACCATGGAAATGGTGTCAAAATCCAGTCTGGTGTGATAATCCTTGTTAAAGAGCAAACCTTCATTTGTGCCAAAAACCAAGACAAAAGCATGGTAATTTTTAGGACTCCTGTATCTATGCCCAAGACACGAAAAAAATTACCCATGACACTGAGAATAGATGAATGATTCCGAATGTTCTACTCTTTTTCTTTCTTGACAACAAAGAGGGATCTTAAAGGCCTCAATTGGGATAACAAATTTTTACAAGAAAGAAGTCATCCTGTTGAAAGCAATATGACAGATTTAGTGAGAAGCATTGATTAAGGAGAGAATAAGGTGGTTCTGACCTTTGAAACTAGCAATGCAGCAAGTTGCCTTTGTCTTTGATCAAACTCTTCATCTTCATATAAACTTTCTCTGGATAAAAATATAACACAACTATCATTTCCAAAAGGCTAAACAATTCACATGTCAAATGTATAGAAATTTTAATTTTTATATAAAAAAGCACTAGTAGTTCAACAACACCAATTTTGAATGAGAATTTTTGAAGGAACAGTTTGAATTTATAACAACAGAGACAAGAAAGATTAGAACAATGAATATGTGAAATATACACTCAAGAACAAAGAAATTATGATTTTCGTGAATCTGAAATGCCAAAAATGTAAAAAACTCAACCAAACCATCTAGCACTAAAACCCAATAGGGATTAGGATACTTCAAACTTGGTATAATATCTTTATATTTGAATCCCACTAGTTGATTTTTTTGTCAGCCCATCCTGTGTTAAGCATTGATACTGATGGTTGGAGCAAGCTTTGTAGGAACCAAGCATAGAAGCTGTCACATGAAATACATACATTGTAGTAAAAATTGCCACCAAACAGCGGAACTTGATGAGCCCTTTAAGCTATGTTTAGTCCTAAAAAATCTGAGAGAAAATGCACAGGAAATAAAATAAAGAGGAAAAGTAGATGATAAAAAATAAATAAATAAAAAAAAGTGAAGGAAAATAAAAAATAGATTTAAAATTAATAAATTATTTTTAGATTCTACTTCAAACTCATTTTACTTATATTTCCTCTTCTAGTAAAGATTAATAATTTTAAAATACAATTCTAACTAATTTTAATTATATTTAATTTTCCTTTATATTTTAGATGGTGAAACCAAACATGAAAAAATCATTCTTTTTAGCATTTTTTCTTTCCTCGGTACTTTCGGGAACCAAACTTAGTAAGTTTGTCATGTTCTTTTCTCTTTCTTAATGTAATTAGAAGCGTTTGTAGTGTATTGTACGTGAAGAAGATAGCATAGGAAGACCAAAACACAAAACCAAACAACAACAAGAACAACAAGAATAAACCATATTAATACCTACAACACCATAGAGTTGTAAATTTTCAATATTTACAAATTTTTTCCTTCCACGACCAAAATCAGGACAACATAAATCTGAAAGTTAATATTATGAAATACACTTTCCTTAAATACTGGTTGAATCAAATTATAGAATGGAAAGAGAGAAAATGTTCATCGAGAAAATTACGGAGAAGCATAAGAAACCAAGCAAATTTCATTTGAAGAAAATTACAGCAAATGAGATTATACTGCATGCCTGAATCAATTATGAGAAACAAAACACATAAAAAGGGGGAAAAAACGTGAATTTCTTAATCAGTAAGAAATTGTTGATTCAAACCCTAATTCGAAGGAACAAAGAGATGGGGAGAGAGTGAGAGAGGGAGTACATGATGGGTACGCTGGTGGAGATCTCGGGCCAGAAATAGTCAACGAAAGCGTTGAGATTGGAGAGTGCGTGAAACTTGAGCATGGGATGGCTCTCGTTCAGCATCGCTAAAAGGCCACCGGCGGAGCTCACCTTCGTCGCCATAGCTGCAACACCAAGCTCTAGGGTTCCAAGTCTCTGGGAGTCTTGGCTAAGGTTGGCGCTTACGAAGAAAATTTATAGATGTGGAGAATATAACCAGAGACTGGGAGAGGGAGTATGGAAGACAGGGTCAAATTGATGGCAAAGTGTAATAAGCATCATCAGCTAGCAAAGGTGTTGTTGTCTTCTGGCTCACTCCCAATGGCTTCCACGCGTTTTTGCTCACAATGAAATTCTTTTATGATGAAAGGTACGAGGGATTCGTCGGCACTATCGAAAGGAATTTGTGGCGATGGATGGTGTGCTGGGACTGGGGAGTTGTTCTGATACTTTCTTTTTCATCAAGAAACGGTATTCTTCGGTCTTCACCCTTCAATTCCTTCTACCAAACTTCCCATTTTTTGCTTTGGTGTTGTTCCAAGCATAATCTAAAGATTAATATTTATTGCCCAATCTTCACATTAACTAAAAGGTATTATTGCCAAATTATGTATTATTAAAGATGGGTTAAGAGGGTATTTTGGAAAATATTAATATTCAGGATTATTACCCTGATATTAGAATTACCACAATAATAATAATAGTAATAATAATAATAATAATTTTAATTATTATTAAAATGAAAAGTATTATAGAATTGATTTCTCTTACATCCCTAATATTTAGGTGGTGTTTTATTTTTTTACTTAACTGTAAATGGAATTTTAATGCATTGAGTATTAGGTTATTTATTTTTTAAAGTATAAAAAGTAAAAAAAAAAAAATAATATGTATCTTTTTCATTTAGAAAAAAATATTTTTTTATTTAACAAAAAATTTATAATAAGTCATTAAAAAAAATGGAAAAACAAACAATATAAAGTCTGAAAGCAAATTGTTTTCAACAAAAAATTAAAAAAAAAAAAACCACCCTCTTAGTATAAATATAGTTTCAAATTTGATTGGTTAGCATCACTATAAACTTATTTTATCTATAAAAATTATATTTTTAGGATTTGTTAAACAAATTCCTGAAATATCTCTAAAAATATATTTTTTTTTTATTAAAACAAGAAAATATCATAAACAAAAGATATCAAAACAGTATCAAAATATAAAGGAAGTAAATAACAAGTGCTAGGAACGTCCCACCAGTATGGTTAGTCCAACCAGACAACCAACTTTGCTACATATGGAGGATAAAAACCAAAAAACAACCTAGACCTAGCTCATGGATTACAAAGGAAATAGTTGACATCCTTATTGTGGTGAAGTAAGCTTTGTAATTGTGGGTGAAATTGGGGTGGAATTTGTCGGCATGATTGAAAATTTAGAGGGTGAGGTTGAGGTTTTGTGGGTGACTAATCATTGAAATGACCCATTTGGGAGAGAGACATTGGGGCTAGGGTTTGAATGAGGGAGTGACGGTGTAGGATTTGAGGATGGTGGAGTCCATAGTGACAAGGTGGTGGTGCAATGGGTTGTTGCTAAAGGGATCCATGGCGGCACCAGAGGTGGTGGAGGCAAGACGGACATCGGAGATTGAATGGAGAAATGAACGAAGGAGTAAGGAAAGCCAGGTGAGGGTTTTGGAGGTTTTAAATGAAATGACCATTTGACCCTCCACTTAAATAGGTTACGTGTAGAACACATGCGCCTTATGTCCAATTAAAGTAACACCATCACTCAAAAAATGTACATTGTGTGCAATTATAAAGTATTAAGGGTACATTCCTCGATTTTAAACTGGATGGGGCAATGTGTAAAACACGTTATAGATCAGGGGGGTAAAGTATAATAAACCCAAAAAATACATATATCTTTCTAAAATAATGAAAAAGTATATGATGTAATATAATTTAATATTTTTTTCTTAATGATTTACAAATAAAATTAATATTTTTTTATAGGTAATACAATGAAAAGTTATGATAAGAATCAAATAAAATTAATATATGATAATATACATTATAAATACTATAAAAACATTAAATCGGATTCAACTTAGGCTCGATTTGCTTGAACTTTGGTCCGAACACAATCCAAATTGAGTTTGACTTGAAAAATTCTAAACCAAGCCCAATCAAGAGTATTAAAAGTGATTATTTAAGTTCATTTAAAGATAGGGTTGGGTTAAGCCATTTGGTTACAGCCAAATAGTTAGAAAATTGGGCCGGCCCAGAATCAGCCCATTATTACCTGACTAAACTCTCGTTGCCCCAATCTCAATTACACAAAAGCATTCAATCAATTATCACCCATTCTCCAAACGTGGCGTTTCTGACGATCTCTGTGTTGAAGGAACCCGATTACTGTTTCGCGAAAAAGCCTTCAATCATTCCTTCTCCAAACGTTGTGTTACGTTCGATCTTTGAGTTCAAGGTACTGTTCCAATCTCTATTCCAATTCAATCAATTCACTTTGATACAATCGTTTGGATGCTGAGAAAACAATGAAATAATGAAAAAAAAAATGAAAGAAAATTTTGAATCGTAAATATTCACCATCTAGGGTCCGAGAATACACAAAATTGCACTTTACCTAACAGTCATATGACGCTTTGGCTTAGTTGATCTGAGTTTTTAATTTTTTTTTATTTGTTTTGGATTTTTAGCACCGAAGAAAGCAAGAGAGATAATATAGTAATTAAAATGTGGTTTTATTTTGCTTTTTCTTCATTGTTTTGGTAACTTTGTTGAAGTTGGGAATGTCATTGCTAGCAGTTTTGAATTCTAGGGTTTTGCTATTTTAGAACGTTTACTTGTATAAAAATAGATTTAGCTTAGATACAGAGAAAATACGAAAAAGTGATTAAAATTTTCAACTATCAAATTTTCACCACCGATCTTGATGATTCGGGAATACAGAAAAATGCCACTTTACTTGAAATTCACAGGGCTTTTTTTTTTTTTTTTTCTTTCTTTCTTTCTTTCTTTCTTTGGAAGCAAAAGATGGGAAAATGACAGATGAAGATCCTCCTTTTTCTCTTCTTTTCTCGCAGTCTCTCTGAAGTGACAAAATAGGAGGAAGAGCATGATTTTCAGCCATTAGTAAAAGGTAATCAATCCCGTCTAAATCTCCCTTATGGAATTGAATTGAATCTAAAATTAGATCTTATTCTATCTTCCATTGCAGATCCGCAGAAATATATCTAAAGCCTGAGGTTGCTTCTATGAGCTTGATGAGTAGGTAATGAAGGGTTTTTGTGAGAAGGCTGTTGCTTCAAAATTTTCTTGTAAAACTAAATCTGATTCTTCCAATTCAGAGCCACAATCAAGCGACACTAAGTTGTCGAAGGTATCCTTGTGGTCAAGCGTTTTTGCCTCTGCTTTTTCAGTTTTTGAGACAAACAGTGAGTCATCATCATCAGCAAGTGAAAAGAAGGCCATTGATAATAGTAGAAACAATGGGTGGACAACCACTGTGAGGAGAGTTGTAACTGGTGTCTCAATGAGGAGAATTCAAGAGCGTGTGTTAGGGACAAGCAAGACTGGAATTTCTAGCGCAACTAGTGACATATGGCTTTTAGGTGTGTGCTACAAGATTTCACAGGAAGAGTCTTCTAACCATGCCTCTAGTAGCAATGGATTAGCTGAATTTGAACAAGATTTTTCTTCAAGGATTTTGATGACATATCGAAAAGGTGCTTCACATGTAAAATGGTGCTTTCGTTCTTCTTCTTATTGTTATCAGTTGTATTGCTCACCTGTTGCTTCTCTCTTTATCCTTGATTTTATAGGTTTTGAGGCTATTGGGGATTCAAAGTTAACTAGTGATGTGAATTGGGGTTGCATGCTTCGAAGTAGTCAGATGCTTATTGCACAGGTGTGGTGCTCTTTTGTTTCACTGTTATTTAATTAGTAAGAGACATATTTTTTTGGCACACTTTCTAGAATTTTTTTACAATTTGGAAGTTACTTAAAATTGAATAATGGTCTCTTATTTCTTATGAAAATAATTGTATTCCTGTTTGTGATTATGCTTTGTTTACTTCTGCTCTAAACTAGTTAACATCTGATGATGTCTTTGCAGGCATTGCTTTTACATCGAATGGGAAGATCTTGGAGAAAAACATCACATAAGGTAAGATGACTATCTGTCATAGAATGTCCAATCTTATTCTTTTTTTAACTCTTTTTTATTTTTTATATTTTTATATTTTTTTATATATATATTCTGTTTTGTTTGTTTTTTTTGTCAGTGTGCAAATTCTGATTAATATTTCAGTATAGGGTGATGAATCATGTTTAATTGCATAGTAGATATGGTTATTTTAGTGCCTTCATAATCATGCAGCCAATGGACCAAGATTATATTGAGATCCTGCACCATTTTGGTGATTCTAAGGCATCAGCTTTCTCAATCCACAATATTCTTCAAGCTGGAAAGGCTTATGGTCTTGCTGCTGGTTCATGGGTGGGTCCATATGCCATGTGTCGCTCATGGGAAACACTAGCACGCTCTAAGAGAGAGGAGACTGAGCTTGAAGGCCAGTCATTACCTATGGCCATTTATATTGTTTCTGGTGATGAGGATGGAGAAAGAGGTGGTGCTCCTGTTGTTTATATTGAAGAAGCATCTAGACATTGTTTGGAGTTTTCAAAAGGCCAGGTTGACTGGACACCAATTCTTCTATTGGTTCCCTTGGTTCTTGGATTGGAAAAGGTCAATCCCAGGTTTGTATTCTATAAATACCTGTTGATATAATTCATGCTTACCTTTACTGGTTCCCTTAAATATTTTTTCCTTGGTCACTTATTAAAAAAATACCTTTCCTTCAGTTGATTAAATGAGTTCTTTTTTCTTTTTTAATCAGAGACAACCAATTCATCTAATTGAAATAAACTTCACAAAGAAGGATGAGATATCTTTTCAATGCTCTGGTTGAATATTTAAAGTGTACTATAACAGATGGGATATGTTTGTGATGCTTTAGGGAATTAAAACACCAAGTTCTGTGTTATATTTACATTTGGTACCCATAGTTATTAAATTGGCATGATTAGTGATATGTAGCATGGATACATATCACAACCTTCCCTGTTTCGCATAGTGTACTTCATCATATGTTACAAGGGTTGTGTGAACAAGTAGATGTGGTTAATCTAGATGGCACTAAAAAAATTTTATCCTTGTTTTTTCAGAAAAAAACAAGAAAGAACCTTTTTGAGGTCCTATGAGATCTTTTAGGATTAAAGGAACCGCTTTTCAAGCATTCTTTACACTTTGTTTTTGCTTTCCAGGCCCATTTTCCTTCTTTCACTAAGAATTTTGAAAACTCCCTCTACATAACTCTTAATCCTATTCTTCTTTTTTTCTCTCTTGTATTTCTTCATACGATGTTTCTAACACCCATCATAGCCAAAGAAAGAACCTTTTTAAGGTCCTATGAGATCTGTTAGGATTAAAGGAACCACTTTTCAAGCATTCTTTACACTTTGTTCAGTGAGATATTTTCTTTCCAGGCCCATTTTCCTTTCTTTCACAGGAATTTTGAAAACTCCCTCAACAGAACTCTGAATCCTATTCTTCTTATTCTTCTTCTTTTCTCTCTCTCCCTCTCTTGTATTTCTTCATACGAGGTTCCTGATAGCCGTCATAGCCAACAACTACTCTTGAAAATATGAATTCTTGAACTTGCCTTCATCTCCAAAAGCATAGGAAAGGGTCTTAGGTTCCTTACTATTTCCTCTTCCCCTGGAAAAGAAAAAAAAAGGCGTCATTCACAGATTGAAGGGGAGAGACTGCCTCATTTCCTACCTACAAAAAATTCCATTCTGCATTTTGCTTTCTAGATAAGCCTACTTAAGACATCTATCACAAGCATGAATGGAAAAAGGAAAGAGGGTTTCCTTGTTAAGGCCTATCAAAGTGTTAAAACCTTTTCTTATGCTCCCTAATGATGATAACCGATAAACTAACCTTATCAAAGCACATTCTGATCCATGTCCTTCTCTAGCTAAGGAACTCCCAATTCTCTAGGTCCTCATCTTAGAAACCTAAACAACATGATCATGTTGTCTTTTAAAATTCATTTTAAAGATTTTCTCTTATTATTTATATGTTAATTATGGGGTTTCCTAAATTTTTATCAGGTATATTCCATCATTGGCAGCAACTTTCACCTTTCCCCAGAGCCTTGGCATCTTGGGCGGGAAATCTGGTGCTTCCACTTACATTGTTGGTGTGCAAGATGAAAAAGCATTTTACCTCGACCCGCATGAAGCCCAATCGGTATAGCACAATTCTAATAACTTCTTTCCATCTAGTCACTACCATACAATTTAGAAGGTTATATCTACATAGGTTTTGAAAAGCATACTTTTGTCAAGTTCCTTCTAATTGCTGGTGGATGTCACAGAAATTTGGTTCATTTACCTAGATTGCAGTGTTAAGTGGCAGGAAAGTGTAAATGGTAACATGAACTTTATATTTTCAGTTGTCTTGAGATGCTGAAGTATGATTGTAAGCTTTATAGAAAACTTTTGAAACACATTGAAACTTATCAAGATTTATGGAAGCTTATGTAAGCTTATTATTCAATTTATTTAGACAATAATATTATTTTTAGAAACTTGAAAATTTAGGAAGTTAAATATATAATCTAAATGAGATCTTGTTTTAGTTTCACATATGTAATCAACATATGAATTACTAGATTATTTTGACTGTCACAGAACAACTTGCATGCTATAAGAAGTTTTTGGACTTGTTGTCACTAACCTCACCTCATTGTCAAATTCAGTTACATAAGGGTGCTAATATCGCTGAAGGAGTCTTTTTTTTTTATAGGAAACGACAAAGGAAATCGCTGAAGGAGTCTTAGAAGATGTGTTTGCACCTTTATCACTACTATGAGTATTGTTATTAAAAGCTTAGGGGTTTAGGGCGTGGGAGAAGTAAAAGAGAAAACCATCAAAGGGTCTAGGAATTACAAACTTGGGAAAAAAGGTAGTGTAAAAAAGGGCAAAAGAGGAGTGTAGGCGGAAGATATGGTAAAAATAAAAGTAGAAGTTGTGAAAATATAATAAGCAGGGAAATGAGAAAGGTGGTTTCTGTTAGATATAATAGAGATCTCTATCGATTTGTTGCATGGAAGTGGTATAGAAATGAAGAGGGTTTTCGAGGCAGATCAATTTTAAGAAGGAAGGCCTTTCCTAGTTCTTAGGAGGAAGGGAGAAAAGGATTGTGATCTCTACTGATTTGTTGTGGGGAGAGAGGTCTTTCTTTGTTGTTGGGAGAGAGGGATGGAGGAAGGGATTGAGATCTCTTCTAATTAGTTATGGGGAAGATTTAGTGGGCGAAGTAGTGGAAATAGGAAGAGTGTTTCCAACGTGCATCAAATTTAGGGAGAGAGGTCTTTCGTAGTTGTTGGGTAGAGTGCTTAGTTGTTCTAGCTTCACATCAGTTGTACCTCTCTTCACGAGTTGGTCAATAGTTGAATTTAGACCAAGAAAGCAATCTTGGATGGAGCATTAGACCCCCAAACCTGGTGTAACAGAGGAGAATAAATTATTGTAGGAGAGAGCCTTATAGAATGTTTTATTTGAAAAGCAAGCTTAGAGATTTTCTTAACCAATTTATTTATAATGAGGTCCAAGGAACTCAAATCTCCCTCTGTAGGAACCTTCTAGAGAAACAAGTGTTCCTTGTCGTTGCCTCTTCCACACATCAATAATTTGCTGCTAAAGCATCTCCACTTACTATAGTGGTGAATGACTCATGAAAGCAAGCATGGGTAAAGAATTTCAATGCCAAATTTCCGACCAAAATTTGGTCTTTTGCTCCTTTCACACTAAGATTTGAGTGTTAGCATGAAATTCATCCCACTGAGATGCAACTTTCTGGTGAAAGAACTCTGTTATTATTCTTGTTAAGTTCCTAATCAACCTAAAGTTTAAGTTGATAGGTAGTGAACTCACAATGTATATCAAGATTATTTGGGCTTTAGTATTAACCAATGATTAAAAAATTGGCTTATTTCAGTGATATATTGGCCAAAATTTGGGATATCGACCAGGTCTGATACCAAAATGCTGAAAAACATTCGGTATCATCTGAGCTTTTCTGGCTACTTTCGGCATTTTATCACTATTTGCTGATTTTTTTTCCTGATTTTATTGGGAGCCTCCAATTTTTTTGTCGATATTTTGGCCCGCCATTATTGCCATGCCACATCATGGATGAAAAAACATCTCTTAAAATTTTTAAGGGTAACTATAGGACTCCAACCTAGGTCTCCCATATGAAAAGAATGTAACTCAACCAATAGTGCAAGTTTACCCCTTGATAATAAAAATGCCTAAAATAATATATATATATATATAGTCTTCTTTACTTTTAATACATTCATTTTAAAATATAAAGACAATCATGATAATTTTTTAATGAGTCTTTCTTTATGTCTTTTATGTATTCATTAAATACAAGAGAAATATAAACTTATAAATAAAATTAAAAACAGTTTTAGATAAATAAAATAAAATAAAAATCAATATGGTTTTCAATAAAACTGACTTTAATATATATATTTTTACTTATTTTATCATTTCTTAATTTTTTTTAACATTTTTACGAGTTTTGATCAATTTTCGTCCTATTGGTTTTTTTTTTTTTTTTTTTTTGGTTTCAATTTTGGTCCAATACTTTTATAAAATCCAACCACTGATATTTCTGCAATTTTTGATATTTTAATTCTTGGTTCTCACACTTCATTTCATGGGCTGTCTTATTTTTGAGCTTGCGCATGGTTTAATAAATTTGAGGAAATAAACATTGGTATGGTTTGAACTTATGACAACTCCAATACCATGTTAAGCCACTAATTTACTTTAAAGTTTAAATGGTTGGGTAGTGAATCAACAATGAGCTAATTAAAGCCCTACTGGTGCTATCTTAGATTTCTTTGTGGGAGAGGAGTTATTGGAAATTAGACATGTAGCCCTCTTTGAGGGATTTGGGTTGCTCCCTCTATTCCATACCTAGATCAGCCAACCAATCTTTGGATATTTACTCTTTGGTTTTTCAAGGAATCTTCCTGATCATTTCCTTTGGGCAGTTTGAAGGATATCTGATTTTTATTTATTTATTTTTTTTCAGTTAGTTGATTTAATAATGAATATTTTATCTCCTAATATTATAAACAAAAAATAAAAAATGTTGAAGTGATGAATGGTTCTCAGGTTTTTATGTTTTAGCCTATAACACAGGGTATGTAGGCCTGTTAAAAATATGACAAATTAAAATTAAAAATTAAAAACTAGGTTGTGTAGTTGAAACCAGGATTTTGAGATGTTTGAGTGGCAGTTCAAGAAAATGCAGTGTGGGAATTCGATGGTTGAACAGAGTCTAAGCATCTTGCTTTGTTGTTATTTCGTTTCATCCTTATCATAACTATCAGCAGTATTATTTCTTTTCATTCATCTATCTTGTTTCTGCCATCATCATCTTCTCTCTTGATCTGTGTGTGGGGAATTGCCTTTTTATTACAAGGACTTAAGTTCTAGAATGGATAATAAGTATATATTTTCCTTTGATTTCTTTTTCATCCTTATTATCATCTCTCTCCATCTCTTCTCTGTGTCTTGTGTTGTGCAGGAATGCATTGTCGTGTGTGTGTGTTGGTGTAGGAATCATTTGTCATTACCAGGACTTTACTGTTCTAGAATAGATAACAAATATTTCTTTTCCTTAGTTGATTTTTTTTCATCATCTTCTCTCTCTCTCTCCATCTGCCCTTATTTTTCTAATCTATTTCTGTCTGTGTAGGAATGCATTTTTATTAACAGGGCCTTACTGTTCTAGGATGGATAATGAGTATCTAGATGTACTTTTGTCTCAATCTCTATTTATCTATATATCTGTATAGGAACACATTTTTATTACCAGGGCCTTATTTTTCAAGGTTGGATGACAAGTATCATCTAGCTATACTTTGACTCAAGGATGGATAACAATTATTGTTTAGCTATATTTTACTGTTAGTGTGTAGAATGCTTTTTCATTACCAGGAGTTTACTGATCTAGTACTTCTGCTATAGTTTCATGACTAACTACAATTTCTCAACACCCGGTTGGTTCATCAGGTAGTCGATATTAGGAGAGAAAATCTAGAGGCTGATACATCATCATACCACTGCAAGTAAGTTTCTGGCTTTAGAATGATTTGTTCCCGTAAGCTTGTTTTCTCCTTGTTTCTCATCTTCAATAGTTGCTCCAGTATCATACGACACATTTGCCTTGACTCGATTGATCCATCCTTGGCGATTGGGTTCTACTGCCGAGACAAAGGTTTGTTGGTTCTTGCTCTTTGGCTGAATTTGGTGATTTTGGTGGTGAAATACATCAGAGCTTTTATTGATTATAGTTTTTCTTTTCCGTGTTGTTGGCAGATGATTTTGATGATTTTTGTATCCGGGCTTCCAAGCTAGCAGATGAATCAAATGGAGCTCCACTCTTTACTGTAGCTCACATCCACAGTTTGCCAAAGCCAATCAGTTGCAGTGACGGAATGGATGATTGCAGTGGCTTTAGAGAGGATGATTCCTTTGATGTGGTGAGCAAGAAAGGTGCAGAAGGCTATGAACACGAGGATGACTGGCAACTTCTTTGAAAATTAAATTATTGTTGGGAAGAAAGGCAACTTGGAACTTGTACATTGATTGGTTTGGCTTTGTTATAGGGTTGTTGCACATAACCTCTCATTGGCATAACCCGGAATTGAATTAGTTTACATGCATCTCTGTTCGTTACTCCTTTTGGAGTTTGGTTAGGTTCCAAATCTGTAGAAATATGTTTAATTATTACGCCTCTCATTCTTTTGATGTATTTCTTAAGTAATACAATTTATTAAAGATGGATGTGAGATAAAGCAGACATTCCATTCTTGGTTCAGTCTATATGCCTTAAAGAGCTTACTGTTTCCAACCTGGCCTGCTGATGAGAAAAGCATCTAGTGTAAAACGATCTCTACCAAGTACCATCTAGGGCACGCTCGAAAAAGGACTTCATTCTTATAGGAAAACAACTAACGGCATGAGAACATCAACAGCTTATAATTTGTATGAGCTAGTGGCCCCTCTTTCAAGTTTCTATCTTTTCATTGGAGAAATATTTGGGATGTAAAATAGATATATCTTTACCATGTTTTTTGTTTTTTCTATATTTTTTGATAAGCAAATAAATAAGCATGCATTGTTAGGGCCTAACAAAAGGGGGCGCTACCTTATAACGCATGAATGCAAAACTCAATTGGCAAATTACTTGGTATTTTAAAGGTAAACTCTATTCCCAGGTCATTATTACTCGAATCACTTTTTTTTTTCCATGTATTAGAAGGCCCTAACAAAAGGTGGCACTACCTTATAACAAATGAAAGTAAAACTCAATTGGTAAATTACTTGGTATCAAAATTTTAGAGGTGAACTCTATTTCCGGGTCATTATTACAAAAGAAAGTTTCCTGACGAGAACTCAGCTCAAGCAAGCCAACTCAGCTTCTGAGGAGTTCTGCTTTTGAATAAGGTCTCTGGACATGGCAGATGGTATTCTGTGACGCTTCAAAATTCTAGATGTGGCTATTTTAGCCAATTGATAGTTCAATACAATTACTCTCTCATCGTCCAAATCAAACCTCAAGCTCTCCATGCTACAATTCTCCACAAGCTGGGAAAAGTGTTTCAGGTTCTTGATTTCTACACCATTTACCTTTTTCACCTGCCAACCACACAGCCCATTCATATTGTTCAGTATGCATTATAAGAATCTATTCTTTGGAATTCCAATTTTACCAGAGTGATTGTTTGATACACTACTAGAACCCAATCATCCCAGACATCAATATGCAGTCATACCTTCAAATCAAAAAGGTGTTGATCCTCCTCCACTATTTTAATTCTGAAATGGTTACCAACCTTTTAAATTCTGAATCCTACGTTAATCAATGGTTATGTCAAAATGGTTCACTTCTAACCTAGGAGAGGAGAGTTTATAGTGGGGATCTGGTTGTTGGTTTCCTTCAGAATGCTTGTCCAGACGACTAGTAGCATGACACACAACATGATGAGATACAAATTATGCATTGCACCATCATAGTTACACTTGGAAAATAAATGTTACCTGTAGTTCTGCAAGGCGTTCATACCCCGCATTGATATCATCCATCAGCACCTGAACCAAATAAGGAATTGTATCTTATAACTTGAGACACATGGTGGCTAAAGAAGACAGTTTTTCCTAGGTTGATATGGAAATTCTGTACATGATTATTACAATAAGGAGTCCAAGAAGCTAGTTTCTCAGCAATAAACCAAGGGGTTCACAACATAAGCAGCACAGTTATTAGTTGGACATCTATAGAGCATTAGAGGCACTGCAAGGTGTCAAATTATGTGTAAACCAAATATCAATTTATGCATTTTGTTATATTTTATCCTGAATTATAAATCCCATGGGTAGATTGAAATATATATATATATCATGTAAAAGGCATTTCTTTTTCTAGGCAAGTACGAAAGAAATTATAAATGGCACCTATCAAAGCAACACCAAGGTGCACAAGATGTATCCTACAAAATTAACCAAAACATTGAACCTTTGTCTATAAACAGTATAACCCACATTACAGGATTACCAAGGAATATAGATTTGAGCATTTGATCCTACTGCTCCTTACTCTTTATTTTTTTTTAATAAAAAACAAAAGATATATTAATTATGAAAAAAGTACAAGAGAAAGAATGAGTCCTCCCAATAAAATGTAAAATACTGATCAAAGTAAGACTAAATACCTCTACTATACAAGGAGAATTATACACAAAGGTATAGGCCACTAAAGGAAAAACAAAGGTAACATCTCCTTAAAACCGAACTCAACTCCTCTCATTGTTATCCACCTCATTTGATTTACAAACAAAAAGCCAACTAAGTTGAATGATATTTAGTAGAATGCCTCTAAAAGTGATGGTACAAGAGACCCACAAGAAAGAATAGAAGTTAAGTAGATCCTACAACATCTCTTCCATGCTCCACTTTTCCTCAAAGATCCAAACATGTCTCTCTAGCCACACAATCCAAAGCACAATGAGGCAAACGATTTACCAAAGTATCTTGTGTTTGATATCACTCCCCAAATCTCTAAATGAGATGATCATCATATCACAAAATAATCTTGGGTGGAACCAAATCCATCTTAGCTAGGATGAAAAGCTTATGTCAAAGCCCCAATGTTAACGGACAATGTAGAAAAAAAGGTTGATTAATTATTCACTTCCCATGCATAAGATGCACCGATGAGGACTAAGGAAATTGTAAGGTCTTTTCAACTATTGTATGTTATTGGTATTTACCTTCTTGTACACCATTAACCAAGCAAAGGCCTTAACCTTTGATAGGGCTTTTGATTTCCATAAAATTTTAGTAGGAAAGAATGGGATTGGATTTGGTAAATTAGACAAGGCTAAGAAACATGATTTCACTAAGAATACTTGAAGAGGATAAAGACAAAGCTCTTGTATTTACAGTAGATGGAGATAAGTGCACCAAAGTGGGTGAGGACATCAATCTTTCAAGGTTCTCAATTTCCAAATCAATGAGATTGTGACGGAAATTAAGGTTCCAAGAAAGTAAAGATGAGTTACCAAGGACAACTAATATGGTGAGATTATTACTCCTTACTTTCAAATAATCTTTGATTTCTCTCCTAAAAAATAAAAATAAAAAAATACACAAAAAAGTGGCGGTCCAGACCTTTTTATGCTTTCTCCCCACGAAAGACCCATCTCATCTTAAAAAAATCTTTCTAACCATCGAAGGCATCACCTAAGCTACTTTGTACAAAGAGAAAGCAACTATCACAAAACCCTTGCTTTGGTGTAATCAAAGAAAATGTGATCAATTGTTCTTCTTCACTTTTTCATAGAAAGCATTTATTCACAAAAGTCTAACCTCTCCTATGAAGTTAATCAAGAGAAAATCCTTCTCCAAGTTACTTCCAAGCAAAAATAAAACTCAATGTAGTCAGGACCCAAGAGTTCCAAATTACACCCATTGGGAAAGACATCAACCTCCTTAGCACCAAAGCAAGATAAAAGGATTTAATTGAAAATTTTTCAATCTTTGAATCTATTCGAGCCATTATATCCTCTTCATCTTTATTGATTGACTTTTCTTACATTCTTAAGAGAAACACCTTTATGCTATCATGCTTATAATCGTTCAAATATCCAGAGAAATAAAGATTTCAATGGTCTCCTTTGCCTAACTGGTTCTAAGAATACACCACTTGAGCCTCTTTAGCTAAGACAATGACATATAACGAGAGGAATGAGAAGCTTAAGGGCAAGTCTTCACACCACCTATCCTTTCAAAACTTTACCCTCCTTCTATCACCGACAACAATGGAAATCAATTATTGAAAAATACCAAACCCTCTAGGCCTCCTTGCACAATCCAAATTCAAACCCATCTCTTATTTCACAAGGGCACCATCCCCTTTCTTATTCATGCTTGCAAACATTAATCTATTTCCATAGAGCCTCACTTTCGTATGCATGTCTCCAACTCCACTAGCAAAGAAAAGTCTTGTTGAGAGAAGAAATGCAATTGATGACAAGACCCTTCTTGCTTTTTCCATGCTTGAGAAAAAGCATTATGTGCCAAAGTATCATGCTCTTGGAGAGTATGATATACATTGTGAACCTAAATCCTACAAGTATATCATACTCTCCAACACCCTCTCTCATGTGTAGCCTTTTTTTAGCGCTTACACACAGATTTAATAAATTGGGGAAATAAACATACGATGGTAAGGTTCAAACACATGGCCTCCGACCAAACGAAGCTCTGATGCCATGTTGAGCAACTAATTTTCCTATCAACTTAAACTTGTAAGATTTGGTTTCATAATGTATATCATACTTTCCAACAATGTATATATACTATGAACCCAAATTCTAGAAGTTTAGGCTTTTAGGAAAATTGGTTCATTATATCATATTCTCCAACACATTCGACAACCTAACACCAAAGTCAACTCCAAATTAGCTATCCTCCCAATTGGAATTAATTCGCTTTTTTCCAAATTAATTTTTAGCCCTAAGATGCCTTCAAATTACATGAGCAACCAACTTAAATATACTAACTACTCTTGGAAAGCTTCATAGGAAATAAGAGTATCATCTACAAACAAAATATAGGACACCTCCACCCCTTCACCACCCCTCCTCCTCCCCCCAAAACTTGAGAAAAAACCTACTTCCCTAGCCCTCTCTTAGATACAATTGAAAGCCTCCACCAAAATGATAAGCAGATAAGGTAAGGATAAAAAGGATCTCTTTGACTCAAACCCCTAGAACTCTAAAAAAGCCAAATAAGGTGTGATTAACAAGCACAAAAAAACTTATTATAAACGTATACCATTTAATCCATCCAATTCATTCATGGTTGAACTTCATCTTTTCAAAGATTGTTAGAAAGAAACCCTAATTGACATAGCCATAGGCCTTTTCAATATCAAGTTTATAGATCACTTTCACCACATAAGAAGCACTTTACTTTCTTTGCCACTTTCCTTAGTCTATTGACTAGAACCTAAGTTAGAAGCTCATACAAACCTCCCACTATGCTTGTAAGCTTGAAATCTCTCAAATCCTTAATACATCTTTCTTTGGGATTAAAACCAAAAAATTGATATTCTAACTTTTTTCAAAACCTCCTCACTCATAAAGCTTCCTAAAAAAACCATTACCACATCCTTCACAAAATTTCAATGTGGTAGAAAGTTATAGAAAAACCATCAAACCTAGAGCTCTATCTCTATTGAAATCTGACAAAGCACTAAACACCTCTTCCTCTAAGAATGACACTTGCAAACCCCTTACTTTTTGCCTGTCCAAGGATCCAAAAGACATAACATTAATGTTGGGTCTCCAATCTCTTGATTTGAACAAGAGTCTATGATAGATCTAAGCCACCCTTTCCTTTATTTCCCCTAGGAGATACTTTCACCTAGCGACCCTTCTAACTTTAACTTCTACATATAAAGCAACTTCTTTCTGCTTAGAATCCTAAAGCCCACTTGATTTAAAGCCTCCACCCTTTTAATTGATAAATTTCCAAAGACTCCTTTGTTCCTAACCTTAATGTTAGCCTCTAAAGATTTCAATTTGGAATCCAATATATAAAAGCCTTTGAAGTTCTACCCCATCCACAAATTCTTGAGAAAGTCTCCTATGTTGGAGAGTATGATATACACTATGAACCCAAATCCTACAAGCTTAAGCTTGTAGGATTAGGGGGTGTATATCATATTCTCCAATATCCTAAGCCTTCCACTTTGAACCAAATGTTTTAGATCTAAAAGGAGTTTTGCCCCACCTCAACCCACCCCTGTCAAACAAAATTGGTGAGTGATCAAACACAGGCTTCATCAAGACATAAAATTGAATAGTCACTCATCTCCATCCTAACCAGCTCCATCAGCCTATTATCAAAGAAGACTACTACTCCAGGCTCCATTGGCACCTCTAGCACCTATAGCTTCTCCTTATAAATCTTCCCATTCCTAAACGTTTTACAAGCACCCATTGACATCTCCTAAATCTTTGTTTCTTGTGAGCAAACCAAGTCCTTTTTGTGATCTAATCAAGGACTTAACACCCTTCTTGGAAACCTTCTGATGAAGGGTTATTAATAGCTTCGTTAGAGATGAGAAGGTTAATTCTTGGGACCTTAGAAGCCTATTGGTGGATATCTACTCATTAAGGTACAGATCCTAACTTTCCTAAAAGGTTTGAGAGGGGCAATTCACTTGGATGTTTCTAATTTGTTGGTAAAAGGTGACTCAACAACAGTGATCTATTGGCTACTTTAGGTAGGAGAGGACCTTGATAAAAACCATTGAAGATGTTCCTCTTCTTCCCATCAATTTCCTAAATAAAAAAATAATTCCATAGTCAATCTTTCTAGCATAAAACCGATTTGATTTTTTGATACTACTTTTTATGTATTAATACCTGCCTAATCACTATAAAAAAGACTTTTCTATACAAGAGACAATCCTTTTGCAACAACACACCAGAATAGATCATATATTACAAAACACATAAAAATACCTTGACTATGAACAAATAAAAGATTGGCCACATTTCATAGTGGAAAATATTTAATTTCCGTCATAATCTATCCGATTCTAAGATAGAAGATCTAGAACGCCTCATGCGTTCTCTTGATTGTATGCATTTATCCACTTCCGCTTCAAATGCGAGATCTTGGTCCTTATTGTCTTTAGGATTGTTTACAGTCAAGTCTTTCTTTACAGCCTTGTCCCAAATGTCTGATTCATCTCCATTTTTCCCCACTAAGTTTGTATGGAAATCTCAAGTCCCTTTCAAAGTCAAGGCCTTTGTCTGGCTTGTGGCACACAAGAAGGTAAATACTAATGACTTGCTACAATTGAGGAGACCCCACAAAGCTCTTAGTCTTGACATTTGTAAGTTGTGCATGAAGCAAGGAGAATCAGCAGATCATCTCTTCCTTCATTGTTTTGTGTCGTTGGGCTTGTGGCACAAACTATTTCAGCTAGTCAAGATGGATTGGGTTCCTCCGAGATGCATTTCAGACATGATGTTCATCAATTTTAAATGTTTTGGCAAGTCCAAGAAAGGGTTAGTTTTGAAGCAAAATGCGTGCATAGCTTTAATTTGGGTTGTGTGGCGGGAAAGAAATGCTAGGATATTTGAGGACAAAGCTAGGAGTTCAGAGAATCTTTGGAACTCCATTCATTTCCTTGCTTCTCTTTGGGCTTTTTGTTCCGCGGTTTTTAAGGGCATTCCCCTTAACGTATTACAACTAGATTGGCTAGTAGCGGGTAGTCTCAACGGGGCGGTCTAGTCAAGGGTGCTTGTGCGTAGTTGACATAGTGTAGTGTCTTGTTATCTTTTTGTGTTGTTTAGTTTCACCTTTGGTGGGAGGATTCCTCACCCTCTTATTGTACTTCTTTTTCTATCAATATATAGATGTGTTGTTTCCTATCAAAAAAATAGTGGAAAATATATATTATTTTGTAATTGATCTTCACTCATTCTCTCGATTTAAATAGTTGTTAATAGTTTTTTGCTTCTTCCAGATTTGTAACTAAACTATAATAGAAGACAGCTTTAGCTTGAAGAACTTGATCATTTCCAGTATGTGTAAAGTTTTATCTGCAAAATGTATTCACCCATGCAGAAGTAAACCATTATGCATCCAAATTTATATAAGCTTCAAGAAGAAGAGTGCAAACCTGAGAAAGGATGACAATTTGTTCACCAGGCCTTGTGGGCAGTTCCCTTAGTGCACGTTCACACAGTCGACGAGGACAAGTATTATACCAGTCTTCTCCGTACTCATGGAGGTATGGCTGGGTCAATGGAACAAAGACCAAACCAGCAAAAATGAAATAACTAGGAAGCTTATCAAATTGTTGAACTGGAACTAATGGCTGCAACTGCAAAATCATTAAATTTTAGGTCTTAATTGTGAAGAAACTATTGAATCATTTTAATCTGAAAAATGAAGAATATTTTCATTAATTATCGGAAACAAATACAATCAAAGATGTTTCTAATTTTTATTTGCCATAAGTTGTTTCGATCATGATCAAGTGCACCAAATGTCAATTGCTGCAGCATAAACAAAATAAGTTTATGACTCTACAAGAACAAAACCTGCCTGGAAAGACAGGTAACAACCAATTCCAAATAGTTGTGATAAAGGTTAAGTGAGTTGAGCCAATTGAATTTTAAAAGGTCAGATATCCGATACTCACATTTACTGGTGCCTAAAGCATTGGATTGTTGCATGCCATTTTAACATTAATAGTCTGTGAACTCCATAATAGGTGGGTTTCAATGGGTAGTATCTGTAAATGTTCTGGTGAGTGCATATTCTATTTTCAATCTTTTCATACTAAAATCTATTAGTGTCTTCTACATAGTTGTTTCACCTACACAGTGCAAGACAAAAGTATCACGTGATCTTCCTTTTCTTCCAACCACCTCATTTTAACTCTTTCAAAACTTCTGGTTCTTAAAAAAAGGTCACTACATGGAAATGAAACAACGTGTAGATCTTGTGGAACCAAAAACCAAGAAGAAACTGCTGAAACTGAAGCATTATTTAGTTGGAATCAAGGATAAAAATATTGGTTTTCATGAATACATCGTAGCTGGACTTTACGGATATATTTGTAGTTGGATTTTATGGATATATATGGGAAATTTTGATAAAAAATATTGATAGGATTTAAATTGATCAAAATTCATAGAAATGTTGAGGAAAGCTCCAAAAAATAATAGAAGAAGCAAGAATACACATATAGAAGTTGTTTTGTTGACGAAGTTGATGTGTATATGATATAATTTGTGTTATTCGGTAACAATATGCAGAATTTGAAAACACATTAATACAATAACAATCTTATATTTAGATTGGATATATTAAAGGCCATAAAAAAATGATGATATATGTAAAAGTCTTTTTTTATTTAAAAATATTAATAATTTTATTGATATGTTCACATTTATCATGTATTTAATTATTAGACAAAAGATCTAATAAGATAACTAAAATTAATATATATATATATATATATATATTACATGTGCCTATAAATAATTGTGGTTGAGGGCCTTCTGTCAGCCCCTCAAACTAAGCATGACAGCACAGAGGCCTCGTGGAGGCAGCACCCAACCCCATGAGCAACCCACGAGCAAAACAAGGTGCAGTGAGCAGGATGGAAGCCTCAGAAGCGCACACAAGCTGCTAGCATGCATGGGCAAACTCTTTCATATAAAAAGGAAGGTGATATGTACACATGAAGTGGGGAAGAAAGAAGGCAAATTAGATCTTCAATCTTTGAATTAAAAAGGTTTCAACGAAAATTGAAATTCCAAGATGGACTAAAAGAGGATCAATCTACAACAAAAGAAACAAGCATATTTCTAGTCATTATAACTCTGAAAAGATTTGGAAATTGAAGCTTGAGAGGATGTTTATCCAGCCAAGTATCCTCCGAAACATGAATTTTTGTGCTATCTCTCACCAAGTATTGAATGAAATTAGATAAATAGTTGAAGACTTAATAAATGTTTTTCCAAGGGCAATGATGTGACCACCTAATAATAGTGTTGGCATCCCAACCATTGGAGTGAAACACATAAATGCTTAAAAGTGCTGCCCTCTTTAGGAAACCTTCACAACCACTTATCTAGAATGACTTTATTCCTCAAGGAGATTATCCCTAACCCCTAATCCTCCAACATTTTTCAATGTGCACACAAGATCCCACCCAACTAGGTGATCACTTTTCCTATACCTAAAACCTAAAGACAGAAAGTCTCTACAATTTTTCAATCCTGGAGGCCATGTTTACTGGGACCTTGAAAATCAAAAGGAAAAGGGTGGGTATAAGTGCTCCAATTCTCTTTCCTTTTCTTTTTGTTTCTAGATTTTGTACTATATTAAAATTATTGTTTGTCAATTATAATGCAAAACTAAATGGATTGTTCCATTTGTCAATTCAAAGGACAATTAGCATCTAACAAAGAATAATGAATTATTTTCAAAAATCATAAGGGAAAAGGAACCATGACTTACAGTTTGGAGGGTAACACTGAATTCATACTCCTCACCATCCCTCAGAACTTTTACTTGAGCTGTTTCATTGGGTTTCTTCATGGAGACTAGATGATCAAATGTTATCCTTTCCCTGTTTCTGAAAGGAACTGCAGGTTATGTAAATTATGCAATAGAGTGAGATGGTAAGAGAGACACAGATCCCTCAGATGAGCAGGAATAAATTGTTTGCTCCCAGACATATGCCCTTTTTTACCTCAGATTACATGCCCTAATTGACAAAAAAACTGACACCTTTTATTGCCCTTTTCACCTCAGATTATATGCCTTCATGAACTTTGTGGAGAATTTTGAAAGGGATGCCAAAGAGCCAACACATTTTAAGTTGTTGATGGAAGAATGATAACAGAAAATGATGCCTTGGTGTTTTCTCTTACATGGCTGTCAATGTTTGTACAGACCACTAAAATAAATTCCTTTTTTATTAGAAACAAACAATTCATATCAAGGATGGTTACCCTCCCTAGAAAAACAAAATCTGACCAAAAAGAAGAAATAGAAGTATGAAAAAGAAAGCAAGTACAGAAGGCTAGAAGTAAAAATTGTAAAATACCTTCCGATACAAAGCAAATCCAATGCCAGCATGAAGAAAAGAGATCATGTAGGTAAAAGAATATACAAAAGACTCTGACTCAAGATGCCCCACACTTATCTAGAAAAAAACCACTATCTGATTAGTTGAGCAAGGAATCCAACCTAAGCAACATTGCAAATCTCTAGCAATGTCAATGATTACTAAAACAAATTCTTCTGAGGTTTTATCAATAAAGTGGAAGAAAATTCAATTAGATGAACCCTACTTGCTAATATCTGGACCAGAATGAGAGTCTCACACTACATTACCACAAAAAAAAAAGAAAAAAAAAAGAAAAGAAAAGGAAATGTTACCTGTTCCATCATTTGCTATGGGCACACCATCAAATGCAAGGATGATATCATCCTTTTTCAGAACTCTATGTGCATCCGAAAGAGGATTGATTTTGCTCACAAGTACCCCAGTCATTTCAGGGTGCATTCGAAAGTGGGTTCGAAGTTGAATATTTTCAGTAGGCTGGCATGACAAACCCAGAGAGCAGAATCCAACATATTTGCCAGTTTCTTCAATGCCAGATATAAAATGCTTTATGACAGGAACAGGGATTATGTAACTGTAAAATCAAACTCATGGAAAAAAGAAAATATCAGAAAAGAAAAAAATGAGGGCAGGATTACAAATAAAGAGATCAATATTTGACATGAACAAGGACCAATATTTCTAGTAATCTATAGTTCAAATCCAGTGGGATGACATCATGTAAATATAGCTGTTGGACCTGCTCCTAAATGTCAGACTATAGCTGTTGACCTCTATGACCACAAAATTGATGGAGCAGAGGAAGTTGATGAAGAAGAAAAATAACTAGCCAACTGGGGATGGAAATTGTGAGAAAAAGATAGCAGTCCGTTTGAAAATTTTTTGAAAATAGTTCTCAAAAAAAAGCTTTTGAGAACAATTTATGAAAACAGTTCTCACTTGTTTTCAAGAACAAAATTCTATTGAAACACTTAAATATGAAAAAAAAAATTTTCCCATTTATTCACCTCTTGAAAGACAGCTTCCTCATTTATTCACCATGAGAGAAGAGATGGGTTTGAAGCGTTTTGAAGGCATCCATGGGGGTTCTTGGATCTCAGTCACAGAGAAGTTTACAGGAAATGCATATTCTCAGTGGCTTTTGAAGAGGAGGAATTGGCGTGGCTGATGGAGCAGTTGAAGAAGGCTGTGGAGTTGGAGGGATCTTTGGGTTTCATTCGGAAGTTCAGGGGTAAATCGAGGACACATTTGCTGGATATTTGTTTCAATAGCAGAGGAAGATTCATCAGAATCACGATGTTCTTTGTAACCAATAGAAAAACTAAAACTCTAGTTGTTCCTGAGGATGTCAAAGGTAGAGGATGGGAAGCCCCAAGGAATACGATTTCCTGAATGTTGGAGTGTTCTTTTCATCCTTTCAATGGATCAAATGATGTGAAGGCAAAGATGGAGAACAAGGTGGGGTTGGGATGATGCTAGGTGTACTTCAAAATGGGAGTACTAGTCAAAAACAATTTTCACTGCATGTTTCACATGTACAGTCACGTGTAATAGACAGAAAAAAAGTTCATTTTGAAGTTCTCATTTGTCATAGAAGCATCTGACAAATGTCTGAGTGGAAGAAAATGATCTGATCATGTGCAGTGAATAAAAATGATGGAACAAGAGAGACAAATGGCTCATGCAGATTGACAGCTTTAAAAAAAAATAAGATGAGAGAATAACAACTTGATAGAACTGTTTAAGGAGATAGAGATATAGCCCTGAATTAAATACATCACCTAAGCCATATCAGAAAAATGGGAGATTTTTTTCATGTTGCAATTAGTGGCAAGGCTTGGGTTAGCCATGGTAATGCACAGCCCTTAATAAAGTGATGTTAGAGAAGCCATCAAGCAAGGAAACTCAAATATGACAAATCTCCAGATGGCAATAAAATAAAATAAAATTTAAAAGACTTCAAAAGAAATAGTTGTAGAGAGGGCCAGTGGGTTATGGAAGGGGCCTCTTCATAGGTGTTAATTAATTAAAGATTTCTTATCATCTAAATAAAGAAATTTTATTTATTTATTTATTTATTTATTTATGATCAGAAAAGGAAAATATCTATTATAAAGAGGCACCAAAAGAGTGACTCAAGGTATACAATACCTATACATCCACCGCCAAAACAGCAAAAAAGGGAAAAAGAACATTTAAACATAAGGGGCTAAAACAAACTCAACAAGAGCCTAACCAATTAACTAAATAAAGAAATTTTATGTTGGATCAAAGTTAAGTCTCACCCAATATTCTCTGCACCAGAAAGGTTTTGAAAAGCTACCCCAGCAACACTATTGCCCATAATTGCAGGGCCTCCACTATTCCCTGGATTAATAGCTGCATCAATCTGTATTGCCATGAGCTGGGTAGCACCATGTACATATTGTGTAGGTTCAACTCTGGAAACAACACCTTTTGTCACAGAAATGTTGTCCCCACCTGCAACCAAGCTAGGAGGTTGTAACATGTAAACTAAAGCCATAAACAATATTATAGTATAAAAGTTTTATATTCCATACAAGTCTTCCAAAAATGACAAATATTTTATAAAAATTTCACAATTCTACAAAGAAAAAGCTAAATTGTGGATTCATACACCCTGCCATACAAGATTAGTCCAGGGGCACACATCTTGCTATTTGTTATTATTAAATAAAAATGAGAAAATATTAGTCTTCAATCATGACTTCCATACAACTTCTTACTCTAAATACACTGAAATATCGGTTGCAAACAAAGCATATGTTCTTTCTTTACCTCGTGTTGCCTATCCTTCCCATCACTCTACTGCTTGAGGCCTTAAGCACCAATGGTGGTAAGAGAAGATTAGGTCATGCCATGAAGAAATAGACAGCAAATTTACCAGTCTCATAGCAAATTTAAAACAGTATGAACTTATGAATCCACAACAAGGTGATCCTTACGTATTACCATTACAAGCTGTAAGTAAAAATAACACGAAGATAAGTGAAATAGAGGCATAAAACTAAGCAACCTTTTTTCTTTGGTTAATGAAAGCAATCCACCTAGCACATCAGACAGGCATTAGACAATGAACTTTTATTTTTGGTTGGGATATTACATGTGTTAATTTTATATTTAAATTGTGCATTATTTTCTTCCTTGCAATATCCTTTATATCATATTTCTGATTAAATGAACATAAAAGAAAAGCAACACTCCAAGACTATTAAGTAATATTACTTCATCTATTTTATACTTTTTTTGCATGTGCATATTTCATGTTGTAACTATTGTTACCTTGAGGGTATCCGACAACAGCAACAGCTTCTTGCAGAAATGGAATGTCTCCGAGCTCCAAAAAACTCAAACCCTCCCAGAATTCCTCACTTTCAACAACTAGAATAGCCAAGTCACATTCATGGCCAACAGCTTGAATTTCTGCTCTATACTTGGTAGGAGAACCGTGCTTTCTTACAAGCACAAATGTGTGATCAGCCACGACATGAGCATTTGTAAGAATCCTTTTCCCGGGGATGACAAATCCTACATCATCAACAGGAAGATATTCTAAGTTCAGAAAAAAGCCACACTAGAAACAAATGACTACTGGCTTCATATAATTTTTTTTCTATTTTCAGGTTTCAAAATGTTTCAGAGATGAAACATGTTATATGGACATACAGGGATCTACAAGTTAACAAAAATACTTGATACACAGGATGTTTATACTGTTTTCCAGTCTTCATAATCTCCAAGTTAAGCATGAGTTCAGAGTGACCATATAACTGAAGGTTACAATTACAAGCACTTTCATTCAAAAGGGACTAACAAGCAGCATGATGATCATCAAAAAAGGAGCAATGCCATGGAAGTATAGTGGGTGGCTTTGCAAGATTAACAATATGGCTTGAGACTTGGTTTTCATTCCCTCTTTTGGAGCCCACACTTAATTAACTAGGTTGCAGATCAACTAGCTAAGTGAGGTGCTGCAACAGCTGGATCCCTTTGCCAGGGATTGTTTACCACCTCAGGCTCCCTAGTTCACATTTTGAATTGTTGTTTTAGTCCCTGTGAGCATTTTGGATGCTCTTTTGATTTTTTTTTTTTTTTTTCCTTTTTATAGCTGCTCATCTATCTTTTGGAAGGATGCATCATCCTTCTTTGTACTTTGTAATTTATTTTAATGGATTTATTGTTTCTGATATAAAAAGAGGCTCCATGGAATATTGTTAGTAAAGGGTAAATTTGAAAAGGAGGAAGTAGTGTCCCAGTCTCTCCAAATGTCTCACAAAGTAAGCCAATTGATATACATTACAGAAATCTGGCTACAATTTCAACAACTGGAAGTGTTGAAGTTAGTGCAAAAGAAAGGACAGAGAAATGCAGTAAGTTTAAATTTTCCATCCATTATAAAAGATTGAGAGTAGCAATGAGCTATTTGTTTTCATGAAACATGCTGATGGTGATGGATCCATTGATGAAAGAGAGAAATGATAAGAGAAGTTTAGGAGACAACTCTCTCATTTTTCATAAGCCAAATACCATCTCAATCAAATGCCCACGGACCCTAGATGAATGGCAGTCATGCACAGAAATTGAGTGCTCATCGCTTTCTATTCACATACATTGTATCATATGTGTTACCTCCACTAACCAAATTAATTTCTTAATCTACAAATGGCACAGGGATATATTGCTACAAAACCCTCGAATGCAAAATACCTAAATTATAGGATGCCCAATCCGGCCATTAAATCTGTCCTAATGATTTTCTATCATACCACAGCTATCGTTACACAGTAGCAGCCCCCTAAGTAGCATTGGATCCTGTTACTTGCAATTCAGAAATCCTATTTTTAAGCGCCTCGAGAATTAGTATCATTTGAAAAATTAGAAAATTTCTGTAAACAGAGTGAAAGCCTAGAAGCTTAAACTGTCAGGTATTGAGCTAACAAAGTACACTCAGGGCTAACAGCACCAATAGGAAGTAACAAGATACAACATACAAGATAAAAGTCATGGATAAATCTGATACCGGAACCCATAGTTTCGCGCTGGGACTTGTTCTGCCAAGGAAGCAAATAGTTGGGGCTGCTGGAGACAGTGAAGATCTTAACCACAGAGTCGAGTGCCAGCTCAATCGCCGAATAAGCATTCGTCTCCCTATTGGTAATGCCATGGGTCTCACCGCCATCATCAGTATAATTACTGACAGAGTAATGAGAAATGGAGGAGCTAAAGCGGAATGTAGGCGCTGCGGTGGTAGTCGCAATAGGAGGAAGGAAAATGAGGCTTCTGGAAGAGGCGGAGAAACGACCTATGCCTCTGCCTCTGCCTCTACATATTGCACGTACGGAGCAGAGTCTCCCAACTGAACGCAGGGATGCACCTAGCATGGCTTCGCTCCTTTTGCCGACCTGATACTCGCCTTGGCCTTCCGGTGGCTCCTTCTGACCTTCCCGTCGGCCCACCGCTCCCAAGCTGCGCTAGGTTTTTATTTATTTCAAAAGGGCGGCGGCTCCGAATGTGAGTAAATGAAATGTTCAAAACACGACCACACTGCCGCCCCTGTCTTACGGATGCATTGGGTGTAAGATTTTAGGAAAGTACCCTTGATTAGATTTCATCCAAGGAAATATCATCGTACTCAATACAAAAGGGATATATTAATATATTATGTTTTTATCATTATAATTTATATTTACTTAATCTCACAATAAAAAGTTAAGTCTATAATCAGATTTATGCATAATATAATTATCAATTAACAATATTGTACAGTATTATAACCAAAAAAATATATTTTATAGCATTAAACTATACAAATTTTCCATTTTTATTAATAAAATTATTCAAAACTATGATCAAATTATTCTTTTATTTTTATTATTTAGTTAATATTACCTAATTATTATGTTGGTTTCTTGAGTTTACAATATTTTTTAATTATTTTACTTGATGATAATAATTGAATATATATTACATAACCTAAAGCCATATAAAGAATATGGAGAGAGTTGAAAATTAATGTTAAAAATTAATAAATTAATTGATGATGATAATTTAATTCTTAAATATAACATAAAATATTGATCTCCTACTTTTATTTAAAAAATATAAATAATTATTTAATAAATTTAGAGTGTGTGTGGTAGTGATTTTAAAAAGTGTTTTTAACATTTTTTATGCTTGAAAGATAAAAAAATTTAGAAACTAAAAAAAAGTATAAACACTTTCTATAATTATTGTCAAACGCACTCTTATTTAAAGATTTATTTAATCAATTATATAACATAGGTAAATAGTTGATATTAATATATACTAAGTAAACCTTATTACAAACTTTATAAGAGATAAAATTATGTCACTAATGACATATAATTTCATGTGAATGACACTATATATTTATCATATCCAAATGATTCTAATATGACCAGCTTGGTCCATTGGGATAAGAAATGATGCATTGACTCATCGAAAAGTCATGTGGACATATATGATTAAACCAAAAGTTTTTACTTAGTGAGTAGTCTATATAATCCTTGAAGAGTAGTGTGACATGCTATGCAAATATTATTTTGATGAGATAAAGTTTTCCACCGTTAGGAGGAGTAAAGTTGATTCCCAATGAATGATGTGAAATCTCTTTGAAAATTTTGCATATAAATGAATATGATAAATTGGGATCGTTGAAGGATAATTAACCGATAAAACAATAGATATACACTTGAAGAATAGTAAAATAGTTGAACAAAAAGATAATGTCCTAAGAGGATAAGCAAATATTACAAAGACAAATGATTCCAAATTAGTATGTTATGGTAAACTTGTTGGTTTAAAATATGTAATTATTAGAAGTGGAAAATACAAGGAAAACACATGAAAAATTTGGCACTCTTGAAGAAACTACAAAAATAACTAATAAGTCTAAAATTAATAAACATATAGCTTTTGAAGTGGCACAAATGAAATAAATAGCCCTTAAAGAGGCACATATTGAACAAATAATTTTTAAAGAGGTATGAATTAAACGAAAAACATTTGAAGAGGCATAGGTACATTTGTGTATGAAAGTAAAGATACTTTTATTAGTTATGTTTATGACAAGAGGAAGATAATATTAAAATAACATCATCATTGGGAATGCATTTTCTTTTTAAATGATCTTTGACATTATAAGAAATGGTGAAAATTCCAAATCATGAATCGTGCAAAAATGTTAACATAAAAATAATTGACCAAAATAGAAAGATATAATACAAATATAGCTAAACTCGTTAATAAAATGATGAGTATTTAGACTTGTTATCAAGACACTAGAAGACATCAAGGTTATTGAATATAAATGGACTTGAAGTCTAATGTTGAAAGTGATTGAAACCAAAATATGTACTTTAATGGCATAAATATGACATGATTTATGTAATATAAAAAACTCAAATCATTCAACTTAATTCAAATTGATGCTAAGACTATAACTATGGATCTAAGCTTCTATTTTAAGTCTAATTCCAAATTTAAGGGATGAAAAAAATATTAAATGCAAAAGTTATTCCTAACAAAGGAAGTAGAAGAGATTAAATATACATAAATGAAATACTCTAAACTTATGAACCATGAAGAATCCAAGAAAAGTTGAAATGAGTGAGTCATGGGCATGAAATACTAATAATGAATGTTATGAAGTGAGATAGATGATAAGCAACCATGAGGAAGGGGGTTGAAAGCAAATGCAATCAAGCTTAAATGGAATTTAGAACTCAAAATCTTGCAGTAGCCACTGTGACTTTGAGGTAAAAATATGGACTATTAATTCTCAAGATCAATTTTAGGTAAGCTATATATCATTTCAAAGCACGAGAAGTCAAAAGTCCAATGCTTTAAATGATACACAAATCAGAGTTGAAACAAAGAAGTTATGATCATTTGAAGATAATTGAGCAAAACTGAATGACCATTTTGAAATGATTTTTGAAATTCAACTCATAATTTCAAAATCCATTTCAAAATGATCCCAATTTCAAAATCACACACTACCTCTTTGATGTTTCACTTCTTCCACCTTGAGAGTTGCATTTTAGGCACTTCATCCACCCTAAGTGGGCCCCATGTGATTGGAAATCATGATTTGATTATTTTGTAGTCATTTTTAGGTAATTATTTGTAAAATAAATGGTGAACATACCGCATGTTGGGTTTTTTTTTTCATGGGAACTATAAAAACTCAATTTTTGGGTTTTCTAAGGGGTTTTTGATTTGGAAAAGAATTGAGAGAGAATGATTGATCTCTCTTTTTGAAATTCTTACTAAAGTTTTAGGTTTTTTTTTTTTTCTTTTATCATTTTTTTAATCTTTCTATTTTATTTTCTTGGCAACCAAACATGGATTGTGAAGAGAAATCCTCCACCATGTTTGGCTAACTTGATTGATCCAAGTATGCTAACATGAAGGTGAAGAAGCCATAGAAGAGTAGTAAGAACACAGTAAAGTTATAGTTTTCTTTATGTTTTCAAGATTTAATTAATAGGAATAAATCCTTAATGCGAGATCACCCTAGATAAATTATAAATGATTTTTATGAAGATATTAGTAATTCTTGGGAAGACCATGATCACTAATTATTATAATGTGATCCTACTATTAACAAATCTAAAGGCTAAATCTACAAAAATGGATATAGGTTTTGATTGAATAAAATTAAAAATCAAAATTAACCATCACCTATCCTTGTGAGTTGTATTAGGGAATAATACAGTAGATTATTACCCGATACTAATGATTCTTGGTAACTCTTGATTATTAGTTATTCTAACCTTCCCTATCGTTATCTTTCCCAAAACACAGCAGAAGAAGAATTAGAGAAATTGAGATTGATTTGCAAAGGTAATTTAATTTGCTTTATTGATTAATTAAATTTCGGGGATTTTTCTCTTCAAATTGTCTTGAATGACTATTACAATGCAAACTATATAAATTCATTAAATTCATAAAGCTATATTTAATTATATTGAATAATTGCATTGTATGAATCATTAGGAGATGATTTAAGATGAATTGAATTGGTCTTTTGGATTAAATCACCTAATTTTATATAATTAACCCTTTTTAATAGAATGATGAGTCAATTTTAGAATTATGATAATTTTATAGAAGATAGTATTTTCCTTTGGTCCCAATTGTCTTTACTTGAACTCAATTTCTCAATGACACTCGAAATATGTGCATTAGGGTGCATTAAGTTGCACAAGGTTGCACTAGATCATATAATTAATTAGGTTTGAGTTTCATTTTTATCCAATTGGATTATTAATCAATTGGAGCCCACCTCAACTAATCAATTACATATGACTAATAGATGTAAGATAATAGGTGTACTAAGTTAGGAATGCATATCATTATTGTTAAAATATCTAATACTCTAAAATTCATCTAATTAAATTCAAATCAGTCTTAAATCTTTTCAAAATTGAATGAAAAATCTTTCTAAATGAAAATCACCTTTAACTAGTGTTATTCATGTATAAAATGGTTTTCAAAATGTTGAGAAGTTTATCTAATCGAGATTTTCCTAAAGATTTTGAACTACAAATGTAAAAGTTTAAAAAATTACACAACTCATTTATGTATTTTTTAAATAATTATTATAAAAAAAAAGATTGATTATTTCGAGGATAAAAACTCATGTTTTGTCATACATTTTACCAATTAAAAGATTTTTTTAATCTAAGTTTCATATTAAACTAATTCAAAATCGTTCAAAGATTATTTGTGCATCAAATTTCTATATTTTTTTTAACATGTTTAACCAGGGATTCACCCAATCAAGGTGGTTTCAAGTAGTGGTATTAGAGTCTCAATCGATTGTGGTTGGTTCAACCAATCGAAGGTGTCTGTCAACTACTTAATTCTACTGGTTAAAGAATATGGTTCAATGATCATTTGTTGTACTACTTTTGCTAGAAATGGCTAGTGAACTAGATGACCACACAAGGCAACCAAATGTGCCCAATTGTGCTTCACATATAGTTTAGATCTCTAACTCTCATTTAAAGGCTTCAAGCTTTATATATTATATAAAGGAGAGTTCCAAATCACTGTTAAATTATCTTTTGAGATTACAAATATTTTGAGTACATTGAGCTTAAATTTTTATTTATTTCTTAGTACACCTTATAATCTTAGTTTCATCTTGTATCCATTGAGCTTTAACTTATCATAGGATCTTGTAAGATCAAAATTATACAATTGTGACTTTGTGATAGTAAGCTCAAGTGGGAGGTATTATTTGAGGGAAAATAAATCAAGTTTGAGAAATTAGTTGAGGGTTTACTAAGTGTAAGTATCATTTTGGAGTTTAAAAGTGAAATATCTCTTGGAAATTGGTAAAGGTTTGTTGGAGATGAGACTATAAAGCGTACAAATTTATATATAAGACTTGGTTTTAAACCTTAAAGATGGTGAAATCTTAAGCTTGGGTTAGAAGTAAGAAAAGAGTAGATATAGGTTGAATTGTGTCGAACTACGATAAAACTTTTGAGTTTGCATATTTATATTCCTTTTCTCTTTATATTTTATTATATATCATTTCTTATAATTACTTATAATTGTCAAGTGTATTCATATTTACATATATAAAAAGTAATCGTCACTCAATTTACCTTTCCTCTCGGACGATTACGTTAGATTAGATGAGCACAAACCTAACAAATTATGGCACCATTTTAGCAAAATAACTTGTAAGAATTGTTGGAAAAAATTAGTGAGTACAATATTATTGAAGTTGAAGTAGTACAAAAGTGTGGGTGCAAAAGTAGATAATACAAATAATAAAATTGGAATAGAAATACTTCAAGACACATTATAGAGTCATTTTCCCTAAGAAATCATTTGTCCCCACCAATTGTGTTATACATATTAATATAGTAAATATGCCTCCAAGATATAATAAAGCTACATTAGTTTGTCTATGTTGTGTGATGACGAAAGCAATCCCCAATATGCTTAAAATATAGCAAGTCTATCAAGAATCTATATATTGTTTCTACAAAATGATAAATATGTAGGAATTTTGATGTAGAAAGAAAATAAAATTTGGAAAGGCATGAAAGGATATAGAGAAATGAAGAATTTGCATTGATTGAATGAATGACTAGAGCTACTACCTCTTTGCCCTATTTATAGATTTCCATCCACCCTTTCATTTATATTGCACCATTTAGATATTCTAGTCATTTAATTTGGATTGCATCACTTCACTACATATTTACTTATGTAGAGTGGTACCTTTTGAAAAACATATTTTTTTTAGTATATGTATAATACTGACAAAAATATTGAACAAAATATAAATTAAAATCTTAGGATTAGGTAGTTTTGATTCTTTGGAAATGTCAAAACCTTGTATTATGTTCAATTATAAAAGAACAATGTTGTTTTGATAGTTTCTAAATAATGAAAGGTCAAGATTTCTTTTTCATTTTCCTTTCCTCAATTTTTTGGAGACAAAGGTAGAATAAATCAAATTTAGTGCAATGGTTGATGATGTTCTAATAAGGGACTAGTTTCTTCCATCTCTAGTTCCTCGTATACTTTGCTATCCAGCCGTTGCTACTCCAATCCATAAACAATTTTATTGAACTTGTAGGAAAATGATTATGTTTGATTCCTTAAATTTTTAAATGAAAATTTGAGAAAAATAAAATAGAAAGGAAAAAAAATAAAAATTAAAGTAGATAATACAACATCAAATCCTCTTACATTACATCAAAAGGAATCCTAGTTTGTAATAAATAGTCTTCATATATTATTTCAAATTCATTTAATTTGTTTTAACTCTTCTATATAAAAAAAATAAATAATTTTAAAATATATAAATTTCTAACTAATTTTAATTATATTTTATTTTATATTTTTCATAGTAAATAAAATATAAGAAAATATATTTTTAGAAATTTTTTTTGGGTAATACTTTTGAATCAAACATAATTAAAAAGGAAAAGTCTAAAAGTGAGAATGGTAGCCAATAATGAAGCAAAAGAAAAAAAAAATCAAAATATGGGATTTTTCTTGAAGATTTAAATAATTATGAAACATGGGTTTACTGGGTCTGATAATTGTTTGCTTTAAAGAATCGTGGTGTTGTATTTTAATATGTGAGAGTGTTTTCAACTTTTCATATATATATATATATATATATACAGGAGGCCCAACTCAGCCAGAGGCCCATCAGTTAAAATACAATATGCAGGGGCTGGGTTGAACTGGGACCCCATCCAGGAGGCTTTGCGGAACCTTTCCTCTTGGGACGTGTAGGCTTCTCACTAATATATATAATATTTACAGGGAACACAAACAATATATAACCATTCAGGCTCAAAGCATTTCGTATCTCCTCACTCTGTACGTCTTCACATCTATATCTATTGCATATAGTTTTCATAAACCTATCTCCATCTTACAACATTTTCTCTTCGTAACCTAAAGTATATATGTAGGAATGTTTTTAACAACTTTTTCTTATTTTATAAGAAAATTTAATATTATAGTTGCATACCAATATAAGAAATATTCTATATATATATATAAATTAGGAATTTAAAACATTTTTCAATAATTTCCACTTTGAATTTTCATTAAATCAATCTTCTATCTTTTTATGATATGGGAAACTCGTTTAAACCAAATCCTTACTCCACACTTAGGCTTCCTTGTGAGCTATGCTCTTTTTGTGTGTAGTAGTCTTTTTAGTGCACAACGGTTTGTCATGCACCATAATCTCATTATATGTTATGGATCATTCTATTATACTATAGAATATTATAGAAAACAAAAACTAAATACAACTATTAAGTTTAGATCCCACTTCTTATATTTACATCATAAATCATAAGCCTTCTTAGTTCTCGCTCTATTCAATATCTCTAATATTATAATCACATATATTTCTTATAAACACTTCCCCGCAAGATACATGTACTTGATTTTTAATTAATGAGATAAATATTTTATTTTTTAAAATGAGGAATCGAAGGGTTTGTTTTTATTTATTTATTTAGATACAACTTTAATTTTACTGAGAATAATACAAAAGATAAATGTATAAACTTTTATTAATTATTTTGTATTCTCACCATAATCAAATATTAAAATTAAAGCTAGGAAGATAAATTCTTCACAATAATGAGAAGAATTCGTCCATTTCATTTAACAAATGCATTTTCAAAAATATAATTCACATTGGGAGCTCATAAGATGTAGTTATGATTGACTTGACCAAATTAGGACTTTAAATTTGTAAAACATTATAATCAAATTTATTGTATGAAATGTAATTTATTAATAATAAAATTTATTTTTGAAAAGACATTAAATATATGACCACATGAATTAAATGTTCCAATGCTAATTATGACATAATAATGAATAAGTCATATAAGAGATCAACAAATTAAGCATAAACTAAACTAGTTAATTAGCTTGATGCCATCTTCAAATCATATTTAAGAATTGCGCTTGATTAATTAGATCATGTTGCCTCTTAACAACCCCTATTGTATAATATGTTTATACTAATCTTATATAAAGTAAACACCAAAAAAGAGGGTGAGGAATTGGGTATTAACTATCAATTACTTTTAACTATCTTTAATAAAATGAATACAAAATACATTAAATAATCAAATAAATAAGAGTACAATTGCAAGTACATATAATGGTTTGACATAAGCTTAAAGTTTGACATAAGCCTACCTCTATTCTCCTCTCGCTCCCATCATAAGCTTAAAGTTTTATTATACAAAGAAACCTTCAATTTTTACGGTTGATTAATTGATTTTAATGAGCTATTATAATTTTCTTCAGATGATATCTTACACTTAGGTAATATTCATGCCTCACACTTGAATTATTTTTTCAAATGATACCTTATACTTAAAAACTCAAAATGATACTTTACACTTTAAACAATCTGTCACTAAGTTTACAAGATATTGATATTTCAAAGACAAATATATTAGTTATAGTTTTTAGTTTAAATAATATAATTGAAATTAGGATTAAGATGCACTAAATTGATATGCAAAGTTCTGAAAAACACTTTTTAAGGCTTAGAAGACTTGGAACCATTCTCTTCAATAAATGAAGTATATAGAGTTTTTACATAGGAGTAGGAAGGGAAACTAGTCGTTAGGCCTTGTTTACCTCAGCCATTCAGCTTGGGCGGTCCAATCGGTTTCATGACTGTTAGTGGTAGCTAGGCAAGTACAACAAATCGCCATTTAAGGTAAAAACCTCAACTAATTGATTTATCAATTGATCGGTTGACGTTGAAAACCTTGATTGGCGGCCACTACCAAGATTGGAACCTCAAACCCCTTAATCGGCTGACTTTTTTCTTAATAAATCAATACGTTCCTCAATTGGGTGACCTATAGGTTGATGTTTTGACCTGATTTTCCAAGATTTGAGAAAATTTTGATTTTTTAGTTAAAAATATTGAGGAAAATAGGTTAAACAAACTGCTTATGATTTTAGAAACCTTTTAATCATGAATAACATTAATCAAGGAAGGTTTCATTTAGAAAGATTCTCCAATTTTGAAAAGATTTTTAAGATAATATTTGAAGTCAATTGTATTAGTTCACACTAAATTAATTTTGATCAAATTTTTTTTAAATTTTTTTTTAATGTGGAGAAAGTTTCAGATACTAAATAAGTATGAACTCCTCTTAATATTATAAACACATTTTAAAGTCATAAGAGTTTTTATACCCAAAACAAATAATATCTATACGGTTGAATGTAGGTCGTTACTAATAGTATTAGAGCGAATTTCTCATCAGTATGGGGGTTTGTTTGACCCATAGGGGATGTTTATCTGCTTCGCCCTATAATCATGTGGGACACATATTAGATAGGGGATATTTGTGATGTCTCACATTCAATATAAGAGAAAGTTCTTAAATTCATATAAGGGTTCCTTTAACATTAGAGATACGTTTTAAAGTCATGAGGACCCTTAGATTTATAATCGAAAATATTTACGAGTAGGGTACATGTCATTACTTATCATACTTAAATATGAAGCTTAAAGTCAGTCCATAATTTATTAGTCGTTATTTATTACACTTGAATATGAAGGTTAAATTCAATCCATAATTTATTATCATTAAGCAAATCAATGAGTTTTTTGTCCTTCTATAAATTTGTGTGTTGTCACTTGCTATTAAAAAAATAAATTAAAGGCTATGTTTAGTTCCTAATATTAAGGAAAGAAAAGAAAATAATTTTCTCATTTATAATGAATTATAGAAAATGAAACAAATAATTAGAAATTTATCATTTTTTAATATTTAATTTTTATACCAAAGGAGAAAAATAAATGAAATAAGTTAAAAAATACATATATAAAAAGGATCAAATAATTATATATATATATATATATATATATATTTTTTTTTTTTCTCCTTTATTTCCCCTCAATTTGTTTTTTAGAAATTAAACATTGCCTAAAAGTTTATCAATTACATGAATAAACTTAATTTAATAAATATAGTTTTTTTCCCCTTTTCATATTTTTAGGTGAAACTTTAATAGATTTTAAATACCTTTTAAGTGATCTGGAATGTGAATGACACTTTTACATCTACCATGAGAATCGAGATGAAGTCGTCAGTAATGTTGAAGTCAAATTTATGCAAAGATAAATTAATTTTGCAAGGGGGTTGCCAGCGGAGAAAAGTTGACTTTTATAGATGGGTATGATACAAGTAATAATAATATAAAATGGAAATACCAAAATGTGTGTAAGATGCAAGTGGGGGCAAATGGGAAACCCACGGCCCACAAAATAGACGGTAGCATTGAGGAGTTGATAGGGTGAGGGGGTTGGTGGTGGGGAATGGAGAAAGGTATAGAAAGAGAGGGAGACAAAAGGCATGTAATTAAGGAAGGGAGAAAGAGATGTAACAGATGTTCCTGAAATGTTCTCCTTCTCTCTTCTTTGTCTTCATATTTATTTATTTATATATTTAGCCTGGCTCCCCCCCCCCCCTTCTCTCTCTCTCTCATATTTTTGCTGCATGGGTAGCTAGGAAAGCGTGTTTGTCAAACTCCAAGAAGAAGGAGAAGAAAGAATAGAAGAGAGAAGGAATAGTCAAGCCTCTGCGACTGCTGATGATCAGTACAGATTAAACTCCTTTAATGCCTTAGTTTCAAATTTTTTATAATAATAACAGTTGAACACAGGGACAGAGAAAGGAGAAGGAATAAGAAAAAGGAAAAAAGAAGATTAGTCAAGTCGAATGGGGGAGGGGGAGGGGTGGTGGTCATGGTGTTGGCACTGTCCAATAAATGCGAGGTAGCATGGTGGAAGAGGGGGGTTTATTTGCATTGGCATTGGCATCGGCATCGGCATGAGTAAATGGTGGTGAGAGGCTGAGAGAGAGGGTAGTAGGGGGCCGGATTGAATGTGGGGTCAGAGGGACAACCCGAAATAAATGCTTACTCCTTTAGCTTTTACCGCCTTGCTCCGTAACGCGTGCTCGTGTCGGGATATCCCCCTACCTTTAAAACCGTCCCTTTCACTTCATGTCACCTCTCTCTCTCTCTCTCTCTCTCTCTCTCTCTCTGAGTTCTCTCCTCTTCCTTCCTTCATCCCGCCTTCTCATTTTCATCCTCTTTAGTCCTTCCTACAACTCTACTCTTCAGCTTCCTCCACCCAACCTTTTTGTCCTTTTTATTTCTCTGACTATGTGGAGCTGACTTGACTTCGTTTCAAAAATCTTGATATCCTTGAACCATCATATTCATATGTTTCATGCCCCTCATTATTGGGTTTATCACTACCTCTAATTCAGCTCTTCATCTCATTAATTTCTAATATTTGCATAGTTTCCATTTTTTTTTTTATCTTATCATTCTCTCGTAGGAAAATAACACTAACCTTGTTTAATAAGTTTTATTTGGGAGGGATTTGTTCATTTGGTACAAATTTGAAAATGAAGTTGAAAATTGGAAACTATTGCATATTTAAGGAGGATATATACATATATGTTTTACGGAAATGAATGGGTTGGGAACCATAAATCATGGGGGGGATAGAAGGGTGATGGTTTCAGCATCCGAGGCGTGAAACTATGCTGCATTTTGATTGAATGATTGGATGGGCAAGCCAAATGAAGATAAATGTCCTTGAAATTGAGGAGAGGTGAGCGCCCTATTTAAAGAAATGGAAATCAACACTAAAAGATACATTTTCATAATGAATGATTGGCTCCTTCAAAATAAATTGCCGTCAATTATTGCAACCTCATTATCATGCATGAATACTTCAATAGTGCTCTCCAATGCATCCAATTAAGACCCATTATAGATGGCTAGCTCTAACACATATAAAACAAATGTGTCCAATATAAAAATTAAGAAATTACTACTTATGTAAATTCCATTTTGGCTTAAAACCAAAAATTATTCTTTTTAAATGTCAATACTGATGTTTCGAAAATTATGATTTTATATGGCTTTGTGATATTCTCGTATTATTTTATTTTATTCAATTTGCATTTAAATGACATTTAATTAGAATTAGTACTTTTAGAAATCAGATCATTGACTTTCCATTTAATACTAGACTGGGGCTTTAGAGGAATTTCTATATTTCATGTGAAATTTGGAGTTTCCCCTGAATTCAAGGGTTTTGGAATTCCTTGGGATTGGACAGAATTAGAATAAAAATTTGAAAAAAAGAAAAAAGAAAAAAAGGGAAAGAAATTGTAAGGAAGGGCCTAGTTGAAAATGGTTGGCTTAGGTTAAAGGGTCAACAAAAAAATAGAGTTAAGAAATATAGGTATTATGATAGGAGATTTAGTTGATGTAGGGTGTGGACTGGAACTGAAGTGGAGAGCGGAGAGTGGAGACTGTGGATGGAGATAGATGACATGGATTATGATTGTTGGATATGAGTAGATGAGATCCACTGATCTGATCCGCACAGCATATGGGGGGGCATTCGCATTGGGGGATAATTTGGATGCATATATACATAGTAACAACATACATGCGCATGCGGCCCCCATGCGTCAGCAGTACCTGATGAATGAGAGAGACACTGGCGAAGCATTTAAAGCTAGAACATCATTGCTCAAGTACGTCATCATTGTCATGCAATGTTTTTGACTACGTTTGAAATGAGAAATCACAAGTTTTTCTTTCTTTCTTTCTTTCTTTCTTTCTTTTAGGGGTTGAAGCTTCACCTCATCTTCTCTCCCATCTTTTCTGTGCAGCAGCAGCAGTAGCAGCAGCAGCGGCAGCAGCAGCTCCTCTATGGCATGGCGTTGGATTTTGAGTTTCCATTTTTTTTTCGCATTACAGTAAAAGAGTATTAAATGTCTCCTCCTCTCGACATTTCCTCTGCAACGGCCTTTCATGCTTCTGCCAGAGTGAGGGCAACTTTTTGGGGGGTTGCCTTTCTTTATTTCCCACCCACCTCTCACCAAGTCTTTTTGTCTTATTGAGTTGTCTTCTGTTTTGTTTCGGAAATGCCCTCCTTCTTGTATAATTGGTCTTTATGCTTAACAGTCACCCTGCCATCCTAACTATTTTGGCTCTAGCATTAACTATCTATTCCTGAGAATAACAAATGCTTCCCTTCAATCAAATCTCATTCCCAACCTGATCACCCCTCAAATCTTAATGCATAAGTATTTATTACTTAGCTTTTATATGTATTTTTTAATAGTCTATGACCTCTTCAACACAATATTCCAGTTTTATTCTTATCCAACAGTAATGGAAATAATCTCAAATATCATGAATGATCACCACGGGAAGATCACAATGAACCTCTCTGCATGCACGTCTAATAACTATCATATGTATGTTCCATGTTTCACAATATTGAAAATTAATAATGTAGGTCTGTTTAACCGTGTAAACAGAAAAAATTATTAAGTTGGGCATGGCACATTTTGAGAGGTCGTCCCTAACCATGGGTGTTACTGTGACTGGAAGAGTAAGTACTCAGTACAATTTTGGCAAGACATGAATATATATATATATTCTTTTTGGGCAAATGACAAGACGAGATGAAGATAATTAATATATTGAGAAAGATTAAGAGGCAGTACACTAAATATAACAAAATTGTCTATGAAAGGGTATTAAGATGAAGTCAACACCAAGCTCGCTCTCTCTCTCTCTCTCTCTCAACTTAAAATGCTGAATCTTGTTCACAACCTGCATGTCAAAACCCAGAGGAAAATGTTAATAAATTGGTGTTGTAAAATTGCATACAAACTGAGAGAAGTAGAAAAAACATAGCAGTTATGCATTTGTGTCAATCAGAGAGGATAGCAAGCTGCAAGGCTGAAGGTAGCTATAGGGTCATATACACCAACACCAAAATGATAAAATCCCAAAGGAAGTACAGGGGATGATGTCAAATTCGAAATACATGAGATGACTGTCTCACGCAACCGTGCGCATTGTAGGCTGTATCATGAGAAAAAGTGAGGAGTCAGGACACTCGGCCATACAGTTTCCACTGTGAGCCCCATAAAACTTGTTATATATTTATATATATGTTCTTGGACAATATTTGACAGCCATTTCTTTTTCATTTTCTTCTGGCGTGTGTAGAATATTTGGTCAACAGTGGGAATTGTGTCTGTATTTCATACGATACTATACATGGATCATTATTATCAGTTTGACTAAATAGGAAAAAAAAAAATAGCAAAATGCCTACTGCATCTAAATTCAATTTATCTCATCAAACCCTAATCTCAGAATCTCGCTCCGTTGCCCTAAGCGTTGGGCTTCATCATCATCATCATCATCAACCCTCGTAGTCTATCATAGGGTTCATAACAAGAGATGGATAAAGAGAGTAATAATAATAAATAAAGATGATAATAGAAGGATGGGTAGGGGTAATTACCAACAGGCATTAATGGGATTTGGAGTAAGTTTTTTTCTGGAAAACCCTAAGAGGGATCAATGCTCCGGCGATCGTCGCCTCCAGCAGCCCTCGGTTGGTGAAACTGACTGAGTTGTCCAATGCTTGCGGAAACGTTCATGGCAAGAAGGCTTGCATCGTAGTTGTTGGTAGCATCAAAGGTCCTGATCATCTGTTGTTGCTCCCTTGGGAAGAACTGGTGATGGTAGTGATGATCCCGGCCACCACCAATGAGGTTGATCCCCAGGTTCTGTGGATGGTGGTGGTGATTGTGGGTGGTGGCCGTGGCTGCGGCCGCTGCTGCCGCAATGAGGCCGTGACTGGTGATTCCCAAGTTCTGGTACTTGGAGAGCTCAGATTTGGCACAGCTGAGATCCATCTGGAGTTGGCGAAGTTGGTGTTGGAGGAGAGAGATGACGCCCACGCAGCCGTAAACTGGGTCTCGGAGCCGCATGTCAGCCTCATAAGCCAGGGAGTTGACGGCGTCTTCGCGCTGGTGTGGGTGCAGTTCGTTGAGAAGCTTCGTCACGTTGCTGGCACCAAACACTTTGTGCACGTTGGCAAACTTCTGGGGTTGGTCCGGTGGGAAGTATGGCGCAAACACACACTCCGGCTGACACTTTCGCCGGAGAAACTTACATGCTGCACATGGGGAATTCGACGATGATGCCATTCCTACAAATTATGCTTCAACTTTGAATTTTCACTCCTTTTCTGCACTGAAGATATTGAAAGGAAACACACCCCAAAGGAGATTATCTTCAAAATCAAAAGAGATAATATTCAAAAAACAACTGTAAGAGAAGAGAAACCATGATGGAACCCATGATGGACACATGAAAATCCCGAGTTTGATTTAGGTTTATCAAGTCCAAAACGTGGAGCCATTTTTTTCTTTTTCTTGGGTGGGAGAGAGGATCATAAGAATAAAAACAAAAACAAAAAGGCTCGTAGGATAATTATAAGGGAGAACAGAGAGATATAAAGTCGTTTCTTGTGCATCAATGGGGCAAGCAAGCTGCACAAGTTTAGGAGAAAATAAAGGTCAAAACTCCCTAATGAAGCTTGGATTCTCTAAGATCTTCGTTTTCTTTTTCATTTTCCTTTTTTCTAAGAACAATTCATTAAGGTCGTAAAATGAAGACCGTCTAAAATTCCAAAATATGCATATTTAATAGCGAAAATTTGAATGCTTACCTTTGGAGGATACGGTGTAGATTTCTCTTCCCTTTTTTGCGTTTATTAGTATCTTAGGCTTGGGTTGAAGATTCTTGGAGTGGCTGGAGGTCAAGAGATATGAACTGTAGAAGGGAAGTCAGGAAATTATGAATTAATACGCGTAAGCAAAGCTAGAATAAAAGAAGAAAAGGAAAATATATGTATATATGTATATATATGTATCTCTATATTTTCCATTTCCATATTCTGTAGCCAGCCAGAAACCCTAACCAGCAAAGGAAGGTTGATTCGGCGATGGTTGAAGGTGGATTGGATCTCGTGAAGTAGCGTTTTATTCGATGAAGAGTTTCGAAGCAGATCTTGCTTGAATTTCATAGAGATTACTTCATTTTCCTGTAAAGATGAGACTTTTGAGGGGGTTAATTGTATTATAAGATCTCGGGATGAACTCAACCAATAAATTTATTATAAAAAACAAAGGAGAAAAAAGAGAAGAACTGAGAAGGAGGAGGCTGTGTGTGTGTGTGAGAGAGAGAGATCTTGAGATAAAAGGAGACTACTCTCTCCCTACTACCTGTTGATACTCGTGTGGAGTTTAATTTAAAATATATAAGGTGTAGTGATGCGTGGCCTCGATTTCTTCAGTCAAACCTTTCTTTTCCTTTTTCTTTTTTTATTTTCTTTCTTGGGTTCCTTGGTTTTACTACTATTGATGAATGATGGGATCAATGAGATGAAAAAGAACATGGGGATCATACTTACAAAAGCCTTGAAGCTTTTTCACACTCTCCTCTCCACTTTTTCCTTGATCCTCAGACCTCGATCTATATCTCTTTATTTATCAGTCTTTCTTCAACGGCAACTGGCAACTGAGAACTGCAAACTCCCTGTGTACAACAGTTTATGAGTTTCCTCCTTTCCTCCTTTCCTCCTCTCCTCCTGATCTATGCCTCGTAATATCGACGGGTCATGCAGATTTGACTTGCTTTTCTTTGGCGCACTCTTATCGCTTCTACTTGTTCGCCGGAAAACAAAGGGCAGGGAACAAGCATATAAAGATGATGATGATGAGAAGGCGTTGTGGAAGAGCGAAGAGAGGGTTTAATTTAGGGGAGAGAGAGAGAGTGTGTCATGTGTGTGTTTTTTTCTTTTTCTTTTTCTTTCTTTAATATAATAGAGTAGAAATGAATATGGACTTATATTAAAGAATAAATCGTGGGGAATGGGGGAATTCCCCCCAAGAGCAGAGCCTAAGGAGTCGCGGAGAAAGCAAAGCAAACAGGGCGTGAGGGTGTGGGGGCGTGAGGGCGTGAGGTCTTCTCTCTGCGCAGTGAGAGTGCACACTGCTCACTGCACACTCACAAGTCACAAGTCACAAAAGTCACGAACACCAACACTGAGAGTGGGAGATGTTTTTGAGTCTTTGAGAGCATGCTATTATATGTTATATTGTGATGCCATGTTCTGTTGATGTTGGTGACATGACCCATCCTTCTACACCACTCACTCCCTACTAGTAGCAAATAGGAATTAGGAATAATAGCAAATAGCATTCTTCTTTTTTTTCAGAGTTTCAGGTATTTGACTATTTGCTTCTGTCCCCTCCTCACTCGTCACTCCTCTCTCCTCTTTTTCATAATCAATGCTTCCTTAATTCATTCCTCTCCTGCACATTTTTCCTCATTTCCATCTCCAATATTCAACACATCCTAAGCAGCTTCATCAACATTCTTAATAGCATAATTAAGATCACTCAGCTACTGCTAAACATTCAATCATTCTCTCAGCCCCACTCCATTGATTGCAATTTCATTTGGATTCCTCCTCCCAACTTCATTTTAAACTAACACCCCATATCGCACCTCTATAAGCTTCATACTTTCCTCCTACCTACCCTCCATCTTCACTCTTGGGTGCCACAAAAAACATATCGAATTGTCATTTTTTTAAAACTAAATGTGACTAGTTCTTCTTTTATAAAACTATAAATTAAATTATTATTACCTAGCTTAATAACAAAATTATTATTATTAGTTTTTAACAACACAAGAAAATATACGTATTTTCGGGTAAATTGAAATTAATAGTTTTTTAAGAATTCATTTTTCTCAATTTGGAAGTAATATGGGTATTGAGGGCATGTTTAATGTTCCTTTGATACACTTTATTTTGAAAATAGTTTGAAGACGGACATATTTTTATAATATTTCTTAAGAAAATCATATATATATTAAAATCACAAATTTCTTTTCACTAAGATAAATTTGACAGCAAATGGCGAGATGAATTTGGGCTAGCAGCTCCCACGAAAAGGAAGAATGTTACAATTGGCAAGATATTTCATATGTTAATTTTTATTTTTAAATCATATAATTTTATTTATTTTTAAAAGGATTTGTTAATCATACATTGACTTTTAGGTTATATTTGGTTCCGAAAAGTTTGAAGGAAAATGTAAGGAAAAGAAAATAAACAAGAAAAATGAAAGGCAAGAAAAAGTGAAGGAAAATAAAAAATAGATTCAAAATTAATAAATTATTTTTATATACTTTTTAAAACTCATTTAACTTATTTTCTTCAATTATACAAAGATTAAATAATTTTAAAATACATAAAATTTTAATTAATTTTAATTATATTTGTTTTTTTATATATTTTTTATAATAAAACTAAATAGAAGAAAGTCATTTTTCTTAATATTTTTTCTTTCTTTAATCCTTTTTAGAAACCAAATATAACCTTAATGATTTTAAAATCAGCTGCATATATTTTTAACAATTATTTTTTAAGCTGATACATGTGATGTTTTGTATCAATTGATATTTTATTGACATTTTCTTCAAAAGCAATGTTTTAAAAAATTTCATAATAGGAAATAGGAATTGAAGGGAAGATCTGTAAAAGAAAAAATAAAAAGAAAAAGCAAATTTCAAATTTTATTCCATTTATTCCATTCATCCAATAATATAAATATATCATTTGTTTATATAAATTCAATCTCTCACTCTCTATATATAACTTTTAACTTCTAATCAAAGATGAAAATATAGGTAAACATGAATATATTCATTTTACAAATATATCGAGATATCGGTGGATATTTTGATAAAAATATTGTTATAGTGACAATTGGTCAAAATTTATGAAAATACTTAAAAAAAACTTTAAAAAATGATAAAATAAATAAAATAAACATATTAAAGTTATTTTGTAAGTGTAATTGAGATAGGTATCATCATAAATAATATTTATTAATTTTTTTAGAAAAAATTATTTTAATACATGTATATTAATTTATTTTAAAAATTAAAAACTACTTTTTAAAAATATGTTTTACTACATTTTAAATAAAAAATTAAATCATTTCTATTGTGGGGAAACTTTGAAAATAATACAATGTGATTATGAGAATTTCTTTAGTATGTTTGAAGGCTAGAAAATAATAAGATGTCATTTGGAAGTAGTACATATTTTTAAAAAAAGACCTGTACGTTGCAGATGTATTTTTGATGTGGTATTGAGCAAAGGGGATCTTAGCATGAGCATTCGTTCAATTTCGTGCATAATAGATTTTCTTTTGTGGATACTTACCTTTGGTGTATAAGAAAAATAATCTGACTAAAAGATTAAATATTTTTTGGATGGTTGGATGCTAGAATAAACATTAGACTAAAATTCCTTAGCAAAGAAATTTGAAGAATTCTTTAGGAAAACAAAGTCAAGTCAACTTAAGCATTGAAGATTAGATATTTCCATCGATGAATTAATTCACCAAATTTTGGCATAGGGTTGATAAATAAATGTATACTTATAGTATAATAATTATTAGAGCTTTAGTTTGAAAGGTTCCTTTAATCTCTCAAGTGATTCACAGGAAATTTTTGCAATTTTGTTCCTCTAGGATTATCAAACTTGTAAGGGGATTTTGTGAAAATATGTTTTTGTTACAAATGATCAAGTATATTATTAGTAAATTTTGAAAATGTTTAGACAAGCTTGAAGTACTAAAATTGGGAATTATTTTTTATTTGTCTATATTTTGCCTTAACTATGCATTTTGGTTATTTAACCACAGTTAACAAGGAAAAAAATGTTGACCTTAGTGAGGATAATGATGATCTAAAAACCTAGTTAGTATGATAGTTACTAACCTATGATATACCTTAGATTGGCTCTACTCTCGCCCTCTAACATGTAAGGAACATAAGAGGCTAGTCATTTCTGTAAGAGTCCTATAATGATAGACACTTCTATTAATAACAATTTTTTTTTTTTTTTTTGACTATATGCATGTTTATTGAAAAATTCGATTTCAGACTTTTATAAAAATAACACATCTAATACAAGTTTATTTCATGTGATTGAATTCATGTTACAAACATTCCCTATTTCATTTTTGAAAAATAAATGTACTTGATATCTACCACTTATTGGGCTTTTGAGCTCACTTCTTTTACTAAATGCTTTCAAGTACACTTGATTTGGTAAGAAATGACATAGGTAGAAAGGGCTCAAGAATTTCCTTTATTTCTTTAGATACGAGACTAGTTTGATTGGGTATTAGTGGTTTATTTTATTGCTACTTTTTGGGAAAGTTATCATAGTTTGATTTATGGATTTCTATATGAAAAAATGGTTCTATTAAGACTTTTTGGTTAGCTTCATTACTACTTCAGATAGGTTTTGTGATTAGCATGATACTAATCAATCTAGCTTGCTCGGTCATTCTCATGTAAAGCCTCTGAGCTTCACATATAAAATGACTATGGTGTCTTGACCTTTGAGTTTGGGTTGTTAGAGAATAGTATCAAAGCTATAAGATATGGTCATGTACACTTCTTAACATAATTATGGTTGGGTTAGATTATATGTGATGAAAATCTTTATTTTTCTTTTTGAAAATTTTAGTTTCCTTTAGTAATTCAATTATTATTTATTCTAATAACCCTTTTTGTATTCCTTTTGTTGCCAAACTCCTCGAGTCTTGAGATGAATAGGTTATTATGGCTCCTGAGCATACTATTTCATCTCATTGTAGTCAAACATTGAAGGATAATGTACTCTTTGGGACAATTGAAAATGTAAATGCTCCAATATGAACACTGACCTAAGCTATGGGTAACTTAAAGAGATTGATTGAGCTTTAAACTCGTACTGCAGAAATTCAGGCTTAGGCTCAGGCTCAGGCTTAAGCCCAAGCTACTAGGACATAAACATAAGGTCAATCCTCTATTTCTAGTGGGAGCACTTTAAATTTGAGTAGTTTAAGAAGTTGAGTCTTTCTTCTTTTAAAGGAGAGCCAAACCTAAAAGTGGCAGAGTCTTGGATTTTTTACTTAGATAGGTACTTTGAGGTTGGTTGCTTTAAGACATAGAAAGTGATGTTCACCACCTTTATGTTAGGAGGAGAGGTAGAACACTAATGGAGAATGTAGAAAATGATTTTTGGGAGCCGAGAATCATTAAATTGGGATAAATTTAAGGAAATGAAGTCTTTTTTGAAAAGTACTTTCTAAAAAGTGTTTGATGCCAAAAGTAACATGAGTTTATGCATTTGGTGCAAGCTAATAAGTTAGTAGCCGAGTATGGGGCCAAGTTTACTTAGCTCTCCTGTTGGTGCAAGTTGATAAGTTAGTACCCGAGTATGAGGCCAAGTTCACTCAACTCTCTTGTTTTTCTCTAGATCATATATCTATTGTGTGGTGTAAGGCATTTTGCTTTCAAGATGGTTTGAATCCATTTATAGTTGAGAGAAGTAGAAATGAACTTTAGCTATATAGGGAGCAACAACGTAAGAGAAGTAAATTTGATAATGTACGTGAAAATTAGTCTTAGAAAAAATCTGATTAGTCAAGGTATAAAGGTAATAAGCCAAATCAAAGGACAAACCAAGTATCGATTTCACCTTGCACTAAATATGGTAAAAGACACGGTGATACTATTGGGATTGAGTCCTTAAAAACAATACATGATGTAACAAAGTTAGATTCAACTATTCCCTTATTATTCCCTTGGTGTATTGATAATGATTTAAACATTCAGCTCATGTTTTTTACATTGTACATGACTTGAGTGTATTAAGAGTTGTACAAAAGATACAAGTTATAAGTTCCTTGTAAGTAGATAAGTTGACCATAGTTGGTTCATGGATTTGGGCAATCCAGTATAGACTATAGTGCATCACCTCCTAATTGGAGGAATAGTTTGTTTTGACCGTTGGGATGAGTTTCCCATGGTGAGTGCACTAGTATATGTGATACACACTAGATAAGACCTATGATAAATCATGACACAACTCTATTAATTTTCATGATTCACCAAGCTACTATATTGCATGAACTCTCAACTTTGAGAGAATATTGAGTCTGTGCCAAAATCAATAGGAGGTTTTGATTTAGGGGTGAGACCTTAAAGTGGTCATATACCCCTATGGATTGGGTAACTGTTGATGGAGGTTGGTGATAATAGGTATTCTCAATAGAAACATCATGATATTTCATGAAATTGAGATAGTGTATTCTCTTGAGTGATTAAAAGGACATGTGATCATGAAATTTGTGACCATGGTAATTCCTCTAATGGAATTTGACATATACTCCTTGGAGTTAGAGTATGTCAATTGATCATATAATAAGTGAGATATGTAACTCAAGAATTTGAGAGGTAATCTTGATAAGTGATAATATTATCTTGTTAGATTACAGACACCAGTTCATAGGGAGTTTGCATGTAGTGGATATTAGGTCACAGACCCAAATACTTGGTGTCTAGTTATAATATACATAAGATACTGAAGTGCAATTGACTCTTAGTAGTGAGATGTTGAGTCAATTTTAGAATTTGATTATGAGAAAGCTAGTACTCCTATGGGTCTCAGTAGTCCTCGCTCTGAGCTCATATTTCGTGTTGACATGGTTTATGAGGGTTGGATAGGTGTTTAGTTCACTTTTGTGTATAAAGGTGTTTTGGTAATTATGCAAAGTTGCACAGAGATAAGTGAGTGGTATTTCTAGATTGTGCTAATTGATTAATTAGAGCTTTGTATGATTAATTAATCAATTAACAACCTTTTTGGACTAGATTAAATGACCTAAGCCATGGTGGACTTAAGTCACTTAAGCCCAGTAGGAAGCCTATAAATATGCCTTTAGGGGTTAAGGTTTCTATGTCTTGTCATTCTTTCCTTCAATCTATAGAGAAAACCTTATCCTCTATTCTTGAAATTTTCATCATCTTAGTGCCTAGACACAAGAAAGAGTCATTGGGTGGAAGATCATGGTGTTACAAGATACTTTACGACTTTGAAGTAATTTACATAAATTGGAATCGATCCAAGAACATTTAAATCAAAGGTATGTGACATTATTCTCTAAATCTATGTTTTCTATGGTATCTCTATTGTTTTTGCACACATGTTTATTTGTTGTGATAGATTTAGAGGGCTTAGGGTAAATTTGCATGCACCCTATGCAATCCAAGGCATGATAACAAAATAATTCAGGGTTTCTAATAGATACCATATGCTACAAATAAACTGGTGCATGTTTTAGTTGTGACCAACATGACTTTTTAATTTATGATTTTCCAATAAGAAAGAATCCCTAGGCTTGAAAAACTGAAGCTCAAGGCCTAAGGAGAGTATTTGCAATGACATACTGAGATGCTCAAGCTTCTTAGATGTTGTCACAAGCATTGTTCAGTTCCATTCTCAATCAATTAGAGTTCTTATTAACCTAGGAGCTACACACTCATTTGTTTCTGCATCACTTATTGATTTGTTAGCCTTACTTATTGGCTTGTTAGAGTTTGATATGTTTGTTTCCATACCAGTTAGGAAGTCACTTTTGGCTACTAAGGCTCTAAAGGATGACTCTATTATGATTGGGGATAAAAAATTGCCTATAGAACTAATTTTTTTGAATTTAAAAGATTTTGGCATTATAGTGAGGATGGATTGGTTAGCAACTTACCATGCCTTAGTTGATTGTTTTAATAAGAAGGTGACTTTCAAATTCTAAGTCAACCTAACTTTTAAGGGTAATTCTGTTGATATACCAATGCAATTGATTTCAACTATGAAAGCCCAATCTTTGCTTAATGATTGGAGCCAAAATATGTGCTCTAATGATACATATTCGATATGATTTGTGCACCAAAGACACTCAATTCACCCAACTTGACCTAAATCGATACTAAATCCCTAGCCATGAGTTTAACTTGTATTTTAGAGATTTATCTTAGGTTCAAGGGAAGAAAATGGTGCAAGTTGAATCACTTTAGATTTTGAAAGATTAAAAAATGGTTAAATAGGGAAATAAGCAAGTCAAGACTTATGGACCATAAGGAAAGGCAAGACAAGGATATCATGAGTTTGAGAAATGAGAAATGACCATTATGGAGTAAGAAAGAAGGCAAGAAAACATGAAAAATGAGGCATGAAGCAAGATTCAGTTGCATGGAAATTTAGAACTCAAAATCTGGTGACAACATGTACTCTGACTTTGAGGATAGATTTGGAGTACTTTTCAAAGTCCATTTTAGGTATACTATATATTGTTTCGAATCTTAGGAAGTTAGGAGTCCAACAATTTAAATGGTGTATAAATCAAAGCTAAAATGAAGAAGTTATAGCCATTTGAAGGCAACTGTGCAAAGCTAAAGGACCATTTCGAAATGATTTCGAAATTCAACTTATGAATTCAAAATGACTCCAATTTCGAATTCACTCACTGCTACTTTGATATTTCGTCTCCTCTACCTTGAGAATTTCATCTAGGGCACTTTATTCACCCTAAGTGGGTCCTACATGACTAGAAATCACCATTTTATTATTTTTTTAGTCGTTTTTAGGTAATTATATTAGAATAAGTGGCCAAAGAGAGTGTGCCACGTGTTAGGTAATTGATAATATTATATAAACTCTCTTAATTCTAGGTTTAGTAATTTTGGATTTTTCTTCTGGAGAGTTTGACATTTAAGGTGGAAGAAGATGAAAACTTTGATTTGTTTTATTTTTCTTCTTTATTAAATATATTGTTTTTAGTTTCTTTTGATTCAAATTATGGATTTTTACCATATTATGGATTGTGAATGTGACATCACCCCCATGAGAGGCTAAGAAGCTAACTTGGGACTTGAAGCATGAAAACCTAAGGGTTAGGAAACCTATAGGGACAATGGGTAAATTATTATAACAATAAGATTAATTATTGGTTGGGTGACAATTTATCAATTTTTTTTTTATCTTATCCTTGTGAGTTAGTTTAGGGAATGATATGGTAGGTTATTACCCGATACTAGTGATTCTTTGTAATTCTTGATCATTAGTTATTCTCATCTTCTCTATCGTTATTTGCCTCAAAACAAAGTTATAAGGAGTAGGAAGAGTTAAAAAGCTAAATCTTAAACTAGTAATCAATCTCATTCATTTGATAGTTTTAGGAATTTGTTTTAAAAATGAAAAATTAGGTTTTGGACACAATTTTGAGTTATAGAACTCAACTTGATCGCGAGCGACCAAAAATCCCAAAACCTTAAGATTATATTACTTAAAAGACCATTGTTTTCTCCAATTCCTATACCTTAGGTTGGATTGTGGAAAACCTCAAACTTGAATCAATCAAATTTAAAATTAATATTCATTTTGTTATTAATTTAATTTCTTTTACTTAGTTTCACATTATTCACATACTGTTTTTTACTTTAGAATTTAAACAAAAGCAATTCATTTATTATAGTATTGACAATTTTCATAAGTCAATCCTTAAGGACGACACCCGGAGTACTACAAAAGTTGTAGTGACTCTTTCTTTAATTTTTCTTGACCAAAGTTGCTACGTAAAAAGACTAAATATTTTGGTATAACAGAGAAGTTTGGTCACTTAAGGAATGATGTCAAGGGTATTTGGCTATATCGTGAGCAATTGGAATAAGGTAAGATTGGATGATATTCTTATAGTACAAGATTTTCCTAATGTTTTTCCTAAGAATTTGCCTGGACTTCTACCAGAGGGAGAGATAGAGTTCACTATTGAGTTGGTACTAGAGACAACGCTTTATATAATGAAGAGAAATAAGTGAAATGAGTTTCAAGAAACATATAAAAATAATTTATTAAGTTTAAACCTATTTTTTTTTTATTTTCCTTCACTTTTTTTTTTCTATTTTTTTTTTTTATATTTTCTTTCCATCATGTTTTCCCCGAAATTTTATGGAACCAAACATAGCTTAAAATGGCAATCAAAGGAGGAAGTAAAATTCCATCAAAATTGACAATAGTGAGAAAAATGGTACATGTCATCTTTTAACAAACTAGCCCATTACAGATTCAAAAGAGAATGCCCAAACAAAAGTGATGAACTTCCAAATTTGTGACTATTATATCTAAGATATGTCCAAAAGGAAAAGAATCTCTTCAAAGCTCATGACCCACTTGAAAATGGAAACATTTGGTACATGGGGGACTCACCAACCACCTGACTTTGAGTGGTGTGCAACATCATGCATGTATCTAAAATCAGGATAAATCGCGCATGCTGTTCAAACTAATGTTTGAGAATAACAAATTTATATTTCCGAACCGCATGGCCTCTGAATGGAAAACGATTTGTATACGAGGGCATGTTTAAATTCAATATCAATAAAGAGAATTATTGTTCTTCTCATATTTTGAACTCTTTTTGTCTTTATAGCATAGTTTTTTAATTAATATACATGTGAATACTAAGAGAATGCACGGTACACATTTGTGATTAATATCTAGATTTGATCATCACGTACCTAACCTTCTAAACTAATATGAAGTGATCCATGTTTAGGGATGACAATGGGGCGGGTTTTTTTGAGTACCCGCCCTGCCCTTAATAAGACCGATTTAAATTTTAATTAAATGGGTTTGGAACGAGTTTGATAATTTTTTCAAAATTCGGGGCGGATTCGAGTGTTGCCTTGTCCTGCCCCAATTATATATAAAATGAAATTAATTTAATTTTTATTTTACTATTTTTAATATATAGATAATAAAAAATATTTTTTTAATAAAATAAGTTATTAAAATATTTAATTATTTAATTATTTATAAAATATATTTATTTTAATGTAATTAAAAAATTTTAAAGTAATTTTTTTAAAAAAATTCAAAAAAAAGTTAAACGGGGATGAGAATTATTTTGAATAAATAGGGTGGGGTTGGAATGAAGGCGACCTGTCCCGTTGCCATTCCTATTCATGCTTGCGATTTGCATAGGGTAACCATTCAAGGATGATAATTCTCTCTCTTCATTGTTGTGAAATTGAAATTATTAGGCATAACGTATGACATATATATCTATTACATAACAAGTATAACAAAACCAAAAAGAAGAGAATATTCATTGAAATGAACAATTTTATGCTTAGTATTCCTGCTTTTAGTAGTGGTTTTTCCAAACAAGTCTTATTAACTGCTTATGACATCCTAGAAAGTTGATTCTTAGTGGTTTTTGGCACTAACGCCAATGTTTTATTTTAGTGATGCTAATAAAAAAACGTCCTTTTATGTCACTATCAAAGTATATGGTAAAGAAGCTTAATTAACACTTTAAAAACATCATTTTTTTTTTCTTTTAATGTTGAAAATTTTAAAATTTTAGAATTGTTATACATTATTCTTACCCTTAATAAATAATTTTTAACTACTCTTAAATATAAATTATAAAAATTTAATAACACCATGCTTATAATTTTACTTGAGTAGTAATTACTTCTTACATTAGGTGTGGCAGGAAACTTCACACAACATTTTTATTTTAGTTTCTTATGTTTGAAGTTAAAATTACTATTGTCTGTGGTTCAAATTTCTGGTTTCAAGTGGTGGTAAAATGATGTTGGATGGATCCAATCATACCCATTTTTCCATCTGCATACCATAAGGTATGGCATGAAACAACAAAAATTAAGACTTGAGAAAAGGAACAAATAAGCAATGTTTTAACAGATGATATGAACAAAGTCACAAAATAAGGGATTTCATGTACTCAACCCCAAGTAGTTGGGTTGAGTCTGCTAATGCCATATATTCATTTCTTCAAACTCATTTTCTTCATACATTTCCACAATGCTCAAAGAAAAACTTTACACCAGCCAAAATCTATCTTCATACTACAACCTTTTATTAGTCCCTTAAGAATACAGATTGATGCACGTAAGCGCCTCCCCTGCCTGTTCCCTTCTTCACTCAGTTTGATTTTCTCTACTCATTTTCTCTGTTATTTGTAAACAATTTCAATCCCCATGTTCCCTTTCATCTCTCCAACATCGTTGGTGATGCCTTAAAATACTCCTAACCTCTTGGAGTGTGACTGTAGCTTTCATATTTCAACATCAAAACCTATCAACATTTCAGCCGCTTCACAAGTGTTTCTTATAAGTGAAATGATGCATCCTTGTTGAAAAGGGAGGCTCAAAATCTTTCAGTGGGCAATCAGGAGTCTGATCTTGTGGCCGTCAGGGACGAAAGAAGGCCTGCAGCTTGGACAGGCAGAATGTCACCAAATGTTGACATGGCAGCTGCAGATTTGTCCTTGAATTTGCCCACTTGTCCATCTGTCCATATGGATCCCAGTTTCAGCGTGCTCTCTCCAAACCTGCTGCCGACCTAGACAAATGGAGGAAGGAATTTTATAGCCTCAAAACTGGGAAGTTAATGTACAAAGCTGTAAAAACCTTGGCTTTTAAGATATTCTAGCAAGAAAGAGAAAAACAAACAACATCCATGCAAGCATCGTACTATACATGCTTTGACTTTTGGCATATTTGTACATTACTAGAAACAAATATTTAGATCAAAGGTTCCAAATTATGGTGGCAAACTCAAAGGAAGATTCTGTTCATTAAAATCTGATAATGAACTGTCTACAGATATGATCCTTGAAGAATGTTGACTGAGATGCAGACAGCTACTACTACCATTAGTGGTCATTAAAGTCAATCTTCAGGGGAGTAGTTTCAAAAGAGATTGCAGACTTTCATAGTAATGAGAAACTGGATAGGATATTTGGTGCTCAATAAAATATTGCTTAATCATGCCAGCTAAACATGATCAACCAGCTTTTAGAACATAGGACAACTCAGTTAAATCAACCTCGAATTTCATTTCTTTTAATTTATTCAGACCTCACTTGAGATAGCTATTGCTTTCGGCTTTAGCCAAATGGTAAAGCCAAAGCTCAAGAGTGCCACAATTGCAAACGGCCAGTTTTGGTATCAAGAAAGCACTACTGAACAGGAAACAACTTCCTCCTACATGAGCTAAAAAAGAGGCTTTTACAAGAAGCAATATTTTCCATACTTTTTTGTTGAAGTCAGAGTGGCTTTACTAAAATCACTAAACACATATGAAGACCTCTGAAAGGCCAATCCAAACAAGGGCCTTAATAACTGGATTTTTATTTATTTATTTATTTATTTATGTTCATCAGATGGGCCACAACTGATTTGAGTTCTTTGATAGCTGTTCACTATATGTTTAAGAGGTTGACACGCTGCTGGCTCCTTTGGTGCTTAAAAAGCAAGGGACTGAACAGGACATATTTTCTACAGTAAAATATTAGTCTCGGTTCTATTTACAAAAAACTTAACAAATGAAACTGTCTCTAATTCTCTACGAGATAGAAGTCTGGTTCTATTAAATAGTCAATATATCACATTTCCAGTACCATTGCCTTACCTGCATGAAAGACTTCAATAATGGTGCTGCTACCCCAAAACTTGAGGTGTCATCAAAATCAATCTTCTGAGAAAGCTCCCCATTCGCATAAGCTTTCCAGGGACTTCTTGATGAAGCATCATCAGATGATGTTGGAATAGATGTCTTTGTTGTCCCTCTTGAAGATAAAGCTGGAGCACTGGCAAACCAACATAATGTTGAAAGTAAGAATTAATGAATTTGCTGGGTGGGGGGAATTCTCAAAAAACCTTGAGCAGTGCCAAACAAATAAGAATCAGAATTAGATCAGCAAGTGTGAATAAGAAATTTTAGGCCCTGAGTTCACATTCAGTAAAAGAGACACCCAAGTGAGCAGGTCCATACTGAGACAGGATAAACAAAAACAATAAGAAACAAAATATCAACAACCAAGCAGTTAAAAGAGGAAGCATATCAACCTGATGGGAAGATACATATATTTTTCTTATCAGAAACGAAGAAATATGTATTAATGGTAGAAAAGATACAAGAGAAGGATGAGAGGTCCTTCCCACAAGAAACAGAATCTGATCAAGTAAGAATACACCTCTCTATAGAAAACTATATACAAAGATAATCCCCAACTATCTCAAATTATTGATCACAAACCGCAATCCAGTTGAGTTGTAAAACACTAAGAGGAACTCCTCTAAAAGCAGCAGTACAAGAGGCCCATCAAGAGGAATAGAAATGAAGTAAATCCCATAACATCCCTTCCGATCTCCCCTTATCCTCAAAAATCCTAGCGTCTCTCTTGTAACACAATCCACAACAAAGTGGGGCAAGCAATTTGCCAAAGTGTCTTGCCTTTAATTGAATTCCCCAAACTTCTAAATGCAATAATCATACCTGATGGGAAGATATTTGAAGCGAGGAACCGTGGAGCATCTCATTATATTTGATTCCGAATTAGTAGGCACTTTCTGCACAGTATCGGTATACATCCGATTAAGTTGCACAAAGAATCCAAAAAGTACAGCATGCCGGAGGTATGCTTGCCTCTCGTTCTCCCAGAGGTAAGGTTCATACCTGAAATTTATTAACATAAATCACCATGTACCATCACATTAAAAAATGACTATTTACTTCGAATGATTTAGAAAAGAAAGAAAAAAACAGACACACCAAAACAGAAGCCTCAAGACATAAGATACATATTTGTGAACAAGACCTAATGTTGGTTGGTCTCACCAAAGGGATATATTGCCCAAGAAACAGTATAACTAAATAAACAACTAATTGAGTCAAAATGAAATATCAGATGCTAATAGTCTATGCATTTAAAACTTTCTGAAAAAGTTTCCCCATTAGACTGAGATGCCTTTTGTTTCAAAGAACACCAATTGAAACCTACAAACGAAATAATTTTGAAAGCCTATAAAAGAAAAGGAGAATTATGGCCCATTTAGAAACTGTTCTTGAAAACAAATTTCTGATCTTTAGAAAAGAAAACGGTTTTTTTATTTTTTATTTTTTTTTAAATTTATTTATTTATTTTTTAATTTAGAAAACATGTTTGACAAAATTTTAACAGCAAATTTTTTTTTTTGAGAATTTGTTTTTGAAAACAAGTTTTTTTAGAATAAACTCAAGGTGTTTTCAATTGTTTTCTATAGAGTATTCTAAAGAACAATTAAAAAATAAACAGAATACTTTGGGAAATTTTGCATTGTACATATAGTGTACCACACCTTCATGGAGGAATAAGCTGGGAAAACTGTTTTTAATATTAGAGTTCAACACATAATTTTGTTCATGAAAATAATTTAAAACTGTTTTTTAAGAACCACCTATAAAAAAAAGTGTTTTTTCAGAACTTCTTTAAAAAATGTTGTCTAACAAACCCTTAGCTTTTCACTTAGAAGAAGAGAACTAGAAAAACCAAAAACAAAAATAAAAGAGGAGAAAAAGCTGGACCATGTCCTTCCGTTAGTTTAATACGAAAAGTGGAGGGAATGATAGGAACATGGAAGGATGTCCTCCATCCAAGACATTTTGTAAAACAGTTGTGACTTCCATGAAAAGATTATGTTCATTTTCCTGTTTCCTCTCCAAATCACCCAACTTTTTCTCCACTTATCCATTTCTCTTCTTTACTCTCCTCTATGGACAAACCAAAGGGTGAAAATGCAATTTTTTTTTTTTTTTGATAAATGAGCACAATATATTAAAGGGCAAAACGCCACAAAGCATATAGGGAGTATACATAGCAGCCAACCCCAAAAAACAAAAAACCAGCCCCCTCACCAGCCCTTAAGGAGCCGCAAGCCACTCCAAAAAGCCTAAAAGCGAGGAGGTCTCCTCTCCCATATACACCCTAACCCAGCTCCACAAATTACATACAAAAGAATTTTTTAGTTTCTGTATATCTAAATAACTTCCCCTAAATGCTAGTCTATTTCTTTCCTTCCAAGCTGTCCAAAAAATACATAGCGGGATGGAGTTCCAGATCTTTTTCCTTTTTCTCCCCACAAAAGAGCTTCTCCAACTCCACAACACCTTTTTGACCATCTCTGGAAACACCCAATGAACCCCAACCAAGGCAAGAACAATGTCCCAGAGAGCCATGACCATTGTACAATGAACAAGAATGTGATTTACATTTTCCTCTACACAACCATACAAAAAACAACAATTTGTCAACTGCCACCCACGTTTTTGGATCCTATCCAAAGTGAGGATCTTTCCCCAAGAGGCCTCCCAGGCAAAAAAAGCAACTTTAGAGGGGACTTTGTCCACCCAAATGCACTTAAACGGGAAGGCGGTGTCATTAGGAGCATCCAACAACTTAAAAGCATCCTTAACCCTAAATGTGCCTTGACCCCCCTCTTTCCATAAAACAGAGTCCTCTTCTAAGGAAATCCTGAAGTCCCTCAGCATATTGAGCAAAACTCCAATCACATCCAGCTCCCAATCATTAAAATTTCTAAAAAATATGAGATTCCAACCCTCTTGACCAAGGTTAGAGTCCCACACATCTTTAACCGTTGCATTCTTTTGGACCGTCAGGGCAAAAAGCTGAGGGAAAATATGGGACAACGCTGCGTCACCACACCAATGGTCAGTCCAAAAACTGACCCTAGTCCCCTTACCCACTTTGAACATCATGTTATCCCAACACCAGTTTGCCTCCTTCAGGATCTCCTTCCACACCCCCACTCCAAACGTCCCTCGAGTTTCATTGGTCCGCCAACCAAAGCCCTCTTTGCCATATTTCATCCCGATCACCTTTTTCCAAAGGATATTCCTTTCAGAAGCAAACCTCCATATCCACTTTCCCAGCAAAGCCTTATTCAGGGTCTCAAACTTCCGAATACCAAGACCCCCCTTAACCTTTTGGGTGCACACCACCTCCCAATTGATTAAGTGGACCTTCCTTTCCAGTCTTCCCCCTCCCCAAAGAAAGTCCCTTTGAATTTTTTCAAGCCTTCTTGCCACTAATTTAGGCATACGAAAAAGGGACAACTAGTAGATAGGGATGTTGGCCAAAGTGCTTTTAATGAGTATTAATCTCCCGCCCTTAGAAATGCATTGTCTTTTCCAAAGGGCTAATTTCTTCCTCATTCTCTCTTCCACCCCGTCCCACATCGAGCTGGCCTTATGGTGTTCTCATTTCTTCTACCTTGTGAAATGATCTATTCATATTTAATGATTTATAAAAATCATGAGTACCCTCCCTTATCGCTAGGTGTTGTTTAATATATCTCTATTTGCCCATCAATATATTTACTTTGTAAAAATGTATGTCAATCTTGCTTGCCTTAAGGACTGAGACAGCACTATGCCAATCTTTAATTAGACAGACATGGGCACAGTTGAATGAATTTAGACCTTTGAATCAGCTACTTTTCTAAATTATATCAACATAATATAAGCGGAAAAGAAATGGACCCCCTAAATTTTATATCTTCCCTGCTCTAATCTCCATCTCTAATGGGAGTGAAACAAGATAATCACCAACAAGCTTACTCACATTAAATACAGTTCTCCAATGATATGCCTGCACTAGAGATGATAATTAACTAAAATGTTGATGCCACAGTGGTTTTCATGGTGGCAAGGTGATCTAGTGTTGCAAATACAGTTGAGATTGGTTAGTTCAGGCAGAGGCATAGGTGTGATTTACCGCTACCATGGTTAGTTTGGGAGCACAAAGATGGCAGGGAAGACATGGAGGTAAATCTGCAATGATTGTGGTATCATGCAAATGATTGAGGGGGTTAGGGATAATATCATAATGGGCAACCCTTCATTCATACAGCAGTGATATTCTCCTTGAAGCGTAAGATAGCAGGAATAGAACCAATGCAATTCTCAGTTTCCAGTTTTCTAACAAAACATCAAATCCGGCTTTGTTGGGAAATGATGGTGACTAATGTGCAATGACTATAAAGGGGTTGGAGCAGGTGGCGTTTCAGATGGAAGGAGGAGGAACAAAAATTGGTAATGAAAGAGGAGGCAGCCATTATATGGGTACAATGGCAAATGGAGCTAATAGTTCCATCCTTTGAAAGAAAGCCATGTGATGGAGAAAAGACTAAAGTAATGCTACATCCTTTTTTTTTTAAATGACATGGAAACCCACTAACACCACTTGGCAGGACCTGGGAAAACCAAAGATACACAACCCGTCCCTCTAGAACTGCATATTAGGTAAGCCTGGGACCTGACCTGAGACTTCTCTATGGGAGTGAGAATATCTACCAGATGAGCTGCCCCTGGGGGGCAACATATCTCTGTCCTCCGTTACTAACTTCTCTAATAATGATTACAAATTTAAAAACACAGGAACAGTATAAATAAAAATTAAAATAAAATAAGACTTTCAAAACTTCAAACTTTTCATGAAGAATACTCATAAAAGAACTTACGTAAGCCAGTCTATGGGATCCATTCTTTGTGAAAAACGATTTACCAACCCGTCAACTCGCTCTCTAATGACTGACTTGGTCTGTTTTTTATCCTGCTTCCGCCTGAAGGGAAACTTCACCTTTGAACTTTTTGACAAATCATCACTCACATTGAGATCACCCCCAGAAAGAACATCGGCAACAAATCTTAAATCTAGCAAAACTTGCAGAACCCCTTTCTCTGACACTTGAGATCCACCAGCATCATTGGCAGAGAGGAAGTCCCCATAAATACCAATGACCTACAATATGTTATAGTCAACATATAAAAACAAGATAAAAATAGTATTGAATTGGGACCAGAAATTTTTTACCAAATTTATCCTAACATAATGAGTTATCATTGAGAAAACAGATGGACAAAAAGAGAATCACTAACAAATATATTAAGAAAAAAAAAAAAGACAAATATGCAAGATATTGCACACTAAAACAAATGGGGTTTAATAGACGAACAATAACACCTAGGATTAAAAAAAGGCACAATTCAGATTCAAGTAGAGTTCCAAAACTTTATTCATAGAAGATCCCACTGAAGGCAAGTACCTCTGAATACTAAACAGCATAGTAATTATGTTTTCCCCTTTATTTTCCTTCTTTTTAATTATAATAAGTAGAAAGTATAACAATGATGGCAAAAACAATTATAATGAAACTGATGATGGTAATGATGATGGAGATGGCAAAGAACTTCAATGTAGGGGCATGGCCTTCTAACCAATCATATGATTGGATCTCCCTTTATGAATTGAGAGATGATTTTCCCAATTCCTAGTAAAAATTAGGTGATTGCAACTTCTGTTTTTAAAGCACATAATTCCAGAATTTGAATCATTTTATCTGATCAAAGAAAGCATACTTATTTACATTCAGGAAGTCACATGAGGAAACAGAAGCAACAAAACAAAGATATTTTTAAATCAGAAACCATTGAAGGAGATTGAAAAGTATAATGCAAGGACAAGAATTATCAATCTAGTACATGCAGCATATATTGGAAACCCCCCAAAAAATGGCAGCAAAAGAACAAAAAAGAAGAAATCTACCATGACTTAAATCATGTCCAAGGTCCACTACTTTCATACTCCCCCACATCCTTACAAAAAAGTTACTAGAAAGAAAAAAATGAATAAGAAAAATAAATTTGTTTTGCCCTCTAGTGTCATCCTGCAAGTAATTCTTTGAATGACCTTGAAATCACCCACCACAAGAAAAGGTTTAGAATGGGGAACTAAAACAATCAAGCAACATCAGACTCAACATACTAGGAGATGATCAACTGATCATCCAGCCCCTTAGACAGACAACACCGATAAGGAATGAAGTTACCCCCTTGCCCTAATTGGTCAATAATAGGAATGCTCACCTGAACCACTGTCCCAACAAGAACCCAACCTTTAGATGGGCCACAATGTGCCACAGCTCCTTCCAGGGGAGCAAACCGACATCTGACCTTCATCAGTGGCCAATAAAAAGGTTTCACCAATAACAACTCTCTGTTGGATCCCTTCTGTTTAATCATATCCACTCTTCCTATCCAGGTCCTCATTACCCTCAAACAAACTGCACTTCTCAATCCTGTGGTGCCCCAGTGTCTCTGAGATTAAAAAATCTCCCTTCCTCTTATATAAAGACAATCCTCCACCACTGCTTCTTTATCTTCAGCCATCTATCTGGATGGTTGTGCCTCAACACATTTTCTCGACATGGTGCCTTTTACTATCATTGAATTTCTTATGAAAAATTGAATCTAAGTGAGCAAAACCTGCCAATTTTTCCTGATACTCATCTAATAGTCTGCTTGTTGTGGCATTTATTGTTTTGTTCTTTTATATCTTAGATTCTTCCCCATTTGGCTACAAAGGTTCTTCTTGTTTGGCCTGGGAGTTTTGTAGGCAACAGGCCAAAAAGGTGTGGAGGATGGCGCCATTCTACTAGTTTTTCACATTTCCCCATAAGGGAACCATCAAACTTTTGAAGACTTGGAACCCTTTGATTGATCTTTTGAAGGAGTCTAATATTAGCTCTTTATTTTAGTAGTCTAAAAACTTAATGGGGATGATTAACTAGTCTATTTCAGATTTTATTGACTCTTCAGGGAGCTGCTAGTGCTATTTGGTTTTGTAGCTTACTTTGGAGATCTTTAGGCACCCTTTGTATTCTTTCTATATACTTGGGGAGTGTGTCCTTCAGTCCTTTTTTTTGCTAATCTGTTTACATTAGATCCTTTTTTCATCGGCAAAATATAAATATTATAAATAAGCCTAGGCACCAAACAAAAAGAGGATGTAACCCAAGTATATAGGATGCACAAAGAGTGCCAAAGGTCAACAATAAAAAGAATAAAAAAAAAAAGGCATAAAATGCACCTTAACCCCCTAGAAAAGAATCAATAAATTCTAAAAGGAATCAGTATCTATTTCCATTGAGTCCTAAGCCAAGAGAACAAAAAAATTAACAAAACAACTTCTTCACCCACCTTATCTAGCCAAACCCTTAAATAACCAAGGCTCAATTTTTTTCTAATACGCCAAAGCAAGCATAAAGGAACAACCTACCAAATCTCTTTTTGGCTCCTTCCAAGAAAGTGTCCATGCTAACCCAAAAGCAAGTCCTCTACCAATAATGAAGCACCAATGAGACATTGAAAAAAGAGAACAACAAGGACAACAGACTATAAACCAACTCATAATGAATAAGGATGTGATTCAGTATCTCACTACAATGGTTGCAAAGGCACACCAACAAGTGAAGGACCACTACCATTTCATGGCATAAGGATTCTCTCCCACACTATCTCCTAAGTGAAAAAAACCTAACCTTTGAAAGAGACTAATGGACACCTCTTCAGTAACAAACAAGCAAGGAGCTCACAAGCTCAATCCCAAGCTAAAGAACTGGATTCAAAATTCTACAACTATAGGAAAGCCTCTAGAATAACATGTTAGGGATACCCTCTCTTTAGCCTGCCTTCTCTTACTACCACCACTTAGATATATAGAAGGAATGCCTACATTAGATTGAGAAAAAAAAAATTGATAGTTAAATAAGCAACTATATTAAAAGTGCTTGGAATGCAAAGAGCATATAAATAGTGTCATTAGGCAAGCTACATCAAATTGAGAAATTCAAATTCTAATCATGCATATTTTTCTTTCAATTAAAAGTTGACTACCCAAGAATGTCTAGAAGAAACAACATTATATATATATATATATAAACTATACACCAAGGTACACGAGGCATATATGATGGTTCCCAAAAGGCTTTGCAAGAAATAAAGAGAATACAAAAAAATTGCTCCCTCAATAATGTGGTGTTTGTTTTTTGGCTGAATAGAAAATGTCAAAATATTTGGTTTTTTCTATTCAACTAAAAGTAACATGTTGATGTCAACCAATATAACTAAACTGAGCCTATTGATAACAAGTTCACTTTAATTATATTGATTGATATCAACAAGTTACTTTTAGTTGAATAGAAAAAGCCAAATATTTTAGTTTTTCTATTTAGCCAAAAAACAAACACCACCTAAGTTAGATCCCATCCAATCTACAAAATTGATCAGAGATATTAAGCCTTCTTCTATTTACATGCTAACCTATAACACTAGATTTCTAAGGAAAGAGCACTTTAGTGATGAATCGACTATTCCTTACTTTTTTTTTTTTTTTTGATAAGTAATCGACTATTCCATAAGTAATCAACTATTCCTTACTTTCGACCACTTATTTATTTATTTCCTTCCAAATTGTTCACAAAGGTGCATAGAGGAATGACTTTCCAAACCATTTTGCGTTTTGTTTTCATAAAAGAGTCATGTCAACTTAAAAAAGTCTCCTTCACCATAGAAGGAAGGGCCTAAGCAATGACGAACAAAGGGAAATGAAGCTACCATAATGCCCTTACTTTGGCACATAGATTCCTCTTCGCTTTTGCAAAGAAGATATCTATTTGCTAACGAGCAGCCTCTCTTTTGAAGCTAATCCAAAGTCAACATCTTAATCCAACTAGCCTCCCACGCAAAAGAACTCACCTTAGATTGGACCCATGAACTCCAAATAAGGGTCACTGAGAAAGGAATTACATGCCCCAACTCCAAAACGAAATATAAAGATTTGATAGAGAAGAACCCATTCTTATAGTCCATCCATACCACTCTATCCTTCTCTCCCATTTTCATGGACCCTCCTTCCAACCTTGAGAAACATGTCTCTATGTCATCCAGCTCCTATAAAAACAAAGATTCCAGTCCCCCCCTCCCCCTTCCTCTTTTACACAAATCATCCTAAACATTCAGCACCTAGCCTTTTTTTATGATGCTAAGGCGTATAAGAAGGGGAAAGACATACATAACAGTATGTCCTCTCACCACCTATTCTTCTAAAACTTCACCCTCCTCTCATTTCCCACCTCAAAGGATGCTCCACTGCTAACTAGGGCCCATCCCTTTTTGATGTTTTGTAATACTCTAATCTCATACCTTTCCCTTACCTTGCAAGAACTCTAACACCAGTCATCCCTTTCATCCCCTCCATATTTTCTCTAAGTGAACTTTTTCCAAAAGGCTTTTACTTTCAAAGTATATCTCCTACACCTTTTTTTTTAGATTGGAAACAAAATTTGTATTAATTAAAGATAATAAAACATAAGAAGGATGGGAAATCCTCCCCATGAAATACAAACCTAATCAAAACACCCATGAAAACCTCTACTTTACAAGCAGATTTACACAAAAAGAATAAAAAGAATATACAAAAATACAACTTGAAAACTCAACTTGACTCCTCGCCAAGTAAGCCTAACCCTAAGCTCCAACACCATTTCTTTTTTTTTATGGGTAAACACAGAAGAGAAAATATAAATTAGAAAAAGGAAGCCTGGAGGACAACCCAAGGCATACAGGAAACCAACACCATTTTCTCTAGATAGCCTTATTAAGCAAAGAAACCCTCTTTCTTCTTTTCTTACAAACAATCAACCATTTCACTAAATGCATCTTTTTCTCCAAAGCCCCACCTCCAAAAAACTTTATTTAGAGACCATCCCTAGGATACTAGCATCTAGTTGGAAATCTTGTCAACTCTTTTGATGGTCTCCCAAAGTTCAACCCCTCACCCCTCCCTTAAGACCTAGCCCTCTTCCCCACAATTGCTCATAATGACCCTCCTCCACAAGGTATGCTCTTCAACCGTAAACCTCCATGACCACTTTATAAGCAATGCCTAAATTACATGTTACGTTTACCATAACCACAATAGTTAGCACTAAGATTCCAAAATTGAAATTAATCAAATTTGACACCCAATCTCATGTATTAGTTATTATTGAGGAAAAAATTTGCATCTCAAAAAATGAGAAGAATGAATTACATTTGTTTAAATTTTGCTTGCCTCATAATCTACAAACTATTTATCAATGTTCAACATTCTAGTGGAAGTCACCTTTATCATTGTTAGGATCCAATGAGAATTTTTTTTAAGGTTGAGTTTGTTGAAGGGATGAGAGATCATATGATAGGGTGGAAATCATTTAGGAAAATTATCCGAGAAATAAAACCTTTTTAGGTAGTGGGTATGGTAGTTTTCTAGAGAGTGTGATTCTTTATGATACAAGGTTATTAAAAGTATCTACAGCTTATGGTTTGAAGGAAGGGACACCAACATTGTAGTTAAGTGACAATATTGTAGCTCGAGGAAAGCTACTTCCTAGGCTTCCTTAATCTTTCATAGCATATTCATCATTTAGTTGGGAATGGTTCCAATATCTATTTTCGAAAGGCCCTTGGTAGGTGGCTTGGTTTTGTTCCTACCTCTTAGGTTGTTCTCATTGCAATTTGTCTTTGAAGATTATTGATCCCTCCTTAAATGAATAATTTGTTTCAAATAAAAAAGGAGAAAAAAATATTGAGAAGAATGAATGGTGAATATAAACTTCTACTACATAGGTGGTCAACTAGTTGTATTTATATTAATATAGTGAATAAACAAGGCCTTACAAAATGTTTTTGCTTTAAGCCTCATCTTGTGTCAAGTTAGCTTTGCTTCTAGTCCCTTTCATGATAGCATTAAAAACAAGGACCTAGCCTCACTAACTCAAGCTTCTTAATGTTAACAATCTCATTGCCTAATTAATTTTCAAAGCATACTCAGGTTTTTAACCATCATTCCTTTTTTTTATCAGACATCATTCTCTTTTTCTTTTTCATTAGAAATGAATCTTTAGGTAAACCAGTAAGATGGTCAATTGAATACTTATTGTACTAAGAAGGACATATCAAATGGTGGGACAGTCTTGATTGTTAACATTAATATGCATGGCTAAAGTACTAATCCTTACTGAAGACATGTCATAGGAGAATTTTATGTTTTTTTTTTATAAGTAAACAAAGAGATTCATTAAGTCATAGGAGAATTTTATGTTTCCAAGAGTCTTTATCTGTTTCCAAACTTAAGCTAAAACTCATGATGCTTGTTTTCATTTCTCAAACATCTCTTAATGTCTATAATATTTCTGTATTAGACCCAAACTCACCTGAGCCAGAACTCTCTTAAAGGACGATATCATATACACTTTGATGGAGGATTTTTAGATTTCCAGCACTATCACTCGATTGTATAATGAGATGAGAGATCAAAGAAAGCAAAAGAAAAGGAAAGAAAATAAAAGATGAATCATTGGCAATCACACCAAGGTTCCTAGGAAAACACAATCACACTTAGGTGAAAGAAAAGAAAGAAAAAAAAAATTCTTGGCAATCACACCTTTAAGAAACTACATTGCTACTAAATTCTTAATAAATTCTATTTATTAAACTATTTTTATTGGCTAACACAAACTATGATAGAAAAGCGCCTAACAAAAATGGGGTGTACTCTTGGTTTCACCTTGGATTTTTGGCAAGCCTGCTGGGATTTTATGAAGGAGGAGATTGTAGAGCTGTTTAAGGAATTTTATGAGCAGAGATCTTTCGCTAAAAGCCTTAACACTACCTTCCTAACCCTTATCCCTAAAAAAGGAGGTGCTGAAGACCTAGGGGACTTTCGGCCAATCAGTTTGCTAGGGGGCTTGTATAAGCTCTTGGCCAAGGTGCTGGCTAATAGGCTGAAAAAGGTTTTGGATAAGCTAGTGTCGGAGGATCAAAATGCCTTTGTGAGAGGAAGACAGATCTTGGATGCCTCGCTTATAGCTAATGAGGTGGTTGACTATTGGAAAAAGCGTAAAGAGAAAGGGCTAATTTGCAAATTGGACATTGAAAAAGCCTATGACAGCATAAATTGGAGTTTCTCATGAAGGTTTTGAGTAAAATGGGCTTTGGGTCGCGGTGGAGGGATTGGATCTAGTGGTGTATTTCAACTGCCAGGCTTTCTATCCTAATCAATGGGGTTCCAACAGGTTTTTTCTCAAATACCAAGGGGCTGCGGCAAGGAGACCCGCTCTCCCCTTACCTTTTTGTGTTGGGCATGGAAGTCTTCAACATTCTGTTAAGAAGGGCCGCTGATGGGGGCTTCTTGTCGGGTTGTAACCTTCGGGGGAGAGGGGGCGGGGAGATGATGGTCACCCACTTACTCTTTGCTGACGACACAATTATTTTTTGTGAAGCCAAAAAAGAGCAAGTTACCAATCTAAGCTGGATTTTGGCTTGGTTTGAGGCGTCCTCCGGTTTAAGGATTAACCTTGCTAAGAGCGCATTAATTCTGGTAGGGGAAGTTGTTGAGGTAGAGGAAATGGTAGTGGAGCTAGGGTGCAAAGTGGGGTCCTTGCCTACTATTTACTTAGGGCTGCCCCTAGGAGCCCATCACAAAGCTACTTCTATGTGGGATGGGGTGGAAGAGAGAATGAGGAGAAGACTAGCCTAGTGGAAAAGACATTATATTTCTAAAGGTGGGCGCATAACCCTTATCAAGAGCACTTTGGCCAGCATGCCTACCTACCATTTGTCCCTCTTTCGGATGCCCAAGAGTGTTGCTAAAAGGCTTGAAAGAATACAAAGAGACTTTCTTTGGGGAGGGGGTAGCTTGGATAAGAAAGTGCATTTAATCAATTGGGAGGTGGTGTGCACCCATAAGGAAAAGGGCGGTCTAGGCATTCGGAGAATTGATATGTTGAACAAAGCCTTGCTAGGTAAATGGGTTTGGACATTTGCCTCTGAAAAGGACAATCTTTGGAAAAGGGTGATTGGTGTAAAATATGGTCATGAGGATTCAGGGTGGAGGACAAGGGAAGCTCGTGGGACGTTTGGTGTGAGGGTTTGGAAGGAGATCATGAAGGAGGCAAATTGGTGCTGGGAGAGCATAGAGTTCAAAGTGGGGAAAGGGACTAGAGTTAAATTTTGGACGGACCAATGGTGTGGCAATGAGGCGATGTCTCAAACCTTCCCTCACTTATTTACTTTGGCGGTTCACAGGAATGCAACGGTCAATGAAGTGTGGGACACAAACCTTGGCCAAGGGGAGTGGAATCTCATATTTTCTATAGATTTTAATGATTGGGAGCTGGACCAGATTAGGGAATTACTTACTTTGCTGAGGGACTTCAAGATTTCTTCAGAGGAGGACTCAGTGCTCTGGAAAGGAGGGAGTCATGGCATTTATAGGGTGAAGGAGGCTTACAATTTGTTGGTTGGTCCCACTACTTGTGCCTTCCCAAACAAGGTCATTTGGGTGGATAAGGTCCCAACCAAAATTTCTTTTTTTGCTTGGGAAGCCACGTGGGGGAAAATCCTCACTTTGGATAGGCTTCAAAAGCGGGGGTGGCATCTCCCTAATCGGTGTTTCTTGTGCGGTTGTGAAGAGGAAAATGTAAATCATATACTTGTACATTGTATAGTGGTTAGGGTCCTTTGGGAGATTGTCTTCGCCCTCTTTGAGGTTAAATAGGTGTTCCCAGAGTCGGTGAAGGAGGTGTTAGTTAGTTAGAGGGGTCTTTTTGTGGGGAAAAAAAGGAAAAAGATTTGGAAGTCCATCCCATTGTGTATTTTTTGGACGGTATGGAAAGAAAGAAATAGATTAGCTTTCAAGGGGGGATCTTTAGCTCTTCAAACTCAAAAATTCTTTTGTTTGTAATTTGTGGAGTTGGAATAGAGTGTATATTGGAGAGGAGTCCTCTTCACTTATTGGTTTTTTGGAGTGGCTTGCGACCACTTAGGGGTTGGTGAGGTTGTTTTTCTTTTGGCTTTCTTCTTTAGCCGCCTTGTATACTCCCTGTATGCTTTGTGGCTTTTTGCCCCCTTAATATAATTTGTGCTTACTTATCAAAAAAAAAAAAGGGGTGTACTCTATGCACACAAGAGGCACACAAAAGAGGAGCATTAAACTTGCCACCCGAAACACCAGTAGAGCTGCACTAGCTATCTAAAGTTTGGACTAGCAATGAACTCCAACAATGTACAGGACTCTAAACCATTCATAATGGGATTTGATGAATGTACCCTATTGAAATTGAAAGACTACATAGGTTTATGTAGACTCATGGAAATCCTTTTGCTTAAAAGGCTATTCCTTGGTAGGAATATGACTCCTTTTCCTAATCAAATTAGAAATTCAAACATATAGAAACTTGATTAAAAGGTAAACTACTAAAACCAATTATAGTAAAAAACAAAAAATAAATAAATAAATAATAATAAAAAATACCTCCAACTAAAATTATGAAATTCTAAAATTAAAAAACTATTTTTGTTGAATATTGTTCCTCCTTGCACTTCCATGCAAACAAAGGTCATAAGGCCCCAAGACCTTTTTCCCAGCAGCAAAGAATTCACTTTTTTTTTTTTTCCCAGATTCAACTTCCATATCTATACCTCATTAATCAGCATGTAAAACAAAATAACTACGACTGATGGTTTGATGTAACACGGTGTCAAAATAGATCTTCAAATGCAACATGTTATTAAAAAATTAAAGGAAAAAAAGAAGCATTTTGGTAGAGTATATAGAATATTGAGTAAAATCAAATGCCCAAGTAAGTTGCATGCCTTTTCCAATAATCTTGAGGCAAATTTTTGCAGAATTGGCTTGTCAAGGACATGACCACCAACTCGATGAATTTCTTCACATGCTCGGAATAGAAATGAGGTAATATAGAGAGAAGGCATAGATGGAAGCGATATTTTCATCTCTGATTGGCTCTCATTTGGCTGATCTTGCTTGACTACAGTCTCTTCCCAGCCCTGTACAATATTCAGAAGACAACTAAGCATCATGTACTCAGAAACAGCATGCCAGCATATCATCAGAAAAAAAGGAGAGAGAACATGACAAACCCATATATTTATCCAGGTTATTTTCTATTTATATGGACAATAAATATGTTTCCTAAAGCAAAAGAAATGGATTTGACTTCCAGCTGGAAGGCACAGATTTGTTTTGAAATAATGAGCATAAGTTCAGTTGTGATATTAGATGTTTAGCAGGCAAATGGGGTAAGCCAGAACTAAGTGAAGTTTACATCTCAGTTTTCCCACAAGAAGAGTGCATATTTTTGAAGGAACTCTCTTGACATTTAAAGTCTCCTTCAAAAATATTTTGGAAAGTAGTTGTTGAAAAGATTGACAAAACAATTTGCTCCTACGATGTATATAACAAAAGGCTAAAGCTGTGAGTTGGGTTTTTCTTTGCAGACCGCATGAGAAATTTGATCATCTATACATTCATAATACATTAATACTAGCCATGAAACATGGACGATACAGATACAACAGATGTGCAGACATGACAGATCCTGAGAACATAAGACAGAAGCATGCAGCTACACAAGCACACACACATACAGCTAAGTATAAATGTTGGGTATATAAATTTCAGTTACCTACATTTCTGCATCATCAATTCCATAGGTCAGATGAAGAAGGTCAACAAATATAATAAGTACAATTATTTTATAAACTACCAGCAGCTGCTCTCTTTAATGCTATCTATTAAAAGTAAAACTTCCCACTTATCTATCTAAACTCATTTCACCCCTAAATAAAGAGTGAAACATTGCTTTTGCCACCTCATTTTGAGTTTCATTGACTCCTTCAGAATCTTTTAAGGTTTCTACTCCAAGGTTTCATCCACTTCCCATCTCTGCTTTATTCTTTGTTTCTTTTTATTTTTTATTTCCTGATAGGCAACAAGAAAGAATACATATATAGAATTCATTTCCTTTGATTTGTGTCATCCATATTATCTGTTTCCACCTATTTTAAAAGCCAAAATAAATATCAACCTGGTAAATTGATTTTTACAGGACCTTATATAACAGAATAGTGTCAAAAGATTTTTGCTGCACCAGGATTTCAACATTTTGAAGGTTATGTCTAAGTACACATTCCTAGGGAGCAGAGATGCAAAACATTCACCTCAAATTTAAGTTATTTTACAAGTTACAACCGGAGATCAATCTTACAAGAACAACAGGATTATTTTAAAGAATTATTAAAAGAAAAAAAAGTATAGTAAAGGTAACCAACAAAGGCTGCTTACTCTCAAGGGAGTTGTTGCTGATAATCCATCATCTCGATTGAGATCCTGTAAGAGGATAACTGAAAGTTCATCAGATACCCACAATATCCAGAGGCTGTAAGCTCTAATGCAGAGATCTTGTGTAATTCTACGAAGCTCCTCAAGTTTTGGGCTTGAGCTATCATTAGCCCCAAGCAATGCGGCAGTGGCCAGTGAAGTTTGTCTTCTAGAACTAGCAAGCGTTTGCCTGGGGCTATCACACATTGGAGAATCGATTGACAGTCTAGAATGTCTCAGTATGGATAGGGATGGCAACCTATCAAAAACTGCTTTCGTACTCTCATTCACCCATAACCTTGGGGTACCAAGTATCACTGGGACATGCCTTGAGTGGTTTTGGAATGCAAACAAGAGTCTCCCAATGAAAAGAGACCTTTCAACAATTGCAGCTGGTGGCACAGTCTTATCTTCCCTGTTGCCATTGTTCATGGCAGCATATAACTGGTCAAGCTCATTCTTGAGTTCCATCAGTATGGTTGACATGCTTTCATAACACTTGTTTTGTACATATGGTGCAAGATCTTGTAACCTTAAAGCTGCCTTAGGAGATTCTAAGAAACACAACAGATCCTCAAGGACACTCTGACAGCGGCTGTCTACAGCATCTCTAATTCGGCTAACTTCAGGACCAAAGTATGCATTGAGACAAGTGCGGAAATCATTCTCCTCTGTAGATGCTTTGGAACCAGAGACCAGGCTATTCTTTTTAATGTTTGGGTCCATAAACCAAACCCCACCATCCATCAGAGATCTATTCAAATAAGCCTGGAAATCAGTTTGGTCAGCAGCAATGCCTGCAATTGCATGGATCGAATTTTTCACATTCACAACTCTGGTCAAGTCCTCAAATCCTGAGTCTACAATGGTTTTCATCCTCCTAACAAAAGCATCTTCAAATATCCCATCCCACAGATCAGAAGCATCTCCCAGAACAAGCTCCCGGGTTCTGCTCCAAGGCAACTCAATTTCAGAACCAAAAACACTCTTCAGCCACTCTAAACTCCCCTCCAACACTTGCTTACTGTCCATTGTTTCCCTCACCAACTTTTCAGCTGAAGCAAGCTCTTGGCCACTAACAATGGCATCTATCAAATACCTCCCGTTTATCTTATTCACAATCTCCTCTCCACAAATCTTCAACCAACTAGAACAAGTTTCAGCGATGAACTCCTTATCTAACATTACCATTTCAGATTCTAACTTATCCCTGAATGATTTCCAAAGCTTCACCTCCTCGTCCGGGTTGGGTATTCCACCAAACAATTGAGATACGGGAGGTGAACCCAATACGACCTTGTAAAACAAAGGCATATCATTCAACACTTGCAAAAACAACTCCCCAACTTGGGCTATACTAACCTGAATTATTTTCAAGACCTGACAGAATACAGAAACTACAACAGTAGAATTAGCAGCAGCTAATTTCTGAGAGATCCAGGATCTCCTGGTATCCAAAAACAAAGCCAAAACCTGGTTAGGATTGAGGTCATCGATGACGGCGACGGCAGCAAGCGCATCCGCATAGGCATTGATGCCGAGTCCGCAATCCAACAATCTCTCCCGACCGCGCTGCGAAATCTGGGCCTTGAAGCTCTCTACAATCTGGAGCTGATGCTGGAGAAGAGGAAAATTGGCCAAGATCTTGCGACGGTGGCCGTCGGCGTTGTCGATGAGGGTGGTCTGGACATGGTTGGCGCGGACATAGCGGGAGGCAGCTTCGAGAAACATGGATTCATCCAGACAACCCCAGATGTTCTCGGGGGTGTCGACGAGGTACTTGATTCGAGAAGCCAGGGCGTAGATGGTGAGTCGGGAAGGGCTGGGGGAGGACAAATGGGGGGTGTGGGAGGCGGAGAGGGAGGAAATGGCGGAGTAGATGGAGGAGATGTTGGAGGAGATGGAGTGGCAAGAGGATTTCATAAGGAGGATGGAGTCGGCAGAGTCGATGAGGTCTCGGTACCTGTTGCCCACAAGTTGCCGGAGCTCCTCCTTCTTCTCCTGGATCTGCTTCCTGGTGGTGGCCTCCACATTGCGGATTTCTGAAATGGGTTTCGATCTGAATAGAGACTCGGCGTCCCTGCTGCCCACCGCCATCCCACCACGCTCTTCTGCGCCGGAGCCACTTGTGGCCACCATCACGCCCTGATCCTCCAACCCTCTGGTCAACAATTCACTTGGTAAAGAGTGGTGCAAAGTGGCAAACAGAAGATAAACACATTACATTCACACAGTAGAACATACATAAACAGTGAATTAGTGCATGCGGCCGGTGTTTCTCTCGCTGGTTGGAAGGAGGAGAAGGAGGAGAAGGCGAGGAGACTTCAGATCTGCATTTCTGAAACGTTTGTCCCAAGCCTCCAACCATTCCAAACACTGGGCCATTTCAGAACGAGGCCCGTCTTCACTTAACTCTTGGTGATTGAGGTGATTCAGCCCATGTTCGGCCCACTACCCAATCTCCCAATATAAGATTTTTGAAAGAATTAGCTATGAAGGTGACTGGTTTTTAAAAAATTAGTTAAAGAGATATCTATATTATTTCAAAAATTTAATGGCATTTGAGAATGATGATAAAAGATTATTGGATCCACCTCTACATCCATATTCAAGGCATCCTCGACGAAGCCCAACAAACAAAATACAACCCAAGTCTCCCAATTATGCGGACAAGTCTTCCACTCTAGTTTTCACACCCACAATCCGAATAGACCTTTGATGATAATGATGTTACGCACCATTTAAGCCATCTTCACTTTTTGTTTGTGCTTTGGAATTGAAAGGAAATTAGTGGGCAAGTGTGCTAGTTTTGTTTTCTTCTTTTATAAGAGTGTTGGTTGACTAATCTTGTAAACCATCTGTGAAGTTTCTCTTTCATAAAATCCTGGATTATTTTTCCATTTATATATTTCATGCCATAAAAACAGACACCCCTCTTCTATTCCCATTTATCTCCTTCACAAACATATATATTTAATTACAACTTAACCTAATAACTTAATTTAAGTCATTAAAGAAATTACGCATATTTTTAAATTTTAATAATTTATATGTGTTTTAAAACTTGTTTTTACAAGTTATTTTTAAATTAAAGAAAAAATAGTTTTTTTTTTTTATATTTTTCAAAAACAAGTGTTTAATAAGTTGTTTTAAAAACAGATTTCAAAAAATATATATTTGTAAAAATAATTTTCTATTTTAATTTTTGTAAAAATATTGAAAAATCAATTTATATAATATTAATTAGATTCAATTTCCTCTTATTAAATTACAAATAAGTTAAATAAATAAATAAATAGTTTTTAAGCAATAATAAAATCAGAAATCATATTTTTTATTTAAAAGGGGATACTATTTAATACTTAATATAAAAATTAAGTCTGATTTGATTTCAGGTGCAATTTGTTTAGTGAGAAGATTTATAAAAATATAGTTTGGTGGAAAAGATAAAGATTAAAGTAATGTTGAATCACTTCTAGTACACCGATTTTTAGTAATAATTAAGTTATTTTTATTTTTAATAATTAATAAACTTGTTAATGAACGGTTTACTTAATCTATAAATGAATTTCTCATGAGGGTGCATTGGAGGGATGAATAGGATCAATTGTTGTTATTTGACTTGTCGTGCACGGATGCAGGTATAATTCCGTTTCCATTTGAGTAGGAGGAGAATCTAGAGTTGCCTCTTGAGATATGGGTTCTTTTTCTTTGCCCCAGAGAAATTACTTCAAAAACCATAATTGTCTTAATAAATGAAACCACTTTCATCAACTTAATTCAATCAATAGCTATGGTAAGATCGGACCAGGTAGATTGGATTTGTTATTTTTAAACTCCATGTGCTGTGTAGTATAAAATTCTTGTGAGGAAAAGAGACGTGCCAAAAATTTGTACATACAAACTTTTCTTAAATAAGAAAATGATGAATAAAATTGTAAATATGATTTACAATAAACTGAGGTTACAATCTCTGATATGTTCTCTGATTCTTCTCACAAGAGACACAAACGTCTTCCAAGTATTTTAAATGCGATGGTTTTGTATTACTTACTGATTCTCTATTCTGAATGAACGATTGTGAGCTATTAAACATTGTCGATACCCCTTGAAATGACAAGTGATAAAGATCCAAAAAAATAATTAAAATAAAATTAACCAATATAAAAATTCGGTCTTTCTTTAAGCATTTTCTACAGGGTTCCCGAGTTCTCAAGACTCTAAAGCGTCGGATACACTGTCCTGGTGCCTAATGTAGCACTTGGATGCCAAGGCTCCAACCCTACCACAACCAGCTCTGTTTATAGGATTAAAAAGGTCATGAGCAACCAACACAACCTACCATCACCTATGTGCATTTTTGTCACAAATCGCAATAATCACATTCACAAGCTAGTAACCAGGACCATTCATGAACACAGCTGAGCGAAGCCCAAATGTCATACCTGGGAAACCTGCTCCAACAAAGTAAACAATGAAGCTTAACCTGGACAAGAACAATGTTCAAGCACATCTTGTCAGGACCTTCTATATTCTGCACTGTTCTTTACAATCCCAGATGAATTAATTCATTACATAGTCAAATCTCCGGAGACCTGAGCTGAGAGTGGATAGGTCATAGTGATTGACTAGCACTATTACATTTTACAGGGCATTTGAAGATACAACATCAAAAACAAATGAGAATCAGTACTTCAAATGATAGCATGGAACCAATATCAGGATTTAATGAAACTGAAATACTTTTGATGTTGCATTGCCCATGATTTCCATTTCTCTGAATAGCCCCTTTCCTTGGTAGGATTTTATACAGATAATGAAATGCAGTCTTTTGTACAAAAATGCTACGTAAAATGAAGTCAATCTTTTAAATTTCTATCTGAGGTCCATGTGCTTTAAATCAATGCTCACTCAAAACAGACAACAGGGGACAAGATAGTTCCCCAAGTGTAAACCTTGATTAACTCGGTTGAGAAAAATAATATCCCACCGTTCATTAGTCATCTGGGAAACCTAGAAACCTATTTATAAGCTTAGCAACTGGTGCTGCATCACCTGGATGGTATGGAAGGAGGGATTCCAGGTTCATACTTGCAACAGTCTGAAAGAGTGTTTGAGGGTGAGCACAGAATAAATGCTTCCGCTCTGCTAGTTCTTCTGCTAGCTCACTCTGATGATTGTCCATCAAATCCTCATTCACCACCACAATCAAAGGCTTTCTCAAACGCAATGTCTCAAATATGCTCCCGGACCCTGCACAACAATCAAAATCAGTCATGCAATCTCTTTCCAACTTTCATTATTCCCTATTGTTTTTTACTCTATTTTTTGCGGCATGAATAGCTAATCCAAATTAATGGAAGCAGGTGTAATATCTTATAGCATCCGAGTCAATGAACATTAAGGTTAGAAAATTTAAAGGAACTTGCACTAGTTCCTTTTTCTCATCAAACCAGAGAAAATAGGAGCTGGTATTGTTTTCCACTCTTACCCACCTCATTAGCTTAAAGTCCTTGATAGATAGGTGCCTGCCCTGGTTTTAAAACTGAACTCTGTTGCAGGAGAGCAGTATAATTTGCCAGCAAGGAAAATAGCAATTAAGAAAGTTTAAGTTGACTGTGAAATACAAATCACAAAAGGTCATAAGTTCAGCATGCCACATGTATTTTATCTCATGGTGGAAGCATGACAGAGTTTGGCATCTATTTGAGGGGTTGTGGGGGGTTTTTGAAAGGATGAAGAGCCATACTTCATTTAGCCAAGTTTTAAACTCTAACATCAGCAGAACTCAAAGATTTTTTCCATCTCTGTAGCAAGAAATTCTCAGGGCATGTTATGATGCATAACTGATACAGCAACATGACAGGATTAATTGATGCGGTAGTCAATTACCAACTGCAGGCAAGGTTTGATGTCATAATAATTCATGATCTAGGAGGTACCAGACAGCAGAAAGATTTAGGGGATTGGAAAGCGATGGAATTAAGATGTACCAGGAATAAACTTACTAGAGACCATAGAGATCATAGTAACAAATTCAGTCTTTCATGCAAAAGAAAGGTTTGGTAATAAAACTTTCTGTTGTGTGAAAGAAGTTTGATTCATTTTAATAAATACAAAAAGAGGAAAGGATTAAAGAGAATAAAGTAAACAAAGAACTAGAAAATCATATGTTTATGTGGCATTGAGTTCTTCCCAGGTTTGAAGGGTTGATATTCTGGAATATAGGCTTAAGCATAAGCCATCCCTATAACTCTCATCTAACTTAAATGATCAAATAACAGAGCTCAGTGATGAAGATCTACCAAAAAATGGCCAACTACAACTATAGAAATGAAAGTTGAAGAAATCACATATATAGAAGGAAAAGAGATATGATCAATTGAATGAATTGTGCCATGTGTTCCAAACTAAAACATTTTTTAGTAAGAGGGTGGACACATTCTCATGGAAATTTACCTCCTTGAGTTCCCTTAAGGATTATATTCTAGTTCCAGTTTCTCACAAAACATGTTTGCATGTTGAATCAGTTCTGCATGGTAAATCATTTAGCCCAAAAATTTGACCTAATAAATTCTTCAAAGAATTATATAGGAAACATCAGCAAGCACTGTATTTCTTGCCCTTATCAAAATGAGATGCACAATAAGATATCAATAACAATTAATACACTCTTCCTGCATACTACTCCTGATTTTCTTTTTAGTTTGTGAATTCCCATTAATTGAACTAGTATGATTAATGGCAGATAGAGATGCGGATGAGAACGATAATTGGTAGCATCACATTCAGGATTCATGTTTTTCAGTTAGGGTATTGTGCAAGTGGAGCTTAATTGATTAGATAATCTGATTGCTGAGCATTTACAAAAATTGGCAGTAGTATAACAAAGACAATGACAGTATTATCCAACAAGAAGAAACTAAAAACACAACAGATTCCAATCTCAGATTTTTATTTTTTATTTTTTAATTGTGATGCAGCAGAAAAAAAAAGGGGGGGGAGTGGTGAACGCATCTAACCCAGGGAAAAAAAATTCTTAAGTCAACCAGAGGGAAAAAAAAACTTCTTTCTTATGAAAATTATCCAAATCGAAAATGACATGAAAAAGATCTCTTTCCTACATCTTCCACTTCCATTAATCTTTACTATCCCATTAATGTCTCAGCAATTTCCACTAAAAAAATTGAAAAAAAAAAAACTAAAAACTCACATAACTAAGTATTCTCAAGCTTTCTAGGTACTACAAAGTTTCCTTCTTTTTTTCTTCTTCCTTTTTTTTTTTTTTTAATCACCTTATTGACTTGACTGCTCTCTTGGGACTCGATGTCCTGTGTCAGATTGATCGCAAACAGTATTACCGAGACCAAGAGCTTACCTGCATGACTGATCACAAGAGATGCTGATCTCAGATTGTCTGCAATGCTCGATGAAAAAGTGAAATAGTCTACAACTAGTGACTCATCCTCTCCTGTAGACTGCATTGTAAAGAAACTGATGAGAAGCATAATTTAAGCAAGGGAAGGGTAGCTTTCAAAACAATTGCTTCAGATTTCCTGACATAAATATCTTAATTTAATTTGGAGCAATCAGTTGAAGTAAATATCACTCCTATCTTTGAATGCACCAACCACATTGATGTGGCCACAGGTTTGAAGGTTCACAGCAATATAAAGATTGGATAACAACTACAAGTCCCATCAAAGGTACATGTGAACAACCAAAAGAATCTTCTTCTTCTTCTTCTTCAAACTTGCAGTCAGACGGTACTTTTTAAGCTGTTTCGAAGTTCATTTAACCTAAGTTTTCATTGACCTTCTCAAGCACAAGTTCATCACTTTTCTGCCATTGCTGAATCTGTTGAGTGTTGAATTTCAAGCTTGAGTTCTAAAAACAATCTAGTGGTGCAGGGATACCATCCTCCTAGAGTTCATAAATAATAATGAACTTCATACTTTTACAATAACTTGCATTATCCAAGCAGTTACTGTGGTGTTCTTTCTAATGACGAGAATCATCAATAACCTCTAGGTTTGCACCCCTAGCACGGTCTCTTCATAAGACTCAAAAAATCATACTTCTCCTATATCAGTTTCTCAGTTTATTTTAAAATTTTCAATCATATGTCTCTCAGTTTATTCTACATTTTTAAAACATCTTCATTAACCAACCAGCAATAAGCTTTTGAAAACTTATCCCTCTTAACCTCTTTTTCATTTTTTTTTATAGGCAAACAATAAACTAATAAAAAGCCTCTTTTTCATTTTTTTAGGCAAACAATAAAGCAATAAAAAGCTGCTTTTTCATTTTTACATAATGTTCACCCTCAGAAAATTATTCTTAGTTGATACTTAAGAGTTTCAACTTGCATGCCTACTATTACAACTTTCCTAGTTTTCTCTAGGTAGTACAAATCATTTGAGTTCAAATTTATAGCACCACAATCAAGCAAATTTACATCATAGTTCAAAGTCGCAGTATCAATCATTGACTCGGGAGGTCTTGAGGTACATTGGTCTCGGTATCTCGGATTGGTATCAGGTGATACGCAAAAAATTATAATTTAAGAACTCAAAATAATTTTAAAAAATTATGAAAATTATTAAAAAATTAAATACAAATAAGTAGAGTAAAAAATTAATAAAATAAACTTCTATTATATTAAAATTATTCCAATTATAATAAAAGCATACTTTTGGGATGATTTATAATAATATTAAAAATCTCTAAAAATATTTTAATTTAATCACTTGATAATAAATATTTCTTATTGAAGATGAAAATAATAAAAAGTAAATTTTTTTAATAAAAAAATTGTTTAAATTAAATATTTTGAATTTTTTTTTAAATATTTTCAATTATTAAAAAAATAAAACCATGATTCATCTTTAAAAAAATAAATATAATTTTTCTTATAAAATATATTCATTAATTTTAATTTTTATATAAATATTCATTTCCTATTTATTTGATATAAGTCTAATATTCATTATTCATTTTTTATCATTATAATTTTCATCAAATTATTTAAAACCCAAATCCCCACCAAATACTCATTATCTACTTAAAAAACAAATAAATATTATTTAAAACTCAAATCCTCATCTCTGTTAGATACCCATAACCCCCATCCACCGGTCAAACACCTATCTCTCTCAACATGCCCATTTCTCCTCTCAACCCAAATAGATTGAAAAACCAACACCAACCCTAGCAGGAGAGCCTATCACAGAGTAATGACCAATGGATCGCTTTGAATTGATAGTTTTATTAATAAAAGTTTTGTTATATTGTATTTAACTTTAGGAAATGAAGCACGTGTGAATTTAAGACAAATTAATTTCTCATATATACCACGTGCTCAGAAATAGCAACAACTGCCTCCCAATTTCTGAAAACAAAGAAGTTTGGAATTTTATAGAGACAACAAAGAGAGAAGGTTGAGTGTAAGAGCTAGGGCTTTTGCACTTCTCTCTACGATTCAAATTCATTGCTGAATATCTACCTGGTAGGAATCCTCTAATGGCTTTCCCATTCTCTTCATCAATTCCGATCATTCTAAGTTTCACACTCTCTAGTCTCTACATGTTGTTTCTTATTCTCTGTGTGAGTCCATGCCTAGGGCTTCAATTCGGTTTTCTCTATTTTGCTTCTCTCTCAAGATACCCATTTCTCCTCTAAACCCAAAGGACGAAGATGCAAATAAGGATGAAGATGTAGGGTTCTAACTCTCTATATTTTTCATTTTCATGGGTTTTGGTCCTCTCATCTTCTCCACCATTTCTACTCCAATATTACCTTTTTTTCCATTACCAATTACCCAAATAGCTTAGTCTCAACATGATCTTGGAGCTGTCTCAAAGTTTCCATGGGATTCACTCCGAGACTGTTCATTTATCTTCAATTCAACCGAGTTTGTTCACAAGCTGACAAAATATCCAACTCGGGTATCGGTCTGGTACCGGCCATGGCTGAGGCGGATATGACTCGGCCAAGTCATACCGGTCTCGACCGAGATTTTGAACCCTGATTTACACCACAATTTTTAATTTTACCTTTTCTCCCTTTGGAATCATTATTTTGTAGTTAATTTAAATGAAACAAAAAAGAAGTGACAAAACCAAAGTTCAAAAATACCTTTTTGGGGATGTAGGATCCACGGCCCATTTGAATGAGAAGGTGGGTATATCCTCTTGCAGACAACTCTTTCTTAAATTCTTGAGTGTCTACTGCTTTAACAAGAGCATCAAAACAGGTGGTTCCCACTGTCACAAAAACTGTTCTCTCTGACTTTATACCATCATCTGAATCTCCCATTTATTTTTGTGTATGCTTATGCCTATCACAAGCAACATCAAATGATTAATACAATAAAGCAATTGTACAGAACTTAACATTAAAAAAAAATGAATGGTATAGAACAAATAAAACCAACATCAGAAACCAAATCAATTAATACAGAAAAATCAATACAATAAACCAATGATAAAATGATATTTAATTTCAAAAACTAATTCTCACATCCTAAATTAATAATCAATACACATTTTTTAAATTATGTATTTAATACTCCTCTTAATAGCCACCAAGGCATACCCTGATCAAAGTTTCAGTAAATATTGAAAAGATAATCACAATTTAAAATAAATAGATGACGTAGCAGTTGGAAACACAACCAATTTCTTTGTTCTTAAAAACTGGAAACAAGTCATCTCTCTTGTTCTGATTTTTTTCAAAAGAATGAAACAAGTTAAGCAATTCAAACTCTTGCTTGCTAATATATACATGTTTGGTATAACAGGAAATTAAGGGAAAATAATCACAAATCACATATTAATCTTTCAAAAAGGGTAGATTTATTTCAATAATTTCAAATCATGTATCTTTCTCCTAAGACTGAGCCATATATACAAAAGTCAGATCAAACCACCCCTGTAATAGAGACAGAGAAACAAATCCACATTTTTTCAGAATGTACAAGGAAATATATGGGCTCAGTTGCTACACAACTTGATTTTCTCAGGATCTCAAACATAACAAGCACGAAGCATGGATCAAATTTATGCCTATATTCAATTCCATAAATAAAACCAAACAACCCCAAAGCAAACAAATTGGTTTTTCCTAACATAATATTATCAGTCACCAATTTTTTCCCATCTTCTTCCCCAATTCTCAGAGCACTTTGGTATCATCCACAACCTGAAACAATACAACGCATCTCACAAACTTCATCAATTTCCCCAACTTCCTCACTCAACTCACCTCCAAAAATCACCTCAATTGATGAAATTTTGATAAATCAAGCTGTTCTAATCCAAAATCAGACCACTTCCTCAGCACCCTTCTCAACCACTTCCCCGGAACAATTATCCCGACCTATCTACACAACCAATTCGCCAACTGTGTGAATTATCCAATTGATGTCACCCCCGGAACTGCATTAATCGAAAACCAAAACAACCTACTTCAACGGTCAAATGTGCCAAAAGAAAACATTTATTTGTTAAATTTTTAACTCAATTAAGCCTTCAACATAAGAACAAAATGATTTTAGCAACACAATGAGGGAAAGAAAAACATTTCTCACCATTTTCCGAGAAGAAATATCTTGGAAACCAAATCAACAGTTTCAGAGAAAAAAAACAAGAGGAGTTGGCAATAAAGATTGTCTTACGTGATTATGGATTGAAGGAGAATCTGAGTTAGGTTTATGGGGACCGGTTGGTCACTGCCACTCAAATTCTTCACTCTGAGACTGCCGATGACGATTTTTATGGTAGGGTTAGGTTTTGCGAAACCGGAAAGAGAGTGAAATGATATTGGGTTGAGTTTTGAAACCGCATGCACCGGTAGCCTCTTATAAGAAAATATCAAAAATTATCCTTGGACGTTTGTCTCAAGGGATTTCTGTCTTCTTTTGAAATTTATATATATATATATATATAACTTGAACAAGAATAAAACGAGCAGAAAACGCTCAAATCATTAAGGTGCAGGCTGCAGCTAGGTAGGCAACTCTTCTGTGTATGCCAAAAAAACATAATCAAGTTGTGTTACTTGCGTATGCAATTTAAGTTTTGTTATTTTGTATCCAAGTTTCATTGCTTTCAATTAACTATCTAGATTTTAACTTCCATAGGTAGTGATTCAATACCTTAAACTCAAGGGGAATATAAAGAGAAGGTAGTGGGAACACAGGGACCATAAATTTGTAAAAATGAAAATTTGATGATTTTTTGAATTTAACCAAGACACTGTCCTTAAACCTACATCTAAAAATGAATCTCAATATAATAAGACACTAGTGGACATTCTACCTCCAAGATTTAATATATATAATATTGTTTGAAGGTGTGTATTATTTGACACAATATAAATGACTGTTATACATACTTTATTCCTCTCAGGATTCGATAAAAGTGATAGAAGAATGAAACAAAACCAATCTAAAATAAAATCAAAAGAAAGCTCGCAAAACGTCATAGAAGAAGACAAGAAGAAAGGGGATGGACTTTGAGATAGGATGAACAAAAGCTTGGACTATGACTCTATTTATAAGCTGCTAAGACTAACTTAAATACATGGAATGCCAATTTGATAATATTTCTAAAGTGCTGTGAGAAGAGTTATATGTGGCGCAATCAAGGGCTTTGAAAATTCCAGATTTCTTGATTATATTTATAGGTTGAAAAAGTCCTTATATAGTTTATGGTATGACGGGCAAATTACTCACCTGTCCTAAGGACTTATGTGGGAATGGAAGCATACGAGACTCTTTATTCTTACGTTAGAAAATAAATTCTTAGTTGCAAAGATATATGTAGATAACATTGTCTTGGGATTTGTTAAGGAAAATAAAAGAAATCTGAAATGGGTATGATACGCGAATTCACTTCCTTCTTATGACTTTAAATTAAGCAATTAGATTGTGGGTTTTCTATCCTAAATTATTCTAGGGAGTTAATTAAAAACTTTGGATTAAACTTAACTAAGGACTTTAAGACACTTACAAAGAATATAAAGCGTTGTAAGTACGCATTTAATAAAAGATATCTAGCAAATTCTTTCCACCGTTAATATTGGGACTTTTAACAAACTAAAGTCCAAAAAGTACTGGTGGTTGAAGAAAATTGATAATGCCCATAGAATTCATCTGTTAAAAGATGTCGACATTTCCAAGACCTTCAACCTTTTCGTTTTTCTGTTTTGTTGAAAATCTTAAACGTAGTCTTTAATACTCATGAAAATGTAATTCCCATTAATTTATTTTTTCCTTCAAAAAAATCATTATCTTTTATGTTTTTTTTCTTCTTCTTCAAGATTCCCGGAAGGAGAATCGCACGTACAAGTTAAGTAAAAAATAATTAGGGTTATTTGATTAAAAGGATCATTGAAAACTCAATTTTAAAAATCTAATCTTCCATTTTTTAAAACAAAAATATCATCTTTCTTTTAAAACCTATATGTAAATATTTGAAATAGTTAAGAGTATTTATATTAAAAATGGATTACTTTTCAAACAAAAATATGAAAAAGTTTAAATTCATAAATATGATGACTATTTCATCAATTTTAACCAATTAATTCAAATAATTGTTACTTATTTGATAATTTTGTTTGCAGTAACTTAATTCCTTTCTATATTTTTTTAATAATTCAATTACTTGCTTTGGAGTACTTTTTGCCTTTCATTTTTTCATTTCTTTTTAGGTTTTTATTTTTTAAATTTGGATATTTATTGTATATTTTTTCCTTAAATATTCATTTCAATTATAGGGCTTTAAACATGAACTCTATCAAAAATAAAATGATTAATTAAAAATAAATAAATGAATTTTTGTTTTCAATTGAAAGTATTAGTGAATGCAAAGTAGTTATAAAATTGACTCTTTCTCAATTTATTAATCTCAAGAATAAAGAAATGAATTAATATGGAGAAAATATTGAAAAATGAAATGAATAAAAAAATATTTTATTTATTTATTGTATTATAGATGATTCTAAGTGAATATATTTTATATTAGAAATTAATTGATTAACCATAAAAACATTTTATTATATCATTTTAAAATGATAAATATATTATAATCACCTTTAAAATAGAATTGAGTTTTATCTTTAAGATAAAGTTAAGGTTCATTTGACAATGTTTTTAATTTTAAAATATTTTTTTTTATAAAAATAAGAATCATATGTTATGAAAAATCACTTGTATTGGTTTTTCTCGAAGTCACGCTTTTAAAAAAAAAAAATACTTTCATTAAAAACAAGGGAAATGTACTCTTAGTTTTATAGAATGAATAATAATGAAGCAAAGGTGGAAGGTGTTGGAAAGCAAAATGTTGATTGCTAGCGTCACTCTCCCCATCATCAACAACATGTGTGTTGAAAATATTGCCAAAGGAGCTCAGACTTTTTCTCTTTCGTCAGTTCCAACGAACTCTCCCCTGTCTTCATTTTTCTGCCATCATCTATAATAATTAATTAATTAATTAAAAAACTTGGTCAATGCTTTTAAATTAAAGCACTAATGACCCACTCTCCATATGAAAAAAAAAATGAAGACATCACTTCCATTTGGTGTAGTCTGAAAAGAAAAAAAAATAAATAATAATAATAATAATAGTGAACCGCAATGGCTTGGTGGGCTGTCCTTGTACAAGGATGAAGATTCCACCAAGAGGGTGTTTGGTTAATTGGAATGTGCACCTCATCTTCATCTTCATCTTCCTTATGGGTAATTAATAATGGCAATAGCCACCACCATTCTAGAAGAGGATGATGACTTTTGGGTGATGGGTTGGTTCTATTTTTGGAGATGGACAAACCTTGAAGGACTTGTTTGGTCTCATCTCATGGTTTGTGTGCATGTTACCTTGGGCCAGGTTGCCCAAGTCAATCGTTCCCCATTGAGGACACGGCAAGCTAGTTTGAAAAACTCGGGGTGAGAGTATTTTTTGGTAATCCTTGTCTGATTCGTAATTAATGAAAATGCGTCCTAATAGAAATAATGAGTTTTGTAAATTTTATAAAATTGGGTAATGACTTAGACAGTCAATTAATCGGTGATTCTTTAAAAAAATTATTGGACATAATAAGGATATCGAGCATTTACAGAAATAATTATGATATTCTACATTGATTAAGAAAAATTATTTTGGACATTATATATATTTATTGATTTCTTTTAATAATATGAATATATTTTAAAGTCTTAAGAATTCATTAAATATAGGTAACACATAACGTGATTTTGATTGAATCATGAAATGTCTTGACAAAAAAAAAATGTTTTTGATATTTTAGTAGAATCATAAATTAAATGAATGTTTAAAAATTATTTTAAATAATTTTCTAAATTTTGAAAAGTGATTTTAATTCAAAAGATGCCAAATACCTAATTTTTGCAAGAAAATACATTCAATGAATAGGAAGCACTTCCCCATCGCTTCGATCACTCCCAAGTGCCCCAAATGACTCTTCTCAAAATAAAAATTTTAAGGCTTAAGAAGCTTCCCCAAGTAAGACCTAAAGGTAGCTGTAGATGTTACTTTAGTCCCCAGGCTCCTCACCTCCTCTTTCAAAGCACAAGTGGAAAATGAAAACCAAAGAATGATATAGAACACGGTAACGTATCCTTTACGGGAGCAGGAGAGAGAGAGAGAGAGAGAGAGAGAGAGAGAGAGAGAGAGAGAGAGAGATGGGAAATCAAGCTGGCCAATCCCAGCCAGCTGGTTGAAGTTTTGAGGCCTTCACGACCACTGCCAAATCACATGTTGTCACACTCCATATTATATTAATCCTAGAGGGTATTTGATTTCTGAATTACCAACTAAACCCCATTATTTATGCCATTGCTAAAACCCTACACATATAACAAATTTCATTGAAAGGATGATATCCTAAAAATCTTGTAGCCAGCCAGGCCTCTACTGTAATGTATTTATTACTACCAAAAGCAGTTTAATTTGGCATTTGAGTATTATACCATTTTTGTATATTTTCCTTATTATACAGTTTTCATTTTCCCACAACCATCAGATGAGAAGGAAAACCATCTCTCTCATTTAAGTCAACCTTTTCTCTTTCCTCCCTCTCTCTCTCTCTCTCTCAAATATATTATTTATAGTATCCAAGCATGAAACATCCAGCAGAGAGAGAGAGAGAGGGGAGGAAACCAAGTCAGTGTTTCTGCAAATATTGGTGCTTGCTCTGCAGGTCTGGTTGGTCATATATAGACACATGTATATATAGTTCTTCCTCCCTGTCCACTTTTTTGGTCTCCACGTACTATATATACACACTTGTGCAAATAATTCTTCCTCTCTGCTTTGGTTTTTGGTCTTTGGTCTTTGATATCCCATCAAAACCCCTCCTCTCTCCCTCTCTCTCATTCCTGGTCAGTTTGTGGGGTTTCATTGAATTGTTGGTTTCAGTCTGGGGTGTTGTTGGCTCCCAATTCTCATTGCTTTTTTGGTATAAAACCAGAGAGTTGATCAGTTGATTTTGGGGGGTAGAGAAAAAAAAAAAGATGCACTCAGCAAATCACTGGGGAGGGTCATTGGAGATTAATGGGGACTCAGGCACAGACGATGAGAGGAGCAGAAACATGGAATGGGAGAGGCAGCAGCATCAGCATCGTCATCTGGATGAGACCCAACAAAGCTGGCTGTTGGGTCCTCATCAAGGCAACGGCAAGAAGAAATATGTGGACTTGGGGTGCATCATGTGCAGCCACAAGGCCTTGAAGTATACCATCTGGTCTCTTGTTATTGCTTTCTTTGTGATTGCACTGCCCATCATCATTGTCAAATCCTTGCCCGAGCACAAGTCCCATCCTCCTCCTCCAGACAATTACACTCTTGCCCTCCACAAAGCTCTCCTCTTCTTCAATGCCCAAAAGTGTAAGTCTCTCCCAATTCCTCTTTTCTCTGCACAATTTCATTGAATGAGTCAAAACACCCCCCTCACCCTTTTCTATTCCCTATGTTCATTCATCACCATCAAAATTCCAATGAACCATAAATTGGTGTGAAGGGTCTTGCATTGCACTTTTTTTCCATGACCCGTTGGAAAATGGCCGTGTGGGTCCATTGGTGTGGATTCAAATTCCACCGTTTATGTTTTAGGAAAATTGGAACCAATGAGACCGTACAAACTGTCGCATCATCTTTCTATTTTTGACTTTAAGTATATCTGCATTTCATGTCTCTTATGATCATATTTTGCCCTTGCCCCCCTCACCATTCATATCTGTCTTGCTCTCCAGCCCCATTCTCTTGTCAATTTGTGATATATTGACTGAAATGTCTCTGGCTATTTGTTGCCATGTACCTAGCTGTATATAATGACAAGGATTATCATCAAGCTTGAAATGAATTTCAAGTAGATTAAACTGTGTGAAGGTTGTCACTTGTCAGTTTGATATGCAAATGGCATCATGGGTTTAAATCTTATGCCAAATTCTATGGTAGTCATCAAACATGATTGCTTTGATGCAGGATGCCTCCATTTATTTTGTGTTAAAATATTCAAGATAAGTCAATATATCGGCTAATTAACTTGAGTTTTGGAAGAGACGAGCCACCCTGTATGCCAAAGGACAAAGGCAATTAACAGTCGATTGACAAAAACATGTAGGTGGAAACTTAAGTTTCTGTGTTTATCCTTTGGTATGATTAACAAGTTTGTTGAGAGGCCTCCAGATATGGATTCTGTTTGTTAGAAGGTCTGGCTTTAGATGTTGCTGGTTAGGTAGGACAACCCTGGCGGTCTATCTAGTCTGCTCAACCCTTTGAATTCGTCAACCATATATATATATATATACAAACCAAAAAATAGGATATTGACTTTGTAGCAATAGAATAAAAACATGTGATTAGGCAGTTATCCAAATATGCGGTTGATGTCTTCATCATCATGGACAAGTTTATTGCTTTGCCTAACATGCAGTTCATTTTTTTATGTTCATCATCATCCTCTTCATCTTCCCTATACATTTGTTTCTTTTTCTGGGTGGTGGTCATTTATATAGTACACAGAAACATATTCACAAAATGATGGATGAATAATTGTACTGAAATGAACTGGATGTGTGGCTGCAGCTGGGAAACTGCCTAAGAGCAATGGTATTCCATGGAGGGGGAATTCAGGGCTAGAGGATGGGAAAGATTTGACTGACGTGAAGGGTGGGCTTGTTGGAGGTTACTACGATGCTGGAGACAATATCAAGTTCCATTTCCCCATGGCATATGCTATGACAATGCTGAGTTGGAGTGTGATCGAATACAGACACAAGTATGAGGCCATTGGTGAGTACAACCATGTTCGAGACCTCATTAAGTGGGGGACTGATTACTTACTCTTGACCTTCAATTCCTCTGCCTCCCACATTGACAAAATTTATAGCCAGGTAAGCTGATTAACAGTTAGGACTAATGCCATACTCTGGATCAATGAAGTCATCAAACGCCTGATTTGTTTGCCCTTGATGATGATCAATTGCTAGGTTGGAGTCGCGGTAGCTAATTCTTCAAAACCAGATGATCATTACTGCTGGATGAAACCAGAGGAAATGGACTATGATAGACCAGTCCAGACTGCAAACTCAGGGCCTGACCTTGCTGGGGAAATGGCAGCAGCCCTGGCAGCCGCATCTATAGTGTTTCAGGACAATACAGCCTACTCCAAAAAGCTCATCAAAGGTGCTGAAACACTCTTTACCTTTGCCAGGGACTTTGGCAAACGGACGCCATACTCTCGTGGGAACCCTTACATAGAACCATTCTATAACTCCACTGGCTACTTTGATGAGTACATGTGGGGTGCAGCATGGTTGTTCTATGCCACAGGAAACAAAAGCTACATCTCCCTGGCAACCAACCAAGGACTGCCCAAGAACTCCAAGGCATTTAACATGATTCCAGACTTGATTGTGCCCAGTTGGGACAACAAGTTACCAGCTGCCATGCTGCTGTTGACGAGACTCAGGATATTCTTGGGCCCAGGCTACCCTTATGAGGACATGTTGAAGAGCTATCACAATGTGACTGGTCTTACCATGTGTTCCTATCTTCAACAGTTCCATGTCTTCAATTGGACTAAAGGTATGAGAGAGTTCACTTCTTCATGACTTTGTTCATGAAATTACTTTACTGAGACATGTGGTTTGTGGAAACATTCAGGAGGATTGATTCAATTGAACCATGGGAAGCCACAATCTCTACAGTATGTGGCCAATGCTGCCTTCTTGGCATCTCTTTTTGTTGATTACTTGAATGCAACCAGCATTCCAGGCTGGTACTGTGGCCCCAATTTCATTAGAGCAGAAACGCTCCGCAGTTTTGCCACCTCTCAGGTTTGCTGCTTTCTCGTACTCTTCATTTAATGTTAACATGCCCTTTTCTTAGCTTGTTTCTTTCACATTGCGTTCGAGCAGATCAACTACATTCTAGGTGAAAACCCCATGAAAATGAGCTACTTGGTGGGCTATGGAACCAAATTCCCCAAACATGTGCATCACCGTGGAGCATCCATACCCAATGACAACAAGAAGTACTCATGCACAGGTGGATGGAAGTGGCGTGATAGTCGCAACCCAAATCCTCACAACATCACAGGAGCCATGGTTGGAGGGCCTATTCGGACAGACAATTTCCAAGATGTCCGCACCAATTACAACTACACAGAGCCAACAGTAGCTGGAAATGCAGGGCTGGTTGCTGCACTTGTGTCCTTGACTAGCAGCGGAGGCATGAGCATTGACAGGAACACCATATTCTCAGCAGTTCCACCGTTCTATCCACCAAGCCCACCACCTCCAGCGCCTTGGAAGCCTTGAGATGCCAGCTATTGTCTGATGATGTTTATAGCTGGAGATGTTCATTACATACAAGCACCCTGAAGTTGTGGCCTTCAGCTTCTTGGTTGTACAAAGACAACAATCAATATGTTCAATCTTGTGGGACTTCCTAGGAGTCTAGAAACATTATTGCATAACACCTTTTTAGTGATATCATGCACACACACAGGCCAGGTTAGACCTGTTAGCCATACACTCATCTACTGCAAGTCAGGTCAGTACCACATTGAGCCACCTTGGCCTACATTAAGCTGGTTTTTCATTCTCAGATCCACCGTCGTCAAAATTAGGAGTTTGTTCTTTGACAACCATGGGGGTAGACTCCAGTTCACACATTCCTTTTCTTGCATGCTCCAGCCATGGTTTCTGTTTCTTGGAGGAAAAATATAATTCCAGCATTTTGAAGGAGAAATTTAAGAGAAACCAACCATTTGCTTTATTAAATAAACTCTAAACTTGGGTTGTTTACATGGCAAACGACATGGCCAATTGGTTATTCAACAGATTATAGTTATTCAAATTCAGTGCACCAGCCTGATTTTATCAAGAGAGTCTATTATTTCATGATTCATTTTTGCTACTGCTTATAGCAAGAACCTGGCTCTTCAGGAGCAACTCTACCAGGTCCAACCAATGGAGCAGCAGCAACTCCTCTTTGATTCAGCAAACACCTGAAGTGTGCCAACCTCCCAAAAACTTGGCTTGGATCCTTAGCTAGATTGTCATAAGCGCTCCACAGTCGCTCTATATCCATTGGAAACATAAAACAAAAAGAGAAAAGAAAGGTGTAAGTAAAGAAAAATAAATCAAGAGCATACCCAAAGGGGTGCTTTTCATTTTAATCATGTCCTTTTGCCTATAAAAACAAAAGTTTAAGGCGGAAAAGTCCAGAAAGACCGAGTCAAGGTAACAAGACTAGAGATGATTAACAAGGCTTAAAAATAAAAGATGGCCCTAAACACAAACTGAATGGCAGAACACAAGAAGCCACCCCAAGTACCAGATTATGGCTTTTGCAGGGTTGAGCAATAACTGAGTCCGATTATTGAGGCAACACTGAAAGGGAGACAACTTTTATTTGATGTTCTTCCCATGAATGTTGGGCCAGAATTTTTTGGTATTCTAAATATGGTACAAACAAAATAATGAGCAATGGATTTTAACCTTGAAATAAAATGATAAGTACCTGCAGCTGCGGCAGCACGTGGCCATATGGTTTGTTCAATATCTGACGCATCAATGTGTTCGCCCCACATGCATACCTCACCCCCAAGAATTAACTTTTGTTGCTGGTGATTTGTGATATTTGTGAGTGGTTCATTCATATAAAACCCCTCCCATGGGGCATCCAAGTGATCCAAATACCACTTGTCCTGGTTGCTTACAATGCATCTTAGCCCAGCAGCAACCACTTTCTCAGCAACACCACCCCCAAGCCTGCCAGAGAAAGATTCTAAGCAAGAAATTAGCCTTACCTGAAACCCTGGGATGTAAGGAAAACATAGCAAAGGCATAGATGTTGCATCACTTCATGATCTATCATAAGCCTTTGCCTTTTTTAACTTAGTACCACAGACCATAATACTTCAATTAAATTTTTATAAAAAGATTGTGCTACTTAATGTTGAAAGTTTCTGAAGATAATAATACATCAGATTATAAGTTCATACTAAGCTGGAAGGGAAGAGAATTTCAGGACTGTAACCAGTCTTCTCTTTTAGTTTCTTACATAATATAGCAAGGAATTAGAATGGTCATTTACATAAGATGCTGAATGATTCAGTGATAATAGAGTCTAGGCATGGTTCCATAACAAATAAGAATGCTATAAATTGGCTAAATTTCTTAGTAACAAGGATAACTGAAAGCAGTTTGGTTCATAACCATATTGCAATAAAATGTTTTTCTTATTAAACAGGGAACTGAAAGGATTTTATGTATTTTAACCGTACTGCCACTGATCAATTGAAGAGCAATACAATCAAACTTCCTTTAACAAACAGAAATATATCAACCCTCCGACTTTCTATGAACTTGAGTAAAAAAAAAAGAAGTAATTTCTATTTCAAGGAATATGACAGAATGGGCAGAAGAACATAGTTCTTAGACAGGAGTAACAGGAGTAGCCTCCTAAACACTAGAAGCTTTCTGGATCATATTTATGAGTAACTCAGTGTGACTCCTTAATATATTAATGATTCACAACCTCCATGATTTTATAAACATGAGACAGTTTATAACTGTTATAGTTGCCTTTGAATATTGAAGGTGCAATGTGGAACATCGTAATGGATGATATTGTGTAGGTTAATCAATGTCAATATTACCTATGGTCATGTCAGATGGGCAATGTGAAACAGGGATATGTGTATTTTCCATAGCTAGCGGAAGGAAGAGATGTCCTCCACTTCATGTTTATGCTTATGTGCAACACTAAATAGGTTGAGCAGGTTGGATGTGTCTCTGTGATGTTGTAATATTAAGCAAGTTAATGCACTTGAGGTGGCTGAAATTGACGGAGATGTTTATCAATTTATGTTTCATGTTGGAATTTTTTACATGGAACAGGTTGATAAGTTGGCTGCATGCTTGCTCTGTGCAATATTAAATAGGTTTGACACATTTGTAGAGCTAAAAATTGGGCAAAAGATGCAGTCTAGTTTATGCTTATGTTTGATTGTACCTTGTGTTACAGTTTGAACAGCTTTCATGAGGTTGTTTGTGATGTGTAATATCAGACACTGATGTGTTTGTGGTGGGTGAAATTGGGCAAAATATCATGTTGGACATGGAAGGGAACTGAATTTGGTGTATCTCTATGTTCACATAAGTATATTCAGTGAATATGATTAGTAATATAAACTAATTGTAATTGCTGATTGAAAATATCTTAAGAACACATTCTTACGATATTTACTATTTTCACAGTTTCTAGATCATTAATGCTAAATGCGTTTGCATGCTCTTCTGACTCTGAAAATGTGTTTTTGTCCTTTTTATGAAACACAATTTCAGAGGAGGCCCTTATTTATTTATTTTTTAAAATTATCAGAGTTAAAAAATTAAAAAGATATCCAAATCATGATAAATTTATTCACTAATTCAAATAAAGCCGCACCAATGCAATGTATATTTGTGACAAAAAAAGATAATTTATTCCATAATGAAAAATGTATATGATGCAAGTAACTATAAGGTCATACCAGTTGTGCACCACAGTCTTTCGGCTTAATTTACTTCCGAAGTCATTGAAGGTCTCTTCCCTGTTATTTTTCACATTCATGGATAAGATGTAAAGCCCATGCAGACAAGGGGTTATAAAAAATCATATCCAAGATTCATACCAGTTAATTATTTCATATCCATGGGATAAAGCTATTTTCTGTGCTCGCAAGACAAAGTACTGATAAGCTCCAGACGTATCCAGACCATGTTGTCTTAACCTACATCAAACTGTTAGTATGGCATTTGGTGGGGAATGATTTTTCCAAACCCGCTCAAGAAAATTGAATCAAAAAAGTTTAGAGGAAATGGTGATGAAAATTTTCCAAGGATATTGTACTGTAAACAAACAATTGTTAAAACACACACACACACACAAAATAAAAATAAAAATAAAAAAATAAAAAAATAAAAAATAGAAAATAAAAACAGGATACAGTAAGGATGAGCTATCCTTCAACACAAGCAAGGATCCTAACATCCCACAAAAATGTGGGACTACAACATCATAAATCTCAAGTGCACAATAGACCCTGATAAATAATGAGCAAGGCAGCCCCAACAAATGCCTTAAGCAATGAAACTCCACTCTTGGCCAACTGATCTGCCACTTGATTGGTGACTCTAGGATTCATAAAAAGATTCCAAACTCACGCATCCTATTTCCATATAGCCCTCTTCCTTGAAGAAACCAATAAGATAACAACACTTGCATCCTTCCACCAGAAAGTTGCTAATCCCCGTAGTCTTCACCTCCATCAAGCCTTCCAACAAGGAAACATCTTAGCCTCAATTTCCAATTCATAGCCTACTGGCTAAGAAAGGGCCAAATAACAAAGGCTCCATGAACACCAAGATGGGAAGGGTTCATTGATGAATATCCATTGTTAGTCTAGTCAATTTAAGCTTTTAAGAAAGTTGGTAGGTCAACATGGTATCAAAGTTATGGTTAACTAGAGGTCTCGAGTTCAAGTCTTGAGAATTGTCCTCATCTATTTATCTATAATCTATGTTGGAATATCTGGAAAAATCCACTCCAAGACCTGTGTCAAGAATCTAGGAATATTGTTGTTATTTTTAGGAAAAATGATAAAATTTGATATCTATTTTTAAATTCAGATTTTATCCTGATAGTTATTTTTAAAATTCAGATTTAGTTATTGTTAGTTTCTTATTCTATTTTTTAGGGAAGTTCCTATTTTATAGTTAGAGGAGTCTATTTTTTAGGGAAGTTCCCATTTTCTAGCTAGAGAAGTCTATTTTTTTTGGGAAGTTTCTATTTTCTAGTTAGAGGAGTCTCTATATAAACTTATATTGTACCTTTCGTATTTTATTCAGAAAAGAGAATTAATAAAAATTTATTTTCCTCAAAGCCGACATGGTATCAAAGCTTAGGCTCTTTATCAAAAAATTCCCATGGTGAAGACGACTATGACTAGGGCCAACAAAAATTCATTTTTCTCAATTACAACAGGGGATGGCCAGACAAATCTGGTTGCTTCCCTAAATGGACCTGATATCTCATCATTTAGTTCTACCCTTCAATTAACAGTTCATAAATTAAATGGTAAGAATTATTTAGAATAGGCCTAGACTATGAAACTAGCGATCGATGGAAGAGAAAATCTTGGACACCTAACTGGTGAGGTGAATAAACTAATTGCAGGAAATCCAAAGTTGGCAGCATGAAGATCAGAAAATTCCATGACAACAACCTGGCTTATCAACTCAATGGAGCCAAAATTAGGGAATCCCTATCTCTTCATAAAAACTACCAAGGAAGTGTTGAGGCAGTTTGAGAAACAAACTCAAATCTAGATAATTCTGTTTTGATATTTGATTTAAAATCAAAGTTGTGCAATCCAAACAAGGGGATCATGGTGTGATTGAGTATTATAACGAGATGTTGATTTTATGACAAGAGTTAGATTTGTGTTATGAAGAGGAATGGGAAAACCCCAGGGATAGTGCAAGGTACATGAAATGAGTAGAGAATGATAGAGTCTTTGTTTTCTTGGCGGGACTCAACAAAGGCCTTGATGAAGTGAGAGATCAAATCCTAGGGAGAAAACCATTGTCATCTCTTCAAAAAGTTTTTTCTAAAGTTAGAAGAGAAGAGTCTAGAAGATCCATTATGATGAACCTTGAGTCACCAAGGACTAGAATAGAATTTGATAGTTTTGCCCTTATTCCTAAGGGGTTTGATCAAGGAGAAAAATGGAATTCTAAAAAAGGTGATAGACCATGCTATGACTGCTGTAAGAAACCCAACCACACTCGTGACACCTACTAGAAGATTCACGACAAGTCATCAAACTAGAAGAAGAAACCTAGCGAGGAGAGTCGTGCCTACCAAGCCAAAAGTGATGAACAGGGGCAAAAACGTCCCTTAGAAACATCTCCTTTTACTAAGGATCAAATAGAGCATCTATACAAACTTCTTCAATCTTAGGTTTGTTTAAATCAATCCCCTTAAAAGAATCTATCAACATACCCACTAGGGTAGCCCAGTTGATCAAGGTGAACATAGGGAAGTGTGGTCCCAATAAGTGGCACATGATCCTAGGTTCGAATCCTACCATTGATGATACCCTGAATTTACCCGATGTTAGTTGTTGCGGGCCGATCAGCACCTCGAGATTTGGGTCCCCATGAAAAGACCTAAAGGCTTGGCATGGAAGGTTGCTCGGTTAAAAATAAAAAATAAAAAATAAAAATCTATCAAAATTTCCTCACTTCTTACACTCCATAATGTTCTTCATATTCCTAATTTGTCTTTCAATTTATTGTCTATTAGTAAATTAACCTCTAATTTAAAGTGTCAAACTAATTTTTTTCTCATCTTAGTGTGAATTTAAGGATTTAAACTAAGAGAAGATGATTGATAGTATTAGACAAACTGGAAGACTTTATTTCTTTGAAGATGGAATTGAACCAAGTAGATAAGCTCAAAGTCCTTGTTTTGAATCTGTTTTAGTTAGTGAGAATGAAACAATGTTATGGCATTTTAGGTTAGAATATCCCAATTTTCAACAACTAAAACATCTATTTCCAAAGTTGTTTATTAATAAAGATCCATCCTCATTCCATTGTGAAATTTGTGAACTTGCAAAGCATTATCATGTATTTTTTTCCTTCACAACCCTTAAAGCCTCTAAAATGTCTGGGGACCTTCTAGGCTTGGCACTTTTTCAGGAAAAAAGTGGTTTATCACCTTTATAGATGATCATATAAAGGTTTCTTGGGTGTGTTAGCTAAAAGAAAAGTTAGAAGTAGCACAAGTGTTTAAAATTTTTCACAAAATGGTCAAAACACAATTTCAAACAAATATTCAAATTTTCAAAACTAATAATGGAACAAAATAGTTTAATCAATTGCAAGGAATCTACTTTCTAGAAAATGGCATAATACACCAAAGTTTTTGTGTTGATACACCTCAATAAAATGGGGTGGCAAGATAGACATCATTTAGAAGTTGCTAGATCACTCATCTTTTCAACAAAAGTTCCAAAATATCTTTAGGACAAAGCTATTTTAACCGCCACCTATTTAATCAATAGGATGCCTACTAGGGTTTTAAAATATCAAACTCCTCTTGATTTTTTCAACACGTGTTTTCCTACTTCACGAATTTCAATGAATTTACCTTTGAATTTTTCTTATTGTACTACATTCATTCATATCCATAATCATAACCATGGAAAATTTGACTCTAGAGCATCCAAATGCATATTTGTTGAATATTCTTCAACACAAAAAGGGTATAAATGCTTTGATCCCCATTCCAAAAGAATGTTTGTAACAATGGATGTCACCTTTTTTGAAACTAAACCCTATTTTAGCTATGATCATCCTAAGGGGGAGAATAAAAGTCAAGATTTCATTCCTAATGAGGTGTGTTGACTTTGGGATTTTTGAGAATTTCTCTCTCGTATTATTTCAATGGAATTACACCAAATATATACAAATTGTAAGAGGTCAAAAATGAAAAAAAAAAACTTATTTCTATCTTAGGATATCTCCATTTACAAAAAAGAATCAATCAACTAAACTAATAAGGAAAAACTAAATTAAAAAATATTTCCTGGCTGGAAAGTCTTCATACAGGTTGTTCATATTTTCCAACACTCCCTCTCAAGCTGGTGAATAAATGTTCTTCATCCCCAGCTTGCTTGTGATGTTACAGAATAAATGTGTTGTAAGTCCCTTAGTCAATATATCAACCAATTGGTTTTTTTGTGGAACTATAAGGGGTGCAAATTAGCCCACTATCCAATTTTTCTTTCATGAAATGTTGATCCACCTCTACATGTTTAGTACAATCATGTTGAACTAGATTGTGAGCTATGCTAATGGTTGACTTTTATCATAGTAAAGTCTCATTGGCCCCTCCTACCTAACCCTAAGGTCGGCAAGTATAATTTTTATCCAAAGAAGTTCACATATTCCATATGCCACGGATCAAAATTCTATTTCTACACTTGATCTTGCTACCACTGATTGCTTTTTACTCCTCCAAGTTACCAAGTAACCTCCTAAGTTACCAACTGGCATTTATATATGCTTCAAGTCTGATACCTTCTGCCTTTCAAAATTGAATGCCTTTATTTGGTGTTGATTTTAAATAACGAAGAATTCTGAATACCGTTTCTATATGTATCTCCTTGGGATTATGCATGAACTGACTCACCACACTCACTGCATAAGCAATGTCCAGTCTAGTATACAATAAGTAGATCAAGTTCCCCACTAGTTGTTGATATCTCTCTCATTCTATCGACACATGTTCTTTATCTCCATCAAGTTTGTGATTTGGCTCAATCGAGGTTTTTACCATTTTATGAAAAACGGGAAGAATAGAGCTAACATCAGATTTGTGTTTCATAAGAAATACCCATGTAACCCTTGTGCAATCATCAATAAAAGACACAAACCATTTTGCCCCATAAATACTTCGAATTCGAGTAAGTCCCCCAAACATCCATGTGGATGAGGCTAAATGGAATAAAACATTTATTAGTCCTTGAAGGGAATGACACATGATGGTGTTTAGTGAATTCACACACATAACAATGAAAACTTTGAATATCTAGTTTTCCAAACATAGTACGGAACATCCTTTTTAACATAGAAAAAGATAGATGACCAAGACGGAAATGGGATAACCAAACTTGAGTCTTATTAGTAGTGTGTTCTTCTGACAAGTAGGATAGAGGGATAGAATCATACTCGTCTCTTTTAGCTTCAAGAAAGTACAACCCTTCTTTCTCACTAGCATGCCCAATCATCCTTCCCGTAAAACAGTCCTAAAAAACACATTTAGAAGATGTAAATATCATTGAGCAATTAGGGCCTTTGGTAATTTGAGGAATTGATTACAAATTTGCAAACAACTTGGGAACATGTAGGACATTTTTCAAGGTTAAGGATGGTGAAATCGAAATATTTCCTTGACCAGCTATACTAACTAAAGTTCCATCAGCAATCTTTATTTTTTGGTTTCCAAGACAAGGACAATCAGTGGAGGAGGACGACTTAGAGAAACTGGTCATATGGTTTGAAGCCCCTGAATCTATGATCCAAGTGCTTGTATACTGACTTCTAAAGGCACTTAGGGCTTGGGAATACTTACCTGTATGGGCAAAATGACTAGAACCCTCTGGTTATCTCCTCGTTGTTGAAAATTTCTCTGATAGCAATATTTTTCAGCTGTTTTGCTTCTATATCAGCAACATAACTTTGGGGCTTGTAACATGAATTTCCTCCCCTGTTGCCATTATTTTTTCCAAAGAAATTTGAAGGCTTGCCATGTAGCTTCCAGCAATTTTCCCTGGTGTGACAATTCTTGCGGTAGTAGCTACACCAAAGTGAGTCCTTTTCACTTGGTTTTCATTCCTCCATCTTTCCTGAATTTGCAGCATTGGCAACAGCAATAGTGGTAGTCATGACTTCGTCATTCACACTTGACTTAGATGTAGACAGTGCAGAACCATCCACAGAATCAAAAGTTTTCAGCATTACATTTCTTCGTCCCTCTTCTCCTCTTACAATAGCAAATGCTTCATTCAATGAAGGCAATGGATCTCTCCTAAGAATCTAGACCCTAACTTGATCAAATTCACCATTCAAACCAACCGAAAATCAAAGAGACTCTTTTTCTCAAGAAACTCTTGGTATATTGTTGCATCTTTATTGCATTCCATCTTAAAACTTTGATGATGATCCAACTCAAGTCATAATCCCTTTATAACACTGTAATACTCAGTTATAGATAGGGTACCTTGTTTGGCATCATGGATTTTTGTCTCAAGTAGGTTTGATAAATCTGAGCAGCATCCCACACCTTTAAGTAGGTTTTATGAATTGCATCCCAAATTTCCTTCTCCATGGAGAGAAACATACAAATACGACTTATTTCCGATTGCATGGAATTTCATAACCAAGCCATAATCTGAGAATCTTCTTCATCCCAAGAGACAAAATTTGGATCATCCTAGTTGATTGTAGGACAAGAAGATGACTTAGCTTCCCCTTTCCTTTAATATACGTTTTCACCAATTGAAACCACTACAGATAATTTCCACCATTGAGCTTGAAGGAAGTAGAGATACTCTAATAGTCACCGGGAGTTGTGCTCTGGGTTGTGAATTGGCTGGTTATATGAGTACTAATTTCAGACATGTGTGGAGAAGAAAAAAAGTTTGTCTGGAAGCCTTTAAGTATGAAAGAAAGTTGAGTCACCAGCAATTAAGGCTGGTATAGAGAAATAACAAATAATAGTAAAAAAGTTGGTCTGGAATTAAAGGGGTTTCTGCTCAATAATGAAGACTGAGCAGGCTTATGGCTGAGCAATGAAGGTCCAATGGTGGGAAGATGGATCTTGGCAAAGAGTTTTCCTACTCTTATACCACATTAACTTGGGATTTTTGAGAATTTCTATCTCGTATTATTTCAATGAAATTACACCAAATATATACAAATTGTGAGAGGTTAAAAATGAAAAAAAAAAAAAAGAGTTTATTTCTATCCTAGGATATCTTTATTTACAAAAAGGAATCAGTCAACTAAACTAATAAGGAACAACTAAATTCAAAAATATTTCCTAGCTGGAAAGTCTTCATACAGGTTGTTCATATTTTCCAACAAGGTGTTTGAGTTAGACCAACCACTGTTTCAGCCACCATTAGTTCAACAACAATCTGAAACTCCAGAAAAACAGCCACCTGTGTTTGATGAATCTATTGGTAGTAGACAAACTCTAAAAACAAATGATTTAGCTACTAAAAATTTTGGACAACCTGCCTCAATGCCAATACATGATCATGATCATGAAAATACTTAATTCAGTGAAAATACAAGTAAAATCAATCATGAGCTTTGTGTATACTCAAGGAGAAACCATATTCAAATGATGAAGGAACCTACTTTATAGCAAGGCCATGAATCTGTCTCAGGAACAGATTAATCTCACCACTTAAGAAAGGTAAGCCTCCATCTAAACCATGTTTTTCTTCCAATATTAAACATGTAGAGTCTCTTAGTGATCTTGATGTCCTTATTGCATTTCGAAAAGGTGTTAGGTCTTGTACTCAACATTCTATGTCCAATTTTGTGTCTTATAAGAATTTTTCATCTTCTATGGTCACATTTATCTCTCAACTTTCTAGTGTAGAAATTCCGAAGAATGTACAGGAGGCCCTAAATATTCCAAAGTGGAAGAAGACTGTTCTTGAGGAAATGAGAGCCCTTGAGAAGAATAAGACTTAGGAGGTAGTAACTCTACCTAAAGGGAAGACTACTATTGACTGCAAGTGGGTGTTCACTATCAAATATAATTGTGATGGCTTTCTACAAAGATATAAGATGCGCCTTTTTGCTAAGGGATTTACACAAATATATGGAATTGAATACTCAGAAACCTTTCTCCCATTGCAAAATTAAATATAATCAAAGTTCCTTTATAAATTCCTGCAAATCTGGACTAGCCACCACAACTATTGGATGTTAAAATGTCTTCCTTAATGGAGACCTAAAGGAGGAGGTGTACATGGATCTACCTCTCGAATTTGAAAAAAGGGTTGGCTCAAAGGTTTGTAAACTACAAAAGTCATTATATGGCCTTAAGCAATCTCTTCATACTTGGATTGAGAGGTTCACCCGCTTTATGAAGAAAATAGGCTTTTGTCAAGGACAAACAGATCACACCCTATTTCTAAAATACTCTCCAAGAGGTAAAGTTACAGTTTTAATAGTTTATAAGGATGACATTATTATAAGCGGAGATAATACGGTTGAGATGAATCATTTCAAGAAGTGTCTAGATGCTGAATTTGAAATTAAAGATCTTGAAGCCCTGAGATATTTTCTTGGAATGGAGGTAGCACGATCAAAGTAGAGAATTGTTGATTCACAACAAAAATATATTCTTGATCTCCTAAAGGAAACGGGAATGAGTGGTTGTAGACCTTTAGATTATAGACCCTAATGTAACTTGGAAAGGTAGATAGTGGGGTTTCAATGGATACTACTAGGTACCAAAAATTGGTCGATAAGTTGATTTACCTATCTCATACTCGATCAGATATTGCCTTTGTAGTTAGTGTGGTAAGTCAATATATGCAGTCACCTTTTAAAGTGCATCTCGAAGTAGCTCATAGAATTTTAATGTACTTGAAGAATACACCATGAAAAAGACTATTTTTTAAGAAGAATCAGCAGCAAGGAGTTGAAGTATACACAGATGTAGATTGAGCCTATAACATCCCTAGTTTTTAATATCAATATTTTTTAAGTTTCCTTTCAATTACCCCTTTGTTAAGCAAGAACATCACCTTTTTGCCTATCCCTTACCAATAATGAGGCATCAGTAAAACAAACAATCAAGCACGAGAAGTCTAAGGTGGGCAACCAAGCACGAGGTGTTTAAGGTAGGCAACCAAGCATAAGATGTCTAAGGCAGGCAACGAATCATAAGGTGTCTAAGTTGTTGCACTTGCCAAGTAGCTACAAGGATTAAGCACGTGTCGCATGTCATCTCCAGCAAGCTGCTGCACTTGACAAGCAGTTACGAGGATTAAGCACGTGCCATGTGTCATCTCCAACAATTTGTTGCAAGGATTAAGCACGTGCCAAGTGTCGTCTCCATGGAATAAGGAGAACACTAATCACTTCCCTTTGTTCGACACCTAGCAACAAGTCACCTATGAGCTTGCTTACTTAAGTTTCTATAAATAGGGCATTCACCTACTAAGAAAGGAAACTAGAGAAGTATAAAAAGCTCCTATAGTGGCACTATTCCAAAAGTTGGATCTTTGAGTTCTCATAACAGATGTAATGTGATAATTTCAGTCCAAAAGGTGAGTGATCTTATAATGCATGACTTTACATGGTTTTAGAATTATATATCTCATGTTTCAAATGTTATATATGTATTCATTATTTTTAAATATCATGAAATATGCTTTGAAAATGTGTTAGTCAAATGTTATGTTCACAATAAATATGCGTTCCTTGATATGCATGTATATAAATAGTTAAGATGGTTCAGTGATCATAAGGGGTTGGGTACGGTTTAGGGAAGCTCTGTCTAAGGAAGCTAGGTTTTAAGCGAGACCATTATGACCCCACCAATCTTTCCTGGGAGCTTACCTAACATGTACTATTCACTTAATATCACGGGTACCATCATTGTGGTATTTTACATTATTGTTGTGGATATGATTATAATATACCCCAAACCTATATTGTGCCATAGAAATGGAAGAGCACACCGTAGCCTATTGACCTAGTTAACTTTTTTGCCGAGAGATGAATGGGCATTGGAGCAATTTGTATGAGAAGTATGTCAAGAGATGTAAGGGCACTATGTCTATAAGACACCATGATATGTGAGACGTATGTTGTCTGCGAACGCATATGTGAGACATATGTCATCTACGGATGCATATATGTATATGCCGATGGAGAAAGGGGCACTGTCGCAGTTATATTGCATGATATTGGGATGTGTCGAGAGTTGGAGTGGCACCGTAGCCGTGGATTATGCATGTGTTTGATTTATGATACATCGAGTTGTCGATGTTGTATGCTTACTTGATTGTTATGCTGTATATTATCTACATTGAGTGTTTCATGCATGATGAAACTCTTTTTTCTATCTTAAACTGACCATTCTAAAAACTGCATTATATGACCATTCACTAAGTTATACTCACTTTGTAGTTCCCTAAAATTTTCATATGAGGACCTAGTATAACTACATACTAAGCAAGTTCCAAATGGACAACAAGGCATATAGTCATTGTTGCCCTTTTCTTTTTGCTTCTTTTGGATAGACTGCTGGCATATAGCCATTTCCTTAGGTATGTACAAATTTTGGTTCCTTAAGCCCCACCTTGGTGTACTAAAAGTTTTGTATCTCGGAAGAGTGCTTCTTTATGCTACTCTGACACAATTTATTTGGCCACAAGTTAATTTCCCTTGATAGAATAGTATCTCCATCTCAATCTTAGACTAAAGAGGAGACACTATCTTGCAGGAATGGTGCCTGCAAGGGAAGGTCATCACAACGCTTGTTTAGTGACTGATAGGAGATCGACTTCAAGGTATTGCACGTTTATCTAGGGAAATTTGGTTACTTATAGGAGTAAAAAACATAGTGTGGTAACCATGAGTAATGCAGAGGTAGAATTTAGAATGATGGCACATGGGGTTTGTAAAGTGTTGTGGCTTAACCATGTTTTAAAAGAGCTAAGATAACCAACAATCTACCCTTTAAAGTTTTATTGTAATAACAAAGTTACAATTAGTGTTGCACATAATCCAATTAGCATGATAGGACTAAACACTTGGAGATTGATAGAAATTTCATAAAGGAAAAATTCAAAGCTAGTATTATATGCACACCATTTGTTCCAACTACACAACAACTAGTTGGCATCCTAACTAAAGGACTTCAAAGACCAATCGAATCGAACAAGCAAGTTGGACATGATAGATATCTATGCACCAACTTAAAGGGGAGTGTCAAGAATCTAGGAATATTGTTATTATTTTTAGGGAAAATGATAGAATCTGATATTTATTTATAAATTCAAATTTTATCCTGATATTTATTTTTAAAATTCAGATTTATTTATAATTAGTTTCTTATTCTATTTTTTAGGGAAGTTCCTATTTTCTAATTAAAGGAGTCTCTATTTTTTAGGAAAATTCTACTTTCTAACTAGAGAAGTCTCTATTTTTTGGAAAGTTCCTATTTTCTAGTTAGAGGTGTCTCTTTTTTTTAGGAAAATTCCTATTTTCTAACTAGAGAAGTCTCTATTTTTGGGGGAAGTTCCTATTTTCTAATTAAAGGAGTTTCTATATAAACTTATATAGTATCCTTCTTGTTTTATTCAGAAAAGAGGATTAATAAAAATTCATTTTCCTCAAAGCCTACACCTTGGATTGTTGAGATGCATGTAACTATCTTCCTAGAGATACTAGATCTAAGCAACAAAAGCAATACTAAGACAAAACTATAGATCTAGGTGCTCCAAAAACATTACCTATAATTTGAATATTCCCAAATTAGTTCCACTCAATGACGAGGATGATGCAGATCTCAAAAACCTTGCAATCTTCTACTTAATGACTCTTTCCTTGATCTTGACATTTGAGAATGGTAGAATTCTCTCTTAGGGATGAAGGCTAGCAATCTCTCTTTGGAAGAAAAAATGAATCAAGTGTCTAACCCTAAACCCCTAAAAGGGTTTATATAAACATCCTTGTAGACTTAAGTGACTTAATTCCATCTTGGGCTTGAATCACTTAACCTAGTCCAATGGGTTGTAACTAATAAATAACCTTATTAGGCTCCAATAAATTAATTAACCCAATCCACAAAGATCATTCATAGTCTTTTGTGCAAACCTACATATTTACCAAAATACCCTTTTGCACACATATGAATAAAGAACTTAAACATCCCTTAAATAATGTGTCATAAGGAATATGAGCTCAAGCGAGAACCACTAGAATGCATAGAAAAATATTGGCTCCCACATAATCTAATTCTAAAGTTGATTCAATATCCTACTATAGATAGTCAAATGCACATTAGTATCCTATAATATTAAGTCAAGGTATAAAGTTCAAATCTATGACCTACTAATGACTGCATGCAAGCTCTCTATTAACCGATATTCATAATCTAATGAGGTGAATGTTCTCAACCTCTCAAGCTTACCTCTACCATCCTTAAGTTTTAGACCCCCTATCATGTGATCAACTGATATTACTTCAACTCTTTAAAAACATATGTCAAATTCCATTTAATGAATTACTACGACCACAAATTTCATAATCATATGTCCTCAGTATCACCTAAGAAGACATTGTTTCAAACCCATGAAATATCAAGATGTCCATCTTAAGAATACATGTTGTTGCTTACCTTAATTAATAATAACTCAATCTGTATGGAATATATAACCACCTTAAGGTCTCACCCATAAGTCAAAGTTGTTGGAGACCTTAGTGTTACTTCAATATTCTCTTAAGGTTGAGAGTTTATGGACCATCAATATTCTCTTTAAGGTTGAAAGTTCATGGACCATAGTTTCTTAGAAAAATCATGATTACCCAATGGTCAATATCATGACTCACCATAGGTCTTATCCAAAGTGTAACCATACACACTACTACATTCATCATAGGAAACTCATCCTGATGAACAAGACAAGTCGTCCCTCTAATTAGAAGGTAGTGTATTACAACCTCAAATAGATTGTCTGCCTAAATCCATGAACCAGTTGTGAAAATTTTATCAACTTGCAAGGAACCTATGCTTTGGATCTTTTTTGTTACTCATAATGCACCTAAAACATGTATAATACAAGTAATGTACGTCTGCTTACTAAATATACATAATGCATAAATAGTACAATGAATGGAAAATCAAAATTATAATATAAATATTAATAAAATTCATTTATTATTACATATGTCATACTTTTAAGGGCTCTATCCGAACAATCTATAACTATGGCCTATATGGAAAGTTGGTAGTTTATAGCTTAACATCCACCAAAGTTGAGTTTGAGAAATTCAATGAGGATGGAGATCAACCTATACATCCCTACTTTCAAGCTCTACTCCTTTGTGTGTGGCACCCCATCTTAGATTTTAATTTTCAGATAATTCTTTAAAATAGAGAGATTAAAGACTTGTTAACCGTTATATTTTCCTTGCAAAGTTGTCTTCCTTTTCAAGGATGCTTTATACAGAAGGGATAAATCAATATAACTTCACAACCTTTACTTGCTACAGAATCAACATTTTCACACAAGCCCTTAGCATTACTTAATTTTAAGCATTCAAGCCTCACCTATTTGAGCGAGCACCATTGCTAGATTTGTTGAAGGGACAAGTAAAAGAATGTCATCTAATGATTGAGAAAGAGATAATTATTGTTGGTTGTCCTTTTTATGTGCGTCACACACCAGGGTTGTTTCTCTCTTCTGTTCTCTAGTGTTTCGTTTCTTGGTTGTCTTGATAGAAGACTCTAAGGTGTTTAACCCTTTATGTTCCTTTTCCTAATATAATTTACTATTTATCAAAAAGATAAATTAAAGGAAAAATAGGTGTATTACTTGTAATTACAAACCAAATATTATAATAATTACTCAAGATGTATAGGAAAACCAGAGTTAGTTTTATAAGGCAGCTAATACAATTATATCATATATCACTGATAGTCATGTCCCATAACAACACCCCACCTGTATACACACAACAAAGAAAGAGCAACAAAAGAAAAAGGAAAAAGTGTTGTGTGTGTGTGTGTGTGTGTGTGTGTATTGCATGTAAAGCACATGTTGTGGCATTCACATCATACTCCAATATTCATCTAAGAAAGGGTTGTAGAAATACAAGCAAATTGTTCAAACAAGGGGATAAACTCAGCACTAAATATAGTATTTATTTCACTTACGCAAGAAGAGAGGAGAGAATAAGCAAGATTTTGGGTTTCTCACCATTTCCTTATACGAGGAGTTTCAGTCCAGCAACCTGAAATTAAGCAAGAAATTTCGAGGAGAATTCTCTTCACTTAGTTATCAGGTTGCATTTGAAGATGGAATACAAAAATTTAAACAAAATAAGTAGTGATATCATATATAGGTGATACAGAATAAAAAATGAAAAGGAACTACATCGATATAAAGGAGCTTTTAAGTCTGATTTGTCTGCAGACAGGAAAGAATCAACGTTTATATTTAATTGTTGGACAGTGGATGTTGACACTCTGGCTTATCAGTAAAGCATCACTGTAAAGGTTCAGACAGAAACCAACAAAACCTCAACATTTAGTGTGTTATCCTTCTGGTCTACCTTACTTCTTGTATATTTTTATGTGGATCTAAGCTGCCTTCTTTACTTTTGAGCCAATCTAGAAACATCAGGAATGCCTTCATTTTTTTTTTTCCTTTTTTGAATGAGACTTCGGTTCAGAGAATGGGCTTTCATTATACTGTTTTGCATTACTACTACCACATGGAGAGAAATTTGGAATTTTACTGACACATTGGGATATTTCATGCTTTCATCCCCAGAAAAGCCTGTCATTATGTCAAATTGGAATTTTTACGTTGTTCTAGAAGTGGTGTACTGAGTGGAAACCCCCTTCAATGGCTTGCCTTAAGCTCAATTAATGGTTTCTTGTTGGGAAACCCAGAACAAACAGTGATTGGTGGAGCTATCAGAATCACTAGGGCAGAGTGGGAGTTTTCAATGATCCTGTTGGGAGGGGGCTCCAGGTATTCGTAACTTCTTTTGTTGAAGGAGACTTATATCTAGTCATTTCATGGATCTCACACCAGAAGCTAGAACCTTGGAGACTGGATTGTTGGATTCACAAAATCATTACTGATCAAAATAATAATAATAATTGATTTTTCTAGAGAGTTGGATTGTTCTTACACATGGATATTCCTTTTGACTAACTAGACACTGGATAAACAGGAAAACCAAGGTACTTAATGTTTTTGTTAGCTTTTTGGTAGGGGTTTTAGCTTTTAATTCTTTCGTTGTTCTATTATTTTATTTTTCTCTTGAAGGATGGCTCATCCTTCTTGTACCATTTGTTTCATTATTAACAAAATAAATTGTTGATTCTGATCAAAAAAAGAAAAGGGGGAAATATTTATACAGAAACAACAAACCATTTATGTTATCCGGAAACAACAATTCAAAAGACCTTAGCCATCTAGCGATTTCTACTACAGCATGAAAGGGAGCTTTTGGTCACAGTAGAAATGATGGAAATGAGATACAACATTTTTATTCAAACAATTTATTTTAATGGAGGAAAACAATCTGAAGAAAATAATATTTCTAGGAGAAAAACAAACAATTATCTTGTAAAAAGGGAAAGAAAAGGAAAAGGAAAAGAAAAATAAAACAACTATAACTACAACTTTTGGAACATGCATCTTTTAGGACTGCAATTCCTGGTTTCAAATATGTATATTCACATAGCTAAGATTTTTCTAATCTTTTTTTTTTTTCTGATAAATAAAGAGAAAATTATATTAAAAAGGACTGCCAGAATAGTAGCCCAAGGCATACAAAAAGTATATAGCTACCACCAACCACCACCATAGGAACAAAACCACCCCACCCTCACCAAGGGCCCGACCAATCTAGAAAGCTAAAAAGAGTTAAGAGGAACATCATCTAAACACCCCTTTGCTTTCGACCAAAGACAAGAAACAAGAGAACTTTTTAGACTTTGGATAGAGAGCTCTTCCCATTCAAAGGCAATTCTATTTCTTGCCTTCCACACTATCCAAAATAAACATAATGGTCCCGTTTTCCACACCTTCCTGTGCTCCTTGGCCACAAACGACCTATGCCACCCTAAAAGAGTTTCTCTACCCGACGATGGAAACACCCAAGACACCCTAAAAAAGGCAAACAACAACTTCCACAAGACTCTTGTTATTGCACAATGGACAAGGAGATGGTCTATGGATTCTTCCTCAACATGACACAAAAAGCATCTATTTGCCAAAGACCACCCCTTTTTCTAGAAATCTAACATTGATATTTCAGTGAAGTCTAACACCTTATGTGAGTGTTTCTCCAACCAACACTATATTTCCTTTCATCCAAAACAGGTTGATGTAGGACAACCCTAGGATGGTTGCCTACACTCAGGCGAAGGTTTTTATTTTTAGGGTATAAGGAGAGGAATAAGGAAAAAAGTTCATAGCAGAGGAAAATTAAATAAAAAATATAGAGAGAAAGAAGATATGGAAACCTTAGAGTTTCACTAAAGCCTTCTAGGAGTGTCACCAAGAAAAAAATCAATGGAGTCTCACCATTAAGGATTACAACACTTGCAATAAAAAAAATAAAAAATAAAAATTATATTATTAACATCAATCAATTCATTACTTTGATTTACATAGATTAACCTTATTTATAGGTTTCTCTAAGAAATCTGAAGTCTTCTAGGATTCTAATAACCCATTATGACTTTAATTCTAATTGTCTTATAACCTAATTAGTTAATCCTAATTTGACTCCAACAAATATTAATACTAATTTAATCCCAACTAATATTAATCCTTATTGAATTCCAAATAATACTAATCCAACTCTAATTACAACTAATACAAATTCCCTTTCTTAATGTATATCTTAAAGATCCATCCTCATCAATTCCCCCCAACTTGAAAGAAAACTCGACCTCGAGTTTTAGTGATTTTCCACAATCAATTGAAATTCCAAGCAATGCCTTACACCCTTTTTTTTTTTCGTCAACTAATTACCATGATAAGACAAAATATCAAGATCTCTTGAATTTGTTCAACTTCATGTAAGACAAATATCAAACTTTAAAAAACTTCCCAGTATTGTAAAACAAGTTGATAGTTCTCGAAATAATTATATGTCATCAACAAGCTTGTGGAGAGTTGCTTCCCACACTCTTCTTGTAATTTGTCTTGTGGAAAAATAAGATTCATAATTCCCTATATTCAAAAGAAATTTTAGCAATTCTTATTATATCATAGGATTCTTCATGTTTGCCACCAACCATTATAATGTTTTGCCTTGGAAATTCAAGCATCGGTTCTCCTAAAGTTTTTACAACTTCTTTGTGCTATCCTAAAGATTGCTTTAGGATCGATTTCATCACCTCTTGTATTCTAAATTCATCATTAATGATTTCTTTCTACTTACTAGTAACTTTGCTTTGCTTCTTGATTAGAGTATTTGATGACTCTTCTAATTTCAAGGATGCTAATTTTTCCTTTGGTTGCTTAATTGGTGGAATTTCCTTCATTGAACAAAGGATCTTCTTACGCCCATTGCACACAAGTGTGTGAGTGTTCTCATATCCATCATGTTGAACCCTATCATCAAAAGGCCATGGCATTCCAAGCACAATATGGGCAACTTTCATCGGCAAAACATCACACTATGTTGATAACTCAAAATTATTATTGAAATTAAATGTAACTAGACAACGAGAACTCACCAAATTAGATGCGTCATTTACCCATGCTATTTGATAGGGATTTGGATGTTCTTCTATCTTTAGATTAATGTCATAAGATGCTTCAAATGACCCTCCCCATGAGCTTATATAGGAGGAGGGAAGCTTCTAGAGACTCCTGGAGCCATCTACACTAAGCCATTGGTGGGAAGAGTGTGGAAGGTTCTAGAGATGCCTAGAGATATTCACACATCTCTACACTATGTTGGAAGGCATGAGAGGAGTTCAAGGGTTTTTAGAGAATTCTAGGAATCTCTTGTATGTTCTTGTACATAGGTTTGTACATAGAATTATGTAGGGTGTTCTAAAATATTCTTGATTTGTAAGGAACCCTCCAAGATTGTAGAGAGTTCCATTGGTGCCTATAAATAGGTAAGGCCTTCATTTGGCCAAGGCACCACCCAAATCACTTCCTAACCAAGCAAGCAAGCTCTCAAAGCACTTGTAAAGGCTTCCTTGAGTAATAAAAGCTTTCATTCTTTAAAGAGTTGCCTACTACGCCTTCTAAGCTTCCAAGTCATGAGCACCTTAGCCTAGCGAGCTAAGCATTGGGAGTTAGGCTGACTTAGCAAAATCAAGCGCCTTGACTTGTCTAAGTGTTGCACGAGCTTAGAAAACGACTAAGTCTGTGACATTAAGCTTCTTAACAAGCTCCTCTAAGCTAGATTGGAACAACCACCTCCATCAATAATCAAAGTACATAGTCTCCCTTGGCAAGCAACATGAGTTCAGAAGATGCTAGTACGTTGTTAGTCCTCCTCTTCGTTTAGCCTTGGTATGTTCACCAACGGTTGCATTAAAAAGTTGTAGCTTTCAACCATGTTTGCATACATTGCTCCACTCCTCAATTACATATGCCTTCATGCCAAGAACTTTTGCTCTAATACCAAAACTAATGTAGGATAACCATAGGATGGTTGCCTACACTCAAATAGGTGGGCTAAGATATTTATTTTTAAGGTGTAAGGCAAGGAATAAGGAATAAAATTTATAGTAGATGAAAATAAGATAAAATAAAATAGAGAGAAAAAAGATATGACAAAGAGATGGAACCTTAGAGTCCCACTAAGGCCTTCTAGGACACCTAGAATAAAATCAATAGAGTCTCATCATTGAGGATTGCAACACTTGTAATTAAAAAAACATAATATTTTTAATTTTTTTTTTTTTTTTTTTTTTTTGATAGGAAACATCAAATATATATATATAAGGAAAAGAAATACAAAAGGAGGATAAGAAATCCTCCTACCAAGGAAGCTAGATTACAAAGATGCTATCCCAAGAAAGAACACAAAACATCAAGTGAACATACTAGATTGGACCTCTCCTTAAGGAGAACACACCGCTAACCAATTTAGTTGTAACACATTAAGGGGGGTCCCTTTGAAGGCCTTGGAACAGAATGCCCAAAGAGAAGCAAGAAAAACTATAGAATCCCATAGATTCTCTGAATTCCTTGCTCTATCCTCAAAAATCCTCGCATTTCTTTCCTTCCACACAACCCAAATTATAGCAGTGCTTGCAGCTTGCCACAAGACTCTCCCCCTCTTTGAGGCTCCAAAACCATCAAATTTGATGGACATCATGTCAACGATACTCCTCGGGGTGACCCACTCCAAGTTGGCTAACTGAAATAACCTGTGCCATAACCCCGTCGTCAAGAAGCAATGGAGAAAAAGGTGATCTACCGATTCCCCTTGCTTCATGCATAGAGCACAAATATCAGGACTAAGGGCTTTGTAGGGTCTTCTCAATTGTAGCATGTCATTAGAATTCACCTTCTTGTGTGCCACTAACCAGATAAAGGACCTCACTTTGAAAGGGACTTGGGATTTCCATACAAATTTAGAAGGAAAATCCTGAGGAGAACCAGAAAAATGGGATAAGGACAGAAAGAAAGATTTGACTGAAAAAAACCCTGAAAATGACGCGGGCCAAAATCTAGCATCTGGAACCGAAGGTGATAGATGCAAACCATCGAGAGACCGCATAAGGCCTTCTAAGTCTCCTATCTCGATATCTGAAAGGTTGCGGCGGAAATTAAAGTTCCAAGAGAACGGGCGAGAAGAACCGAGGATCGAAGAAATAGGAACATTTTTATCCAAGACTACTCTAAATAGTCTTGGGAATTGGGATCCCAAAGGTTGGTCCCCCCACCACAGATCTTCCCAGAAACGAATTCTTTCCCCATTTCCTACCACAAACCGAGTCAACATGGAAAAATCCGGAAAGACTTGTGCAATAGCCTTCCAATGGCAACGGTGTGACCATCTGACTAAGGTGTTAGCATCCCAACCATTAGAGTGTGGACCATAAATGCTTAAGATGACTTGATGCCATAGAGCTGAGTCCTCTCTAGGGAACCTCCACAACCATTTTCCTAACAGAGCAATATTCCTTAGTGTAATCTTCCCGAAACCCAGTCCCTCTTTTGCCTTCGGATTACACACTACATCCCATCTAACTAAATGATCTCTTTTGCCTTCCCCAATTCCTGACCATAAGAAATCCCTTTGCAACCTCTCAATTTTTGCAGCCACTGAAGCGGGAATCTTAAACAAAGACAGGAAGTAACAAGGCATGTGTGTGAGGCAAGATTGAATAAGAGTTATCCTACCTCCAAAAGATAAGTAAGCCTTTTGCCATCCATCTAATCTTTTTGAGATTCTCTCTACCACAGGATCCCAAAAACCACACGCCTTAGGATTCCCTCCCAAAGGAAGACCCAGATAAAGTATGGGCCAGTTAGAAACCTTGCAGTCCAGCATCTCAGCCAATCTATTAAGATGATTCTGATCAAGATTGATGCCGTAAATATTACTCTTGTCAAGGTTGACCTTAAGCCCAGAAATATGCCCAAACACTAACAAAAGACTTTTGAGGGTTTGCAGATCTTCCTCCCTAGAGTTAGAAAAGAAAATGGTGTCATCTGCAAATTGCAAATGAGACACCCTAGTTCTGTTTCTACCCACCCTGAATCCCTCCAACATATTTCTTTCCTCGGCTCTCAAAAGGAATCTGCTCAGAACATCTGCGACTAGAGTAAACAAATCATTAATATCAATCAATTCATTACTTTGATTTACATCGATTAGCCTTATTTATAGGTTTCTCTAAGAAATCCAAATTGTTAGGATTCTAATAAGTCATTATGACTCTAATTCTAACTGTCTTATATAACCTAATTAGTTAATCCTAATTTGACTCCAACAAATACTAATACTAATTTAATTCCAGCTAATACTAATCTTGATTTAATTCCAAGTAATACTAATTCAACTCTAATTGTAACTAATACAAATTCCCTTTCTTGATGTATATCTTAGAGATTCATCCTCATAAGAAGAATCTAAGTTGCGAACACAAGGATCATTATCAACTAAAACATTGACTTAGGATCATTTTGATTTCAGAAAGAAGGGAACGGGATCCCTCCTCTATGTACTTGAAAAAGCATTCTGCTATCTCATCCGATCAGTAGAATACTAGAATATATTTATAGATAATTGATGATGATGATAATTGTAAGTGCAATACAACATAAATATTGTTAAAATTATTACACTTACTTGTATTAACTTCATCACCTCCCAAATGAACAAATCTATATTTGAAGGTCTTACTGAAATCTGAAACATGAAAATTTCAAAGGATATTAGCAGTTTCCCTTTTATATCTATAATTAGAGAATTTATTGATCGAGGAAAACATACAGCAGCAAGTTAGATTTTTTCATTCTTTCTGACATAGAAAGTAACAGAACTCCAAAAGGAAATAGTAATATTACCTGAAAGAATCCCATCTATTACTTTAAAGGTGAATTCTTTGCTGACATCAAGTGGCTGCTGACAATCCTTAGATGGCCACAGAGAAGGGTAGCCAGTCCCCCTTAAATAATATAAGAATCGTTAGCTACTCAGACAGCTTCATGGAAAAACCATTAAGAAAACATTCTTTCTCTAGATGTGAAAGACCCATATAGCAAATAAAAAAACAAAAATGATGCATTCCATATGGTATAAGCATGCACAAATACACTAAGACTAGAGCTTGTTCCAAAACCAATCTTTGACATCTCTAGCTGAGCAAGATTCTGTCTAGGCTGCCAATATGATTTCTTAGAGAGTAACCATAGAGTAGACTGATCAATCTACAAGTCCACAGCAAGTGGCTGAGAAGAAGCATTTTGAGTGATAGGCACCTAAGGATTAATACCCCAGGTAGGCGGATGCACACATGGAAGTTGAAACTTTAGATGCAAGTCCCACATTTTACCTTAATATGGCTGGGTTGACATAACATTCACACTGGTGAAACCACATAGGTTTATTTCAATCGTTGTTAGAAGCCACATACTCTTTATCATTTTAGTTACAACTTCCAGCATCTCCATGCCTTTAATTAAACACTCATCAAAGCTAATCAATCAAGAGAATATCTAGAATGAGATGACACCATAATTTTGTCTTTGGCTTTCCTTCCCTTGGAGAGAGGGACAAGCCTACTAAAGCCTTAAAGGCAGTTCCTTCTCTAGTATTTGATCCTGGCCTGCTCATACTCAATAACCATGCAGAAACTCAAAAACAGGGTATAGCTCTCTTTTTTTTTTTTCTTTTTCTTTTTTTTTCTTTTTTCTTTTTTTTCTTTCTTTTTTCGTTTTTTTTGCAGTTGATGGCAGCAAATAGGACAGAGAAGAGAATACCAAGACATTTGATGATTTCTCTTCCTACAATAACTTAAGCAAAATAAGTACACAAGAACTTATTACACCATATACACTTGCTAATATCTGGGCATAACTCATACAAACACAATGAATTGCCCACCAGGAATAAGTTTGAGCCACTGCAATCCAAACCTCTTAGCAATTCACAGGAGCATAATGGTACAACTAATTTCCATTTGCACAGAAAAGAGTAACCATGACATCAGTTGAGAATTCTCAACCTCCCATTTTCATACATTGATTTGAACAGTGCCCCTTTTTATAGGCAAAGATCAAATATATTGAAAGCACCTAAAAAGGCCAGGCATCCACGCTATATACAAAGGTGTAATAAGGCCATATGTTTACTATGCCATCAACATAACTTCTTCAATCAATAAGAATACTTTACAAAACAAAATCATTAATTAGTTTGACATGGAAAGTTGAATGTTAGCTCATTCCCCCCTAATATGGACTTGCTATAACTCCTAACTAAAGTGTTGGAAGCCAATGCTTTTACCCAAATACTCCAAAGATCAAGCCTACCTAAGAGTAAGACCTATGATACCCAACTCTCCAACTTAAAATGTATTAGGGTCAAAACAATACAACATGAGTATGGGTGTATGATCCTTAATGGTACTCCTAGCTTACCTCAAACATGATTTTTTAATTTCAATTGGTTTCTTTTTTTTACCTTCAACTTCCTTAGCATGTAATTACATAGAAGAAAGAGAGTTTGATAACTTCTATTAAAATATTTGGTGATAAGAAAGAAAAAATGAGAATAAAAGAGAATAGGGAGAAGATTTTTTAAGGATACCCTTGCATTTGATTAAATTATAATTGATTTTTTTAAACTGCTATTATTATGCCATGTCCTGGTGTAATTCATTCTAACCGAGTCCCCACATCCTAAAATTTGGATGTATGAAGGATAGACACCTAGACACATGCCCACACTCAACACTCATACTTAAACTTGTTAAACATAGCTAAGAGACACAAGGTTATGTGATAGGAATTACATTAGCATGTATGAGTATTGTATCATCAATTCACAATCTTGGTTCATGATGCTGATAAATATTGGTTTATTCGATTGAAAGGAAGAGAGAAGAAAAGAGAAACTAGCAAAGGGATGGATGTCTTGATAATCAACCCACAACCTAGAGCTTGTATTAATTTTTATATGAGTATTTGTGTGTATGAAGAATAAAGAAGAGAAAAACAAATACATTTTCTAGTTATACTAACTAATTTGACAGCCAATCAGTTCATGTACTAAAACCCTTATCTCAAACATGTATCTCATTAGTCATTAGTTCAGGATAGCATTCTTTGTTGCCCCAACTTCTTCAACTTTTACTCCCAAAAAGGTCTCAAAGGCATGCCAAACACCTTTACTATAGAACAATAATGAGCAAAGATGAAATTAATGGGAAACAACAAGACCTGTGTGCTGGGAAAAAAATAAAATAACAATTGAATATAAGTGAGACCTAATGAAACATAGGTTGGATGACAGAAGTATGATATAAATCCAGATTAGCAGGTAAAGTCTTTACACAGACTACAATATTGACTAGCAGCATACTTTTGCTCCCACAACCAAAATGGATATTTTTTTTAACCTTGTTTATCTTTAGCTGCTAACCTTTTTTGATAAGCACACAGAAAATATTATAAATAGGGAAAAGAAGGTGATACAAAAGGGAAAGGCTAAGATGTGAGTCAGCATATACAGCTGTGATTAGCTATGATTTACAGCTATGTAGCTGTGATTTACAGCTGTTATTAGTTGTGATTTAAAGCTGTGTATATAGTCATAATTGATTTTATAGTTGTGATTCATACAATTATATATTATTTTGTATAGTTGTCTATTATTTTGTATAATTGGCTATCCAAAAATAGCCTTATATACCTTATATACCTTGTATAAATACTCTTGAGATATATGAAAATATTTATTTAGCAATTTATCAAGTTGGTATTGGAGCGATAGCAGAGAATTTGTTGCTGCCTAGCCAACACTTTTTACATTCCTTTTTTCACCCTCTTCGTTTCCATATCATGCCTGCAAAAACAGATATGAGTATTTCTAATAGCAAAAAGTCATTCATCGTGACTATTCATGAGACTTTCTCTCTAACAATTTTTATTAAGTTGGACGGTACTAATTATCATGTTTAGTCTCAAATTTTGGAGACGCATATTGTTGGCAAAAAGAAGAAGGGATATATCAAAGGAAGAAAGGTTGCACCTGTAGAGGATGACCCAAACTATGAAGAATGGGAGGCCGAACACATTCTAGTCAAGTCTTAGCTCATCAATTCCATGACTAACCAGCCGATGTCACACTTTGTGCAATGTGGAAAGGCTAAGGAGGTATGGGATGCAATCAAGAGTTACATTGATGTCTTTGATTCAAACACTTGGGTTATTGATTTAAGGATCACTAATTATATGACTAGTCATTCTTCCTTACTTGACTTTATAATACCCTCACCTATTAAGTCTGTTCAGGTTGCTAATGGGACTCCGATACTTATTTCAAGAGTCGAGAATGTCTCACTTTCCCCCACACTCTCCATGTCCTCTATCATACTTGCGCCTAGTCTCTCTAATAGTCCTCTTTTTATTAGCAAGATTACCAAACATCTTAATTGTTTTGTAACCTTCAATTCTACTCACTGTGTACTTTAGGACAATCTTATAAAGATGACGATTGGCATTGGTAAGGAGAGAGGAGGTCTTTACTACTTAGAGGGGGTAAGGGAGTTACAATTTGAATCTGACCATGTTTTTCAAGTAGCAAGAGAAATGTATGATGGAGAAAAGATTCTTTTATGACATTGCCGATTAGATCACCCATCTTTCACTTATTTGGAACATTTATTTCCTCAGTTGTTTCGAAATATTTTAGTTTCTAGTTTAAGGTGTGAACAATGCATTTATGCTAAAAATCATTGTGTACCTTTCAAAATAAATCTCAATAAAAGTCCAATTCCTTTTACCCGTGTTTTTATAGAAGTTTGGAGTCCTTTTTCTACTCTTTCTGCTTCAGGTTATAAATAATTTGTGTCTTTTATTGATGACTATACTAAGGTGAGCTAGGTATATTTGCTTATGTCTAAGAATGATGTTCTACACATTATTCCTCAATTTTCCAAAATGATTGTCACACAATTTAATACTCAAGTCAAGGTTTTTCACTCTGACAATGGTCATGAGTTTGTAAATTAGTCCTTTGCTAATTTATTCAAAGAAAATGGAATCCCTCACCAAACAACGTGTACATACAAGCCACAACCTAACGACATAACAGAGCGTAAAAACCACCACATTCTAGAGATAGCCCAGGCTTTATGCTTTATTATGCATGTTTCAAAACGTTTCTAAGCTGAGACTATCATGACTGTTGTCTTTCTCATAATTAACCGAATGTTTGCTCGTGCCATTGATTACCAAACTCCTTTACGAATATTATCACAATTTCATTATATTCCTTCTGCTATGAATCTTTGTCCTAAAGTTTTTGGTTGTATATGTTATGCTCATATACACTCTCATCAAAGGGATAAGTTTGATCCTCGTGCTCTTAAATGTGTCTTTCTTGGTTACTCTAATTCCCAAAAAGACTATAAATGTTTTCATCCTCCTTTAGGCAGATGCTATGTCTCCATGGATGTTCAATTCTACAAAAGGGGGTCTTATTTTTCTAGGAATGTGTCTTTGGTTCCTCTTCAGGGGGAGATTAGTAGTAAGGAAGAAGAAAGGTTATGATTAGAAGAAAAAAGGTTATGGATTTCAGGTTAAGGGGAGGATTAAACTGATGTGGGAGAGGGGGAGTCTTTAGATACTCCCAACCTTATGGTGGCTAAGTTTGAATCTAAGGAAAGAAAGGATAAAAGACCAGTTAGATTATTTTCTAATATACTGAATAATCCTTTACAAAGGAAAATATATATACAAATTACCTATAGTCTATTTAAGGAGAGTTTGACCTCCTATCATAATCTTATTAATCCTCAAAAATCAAGGGACAAATTTACTAATTACATGAAAATTAGGAAATTGTTACGATTAGGAAACTACTCTATTTTACCAAAATCTTTATAGTTGTACATTGATTTTTGCAAGTCAAAGAATCACATAGATTCTCCAACATTCCCCCTCTAGCTACTGAATGGATATTATCCACTCCCAACTTGCTTGTAACTTTTTGGAATGAAGAGCTGGTCAATCCCTTGGTTAAAATATCTATCAATTGTCCATGTGTTGGGACATATGGTGTACATATCAACCCACTCTCAAGCTTCTTTTTGATAAAGTCTCTATCAACTTCAACGTGTTCAGTTCAATCATGTTGAACCGGCTTATAAACAATAATGATGGTCGACTTATTGTCATAGTACAACTTCATTGGTCCCTGCCACTTAATTTTAAGATCATCAAGAATGATTTTCAACCACAAAAGTTCACAAATAACATGAGCCATGGCTCTAAAATTTGCCTCAACAATTGACCTTGTCACCACATGCTGCTTCTTACTTCCCCAAGTTACTAAATTTCCTTTAAGTAGCATGCAAGACCCTGAAGTTGACCTTTTATCCACAACCGACCCAACCTAGTCAACAACATCTATGCATGTTTCAAGGCTTAGCTTTGAACCTTTCTTAAACAAAATTCCTTTCCTTAAGGTACTCTCAAGATATTGGAGAACTCTATAGGCAACTTGAAAATGAGCATCCTTTGGGTTATTCATGAATTGGCTTATCATACTCACAGCATATGCTATATTTGGTCATGTATGCGAAAGGTAAATTAACTTGCCAACCAACATCTAATATCTTCCTCGATCCACTATGTATCATCACTAGCCTTACTTAGCTTGTGATTTGGTTCAATCAGTGTGTCAATAGGCTTGCATCCTAACATTCCAAATTCCTTGAGACTTATCAAAAAAAAAAAACCATTATGGATTCCTTGAGGAAATCAAGTACGTACCTTTGTTGTGACACAAATATTCCTACTTTTGATCAAGCTACTTCAATTCCTAGGAAATACTTGAGCTTTCCAAGTTCTTTTATTTCAAATTCTTTAGCCAACTGGTCTTTAAGTAATTGCATTTCCATTGGATCATTACTTGTCACAATTATATCATTAACATACACAATCAATGTTGTAACTCCCCTTGAAACCAAGTGTTTAATGAACAATGTGTGATCTACTTGACTTTGTTTACACTTCATCTTCAACATTACTTTAGTAAATCTCCCGAACCACACTCTTGGAGACTACTTCTACCCATACAAAGCTTTTTTCAACTTGTAAACTTTATTCATGTCAAATAATTTGATAAAAACAAGATGGTGCCTCCATATGCCCTTCTTCTTCCACATCACCATGTAAAAATGTATTTTTCACATCAAATTGTTGTAAATACCAATCAAAGTTAGCTGCCAAAGATAAGAGCACATGTTAGGTATTCATTTTTGCCACAAGTGCAAAAGTTTCTTGATAATTAACCCCATAAGTTTGAGTGTAGCCCTTAACTACTAATCTTGTCTTATATCTTTCTAGAGATCCATTAGTTTTATATTTTACGATAAACACTCATTTACACTCTACAATCTTTTTTCCTTTTAAAAGGTCCACTATTTTCCAAGTTTGATTTTTATTTAACACCTTCATTTCCTCATTCATGGCATTTTTCCAATTCTTATCCCTAAATGTCTTATGATGAGTTTAAGGAATTTGAATAGAATTCACTTGGGTGGAAAAACTCTTATATTGAAGAAATAATTTGTCTAAAGAAACAAAATGGGATAATGGATGTTGAGTGCAATTTCTAATTCCCTTTCTAAATGCTATGGGAACATCTAAATCATTTATAGTAGGGGGTGTTTCCATACCTGGTTACGAATTGGACTTTTGAACTTGCATAGGTGGAGGAATGGACATCCTTCTCCTAGAGTACACTCAGAGTGGTTGAGCATTAGTAGGAACCAAGGCTAGAATTTCTGTTTCAGGATCTATTTCATGCTTTGTTTTAGGCTAATTGTTGCTTGGAGTTGCAGGAAATGACTCAGGTAACACAAAGGAGGATAGTAGCTGTTGGGGTGAAGTAAAACCTGATGAACCTGATGGAAGGGAAAGATCAAGCAAAAACTGATCCTTATCCTTATCTTTTGTAGTGGTCGTCTGCCCCTGAAGATAAGGAGTGAAGAAAAAAAATTGTCTTTCAACAAAGGTAACACTCACAGGACTCTTGAACCCTAAAATCCTTGAGGGCATTCGGTTTATCAAGTATGCTGCCATCAACACAACTTCTCCCTAATAAGATTTAGGAACGTGTGTTTGAAACAAAAGTGCTCGTGTAACCTCAAGTAAGTGTTTGTTTTTCCGTTCATCAACTCCATTTTGTTGCAAAGTATCTACATAAGATGAATAATGAACCATACCTTCTTTTTGAAGAAAAGTTGATAGGGTTTGATTAAAATAGTCCCCTACATTATCACTCCTTAAACTCTTAATGCATACCCCAAATTGGTTTTTGATCATTTTGAAAAAATTTGGAAAAACTTCACTCAGTTTGGATTTTCATTTTAAGAGAAAAACTCATGTTACCCTTATGCAATCATCAATAAATGCGACAAACCACTTCGCACCCAAAATATTAGGAATTTTAGATGGACCCCAAATTTCAGAGTGAATCAAAGAAAATGGAGAAGATGATCTTGTACCACTCATAGGAAAGGAAACACAATGATGTTTAGCAACTCACGAATATCACAATGTAAATTGTTAGCATCAACGTTTTTCAACAGTAAAAGGAACATATTTTTGCGTAAACTAAATAAACTTTACCCCATGAAGCTTCCTAGGTAAAGAAACTCGCATTAGGTGGAGCCCAAGAGTTCTAGACAACAGCTTTTGGGAAAGGGATTGAAGTCCTAAGCTCTAAGCAAGCATAAATGAACTTCATAGAGAAAGAATTGTTCTTTGTCTCCAACTAGATCACTTTTTTTTTTTTTTTGGATAGGTAAGCAAAGATGAATTAAAGTGCTTGCAAAAACAAGAAAAAGGCAAAAAAGTACACACAAAGTATACAAATTAGGCCCAAAAGCAAGCCAAAGAAGGAAAATAAGAGAAATACTCACCACCCTAACAACAAGCTGCCCTAACCAACAGAAAAAACAGAAACAACAAAAAAACCCTACAACCGGAAGCACCCTATTCCCTCAAACCCCAGCACCACTCCCTTTTTCCCCTAGCAATGAACAGAGAGCTATTATAGTTAACCGAACACTCTAGCTTTCAGATTTCCCTCTCAAAACGAGGAGAAGACCTTCTTACCCCCAACATCCTTATCCCCCAACCTTTTCTTAACTCCATTTTTCTTATTAGAGCACAAATTTCCTTCTCAAAGCCTGTTATTGGCATCCCCAATCAATTACTTAACTCAACAAAACCACTAGGAAGGCTATTAATATTCTCCCTCTCCAAGGCGTCAAATTCCACATCCCTTGAAAGTTCCAACTCCTCGGCCCTAGCAACCATCTCCATGCCAAAGGGTTCCTTCACAACCTTCCTTAAGAGATCCAACAGGCTGCCATCTTGCACCACCATCTTTAGCGACTAACATCCAAGGCTTTGAAGACCCAAGGAAGGGGGAGAAGAGCCTGTAAGCCTATTCGCCTCCGCCACAAGTGCCTCATCCGTAATCACAACTCAAGAAAATAAAGAATCCACAAGAAAAGGCTCGCTACCCCCTTCATGCAAGAAAAGGACATCAAGACCACGGGCGACTCAACTTTGGGCTCCTCAGCCAAGGTCACACCCTACCATCTTCTCCCAACTGAACCACCAAAACTATTCCCCCCTCTACTCTCTCGCACGAGAAGAACACACCCCTCCTACACCTTCTCGGCAGAAGAATCGAGCCCTAAAAAGCCCGCATCGTCTTTTAAAGGCCCATCCTTTTTTGAGGCCCTTCCCACCTTTACTTTAGTACAAACTTGGGCAAAGCCCAAATTTAGTGGACCTAACCCTCTTGAATTCGAAAACAAAGAAGCATTCCCAAATAAACCATTGCGAGCCTCTACCAACCTCTATTGGCCCAAACAAGAAGGCCCAAGTACCTCCCCGCCAGCCTTGACAAAGACATCAAGCCCAACTACCCCACTTTCTCCCATAACAGTTGTAGCCCTCTTTTCACATCCTAGGAAACCCCCCACCTTCCCCCCATCCTCTCAGCAAAAATTGCTACAAAGTCCACTATAGCCTCTTCTACCAACTTTGGCCTGCAACAAGTCAAACCTACTGCAACAGCTTTTGCGTTAAAGCCTGCAACACCCTCCCCACCACCTTAGACCTGTAGCAGAGCTACTCGACAGCTGCTACAGTACTCAAGGATTGCAGCCCCTTCCCACTTGCTTCGTCGGCACGTGAGGAAACCTCCACTCCTCTCCCCAACCTCTTGCTTGTTGGGCACACAGTTTCTTCTTCTTGGCTCCACAAACGAAAAGCCCGGCCAAGCTTCCCACTACAGTTGTAAAGAGAAGTTGGAGTTGCACACTACCACTTGCAATGAGCTAGGTAAAGAACTCCCAACAGGATGCACCAAAATCCTGGCCCAATGCAAATTAGTCATTAGAGTTGTGTCTTTATCCACAACAACAAACCCTCCACATTCATCCCCAATCTTCTTAAACACCACCCAACTCCATAGGTGTAACAGGAAACCCAACACCCTCGCCCGCATCTCCTTGGCACGACCCCCCTTACCCAAACAAACAACCTCGGGAGTCCACCTCACCAAGTGCAGCACTCTCTCCTTAACCCTTCAAGAACCTCTTGCAAACACCCTTTCTGCCTCAGTAAGAATCTCAAAATAAAACAAGAGCAAGGAACCTCCAAAACCTGAAATCCTCATCCTCCGCTCGTGCCCCCCTACCCACCCTCCCCCTTTTTTAGAGACCATAGAACAGTTGCATAACATTTCAAAAAGAAAAAATCATATGGCTGCTCTGAGCTCTCGTCAAACCAATAGACCAAACAACTGTGTGGTGACTCCTCCTTGCCTCACACTTCACTTTCTCCAATCCAAACGCAAATTGCTTTGCCTACCACTCCACGAGCCTTCCTTGCAGCATCAGCAAAAGACCCATGGGTTGTCTCCTCCCTAAAGGTGCTCCTCACCTTAGCAGGGAAGCCCACTCTCCTGGTCTAAGTCGAGGGACCTACACCTAAAAAACGCAGCTTCTCCGCCAGAATTGACCAACCCCCATGAAAACCCCTCCCTTTGGGGAAAACCAACAAGAACCTCTTCTCCTCTTAAGCCACAACAAAGCAAAGTAAAGACCTCCCTGCCCCGTTCGAGCGTCATTCCAACTTGAACCTCCTACCCCCCTCCACCCAACCTTTGCTCCATCTTTCCAAATCCTCATCCTGCAACAATCTTCTACCCTTTCCAACAAGAGTCACAAACTCAAATCCCTGAACCTAATTCAGTCAGAAAAACCTTTGCCCTTTTCCACAATAACACCTCTCAGTTTTCCCCCAACCTCCTCTACGGAAAGGTCGAAAAATTTTTACTCCACTGCAAACCAGCACCAACCACCTCTCATGGCCATTCTTTTGGCTCATGCTGATAACAGACAATGCAAATGCTTTCATGAAAATTTGCTCAGGATGGAGCAGGGATAAATCTTGTATTTCACAATTTCCATATTTTAGTAAACCTGCAATTTCATTTCTAGTTTTCTAAATCTCTCTTACATTAATTAGGGAAATTTCCCCTTACCCGCATGCTTACTCATCTATATTATTATTAAGTTACCGTCCTAGAGTTGCTTTACCAACACCAACATCATATTCTTTTTAATATATTTTTGCTATTATCTCAAGACCAGCATCACTGCACTTCCACCAAACCTGCCAAACTGCACTGCAAACCCCCAACACACCACAATGCCATCATTGTGTCATCACCTTATATGTGATTAAATCCCCAGATCACCTTATCATCTTCTCCCCTATTCACTTACCTTGAAGCCTCAAAAGAAAACACTCCACAATCTCAATCTCCCAATCGTTTAGATGCCTAGTGAAACTAGGAGTCCAACAACCACTAACATTAGACCGATTCCACAAATTAAGGTTCATAATTATGTGGGCTAATGTTATATTTGACCATAATTTGGTCCATTCACCCTTTTACAGGCGTACTATGAACAGAGCTAAGCTCTAGTTACTCTTGCATTACATATGAATCATGCTTATCATCGGTTAAACAAATTTATCTTAGTGGGAAGAGGAAAAGCTCTAATTACTATTGCAATGCAGGACATGAAGTTCAAAACCTCTCTACAATGACCTAAAAAGGGAAGGGGGCAAGTGGAAGCGAGAGAGGAGAGATGATGTCTGGTAATAAACTAAAAGGAAACAAGCCAACTATATCACATCAAATAATTTGAGAAAGGAGGTAACATATGAAAAATCTACTATGAGAACAGATGCAAGTTGTTAGTACCATGAGAGAGCATGCCCTGGAACATCAATTTCAGCCAATACACTAATTCCTCGTCTTTGAGCATAACTGCAAAAATCGATAACAACATTTTTAAGGAAAATAATAACTAAAGAGAGAAGTAATACATATATACTGGCAAACAAAGCAAAAATCACTTGCCTCACAATTTCAGCAGCATCGGCCATTGTATATCGTTCTGAGATGGAATAAGCACCATTCCATAGTTTTGGAAATGAAGGTATCTCCAAAGGAAAAGATTGTGTATCTACAATGTGCCAATGCAACACATTCTGCATGAAACCAAGATCGAATTGATCATATAGGTCAATTTTGATGAAGTATTGTATTTCAAAAAAGAAATTCATTCAACAATCATTTAACTAATCACAATGGAAAAAGCATGCAAAGTTAAAATTCACATTGTTAGTGTAATAGGGTAAGTTAGTTATAGATACATACATACATATATACATACACACACATTGATAGATAATGATGTAATATTTTAAACACAAGCCAAAGAAATGGCAAATCAAGGTACACAGGAAGTATGCGAAGTACATAGGATTAGTTATTTACATTAAAAAGTGATTTTTCATTTTCAACCAAGAGAACAAGATTTGTGGAAGATTATCCAAACAAGTTTATTAATCATGTCATAAAAAGTCATAGGAAAACCAATCATGCAAAAATATAGCAAGAAGTCGTTACTATCTATATTAACACAAAGACACCAAAGTTGCTGGGGGGTCAGCCTGCTATTACATGCAAGCCAAAGCCAATCCTCTCTTACTCTTGTAAAAAGAAGAAAAAAGAAAATAAAATAGTAACTGCACAAAGCTGGCCCCACAGGTAACCTCATGTTTAATTAGGTTTTCCATTTTTATTTTTTTTTTGTTATTTGTATTTCTTTTAATATAAATAGAAAGTCGGACATACAACCCAAATCATTCTAGAAGCCTTTTCTTTATTCCCTTCTTTTCTCTCATTCTCATTTCTAAAGAAAAGCCCACAAACTAATAAACCTAGCTAGTATCAATCACATGAAACATTACTTATCAAAAAAATCAATCACATGAAACATTCAATAACTAATCAATACTGGCATTTTGAATTGTGATCAGAAGCACTTTCAGTAAATAAACAGCAAAAAGTGTGTGTAGTAAGTCAAGCATTGCATACCAACTTTGCATAGGTCATAGAATCGATGATGTTCTTTATGATTGGCAACGGCAGATAGTGTCGAGATGTATCTGCACCAATTTGATTCATGAGTTAGACAAAAACTTTCATGTTTCAAGATGTTCATGTTCTATCCTAAATGTTGTATGCTGACATTTGCTTTTCTGACAGATAAGCTTCATATAGAACCAAGGACTTAAGACGGTATTCAAAGTGATGTACACTCATCTTCACAACTCATGACCTCTCTGGTCAGCCAACCAAGTCGCAGACCAGTTAGCCAAAAAATGAGCTATGCATTTGGCCTCCTTTGTTGGAGACATTTTTCCCCCTTGAGTGTGCCTTATTTCTCTTTTTTGTATTTCTTCCCCCTATAACATTTTTTGTACATCCTGGAAGGATTGCTCTTTTTTCTTGTACTTATCTTTTTAAGATAAATGAAGGTGGTTGTTTCTATTAAAATAAAACAACTCATGACCTCATGATAAACACTGACTTTGCACCCTACAATTCTAAACAATAGACCTAAGAAATATAAAGAGAATGAAAAATATAAGAATGAACAGCCAATATACATCAATAATTCAGTTAAGGGTGAATTTAAATTAAAGCAGCACAGATTATTAAACTGCAGCTACTGAATGACTGTGAAAGAAATCTCAAAAGAGAAACAAAACAATCAACTTAAATCTGGATGTGCATGCAACTGAAGTTGTTCTTATTGTTCACTTGTTCCTGCTTGGGAAGGAATATGATAATTAATAGAGACTAACCAGAAATTGTTAAATGCAACCAATTCCTGAAATGAAATAAATGCTTCAACAATAAGTTCATTAAATAACGTATAACAACACAGGAAATGAAAGGTGCTTAAGGGGTGGGTGTAAGGAAGGCAATTAGAAAAGAATGGGAATTCATCAAGAGCAGAGTTAGTTTTGGAAAGAGAGATGAAGTGGTGACTCATCTCTGGAAGATTTTTTTCTGTCTTTGTTCTCCTTAACCATAGACAAAGATGCATGAGTAGCAGTGGAGAGAATGGTCGGTGGAGCCCTCGGTTTTGTACACAGTTTCATGATTGAGAACTAGGAGTGACAGAATTTTTTCAGAAACTCCAAGCCTGTTCAGTTAGGAGAGAGGAGTTTGATAGTTTGGAGTGGAAGGGTTCCAAGAGTGGCAAGTTCTCTGTTAAATTCTTCTATCTCTCTTTAGTCCAGGGAAGATGTGAGCCTTTCCCCATCAAATTGTGTTTGGAACCCTGGGTCCCTGTGAAGGTTGGTTATTTTGTATGAAAAGCAAATTGGGGCAGAACCTAGACAATTGATCAGCTTAAAAGGAGGCGTTAGAGCATGCCAAACAGGTGCTACATGTGTAAAAAGGAGGAGGAGTCGGCTACTCATCTGCTCATCCATTGCCCTATGGCTACCATCCTGTGGCACTTGAGTTTTCCCTTTTTGGTGTGGCTTGGGCATTGCATTCATCTGTAAGCAAAACTTTGTTGAGCTGGCGAGGCTCCTTCGAGGGCAAGAAGGGAAAAAAGGCTTGGAGGCCTGCTCTAGTGTGTTTGTCCTAGACGCTTGGGACGGAAAGAAACACAAGGGCTTTTGAAGATTCAAAAAAATCAGAACAAGCAATTAAACTTTCGTTCATGAACACTTTTCTGAATTGGCTTAGTTTGTACATAGATTTTAATTCTTTGTCCATGATAGACTTTGCAAATTGAATTACTTCTGGGTAAGGAAAGAGGGTGAGGGGGCTTTTTTTTTGTGCCTTCCCTCTTTCTTATGCTTGCCTGTTCTCCATCACCATTTGTATAATTTGCATGTACTTTGTTGCACCTTGTTATGGGCGCCTTTCTGTGGTTTTTCATATCTATATATATAACTTCTTGTTGCCTATCAAAAAGGAAAAAGAAAAAAAACAAACAATGAAATAGAAAATGCATCTTACCAATTAAGAGCCCTCGGTAAAAGAATCTTGGCTGATCGATAATATACCATGGGACTTGATGAACTTCAATCGCTCTATTTGTAAAGTTAAAACGGCACAATTGACTAAAAGTCTGAAATGTTATTGCAAAACAACTACATAAGATTTGTTATGTTTTCATTCATTAGCCAAATCCAGCAACAGCTTTTGCACATATAAGTGACAGAACTTAACCTGCAGCCCATGTAGAACACCATAAACTGTCTGTGCCTGCAATTTTCCATAATAAAATTGAGTTGATCAAAGGAAAATAAAATAATCAACAGATCTGAATAAAATCTGACAGATCATAATTAAGAAATATTTTGCATTTTCTTCCATGTAGTTAACTGGACCTTGTCTTGATGTTAGACAGTAACAATTCATTCCTTGTTGCACAACTCTCATTAATAAAATTAAGAATCACCTCACAATGCCAATCTAATACAACTATCACCTAAGAACATGATATAAACTGCTTGATGAGTGCACCTAGGAAAACACTTGTGCAAAGTATTCAATGGATCCTCTATTACCATCCAAAGGCAATTTGACATTCTTCTATTACAACAAGATCAACTGCAACATCCTTTTAAAGTGTTTAAAAGGCATGGTAGGGATGATTGCAAAGTCCAAACCTTAAATCTGATATGTCTGATGCAACAGGGCTCATTAGGAACTTTGCATGATTGAGTTTAGAAGGAGTTGTCTTAATTTGCCATTTCTTTAGGGTCATGATGTTGGTTTGATTTAGTTTAAGTATTTTTTTAACTTTCATGAACATAAGGATGTTTCAGAATTTCATATTTTATAGGCCTGGGTTGTACTAGTGGCCCCCACTTTCTCTTCCAAGATAAACAAGCTTAGTTGTTATCTGCCTTTTATAAGTGGTTATGAATTGTTCTCCTCATGACATAAATTGAAACTATTCATGCGCCTGAATACAATGAGTATCTAAATGGAATTCTATGATGGCACCAAGAAATACAATGTGCCAATATTCTTATAAAAAAATTTATTGACCATGTTACCCTTGAGCCTTGGGAACCAGGGTCATGGGATCAGATTCAATCAGCATTGGCTCACACTTACCTCAATATGAGCATAAACCTGTGTCCCGTGTGAAGGAATAGATAGCTTATATGACTCATCAACACCATATTGTAACTGCACAGCATACAACAAATTCCATTGGCAGAATTGGCATTTCTTCAGTAAAATAAATAGAATAGTGCAAACTGAAACAAACTTTGAACAACTTTTAAAGACAAACATGTCAATGTGAAAATAAAGCTCTAATGAAAAAGGAAATCATACACTACTAGTTTCCTTAAGGAAAAGATTTTTGTTCCAAACCTTCTGCTCAGGGTTTGATTTCCACATTACAAAAAGTACTCATCAAATAGAATGTACAAAACATCACTACAGTTCCCATACCAAGTCAATTTTTAAATTTTTGTAAGCATAAATTGAAAATATATGAACAGTAAAACTCCTATGCAGTACAGGAACTAAAAACCAAATCTCTTATCTTCATTCACAAAGAAAAAGTGCTTATTCAAAAGCTGTTTTCAGATCATGATTTAACTTCAATTTTTTGGAGACCTCTTTATGGAATAAATAAAAAATCAACATGAATATTCCACTTCCATTTAGAGATTGTTTGTCATATAGGAGAAAGAAAAAGGAACAAAACCTTCATAGCAAATGGGAATTATTTTTTTATCAAACAACCAAAACTTTGATTTCCTTAAAAACTTTTTACACTTTTTCCTTATTTCAGAGAACTGCATTTGTCTGTGAAAAATTATATAGGATTCACTTGGCATACAATTCAATTCAAATTGAGCTAAATGCTTGAGTAACTAATATCACAGTTAAAGCTATTTTTTCTTCTTGTTTTTTCAATGAAAATGGTTTATCTTTGTCCCCCAAGCATCAAACAGTACGAAGTTAGCAAATATAGCCTGATCTTATAGCAAATAGTAAGGTGCAGATCTCACAATCAAATTTATATCAATACAAAAATGCTAGCAAAACCTTGCTTCTTCTTTTGGTTTCTAAGAAACTGCAGGAAAGTAATCAAAATTTTGGGCCTTAAATTTTTCATTGTTTAGAACCAAAAAAACAACTAACTTTCCTCAAATGAGCTTAATGTAATAGTAGCACTCAGTTTACTTGAGTTTTTTCATTTTTTTTAGAATCCGAGATACTCTAAACCAAAATATTTCTGAAAGAAAACTTAAGCAATAGGAAAAACAGAAATACCTCATCGCTCTGTGACCAAACAATCACATGAATTCCATGGAGTATGGCTATAGGATCAAAGTGAGAAAAATTACTGTCAATGACATGATCCACTTCAATAACATCAAGTAACCTTGAGAATGCATCCTTTAATATTCCAGAAGCATCATTATATTTGCTTCCATCAGTCTTCAGCGCAAAATCATTGCTAAGATACATAATTTGATGTCCATAGTTTACTGAATTTGGCATTGGCCATATATTCAAGCCCTCCACAAGGACTCCGAAGAAAACAAGAAAGCAGAAGCTTTTGACTACCTTCCCCATCATAAAAATCTGGTAGAAGAGCAAGTTCAGAATTCAGTACATGGTACAATCGCAATCAAGAATTTATTAAGAATTATAAACATAAATTCATCAATTTAGATTAATAAATGTTTATTTCCTATGATTGACACTGCATTTTGCCTTTTCAGCCAAATTTAAGAAATTCAAAGAAACTATTCCAAGGATCTGGTTTGGATTTCTTAATATAAGCAGAGAATTCTACGATAAAGTGCTTGTGTTGTTCGTAGAATTTAGAGTCACACAACAGATTGGGGGTTGAGAGAGAATTTTGCATATTTCCCTGAGGCCAATATGATTCAAATGTTTAAGAGAGAAGTAAAATTTATTAGAGTTGCTATCATGGTATATATATTCTAACAAAAAACCCTTATTCTCTTTTCCTTTTCACCATTGCATCCTAAGTAGGATGATGATCAAAGCAAAGGAAGAATAGGACTAGAGTGTTTCTTTTACAATTTGCAAATCACCATTTTCTTTTCTTAAGCCTCTGTAGAAATCTACAAAAACTCAAGCTAATCCTTTTGGTTCTTAGGCAAATATTGGGGCTCAAGATCAATTTAGAGAACAACATTCTTTCTAGCATTAATATATACCAAGATCTAGTATCCAGGTCGGCTTCAATGCTTGACTGCAAAGTTTTAGAATGACCTTTATCTTATTTGGGTCTCATCCTTTATGAGGGAATCCGAAGGCAAACGGATTTTAGGATCCAGTGGTTGATAAAATCTCAAGGAGACTGGATGGATGGAAAAAGGTTCTCTAGCTATTTCTTATCTTTTTTCAAGATCCCAGCATCAGTAGTCCTAAAGATTGAGAAATTGCAAAGGGATTTTCTTTGATCGACGACTAGGGAGGGTAAAAAAAATGATCTTATCAATTGGGACATAGTGTGTAGACCAAAAGAGTTAGGAGGTTTGGGGATTGGGAAGACTTCCATGAGCAACCATGCTTTCTTAGGGAAGTGGCTCTAAAGGTTTCCTAAAGAAAGTTATGGCCTTTGGCATCAAGTTATTTCAAGCATTTATGAGACACATCCTAATGGATAGGACGTCAATATTCTGGGATGGTCACATAAATGCCCTTGGAAGGGCATTGCACAAGTTTTCCACAACTCTTCTTTACACTCACTTTGTAATGGGTGACGATGAGAGAATTCGTTTCTAGGCAGATTTATGGTGGGGAGATCAATCATTATGTTCATAATTTTCATGTTTTTATAGGGTTATGACAATGAAAAATCTCACCATACTAGTCATCCTTGGTAATTGCTCTTCACTTTCTTAAAACCTTAACTTCCACCACAATCTCACTAATATAGAAATTAAAAACCTTAAAAGACTCATGTCCTCACTCACTTCTGTGCACTTGTCTAAGTTGTCTTTTATGTTGCAGATTCAAGAACTTGGTCTTTATCTTCTTCAAGTTTATTCTCCATAAAAAAAAAAAAAATTCTTGGCCTTATACAATCTATTAAATCCAATCCCATTCTTTCTAGCCAAATTTTCATGGAAATAAAAAGCTCATTCAAAAGTCAAGGTCTTTGCTTGGTTAGTGGCACACAAAAAGGTAAACACTAAATACATGACATGGTTGAGAAGGCCTTACAAGTTTCTCAGTCTCATTGGTGCATCTTATGCATGGGAAGTGGAAAATTGATTGACCATCTCTTTCTACATTATCAATTAACATTAGGGTTTTGGCACAAGTTTTTTAATCTAGCTAAAATGGATTGGGTTCCATCTAGAAGTATATGTGATATGATAACTACCTCAATTAGAGATAGTATGAGTTCCATTAAAGGCAAGACCCTTTGGCAAATCACTTGCCTTACTATACTTTGGATTGTGTGGCAAGAAAAACATGCTAGTATCTTTGAGGAAAAGTGAAGAATGGAAAAGATGTTGTGGGATCTATTCCACTTCTATTCCTCCTTATGGACTTCTTATACCATCGCCTTTAAAGGCATTCTGCTCAATGTTATTCAACTTAATTAACTTTCAATTGGTAATTTAAAGGGGGTGGATGAGAGGATTTGAGTCTGATATGGAGATTTATGTATCCTTAAGTAGCCTTTGCCTTTGTGTATGGTTTTCCTTGTATAGTGGAGGTGTTTAGTCTTACTTTGATCAACATTATGTATTTTGTGGGAAGGACCTCTCATCCTTCTCTCGTACTTTTTTCACAATGATATATCTTTTGTTTTCCTATCAAAAAAAATTATATATCTTTTGTTTCTAACAAAAAAAAAAAAAAAACCCATACTTTAGCTGACCACCAAGAATCCATTGGCAAAGAAATATGTTAAAGTCTTAGAATGCTTATGTTGGATTCATTTTGTAAGGAGGTTGGGCAACAAAATGGCAAGTTGTCCTAATTCAAGTGGAGAATAGAGCAAATTGGAAAAGCAATTAACTGTAGTCTCCAAAGAGCATATCCCTTAAAGAGCAAAATGTTTAGTACTTTCAAATGATGGTCCTTAAGGCCTATTTATAGGGGATTTTGCATGAGAACCAACTTGATGAGACAGCACAAACCAAGGAGATGGTGTCATGTGTACATGAACCAATAAGATGATGCCATATGTATATGTGGGACCATAACATGCCATCACGAGTGCATTCAAGTGATTCATTGGAAAAATACGCTAAACAGCTACATGTGTCCTATTAAGTAGTCTTCTCCCTCTCGTTATAACCAAAATGAGCTCAACAATATTTGGCCAATCTCAGTGCCATGAGTCTCTAATTTAGATGCTAAACAAAGATACTTGAATCATCTCATATACTCAATAGCAGTGTAGGCCTTGCTTACCACGAAGGTGCACTAGGCCCAATGGGGCTCCCTAAGCCTGCTCCTGACTTGGTAGCCTTCGAGGGATAATGATGAGATAATTCCAAGCCCAAATAACTTTCCTCATGAATGAGGTGAGAATGGATTAGTAAAGGCAACATGTCAAAATAACCTTTAATTACTTACCCTAAAATGTTAGGGATGATCCTTTCTTTCATAAACAATATTGAGTGAATGCTTTCATCATGATATAGGCAGGAGACATCCATCACAATTAAACATGCATCTAAAAGTAGGTAGAACATAATAAGGTAGAGACCAAGGTTTTATAAATAAACCTAGAGGAAATTTATCAATGCCATGACCTAAGGGGTGTATTTATGTATTTACCCCATGCACAATAATGCATGTGCATATATATGTGTGTGTATATATTTGTGTGTGTGTGCACGCAAGCATGGGGATGTTGGTTTTCTAGTGATAAAAAGCATGTTCATCACCTACAAAACCTCAATTTCTAGAAGCGTGAATTTGCAAGTGCAAGAAACTCCATTCGAAAATTTGTATATATATACTGTTGAAAATTTCCCCCTTTTTCGTCAACTGCCCTTACTAATTGAAAGTGAATGGACCCTTGGGAATTCCTGTACAATTAGAAAGCATGATAGGTGTGGCAGGTATAAGAAAATTTGGAATCTTATAATCACCAATGTACTGCTAATCTAAAATCTTTAGAAAGATCCTAAAGTTTCCATTTCAGCCCCATTCAATATAGGGGAAAAAACCCAAGAAAAAAAATAGTTGAAAACAAATTCTTCTACCAAATTTGTCATATAGGTAGAAATGTTCTGTGCACAATTTTTCCAATTGCAAGAAAAGGAATGAAGATCCTATTTTTTAAGGAGGTGATAAATGAAACATTCTGTTACCGTCTCTTTCTAATATCAGAAATTCATATAAACTTTAGTTTGGTCCCCAATAAAAAGAAGAAAAAAAAATCGACATGTATGTTTGCAAAGATAGAAAACTATGATAAAATAATTGCATTGGCCATTATCGAGAAAGATTTTTTCTTTTTTCCCTTTTTTCTTGCTCACCAAACAGAGCATAATGCAACTAAATGATTGGGAAAAAAACATGGTGCCTTTCATGTGTCATTTTGCCATGCATCTATATAAAACAAGAAGACTGAAAACAACAAAAGGAGCAGAAAATCAGAACCTACCAACAGAGAAGAACCAGAGAAGCAATATTTCACAAGTCTTGAAGAAAATAGAAAGGAAATTAAAAGAAGAATGGCATTGTAATAGGAAAGTGCATGAAAGCTATGAGAAAATTACCACATTGTTTTTCTTTTCTGGCTTTTTCTTGGTTACCAAAAGGAGCATTATGCAAATAAATTAAGAAAAACAAACACATGCCCTTGTATGAATCACATAAAAAAAGAAAAGAAAATCTACAAACAACAAACAAAAGAAGCAGAAAATCAAGAACCTATGGACAGAGAAGAACCAGAGAGGCAATGCCCCACAAGAATTGAAAAAAATGGAAAAGAAAATTAAAGGGGGAATGGCATTGTAATAGGAAAGTGAAAGGGAAGACTATAATAAAATTGTTGCATTGATCACAATGGAGAAAACCTTTTTTTTCCGGCTTCTTCTTGGTTACCAAACAGAGCATAATGCAAAAGCATGATGAAAAAACAAGTAATTACCATTTTGTTCTTCATTTGTACGAATCAAATACCAGAACAAAAAAAAAAAGCTACAAACAAACAAAAGGGATAGGAATTCCGAACCCACCGACAAAGAAGAACTGGAGAGGCAATGCTGCACAACCCTTGAAGAAAATGGAAAAGAATCAAAGGGAGAATGGCATTGTAATAGATTAAAATTGCTGCGTTGTTTTCTTTTCTGGCCCTTTCTTTGTTGCCAAACAAAGCATGATGCAAATAAACGATAAAAAAACAAAAATATGTCATTTTGTTATGCATTTATGAGAATCAATCACCAAAACAAAAAGGCTAAAAACAAACAAAAGGAGCTGAAAATCAGAACCCACCGACAGAGAAGAAGAAGCCTCGAAGAAAATGGGAAAGAAAAGCGAATGGGAGAATGGTGTTGTGATAGGAAAGTGAATGGGACAGCTATGATAAAATTGTTGCATTGATAAACATTTTTTTTTCTTTCCTGGCTTTTTCTTAGTTACCAAACAGAGCATGACGCAAATAAATGATGAAAAAACAAATGCATGCCATTTTGTTGTGCATTTGTAAGAATCAAATACCCAAAAAAACAAAAACAAAAACAAACAAAAAAGGAGCTAGAAACCAGAACTCACCGACAGAGAAGAACTGGAGAAGCAATGCTTCACAACCCTCGAAGAAAATGGAAGAAAAATCAAGGGGAGAATGACATTGTAACAGGAAAGTGAATTGGAATAATGTGGAAGGTGGGGAAGCGGGGAGGTGAGAGAAGAAGGTAGAAAATGGGGGTTATTTAAAGAGATCATGAAGATTTGGATATGGAGGATATTCTCCATTTAGTTATTTACTAATGGGGTTTGAGAATATGAATCTGTGGGGTTATTGTCTTTATCTCGCAATCAAGCGAGTGAGTGTTGCGTGTTGGGATTCCATCCCCTTTCTCTCTGTTCCCTTCCTTTTTTTTCTTTTTGCTCCTCACATGTATGCTGTTTGTTTCTCACTTTCTTGTCATTTTCTGCCCCATCCTCAACCCCACCATCTTATTGCTGTCATCTCATCCCCTGCTTTCTTCCGCTCTCATTCTTTAATATTCTACCCACTCCTCCTTTTTTATCAGTCTACCATTAGTTTTTTTTTTTTTTATTCATAAATGAAATCATCATCGTCTACAATGCGGAAAAATGTTTTCCCTTTCCTACCCAATTGATGGATTTCCTCACATTTCCTTTCTAACCTATTTATTTATATTTTAATATTATATATGTTGACAAAACAAGAAATTCCAACGTTCAATTTTTATGATAAAATTTACATCAATAGAAATGAATAAAACCTAGATACAATAATATAAATAAATAAAAATAAGGTAAAAATAATAAGAATTAAAAATATATACCACCTTATCCCTAGTATATTTTCAATAAATACTAAAAAAAAAAAGTATATTTCTTTGTTTTAATTGAATTTAACTTGGCATATCATTGACTTTTGATTAATGAAGTTTTTGTTTTCATATTAATTAAAACCATGAAAATCGAGAACTTAAAAGTTATATTCCGCTCGGATATCTATATATAATAAGAAAATTAATAGGACAATTATGTTTTGGACCCATGTGGACCCCATATTTTTGCTCAATGCGTTTCCATTCGATGGCGCAACTCGCTTTTTATTTGAAAATGATTTATTTCTTAGAAAATGAGTTGGAGTTGACACTTAATTTTGTTTTATTTTTAAAGGGTAAACAAAATAAGAAAGAAAAACCCTAAGTGTGACTCATTATTTGAAAAAAGTTGTTTGTGAAAAATCGAGTCGAATCTGGGGTCAAGTTACTTATTGGGAAGGTACAGTATAGACCGTAGTACTCCTCTAAGTCCCTAAAAACATGTCTCTACTAATAAGAATGAAGCACGTGTGGTAATTGATTGATTAAACATGGATACCCGAATGAATATCAATCAAAACAAAATAATCGAATGAACAAGAGAAGCAAAGAGTATACCTGAGTGATGAGTTGACTTGCTTCATGTCAACAAAGATTAGTGAACAAAGATAGAATAATCACATGCATGTCATAGAATGAGGCAAGCCAATTAAGCATAGCAATCAATCAACCAATCAATGAGGAAATCACATATGTTGGGCCCCCACCAAAGCCCGATCAATCTTGCATTAATTAATCTCACAAATTTCATTATTTTTAAATTATGAAAATTGCATTAATGCTTATGTAAAATCAAGAGAAGCAAGAGATTATTTGAAAATCATAGTGGAATTAAAACTGTTCGAAAAAAAATTGAATTTTTTAAATTTATTTGAAAATTTGAGTTTCAAAAATTATTTGAAAATTGGAGTCTTGGGAATTAAATTTAAGAATTGGAATTTCATAAATTAATTTTGAAAGAAATTAGCATTTTGAAAATTATTTGAGAGTTGGAACTATGAAAATTAAATCATGAAAATTGGAATCTTGGAAATTATTTGAAGATGGGATTTTTGAAAATAAATAAATAAAATGATAATAATGATAAATAAATGTGAAAATTGGAAATTTGGAAAATAGGAATTTCAGAAATCGAGAATTAAATTTGGAAATCGGAATTTGAAGAATTATTTAAAGATGGAATTCTAATAAATAAATAAACAAACAAAGTAATAATAATAATGAAAATAATAATGATTTAATAAATAAATATGAAAATTAGAATTTTGGAAATTATAAATTAAATTCGGAAATTGAAAAATTGGAATTTCAAAAATTGGGAATTAAATTTGAAAATCAGAATTGGGAAGAATTATTTAAATATGGAATTTAAAAAAAAATAACTAAAATAGAATAATAATAATACGAAAATAATGATGATTAAATAAATAAATATAAAACTGAATTTTGGAAATTAAATTTGAAAAAAATTAGAATTTTGGAAATTAGTTGAGAATTGGAGTTTGGAAATTACATTTAAAAGTTAAAGTTTGGAGTTTTTATAATTAAATTTGGAGATTGAAATTTGGAAAAATTAAACTTTGATATATATATATATATATATATAAAGAATTAAAATGGGAATGAAGAGCTGCACGTGTATGAAAGAGGGTTGGAAAAAAATTGAGTGGATGAAATAGTGAGAGAAAGGAAAAAAATAAATAAATAAATAAATAATGGGTTTGGTGGTGGGATGAGTGGAGTATATCAAACTTAAAGTCTTATTCAACGCCCATTTCCCATATTTGACGAAGAATCCATGTAGCATTAATATGTGCTACCTCATAGCCTAGCTCAGCCATCCTAGAGTACAAGAGGAACGTCTTCCCCACATCACCTTTTAGGTATGACTCTAGTGCCCATTTGGATAAAGAACTCTATGATCCTCGTTCTGCAACTAGTTTGTATAATGCAGTAGCCATAAAAAGATTCATTTACTCAAATCAACTTTATATCCACCATTGATAAAGAAAACCCATTTTTCGGACCCATCGATGGCATCAGAAAAACCCCTCTTAGCACTAGACACAAAGCCTTTAAGACTCTCGAGGGAGTACCCATTAATCTTGTCCTCCGAGTCTCCAACAGCCGAAAGAACACTAGAAATAGTAACATTTGGTTTGAACATTCTATCAAACACTCTATGAGCATCACTAAACTAACAACAACACCATAAGCATTTTTGATATCTTTTCCATCCCCAAAAAGATTAGTATCACAAGAACGCAAAGAATCATCAAGATATAGTTTAGGGGAGTAAACCTCACCTTCTTTACTAGGGGCGACAACAAGTGAAACGGAGAGCGTCACCGGTGATCACGGGCTTGAGCTTGGGAATGGGTTATCGACACGAATCTGGGTATTGGAGCCAGCATGGTGCCCCGAATATCTGTGTTGCTACTCTCTTCTTCTCGTTTATAGCTCCTCTTTTTCCTCAATGCCAACAAAAGCTGATAAAAAAAAAAAACCCCCCCCCTCTGTCCCCTCTCTTTTTGTTTCTTTCCCACCTGGTTTTTCTTTTTCCATTCATCCCCCCTTATCTCCCTTCCAAAAAAATCCTTTTCAACAGCTCCCATCCCTCCTACTTGCCAATTCCTCTTTCCCAAAGCCTCACCTGCTCAAAACTCCCTCACACGTCTCTCTCTCCCGTCCCATCTGGTGGCCCCCCTTATCTCCCTTCCAAAAAAATCCTTTTCAACAGCTCTCATCCCTGCTACTTGCCAGTTCCTCTTTCCCAAAGCCTCACCTGCTCAGAACTCCCTCACACGTCTCTCTCTCCCGTCCCATTTGGCGGCCCCCTTTATCTCCCTTCCAAAAAAATCCTTTTCAGCAACTCTCATCCCTGCTACTTGCCAGTTCCTCCTTCCCAAAGCCTCACTTGCTCAAAACTCCCTCACACGTCTCTCTCTTCCGTCCCATCTGGTGGCCCCCAATCCTCAATCTCGGGATGGCAAACATAAGAAATAATAAGAAATAAAAAAAAAAAAGAAATAAAAAAAAAAGAAATAAAAAAACCCTCAGCTGAGGGGGTCTACAAATATGTCCCTCTTTGGTAGAGTTTACGAGTACAAGGAATGTGAACACTAGAGTGAAAAGAAAGTGTGAAAGGTGAGTGGAATGAAGTGAACTCTACTGAAGAACAAAGAAAGACCTCTGAAAGGTATATAAGTAAAACACAAGCTCGCTCAAGGCTCCAAAAGTGGAAACAAAAAGAGACTCTAAAGTCTTAAGAGAACAAAAGCTCTCAAAATGCCTATAAAGCTATGCCATGGGTCCAGACTACCCCTGAAAAGTCTCAAAAGTGACTTGAAAATCGATATCGAAGTTGAGTAGCAGTCGAACCACCAAAGAGCACGGGAATAAATGCGTACGAATGAAGAAACCACACATCTACTATACGTAAATAAGATGAAATATGAAGCTGTGAGGACAAGGTGTGCAAAGACCAGAGTCACTGAAAATAGAGGAAGGGACGGGACATGGCCGTAATGACTGAAATCACCGAACCAAATGAAAGAACGGGATGTGGTCGCAATGACCGAAATCACCAAACTAAGGAAAAGACAAAGATGTGACCAATCATACAAGGTGTGGTATATGCTAAAGATAAGACTGAACCGATAAGAAGAATGACAGATCGATATAGGTACGGTCCCGACTCGAACTGACAAGAAAATGGCCGATCGATATAGGTGCGGCCCCGACTCAAACTGAAACTGACACAAAAGAATGAGATGATCAAGTGGCCCAAAGCCAAAGGATAACTCAAATAATAATGCAAGCAAACTCAATAGAAGGGGATATGCCCCAGTATGACAACTCATAAAGACCGACAACTAGGTCAAAAGATAATGAAGCCTGTGAAAGGTCGGATGATCCTAGGGAAGGAGGGTATGCCCCAGTATGGAACTCACAGGGGTCAATAACTGGATCAGAAGGTGAATGAAGCCTATGGAGGGTCCGATGATCCTAGGGGAAAAGGGTATGCCCTAGTATGTGACGGTGAACAAACCAAAATATGAAATGCCACAAAACTACTATACTCTGAAATATGCTCATCCATTACGTAATGAAAATGTCCAACCTCAAATGGGTAATGCCAAACAGGACTATGTATCGTGATACCATGATAACAAAACGAAACTAACTGATGAATAAAAACAATGATGACCAATGCTCAAAATGCAAAGAGCAGACAAATCAACACTCAGCATGCCAACTGTCAAAATGAAAGCATCATCACTAATAAATCAACAATCTGTCAGGCCCTGCCATCATGGAAGATGTTGAACCTAAAGTCCACAAGATGTATGGAAGCACAACCAAAGTGATTGAGGACTAATATACATCTCTCCTGATTGAGAGAGGAGTGTGAGGTCATGTGTCATGGTAAGATGTGTGGGATAAAAGAAGGTGATGATCAGGCTCTAGTAAGATAGAAAGCATGAAAGTATCAAAGGTGAAATGTTTGAGTACAAAATGAAAGGTAGGTAGTTGTCCAAGATCATCCGAGTATGCCAAGAAGACTAAACCCAATGTATCAATAGCTCCATAATCCATCAAAAACAACAATCATCATCCAGAAGTCAAGTCTCGATGTTGAAACATCCGACTAGATGGCTATGCCCCAGTATGCAATGAAGACAACATGAAACAATCCAATGATCTCCATATCACTTGTTAGATGCTCCAACATTAAGAATCAATCTGATCTTCCTCCGAAAAATGGATATGCCCCAGTGTAAAGGATCCAATAGGGTGGCTATGCTCTAATGAAAAATTCTCTCCATCTCGGCTATGCCCCAGTATAAAGTAGTTTGTCTGAGTCAACAACTACTGAGAAAGATCATGCGTAGTGTACGTCGACAAATCAATCAATCTCTACTCCTGGTGCCAATAATGGAAACATCTCAACATAATCCATATGAATTAGAATACTCATGCTCTATGAGTGCGAATGAAGTGGTTATGCCCCAGTATAAACCATCTGAAGTGTCTATGCTCCAAGATAAATCAAAGTTCATCGCCAATGAGAGGGCAATGTCCCAACATGTGCAATCTCTGAAGCAACTATGTCTCAAAATAGACCATCAATGAGTGAAGTGTGTCCCAATGTAGATATTGAGTAGAGTGACTGTATCTCTGATAAAAGTGCTCTCTGAAATGTATACTAGTATTTTTTCGATAAATATTCAAAAAACATATTTTTGTATTGTAATAGGATCCAACTTACTCTTTCAATAATTGAGATTTAAAATTCAACATATATCATTGGCTTTAGATGAATGAAAATTTGGTTTTTATATTTGATCAATGATAGGATATGATAAATATTGTATTGATTATCTTATATTTTGTTAAATCAAATATAAGATAAGATAAGTAGTAGGAGACACCATTCATTTCATCTTGTACATATTTTTATATAAAATATATTAATTATAAGTTAAGACATAAGATATACATATTTCATGTATCATAATTTTTTTTTTTATCAATTATTTTTTTATTTTTTTATCTTATAAAATTAAATTTATGATTTAAAAACTAAAACATATTATAAAATAATATTAATATATGTAGTATTTAATATATACATATACAAATTATTTTTATATATTTAATAACATAATATAAAAAAATTATTTATAAAATTTAAATATTTAATCATGAACAATATTAAATATAAGATAAATTATATATATATTAAGATAGAAAATATTGAAATGTAATATAATTTTTATTTTGAATATTAGAAAATAACATATATTTTATTTTATTTTTTAATAATTTTACAAACTAAATATAAACTTAACATAATCTACGACAATGGATATACCATATTGAATATAATATTAAGTCTATTAAATTTAATATAGAAGGATATCGTATTTTATTGAAAATTATGTTATAAGATATATATTTTTTTATGAATATAATATATATATTTGATCATATCTTATAAATCAAATATAGTCTAATAACTTTAAATAATTTATCATTTAAAAAGTATAATTAATTAAAAAGTATAATTAATAATATTTTTACGTAAAATAATTCATTATATTTTTTGAAAAAAAAAAAATTGTCTATGCGTTTTTCTCGGCATGTATTTCTTCAAGACAAAAAAAAAATGATGGCATGAGTCACGAGAACGTTAAAAATCAGATTTCGTAGCAGAAAAAACGGAGTAAAAAAAAAAAAATCACGCAAGTCACGAGGGCATTAAAAATCATATATCGTAGCGGGGACACAGGAAGGTGACGCTGCAGATTTCATATAGATTGTACGGCGGTTCAACCACTTGCAAAAATTGGTGACGGGTGACCAATATCCGTTAACTTTAATGGAACTTGCCGTTACAAGAGTCCACAATTTATTATTTTTATTAATTAATTGATTAATTATCTTCGTGTACAAGTGTCTGTTGATTTTTTATTCTTAAAATTTTGATCGATAGAGGTTCTTTCAAGTGTCAACAAAAAAAATATGTATTGCTTGCTAGACAAAAGAAGTGTGAGTACGATTAGCCGTGTAAGTGGTAGAAGACAGCTTGGTTTGAAAATATTAAAACCGACAAGGACCAAATGCACCCGACCTTTGCGTTGAATACTGCCCCTTTCGGCTTTGCATTTCTACGGTCCACAGGCCCATCATTCCTACCCCAAAATATCAATTTGTGCAATGAGAATAAGTAAACTTTTTGGGCCTACGGCCTATTCTACCAAATGCCGAAGGCCCAAAACCGTATTAAAAGTGTTTTATCAAAATTGTATACCATATCCATATTGGATAAAAGATAAAGTTTCAAAAGTTATATAAATATAAACTCTTTTTAATTTTATAAATATATTTAGAACCATGAGGGTCATTTGAATATAGAATAGACAATATTTACACGGTTCGATATAAAGGTGTTAACTCAAAAATTTTGAAATCAATGATAACTTAATGTGCTTGTATTAAACCCTATGAGGCATGAATGAAATTAACTTTCACTTTTATAATTGTTAAGTTTACTGAATATGAAAGTTTAGATTTTATGGGTTTGTTAGAGTGATTGAAATAAGGTTGAGAGTCTAGTTCACACATTTATTTTTATTTTTTTATTTTTTCATTTGATCAACTATCTTTTTAGAGTTAATATAAAATAAAAAATAAAAAATTAAGAAATTGTAAAATCTGCTGAAGAATGGTCTATTTTAATTGACCAGAAAAAGGGGAACAATAAGCATGTGTTTTGGGGTTGGAAACGGAATGCACATTTAACCTAATTCCAGCTCACCAAAGATAACCAAAAAAAAAAACCTTATCTAACTAATTTCTTTTTTTTTTTATTTACAAATAAGTCCTCGACTTTAATAGGAGTTTAATTGAAGCATAAAATTAAGCCCAAATCAATCCCTTGGGACCAAATCGATGATCAATTAGGTTTCGTTTGGTTGGCTTCAAACACAGATGAATCAAGTTAATTTGATCAAAGTTTTTCCTAACAACCCTATAGGTTCCCTTTTTCATCTCAACTTTTAATTTTTTATTTCATCATCTTTGTGACATTCCCTAACTTAGACTAGGTAGGTCAATGATCAAGAGAGTCCCCGTCGAGAGGACTAGTTCCCAATTTCCATTATTTTCCTTTATATTTTTTTTTATTTCTTCGGTGCTTTCCTGAAATCAAACATAACCAAATATTCTTTGAATCCATTTCACCCCCTTAATAGACTTTCTTCTTCAACTTCTTTTAAAGTCTACACTTGTCATCCTTTTCCATATGTACATGAAGAAAAAGCATTTTACAATAACATGATTATAAAAATCAATATTTTAAAATTTTTACTCAAACAAAATATCTAAAAAATAAAATTTTAAATTTGGATTAAACAAAGAAACAAAAAAGGCTAGAGCTTATATGTCAAATTTATATTAAAATAAAATTATTGTTTGTCATCCATGCCGTCGTTGTTATAAATAATAGATTACAACAAGAACTTAGTTCAGAGTTATAAACCCATTTCAATTGGGGCCCACCCATTGGGTAATAGTCTTGACCATTTCATGTGGGCTCGACTTCAACCTAAATCATTCTGAATCGAGTCCAGAACTAGTTAACGAATCAAGAAACACGCCTAACCTTTGACATTGGGCCGAAAAATGGGCTAAGATCAGATCATCCATTGCTGATCTAGCCCAAAAGTCCGTTTAACTTTTCACATAACTTAATTTCATTACACGAAATTTTCAAATAATTCTTTTAACCATTGGCAGCTTAATCCATTTACACGACAAGACTTGAAAAATCAAAATTAGTGGATAATAAAAGAATAGTTGTTGAAAAAATAATAACATATGGATTTATTTTTAGTCGATATTTGGTCCTTAGTTGTAAGGAAGGTAACAGAAACTCTGAGCCCAAAGGGCATACTGGGCCTAAAGCGATACCCGATGATGAAAATGTTAGCATCGATTGACTTTTGAGTGACGAGATTTTATGGACACATGGATTAAAATATTAATAAAAATATCAAAATTATATATATATCCTTCATAAATAATAATAAATATATTAAATTATTTTTTAAAATAAAATAATATAAATTTTATATTATCCTAACATCATATAACAAAAAAAATGTAATGTCAATCGATATGATGAAATAAAGTCTCCGTGATTATGCATAATTATTTTGGCTTCTTGTTGGTTTTATCGTAAATAAAAATTATTTGAATTTATCTTTATATTATATTTAAAATTTTATCTGATATTGCGGAAGAAACAAGTAATACTTCAAACATCAATGACATGTTCACACCTTTTCCATATTGGCATCGATATGATATTTTTATTGTTACTCATATGCCTACTTTTTACCTACAAATTCCATATCTTTGACCAATCATAGTAGTATAAAAAAATAGGTTGAGTGGGCATATGACGTGGAGCAGGGTTGCAGCTCCACTACATGTTGACTTGGCATCAAATGATGCTATTTTTGACTTTGGGTTTTCTCGTATTCTAGAAGCTTAAACCTTTTCACTATTTTACCTTTTTCCTTGATTTCATCATATTAAAAAATGATGGTCCCTTCGCTTTGAGAGACAAAATCCACACTCCTTTGCAATTCTCCCTTAAGCTTTACTCTTCTATTGCGCAATTTTGGAAAAAGCTTCTTATTTTGTATGAAAATTGAGAAGTCATGCATTCATTATATTACTCAGGGAAAAACTCGAATCAATATTTATCAAATTTTATTTTGAATAACATATTTTACGACAATATAAAATATAAATAAATTATACCCAAATATACATGAAATATAAAATAATAAGACATAAGTGGTATACGTGCTATCGTCTGATTTGTAATATCTTAGGTCAATATTGTAATGCCACCCATTAACAAATTGTGAAATTTTTTAAAATGGTAATTATTTAATTTTAAAAAATAATGTTATGAATTATAATGCATGATAACTAATAAAATATGATTATACGTGATTGATAAAGACAATCATGCAATATATATAATAATATAAAGTTTATTTATTTATATTTAGATTTAATTTTTACTTTTTATGTTTATTTATTTGATGGTTTGAATTTGATTATGGGCATCAATATCATTTGAAGTTTAGTATGGTACATATTTAGTATTATAGTATTTTGAGAAATAGAATACGATGAGAAAGACATGGTATAATGAATTTAAGCATTGAATGAGATTAAAAAAATTATGTTATATATACTTTAGTTAAGATTATTTGGTTGATGTTAAAATAAGATTGACAGATCATATGTTTTAGTCAGAGTATTGATACTAAATGGGTATGAATGGCTCATTTATTTAGAATTTTAATTTAATTAATCGTTATTAAAAGGGAAAGTCTAACTCTCTTTTTTTTTTTTTGGAATTATTATTAATTTATTACTTTTATAGAGAGATAGTGGAAACGAGCAGCACGTCCTTTGGGAGTTGGGTCCTTGGGACAAAGCCCTTTCAAGTGAGTTTCAACGCCACCGCTTCACCTCTCTCCAACTGCCAACACACACCCAAAGCCTCCGCCCCACACCTCGTTTGGACCGCTAATAATTTGCTTTTTTTTTTCTCCTTTCTCTCTTCTCTCCTCCTATATCCTCTCCCCTGCTGTTTCCATCCGCTTCAGCTTCAGCTTCACCCCAGTAGAACTCCATGGACAAATACCCCACTCAAAACGACGACGTTTTCCCATCTCTCAATCTCCACCCTTCCTACAGTTCCGACGACGGCAGCAATCGCACCCCCAAATTCTTCGACCGCTTCTACGACTCCTCCTCCGACGATGACTTCTGCCCCTCCTCCTCCTCCGCAGCCCCATCCATCTCCGAGGGCGTCGAGAACGCTGGAAGACGTCTCGACTGCATGATCCAGTTCTTGGAGCGCAAGCTCTCCTCTCCCGACCACGACAGGACTCGCGCTCTCCCCGAATTTGTAGGTAAGGGCGGCGGCACCGGAATGTTCAAGGTCCCTGTTCATGCCGCCGTGCATCCAGGTCGGCCGCCGAGTCTGGAGGTGAGGCCGCACCCGCTGAGGGAGACGCAGATTGGGTGTTTTCTGAGGAGTGTTGTGTGCACGGAGTCGCAGTTGTGGGCGGGCCAAGAATGCGGAGTTAGGGTTTGGAATTTCACGGATTTGTATGGATCAGCGTGTGGAGCCGGGGAAGTGGCGAGGAGCGGGGATGAGGAAACGGCCCCGTTTTGTGAATCGGTGCAGACCCCGGCTGCGATCTGTTTGGTTGTGGATGAGGCGAATAGGGTGGTGTGGAGTGGGCACAAGGACGGCAAGGTCCGAGCTTGGAAGATGGATCAGCGTTTGGGTGATGCTCCTTTTACAGAATGTCTGGCTTGGCATGCTCATCGTACTCCAGTTCTTTCACTCGTTATGACGTCTTATGGTGAGTTCCAAGTTCCCAAATTTCACTGTTTGAGTGGCAGGAAAGTTATAGAGAAATGAAAGGAAGCCCCCCAAATTTAGAATGATTTGGAAGCTGAATTAAGTAATCAACACCCTTTTGCATTTTGGTTGGTGCAAATTGAAGGAGAAAGAACAAAACCTTGAAGTTTCAGATTTGCTAAGCTGAGTATTTGAGGGACCCGTGAAAGATTTTTTTTTTTTTTATAGACAAAAGCAAGAGGGGGCGCACCCAACGTACAGGCAGTATACACAAAGAAAACAACCCAGCACCAGAAAGAAAGAAGAAACCTAGAAAATAGTAAGACTAGCCACATTAAAGAGGGTCCAAAAAATTCAGATGAGAGGGGATCTTCAAATCCAGCAACTGTTTGGACCACTCCACAAAGGATCTGAAAAAGAGAACCCTCAGCCTTTGGTCCAATAATTCATCTTCTTTGAAGATCCTTCCGTTGCACTCTTCCCAAATACACCAAAATAAGCAAATCGGAGTCAACTGCCAAATTGTTCTTTTCTTCTTCCCTAGTCCCTTGAATTTCAATTATAGGAGAAGATTTTTCACTGAAACCAGGAACACCTAAACCAACCCAAAAGTTGTTAACAACAAGGTTCAAAGCTATCTTGTCCTATCACAATGAATCAAAATATGTCAGCCGACTCTTCACTATCTTTACAAAGAATATATCTATTAACCAAGGGTCATCCTCTCTTCATCAACATATCTACAGTTAATATGTTCCCCCACACTGCTTCCTAAGCAAAAAAAACGAATTTTGAGAGGAGCACCTGATCCCCAAACCTCTTTAGCTAGAAATAAAAGATTGTTCTTAACCCTTAGAGAGCAATCTTTTATACTTTCCCTTCCCATCATTTTTTCAAATTAAAGTGTCCTCGCCTTCTTGCACTTTTGAAGAAGTGATGTGTTCCAAAGACCGAGACACCTCCTTTAACTCCCAATCTTGGAAGGGTCTTCCAAAAGAAACCTCCCAATATCCACCTCCGCCCCCTCCCTTTTCCCATAAATCCACCACTATTGCATTCTTGTGGGAAGACAGCCTGAAAAGAGTTGGGTAAACATCCTTCAACTTAATCTCCCCAACCTAACTATCCCACCAAAATCTTGTGCGTTTACCATTTTCAATGCTGATGTAGGTTATAAAAGTGAACTTTCGCAGTCTTTTCTAATTTTTTTCCAAAGACTTAGCTTGTAACAATTCCTCACCTCTCTTGTGGTCCAACCCCCCTCCACCTCCCCAAATTTTCTAAGAATGACTTTTCTCCAAAGACTTTCCCTCTCAAGGGAGAATCTCTATAACCATTTGCCTAACAAGGCTTGATTAAGACCCTCCAAGTGCCTTAGCCCCAATCCTCCATGTTTCTTATCCTTACAAACCTCCACCCAATTTACCAAGTGAAACTTCCTCCTCTCTTCCGTATCCCTCCACAAAAAGTTCATTTGAATTCTCTCTAACTTGGTTCTCACTTTCTTACGAATTACAAAGAGCGACGTAAAATAGATTAGGAGGCTTGAGAGAGTACTCTTAATAAGGACGAGTCTTCCTCCTTTGGATAGGTATTGTTTTTTCCATGCAACCAATTTCCTCTTGAATCTCTCCTCTATTACATCCCAAACACCAATTGATCTATGAGGGCCCCTAAGGGGTAAATGTAGATAAGAAGTTGGAAATCTATCTACATTGCACCCAAATAGGACAATGGCTTTATCCACATCCTCCATGCCCCTTATTGGAATGGTTTCACTTTTTTGGAAATTTATCTTGAGTCTTGAAACCAACTCAAAACAAGTGACAATCCACTTCCAATATTTTAGTTGATCTTCATCATCCTCGCAAAAGAGGAGAGTATTGTCTGTGAATAATAAGTGAGAAACTTGAACCCCTTCTCCCCTTCTACTTTCTATCTTAACACCCCTAATAAAATCTCCCTCCTCAACCTTAGCAATTAATCTGCTGAATGCTTCCATAATCAAAACGAATAGGTAAGGTGAGAGTGGGTCCCCCTTGCCTTAGCCCCTTATTTATCTAGAAAAAATTTGTGGGAGTGCCATTAAATAAAACAACCATTCTTATAGTAGAAATGCAATAGAGGATCCACTATCTCCATTTGGGGCCAAAACCCATATTCTCTAAAACCGAAAGAAGAAATTTGCAGTTTACATTATCGTAAGCTTTTTCTATGTCCAGCTTGCAGACCAGCCTCGCATTAGACCTTCGTTTCCACGAGTCAATCACCTCATTTGTTACCAAGGCTGCATCTAGAATCTGTCTACTCCCCACAAATGCATTTTGGCTGTTCGATACCATTTTGCCAATTACCTTCTTCGGTCTATTAGCTAGGACTTTTGTAAGAATTTTGTAGAGACTCCCCACAAGACTAATTGACCTGAAATCTTGTATGTCACTTGCCTCTCCCTTCTTCGGGATGAGTACTAAAAATTTTGCGTTCAGGCTGCTAACTACGACATTATGCAAATGGAATTCCTCTAATATTTGCATCACTTCCCCACTTACTATAGGCCAACAAAACTTCCAAAAAGCCAACGAGAACCCATTCGGCCTTGGTGCCTTATCATCCCTCAATTCTGACATTGCTTTGGTCACCTCCTCTTCTAAAAACGGGCCCTCTAATCCCTCATAATCCATGGTGTCAATTCTCATCAATAACTTTGAAGCCACAACAGGTCTTCTCGCTTGGGGTTCTTTAAACATAGCTTTGAAGTAGGAGCCAATCCCCTCTTTAAGCTCCTCTTTTTCCAAGTGAATCCCCCTAATAGTAAGGCTGCTGATAAAATTTCCTCCTCCTTTCATTAGCCATGTGATGAAAAAACCTGGTGTTATTATCCCCTTTCTTCAGCTAGAGGGCCCTTGATTTCTGCCTCCAAGAGATCTCTTCTAGGGTGGCTAAATGACTATACTCATCTTTGGTTGACCTTTGACTTCTATCCTCTTTAGAGAGGGGTCTTAGCCTTTCTACATTATCCCAGTAGTTTATCTGCTCTAAAGCAGCATCCTTTCTAGCTGAATCATTATCAAGCACCTCTTTATTCCATTTCTTTATGGCAATTTTTAAAGCTTTTAATTTCTTGGCAAGCACAAAGCTAGGACCCGTGAAAGATTCCGGAGTTCTATTCTTCTTCTCCCACAAATTTTGGGCAATTGAACAAAGAACAAATGATTTCTCAAACTCAGCAGTGATAATATGGAATACCATCATGCACTAATTTAATAGTACATGATTTAGTTCTCAGCATTTTGCGCATTCACTCAAGTTTCTTTCAATCTCTTAGGTCTAACTAAGGGTGAGTCTTGGACATGATTGATGCAGTCCAAAATCACGTAATGCTCTCTTTTGATTGTCAAGAAAACCGAGTAAGAGAAACCGAGTATTGGAGTTTCAGAATAGGTTGGCATTCATGATTTTTAAGCAATCAAATTGAGCAGACTTCATACTGACTCTAGGCTTGACATTTAAATGAGCTGGGCTTGATTAACAATCAACTCCACTGGGTCTTCCCTTTTTCTACAGTTCATTAGAGGAGGGCAAGAGATGAAAAATCTGTGATTGCAGCATGTTGCAGATGGCTGATGTATCAATCACTTCCTTTCTGTACCTTTTAGTTAAAAGATAAAAAATATTTGAACTTTATCCAATCCACTTCCAGTCTTTCAAAACCATCACTTCTCTCTAAACACTTCTTGAAATGAGATGGCCAAATAAGCCAAGGTTGGACAGAAATGTCCAACATGTCCCTAGCTCAAGCCAAGCTCAATTCAGCTCTCTTGTCCTCCCCTGAAACAATTAAAATACTTGGCTTAGGTTATGACACCCCTAAATGTATGTATGAGACCCTTCAAGATATATGTCCGCTTTGTGGTCTGATTTCTGTTGTCTGCCAGAGGTAAGTGGGGAAGGAAAACGTGTACCTTCAGGATGCGTGGCCAAGTTGTTGTCTCAGCAAAAAACAAATCAAGGAAGGAAAATTAATAAGATTGTTCTGTTTGGTGTTGTGGTTAGAATTTTATTTTTTCATAGTGTCTGTCCTAGGTCAAGTAGAAAGGCTTAATTAACATGAAAATAATCATTTGGGTCCTTCATTTTTTGGCTAGAGAGACTCTCTTAAGTGGGCATGACTTCTTCGTTGGAAGAAAGTGTAAGATGGTCTGGAGAGCCTCCCTGGTGTATTTTTTTTTGACTTTGTGGAAAGAAAGAAACTAAAGATCCTTTGAAAATGCGGTGCAATCGGCTCAATCATTGAAGAGCTCCTTTGTTAAAAGTTCATTGTTATGGGTTAGCATGTACATAGCAGAAAGATCAATGCTTTAATCGATTTTGTAGATTGGGTGGGATCTAGAGGAGGGAGGAAGCACTTTTTTGTATTTTCCCATTTCTGGGCTATACCTTTTGATTTCCCTTTATGGACAACCTATGTACCTTGGTGTATAACTCCTTTTATTAACATATGTCTTATTCTTGCTTGCTTATCAAAAAACATGTAAAATACCAAAAATTTAAAACCAGGGTACAGCGACTGGCAGTTTTATTGTCATGTTTCATGCCTGTCAATCGTGAGTTCATAGGTCTCTTGGTACATCAAAATTCAACCAACTAACTATTGATTGCTGACTTCATTATCTAATGCAATGGAAACATGGAACATAGTTTTGTCAAGATTTGAACTGCCTTCTGTAATTTGTTGGAGATTTTCTTCATTGCTGTATTCAAGAGTTTGGACAGCTGCTGATTGTTTTTCATCATTGTCCACTTTCTGATTTGTCTTTTGGCCTGATTTTTTTTTTTTTTCGCTTTCAAATACATGGAGGGAATACATTAAGTCTTCATCATAGCATGTTTATAACTGCACTTATAGATTCTCATAAGCATGCATTTAGAAGTGAAGTGCCCTGCAAATTGAATGTCTTCATGTCATTTTATGTAGCTTTTAAAGGTAGAAATTCATAATCTTGAATGTCCAGCATTGCAGAAAATGGTGGGCATTAATCATGTATATTTTGAGATATTACCCTTTCAATAAAACCTCAAATTGATTGAGGATCATCCATTTTAAGTATACCTCCCATTCTCCTGAATGGTGTTGTTTTGGATGCTGAGAAGATGCTACATGAAATCAGAATGTGGCCTTTCAATTCTCAGGGTACATCAAATATTCCCTAAAAGCTCTCTTCCTCAAACTGTTTTTGATGTGCATTTCTTTTAATGATCTCCTTTCTACTTCTATTGCATTTCAAAATTCCTATTCAGTTGATGAGATTGGATGAAAAGAAATAACTATAGATACTACACAATACATGTTCTTTCAGCTAACTAGGTTTTCTTACTGAATAAGGAACTAGTGGACATCTGGTGCATGTTATGGGTCAAGAAGTGCTCCAAACAATATACAACTGGTTTACTGACAGCCTTCTTATTTAGCTGGATTATATCCAAAGCCTCTTACCTAAGATAGAAAATATGGGGGAGAGAGGAAAGGGTACAACCTAGAATTTCTCAACTATAGGGCAATGTGGATCAAATTTGTCCCGTTACTGAGTTTGGAATTTGTTCTATTTGGTTGGTTCCTACAAACAAACTAGGACTTGCCTGAGAACTGTTCTGGCAGAGAATGCTAGTATAATCATCCCTTAAAGGTAACATGCTTCTATTAACTATCCTATAAAGAAGGTAATAAGGGAGATATTTGGCTAAGAATCTTTTTTTTGATAGGTATACTTGGTCAAGAATCTAACTTTCTTGTATATCAAATTGCGACTTCTTTTGTTTGCACTAATTTCTTTCTGCACTGTTTTCTTGACTCTATTTTATGTTGATCCAGGGGATTTATGGTCGGGATCTGAGGGCGGTGTTATTAAGATATGGCCATGGGAATCAATTGAAAAAGTTTTTTCTCTAACGATGGAAGAAAGACATATGGCTGCTTTATTAGTAGAGAGGTCATTCATTGACCTTAGGAGCCAAGTAACCGTGAATGGGGTCTGTAACATTTTAGCTTCAGATGTAAAGTATATGATATCTGACAATTGTAGAGCGAAAGTCTGGAGTGCAGGGTATCAATCATTTGCCTTGTGGTATGTTTCACTCTGGATTTATACTTTTGAAAGTTTAGTGTTCCATCGTTGCATTGGCAAATTTATTTTTTAGGAACTGATTTTTCTGTCAACGAAATTGTACAAAGATGTATATCTAAACTTTTATCTTTTGAACTATTGCTTTGATCTGTTTAGAATGGTCCAAAACTTATTTTGTCGTGTTATTTTTACATTTTTCTGTCCAATCCATATATTATTTATAACATCCACAGTTTTATTGTTGAGTTGTTTTTGCAAAATCACTGCGGAATGTGTTTATCAAATGCATATATATAAAATTTGATTTTCAAAAAAAAGAAAAAAAGAAAAAAAAGACATGTCTCTATATTTTAAATAACCCGCATGAAATTAGATTTCACATGAAAATTTTTGGATTCCACCATTGGCAATAAAAATTAGAGGATTTCCAAATTTCATGCAATTTGTGAAAGCTATAGTTTCTACCAAAGCTTCTTGGTGAATTTTGGTGCACATTAGAGGTTGCATGTTTAAATAACCCTGGAAACAAGAAATTAAATTTCATGTCATTCTAGATATGTGAATTTTCTACTTTATGTTGTAATATAACATTTCTAGATGTTTATAGCATTATAATTTCATACTTTTACTATGGAATTTTATGAGGAATTATTTTGTGGATTCAATATTTAGGTTCTTTAGAAATTTAATAAATAAATATGTAATGGTGTATATGTTATCATATTGCATGTGATTGGATAACTTTTGATGCTTAACTACTTGTTTTTCCATTTTTTTAGTTGTAATTAAGCATTTTGAGATGGTACGTCTCAGTTCATGTCAATATTTTCATTCAGGTGAAAATAATAGTGTCGTCGAAGATGGTAGGTGTATAAGCCTCCTGCATACCACATGGTTTAGTAGGCTTATTTTGGATCTAGAGAATTTTTGTTTTTTGCTGTTTTTCCAGAATTTTACCCCATTCCCATTGAGTTCTTGTTGGTGTATGCTTTGCTGGTCAGACCAGAATGAAAGACTAATATGAAATTTAGTACTTGCATGAAGGCATTTCTAATGACATTTGAAGTACTGTTAGTGTTTGCTTAATAGGTTGCTTTTGCCTTGATAAAAATGCATTTCTATGTGCTGTATCTTCTATTTAATCACACTTATCTGAATTCTCATAACAATTGTTAATGTAGGGATGCTCGTACAAGGGAGTTGCTCAAAGTGTTCAATGTTGATGGTCAGATGGAGAATCGAGTGGACATATCACCAGTGCAGGATCCTGCATTTGATGAGGAATGGAAGATGAAGTTTGTTTCGAGTTCGAAGAAGGATAAGCTTCAGGCTTCCTTTAGTTTTCTCCAACGCTCACGTAATGCTATAATGGGAGCAGCTGATGCTGTCCGTCGAGTTGCGGCAAAGGGGGCCTTTGGAGATGATAGTCGGAGAACTGAAGCTTTGGTCATGACAATAGATGGTATGATTTGGACTGGGTGTACAAGTGGCTTACTTGTGCAATGGGATGGAAATGGCAATCGTTTACAAGATTTTCATTACCATTCTTTTGCTGTTCAATGCTTTTGTACATTTGGGTCACGAATATGGGTAGGTTATGCCAGTGGCACAGTCCAGGTATTGGATCTTGAGGGTAATCTGCTTGGAGGATGGATAGCTCATGACAGTCCTGTGATAAATATGACTAGTGGTGCTGGTTATGTTTTCACCTTAGCTAATGATGGTGGCATACGTGGCTGGAACAACACATCTCCTGGACCTCTTGACAGCATATTGAGTTCAGAATTGGCTGGCAAAGAATTCTTATATACAAGGCTAGAAAATTTGAAAATATTAGCTGGTACATGGAATGTAGGACAAGGAAGAGCTTCCCATGATTCACTTATATCCTGGCTAGGTTCTGCAGCCTCAGATGTTGGCATCATTGTTGTCGGGCTTCAAGAAGTGGAAATGGGTGCTGGTTTTCTTGCAATGTCTGCCGCAAAAGAAACTGTAAGGTTTTCTGACTTTCTTAGTCTGAATTTCTTTACAAATTTGAGGTTATTTTTCTTACTGACAGAAAGTACCTTCACATTCTCAATTTTTTAATTGCCCAAGTGACCTATAAATTTCAGAAAAACTAACAAAACAACTTCTCATACTCACACTCTGAAAATACATAGAACTGTTATTTGTTGCATGGTGTTCATTGGATTCTGTTGTTGGAAGTCCATGTTGTGTAAACATCCTTACATGACAATGACATTCAAGTGTAGAAGGGATCCTTCAGACACAAACAACCATGAAATTGACACTATCTTCATGGTGTTGCTAATTTTTAAAGCAAGTAAGTTTTAGAGAATATTCTGGAGGTCAGTACAACTTTTGGATACAAAATTTGATGCACACTAAGTCATAAAGATTCAAAATATTCATTGATGAATGTATAATCTGTAAATCTGTAATAAGTGAAATACGTGATCAATACTTGCATAAAATCATGAACCTGTCTAACTGTTTTGGTTGGAAACAAACTTTTGCCTGTACAAAAAAGTGCAAATTCAATTTTATGCTGAAACTTGGATTTGTAGAAATGTGCCATATGTCCATTCTGCCATGCAGGATCAGTGGCAAATGCACAACTGAGGTTATATCCTCTTGATCAAACTACTGGAATGGTTGCTGATACATGTGGTTCTTATAGTCATGATTTTGGGTCACTTGCCCAATACTAGGACATAGTGGTAACTACTGCTGAAGGCGTCCCTTGATCCAAACTTTATTTTTTTGGTAAGTAAGCAAATAAATATATTAACAATGCCTATCAAAAAGCGCACCAAAGTACACAGGTAATTGTCTATTTGGCTATCGAAGCACCTTCTGTTTCTCTCCTTCTAGACAATCCAAAATATGCATGAAGGGGCAGTCTATTTGGCTTTTTTTTCTTCTCTTCCCCACAAAGTTCCCCTACCAACTTATGAGGGGTCCCTCTAACAGAATCTAGCATTATCCATTCTACCCCAAATAAAGAGAAGACTAGCTGCCGTAAGATTCCTGTTTTGGTACAATAAAGCAATGGATGATTTGTTGATTCTTCCTCATTTTTACTTAGAGTGCATTTGTTCACTAAGATCCAACCCCTCTTTTTCATTTGATTTGTGGTGAGAATCCTACACCAAACTGCCTCCTAGGTGAAACAACCTACTTTTGTTGGTACCAAGGGCTCCATATAATGTCTTTTGGAAATGGGTCATATATATATATTTATATATATTTAATTAACTAAGGAACCTTTCATGGCCAAGCTGTTAGGACTCTCCTTGGGAACCCAAACCTTGGGATGCTGACCATCCTGCAACAACTAACATCGGGTGAATTCAGGGTATCATCAGTGGTAGGATTTGAACCCAAGACCATGTGCCACTTATTGAGACCACACTTCCTAATGTTCGTCTTGACCAGCTAGGTTGCCTTGGTGGGTTCGAAATTGGTCATATCTCCTCAAAATTAAAAAAAAAAAACATGAATTTTACTTAAAATGTGCCACTCTTGATCCTAACTAGATCACCCTATTTGCATAATTCCTTCTTACAACCTCCGATTGCAATCTTAAGAAGTCCTCCAACCGTGTAATTGTCTTACAAAACAAGGCCTCCAACAACCTCTTTCCCTTGATTGCTCCCACATATCCGATACCTAAGCATCATTTGTGGAATCTATAGCAAAAAGAGATGGAAAGAAACGGTCAAGGTTGGTTATCTTCTCTACCTATCCTTTCAAAACTTATCATTTCTTCCATTTCTCACAATAAAGCAAGATCTTCTTTTGATAACATCCCAACCTTTTCTAATTGCTTTCCATAGACTCACACCATGTTTATCTCTTCCCTCACCAAAACTTCACCCCCCTTCTTCTTCCTCTTTAACTTCCCTACAATAATCCTTGTCTAAGAAGCTTCCCTTTCCGTTGCAAACCTCCAAGTCTGTTTACCAATCAGGGTCTTGTTGAGAGTAGCCAAATTTTGATGCCAAGACTACCACCTTTCTTCTTCGTGCATATGATTGACCAGTTAACAAGACTGGGCTTGTTATCTGATGTGCCCCTTATGGGAAATCTTTCTAAATCTTCTCTAGCCTCAGACTTACTTTTCTAGGAATGGAAAACAGAGACATAATAAATTGGCAAGCTTTAACAAAGTGCTCTTGACTAAGGTTAATCTCCTTCTCTTTGATAGATATTGTCTTTTCCTTAATACAAGTCTCCTTTGGAATCTTTCTTCCACTAGATCCCATATTGAGGTGGTTTTAAAAGGTGCTCCTAATGGAAGATCTAAATATGTAGTGGGCAACACCCCGATCTGAGAGCCTAACTCTAAAACTAACTCTTCCACATTTGAGACTCCTCTGATTAGATTTAACTATTTTTTTTTTTTTTTCCAAATTGATTCTTATCCTAGATATTGCTTCAAACCACCTTAAAATCCAACTTAAATTAATTCTCATAGAAGATGAGAGTGTCTTATATCCAAAACAAACAAGTAGCAAGAGAGATGGTCTTTGTGTCTTAAGCCCCTTGAGTTTTGAAAAAAGTTAGAAGGGATTCCATTAACAAGAACTGAGAATTTGATTTCTTGAAATGCGCTATTTTATCCATCTTATCTGCTTCTGGCTAAAACCCATCACATGATCATAGGTCTTTTTGCCACATGACCACATATACTCTCAAAAGCCTAGGCTAATGTGAGGTAGAGGGTAGCTTCACATATAAGACCTAACCAACATTAGTAATCAGCCAGTGTGAGACATCGAACTTCCGTCCATCTTTTGTTAAATATCCCCACTCAATTGTTGATGTCCACGTTAGAGAGCATAGGGTGAACCGGGCCAAATCTCACTCCGATACCAAATGATATGGGACCACGTACGCTCTTACGAGCCTAAGCTAATAGGAGATAGAGGTAGTTTCACATAAAAGGTCCAACCAATGTTAGTAATCAATCAACGTGGGACATTGGACTTTTGTCCATCTTACATCACTTTTCAATATCAAACTTGCAGAGAACATCACTGGATGAGTTTTGTAGTCTAGAATCTACAACCTTGCTTGCAATGAGAACAACATCCAAAATATGTCTCCTCTCTACAAAGGCATGTTGAGACTTAAACACAACCTTTCCCAAACCTTCGTGATTCTATTAGCTAGGACCTTTTCTAGAATCTTATACAAGCCTCCCACCAAGTAGATGATTTTTAGGGATTAACACTATAAATGTAGCATTAAGACTTTTTTTGAAACTGCCTTACTTATAGAACTCTCTAAAGAACCCCCATTGCTTCATGTTTCATAAATGCCCAACAATGGTGCTAAAAGGCCAAAAAGAAGCCATCTGACCCAAGGGCTTTATCCTCACACAAACTGGACAAAGCCATGAAGGGCTTCTCTTTGGAAAAAGGGTCCTCAAGATTCCTTGACTTGATGCTTTCCAGAAAATTAAAAGACAAGCCTTCGATGCTAGGATGCAAATCCCTTGACTAAGAAAGTAGTTATAGGCATTGGACACTCCTTCCTTATTGTTTAAGTCCTCCATTAGCCACACATCATTCACCCTAATTTTGGTCATGTGATTCTCCTTTATGCATTTGCCATCTTATGGAGAAAGCTAGTATTTCTATCCCATTTTTTCAACCATAGTTCTCTAGATTTCTATCTCTAACAAGATTCTTTCATTGTGGCCCACCTTATTGTAATCATCCAAGGCCTCTTTTCTATCCTTAGATAGAACCCCTTTCCTCTTCTTTGCACTCCCTAAACCAATTTGCTCTAGGGCCCTTGCTTTTCTAACAAAGACATTTGCAAAAACATCCTTATTCCATATCTTTAGATCATTTTTCAGGGCTTTCAACTTATAAGCCATAATGTGGTTTGAAAGAGCCCCTTACCTTCTAACACATCTACTATTTTCTTTTACAAAGTCTATGAAACCCTTTGCATTCAACCACTTATTTTCGAACCTAAAAAGGTTTTGCCTCTCCTCACACCAAACAAAATGTGAATATGATTCAACACAAGCCTTGGCAGATCTCTTTGAAGCAAATCATTGAAGTGGTCTTCCTAGCCTTGTGAGACTAAGAAATGATTCGACCTTGAAGCACATTGATTGTTTAAACCACCACACCAAGCAAATGGACCCTTGATTTGTGAGGGATCTCTCTATCTCAACCCTTGGGTCCTATATAATATTTGAAAAGCTCCTCATTGTTGTTAACAATCTTCTAGAATTTCTCCTTTCACTCGGGGAATCTCACAAGATTGAAGCCCCCCACTAGCACACACACAGACGCATAAACACACATCAATGATCATCCCATAACTCTTTTATGTTTCCTAGCTATACCCACAATTTTTCCTTTTGCTCCCATGGTTGGGCCATACACACTAGTAAATACCTAAACAAAATTATCTTTGCAATATTTGAACTGATAGGAAGTATAGAAGATTCCCACCTCCATCCCAATTAACTCTTGCACCATGTTGTCCCAAAACACAACAACACCCCTAGTTGTCCCCCTTGCTTCCACTACCCCCCACTCTAGAAATCTGCCTACCCTTAGACTCCTCACTAATTGGGGTGACATATGGTGTATTTTAGTTTCTTGTGAACAAAGAATATCAACTGATTGAATCTTGCGCTTTTCTAGATCATTTGCCCCTCTAACATTTCAAGACAAAATCCTTAACTTCATTGCCTCACTAGTACTAAGTCCAATATATAGGCCCATCACCTTTCTTTTGTCCCGCTTTCCCATTATAGTTAATTGAGCGCTCCAATTTGCAAATCTCCCTCTTAGTCTCTGATGTTGTTGTTGATCACCTCTTTTTCTCTCTTTCTATTTCCTTTTTTAGATTCCATTTTCTAATAAGGCTTAGAATTTACATCTTGAACCCCTCCACCAACATCCTTAAAAATTTGCTGAACTTTGCTAATTTGCAAGTTGGCCAATTGTATAGAGAAACGACCCTTGAGGGGTTCTCACCTGACATTCCCCTTTCATAGCATTCCTCTTCCCTAGATTCCTTTGCACTTGAGCAAATTTAGCTTCCTAGATAACTTTGAGAAAGATCCACCAAGCTCCTATCTCGCAAAATCAATCTTTCCCTTGATCCAAACTCATTGGATGCTTATAAGATTTCAATTCTCGCATGTGATGGATGCTGAAGGAGCTCTACAATTGATCTTAGGGTGGAATAATTCACCTAGTAAGGTTTGATGAAAGGGGGGGGTCACTCTAATTTGTTGTGATCTAAAGCAACATTTCCACATTCATATGTTAACTCCACTTAGCCTCTTATCCTAAGGGTGCTTATACTACTTCCTCCACTCCTTCCAAGAGGCGATTGCCTAAGGATATGTCCTATGTTAAGGGTGTTTCTATGTTTCCCTCAGAGGTGCCTAGTAGTGTAGTTACCAAAAGCTTCATGCTTGTTGAGTTAAGACTAGGGCTTAAAGAGCAGAGTATGTTCCTGGTGTACCTTATTGGTGGTTCATTGTGCTCTAGTATAAATAGTTGCAATGGTCCAAGGGTTTTGGTTTGTAGTTAAATTTGGAGATTTAGCGAGTCAAGAATGGTCCAAATGCTAGCAAGGCCATTTTGGCCATTCATGGGAGAAACACCGTTGTCACAACGTTTCTTGCCAAGAAGATCACTAGATCAAACTAATTACCATGAAAAGATTGTTGAGAATTGGTTGCATATATGGTGCCATGATTTGCTGATGTTTTTATACCTTAGGTGGCTCTCATCTTGAAATCCCTTATAAATAGGGCAAGGGTTACATAACAAAATGGAACCTAAAATTTAAAAAATTTGAAGGTCACTCTTTGATTTTTCTCCAAAATATTATCCATTTGGGAGATCTTCTTGGGGAGTGATTGTCTTTTTTTCCAATCTTCTCGTCTCTCTCTCCATTAGGCTTTGCCCAAAATCTTGAACACATTACCATTTACATGATCTTAGGACTGCAATTTGGATGAGTTAGAAGGTTAATCCATGTCAAACCTGCATATCAATATGTCCGACCCTCACCAATCCCAACCTTCAACCCAAACCTGTGGGGAATTTGGGTTACCATGGGTTGTTATTGGTTATCAAACAAAACAATTATTTTAAATCATATAAAGTATAAATCATATTATGAAATAAGAGATTAAAAACTAGATATCTAAAAGTTATAGATTAAATAATTATTTACTAATTTAATATGGGTAATTATTCATAAACTTAGACTTCAACTAAATACTTTAACAATTAAAGAAAAATGATAAAATAATTACCGTAATATAATTAAAATTTAATAAAATTTAAAGTTCTTTCCCATCATTTTTATGTTTTTTTATTTTATATTTTAATAAAACAATAAATAATGTAGTTAAACATAAATAAATAATGTTCAGGTTTGGGTTTTTAGCCGGAACTTCAAACATACCAACCCTAATATTTTTTTTTTTTGATAGGAAACGACAAAGAGATATATTGATAAAAAAAGAAGTACAAGAGAAGGATGAGAAATCCTCCCAACAAAGAAAACTAAGCTAAGAAAATACAAACACAAGATAGTACATAGAAAAACAAGCAAGCTCTCTAAGATGGACCAATCCTTAGGGATTACACACCGCTAACCAGTCAAGTTGTAACACATTAAAGGGAGTCCCCTTAAAAACCTTGGAACAGAAAGCCTAAAGAGAAGCAAGGAAAAAAAAAAGAATCTCATAGGTTCTCTGAATTCCTTGCTTTTTCCTAAAAAATCATCGCATTTCTTTCCCGCTACACAACCCGAATTAAGACGATACTCGCAGCTTGCCACAAAACTATGCCCCTCTTAGATGAACCAAAACCATTAAACTTTTTTTTTTTTTTTTTGATAAATGCGCACAATATATTAAAGGGCAAAACGCCACGAAGCATATAGGGAGTATACATAGCAGCCAGCCCCTCAAAACAAAAAAACAGCCCCCTCACCAGCCCTTAAGGAGCCGCAAGCCACTCCAAAAAGTCTAAAAGCGAGAAGGCCTCCTCTCCTATATACACCCTAGCCCAGCTCCATAAATTACATACAAAAGAATTTTTTTAGTTTCTGTATATCTAAGTAATCCTCCTTAAAAGCTAGCCTATTTCTTTCTTTCCAAGCTGTCCAAAAAATATACAACGGGATGGAGTTCCAAATCCTTTTCCTTTTTCTTTCCACAAAAGAGCCCCTCCAACTCCACAACACCTCTTTAACCGTCTCTGGAAACACCCATTGAAACCCAACCAAGGCAAGAACAATGTCCCAGAGAGTCTTGACCACTGTACAATGAACAAGAATGTGATTTACATTTTCCTCTACACATCCACACAAAAAACAACAATTAGCTAGCTGCCACCCATGTTTCTGGAGCCTATCCAAGGTGAGGATTTTTCCCCAAGAGGCCTCCCAGGCAAAAAAAGCAACTTTAGTGGGGACCTTGTCCACCCAAATGCACTTAAACAGGAAGGCGATGTCAATAGGAGCATCCAGCAACTTAAAAGCATCCTTAACCCTAAAAGTGCCATGACTTCCCCCTTTCCAAGAAACAGAGTCCTCTTCTAAGGAAGTCCTGAAGTCCCTCAACAAGTTGAGTAAAGCTCCAATCAGATCTAGCTCCCAGTCATTAAAATCTCTAGAAAAAATGAGATTCCAACCCCCTTGATCAAGGCTAGAGTCCCACACATCCTTAACCGTTGCATTCCTTTGGACTGCCAAGGCGAAAAGCTGAGGGAACATATGGGACAACGCTGCGTTACCACACCAATGGTCAGTCCAAAAATTGACCCTAGTCTCCTTTCCCACTTTGAACATCATATTTTCCCAGCACCAATTTGCCTCCTTCAGAATCTTCTTCCACACCCCCACTCCAAACGTCCCTCGAATTTCATTCAAAACCATTAAACTTGATGGACATCATGTCAAAGATGCTCTATGGGGGGACCCAAACCATCTTGACTAATTGAAATAATCTATGCCACAACCCCAACGTCAAAGAGCAATGTAGGAAAAGATGATCTGCTGATTCCCCATGCTCTATTCACAAAATACAAATATCAGGACTCAGAGCTTTGTTAGGTCTTCTCAATTATAGCATGTCATTAGTATTTACCTTCTTGTGTGCCACTAACCAGACAAAGGACTTCACTTTGAAAGGGACTTGAGATTTCCATACAAAGTTAGAGGGAAAAACCTGAGAAGATCTTGAAAAGTGGGATAAGGCTAGAAAGAAAGATTTAACTGAGAAAAACCCAAAAGAAGATAAAGGCCAAGATCTGACATCTGAAACTGAAGGTAAAAGATGCAAACCATCTAGTGATCTCATAAGGTCCTCTAAATCTTCAATCTCAGAATTTGAAAGGTTACGACGAAAATTGAAGTTCCAAGAGAAAGGATGAGTAAGACCTAGAATTGAAGAGATAAGAATATTTTTATCCAAAACTACTCTAAATAGTCTTGGATATTGGGATCCTAAAGGTTGATCCCCCCACCAAAAATCTTTCCAGAATCGAATTCTTTCCCCATTTCCTACCACAAACCGAGTAAACATGGAAAACTCCTGAAAGACTTTTGAAATAGCCTTCCAAGGACAACGATGTGACCATCTGACTACAGTGCTAGCATCCCAACCATTAGAGTGTGATCCATAAATGCTTAAGATGACTTGATGCCAAAGAGCTGTATCCTCTCTTGGGTATCTCCACAACCATTTCCCTAAAAGAGCAAGATTCCTTAGAGAAATCTTCCCAAACCCCAAACCCCCTTTTGCCTTCGGAATACACACTACATCCCAGCTAATTAGGTGATCTCTTTTGCCTTCCCCAATCCCAGACCATAAAAAATCCCTTTGCATCCTCTCAATTTTTGCAGCCACTGAAACTGGTATCTTAAACAAGGAGAGGAAGTAACAGGGCATGTGGGTGAGGCAAGATTGGATAAGAGTTATCCTTCCTCCAAAAGATAAGTATGCCTTTTGCCACCCATCTAATCTTCTTGAGATTCTCTCAATCACTGGATCCCAAAAGCTACACGCCTTGGGATTCCCTCCCAAAGGAAGACCTAGGTAGAGTATAGGCCACCTAGAAGCCTTGTAATCAAGCAACAATGCCAACCTGGAAAGATGATCCTGATCAAGATTGATACCATAAATATTACTCTTGTCAAGGTTGACCTTGAGCCTAGAAATGTGCCCAAATACTAGCAAAAGACTCTTGAGAGTCTGCAGATCTTCCTCACTAGTGTTAGAGCAGAAAATGGTATCATCTGCAAATTGCAAATGGGACACCCTAGTTTTGTTTCTGCCCACCCTGAAACCCTCCAACAAATTTCTTTCCTCTACTCTCAATAACATCCTGCTCAGAACGTCTGCAACTAAGGTAAACAAAAAAGGGGATAAAGGGTCTCCTTGTCTTAAACCTCTAGATGCCTTAACCCATCCTTTAGCGTTTCCATTCACCAAGACTGCATAAGACACCGAAGAGAAACATCCACACATCCATTTCCTCCATCTAGGACTGAACCCCTTCTTCTCCAACACATGATCCAAAAAATCCCATCTCACATGATCGTAAGCCTTTTCAAAATCGATTTTGAAGACGACACCTTCCTCCCCTGACTGTCTTCTCTCATCCACTATCTCATTGGCTATGAGGATTGCATCCAAGATTTGTCTCCCTTGGACAAAGGCACCTTGAGTAGAATGAATGGTTTCATGTAGCACCCCTCTTAGACGCCCTGAAAGCACTTTAGCTATTATCTTGTAAAGGCTAGTGATCAAACTAATGGGTCTAAAATCTGAGATTTTCTTTGTCAAACTTTTTTTGGGTATCAACACTATGAAGGAGGCATTGGTGCTTTGATTGATAATTCCACTCCTGTGAAACTCTGCAAACACTCTCACCAAGTCCTCCTTGATCACATCCCAACAATCCTGAAATACTGCAATGGTAAAGCCATCAGGTCCCGGCGCCTTGTCCCTAACCAGCTAAAAAACGGCCTTAGAAATTTCTTCTTTAGTGAAAAGGGAATCCAATCTAGACGCGCTCTCTTCTGAAATAGGGGACCAGTCTAATCCTTCAACACCCCAAGGCTCTCCAGCAGGGCTCGCGTAGAGCTTTTCAAAGTAAAGTAAAATCTCCTCTATGATACTCTCGGCGTTATTCAACACTAATCCCCTCTCATTCTCCAACACCTTGATAAATTTCCTATTTCGCCTTCTATTAGCCACTTTATGAAAAAACTTTGAGTTGCAATCCCCTTCCTTGACCCATTTCACCCTAGCTTTTTGTCTCCAAAAAATTTCTTCCCTCAAAATTAATTCCTCTAACTCCCTTTTTCTTAAGGCTCTTTGAAACTAAAAGATCCGAAGTAAGGCCCCCCTCTTGCTCAATGGCATAAAAAATAACTAAATCGTTGAGGATGCTTTTCTTCCTTTCATTTAGCTCTCCAAAGGAAACCTTATTCCATTCTTTCAAATTGGCTTTAACAAATTGTAATCTTTTCATGAACTTGTGACCTTCCCATCCATTTCCTTGAAAACCTCTCCACCAGTTTCTAAAATTCTCCTTGAAGTTAGGATGTTGCAACCACATATTCTCAAACCTAAAAGGTGTTGGGCCCCACTTGAACGGGTTAATTTCCAAAACAATTGGCCAACCCTAATATTTTTGGCTTGGTATTTTTCTAACCTAAGCCCAACTCTAACCTATTCAAGCCTTGCATGTGTCAACTTGAACATTGGGTTGGGCGATGCCTGTGTCAACTTGAACATCGGGTTGGGCATAGGTTGGATGATGCTTGTGTCAACTTGAACATTGGGGTTAGGCACAAGTTGGGCGGGTTGGACCCTTCCAAGTTGTAGCCTTACATGACCTACCCCTTCTAAACCTTGTTAGACAACCAACTTCAGTTGCGCTCTTAGGCATGTGGTGGTTTCTCAACAACACCTTAAAGACACCAAGGAAACTGAACAATAGGATACCCAGGAAATGCAACAATAGGTGTCATGTTGGTTGAATAGACTTCATGGTTCCTTTCAAAGGTGGTTGGTGAACAATTTAAAATGTTAATAGGCACCTAGATTGTTTTTCTCATAACCTAGATGCTCTAATTCATCCTTATGGGGTGAAGCTCTTAATTCTTGAATGGTCTAATGCTTCTTCATGGGAATATATGTGCATTGCAAACTGGCTGTCATGAATCTATCTCAAATTTGAGGGTTGATCTTAGCTAATGTTTAAAGGGACTTATGGCTTCTTAGTATGAGTAAAGTGTATTTCCCTTTTTTTTTTTTTTTAAATATTTTATTTTCATGCAAAATGGAGAAATATTATTAGAGAAAAAAACAAAGGATTTTTTTTCTTCAAGAGAATATTATAAACAAGAAATGCCAATAGCGCGCTCCAAAATATAAGGGAAGTATACAATGAAAGCCTAAAGATGCCTCCAAAAGAATAAAGGGACAACAAAAAGCAACACCCCCCCCCTCCCAATAAGAGCCCAACTAATCAACAAAATCTACTATAGATGGAGGAATTGGAATTTGGTTAATTCACCATGTACCCTATCCCCACTAAGCATCCATGGTTGAATGGTTAAAGTGCCCAACTCATAATTGGTGAATTCATAGGTTCAATTCCTTCAAAACCTAAAAATAACTTAGACCAAGGCTAAAGATTATAGAGAAAAGCTGGCCCAGATACCCACGGTTATAAAAAAAGATTATAGAGAAAGAGTGTTTTACCCATTGAACAAAATACTCTTCATTTTCAAACGATCTATTGTTTCTTTCATTCTAAATTATCTAGAATAAGCATAAGAGATCAGTTTGCCATGCCTTTTTCTGTTTTTTACACACGAAAGAGTCATGCCATCCTAATACCCACGAATGAGGGAAGCACCCAATACATGCTAAACAGGGAAAATTGTAAATGCCATAAAACCCTTGTCTTGACAAAATGGAGAAGGATGTGATTAATGGATTCTTCCGATAAATGACAAAGGAAACATCTGTTTGTCAAAGATCACCCTCTCCTCTTTGAATGATCCAAGGTTAAAACCTTTTTCTAAGTGGCCTCCCAAGTAGCCTCCCAAGCAAATAAGTCTACCTTTGGCAGCATCGAAGAATTCCAAATTACACCTATTGAAAAAAAAAAGTTGTACTTCTTGGCTCCAAAGCCAAGTAAAAGACTTTAATAGAAAACTTACCATTTTTCGACCTTTCCAAATCACCTTATCTTCCTCTTCCCTGCACACTCTCCTCACTTGCAATCTCATAAGGAAGCGCTCCATAATTTCCACCTCCCAATCATTTAGGAGCCTAGACAAGCGAGGGGCCTAACAAACCCCATCATTTGATAGGTTCCAAACATTTGGCACCGATGCCTCCTTTGAAGCAACAATAGCAAATAGAGAATGGAAGGTAGTACACAATGGTTTGTAATCACACCACTTGTCTTTCCAAAATCTCACCCTTCATCCATTACTAACTTAGAAAGCAACTCTACTAGCCAAAAGATCCCAATCATTTTTAATGACTTTCTATAACCTTACCCCATATTTTTCTCTCATTTTCTTAGAGCGCCACCCTCCTTCTACCTTATACTTGCCACTTATAAATTGCTTCCATAAAGCCTCCTATCCTTAGCATAACACCAACTTTATTTACAAAGAAGGGCTTTGTTAGGCATCGAGAGATTCCTAACCCTAAAGCCACCCTTACTTTTGTTTGAACAAATGATAACCCACCTTACAAAATGTGGTTTCCGCTCAAGGGCCCATCCTCCCCTAAAGGAAATCCTTTTGAATTTGCTCCAACTTTAAACCGATTGTCTTTGAAATGTAAAATAAAAACATAAAATGGATAGACATACCAGATAAAATGCTCTGGATTAGGGTAAGCCTCCCATATTTAGTGATATATTGTCTTCTCCACATAGCTATGTTTTTGTGAAACCTCTCCTCCACCCCATCCCACACTGCCATAAACTTAGTTGGTGTTATGCCACATTAAAGATTCACACGCTTTAACGGGAGGTGACATGGGGCATTATCTATGTTGGTATCCCTTAACATTGTGAGTGATTATCATGCTCTATACTTTGTAGAGCATCAAAGATTTCAAATTTTGTGAATTGCATTTCGATTGTTTTTATTTGGTGAATTAAATTTATCTCCTATAAAAAAAACCAATGGAAATCCTTTGCATGTACCAAGGGATATTCTTATTTTGAAAACAGGTGGTTCAGGCACATTGTGGTAATGTACTATTTGTTGCCATTTTACTTGGTTATAGGCTGAACTTATATTGATCTTCAATTTCTTTACTTTTCTGTTATTAATCAGTTATGTTGTTTATTCTTCTCTTAATTGTAGGTAGGACTTGAGGGGAGTTCTGTTGGGCAGTGGTGGCTGGATATGATAGGGAGAACTTTGGATGAAGGGTCAATATTTGAACGTGTTGGATCTAGGCAGCTGGCAGGATTACTCATTGCTGTATGGTGAGTATTGGTCAAGGGACTATCGTTAGTAAGGTTTAGATTCTTCTTTTCTTTTTTTGATAGGTAAAAGCAGAAGATAATTTATAAATGAGGAAAAAAGGGAGCCCAAAGTTTGGATTCTTCTTTTCTAATTTGAAGTGAAGCCTATTAAGGGGGTTCATGGACATTCTAATGAATTTCTAGTTCACTTTGCTTTAATTTGTATTTGATGTGGGTTATTGATGCTCTCGATAGCATGTAGATGAGGCTAATTGTTTTCATGGTTTAGTGTTTGCTGTGTGTTTGGTTACTAGAAAAAGAGAAGTTGGGAAACAAAACAAAAATGACAAAGTGTTAGAGGTTTGAAAATCTTTAAGGTTTTAGAAGTTTGAATAGATAACCAACAATTTAAGGTGAATGCTAGGATGTGTGGCAGTGGCGCATGGTCCTGGGTTCAATTATTGTTGCTGGTTGAATACCCTGGATTATGCGGTGCTGGTTGTGATGGGTTTAGTTAGCACCCCGAGGTTTTGGTCCCCATGGAGAGTCCGAAGGGCTCAGCCATGGAAGTTTCCTTGGTTATCAAGAAAAAATAAACATCTACAATTTTTTTTTTTGATAAATGAGCACAATATATTAAAGGGCTAATCTCCACAAAGCATACAAGGAGTATACATAGCAGCCAACCCCAAAAAACAAAAAACAAACCCTCTCACCAGCCCTTAAGTAGCCGCTAGCCACTCCAAAAAGCCTAAAAGCGAAGAGGACTCTTCTCCCATATACACATTAGCCCAACTCCACAAAATACATACAAAAGAATTTTTTAGTTTCTGTATATCTAAATAACCCCCCCTAAATGCTAGTCTATTTCTTTCCTTCCAAACCGTCCAAAAAATACACAGCGGGATGGAGTTCCAGATCTTTTTCCTTTTTCTCCCCACAAAGGAGCCCCTCTAACTACACAACACCTCTTTGACCGTCTCTGGAAACACTCAATGAACCCCAACCAAGGCAAGAACAATTTCCCAGAGAACCCTGACCACTATACAATGTACAAGAATGTGATTTACATTTTCCTCTTCACAACCACACAAAAAGCAACAATTAGGAAGTTGCCACCCTCGTTTTTGAAGCCTATCCAAGGTGAGGATCTTCCCCCAAGAGGCCTCCCAAGCAAAAAAAGAGATTACTATGATCTAGTAAAGAAGCTTTTGGCCACTATTCATATTTGGGTTGATGAACCTGGTTATTGGTCTCTCAATGCTTCTTCTTCCTTAGCTCTTTCCTTATTTAGTATCGATTTATCTGTATTTTCTATTTTACTCTCTTGTGCACTTATATGTTCTTATTTTACTTCGAATGAGAAAACATTTCATATCAATGTGTATCAACATATATATTTTCCATTCACCCCCAAAACTCATATTATTCTATGTTTGAATTTATACTCTCTTCATCTCTTCTCATCTCACATTTATTATCTAAACAAACCATACTTGCTCTTGCCAAATTGGGAAGTAAAGTGTTTGACCAATTAAAACCCCTCAAACTTTTTTTTTTCCTTTTTTATAAAATGAACAATATTACAAATTTTATAATTTACAAGAAGCCCTTGCTTATGCTTCTTTTATTTATTTGCTTTTTTTTTTTTTAAAAAAAAAGAAGTTTCTTTTTTAAATGGCTTATACTTCTATGTTTATATAACAAGCCTTTTAGTTTTTCTTCTTTGAAAGATGTTTTGAACCTTGTAGTACATGAGTGCATTGGTATGTCCTAAGTTTGTCCGGAATGTTCCAATGCACAAAATTATTTTTGACATTAGAATATGTTAATGAGTATGTAAAATGTCTTTGGCTGGTCTAACAATTATTCATATATAATACAACACACATAATCGTTAGGACCAATATAGAAGGCTTCTTGCTTTAGAGCTCCTTATTGTTATAGATGTTGCTTTTATAATTTTTAAGAAATGCTTTCTTTTTACTCTTTTTCCTGCAAACTTTTTGAAACATGACTTTGGTATGGATTTGTTAGATCATTTGTATCATAATTATATATTGTCAAATTGAAGAAGAAGGCCCTTTCAACAAATACCAGATTTATTTTATTTTATTTTTTATTTTCGTAATATTTTTATAAGCACAAACAACAGAATTTTTGAAAAGTATTTTGCAATTTATATGCTGAATTCATAGAGAAGGTTTACACTTACTTTTTAAGCATCATAGACTGGCTAGTGGATCAATACATCATTGTCCGATTGATAGTATATGAAAATTGAAATAAAAAACCATGGTTTAGTTCCTTGAGCTTTTGATGTTTTCCTAGAATTTCTATAAAAATTTAATAATAGCTTTTGGAAAACTAAAAATGTGAAGAAGTGGAAACACTTGAAATACAATTAGTTTTGGTTTCAAATAAATGTTTTATTTTGCTTGATAAACCATGGGAACATTTCTATGTTTTTGATGGAGACACTAAGGAATTTTAATTCATGGTGATTTAGATTTGGGCTTCTAAGCTGCATCAAAATTGCTATCTAATTTTATATATATATATATATATATATATAACACAATGACCTGATTTAATGTCCATGGTGTCTCCAAATAACCCTTCATGATCAATTTGGTTTTCCATTCTCTTTTTGGGCCAAGTCATCTACATTCTTGGTCTTATTAGGTTTTATTCCTAATTGGTGACTTAGCACTGATACTTGAAAAGAATTATGTTTCAGGGTTAGAAATAATATCAGAGCTCATGTTGGAGATGTTGATGCTGCTGCAGTTCCATGTGGATTTGGGCGTGCAATCGGTAATAAGGTATGCTGTCCATTTCATAAACAAGTTTTCATCTGTCTACTAAAGTAAATGATGGAAATCTTTGGGTTCAGAACTAAGTGTTCCAATGTGATGGATTCCAAAAGATCTCCATTATTCTCTAGATGGTCTGCCTTTATTTGCATGTGCACCCGCACCCACAGAGGGACACATGGCCAAGCACACAAAGATATTTTGGCACTTAGAAAGTGGTTCGGTTCATAATTGTATTTTCCTTTTGTTGCTTGCTATATTTTGTTCTTCTTATGATTGACATAGCTAAAGTTTGGCTTATCAGGGAGCTGTTGGTTTGAGAATGAGAGTGTATAATCGGATAATGTGTTTTGTAAACTGTCACTTTGCTGCACATTTAGAGGCAGTCAATCGTCGTAATGCGGACTTTGATCATGTATATCGAACTATGATCTTTAGCCGGCCATCTAACCTTTTTAATGCTACAACTGGTATGATGTTGTACCTGTTCTTGTCTTGCTCGCTTGCTTGCTTAATGTGTTTTTATTGGCTTCTTTATAGTTCTAGCTTGCCATTGCTCCTTTCTGTTGCAGCTGGTGTTTCATCTGCTGTACAAATGCTGCGAAGTGCAAACGTATGTACATAAAATTGTATTGCATCTGTTTGGATCTTTCAATTATTCTATTGAAGAATTCATTTTTTTGGTTAAGTTAGAAAAATACTGATATCTGTTTCTCAGTCAGCAGAAGGGACTCCTGAATTGTCTGAGGCAGACATGGTTGTATTCCTTGGTGATTTTAATTATCGGCTTGATGGCATATCTTATGATGAAGCAAGGGATTTTGTTTCTCAAAGATGTTTTGATTGGCTTAAAGAAAGGGATCAACTTCGAGCAGAAATGGAAGCTGGGAATGTCTTCCAAGGAATGCGTGAAGCAGTCATTAGATTTCCTCCCACATACAAGTTTGAACGGCACCAAGCTGGTTTAGCAGGTAGCTTTTGCTCTGAATTGTATCTGTTTCTTGATCATGTATTGGTTACGTGATCATGAACTAGATGTATCCTATCTGTTATGATTATTTGGTTATTCCTTTTGTCATATTGTTTGTGGCTCAGTCAAGTAATTCTCCTGTTTATGCCAATTAAAAAGGGAGTAATTCTCTGTTCCATAGAAGCTCATATAAAGGGAAGGGCAGGCATTACTGATCCTTATTGGTGTTTTAACTTCTCAGGGTCCCCCCCATAAGCACTTGACTCTAATCTTGTGTAACCTGTTTGCTAGGATATGATTCTGGTGAAAAGAAGCGCATTCCGGCTTGGTGTGACAGGATTTTATATCGTGATAGCCGCTCAGCTGCTGTAGCTGAATGCAATTTAGAGTGTCCTGTAGTCTCTTCAATTTTACAGTAAGTTACCATACAAACATGGGTGCTGATATGGTACCATGCATATCATATATATATGCATATGTGCATATCTGTTATTCTGTATTTGATGAAAGCCACCATGTTGGGATCATTTCTTCCATGCCTGTCATGCACCCCATATCTCGCCTTGACTGAAGATTGATAGCCACGTGATTGATCGACACTCTCCTTGTGACTGATGTTGTTTAATGAGAAACAAGGGAGATGACGATTGAGGGGCTGTTGAACTCTGTTGGGTGCATGAGCAATAGGAGAAAACAAGTGGGGTCTCATGTTGGTCCCAATGAAACAAGCTTCCCCTGTATTATTTCTGCTGTGGTGTAATAAGTACCAACTTTTATGCTTAGAGTTATTTGAAACCCTCTCTCTTCTCCCTCTCTCTCTCTCTCTCTCTCTCTCTCTCTCTCTCTCTCTATATATATATATATATATATATTTTTTTTTTCCCCTTTTAAGACTTTGATATCTTCTTTTGAACTAGGTACGAAGCTTGCATGGATGTGACAGACAGTGATCATAAGCCTGTTCGTTGCATGTTTAGTGTTGATATTGCTCGAGTAGACGAGTCAGTCAGAAGACAGGAGTTTGGAGAAATTATTGGATCCAATAAGAGGATCAGGCATATGCTTGAAGAACTGTGCAAGATTCCAGACACTATTGTTAGTACAAACAACATAATCCTTCAGAATCAGGACACATCTATTTTGCGGATTACTAATAAATCAGGGAAATATGAAGCTCTATTTGAAATAATTTGTGAAGGTCAGTCCACCATTAAGGAGGGTGGACTAACATCTGATCATCAACCAAGGGGTTCCTTTGGTTTTCCACGATGGCTTGAGGTAATTTCCTAGTTTCTCAAATACATCTAAATATTGTCTTTGTCATACCTATTGGGCTTTTAGCTGGTTTGAAGTTAGTTAATATACTAGCATAACCTAAAAATTGATGTGTTCGCAGCCAATCTAAAACCCAAAACCTAATCCATTGGTAGGGTTTAACCTGAGCAAAACCATATGGCCTAATTATTTAAATATTTAAAAGCATTAAAATCATTTTAAGTATATTTTAAGAAGCTGTGTTGGATTTGTGGTGATATGACTTAAACCTAAATATGAATTTAACCAGTTTACAATAAAGGGCTTGAGCTAACTCAATCAAATTTAGTTGGTTTAGAGGTCCATTTGTAGTTTCAATTTTTTGAGATTCATTCTTTGTGATTTGTACTTCGCATACTTAGTGTCACATGAACGAAATCTACTATGTAATTTTTCGTGTCTATGCAACGCTTAGACACCCCTCTAAGCTAGCCTTGCAAAAAACATACAAAACCCCAATGAGATTATAGGGCACCACCCCCAACTTGTATTTTATTACTTTACTAAATAAGAATACAAGACACAACCTTTAGCAAGACTCCCACAATAGCGCTGGTGAGTTCATGCTCTTTAGATCTCTCCTCTTCTAGGAGGCTTTCTTGTCCTTCTTTTATAGAGTGGCCGTTACCCACTCCTTGTTAGACTAGGAGTACACATCCTAGTTCTATTGAGATTCTTCCTGATTGGTTGTTGCACCAATCACTCCTACTTGGACTCAAAGTCCTACTTAGACTACAATTATAATTACAATAGGAATACGACTCCTATTCATACTCAACTTGTAATCTCACTTTGAGTCCAACTCTACATGTTGCTGCTGTGTGTGCCTATATAAGCAACTCATGTGCGTGCCAAGCCATCTTCTTGTTCTACACGTTTGAGTCTCATCCATGCCGAGACAACCGTCTCTATGCCCACTCCCCATGTCATTACGCACATGAGTTGCATCACACCTTAACTCCTTACCCATGGTTGCATGCTTTGGCAAGGGTCACTACCACCCCTTGCTTAGGTTTGAAGCCCATGACGGCACCATGCCACATCCCACTCTCTCTTGGTACAGTAACGAGTCACGGCATTGCACCTGTGACTCCTCATTTGTGCACAAGGCATTGTGCCCTTGTGCGTGGCATCTTGCATCCAAGCAACAGACCATGACATTGTGCTCATGGCTCTTCAAGTCGCCTCGCATAAGGCATTGCGCCCTTGTGCCACCATTGGGAGGGGAGTTCGCACACCTTGTGCCATTACGACTATGGGTTGCACACCACCATGTGTCGTGCAGCCTATGTGTGGGTACTAACAAGGCTTGCCTCATGTACCTTACTCTTTCGGAGGTCTTGCATCAATGCCCCTTGGTGTGGCCACGCCCATGTCACCATGCCTCACCTTGAGTCACCTAGCCTCCCTCCTCCCCCCGTAAAGAACATTTCAGATTGTTTTAGAAGTTTCTGGAGGAAACATCACCAATGCTTGAGGAGGAATAATGGATTTATTAAATAATTAGGAAAATCCATAAATTCCTAGAAACCCTCTTGTTGCTTGTGTGCGTGCCCCATGAGGGCAGCCTATTGTGTGTGTGGTCGGTGCATGTGGCCCATGCGCGTGGCCTGTACGCGGCTCCTTGCACTTGCCTAAGTGTTGTAGCCTGATGCCACAAATCCTCCACCACCTTGTTTCTTTCTTTAGGGCTTCCTCCATGGGTGCTAGGTGCTCACCCATGAGACCCTTAGTGCTACATGGTCCATTTCAAGGGTTTAACCCTTAGCTTGTTTGCTATTTTCAGACTAATATGAGAAAAAATGGGTATTTCTTATCAACAGTCTTATAGTTACTCACTTGGAAGGTAAATCTCAAATAGTCTCAAAAGTAATAAGTTTTAAGTTGACAACTTAAAAATAATTTAACTTAAAGTTAATTTAAATTATTAAGTAATAAGTATTAATTTTTCTTAAACACCCTCTTAGTCGCTTTGAGTGGAAGCAATCATAAAGGTTTGGGTCTAAAGTAACCCTTCTTGTATCATTGGTAGGCAAAGGGACGAGTGGACATGGCCATATTTGTTAATAAGCTAAATGGTAAACCAGTGGCTTACTGTTAGTAAGACGCGTGACTAGGCTTCCTTATCTTGGCCATCCTTGTCCTAGCCACGCCTTTTTTGATCTTATTTGTATGGTTAGGATGCTTAACATTGACTCAATGGCTACCGTTGGCACTTAATGCATATTTGTCTACTTGATAAAACATTATGAGATGAGAAAGATTGTTGTATCTATGCTTTTGAAGGAGTATGTAGAACTTTTATTTTTTGGTTTCGGAGTGGTTTGGCTCCTAAAGGCCAAACAATAATTTTTTTTTCTTTTTGTTTTTTTGGTGTGTTTTAATTTATTAATGCTTTAATTGAAAAATATTTTTAAACTCACTTATTTTTATTAAAAAGATACATTTATTTTAAAATGGAAATTATTTTAAATATTAATATTTTTATAACGTTGATTATAGAATAAAATCAAAATTTTCTTTAAAATAAAAAAGGATTAAGTTTTGATTAATAGTCATAAGTAGTACTAATAAAGTTTATATATATTAAAAATTAGGGTTAATTTTTGGAAAGAGAATGGAAGAGGAGAACATGATAGTATTTTTGGGAAGAGTAAGTATAATGAGATTAAGGTGGGGCTTGAGCTTTGGTCTCATAAAAGGGCATAGATGACCACATCCTCCTTCATTGCCCTAAGACAAGTGTTTTGTGGTAGCTAATTTTTTGTTGTTGTTTGGAGTGGTTTGGGTGCTGCATTCTATAGTTAAGGAACCGTCCTCAGTTGGCATAAGCCTTTTTGTAAGAATAAATGGAAAAAGGGTTGGAGGATTGGCCCCTTGTATGTGTTTTGAACTCTATGGAATAAAAGAAATAGGAGTTTGAAGATGTTGAACAGTTGAACAAAACAATCAAATTTATTTTCATGAGTACTTATTTGGAATGGGCTAGAGTTCATATTGTTGATCATTCATTATTGATGATGGACTTTGTTGATTGGCTTTACTCCAAGTAAGGAGAGGAATCTCGGTTTTTGTCTTTTTCTCTTCTTTTGTTTGCCTTTAAGCGCTTATTGTATACATCATATGTACCTTGGCGCCCTCCCACTTAGGTTATTAATACATTTTCCATGATTGATCAAAATTTTTTTAATCAATCTATTTTTGGATTAGTTAAATAACACATAATTGAGGGTTATGTAGATCTTCAAACACTAAGCTATGATGTAACCACAAGTATGTAGAGGGAAGTTTCCTCACCATGCAGCCCAATACCTAAGCAATTTCCTCCACATTAGGAACTTCCTGATTGAAACTAATTCACTTTTCTCCAAGTTGATTTTCAAACCCAATCTTGCCTCAAACCACATGAAAATCCAACTTGGGTATTCCAATTGCTCTTGATTAGCATCATAGAATATGAAGGTGTCATTAGCAAACAAAAAATGGGACAATTCAAGCCCTCTTGTCTTCTGCCCACCTTGAAATGCTAAATGAAGTCCTCTTCCCTAGCCCTCATCAAAATTTGACTTAGCGCCCCTATAGCCAAAATGAATAATTAAGGTGAAAGAGGGTCTCCCTACTTCAATCCCTTGGAACTCTGGAAAAAAACCAGAAGCTGTCCCATAAACATAGAATTTTGTCGATGAAATGTGCTACTTGATCCATCTAACCTACTTTTGCTCAAATCCTGTCTTTTCCATGATTGTAATCAAGAAATCTCAATTGACTTGATCACATGCCTTCACAATGTCAAACTTACATGACCTCACTGTTGGAGTTTTTTTATCCTTTATTCTATGACTTCATTTGATATGAGGATTGCATCCTACCCTCCACAAAGGCATGCTACCAGATGGATATCACCTTTCTCACCACTTTTTCGAGTCTCTTAGCCAAGACTTTTACCAAAAGCTTGTACAACCTCTCTAGTAAGCTTATGGGTCTAAAGTTTGTCAAATCCTCTGCTCCACCTTTCTAAGGAATCAAGACAAACAAGGTGGCATTTAAGCTTCTCTTGAAGGATCATAGGAATCCATGAAAAAGCTCATCATCTTGTGTTTTGCAAAATCCCATCAAAGCTGCCAAAACCCCATAGTGAAGCCATCAAGCCTGAAGCTTTTGCCCTGTTTAACCTAGACTAGGTGGCAAAAACTTCCTCGCTTTTTAAGACAACTTAATGAGTGGGAGCTTAGAAGAGTGGATGAATTTATAAGGAATTTGTATGTGATCCCAATTAGAAGCAATGGGGAGGATAAGATGAATTGGATGTAAACCAATAGCGGTATTTTATCAATTAAATCTCTATATGCTTCATTGGCGGTGGGGCTCTTGTGCAGAAACCGCATCTTGTAACGTGGAAAGAGGTTTGTTTGGAGAAAAGGAAAGGTGGTTTGGGTGTGAGAAATCTCTCTCTAATGAATAGAACCTTCTTATGCAAGTGGAGTTGGCGGTATGCCAATGAAAGGAGGCCCTTTGGAAGCATGTCATCAGTCAAAAGTATGGTGAAGATGATGGGGGGTTGCATTCTGGCAAGGTGAGTGAGAGGTTTGGTGTGGGGTTGTGGAAAGCTATTAGGAAGGAGTGAAACTATTTGAGTGGCAGGTTGGCCTTCTAAGTGGGCAATGGGCAGAGAGTGAGATTTTGGATGGACAAGTGGTGTGGAGATGAGCCACTTTGTGAATCCTTTCCTTCCTTATTGACCCCTTTGTGTAAGGAAGCTTGGGTGACGGATGTTTGGAACCCTGAAGGAGAAGGGGGTGGATGAACCCCTCTTTTCTCTAGGGCCTTTAATGATTGGGAGTTAGATTTAGTGGCGCGTTTCTTACAAAAGATTCAAGCAATTAGAGTTCACAGGGATGTGGAAGATAAAAGTGTGCAGGCACATATTTTGTGAAGTATAATTGTGTTAATCTTTCAGAACACAAGAATTCCTGAATGCCAAAAAGCCCCACTATCATAAAAGTTATGTTAAACCAATTGGAACAAGCTGCTTCCTTTTTAACATTTTCATCTAGCAAACTCGAATCGTTACTGTACTTTCATATTATTATGGTATGTTGTTCCTAGCACTTGATTATTGTAGCAACCTCATCTACTCCAATGGTGAGAAGTTGGATCTTATACTGCTCTTTTAGAGTCGAAATTGGCTGATTAACAGGCCTTCCATTTCAACCAGGTCAATCCAGCATCTGCCATCATCAAACCAGATCATGTTGCAGAGGTGGTGGTTCATCATGAGGAATTCCAAACCCTAGAAGAATTTGTTGATGGCATCCCACAAAATTGGTGGTGTGAAGACTCTAGAGACAAGGAAGTTATATTGGTAGTTAAGATTCGTGGCAAGTTCACCACTGAGACAAGAAATCACCGCATCAGAGTGCGGTACTGCTTCACGGCTAAGAAAATACCTATTGATTCAAAATCTAACTCCTCTAGGCAAGCACAAGGAACTGTCCTTCACCGATCTGATATTCAGCGCCTAAGTGGTTCCTCTGATGTGGTTGCTCACCTGCGGAATATGCACAGTCCTTAACGCAGCAATGATTCTGTCTGCACATCAATCCATGAGTAGGTCAACAAGGAAGATGAAACAATGACTGTGATGCAGTCCATCTGTTCAGACAGACCTCTCCCAGACAAGCATCTTGTTGTAAATAGCTGTGGAGCTGGTTGCCAATGTAAACTTGCAACAAGTTGAGTTTGCTCCCCACAACATTTTTGTTAGGTATGGGTGTCTATTCTTTAAACAATATCAGGTTTTAAGTTTTTGAGTCCAACTTGTAATTTTCTGTGACTTTTTGTTAGTGCAGAGGTGTATAGAAAAGGTGAAGCAGCAGGGTGGAATGTTATCAGATTCTTCCCCCCATTTGTGTTCTTCTATTTAAAACTCAAAGCCATTTGTTCATTAAAATTATGAGTGTATCTTAGATTGAGCACTATGAAAGCATGGAGAAAGCAAAACTTTTGCAGTAGGCTTCTTCTACTTATTATAAATGGTATATCAATCTGTGAGTAATATGGATTTCAATATCAATCTTCCTTCATATGTCTTCAATCTTAATTTTTTTTACATGGATTAGGTTTCTTTCTCTCCAGCTTCAAATATCTGAGCAATTGATGGCAATGAAACAGGCTGTTTATGTACCTGAACAAGAAGATAAATTGGAAAGTAATCCAGGGAAATGGAATTAAAAGTGAATTTGAATTCGAAGTGAGTAGATAAAAGGAGATGGATGATATCATATGGTTTGAAATGAATTGTCTGTATGAAACAGCATATCTTTTACGGTCAGGTGTGTCTACAATCAAAACGAATCATGTCTCCATAGTTTAATCAATTCATTGAATTAGACATGTATAGACAATCCAACTCTGATTAAAAGCCTCTTAACAAAAAGGGGCTTCCTCTATGTTCACTCGTAGGGGCGTATTGAGGCATCAAAAGAAAAGGAGCAAAACAAACTTCCCCATGAAAATACCACGAAGTTGTATCAGGCTATTTGTAGTTTAGACTGTCACTGAGCATTTATCCTTGTACACTGTTTCACAGTATGCATCTTTTTTTTCCCCTCTAATTGATTTCTCTCTGGATCTTTTCTAGTTTAATTTTCTTCATAGAATTCCAAATAAAGATTGAAAGGCTCTTGATAAAGGTTAATCTGCCCATCCCCTTCTAACATCGAGATTGCAAGAAAATAAAGGAGTTAATTAGATAAGAAGGAAAACACAATCTCGCCACCAAAGAAGAAAGACGAGCGATACAGGGTTAGAAAACAATCCTCTGTTCACATAATCTACCGGTCAACCTTTTTCTCAAAAGCCTCTGCCAGTGCTCAGTCAGATCACTAAGTTCTACTGCAATATACCCAACAAGTAATTCTTCTCCAGTTCTAGGAGTAGCACTGGACTGTTGGACGGTTTACTCTAAATGAAGTCCCGTAAAATGTGTTTGAATCTTGGCTCCAGAGACCGTCAATGTGACATATAGTTTGCATAGGAATTTTCACTATCACAGTACCAGATTTGCCCCTAAAATACCCCGACTAAAGTAGTTTCTGCGTCCCCTGCATCTCACATATTTCAAATAAGGAGCTGAAGTTGAAGTTGGAACTTGGAACTCCTTTTGATTTTGAACTAGCTGTTGGATCATATAATGAGACACTTCTCCTGTGTCATCTTCCCCACATATGACTAGATCTATCCCCCTAGGGGCAAATCATGCCATGAAGAAGGAAGGTGACCAACCTTGCAGCTGAGCAAATAGGCGAATATATCATTCTCCTAGTAGCTTAGTTGAATTTTAGTTAAAAATCTTAAAGACTTATTCTCCGTGTGAATCAAATCATTTGAGATGTACATGTATGTGCCTGGATTTAATAAGTGAAGTAAGGAGTAAGGACTAAAGAAACACACATATATCCTTTTGACTAAAGAGCATATATATTTTCAAAACAGAGACTAGTACATATAGCCTTTTACGTGATTTGAGTGTAGTGATGATGTTGTGGCTTCCAAGATAGCCCACCATTCCAAAGGAGAGGCAGGGGTGTTTTATTTGATTGATTGAATACAACGTTAACGGCCAGTGTTTACCCGCTCATATTTCTTAAAATATTTTCATCTCCTGGAAGAAGTCGTCTGCCAAACCCTAGACTGCATGCATGTATTATTCTGACAATCTATTCACCTCTACACATTTGACTTACAAACAAGCCCCTCCACCATCTTAAACTAGTTTCTACCCAATGGACTTGTGCTTGAATTGTACTCAATTAACACAGAAGCCAGATGAGCCACCCTGGCAACTTTCTTTGAATTTCATTTACATGCATCTTTCTTCATCCCATACATCCTATATATACCCTACATATCCTCGTCAAACTTTCTCCATCACCTCTTATTCAACGCACATATGTAAACCCAATCATCAACTTTTGTTCAATTCCTAATGCTTCTCTCACCTGATCACATGCACACACCCAAAAAAACACAAACATGGGGAAGTTATCTTCTTCTACTTCTCTTGACTCATCATCAACTTGAATCCTTCATCTGCTACTCAAGTTTACAATGCCATAAGAGTACTTTGGGAGCTAAACTTGACGGTCGAACCAACTCCACCCAAGTGTTCCTCAATGCATGGGCTGCGGCATGTGCTTTCACCACCGTTATTTTTGTGCCAAAATCAAGGAAGCTGTTTGCTTCACCCTGCTCTGTTTTCAGGCTAGTGAAGAAGAACCTACCCATATCACAATTCCCATTAATGGAACCCTGGAGTGGTTCCATCTGCAATCACATTTCTGAAAATCTAACAATTGGATCAGCTTTGAAGGAGTTTGTAGCATTTCCATCTTGGGAGGGGCTCTTGACGCCAAGAGACCGGCCTTGTGGGCTTGCAAAGCTGCAGGAATTGAGACATCCCTACCTTCCTTTATCTATCTGTGCTTTCTTAAGTGTTGGTGCACTCGTGGACTCCACGTAGGATCACAATAATGGTCCAATCACATTAAAATCTGTGAGTCTTTATTTAATTATTACTTCGTGCGTGTAACACGTTGCCTTTTGAGGGATATGCTTGTATCATTTATTTTACCTATCTGATTTCTTTATTGGGCTTCGCTTATTTACGTCATTCTTCAAGCCCCACAGAACTCTCCAAACTACCATTTACATCCTATAAATACCCCGTCCTTATCGACTTCTCCTCTTCACCTCCTATTCAACGCTTCTCTTCTTCACCTTACAACACGCTCCTATACACATGCATATTCTCCCAATCATCACCTCTTATTCAACTCTCAACTCTCCTCACCCCACACATGCACCCTTACAAAACACAAACATGGGGAAGCCCTTGCACATAAGTTTCTTTCTCTCTTTCTTCTTCACCTTCGTCTTCTTCATCTTACGCCCTTCATCCGCTACTAATGTTTACAATGTCATTAGTTTTGGAGCTAAAGGCGATGGTCTTACGGACTCCACCAAAGCATTCACTGATGCATGGGCTGCAGCATGTGCCTGCATCGCTTCCACCACCTCCATCATATTTGTACCAAGAGGACGCTATTTGCTTCGCCCTGCTGTGTTTTCAGGCCAATGCACAAGAACCAGCATCATCATTCTCATTAAAGGCACCCTGGTGGCTCCATCTGACTACCGCATTCTCGGGAAAGCGGACAATTGGTTCAGCTTTGAAGGAGTTAGTGGCGTTTCTATCTTGGGAGGGGCCCTGGACGCCAGAGGACATGCCTTGTGGGCTTGCAAAGCTGCCGGAAACCAACAGCATTGCCCCAGTGGGGCCACGGTACGTCCTAAATCAATTCCTTAACATTTTCTGTTTTTGTTGTTCAAAACTTAAGCCAATCTATATCAAAACATTGAGCTGAAACAAGTTTAAAAAATTTTGTTGTCTGAGGGCAGACCCTCAGTTTTACCAACTCCAACAACATTATGATAAAGGGAGTGCTATCAGTAAACAGTCAGATGTTCCACATTGTCATAAATGGCTGCAACAATGTGCACCTTCAAGGAATCAGCATCAAAGCACCCGGAAGCAGCCCAAACACAGACGGCATTCACGTCCAGTTATCGGCCAACATCGCCATTGTCCGCTCCATCATCAGAACTGGTGATGACTGCATATCAATCGGTCCAGGCACCCGTAACCTGTGGATAGAACGTGTGAAATGCGGTCCTGGTCACGGCATTAGGTCAGAAACTTTCACACTCTCACACTCTCACACTCTTACGCTACACCCTTGGTTTGAATGCGTTTATCCGGTCGAGGGAATGCTGAAAAAGAGTCTTTTTCTCTTGTGGTGTCGGGATAATGGGTGATTGCAGCATAGGAAGCCTAGCCAAGGACATGGAAGAAGAAGGGGTGGAAAATGTGACAGTTAGGACGGCAGTTTTTACAGGTACCCAAAATGGGCTCAGGATTAAGAGTTGGCCCAGGCCCAGCAAAGGATTCGTTAATGGGGTCCATTTCCGAGGAGCCGTCATGGACAATGTCCAATATCCCATTGTTATAGACCAAAACTACTGTCCTGGTGATGAAGATTGCCCTTCTCAGGTATATACGAAAATATTTGCAATCTTTAATCTAATGCTTAATATAAATGGCTGGTTTTGATTAATCTGTGTTTTTGTGATCTTATATAATAGGAGTCGGGTGTAAAAGTGAGTAATGTGTCATACAAAGATATTGAAGGGACATCGGCGACTGAGGTTGCAATCAAATTTCATTGTAGTGCTACGGATCCATGCACATTTCTAAGACTAGAAGATGTGAAACTATCTTATGTAAATGATGAGAGAGTCGCTCGATCATTTTGTAGATATGCAAATGGAAAGGCCTATGGCTTGGTCCAACCAGATAGTTGTTTCTAATTATGAAAATGGCAAAATAAATTTTGTATAAATAGAATTAACATTAATTAATTTTCTCTTTGTTTTATTTTAATTATGGATGGACGAAATTATACTTCCATAGCAAAATTTATAGTAAAGATTAGAGTGAGGGCTGGTTTTTTTTTTTCTCTGACATTTTTCACAAAAAGAAAAGGAAAAAGAAAAATGAAGGTTCTTAATTGTATGTACTAATTAACTTACTTGAGATTGAATGATAAATAGGTTGAAAAGTTAGTTGAGAAAATGAGAATTCAAAACTCATTTGTAAGGCTATGGTATATGGAGATATTTATACTTCTTTTCATATGAGAAAATATGAAATTCAGACCCATGTGACAAGCCAAGGCCCCAAAAGGATCGCTAACAAAATATTGCATTTAGAAGCATATTTACTTTGCAATTTAAACAAAAATGGGATTGTGATACCAATTGATATATGAATTGTGGCCACAGTAACCATATGACAGGGAAGCTAGATACATTATTGTGGACCTTGATCACAACTTCACTTCTATGGTAAAGCTTGAAAATGTCATGAGGGGGCATGCAAACATTGTTGTCCACATTAAATAACCAATAATATGTCCTGATGGTCTTTATGATCATACTACGACCCAACCCTTGGAATATACTAGTCTTAACGGCAAAGAGCTGACATTAAGATGTCAAACTTTCTTGGTGAGTTCGTGGATATAAAACCATACTCATTTGCAATCTTTTTTATGTTAAAATAAAATGGGATAACAAGTCATTGTTGATAGAAACCCTCAATACAACTGCATGGTAGAACCAAAGAATAGATGATCACTACTAATTACAAAAATGGGCATGTGGAAATATATAGAGTTGTTTAATTAAAAGGTTGATTGAAAACTTAAATTTGGAAATTTAACCCTTTACTTTTTCGCCTATTTTTCTTTTTCAAATAACTATTTCCTTTAAAATTTATGCGTAAATGGTAAAGAACATTTATGTCAAAAATGGATTAGTATTGTTCAAATAAAAACATTGGAGGAGTTAGATTCACAAATTTGAAGATTATTTCATTTCTTTGAACCAATTTATTCAAGCACATATTATAAATAAACATGTACGCCTACACCGCAATCTATATTCTAAATAGATGTCCTTCCAAATTGGGTCCGGAATAAAACTCTATATGGGGTACATATTTGGAGTGGCTGGGTGTTCTTAAACTATATATACATATTGGATTAATTAGAGAGAGCAGCCTAGATTATTCTCCATCTGAAGCAATGCGCTTGAATTTAATAAGTAAACTCCCTTCTGCGGAGTGATTGTACGGACGAAAGAATATCGATCCTTTTTAACCTAAAGCGTTCATATGGTGAAAACACAAGTACATGCATCAACTTTGATATGTGGTTTGAGTGTAGTAATGATGTTGTAGCTTCAAAGTTAGCCCACCCCTCCAACCATCAGTCGATGGCAACCGTCTCACAATCTCTATCTTCCCATTATATAATATAAGCAGCTACCAGAGTCCTTGTTATTCAAGGCAATTAATTGTAGGAATATATCTATATGCTTGATTCAATTAATATATACTTATACGTTAACGGGCATACGGTCCTTACCCTCTCAATTTTCTTCAAAATAAGCAACTGAAAGTATCAGCCAATCCCTCAACATTCTATGTGGATGTATTATTTTAACAAACTACATAAGAACCTCTGGCTACCACACCCTCATACACATTTGACTTGTAATTCGAATTCTTCTGGCTACAAAAAAACCCCTCAAAATTCTTAAACTGTCTGCTACTCTATGAATTCGTTTTGCTGAAATTGTGATCAAAACAGAAGCCAGATGAGTTGCCCTAGCTGCTTTCTTTGAATTTCATGTACATATATCTTTCTTCAACCCCACTACTCTCCAAATTCATGTATTCTTCAAACCACCCCTTATGTAGTGCTGTTGTATAAATACCCTACTCCTTATCAACTTTTCCCCATCACCTTCTATTCGACTTTTCTCTTCACCATACAACACACATATACTCCCAATCATCACCTCTTATTGATCATCAACTCCTTAATTAATTCTCCTCTCACCTGATCTCACACCCCACAAACACACAAACATGGGGAGGCTGTTGGACATAAGTTATTTTCTTTCACTTTTCTTCATCCTCATCATCACCATTTTAAATAACCCTTTTTCATCTGCTACTCAAGTTTACGATGTCAAGAGTTTTGGAGCTAAACCCGATGGCCTAAGCGACTCCACCAAAGCATTCCTCAATGCATGGGCTGCAGCATGTGCCTCCACGGCTTCCTCCCCCGTCATATATGTACCAAAAGGGCGCTATTTGCTTCACCCTGCTGTGTTTTCAGGCCGATATTGCACAAGCGCCCATATCACAATTCTCATTAATGGAACCCTGGTGGCTCCAGCTGACTACCGCATTCTCGGAAAAGCTAACAATTGGCTCAGCTTTGAAGGAGTTAGTGGCGTTTCTATCTTGGGAGGGGCTTTTGATGCCAAAGGACCTGCCTTATGGGCTTGCAAAGCTGCAGGAAACCAACATTGCCCAAGCGGAGCCACGGTACTAAAACAATTCTTCTAAATATTTCACGATGTTTGTCGCTCAATATATATTTAAGCTACTCTATCTTCCAAAATTTGAGCTGAAACAAGCTTAAAAGAATCTGTTGTTTGTGTCCAGACACTGAGCTTTACCAACTCCAACAACATTATGATAAAGGGAATGTTATCATTAAACAGTCAGATGTTCCACATTGTCATAAATGGCTGCAGCAATGTGCACCTTCAAGGAGTCAACATCATAGCATCCGGAAACAGCCCAAACACAGACGGCATTCACGTCCAGCGTTCAACCGACATCGCCATTATCCGCTCCACCATCAGAACTGGTGATGACTGCATATCAATCGGTCCAGGCACCAAGAACTTGTGGATGGAAGGCATCGAATGCGGTCCAGGTCACGGCATCAGGTGAGACATATATGTACTCTCATCCCACACCTTCATTTGATTGGTATACATCTAGTTGAGGGAATGCTGAGAAGTAGTGTTTTTGTGTTGTGGTGTTGGTATATGGGCGATTGCAGCATAGGAAGCCTGGCCAAGGATTTGGAAGAAGAAGGGGTGCAAAATGTGACGGTTAAAAATGCTGCTTTTACAGGTACCCAAAATGGGTTGAGGATTAAGAGCTGGGCCAGGCCCAGCAAAGGATTCGTCAAGGGGGTCCATTTTGAAGGAGTCACCATGGACAATGTCCAAAGCCCCATCGTCATAGACCAGAACTACTGTCCCCATAATCAAGGTTGCCCTTCTCAGGTAATTACTCCATGAAAAAATGTAACGTTTTCTACTCTATTATTAATACTTATGAACATGTATTAGTACTGGGTCTTAATTACTATTTTTCTTTAATAAAACAGGAATCAGGGGTAAAAGTGAGTGATGTGACATACAAGGGAATTCGAGGAACATCAGCCACAAAGGTTGCAGTAAAATTTGATTGCAGTGCTGCAAATCCATGTACATCCCTAAGACTAGAAGATGTAAAACTAACTTACACAAATGAGGATCAAGTGGCTCAAGCATCTTGTAGCAATGCAAGCGGAAAGGCCTATGGTTTGGTCCAGCCAAATAGTTGTTTGTAATTTTGAAAATAAGAAGAGAAGTGTTTGTAATGGGAATAGGATTCACATTTTCCATATTATGGATCGTCAAAGTAAAGGGTCCTTAAACCCCCAAACATCGGGAAGGAGACAAAATGCCCCCCATCACCTCAGAAGTCTCACACTGTTTATAGGGCAATTGCCATATCTAAAAATGTATGTACGGATATTTTTCTGCAAAGTGGGAAATCGTGGTTATTTCATTGTGAACTTAAATGGATTGTGTAGGATTTTCTAAGATTTGGTCCCAACAACTTTCAGTGATTTAAGACTTGCCACTTGATGGTTTCTTTTTTCAACTTTTTTAAATATTCTGAAAAGGGTTAACACATAATTCATTGAAAGTCAACCAGAAACAGCCATTCAAAATCAATTCAGAAACTTCAACTTAGTTTTTGTGGGTGGGGTGGTGTGTGGATTATTAATACAACTATACAAGAGCAGCCCATTGATGGCTGTATTGGTAGCACAATGACGGGTTTTTGATAATTGTACGGTGAATTTAAAATTAATTTTAAAAAATATGGTATATTGAAAAATACTTTTAAATTTATGATATTTTTTGTTACTTTGAAAAGCGTCAATTGAAAAGACATTTTTCATCATTTTTATATTAATAATACACATTTAAAAAGAATTAAATTTACATTAAAAGTGTCTCTTCAAAATATATTTTTCATAATTTTTATATCAATAATATATATTAAAAAATTTTAAATTTATATTAAAAGTGAGTCTTTATGAGACACCTTTTATAATTTTACAAAATCGAATTTATATTAAAAGTGTCTTTTAAAGAGATGCTTTTCATTATTTTCATATCAGTTATATAGTAAAAAAATTGAATTTATACTAAAGATGTCTCTTTAAGAGACATTTTCTATAAGTTTAAAAAATTAAATTTATATTAAAAGTGTCTTTTGAAGAGACACTTTCAATAATTTTTATATCAGTCATTCATTGAAATAATTTAATTTATATTAAAAGTGTCTTTTTAAAAGACACATTTCACAGTTCCATAAAATTAATTTTATATTAAAATGTTTTCCTTTGACACTTTTAGCATAAATTTAATTTTTTCGATAGGTGATTAATATAAAAATTATGAAAAGTATTTCTTTAAAAAATACATTTAATATAAATTTAATTTTACAGAATTATAGAAATACTTTTAATGTAAATTCAAATTTTATGGTATTGTGAAAAGGGTATTTTTTTTAGTATAAATTCAATTTTTTTTAATGTGTATGACTAATAAAAAAATTAAAAAAAAATGTTTTCTGAAGAGACGTTTTTAATTCCTATAAAAAAAAAAGACGCTTTTAATATAAATTTAATTTTATAGAATTATGAAAAATGTCTCAAGAGATATTTTTAGTATAAATTTAAATTTTTTTAAGAAATAATTTTTAAAGTGGTAAAAAGTGTCATAAATTTCTTAAAGTTTTATAACTTCGTATTTTAAGACTTATTATTTTATTTTTTTCCAAATATCGTTTTTTTAAGAATTATTTTTTAAAACAGCCGTACAAGTTAAAAAAAAAAGCCCGCATAATGACTGCTAAAATAAAAAATTAAGACGAGTTAGGTAGAGAGGGAAAGGGGTAGGTAAGGTAAGGGGGTTAGATGGAGCCAGGAAACGAAGTAGAAAAATGGTTTGCTGATTTTCAAGAGTTTCAGAGTTTCAGAGTTGAGAAGAGGTAATACTCCATTTCCATTCCCATTATCCCATAATCCTAATCGATGGAGCAGACAGAGGTCGGCAACAAGCAGATCATTTCGAAAAATTACACTGACCAGATTCCCAAAGAGACAGATTTGGAACTGAGGCATGGCAACAAAATCAAGCTCAAGGTACCAAAAGGGTCTGGAGCTTTCTTAGTCAAGAATCTTTACCTGTCTTGTGATCCTTACATGAGAGGCCGCATGAGAGACTTTCATGATTCCTATATGCCTCCATTCACTCCTGGCTCTGTATGTAATTTTCCCCTACCCCCATTTTATCGTTCTTTTCTGCTTCTTTTATTAGTGTTTTTCTTCCCCTTTTTGATATTTTGGGTATGTTGATGCTAAAGGTCATCGAAGGGTTTGGAGTGTCCAGAGTTGTGGACTCTGACAACCCCAATTTCAAGCCTGGTGATTTAATAGCTGGGCTAACTGGTTGGGAGGAGTACAGCTTGATTTACAGAACCCAGCAATTGAGAAAAATTCAACATCAAGATGATATCCCTCTTTCTTTTCATGTGGGTCTTCTTGGTATGCAATTTTTCTATCCATCTACTTCAAAATAGCTTATTGTTTCTGCTGAATTCGGCTAGTGTTACAGTGGGTCTTCTTGTATGCTGTTCCTAATTGTGTATTGTAGAATGATTCTTGTGTCATTTGAATCAATTGGGTTATTTTTCTTCTTGTCATAGTTCATAACTACCTAAAGCTCCATTTATTACTATTTCCTAAACATACAATATTATTCCCAATCCAATAGTTGGCAATAACTGGAATCTTACATTTGGATTCTCAGATATTGAGCACAGCCCTAATTAGATCTTTGTATACTAAATTGGGTTTCTCCAATTAATTTCAACTGTAGGCTACACTAACTGTCTCTCCCAAACTCCATATTTGAATCCTCTATAAGATATCTGTATACTTTTCTTTTCTTTTCTGGGTGGTGGGGTGCTGACATGAGATGGAAACAGTTTTGAGTATTTTTTTCACAAATATATGGGATCCTTTCCAGTCATAGTTCCCATTCAATCCCCACTCCTTAATACATTTTGTTTTTATGTTAACATCGGAGAAAACCCTTGCAAAACTCTCTAGTTCTAGCTGAAAAAGCAGCCAAGGTTCTAGGATCCTATAGTGCCTAAAGCACTCATCTTACCGAAGCAATATGCTAATGTAATTAACGTTAGGATGTGTTTGTAATTGTATTTATCATATTGAATTGGAAAATGAGTACTTACTGGATTGAAGGAAGGTCCCAATTTGCTGCCCCTGCTTTCAATGACATGTTAAATGAGTGTTTGGAGTATGTAATATGTCCAGAAATAAAATTGTTCTCAGTTTGAATGATTCTACTTATTAAAGAGTCCATGGTGGACCATGTTGACAACAGAAAATCTTTCCCCTAACTAGAACTTCACATTCTCAAAACACATTTCTATTCCAACAGTTACATCAGTTCTACTGTGGCAAATACAAATAATTGGATTCCTGAACACAACTTACATTTGATTTATTTAATATTTTAAGCATTTCATTGTTTTCTATCAACGTCTTGGAGAAATGACACAAAAATTGACTTTGAACCAACCAGTATATTGGCCTAAATAACAATTTATTAGCTTGTTTTACAATGCATTCAACAGCTACTTCTATTTCTTACCCAAGTAAATGTCAGTTTAGCATGTAACTTTGTGTTCCTCTTGATCCAACAACAAAATTCAGTGTGTTATGGTTGTAGATGTAGTGTTTCAATAATCCATTCTTTGGTTTTCTGAAATACTTGCTAAAGTAGAATTATTATTCTTGCAGGTATGCCTGGTTTTACTGCTTATGCTGGATTTTATGAGGTTTGTTCCCCCCAAAAAGGGGAAACAGTTTTGGTCTCTGCAGCTTCTGGAGCTGTTGGTCAGCTTGTTGGCCAACTTGCTAAATTACATGGCTGCTATGTAGTTGGAAGCGCTGGGTCAAGCCAAAAAGTGAGTTTCTTCCTACTAGATTTTACAAATCATCTTTTTCTTTAGAAACAACGCTAACATAATTTATTTGAGATGAAATGGTTAATTATTACCATGTGAAGAATACTTAATGGATTTATTGTTAGTATCAGCGGTGTGTTCTCCTTAAGGAGAGGTCCAATCTAGAATGTTCACTTGATGTTTTGTGTTCTTTCTTGGGATAGCATCTTTGTAATCTAGCTTCCTTGGTAGGAGGATTTCTCATCCTCCTTTTGTACTTCTTTTCCTTATATATATATATTTGTTGTTTCCTATCAAAAAAAAAATTGTTAGTATCAGTACTGATAAAAGGGAAATAAACTTGACTAGGTTGACCTTCTGAAGAATAAGCTTGGATTCGATGAAGCTTTTAATTACAAAGAAGAGCCAAATCTGGATGCAGCTTTGAAAAGGTCAGTAATGAGCTTTGAGGATGATAATTGTATGGCATGCTGCTTCAATGAAAAACTAAGATTCTCAAAATAAGGTGTGAATTCCCAAATGGTTGCTACTGAACATCCTATTTGCCAATCAATCCTTCAGTGGGCTGTTTTTCACTGAAGGATCAATCATAGGGTTCTATTGATTATATTTTGTATCAGAAGCTGCCTGTATGTCTAAAAAACCTCTTGTGGATATCCCTGTGCAGAGGATGTCTGTTATGTATTTGAGTTTGAGGCAAGATTCCTAGTTTAGAATGAAATTGAAGGTTCTAACATTACTGGGGCTTTTGAGTACTCCATTGGAAAGGGCAAATGTGAATATTATAGAACAATTAGCTAAATCTCTTAGTTCATTTGTCCATTCAAGTTTCAGAAACGGTTAACCAGTATTATAACTAAACCTTTTTGGCACACTTGACTTTGGAAATTCAGACTAGCTCATGGGTCTGCAATCTCAGGCTCATTGAAGAATATTATCCACTTCAAGTAGGACTCTCTGCATCAGATTTGTGATAGCCTATGTTATTAAGGAGAACTAACATTTTATTTAGTTGCAATGGATGCCTTTGACTAGTCTATCTGTACCTATATCAATATTAGTATTGCTTTCCAATCTTTGTGTCAGACTGATTGCACTAACATGGTTGGTTCTGCAGGTACTTTCCAAAGGGAATTGACATCTTCTTTGATAATGTGGGAGGTGATATGCTAGATGCAGCGCTTCTCAACATGAGAATCCATGGGAGGATTGCCATTTGTGGGATGGTGTCTCAGACTAGCCTTTCCAATACCCAAGGAGTTCACAACATGTACAATCTCATAACAAAGCGCATCACCATGAAGGGTTTCCTGCAGAGTGATTACTTGCACCTATTCCCACGTTTCGTGGAAGATGTCTCCAGTTACTACAAGCAAGGGAAGATTGTTTATATTGAAGACATAAACCAGGGCTTGGAGAGTGCTCCAGCTGCCTTTGTTGGGCTATTTTCTGGGAAAAATGTTGGCAAGCAGGTCATCTGCGTAGCGCCTGAATGATTTTCTCGTGTAACCCTTGGACTGTCCAGTTGAAGCAAACTTAAAGCTTTCTGAAGATTCAATTGGAGGGCAAATTTTGGCAAGGAAGTTAGGGAAAATCTAGCTTGTCTCTGTAACCAAGGTTGGTTGAGATTTCTGTTGAGAACTCAAAATACATTGTTCTGGTCTAAAAATAAGTATAAACAGAGATCCATATTGAACCACTGGGTTAGTTATTCATGGTATCAGAGACAATTCCAAGTACTATATAATTTGAATCAAATTCGAAAAAAAAAAAAAAAAACACTGGAAGTTGAGATTTTAATTTCTCTATATAACTTTAAGGTGGTACTGGTTTCATGGTTGTACAACATTTACATAGTTAAGAGAAAGCTTATTACATATATAATATCAGGACTTCTTCTCCTAATCAAAATGAGATATCACTGGATAAAGTCATTTCTAAGCCCTACGCCATATCTTCAACATAAACCGTACACTTCACAATAAACTACATAATTGTCAAGGAAAGCTGATGAGGTGTCCTCATCTCAACCTGTAGTGGCAATTCTTTTTGTACTGGAAGGCACTTTTGTCGGGTTCACAAGAATCAATCTATTTCATATGCTTTCAACAATACCAACAGAGTCCATTCATGATTAAAGAAATGAAGACAGCAGAGAGTATATGAAACCAAGCCAATTGAAAACTGGTCATGGTCCGTGCTAGCCAGTTGGCTACCATCTTCCCACCTGACTTTATCATTATAAATTGAGATTTAAATCTTCACCTTCTCAACTTTTATGATATATCATATAGATAAACAATAATTACTTGAAAAACAGTCTTGTTTTTCTCTTGTGCAGGCATATCAATTGGAGATTCCAAACCCTTGAAGGCATGGTCTTCCTCTTAAGTCTCCTGAAATCCATTCAGATCACTATGAGGACTCAGACATATAGCAAGAGCTCTTTCTCCAACAATATCAAGACTAGTACTAGGTGCCAAGATTTAAGACTTGCTAGATTGTTAACCACATATAAGGCCATAATTTTCCTAAACTCAACCTCAATCTAGCCTTGTGTAGAGGTATACATCACCTTGAAAATGAGGGAAGAAGAGATGGTGGCCAACAAGCAGATTGTGTTGAAAGAGTATGTGAGTGGGTACCCAAAGGAGACTGACTGACTTTTTGGACATTTTTTTCTTTTGTTTGCTTGGTTCTCACTGGATATAGTATATCTAAGGTTCACAGCATCCAGACTTCAAGCAAGGTGGCTTTGTTTGGGGAATAACTGGGTGGGAAGAATTCACTGTGAGCCTCAACCCTCAAGGCTGAACTAAAATCAAATACATGCAGGCATCCTAGGTATATTTTCAGGCTTCTACATTTCATTTCCCCCCTTTATTTACTTCTCTCACAACCCATCCAGACCATTTTTGTTAGTACTTGCATGTCATATGGGCATATTCTCAAGTTAAAACAGAGGATACAGACCCAACTTGATCAGATTAAGTTATCAAGTGCCAATATGTATATATATATTAGGACTTGGTATTATTCTTCACATGTTTGTATCAGCATTCTAATTCTTTTCATTTTAGGCGGGGCAGGATTTTCTGCATATGCTGGTTTTTCCCAAGGGGAAGGGGAGGCAGTGAATGTATGTTCAGCAGCGGGGGTGTTGGCCAATTTGCTGGCCAATTTGCAAAGATGATGGGTTGTTATGTAGTTGGAAGTGCCAGCACTAATGAAAAGGTAAATGCCTAATTGCTCTATTCTTGTATATTGAATCTACTAATTCAACCTTAATATGAAGCTACCTACTTCATCAATCTGCAGATTGGTCTGTTGATAAACAAGTTCAGATATGTCAGCCTTCAACCATAAAGAGGAATTATCTGCAGCTTTAAGCCAGTTGATCTCCAAACCTCATTTACTATGAATTACATTTCTTTGCATATGAATGTACCCACTAAAGCCATCCATCTCTATGTTTTTTCGGATGACAAATTCTTAAGAGGAAGGCTTGCTGGTCTGTGTTGAAGACATAGCTGACGGCTCAGAAATGGCACCATCTTCTCTTATTTGAATTTGGATGAATTGATTAAAAGACATGAAATTATCCTGAATTTGCAAATCTAACTCTTCCCATGTTTGAACTTGAAAAATAACTTATTTTTGGCATAAATTCTCTTCAACATTTTGATTATTTACATGTAAGTTTTAAAAGAGAATATTATTTTTAATTAAAAAAAAAGTTAGGGTATTTTTATAAAAAATTAGTTAAAATTTAAGTTTAAATATAAGAAGATTAGTTTACAAATAATAATTATTTCATCCTTTTTAATCAAATAACCTTTTGAATTTTCTAAAATCACAATATTAGTAAAGAACTCATCTGTCCTGCTTCATGGTAAGATTAGTTTGTTGGGATGCAAGTTAAATATTGTTGAAATTCATATAGAGATGGTGACAAGTTGAATAAGATTTTGTACATGTATAAGAAATTGGCTCTTCTGTTTGTAAATTTTCAATAATGGGTGTTAATTAGAAAGTGCCACATGATAAAAATAAATAAATAAATAAATAAAAATACAATATCTCATTGTCCATTCACAATCATCTTCTTGTTTTGTCCCTGTGACTTGTTTCTTTGTACTTGTACCATTTTTATTTTTTATTTTTTATTTTTTATTTTTCCTTTTGTAACTTTGTTTCATTTCTTTATACCCAATTGACTTGTTCAACAGTTTATATTTAACTCTATATTTCAGTCATTCAGATTTTAAGTTAGATATAAATTTGGTACCTTCTACGAATTTTCCCATCTGATGGTAGATTGCCCTTCCATTTGAGATAAAGAATTAGAGGGTCAAAGCAGAGAGTTATGGGCTGAGTTTGAGGGGGTGATGATTGTAAATCTTGTTGGTCCAGCCCTATTCACAACCCAACCCAATCCACACTTCAAGTTCCACAAAATGGAAGTGTAATATGAATCGGAGGAACAGAGTTGGAGAGTCAGCAGAATATGATCTTCATCTTCCATGTTTGACTGCCTTTTTTTTGGTTATTCTCGTCCTCTGACACAGTCGAATCAATCTTATACCCCCTCAAACACTGCATTAATGCTTCATCAACTCTCTCCAATACCCCTATAGAGAATTGTTCTTTGGAATATACTACCTTTTTTTTTGTTTTTGTTCTTTTTTTTTATATAAACATCATTAATGCACAACAAGTTCTCAAATAAATTATTTTCCATTAAAAAATTATCAAATATATTTTTAAGTCTAATAAACAATTTTTTATTTTTAAGAATAATTAAAAAAAAAAAAAACAGTTCCCAAATATGTTCTTAAGAACTTGTCCGATAATATTATGAAAAATATTTTTTGAATATTAGTTTTTAAAATTAATTTTTTATGAACAATATTTTATTAGATAACTTAATTTTGAAAAAAGAAAATCAATCAATTTTTCATGGAGATAATACCATAATGCACTAATGCAAAGGATAATATTATCAATCTATTTTCTATATTCTTCATGTTAGGTATGATTATTATTGGTGGGGATAACTTAAAAAGTTAAAGAATGGTGAGAGGCAGTGTGAAAGAAAGAAAGAAAGAAAGATGGATAGATAGAGCTTTTAGTATCCCAACTCTTAGGAGCTTTATTGAGTATGAAAAATATGAAATCCTGCTGTTGAAGAGAAATATTGTTAATTTAAAAATCGATAATGCTAAGATTTTTTAATATTAGGAAACAGTGGATGGAGAGTGACAAGAAGTGGTGGAGAGGTTTGAATTTTCAAAGGGGAAGACTTGGGAGACTTTTGGGAATGGACTAATGGAGGAAATGGGTGGTGGTTGGGAAAGTTAAAAAAGAAAGTCATCACAAACCAGTCTTTATCTTTGACAAAAACCACACCCACGATGTTTCCTTGTTGATTCTTTCAGTCTTCTGCTCCGTCTCCTCCTCTCTTTTCTCTTTCTGCTGGGGGAGTTTTGCTTGGTCTTTCCCCCATTTTTAGGGCTTGGGTTCCTTCTTTTTCTTCACCCATCTTCACACACCCATCAGAGTTTCAGGTCAGTTCTTCTCTACATCATCTGTTATATATATGTTTCTTTCTCTTTTTTTTTTTCTTTTTTTCTTGTTCTATCTAGTTATGTCTTAATTTTTCCTTTATTTTGTGTGTAACTGACAAAATTGAACTGGGGTTTTTGGATTTTTCCTGGGATTTATTTTTCAGCTAGTGTGTGGGATATTTAATTGTAAGGTATTCTGGGGTCGAGGTTGGGCTTTTTGCGCTGTTGTCTGTTAGTTTTCTCTTCAATTCTCTTCACCTGGGTGGTTTCTCAGCTCAACTTGACTTCCTTTTCTGGTCTTGTGTAATTAGGGTTAGGTGTATGTGAACTGATTCTCTAGTGCTGTGTTTTCTGTGGATCTTCTTTTCGACCTGGGTGTTTTATGAGCTGAATTTGACTTCCTTTTTTCTGGTTTTATGTGATTAGGGATAGGTTTTTGTCAACTGATTCTCTAGCGCTGTGCTCCAACTTTACAAGTAATGGCTACCTAAGTTGCTGGAAATCCCTCAATTTTGTCAATTATTTTGGGTGTTTTTAGTGGGGGGCACATGGCCTTGACTAGCAAATATCTTGTGGTTGTTGCCCACAGCTTGACCTGGGTGGTGTTGTTGAGTTATAGTAATGTTTGCTATGCTACTGAAACTGATATCTATTGCTTGAAGACTATAAAGGCGTCTCTTCAAGACCCTAATAACTATTTGAACTTTTCCTGGAATTTCAACAATAATACTGAGGGATACATCTGTAAGTTCGCGGGGATCGATTGTTGGCACCCAGATGAAAACAGAGTTCTTAATATCCGCCTCTCTGACATGGGTCTCAAAGGCCAGTTCCCTCGTGCGATTCGCAACTGCTCAAGCTTGACAGGGTTAGATCTTTCTAACAACAAGCTGTCAGGCTCCATCCCTTCTGATATATCAGAGTTACTCCAATATGTTACAACCCTCGATCTCTCATCCAACAGTTTTGCTGGCGACATTCCCCCAAGTCTTGCAAATTGTTCATTTCTGAATGTACTTAATCTTGATAATAACCGGTTAACAGGGACCATTCCCCTGCAACTCAGCCAGCTCGGTAGGCTCAAAACGTTTAGTGTTGCCAACAATCTCTTGACAGGGCAGATCCCAAACATTAACAGTACTACACGTGAGGACTATGCGAACAATCCAGGACTCTGTGGGAAACCTTATTTCGATGTTTGCCAGGCTTCTCCAAAGAAGTCCCGTATTGGAATTATTGCTGGTGCAGCAGTTGGAGGGGTGACCATAACAGGTATTGTTGTGGTCATCATTTTGTACTACATCTCACGTGGCGTGGTTATAAAGAAGAAGAAGAAGGAAGATGATCCTGATGGTAACAAATGGACAAAGAGCATAAAAGGACTGAAAGGCTTGAAGGCAAGTTTTTCTAATATAGCCTATCTTCAATAGAAAATTCATGGTTCTTGTTTTCTATAATTAAGGAGTTTTTCTTTCTGTTCTTGTCGTAGTTATTTAGCTTTATAGATTCATAGTTTAAAATTAACTAGGAAGTTGCTAACAAGAGAAGATGTTGCTATTCTCAGGTTTCAATGTTTGAGAAGTCAATTTCAAAGATGAGATTGAGTGATCTCATGAAAGCCACTAACAACTTCAACAAAAATAACATCATTGGAGCTGGAAGAACAGGATCGGTGTACAAGGCAGTGCTTCCTGATGGTTGCTCACTCATGGTTAAGAGGTTGCAGGACTCGCAACGCTCAGAGAAAGAATTTGTGTCTGAGATGAACACTCTGGGGACTGTGAAACATCGTAACTTAGTTCCATTGATGGGTTTTTGCATGGCCAAGAAGGAGAGGCTTTTGGTGTATAAATACATGGAAAATGGGAACCTATATGATCAACTGCATCCATTGGAACCTGAGGCCAAGGGCATGGAATGGCCCCTGAGGCTTAGAATTGCGATTGGGACGGCTAAAGGTTTGGCTTGGCTCCACCATAGCTGCAATCCTCGAATTATCCATAGAAATATAAGCTCTAAATGCATATTGCTGGATGAGAATTTTGAACCCAAATTATCTGATTTCGGGCTTGCAAGGCTCATGAACCCTGTTGACACTCATTTGAGTACTTTTGTCAATGGAGAGTTTGGAGATTTGGGTTATGTGGCTCCTGAGTATCTACGAACACTGGTTGCCACGCCCAAGGGGGATGTTTATAGTTTTGGTACTGTTCTTCTTGAGCTGATTACTGGTGAGAGACCAACCCATGTTTCCAATGCCCCCGATGGCTTCAAGGGAAGTTTGGTGGAGTGGATCACTGATCTATCAAGTAATTCCCTTCTCCAAACTGCCATTGACAAGTCTTTGCTTGGGAAAGGTTTTGATAGTGAGCTCATGCAGTTTCTTAGAGTTGCCTGCAACTGTGTCTCAGAGACTCCAAAAGAAAGACCAACAATGTTTGAAGTTTACCAGCTCCTCAGAGCAATTGGTGAGAGATACCATTTCACAACTGATGATGAGATTTTTGTGCCTTCCAACACTGCCGATGCTGATCTCCCAGATGAGCTTATTGTGGCCCGAGAAACAAAGGAGGTCCCCTGAAAGATGCAGGTAATTTTAAGCATGAAGTTTAGTAGTTTGATGCCATATGAGATCATTAGTATAGAATCCTTGTTGCAGTGATGGGTATATGCACATATGTAAAATATGTGGTAGTGCTCCAATCATTTGTTTTAGACTCTCTTCAAACCACCAATTGTATATATTACTTGCTGTAATGCTGAGATATTGTTCTCATCTTATAAGACCTCTTTGTTTCTAGTTATTTATAAGGTCTCAATAAGATTGTTTTCTGAAGTGTGGGGAAGGTCAAACTCCTTTTCTCCCCCACTTTTCCAGGTGCGAAAAAGAAGGGAAAAAGGAAATAGCTGTCACTTAAATTGCTACCTTCATCTTCATCCTGCTGGTCATCTGTGGGTTGTCCAGCCCATCAAAAAACCATTCTGTCAATATTCCAGCAAATTGCTGTTGCTCAGATGCTCAACTTAGTTGTTCCACTACATCTTCTCACAACAGCTAGTGAACAGAGCTTGTGAATGCAGTTACCAGGAGTCATCTCTAAACCGAGTTTTCTGGTTGTAGTTTCCATTTCACAGAATTGGATACAACGCGCATGCCCTTATATCTTTTGGTCCTTGGTTGTTTCTGGTAACAATCAGGTCTTTCAACAACAGGCTCGCAACAAGACAAAAGACTGAATTCAGTGAATACGGCTTATTAGCTCTTTGCTTCACTGTCGCTAAACTTAAATTGCTCTAAGCTGATTAAATAAGACAAGTGCCATCACTTCTTAACACTACAGCCAGGAAAAGCAGTCAATCAGACAAACCTCCTATGGAGCAAAGGTCATGCTTCATTTAGAGAGTCAGTGACTTGAGATAAGAACCAGCCCCACTGAGAAACTATAGTTGTTACCCACCTACAATCCTGATGGCTACCATTTAATCAAACGAGAAACAAAGTACCATAGCTGCTCATCTTCCCTTCCTGTCTTCCAGATATGGACCCAATATCTACTACTCTGGGGCCATAGACAGACAGGAAGGCAGCCTATTTGAATTGTGAAGGCTGATAGTTATACATCGGTTCATTTAGCACACATTTCAAATATTACAGATCTAACAGAGAGTGGTTTGGGCAACATTTAGACCGTTAGCAGTAAGTGGATGATTTAAGTAAAACATGTTTTCCAGTTTTGGCGACCGTGGTCTCTATTTGAGTAAATGCACACTGATCCCTTCTTGAAGAACCTAACACAAACATAAGAAACTGAGTTTGGCTTCAATTCTTTTCCTTGTCCAATGCAAAAAAAAATGGAAAAGAGGCTGAACAATTAAAGAAAAACAAGACCTACTTCAGATAATCCCCCAGAACAAGCTGTTCAGGATCTTCAGGGTTAAAGAGGAAGAGCATATCCACGGAGATATGTTGAATCCACCCCTGACTCCCGCACCAATGCCACCCTCCCAGTGCGTGCCACCTTCAAGAAACAGAAGAAAACTCTCATTCACAGAGAAATGAAGACAAAAAGTGAAGCCTGGTAAATACATAACTAAAAAATTACTAGGTATGATATGCAGCTGGTATTGATATCTTCCATCAATTGCAGCCTAGTCAGAGTATAAATTTTAGATGCAGCATAGAGTAATCTAATAGATGAGAACAAAAACTTAATTACTAATGCTTAAATCCTTTCCATGTACCCTGAGCAAGGGGAATGGATTTTGAAAAGGAGACATGGCAACAGACATTGAATTGCTGGTGCCAGACCCAGCACAAAATGGACCATCCCTACCCTAGGAGATTGTCCATCAAAAGGTTTAGAAAAAAGGATGAGGTCAAAGTTTAAGCCATTTGATTTAGAAACTTTCTACATCTAGAAAAACTGCAAAACCGCCTAGGCTATGACATGGTGACAACTGTAGAATCTGATGCAATGCCCAAAACACCAAACCCAACTCATCTTTTGAGCTTGACTGAGTGAACCAGGTAGCCAATCAATAATCAATTATGGAACGGGTTCAATACTCAGGTGGTTGGATTCAGCAGGTTATTAAGCATAACTATTTTTATATTTACTTTGTTAATATTTTTTAAATTCTTCAAATCTTTTATTTATTTTATTGGGGTTGGTTCATTTTGGGTTTAACACAAAAAATGGATCCCACATAAATTGAGTTCTTATCCTGTCAACAAATGAGGATACTATAGAACAGTATTTTTAATTGGCTGGTCAAGTCCCAAAAAATGTAGTGTTTATCCATGCATTTAAGTAGTCATTTGAAGAATGTTAGCAAATTTAAGCATGACTTCCAGTTCAAAATTTGAAGACATGGAAACACAAAATGAAACATAACAGTGAAGGTGCTTTCTACAAATTGGTGAAGGGAGTCAGATCACATTAACTCTAAACTGTAAGAGGATTAAATATATTCTCTACGCTATAAACAGAGGTTAATATGCAAAATTTAATGGGAATCAGCAAAATAACTAAATGTTAACAAGAAGTGAAGAACCAAGATTCTGGAGACTGACCTCACAAATCCCATAGGGCTCCAATAACCTCTGCAGCGCAACCATCTTGTTTAAATCTCCTGTAAGCTGGAATAAACGCAAATAGCTTTAAGTGCTAGTGAAACTGGGAGGAAAAATGAAGGCAAGATTTCAGGGATAGTGAAAACACCAGAAAAATACAGGTAATCACTAGCACTGCAATACTTTGGAGCCCCTATAAATCAGGTAGCACCAGGAAAGTATTTGTGCAAACTATAATTTTGTACTATTTGTACATCATAATCTGGTTAAACTCCTAACGCAAACCATGTTGATACCAGTAGACAGTCAGCTGAAATTTTCATACTTAGGAAGCAAGAATGAGCATAAAAAGCCTAGAAGTAGTTTGATTTTGATTAAATCGATAAAGAACGACTAAAGATGTTAGCCATGGTGATATTGGCCATAGTATACTCAAATTCTTGAGCTCATATGTCTTCTTGAAACCCTCTTATTACAAGATCATTGAGACAAAGAAGATACATGTTTCTCATAGCAAACAAATATTTTGTTAAGAAAGGAAAATGATCCTCCAAAGCAAAAAAAAGGGAGAAAGAAAAACAGAAAACAGAAGAATCCATGCAACACAAGCCAGGGAGAGTACTCTCAGGGAATAGAGAAGCCTCTCATGAAGTCATCCAAGGAAGTAACCCTCTCCTTCGCCTGCCTATTAGCTTCCTCATTTCCCGTTAACTTCTGAAATGCAATATGGTATCTCCCCAGTTCTCTAGCAGTCTAGGATAATTGTAATCCACTTGAACATTCTAGGCTTTCTAGGTAAGGCTTCTATAAACCTAAGTGTTATTCTTGTTTTACTTTTGTTTATTTATTAGTAAAGATGAAGGGTCCTTGTTGGGTGTGGTGTGGTCTGCTGGTGCTTGTAGTTGTATTTTTTTATCTTCTTCACCTTTTGGCATACCCTTTTTTGTTAGGTGTCTTAATTAATAAATTCTTCTTTCCCTATCAAAAAAATGAAGGATCCTCGCCAAGCCTCAACCCTAGTATAGGATAAATTACCATTGAAAACTAGACCAATTCTTGTTTGGAACTAGAAGAACAAGGAGGCCAGTTGAGTGATGCAGTGCCCAGAACTGCTTATAGAATTCAGGAAGGTGAATATAAGAAATAAAGAGATACTGCTAGACCAACAAGAGACATTTAGGTAAACCATTTTCACCTCTAGGGTAATTGTGTGATCAGACACATCAACAGCTTTGGCTCGGAAAATGCTAGCAATATCAAGAACATCCCTCCTAGCAGCAGTGTTTACAGCAATCTTTATCAACATCAACTCTCGTTCTGCAAATGGCATGTGGGTAATATCGCGAACCTGAACAAATCACCATTGTATTTTTTTGAGAAGTTAGGCATTGTGGAAAAACAAGTACCCAATGATATCCAGTTTTTCCCTCATGACTGTGCTTGTTTCAACTTTCAACATAAAATAAGTTGAGCGAAAATTTTTCCAACAAAAAATTTAGGAGCCATATCAAAGAAGAATGAACCAAACAAAGTAATGGACAGAAATGAGAAGTAAAGGTATCTTAAGAACCATGGATTGTTTTGAATAGCAACAGAGAACTTGAATCAGGAAAATTGTAAGAAGTTGCAAGTTTTGCATTCCCTGATTGGATTCTTCCAAGGGATCGATCGGTTTCATGGAAGGCCCTTAATTTCTTGTCTCAATGCTGAAAAATTGGTAACTCTCACCTCGTGGAGATCTATTAACTTCTGAAGTTGCTGAACCAATTTACTGATTGACTCATCAGTTCCAGGAACAACAGTTGTAATACGAGAACGCCCCTCCATTTCAGCAGGTCCCACAGCTAGACTCTGAGAGCATGAAATCAAGATGACCCTCAAATCAGTATCTCATGAGAATCAGAAAGAACAAAGAAACAAGCACAAATCAAAACCAACCTGAATGTTATAACTTCTTCGAGAGATAACCCCAGTAACTATGTTGAGAACCCCAGGAGTATCATTCACTAGCATAGATAAAGTGTGTGATCGAAGCCCACTTGACTGAATTTTTCAAATTGAGAAAACAATAAAACATGTTGATATTGACGAGGATGGCTTAAGCTTTCAAATGAAAAACTCACTTCCAAATGTGGAACTGATAAAGGAGGTTTCTTTTAAAATTTTTATATCTATCTCAGGCAGTATCTACGAAAAAAAAAAAGAAGGTTTTTTTTGTTCTTATTCTAAATACTCAATGACTAGACTGAATGCTCGCTAAGGTCTGTCAAGGTTACGTCGCTTCTGTACAGTTTTTGGCTAAGTATGAGTTGAACATGGTAAGAAACAGTTGAAGTAAAATGTAGAGGAATCCTCCGTAGCAAATAGATATCTTACATCTTCATCATTCAGAGCACCCCAGTGGGGATCAAGAACTTGATTAACAGCAAAGTCATTGAAAGGCTCCACTGGATAAACATCACCCTTCATTAACAAACTAACATTTATCAATGGTCAATTCAAAATAGCTGATGATTTGGAGAAAAATTTATACAAGATAAACAAAGATCACAGAAGAATATACTATAATCATGGTATAGATTTAGTAAAGAGAGAGGAACAGTGTCAAATGAGAAGGATGTATCAAAATAAGACCATCTGCTCTCACCAGCATAGCTCTGTTAAGTTAACCTTTGGCAAAGAACTTCAAACACATAAATCAGCACAATTTGGCTGGACACGCATCCTACAGATGAACATTTTTCTTTTGCATAATTGGTCATGGCAGAGCCAGTTCACCACTTACAGAATCACACAGTAGTATTTGAATGAACATCTTCCAATCATTGATTATTGACTATGAGATCCAGAGAAAGGTACATTGATTAAAAGCGTATGTTTTTGGTAAATGATTAATTTTATCAAAAAGATCAAAAGGAAGGACCCATCAGTAACCAAAGAAAAAAAAAATGCTGGTACACAGACAGCTGCTTAAGCACTCTGGAAGATATCAAAAGAAGGAAAAGAACAACAAAAGAAAACCAATAAAATCTTTCAATCGCTAACAGAAGGAAATAATTTTGTAATCTGAATTTGGGTTTGCAAAATTATGATGTTGCTAACTTGCAACTAAAGGTTGAGCTGTGCAAAACTGTTTAAGAAAAGAAATCTTAAAATATGATTGAAAAGTCTCACCAGGAATGGATGTTATTAGGAATTATTCCTGAATAATCTTGCAAAGTCCAAAAATACTCCAAATGGTGAATATCACAACCATGAATCAACATATCTTTCTAATATGCTTGCTTTCATCAAACTTAATTTCATTCTTGAATTTTTCTTAGTTCTTGAAATTCTTGGATATGCTTCCTTTCACCAAACTCAATTTCATTCTTGAATTTTACTTAGTTCTTGAAATACTTGCCAATTTTTCTGTCTCCTTTCATCCTAATCAGGCAGAAACATTATAATTTAATACAAGTAAAAATACATAGAACATCACTTTGATCTTTGATGAGAAATCTGAAGTGTCACTTAGACCAAGTTGAGTAGACACTCTGGTCGGTATCTGCACGCTGATATATAACCTCTCATAAAATAGCCATGTTTTCACCTGCACATTTTCAACTGCAGCCCTTTTGTTCTTCTCTTATAAGTAGTGAACATTGACCAAAATAATCCTGAAAAATATCAATTTCCATGGAAATTTTAAATCATGGCGACAAGCACATCACATCATAAGAGAAGAACCATGTGTTATTGTTTCTTCCTCAAATGTGAGCTTGAAATATTTCTCTTTGTGGAGCTCTTCTTCTCATTTTTTTATCAGATTTCCTATGCTATAGAAGGATGTCTCATCCTTCTTGACCATTCTACTTAATAAAAATGAATTAGTTTTGTTTCTGATAAAAAAGAGATTAGAGTAATGACCATTCCACAAAAACTAGCATTTTGCATCTCCAAAGAATTCAACTATTAATCAAAAGCTAAAAGTCAATGCATACAATTGCCACTTCTGGGAAGCCATTTGATTAAAATCACCAAGCTATTGATAGTACATACTTTAACTTCCTAAAAGATGAATAATTTGTATCATAAAGTTGCCTATAAAAATTTGTATCATAGAGTTGATAATAGATTTTGGTCTGTTGAAGATGCAAAATATACTCATCCAACATTTTCTGAATTGATAAGCTTGTTCAATATTTGCATGTGGGGAAATGGTACCCACCATACACCGAGATACCTTCTAATAGACTTCCAGAGGAATTTCTTATTCAGAATATAAACAAGAAAAAGAAGAGACATGGATGAGATACCATGATCCGGACCAAACAGGAGGTGGGTGTGCAATTAGGAAATGTGTACTTGAGGGAAGTCTTTACTGCCAATTGCTGGGGGAGGTTTTCCAGAGGGCAAACCTTGCAGGGGCATCTAACTGCCAACAGTGTATATGGTCTTCATGGATGCTAATGAGTTTCAAGGAGTACATCATCTCTACCTTCAGAAATCTCCCAAGAGTATTCAAACTTTTCCCTTTTCAATCTTATTCATTATTGGTAAGCCTAGAGTTCACCTATAAGATCTTTCCTAGGAGACCACTCCCTCAAAACTCATTCCATCTTTTTATCAGGTCAAAACTCTGTTTAGAATGTACAAAGAAATAAAAAGGTAAGAAGAGGAAAGAACAGGGCAATATTAACAGCATGCAAAAACCCTATAACAGGGCCCCTATACCAAGGTCATACAATACTGGTCTCAAGGAGGAAGATGGTCTCTTATGAAGTCCAATGCAGAAGAGATTTCTCTATTAGGCAGCCTATCGGCTTCTTTATTTGCTTTCAGGCTTCCATGAGAAAGAATAGTCATCCAGCATAGAGATGGATATTGGAGTTTGGGAAGCCAAGGTTCCCTTAAAAGCATTCTCATGGCTGGTTTCCATAAAAAGGTTAATAATAATGGTTGAAGCATTATTATTTAGGTAACCCGGGTCAATTGGAGAGGTGATAAGAGACCATAGTGGTTCAGTGGTGAGAATATTTTCAAAACCAGAAGGAGAGGGTTTTGCCATCAAGGTAGAGAATTTAATTCTTTTATCTTTCTTACAGATGGAAGGGGACTATGCCATTTTGATATCTTTGGTGACTAAATCCGAGAAAGGGCCTTTGAGCATGATGGGTGGCTTTGTCAAATTCTAGATGTTGTTTATGACTAGGGTTGTTCTTTCCCTTGGTATCCTTGTTCAGCTAAAGATATCACTGATCTTGTAGCAAAAAGAGGAGCCAAGCATTCAGGCCTGTTTTATGGGGGATTTTTTTTACCCCCCTGAGGAGTGCAAAGTTGGGCTAACTGTACAAGTTCATGTTATATCCTTGTGATATATACCTGTCCTCTTGCTTCTATTTTAAAAGTTTATATTTCCTTTTTGGATAAGTCCTGCATATTCTGAAAAGATCTCTCTTCCATAATTTGTACTTAAAAATTCATATCAATGAATTGATTTGTCTCTGATTAAAAATAATGAAAGCCTCCAAAAAGAAGGCAAAAGATAAGTCTTTAGCCCTTGATAGGTGGTGTTTGACCTGGAAAAATGGTAAAAGCATTCATTGTCTGACTCTTCACTGTCCTATGCCCAATGCCTTACAGAAGCATTTGTTTTCTTTGTTGGCATAGACTACATTGCTCCATGGATCCTATATTTTATTGGGTCTTCTACTAAAGGATTGGAACCTCCTCCCAACCCAAAAGATATAAAAAGAATTAAATTATTTATTAAAAAAAAAAAAAAAAAACTAGATAATCGTTATTTGTGGAATCTGGATCAACCTGGAATATGTAGAATTTTTAGGGACATTGCAAGAAATATCATCTTTATCCTATCCAGGCCAGCAAGATAGGTGTGTGTCATCAAAGTGGAAACCGTAGCACCGTTAGAAAGGGTTGAGAGACGCTTGAAAGTTGAGCTTAGAGATTTCTTTGGTGGAGAGGGGATTCTACAGTTATTATTTCTAGGGTGAGGCAAGTGGCTTTGGCCCTTGGTTGCAATTCATGAGGGAGATCAAAGATCTTATCCAAACTTTGCGAGTGGAAGAGGGATGTGCAGGATAAAGGCCAATCAAGAAACAGACACTCTTGCCCGAAGACAGGCTTTGACTAGAGAAATTTTTTACAGGAACCTGTATGCTTCATTGATTTTTGTTCTAGCAGTTCTATTTTGATGCTTGTGATAATGATGGGCTGCTTAGGGGCCCTGTTTACGGCTCTTCTGTTTGTCTTTTTCGTTTCCTTTGCTTTAATAATATTTTTGCTCCATTTAAAAACAAATTTGAAAAGGAAAGGAGAAAAAGAAGAAGAAGAAAAACTATGCATTCACTTGTAGAATGAAACAAAAACCATACCCCTGGGGATGTGCTGGGATTGCCATTAAGTGGTCTCTTTACATTCCTGACAAGAGCATTAACAGGAATTGTCTCTTCAAGATCTGGATAAGAAGCTGCAGAAAATCTCCAAAAGGGAGCTGTCTCTCCCATCTTTTCCCTTCTCAGAGCAATCTAAAACATGAGGCACATACTTGATGTTATCAACAAATCCTCGTTAAATACTTGAAGTTTACATACTAATAGAGGATATAACGAGAAAGGAAATAAAATGAGGTTATTTACAAAACTAGTTTTTTTTTTCTTGGGAAATCCAGTATTAATCAGGCAATGTGTTATCATCAAGTAGAGAATGGGACAGGATTCCAACTTTCCAGCCTTCATTGGGTCTGGGACAAGATTGGATTTTGACAATCCCACCCTGTTTATTCATATAGGGTACAGAAACTAGGCAACGCAGCTCAACATGTGCATATTTGTGAAGCCATTAAGGCCTGGCTGAAGTGATAAAGGGTTGGGAAGGATTTGTGGGAGGTTCCAAATTCAAGTTCCAATTGGGACAAAAATTTACCTATTAAAAAAAAACGTGGACGTTTTTGGTAGTCTCTGCTCTTAACAGCTTGAAGATCACTAAAACTCTCCCCTAATACAGCATATTTATGTATAGCTTGTTCATTTCTGTATTATTTTTTATTAGTAAAAGCATTATTATGTTTTAGAACAAATAGAGAGCATTTCAAGTAAAATATCATACCTTTCCAGTTCTGGCAAGTTCTTTAATTCCAAACTTGCTTAAATTTCTCTGCACAGCAACCATTTTTCCAGGATCTCCAGTAACCTGAGTCATCCACATGGAAATACACTGACCTATAAGAGCATGAACTGACCAAAAAAAATGGTAGTAGTCTAAAAATTCAAATTTTAGTAGATTTAAAGGGATTTTATTCATCAGAAATATTTTCAATGTAGGGACACATAAAAGACTCTAAACCTACAAATGAAGCATGGATCAACCCAAACAGAAAAGCACATCTTCTGTGTTGGGAAGTGTCTCATAATTGGTATACATTTCTTTTTGTAAAAAATATTTTATAGAATATTTTATATTCATATATCATTGTAATATTCAATTTCTTTATGAAAAAAGGAAAGTTACAAGAAATATCTCTATAAATATTCTAGGTCATGAGAGGAAACAGGAAAGAGATGGATGTGGGCTTGCAAAGACCATACGTGGTGGATAGAGATGTGAAGACAAATGAGAGATACTAGGTGGAGCAAAAAGGCTTGTGGTTCCAAGTGTAGATACAAGGAATGGGGAAACAAAGGATGTTTTGAAAGCCCAATAGTTGTATCTGGTTTTTGTCCTCTGAACTATTATGTATAGTGAAATGATTCTTTCTCATTCATGAATATAGGCATGGTTCACTGAACCACATTAAAACCTCATGTACCTTTGTGTGAATTATTTCATCTTTGTATTATTGAACTAACATGTTTACATTAAAGCTTCTGCTAACACAACATTTTATATGCAATTAAGATCTCAGACATAAAATACAAAAGCACATGAAGCACCAATAGTCCATATGCACATAATCAAAGGACATAGGGCTTTAGAATTCAACCAAATTATAGGGAATGTAGGTCTTTTCTTTAGGTTGGGTTAAGCTAGCAATCCATCCCTCAGAAGTCAAAATGACAAAAGTTGCACAAAGTACTTGTACATATGTGCATATAAGGATGTACGCTAAACCCCAATCATTCATATATTCCAAGAAACCTAGTTTTAAGGCTCATGAGGTGAACATGTTTTTGTTTTTATCCATGTTATATCTTTTCCCAACCCAAAGTTGTTTAAGGCCAAATTAACCCCCTTTATTTTGTTTGTTTGGTTAGACTAGAGTTAGGATCCAAAATTCTTTTGGATTTTGAAATGTGTCAAATCATATTTATTTGCCATGATACCTAAAGTCTTCAACTCCCTTGATGTACCCATGTCAAGACAACACCATACAAGTTTGGGCATGACATCTATATGCCCAATACTCCTACTTTACTTTAGATATGGCAATTTGATTTTAATTACTATGTTTTTAACATTCCACTTCTTTAGCAAATAGCTAGATTGACAAAAGAGAGAGTTTGTTGGAAAATTAACTTCTATAAGAATATTTAGGCATAAGAAATAAAATATAGGTATAAAAGAGAAAAGATCGAGGATATCTTTGCTTTTGATTGATTTCTAGTTGATTTTTCTTCTTCTTCTTCTTTCCTTCTTTTTTTTTTTTTTGGTATCCAAGTTTTCATATTGAGTCACTTTTAGCTAAGTCTCCATATCCTAAAATTTGTAGGCATGAAGCATTCAATACCTAGACACAAACAGCTAAAACTCACACCTAAACCAATGCAACATTGTTTATGTAATATCAGGTCAAATCTTTTAGAATTGTTTTTGTTATGTTCTTTGCTCCAATTTTCTAACTTATTTTTCCCTAAATTGCCTCTTCTCTAGCTCCAGGTAATCCAAACCTCAGTTAAGTACTTCAAATGAGGTTATGCTCAAAAAGATTGAGAAAAGAGTCCTGAATGAGTTATTTCAGCTCCATGGTTGGTCAAGTTTCATTAGAATTGTCTATCAAAAACAAAACCTTTTATAAAAGGTTATAGAGTTTATGCATTTTCAGTGTATAATTTCCTACTGCTCTCATACTCAAATCCTGCTGTCAAAAGGCCTTGTATTGAGGTGATGGCCTTCAATCATATTGATAGGGCCAATACAGAGGGCTCCTTTGGTGAGAAGCAGGTAGCTGCTTGATCTGACTTGTGTGGGAAAGAAACCTGAGTCCAATCTTGGGTAAATAAGGAGAGAAGCTCATGAAGGTTTGATGGATGGCTGCATCAAATTTTTTATATTACTCTTCGTTAGGCAGCTAACCATATCACAGATATGTTAGCAAAAGAAGGAGCCAAACAGCTTATCTCTTTTGTAGGGGGTTTTCTACCCCTTAAGCTTTTGTTCATATTTTTAACCACTTTTAGATGTGCATTTCCATCAATATCTAAAGTAGATAGTTTTTACTCGCCTTTGCTCAAAGTTACGTAGTGGTTGTGATTGGGGGAAAGAGTTCTCATTCGGCTTTGTATTCACTTAATCCATGATAATAATTTTTTTATTTCTAATTAATAATAATAATAAACAATAATAATAAAACAACCAGACTGTCACTAGCATCCATGCGTATGTTTAACATTAAACATAGATTAAAGTTATACGATAGCACATGTGATACAATACTTAAAACATGGAACCAGCCAAGGAAAAAGAATCTCATAGCAGTCACCTCAATGGTCAATGAATGTTCTGAAATGTCAACAATTTTTGCTCTGAAGATGTCTACTAACCACATGATCTGAAATATAAGCACAACAAAAAAAAAAAAAAAATAGATACTTATGCCAAGTAAGAAATAATTGTAAACAAGAAGAGAGACTATCAAAAAAAAAAAATAGTAAATGAGAAGAGAACTCTACACCCAGTGAGATACGTAATACTATGCATATAATGCTTAGCAACAGCCATCCAAAAAGGTGAGAGAAGCTTTACAGATCTAAGATGAAAATCTATTTGGACTATGCTACTGCAGGAGCAGATTCTTTTCTGGTTATCTGACCATTCAGCCTTTTCTAGAAGGCTAAATAATCATAAATTACATGTTAAACAAAACAGTTTACCAACAAATGCTCATTTCTCAGGGAAGGTTAAATTATTTTCTTGTACATACTCAAAATTTGAAGTCTTGGAGAACAAACAAAATCTAAACTTAAAATGATAAATTTGAATTAAAAAAATAATGAAAGCAATGAAGCATCTTTGGGTAAAAAGGGATCAAGATGAAGGCTGAAATTTTGAATCCACACCATATAAAGTTATAAACACTACATAAAAAAACTGCTTCTTCCCACTCTTTTTATGTCATTTTTGCACAGAAGCATGATTTCTGAACTGCTATGCATATAGCAATGCCTTCTTAACCAAGAACTATTTGGTGAAACAGTTTCCTTTTTCAGGTCAGAGTAGTTCATCCATCACATGCTGCATTGGTCCATGTGTTGGATGATCTAAACTTCAATAAAAGATAACAAAATAAATCATTTTGAATTACCTCTGCTCGTTTACTTGGATCTGCATTAAGTTTTATGAGCATCAATTCACGTTCTACCTGTGGCTCCCTTGAGAGATCTTTCACCTATACATTAGATAAAACTAAAATGAAACAGAAGCCTATGGCACCAAACCAAACAAAAAAAATGGTACTCCACTAAAAACTAGGAGGAGATACATGCATTTTGGAAAAGTACAGCACGGTATATGCATGCATGTCTGTTCTTTTTCTTTTTTTTCTTCTTCTTCTTCCTTTGTTTTTTTCTCTTTTTTCTTCTTTTTTTTTTTCTTTTTTTTCTTTTTTTTTTTTTTTTTGCAATGGGAAATAGTATAAGAGAATGCCAAGGTGAGACAACACTAGCACAAGAGAGGCATACAAATTATATCCAACGGGAACAAAAATCACAAACTTTCATGAATGACATGAGCTAGGAAGAAACCACCACTATCTAGGAGAACCCAAACTGTCTGTCATGTCCAATGAGGACCAACTATGACCTCTATTATTTTGATAAAAAAAACAAAATATGACACCTATTAGACTCCACATTTCACTTATGCAATGAGAAAAGGACAATCTCTTTGAGCTCCTAGTGGGACCTCAATAACCAATTCTTTCATTTCTGTCTCCAAATGCTTGGAGTTATCCATACTTTCTCTCACTCCTTGCAAATCTGCCATGCTAATAATCAAAAGCAAGTCTTTAAACCTCTTCCATGTTAAGGAAGCATGATATGCATATTGATCCAAAATTCTGCAAGCTTAAGTTTTTAGGAAAATTGGTAATTCAACATGGTACCAAAGCTTGGTTTGGCGGGAGGTCTTGGGTTCGATCCCCCTCTTCGCAATTTGCATTTCCCATATTTGTTTATTGGATACGAATCCAAATTATGTCTGTCTATCTGTCTCTCCATGTGCGGGTATGGGGCTGCATGTGAGGGAAGGTGTTAAGGAAGCATGATATGTATTGAACCTAAATTTCCTTTTAGGAAAATTGGTAGTTCAACATTTTGCAACACCTTCCTTACTCCAGCCAGGGAGATAATCATCAATAACCATAAGCTGCAAGCTAGCTAACAGCGAATCAGCAAGTCACTGTCTGTCTCCGATTTCCTCAAGCACCAGCAGTGAGAATATCTCTTCTCCTAAGCTCGTCAAAGGTCAAAATCTTTACCCAAACATCTGTCAATATGAAAAAAGCCAGTTTGAGGGAGCCTGTGGCCCCCATATTTCTCAAGGGGAATCTATGCCCACCACTCCTGATCTCAGCTGCAGAAAAGGACTGAGAAGCATCTACCTTTAGAGGGCCTCAATCTTCTCACTTGACCTCTCATGCCTGATGTGTAACACACTTTGAATGTGGTATAGAAAATAGTTCATGGACTCCATAAACTCCACATACTTTGTTTTAATGGGTCTATAAAAATATTGAGAAAAAAACCATCAATTTTTTTTTTAATACGATCTATGATTTTAGAGTCTTAATGGAAGTATTAGACCAGTTTTTTGCTTGAGCCAGCTCTTGCTTCTTCCAAAACAGTTTACTTTTGGTGCGTTCTTGTTGTTCAATTGATTATTGCTAGTATCTTAGTATCATTTCAGAATACTTTATTCACATCAATGGACAGCCCCAGATCTCAAATGAAATTTCATGTCTTCTACTCCTGATATGTTTGAACAATAATCTATACTAACTGTCGCTTGAACTTTGGAAATTAACAGTTCCAAAGTGCACAACTACTTATAATGATGCATGTAAAAAACTATAGTGCTAACATATCCCTGCAGCAGTGCCAGAGTCATTACAAAAACTAAGATATTTGAAAATAAATTTCAAAACCAAAAGAGGTCAAGTGAACCTTCAAAACATTCACAAGCTTGTTAAGCTGCTCCACAACTTGTCGCAAAACTGTTTCAGTTCCAGAGACAACTATAGTAAAGAGAGCCTTGTCCTCATTTAAGCCAACAGCAAGGGACTCAATGTTGTACCCCCTCCTAGCAAAAACCCCTGCAATTCGGTTTATAATTCCACTCTCATCCCCAACAAATACTGAAATTGTGTGGCGTTTCACTCTGAAAGTCAAATGAATATAATTTACAATGAGGTTAAATATCATAGAGATGCATACTAAAAGGGAAAAAAGAAAAAGGTTTTACAAGTAGCATTCTGGAACACTCGCCAAATTACAACCATATGTTCTGCAATAATGCAAAAGATTATCACATGCATGCAATGAATAGTTCCAAGTCTACAATAGAAGATGAATGGTAAGAGATGGACAGCTTACTCAGTATATCCCCTCCCAAGGCCCATTGAAAGGCAAAGATGAAAGATAATTGAAGGACAGCTGGATCATCGGCTTAAACATCCTATATGGTATACTATATTATTTGGTAAAGTAATATGGATTGTAAATTAATAATTCATCTCCAAACCAGATAAACCCGCATGATATTAGTAAGGGTAGGGTTATCAAATAAAACTATTGAACAAATAATTATTAAATGAACGGACATACAAAATACAGTACAATTGAAGTTCAAAGGAAGATTTATTTTGGCAACCGAAAAGAACTTGTGGCAACCCCTCTTGAATCTCTAATTGGTATTTTGAAATATCTCTGAACAAAAAAAAGAAGAAGAAGAACTGCCATATCACTTGGAGAACCGATTCTCTTAATCTACTGAATCAGATGAGGTAAGAAAACCATAAAAATAAAAAAATACGGCAATGGATCTAAATGTGGGAACTGATGGCATAAATAAAAGCAGAAGAATTAGACCACTTCCTGATCCAGAAGCACAGGAACATGATGCTGAAAGCCTTATTCCAAGTTACAACTAGCAATGAACCAAATCAAACATTTGAGACACTCTCCAGCAATTATTAGCCTATAGGTATCTTAAAAAATGATCCTTACTCATTTCCTCATTCCATCAACTCTCATAGCCCAAGCACCTATTTGAATGCCTGAAAAGTGGAAATCTACACTCCAGTCACATACTAGCATAAATCTTACAACAATATAGTGTGTAAAAAAGGGAAGATATGTTTCTTTTCGCCGCACAAAATCAACTATTTTGATATTTTTTGTTATGATACAGTTGTGAGCCTATAGTTAGCATCAATGAGAAGGATACAAAGAGAAGCAGTTCCTAAGATAGCGTTTCAGAGTAACCCATCAACTACCGCGCATCCTTCCAAATTTTTTCCCTTGTTCTGAAACCATCATCCCCGGTTTACAACTAATCAATTCATCGAAACACAAACCCACGTTTCTAGTTGCTGTAACCTTGTAGCTAAATAGCACTGTTCAATAACCACCTTATACAGACATCCCAAATAGAAAATTAATCGAATCAAAATAATGAAGATGGCTGGCATTCTTATCCAGAGACCATCAAGCTTCACACAATTTGCAAAAACAAAATATAATAAATAAAGGAAAAGGCATGTATAGTTTTTTTTTTAAATGTACTTTTTTCTTATAATAACAACCAAAATAAGAATAACATCTTCCAGGTTTCCAACCACGTGCCGTACAAGAGAACACCCACTGGATCCCAGAAATCATGTACACATAAGGCACTTTGAAATCTGCAGAACCCATTTCAAAAACAACAGACGAAAATAAACCCACATGAAAACATTCGCATATAAGCAAGTTGGGACCTACTTGGAGCGTTGAATGGGAGGAGCAGACACTGCTTTCTCAGTGGAAGCACAGACCTGGAGCTGTCTCTCCACCTCAAACCTCGTCACTGATTTTGGCCTCAGCCGTCGCAATGTCCCACCAAAACCCAAAACCCCCAAAGACCCTCCATTCAATTCAACTCTCAGAGCATCATGCTTGAGAGTGGTGAAGCCATTTGGGTACGCTGCCACAGCCGCCATTTCCACTCAGTTCACCCACTCCCCAAACTGGTTCTCCAATAATGAAAGGTGGCTCAAGGTCCGCAGCACACTCACGTCTTTTGCATCCCATTAAACGACGCCGTTTTGGTCGGTGAAAGTGACGTCTGTCGTACCACCGTTGTATTAAAATAATAAGAGAAGGCCTCCTAATTCTTGAGTTTTTTCTCCCTAAGTTGTCGTCGTTCTTCTTCTTTTTTTACCCATTAATTTTTTGTTTTTTTTTCAATTTAAGCCCTAATTTTATTCCAAATTCGCTGAATGTAACATGTACCTTAGCTTTCATGCAATAGTTCTTTAAGGTTAAATTCATAATATTTTACCTGTTTTGAGATAAATCATACTTTTCAAAGTGGACATAGAAAATCATGTGACTGCAGTTATCAAAGTAAGGTTACAATATTTGTTCAATGTGGAAATTTGAATATTGGCAAACTAGTATCTAATGCATGGATTTGAGACATTTAGGTTTTCATCCTTTATTTTATAATATGGTTTATATGGTATAGACTTTAGAATAATTATTTTATTTAGTAACCACGATAAAACAATGGTAATTACTGAGAATTCAAGTTGCCCACAAATTTGAAGCAAGTTATAAATTCTCAATTCAACCTTAATTTGGGTTTGACATAGTTTGGACATATTGATACGTGGGTTTGACATTGATTAACCCTCTAACTCATCCAAATGACGGCCCGTATTCAAATAAGAAAATAGTGTCTTGAGACCTTTGAATTTGTTAAACATAAATTAATTAACACATGGTATACTTTTTATGGGCAAAATAAAGCTCAATTACAAAATAATTTATACAGACAATTCTCATTTAGAAGATTTATGAAATGTCCTCTTTAATTATGGGAGATGCACAAGTCATTAATTCAAAAGCCTAACAAGCCAAAAAAAAAAAAAAATGCTTAAATCAAAATAGAATTTCTATTAGAAATAAGATTTTTTTTTTTTTTTTGGCTTTAATATTAACCCACTTTTTAACCATATATTTAAAAAAAAAAAAATCAAATATGCACAAAAGTTTATATTAATTTAATTAAAAAAAATCGTTTTTGCTTATTAAAAAGTTGTCCAAATAGGGCCTTAGTATAATGACAGAGGCTAGCAAAAAAATGACACAGTTATTGTCTTTCTTATAAGAATTTGGTCACAAGTATAAACAAATTGTGTTATATTGTGACAGTCAAAGTGTCATTCATTTGACAAATAATCCTATTTATCATACTAGAACAAAGCACATTCAAGTTCAGTATTACTTTATAACATCATTGTTGAAAGATGAAATTTTAACACTCAATAAGATTCAAATAAATTATAATCTAGCTAACATGTTGATAAAGACCATTACGATTGAAAAATTAGAGTAGAGCGCAACTTCAATTGGACTTCTCAGCTAAGGATTGAGAAGTTGTAGCCATTATAGGTAGAGACAGTTGACGATGGATTAGTCTTCAAGTGGGAGATTGTTAAGATGTATGGAACCTAATTATTATCCTAATAGTAAGTGTATTTTGAGGTTTTTACCCATGTAATTTGGTTACCTTGTTTATATTGTGTTTAAGGTGGCCTAACTTGATAGAGTTTTTTTTTAGTATTAAAATAAATGGAAAAACACAAAGAAAAACCTAGAAAGTGAGGTTTTTTGAGATTTTTTTGTTATTTCTTTTTATTATAGTGAAAATCTACAACAGCTACAAGTGGACGTAACTCTCACATTAAGAGTGAGCTACACTATAAATGTTATTGTACTTTAACTTTTTATATTGATTTATTGTCGCTTTCGGAAAATATAATTAAGGTGTTTTAATTTTAACAGAAGTGGCCTATATGAAGATCTCAAATGAAAAGATTTAGTAATGAAATAGATTAATTATAAATTAGTTAGAACTAACTATAAGAAAGTCCATGATTCATTGAAATCTCACTTTTCATTTCAACCGTGAGAAAGTCTGATTCGTTGAAATCTCACTTTCTTTTATTTTATTCTCTTCATGGATTGTTTAATCTAATTGATAAAGACTTTAGTTTTTCATCTCATAAATGTTTTTCACATTAATTTTTTTTTTTGTTGTCATAATTATGATTGATTGACAATATATTGTCTCGAGTTGAATTGTGATAGTAAATTAATCTTAATATTCCTATAGTTGGTTGGAAACACTTGGAATTAGTTTTTAAAACAAAATTATTTACACTAGTATTATTTATCCAATCTTCTATTTATACGATTTTTCTTATTTTTCACTTTCAAACTTCATATGTTATTTTATAGGAACATATGAAATTTTATATGAAAAGTGATAAAATTTAATATGTTATAGATTTAATAAAAAATAAAGATTAATATTAATAAGTAAAAAGAAAATAGAGAAAAAGTTAAAAAAAATGAAAATTGAAGAAAAATAAAAAATAGATTTAATATTAATAAATGAATTTTATATGTTATTTTAAATTTATTTAACTTATTTAAGTCATTTAAATAAAGATTAAATAATCTAAAATATTTTGTTACAAATTTTAATTATATTATACTTTTTTTTTTTATATTTTTTATAATAAAACCAAATATGTTAAAAATTATTTTTAACATTTTTTTTTTTACTTTCCAACAATTAAACATAATCTATTTGGAAAAAGTATAGCAATTAGTCTAATGGTAGATTATTTGTTTTTCAACTCAAATATAATTTTAAGCAAAAATGAATAATAAAAGTAAAATAAAAAAATGAAGTTTATATAAATAGAATAGAAAAATAAAAATATTATAATAATATAATAATAAAAATATTATAATATTATAATGATAATAATAGTGTAAGAACAGGATCAAGATCGTGCTGTCTGATTCAGCCTTCTGTTAGTGCGACGACTCGGCCATTCCAACCTCCTCCTGCTCTGCTCTTTCTCTGTCACTCTCTCTCTCTCTCTCTCTCTCTCTCTATTCGTATATTTCATCGCTGATTCTACAATTGTCATCTTCTTCGCCTTTTCTCTTTGTCTTCGACAAATGGATGCTCACTTCTGAGGTGATTGTTTTAAATTTGAACATTTGCTTTTTCCTCATTACTTGCCCTTTTTTGTGTTTTTTTCTTTTGATAATTAAAGTTTTTGTTCTGAATGTTTGTGGATTTATGTTTGGTTTATAGGAAAACGCGGGGAAATGAAAAAAAAAAAGAAAAAAAAAAATTAGAACACGTTCCTTAGCTGAAATGGGTATGCGACCATCTGATTGGGAAATTGGGCTTTCATGTTCTGGGAATTTAGACTCTGGTAATATAAATCATGGGTATCAGTTATTTTTTTCTTTTCATTTCTGGTTTCTTGATTTTCTTTGCAACCAAATGGAGGGTCCTTCAATCTGTATTTCTGGTGGAGTAATCTGCTATGTTTGGTTCTTGGAAACAAAGAGGGAAAGAAAGTAAATATGATAAAGAATGGGTTCATATCTTGAGGCAATCTTGAGCATTTTACTTTTGTTTAATCATTTTTTGCTGAGAAACAAACATGGGGTAAAGAAAGAAAGAAAGAGAGAAAACAAGTGGGCGTATATGAATATTTCCATTCTAGTGGAGGGTGATCATCATATTATATATAGCACTGAAAGGTAGAAACACATAATATAGAGCAGGATGCAGTAATAATGGTCGCTAGTGTGGGATTAGTTTTTGCGTTTCATGTAATGACACCAACCATTTTGTATTTTGTTATTGTTTGTGAATTGTAATGATTGTGGCCAATTTTTGCAGTGACATCATTTATGATACAGATAAAACAAAATTGAGGAATACAATTTCTAGGTGGTGAGTTCAAACATGTCCTATGTGTTTATTGGGGGAGTTTCAAAATAGAAACTGTTGGATTTATGATTTAAATGGCAAAAAATATTTATATGGGTATAGACTCAGATGCCACTTTTATTTTTCTGGCAATCTTTTGTTTGTTTTCAGTAAATGGTTCTAAAAGAAACATTAGAAACTAATTGCATATGATACTTACAGTTAGATTTTTTCAAGCATGTGCTTTTGGATGAAAAGATGAATGGTGGGAACATGTCATTATCATAGCTTTGGGTAGTTTTTATTATTTCCTGTAGCTTGGTTTGATGAGAGATCCTATCATCATGTGCAGATTGACTAGGTTAAGTGTCTGCTTGAGATATGTTATTGTAGCTGTCCTTACAGGAGGAGAAAATTTTTACAATGGCTTCAAGAGCAATATTGCAAAGGAAGAGGTATCTGAATCTCTTCAATTCTCTGAATTTTCCCACTTGCTCAATTAGAGGTTTTTCAAGTTTTGAGCATGGGGCATCATCTCAGCCTAATGAATCACGGGGTTTCATCTGGGCTACTAGCGTCCCACAATCAAATACTGATCCAAGAAGGAAAGGGTATTTTCTTTCCTTATCCAAAGAGGAATTATCAAGTTTTTCATCTCTAGGACTCCTTAGGCATAACACTTGTGGGATTTCAACTCTGGGCTGTGGAATTAGAAGAACGGATTTTATTTCGCTTCCGGGAACTGGGTGTGTGTCACAATATGTACGCTATGTTTCCACATTGACAGCAGGACAACCAAAATTGGATGGTGGTAATAATGAAAATGAAGAACAGGTTGCTAAACCAAAAAAGGAAGCCTCACCGGAGGAATGTGACCAAGCTGTTGAAGGTTTAAGTACAGTGAAAGCCAAAGCAAAAGCAAAGCAGTTGCAAGAATCCCAAAAGGGTGTTAAATATGTAATAAAGAGAGTATGGGCTATGCTTTTGGGGATTGGTCCTGCTTTAAGAGCTGTTGCTTCTATGAGCAGGTTAAGTTTGTTTTTGTGCCTTTTTTCCTTTCTAGTTTTAACGTTGTCATCTTGTTATGTTGGAATAAAGCAACTCCTCTGTAACATTCTTTGTATTCTGTTCTTTCATCCAGGGAGGACTGGGCTAAGAAGTTTAGCCATTGGAAAGATGAATTTAAATCTACAATGCAACACTATTGGCTGGGTACAAAACTACTCTGGGCTGATGTTAGGATAAGCTTGAGGTTATTGTTGAAACTTGCTGGTGGGAAGAGTCTTTCTAGGAGGGAGAGGCAACAACTTACGCGAACTACAGCTGATATTTTCAGGCTAGTTCCTTTTGCAGTTTTTATTATAGTTCCATTCATGGAGTTTTTGCTGCCAGTATTCCTGAAATTGTTTCCCAACATGTTGCCATCAACCTTCCAGGACAAGATGAAAGAACAGGTAATACTTGTGATAGTCATGTTCCCTTTTGTAAGTATAGTCAGTTAGTTGTGTAAGATTCAATTTTGCCTCTCTAATCTCGCAGAGGGGGATTTAGGTAATGTGATCTCATAGGTTTCCATATTGGAAAGATATTTGTGAAAGTTCAATAGATGGCTTCGCCAAAATATTGATGTTGCTAGAGATTTGAGATGTCCTTTCTTTTGGTTTCCGCAATTAGCTAAGTGAGCAACTGGTTTCCTTTGGAGGGGTTTCTAACCCCCTAAGTTCTATAGAGTTTGGGAATATAAATTATTTCTCCCTTTATTTACCTGCAGCATTTTCATTTATCTTTTGGAGTAGTTGAAACTTACTTTCCTTGTTTTTGATAATAAATTCTTTTAAGTGAGAAATAAATTATAATTAGATTTCTAGCTTTTTCAAAGTTGTCAATGTATTTAGAAGACTCAGATTTGTTAAGAAATTTATGATTTCATATAGCAATTATTGCCTTCCTTTTGTAAATTATCACAAGATTTTTTCTATTAAGCTTTGGAAATGTTTAACGGGGTTGTGTGATTGACTGACTTATTTTTCAGAGCCAAACAGGTGGAGAAAAAAAAAACATTCTGGTACATATAATAGCAAATTAGATGTTCAAATTTGCAAGAAACGTGGAGCATAACTAATGGGTGGTGGTATGAAGATACGGAGAGAATAGTCAAGGAAAGCCTAAGGCATGAGACAAGTGGATCAGAAAACCAATTTGGTTTTTATCTAAGGAGATTAGCATCGAAGCTAGTTACTTGGTTTATGGAAATGCTCAGAAATAAGAAGAAAAATGGACCTTACATGATCTTAATTGACTTAGAAATAAGTGGATTGAGCCTCTAAAGAGATATTGTGGTGGGTTGCCTCTAAAGTGATTGGACCTCTTAACTTACATATGTGCATGGTCAAGGGCACATGTGATGGAGGCATAATTGGTTTGATTAATTGACAGTGACAAGCCAACTCCAAATTACGGTAGGATTATATCAATGTTTGAGACTGAGCCTCTTATCTTTTTCATTAATTATCAATGAACTTAGCAGGCATATCCAGATGGTTTACTAGTTGATGAACCGGAATAGGGTTTGATTATAAGTTAGAACTGTGAAGGGCAGCTTTATAATGAGGTTTTAGGATGGATAGGACCAGAATGAAGTATCTGAATGTAACTCTAGTAAAGCTGCTAGAAGTGACAGGTTGTTAGATATACCAAAAAGTGTCTGCTTTTGTTATTTGGTCAATCATTGATAACACAAGGGAGATCAAAGAGGGTATCATACATAGAACTAGAGGAGGATGGTTAAATTTCAAAAGTCCTTTTGGAATGCTGTTTTTAAGTAATGACCACCGATTACAATTGGGAGATCAAAGCTTGAATTTTTTATATGCTGAAAGTTTATGGTCTTAATAGAGTTAAAACAATTATGCTTTTGGAATGTTTCTATAATTCTGTGATCCATTTTTTGTTTAGTCTATCGGTTATGAGTCAAATCTCTTTTGTGCAACGTCTTTTAGCCCAATTCACTTTTGCATAATTGGAAGGTTCTGTTAAAGTTAAGTGGGAAACATCTTTTAGCAGAATTCTCTTTTGCAGTCATATTTCTCAAGCAGATTTTTTGGTGCTTAATTCAGATGCTCAATGTGTAGGAAGCACTGAAAAGGAAGCTAAATGCAAGAATAGAATATGCCAAGTTTCTTCAAGATACGGTAAAAGAAATGGCAAAGGAAGTTCAGAACTCACACAGTGGTGAAATTAAGAAAACGGCAGAAGATCTTGATCAATTTATGAACAAGGTATGTAATTTTTCTTATTCCTAACAAGAAAGAACTACCTTGTGTTTCATTATTCCCCTTGTTTAGGATTCTCTACAGTTTGATATTTATTAGCCATTCAAACAGGTTAGAACGGGTGCTGGTGTTTCTAATGATGAAATTTTAGGCTTTGCCAAGTTGTTCAATGATGAGCTTACTCTGGATAATATCAGCAGGTTTGTGTTGCTTTTACTCATCCTGTGCATTTAGGTTTAACCCCTTTACAGCATTCCATTCTTTTATCTGCTTACCTGAAAGAAAGGTTGATGTTGCTTTTACCGCTTCACTGTTTGCAATTTATTTTCATCATGTAGTTTTGTGGCTATCTTGCTTACTAAGTGACCTAATTCCTTTCTTCTTCTTCTCCTTCTTCCTCTTCCCCCACAATTTTTTTTTTTTGTTTGCTCTTTTTGAAAAAAACTACCTACTTGGGTTGTTAAATACAGGCCTCGGTTGGTAAATATGTGCAAGTATATGGGTATCAGCCCATATGGAACTGATGCGTATTTGCGTTATATGCTTCGGAAAAGACTTCAATGGTATGTTATATCTTTTCCACTTCAAGTAAAATGATTGCTTTGCTGTTTCTCAAGTAATCGACATATGCAGTAGATTATTTCTTGCTTCTTTAATATCCTTTGGCTTGTCTCCTTCAAATTAGTTTATGTGGTGGTGGGGGGTGGTTGCAGATTTTCATAGAAGGTTCTCTGTAATAGTTGTAGGAGGCTGGATTTGCAGCGGGATTGGAAGCAACCTCCTTTGGGTGTGCTAAAGTTCACCTTTGATGGATTTTGGCAGCCCCAGAGAAATGATTGTATGAGGTGTTTCCAGAGATCACAGGACCATGAAGGATATCTCTTCCTTCTCTGTACTCGTATTTTATTTTTTAACTATCAAATGAGAATAATAGTTGTTTTTTGGGATCAGTCAGATGATTTTTAATTTGACTATTTTAGCTCTTTTGAAAGGTATGAGGAACAATGTGGGGCCTTTGGAGATATGCTCACTCGATGAAGAGAATTTTAGACAACTAATTCTCCTAAAAGCCTTAATGTGAGCCCACAATGTATATGTACGCTCCAACACCCTCCCTAATGGGTAGCCTCGTTTTGAGCTTACATGTGGACTTAATAAAGTGGGGAAATAAACATGCGGTGAGGTTCAAACACATAACCTCCCGTCAAACAAGTCTCTAATACCATGTTAGTCAGAACAAATCCTGCAATATATTCCTTGAATAAGAATTGTATACATATGTATATAGAGTTGTTACCAAATCAGGCCAAGATTCTACAACTATTTCTATCTATAATACAACTGTCCTATAATGAATAATAGTTAACTAATTTAACAGCTAATTACTATGAAGATATAAGGTAACAGAATAACAATCAATCATACCCCTATAATTAAGGAATTGTGCTGATTTCTAGCAGAAAATTATTGTTCACTTCAGTCAGGTGGGGGCTAGAGATGTTCTGATCATACAAATTTGCTAAGAAAGCAGATCTCCTAAGTGAAGGAGTTTCTATTGGATTTCATTTCAAAATTCATTTTTCTAATATGACATATTTTGGGCCAACAAGAGGCTCCAACTAATTGAATGCATCATGGTACCTTCATAGAGGTTGTAAGGAGTTGTATCATATTATATGGTTATTTCTGGTTCAAGGAATTAGGATGGAAATTGGGCATCAAGGGTGCATTTATTCTCCTTTTCCAGTTGGTTGTTTCTTTTGTAGGCTTGGGTGATTCTTGTAAGGGACGGCTTTGGCTTTTATTGCTTCTAAACTCACTCAACTGTTTTCATTACTGGTTGTCATATTGGGGCTTAGGGGAACACCTCATTTTGGATAGGTGAATAACTTGTGAATTTTTGGATTATTGCTTTCTAACGGTCTCATTTTTATTTTCTTTTAATAGGAAAATTAGATAAATATTAAAATAATAAGAGTGCCTAACAAAAAAGCAGACACAACCCAAGTACACAGAAGGTATGCATGATTTGTAAAGGTCTAAAAGAAAAGAGAGAAGAAAAAATTCTTTGTTAACTTGTCCCTAGCTATTTACAAACTCCAGTATAGAGAAGTTAGTAAACTCCATCTTTCTACCAGACCAAAGAAACAAGGACTTTCAAAGCAAATATTTTACACCAACAATAAGGGGTCGAACTTCAAACCTGCTTGCAATCATCTCCAGCCAAACAACCATGGCACATGAGAACTCTTCGCTTTCTGAATGAGGAATAATCCATAACATGCCAAACAAGGAAATACTAAAGCCCAGCAAGTAGAAACACTTCTAGAATGGGTAAGGGTATGCCCTCTACTGATTCTTCATCTTGTTTATGCAGGCAACACCAATTAACCATACTCCAACCTTCTTCATAAGTTGGTCAATTGTAAGAACTTTTTCCCATGCCACCTCCTACCCAAAAAAACTGACCTTGCTGGGTGCCCTTGGAATCCAAATTTCTCTAGCAAGGAAGATTCATGACTCATGTAACGTCAGAGGCTTAAATAGGACTTGACCCAAAATTTCCTTATCTTTGACATCCTCAATACCAACTTATGTGCAACTCCAGCATTCATGATAATAGTGTCCACCAGCTCTGATAAGTTCTCCACCAAAGCCAACTTCCAATCCATGAAAAACCTCTTAAAAAATTTGGAAACCAACCACCTTGAAGCTCCTCCCTCTCATCCTCGATAAAATAGTCACATTTAAGTTGGGATTTTTTAACCATCTTGAAGAATTTTGTTGCCTTTTATCTGCTGAAGGATGCGAGAAAAGTTTATGTTTCCTTTCTTTTTTTCTTGAAAAGAAGTAAGGAATCTGCAGGTTTTTTAGATGATTGTATTGAATTTGCCCATAATAAAACATTGAATTATTTGGTTTTTTCAGGATCAAGAATGATGATAGGATGATTCAAGCAGAGGGCGTGGAGTCCCTTTCAGAAGCAGAGCTTCGCCAAGCCTGTAGAGATCGAGGCTTACTTGGTTTACTTTCAGTGGAAGAGATGCGGCAGCAGGTTTTTGCTCAATCCTATAGTTTATATTTTTCTTTCTACTGACTAATAGAAGAACTTGCACTCTGCATAGTTGACATTGTAGTTTTATTTTATTTTTAATCAGAAACAAATATTGTATTCATTGTCAATTAGTACAATCACTATAGTTGCACACAATATTCCTGCATATATGCTCGTTACAAGGTGTTATTTTTTGTTCTTATTTCAACAGCCATGAATTTGAAAATGTAAATGATGTTAAAATTTAGAAATTGGATCCAATCACCCTCTATCTTCCAAGGTGCAGACGAATTGTTTTATTGGTTAAAAAGTTGCAGGGTTCTAGGAGACAGGTAGGAAGGCCCAACCTCTTTATTAGATTTTATAGAATGGGTGGGCTCTTCTTTTTAAAGTTGGTTTTCTGTGATGCTTTTGAGGACCAATTGGCTCACCTAAGCTGGGTGTTGATGTGGTTTGAAGTCATTTCTGGTTTAAGGATTAATCTGGATAAAAGTGAGATCATTCCAGTGGGAAGGGTGAAGAATCTAGAGGTGCTGACACTTGAGCTTGGGTGTAAGGTGGGGAAGCTCCCGTCTGTATATTTAGGGCTTCCTCTGGGTTTACCTCATAAATTAGTAGTGGTGTGGGATGGAGTGGAGGAAAGGCTTTGGAGGAGATTAGCACTTTGAAAGAGACAATATATTTCTAAAGGAGGGAGACTCACTATCATTCGAAGTACTTTGTCTAACATGCCTATTTACTATATGTCAATTTTGCATATGCCTAGATCGGTTAGATTGAGATTTGAGCAAATCCAAAGGGATTTCCTTTGGGGTGGGGGAGCTTTGGAGAGGAAGATTCATCTTGTTAAATGGCCAGTTGTTTGCTTGGATAAAAGTAAAAGGGGTTTGGGGGTAAAATGTTTCTCTACTCTTAATAGAGCTCTCTTGGGTGAATGGAGTTGGCACTTTATGGTAGAAAAGGAGGCTCTTTAGTATCAAGTTATTAGTAGGAAGTTTGGAGTGGAAGAAGGGGGGTGGTATACTTGGGAAGGTAGAGAGTGTTTTGGTGTGGGCTTGTGGAAGGAGATTAGAAAGGAAGGTTCTCGGTTGAGCAACTACATTGGGTTTTCCGTGGGTAATGGAAGTAGAATCAGATTTTGGTTAGACCCTTGGTGTGGTGGTGAGGCTTTGTGCAACTCTTTCCCCTATTTGTTTGCTTTGGCAGTTTCTAAAGAGGAGTGGGTGGCAGAGGTGCGAGACTCTTCGGTTGAGGAGGGGAGTTGGAGTTCTCGTTTTTTTAGGGCTTTCAATGATTGGGAGGTAGTCTTGGTGGAGCAGTTGCTCTTGACAATACAAGGAATTAGAGTTAGTGCAGATTTAGAGGATAGGATGATTTGGAAAAAGACAGAAAATGGGTTTTTCACAGTTAAGTTTCTTTATAGTGTTGAGGAACCGGGAAGTACAGTCCGGTTTCCAAGAAAAATAATTTGGAGCCCTTTTGTTCCTTCAAGAGTGGGTTTTTTTTGCTTGGGAAGCCTCTTAGGGGAAAGTTTTAACTTTGGATCAACTCAAAAGGAGGGGTTGGTCCCTTGCCAATAGATGTTTCTTTTGTCCAGCCGAAGAGGAGTCTACTAATCACATCTTAATTCACTACACGAAGACTAGAGTTTTGTGGGAGTTATTATTCGCTCTCTTTGGGGTGACTTGGGTTCTCCCTTGTTCGGTAAAGGAGACTCTCCTTAGTTGGTTTGGGTCCTTTGTGGGCAAGAAGTGCAAAAAGAGCTTGGAAACTGGCTCCTTTATGTCTTTTTTGGGTGGTGTGGAAAGAAAGAAATAGGATAGCATTTGACAATGAGGAGTTTTCAGTTCATAGATTGAAGTATTCTTTTGTATGTAGTTTATGGTCTTAGACAAAGTTGTGTATAAATGTTTTCCCTTTAACTTTGATTGACTTTTTTGATTGGTTGGGCTCTAGGTAAGGGCGGGTGAGGTGTTTGTTTTTCCTCCTGTTTTGCTCTTTTTTGCCTTTTGGCACCTATTGTATACTTCTTGTATGCCTTGGGTTGCTTTCTGGGCTTCCTTTTTCTAATTAATATACTCTCTACTGTGTTTATTCATCAGAAAAAAAAAAAAAAAAACTGGTTTTTTGTTTCTCACTTGCATACTTCTGGTATACTTTATTTGCCACTTTACTTTGGCATCCTTTATATATTTATTAATATACATACGCTTATTTGCCTATAAAAAAAAAAGAAAGGTTGCAGGGTGCACATAACATGCAGTAAGGGCAACCAGCTTGGTTTGATATCATTCATATTGGAGGTTTGGGCTTGGCTTACTAAGATTATACAGAAGCTGCAGCTTAGATCACTGCAAATATGGTCAACTCAACCACTTCTTCAGATTATTAAGTCACAGAACCTACAAGCTATAAGTATATTAATGCTGCAGAAATTTAAGCCACCAGAAACCTAGAAATATCCAACATGTATAAGACACAAAAGATATGATGGAGCTCAGATCATTTTGCCACAAGTTGTACTTGCTATACTTAATAAACCTATCATGGGATTTGGGCTTGGCTTGCAATCCTTAGGACAGGATTCAGGCTTGTCTCATAGTGAGTCAAGCTGGTTCAAACATGTTAACAGCCCTGGGAAGATTGATCATGTAAGCATCAACTGTTTTGGAAGAAAGAAGTGCCTGCACAAGGTTGTGTGAAGTACCTTGACTGCATGATGTTGATTAAGGAAGAAGCTTTAGGTTGCTACTCTCATGTTAATTTGGACTATATGCCAAGAGAGAAATGGGAGGATTTTTAAGAATAAATGGAGTATTTTGGAGGCAATGTGAGACTTAATCTATTTTTCCTCTTTTCTCCAAGCATTAGCTAGTGTAACATTTTTGGGGGGCCCTTGGAGCATTATGCTGCTAGACTGGAACCTAGTACGCAGATCTACTAGGTTGGTTGAGGAGAGACTCCCCACATGGATGTCTCCTCCAATGCATCAAGTTGAATTTTGATGGATACTCTTTAGGTATCCTAGGATAGTTGGGATAGGAGAATGCTTTTGGATCATCATGGAACATTAGTAAGAGCATTCTCTTGGAATGTTGGGGTGGATCTAGCCATTGAGGCAGAGATATTAACCTTGTTGCAAGGTCTAAAGTTTGTTAAAACTGACGGGTTTATCCAATCTTCTAGTAGAGGAGGATTCTGCAGTAGTCTTATAGTGGATAAATAAGGAGAGAAGTTCATTAAGGTTTGACAGATGGCTATGCAAATTTTTTATATTACTCTAGAATTAGGCGTTCCCTCTTTTGGATTCCTTAGGCAGCTACCCAAGCTTTTGAGTTTATTTATTATCACTTTGAGTTATGCATTTCCATCAATATCTAGAGTAGATAGCTTTTTCTCACTTTTGATTCGAGTTATGTAGTGGTTGTGCTTAAAGGAAGAATTTCTCATCATTCTTTGTATTTACTTATGCCGTGGTAACAAATTGTTTGTTTCTAATAAAAATAAATAAATAAAATTTAAAGTTTTTCAATAGTTGTTTTTGACACTTGGGGTTGAGGAAGATGTAAAAGCTAGCTCTTGGTAGAATTTGAAAAGAAACTTTGATTGGGATTGTTATGTTTAATTAGGAGGTCCTTGTAAGAAGTTCTATAGTCAAGTTAATGATCTTCGGGGATGTTTAATAAAAGAGCTAACTACTTACAAGTGGAAAAAATGGTAGGTCCCATTTTTTAAGTATGTTTGATAACATAAATTTTAAACCACTTAAAACTAAACACCACCCAAAAACCACTGAATTTGTTTAGTAAAAAGGATTTGCCTAACCACTTATGGGAATATACATACCATGTAAATTTTAAAATTTTACAACTTTCTAATTCCATATTATCTTTTTTGTTAAATAAGACTTTTATTACTAAATAATTTTATACTGAAATGTGTCTTCTTTTAAATCAAGTTTTTTAATTTGCAATAAAATTAAAATTCTAAAATGCTCCTCAGGCCATGACCCAATGATAAAGGCTTGTGCCAAGCTGTGTAGAAGAGGTGCACTATCTCAGGTTCCATTCTTTAAACCCTTGGATTACTTGGTGCTAGCTATAGTTAACATAATCAAGCACCCTAGGGTTCGTTAACCATGGTTGGGACCAAAGGACCTTGCCAAGGGGAGGTTCCCTGGTTATCAAATAAATAAATAAATAATAAAAATAAAATTCTAGAAAACCCTATTTTGGTTGATTGGGAATTATATTAAATCAAACTCTATTTTTAATTGATTTATGTTTAAATTGAATTTCTTTTAAAATAAAATCCTTTGTTTTAGGTATTTAATATAATAAATAAATTCTACTTATTTCATTTATGAAAACTATTTTTTCATCAAAGGGTTAATGAAAAAAAATTGAAAATTACAATTATATTCTTTAAATGATTTTCATAAAAAAAATGATGATGAAATAAAAAGTAATACATTATTTTTATTTATTATGAACTATTTATGTTATATAAGATATTTTCTTTTATGTAGTAATATTTGACTCTATAATTTATTTTTAGTGGTTTTCTTATTATATATTACTTAAAAAAAATACTATATTAGATTATCAGAAAATTTGAAGAAAAGAAATTAAAAAGAAAAAAGTGAATAAAACTTCTTTTAGTTAGTTATTTATGAAAAAATTGAGGAGAAATTAAATTAAATTGTTAACAAATTGGGTTCCTCAACCTTTCATTATTTCCTTTTAAGGAAAATATTTTTAAAAATTTTTCACAATACTTTTTTTCTCTCTCTCATTTTCCATGTCGTCCAAATTGAGAAGAATGATTTTCTTTAAATTAAAATTGAATTTCTTTTAAATTATAGTCTTTATATATAAAATGAAACTACAATTATAATTAAAAACTTTATTTAATTAATTTTATTTGTACAATTAAAATTTTGAAATTAAGATAGAGTATTGGATGAAGGTTTGATACCAATGCTTTTCTTAGTGTAAGGTAACTACCCAAAAAATTCTTAAATACTTATACCTACTTCTTGAAGTAAATGATGATTAAAATATAATCGTTACATTTCTGTAGAATAAAAACTGACAATGTTTTTTTATATTTTTAATAATAACAGGTAAAATTGCATTATTAAATAAAGATTTAACCACTTCACTTAAACAACATATTTTTATCTCCATGAGGTATTGGGTACAATGCTTAAATTGTCAAAGGGTATCATATAATAAGTATAAGGTTACATTTGTACAAAAGGAATAATTTTCAGACTTCAGTTGTTTCTATTATCAAATGGTCAAATTGAATTCAACACTTAAGCCTAAGATAATACCAAATTTTTTTCACTTCTACCAATTCAGCACTTATAATTTTAGCCCTAGGTTTTTCATTACTTAATTTTCAATTTTATTAAACACCACCTTAGTCTTTTTGTAGGATTTTACAAATATGGTCTAGCTTAGCAAACCCGTTTTGTTTGACACCAATTATGTGAAAAATCACTATCTTTTGAATGGAGCTAAATAAAAGTATAATTGATTTCTTGAGAAGACTGACAACAACATTCTTCTACAAATTCTACTTACAAATCTATTTTCTCAAACTTAAGTAGTAATGATTTCTTTAGAGGGCTGACAACAACATTCTTCTACAAATTCTACTTACAAATCTATTCTCAAACTTAATTAAGTCATTAGGTACTAAACCTTTTATAGGGGTTAACATGTTTCTGTTTCAATTTTCTTGTGTTTTCTTGTAATAAAAAATATTTCCTTGTCTTTTATAAGAAAAGACAACTTTTGTACTTTGAAGTTTTTATGGTGTTGACATTATCACATAGGTAAAGAAAAATTCAATCCAAGAATTTAAATTGTTATTTTTATATGCAGTTACGAGACTGGCTAGATTTGTCTCTCAATCACGCTGTGCCATCCTCTCTTTTGATTCTTTCCAGGTAATGTGATGCTTAATCAGTTCATATGTGTTTCAACTATCAATTTTTGGGACCACTTCTAACTTCTTACTCTACGGTCCAATACCTTTTGCAGAGCCTTCACTGTGTCTGGAAAAGTGAAGCCAGAGGAAGCTGTTCAAGCTACCCTCTCCTCTTTGCCAGATGAGGTTGTGGATACTGTTGGGGTGACAACTTTGCCATCCGAAGATTCTGTTTCTGAAAGGAGGAGGAAGTTGGAGTTCTTAGAAATGCAAGAAGAATTGATTAAGGTTCGTTATGACTATGTTCTATTAATTGATTTTTGAAGTTGAATATACATATATATATATACACCTATGTGTTGTATTTCAAATAATGAATTTGTACAATCTAATAGGCATCTATATACAAAAGAAAAAAAAAAAGAAAAAACTAAATTCTTAAAATATTTGTCCTAAAGTCAAAGAATCAGAATTGCATAAAGAAAATAGGAAAAAATAAATAATTTCCTAAATTTGAAATTTAGCTAACAATCAGCCTTTGACTTCTCTATCCTATAAGGATTCTTATCTGATCTATCAACACTCCTTGAGCTAGTGAATAGATATTGTTCATTTCTAGCTTGCTCATGACCATCTGGACCGGTTGACTTAGAAGTTCTTTAGTCAAGATATCTACTAGTTGTCCTTCCGTTGAAACATAGGGAGTGCAAATCAAGTCACTATCCAACTTCTCTTTGATGAAGTGTCTATTAACTTTCACATGCTTTGTATGATCATGTTGGATTGTGTGCATTATTAGTAGTTAACTTATTGTCACAATATGACTTCATTGTTCCTTCCCATTTAACCTCAAGATTATTAAAAATAATCCTCAACCAAAAAAGCTTACATATTCCATATGCCATGGCCTAAACTTTGACTTTGCAATTGATCTAGTCACAATTCTTTGCTTCTTACTTATCCAAGTAACCACATTTCCTCCTAGGAGTGTACAATATCTTGATGTTGACCTTTGATTTACAACTAATCTTGCTTAGTCAATGTATGCTTCCAATCTCAACTTCATACTCCTTTTAAATAGAATACCCTTTCCCGAAGTGAATTTCAAGTATCGAAGAATTCTATATATTGCTTCAAGAAGACTTTCTCATGGTAAATGCATGAATTGACTTATGACGCGCACAACATAGACTATATTCAATCTAGTATGGGATAAGTAAATCATTTTTCCAACTAACCTTTGATACATACCTTGGTCTACAACTGCCTCCTTCTTAGCATCTCCAAGTTTATGATTTTGTTCAATGGGAGTATCAATTGGCTTACATCCTAGCTTCCTGGTTTTCCACAGCAAATGAAAAACATATTTTTGTCGTAATATAAAAATACCACTCTTTGAATGAGTCATTGCTTTGCCTAAAATATACTTCAATTTCCCAAGATTTTTTATTTCAAACTCTATAGCTAGTTATTTTTTAAGTCATTCTATTTTTTCCAAATCATCTCTAGTCATGATTATGTTATTTACATGGACAATTAGGGTAGTAACATTTCCTAAAGTTAAGTGCTTAATAAAGAGAGTATGATTTCCCCGACTTTATCAATACTTCATCCTCACCATGACCTTAATGAATCTACCAAACCATGCTTTGGGAGATTGCTTGAGTCCATATAGAGCTTTTTTTTAGCACGCATACACAATTATTATTGAAATTTTCATTAAATCCTAATAGAGCTTCTATATAGACTTCCTCCTCCAAATTACCATGTAAAGATGAATTCTTAATTTCATATTATTACAAGTAATAACCAAGATTAATAGCCAAAGAAAACAAGATATGAACAACATTCAACTTTGCCATCGAGGCAAAAGTTTATAGATAACCAACTCCATAGTTTGTGTATAACTCTTACCTACTAATCTAGCTTTATATCTCTCTAGAGTCTCATTTGTGTTATATTTCACAGTGAACACCCCTTTATACCCAATTGACCTTTTTCCCTTAAGAAGTTCTACAATTTCTTATGTTTGACTCTTCTAAAGTGCTCTTATTTCCTCACTCATTGATTTTCTCCAATATTCATTCCTAATTGCCCTTGGATTGTTTTCGGAATTTTGATAGAATTTAGGTCACAAAGGTAGTCTTTATATGAATATGATAGTTTATCAAATGAGATAAAATTGGAAATAGTTGTTGAGTGCACTTTCGAGTTTCTTTCCAATGGCAATAGGTAAATCTAGGTCCTCAAAAGTAGTCTCATCATGAGAATCATCAACATTTTCCAACCTATTTTTAGTATATTGAGAAGAAAGCAATTTACAAGAAAAAAATAATTTAGTACATATCACAGGACCGGATTCTTAGACTTGCTTTTGTTCAAGTTATTGTTGTTTTCCTCTTGATAGACTTGTAATGGTACGATACTAAAGCTACTAAGTCTTTTAGCTTCTGTTTGAAGGTTTAGAGTTGCAACATGTGGGACAAAGGAAGGCATGGATAGTTCAAGATTAAAAAACAAAAAATGATGGCTTGTCTTCTATTAAAGGATCTCCCTAAAGATAAGTCTTGGAATAAAATGGTTGGTTTTCCACAAAAGTGACATCCATGGTTCTGAAGAACTTTTTGGAAGATGAGTGATAGCATTTGTAACCCTTTTTTTTAGAGAATATCCTACAAAAGTGCATTTAAGGGCTTTACGATCAAGTTTGTTGTGGTTTTGAGCATTAATATAAACATAGGAGAGAAAACCAAACACTCAAGGAGGGAGTTGACCAAAACTATCAAAATTAGGGAAAAACTTCGACAAAATAGTCATTGGAGATCAATGATCCAAGACTCTAGAAGGCATTTTGTTTATTAGGTATGTAATCATTAAAACTGTTTCCCCTCAATAAGACTTAGGCTCATTATTTTGAAATAATAGGGTTTTGGTAACTTCTTAAAGATGCTTATTTTTTCTTTCTGTAACCCCATTTTGATGTGGAGAATATCATTACAAGAAAATTGATGAATGATGCTTTTTTCTTGGAAAAATGTCACCTTACATTTTAAATTTGAAACCCAAATTGGTTGTCAATCATTTTGTGGAATAAAGAAAGCACACTATTCACATCAGATTTATTGTTCAACAAATACAACCAAGTGACCCTAGTCCAATCATCAATGATAGACACAGACTATCGAGATCTAGAAACATTTGGAATACAAGAAGGGGCCCCACACATCTACATGAATCAAAGTAAATGGGTGAGATAATTTTTTATTGTTTAATGTAAATGAGGCCCTATGATGTTTGCCCAATTGATAGACCTCACAATGGAACGCATTGATATCAAAATCTTGAATCAAGGAAACATTTTTCTTAATAAAAGAAATTGTGGATGTCCTAATTGGAGATGATGTAGCCAAATTTGGTATTTATTGGATGAGAGTTTTTCTAAAATATAAGAGGGTGGTAGTTTGTCACCACTTCCACTAACAGCTTCAATAAGGTGCAGCCCTTCTTGTTCTTTAACATGCAATCATCTTTCCTATAACTCAATCCTAAATACACAATAAGAAAGGAAAAATGTTTCGTTGCAATTTAAATCTTTGCTAATTTGATAGATTGAACTAACAACTTTGGTACATGTAATATTGAGCTCAAGAACAAAGATGGTGACAAATTTATTGTGCCCTAACCAACTATTGTAGCTGAAGTACCATTAGCTATTTTAATTTTTTTATTTTGGAGATATGGACTATATGTAGAGAAACAATGTGAAGAATTTGTCGTATAGTCAATAATGCCTAAGTCGATGACTCAAAAACTCAAGAAACAATCTTTTAAGACACTAAGAGTTGAAAATCATAATACTTATTGGAGCATGGCTAGGCCCTAGTTCAATCAAATTCTCCTATAACCTAATTAGCTACCCTTAATTTTACTCCAATAAATACTAGTCCTAATTTAATTCCTATTAAACTAATGCCCATCCTCATTAGAACGATTCTTCATTGTCAATAATGAAGGCTAACAGTTGCAAAACTCTTTGAAACCAAGAAATAATCGGGGAATTAAAGAGCCTAAAGATCTGATACCATGAAGTTGAATATGCGCATTATTGTATTTTGAATATTGAATCTATACTATCATATAAGTTTTCTATACAACAGAAAAAGAAAAATAACTTCTTAAAATATCTGTCCTACAGTCAAGGAGCTATATGGAAAAATAGGAAAAAATAAGTAATTTCCTAATTTTGAAAATCAGCTAACAATCAGCCTTTGACTTCTCTATACTATAGGTATTTTTAACTGATCCATTAACACTTTTCTGTGTTAAGGGGCTCCTTGTGATGCTTAAGTACTGTGGAGTTCTTTACCGTATCTCTACAGTTTTACACTCTTGAGTGGTGTTTTCACTTTACTGATACATTGTGTTCTTTCTTGTCACATTCTGTTGGTGCATCCACTAATGCTCATTGAGGAAATGCTATTATCATTACATCCTACATATTAATAAGAAATAGATTTTATGAATTAAGTTCAGTCACTCATACAAGATTCCTTAGTGTATTTAAAAATAAAACTTGTCTGAAATACTTCACAAGTCAGTATTTGCAATGTTTTCTATAGCAGGAAATCCCTATTGTAACCAGTATTTTTCATAAAACTTTATCTCTGATACACTGCCTTTTACTAAGCTAATAGTGGTTATATGCTTTTAGCATTCCATGTCTTCATCCCTTCCATGTAGAATTTATGCAATGCTTTTATAGTGCCAAACACTATCCATTTCTTTAGTTGTGTGTGATATCTTTACCTGATATATTGAACTGACAAATGCAGTTTTCTTTTATGTGATATGTAAATTCTATAAGCTTGTGGTGACTGGTGAGACTTCTAAGTTTGTTTTCTGCTTCCCTAAGTTAAGCTGCTTGTTTTAATGGATTAGAGTTATTATGCTTCTATTATGTAAGCTTATTTCCTTGGATTTTCTTGATTGCTTGGGAGGGCTTACGCTGCTCAAGGGTCTGTCTTTGTCTCTGTTTTTGCCTTTTGGCGCTCTCTATATACTCTGTATACTAGGGTTGCTCTCCCTTTTCTGTTAAGTGCCTTTTAGTATCTCTAGTTTACTTATCCCAAAAAAAAAAATGGAAAAAAAGGAAAAAATTATTATGCTTCTCCATTTTAGTAATTACAAGTGCTTGAGAACTATTGCAGTGACTTAAACTTTTTCGTGGATGCCTTTTTGTTTCTTTTTATCTTAAATGCTTTGATCCAATTAACAGTGCTTCTAAATTAATCGTTTACAGGAAGAAGAAGAGAAAGAGGAAGAGGAGCAGGCACGGATAAAGGAATCCACTGTTAACCAAAAGGATGTGGCTTTGGAAGAGATGACTATTCCAACAGCAAGAGAAGCACAAGAACAGGCAGAAGCAAAAACTTTGGAAAAACAGCAGCAGCTTTGTGAGCTTAGTCGTGCGTTGGCTGTTTTAGCTTCTGCATCAGTAAGGATTGGATGTAGCTCTTGTTACAGAACTTGTCAAGTGTTGTAAGCTTGAGGTGATGCCATCTGTAAGAATCTTAACTTGCTTTTTCTCCCAATTCTTTCAGTCAGTCAGCCGGGAGCGTGAAGAGTTCTTAAGACTTGTCAGTAAGGAGGTGCGGATTTATCATGGCTATAACTATATCTTTATCAATATTATGAAATTTTACTCCTTAAGTTTGCAGCCTTAAAACAATGTTTCTATTTTTGGAGGTTCTTTTTCTCTGCATATTACTGTATGCTGAATTTTATTTTGTTTCTTTAAGAATGATAGAGGCTCCTTATTCATTTAACTATTTGGATTTTGTGCACATTGAGCTTCTACCTTTATATATTTCATATTCATCTTTTGGCTAGTGTATCATTCCGTTGATATGATATCGTTGTGCCTCCACCACTGGACAGAGCATTCAACATGTTCTAGGTGATTTTCAATGTGATAAACAAATTAAATATTCATTACAGGCATAATTCACTTAAGTGCTTGCTGTCAATTTTTCTTTTCTCCCTCTGGCCACATGTACATGAAGCTGCTTTTCCATGCTCGTCACTTCGTCTTCAATTTTCTTAATACATAATAGATACCTGCCTGGTCAGTTATAAGAACTGCTTAACGAAGAATAGTGTTCTTATATTTGTGTCATCCAGTGGCAACCATTTTTTGATGAGTCCCACATAGGAGATAATCAATATAATAAAAAACCACACTAAGAATTAATTGCTGTACTCTCCACTTAATATCTACCATAGACTACATTTGTTTGTTTCTATGATATTTGCAGATAGAGCTGTACAATCACATGGTTGAGAAAGAGGGTACAGAAGATGAAGAAGAGGCTAGGGAGGCTTATAGAGCTGCCAGGAAGGACAGTGACCATGCTGTTGAGATGGCTGTTGCTGACAAAGCTTCTTCTGCTCTCATTGACAGGGTAAGTAGCTTTTGAAAGGGTCTCAAGTTGCTATGATCTCCAATTATACCTTGATGTCATCCAACCTATTTTTCTAATCTGTCTGGCTCATGAATTGTAATGAATCCAATATGGAGAGTTAATAAATGAGTTGTTGTGTCCTTTCACATTTTAGGTTGATGCTATTCTCCAAAAGCTTGAAAAGGAAATTGATGATGTAGATGCCAAAATTGGAGATCGTTGGCGGTTACTTGACCGGTATGCTAATTTCTTCTTGGAAATGTGTGTGTGTGTGTGTGTGAGTTATGGTATATTTAACTTACCTAGGAATCCATCATGATCTCTCACTGCTGCTTCTCTTTTAGCTAACACAATAAAAGTCAAATGGATTTTAGCTCATTTGTGTATAATGTCAAGTTGTTCTAGGAAATAGGGTTCTTAGCAGTTGTGCTGCGATATTGTCAGGATTACCTTACTTTGGTAGGTCTTGTCGTCACTTTTAAGTCCTATTTGATAGAGAATCTTAAATGCCAAAGGCAATGTTTAAAAGTAACAATTTTTAAGGTGTTAAGATAGAACTTCATACGTAGGTCTTTTCTTAACATGATTTATCTACGTTTGGGAAAGAAAGAGAGACCTCTGCTTTTCCTCATGATGTGTGAAACAGTTTTTTATTTAATTTTTTAAACAATGTCAAGATTATCCATACTTTTAATAAAAGCACTTTTAAAATATAGTTCTCAAACATAAAATCAACCACATAATAAAAGTAGTTGCTTCTGGTATTACTTCTACTACTACTAAAACCAGAAGTTAAAAGCTATCCTAAATAAGCCCTTAAGCTTGTAGTTTGGGCTTGTGCTTTGCAACTCCTCCCATATGCAGCAAATAGGCCAGCCGATCTAGCCTGCAACCTTTAAACAGGAAAGAGCTGTAGAATTAGCTAACTTTTTGGTGCTAGATATTTCCTTCCTAACATCCAATATTGTGGCAAACCTTGAAGTCTTGAGTTGTTTTAATAGCATGGAAAAGATACTTATTTTGCTACTGCAATAATCTGAATTATTGGCTTGCTTGAGATTTTGCCTGTTTGGACCCCCTCTATACTGACATTTGTTTCCTAAGAAAGCTGTTTTTAGAGATAGGCTGAATATGGGGAGCAATGTTAGCCCAGCAACCAATACTTAAAATAAATAAATAAAGGGCGAAGATTATCATCAATGGATATTGGAGAACATGGTGGACATGGTGGAAGAAGTATGGAAGTATTGATATTTTCAGCATCAATTAACTCAGAAAACCTTTTATATGTATTATATTGAATCAAACGAAAAGTTTCTATATGGTTTGTAATTTCTATTGTTTTACCTCACTAGAGAATATGATGATCTCTGTGTTCTTTTTCCCTTTTTCCTTTCTTTTTGCTTTGCCTCAAAAAAATTACCAGTTATTTTTTTGGTTATGAGCATTATTCTGATTGCCTCTATCACCTGTCAGAAGACTGACCTTCTGGATGCTGCTATAGTATTTTAACAGTTGAAATTGTTGAATTAATGAAAAATGTATTAGATGGTTTTGGCTGCCAGTACTCTTCATCCCAACTGTAGTTTGAAAAAGTTGAGAGTTCTGCATGGGCTTTGCCTTTTTCTCTTCAGCTTTTCTCATTTGCCTCTCCTACTATTATGGATGGGCAGACATTAGCATTGCATTCATGAATTTCTTTGTGATAAGTCCTAGTATAGAGACACTGCGACACATTTAACTTATAGGCATCTATGTGAATTAGCAATTTGAACGTACATATTCATCTTTGTGGTTCTCTATGTCAAATGGAAGAATCATGAAGAATCATAGGTAAGGAATGACTTTATAAGTGCTTCCATGAGAGGTCATTGTTGGTAGGTTCTTTTGCATGTTTTTAAGTTTAGTAAGGAAAAGGGGTATTTTTTTTGTGTCCAGAAAGGGTAAGCCATAGGCAGGCACGGGGTGCCTCATGGATTAGTGTCCAACATGCTAACTCTAAATAGGGACAAGTGTCCCACATATTTTAGCTCTACTATTATATTTTAAATAAATATGGTTTAGAAGAAGAACCACCTCAGAATCACATTTTCTGGCATTGAATGTAGAGCATCATATGTCAAACTCTTGTACCTGAAGCACAAATGGCATAGGGACACACATGACTAATTCTCTGCCGATGTACCCTTATTGCTTTTTTGAAATTTTTATTAACTTTATTTACAGAAACAGGATGTTTGTTTCCCATTAAAGAAATATCTTGAATTATATTTTGTAAGTGATGTATTTGCAACAGCCTGTTTTGACTTCTAGTGACAAATCATAGTATTAGGACATAATGCCAGCTGTTAAATATTTGTTGGCTGCATTTTCCCAACCCTATCTTGATCCATTCTCGTCTCATTTCCTGATATTCATTCTTAACTAATATATGATGTTTACGTTGTATAATTTATTAAAAGAATGATATTTACGATGTATAATTTATTAAAAGAATGATTTTTACACTATCTTCTTAGTGGAAGAATCTATCACTACCATAAGCCTTGTTTTTAAGGTATTCATGATCTTATGGAAAAAATCCATCAAATAAAACATTTCTGTCTTTTCTATGTGCAGAGATTATGATGGGAAAGTCACTCCTGAGGAGGTAGCATCAGCAACTATGTACCTCAAGGACACCTTGGGCAAGGACGGTATCCAAGAACTTCTCAGCAACCTTTCCAAAGATAAAGGTTAGCCACTAATTTTCAGTTTTCCACCTTGATCCTCGTGCTCCTTGCATTACTCAGAAAAATTCAAATAATCTCACAGGAATTAAAATCCTTTTCTGGGATTTTAGTTGTGGTACCAATCCTCCAACCTCCTGCATTTTCTTTGTGATTTAGTTATTCTTCTGTCATCAAGCAAGGGAATCAAAACATTCCTTTCTAACAAAAAAGGAAACAGGAAAATGAGTCATCGATTTATGTCAGAGTCAGAAATTTCATTGCCAACTGCCAACTATGAAATGGACTCATTTTACTCTCTTCATTATGGGAAAAAAGTTAAGGGGAGGACCAAAATGAACTCTTTCAAATGCTCTGTCAAACTAAAGCAGAATGATTTCATTTTTTGTGGGTTCCAAAAGCCTTTTAAATCTTTGTATCTCGGTCATGCTATTGTTGTACTTTTAACATGATTATTGAACACTGATACTCTTGATTTTCCTTTCAACAGAAGGAAAAATCCGCGTTGAAGACATTGTCAAATTAGGCAGTGAAAGGGAAGATGATAATTCAGATGAACCAGGAAGAGTATAGAGGAGGAGGGTACAAGCCTCGATTTTTAGACCCTCTTATGAGATTTTTCCGATTGACCCCACTGCTTAGCAAACTGGTAAGGGTGTTTGTTACAGTGAGTTTTGCATGGGCATTTTGGATTAAGTTCAGCTTCATTTTCTTCTTAGATGATGCTTGCTTGGGAACTCTTCCACATAAAAGGATTATTCTTTCGTACAAGCAGATAACATGGATGCTTTTTTTTTTTTCCTGTTTAAAAATTAATGTTGTAGAAGAGAAAAATCAAATGTATATGCAGATTGCAGTGTAAAGATTTTTGTTTTGGCTCTGCAATTACAATCACATTTCTTGTATAGGAAATGGATGATACTTGTCCGCTAAGAATGGCTTGATCTAGTATGAAAGCCTTCAATTCATTCTGTGAAAGCTATGAAAAGAAAATTTGTGATGGCAGCCCACAACCCACATACAGTTACTTTAGGCATGTTTTGAAACTATTATTTGAACGAACCCTTTTGTTTATTTTTTTATTTTTTAAAATTAGTATGAAAATTTAGTACAAATTTAAAATATAAATAAATAAAGGTAAAAGTAGGAAAGAGAAGGACTATTTTGAACCCAAACTCTACAGGTGGAATACTTGTTTCCTTGTAATATGGTGGAATAGTTTGCAAGGTTGGATCGATAATAGAAAGAGTCCATAAATGATTAAATGCTATCAAATAGCACTTTTTGGTGCGAAGGTTTTCTTATTAATCTCACTATTTTTGGTACAATATTGAAAAGATCTTCAGAGTATGGAAAATATAAATAAAGTATGCAGAATCAGAAAATTTTAGACTATCGGTTTAGTATCTATTGAGCTTGCAATCTTAATTGTTGAAAGTGTGCAGTGAAATTTAAGTCATTAAATTATTATATAAATATGTAGAATAAGAACAAAGAAATTAAACTAAATATGAAAAAAGTAAGATTGAAGTGTCAAAAATAAGAAATTATATAAATTAATGACAAAATTTCATCCACTTAAAATGTAAATTTATTTATTTATTTTGTTGGGGTATTAATCGAGTTTGATAAAATTCGTAAGAGTTTCATGTTTCAAATTTCCCACCTTTTATTTTCAAAAGTATTTGATGGGTTTTTATATGTAATCTTTGGAAAAACCCCCTTTTTTTAATAGATGGAAAGTACCAATGGGTGGTTCAAGTCATAGAATTAGGAAGCTTAAAGGGCTGTTTGTGAACTATTTTTTGAAGTAATTTTTATTTTTTTAGAATGAAAAATAATTTTTTATTTAAAAAACACTTTTGATTTCATATGACATGCCATGTGAATATTTTTTAGGAATTATTCTTTATGTAATTTTTTTTATCAAACGCCTATAAAAAATTTATGAACTATTTAAAATGAGAGATCATGAAAAAGTGTAATAAAAATGAAAAAGAAAAAACTCATTCCATGACGTGGAAAGGTTAGATACCTTTGAGAAGTTCGAAAATGAAAATGTGAACAATAAGAAATGTCTAAAACTAAAAGGTCAAATACAATAGAAATGTCGGATGAACAAAACATGTTCAATTATTTGATAGATAAGGGTGTTTACAAAAATAATTTTGATTGACTACAAAAATGTCTCAATGTAAAATTTAGAAGAAGCACAATGTCAAATATTTATAAAAAGTTAAAACTTTTAACATCATAAATCATCTACAACATCTTCTTCTTCAAACTCAAAGCATGCAAAAAAAAAACGTTAAAAAAATATTATATTATAAAATGCATATCTATACACTTATACTATCATCGTAAATGATTAATTATTCATCCATCAGTGAGAATTATAAATTTTTCGATAAAATTTGCTAAAGTTATAAAGAGATTAAAAGAAAATAAGTGAATGAAGAAGTCGACGTTGGTTTAGGACCAATTTGATGAATGCAAATATAATTCCCCTGTAAAACCATCTCCAAAATGAGGAGAGAAAATAAAAAAATTTCTTATTTTTATTTAAAATTGTTATCATGCTCAACTTTGAAATTCACCCATTTTAGGTTTTGTTTTTATAGCTTGAATCGACAGATTGGGATAAATCACTTACTATTATTGTTATTATTTATTTTAATGTAATCAAGCAGGTTATAACTTTTAGTTGAACAATGTCAATTCAACAGGATTGAGTACGACGGAGGGGATTGGGACTTCATTTTTTTTGTTGGCTTCAGGTACAAGCCTCCAATAAAGACAGGAGGATCACAAGGGATAACGTTGATCATGCAAAATTTTTGTCAAATATGAATGACTTATTATATAAGCTGCAAAATAACTTCCACCACAAGTTATATTTTTTATGATTATTTTTTAAATTAAAATATTTTTTAAAAACCAATACAAATAGGGTTTAAGAATGTTTGCGCTTATGGAAAATTACGGAGAGAAAGCGAAAGAAAGTAAAAGTGAAAGAAAATAAAATAATAAATTATTTTTATATATTTTTAGAATTTATTTTATTTATTTATTTTTATTATATAAAAATTAAATCATTTTAGGTTATGTTTGATTTAAAAAAAATGTGATGAAAAAAAAAAGAAAAGAAGAGTGAAAGGAAAATAAAAAATATATTTAAAATTAATAAATTATTTATATATATATATTTTAAATTTATATAACTTATTTTCATTTATTATATAAAAATTAATATTATGTTTAATTCTCAAAAATTTAAGAAAAAAAAAAAATTATGAGCATAACATATTTTTTCCTTTCTTAGTACTTTGTGAGCATTAAATATGATATAAACGTTTTATCATCGTGTTAACGTGAGTGTTTAGAAGCTAAAATTTAATTTTATTAATAAATTAAAAATATTTAATTAATTACATGAAGTGGGAAAATTTTCAAAATAAAATTTCAAAGAATTGGAAGGAAAAGGCAAATTTAATTAAATAAATAATAAAATAAAATTTTAGCAAAATGTAGGGATAATAAGAAAAACCCCATAATCCATTCCTCAAAACATTAATTTTGTTTTTTAGCATTCAAATTAGACCCCATTGGAGCCCACCAAACAAAACCTAGTAAAGAATTGCCACGTGTCTCCACCTAAAGTCACCGTCAGATCCATATTCCGCAAAGCATACGATCCCAGCCATAGTGTTTGAAACCACCCGTCCCATCTTGACCGTCCACGAAACCAAAACCAAAACAGTTCCCCTAATCCGACGGAGGAAAGGCCTAAGACAAAAACTACACGTATACCCGAGAAGCACGCAAATAAATCTCCCAGTTCGAAAATCAAAACTCTACACGAAACAAAGTAACAAATCAGAATCTCTCTCTCTCTCTCTCTTTCTCTCTCTCTTGTTCTGTGTCCGATCTCGACTCAGTATTGGTTCGAATTCAACCTAGGGTTTCTAAGTACGACGTCGTTTCATCCAATTAGGGTTTCCACTGCTCTCGCCCTCGTCCACCTTCGTCAACGCTGCGCTTTGCTCTCTATGAAATCTTTCAATTCCGCGAATTTCTACATTTCGGAGTTGTTTTCAACGCTCTGGGTGGGGAAGAAGGTGATATAGGAGCTCTGGAGGGTTAGGGTTGTGGTGTTTCTTGAGAATTTGAGGTTAATTTTGCGGTTTATGAGAGTTAGGGTTTCAGTTGAAGTAGTGGGAGAGAGATGTTCTATTCGCAGTTCATATTGGCCAAGAAAGGGCCGCTTGGGACCATATGGATAGCGGCGCATTTGGAGAGGAAGCTCCGGAAGAACCAGGTTGCTGACACTGATATTGGCGTCTCAGTAGGTCAGTTCAGTGCTTTCTCTTTGGTTCCTGAGAAAGTATGCTTTCCTCGACTTGGAATTAAGCCCAATTGGGAAGCTTCTTGTTGGTTTCATTTATTTTCCTCAATTTGTTGGGTTTCTTTTACTTAGTAGTCTGAAATGACGAGTAGTGATCACTAGAAGGATTTTCATGTTGTTCCCTGCATATTAAGAAATGTAGCTTTTTCTTTTATCTCATGCCGTATATGATCATATTAGAAGCCACTTTGATAAAAAATAACTCCTAGCACTGATAAAACACCCATACTCAAGCCCTGTTTTTGGGCTGTTTGACTTGTTACCATTTGCTTTGCATTTATTGAGTACCTGTTTTAGCTTTTTGGGAGCTGAACCATTCCGAATTAAACATTGGGAATCAAGAATTAAAAGTGTTTCCTGCCTTTTTTCCGCATGAATCACATGACTTAATTGAAGATTACTTGGGATTCTATTTATACACCTACAATCTTCTGGGAATCCCTTATCTATATTCAGAAGAAGCTAACCATTGCTGGAATACAGATTGAACAAGGGCATTAATATGTATAATTTGCTTAGCTTTTCTAGCATGTAAAAAGTAAAACAATGAGTTGATGAAAACTGACATAGTAGTTGCACATATGCATTAATATTTATCGGTCATATACTGAAACACCAGCTGTAAGTATCTCTTTTTGCCAAGTATACGATATTTCAGTAGCTACCTTTTCTTTCTAATGTATAACTGCTGGGTTATCATAAATCTTTATCCCATTTATGTACTGGTTAACATAAGATATACTTAGATTTTAGGATATAACATAAATTTTTTTGGTAATATATAAGAAACACATGCAGTGTAAGAATAAACTGTCCCAATGTGTGATGAATAGCATGAACAATATTGTGGCTAATCTATAGAGAAATTTCAACAAAAAAAAAAAAAAAGAAAAGTTCAAAGTGCCAAAGATATGCATCCATCTAATGTAACCGGTCTTTCAAAAGGCCACTGGGATTTAGGCCTCAAGGTGAGGCTCTGCAAATGAGTTTTGAGGCTATAGCCTCACAAAAGGGTAATCAAGGCTGAAGCCTCACCTTGTTGAGGCTTAGTCCTCAAATATTTAAAGGATTTTAAAGGGTTTAGGGCCTTTGTAATCCTTTTGTATATATTTGATATGAAGTTTAAGCCCTAATATTCAGTGGGTTTTGTGCTTTTGTGGGGGTTTTTGGTTTGGATTTTATAAGTTTTTTTTTTGGGTCAAGGCTTGGGTTAAACCTTTTATAAAATAACAGTTTAGTTGACTTCCAATTGACCCTTTAAATGAAGGGAGAAAAAAAGAGATTGAAAAGAAGAAAGAGAGGAATTTTTAGTTGTTGTAACGTCTAAGCTCATATATAATCATTATCTTCTTATTAATAGCTAAAGGAAAAATGTCATGGATGAAAAAGAAGAATGGGTGGACATAACATTTTTTTTCTTGATTGGAGTGGACATAACATTGATGAGGAGGATAATAAAATAATTGGATATGATTATGACTTCTTAGAGGATTCTTTTAATGATAGTGATGACAGCATTAAAGATTATTTGATGAAGCCATGAGAGAGTTAGATTTGAGAAGAGAAACAGAGAAATTAAATTAGAAACTTCTACTAAGAACAAATACTTAAGTTGGTTATTTCTTATTATTTCTTATTTTTGTTCTTCTTCTTATTCTTATTAGTATACCTATCAGAAAAAAAAAAATTAATAATAATTATTATTATTATTATTATTTTAAGTTGAGGCTTATGCCTCATTCCACCTTGAGACTTATGTTTAGTTGGCCAAAATGCCTCAAGACTGCTTTTAGCCTTTCAAAACATTGAATTGTAGAGTTTATATGAAGTAAATTTAGTAAAAATTTTGACATTTCATTGTCTTATTTCATGATAAAATATACTTCTTTATTTCTTTCCTCATCATATTCGACAGAAAGAAGAATAACAGGTACCATAATGTGTAAACAGTGATACCAAACTCTGACAATGGAAAACTTCAATTCTTCTCCAAATTTTATTCAATTAGTACTCTTCACATGTAAAAAAAAGGGGGGGGGGGGGGGGTGGAAATGAATTAGGTTTAGAATTAGAGAGAGGAAGTGGAAGAAGCATAGAAAGAGGGAGGTAGGACTGCCATATTTTGTGGTCAAAGAAATGTCCCAAAATTTCCAATAGTGCTAAACAGTACAAAAAGAGAGTACCAAATTCATTAGTTTAACCCTTGAGGTTGTCTTTCTATTAGATGAAGCACCAAAACAGAAGATGGTTTTCAAGTTAACCAAGTCAACTCAAAATTGACTGGGCCGACATCGTGTGTGTCCTATCGTATCATATCATGCCATGCAATAAAACGTATTGTTTGTTGGGTCAAAAAATATAGGTTTATTGGCAATTTGTTCAGTATTTTGGTAATTTAAGTAGTTAACAATTATAGACAAGATGGTAGGTTTGAAAAAAAAAAACCTAATTATTAGCTCTTTATTTGTCATTCCAATTTCTGCCACCGCCACCTTGTTTTGGAGTCCTCACCCCAAAACACCGCCACCATCACTACAACAACCACTGCCATTGCCAGTGTCATGGATGCCCTGCATAACCACCTCTGGCACCACCATTATACCGCCATCATCTCCATCCCTACCATTGCGACCATCACCACCGTCACAACTGTTGTGAACTCCATGAATGAATGAAATGGAGAACTATCAGATTGACTTGTTAGAGTGTATAGAAGGTGGAAGAGGTGTTGCAAAGTCAGGAAGTGAATGAAATGGAGGACTGTTAGATTGGACTATTATAGCTTAGAAAAGAGGTGAAGGAGGGGTTGACAGCTGGGAGTAATTCCTTGGTGCGGGATCTATCATAATGGATTTCCAGCAATTAAATAAGGGAAAATATCAAAGGGTTGTGATGGAATTGCAGTTGAGGCTCGGTAGATAACTATCTAGGGTTCTAAAACTCATGAATGGTTCCCCAATCTGATTTTCTGTGATTAGGTTGTAAATACCCCAATCTAAAGGAGTATTTACATTTATATTACTGAAACTTTATAATCTTAGCCCTATGTTATTCTTAAAACATAAAAAGGGGCGTCACAACTGCACATAAAGAGGATTTTAGTTTGCTATGCATTGTGGCCTCTTCATGTGTGGGTCGAGGTTGCATGCGTGATGGGTTTTAATTCAAATACTTTTATTTTTTTGGGAAAAAAAATAAAATAGAAACAATCTTTTTATTGTGTTGAAATAGCAAGTTCAAGGAAGAATGAGAAATCCTTTTAGTAAAAACAAAATCCCTATACAAATTCTGATAAAAATGGAGAATAAGCATACTAGTCCAAAAAGACAAATATTCTGTACACATCAAAATGGTTAGGACAATGTTCACTATACCTGATAGAGGTTAGTTGTCTCCTATTAAAGAAACCAAATATCTAGCTTCACGCTTTGCTAATGCATCCTTCACATGATTTCCCAAGTAAGAAGCCAAACAGAAGGAATATGCAAACTTTGAAGAAATATCATTATTTGACAATTGTGCACCATAAACAAGACTGTTGATTTAATCTAATATGATGTTTTATGGGGATGCCATTTCCATTTGCATGTTCACACATGACTATGTTGACATGTGATTGGTCCATATAGCATTCAAGCCCTACAATCAATTATGTAAGTCAGGAAAAAATTTATAGAGCTAAGATATATTCTTTTAGCAAAATCAAAAGGTTGATTCTCTTAACTTATGATTGGCCCATTACTTGCATTCTCTCTCTCTCTCTCTCTCTCTCTCTCTCTCTCTCTCTCCATATATATATATATATATATATATATTATTGGGAACAAACATCTTTATTCATTAAATGATAAATACAAGAAGGATGAGCAATCCTTCAAAGATATACAATTGCTGAAGTTGCATTCTTTAATATGAAACAATCATTAGCCTGTTGGGTTCTTAAATGAAATATCATAGTAATGTTCATATTTTTCATATTAATGTCCAATATAGATCACATGGCATAAGTAAATAGTTATATCTTATGATATAAGATAATGTAGAAGATAAAAAAGGGTGCCTATAGCCAATACGCACCATGTATAGATAGACAATATGACAGGTTATTTGTGCTAGTCTGCACAATTTGGCTTAATTAAATTGTGTAGTTATTGTCTTAGAGATGTAGCCTTTTGTCACCTTTGTACACACCATGCATGCTTTTGCATGGTTGCTGCTAATATAATGAATCTTTGCCGATAAAAAGTAGCTATTGTCTTAGAGATAGTTTAGGAATGATTAGGAAGCAATTTGAGGCTCACTAATGCGTTTTTGTTTTAATTCTTCATGAAAAAAAGTTATTCTCCTTTGGCATGCTTAAGTTTTAACATGATTTGTTTATGTACCCTTTATTCGCATGCTTTTTCTTTTTTGATATTTAAAAGCATTTGGTAAACTTGCTTATGTTAAAATGTTAAGTACTTGAAAATTGTAACATCTTCGATGAGGGAAAAGTGTGTAGATAGTATGAACTTGAACCAGAATTCTTATACATTAAAACAAGCCTATTCAAAATTCTTGTACATTGAACAAGCAAATACTATCACTTAATGTTTTTTGATAGATGAATTGGTGTAAATGTGTTAATAGAAGTGCTTAACAAAAAATGAGGGAGCAAATGGTAATTTTTCCATGAAAGCGCTTTATTCTATCATGGATCCGGATTGTGCAATTCCTTTTCTATTAGAGATAATTTGGAATCCTTGGATTCCATCTAAGATGAGCTTTTTTCCTGGGAGGCCTACTAGGGTAAGGTGTTGACCTTGGACTAGTTTCAAAAAATAGGTTGGTTGTTAGTTAGTTTGTGTTATCCTTGCAAAGAGGAGGCAAAATTCATTGATCACATTCTTCATTGTGGCAAGGCTAGTATTTTATGGTAGTTGGCATTCTCATTATTCGGTATTTACTAGGTTATTTTTGCCTCAATCACAGAGACTCTCCTAAGGTGGCATGACCCCTTTGTGGGAAGAAGGCGAAAAAAGGTGTGGAGTGCTACTCGATAAAAGGGTGGCATGCATTTTTTGGACTATTTGGAAGAAAAGAAACTAAAGATCGCCTGAAAATGAGATGTCGAGAGAAAGATCTAAAAACACATTCCTCACTTATTCCTATCTGTGGCTTAAGGCGTACATGGATGAAGGCTCTATGCCTTTAATTGATTTTGTCGATTAGTTGAGTTTTTATTGAGAGAGGGCATAGTTTTTTGTTTTCCCTCTTTTTTGTTTAGGCTATTGGCATCTGTTGTATATGTCCTGTGTACTCTCGTGTACTTGTTCTTTCAACGCTTTTAATATACTCTTGTTTGCCTATAAAAAAAAAGTGGGATCAACCCAACTAAATACAATTTTCTCTCATGTTACTTCCAACCAAAAAAAAACAAACATCAACCTTAGGTCTTAAAAAAAAAAAAAAAAGGTCAGAGATGATGTGGGATCAACTTCATTTCTATGTTTCTTTTTGGGCTCACTGTACAGACATTTTTAAACCCTATTCTTTGAGTGTAATTCAGCTTAGTTGGTTTTCGATATGTACACTTTAGGGCTGGGTCTATAGGGTTATAGGAGATGTTATACTTGTATATGCCTTTTGTATAGCCTTCCTTGGTTAGTGGAGGTTTACTTAGTTCTTTTGATCAGGTTTGTACATCATGGGGAGGATTCTTCATCTTTCTCATGTTTCTTTCAATAAATAATTTATATGTTTTGTTTTTAATTAAAAAAAAAAAAATGTTTAGCTAGGAAATTAGGAGACTCCCTAAAAAAAATAGAGGTATAGCGAGATTTGACTAAGAAGGGTTTGTTGTTCACAATCTTTTTATTTTTATTTTTTTATGAGAAACAACAATATAATATATTAAAGTAAGCAAGAATAATTACAAAAGAAGGATACACAAAAAGTACGTAGGAACCTCTAAAGTTCCAAGTAAATCTATACAACTATGAGGTGCCACAATCCATATGGGAATACACAAAAAGCAATTAGTCCTTACTATCCCTCACCTTTGGACCTACACATCGACATCCAATCAAGCTGATCATATTAAGGGGAATACCCTTGAAAGTTGCGGTATGAGAGGCCCAAAAGGAGGCTAAGAAATGAATGATATCCTAAAGACCCTTTGAAGTTTTTGCATTGTCCTCAAAGATCCTAACGTTTCTTTCCCGCCACACAACTCACATCAAAACAAGACAAGTGAACTGCCACAATACCTTGCCTCTAATGGTACCTCCTAATCCTTTATATGAGATGGTTATCATGTCACATATACTCCTAGGAGGAATCCAGTCCAAATGAGCGAATATGAATAGTTCATGTCATAGCCTCAAAGTGAAAGAATAATGTAAGAAAGGATGATCTACTGTTTCACCACTCTCCATGCATAACAAACAAATATCAGGATTGTTGTTCACAATCTTCTAGACCAACGTTGGAGGACTCATCACTTCCAACCATTTGAGAGATCCTTAATAAAATTTGGTTCCAATAGACACGGGGATTGCCACTGAAGGGCCTAATTGGAAGTCCTATGACTTGAGAGGGCAACTAATTTAAGGATCTCACCATGGTTGATATTGATGCCCCATAGGGTACTCTTGTTTAGATTAATCTTCAAACCTGATATGTGCCTAGAAAAAAGTGTAAGTTCAATATTACATTGTGTCCATTGCATGTTTGACTTGTGTTGACCATATGTATGATGTGGAATTTTTTTTAAAATTTTTTTAATAGGCAAAATGTGATAATATATTAGAAGCACTTGAAAAAAGTGCACTAAGGTACATACAATAAAGGCAAACTGGTGAGCAAAAAGAATGAGAGTAAGCAAAATAATTGTCTCATCTTAGAAATGACCTGACCAATCTACAAAGCCTGTCATGGACATAGAAGAATCATCTATTTACACTCCAGCCTAGTTCAAAAAAATCTCGTGGAGGATTTGATTGTTCTGCATCTTTATTTTTTTCCTTCCATAATGTCTAAAATAGCTACAAAGGAGCAGCCCTCCAAGCTTTCTTCCACTTATTCCCCACATAAGAGCCATGCTAGCTTAGAAGGTTTCCTTTTACAAAGGAATGCATTGCCTAAGCTGCTCCAAATAGAGAAAAAAACCAGTTGCCACAGAGTTCTTGCTTTGGAGCAGTGAAGGAGCATATGATTAGCTGACTGTTCTTCCTCTTTATACATGTAACATCAATTTGAAATACTCCATCCCCTTCTTCTAAGCTGCTCAAGCAAAAAAAATTCTTCCCCAAACAGCTTCCCAAGTGAAGAAACCCTCCTTAGTTGGCACCCATGGATTCCAAACTATGCATGGGGAGAAAGGCTCACTACTTCCCTTGGAAAGGCTTAATATGAAAATTAATGTAGTCCTTTTTTGGTTCGAATTTTAAAATTAATAATGTATAGGGTTTTTCTTGGTTCCTTTTGTATAGTCCTCCCTGTTAAGTGGAGATTTCTTTGGGTCTTTTGATTAGGTTTGTAGTTCATGGGGAGGATTTCTCATCCTTCTCATGTTTTATATTCACTTTAATTAATACATCTTTTGTTACTGATAAAATAAAAATAAAAATTAATATAAACATCCATGTATGTTTCTGTGTATTTTTGCATCCTTGTCTCGTCTATGTCCTGGTTTATCATCTATTCAATAAATGACTTTGTAGATTATTAATTATCTACCGTGAAACCAATTTACTCCCTTAAAAAAATCCTTCCTTTTCCCCATTTTCTAGCTCCTAATTGCTAGCAACCAGTTGATCTGAGGACTTCATCCTTTCCTAAGTTGATTTACTGGTAGATCTTGTTGCTGTGTCGCTTTTGCTTGGTTTATTGGTTTTCTGTTCCTATATACTCTTTGGTGACTTTTGGTTTGAAGAACATCTCATCTTTCCTTGAAATTCCTAATCATTTAGTGAGTTATTTGTTTCTGATTAAAATTTAGAAATAGGAGAATTGGCAATTGTTTGTTGAAAGCTATATCAATCAGCTAGACTGCTATGTCCTTGATGTATCTAAGACTGGATTTTGTTTCTCAGTGTGAGTGGACATTCTGTTGTGTTGGTAATTGCAATCTTGGTATACTATCAGTTCTTTTTTTAAGTTTTCCCTCTTGTGCTCTGTCATCAATTAGAATACAATTTGGCTGTTGATTATATTTTCCTTATTTTTGATAAAAAAATCTACATGGGTAACATAAAAGGGAGGTAAAAAGGTTTTCCCATAGCAGAAAGCCTTTTGGTTTCTCACCAGTAAAAAAGACATAGCTCCAAAATTCAAGGGTGCATGAGATTCCCAACAAAGTTGGCTAGATAGGAGGCTGTTGATTAAATTTCTTGAATTACTGAAAAAGCATTAAGGTAGTGTTTCTTCTAACAGACGAATAATTTCTATGTTATATTTAATTATTTTCTTGAAACTTCACTTCTGCTTTCTTCATTATATCTCTCATTAATTTAAAATGCACGTCTTACTCATCTAACATCTACCATTCAAATTTTTTTTTTCTTTCTCAACAGATTCAATTCTTTTTCCCGATGTACCAATTGCACTACGTTTGTCCAGCCATCTTCTGCTGGGTGTGGTGAGGATATATTCTAGAAAGGTTAATTACCTTTTCGATGATTGCAGTGAGGCTTTGCTTAAGATAAAGCAAGCTTTTCGCTCCACTGCAGTTGATTTACCTCCAGAAGAATCTACAGCACCATATCACTCCATCACCTTGCCAGAGACATTTGATCTTGATGACTTTGAGCTGCCAGATAATGATATTTTTCAAGGGTCAGTTCCAAACATTATTCATTTGTATTTTAAGCTAAAGATTAAGTCTGGTATGCACCATTTTTTTTTTTTTTTTTTGTATCTATAATCTAGAAAACATTGTTGATAGTGCTGATCATGCAATGATCTATATGACATAGATAATGGGTCACATCTAGAAGATTCCTCATTAAAAGGTTCAGGGTTAATTGGTTAATCGTGATTGTCTCTATTACTTACCTTGTTTGACCTATCAAATATTATTGCTTTATAAAAAATGTGGTTGGTTATCATCCCTTGGTCACATTGACATTAAAAGTAGAACATCTTGTGGGTGTCTGGGCATGGATTTACTTCCATAGCATAATTTCTGGATGTCAAACCTTTTCTATTATGCTTCTGCAAATAATCTGATTCTATATTTATCAAGCTTTTACAGTTTTCATTTGGTTTAATATTGATTATGCAAAATCATGCAGTAACTATGTTGATCATCACGTTAGCACAAGGGAGCAGATTACACTTCAAGACACCATGGAGGGTGTGGTCTACTCTACATCACAGTTTGGACTGGATGGTTAGTTTTTAGTCTTGGATGCCTTTTTTGTTTTGGATGATATGACAAGATGGGAATGATTAATTATATTGATGGTTCTGCACCTGGTAAACCTAATTCCTATCATTTTATGTTTGATTTCAGAGCGGTTTGGAGATGGTGACACTTCTCAAATTGGTCTAGATCTTGATGAGGTAATTTTGTAGTATTTTCTTATCAGTGTCTAGAAAGACATATTGAATGAGGTCAATTTTCTTTGAATCAAAATGATTAATTGGCTATTTCCATTTTATATCAATTAGTTGTCCCTCATAAGGCATGTTGTGTTTAAGAGGAAACATTTTAATTGAGGAAAACATGAAATGATGACAGAGGCTTCACTAGCATTTAGTTGTTGCAAACTTGCAGTAATTTCTAAATTACTGGTAAGCAGTGACTAAATTAGGTTCTGGATATTTTTTAATATTACTGACAATGGACAGGGTAGGATGAAGGTTTTTTTAATAGCTATATCTTTTGAATGAGTCATCCAACAGGCACGGAAGACAAATACTTGTGATTTTGCGAAAAGCTCCCAGTGCCACTGTGTAGTTCGATATCTCATTCAAAGGAAATAGTGTGCTCGTCCTGCATGCAGGGCATGTGTGCAGGCATAGGAGGAAAGTACCCAGGGTTTCGCTAGAAGTTATACATAATTGCCATTCTGTAGTCAGATAACTCATTTGAAGGAGATACTGATGCTCTTCCTCTTGTTGTGTGTGTATGAGTGGAAAATCAAGTTGCAGACCCTTGATTTTGCAAAAAGTTACTGGGTAATGCAGTGTGTAGTCAGATAATTCATCAAGGAGCTAATGGTGCTATTGCGTTGTGCATGTCTAGTCAGATAACTGATTTTTAAGGGAGACACTGGTGTGCGTGTGCATATATGTGAGGGAGTGTACAATCAGGTTGCAAACCCATGATTCTGCAAAACTTATAGGGTAATGCCAGTATATAGTTAGATAACTCATTTGAAGGAGATGGTGGTGCCATTCCTTCATTAGTGTGTGCGTGAAATCAGGTTGCAAAACGTATGATTTTCCAACAAGTTACAGGGTGATGCTAGTGTGTTGGATAACTCATTTTACTCATCGTGTGTGCCATGATTCTTCAAAAAATTAGTGTAATGTCAGTGTGTAGTTAGATAACTTATTTGAATGAGATGGTGGTACTCCTCGTGTGTATGGGTGTGTGGGGGTGTGTGTGTGAAATCAGGTTGCAAACTGATTTTGCAAAAAATTATAGGGTAGTACCAGTGTGTAGCCAAATAACTTATCTATAGGAGATAGTGGTGTTTTTCCTCCATGCACGCATGTATCAGCTTAAGTTGCAAACCTATGATCTTGCAAAAAATTACATGGTAATGCCGGTGTGTAGCCAGATAACTCATTTGAAGGAGATATCAGGGCTATTCCTTCATGTGCTTGTGTGTGAAATCAGGTTGCTAACCTATTATTTTGCAAAAAGTTGTGGTAAAGCCAGAGTGGAGTCAGATAACTCATTTGAAGGTGACAGTGGTGGTATTGCTTCAGGCATGTGTGTGTTCATGTGTGGAATTAGGTTGCAAAAACAATATGAATGAATTTTCATTTTGTTTCCTTGAATTATAGATAAAGATCTCTCGTCTCTCTCTGGGAAAAAAAAAATTTATGAATGAAGCAAAGGAGTATAAAGAAAGGGTACCTGTCCTCTAGATCAGCCCAAAAAGAACAGCAATGAGATGAAAACCTCAAACTCAGAAAATACCTTAGAGCCAACCAAAAAATTTCTGCTCCATATGTATGGCTTGTTGCAAAGTTGTCATTTAGAGTTGAATTAGGAGGCTGTTTTGTCATATAAAACCATGATTGATGTACATGTAAAAGCCACCCAGCCAAGGGCTACTTGTTTTTTTCCTAAAATGACTTGGTCACTGACACACTGAATTCAGAGGTTATCTGCCAATGAAACCTCATATTATAGATAAGAAAAAGAATCAAATTCAATTCATCTCAAAATTTATCCAATCTTGTGCTAGTTGGTACCATGTCATTGTATTTTGCATGGAAAAAGCTACTTATGAGAGTGATGGAAATCATAGATTTTTTGCTAGTGGTTTAAAGGTGTTTGATGTATTTGGAACAAGTAATATACCATCCCCCTTCTTAATGAGTATACAATACAGTCAAATTTACTCAAGTACCCAGAGTATTTTCCATCATAAATAATGGATAAGTGAGCTTACTATAATGGAAAACAATTGCTGTTTTGCCAAAAATGATAGTGCTCACAATTGAACTGAAGCACATGCTTACTTCTGTTTTCTTTCTGTGGTTTGTATTGTGTACATGATCAGCAGGCCTGTTTTCATTTTATCCATATCTTGAACCTGAGTTTATTGTTCTTGGATTGATGACAAACAGGATTTGTTTTTGGACAAGGTTTCAGCCCCTGGACATGCTGGAGTTCTGTTGGGTTTGGAGTAAGCCCTTTTATCTATGATGTTGCTATTAATTCCCTTTTCTGTTTCTTTAGTAGTGTGTAATATAAAGTTTCTCCTTATGCATACTATAGTATAACTAGTACTTGTAAAATGCATCAAAGAAATCCTATCAAAAAAAAAAAAAAAAAAAAAAATGCATCAAGGAATGCTAGACTTTGAAAGAAAAGAATTTGAAGTGCATTTTATCAAGTTCAAATTTGAAGTACCTTTGAGTTGGCAGATGAGAGCTACATTCTGTTATCTCATTGTTTATGATATATATTTTTTTCTTTGCTATCATCATGTTTAATAATTTATTTTGGTAAGATGTAAGATATATATCCAAATGAAACTTGGGTTTGTTACCATGATTGGGTGTGTTGCAGTGACATGCTGCAAGTAGAAGAGAAACAGTCATTTTTGAAAGGAGAAAGGAATGAAAGTATTATATCATGTTATGAGAAGGTGCAGAGTTGCATGGTGCTTCTAACATATGAGAATGCCACTCTCACCCAAGAAATAGCTGATGTTTGACATGAATCCAGCTGGATAATCATCGGTTCTAGATTTATTTACTAAATGTTTTCATCTGGACCATTATCCATAATTTTATAAATCCCAGCATCATCCCATTATTATGGATCCAGACTGTATTCATTTAGTTAGTGCGCCTTTTCTTGTTGATCTTCCCTAGTTCAGAGGTGGATTCATCAAATGGTGATTTCAGCTTGTATGTGTGTCATCTTTTGCTGCCTCCCATTTGAAAGCTTTCAAAGAAAGAAGTGGTTGGTTGGCCTGTTAATGTGATGGTAGATTAGTTTCTACCATTTATTTCTTATTGTGCCCTCTTCACATTACGACTGAAAACCTTCGTAATAATGAGGTTGTTATCTTTAGGCCATCCTTGATTGGTGGGTTACTCTGTTATTAATCTGTAGAAAGATATGAAACACCAAGACTTTTCTGACACGCATTATTCATATTCTGTGCTTCCAGTGCTGATCCTCAGGCATCTGTCCACCCAATTATACCTCTTCAAAAAGATGTAATTTCAGAAGCTACAGCTGCTAATGGCATTGGAAATCAGGTTGACTATAATTCTCAAGATCCAAAAAAATCTTATGACTGTTTTTTTTTTCTTTCCATTTGTATATTTTTTTTTGCTGGTCTTTTGTTGTTGTTGTTGTTTTTTTTTTTTTTTTTTCCCTTTTTACTTCCATCAATTTTCTTAGTGGGAACAGTGCAATTTTTATCATGGTATATAGGTATCATCTCAGTCTAATTATAATTTTTCGTTCCTGAACAGATTGAAGGTCTTGCTGCAAGTACTGATGTCATGGAGTATGCTCAGGCCCCATCCACTCCTGGATTAGTGGAAGAACCAAACTTGTCCAGTGTGCAAGAGGCTCTGGCCTGTGACGATCATTTGGAACCTGAGGATCATAATTTGACAGAACTAGTAGCAAAAGAGAACCTAGAAAATGCTTCCAGTGTGTCAAGTCTTCATTATGGGGATAAAGTTGCTGCAGATTGGACTTTGCTCAATGATATGAATCATGATGCTGTTCTCAGCATACCTGCTGATGAGAATGGGTACCTTTTGGGTGAACAGAAGATCAAACAAGCAAAGCCACAAGGAGATTCGCCATCTGTTGCAGTGACGGATCAGATATCATCAGGTAATCCCATTTTGTGTCTTTACCTTTTTCAGTTCTAGCTCAGCAATTAAACCTATTTCTCTTGCATCAGAATGTTCAGTTGGGAAAGCTGCTGCACCAGATGGCATAGACAGGGTGGAAGATATGCAGAATGGAACTCTAAGCAACCATGGACCTGGAATTCTATCCGTTGATCAAACCCATGAGGAATTTGAAGAACCCCATGGGTTGGATGAAACTGTAGGGAATCCTATTTTCTCTCATGCTGCCTCTGATTTGGAGGACCCTTGTCATAGAGAATGTCCTGGGACTGAGAATATTTCTGAGAAATCTATTTTAACTACTTCCTGCCCACCAGTATTGGAATGTATTTCAGAAAATGATAAAGCATCGCTTAATCCAGATGTATCAGCATCAAATGCTGCATGTTCATATGAATCACCTGGTAGACCACACCTTGAAAATGTCGAGGCTCAGGCTTTGAATTCTGTAGTTCATGAAGAAATGCCACCTTGTAGTGTGGATTTAGTTCAGGCATGCAATTCGCATCTGAACCAAACTGATTTGTCATCTCTTGGAGAGACATCTGGAAGGGAGGAGGAACCCCATTCTACTGGAGTTTCCAGTGACGTGCAAGGTTTGTTTTAACAAGCTTTATTTATATAATTTGATGTCAGTTGTTGAAGTATGCTTTGTTTTGTCAGTCTATGATACATTCTAATTTTCCAGGTGAAGTGTGCCATGCTACTGGGGTGTTGACTCCAGTTTTGGGGGAAAACCAGATATCAATACCCATTTCTAATGAACATATTGAGGCAGATCGTAGCAAGTTAGATGAGAAAATGGACAATGTGATCTCAAGCAATACTCAGTTACTAAAAAGTTCCACAAATTCTGATTTGCCTGCACCTGAAAAATTGCTCTCTATGCCTGAAGGGCTTGTTGATCCACCAAATGATTTCCTAGTGGAGTTGACTCCAGATAATGTGCTAGAAGGGAGTGAGGGAGATGGTGCTGCCATGAAAAACATTTCAGGAAAAAAGCGCAGTTTCACAGAAAGCACACTAACCATGCACTCGCTAAATTCAGTTGAAACTTTTGGGGTTTCCAAATCCAGAAAAACTGCAGAATCAATTCCTGATGATGATGATTTGTTATCTTCCATCTTAGGTATTAAACTGGTTTCCTATGTCTTTGTGGGTTGTGTGCATCGTTCTGTATGTTCCTAAGTTAAAGCGTGCTACCTAGCCTTATTGATCTTTGCCTATAAATAGCAAGTGATTGGTTAGAGTGATAAATGGATCATGCTCTCATTGGCTTTGTGAGTGTATGATTCCATTAGTATATGCTATTGACCGATTTGAAATATTCTTGCTTCAGTTGGAAGAAGATCTTCAGCATTGAAAATGAAACCTACTCCTCCACCTGAAGTAGCATCTATGAAACGCCCCCGGACTGCAACCCGGAGCAATGCATCTAAGAGGAAGGTGCTTATGGATGATCCCATGGTCTTGCATGGCGAGTATGTTTTATTTTTTATGTTAATCAATTTGTTTACAATCCCATATTTCAGTACTCTTTGTTATGAATCTAATTAGTGAGTAGTACTTTGCTCTGTTGGTCAAAATAATTGTCCCTTCCTTCTACTAGAGGCAACAAGCCTTGTGGGTCTTATAATCTTGTCTTCTCATTGAACAGGAGAACATATGAAACTCATTGTATTGGAAAAAGTTTTGTAGTTCTTGAAATATAGATTTCCATACCCCTCCTTTCTCTCCTTGTAACTGCTTATAGACCAAGCATGCAAGTATAGTGTCCTTTGATCTTCAGTGGATCAGTATTATGGTAGTTGAATGATAAAAAGTGATGCACAGTTGGCCATGCCCTTGCATAGGGAATGGCCAAGTAGCATCAGGCTGAAAAGTGCTTTCCTTTGGTTACCTTCTTCATTCTGGAGTGTTTCTGTTTGCTAATTTTCATATTGCAGTTAATTTTAAGTTGGATTTTTTTTTCTCTTTTAGTAAAAGACTTACAGACTTGCCCCATTTTTTTCCCCTTCTAAAGCACAATACGGCAACAATTGACAAGTACTGAAGACATACGCCGTGTGCGGAAGAAAGCTCCTTGCACTCGTCTTGAAATTTGGATGATTCAGAAACAATTTTTGGAAGATGAAATTTTCAGTGAACCCATATCCACTGGTGAGTTTGTGGTGCAGAAGTTTAATTTTTGCATGTGCCTTTTATTCTTAACTGAAGGATTTCACTTGTAGTCTATCTTTGATATACGACATTGATTTATATAACTTTAAAAGAAGCTTATTATCCACAAATATGGTAGTAAATTTTTTTTTCCCTCCCACCATCCTCTCTCCCCTGCTCTGGTGGGTAACAATACAGGTTTTTATGTTGTCCCACCTGAAGAAGAAACTGAACCAAGATTTGATTTTTATGATTGGGATAATATCTTTTGGTTATATGGGTCCTCTTGCCTTAAATGGCTATAGCTTCATTAGGGCTTATCTCCCAGGTGGGACGTCTCAAGGCAGAGCCTTTCACATGTGTGCTCCTGTTAGCTAATGCATATTTATTGTAGCTCCATGACTTTTGGTGTGTATATATTCACACCCCCCATCCACCCCAACAAACCAACAATAATTAGCTATAGCTTCATCTGGGCATATCTTCCCTTTGGGACATATAAGGATAGTGTTGTCAAAAGAAAAAGGCAATGTCAAGGCAATAGGACTTCTTCTAGCCAAAGGCAAAAGGTGAAAAACAAGATGATAGCCTGACTATAGTAAGGTGATTAAAAAAAAATAAAAAAAATCATATACTTACCTACTTGATACTTAAGTGTCACCTTCAACAATCAACACTATTAATTTTTCATTCCTCATGGTGTTTTATAAAATTAATAAAATCGTAATAATTATTCGAAGTGTTAAATATCATACCCTCATCTTAAGAAATATCATATTGTTCAAAGAAATTCATCCAATCCAAATGCATATTCTAATTTTCTAGACATCGTAAAAAAAAAAAAAAAAAAAAAAAAAAGAGAATAAACATCCTAAAGATCATCATAGTCATCATTGAAATTAAAATTGTCATCACTTCCATTAAGACTAAGATTAATAGCCCTTCATCTCATTATCATTATGATTGATAATATAATATTTCATCTTATACTTTGTTTAATCTAATGTTAGATTGAATTAAATTACAATCTAAGTATGTTTAATCTTAACCCATGGTCAAAAGTGGGCTCTATGCCTTGTGCCTTATCCCAAGGCAACGGCCTCTTTGAAGCCATCTTGCCTAGGTCTTCAAGAGGCTACTTTTATCTACCCCGCCTAGCCTAGTGGCCCAAGCGATCACCTTTGATAATACTGATCAAGGCATAGTCTTTCACATGTGTGCTCCTCTTAGCTTGTGCATAGTCTACTGTAGCTCCACTTAGTCCACTGGACTTGCCAGAGGTCTTTTTTGAAACATGCAGATATTATTCAATTCTGGACAGTTGTAGTTCCACTTGGACATGAATGCATGTGATAGTAGTCCTTGTAATACCAATATTTGTTTGTTTCATATATTTTGTGAATCTTGTATCCTTGTCGTTTTCTGTTGTTGGGCAACACAACAGATCTGTGTCTGCTAGCGGAATTGTTTTTATATGTTTACAAGTTTCCTGTGTGCTATTGTATTTTGTCAGGAATGTCAGCAGAATTGATGTCTTTGTACAATGAAACATATGACCTGAGCAGAGTCAGGGTCTTTGAAAATAATGCTCCTTCAGAAGCAGCTAAGGAAATGGAGCTCTCTGTGAAGCCAAATGTTACCAAAGAAATTGGAGAGGAAGGAAGTGTAGAGTCTTTGGCAGTTAGAAATGATGGTGAAGTGGAGCCTGCTCAGTCCCTCGTGCAGACTGAGAACCAGCATGGTGAAGACCATTACTTAGGCATCCATGATAATGATACTCAAGTGAAGACTTTACAATGTGAATTTTTGGGGGAAATAGCTGAAATGGAAATCGATGGACAGAGCATTGCTGTTGCTGATGCATCAGATCGTGATGCCACTCATGGGGTTGATTCATTGTCTACTGCTGGTCCCATCTCTGGAGATATTTGTGACTTGTCAGTGGGCTCCATGGTCCAATCAACTCTCATGGAAAATACAAGTGGTGCAGATTCTACCCAGCTGATAGATGAATTGTGTGTATCATCATTCAATCAGAGGTTGGATACTATTTCTGTAGAGAAGGATGCTTCTGCTGTGGATTCAAGCAATGGTAAAGGAGTTGATACTATTGAAGTTGCAGAAAATGATAATGACAATATTGTTGGAATTGGAAGTGAATCTAGGGAAAAGGGTGAGCCTTTGATGGAAGAAACTGTAGGCATTCAAACAGTTGAAAACGGAGTGGAAGTTCATACAGTTTGTGCTGCACCAGCTGACAATGAAAATTCTTCACTTGCAACTGTGACTCTGGAAGCAAGTGGATGCAGCAACTTGGTTGTTGTAGCTGAAGACCAAACCACAGAGGAAATCATTAATAATAAGTCAGGGATTGTAAACGATGTTGAAGTCCTGAATGCTGAATTGGGCTATGATGACAAGAACCCAACCTCTAACTCTATCTGTAGTGAAGAACCTAAAATTGAATCTTCATATGCAAAAGAAATTGATGAGGAAATGAAAAATACTTTCTTCAATGGTGAAGAAAATATTCCCTTGAATGATATTGAAAAACCAGTATTTCTGGAAGCTGAATCACATACTGTTGTGGATACCGAATTCACAGCCATTGACCATTCTGCCATTGAAGATCATGGTGTAAGTTGTGCAATTGATTCCCTTTCTGATTTGAGTTTTTTGGTAACAGTTTAACTGGCTTATTTTTATTATCACTTGTCAAATATTTGAGTTTTTTTTCTTGGCATTCTTCTACTTCTTTTCTTTCTTAACTGCATACAATCTAAAATAAAATTGGCATATAGGAGCAAATTTTCTCCTTCCTGTTGCACCTCTAGTCTTTTTCCCTTTTCTCATCCTTTACGACTTATTTGTAAATATTATGTACATATCATTCCCCTTTTCATGGATGAAGATTATTGTCACTACCACTATGCATTTGCATATCATTAAGTTCAGTATAAAATAAAATTCATACATGTTCCACACATGCGTTTGCAAAATTGTTTTTTCACAAGGTTGTTTCATGTCACTACCACTATGCATGTGGTAAGTTTAGGAAAGGGGAAAAACAGTAAGAAAAACGATTTCTTATGTGGGGACATTATGAAAAGTACTAAGAAAAAGAAAATGTTAACAAATTTGATTATATATATATAGTGTAAACAAAAATTATTTTTTTATATTTGGATACTATGGGAAAAGATGAGGGAAAAAAAAAATGCTAAAGAAAGAAAACGGTAAAATGTGAAAAGATTTTGCTTCCCATTTTTCTAAAAAATGTGAGAAGAAAGTTGGAAAGTTCCTGAATAATTTAATTTTCTTTCCTTAAAACTTTTTCATGGACAACCAAACAAGAAATTTTTTTCTAAATTTTCTTTATCTTGATCTTTTCTTATATTTTTTCTATCCATTTTTTTTTTCTTCACACTTTCTAAGAACCAAACATAATGTTAAAGACTTTCCTCAGTCTGAATGGTCCACAGTTCATTGGGGGTTACTAACGTTTCCTTTCTTAAGCTCATAGATCACTTGGGAGGAGTTCAGCTACTATGAGCCCTTCATCTTTGTGTTGTGTGACTAATGCCCTTGATGTATTTTTCTATGTACTTGGGTGGCATGGAACTTTTGTGGGGAAGACTCGGAAAAAGGCTTGGAAAATGGCCCCCTTGTGTATTTTTTGGTCAGTCTGGAAGGAAATGAACTTGTTAGCTTTTGGGAATGAGGAGCTTTCGCTTCAGAGATTGAAATATTCTTTTGTATGTAATCTCTGGTCTTGGGTTAGGGCGTCTATAGTTTTGTGCCCTTCTTCTCTTGTTAGTTTTTTAGATTGGTTAGGCTCTAAGTAAAGGTTTTGAGCCTTTGGGTTTCTTGTGTATACTCCCTGTATACGTTGAGGGCACTATTTTTGGTGTTTCCTCTTTTCTTGGAATACATATCTTTTTACTTATCAAAAAAAAAAAAAAAAAAAAAAAATTCGCATATCAAATAACACACATAAACACCAAAAGAGAGAGAGAGAGGGAACAAGAAGAAGAGGAAGAAGATCATTTGCTTGTGAAAAAATGATAAACAAAGATGTGCAACCTGTTTGTCTGGTCATAGTTTCAGCCAGCTGACATTTTAACTAACACAGCTAGCTCTAACCAATTGGCCATTGTGAGATATCTCCTAAATACAGTTTTTGGTGCATGGTGCAGGATTTTGCGAACATAACAGTTGGGCATGATACAGGTTCACTTCTCTCTCTTTCTTTTTGCTCATGTTAATTTCCAATTTAATATTACTTTTTATTGGTATCCTTGATGTTTCTTGTCCTTTTAAAACCTGATGTAAGTAAATTACTCAATGGTGCTTGTTTGCTGAATGAAATCTAATGAGTGGACCATCTACATATTTGTTTGTTCAGCGTGAGATTAATTTGGGTGATCCTTGTGGTGACCTTATAACTTCTGAAGCCTAATAATTATTGAGAGGCCTTTCAAACCATTTAGGTTTTTTTTTCCTTAGTATTATGTTGCTTGGAAACTTCATTTTGTATGGGGACTGGAAAATACCTATTGGATGAACCATGCCCATCACACTGCTGTCCCTTATCTTAAGAAAACTTGTTCTGTTGCTTGTGTATTTGATAACGCATCTAAAGTTTCTCTATGGTTGATAAATTACTTTTTCTGGCCTTTCAGAGTTTCTGAATGTAGACGATGATGAAGTGGCTGATGATGACGACTATATGCCTTCTGCTGAAGAAAATCGCTTTCTTGAGAACAGTGGATGGTCTTCCCGCACCAGGTGTGAGATAATATCTGATCAACCTTTGATTTGCCTTGTAGTTTAAATTTTTCAAATAGAAATTTTCCATTATCTAACATCTGATTCTCCCTCTGTGTTGTTTTACTTCAAATGTAATTAGAGCTGTTGCCAAGTACCTTCAAAACTTGTTTGATAAGGAAGCTGAACATGGAAAAAAGGTTATTCCAGTCAATAACTTACTAGCTGGCAAAACTCGCAAGGAAGCATCAAGGATGTTTTTTGAAACATTGGTATGTTTATCTGAACTTTCTTCTTTAGACAAAATTGAGAAGTTGGGGTATATTTTATCTTTGTTTTTGCATCAGCTACTGGGTTCTTGGAGTTCATTATGGTACCAAATATATTTGCTGGATTTAGGAGAGGAAATAAACAAAATAATAATAAAAATAAAAGAGGGGAAAAGGGGAAAAAAACAAAATGCTTTCTTGTTTGAGACATGTCCTGACATGGAAATTAAGAACAACTAAGTTGTCCTCAAAAGACCTGGTTTAGCACCCTTTTTCCCTATCTTTGGAGGTCTGGTTTGTAATGGAGCTAGGTTTGAAGTTGATCCTACTTACCAAGTCAGGTCCCAACTAGAGCCAATTTTGAGTTGCCTAATCATTTTGGCCAATTGTAGCCTGCATATTAGAGTTCTAATCAATAAATATGATATCACTGGAGAGCTTGGATTACCAGTAGGAATAAAAAAGAATTTTATAGACTTTATGTTATTATAAATGCAACCTTTTTTGTGCTTAGAAGGATAATGCAGTTTGTGTGTTCTTTGAAAAAGAGAGAGAAGAAAGCCTCAACCAAAGAAAACAAGACCAAAACATAAAATAAAATAGAAAAAGAAAAAGGAAAAACAGTTTGAGCCTTTGAGGACATGGGTGTCAATTTTTTGTGTGATGGACATGTATGTTAGTTTTGTTAAAATGATGAAAATAAGTGAGAGACTGTTTTGCAGGTACTTAAAACTAGGGATTACATACAAGTGGAACAGGAGAAGCCTTTTGACAACATTAATGTAAAGCCCCGGGTAAAGCTCATGAAATCAGACTTCTGATCCCTCCCCTCCCCCTTCTCCAACAGAAAGAGTATAGGACTTGGTCACCCATATATACCCAGTAGCCTCCCTCCCCATGTAATTCCATTTGGCGTACGCTTGGAGATTATTCATCTCATCCCTCTTTAATCCTTCTTCCTTTTTTTTTCAATAATATTCTTTTTCTAAGTTATGTTTTTTTTTTAGGTCCTATGTAACTCCAGTAGTAGTTCTTTTAACAGTGGGGTCTAGTGCCGCCTGCTTGTGTACCATCTTTTATTAGCGATTCTAGCAGCAACAACACTAGTGTTGTAATGAGGACATCGAATTTATATTTATATAAATATATATGTATATATCTGTAAAATTAATTACACCATTACCAATGGAATCTGTTACTATCATCATCATTATACCCCTTTTTCTTTTTCGGTTTCACAATGCATGGTTATCATAAAACAATATCAGTGTATATTTTCTGTTTGGAGTTGGCACCTATAATGTTATGTAATAATGTAATATCATATATTATATAGCACCTATGGCCTGTTTATATATATATATTTTATTTTGGTTCTGAAGTTTGAAGTTCAATTTTTTTTTAAGTAGTCTTGTTTTTTGATGTTTTGTCTGAATTACGAGAGTAATTAATTTCGAAATGAAATTTAAAACTGAATGTGGATTACAAACAATTACAAACTTGAAACTCTGATGGAATATCATACAGGAGAGGAGCTTTTGCGACCCACCTACCTCATTCGTTGTGACTTGTGATGGTAGACAGAAAAAAGATCCATTTATAAAGGATAATGGATAGTGGATAGAATACTTGCTATACATGCATACATGCATCACCTGTGAACTTGCTTTGGTTTCCATTTTTCACCTGGTCGCCCCGTGAGAACCGAAGAGCAGAAGATTGAGAGGCCGTTCCGCTAGTCCACGTAAACCAAACTGAAACACTTGATGTAACCTTTCCACCATTCAGAGTTGTCCGGTCACAGTATCCCTTCTCATCAACTCCATCCCTATCTCAAGCATCTAGTCCCAAATAAGAATTTTCTTTCTCCACTTTCATCTGTCTAGCGGAACTAATAATAGGAAACTTTACACATATAAGTGTTAACCTTCGACCAAGGGCTTGCATACGTTACAATATAATGTTGTTTGGGTTCCCAAGCTCACCTCACACATCTTTGCTGCATGTTAATGATTACTCTATTTATTTTTGGAAATTTTGTAGAGTTATTACACCACAGCTTACTTATTTACATGATCTCCCCTATTGGAATGTTTCTAGATAATTTTATTTGAGAGTAAAGTTTTAATTGTTTTATATATATATATAAATCTAAGTTGCACAATAATAATAATAATAATAATAATAATAATAATAGTAATATGAAAAAATATCTTTTCTAGTGGTTTAAAAAAATCATGTTCCTCAAAGGGATTCGGATGATCATTCACAAATGATTCAAATGCGGAACAAGTAAAGACGTGTCCTTTCCTTTGTATATGTAATAAATATGGAGAGTAGTTAAACCGCCTACCCTGTGACTAAATCAGGCATACGTGGAGGTGGGCCATAGGAGAGTTTTGTGTAAAATTAAATGTGCATGGAAACGCATCAGGTTGGAGCATCTTTCTACTGGGAGAATGATAGGGGAAAATCTTCTTCCAATGAAATTGAGGGTGTCCTGTCTTCTTGTTCTTAATGGGAACCCAAGTTGAGTTGGAGAAGAATTTATACAACAATGGTGTTTCTGCACCCTACCTACTTCATTCATATGTTGTGATAATTGTAGATTAAAAAATGACTCTGGGGAGGGCATCAATTTTCCAATGCACAAATGACAGGAACCATGATAAAAGATATATTAGATGGAATGATAATATTGCTGTTTTCATAACATTTATTATATATAAATACTTACATTTCATATTACTCTTCTTTCCCCTTTTTCACGGGATCACCTCTCAAGAAGCGCAAGAACCAGAGAGCCGAAGATTTGGGGTGGCGAGAGAGGCCGTTCCGGTAGTCCACGTAAACCAAACCGAAACGTTTGGTGTAACCGTGAGCCCATTCAAAGTTGTCTAGTAACGACCATGCAAAGTATCCCCTCACATCAACTCCATCCCTGTCCCAAGTCCCAACCCCCAACCCCACGTTCCATAAACAAAACACCCAATTATTATTTTCTTTCCTCTCTCTTTATTCACTCGTTTAAATTTGTAAAAAATCAGCAATTACAGATATATTTGATAAATACAAATGCCTGCCTCTTAACATCCTGTACAAATCTAAAAGCTACTAGTAACTAGCACAAGCTGCAAATCCTAACCAACTTTTATATAAATGTAGCAAGGAGGGAACTGCCAACCCATCTCTCCATGTTCAACCTCTTACAAATACAATCTCCCCAAACCTATACTTTAATTAACTTGTTTGCAAGTTTACCATTTGACCCTATTTACATACTTGAGCCCATTCATGCCCATGTAACAAACGTACTCTTCAAAGCTATCTTTGGTTACCCGAAAATTTGAAGAAAAATGATAGGTCAAAGAGAAGAGAGTAAAAGAGAAGAAAAAAAAAAGGTGAAAAGGAAAAATGAAAACTTAGATTTTAAAATTAATTAATTATTTTTATATGCTATTTCAAACTTATTTTTTCTTATTTTACCTCTTTTATATAAAGACTAGAGAAGTGAACAATGAGTTAAATTTCTAACCAATTTTAGTTTATATCTGATTTTCCATAATAAAACCAAATATGAGAAAACAAGGAGTTCAACTCCAAACAAGTGAACATGAATGGGGATGCATGTAAATGCATGCACAAGCATAACCGGGGCATCAAGCATTTAAGCATATGATGACATATGTACATGCTTGAGAGTAATATGAATAAATAAGTCAAAATTAAATTGGTTAAAAATATATGGGTGGCTGAAACATGCATGTATATGAAAAAAAAAAAACGCCAAAGTTATGGCAACTCACTTGATTGCCTGCGCAACTGAGGCAAGGTATTCCTTAAAGTAAAAAACTCTCAGTTTGTCATCAAGCATCTCATGGAGTGGGGAAGTGTCATTGTCCTCATCATCCATTCCTATACACAGCAGATAATTTTGGTTCAGAAAAGATTGAAAGAGCTAATATTATACGGTTATATGATACCCATAACTTCTATCCCAGAGTAGTAGCTGATACTGATTTATGGACTGATTTTTCTGATCATTATTCACAGACCTTGCAGACCAATTTTAACCTTTTCACCATACTTCCATAAGTTCAACAAATGGCAACTGAAGGTTCTGCACCACCAATCAATTGGTCAAATCTGCAAGGTTTGCTATTTGAAGAGGCAAGTCCCTAATAAATCCAGCTGCATTTATTTCAAGAGATTTTGCATGTAAAAGCCAAATGTTACTAGCCCTGTTTTACTTTTGATAGGTATGTTTTCTAGTGCCTTACCATTCTCAGTAACATATATTGGGGGACTGTTGTATCGCTGAGCTATGTAATTGAGAACTTTTCGGATACCCCAAGGAACCACATAAAGCCAAGGTGATGCTGCCTGCCATGTAAAAAGTATCTCAAGTAAAACCAAAACAAACAAACAAACATATATGTTGGTGCACATGTGTAGTTCATATGTGAGCATGTATTTCAGAGAATTGAACCATACCTTTTCGCCGATGACCTCACCCCCATCCCATTCAGCTGATGATAAAACAAAAAACAAGCAAGTTAAAAGAATAAATTTTTTGCAGTACTGATAACTTGAAAGTTAGTTGTGAAGGATTTTATGATACCAATTCTCTCCAACTTTTGTTCTTTATAGAAATCATGCTCCACAGAACTCTCATTATGAGCAATAAATCTTGAAGTATAGTGGTTCAGACCAATAAAGTCTACTGAATTCGTGAGCAATGCTATATGTTCCTCTGAGAACTTTGGAAGCCGATCTCCAAGTTTTTCATGCATGACTTCAGGATAGTCTCCAAAATATATTGGATCCAAGAACCTGTAGCATTACTTGTAACAGGTGAATAGTACACTAAAGATGGAGTTGAGAGAGGGATTTCTCAGCATAATAAACAATTTTCTCAGAAGGATATATGAAATGCAAACAATAACCACCTTCACTGCAAGAACTGCAGTTGGATTGGTAGTGAGTAGGCCTCACCACCATGACAGCAACCAAGTAAAATGGAAACTCTTAATTCAATGAGAATATAACTGCATTAGAAGGTGACAACCGGAAGCCAAATGCAAAACAACCTTTGCATTTAAGGGAAAGGGAAATTGCAATATTGCATATAGTGTATATCTCTGGAAACAATTGGCTGTTGAGAAAATTTGTTTTGGGAGCCAGATCATTATGGGCAATTTGCAGAGAAGGGTAGGTGTTCATGTTCCAGGCAAGGGAGAGTGTTATGTGGTGCAGGTCTCTAGAAAGCTACTGAATGAGGTGTGGGTGTTATTCCAGAACAAGTATTTCAGGGGTGGACTCAGGTCTAAGTTCTGGTTCAATCCATGATGTGGTGATGAAAGATTACAACCCTATCTTGTTCAGCAATGTGGCTGACAGAGATACCAGGGTTGTAGATGTTTGGGTCCTTTGGGCTAAAGGTCCACTTCTTTGTTTGGGAGTCAGTCTGTGTGGGAAAAGGTTTTGAAGGGATTGTTCTTTGGTTTATTGATACAGTTAGTACAAACAAAAGGAGGAATTGGCCAAGCAAGTAATCATCTACTACGAAAAATCTCACGACTTGCAGTATCTTTTGCTCTGTTTATTTGGGTTTGCCTGGGTTCTTCCATGGTTGGGTAAGAAATTGTGCTGGTTGGCATGGCAGTTCTGTGGGTACAAGCTGCATAATGTTAAAGACTATGCAGAGCAACTTTTATAATCTAAATTTTCTTTATCTTGTTCGTTTCTTATATTTTTTCTATCCTTTTTTTTTTCTTCACACTTTCTAAGAACCAAACATAATGTTAAAGACTTTCCTCAGTCTGAATGGTCCACAGTTCATTAGGGGTTACTAACGTTTCTTTTCTGAAGCTCATAGATTACTTGGGAGGAGTTCAGCTACCATGAGCCCTTCATCTTTGTGTTGTGTAACTAATGCCCTTGATGTATTTTTGTATGTACAAGAGTTATATGCCACTAATTCGCATATCAAATAACACACACATAAACACCAAAAGAGAGAGAGAGAGAACTGGAAGAAGGTCATTTGTTTGTGAAAAAATGATAAACAAAGATGTGCAACCTGTTTGTCTGGTCATAGTTTCAGCCAGCTGACATTTTAACTAATACAGCTAGCCCTAACCAATTGGCTATCATTTCTTCCAAAACTAGACATCCATGATTTTAGATTTCATCTCAAAATGTTGAGATGCTTAGTGTGTGCAATATTATGTATTAAAGTACAAAAACTTTTGTCTTGGTTTGGCCAATGAGTCGGGGCTTTCAGGTTGTTCCATGAGCTTTATTTTTATTTGATAAACAATATATTGAAAGGTTGAAAGTAGTAGTTTCAACAGCTTTTATGCTTTATACTCCACATCTGTATTTTTGTAACTACAGACCTGTGACAATACCATGCTATTTGGTAAATTATCAATACGCATAGCAATCACTTCTTAAGCAATTCTACAAATGCAAGTTTGGCAAATATGAATAAATGTGATAATCACTTCTTCAAATGATCATGGCTTTACTCACTAGAGAGAGAGAGAGAGAGAGACTAAAGATGGTCATATTGTCATTTTACAAGATTCCCAACATTTAAAATAACCCAGTTTTCACCAACAATTAGCGCCTAATAAGGAATAGGTTTAGGGATAAAAGTACCGAGTTAAGCAATCAAAGAATGATATTGATTAAGTATAAGGGAAGTACCATCCAAGCTGAAAATCAAGACGCCTTGCTGCAGCAACTTTATCTTCAATTTTATCTGAAAAAGCCTCAGCCCATTCACAATCAACAACCAAGCCTATTTGTCCCCCTTGCTTGTCCTAGGGTGGAAGGATCATCAGAACAGTAACAAGAACAAGAACAACACCAATGGCAGAGTTGTTTTACTGCTAACTGAAGTAACATATATGACAATTGCAAAGAAGAATATAAAAGCAACAACATTAAGAACATGAAAAATAAATATAGATAATTGGGCCAAAAAAGACCATGTATGTTTTTGAACATGGACATCTAAATGTATTGAATATTGAGAAAAGCAACATAACGACAAAGGCAAGTACAGCAAACCACTGTTTTTTTTTTTAATAGGTGAATAAGGAGAATATATTAAAAACACTTGCAAAATGGCACAACAGAGTACACATGGAGTATACAAAAGAGGCCACAAGGCAAGCAAGAGACAAAAAAAGTGAAAGAAAAACCTACCACCCTTGAGGAGGCTAACCCAACCCTATCCCAAAACCCACAAACAGCAAAGTACAACTAACCACCTCACAAAACAGGTGTTGAAACCCCTGTGCTCCTCCCCTGTCCCCGCATAGTGCATGGATCACTGTTATATCATCATGTCTTATAGTTAAGATATGGATGGTTGTCTACAAGGCCTTCTCCTACCCTGGGACATCAAGGATAACATAATTGCAGAATCCCCCTCCACCACAAGGAAGAAACTCCCAGCCAGGTACCCATTTTCAGGCTTTCCAATAAAGCAAAAAAGCTTTGGTCAACTGCCAACCAGATACCAACAGGCTCTGAGAATGCATAAATAATCAACCCTTATGTTCTTTGAATAGCTCTGAAAATATATCTGTCTCAGGTTACCAGGAGAATATCCATCAACATTGAACATGAAGCACCCAAATGGCGGAGGAACTTGGACATCCCTGAGAGCGAAGCCCCTTGAATAAGAAAGGTAATTCAATCTCCAATAGAAGAAAACAATGGTAATGGGAACAATGGCAAACTCCTTTGTCATAGACATCCAAAAAGAAGTAAGGTAACAAATATTATCCTACCCAGAATCAACAATTCTCTTCCCATCCTCAAAGATTTCAACATTTCTCTCCCTTGAGGGCTCTTTTTGAACATGTAAAATGACAGCAACCAACAAATCTTACAAATATCTTTAAGGCTAACCCATAGGAAAAAAACCAATGAAAATAGACTTCGTCATAACCCCAAGGCGGTGGAGATAGAAGTGATCAAAATACTCTCCATTTCTATACATGGCAAAAATACATGAGGCGAATGCTTTTAATAGGGTCTTCAAAACTGGAACGAAGTTGGGAATAACATTTTTTATTGACCACCAACTCGTCAAAGCTCAGATTTTAGGAGCCTTAAGACTTTCACATAAAATTGTCCTGAGGGAAAATATTATGATCATCTCTTCTAGACAGAGCATGAAAGAAGGATTTGGAAGAGAACATGCCACTGGAGACCAATGCCCAAGTCTGGAAAAGAAATGGGAAGCTAAAAGAAATGGAAAGCAATCTCTCTGTCTCACTCGTGGATTCTATGTTGCACACTTTAGGAAATGGAAACTAATTGACTTATTGACTATGAATCTCTCATCATAATTTGGGCAATTGCAGTAGAAGAATTTCTACATTGTCTTCATTTCTAACATTGCCAAAGTTTTTAATCCATAGTCAAATCATTTGGATTTCTAAAATCAAAATTCCAATAATTCCTGTTGCTTTAGAGGATGGAAGGGAGAGGGAGACCATCAGATAAACTCTGAGAAATTCAACATGAGGCATGCAAGTCCTTGTTCTGTTGAAAAGAAAATAGCATGCAGAAAAAACCTTTCCGGGAATAGACTGTCAATGGATTCCCCATTTCACATATTAAAATTTACATAAGCATGTATAAGGAGATTTTAACATTTGTGAAGCATATCCTAGGTGTTAGCATTTAACATTTAAGTCAATGACCAAGATTTGGGAGGCATCAGGAAGACCATATTGATTTGGCAAAAAGAGGCAAGACTTTGGTAACTATAGCCCAAAAGGAAATTTAAAAAATATAATAATAAAATAGAAAGAAAAATGAAAAAAGAAAAAGACTTATAAGAGAAAAGAACCAATGGATTCCCTTGATATGGAAACAAAGAGATAAACTAATTGATAAGCTATAGGTTAGAAGCAGGTCAGGCATATTTCAAAACTCATTAAGACCACTTAAATTAGGATTCCAAGAAGATTGTTTGGAAGAGGAGCAAAATGAATCAGTAACAAAGGCATTTGATGCTTTAGAGGTCGAAAGAAATAAAAAATGAGGCACAACCCATTTAACTAAGAAATGGAATACTAATAATCTTCTTAATATTTAACTCAAAAGGGCTTGTTGAATCTTTCTTTGAGTGACATTAAGTCACACACTCTCCAATGTATGCCCAAGATAAAAAAGTAGGCCTATGTGACTTTTTAGGCAATCTCCATACTATTAGCCAACCTACACTATGTTCTTCTACTTGATTTTTCCTGCAGCACTAGACCAGATATATCAGACGATACCATGAAATTAACTCAAAGCTTGTCACTCCTGCTCTCAATCTTAATTGGAAGTACAAAAAGGTGAAGGAAATTAACTGGGATTTTCTTAGGGGTTAATTTTAATCATGTGATTGAATGCCTGTCTATATTCCCATCAATATCTATAGAATATGTCAGAATATGCTTTGAGGTTGATATTTAGACCAAAAACTCCAAGTTCCTTGTTCTTAATTATAACATAAATAATATAAATAAAATAAAACAAAATATCTTTTATTTTGACCGAATGACCATAGGATAGATGGTCATGGAGATAGTATCATTTTATGATGGAGACCTTGGAATTTTCTTGAGTTTGGTGAGGAATAAAGTCAGAATAGTTATTCCAATCAGAAGGAAGACTGTCTAGCCAAAAAGAACGTTCCACCCTAAAGACGTTTAGACTTCTCTTTGTCTATTTATTTGTTCTTTAGGTTTCCCTGCTGTTTTGATGCTATGGAGGATTCTTCATCCTTTCCGTATGACTCATTCTTTCCTGTTAATAATTTTTGGCTTCATAGCAAAATGGAAAAAGAAAATCGAAATTCATCACAAGAAATCTAGGAAAGAAATGAGAGAGATCATAAATTCAAGAATGTAGAATCATCCTGTCAGTTGGAAATTTCCTATGGCAAACTACTGTAAATGAGACCACCTAAAAGGACATATCTTGTATCCAGAGAGTACATACAAAAAAATACTAATTTCCTATAAATAAGGTACATATTCTATTGTGCTTCACATAAAACCAAATGGCAACTAAATACATTTAAACAATTTTCATTTGGAAGATGAAGTGCTTAACTAATAATAGAGACATCATACAGCGTACCTTATATTTGTTTCTGTATATGGAAACAGCAGCAGCATGGGCTAAGAGCTGGTGATGTGCAACCAAATATGGCTCTGTTGATGAATGTTCATGCCTTCCAGGAGCAAATACCCCAACACCATATCCATTCACCGCAGTTTGAAGAGGCTCATTTAATGTGATCCAGTTCTTTACTCTATCACCAAAACTTGCAAAGCAAGTTTCTGCATAAATTGCAAAATATTTTCTGCAATGTTTACCAAAATATACCAAACATTTATGTATGAACAATAATGGATCCTTCAACCAGTATGTGAGGTTTGGAATAGCAAAGATAAAATTTTAAAAGAGCTCTTGATAAGCAAAAAAAGTAAGTCTTTATTTCCCTAAAAGACATGATATCAAATATTGTGAGCTCTGTACAATTTTTTTCAGCTATTCTCTACAGAATCAAGAATATATTTGATTAAATTATCCAGTGATTACCTAATTGTACGCACACACGCTTGGACAATAGGTTCAATACAAAATTCTAATAGAAAGTTGTTCAAAAACAGAAATGAATTTTTGAATTAGACAGTATGGAACAATGCATATGTATCTAAACACAGACAGTAAATAATAACCAAAAATACACTTGGAAGCACCCAAAAGTTTTCTTCACGACCATAAAAAATAAATTTTTCTCACCAAAAAATAAAATAAAATTACAAAAATATCAGAGTATGGTTCCCAGTGAGTATCTCCACCGTCATCATATATCTACTGCACATAAATTGCGAATAAACTCCTGCACCCAGTTATACCATCTTACTGCCCTTTTTGGATATAACATGAGCATAGTTTAACTTGCCAAGCTGTACATGTTATTTAATATGAAGATCTTATAAAAAAATAATCTTCAACAGATAGAGGACATATATTATGGACCAAAGATGATTTAAAGTTCTGCTAAATCAAAACCAGGGTGACAGGATAGAAAAGTAAAAAAAATGCTCGTTTCATATCAAAATATAGGAAATGCTGATTTCATCAAACTGCAATGAGATTACAACTGCCCCTTTGTTCTCTAAGTATAACTAGTGAAGGTTTTTTAAGTTCGGACTATTCAAGGTTGGATTCCCACCTATAAATCTTATTTTAAGAAAGAAGAGCCCATAAAGTTCATAAGACAAGTCGTTGTTTCAAATGTACAAGACATAAAAACCGGATGAAACCCTTTCTTTTCCCAGCAGATTCAAATGCCTATGCAGCAAGATCTTTCACCAATTTCCATCACTCTTCCAATCCTAATTTCAGTTTCTTATGAAATTGCTGTACACCCAGATTTGGTAAGTAGCATGTCTCACTGGAAGTATCGGGAAAAAAAGTACCATTTAAATTGTAATTCTATGAATAAATGGAGTATACAACCTGTATACTTTGTTGCATGTTTTGTTAGGCTCTTATAATATATTTTTGCTTGCCTATCAAGACAAATATTCTATCAATAAATGGGGGATTTGAGCACAATCCACCATCATCTTCAAACAAAATAAATATTACAGCCTCATCTTTTCAAACTTGGTAGTAAAACTGATACACAGCTACAAAAGTGGCCTTTCACCGTAGCTGCCACTTCAAAAGACCAGAAGAAATATCGTAAACATTTTTGTAGCTTGTTCTTTTTCCCCTTCCAATGTATCACCATTGAACAAGCAAAATTAAATTTACGAAGTTATCATTCCAATTACCAAATTTAGCAAAATAGAGAAAAAAATAGAATATAGTGACATTTTTGTCAACAGTCATCTGAAAGTTGTAACTTACGGAAACTTATGGGAAAATTTTCCTTTTCCACTAGGATATTGAATTCAAAATTCCAATCACAATGTCAGAGAATTTAGTTGATTCTTAGAAATTAATTTTGAAATATCATCTTATCTTCAACACCCCCACCCTCTCTCTCTCTCAAAAGAAAAAAAAAAAACAAATGAAAAGCAAGCTGTAAATTCTGATTGGTGATCCATTTGTAACACAGGCCACTTGGGAATATGGTACCTTTGAGGATCTCTATTAGGTAGCTCCTTTTAGGTCTCTAAAGCCAATCAGTTTTGGAGACACCATTAAGTCTGTGCTTGCACCTATTGAAAGATCTCTGCAAGGCCCAGAGTACAGGATTGATTTAATAAGATCAATGTGACTCTATCACCATTATTGATTCACCTGGGACTGATGCATCAGGTCCATGGTGTTACACTCTTCTACTGCACGAGATCATAGAGCTCTCTCATGCTTTGAGGGTTCAGAACCAGGGGGTTCTTAGATCAACACATAAGTGATATTTCTTGCCAAGCCAAGGAAAACACTTTTTCCGCCTTTGACTATTGGGTATGATGATTTAGGAAGCAAAACTCCAAGAACATGATTCAGGAAATTCTATAATGCAGTAATGGGGCACTATTGAGTTGGCACATGGAGTGTTAGCCTAGTACACATTATGGGCCTATATGCTTATAGTTTAAGCTTTTAGGAAATTTGATAGTTTAACATGTTATCAGAGCTATGGTTAACTACTAAAGATCTTGAGTTCAAGTCTCTTCTACAATTTATTCTCCCATTTATATATCTGTAATCCGGTGTTAGCCTAGTATTCATTGTGGGTCCATATCCTAACAGTTAGGAAAGGTGGTAGCTTAGCATGGAAAATATGAGTTTCCAAAGCTGAGATTTATTCCTTGGGAACTCTTATCCCATGCATTGGACCTAAGCCTAATAAGCATGTGTTTTGTCAACAGGGATGCTACCAATTAGTTACAACCTTGTCCAACACAATTACACAAAACACAAGGTGAGACAACCATCCGTTAAAGAAAATTTTCAAGTGGGTCAAAATTTGCATTTGAGGTTAATTTCATGACAATCCACTTAAAGTATGTGCAGATTTGGCAAAATAGATATCTTTCGCAATAAATTAAGAGAATAGGAAAAAACTATTTTCAAAACTTCCTATTTCTTTTGTTCATCAATCAAGGGTTACAAAACTAGATTACAAGTTAATGACTAAAGGGGCCATGCATATTCATCTTGCCATTTCTCATACTTTAAACCCTATCAAGCAAGTTCAATGGTTTCTTCAAATTTATCTTTCAACTACTGAATTAGCAAGATAAGAGGCTGGAGTTCCTTGTGCATATAGTCATTCAGAAATTATTGCATGTCACTATTCATCTTGCATGTCCTTAATAATTTTTACCTAAGTATTAAGGTTGTTTGGTAAAATGAACTTAAAATTTATTTTTTAAGTCATTAAATTGATATATTTACCCTCATTAGTAATAATTAATGTCTATCATCAATAATTTTAACTAATATTTATTTCTATTAATCTTAAGCAATAAATTTGTCTATTAAACATGCATACTTAAAGTATTGTAGATATATAAGTTAATCTTAAAATATTTACTATAAAAATGACTCATGGATGCGGAGTTATGGTTGTTAAATATATTCTTATTAGTTGTGGGCAAATAAGACCAAAAAAATTTGAGATTAAGAATAAGTTAACTATTTTGACTTAATACTTACAATTATTTTCAACTTTAAATTGTGATATTAAGTTATTTTATCAAACATGCTTAATCTACTTAACAACTTAAATTAAGTTATTAAATCACTTTAAGTCATTAAGTTGATTTATCAAACATCCTCTTAACGTACCATCCATTACATTATCTCCTCAAAAAAATGAATAGACTAGAGAGCTTAGAGTAATTTAGGTTTCTATTCTTCATGTGCTACATCAAGAAACTTCTAGGGAATTCCTTTTCTAACTTCACCTAATTTATAATATGCATGATACCCCTCAAAAACCTCACGCAATTGGAGCTTGTGAGTTGGTATCAATTATAGACTAACTCGACATAGTGGGAGCCTCTAAAAGCTTAACAAATACCAAATGCATAACTAACACATCTGTTGAGTAGCCAATTTTGTGCGGCTGCATACTCATGTAGGAGGCACTAACTGCATTAGTGGAAAACTGATCGGAGGAGGATTTCAACCCAGGACCTTCAGTTAACTAGAGCTCTAATACCATGTTAAGTAACCAATATTCCTAAAAGTATAAGCCATTGGGTTTTGAGCCCACAAATGTATATGATGCTCTAACAATACTATAGAACATATTCAAGTGCATAATAATCTACTACATATAAAATAATGGATATCTGAGAGAAACATTCTTTAACAGCAAGATATTTGCAAAGAAGCAACAGTTCATTGATGGTATTATACTTACACAATCTGCTCATTTAACCACCCTCCCATTGACTCGTGAAGATATAGAGGGAGATCCCAGTGGTATAAAGTTACATAAGGCTCAATACCTGCAGGAGCAAAGTTTCTGAATAAGTAACCTGTGGCATGTAGAGGGAAATCAAATATAAAAACTTCATACCCTTGTCAAGAAGAGCATTAATGAGATTGTTGTAGTAAGCAATGCCTTCATCATTGACTTTGGTTCCTAAACCATCTGCAAGCATGAGAAAGCCAAAGAAGTGAGTCCATGTTTCATTGCAATGAAGCTAAGACAAAAAAACACGGGCAAATATGCACTTTTGATTTTGATATTAAAAGAGAAAGGGGAAAGAAGATGGGCACTTGATGCAAATATGCACTTATTTAAAAAAATAATCCTTTTTAACAAATCATACATAAGTTTATGCATTCAACAACATATAAAACTTGCAACCAACAATCCAAAACACTATTTAAAAGAGGCCACGTGCAAACTTTAATATTCTACTTTTGTTAAGATCAAAATGCACTGAACAACACACCAAAGGAAAAAGGTATTACCAGGGAAGATACGGGACCACGATATGGAAAAACGATAAGCACCAAATCCCAACTTGGATATGATGTCAACATCTTCCTGCACATCAAAAAAATGAAAAAATAAATAAAAACTTCAAGAAGAGTTTCGAAATTAATAACTACTCACTTAGGAAAAGGGTGAAGGGCCATAGAGGAACAAACAATGAGTAGAAAACATCAGAAAAAGGATAAACAGAAAGCAGTTAAAAAGTGCTAAATAAAATGAATAAATACAATGTAGTTGATAAAGTGACGGTAGAATGCACATAAACAATTATGCTTAGTTTACATAGGACAAAAAAAGGGGGAATCTCAACTCCTGTTTGGTTTGCAATGAAAAGTACAAAGAAAAATAGAATATCATAAAAAAAATCCAAAAACTTATACACCCTCAAATTCTCCATTCTTTATCTCAAAAGAGGGATAAAATTAAGGAAGAATGAGAGAAAATTTTCTTTCCCTCCAAATCTTAAATCTTAAACCTTATTTTCTTCTCCTTATTTTCTTTCCCTCAAAGTCTACATGATCCAAAGGGAGCATCGGTTTCGTTTGGATCTCAGTTATTAACAGAAAAGGAAAAAAGAAAATCCTGTAATCCAAACACATCACTAAAAAATAGCATCCGCATATAAATATAGACAAATGCGATGATCATTAAACCGAAACATCACACATATTGTGTCCGTCTCTGTTTCATTTTATCATACTCATAAGAAATCCACGAGTTGAAATCAGTAGAAAACAAAAGAAGCAACTCCTAACCAGGTAACGATGATACTGATCCACCGCTACATCGCCATTGCTACCATCACAAATCTTGCCTGACAGAAAAAGCAAAAAAAAAAAAAAAAAACAGCTAAATCAAGAAAAGAAGGCAGAAAAACAAGTGTGGTGAGAGTTACCTTGAGTATGGGAAAAGGCATCCCAAATACTAGCGCCTCGGTTGCCCTCCTTGGAGGCTCCTTCCACCTGGTATGCAGAGGTGGCGACGCCGAAGAGGAAGTCGGGAGGGAAGTCGCTGCGACTCACACTTCCATACACTTCTCTGGTGGCCTTCGACATGGCCGGTGGGAATGGTGGTGGTGGTGGTGGTTCTTGAGAGTAGTTGTCGTTGTGGGTTATTTATAGAGGGAAGGGCCCAAGGGAGAGGGTGATCAGAGCATGGAGTCTGTTGGTTTGTTTGGTTTTGAGTTCTGAGTGGGGCCTACACACACATCTCACACCGTAACTCCCTCATCCGTCCAACTTACCCACCCTTAATTACCAGATCACTAATTCATTAATACCCAATCACCTTTAAAAGAAAATGTTATTTTAAAATAAAATCCATTTTTTAATATATTTTAATTATTTTATTTTTAAAATATTGTGACATAAAGATTCTTAATGAAAAAATGGGTGAAAATAACAATGAAAGATAGAGAAAGGGATGGAAAGAGAGAGGCAGGGAAAGGGGGGTGCGGAGTGGGTAACATAAAGACAGATCATTTTCACTTTTCACCTTTTTTATAATTTTTTATTTGAGAAAAAAAAAGGATGTGAAGGAAGGTTTGACAGGTGTATTTGACAATTTTCTTTTCCTTAACCAGATACATCATCACGTGATCGTGATATGGTAATCTTAATCGGTAGTTGAGACTTGAGAGCATTCACGAAATTGACACGTGTACATAGTATTAAATTTCTGAAGTCACCTACAGCCAATAATGTAGGTCCACCTCATGCAATCATGCAATATTTTCCTCCATTTCCATGCCATGTTCACTTACAGCCAATAATGTAGGTCCACCTCATGCAATCTTTCCTCGATTTCCATGCCATGCCATGTTCTAGAATTTTGACAACAATTAAATATGGACAATTTTTTTGGAAAAGATTTAAAAATGACAACCACTCAATGTAATTTCTATGCTAAAATTTTATTATGGATAATATCATTTCGTCCAAGGCTAAGACTGTGCAATATATATAAATCGCATATTTATAAATACCAATTTTTATTTAAACCTTATTTATTGACAGCTCCATCTCATTTCTTAATACCTTTATTTAAAAATTTAAATTTAATTATAAACAAGAATGACATATACTTGAAATTTGAATGTTGGATGTTCAGTTTCGATTAAACGAACTTTAGCAAGTATTACAAGTAGGGAATGGAAAAGAAAAAAATGTTAAAAACACGTCTCATTTTATTGTATTAAATTAATTATATATATATATATATATATATATTTGCCTTACATTATCAAATGAGGCTGTACAGCTCAGCACTTATTCTAATAAGATACATCTAGAATATTTTATATTGATATAGCTCTCATAACTGACAAAATAAATGCTAATATGCTAAAATTAAGTTATGTTCAGTAATTGAAAATTTGAGAAAAAGAATGGAAGAAACGAAAAAGTGAAAAAAAAATTTTTTATGATATTTTAAACATTATTTTAACTTTTATATATAAAAATTAAACAATTTAAAATTTAATAACATTTATATTTTCTTTTTACATTTTTTTTATGATAAAACCAAATATATATATATATATATTAATTAGTGAATTCCAGAAAAAGAATCATAAATTTATTTTTAAAATCGTGAAAAGGCATTAAAACTGAAAAAGGTGAGAACAAGTCATTAAAATTGATACGAAAACCAATCCCTAACCCAATGCCTGAGGAACAAGGATGCCGTCGTCCGTGTTTGCATGAAATCTCCTACAAGAAAAAATTTCTGAAACTAAACATGTAAACGCATAAGGGACTCATTGGCCTATAAAGCACACAGACGAGAACAGGCGTTAAACACAACCAAAGTAGAGAAAAAAAAAATGGAGGAAGCGAGTTTTCATGGAGCATCTTGGAGTTCAAAGGCTTCCAACATCTCTGATCTCTAGAATATCACGAGCGAAGTAATTACATATTTTCCCCGACAGAAATCTTAATATATGAGCGAAATATTTTTTAAACAAGAGAACCAAATGAAAGGCAGGAGACATATTTCTAGGGTACGGCGATAGAAGAGAATCCATTTGGTAATATAATAGGCAAAGAAAGCCAAGAGGCACACAAAATGCACAAGGACCAAGCTCTCTTATGCCCCAAGTTGGGATCAACTCCAATCTAATTATTGTTCCACTAGCAGAGATTGGAAGCAGATTCTCACGCTCAGATCCTCCATTAACAACTAGTCAAGTGTTGCAATCGCTGCAGATTCCTCATGCTCAAATGGGGATGTGGCCCAGTGTCTTTATATTCCTCCCCCATCCTGCGACAAATGCCATATTAAGGATTATGCTGTTGAGCACTTTATTTCTAATCATGGAATTCAATATTGTGACAAATGCCATATTAAGGATTATGCTGTTGAGCACTTTATTTCTAATCATGGAATTCAATATTGTGAATGGGAGGAGCATACAAAACTAAAGATAATGGAAAGAAGAAGAGCATCTGAAGGTGTACTTGTGGATCCCAAGCCCATTCAAGGTTGATGACAAACTTCCAAAAGGCATCAAAGTTCAGCAATCACCAGGTGTCATAAACCACTTTAAGAGTAAATATGCCGTGAATACCTGTGAAACAGGACAATGAAGATCAGTATCAAAGTTCAGACAACAATCTAAATGCAACACTTCTACAATAAAACCCAGCTAGCTTACTTCTCATTGATGTGCCCGTGTTCATCTTCCTGGTATCTTTCGAGGTATCTCAGATACATTTCATTGCCATGTTGAAAATCAATACAGATGCTCCATGCACTGTGATATTGGGCTAGGTCCACAAAAAGAGTTGCCAAAGTGGTCAGGCCACAGGTCATGTAGATGATGGCAATTTAACAGAAAGCATAACAAAGGAAGGAAATACAAATGCTCCATACATCTTTTTCTACTGTGCTCCTCTAATTTCTTCCTAAGCAAAGGTTAGCCTACTTTCTGCAAGAGCATTCTTATCGCAGCACATGGCATATGTTCACACAGTTCAACCTTTGCCATTCTGAGATTCAACCTCAATCTGTAGGACCACAAATGATGAGAACCATTAGTTACTAGCATTAGAGAGATAAGTAAGTCATTGCAAAGTACATAATCTTAAAACGCATACATATTCATATGCACACATAGCCCCAATCTCTTCAAAGATTTTATTCCCAACATTACATGACAAGTCAATTTCACAAATTCCAAATAGAACCAAAAGTAATGTCATCGAATAAAGATGCTCTCCAAGGTGAAACTCTGAAACTGTGATAAACTTGAGCTTTATATCTTGGACCAGGAATTCCCCAAAAAGTCTCTGTGGCACCCACTACTATTGGCCATGTCAGCCTTACTCAAGCAGCCTCAGACGCTGTAGAAGAGTGGAAAATTCCAAAGCATTTTGTAAGGTTTTGGTACATTCCACACCTGTCCGTAAAATCCTAGGCGTGGCAAAATTGAGATTAAGCCATGACATTTAGCTCAAGTCCAATCTTTACCTCCAGAACTGCCCCAATTATCACTATACTTCAAGAGATTCAGTTCTCTGATTTAAAGCAACTCTGATACACTTCCATGCTCTATTCCAAATATCATTTGGAGATATGCATATTCCAAGCAATCTAAGTTGTAATAAGTTTAAATTTTTGGTTTCACCCAAAGTAATATTTCAACAGATTTTCAGCACCCATGCAATTTCAAATTAACAACTTGTCCTACATGATTTAGGGATGTGTCTCTTTTTATAATAGAAAGGCATTGTGAGAGGGGGATTGTTGTGGTGGTAAACAAGCAATATATCCTTTTGGCAGGGAGAATAATGTTTCCATAGACATACACAGTAACTTTGAAACCATGAATACTCATCCAGTCATCCATTTGAGGTAATCATCAACTTCATTTTCCAAAATCCCCAATTGTTTTTTAAATTGAACGTTTTCACAGATTTGCACAATTTTTTGGATGGTATATTGAATACTGGAGAATTCAACTTTGATCATAGTTCCAAGTATCAGGCAATAACAGGATGTACTGTCCAGGGGTAAATGACATAGACAATCAATATTGGGCCACAAAAGAAAAAGAGGAAAAAAAAAACAGAAAAAAACAAATAAAGCCATATGGGATAGCATGAGATCACTTAATACAGTATTGGCATTGTATTGCAAGATCTCGTGACATATCTTAGACATCCCAAGATATTGTCTGAGCTAATAACCTTTTTTAAACTCAATGATCTCACAGAGCTTTCGTTTATGATCTAGGACAAATTATTTCAAGCCAACTAGGAAAAATAGACCAGCAATTTCAATACAACAGCAAACAAAACCTATGTTCTTGGTTCTTGGTTACATGACCATCCGATTAGCACTAGGAACTGAAGAATAGGGTACTTTAAAATGAACAACTCCGTATCAAATGTTTTCAATCCAAAACTTGTTGTTCAACACAAAGTAATTTAAAATATTATATAACAAATCAAAATTTTCAGAACTGGGAGAAGACTTAGAAAAATAAATAAAAAATCAGTTAAGACACATACCTCCTGCAAGAGAAATCCAACTTTCACAGCTGAAACAAATAGTACATGGCCACCATCACAATGAAATGTTTTTCAGAAGCAGTTATTGTGCTGTGCCTGTGTATAATGAAAGTTTGGTAAGGAGAGCAGACTCATTTCTCCCTCATTAACCAAGTTTGGTAAGGTCATATGCCCGTCCAGGCACTCTTGTCCTGCAGTACTTCTGAATGAGTATTTGAAACGGAGCATGATCAATGGACAAACCAGATCTCTGTAACTTAACCAAAAGTTCTTCTGCCTCCATCACACACCCTCTTATACAAAAACCTCTGATTAGCTCAGTGTAAGTTATTATATCGGGTTCATACCCTCTTCTCAGCATTTCATCATATAACCGAAGTGCGAAATGAATGCGCCCAAAATTACAAGCAGCACCTATTAACAAATTATAGGTGACCACATCAGGGTAAATACCATTTAAAAGCATCTCCTTCTTTATAGAATGGGCATCAACAATGTTTCCACCTTTTATTTGTGCATGAATCAATGCATTATAAGTAAATACATTTGGCGGAATACCAAAAGACACCATCTGATCTCTAATGGACAAAGCATTGCTAAGATCTCCATGTCTCCCATGACCATCAATTACGACATTCCATATAAGAGGCTCAGGCACCATTAAATTCTCCAGCATACAAACAAGAAACTGATTAGCTCTGATAACATCTCTATGAATGCATAAGCCTTGAATAATCATTTTGTATGAGATCAGATCAGGAGCAGCACCCATTTTTGACATAACACCATGGATATAACAAGCTTCATCTAAATTTCCTATTTTGCAAAAACCACTTATAAGGGTATTATAAGTAAAAATATCAGGAAGCAAACCTCTTTTAAACATTTCACAGAAATATCTATATGCAGAGTTCATGTCTTGAATCAAACAAAATCCATGGATAAGGACATTGTATGCAACAACATCTATTTGGGTACCCCTTTGCAACATTTCATCCCAATGAACAAGAGCCTGGACCATATCACCCTTCTTCAAACAACCATCCATAAATATAGTTGAGGTGATTATATCGGATGTTTCCTTACCACAATCATCATCTAATATCTCTTCAAGAAGCTTTCTAGCATCTTTCAAAAGGCCTTTCTTGCACAGTGCATGTATAAGTATATTATAAGTAACTTTATTTGGCCCAATACCACTATTGGCCATTGTGGAGAAAAGATATAGAGCTTTGTCTACATTATTATTAAGGCAATAACCCTTGATAAAAGTGTTGAATGTAGCACAGTTTGGAGAGGGACCTATTTCTAACATTTCTCTGACAAGATTGTCTACTTTCTCCAAGTCACCAGCTTTACAAAGTCCATTTACAAGATAATTGTGTGTCAGCACATCAGGGATAACACCTTTCTGTATCATTTTGTTCCGAAGCCATAGAGCTGCACGTAACTTACCTTCCAAACATAAATTCCTAATCATGGCCACACATCCAGTGTAATCCACTTCCAAGGTGCAGCCATTGAGGCCTATCTTTGTCAATGATACACTTTCCCTGCAAAATTTTATGAAGCAAATAGATAAACCATTAGGTCATGAGCTTACCTGAAAGCTAATAGTGACCAGGAAATCAAGAAATGTTACAAAAGGGAGTAGAAATATTAGGGATCAGATTGCCTACAAATCTGATGATGCTAGAGACCATAGAACTTCAATATTAGTAGCATCTTATGCAAATTTAGGAGATTGGATACACAAGATAAGAAAAAAAAAACAAAAAAACAAAACAAAAAAATGAAATTAAAATTAAGCATCCCCAACATTAATATATGATACTAACAACTAATTTTATGTATCTGAGAAATGAGTCATTATGTGATGAAAACTGACAAGCTATTATAGCTATTGTCCAAGTAGACTACAACCAAGTTATTCCAAACACTGTCGAAGCCAAGATTTCTTATGAAAAAATCTTGGAAAAACCCTTTGCATAACTTTGTCATGATTGTGAATCTTGGTACCTACAAACTCCTGTAATCTATCACAGTGACTTCATCCTCTGGAGCATCAAGGTCCTAATAACTTCGTATACCGTTATACACCAAGGATAGAGCAAGAACTGAGGCTGGCCTGCTTAACTGGGGCCCAGACCTCCCATTCCTTCCACCACCTTCAAAAGGGGACAACCCACCTTGCACTCACAGAATCCACATTGCAACTTCAGGTGGAGCAGGAACAAAAGGTCCCAAAGGACCAGCACCAGGAACAGGCATCAATACTAGTGGAGGGGGCATATCTGAGGGAAAAGGAGCAACATCCATGCCTTGACCACCAAAAGTGTCAAACATTGCTTCACCAGGATTCCCCCCATCTGGACCGTCATTGGGCTGGAAATTATTCGACTAATGGTTATCAGACCTATCATATATTTCACTACCATTAGGTCGATTTTCACATTATCTACAATTGTCTTTCAATCGATTATCTGGACCTAGCCTGTGTTTCTGTGTCTTGTCCTTCAGTAGAGATTGCTGCATAACAGGTGTCCCACCAGCTGCATCTGCATCACTCATATAGTACTGGAAATACAGATCTTCATGCACTTTAGAAGTCAGCTCCATCACAAGTTCTGGATGCTTCAATTTGAGATGCTTGTGTAGAAATTCAGCAGCATGGAAGAGCTTTGTACAACCTTTGGCCCTGCAACCATACTTCTCATCCCTAATTTTTTGGACATAGGGATCCAAAGCTTCAATGGCAGCAGCATCTATCTTTTCCTTAGCAGTCGTTATTTCCAATGGATCCTAATTCCTTAACCTCTCTTGCCAATGTGAGTCAAACTTCTCTTTCCACTCGACCCCATTACTTGTTATATTAGAACTCTTGCCCTCTGCTCTAACATGCCAGAGACCCTTAGCTTCAGTTGTTTCAAGCATTCCATAATAATCCAAGCAATGGATTCACCAAAGATATGTAGTCAGTGTGTCCAGCAACTCAATGCCCTCAAGGCCCTTGACAGAGGTTAAAACTCATGTAATTATAACAGGGCCAGTGGAACCACCATGAGATTTCTCCCAGTTCAATTTGTCATTATCTGCTCTACATAATATATTCTCCTCAATTCCTTTCTCAGAATCAAGTTTACATACAAGGGCCTGTGCTTGTTCAATGTCAGCTTGGATTCGTCTGGGTTCAGAACTGACTGGGTGAGCCTTGGGAGTAGCTTTGCAGTTTTCATCATTATGACACTTGGGCAACGAGACAGGAAGTACATATTCGGTATTTCAGTATCCAATGTGATATTGACAGAAAAATCAAGTATCGTCTTCTGATTAAATTGCATATAATATCAACCAATAAGCTAAACCCCCAAGGTTGTCTTCTTATCTAGTAAGCAAAGGCAATAAACTTCATTGCTTTGACGATTTGCTAATTCAAAAATGAAGTGGTCCATGAAAGCTCAGAGGGCAATTTAAATTCCCTCATCTTATTGAGATTGCTCGGAAAATGACTGACAGTTGATGATACTATGATATAAAGAGGGAAGGAGACATATTAGGTTGTGTTTTCCCTTAAAGGCCTTTATGATTGAAAGGTGAAAAGTTTTGGCATTTTTTCGATTAAGACTGTTTTTTTTTTTTTGATAAGTAAAGAAAATTCATTTAAAAAGAGACGCTAGAGAAGCGACTCAAGGTATACAAACCTATGCACAGTATACAAACCTATACACCCACCACCAAAAAGGCCAAAAAAAGAGACCCAAAGACCAACGACCCTAAATACAGCCTTAAAAGGATCCCAACCAATCAATAAAATTCACCAAAGATTGAGGGCAATCGACTATAAACAGCTTAGCCTCAGACCAAAGAAAGAGGATAAAGGAATATTTCATTCTCTGAATTGACAGCTCATTATCCTTGAAAGCCAATCTATTCTTCGCCTTCCAAACCGTCCAGAAAATATGAAGAGGGGCAGCTTTCCACACTTTCCTGCGCTTTTTGCCCACAAAAGAACCATGCCAGCTAAAAAGCGTCTCTCTAACTAAAGAGGGCATCACCCAAGACACCCCAACCAAGGTAAAAAGTAACTCCCATAAGGTCCTTATTTTTGAACAATGAAGCAGCAAATGGTCTATAGTCTCCTCATTCTCAAGACACATAAAACATCTATTAGCCAGGGACCATCCTCTTTTCTGAACAAGATCTAGTGTTAAAGCCTTGCCCCATGCTGCCTCCCATGCAAAGAAACTAATTTTGGGTTGTACCCACCCATTCCAAATACAGCTAGATGGAAACAAAACAGGGCAATCCGCTTCTAGAGCATAGTGTAGAGACTTGGCAGAGAATTTGCCGCTCTTTGATTTGTTCCAAACCACCATATCCTATACATCCTCAAGCACTCTCCTCCCATGAAGACGCTCCAAAAAAATTTCTGCCTCCTCCACCTCCCAATCATTTAGGGCACTTGAAAAACGGGGGTTCCAACCCCCCCACCCCCCCTCAACCAAGGGATCCCAGACTTCCGCCACCCAAGCTTACCAACTCCCAGTCCATCCTAATTATTCCTTTCCAAAGCCCCACACCATGCGCCTCTCTCACTTCCCGAGAGCACCAACCCCCTCTATTTTCCCCATATTTTCCACAAAGCCTCTTTCTCATTTGCGTATCGCCAATTCCATTTGGAAAGGAGAGCCTTATTAAGAATTGAGAGACATTTGACCCTCAATCCCCCTTTCTTTTTCCTTAGGCATACCACCTCCCATCTTACTAAATGTGGTTTTCGCTCCAGGTTGCCACCACCCCATAGGAAGTCCATTTGAATTTGCTCTAATCTTCGTCTAACCGAACTTGGTAATCTCAACAAGGACATAAAATAAATAGGCAGATTCGACAAAGTACTTCAGATTAGAGTTGCTCTCCCTCCCTTAGATAAGCATTGTCTCTTCCACATAGCTAATCTTTTACGGAAGCGCTCTTCCACTCCATCCCACACTGATACTGACTTAAACGGAGCACCCAAAGGAAGACCCAGGTAAGTAGACGGGAGACTACCCACTCTACAACCGAAGTCCAAGGCAAGGTCCTCAATATTCTCTACCCTCCCTACTGGAATGAGTTCACTCTTCTCCAAGTTAATTCTCAACCCCGATACGGCCTCAAACCACATGAGTAATCAACTTAGGAAAGTCAGCTGGTCTTGAGAAGCTTGGCAAAACACCAAGGTGTCATCAGCAAACAACAAGTGGGAAATCTGAACCCCTTCTTCGTTCCTACCCTTCACCTTACAACCTAACATAAAACCTCCCTCCACTGCCCTTTTAATAAAAGAGCTAAAAATCTCCATGGCTATCACAAATAGATAAGGCGATAGAGGATCACCTTGCCTCAATCCCCTTGAGCTTTGAAAGAATTCCTTAGGCGTTCCATTAACCATCACAGAGAAACTCGCAATAGTTATGCACCACTTTATCCACCCTATCCATTTCTCCCCAAAACCCATTTTCTGCATAACTGTGAGAAGAAAAGACCAATCCACATTATCATAAACCTTCTCTATGTCAAGTTTGCACATGATCCCATTTTCATTATTCTTCAGAATCGAGTCAATTGCTTCATTAGCTATTAGCACTGCATCCAAAATTTGTCTACCCTCCACAAAGGCCCCTTGAGCCTTAGATACCACCTTTCCAACCACCTTTTTAAGTCTATTGGCTAAAATCTTAGCCAACCACTTGTACAGGCTTCCCACTAAGCTTATGGGCCTGAACTCCCTCAAATCTTCAGCCCTCGCTTTTTTTGGGATTAAAACCAGAAAAGTTGCATTTAGCCTTTTGACAAATTTACCATGTTCATAGAACTCCCTGAAAAAGTTCATCACCTCCTCCTTCACAAAATCCCAAGCAAACTACCAGAACGCCATTGTGAAGCCATCAAGCCCTGGAGCTTTATCCCCACTACAACCCACCAACATGTCATGCACTTCCTCTTTCGTGAATGGCACCTCCAAAGCATCAGCATCCAAATTCTGCAAAGTTTCGCACTGCAGCCTCGATAAAGGAGGGTGCCAGTCCCCTGGATTGGACAACAAGGATCTAAAAGCATTTACTATTCCTTCACTAATCCCATTCTCCTCCGAATACCAAACGCCATTAATCCTAATTCGATTAAGACTGTTAGAAACTCAGATGATGTCTTAGTCCAAAGGACTATTGGGGTCAAACCATGACAGATGAGAGAAAAATTCCTGGAACAGAGGGTGTGGTTTACATGGGTCCTGTTAGAGAGCATGATATACATTATAGGCTCACATCCTAACAGCTTAAACTTTTAGGGAAATTAGTCATCCAACATGGTATCCAAACCTCATTTAAAGGCAGGTCATGCATTTGAACCTCACTAAATGTTTATGTCTCCTATTAATTGAACCCACCTGCAAGTCCAAAAGGGTTTGTTCATGATTGGTTTGCCTTTAGGCCTATTGGTCTCTCCATATGCGGATATGAGGGAGCATGTGAGCACATGAGGGAGAGTGTTAGAAAGCATGATATATATTATAGGCTCAAATCCTAACAACTTGAGCTTTTAGCAACATTGGTTGTCCAAAAGGGACTTTCTAAAAATGGAAGTTATTATTTGGACAGGAACTTTTGACAAATGGTTGAGACCAAATGACTTAACTAATAGAAGTTGGGTGGCTCCATAGTAGCATATCATGAGAAAAGAAGTGATGGTGTCAAGGGATCATATTTTTTATTCATTCAAATGTGGCTTTGGTATTGTGGCCTTTATATCTTTTCAATGTTCAGAGTGCATGGGGTTCTTCACTGTTCCATTCATGTTAGATTCAAGCTGGTGATTTAGAGCCAGCTATAAGAACAAAAAGAAGGGGTCCAAGTATTCATGTCCTTTAGTGGTGAATTTAGAAGGTGAGGAACAGGATAATTTATTTAAAGTTTTGAAATTACAGTTATGAGCTTAAGGAACATGATGATGATGAATATTATGATTTGGAGATCATCAACTGGCCTTGGCTTCAGCCCTTATTTCTTTGTTTTCCAAATTGTAGTAGGTTCTGATTCGCATTTGTTAAAACTTCTGCTTCCTTTTTTATCATCTACCCTTGTACGTAATCAGTGTATCCCTTTCACCTCCCTTTCAGTTAATAATACTTAAATATAGTTATAAAATAAAAATAACTTACAAATTAACTTTTGGTACTTTGGAAGCACAAATGTTTTATCCTAATTCATTGCAGTTTATAGCTATGCTGATTAGCTAACATCTTTTGTTATTAACCAAGTAACATTTTCAACTCCTAGAGAAAATCTGGATAATTAGTGGTTGGCTCAAGAATAATTTTAAGTACAAAATCCAACCTATCAAAATAAAATAAAATTTAAGTACAAAATCCAATTATGAAAGTGCACTCCAAGCAGAAATATATTATAATCATTTAATCTCAATTTCAAAATACAAAGAACTATTGAGGGAATCGTTCAGTAACTTCCATGGTATTTCAAGTGAACTTTCCAATGAGCAGCATTAAGGAATGTGGAAGCAACTAAACAGCACTAACAATAGTCTTTCCCTTCCAAAACTATCTAAAGCTGACAGAAACTAATATAAAAAAGGATTCAAATATAAAATTTCAAAGTTAACAAAAATCAAAAGCAGACCTCATCATTTTCAACCTCTCCAAACTGTCCTTCAACATTGCATCCAGAACATTGAAAACCACCCGTGGATCTCTTTCCTCATCATGACCCTTCTTTTGTGAAAACCAATCCTGTGTTGTCACTTGGTATTGATTACCAACACTTATTATAAGATCTTCAAGTGCAAAAGGCAATAGAGTACCATGCCCAGAAGCCCTATGCATACAAACAATCCAGAAATCAGTACGACATACAGAACAATATCCATCATTGTATTTTCTTTTCCCAGTTTTCTCAGCACCCAAAGAGAGGAACAAGAAGGAGAATACCAACCTATAAGAATCTAAGGGTCTGTTTAGAAGCAAAAAATGAAAACAATCAACTCCTTGGGGGAGAAAAGAAACAAGAAAGACAAGGACACAGAAAACATGTTTGGTGACCACTTTCAAGAATCGTTATGAGAAACATTTCATGAAAAAGTGTTGATTAAAAAAATAAAATAAATTAAATAACCCGTGTTTTTCACATAATTAAAAACCAATCAAAAACACATATCGGCTGATTTCATTTCCGCTACGAAACAGGCTCATTTCTGAAGAACAAAACAAAAAATGCGAAAAGAGAAACCCTAGATCAGAAGCTCATGGTGAAAAAGAATCATCAAATTTACCTGTTGTTTGCAGGACTGTAGGGTTTGAAGGAGAAAACGTTGGCAAAAATCTGAGCCACATCATGCTTGATGCACTCAATACAAGCATTGAATAATCGAAAAAAAACATGAGATTCTTGAAACGCAATCGACAACTGAAACCTCAAACCATTGCAATCAACAATCAACAATCAGCAATCAGTAAAATAAATAAATAAAATACAAATAAATGGAAAGAAATCGGATTCAGGAAACGTTAACTCACAGCCATTGTCGATTCCAACGGTGTCCGAGCCCTCCGCGGCCAGAGCGTGTGAGCTAGTAAGATCTGATCACAGAAATTAAATATATATGAACAATTCAAAGCTCATGAATGGTAAAAAAACAAATGCTCATACTGCATTTTTGTACAAGATTGTATCCGAATCTGGATTCGAATCAGTCACTGGCATTTTCTTGCTCGACACTGTTGCTAGGGCATTTGAAGGTGGCGTTCAGAGAGGGGTAGTTTTGTATTTTCAGGAAAACAGCGGGGACAACTATGTCCAAAAGGTAAAGAATAGGGTGTTGTGAAATATACGGGTAATTTGAACCTACTAGCTGTCTTTATTCGTGTAAATTTGGATACGACATGGTATAATAAATTTGGATATGCCATGTTATATTTGGGGTTTTCTATCATATTAGTGTATTTTAAAAAAGAAAATAAGAAAATTTTAAAAATAGTGACATAAAATATAATTTTAAAATTACGATACTTTTCAATTTCGAATAGAATTCTTCTAATATAAAAAGCCTTTTTAAAAAACGAATTTAATATAAAAATAAAAGAAACGATGAAATTTATTTTTATTTAGATTTATTTTTGAATAATTGTATTTTAATAATATTTTTAAAAATAAATCCATTATGAGCTGATTCGATTTTCTCATTTTTAATTATATGATAAAAAACGTTAAAGAAAATTATGTATATATATTAATTAAAAACTTATATATTTTAAAATTATTTAATTTTTATATTAAAATTTTAAAATAATATATAAAAATAATATATTAATTTTAAATATATAAATATTTATTTATTTTATTTTTTCTCTCTAATTTCTTCCACTAATTTTCCCTAAATTTTCCAACAGCCAAACTGCATTAATCTTTGGGCTTTGGGCTGAGGGGAAGGATCGGAAATGGGCCGGTCTTGAAGAGGTCCAGAAGAGCCGAAGCCTTGGAGCCCGTGAATGGTAAAGCACATGAAAGGCATTTGGAATTAGGGTTTTGCCTCCATTCAACTCGACTCACTACTTGTCTCTCTCGTCTTCCATGGCTGTAAGTAGTTGAGTTTATTTATTTATTGTAAAGTTATTATTATTAATTTTCGTGGAGAATTATTTCATAAGGTTGTGTTCGTCTGTCAGGAAAGGGAAAATTTTTCCAGAGAAAAAAAAAAAAAAAAAAAAAAAAAACAATAGAAATCTGGAAATGTCCTGATATGAATGTTGTTATGTTTGCAGACCGTACCACTGAACCCTAAGCCCTTCTTGAATAACTTGACTGGGAAGCCTGTCATTGTCAAACTCAAGTGGGGAATGGAGTACAAAGGTAAAGTCTCCCGCTTTCTTCTGTGGTTCAATTGAAATCCATGATTTTTTTTTCTTAACATTTTCTTGGGTTTTTTTAGGTTATCTCGTATCAGTGGATTCATACATGAACTTGCAGGTGCTTCCTCAAAAACCACTTCTTTTTTTTTCTAATTTTGTTTAGGCTATTTTTATCTCGAGGTTCCCAAGCTCCCAATGTAGTGGTAGTTGTCAAAATTTAATTTTGATTTGGGGATTATCTTACAATGAGATATTTCCGTGCCTGTTTGGTGGGGAAAATGAAAATGTCTGAAAGCCAGAACATGTTTGTTTGTTGGATCATTTTCAATTTATAAAGTGCTTGCATTGTTTCCTTTGAAACATGAGTTTGTAAAATAGATCCAATTTGAATGTAAAATAAGTTTTTGAAAACATGTCCATGGCCATGTCTCCAATGCCATTTTCACTTCTTTTTTTTTTTTTCTTTTTCTTTTTCAGTTTTCAAAAACTGAAAGCATGTTTTGTTTCTGCTACCAAACTGGCTGCTAAGCTTTGTCAGTGTTTGTGTATATACTAATAGTTGGTGATGTTTCATAATTCATGGGAATTTTTTTCTGCAGCTGGCCAACAGTGAAGAATACATTGATGGACAGTTCACTGGTAACCTTGGAGAGATTTTGATCAGGTAGCTTTCATCACATGCTGAAGTTCATGTTTTAAACAATAGGATCAAAAGTGCCTTTCAACTTTCAAGAATTTGTTTCTTTTCTGGTAGAAAATGGTGTCAAGGAACTTTGATAAAACATTATGATTAGAAAAAAAGACTACAGTAGAACATGGATGCCTAGGATCCATTCTGTTGCCAAGACAACAGAGATTAAGAGGGTAAAATTTTGTGTTGCATACTTCTTGGGTTTGGGATTTGACTCTGTCATAGGATTCCAAAAGAAACTTTTGTTTCCTCCATCTTCTTAACAACCGTGCAAGAGGATGTGAGTTGTTGAAAGTGTATACAGTTTTATTTATTTATTTATTTTGATAGGTCAAAGTGTATACAGTTTTATGTTACACAAAAAATCAGATGCCTGCCACCCACCCCACCCATGCCCACCCCACACCCACCACACACGCCCCCTCTCCCTCTTCCTTTTTCCAATAATGGACTTGGGATTTTGAGTGACATCATCTCTTCTGGCATATTGTTGTGTCTAGAGTTTTCTTTTCAACTAGAAGACCATAAAGGATGTTAGTGAAGTAATAAGGGGATGCTATGTGGTGATGATCAGGAGGGAGGGTCAGCATAGAGAGAGTCATGTGGAAAGAAGTCAGCTAAAAATTAAAATAAACTAGTTGGAAGTTATGCCACATAGGGTTGAATCATAGGAATGCAGCTTCAGTGTGCCCCCAAATATACCTTTATCAAACTTGATCTATGATCCTATTTTTAAGTTGGGTTTAATAAAGGTTGTTCGTTTATCAGTGGCCCTGAGGACAAATCCATGGATACAAATTACAAGTAACTGAAAGGAAGGGCCTACATAGATAAAAGAAATGTCCTGATATGTCAAATAACTTATATTTTGTTATTCACATTTATAAATTTAAACCATGAAGACCACTAAATTTTTTTGTATAAATATTTGTTACATCCCTTGGATTGAGTTTATAGTTCAAGTTTTTGCTTATCAAAAAACTTCAGCTTTGCCTCCGAATATATCTTTGTCAAACTTGAGCTATGATCCTATTTTTAAGTTGGGTTTAAACCAGGTTGTTCGTTTAATGTTCTAATATTGGTTATCCCATGACAACAAATCTGCCCATAAATGGTTTTGTTTTTTAAAAAAATGCTTCAAAATTCTTAAATGGGTGTCCATTCTATTCAAAGACCCTTGTTGATGAATTATTACGAGTGAAATCAATGTCAATGGCTGCTCCTATCTATTTTCTGTTGGTACTTTGGAAGGAAAGGAATGGAAGGAACTTTAAGGCTTTTTAACAAGGGGATATCTCCTTTCCTAAACTCTGACTTTCAGTTTCATAGTGACTAGTTTTTGTAGGTCCCTGGCTTCAGGAGTGGGAAGAGAGGTTCATTGCAGGACTTTATTGTGATTTGAATTGTAGTCCATAAATATTATTCTCTAGCTAGGTGTCTATCCTTTTCTTTCTTTTTTCTTTCCCAGTATTCCATGCATGCATTGCATATTCAGAATCTGCTGTTACAGAATGATGAAACCTTTAAAGTTTTTAGCTTCTTTTGAAGGTTAGGTTCAAAATATGCATGGTATCTGAAGGATTAATGGTCAGTATTCTAGAAAACTATAAAAGTAGCGTTAAAGGGTGCTGAAATGTGATGAATTGAAATGAAGCCTGTAACTTGTCATACTATTACATGTCAGATGATTAAAGCAGTTGATTTCATGTATTTGATAAGATTAACTGAAACTCATAATTTAGAGCCAACACAAATGTATTGGGTGGAGGTTCTGAGCACCCTTTTGGCCATGAAATAGTTTTGAGTAGTCGCTTTAAGAAATTCTTTTTTATTTTTGGGGTCAGAATTAGTTTTGTTTATCATCAGTCAAAGATTACTGCTTGAGGCTGGATTGCTCAGCTTAGAAGTTATAAAATGTCACCTTAACATCTAACATTTAATAACACTGTAATGTGTTAAAACATCAATGTTTATATGATCAATGGTACTGTCGGGAGGATTTGAATTTCAATGTGTAGAAGAGTTACTGTTTCTTATGTGAATTTCAATGTGTAGAAAGCTACTGAATATTCTTTTGATGTATTTCTTCTACAGATGTAACAATGTTCTCTATCTTCGTGGGGTACCAGAGGATGAAGAAATAGAAGAAGCTGACCGAGACTAGAATGGATATCAGCAGTGGTTTAGTGTAATCATAACATCCTTGAAAAAAAAAAACTGTTATCATTTTTTACTTGTTTGTCATCAACCTAAAGCAGCAATACGTTTTATTTCTCTCTTAGCATTGTTTATGGGTTGTTTGATTCTTAGGCTGCCTATGTTTGGACAGAAAGCAGCACTAAGGCATGGATCTGTGAAATATCTCCTGTCTTACACTTCTCCAGGCTGATGATATGTGAAACCGAGTTATTATTTCTTGTTTTACTTGCTCATTAGATTTCCAACAATGATTTGATTTTGCCCTATGATGATCTGATTTAACTTTTGGATTCTGATGGAATAACCACCCTGAAACAGGTCAATTGGTTTGGGAAATGATCTGGGTTCTCTGGATTTGGTAAGTAGCATGTCTCAGTGGAAATACCAGGAAAAAAAAATTACCATTTAAATTGTAATTTTATCAATAAATGGAGTATAAGACCTGTGTACTTGTTGCATGTTTTGTTGAGCTCTTGTAATGTATTTTTGCTTGCCTATCGAAAGAAATAGAATATCAGTAAATGGGGGGTCTGATCCATTGGTAACACAGGCCACCTGGGAATATGGGTACCTACCTTAAAGGATCACTATTGGGTAGCTCCTTTTAGTTCTCTAAAGCCAATCAGTTTTGGAGACACCATTAAGTCTGTGCTTGCACCTATTGATTTAATATGATCTCTGCAAGACCCAGAGTACAGGAGGATTGATTTAATATAATCTGTAATCCGGGTGTTCGCCTAGTATATATGGTGATAACTTAACATGGAATGCACGAGTTCCCAAGCTCAGAGATCCTTTTCTTTGAGAACTCAATCCCATGCATTGGACCTAGGTACAATAAGCATGTGTTTTGTCAACAGGGATGCTATTAATTAGTCACAACTTTGTCCAACACAATTACACAAAACAGAAGGTGGGATAACCTATTCTTCAAGTGGGTCAAAATTTGCACTTGACGTTAATTTCATGACAATCTACTGAAGAGTGTGTGCAAATTTGGCAAATTAATATATTTCGCAATAAATTGAGAATAGGAAAAAACTATTTTCAAAACTTGCTATTTTTCTGTTCATCCATCAAGGGTTACAGATTAAAGGGGCCACATTAAGCTAGTCCCATGGTTTCTTCAAATTTATCCTTTAACCGCTGGATTAGCAAAAGATACGGGGCTGGAGTTCCTTGTGCATTTAGTCATTCAGAAATTATTGCATGTCACTATTAAAACCATATGCAAAGAAAGATTAGAGGATGTTTTCTTTTTTAATTTTTTATTTAAAGTAATTTGTTTTCAGATTTTAGGTTATTTGTTTGTTTATTTTTTCATGACTTATTATAAATTTTTTGTTAAATAGAAAAAAAAATCAAAATATTTGATTTTCTTAAATGAAAAAGTAATATGATTTTTCTTTATTTTTTAATACTTAATAGAAATAAAATATTACAAAAATAATAATCTAATACTTAATACTATTAAACACTATTTAGTTTTAAGTTTTAAGTTTTATTTAGAATTAAGTAGAAAAAACAAACATCACTTTAGTGTATCATCCATTACATTATTTCTTCCTAAAAAAGAATAGACTGAAGAGCTTAGAATAATTTTGGTTTCTATTCTTCATGCACTATGCTAAGAAACTTTTAGGGAATTCCTTTTCTAACTTCACCAAATTTATAATATCCATGATACCTCTCAAAAGTCTCATGCAATTGGAGCTTGTAAGTTGGTATCAATTACAGACTAACTCTACATAGTGGGAGGATGCAATGATGAGGATGAATCTCCAAGATATATATCAAGAAAGAGAATTCGTATTAGTTACAATTAAAATAAGATTAGTATTTGTTGGAATTAAATTAGAGGTAGCTAATTAGGATATTAGAGAATTGGAATTGAAATCATAATAAGTTATTACAATCGTTGTAAACTGTGAATTTCTTAAAGAAGCGTATAAATAAGATTAATTAATGTGAACCAAAGTAGGAGACTTTAGAATCATGACAAACTCTATTGATTTTTCTTCTAGGTGAGATTTTTAGGAGGCTTTAGTGAAACTCTAAGGTTTTATCTCCTCTTCTCCTTATTTTCTATATTTCAGTTTTATTTTATTTTTCTGTCATACACTTCATCCCTTATTCCTGTCCTTAAACCCTAAAAAAATAAAAACCCTAACTCACCTATTTGATTGTATGCAAACATCTTAGGGTTGCCCTACATCATGTAGTGCATTCCAATTCCAATTTTAGAGTATGGGTCTTCTAAAAGCTTAACTAACACACAAGGAGTAACCAATTTTCCTAAAAGTTTTAAGACATATATATCATGCTCTGACAACACCCACTGGTGCAGCTGCATACCCACTGTAGGAGGCACAAACTGCATTAATGGAAAACTGATCAGGGGAGGAATTCAATTCAGGACCTTAGAGCTCTAATATCATGTTAAGTAACCAATATTTCTAAAAGCGTAAGCTATTGGGTTTTGAGGCTACAATGCAGATCATGCTCCAACAATACCAGAGAAAATATTCAAGTGCAAAATAATCTATAACATATAAAAATAAAAGATATGTGAGAAAAATATTCTTTAACAGCAAGGTATTTGCAAACACTAGAACATCTCTGTTACTTTTGATTGCTTACCACTTTTCAATATGATACCAAAACCCAGTCTTTTCAGAACCCTAGAAAATCCCAAGAATGAGTTGTCCTTTTAAAAGTGAAAAGATACAAGGTTTAAAGCAGTAGGAAATACACGAAAAGAAAAGAAAAAAAAAAAACAAAAAACAAAAACATTCTAGAGCATTATAAATCAAAGAATACAACCATATGAGCACATCAAATTTGATGAACTTAAAAATTGTACAATCACAAACATAACTAATGCCCAGATACTCTTGTTGCCCACAGATTAGGGTTTCAGCTTGGCTGTAACCCACCTCAAACTACATTCTCTCCAGGAGACCACCTCAATCAATATTCAATTTACCGGATGTTCCCAGGCCACCATATCCAGATAAAAGAGCCAGGAATGGATAACAAAATTGAGCCCTTTTATTTTCATTTTCCTTTCAGTCAATCAGAAAGTTAAGGGAAAGAACATATTCAAAGAATTACAGAAAACGCTGCCCTTTATCTAATGGGAAGAGGAGGAAAAAACCCTACAGTGATGAGATTCCATCTCCAAAACTACACCCACCAAGAACAAAATCTAGCTTATGCCTCAACTCTCACTTCCTCTGTTGCCAGTCCCTCTTCTTCCAACCCCTTGACTGCTCTTATTAGACCTCTTGTGATCCCATTGAGATGCAATCCATTCTGTTTCATTTCTTCAAGCAACTTCTCTGCAGTTTGCCAATCTAAAGCCTTCAGACAGAGAGATTGAATCAACTTGTTGTATTCATCAGTATTGGGCTGGACACCATGCTCCTTCATCTCACCTAACAATTCCACAGCCTTTTCAAAATTTTCAAGTTTGCAGTACCCACGAATAAGCGTATGGTAGGTCACAGGACTCAACTTGGAATGGTTCTTTTTGGCTTCTGATAACACTCTACAAGCCTCCTCCATCATGCCACCATGTGCATAACCACTCATAATAACACTGTAAGTGTACACATCTGGTTTCAACCCCCGAGTCTCCATCAACTTCATCATCTTCATCGCCTCTTCCATCTCTCCAGCCTTGGACAGGCCATTGATGACAAAGTTGAAAACTGCATTTCCAGGAGGTGGGCCAGCTTCAATCATCTTCAACAGTAATCTTTTAGCCCCATCAACATCTTTGCTCCTATACAACCCTCTAATCACAGCAGTGTAGGGCTTGATTGCATATTTGCGCTCTTCTCCTGAAAAATCATCCAACATCTCCACTGCCATTGAGATGGTTCCATCCTCTCGACATAGTGAGGCAATCAAAAAGTTAACAGTCGTCTTAGGTGGGTATTTGTTCTTCTCCTTCGCCAACAGGTAAACCAAATATGCATCTTTAACCTTACTCCCTTTACAGAACCAAGAAATGATATTCCCAACCTTCTCACTATCTGGCAAGCTACTAGCATTAAGCATCTTCTCACAAACAGACAAAGCCCAATCGAAGATGGAGCGCCTGCACAGCGCTTCTATCGTAAAATAGTAGGAATCAGCATTGGGTTCACACCCATATTCTCCAAACGCATTGAACACCTCAAGCCCAGCCTTCCCTTTACCCAATTTCGCAAATTGGGCTATCAATTCATTCAGAATCTCCACATTCAGCACACCGTTCTCCTTCTCACCAATCTCCTTAACCAAATCCCACAATGAATATACATCCTTCCTCCTAACACTCTGACAAACAGCCCGAACAAGCGCATCTACAGCTCGGGTAGTTACTGAAAACCCCGGATTCTTCCAAGCCCATTTGAAAAACCCAATCAAATTGTTAGCAGGAACAAAAGGGGTTTCCAGTACTCTCACCACAAACTCTTCGTTTAGACTCAAGCCCATGGCATTAAAGCTTGATTCCAAAGACCCAACAGCATCTCCACTACTCTGTAGCAGAGACAGAACGCTCTCCAATTTATCCAAATCAACCTCAAATCCCTCACTCTTATCCAAATCAACCTCAAAACCCTCAATCTGGGTACCATCGTTTTCATCAGAAATGGGTGAAAAGTGCTGGTCCTCCGATTCGGATGGACTACAAATGGCCGATTCAATTGTGCAGTCATCATCGCCATCTATATCAGGGGAAAGATTCGAGAAAAATCTAGGGTTTTGGGAGACAAGGAAAGAGGGTTTAGGGGTCGAGAAATGCTGAAATTTTGAAATGAGGGCCAGTTGAGAGGAAGAGGAACATACCACACTAGGGTTTGGGATTGTTCGGAACTTCTTCGCGGCGTTCTTGAACAGAGAAACTGTTACTGATCTCCACATCTCTTTGCTTCTTTTCTGTGTGTCTCTTAGGGTTTGGAGAAATCCCACTCTAGGGTTTTGAATAGCTGGTGCCTTTTTCCAGAATCGTTCAGTTTCAGGTCTGGGCCGGGCCGGGCCGGGCCTATCCCCACAAATGTGTTTGGCCCAATATATTATAATTTTAATATTCAATATAACATTTCTTTATAATCACATCCAATAGCAAAATTCTACCGCCACTGACTCGTTTCCAACCTTTCATCTCAGCCGTTGATGATACATCATTGAATAAAAAAAAGAGATTTAAGATTTTTTTAAAAAAAATCGTCTTAAAATTTTGGCTTGAATTTAGTTTGAATATATATATATATATATATATAAACAAAAAATAGTAGTAATTTCCACATAAAATATAGAACTTCTTTAAAAAAAAAAAAAAATGAATATCACTTTTAAAACTTTTAAAATTTGAATAAGTAAATTTTTTTTAATATCTTAAATTTTTTAAATGATTTTTAAAAATCATTATCCTTTCAATTAAATTCTTAGAAATAGGGGAAAAAAAAAAAGTATCCAAACAAGAGCTTAATTAAATTAAATTTCAACTAATGTGCAATCTTCATTACTTGAAATTTGAAGGATGTGGGTAAGATTGTTTGCAAGTAGAATTTTAAGATTCTTATTGAATTCTTTAAACCGATCATAGGTATAGTATGGGGGCAAATTTCATTAAATACACATGGTATTAGAGTAGATTTCCCGACCTTAGTGTGGTGATTTTTATTTGGCACCATAAGGGGTGCCTATTTGTTTAGTACAATATGGGACATAACAAAAACATTGTGTCAATATGAAGGAAGGGAAAGGGGGTGTGACCCTCTTAGCCTTTTTAGGCTCAAAACAGACAATATTTACATAATTAGGTCAGATTGTTACATATACCATCAAGAACAATAATAAGAGGATGAAGAAGCCACGGGCATGAACTTCATTCATGATGGGCAAATCTGTTCCAAATATGCTCATAAATTTTGTTTACAGATGGGCAAAATCTTGTCTGTAACAGCATATTATATCAGAAGAGATGTAAAATTCAGAATCAAGTTCAAAAGCTTCTTCTTTAGAAGACTATATTCATGGGATGATGCATGATTCTAGAGCATCATAGTCGCCTACAATCTCTTCATTTCTAGGGTTTTTACAAACATGTACTCTCAGTTTGATTCTACAAATTAAGACTCAATCATCTTCAAGCTCTGCGCCAAATGCCTCCAGCCGTTCAGCATCTGCGTCCAGATCCCGCACCAAGGCATGGTTGACAGAACCATCATCTTCACTGGCATGTACCTGCCTTCCACCAAACCTGAATTGGAAACAATCAGATTCATTACAATTAAGCAAATGATTAGGATCCTGATTCAACGAACCAAAAACCACGCTCATGCTCATTAAACAGAAACCCTAAGGAAAAACAGAAGTAAAAAGGAAAAAATATCAACCCATTGCAAGATTTAAGAGAGCCAAAAGGACTTAAATCACCATGACCACAAGAAACCTAACAGCACAGATTCATTACACAACAGGTACCTACCACAAGAACAATATTGAAAAGTAAAAGAGGATCTATGCCATGTCCAAAAAAGATTTATGAATGCAGCAGAGAGAGTGGACACGACTTGATTCAGGTGTGCCCCAAGGGATCCTTGTAGAGGCAGTGAGAAAGACATAACCAACTTATGTCATCCTCAAGGCTTAATCCAACTGTTAAAGGTTCAACTACTCTAAATAGGGTTGAATGATAAGTTAAGGTGAGTCGGGTATATCAAAATGTAGTTTCAGATGAAGCTGATGCACTCTTTATTAAAAAATATTACTGGTATTGTTGGTTACTTGCCAGAATTTGGCTTGTAGATGTTTGCTATGTTCAATGCTACTAAACCCCACTAACAAGGGAGGAAAATCTCCATTAAGTGTTAAAAAGTCACAGTAAAGATAAAGTTTTGGACGCTACCCAATTTGCTAATTCTTGACCATTTGTAGAAACAATGGATATGGTGTCAAAAGACCACCCAACATAAGCAAATGGCCAACAGTGTTGAATGTTAGTTCATGAAGATGTAAACATATAATACTAGAATCTATATTTTGTCAATCTGGAGATGGGAATAGTTGATGAGTATGTTTGAAGTTCTGTAATGTGGTATGATGCCAACACCTGTCCAACTTTAGGTTGAACAGTTGTTTGCCATCATCCTCTTTCAGGAATGAGAGACAAAATTGAGGGTCAAAATGATTACCATCTTCCATTCATCAACTCTATGCACTTCTGCGCATCCCTCCTATCCTTATACTTTACCAAAACTACACCCTGTGGGTGACTCTCACAAACCTGCAAGTAGAACCAAGATAGAACATAAGAAATGAATCCATGAAACATATAACATAAATTGACAGTTCAAATGTAAATCCTAACAGTAAATCTCGTAAGGGAACTTGATTATGGACCTAAAATAATAGTTCTCAAGAGCATATACAAGAGTCAATTCTAATTGCCTCTATTTTCATTGCATATTGTTGTGCAATTTTGAGGGCAAGGTCCCTACTAATGTCATTCAGATGACTAATGACATCATGCTGAACCAGTGAATTAATAAATAAAAGTGCATAATTGCAGCTATGAACAGGAGCCCGGGGATCTAAGAGTTTTAACATACTCAATAGTGAAATTCCTGGAATGCAATGTCAGAAATACTGGGACAAGGTGAAATGAAAGCTCAAACTAATGATGGAACAGTGTTTGAATAATATGTAGTGCTTATGAAGGCTTCAATGGCAGCGCAAAACTGTGTTGCCAACCCATTATGGCGGGTAATGCATTGTTTATTGTTTGACCCATGTACACAACTGGAAAAATGCTGCACTAAGGAAACAGCCTTAGAAGCATCACATGGGAAATAAATGCCACACTCAAATGCAGAAACATAGAGGTATATTTTCAAACTATGCCATAGCTATTTATTTCTAGGGGATAATATGGATGTCAACATAACCTAACATGACTGCACCAGAAGCCTTGAAATTCAGAAACATCAGGCAAAAGAGGCCCACAAAAACACCAATACAGCCTCATATATCACATAAAATCTTCTGATAAAGAAATCACAAGGAACCCAAAATAAAGTACACTACAGAGCTTGACAAGATATTATGCCAACTAATTGGGATTGGCTACTGAATCATTTTTCCCATTTTCTGCTGATAAGGTCCATCTAAGTACATCAAGAGAAACAATGATGGAAACCAATAGGCAACTTTGTATAAATTTGCAGCCTGTCATAACTTGAGACAGAAGTCACAAGACAGTTAACCAGGATGTTTTCTGTCTTAACAAAACATGATGCAGGACTAACCTTCAACATAGTCTAACTTGGAATGTAAGTTTCTCATATGGTTAGCTCATGAATTATTATTCACATTTAAGCAATTGCATTGAACTGAAAATATTCAGAATGCCCAATTGCTCCAGTAGGAGGTTACAATACCTTCACCAAGTCCACTGGGCCAAGTTTTATGCATTCCTCTTGTACATCTCCCTCTAGTTCTGAACGTAAATTTGGATCAGCCTATAAACATGAGAAAAAAAATTCAGGATCCGACAACAATTAGCACAATCCTGAGTTTAACATGAAGTTTATGGTTCTTAGAAGAAATAATTGAAAAACAAAAACAGAATGAAACTTATCTACTTGTTTAGTGTGTTATTATTTTTAAAAATACAGAGAAAAAAAAAATGATTTAAAATATTGGATATAGTAATAGAATAACAGCTGTTAAAGACAGATTCAATCTGTTACATTCCCAACAATGTAACAAGTTCTTTCTTAATGTTGCTAATTATTTTTACATCATCATCACAATAAGTAACATAAAAACCATTATCAAACCATCAGGAAAAATAAAATTTAGAATCCACAAGGAACCCTCTCTCTGTCTCTGTCTCTCTGAGATATAAAGATTACCCTCATTTCAGCAGGAGTAAACATATACCGAAGAACAACAGTAGCAGGAATTGACAACTTTGCATCATCATGGCCCCCTAAACCATCAGAAAAGAAGGTAATTTCAGGATTGGATACAATGATGCATCACAAAAAGGAATAAAATTTTGATATTTGTCATAAATAAAACCTCATATAGAAAGGATACACAAAGATATCTTGGAACACAATAAGGAAATTATTTTTTATTATCAAAATGGCCAAGGACAGCCATTAATAGCCTCAAGCTCTCCCTCACCTAGAAATTAATGTCCAAAACCATCTTGATCAACTATTTGTTTCAGATATTGGTTTGGTTTTACACTTCCTAGGTTCCATGAAATCACTAGGCTCTAAACTTCTATATGCAAGTGGAGCACTCAGTATACAAGGACAAATCTTCACATTAATATTTACCTTTGTCAAAATATTAATCGCCTTGTGATAGAGGTGGTGATCTAAAAAACAGGTCTTAAGAGCAAACAGCAGGCAAGTCACACATGAGAAGAGCTGCTCCCTCTTTAAGAGATGGTCAAGGCCAAAAACAATCTAACCAATTTATTCATGGCCCATGCATTAGTAGTTTTTTACCACCAGGAAAAGTAGGATAAATATGCTTCAGAAACTCAGGGCAAACATTCAAAAATCTGCTGTTTTTAAAAAACTATTGGACTCTGCAGCAGAGGAGATATCATTCTGGTATCTTGTTAAGCAAACCACATTAACTGTTTTGGAAATAGAACTCACAAATCAATAGTATACAAGAAACATTGCAGTTTGTTGTTGAAGAGGTTCAATTATATAACAAAGGGAAAGAATAAGCTAACTAAAATAAATTGTCACATAGTTTAAAGAGATCAATATCCTATATCATAATACCAACTTCAGTATTGAAAGATACAAGTTAGAAACCCACCCCAACCAAGAATCTTATCTTCAACCCTCTTGAGTTTCTTTTTCTTTCTCTTGTCTATTTGTTTGGCGACAAATTTCTCACCTGTGAAGTGTAATGTAACATCATTAATACAAACATGACAAGCAGGCCTCACCAAAAACTAAAACGATCTAGCATCCAACAGAATAAACAAAAGAGTTCCACATCCTGATTGGTAATTGAAAACAAAAATCAAATTTATCCCAGAACGATGACAGAGTGAAATAGGAAGTATTATTGTTCCTGATATCTTACCTTTCTGCTCAAACTTAGCTAGCGTCACTGACATAGGAATCGTGCCACCCGGCCTTAGAGGTGTCCCATCCAAAATTTGGATGGCCAGAGCAACTGATGGTTCCTATGAAATGGAGAAAAACAATAATAATAAATACCAATGGGCAATGATCTGACAAATCCCAACAAGCCACAATCAGCACTTTAACAATAGAAACATTACCTTCAGATATGAAACAAGTGCATCACCCTTTTTTCTCCCTGTGTTCTTGTCAATATACAACTTAACACGAGGTCTTCTTGTTTCAGGGTCCTAAAAGTTCCAATACATGTGTTTGTGAGATGTGACATGTGCATAAACATTATACCATTAGATTTCAGAATGCATTCTGTAATTCAAAGATATGATGTTCAATCAATTATGCTACAAAACAGAAAGTGCAGTAAAGAGAGCACATCCTCCATTGACATATCTGCTGGTGGAAATGGGCACTACAACCCTGCCCAAGAATGACTCATGTGCAAATGCAAGGACCATTGGCTAATTATGTCACCACACAGAACAAGTATCTACTACTACTATTAAGTAAAGAGGTCATTTTCTTTTCCTTTAGTGAACTATATTCTTTTCACATGTGAAATACCACAAGTTACCCTTCTTAAACTAATGGTAATAATAAACAAAAAAAGAATACACAAAGCAGACCCCATAAATAACCATTTAAATTTTAGTCTTTAATTTCCCTTTTTTTTTTTTTTTGATAGGCAAAGATTTCAGATTTAAATTTCGACTTTTTCCACAAATACCCTTATGTCTCTCTCAATATCTCCTCACTCTTCTCATTCAGCTTTCCATAATATTATTTTTTTTTATTTATAAATGAGCACAAAATATATTAAAAGGCAAAAAGCCACAAAGCATACAGGAAGTATACATAGAAGCCTAACCCAAAAACACAAAAACAAGCAACCTCACCAGCCCTTAAGTAGCCGCTAGCTACTCCAAAAAGCCTAAAAGCGAAGAGGACTCCTCTCCCATATACACCCTAGCCTAACTCCACAAATTACAAAAAAAAGAATTTTTAAGTTTCTGTATATCTAAAAAACCCCCCCTAAAAGCTAATCTATTTCTTTCCTTCCATACCGTCCAAAAAATACACAACGGGATAGAATTCCAGATCTTTTTCCTTTTTCTCCCCACAAAAGGGCCCCTCCAACTAAATAACACCTCTTTAACTGTCTCTGGGAACACCCATTGAGCTCCAAACTAGGCGAGGACAATTTCCCAAAGGACCCTGACCACTATACAATGTAAAAGAATGTGATTTACATTTTCCTCTTCACAACCACACAAAAAACAGCGATTAGGAAGCTGTCACCCTCATTTTTGAAGCCTATCCAAGGTAAGAATCTTCCCCCATGTGGCCTCCCAAACAAAAAAAACAGCTTTAGTAGGAACTTTGTCCACCCAAATGCACTTATTCGGGAAGGCGAGGGCATTGGGAGCATTGGGAGCAACCAGCAAATTGTAAGCATCCCTAACCCCAAAAGTGCCTTGACCCCCGCCTTTCCATAACACTGAGTCCTCTTCTAAGGAGATCATGAAGTCCCTCAGCATATTGAACATAGCTCCAATCATATCTAGCTCCCAATCATTAGAATCTCTAAAAAATCTGAGATTCCAACCCCTTTGACTAAGGCTTGAGTCCTACACATCATTAACCGTTGCATTCCTGTGGACCGCCAAGGCAAATAATTGAGGGAAATTTTGGGACAGCGCCGCGTTACCACACCAATGATCAGTCCAGAACTTGACCTTAGTCCCCTTACCCACCCTGAACATCATGTTGTCCCAACACCAATTTGCCTCCTTCAAAATCTCCTTCCACACCCCCACTCCAAACGTCCCACGAGCTTCATTAGTCCGCCAACCAAAGCCCTCTTAGCCATACTTCACCCCGATCACCTTCTTCCAAAGGATATCATTTTCAAAGGCAAACCTTCAGATCCACTTACCAAGCAATGCCTTGTTCAGGAGATCAATCTTTCGAATACCTAGATCTCCCTTCTCCTTTTGAGTACACACCACCTCCCAATTGATTAAGTGGACTTTCCTTTCCAGTCTTCCCCCTCCCCAAAGAAAGTCTCTTTGTAATTTTTCAAGCCTTCTTGCCACTATCTTGGGCATTCGAAAGAGGGACAATTGGTAAATAGGAATGTTGGCCAGAGTGCTCTTGATGAGGGTAATTCTCCCACCCTTAGAAATATATTGTCTTTTCCAAAGGGCTAATTTTTTATTCATTCTTTCTTCCACCCCATCCCACATACATATGGCCTTATGGTGAGCTCCAAGGGGCAGCCCCAAATAAACTAAAGGTAGAGAACCCACTTTGCACCCTAGCTCCACTGCCATTTCCTCAATTTCTTCTACCTCCCCAACATAAATTAATTCGCTTTTAGCTAAGTTTATTCTTAGCCCAGATGCCGCCTCAAACCAAGCCAAAATCCAACTTAAAGAGGTTAGATACTCTTTCTTTGCTTCGTAGAAGATGATTGTGTCGTCGGCAAAGAGTAAGTGGGAGACATCCAACTTCATCCTCCCTTTTCCCCAAAGCCTGCAACTTGAAATGAATCCCCCAACAGCAGCCCTTCTTATGAGTGCACTTAGCACTTTCATACCCAGAACAAAGAGGTAAGGAGAGAGAGGGTCTCCTTGATGCAGTCCCTTGGTATTCGAGAAGAAACTTGCTAGCACCCCATTGACCAGGACAGAAAATTTGGCAGTTGAAATGCACCACCAAATCCACTTCATCCATCGAGACCCAAAACCCATCTTGTGCAAGACCTTCATGAGAAAATTCCAATTGATGCTATCATAGGCTTTTTCAATGTCTTGTTTGCAAATCAGTCATTTCTCCTTGCGCTTATGCTAGAAGTCAATCACCTCATTAGTTATGAGGGAGGCATCCAAAATCTGTCTGCCCCTCACATAGGCATTCTGGTCCACAGAAACAACCTTTCCTAAGACTTTCTTCAGCCTATTCGCCAACACCTTGGCCGGAAGCTTGTACAGACCCCCTAATAAACTGATAGGCCAAAAATCCTCAAGGTCCTTAGCCCCCCCTTTATTTGGAATGAGGATCGGGAAAGTGGTGTTGAGACTTTTGGCAAAAGATCTTTGATCATAAAATTCCTTAAACAAATCTAGAATCTCCTCCTTCACAAAGTCCCAGCAAAATTGCCAAAGGCCACTATAAACCCATCCGGCCCTGGAGCTTTATCACCATTCATTTTCAACAGGGCAGAGTGGATTTCTTCCTCAGTGAAAGGCAGCTCCAGTCATTCAACTTCACTGAAGTTTAGACTTTGGAGATGCAGCCCCTCAATGTCAACTCTCCAGCCTGGCTCTTCAGAGAGCAGTTGCTGAAAAGCATTCACAATCCCCTCCCTCACCTCCTGCTTCTCAGTCCTCCACACCACGTTAATTTTAATTCTGTCCGAGGAATTGTTTCTTCGATGGACATTGGCCATCCTATGAAAGAATCTTGTATTCTTATCCCCTTCCTTCAGCCACAGCTCCCTTGACAATTGTCTCCAATGAGTTTCTTCCAACAGGACCCACCTTTTGAAGGTTTCCTTAACTTCTTTTTTCATCTCCGTTTCTTTTTCTGAAAGGTTCCTTTCACTTTCCACCCTATCCCAGAATTCAACTTGTTGGAGAGCCAAATTTTTGTTAATTTCCAGCCTTCCAAACACGTCCCTATTCCAATCTTTGATTTTTTCCTTCAGCTTAGTGGCCAATCTAAAACTGGCCCTCCCTCTCACCCCAGACCCCTGCCACCATCCCCGAAGAAGGTCCTTAAACCCATCAACTTTCAGCCACATGTTTTCAAACCTAAACGGGGAGAGGCCTCGTCTTAACCCACCACCCTTCAGCAAAATGGGAAAGTGATTGGAAGTGGGTCTGGGCAGCCTGCTTTAGACAACCCCACAAAATTGATCAAGCCAGTTCTGGGTCACTAGGAATCTATCCAGTCTAGCCCAAGACTGGTTATTCCTACCCCCACTCCAGGAAAACACACCCCTTTGCAAAGGAAGATCTAGGAGCTCTAACTCATCGACAACCTGGGCAAATCTTCTCATTGCACCAGTTATCCTTCCCCGACTGCTCCTTTCTCTTTGGGATAAGATGACATTAAAGTCGCCCCTTAAACACCAGGGGTCATTCTAGATGCCTCTGATTGCCCCTAGCTCCTCCCATAATACCTCCCTATCCTCACTAGAGAATGGCCTATACACTCCTGTGAAGATCCAAACGAGCCCATCTTCCACATTCCTGAGTCTACAAGAAATTGAGAAGTGTCCCACCTCCATCTCAAGCACCTCCAGGGTACTTTTGTCCCAACAGATCAAAATCTCTCCCGCAGAACCATGAGCATCCATGGCACCCCAGTCAAGGAATCTCCTAGAGCCCAAACTCCTCACCACTCTCTCAGACATTGTCTGAATTTTCGTCTCTTGGAGACAGAACAAGTCCACCCTTTGATTTCTGATCATGGCCTTAATCACCTTTCTTTTGGAGCTATCGTTAGCTCCACGCACATTCCAGCTCAGCAACCTTAACTTCATTAGACTTCCAGAATCTGGCCCCCTCTTTCTTGCATACCACATTTCTGTTTCTTCCCCCCCTCATAGTTAATGGAGCATTCTAGTCTTTTCAATTCCCTTTCGAATTTTGATTTCTCCAGAAGAGCTTTGCTATGGACACTTTCCCTCATTTTTCTGATTTTGACCAAGAAATCCAAAATGTCCTTCTCCAAACCCTTTGTTGAGAACCCCAGGAACTTGCTGAACCTAGCCAGATCACTATCCTCCCAATTGACCTCCTCCCATCCTTTAACTTCTTGTGGCATAGTACGGACTAAGCATAACTCCTCTCCACTTTCTTCATTGCTGCCATTATTAACCTCCATCAACTCCCAACAAGTGACGGTCTCTTTCTCTGTAGACCCCAGGCCATTGACATTGCTACACGGTAATTCCCCATGGCCTATCTCCCACCCAGCCCTAGAAAAGTCGTAATACTCCCCCAATGGAGTTCGACCAGAAAAAGAAGAGGGAGAAGAAGGGGAACCAAGAACCAACATACCAATAGGGGTAGAGGCGATCCCATACCTCAAAGCTTCCTCCAATAAAGCATCGTCAATCTTCGATCTTTCCTCAGACTGTGACTCCTCCTCAAGCTGCTTTCACAGGCCGTCCTTCATCCATAAAGAAGAAATGCCAGAGTCTGGACCCCCCAGTAGACTTGGGCCAGTCAGAACCAAGGGACGGGCCTCACCAGACTAGGCTCTACCCTTAGCACAAGGTAGGAGCGGGCCTTGGCATTCCGGCCTAGGCTCCACGAAAGGCTTTTTGGCCTTGGCCCACCCAGGAACCTTTCTAGTCGACGGCCCAGAATGAGACGGCCCAGCCTCAAGAGAGGCAGCTGAGACTGGGACTGGCCCAGTGGGCCCAAAGGCCAGAATAGAGCTCCATGGGACCTCTGCAGGGCCCGTCACAATAAGTCGACCCGAGCATTGCGATCCAACTTGGGACCCATCCGACGACCCGCCAACACTTCGTACCAAGACCACAGGCTGCCCCGACCCGCATGTCTGCCCCAGCGTCCCATCGGCAAACAACAGCAAGGCCTCGAGCCTCGTAACGTCGACGTCCTCCAGCACGCGCTTACCCGCACGTGCATCAACCTCACCCTCAACCTCGCCTACTGTTACGACTTTCATCCCTCTCTTTCCTACCGACACCGCTCTCAAAACTGGCCTAACCTCCCACCAGAGGGTTAAAGAGTAGTAGAAATCTTCAATCCAAACTTCCACCACGTTGGGACGCTCTTCTCCGTTAATCTTCACCAGAATCCGCGCCCATTGCAACTCCTCCAGCTTCTCCGTTTGGGAGTCGACAGCAAGGAACCCCCCGCACTCCTCCTCTATCCTTATCAGAATGGCCCGATCCCATAAGGAGACGGGTAAGCCCACGATTCTCACCCAAACCTCGCACCTTTTCTCCCCTTCTGATAGGCACCCCGTCTCAGGGCTCCATTTTTCCAAGCGTAGAAGGACTCCCTCCACTGAAATGCTTCCGAGGTTTAGGGCTTTCTCAGCTTCTTCCAATAGTTCAAATTCCATCAAAGCCTTACCCCTCTCCAATTTTGCTAGCCCTAAATTGCCCTTCAGCCCCCAAGTTTTTGCCATAAGGGACCCCCAACTTTTTAGGTCATCCCCCTTCTCCCTGAACTGGGATTCCAGGACCCAACCAAACAGTGAACCGATTTATTCAAATTTCGGCTTAGCTCCTTTTCTCCGACCTCCATCCTAGCTACTGCTCTTCCTTTGCTCCTCGGCTATTTGATCACTTTCGCAAAGGTTTTCGTCATAATGGGCTTCAGCAACATCGCATCGTCCTTCTGGCTTTCGTTTCCTTCAGTAGCAATACCCAGTCGCCGTAGCATCTCCACCATTGAAGCCCCCCTTTGCACCTCTTCCTTTAGGGATAAAGATACTGAACCTCTTGTTCTCCAGGTCCACAACTCCTAATCGGAGGAAACACCCCCCTTTGTTTTCATCGCACAATAGTGAATAGGCCCTCCCGTTTTCCTTCCACTTTCTTTCCCATTTTCCAACTCTCGTGTCCTTACCACACTGAAACAGACATTCAGAAAAGAGCCCTAGGCTCTCCGATCCCAGTCTTACCCACGACGAGATCCCTCTTTTCCTCTCCACGATCGTAGCTTGCAGTTTGCCTTTCTTCTCCTCTATCTCAACCTCAAAGGTCTTCGACTCCACCCCGAAGCTACCCTTACTTAGGCTAATTCGAGACCCCAAGGGGACAACTCCCTCTACACTCTCATTCAAACGCAAAAGCCCTTGCTCTCCTCCATCGCTCACGGTCTCTCTTTCTCTCTCTCTCCTCCATCGCTTAGCTTTCCATAATATTATTGTTAATTAATCGTGTCTACCATCTAGTATTATCTACGCAAGCATATGTTTGCATGTAGATACCAACTTCTAACCCATGCTATAAGACATAGAAGAAATATATGGAATGACATGGCATGATAACACAATAAAATATTTTTTTTTTAAGAAAAATCAAGATGCAGCAACACATATGCACAGCCATATATTTGTTTTCTTTATTGTTTTCCCTGTGAATCCTCTATATTCATTGTAAATTCCACCATCAACACAAGAAATACAATTCTACAATTGTTCACACCTAGTATTGGTTTTTTATTTTTCAATTTTTTTTTCCTTTTGTCTGATTTTCAACCACCTAAACTGCAAGCTCCTGGACATTTATTTCAAATTCTCCAATTTGAACTAGATTCAACAATTGCCAGGACAAGACAATGCATTTCAAACTCTCATCTGATGTTGCAGTTCAATAAATAAACAAACATGTACATTACATAACCAAAAAATGTGGACAAAAATTGAAGAATGTGACATAAAAGAGCAAAAACCAAAATGGACAATATATAAAATGCATACCATCTTCAATATATGCTTCCATGAATATACTCCAGTAATCGATTACTTAATTTGCCTAAAAGTATGACTTTAGCGTGAGCTCATTATCTTATATCAGAAACTTGAATCATGAATCTAATGCCAATAAAATCTTCTTACATGAAACAACATGAAAATAAAATTCTCACCTCCTTTATTAACCCACACTTAGAAAATACTTCCACAACCTGCAAGGTATTCCTAAATCAGTGTCATCCCATAATCCTAATAATAATATTAATAATATATACATATATATATATGTGTGTGTGCATATGCGGCAGCTTAAGGGACAGCTTCTGAGTTACATGTGAGGAGATAAGCAACACTAGAAACAGTGCTATTATCTTGTGAATGCTAGTCACAAAATAAGAATCAAATTCCAGAGATAAAAGCAAAATTGACCATGTCTTACCTCGTCAACAGTAACATCATCTGGCAACCCGGTCACATAAACATGCGTATTAACTTTTAAATCGAACCAACTATCAGGAGGTTTGTTAGCTTCCTGTAAATGAGTCAAAGTGAGAAAAATAAAAACATAAATAGCCAAATGGTTAGTTATAATTCCTAAGTATAACTAAAACTTTCAACTTAGACTCCCAAATATAACATAACATCCAAAAGGAAAATCTAACTCCATAATACCCTAAAACAAGATTAACAATCTGTAAAAGAGCAGGGATGAAAACAAAACAAGAATCATGTTAGCGGTAAGAGTAACAATAAAAATACTTCAAGTTACCAAAATAATAATAATGATAATAATGATACAGAACAGACTGATACTGTTCAGATGGCTGAATTAAACAAGATGCAGAATCTGTCCACCAATAGGAAAAAGATAAACAGCACAAAGCAAGGCTGGAAAAGGCAAAAGTGAAACCTTCTTCTCTGCTTGCTTTTCTGGCAATTTTCTCTTCGCATCATGTTTTGTTTCTTCAACCACATCAGTGCCATTGACTTCCTTCACAGAGTCTTCTGCAACTGGAATGGTTGGAAAGATTTCCTCTTCTACTGAAAATGTCATCTCTTCTGGCCTATATTCATCACTTCTTGTAGATGGGTTATCCTATTACCAATCAAATCAATCAGTACTCTATTCAAATTGTATTAAGGTGAAACATTTTTGAAAATAATGAAATAAAAAAAGGAAAAAGAAATGGTGCAGAGGAGGCAGTGTCAATATAAAAAAAGAAGGATATAGCAAAACTAAACAAGTCGATGCAAACATAAAACAAATGCTAGGGCTCAACACGTTGAAGAAAGGACAGACTCTTTTCTCCTTTTTTGTGATGGTGGGGGAAGATGTTAGGAAAAGATGGATGTTTCAGGAAGTTGAACATGAAAAGAGACACTTGAAGCATGTGGAGAGACCAAAGCAAGGTCTGGCCAATGGTGAAGTGGACGGATATGGTGATTGGCCAACCTTTTTTGTGAAATTCCTCAATTCAGTTTTGAAACTGGGGAGGTTAATTCCCTTCCCAATGAGCATTATTCAGAATTCAGGAGTCCCATCAAGGCAAGTTTTTTGCTTGGGAAGCCAATTGAGGAAAGCTATTGACATTAGATCAACTCCAGAGAAGGGGGTGACCATTGGTTAGTAGATGTTTTCTTCATAAAAATCAAGGGGAATCAACTGATCACATTTTCCTTCACTGTGTGAAATCAACAGTTGTACGGCAATTGTTGTTTTCCTTATTTCATGTCGTTTAGGTGCTTCCTTCCCTGGTTAGAGAAATTCTTTTAAGTTGGCATGACTTCTTTGTAGGAAAGAAAGGGAAGAAAGTATGGAGAAACACTTCTTCGTGCATTTTTTGGACAGTTTGCAAGGAAGGAAATTGAAGGGCATTCGAAAATGAGCAACAGTTTGATTAAAAGCTAAAATATTCTTTCCTAAGAAACCTTTTAGTATGGTTAGGTTGCACAAAAAGAAGGTTCAAATCCTTTGATTAATTTTGTAGATTAGTCGAGATCGTGTTGAGAGACAGATATTTTTCTGTTTCTCTCTTTTGTGGCATTGCCATTTGGTGCCCTTTGTACACATAAAATGTAATTTGGTGTACTTTTCATTTTCCCCATATATATAAAGCTTTTATTGCCTATTAAAAAGAGAGAGAGAGAGAGAGAGAGAGAAAGGTCCAATTCTAGAAGATGCATTTACCACAGGCTGAATAGTTTAGCCTTAATGAGGTCATCTTGCACAAATGCTTCAAGGTGGATAATTGGTTAATACAAATAATTATCTCATGTAGATGCAGAAAACTGATGAGTCCAATGATCATCTTATTTTTCAAGCTGCCATTTGGCAGCAGATTTCTGGAATTCTTTCTTTGGGATTCATTAGTGATGCTGTGACTAGTGATAGAGTTGCTTCCAGTTTAGAGTAGAGCACCAGAAATAGAAGAATCAGGAATATTCCAATACATGTCCAGACTCCAGCGTACAATCATTTGATTAATTTGAAAGGAAAGAAATGAGGCAAGTTTAGAGGAGTTAGTGAATGGGCATTGACCAAAAAAGGTTACCCATAGGAGTTCTACTCAGTTGGGCCTCTTGTAAATTTTTTAGGTTACCCTTAAGTTGTTTTTTTTTTTTTTTTTTTTTGGATAGATAAAAAAGGACTATATATTAAAAAGAGGCACTCCAAAACAGCATCCTAAAGTGCGCATGAAGTATACAAATGACACCTAAAAGCGCTACCAACAAAGGGGAATAACAAAAAACAAAACCCTCTCAAGTAGAGCCCAACCAATCCACAAAATCAACAGTGGAAGAAGGACTTGAAACTAAATACACCTTAGCCCATGCCCAAAGATTACAAAGGACAGAAAGTTTAAGCCCTTGGACCGATCGCCTTCATTCTCAAACACCTACTATTTCTTTCCTTCCAAATTGTCCAAAAAAGACATAAGGGAGCTGCTCACCACACCTTTTTCCTCTTTTTGCCCACAAAAGAAGCATGACAACTTAAAAATGTCTTTCTAACTAAGGAGGGGAGCACCTAGTACACCCCAAATAGAGAAAACAATAAATGTCATAAATCACTTACCCTATCGCAATGCAAGAGGATATGATCAACAGATGCTTCCTCTGAAAGACAAAGGAAGCATCTATAAGCCAATGGCCACCCTCTCCACTTAATATGATCCAAGGTTAAGACCTTATCCTGTGTAGCCTCCCAAGCAAAGAAACCCACCTCGAAGGCACCCAAGAGTCCCAAATTACTCTCGTTGGAAAAACACCTTGTCTCTCCGTCTTCAAAGCCTTGCAGAGGGATTTGACAATAAATTTTCCATCCTTTGACTTTGTCCAAATCACCTAATCATCTACATCCCTACACACCCTCCTCCCTTGCAATCTCTGAAAGAAACGCTTCATAGAAACCACCTCCCAATCATTGAGCCACCTAGAAAAGAGGGGGCCCATACTCCCCATTTAGCTAAATGGTTCCAAACATCCTCCACCCAAGCATCCTTAGACAAAGCAATAGCAAATAAGGAGGGAAAAGATGTGCACAACGATTCGTTATCACACCACTTATCCTTCCAAATCTCACCCTCCTCCCATTGCTCATAGAAAAGGCCATACTACCACTCAAAATATCCCAATCTTTTTTTATGACTTTCCACAACCCTACCTTATACCTTTGTCTCACTTCGCAAGAGCGCCACCCTCTCTCTTCCTCCCTATACTTACTGCTCATGACTTGCTACCATAAAGCCTCCCTTTTCTTTGCAAAACACCAACTCCATTTGCACAAGAAGGCCTTGTTGAGCAACAACAAATTCCTAACCCCCACATCACCCTTTTTTTTTTCCTAAGCAAACAATAATTAATCTTACTAAATGAGGTTTTTGCTCAAAGGTCCCTCTTCCTCAAAGAAAATCTCTTTGAATCTATTCTAGCCTTAGTTTGACTTTCCTTGGAATACAAAACAAGAACATAAAATAAATAGACAAGCTAGAAAGTGTTACGGATTAAGGTAAGCCTACACCATTTGAAAATATACTATATTTTCCATGATGCTAATCTTTTTCAAAACCTCTCCTCCACACCATCCTAAATTGTCATAGACTTAAACTGAGCACCCAAGGGAAGGCCCAAGTAAAAAGACAGGAGCTCACCAATCTTGCAACCAAACTCTTGAGCCAACTCTTCTAAATTTTTCACTCTCCAGTAAAATCAACTCACTTTTTTCCAAATTTACCTTCAACCTTGACAAGGCCTCAAACCATATAAGTAACCAACTCAAGTAAGTCAATTGATCTAGAGAAGGCTCACAGAAGATTAAAGTGTCATCAACAAACAACAAATGAGAGACCCTCTGACCCACCAACCAAATAAAAAGCCTCCTACCTTAGCCTTCTTCAGCAAACAAATGATAGCTTCCATGGCAATCACAAAAAGGTAAGGGGAGAGAAGGCCCCCTTACCTCAAACCCCAAGAGCTTTGGAAGAAACTCGACGGAGTTTTGTTGATAAGAACTGAGAAGCTCATTATAAAAATGCACCACTAGATCCATCTAATCCACTTAGCCCCAAAGCCCATCTTTTCCAACATCATAGTTAAGAAGTTCCAATTAACGTGGTCATACGCCTTCTCAATATCAAGCTTACAAAGAAGACCACAAATATTGCCCTTCAGCAACAAATCAATAGCCTCATTAGCAATTAGAGAAGCATCCAAGATTTGCCTTCCCTCCACAAAAGCATTTTGGGAATAGGATACCACCTTCTTTAGCCTATTAGCTAACAACTTGTATAGCTACCCATCAAGCTTATAAGCAAAGTCCTTAGGATCATTAGCTCCCCTTTTGTAAGAATGAACACCAAAAAAAGAGGCATTAATACTCTTAACAAACTTGCCCTGATTGTGAAAGTCCAAGCCCATAACTTCTTCAAAAAATCCAATCGAAATGCCAAAACGCCAAAGAAAAACCATCAACACCTGGAGCTAACAACTTCTTTAGCCCATTAGCTAACAACTTGTATAGCTACCCATCAAGCTTATAAGCAAAGTCCTTAGGATCATTAGCTCCCTTTTTGTAGGAATGAACACCAAAAAAAAAAGACATTAATACTCTTAACAAACTTGCCCTGATCGTGAAAGTCCAAGCCCATAACTTCTTCAAAAAATCCAATCAAAATGCCAAAACGCCAAAGAAAAACCATCAACACTTGGAGCTTTATCCTCACTAAGATTTGAGAGAGCACAAAAGACCTCATCCTCAAAGAACGAGGCCTCTAACAACGTCGCATCCTCACCTCCTAATGCTAACTAACAACCCATTGTAGTTGGGTCTCCACTCCTTGATTCAAACAAAAGAGATTGGAAAGCCTAAACCACCTCATCTTTGATCTCTCTCTACCCTGCTACCCAACTCCCATTGATTTTAATCCTCACAAAAGGGTTTCTTCTCTTATGAGCAATGGTCATTTTGTGAAAAAAAAAAAACCCTATTTCTGTCTCCCTCTTTCAACCATAACTCCCTTGATTTTTTATTCCATGAGGATTCCTCCATCAACACCCACTTCTTATACTCCTTAGCCTGCTTCATGACATTTTGCTCCGACAACAAACAAAACCCTAGTCCCTTCTAAGGATTCCCAAAACACCACCTAATTCAAGGTCTAATCCTTTCTAGCAGTAACATTTCCAAACACCTCTCTATTCCAAATCTTTAATTTAGCCTTTAGAGCTTTCAGCTTTTTAGACAAGATGAAACTATAAGACCCACTAAATTGGAATCCCAACCACCAAGATTTTATCAAATCCTTAAAACCATCCTCCTTTAATCATATATTCTTGAATCTGAACAGGGTAGGGCCTTTCCTCAAAACTCGCCCATCTAACACAATTGGAAAGTGGTCAGAGACAGGTCTGGGCAGAAGACACAGTACTGCCCTACTGAAATAACATTCCCAATCCTCGGAGATTAAAGCTTAAGTTAACTTTGGCTTTCCCTTCCTGTTGCACATATACTTCGCATATACACAGGTTTGTGCATTGGGTACTCCCTAGTGTATTGGGGCCATTTGTATACCCTCCACATATGTGGGTTGTGCCCCCTTTTTGTCAGTCTAATAAAATCCTTTTTTTCTGAGAAAGAGAGAGAGAATTTTACTCCAAGAAAGAAAGACAGTCATGGAGAAAGTTCTACTTGAATCTGTATATAGCCACATGCTTAGGAAACCTCATATGCACCTAACAACCCCTATCTACCTTAAAAGGATAATTGATGATTACACTTTCCTAAAATTAAATAAGTTAAAATAAAATGGTGCAGATAGTTTACTGAGGATCCAAAGTCGCAGTTTTTTCCCCCTTTCTTACCTTTAGTTACGCTAAAGGAGATCTCAGCTCATTTAATTGTAACAGTTAAAAGTGTGACACCCATGACATGCATTCAGAACTTTCTTTCAGCAAACCTTCAAGTTCTGAGGATATAACAAAAGAATAGGAAAACTAGAGGTGGCATAAACAGAAGCCCATTCAAACAAATGCATTCTGTATGACAAACCTAATTTAACAGGAAGAAATACATCAAGAAAAAGAAGGAATGACAATACTGTACCTGAAGTTGAGAAACAAAGATAAAAAAGACAATCATATCATGTATGGCAATTGGTCCTAGTAGGTATAACAAACGAGTGCATCAAATGGATCCCAAGCAAGTTGATATTATGCTCCAAACTTTGGAAAATAGATGCTTCACTAGCTCGAGCTATTATGAAGTAACAAAATTTCAAAACTTAGAGAAACACACAAACAATAATAAACTAATGCAGAGGTCCAAGAAGTTACCTGAGGAACCCAGGCTCTTAGACCCCGGTCCCACTTGTATGTTGTCCCATCATCATCAGTGAATTCATCCTCACCATCTGGCGGTGTTGAAGGCCTTTCATCATCCTCATCCCCAAAGTCACCACCCACACTTCCAGAAGCAGAGCCATTTTTCAAGGCCTCAGCCTCTCTAACCTCCTTCTGCCATTTCTCGAACTCATCCTCATCATTAATGGGGGGCCCTGCACAAACGATACATTACATTGCCAATAAGACCTTAAAATATTCAATATCCAGATACAGACTATTTACTAATTTATGAGCAAAAATCTTCACCTGCACTGGAACAATCAACTCCTGGTTGAGATATTGCTGTAATCAACTCGGGAATTGAAGATAACGGCTGCCAATCACTTCTTCCCTCAGACCACAATAAGGAATTTTCAGAGAGGTACCCATTCAAGAAATGCTCTGTCCACGCCAAGTAAATAAATCTAAGTAGACCAATTCATCGTGCAATTTTTCACCAGTATAACTGAAATTCAAGAAAAAGAATCCACAAATAGGGGGGGAACCGAAAAACAACACCACTAAATGAATATATCAGTATGCCAATGCCATCAAGAGAATCCTCAATTGTGCACATAAACACATTCACTCACCGCGCAACTCTGAAAACGCATAAGGGCCAAGATTCTGTTGATTTTCACCAAGAATATACCACCCCACTTCATCACAATTATCCACACCTACGTACACAAAATCAAAGCAGTCAAACCATCACAACTTATTGCTTTTTTCTTGTAGAATTGTAAAATTAGGGTTTTACATTACTGGGTCCAATGCGTAAATAGCGAACAACATTCAATAAGTACTCTTCAATCATTCATAACAAAGATTAAAAATCAAACTATAAGATATAAAATTGACTGAAAATAGTGATATCGTGGACTCACCGGTGGCCTGCTGTCGGTGCTGGTGATGGGTATCTTCGGAATTCGGAAACGACATCGTTTTGGTGCAACTTCTCCTTCTTCTTCTTCTTTCTACGTTTGTTGGAAGAGAGTCGGGCTGGTTAGGGTTTACGTGTAGAAGAAGATAGGTGGGCCTGGTCTTGGGCTCGGGTTTGGGTTTCAAGAAACTCATTCAAATGAACTAATAAATCCCATTGGCCTGGTTGCTAGAGCCCAATGGGCCCACCCAGCCCCGACAAATTTTGAGTGGGCTCGGGCCGGATTTGGACCATTAAGCCCAATTACACCCATAAGATGAATCGAAATATGATTAAAATAGATATGATTGATAAAAAAAAAACAGCTTCACCTGTCTAATAATATAAATTTTTTATGGATAATAAGAATAATTTTGAATTTTCCAAAATTTTATTTTTGGAATTATTAGAAATATTTTTTAAATTTATAGCAAAATTATGGGAGATTCTCAGGGAGTCATGAGGATACTATCAATGTCGTACCATTACAAAGCATAGCGATTTTTTATTTTAAAAACAGTAGTTGTCAAACACTTGATCCACATCATCCAATTCTGACCCCACCTTTTCATTAATGCGGGCCAATGAGGGCCCTTGGATCCCCACGGATCAAGGGATCCAGATCGACTCAGATGGAAGATCAGATTCATCTCAAACATAAACATACCAATCTTAACCAAATGGGTCATTACTTCCACTAACAAAGAGCCGTTTACAAAAAGGCATAAAAACTAGCCGTTACAACAACCCTCCAACGGACATATTTCCATTCAAAGTTCAAACTTCAAACATGACCGTTGCTCTCACTCCATCACCAGTCACCAGACTCGCTACTATATCTTCTCCACACCCTCTCCTCATCCACCATCTCAACTTCATCTCTCTCTCTCTCTCATCTCCACCACCACAGTCCGACACCCAGGAATCAGCTGCCCGCCGCTGAATTTCGCCGCAAAAACCCTCAAAATGGGTCTCTCCATCCACAGCCAGTCAAGCTCAGTCACAGAATCACACTACCACACCCACAAAGTCTTCCTCTTCTGCAACTACATCCTCTTGGGAGCAGCCTCCAGCTGCATTTTCCTAACACTCTCGCTTCGCCTCCTGCCATCAGTCTGCGGTTTCTTCCTCATCCTGCTCCACATCCTCACCATCACCGGGGCGGTCTCAGGCTGCGCGGCGGCCTCTACAGGAACGAGCAGATGGTATGCAGCTCACATGGTGACGACAGTGTTGACAGCCATATTTCAGGGGTCGGTATCAGTGCTGATCTTCACAAGAACCAGTGACTTTCTGGGGGACTTAAAGTCATATGTGAGGGAAGAGGATGGTGCAGTGATACTGAAGCTAGCAGGAGGGCTGTCGATACTGATATTCTGCTTGGAGTGGGTGGTGATGATACTGGCATTTTTCTTGAAGTACTATGCATATGTGGAAGGAGATGGGTGTGGAAGTAGTGGGAGTGCAATGAAGAAAAGTGCAAAGGTGCAGCAAGAGGAGGATTTGAAAGATTGGCCATGGCCTTTCCAGGTCTAGATCTTCCACTGATCAAGTGCCCACAGATCTGAACTGTTTTTGTTCACTGGGATTGTGCTTTGATGCCGGTGTTTTTTCTTTTTTCTTTTTTCTTTTTTCTTTTTTTTGGGTTGGATTGATTGATTCAGAGTTCTTGATGATACCTATTGTAATTGGGGACGGTGACATTTGGTTGTTATTATTAATTAATTTGTTTATTTATTTAATCTTGGGTGTTCTTCATTATATCTTATTTCTAAGTTTTTTCCATCATGTCTGTTGGCATTCCTCCTGTTATTGCTACATTCTTTTAGGCTGCATTTGAATTTGAAGATGTGTGGGGAAGCAGATTTTGAATATATCCAAGGTTAAAATCATCTGACAAAAAAAAAAAATTGGTAAAAGTGTACTTTTTTGAGGGATGAAATTTGTAAAAAGTGTAATAGTGGAATTTGTAAATAGTGTAATATTTTTTAAAACTCACTTGAAAATTAATGAGAGAGGTTGAGAAAGAGATGTTTATGGAAAATTTTCATACCTATTATCAAATTTGGGATCATTTTCATACCTATTATCAAATAATTCTTTTGTTTTTTTATTTTTTTATTTTTGTTATTTAGTAACTTCCAACTCCAACAAAGGCCAAAGCAAAATCATGTCCCATTTAGTCAATATGGGGGCATTCAACAACCCCTAGGGGGCATTATTCATTTAAAATTAATTAGGCCGTAAAAAATTAAATAAAATAATAAGAAGTTATTTCATAAATTTAAAAAAAAAAAAAAAAAAACATTCATAATTAAATTTTTTCCATAACTTTTAAATTCAATTAATTGCTTTTAAACTAAATGCAAACCATGGGACAGTGGGGCAATAAAAGCAGTGGGGTTGGGGTTTGGGGGGGTCTACTTTCTCCACCAAATCTTGGGAGCTCTTCAATGGAGAAAACTGAAATATTGACGCATATATTATATACCCCACCACAATCCTCATATGGTTGTCTTGATGACAAGTTGACAACTACCCAAAGTAACAGATATTACATACCCCACCATTTCTTGGGTCATGGTCAGCTCACAACAACCTTTTCTACACATTCAGTAGCCACTCAAGTTTTGGTAGCCTATTTAATACAGATATTGGGTTGGGTAGCCAGAGGCAAAACCATCATTTTCACAAATCTTCTACAAAAATGATGAAGGTTTTAACTGTGGACCAAATTCAGAATAGGGGATAGATTCTAGCAAATAAATGTTATTTTTGTCAAGTGGATGGGGAATTTATAGGCCACTTTTTTCTCCATTGTGAAAAGACAAAGTGGGAGACATTTTTTACTCTATTTGGAGCATCTTGGGTGTTTCATTCCTTAGGAAAATCCTCTTGGGATGGAATAGGTCTTTTGTGGGTAAAAAGCATTACAGTTTGGAGAAGACGATATGTTGTCCATCCAAAGGTTGAAAACTTCTTTTGTTTACTTACTTTGATTGGAGACTAAAATGTTTATCAAAGGTCCTTCAACATTAATTGATTTTATTGATTGGGTAGGTTCCGATTGAAAAAGGGGTTGTTTTTTTAATATCCTTTTGGACAGTCTTTTGTTTCAGCTGTAAGGGGGTGAGTGTTTCTTTTTTGTACATCTTAGGCCATTATTTTATTGCCTCTTTGTAATATAATACTTTTCTTATTGATATATATATATAGCAGACTGCAAAGATAGTTCAAAGCTTACACTCAATATTCTGTTGATTGAAAACTAGTACTCTCTAATACAAATACCTTGCAGGCGAGACTGACTTTGTAGGTAAAATAGAAGGCAAAAACACAAGCATAACCAACCAACCATAGTTGTCATTTGCTGCTGATCTAAGGTGACCCACACGACAAAAACCAAGTGTATCTACATGCTTATGTTATACAACTCTCCCAACCCCAATCTCACACATAAGGGACTTCAAAGATGAACGGAAAAAGGGGACCTGTGATTCCACAATTGATATTTGTGTGAGGAAAGATTAGGCTGGGGGAGCGCATAACTGTATCTTCCTCTGGTGCTGGTACTGGTGCTGGTGCTGGTGCTGATGCTTAAACCATCATTTTTCTACCAAAAATCCAGCTGAAAGGGACAGCAGTTGCTTGCTTCACCCTTCCTTGAGCTCTCTCCTCCAATTTTCTGATCCTTGGAGCCAGTCCACAGACATAATCTTGTGCTTTCCGCCCCTCCCCAGAAAGACCTGTCAACTTCTCTAAATTCCATCTTCCCACTAAGAATTCCAAAATGTCCGCATAGTCCTTGGCAGTGTAGACTCCAAGCCGCTGGGCCACAGCTGAGAAGTGTTCAAAAAGGTTGTCGTCCTGGCCATCATACATCAAGTGGGCTGGCATGGAGATTTTCTTCCTCATCATGTCAGCAAATGCCAAGACCGTGCCATCAGGATCGATCTCAAAAAGCTTCTCCACAATCTTGGTGTAGGCTGTTTCATGGCGTTTCTCATCTGCAGCAATCGTGCCGCAGATCTGTGCCAATTTCATGTCCCCATGCTCTTTGGCCAGCCTGGCTGTGTTCCCATGTGAGATGAAGGTTGCCCTCTCTTGAAATGAAGTGTAGATGAAACCAAGGTAGGGGCTATTCTCCGTTCGAGGATCCTAAGAACATATAAATCAAGACAAAAAGAGAGAGCCCATCAAAAAATAAAATTGCACCAGATGAGAAAGTCAATCCTAATCCATAAAATTACAACCAAAAAGTAATTTCATAATAGCATAACCGCGAAAATAAGCCACTTATAAGACTGGTGAAACATTGTGATTGGTGAAACTTCCTCCATTGGCCAGTTCAAAAAGTAGCCCACCCAACAAATATAGTGGCATGAGACATGGGCATTAATTTGCCCATCAAGAAGTACTAGAACTGTCCCATTGAAGAAAATACCATAAGCATTCATGGGCCTCATTTTGCACTCTTACCTTGAACTAAATACCATTCAATGACATCACGGAATGATCGCCTTCAGGAGTAATTTGAATGTGTATAAATCTAACAATTGGAAATATGGACGGTGAAAAGAACCTATAGGGTAGACTGTCAAACAAGCTTGTATTAATTATTCGAATTCCAGAAAGCTATAATTGTAGTAATTTGCACTACCTCAAAATTCTATCATACAAGTTCAGAATCTAACACAAGTTTATAATTGTCAAAATGATGCCCTGAACTAAAGATAGGATCTAGTAAATCTGCACAAAAGTTGACAGGCTTTGCTCAAATGGCAAAATTTTCCTACATTCTCTGTGAAGCAAAAGACTCATAGTATATAGTTTATGATGATAGTGGATGCAGCCAAATAAGTAGGAATTAGGATCTTACCATTCCTGATCCTATGAGATACTGAATCGTCTTCTCAATTTGCTTCATGTCTACTCGTCCAGAAAGGTAAAGATACTTGTTGAGAAGGTCACCATGCCTATTCTCTTCAGCTGTCCATGCCCTTGTCCAAACTGCCCATGGAGTGAGGCTTGCACCAGTCTCATCTCGAACTCCATCCAGCGTGTTGAGCATTGTCTGGTAAGTTGGAAGTGCCTCCTCTGTGATCATGTCACCAACCAATACAACAAAATAGTCATCAGGAAGTTCCTTTGCTCTTTCTCTTAACTCCTCGACTTGCTCATAAAATCCTTCTGAGGTGGGGTCTGGTAGAAAATCCTGTGGTTGCCAACATTTCTCTACAGGCTTTAGGTGCACCAAGATGTTTTTCTCAGCCCAACCCTCCATGGATTTGAAGACCTCAATCTTCTGTGGTGGCAAAGAATGAGTAACTTGAACATGTACCTCTCGTGGAGGGCTGAAGGGCTTCTTCGGATTCTCAACCTCTCTATACCAAACAGGGAAAAAAAAGGCTTACAATCATGGACTTCAGATGGGTGATGAAATAAGCCATAAACATGGTTCTAATATCACAACAGTACAAAGATCATGTGTTTGTAAGCTTACTCCCATTGGATACAGGTCCAGGAAGATCATACATTTCACCTGTATCAGGTTAATTGCAATGTGCTAATGTGCATATTTATGGAAAGGGTGCCATGGATTTGAATAAGCACAAAATGTGTAATAAGGTAAAGCACAAATAGCATGAATGCTCATAGTATGAAACATCTTTTTGAAGTCGTCAATGACAAGTAATGGTCCAAACATTTGAAGGGAAGTGCAAGGAATAATGGTTTCTGTTGACCACTGAGAAGGCCTATTTCACTATATGGCATATACTTTGTGAAATTACATTTTTTAACTGTTCGTTGCTTTCCACAGTAATTATGTTCATCCTGGGCTTATAGTCTTATATATGGGGGACAACGATAATCTCTTCTAAGTTATTTATTTTGATATATAGCACCAAGTACCATACGAAACAACAAAAAAAAAAAAAAAAAAAAAAAAAAAAAGGGAAGTGCTCGCTCAAGAAAAATAATCTAGGTATACCAATTGCTTGGGCCTGTAAGTTTCTAAGAAACACTTCTTTTGCAAGGTTGTTATGACTTCTTTTTTAGATCTCCTAGTCTTAGAATGCAGATGGTACCTGCTTTTTTCCAAAAAATAGTTTTATATGATGTCCAAGAAACTTTTTCAGTAAAGTGATACTATGATGACCATTAAAACCCATTCTTCCCAGGATAACGTCCCAAACGCACCATCTATATAATTATAGAAATGTGCACTTGTGTGTAGTTGTGCTAAATAAAAATCAGAATACAGAGAGGCTAGTTTATAGGTGGGACTCTAAGGAAAATGCTATTATTACGTGAATCAAGGAAGAAAACAGGACAAAACTAGACCAACCACCGCCATATAAACAACAGAAAGTCAAGGTTCCAGCTACCTAATCCTAAAGCATTAAAATCAACCAAGCTAAAAGAAAACCGTACCAATAAATCAGTTTTCTTTTTTACCCAAAATACCAAAACAAGATTTAAACATTTGAAAACCATAAGGAAGCCACAAAAAAATAGAGGTAAAAAACAAATTTCATCGTAGAGATCATCAACCACTTAGCTACCGGAAAGTTTCAAATAAATTTAACTTAAGGTTTAAAAAAATGAAAACAATGACAGGCATACACCAACCAACCATTTGTCATGACATGAACAATAAAGAAATCGTACTTTTCTTATGACACACGATGATGTGTAGAAAACATAAAAGAGTAAAAGAAAGTATCGCCAAAAAACCACTGTGTTTGGCCTTTTGAGCTTGTTTTCACAGTCATGTTCATGCATGTGATGTTGTGAAGATGAGTCTGAATATGCAAAAGAGAGAGAGACGAGTAATCAATTGTATCATCCAAGCAGAGCTTGCAGAAAGAATGGAACTACCAATGGACATGGTATTTAAATTAAATTTTTAAAACAAATCTGATCAGCGATGCAATGGAAAATGAAAAACGATAAATCATTTGCCAGAAACCTAAAATTTGAAATGGAAAGAGGAAAAGAGAAAACCACTATCAGAAACAGAAACAGAAACTCCACAAAATCTCAACCCAGTTTCAATGGAATCTAGTGTACAAAACCTGAATTTACCAAAATTTTCTCAGATCACAGAGACAACCATGAATTTTGCACCAAAATTAAAAAATCACAAGGCATAAAAGAATCATGATTATATTAATTTAATTTCTTAATTAAAAGAAGCAGAAGAACAACAAACAACAAACAGATGTAGACCCGGCATTAAATAAATTGAAGTAAACAACTCCAAGAAATAACAAATGAAACCAGTCAACCAACAGGACCAATGCCGGAAGGGAAAAAAAATAATACAAAAAATCAAACCTAACATTTAACAAATGAAACAAATAAAAAACAATTACGCATATATGGAACAATTGGACAACAGAAAAACACCAAATAGTAAGAACAATTGCAAAATTGATAGTAACAACCTCCAAAAATAAGGAATCGAAAAAAGTGAAAATTAAATATAATCTTCACAACGAATGTTTATACACATTTCCAACAAAGCATTGAACTGAAAATCATGAATGCAACTATTAAATCCCACAGTGAAATCAACCCAAAATGCAGACCCACCTCAGAGAATCAATAACAAAGGTAGAAAAGGGCCAAAATGAGAAGCATTTGAAGAGAAATAAAGAGATTAGAAATATGCCATCATAAATCACGCCTGGCACATGCAAAAATAAAATCCAGAATGAAATCCAGCTCCCAAAGAGAAAAATATCCCCCAAGATGCAACAAATTGCAATCAATTTGAAGGAAAAAAACAGAGTACCCATATGAGAAAAGGCGTTTACAAGGCAACGACACATGAGATCACAATGAACCCACAAGATTCAAGTCAATATTCATCACATTTGGATCAAATAGCAACAACCCACATCAATACAAGCACCAAAGACCCATTTTTTATGACACCCATAAACATATCTGCAAAGAAAAACTCAAATCACATAAGGATCCGTTTGGCAGCCAAGAAAAAAAAAGCAGCAACAGAAACGAAACAAACAAGAAAAACGCGGTTGGAATTGTAGAAATGGGTGTCACAAGATTCCAAATCAGAACCCAAACCAATGAGAAATGAAGGGAAAAAAACGCACATAGAGGTGGGGCGAAGAGTGGAAGCCATGAAAACTCTGTGAGATCTGGGACGGCGAGATTGAGGACGAGGGTTGTGGTAGGGGCAGACGAAGGCAGAGTTAAGCTTGAGAGCCATTGCAGAGTGTGTGATTTTGGCGGTGAGCTCTGGCTCTGTGGGAACAACCAACGCCAAAAAGAATGTGAGAAAGAGAGAAGAAAAAGCAGCAACCAAAAGACAAATGATGTGTAGGCGAGAGAGGGAGAGACGGAAAGCCACTTATATAACTGTTTCCTTGCAAATTGCCTTCATTTTTCTCTTAAAACCTACTTCCATGCCATTTTCTGTTTTAGTGTGAGTTAGGGTTGTACTTTCTTTTTTTCCTTCATCATCTTCTTTTTCTTTTTTCTTTTTTTCTTTTATTTTTTTGGGATTGGGAAAACATTGATTAAAACTTTATATAAAAAATAAAAAATAAAAATGATAGGAAATCAAATATAATTAAAATTTATGAATTTTTAAATTATTTAATTTTTATATACAAGAATTAAATAAGTAAAATAAATTTTAAGTAACTTATAAAAATAATTTATTAATTTTAAATATAATTTTTATCTTTTTTTTTTTTTTTTCCTTATGATATTTTCAAATTTTTAAAAATCAAACATAGCCTAAAAAGTGCGAGAAACAACCAAGTATAGAAAAACTTTTGAGTTTCTCCTTCGTGGACTTGTATTTACTTTTAAAAAATAAATTTAAGTTTTATATAAAGTAATTAATTATTATAATAATAAAAGTTTATTGCAATTAAATAGAGTTATCATAATGTTTTAGTAAATTTACTTTTTAAGTGATATAAATTATATGTCAATGTTGGTTACTTTGATATAACATAAATAAGATAAGAAAGGAAAAACGATATTTTTAAATATTTTTATAATATTTAATATATTTAAAATATTTTTATATACTCAACAACATAATATGATATTTTTTATTTATAAATTTTGAATATTTTTATTATCCAAATTATTTATAAATAAATAATAAATTGTATAACAATTTTTAAATAGCAATTTGTATTAAGAAATATTAAGATACTTTAAACAAATATCAAACATTGAAATGCAAAATTTTTTTCATTTCTTTTATAAACCAAATAAATCCGATATAATATCTTGTTTGATGTAATATATAGTAATATTATATTTCTTTCAAAATGAAATCTTAGGATATGTATGGATTAAAAATTATATTTTGGTAATAATAATAACAATAACAATAACACGAGAAATAATAAATTACCAAATTCATGAGTATGGAATTTGAACTTAGAAGCATTTTTAAGAATCTATTAATACTTAAAAAAACATACTGGAATAATTGTGATTATTTAAAAATATTAGAGTCTATTTGATAATATTAGAATTTGTTTTGACAATATTTTGGACAATATTTTTAAAAGTCAATTTTTGAGAATATGTATTAAAAATAATTTGTTGTTTTCATAAATAAAATTGTATTTCAAAAGTCAATAAATAATTTTAAAAAATAGTGTTTTTTTTTTTTTACCTTCTCTTCCTTAAAATATTATGCAACATTTTTTTAATTATTTTTATAATATTTTATATATAAAAAAAAAACCTAAAAAGTCTCAAATTTATTTTGGAAAATTATGTTATTTTTATAATAAATTCTCAAAAAGTTATCTTCTATTTTTAAATCAAAAAATTATTTTTATTTTAAATAACCATATTTAATTAATTAATAATAGTGGGCCTATGCATTGAAAGCAAAAATTAGGGTTTAGTAGAGAATAGTGAGGCAAGAGTATGAAAATCCCAATAGTCCTTGAATGGTAATTCAACTTGAATAGCAGGGTATTAATGAAACACCCATATCTTATATTTTGTTTTAATTTATGAAAAATACGAGAAACCATAGGTTGAAAATGGGTGGGCCCATAAGATGATGAAGATATTCCACTTAGGATACTCCTCTTTGCATAAGATCCATCGTGGCACATTTTCCTCATTTGGTTGTTTCTTTTGCCCACTCCAAGGTCCCTTTCACACATATAAAATATTTGTATTTGTCCACGTCAAACATGTTGTAAGAAATTCGGAATTCCAAAATTAATCTCCACATCATTTTTACTTGTATTTGTCTGCTTCAAATGTATTATATAATACATATAATAATTAATTATTAATCTCGACATCATCTGTAATTATTAATTATTAATTATTAAATATTTTATTATTACAAATTGTATGTTTAATAATAAAAAAGTAAAAATATAAATATTAATTATGGTATGATTAAATTTTATGTTTAGGAATATATTTTTAAAATTTATTTTATTAAAATTAATATAATTATGATGTTTTTAAAGTTTTTATTAAACATTTATTTTAGAAAGCAAATTTATCATTTTTTTTTAGCTAATTTGTAATTGATGATAATCTCGAATAAATTTGGACAAGAATAATAATATAAAAAATTTAAAAACTTGGATTGACAATAAGTCCAATTTTTAATGATTAGAAAAATTTAAACCTATATTATTAAATGTTTGATGACTTGAAGCCATCTGTCAAAAACTTGATCAATTCACCTTTTAAATATGATATTATTATTTTTCAGGCATATGGAATATGTTACATAAAGATTCAAATTTAAAATATTTAAAAATCTTGAATGAAAATTTGTATAAAAAACTATGGGAAATTTTGGGTATGCCAAAAATAGCCATAAAAATTAGGAAATCAGTGGTATTTGTGAAGAAGACACGTGGGAGTGTCTCAATTTTGAGTCGCGTGAAAATGGAAGTTTTGGGGCGGTTTGGAATTTTTGGTTATTGAGAAAAAAAAAGAAAAAAAAAAAAAAGAAGAAGGTGGGGGTGTTTTTGGAGAACAAAAATGAGGAAAACACATTTCATAATAAAAATTATTTTTATATTTTATTTTTAATAAGGAAAAATAAAATATTTTTTATTTATTTTTTATTTTTTTAGGATTATTTTAAAAAATAATTATATAAGTAGAATAATTTAAAATCAAAAATTAAGAATAAAAATTATTTTTAAAATATAATTAAATATATTAAAAATAAATAAAAAATATTTTAAGTTTTCAAATAGGTTTTTGTTCTACAAAACATCATAAAATAATTTTAAAATATTTTATGTACTTTAAAATATTTTTATAGAATAATTTAAAACAAAACTTAAAATAGAAGAATATCACACTGCATAAAAGCATACAATATCTTAAACAAAAACAAATTGCAAAAACTAATTTTTCATTTTTGAAAACTGTTTTAAAAAAACAAATCCCTTGAATTAGAGCAGTGAGGGGTAGTTTCAAATTGGCCAAACTTTAATTGTGATGCAAATTTTGATTCATCCAATGATTAAAATAATAATGGAGGTAGACACACCTAACGCTTTGATGCATAAAAGTCGCACCTCTTGCTTTGGTACATAAAAGCCACCCTTTAGGGTTAGGAATCTTTGTGGGGTCTAAAAAATAAATCTATTATAAAGAAATAATAAAATAAAAATATAATTTATAACCGAGAAAAAAACATTTAATTCACTAGAAAATAACTGGGAAGCTTTCTGGTAACTGAGGCAATATCCTTCATATCAAACAACAACCATTTATTGGTATCGAAATCCCAGATTCATCATCTAATTCCATTCTTTATCCTGAACAAAATCTTGATTCCCGGATTCGATTCCACGTCAGATTTGTAAATACACACCAGAGCTACATGGCCCCCAAAAGGGGCATACAAAAAAAGAACACTAGAACGACAAGGGCAACAAGAGACTATGGATCAATGTATATGCAGTCCTGCTGTGCCTGAACGGCTGGGGCTGGTTTCTGGGTTTGCTGCGGAGAAGTTTTGCTTGGGCTGCTGATGCGATCGCTGGGAGGGAGGCACCTTTTTGAGAAAAATGCGGCAATACTTTTTGTCCTCCCACCCTTCTCTGTGAATTCAAGATTGAACACCGGTTTTAGTTTCTAAGGACAGAGAAGCTCAAATGGCAAGGCAAGATTGAAAAGCACATACCTGGTGAAATCGATAAACCAAGTTTGTGCAGAACATCCTTCTTGACCTGCATCAGAGGAGGATGAACCATTCAGCCAACAGAGGCTGAGGAAAGCTACATTTCTGAACAATTCCAATACTAGTTCAATTTGTTTATAAGTTGTGTCAGTTTAACCTAATGACCACACCTTCCCACCCGAACTAATCCAAAAATGCAGCTGTTTTACTAAAACTTAATTTGCACATGGCCATAAAAAGACAAGACAAAGTTGCATATAATTCAATACTAATCACTGCCTGATATAAATGCCTGGGGGGATTCTGACCCTTCACCCGCAGAAGCATAGCTATTTCTAAGTTAATTCAACTGACCTGCCAACGATTATCGACAAAATCTGATATCTTGCGTACTTTATTTCTTAACTGGGACTTGGGGATAGCTGGGAATTTCAGTTGCAAAGATTCTACCAGCTTGTTAATACCTTGTGAGCAAGCCTGAATAGTGGATACCTGAAAATTTCAGTTCAAAATTACTAGGGTACACTGCAATGATAAAATCAAGGGAAAATACAAAATGTTGCTAGAAAACACTCTCCTTTCCTCAGCTCTCAAACATCCCTAACTACTGAGGTTTTGATTTCTGGCATTTCAAGAGAATGCCCCCAGAGAAGGTTTCTGGAGTTCACCTAGAATCTTCAATGAGTTTTTCTGTTTTTTTCTCATGTCAAGACCAAAAAGCTATCCAAGAAAAGATGCGTGACTTACAATTTTGGGCAAATCTGAGTCCACAATAGCCATCCCGGTGGACACTGGGGTAGTACTGCTCCTGCTATTTGACAAGCAGGCCTCTTTATCCTCATCTTGTAGGCCATTTGTTACTGAGATCTCTATAAGTGGCCCACTGGGGAAAGCACGCATACTCAAAGCCTGCAAGCACATTTGTTCAAGTTTTGGAGTACCACTGAGATCTTCAGCCATTAACAATGGGATCTTCTCATGCATTAAATTTAATATAATTAGAGGCTGGTTCTTCCGAAGAGCACGTTCAGTTAAATTGTGCAGATGCTTTTGCTGTCGAAGCAACACACAAAACTCTTCACTCTCAAACTCTGTCCTACATCCAGGTGAACTTCTGGCCTCCTCGACTGTTGGATCAGTCTCCATTTTGTCAACCTGTACCCCCTGCATGGAACAGGCAAACAAGTTCCATTAGTGGAGTTAAAAGTGCAGTTTTCAGGGAGATGATTATTTAATTTGTCTGGGTATAAGCATGCTTAGGGCAAGGGACTGGCTTTGGAAGAGAACAAGTCATGCCTATCTTAATCTCTTGGATTTGCACACTCCTGTAGGCACAACAACATTTGACGATTGAGGAACAACCCTCATTGAATAACAGTTTATATCTTGAGTGACAGATGAAAAATGAATAAGATTTTAATGTGTTAGCAACAGTTTGGTTAAGAAAAGAAATGGAGTAACCATTTAGACTTAAAAATTGAGCTGTGACACCAAATGAATAGAAAACAGAGATGCCAGAAAAAGATGACGACAGGAAATAAACAAATTTGAGGAAGATAGGATCAGTAACATGGGTATATATGCCAAGTAATTTATATACATGATCTCTTTAAATTCTTTAAGAGGCCTCAAGGAAGCCACATTCTAAGTCTACTGAAAATCCTCCTTTAGAGTATGTAAAAAAGACAGTTATAGGATAAGGGCAAACATCAAGCCAAATTGCTACCAAATTCCTCTCAACTTTGGATAGTATGGAAGGAAAGAAAGGCAAGGATCTTTGAGGACAAGTGGAGGACTTCCCAAACGTTATGAGATTTAGTCCATTTCTATTCATCATTTTGGGCATCTACTACAACAGATTCCAAGGCATTCCTCTCAACTTTATTCAAATTGGTTGGATTTTTCTATATGTAGATCAAAAGGGTTAAAATTGTAATGTTGAGATCTTTGATGTCTTTCAACTTAATTTTCTTTCCCTTTGTTTTGATCAAGTTTTGTATTTAGGGAAGAATTTCTCATCCTTCTCTTGTTTACTCTAGTAATGAAAATGTTTATATTACTGATTAAAAAAAATGCTACCAAATCCAAATGGCGCCTTTAGACTGTTCCTATTGTAGGCCAACTGGCTACCCACACCATATTATGGCAGATGCTCTTTCACAGTCATCTGATCACATGCCTAAGCTTACAGTTTTATTTATTTATTAGCAAGCAATGTTTGATGTGTAGGAGGTAATCAGGAAGGATAACATACAACATGAAAAAAGGTCCACTCTAGAAAAGCATATCTCATGGACTTGGGTCATAAGGTCAACAAGATTGACAAAAGTGAAAAGTGCATACTTCTTATACTGGATGGGGGTTTCCAGAGGATCACAGGAAGTAAAACAACAGTCAGGTCTCCATCAGATTTAGAACTTCTAAGGTGACACAAAAGGTTCCAATCTGATAAAAAGCCCTTATTTTATAAGGCTTATATCAAACTTATTTACAGTTAGAATCTCATTCACAAAAAAAGTACCAACCCAAGCACAGTGATACCCTTTTTTTGTTCTTGCAGACACCAACCTGAAAACTCCCACATCCTCACACTAAACCCTTGCCACTAGAGCTAGGCCTCAAGTACAAGCCAAGGTAATTACTTCGTGAACATTATTTTAAATAAATTAAGGATGGAGTACCATGACAGTGATGAATGTTCCATGGACATGAATACCAAATATTTAAATCCTTCATTGCTGTGATAATTTAGGTTTTTTGAACTGCACCATTTTCTTTTCTTATTCTTTTGGTTGTCTTTGTGTGAGCCTTCCATAAACCATTTGTAGCGAGGTTGCACTCTTTTTTAGAACCCGTTTGGTGGTGATTCTAGGAAATGCTTTTAATATTCATAATACTTGAAATTTTTTATCATTCAAGTGTTAGAAATGTTAGAAATACTTTCTAAAATCATTCTCAAACGCACTCTTAGTGACTTTAGGAAATTGCTTTTACCCACCAAAAAAAACATAAAATATAAAAATACCATGCGACAAACTAGAACTTCACAAGTACCTCATTTTCTGATAGGTATCCATCAGGTACCATAAAATCATCTTCGCTTTCATCATCATCCCCCTTTAAATATCCTTCCTCTACACTCTCCTCTTCATCATCTTTATCGCAGTCTGAGAGGCTCTCCCCAGGATCCTCCTGTGGAATGACCGGGTAAAAATTTTTTAATAGGAGAAACGGTCAACAGATATCATTCTGTTTTAAATCTAAACAGGATAAGCCAAATATACCTCTTCCCATTCTTCATCACTATCAATATCATAATCCAAGTCTGGGTCCTTCTTAAAAGGGCAGCGAGGTCCAACAATTTGACTGAAATATAGATACAAACACATAGAGTTAATGCTCCATTCCTCCCAAACTAACATGGTAAGGGCATACATAATGCCTTGGCAGATGATCATCACTAGGTAAGGTGGTCCAGGAGCACTTAGACCACAAAAATGCAACTCAATTTCTACCTTCATAAGAACCCTTATATTTTTCATATGGGCAATCAATACGTATGTACAAGAACTGGATAGAGAGACAAATATCATTGAAGTGCAAACATTGAATTTTCAACTCCTGTAGTTCTAAAAAAAAGTAAAAATGAAATAAATTATACTACAAAAAACAAACATATATTACTGAATAAAAACAATGGCAGGCAACTCTATGAATCACATGGCCTAACATCGTTCAATTATATAATCCTAACCTGTAAAAGAATTATCTAACCAATGGTTACCTTGTTGCAATTTCACACCATTGTGACATTGTCAATGCTCCACAACAACAAAATGCTAATCTAGCCAAAGACATAACACCCACTTTGATGCCAGTCAGTTTGTTGTCAGCCATGACCTACTTCCATTTTTAGAAGGATATTATGGAGCAGACCCTAACCATAGAATTTATTTATTTATTTATTTATTTTTGATAAGTAAGAACAAATGCATTAAAAGAGGCACAAAGAGCCAACACGTATACAGGGGGTATACGAGGCAACAAGGGCCTCTACAACAAAAAACACACACCCACCACCCCTTATCTGGAGGCTAGCCACTCCAGGAAACCTATGAGGGAGACCGGCTCCTCTCCCATGTACAATTTAGCCCAACCCCATAAATTACAGACAAAAGAATGTTTGAGTTTCTGAATTGCAAACTCCCCCCCTTTAAAAGCTAGCCTATTTCTCTCCTTTCAGACCATCCAAAAAATAAACAACGGAATGGATTTCCAGAGTTTTTCCCTTTTTTTCCCCACAAAGGTTCCCCTCCAACTAAAAAGGACCTCCTTAACAGCCGTAACCATAGAATTTATTACCCACAACTTTTATTCATTTTGGAGCAGAGCATGTGAATCAATGGCAAAGACTGAACAACTATTGTGATTCTACCAGCTGCTTGTGATTTTAGCTAAGTGATATCATAACAAATAAAAACTCAAGAAAAAGGAGCTTACCTTTTCTTAGGCCAAATACCATAAAAGGCAGGTCTATGGCTCTTATCAAATTGCAACAATTGCTTACTTTGATTGCACTTCTGAGCATCAGAAAGACAACTATATGCATTGGTATCAAACAATCTATCTTCAGCAGTTGTTTCTTCCCATCCATCTACAAGCTTCTCTATGCTCAATTCATCATCACGGGCTAGGCCTCTATTTCCAGTGAGCTTAATTTCCTTAACTAATTCAGTTTTAGGCTTCCGACGTATCCCCCAATGCTGCTTTCTGTTAGAACGAGCGGAATAACGCCAAGACACCAAATGTGACCTGCAACGTGCAACAAAGAGTTACCAGAGCTGCAAAGACCAAAAATGACAAAATACGACAATAGAAGTAATGAAACCTACTTGCGAATTTCCTCACTATCAATCCCATCTTTTGATGAAAGAACAAAGTCCATTGATAGAGTAACTGATTCAGGCATCTTTTCGCTCTTGTTAGTGGATGAATCAGAAGTAGTTGCTTTGGTTGAAGATTGGTCATTCAGGGAAGTTGAATTGTTCTTGTTCCGTTTAACAAAGCGTTCCATGATTGAAGCTTGCTTTTGTATAGCAAGTTGTTTTTTCAATTCAGCTTCTTCCTTCTCCCGACGACGTTGATCTTTTTCAGCTTCCTCTTGCTGCTTCCTTAACTGCTTCCGTATTTCAGATTCTTCTTTTTCACGGCGTCTTTCATCTTTCTCTGCCTCATCTTGCAACCATTTCAGTTCTCTCTCCTGCAATGAAGTGAATAGTTTAAAATTGATATGGCAGAAACAGAGCAAGGCCATCAAATTTTAAGTTAGCAGAAGCTACCTGATTCAAATTGAAGGATATAGCTAAGTGGAACAGGTTAACCCTAGGTACTTTACTTTCCAAAAAAAATAAAATTTCAATAGAACTCATGATGAGATCTTTTAACATCTCACTTCCACACAAATCAAAAAGCTTTTTTTTTTTTTTATTAATATTTTTTACACCTAAGAGCCTTTTCTCTTATTTATATTAGCATACACCATGCACATATATTAAGCTACACAGCTATAGGTCTTGGAATGGCACAAATCGAAAAAGGTTACTAGACAATATATGTTAGACCAAAAAACTAGCCCTTACATTTTGCAACTTCTCCTTTTGAAGTTCACGTTCCATTCTTTTCTTTTCCTTTTCATCTTCACGCTTCTTTTTCTCCAACTGCTTGATTAGAATTTTCTCTTCTCGTTTCACATCCTTCTCAGCCCTGGATAAATAAATAAAAACTTAAATTAAAAGAAGAGGCAAGTTAGGCAGCATGCAATGAAACTGACAGAGTAATGCAACACATACATGTCAACACCATCTTTTTGTACCATGCTTTCAATTAACAATCGGATGTCTGCCTCATTTAACACTTTAGCAAGCTTTTCTGAAGATTTGATCAGGTCGTATTTGTAATTCTGATCACTCTCTGGCTTTTCTAATGCATTTATCATTGCTGAAATAAGATGCAGATGTTGGTAAGATGCAGCTACATTTAATTGCATCATAATTCAGAAGTGTGTCAAAACTTGTGGCATACATCAGTAATGTAGTCTTAGACTGGATCAACAAATAATATTCCTGACCACTTTTCATCAAATGAAGAAAAAGAAATGTTAATCAAGTAGAATTCAAGGCATATCAACCATTAAAGCACATAGCACATATAGGTAAGCTAGACAGAACTAAGAGGGATTGTGGGCATAAAAGATAATTATCTTTTCCATTCATAAGAATATCTGTTATGAGACAGATGGTCTACAGGCATAAACAGTAAGAAACATACTTTGAATTGTTTAGCTGTAAATTGGTAAAAATTCCAAAATTTTCTAAGACGAGAATGGCATTGGTTGAACCCTTCTAACTAAAATATAGTAACCAGAGGTTAGGAACCGTTATCATATTTAATTTAACAGTATAGCTCCGATTGCCAATTATCAATTAACAATACTTGAAAGTAGTCTACTACCCAAGACATCAAGAGAAAAGCACCTTCTGTGTGCATTTTTTTTTAGAGGCAAAAGAGCAATATACTAATAAGTGCCAAAAAAAGGCTGCGCAAAGTAGAGAGAAAGCATGCAAGTGTGCAACAAAGCAAAGAACAAGAAAAGGAAAAACAAAAAATACTCCATCCCCTTACATATAGCTTAAGCAAGTGACAAAATCAAACAAGGACATGGATCTAACCTCTAAGCCGTCCACTTCAAATGGTTACACATACAACAGGGCATAAACTCTTGATATGATATATAATAACAACTATTTAGAAATGGAACACAGTGGCATAAAATTATATTTATATCCCTTTTAATTCTAAAAAAAACATTAAGGTTTCTTCAGATGTGATGGAAAAGGTAACAACAGTCTCTCAAGTCAATCAAACAATTATCAGTTTTTATTGCAAAGTTCAGAAGCACCAACTATGGAGCCATGGTTTCAGGTCCTGTTTATAGCTTTGGAGAACTATAGCATAAGTTATTATAAATTAAAGAAAAGTTACTTTAACACAGTGGACTTGCCATAAGCTCATTGTTACGCAGTTGCAACTGTATCCTGACAAATTCAACCACATGATCCTCAGTTTACACACAGAATGAGATTTAAAATGTACAAAGTTGCAATGCTACACATTAGCAAGACAAGGCCTCATTCTGAATTTCACATTTCCCCACTATGACCAAAGTAAATAAATAAATAACCAATAAAAAACAAAAACAAGATATAGGTAGCTGCCTGGGTGGTTAACACAGCTGACTTTTCTATGATGTGAACTTTTCCACTTTCACCCAGTGCTAACAGGTACGAAGCTGTGAGTGCTCATTGTCATCTAGGAGCTGCTCCCTAGATGCACGTGTGGAGGCTTCCCACGTACTTTTTTATTTCACAAAATTATCGCAACAGAGATAAGATTATGAATTCACCCTTCTATTTAATGCTTTCCCTCATGTAAGAGGGCATGTACCTTCCCTGCACAGCTTGCCTAAGTAACTGCAAAAAGTATCACTCAAAACCCCCTTAGAAGATAGATCTGCCAACTAATCTCTGGGTTGAAGAATAGTGCATAAATGAATTCAGAATTCAACTTATTAAAAAATTCTTGTTAAAATTTTGTACACATTGCTTTCTTGGTATCAAACCCTAACTCACCAAGTAGCATCTTCAACTAATAAATGCACACACCTCCTTAACAATTGTTTCACCAGTTACATCATTAAAGAATTTATTATTCCAAATCACAAGATTAACACAACAAGGTTATAATACCCAGATGAAAAGTGCCTGTCTGAAATAACCTTTGTCTAGTCTTCATCTACCAAACAGCCTCTGTACACACATGGCCATGTTCTCCAAATAACAGACTTCTACCAGTGCTCATTAAAGCACTAAAACTAGTGATAGCATTCGTTAATGATGTAATTGATAATCAGTAATGTTTTCAACAATCATACAGAGAATAAAGAGCTCAAATAACAAAGAAAAATTTTGTTTCTTAGGTTCAACAACCCAGTTTGTTGGCTTTTGTCTGATTGATGATACCAGTATTAGATAGAAAGAAAATGCTTTTGTTTCCCTCTCTTCTTTAGCTCTGGTGCACCTTATAAATTTCCTATGTACTAAAGCTCCAGCCATCTTTTTGCTAGGCATCTTTTATTAATATATGTATCTCCAAATTTTGGATTTCCTTTAAATGGAACAGAAAGAAAAGGAAAAAGACCTTTCATTACTTACTCTATCCACCATCAAACATCAACTTTTCACACCCACTAAGAGTATTTGTGGAAAGGGGGGAGGCTGAAGTCATGTCACTATCATTATGCCACTAGGGTTCCTATCTAAAATGGAGAGACACCCATAAGTGTTCTTGTGAAATGTGGAAAGCAAGCTCATGGTATCCCACTTGCGACTCATACTTTAAGTAGAAAGAGAGCTACTTGAAAACCAAGTGATTAATGGCATTCAATCCTAGAGTAAAACTGAAATGGCAACCAGCAAATGCAATTAAGTTCCATCTAACTGTCATTCACTTAATGCAACTTTTGTCCAAACTCAAAAAGAGCTGCATGACTTCATAGTAGGCATGCAACTTTTCACTTTTAATATTACTTCAGTAGTTCTTTGAAAAAGCAACATCCTTTAGATGTAAAATTCATTTTACAAAGGCATTTGAGGGTGTTTTGACTTGACTATGCTTTTCATGTTATATTTCCTGATCGTCATTTCCCAATGTTTCTATAAGTATATATCACTCAATTTTTCAATATTATTTATTAGTTTTCCCATAGTTATAGATACTATTTGAACTACGGCTAACAGCATATTCAACTGAATTTCAAATGTTGTTGGGCATTTAAATGCAGAACGTAAAACTGAAATGAAATCCATTCCTAAAAAGTTCAATTGGTAAACAAGGAATAGATAATCCAGCATGTCCCAATAACATGTTTCTTTTCCCACAAAATATGGAATAAAAATGAATAATTAAAACCAGAAATATATTTCAGGAAACATATACTCACCAGAAACAGCACTAATCCTTTCATGGACCTTTTTTCGACAAGTCCGCCTGATCTTTAAAAGTCCACGTACATATTTTGGCATCAACTTTATATCTCTTGTCTACATAGCAAACAGTCTTCACAATTTAGAGAGTAACAAGGAAAAAAACCTCATAAACATGTTAAGCCCAAGGAAAAACCAAAACCTTGAAGTACGAAAAGAACACAAGACATTCAAACAAAGAGTAACAAGCAAAAAAGACATGGTACTTTTTCAATTACAATAACAAAAGGACTATAAACATGAAATGTAATAAAGAAATACTAACAATACCCAATAAATAACAAACTTTAAAAGGATCCAATAACATAGTAAATTGAGTGGGCAGAGAGAAACTGAATACAAGTAACAAACATGCAAAAAGGTAAGCAGCAGAAACAAAATACTCAATAAACAAAGTAAAATTTGAAGCACAAAGATTTAAGATACCTAACAAACACGATAAATTGCAGAATAACAAGATTCAAAGTACCCAATCAACATGATAAATTGACAAAGAAACGTGAAAATTGGGGACCCAACTGGCAGTACTTCGAGAACAACAAAGATCAGATACACAGAATAAATAGCAAAGCCGATGTATAATAAACAAACAATCTAATTTGAGAAATATAAGAGTTAAATTCACCCGTTCGTACTGTCCACCCATCATCAACGAAGTCTGAGAATATGATTACAGAAAACCTAATTAATTCGGTGATTTCGGATATTAATCTACCTTCAAGTACACTCGATAAATATCAAAGATTACAAAATTCCCAGTATGCCTCGAGAATCAATCAACAACAAGAAGCAAAGGTAAATATCCCAATAAACAGAGCAAGTTAAAAGAAATGACGCAAATTAAAGACAATCAAGAAAAAAATCAAAACACTGAAGAAATGAAAAAGATTCAGAAAATATTACCTCCCAACACCAGAGACACGACGCCGTCTCGTCCTCCAGAACATCCGCATCCGCGTTCGGAACACCGTAAGCCAATCTTTGACCAACCAAAACCACACTACTCTTCACAGTTGCCAGTGTCACACCACCGCCATAATCCCTCACCTTCACCTTCTCGTAAATCTCACTCACAAGCTTCGACAACGGAAGCCTACTCTCCTCCAACAGAACCGCAACGACCGCATTCATCGAACCGCACTGGCCGACCTCCAAATCCACCTTTTCCCCCAACACCGCCTCGAAATACCGAAACAGCCCCTCCATTTCCGCCCTCAGGGCCCCGATTCGCGCCTTCCTGTCCTCCACTGTCGGAGCTCCTGCCACCGGAGAAATTCGCTTCCGCTTCAGCGACTTCTTCGGATGATCCGAACCGCTCATCTCTGCGTCGCCCAACACCTCCACCACCTCCGCCATTTTGGACATTTCTCACCGTCGATCGGAGAGCAACCGCCGTCCGATCATAATCTAGTGCTCAGATCGATCCGATTGCGTGTGGAAATGATGAAATCTACCAGGCGTTTCCAATAATTTCGACTTTTTCTTCATTTATTTATTTTTTAAATAATAATTTTAGGGTTTCTTGTAAAATGAACTGGCACTGTGAATCATTTATATTTTTCCTATTTAATTATAAAACTAACTAAATAAATAAATATTAAAAAAATAAAAAGTTATGGGGTTTTCCCGCCAAATGGAAAGGCGATTTGGCTCCAATTGTCCGAAAATTTTGTGTTTGGCGCCGTGGTGGTTTTGATGGACCCCAGATCCACAAGGATTGGGCCCGGGCTTCTACATCTGGGCCTAGTAAGATTTTTTTCGGAAATAAAATTGTATTTGTATTTTTTTCTGCTTATTTATATTTTAAAAAAAAATGTTGCCATCAAATTTAAAATCTTAATAAATTAATATTTATATCTCTTTCATAAAAAAAAATTAATAATAAATTTGTATGTAACATATAATTTTCTAATATCTTATAAAGAAAATTTTAAATAAAATGTTAATGTTAAATAAGTAGCTCTCAATATTAGTATGAATAATAAATAAATTAATATTTATGTATTTTTTATAATAAATTAATATTCATATATTTTTATAGCAAATAAATTAATATTAAATCCATATTCAATTTATGATTCTTGTTTATATAATATTAATATTTATTATCTTATATTTTAATAATAAATTCATATTTATGTATTTTTTGATAATAAATAAATTTATATTTGAAATATAATTTTTCAATATTTTATGAAGAAATTTTTTGAAAGAAAAGTATTTATGTTAAATAACTCTCCATATTAATAAATTAATAATTACTTGATATTCATGTATTGTTGATAATAAGTAAATTAATTTACTTTCATATTTCTGTAATAAATAAATTCATATTCGTGTCTTTTTTTAATAAATTAATTAGTAATAAATTAATGTATCTTCAAATAAATTTTCAATAAATATTGAAGGATTTAAAATCCAAATTCTATTTTAAATTTTTGATTCTTATTTTCTACATAATATTAATACTTAGTATCTCAAATCTTTAATAATAAATTTATATTCACATATCCTTGAAATAATTACAATATTTAAATTTATAACTCTTATTTGTTTACTTAATATTAATACATATTCAATATAAAAATTAATAAATTAATAATAATTTGATATTCATATATTTTGCTAATAAATTAATTAATGATAAATTCATATTCATGTATTTTTAAAAGTATTAAAATATATAAGTTTTATTTGTATTTTAATTCCCATTTGTTTGTATAATATAATATTAGTACTTATTTGGTATAAAAATATTAATAAATTCATATTAATATATCTTTCATAATAAATAAATTAATAATAAAAAAAATTACTGTCTAATATTGATATTTGTTTAATATAACTAAAAATAAAATTTGTTAGAAGAGTTTTTTTAAGTCCATATTATTTTACAAAGTGATGTAATTTTTGACATAATATAGCACAGATGACAACAACAAAATACTTTTATATATAATTGAAAAACCATAAAAGAAATTAAGTATTTAAAAATTTACTAACAAAATCAATAAACATTATTCAAAGGGAAAAAATTAAGAGAAGAAATAAAATTAGTGGATAATAATTATTGAAAGTTACAAAAGAAAAACAAATAGAAGATATGAAATCATTAATATAATTGGGAATAAGTAAAAATTATAATATATATGTATTGATGTTTTCTGTTAACCTCTTGGCTCTTTGGTCGGACGAAGGCATTGAGGATTTCATGGATAGGCCTTGCGCCTATGAGAACCTTAGGAAGGAAGCAAGGAAGACATGGAAGTTTACTGGGTATCACTTGGAGGTGAAGTGTTGAGGCAACACTTAGATTAGCAGCAGTGTTGCACACATAGGCTGCACGCACACTTTACACAAATGGCCACATGCCCATGCGCATCAAGTAGCTCACTCGACGCCTTATGCATGCCTGCACACGCACACGCACACACTCACACCTCTACACACACTACTATGCACCCGCTCACTTGTGCGTCCTCAACATCAGGACATGTGCCCTAATGTAGCCATAATTAATGTTTTCAAAACTAAATAGGTCATTGAATCAAAAAAGTTACCAGTTCGCGGTTCACTAGTTAAACTGACAGTTGAACCAGTAACGTTATAAATATATAATTTATATTTTATTAAAAATTAAATTTTTATTTGAAATTATAAAATTATTTGAAAATAAAAAAATTAGTTTCAAATTATAAATTAAAATTAAAATAAGGATTTTAATTTAAAATTGGAATTTTTAAATTTATTTTTAATTTAAAAACTTATTTTAAAATTAGAAATTTATTTAAAACTATAATGTTTTCATTAATTTAAATCAAAATCACAAGTTTTGAAAATCATAAAGTTAAAAAATATGAATTATAAAATAATGGAGATGAACTAATAAGGTAAATAAAAATATGAAAAAAGGAAATCTAGAAAGGAATGAGGAAAAAAGGGCCATTGGAAAAAGAAACAGGAAGGGTTAAGGGTGTGGAAAGTTGGGAATAAGGAAATGGGCGGGCCAACTGGATATGGAAAAAGTTGGGGGGTGGGGAAGAAGGAACAAGAATGAGGGGGTGGCGTGCAACTCAAGTGGGAGAGGGTAAGGGAGGAGAGAAATAAAGAAATAGAAGAGGTTTTTTAAAACCGTTTGATTCACCCTAAACCAGCCGAGTCAATTGGTTCATCGGTTCAACAGTTGGTTTCGACGGTTCAACGCTGGTTCAAAGGTTGCTCGACTCAAACAATTGAACTAGACTAGATTGGTGATCAGTTAGTTTGGTCCAATTTTTAAAACATTGGCCACAATAATGGTGTAGACATAATAAATTTTCAAAGTGACTTGAAGAACATTTTAAGTCACTTTGAAGATTTCTTGTGTCAACACCACCCGGTTCTCAAGCAAAACGTGGCTCTGATACCATTTGCACCAAAGATTTCAAAAATCTTTTACAGCTGTAAATTTCTTCAGTTTTTATTGAATAATTTTGATTAAATTCGAAATTTCCTTGTTTTTTCTATTGGTTTTTCAAACTTAGAAAACAAAGAAAACAAATAGCAACCTTAAGAGATGAAGAAGGACACCAATTAGGCTATATAATTGAAATTAAGTTTTATTAACAAAATAACATATAATTTAAATAATTGTGTAATAAGATACCCATCACTAAAAAATATATATTCTATAAATCCTTTGCTAAGGACTTTTCAAAAAGCTCAATAATTTTATTACTACTTTTTTTGAAATAATAGAATATAAATACTTAATAGCGATAATATAACTATAATGTCTTCATCAAAACTTAGGCTTGAAATTAATAACTATTTTATTAAACCTAAAAATTTAAACATTTAAAACAAATCTTAAAATCAAACAAAAAATAATCTAGTAGTAATTTTTTTTATAAAATATCAAATATTTAAATAAATTTTAGTTTTATCAATAATTAAATAACATATAATTTTAATAATTATATATTTATTTTTAAATTAGTACTTAAACATAAAAAATAAAAAAATAAAAATCCAAATCCCATCTCAAATTCAAAGAAAAGGTAACCCACCACTAAAAAAATATTTAATAACATTTCAAATACAAAATTACAAATAATAATAATAATAATGTCATTAGAATTTATTTATTTTTATATATTATGATTTAATAAATTTAATTTTATAAATATTAATTAAAATTTTTTGAAGAAATATTATTTAGTATCCAAACTTATCTAATTTTTTTCACATTTCAAGTTAGTTGCATTTTTACATTGTTTTTGCTTTTTGCTGTTTAAAATTCTTAAATAAATAAAAATAATATTACTAATTTTAAAATTTGATATCAAGCTCATAGAAAATTTTTCTTTTTGGACCATTTAGATAACAAGATTATTAGCTACCAACTATTAGACACCTGATAATGAAAATTAGTAATGAAACATATAAGAATACAAAATTATATATATAAAAAAAACACTTTACTATAATTTATTTTTTATATATTAGGATTTGTTGTGATAGTGAAAACTTTCATACAAATAAGGTTAATTTAATAACACAAAAATAAAACAATCAGACATACAATACATGAGGTTTTAATATAGTTCGGTTAATCATGTATACGTCCATGGATGAAAGAAAATTATTCCACTATATAATAGATAATATTACAAAGGATAAAATCATATACAACTATTGGATTTCCGAAACATCCTATGTTTCCCCACTCTTTGTATCCATACCCTACCATGAGCCCTCTCGCTCCACCGGGTACTTCTCATTCTTCCTCACATCTATAATCATCTCGTATAATCTTTACATGTCTATCTTTATCTCATTACTTTTTTTCCTCATAACCTATAATATTTATAGAGATATATCTAACAAGCTTTCTTATTTTATAAGGAAATCTAATGTTAAGTTAATATATTAACTTAGCAAATATTCTATATAATATTATTTACAAAAAAAAAATTACTAATTAGAAATTTGAGACAATTCCCAACAATCTCCACATTGGACCAAATTCCATGAAGTCGATCTTCAATCTCTCCATGACACAAACTTTTTGTATCATATCACCACGAGAGAGTAATTGACTCCACTTTCAACTAAAATTCATTTTGTTTTCATCTTGTGTGATTTGTAATCTTTTGATTTTCTAAAAATTTTCAACCTAAGCTCTAATACCAGTTTGTTATGACAGTAGAAGCTTTCATGCAAACAATGTTAATTTAATAACACAAAAATAAAACAATTACACATATGGTACATGAGGTTTTAACATGATTCGGGCAACCATACTTACGTCAATAGATGAGAGAGAATTATTTTACTATACAATAGAGAATATTATAGAGGATTAAACCAAATACAACTATTGAATTCTTGAAACATCCTGTGTTTCCCCAATCTTTGTATCCATACCCTACCACAAGGCCTCTCGCTCAACTCCGTGTTTCCCCACTCTTTGTATCCATACCCTACCACGAGCCATTTCGCTCAACTCCGTGTTTCCTCACTCTTTATATTCATACCCTACCACGAACCCTTTCGCTCAACTGGGTACCTCCCGTTCTTTCTCACATCTCTAACAATCTCTTTATAAGTTCATTTCATTTCAGTACTTTGTCTTCTCATAAGATATTTTCAACAACTTTCCTTATTTTGTAAGGAAATCTAATATTAAGTTAATATATTAACTTAAAGAGATATTTTATACAATATTTTTTATAAAAAATAATTTTTTATTAATTAGGAATTTAAAACAATTCCCAATAAGATTTAAATAAATTTAAATTTATAAACATTAAATAAAATTAAAAAACATAAAGAAGAAATTCAAGTTGACAAATGATAGATACAAGTGGAGTTTCTTTTCATAAAGAAATGGGAGACAATAAAAAAAAAAAAAAAAGAAAAAAAAGAAAAAAGAAAGGGTTTAATAACACAAACCTCATCTAAAAATCTAATAGGTGAGGCCTTGGAAAAAAGGAAAAGAAAATACATAATATTAAAACCTCAAAGTAATTAATTACATTTATAATGGAGAAATCTCAAAGTGTTTAAAAATTACCTTTACAAAGAATAGGTTAAATTGACATACGAGGAATATAAGTAGAATTTCTTTTGCACGAAGAGAGGAAAATGACAAAAAAGGTACAAAATGGTAATTGAAGGGAATATAAAACAATGGTCATTGTGTACAAGGAAAGCGACAAAAAAGGGTACAAAAAGATAGTTGAAGGGAATATAAAACAATGCTCATTGTGTACAAGGAAAGCGACAAAAAAAGGTACAAAAAGATGGTCGAAGGGAATATAAAATAATGGTCATTGTGTATAAGGGAACAAAGCCACTACGGATAGGGGGGAATGGATCGGTATCAATAATAAAGGGAATGAATCGGAATTAACGGGGGAATGAATAAGTTCTATTAGGGGGAATGAATGGAGAATGAACCGGTGTTAACTTTCTCATCTTTATGGGTCATGAACTAAAAAGTCATGAAGAGAACTGATTTTTTTTTTTTTTTTTCTAAAAAGAAATATAAAATAAATAATGATGATTTTTAATATTTATTAAAGGTAAATAGATATTCAATTTTTGAAAACAATAATATATATATATATATATATATATATATATATATATATATATATATAAATTACATAATTTTTTTTCAATATGTTTTCATACTTAAATAGTTAAATATAATATTTTTTTTTACCATTTTCAATGTATTTTCATATTTAAATATCATATATATATTTTGTTTAATAAATTTAAAATATTAATACATCTATATAAAAGTGAATAAATAATATCATAAATATTATTAATTTTTAATTATATATATTTTAAATATTTTAAAATTAATTTTAATTTTAATAAAATATAAATTATATATTTATGATATTATTGGTTTAACTATTGTTCGACCTTTGATTCGATCAATGAACTGTAAACTGATAACTTTTTCGATTTAATGTTTGATTTGATTATGAAAATATTGTCTAAAAGTATAATTTCTTTTAATGACTTTTGAAATTTGAATATGGCTAGTACTTAGTGAATTTTGAAATTTGAATTTGTAGAGTATGTAAAATGCTTTCTTTTGTGTACAATACAATTCCTTTTGTGTTGATTGTACACGTGTTGTTTTCAATATATTGTGTTTTTGTTAGGTTTGATTTTATATAGAAACTAGGGATAACTTTAAACAAGACTTTAATTTTATTGTTTTTAATTCATATTTAAATATTTATAAAACATGTTTTGATCATATAAGAGAATAAGGATAATTAATTTGAATGATATTATGGTGACTATTCAAGTACCAAATTTAATTTTGGCCAACATATTCCACATGATAACAAGTTTGATTCTCTATTAAAAATTAATATATTAAAAGTCTGTTGGGTAATAATTTTAAGAAACGCTTTTAATATTTTTAATATTTAAAATTTTTTATCATTCCAGTATTAGAAATACTAAAAAAATTTATGTATTTTTTATTATTTAATCTTTATATGAATTAATTAAAATAAATAAAATGAAGTAGTAAATAAAAACAATTTATCGACTTTAATTCTTTTTTTTTATTTTCTTTTCTTTGAATTTTCTCTCAATTTTCTTAAAAACCAAATATGACCTTAAAAGAATTTTTAAAGGTTATTATTTTTTAAGGCACCTCTTAAAAGGTTTTTACATTTTGTATTAAAATTTGATACATGGTAAAAACCATGAAATATATTTAACTAGAAGCCACTCGTACATTTATCACCAAGTTGCCTATTCAAGCATAAACATCGATCAATAGCTAATTTAAAAACTCGAAGAACGATTCATTAAGACCGAAAGATTCATGGTTACATATTCTTCGATCTTATTGACATATAACGTACACAATATTCTATACATCATACATGATGATTAAGCTTAAGCTTAAGCTTGGTTGAGGCTAAGACACACCCCATAGAGATGGCTAGATGTAGAGCAAATTGATAAATATAGCTGTTGTAAGTTGCAAGGATGCGTACAAAATCCATTGATCATGATCTTCGACCACCCGAGCCGCCCTCCCTTTGGCAGTTAAAATAAACAGCAGCAACAGGCAAACCAAGATTATAAAGCTCAGCAAAGTCCCTAGTGTTGAAATTTTGACGCCACCCTGGTGCATACACTGTCTGCCTACCCAGTTGGCGAAACAATACAAAAACAAAGCGATGAATCCCAGCTGTTGGGCGTGGGCTCTCATAACACACAATCTCTTGGCCTGCATACATCCATGATATGTGGTTGTCTAGCGAAGTATGTAAAACTTTATAGAATAGTGACCATTTCTAAAAGGGTCAAGTTGTGACTTGTAGTTATAGACTTATAGTTGGGTCTAATCATCAGTAGTAGTACTACTGACTGATAGTGGTGAGTGTACGTAGCCCACTACTTACCAGTTACCACTGAATTATTATTGCAATCATAATGGAAATTAAGAGATGAGTTGGTAAAATAAAATTGTGAGCCGTGAGTCTCCTGACCATCCATAAAAAGGTCATGTTGCTATCACCAGTACTATTGAGTCATAGTAGATGAAGCCTATCCATCTTCCAGTGAATTGTTACTGCAATAATTGAAATTAAGATGGCTTCCATTTACAAAAGGTCATGTTGCTATCATCAGTACTACTGAACTCATAGTAAATTAATGTAGCCCATCAACCACTGAATTATTATTGCCATCATAATTGAAATAAAGGGGGGGAAAAGTGAATTGTCCATTGGTCTCTAGGAAACGCCATAATGTTGTCGTGATCAATTTCACTTCAAGTTAGGCTTAATTAACCCAATCAAGGAGCTAGCATGCAAGTTTATCCATCAAACAAGACAAGTGATTGATTCCCACATCACCTTGTCGGATTTGATGGAAAACAGAAACTAGAACTTCCCCTAAATTTGAAAATTAAAGCTTAATCTCTAGGCGTATTCTAACATGCCATGAACATCTTGATAAACCACAGAGAAAAAAACAAAAGATAAAGTATTCCTTACCGAAGTTTGCCCCAGTAGTTGCTGGAATATCAGTCACCAACCTAAAAAGTTCATTCAGAAAAGCATGTTGATTAATCAGCAGATGATATGTATAGTTCAATAAGCATAACATTATGGAAAAATAAGGTTAACCGCATCTTTGACTTGGGGGTGGGGGGTGAGGGGGCGCTCTAAAGGAAGATAAGTTGATGGAAATTGAAAGCTAAACCTAACGGATACCAAGAATCATAAGTACAGAAATAAGTGGGAGAAATTGAAAGGGAAGTGATGCTGACAGTGAAAACAATAACAATGAATTTGGGCGAAATTAGAAAAGGGTAGGCTAGTGGGGATAGAGGGCATGTTGCCCATACCATGTGCATGGTACACGTAGGACCCCACGGTATATCCCTGGAAAGCTGAAACCTTGTAAATACGAAAGCTACTTTTTAATTGAAGTGGCCCTTTTGCCCATGAAAGAAACATGAAAAATCAACCAATCAGGTGATCGTCAACCACAGAAAAAAAAACTGCAGAGGGAGGTGGAGAGAGAGAAAAGATATCTTCCTCTGTCTTTTTCTACAAGTGAACAGTACTGCAGTAGCTTCCTACAAGATTGGTAGTTTTTACAGAAGTCCATCTTCTGAGCTTTTACAAAAACCCATCTTATATTTTCCAAAGAGATTAGTCTTTCCTTAGTTTGAGCGCCCAAGAAGAGGTCCTCTCTTCCTTTCTACAACCATATTCCCAATCCCCAATGACAAAAACTCTCCTCAGTCCTCACACACACACACACAAACACCCAAGGAAGTTTCTCGTCAGTTCAAACAACCACACAACCACCAAAACCCAGACATATATAGTGCGCATCTCTATGTGTGTGTGTGTGTGAGAGAGAGAGAGAGAGAAACAACTCATAACCCCCAAAACCCAGACATAGCATGTCTCCATGTATGAGAAAGAGAGACAGAGAGAAAGAGAGGGGAAGAGGGAGAGTCCTAACCAATGTAAGTACTCCCTTAGGTTCGGATTACTGGGGCTTGGAGCGTCAGGGTCCACCATAACCTGCATGCAAATGGATAACAAGGTGAGTCAACTTCAAATGTGATCATAATAAAGTAAAAGAAGGAGACGGAGACGGAGGAGGAGGAGGAGGAGGAGGAAGGGGGGGTGGGGGGAGGGGCAGGAGACAAACCAAAGTATAGAAGGTCCTCAAGTCATCCCCTCCAATGTCCACCCTAGGTTGGCTGACTAGCTGAGAGGGTCTGAACTCACAGCCATTGGCTACTTCTCTATTATTGTAGGTCACCCTCAGAGTGATGGACCTGAGAAAGGGGTCCAGAACATCCCCGACAACGCGCCCAACAACAAGAGGATCCCTTTCCCTAGGCATCCCACACCTCACCGATACAATACAAGAGGGAGCTATCCAAACTGTATTGATCTATGGATTGTTTGCAAATATCATAGAGCCTCGGCCTCTGAATATATAACTAGTCCGGTGCTATCTGCCTTTATTTCTTATTCCATCGATGGAATCTATCTTTTATTTTTTTGAGTTTTTGTTTTTGTCTCAACAAAAGTCCTAAGATATCAGTTTGGCGCATAACCTCTTTCCCTTTTAGACCTTAAAGTGAAGTGGACCTAGTTTATATTCGGTTTGATTGATACTCGCAGAAGTCGGTCCACAGCATCCCACCATTAATGTACAACATATCTGAACCTCCTCGTCGATTTGTAAAAAGTCTCCAAAGAGAAAAAACCTTGTATCAAAATCTGAGCATCCTGCTTTACACATGGCATTACTTGATTTGACACATCCTTTTCTAGGTTTAATTTCCGATGACCAGTTCAGGGATGGTGGGTTTTGATTTATTATCAACCCACTTCAATTACATGATCATTTTGTCCTTGATATTTCTACTAATTTCTCTCCGCGAATATCGTTCTGGTCATACTGATTTGACGCATGGTGTAGGCCTGATATTGATCAATCACTCCAACATGATAAAATTCCATTAAACCTTGTTGGATATGATCATATGATCACCCCAATTTCTAACTTTATTTTTCTGATTTATATATATATTCATATTACTTATTAGCCTGAAATCAATAATTCCCGATGAACCCACCTCCCAAAACCAATTCATTCATTCTAAAATTAACCACCACTTAATTGGCAATGCGCTTGTGGTCATACTTGGCCTGCAACCAAAAAAGCTACAAGGTTAAAAGAAGATTCTCATGAAAGGATAAAGAGCTTTCTTATCTGGACTAAGGTAATTACCATTTTTAGATAGCAGCGTGACTCCAAGTTCCAAAACAAGTTAGACACTGAAACTGGAGTTGTTGCCTCCCACTCGCATCAATCGAGGGATATTTTTCTTAGAGGGCCCTCATAAGGCCATTTCAAATGCAAAGGCCAATTTTTATTTTTTATTTTTTTAATTCTTTGCCTTTTTCTAATTATAATAAATGTTTTTCTCTGCTATTGCCGTACGTCTTTTAAAGTTAAATATACATGTTATTCCAAGTATTACTTCTGTGCTTGATCAGTTTAGAACTGTCATATTGAGTGCTTAGCTGATGTTTGGACAATCGATGGGAAGTTGCCAGTTGCCACCCCATGTACTACTTACCGTCCAAACCCCCAAATCTTTGACATATCCTGCTCGCCCTTCCAAAGTGGTCACATTTTAATTTCTACATCACCACACATGCATCACCATGTACGTCTAATTTGTCCCGTATATATTTGAAGTTGCTTTCGTGCAATGTGATTTTTTGTTATGAGGAACTGTGTTTCCATTCCAATTGGACTGGATAATTGAATTAACGTCTTCTTGTTATCAATAATTGATTACAAGTATATGAAATAATAATAAATAAAAAAACTCATTTCACTTATTTTTGTCTTTATTTTACCACTCTTTACATATTATTATTAACAAATTTTTTCTTATTTAACTATTTTTAATTTTTCATTGGTTTTTTTAAACTCTTTTATAAATAATTAAAAAATTAATATTATTTTATATTTTTAAATTATAAATAAAAAAAATTATATTGATGATTTATATACTATTTTGGAAAATAATTTTTAATAAATGTTAATTTAAATAAATAAAAATTATCTTTTATATTTTAGAAATAAATAATTTAATGATTAAAACACTATTTAAAATAAACATATTTACTATTTTTTTTTTACTGAAAAGTATTTTAAAGTATTCTTTTTCCTATTATAAAATAAAAAGTTTAATTTTTTTTTTTAATTTTCTTCTTTCCTCATTTTAATAACTTTTTGAACATGACTTTTAACAATAAGTTATATGAAATGTTGTAAATTTGTTTAATAAATATTTTTTTTAATGATTTGAATTAATTGAAAATTTATCAAAATAAGAAAAAGAAAAAGAAAAAGAAAGAAAGAGGATGAATGAAGAGTTTTTATTTTAAATATCCAATTAAAATATTTTCGTATGATTTAATTTTAGAAGTAAATTATATCAATACATAGTAGATATTGAATTTTTTTTTATATAAAAGTGTTAAAAGGTATATTTACTCATTTTAGATATAAATAAGAAGTTAAAAATTATATAGATTATGTTTGAATTTTGTTTAAAAATATTTTTCTAGTTTTTATTTTTTAAAAATAATTTTTATTTTCTATATTGTCATTTTTTAAAATACATTTAATTAAAAAATGAAAAATATTTTTAAAAAATGAAAATTAAAACCTTGTTTACTACTATTTTTTCATATGAAAATAATAAAAAGACTTAAAAGAGTTTGACCCCTGAGTTATACACTTTATTTAACTCCTGCATGAAAATTCCAATACTTTTTATAGTAATGATGTTTAGGGAATTTTTTTTATCCTAAGTCATTTATCATTTTCTCAACCAAACCATTGGAAACATGGTTAACACACCTACGTGAACACAAAACTTAGAGGGATATGAAATTTGTGTCACTGTACGAGGGTATTACACTAACTGTACAATGAAAATGTATTGTAAAAGGGTGTACAAGATTACCCTTTGTGAAATATTTTAATCGATTATGAATTACTCCATTTTATTTTCCTTGTTACCCACATATTATACACTCATATCATACACTTTATTTAACTTTCACATAAAAATTATAATACTTTCCATAGTAATAATGTTTAGAGAAAAAAATTGACCCTAAGTCATCCAATATTTTCTCAACCAAACCATTGGAAACATGGTTAACACACCTACGTAAACACATAACTTAGGAGATATATGAAATTTGTACCACTATATAAAGGTATTAGACTAACTGTATAAGAGAAATATACTAAGTGTACAAGGCTACCATTTGTGAAAATTTTCAATCGATTCTGAATCACTCATTTATTTTCCTTGTCACCTAAGGATTGTACACCCATGTTATGCACTTTGTTTAATTTTCATATGGAAATTCCAATGTTTTCCCCAATAATGATGTTTGGGGAAAAAATTTTGACCAAAAGTGGAGAGTCATCCACCATTTTCTCAATCAAACAATTGAAAATATGGTTAACACACTTACATGGATATATAACTTATGATGGGTATGAAATTTGCACCATTGTACAAGATTACACTAATTGTACAAGGGAAATGTGCTGAGTATATATGGGTATATAAGACTCCTAATAGGTTTTGTACAATTTTTAAATAACTTGAGTTTGACATTAGAACGATTATTGATAGTTTTTTTTTTTTTCTACCAAACTATGCCATTAAGACTTGTGAGAAATAATATACAACATATTTATTATTTTGTAAGTAAGTAACAAAAAAATATTTGCTAAGGTATTTAAAAAATATTTATCATATATTCTATCAGTTCTTTTTTTAATATTTAGTGATGTCTAATTTGTAAGTTAGAACAAATAAAAAATACTAATATTTATGAAGTATTTAAAAATTGTATAATATATATATGAGAAATAATGTAAGTTTGAAATAAAGAAAAATATTTATTATATATTACGTAAGTTTGAAAAAAAAAAAGAATAATATTTGATAAGGTATTTAAAAGTTATTTATGTCAAAAATGTATTTGACAACATTCAATTTGGTCGAGAATGATGAAGAAGTCAAAAGAAGGAATAAGAAAGGTGGGAGTGGGGGATAATTTTTTTATTTAATAATAAAGGGTATTTTAGAAAAATTTTAAAGAGAATATTCCTTTTCTTAATTTTTATTTTTTTTATTGGGTTTTGAGTTTATTTACGGTGATAAAAGAGGACCTTATCTTAATTATCTACCAACTGTGGTGGGAACACAATTCTCCCTTTTTGTTGTGTTCCCGCTGTGGTCTCCTACAATTTTCATGGGAACAAGTTCAGTTGAGCCCACACAAGATGTCTCATGCTGGCTACAAAAGTTTCGATGTGACAGACATTTTTGTTGGTTCCATGGCAATTTGAGGGGAATGGTTTTATGCAAGCAGCAATAACATTTATGATAATCTCATTAATTTCTTTACTTTTCTTCTGAATGCAGATTACTTTTCTGCTCATCTGAACTTCTAGGGGGCCTGCATGAAAACCTACAACCACTTAATTATTAGGGTTTCCTTTTCTTTCTTTTCGTTTTCTTTTCCTTTAGGATCGAATCTGGACGTACGGGAGAAAAAAAATAGCATAGTTACAATATACCAACAAAGCAAGAGGGTCATAATCAAAACTCTGAGAATCACAGAAAAATAAAGATTAAATCAACTATATGTAAAGGATGGTAGATTATGACTGCAGTACTTGTACAATCTCAGGCTCAGGATTAGAATTATATACTTGAGGAAAAAGATAAAAAGAAAAAGTAGTAATGGCTAAAATAAGAAAAAGAAAAAGAAAAAAGAAAAGTTGTAATGGCTATAAAAGAACCTAAGGGGATTGTTCGATAAAGCTAAAGAGGGGATCAGATCACTCAGTAGAAAAACTCAGATTTGTAAAAAGCCAAACAACGACCGACCATTCTTAGATAACAACGTCAAGAACTCCATAGACTGGAACCCACTTCTCCTCTTTTGTGTACCTTGAGATATTGGGCATTTTATGGATACAATTTGTTTGGTAGCTCCACACCAGCCAAAAACTTTTATCAGTAACAAACGATATGGGTATCAACCATTACTAAGGTCGCTAGCAAAGATGGAATAATTCAGGTAAGTTTCCGACACACCAGATGGAATTTGGTTCGAACGGAATCAACAATGGACCTTTTAAAGAATACCTACATATCTCCTAGGGATCAACATGCATGTATAGAAACGGCTCTGGATCATCTTCTTCATGCATGCAGTTTTATAATATTTTATGCATGAAATTCAATCAAATTAAATGCCAAAAAATCTTCATACTAATGTATATATATATGTATCATTATACATGCATACCTACATACATTCCATGTGATGAAAACCTTACAGACTGCACTGTCGTGAAACTGCACGACTGTGTTAAAGTTGCAACTTGCAAGTGGACAGAAAGAGAATTTGAGTGGAGTTTTTCTCAGCTACTGTCACCTTTCATTTATATATATATATATACTTAATCTTTGGTGAAGAAGAAGTCATGGTCACGGAAGCAACCTTCCCAATATGGAAAGGATTAGCCTGGCTAATAAGCCACAAGTCTTGCGCATGCATCTCTAAGAAAAGCATAACCTTTGCTTAGTGCATGCCTTTTGTCAAGCAAATTTTGAAAGTATATTATGTCAAAGCTGCTTTTCATCATCCCTGATGGTAATGTGCCACCTACAACAAATATATGTTTTTGTCATTAAATTAATTTGTGAGTTGTGGTAAGAGTCTTACACCCAAAAGAAAAAAACCTTTATTCATGATGGGTGTATTGAAATAAGTTGCAAAAATGGGAAGTAGCATGTCACTTTTCACCTCCATCGCACAGAATAAAAGAAACTTTTCCCATGAAAAAACTATGGCAAAAGGGCACTTTTCCCCACCAAAAAGTCATAATAAAATATGATGACCTTTTGCCATGAAATAAAATATTCATCGCGACTAGCCACATTTCACCATGAGAAGAATTGTGGTAAAATTCACTTTCCATATTGATTGAATGGAAAAAAAAAATTTCAAAAATAAAAAGGTAATTAATTTGGATGCATTTTTTTTTTTTTTATTTTATGTTGCATTTGCTAATGCAATGTATTTGAAAAATAAAGAAGCTTCTGTACTAGTTTTACATAGCTGTATACTACGAGCTACAAGAGGTGCGCAGAGCCTTGAAAGATGTAAGAGACCTAGTACCCAATATCAATGTGACCTTCACTAATCACCTAAAACAATGCCTTCTTTTTAGGTCAAAGTACCCTTGGTTCCAGTGGCAGTGACATGTCCTCCTTCCTTTTCCACCATTCCTTGCTACATCCAAACTATAATTTCATTTCATTTCATTTCATTTCATTGCATTTCATTTCCCTCAATATTTGAGATGATCAGGAGAAATAATTAAGATTAGACAGTGCTTGCACATTGTTCATGGAGTCTGCTTCTTCAGTCCAAGATCTAATAATCTTTGATTCTCATGAATGAATTAAAACAATAAATATATATATATATATTTTTAATAATCATTCATTGATGAAGAAACATAAAAAATGCCAGCTGAGAATGAAAAAGGGTATGAAAAGTAGTATGACTAAAAGCTGGGTTTTGATAGGTTCCATCAATTCATTTCGTATCAAGAGTGTGATAGTGGGCCAAATCTGCCTTGCAAAGACAGCTTCAAAGTGTCCCTTTGGTAGTGCATCGTACACAAGGGGATTACTTTTATTCTGTCCATGATATATATTGGATGCCTTTCTGGCAATCAAAGCACTAGCAAAAGTGCTCTGTGAATGATAAGAAACAAATTAAAGTTCACATCAACTTGTTGGGGAGACTTTGAATTATGGACATTGTGCACTTTATTTGAATCACTAGAAAGATTTTATGCTTTATGCATCTGAAGAAAGAAAAAGGTGTGCAAGATTGTGAGATTTGCATTTACATTATTTAATAGAATAAATACTTCTTTTAACATCCCTTAACCCAAAACATTGAGATGATCACACACATTATTTAGAGAGGAAGGAAACAAAAATAAAGATTATATCATTCCATTTTCAATAATGTAACAGTGCATTGATGTTCATTGTCATTGAGCCGTGGAGCTTGCTTCGCCTCTGATTGCCTAGCCTAGTATTCAACTACATTCTTATAATTGGTCAACCCTATTTTTAATAATTAATTTTGTAAGTCTTCATGACACTCATTTTTTTTTTCTAAGCACCACGAGGCCTTTCTTCAGTCATAAATTAATTTTCTGACTTTTCATGGTGCCCATTCTTCTTTTTCTCTTATACGAGGCCTTTCCTTCATTCTAAATAATTTTCCAAGTCTTTATGATGCTTGACTTTTCTTTAGTTTGAAAGTAATTTTCTAAGTAATCTTTCCTTGGTTTAAAAGTAATTTTCTAAGTCTTCATAATACTCATTCTTCTTCTTTCCTTAGTTTGAAATTAATTTTTTTTAAAGTCTTCATGATACTCATTCTTCTTCTTCATTCATATTCTTTCCCTAGTTCGAAAGTAATTTTCTTAGTCTTGTTGATGTTCACTCTTTTTCTTTTAATTTCTGAAGTGATTTTTTTTAAATCTTCTCATTCATTTATCTTCTTTCCTTAGTTTGAAAGTAATTTTCTAAGTCTTTACAATGTTTATTCATTCATTCTTCTTTTTCTTCTTCCTCTTAAAGTGATTTTTTTTTTTTTTTTAATTTTCATATATACAAGGCCTTTATTTAGTTATTCTTCTTCTTTCTTCTCAAGTGATTTTTTTAAATCCCTATACATACAAGGGCTTTTTTGATTTTTTAAATCTTCTCATTCATTTATCTTCTTTTCTTAGTTTGAAAGTAATTTTCTAAGTCTTTACAATGTTTATTCATTCTTCTTCTTCTTCTTCTTCTTCTTCTTCTTCTTCTAGTGATTTTTTTTTAAATTTTCATATATACAAGGCCTTTGTTTAGTTATTCTTCTTCTTCTTCCTTCTGAATTGATTTTTTTAAATCCCTATATATACAAGGGCTTTTTTTAAATCTCTACATATACAAGACCTTTATTCTTCTTCTTCCTCTTGAAGTGATTTTTTCTTGTTCCTCCTAAAATGATTTTTTTCAATCTCTACATATACAAGGCTTGTTTTTAAATCTCTACATATACAAGGTCTCTATATATACAAGACCTTTATTTAGTAGTTCTTCTTCTTCTCTATAGATACAAAGCCTTTATTTACTCTTTTTCTTCTTCTTCTTCCACCTCTTCCTAAAGTATTTTTTTTTTTTTTTATTTAAATCTTTTCTTCTTCCTTCTCTTGAAGTGATTTATTTTTAAATCTTGTCCTACTGAAGCCATTTTTTAAAATCTCTACATATACAAGGCCTAAATAGGCCTTTATTTAGTTCTTCTTCTTGATGCTCATTCTTCTTCTTTTTCTTCTTTCTCCTATTCCAAAAGTGTTTTTCTTTTGTTAATAGATTATACGTACAAGGGCTTTATTTAGTTCTAAAAGAGATTTAGTAAGCCTTCATAATAATCATTCTTCTTCTTCTTCTTTTTCTTCTTCTTTTTAAGGGGTTTTTTAAGTCCTTATATGAGGCATTTCCTTTGTTCTAAAGTAATTTTCTAAGTCTCCTTATTCCTATTTATTTTTAAATCTATATGTATGAGGTCTTTATTTAGTTCTAAAGTGATTTTCTAAGTCTTCATGATGCTCATTCATCATCATCATCATCTTCTTCTTCTCTTCTTCTTTAGTTCTAAAGTGATTTTCAAAGTCCCTATAAAATGTCTTTCTTTCGTTTTAAATTAATTTTATAAGTCTTCATGATGCTCATTCTTCTTTTTCATCTTCATCTATTTTTTTTCTCCTCCTCCTCTTTAGTTCTGAAGGGGTTTTCTAAGTCCCTATACAAGGCTTTTGCTTGGTTTTAAAGTAATTTTCTAAGTCTTCATGATGCTTTTTCTTCTTCTTCTTCTTCTTCTTCTTCTTGTCTTTTTCTTTTCATAAAAATATTCTTCTTCTCTTTTTTTTCATAAAAATATTAGTGGTTGGATTTATAAAAAATATCGATAACATCAAATGAAAAATTTAGACACAAAATATTTATAAAATAGAAATTATTCAAACTAATAGAAATATTGAGAAAAACTCTAAAAAATGATATTACAATTTTAACGGTGCACATTTGAAATTATTTTATTAAAGGACATAGTTTTAAAAGGGTAAGACACACCTAAGATATAAAAGTATACAAGGTGCACACCTAAGTAATTGTGACATGATCTAGAATGTATATCAATTTTATAAAATATGATCTAAAATTAAATCCAACAAAAAAATAAAAAATAAAATTAGGACCTATTTGGCAATATTTTTAAAAAATGGTTTTTAAATAGGAATAATTTTAAAAAATAATTTTTAGGAATAAGATTCTATTTAGGAACTCAAGTATAGAAAACTATTTTCTCGACTTCTTTTCTATAAGGATAGTGTTCATTTATGTACAATACAAAAGTTCTCATAATATTCTTTATATTTCCAATTATTTTCTAAAACACTCTATATAAAAAAAATTTGAAAACATCTTAAATTTGCTCTAAAAAACCATTTAGAACAAATTTTCAAATATATGTATATATATAGATATAGGGATAAAAAAAAGACAAATGTGATTTTTAATTAAGAAAACATTTTCTATTTTAAAGAATAATGTAAAACTAATTTCAAAAATAGTTTTCAAATACACTTAAGGACTTTAAATATTTAAAAGAAACATTCAAAATAAAAGTGATGAAATTATATACATTTTAAAAATAAAATGCTTAAAACTGAAAAAGCAAAGTAGATGATGTGTGCCCCTCTAACAAGGTGCACACCTTAGCAAATGATCCTTAGAACTAGGGAAGGGCTGACGCAGAAATTAAGTGTTCTATGCTGCCAGTAGATTGTCCATATTATTATAATTTCCATATATTTCAAACAAAACAATTTCGTTAAAAAATTCCATGTGAAATAACTTCATATTTCTATGTATTGTGAAAATAAATAAAAACAAGAAAACTTATATATACCTTTCTAACTGCTACAAGGGAAAAAGGTCTAAGTAGGGGTTCAACAAAGGCTCTCGAAACCATTAGACCATGTTTGGTCAATCAGATATAACATGAGATAAAATAAGAAATAAGATATTATATCTTATCCCATATTTGACTGTGATGGGATATGATAAGTTATCACATCATTTATTCTATCTCATATTCAACTAAATATAGGATAAGATAAGTTGTAGGATATATTATCCACTTTTTTTTTCATCATTTTCACCTAAAATACGTTAATCTCATGGTAAGATATGAGATATACATATTCCATGGATCAAAAATTCAATTTTTTTTTTTTTATCAATTTTTTTGTTTTTTAATATATTCTTTTTACAAAATAATTTTTTTATTATAAATTAAATTTATGATTAAAAAATAAAAACTAAAAAAATATTTATAAAATAATATTAATATATGATATATAAATTGTTTTTATATATTAAATAACATAATATAAAAAAAAATTTATCTGTAAAGTTTAAATATTTTAATCATGAATATTGTTAAACACAACAAAATTTTCATTTTTTTAAATAGAAAATATTCGAATGTGATATAATTTTTATTTTAAATATTAAAAATAATATATATTTCATATTATTTTTTACTTATTTCATAAATTAAATATAAATATAAGATGACATATCTCATTAAATATGTTACCTTAAAATATCATGTCTATGTATATTCAAGAATATCATATCTCATTGGAAATCATATCCCAACCAAATGTAACCTTAATGTCAATAAATAAAAACAAATCCCTAAAGTTTGAATGGTTGCAATCAAAGAAAGAATATAAAAATCATAAAAAGATTTTTGTTTCGTGCTATCTTTGCATTCCTATTGCAATCCAAGGAAGAATATAAGATTCATAAAGAGACTTCTATCACATCCTATACTTGTAAACTCTTTACATTCCCATCGCAGTCCAGGAAAGAATATAGAATTCATAAAAAGAGTTCTATCACATCCTATCTCTACATTCTCATTTCATTCCAAAGAAGAATATAGAATTCAAAAAAAGACTTATCATATTCTATGATTACAAATTCTATGAATTCCCATCCCACTTTTATAGTTAGATCTTTTTAAGTTTGGCACATATGAAAAGATAGTTTTATTGGCTTTCAGAAATTATCTTCAACTATACTAAACCTTAAATTTTAACTATTTGTGCTTACATTTATGTTATTTGGTGAATAGGAGAAATAAGAGGCTCATGCAAAATTTTAAATCATGGTAATAAGAAAAAATTATCGTTTCTTAACAATATTTTGTATGGAGTCTAAAGTTGAGTAAAAATAGAAACTATGGGTTTGTTTGATAATGGTTTCACAAACCATTTTGAAAAACATGGTTTTTCAAAAACATTTTTTTTTTAACCTTTGAACTTGAATATGAAAAATATTTTTCATATTTTCATATTTAAAACATAAAATATAAAATTTATTAAATTATTCTTCGTATTTTCAATTATTGTTCAAAATGTTGTATAAAAAATAATTTAAAATATCTCATATTTGTTATAAAAAATAATTTAAAAAAAATAAATTCTTAAAAATCTATTTTCTATCAAAAATTTATCAAACTTATTTTCTAAATTAGAAAACTATTTTCTAGAACTATTTCTAAATAAACCTTATATATTTGAATAAGAATAATATTTTAGTATGTTTTTGGTATAAAGCTAGATTTAGTTTTTCCCTTTTTTTATTTTGCTTGTGAGGAGAGTAATTTGGGCATCCTTTCCATTTATGGATTTTGTAAGGACTTCAATTTGTTTAACCATTTGAGCAGTTGACTCTTCTAGTTAAATTGAGTTTGTCATCATGACTGGCACGATGGTATTGGAAGAAGTAACATGATTAACCATTGTTCGCTGTGTTACTTTTAAGGTCTTATGGAGAGATGTTGGTGTAGGTCCACTACTAGACTCATTGTCTTTTTAAGTAGAAGAAGACTTTAGAGTTGCCTCTTGAGACATAGCTAGGTATGATTCTACTTGTTCAACCATTTTATTTTTTTTTACTCCCAGGAGTTCAAAGGATATTTTTGGATTTTCGAGAGAAGTTGCTTCAACTTGCACTCTACTCCAAGTCATGAGACTAGAACTTGGTTCAATTCCTACCATTTTGACTAGATTGGAATGAATAGATTTGATTTTTGGATGACTAGATTTGTTTTTTCGAGACTCTATATGATGTAGTATAGATTTCTTGTAAGGAATATATGAAGGAACCATCTATTTATAGGAATATATGAGGAACCATCTATTTATAGGGCTGAGAATTTTATTTTGATATTACTTGTTGATTTTTTAAAGATAATTATATTATTTATTATCATAATTATTATTTGTTTTAATTATCTATAAGTATTATCACAATTAAATTTTCTAGAGAGAAATATTAATTATGATAATTATAACATTTATTTGATTTTTTTATCAAATTATTTTATTTTATTTTATGTCACATGTCAATATATTATTAGCCAATTATTGACATGTGGCAATAAATTAATGGATAAAATTTGTCTATCTACACTAGGACTATTGAATTTTTGGCATTGAACAAAAAATGGATTTATTTTGTTTAGTAATTTCTCTACAAATGCATTTTGATGGTGAGCTTAATTGTGAAAATTGTGTAAGGTAGTTGGTTGGAGCATGCATATCTTTGATCTTCACCAACACCGAGTTTTTAATGAATGTGACAGTTTCAATTATATTTTTTAGTTGTTGCATGTATAATAAAGAGACTTTTTATTCTTCCTATATTTGCTTACAAGTTGCAAAGGAAATTAGTTTATCAAAAGAAGATAAAGTGCAACGATAAAAAAGGCAATGTCTAAAACCATGAAGATTACATCAAAGAACTCATTAAAAAGGTTGAAATAGGTTTTTGTAAGTTACGTTTTTATCTTAATAGTCTTTGCACCAATGTTCGTCCATGTGTTGAATAAATTAATTAGCAATTCTTGTTGAAATATTATGATATAATTAACAAATTTATATATAATTATCGTATGTAAGTGGGCACATTGATTGTTTGAATGAAGTTTCTTATATCAATATTTGCAGCTTTTAAACTAATAATATTTAATTTAATTTTTTGACTTATAATTGATTTTTCTTTTATTTAATTATATAGAAAATCCATTATTTTAATAACAAGGTTGAAATATTATTTTTAATATACAATGTTCAAAGATATACTTTCATAAACTTCATTTCTAATGTAAATCAAAGGTTATGTTCCTATAAGTATCAAGATTATTGATAACTTTGTAATAATAATTGCTATAAAAAGAAAATGTTTAAATATGATGACACTTCTTAAAGCACCATTGGAAGTATTAATCAAAGACGACACTTCCTAAAAGTATCATTGTTAACTGAAACATATTATGACAAGGCAAAAGATGATATTTTGTTTACCTTAAAAAAATATCATTATTTTCCTTTTTTCTATTAGTAGAAATTCAAATTTTGTTCGTTTCTTAACACATTGGAATTGTGATCGTGAACAAATTTTTTAAGGGAACATTTGTAGATAGATAAAATTTATCCACTTATTTTTTATCTACATAATTTATAGCTTTAATAAGATAAGAGCGTATATATTGGCCCTAGATGGAGTAATATTAATATTTAGATCAAATAAAAAAAATGTAATTCTACACAAAGAAATATTTTATATTTACATGAAATAAAATAAAATAAAATAAATTTGGTGATTATAAAATTATAATAACCAATTAATTAATTTTAGATAATTATCATAATGAGAATTATAATTGTCCCTAAAAGGTAAAAAGATAAAATAGAAGATGATTTCTTAAACTTTATACATAGGAGAGGCCTTCTTAATTTTGAAAGCACATTTGTAAACTTAAACACTTTTGAAGAGTTGAAGAGGGCTCGCCTCAAGGATTGAAGAAGCCCTTTAAGCCTTTAATGATTCAAAAACTTTTTCAAAATTTCCAAGATTCAAAAAATAAGTTTGAAGATCTAAAGAACAAGTTTGAAAGATCTTCAATCCGCGACCAAGCATTCACGCTCTCTATCGACATTATTCAAGTCCAATTTAAGGTCTAAGTTGAGGCACAAGTCAAGCCAAGGTCTAGGCCCAACTCAAGTAAATGACGAAGCCCAAATTAAGGCCTAAACTCAACCCATGACCCAACTCAAGTCAAATAAAAATTAAGTATTGACACCCTCAGTTAAAGTTGTTTTAAGTCAAGCAAAGACTCAAGCTTTGCCAAACTTAATTCCTACCCAGGCCTAACCTAAGTTAAGGTTCTAATCAAGTCAAGGCTTAAGCCTATTAAGGCCTAAATTAAGTCAAAAACTAAAGTCACACTAAAGCTAAATCAACTCAAAGCCCAAAACGGAAAAAATTTCAAACCGCACTGAGGCCCAAGACATGCCAATTAAGGCCCATATGATATGCCAAAACATATGTCATGCCAAAGGCCAAATCTCACAAAAAGAAGGCATATTTTTCCATGGCTCCCCTTGGTTATATTTCAAATTAACATGTGTATTTTCATGCATAAAAATTGATTTTTCTCTTTTTTTTTTTTTTTTTTTTTTTAAATTTTAATTTCCTAGTGATATTTGTGTGACTAATGACAAAATTTGCATAAGTATTACTCTTAATAACTTACGAGAATTTTATTATTATCATTATTTATCATGCCTTAATTAATAAAAATACTTGGCAGACAACATGAGTGATTTTTAGGGTTAATTTGAATTTAGCTTTGAACGAAAGATCGATATATTTACCATGTTGGGGTTTAAAGATTTCGATCGACAACATACATAATTGGTGCCCCATAAGAAAGCACTTTTAGCCCTCTTAAAATCACTCTCAAAGAGGCTCTAAATGATTCTCGGTAGAAGTATTTCTATCTAAAATACTACAAACTTAAAGTTAGTCTCTTACTCTTTTCACGTATATGGATGTGTAGAACACATCTCCATTGATATTAGTTATACTCATAATCCTTTGTATGCTAGCAGTGATGAGGTATGAACACATCTCATTCATTTATATAAGCTTCATATGATCGGCCACCGCAGCAGAATACAGACAATCTAAAGCAGCTAGCATCGTCCCGATGGATCGACCGTCTCTTTTCTAGACCAACTTCACTAACATTTACCAAACCCTAGGTAGTCCACATACTTGACATATATAGATAGGCATATTACTACATGCCAAAGGACCAAACACCAATACATATGATCAAGTGGAGGGTTTTTCATGCTAGGAACTTGCGGAATAGGGTTTGGAATTTCTCCATTTCCTTGCTTGGTAGAGCTACCAGGATATTCACTCCATTGTTGTCTGCATCGATGTCCGGGAAGAACAAGATGATGTCCTTCCTATGGTACACCACTGGGCAACTGTACTTTGCCTTGCCCCATGGATACTCAACTTCAGCAAACCCTAATCTCCACCATGAAGAAATCAGAAACTCCCCATGGGGAAAACCCTTGTATAGCTCTCCCCAGTCTATGGCAGACCTTGCATACTCATCAGTCATCCTATTAGCCCCCTCTGCTACCATCCCCACCAGCCTTGAGAAGGGCTTTTCTTGTAGATCCCGACACGATGCCGTTGCATAAGCAGTGAGCACTCCATTGCCTGTATATGATGGTGGCAGTGGTGGAACCAGCCTAGGCCTTATGTTAACTGCATAAAGAATGGTGGACAACCTATCAAGATCATTCCCGGTGTCACATGATAAGGCCTTGCACCGCCATATATGAGTGGCCACAACATTAAATCCTGTAACCCTAGTTTTGGCATCATTAGTCTTGGCCTTGGCCTTTAGGTTGGAGATATCGCCGGGCATTAGCCGGAAAATTTTGAAGTCAAGTTCCTCTGGTGTAGCATCAAAGGCAGGAGCAATAGACTCCTCCCCAATAGGGATCTTGAGCTTGAGCAGCTCAGGGTGTGAGAATGTGACACGCGGCGGGGATCGGGCGGCCAGGAGTTGCCGGTCGTTGCAGGGGGTGATAACCAGTGGCTTGTCAGCAGCCAAGGAGGCCAGATTTTCTAAAAACATTTTGAAGCTTAACCCATCAAAAGTTGCATGATTGTTGGTGACTCCCATGACAAAACCACCACACTTGAATGAAGTCACCTGTGAATATCATACAAAAACAATTAATACTGAGAGCTGTCATCCCCAAGTATTGTTTGAGTCTAGTAAATACAAGTGAGTTATAACCATATCAAAATTCACTCACAACAATTCACCGTAGAGAAGGGCATTCAAATTAAGGAGCCAGCCCCACTTCTTACAGTCACATTCAATGATCAGCTTTTTCAAATCTAATATTTTGGAGAGACCCCCCTTTTTTTTTCTTTTGTGGTTTTTTCAAAGGCAAGAAAATCCTGGGTTTTCACCTAAAAAGAAGTGCATGCCCATTAATCTTCCATTATTTATGTTGAAAGGAAATGCTGCTGCTGAACTTAGGTGGGCAGAACATATAAGCAATTTAATTGAATGATTCAAAGCCCAAAATCAACAAAGAACTGATGAAGTTTGAAATTTTTGGACCAAACCCAACTACCCTCACATCTCATCCATTAAGAATTGTTGAAAGGCAGAGCTATAAAGTTAAAGCAGTCAAGAAGGGGAAAAAACCCCACATTTATGAAGCTATGAACAGTAAAATTTATACTTTTTTTAAGGCTCCCATTTGACATCTAAAAGAATAAGAAAAAGGAAACCTTTTTCTTTGACTACTTCCCTAACATGTGTTCAAGCTAACCAACTTAATTAATTTATAATCATCTCTCAAAAGAAATACTGAAAATCCAACATGAACATTAAGATGATCTCCAGATCAGAACAAGGGTAAAAGTCATAAGCATAGTATCAGTGTGTGCTAGCTGTCATGAAAGTAGTTGGTGGTGATCAGCATAAAACATGAGATACAGTAATTATGGTAGATCTATTCTTGTGGTCACCAAGAGCTTGTTATAAATGCCATAGGTGTGTCTGCTGTAAAGAACTGTTGGAGAGTTATAGTGCAGTCTTAGTCGACCGAGAAATGCCATTTCTCATGACGGTTGGGATGAAAACATCTATCCACCAAATCAATATCTATATATATATATATATATACACATAAATTTTTTTCCAGTTGTTTGTTGTTGTGTTGTATGAAGCACTGCCTTCTTGTCCATGATGCCACCTTAAGGAACAAGGACACACAGAAAACTGACTCTGAGCATCTGTCTTTCAGAAAACTAAATGGCAGTAGCAATTCTCTTCCTCCTATTGTTATTTGTACTAAACATTAACTTCACATAAACATATCATCATAACTTTGGTTTCTAGATGTCATGAGTCAGAATCTTACTACTTGTTTATTTTTTATTTATTGACCTCAAGTGATGTCAAGATTTAGCTATTCCCCTAATATTAATGGATAGGCGTCAAAGTAGTTTAACATGATATCAGAAAACTTTGACTATTAGAAGTACATCAACTACTGACCCAATATCAATGGAAATTATATACATTATTTTCATGCAGTTTGCCTAAAAGCTTAAGCTTTTGGGAAAATATTTTGGACCAAGACATAGTATAACAAAAGAGACTAGTTGTATACCTGAAGAATGCAAAGTGGCTGATCATCAGGTGCCAAGTTATCCATACTCATGACTACGAGCTGTTGGAATGCAGGATTAGGGTAAACCAAGTCTCCAATCTCATCCAATGTGAACTCACTTGAAGCCACCACAAAGCCAGCTCCAGCTGCATTGCAGTCCACCTCCAAGCGATCCAACTTGGGATTCATCTTCAACCTTCCAGCCAAGAAATCATATGGCACAAGGATTTTCTGGAGGGCTGTTTCAAGCTTTTCAACCACAGTTGGGGGAGGAAAGTCTGGGTGAGCCTGGAAGAAATGAACAGTTTGGACATTGAAGTTGAGGACTTTGTCTATGTTAGATAAGAACATGGACTTTCTCTCAGTTTCTGATGATGGAAGAACAAGAGAGGAGCTATGGACTGTGACCTTGAGGTCTTGGATGAGAGGTGGGGGGTCTTGGTATATGGTTCCCATGCTTGTTTCCTGAGCTTTGTGTTACAGTAGGCTTTAAGATTTATAGTAGCATCAAGTGGCTATAACTGAGCCACAAGTGGCTCCATGGACTCTCAATGCTATCTTCACCAAAGTTGTGACACCTGTGATGATTCAGTTGCGTGCCATCATAAAGTCAACACCCATTTGATTCAATTGTAACTTGTAATAAAAACATATAATCTAAAAGGTGCAAATAAATAAATTTCTATCTTTTTCATTGATTCATCTTTTTACTTTAAAAAAAAATGTTTTTCTCAACCTAGAAAAACATTATTTTAAAATTTTTTTAACATATAAGAAAATGTATTTGTAAAGTATCTAAAAAAAAACCTTTTAAACAAGTACCAAATACGATATTATGATCAATGTTATCAAATAATAGATCAACCATATAAATACATCAAATAACTTTATATTAAGAAAAATACTAATTTTATACTAATTTTTCAAATCGATACATTTCAAACTTTAAATCTAGATCGTGAAAAATGTATGGGGAAATCTGGGTCTTGGAATGAAGGTATAAATACATGTGATTAATATACAAAAGTATAAACAAATTAATGCAATTGATATATAATATTAGAGTAAAAATAAAATATAAAGTAATAAGATCTCATAAAAATACAAACACGACTAAGACATATATATAAAGCAATAAACCTGAATTGCACATAATTGTCACTTAATTAATTGTGCCTGTTTTTATAGATATGGGAGGAAAGTATACTTTAATGTTAGCAGGACATTTAGATTAACCCTACAATTAAGTGGCCCTTGTTCCGGTAGAGGTGTCATTGTAGAGGATGGGCATCACGATTTTTTTTTGAGTTAGCCTATTTCTCTGGGCACAGACCTTTTGAAGAAGCAGTTGAGTAGGTTAAAGAGGGAAAGTGGGGCTGTCTTCAATTGTTGGTGAAAAGGACTTTGTGGTGGTGAATTGCCTATACAGAAGTTAGCAGCAGAACCACACATTTTGCTATTTATGAGTCCAAGTTTCATTTCATGTATGATCCATGATTTATGCCTCATCATTTTCAGCATATTTTGGGGTCCCACATCGAGAGAGAAAGTTTGGTTGAAATTGCTTCATGTGAAATAAAAAATAATATATAAAATGATATGATTAATTAGAAAACACACAAGTAAGCAAACAAACTCATCCATGTAGTGCAAAATACTTAGCTCCTATTTGATAGGATTTTTAAAACAATTCTTAAACTACAGATTTTGGGAATAATTCTAAAAAATAATTTACAATTGTTTTCAAAAATAAAATTTTCCTTGAGAACTCAGATATTGAAAAAGGTTTTTTCAATTTATTTTCATGAAGATACCGTAGCGTTAGATACAATACAAAAGTTCTTAACAAGAATATCTTCAATGTGTTTCAAAAATAACTCATTTTTAAAACATTTATTTTGAGAAAAATAAATTTGTTTTCAAATTAAAAAAAAAAACCATTTTTTATTCTAAAAATAGAAAATGATTTTAAAAATAGTTTTAAAATAGATTTTTTATCCTTAATTATTTCTTCAATTTCTATGAACTTTTATAGGCATCTATGAGGCACTTAGACATGCATGGGAAGGAAGCTAGTATCCTAAAAGCTTAGACCTTTCGGAAATCAACTCCCATATATATTAGTTTAAACTACATAGTAACCTGAAAGCGGAATTATATTGATTGACCTATGTTTTTGTCAATTCAAGGATTCTCTTAATCAAGTTTTGATAATAATAAAACATGATTAAGTGTACTAATTATTTTAATCAAGTTAAGTTTCACGTGTATAACAAGAAAATCAAAAGAGGATAAGTTTGCTTAAGAAAATTTAAAGAATGTGAAGATTTGGATGCATGAAGACCCATCAAAACTAAGATAACATTTGTAAGATGAATCCTTTGGATACACTTAGATTTTAAATGAGTTTCATGCATCCTTTCATACTTGGTTTTCCCAAAATTGAACTTTAACATTTATGTTTTATCTAAAATTAAGTAAATTTACAAAAACCTTAGGTAAAACTATTTTAATTTAAGCTACAGAGGCCCTTCAAAGTATTGCCTAAAGTGTTAGAAAGGTTTTGAGGCAAATAAAAAATAAAATAAAAATAAAAATAAAAGTTTTTTTGGGCCTTTTAGGTGCAACTAGTCTAAGGTGCACCTAAATTGGCCCAACCAGTTGGGAACCCGTTCAAGCAATTATCCTTTCCTGGTCAAGGTTAGGTCTTGGTTCTGAAAAACTCTCTCTATAAAGTTTGCATTCCTAGTCAAAGCTTCACATTTCTCAATCAAGGGTCAATCAAAGCTCAAAAAGGATCAACATTCACCTGTAACCCATTTAATACTCAGTGACTAGTCAAACAAGAGTTCCACCAATCAAGGCTTGTTTCTAGAGAAAAAGGTATCCTCAAATTTAGAAATTTTATGCCCATGAATGAGGACTTGTATCTTTTATTGTTATTACAATAAAAATAAACATAAATAAATTGATAAACAACTTACCTTTGTTTATTTATTTATTTCTAGATCCAATTTATATTAATATTACTTGTCTAAATATTACTTGAAATATGATTACAACAACTTCTAAGTATTTTCAAAGATTATCAACACCATAATGCAAAATAAAAACTTATGAAAATTTTCATATTCCCAACTCTAAGCCAAAAGATCACATCTTAAGAATTTATTTCCAAAAGTATAATTTTAATTCTCAAGCTTAAATATTAACAAACCTAATGTATTTTTAGTTAATGGAGCTAACTTAACCATGTTGAAATCCAAAACAGATTCAAAGAGAAAAAAAAAATCTAGGATTTCTCATTATGAATTCTCTTGAAAATTGGTACAATACTATTAGAATTTAAATAGATCTAATAAAAAAAATAAAGATTAATTTACCCTTACTTCTAAGAATAAAGAAAATAATTCTGATATAATAACTAAATATATTAATAACTTCTAACAAGCTAAAGTCTTCAATAATTATTGTTTCAAATTAAGTTACAATGTTGCAGTTTTAAAAGAGAACAAGAAAAAGATATTTACGCAATGTATCATTAATTGCTATGAATACATGGTTTTTAAAGATGACATGTTAATCAACAAAAAAAAGTGACTTTAAAATTGTGATAAATTGTTATATTAAATGTTTATAATTATCATCACATTTATAAATAAATAAAAATACAATAACATATTATTTAGCTATGAAAAGGATTTGGGATAAATACTTTTTTTAATATTTGAAGGTTAAAGTTTCCTAAAAATATTATAATGTAAAGATTTTGTTGAAAGTAGGAGTGACTCAAAGTTGAATACAAGCTTTCTCTATTGGTTTCTATTACCAAAAAAATTAAGAAAATTTTAGGAGAAATAGACTGAAAGCATTTTTTCAAGTGCATCATTTATGGGGCCAAATCCAATTTGGTGGCCTTAATTGTGGGAATAAGGTCATTGGGCACCCTTTATAATTGCATCTCCATATGGGGCTATAGCAACATTATCGTGTTTAATGTAGGATATTTGAAAGTTAACTCGAAAAATTAAATATTTATAAATATCATCGTATCTATAGAAAAATAAATTGCTTAATTGAGGAAAATATTTGTAAAATAGAATTTACAACTTGGACATCAAATATTATTAAAGTTATTATAAAGTTTTTATTTAAAGATTATTGAATTTTATCTTTTAATAAAATTTATTTATATTTCATATTGTAATATCTTTCCATTAAAAAATAGATATCAAGTTTACTTCGTGCATGGTTATTTCATAAAAAAGAATATAAATCCTTTTTACGACAAACTATTAACCCGAAATTTTACTTTTTAATTAAAATCTCAATTGACAATTATAATTTCATTTTTGAACTGAAATTTCAATTATTATTATTATTATTATTATTTTATTTTATTTTTTTTGAAAGGATGATAGGACACTCACGTGACCGGAAAGAGGATGCTAAATATAGGTTTTAAAAGGACCTAAAAGATATATTTTGATGGGAGGCGCCTTGGTGACCCAAAATTCCTTACACTTTCATGCTACAGGCACCCACATTAATCCTTAACCTACCCCATAGAATCTGATCCCTTTCAAGAAGGACACGTGTAAATTGATAGATCAATCACCCTTCTCGCATTCAAGTTAATGGGTCTCGTCTCCTTTGCTGCACTGCATTCACTTCAGAAAGGATTGCCAACCTGCATCTTCCTCTCCACTTTATTTTCATTTATTGTCATAATTTAATAAATATATAAATGTATTATATCAAATACTAAAAAATAATAACTTTTTTATATCACATACAAATTTACAAATATAATTTATTTTTTATATACAAAAAATAAAAAATATAACTAAACAAAACTTAAAGTAAATAATACATATTTACTATTGTTTATCATATTTGAATATTTCATCATCGTCTATCATATAAAAAAGTGATAAAAATAATAATATGTGATATAAATAATGACACATAAGACATCGTTTTTTCCGCAACAAAAATTATCAAAAATTTGAAAAAGGTAATTAGGCAATCTTTTCCGATACTCATACATGATTGTTTTCAACTCTTAGATGTCGACGTATTTGAATTAAGAGTGTTTAAAGTGCGAGCTAATCATAAATGGTGCCATTGATTTACATTTAGGTCGGGCTAGATTGTGATCCCATTGTGGTGCTTGGTGAAAAGGAATTGGACGGTTCATCAACTCAACTAATTCACTTTAATTTTTCAAACCTAAGAAAACAACTTTTGTAGTAGATGGTTTAGAATATTAAGGTAGGACTTAAATAAATATTGAAGTTATGTTTGTGTAGATTTTTTTTGTTTTTATTTTGAAACCAAACTAACAAAATAAAAGAAATGTTTGAACAGTATCTTTCTATTATTATTTTATGAGAAATTGAGTATAAGAAAAGTGACAAAAAGTAAAAACATTAATTTAGATCGTGTTTGGTAAGCTTTTTTGAAATTAGTTTTAAAACAGTTTTTAAGAACAATTTTTTAAATACTATTCTTTTATAGCAAAAATCTATTTAAAATTTTTTTAAATATATTTTAAAGATAATTTTATATTCATTTCTTTATTTATAATCATTCTATATATTTATATAATTATTTTTTAAATTAATCATAAAAAAAATTAAAACAATTAAAACATGCTTTTTAAAAACATCATTTATTTTTTCTTCTTAAAAATAAAAAACATAAAACAGTTTTCTAATTATTAACTGCATTTTCCTATTTTTCTTGTTTTGGAAAATAAAAACTATTTTTTGAAAACAGTTACCAAACAAACTCTTAATGTTTCAAAATTTTCTTCAAAACAAAAAAGTGAAAACAATTTTTTAAAATGTTAGCAACAAAAAACTATGAAGAACTATTTTCTTTATTTATTAAACTATAAATTATTATAAATGAATATATTTTATATTAGAAATAATTCATTTCAAATAAAATATTTTATGATACCATTTTAAAATAAAAACATAATAAATAATAAACAAATGCAATATACATTTTATATATTTTATTTTCCAAAAAATTAAATTTTTAATCAAAATCATTTTCAGAAAATGAAAAATAGAATGATTTCGGAATCAGACAGAACCTGAATAGCTTCCGAGTTGAGCGGATGGATGGATAATGTGGGGCAGCAACAACATTGATGAATGGGAGGCGAGTCCAACCATTCTAACCAATAAACTTATTGCCATTTAATGGGGTTGGCAGGGCTTTGAAGGAGTAGGCCATTGGGGCCCTCCGAATTGAATCTACAACCAAAATTTGTACAAATTCTTCAGTAACGTACCATTCATAATGCCACCAATTTATGACGAAGCTAAGCCCATCAATGAGAAACACTAATTTGACAATTTCTCCTTACCTTAAACTCTTATGGGAATTAGAAATTGATGCGAAAGGAAACTCAATGGTCTGATCAAGTACACTAGCACAAGAGCAAGCAAAGAACAGACAAAGTGAATTTTCAATCTGCAACAACTCATCATACATAGTGTGGTTATCATCTAGATTTTGTGTTGATACAAGGTAACAAATATGGCAAGAAATGAAATGGGTGGGCGTGGGGAATAGTGCAGTACCAATACCATACAAGGAACAAAAGAACCCAAATAGATCAAGCAAATACCCTAATAAATTGCCACTAAATTAGAATGCAGACAGATCTTAAACTAATTCAGCCATAACAATCCGTTGGTCCGGGAGAGATGAACAGGGAACTTCATAAGTAGCAACAATTTTAGTTGATGGGTGTGGTGTGGGACATCCAAAGAGTCAAGACTAAAATAAATAAATAAATAAGTACACTGAGACAAATGTTTCTCAGCTACTCCAATGGACGACATAAGGAAAAAGATAGAAGTATACCATTTCATTCAGGTCAGTCAAAGTTCCAAAAGGGAAACTAATTTACAGGGATTGATAGGAGAGTTCTACCAACTTCATGAAGGAAAATAAGTTGGAAGACACATATGGTAATGGATGGGTTGCACTTCAGCTAGGGCTAGGTAACTCAGACCTTTGACCTTTTGGCTTACGGGTAGGAGCAAACCATAAATATGGGGGTTGGGGCTGAATGAGGGCATCATTAAATTCAAACCTGAACTGATTTGAACCAAGTGCAACGATGCCAAACAATGGTTACCAGGTACTTATCTAGATGCATAACAGAGACAAAAGACTTTGATGATTTGCACTCTCACAGACAGTGTGACATCTTCAAAGCGACAAGCATGAGGCCCCCATGTTTGGTTGGTGTTTTGACATTAGCCTTGCTAGCAAAGCATTAACCCTCTGATGAAAAGGTCTTTTTATCTAAAGGGTCAACTTCTAATCCAACACTAAGAATTGGACCTAGCATCATCAACCCGAGCGAATGCCTCTTTGAGTTTTTAGTTTTCATGTATTCATACCCTAAACCCTATCACATCAGTTACAGTTACCCAACAGCTCTGTGGCAGATTTCATTTCACCAAATGATCCACTTGTTTTGAAGACATACTCAGGCCAAACCCAAGAGCTAAGCTGACACCACCTAGCCTAACAATACTATTACAGAAAAGTTTTTATGATAAGAGACAAAATTTTCTGTTTTTGGCCAAAAGAAGAATGGAAAGAGTCCTGGCAATGAAAGTTATACAGCTGAAACCCACTACAATGCAAAGCAAAGCCCAAGCAAAGCCACCATGGCTGAGATCTTATACCATTTGCTAGAGTGTATCATTTGGACAATTATTTAGACCTCTCAAGATTAGAAACAATAACCACAAAATCCTTACATATGTTAAGATAAACTATGTTATACTTCAAAGGCGTATAATACTTGAAATAGTTCCCGAGTTCAGGAACCTCCGATCCAAGCTCAACCTTAGGAGAGTGTCATAGAGATACTGACAATAACAGAGAGAAAAGTGTATAAGCATTCTACTCCTCAGTACTCCATTTGAGAACCATGAACCCAAGTGAGTGTCCAATTAATGCAAGGCTCACCTTAAAGCAAGGTTCTACAAATTAGCCTTGAGGCTTAAGCCTCACCTTATCAAGGCTTAGAGCCTCAAAGCTGTTGAAGCCTAAGCCTTAAATATCCAAAAAGTTTTTGCCCTGTATGGGCTCTCAGTATATGTTTTATAAGAGACTTAAGTATCAATATTCAATAAGTTTTAGTAGGTTCTATTATCCATGCTTTTATGGACTTTTGATATAAATTTCTTGAGTTTTGCATGGGTCCTTTCTTAGTTAAACCTTTTACAAAATAAGGGAACAGTTGACTTCCAATTAACCTTTTAAATAGAAGAGAAAAAGAGAGATTGAGAAAAATAAGAGAATTGGCGACTATCTTAGAGGTTGATCTCAAATAAAATCTAATTAGTGAAAGATAAAAAAAGATACCACTATACTTGGTGAACGGAGAAAAAAGATGGATGGATATTAATACCAATGGACAATAAAATATAATAATTGGATATCATAATATTCCTTAAGAGGATCCTATTAATGATAATATTAGTAATGTTGAAAACTATTAGATAAACTCGTGAGAAAGAGCTAAATTTTTTAAGAGAAAAAAGAACTAAATTAGAAACTACTAACGATGAAAAATAATTAATTTTATTATTATAAAGTTTATGTTTTTTTATTATTCAATTTTCTAATCATTATATTAGGATTTTTTTTTTATTTATCTTTTTTAATATTTATTTGTTTAAGTTGAGGCGGAGGTCTCATTCTGCCTAAAGGCTCACCCCTTTGCCTCATTTAGACCACCTTTAGCATTTTAAAACATTGGTCTTATATCCAACTGAGATAATGATATATTAGGACGAGGGCTTTAGGCCTAAAGCCCAAAAGTCTTTACAATCACAAGGTAGACTAGAATCATACCACGCTCTCATACCTCTACCAGCTGGAAAAGCTCATTAAAACAAGATCTCCAAATTAGCATAACTTTTTTGCTCAGCTGCTAAAGATATAAAGAGACTTCTGTTCAGAAATACCTCAAGAGGAACAAAATAAAACTTTGACGTATAAGAATGGCTTTTAGCCAACCCAAGTCTTCTTGCCATTGCTAAGTTAGGTTGCCCCATACATTAAAACTAAGCAGCTTATAAAGAGCAAGGATGAACACACTCCTGAGTTTGAAGCAGTGCATATGCTGTATTCTATAAACAATGGCTAGGAGCCATCACCCATATTTATTGGAACTCTTTCAAATGATAAGCTCTGTGAAAAATATCCAGAACCTTACAGCTTTAGCATGTAAAGCTTTCAAGAGTAAATACTCCCTAATCTAGACAAGTCCAAAGTAACTTATCTTTGGAGAACTCCACACTAACCTGGATGCTTCTAGAACGTACTACAACAGTCACAAAGAAGCCCCTCTTGGGGTTATGTGCAGTTTGTCCATACTTTGCCATTTTATGACCATCTCTCGAATCTTCCACACTAGTACAAATCTAACAGTGAATCCTCTAGATGAAATGCCAATGTAAACCCACCTTCCTGTATGGATTAATCTCAACAGAGCAATAAACAAAGGTTCAAAGCTCCAACAAAGGTAAAAACCTACAGTGGGGAAAGGATGAATTTCATACATACATATGCATGTGCGTGTGTGTATTTGAACAATGAATAAAATTTGGATATTGAAATTAATATCAGTGGAAATATCGATGTCAATCTTACATTAAAAAATATCAACACATTTTAAATATTTTATAGCTACTGGATGCCATATCAATGTCAACCTGTTCAATAATAATTTGATGGAGATGTCTTTTTTTCTCTTTTTGTATAGGCAGGGAAAATGATTATAGAGTGCCAAGCAAAAGGGGGCACAACCCATGTACATAGGAAGATAATTTGATAGAGATGTCAGTGTATCAACAAATATGTAATTGCATGGTTCCAAGTACCCAAACAAGTTTTAAAGTTAAATTGGGTTTCTTAGTAAAAACTCATGCTAAATCATCATGTTCAGAATTCCAATATGGATGCTTAAAAATAACAAATATTTCAACCTCCCAAAGGAGGGTGCATGAACCGCTTTGTTCATGCACACCATTCCATTATGATTCATCCCAATATGTTGTATAAGCCCACAAGCTGAGTCCATGCATCTTGTCCCAGTTTCCACCGCCTGAAAAATGATTTGGGAGACAGAATATAAGAGTACAACTGCTATATCAAGATGAAATGGAAAGCATTGTTTTGTGGGATACCATGTACATAGAGCCACCTTAAGAAATACTTCAAGATAGTGAATGTAGGAGTAAGAAAGATTATGAACAGGGATAAGTGTGTGCACATGAGCTTGCAAAGGTTATAATTTCGAAGCAATGAGGAAAAGCAAATAGCATTATATATGTATATATATCAAGACAAGAGTGACATATAAGTGAAAAACACATGAAGGAATTAGGCACCTTCAGTAAGCACAGAGCTGATGCTCAAACCACAAGTCTCATGACCCATCCAAATCTTCATCTTGCACCATCCAGTCAGAGACCTCATAGCTCAAGATCATGGCATCTGCCTGCTTCACCAATGGTTAACATTCTTTACACAGAAAATCTTTACTCAACATCCTGTCTCCTCTTTAATCCCAACTTTATTTACAGATGCTCTTTGTGCAGCTCTTCTTTTGGTTTGGATTTGACGGGCATATTCTGCAACTATGACATGGAACTTGGGAGCAAGCTTACTTGATGAAGCAGCATTAAGACCTGCCTTTTTCAGGGCATTATTGACCTGTCTTTCAGCCTTTTGAAAATGAATAGGGCAGAGAGAAGGAACAGTGGATCTTAGTATTGGCTTCCCACAAAGAACAGGTCCTGCCTGAACACTGAATAGGGGCAATCACAGAATTAGGAGGAAATTTATAATACACAGAAGATACCCACCACAGCAAATATTGAACAAAATGCTTTCTAAAACTGAACAAAAAATATATATTGGATATATACAAGGAACACCAACCCCCAAGACAACAACAGCAGAAACAAAAGAAAACACACAAAACTACAAAAAGCTCATGGTTCCCCAACTTTTTTTATTTATTTGATATGTAAATTTTTATTTTTATTTTCCTTTTTCTTTTGTCCGCATTGGGACTTGAATTTGGAACCTCTCATAAACCCACCCCAAGCAATAACATCTAGAAAAGAAAGCCTCTCATGCTCATAGAGGCCTTCCAATAAAATAAAGATTTGAGTAAAATATTTTCAGCTTCAGATCCCCACGCTCCATCCTTTCAAATCCTCCAGTTAAGCTTCCTCCATAAACACCAGACCAAAAGATAATTAATAGGATTAGGACCTTCCCCCACACTACATGATTTCTTTTAGCAACAAAACTACCATGCCAGCTCAACAACACTTCATTCACTAAAAGAGGCAAGAACCTATGAAACACCATAAAAAAAATATAAATAAATAAATAAAAAGGAAGGCCCACAAACTATTAGCAATCCAACAATCATGTCTATGTAACTCATGATCCTTCAAACCTTTTGGGGATCAGAAAGCACCTAGCACTGTTTTTAGATTTTTAGAAACTTTATACTTTATTCAACTATTTCGAGATCCTTCTTCAAAGATAAGTTACAAAATATACAAGCCTTTCTCCTTCACCCCTCTTCCTATGACTGGACTAAGCCTAGTTTCAGAGTTCTCAACAGTGGAAACACCATGTATGCAACAGGTATAATTTTCAGAGATTATAGAGGACCCTCATGTTGCTCAAATGGCTTTCACCTGGATGATATCTCAGTGCCTGTGTGGAAGGATTTGCAACGAGAAAAGGCTTATAATTAAAGGAGTATCACCTCAGTAAGACAAAAATAAATAAAGCTATGCCAGTGCTTAATGGTTTGGAAGGTGAACAGAAGGTCCCTAGGACAGAGGTAGGGGAAAAAACACTTGGATTGACATACAAACTGGGAAGATAACTCAAACTGATCACTCGGCATATTAGGGTGACGGAATCAAGAGACTATTTCTGATAGCTCAACGGTGGATGGTAGAACTGTGATAAGGTTTTGGCCTAATGCACCCCCATGATAGAAACAATCTATGCACACATAGGCATGGAGTTTGGTCCAATAAAAGTACAAGACATCCAATATAGAGACCTCAAACAAACAAATCAACTCCAACACAGGTTGCCCAGAACATCGTCTAATGTGTATACACGCTACTGTATCTAACAAAAATGGCAGTGCTATAAAAGCAGTGTCCCTGCCACAAAGAATAAGAGTATCCATCAGAATAAAATGCTCAACTCTGGTAATAATTAGAATGAAAGACAATCATCAACCACTGGCATGTTGAGAGCAATTAATCATGTGGTTTATCTTAATTTTCCAAATTCATAGTCAACAGGTTGGTTGGATTTACCAAGAGGGACTGGATAGCATAATATATTTAATCTTTGACTCTTCAGTTGCATGGTATACAAGTTGGGTTGGTCTCTGTTACTGCTATTTTTTTATTTTTTCCTGATAGGTGGTCTCTGGTACTGCTAAATGTAAAAAGATACAGGAGTACATCAGAAGTGGAATAGCAAAAACTCAACTGTGAGCTTTTTAATTTTCCGGGTGAAACTAAAATTCAAATCAAAGTGAAAAGACAAAGGACCCTAAACCTAGAGCTGGGTAGATAACAGAATTCAGCATGGATGTGCTTTGCAAACTGTTTTTTTCCTGATAGGAGCTAGTTCCACTATAAATATTGATGAGGCTTAAAACTATAAAACTCACAGGTTGGAGCATCTTTGAAATTACGTCTTGTGTGCATCTTCTGGTGGAAATTTAAGGTTCAAAAACAACAAATCATATCCATCTCAATTAAACCCTCAAATCCCTCAAAGAACTAACACATATTTGGTAAGGATTTTGTGTTGCAAATGGTAATTAGCAATTTTAGCGTCAAGGGTGCAGACGCTAGTCTTTATGTTATGTTGGGTATTTTTATGGACTAGAAACAGAGGATATGCCAATCCTTACCCTAGTTTGAAGTTTGAACCCACACGAAATCATTAATTAAGGTTTTCACAACCATTAAAGAAATTCTGAAATTTAAGGCAGAGAAAAAGGTTTGTCTGGTTCTCCGTATAGCAATGACAGTCCATTCCAAATTCCGTTCCAAACATACATACAAATTAAAGAGAAAAAGACTAAAGAACCCAAAACCATCTTCATGACAATCAGACAACGGTGTTCTTTTCCATCATTCCTCTAAGCAAACAAACAAGCAAATCTTTGAGCTACTTAAAGCCAAGCTTTTCATTCTTATATAAAATAATTAAAAGCCAAAAATGCCCCAATTTTCTCGGTGACTAAACATCTTGAGAAAAAGTTCAAATAAGCAAAACCTCTTAATTACCGATATTCACGTTAGTTCCGGTGAGTATTTCATAGTTTCAAACCAAAAAAAACACAAAACACACACAGGTTCAGTGTTCCTTCCCTCTATTTTCTCGTCAACCAAACAAATAATGAAAAAAAACCAAAACAAAAACAAAATCAAGCAATTTCGTTTTAAAGAAGACAAAAAAACCCAAGATTGTTCTTCTCCTGTATTTTCCTTTCCATGACTTCCCCTAATTTTCTAACCCACCAAACAAAAAAAATGAAATAATCCAAACCTCTTGATCACAAAGGAACAGCCCTTGTACAGCTTCTGCTTCGAATCAGACAATATGTGAGGGTGACAGAACCTCGTCAACGCCATGGCCTTCGATTTACACCCCGAAACCGCACATCGCTTCACATCAAACCCACTCTCCCCAATCCCTAACCCTAACCCTAGCTTCCCATGACCGTTGAGATTCTCCCCAGTCCCCTCAACACCCTCACCCTCCCGCTTCTCATCCTCCTGGAACGCGCTCCTACCGTACTTCCAGTAGTACTCTCTGTACCTGATTTTCAGCTCCTGCATCAGAGACCAGTAGTGAGCTCTGTAGCACTTCGAAAGCTGCTTCACTCTGCGAGAACGACGTCGTATCACCTCCTGCCGTGTGAGGTACCTGGAGCTCAAGAGGACCGCGTCGGCGGGGGCGTCGGAGACGTCCGCCGCCGTGGACGGAGTTGCGTTGGACTCGGGCATGGTTGACTCAGTGAGTCGCCGGGGTTGGTTGTGGCCTGTGCGCAGTCGTGATCCTCTGTGTCGCGAGTGCACTTTATAGAAAGAACGTTACCAAAGATGGGCGGTGTCAATATTTCGAATATTTTATTTTTTTATTTTATTTATTTATTTTTTAATATTTAATTTAAATTTCCCACCAATTAAAATTATTATCATACAAAAAATATCGGTTTTTTTTAAATGATTAAAGTGATAATGAGCCATAATTATTCTCTCTATTAATTTAAAATATTAATATTATTTATAATTTTTATAAAGTATTTAATTATTTAATTCTTTATTATTGCTATAAAAGTGTGGCTTATTAGTGATTAATAATAAATACCATTTTTTGAATGATAAATAATAATAAGAGATTATAACAAAAAGAATTTTATATGAAAGTCCCCAAAAAAGGCTTTCAATTAAGCATGAAAGACTTATTAGCTCAAGGATACAATTTCAAGAAAATTAAAAGCATTAGAAACAACATAGGAAAAGTTTGGTACTTTTGAAAAGGTTATAAGTACAAAAAAGTTAACAAAAGTGAATGATGAGACCCAAATTGGTAAACAAGTAGCCCGCAAGGCACAAATTGATCAATTATCCTCTTAAGAAATATCGAACCTAAAGCTACAAAGATCTTAATGAATCTTATGGGAGAAACACAGAACTGTAGTAACACTATCATTGACAATATATTTATTTTCTTAGTAGCTATGAATATCATAAAAAATTATGAAGATCAAGAATCACAAACTGTGGATGAATATTGAAAGAGAAATGACTGATCATAATGGAAAAAAACAATTCAAATATAGTTAAACTCGTTAGTAAAATGATAAGTATATTTAAACCTGTAATTCAAACACTTGAAAACATAAAGTCTATTGGATATAAATAGGTTTTTGTGCAAAAATGTAATGAAAATAATGAAATCCCGAGATATAAAGCACAACTTGTTACTCAAGGCTTCTCACAAAGACTACTATAGATTATATAAGGAAACATATTCGCCCATAATGGATGCAATCATATTTCGATACTCGAAAAGTTTAACAATCACTTAATGACTAGATATATTTCTCATGGATGTTGTTAAAATGCATTTATATGGGTCTATAGATACCAATATATATAAATCCTTGAAAGATTCAAATTTTTTGAAGCAACTAATTCAAAACCTCAAAACATGTACTCAATCAAACTACAATTATCTCTATATGCATTAAAGCAATTTGGGCACATATGGTATAATCATTGGAGTGAGTATTTGATAAAATAATTATATATGAATAATTCAATTTGGTCATGTGTTTTCATTAAGAAATCAAAAACCAAGTTTGCAATAATTGCAACATATGTGAATGATTTGAACCTTATACAAACTTCTGAAGAGCTCACAAAAACAATCAATTATTTAAAGAATGAATTTGAAATGAAAAATCTGAGAAAAACAAAATACTGTCTCAGTCTACGGATTGAGTATTGTTCAAATTATGTGTTAGTCTATCAGTAGACATATATAAAGAAAGTATTAAAATACTTTTATATGGACAAACTGCATCCACTCAATTCCCTTATTATTGTTTGTTCACTTGAAGTAAACAAAGACTCATTTCATCCTAAAAAAAAAGAAAAAAAAAGAGAAATTACTTGATCTAGAAGTACTATATTTTAATGCAATCGGTGTATTAATGTGTCTTGTAAATTGCACTAGACCTAACATAGCTTTCTTTGTCAATTTACTAGTAAGATATAGGTTTAACCCAACTAGAATATGTTGGAACGGGATAAAACATATATTGCAACACCTCTGTAGAACAAATGACATGGGTTTGTATTATTCAAAAGAATCAAAATCACAATTGATTGAGTATACAATGCAAGATATATTTCGAATCCTCATAAAGCTCAACTTAAAAAATGATATATATTTACTTACAAGAGTGTTACAATATCATGAAAATCAATTAAGCAAACAATGGTAATCACTTTCTCAAATCATTAAGAAATATTAGTAATTCATAAAGTTGTTATGAATATGTATGATTAAAATCTACGATAAAGCATATTCAAAAATCCTATGAATTATCTTATATCAAAGACATTCTGATAGTATCACATGAAAACAATGTTGTGTGTATTGCACAAATTAAAAGAGAATATATTAAAGGTGATTAGACCAAACATATTTCACTAAAATTATTCTATATGTACGAATTTCAAAAAAAGTGGTGAAATTGATGTTCAACAAATAAGATCAAGTAACAATCTAATAGACTTATTCACAAAAGGCCTACCTACTACAACATTCAAAAAGTTTGTATATCAAATCAGAATGTGTCAACTCCAAGATCTTAACATTGAATAATTAAAGACAATATAATCTTATTATAACGAGGGAAACATCATCATAAAATGTTAGCATATTGTATTATTTTTTTCCTCCATTCAAGTTTTGTCCAATTGCTTTTTATTGACAATATTTTTAATGAGATAGTTCTAATAATCAATGTCTAGCTAATTTATCCATAAAAACATTTTCTATTCTTGGTAAAAAATTAAATATTATATTTAATTTTGATTTTTTCAACTCCTATAAATACGATACTTAGATCAATGAAAAACATACCTCAAAGTACTTTCATAATTCTTTTTATCTACTTTTTTTTTTTTTTCTAATGGTTTCTAATTAATTTTAATTATATTTTATTTTCTTTCACGTTTTTTATAATATAGTAAACGTAAAAAAATTATTTTCCCCACATTTAATAAATGATAAAATTATTTTTGTTATGTTTAATTTTTTAAAAATTTGAAGAAAAATGTGGGAAAGGAAAAGTAAAAAAAGAAATAAAAAATAAAGAAAAATAAATTTAAATAATTATTTTTTATATGTTAGTTTAAATATGCTTTACTTATTTTAAATATTTTATACAAATATTAAATAATTTTAAAATACATAAATTTTTAACCAATTTTAATTATATTTTATTTGCTTTGCATTTTCATACTTAAACAAGAAAATATTTTTTCTTAATATTTGTTTTAGTAGTTTTCCCAAAGCTAATATAATATAAGGAATTAACCTTAATAGGCAACAAGGAAAATATATAGTCTCTATATTTTAAAAATTATGGATTTCACAATATTTTTACAATGAATCCAAGAGTTGTGACTCGTGATTGTGATAGCAAATGATTAATTCAAGTTAAATAAAAAAATTTAAAAAAATAAATATAACCATGATGTAATTAAAGGTTCATTTGGGATCAGTCATTCAAAATAAATTCTGCTTTTATATGCATATTTGTCAAATATCATGAGAAGAGAAAATATTGCTTTCATAAAATGAATTTTCGTGAAAACTGTTTCTAGGAAGTATTTTCAATTTTATAAGAATTATTTTTAAAAATAAAAATTTTAAAATATTATCAAACAAATCATAATTCTAATAAATGTTCTTTAATTTTTTTTTTTTTTTAAGAATATAAACAAATTTTTAATTTTAAAAATAAGTTATATAAACTCATGACATAAAATAGATTTTTTTAACATGTTTTCGAAAACAAATTTGAAGTGCTTTTAATTTTTTTTTATAATATCATAAATAATAATTGTAAAAATAATCAATATTTTAAAATTTTTTACCATATATATATATATATATATATATATATATATAATATCTTCATAGAAAATAAGTAGAAAAAACTATTTTCCATATATTAAATAAAATTTTATTTTATTGAATTTCAAAAATTATTTTTAAAAACTGTTTTCAAAGATGTTCCCAAACATGCCCTTACATTTTCCTTCATAATGTTTATTATTTTTATTATAAAAAAAATGGATTGGATAAAGAAATAGTGTCCACTGAAATTGCCACGTCAGCACAAACCCAGCTCATGAAAACCCCAACTGCAAATTAACAGAAAGACCAACCACCTGAAAACCATGCTCAGCTGCAGCAGCCACAGCAGCAGAGCGACACTCTCTGCTTTTTCCCACTTCCTCCCCACAACCTCCCCTTATTTCAATTTCTCATCCCTCTCCCCCAAAACCTTTTCACCCACGCCCCTGAATTTCGGATGGCGCGCCACCACCGCTCCTAAGCCCAGAATGGCCGCCACTTTCCCCGCCAGAGCCACCGCCCAGCCCCTCCAGAACGCCGATGAGCTCATCGACTCCGTCGAGACCTTTATCTTCGACTGTGACGGTGAGAGTTCAGGGTCTTTGTGTTGGTTTTTGGTGGATGTGTTGTTTTTTTGCTTTGTTGGGTTGATTGATTTGTGTTTTACTTTCTTTGGGGTTTCTTCGATTTTGATTTCTTGAATGTGTTGTTGTTTTCTTGAATGATTTATTCTGGGGTTTTTTTGGGGTCTTGGTAAACACCTCAGAAATGAACTTTTTAAACACTGATTTATGGGAACGATGTTCCTACTGGTATTGGCATTTGGTTTGTCTTCTTTGTCGATTAAGTAGTATTTTTCTTTGTTGGATTTTTATTTTTATTTTTTATTTATTTCGTGGGTGGGGGGTGGTTGATTTTGTGTGTATTGTGTTGTTTTTATTGACTCATAAGGGAATTTCCAGGATTTTTTTTATTTTTTTTTTTCGAAGTGGACTTCAAACCACGAACACATTTACCTAAACAAGTGTTGGGAGGATTGGATAGGCAAAAAAGGCTTCTCATAGTGAATGGACTTCACAAATTGCTTTGGTAGACTCAATGACGTGGGACATCTATCAAAAAAAAAAAAAAAAAATGACGTGGGTTGCATTTCATTTGCAAAATCAAGGGCCCCTGTGCTATGCATCGGTTACAAATGGTATTGGCGGCAGATAAGATCACTTTGAGGTATATAAATTAGAGTGCGTTTGGGAGTGATTCTAGAAAGTGTTTCTAACATTTCTAACACTTGGATGATAAAAATTTTCAAGTATTAAAAATATTAAAAGCGCTCCTTAGAATCACTACCAAAGGGGTTCTTAATCTTGCTTGGTGATTAGTGTCGGAGAGGCAAAGCCCAAGAGTTTCTCTGGCGAACAAATCATTTTCCATTATTTTCTTATGATGGGGAAAAATTATAGTTTTAGACTAATGAGCCCTGTGAACAGCTATGGCTAATATCACAAGCATGCAGCATAATTTTTGGGTGTAGACGGAATAGGGTGTATTGGAGGTACCTTTGTCTGTTCTCAAAGTCTCCTCTGACATTCCTTAATTGTGGTCCAAACCAGGCTGTAATGGCATTTGTTCCCAGACAATAAAGTAAAAAAATAAATGAAGATTGCCAATTTAACAAGTGCATGCTCTAATTGGAACATGAAGGGAACTATTGAATTTAAGAGTAAATATTTTGACACCTCAATGCAGCCCATTTGGTTGTTTCTACATACTTCTCTACAATGCTATTGTTGCTTTCTGAACTGTGTGTCATCAGTGCCAAGGTTCTCGATAAAAGGCAATTCTTAGAATGCTGCAAAATGAAGCTTGGATAGTTTACGATTTTCTTTTACTGGGAATCAGATTTTAATACATTGATGTCCTGAAAGTTTGAGTTCAGGTTATCAAATGTAAGTTTGCATTTCTCTCTTGTATTAAGGGGGTGGGCATGGAAGGGAGGGTTCATGTTTAAAAATGATCTAATAAAAGATTTTTATGATTATTAAATAATATTTTGCAGGAGTCATATGGAAAGGGGATAGTCTGATAGATGGAGTCCCAGAAACTCTTGATATGCTTCGGTCAAGGGTATGTGACTGTAGACCCATATGCATTTGGATATGCATATAATCTAATTATGTATTTTTTTTTAAATTTATGCATGTGTATTTTTGTGTGTGATTGTGTGCATGTGTATTTGTTTCGGCTTAACTTTGAAATGACTATGGTCTTGTAGCAATCTTTTTGTCTTTGACAATAGGAATCACCACAAAATAGGGACACAATTGCATTGTTCTGTTGCCATGATTTCAGGGAAAGAGGTTAGTTTTTGTTACCAACAACTCAACAAAGTCCAGGAAACAGTATGGGAAAAAATTTGAGACACTTGGTCTTAGTGTCAGTGAGGTTAGTTCATTAATTTTTTTCCTTTCTATATTCACTAAACTTTGTGAACCAGTACTTCAAGCTACTAATGAATTGTTACAGGAGGAAATTTTCGCATCATCTTTTGCTGCTGCTGCTTATCTGAAATCAATTAATTTCCCAAAAGATAAAAAGGTAATAATGATGAACTTTTTCCCCTGATGAATAGTAAAAATTGAACCAGCAATGTTGGATCCAATTCCATATGCCTGATAAGTTTTTGAAATTCATGCTTTTCATTATAAGCCATCTATTGCCTTAGCTTGTGCTTCAAATTTATCCTAAAACTTCAGTCTTAGCAGTATTATTTTATTTTCAATGTGCTCAAGTTCATTTTACCTGCCAAATAAAGTGAATGTATTATAATATTGGGTTGTTTTTGGTGGATATACTAGGGTTTTTTTTTTGTGTAAATCCTAGGACTTAATTTGCTTGTGTAGAATTAGATGATTGACAAAAAGTAAGAATAATCATATTAAGAAACATAAGAATTTAGATCTTTTAGTAGTCTGCATAAAAATGAGAATTCACTTTCTGAGAATTAAGTTTTACATAAAGGTAATACTAACTGTTTGTATAGTTTCATGTAATGACTCAATATTCCTCTTACATAGTGTTTCTTTTTGTGTTCTCTTGTTTATCTTTTCTTCCTTCACAAACTTAAGTACCCTGAATTAACTTCTTAGAGTTTCAACTACTTTTTAAGTTTTGTGGCTATATTATTTTTTTATGTATGATATCATATAACAATATCATCACAATCTTCTTCTTCCTCTTCCTCTTCCTCTTCTTCTTCTGATTTTTAAATTGCTCTGATGTTCTACTCCCTTCTATATCTCTGCAGATGTGATCATGGAATGTAGATGAAAAAGGACTAAACTTTTAGCTGGGCATTTTGTAGGTTTATGTGATCGGAGAGGATGGCATTCTGAAGGAGCTTGAGCTTGCTGGATTTGAGTACCTTGGAGGACCGGTATGCATAGTTCCTGCCACTTTTGCATAATGGCATGAAGTGTCCTTTTTTATTCAGCATAACTTACAAACACATTGCTATTAGTAGGTGTAATTTCTCTCCCAGCAGTTTTTGTTTATATTACTAGGATCAAGCTCTGTACTGGTTTGCCTGAGTCTGAAATATGGTCGTTTGGGTGAAGCTCTTCACATAATCTTCACAGGACAAATTTATATGATACATAATGGACTGACTCCAAAGTCCAAAGAAGTGGTTTTCTGAAGAAGATTCTCCAAGTTATTTTATTTATTTATTTATTTTTACTAAAATTTTAGAATATTCTTTGCTTATTTCCATGGAAGAATTCTTGCAAAGCTACGTCCACATATGTTCATGCTAGAGAAATATGCTAGTTCATTGTGACAAACACATAAAATGTGGTAGGACTCATGTCCAGTTGTGAAATGGCAGTTGGCTATCTCCATCTTATTATGGACAGAATTGAAGTTGTGTGTCTTAACTAGAGACATCCTTTTGGAGTGCTATGTACCCAGAGAATACTGATCAACTTGAAAAGAATAAACAATGATGGGAAAAATTCTTTATGGAGTTAAAAAATGTCTGCTGAGTGAGCCAATCAACAAGGGGAAATGAATGAATGACAAAAGAACTAGAAAGCAAAGCAATAATTGTCATGGTGAATGATCTAAAAGAAAAAGTTCATTATTTATTATATTATTGAGGTTCAATTTCATAAAACTCCCTTGTTTTTTGTTGAAACATCAGTAACCTACTTTCTGGTTTCAAGATATCAGTGATCTCCCTTGTGGTAAGATCAGTCTCACTAACCCCCCATGTGTGATGTGTGTGGACAAGCTCTGGTGGTCATTGACATATAATGAGGCTGACAATGCAGTCAACTCCTCACTATATTTGTGTAAAACAGTCTTTCTCTCTCTTCCACCACCACTACCAAATCTCTTTTGCTGTATGCATTATGTGTGTGCCTGAAATCAAAAGGCACAAACAATTTCCTGGCTAGTAATGATGTTCCATATTCATTTAGTTGGAAGTTAGACTGGCAAAAACATTTCACTTGATATTGGCTAGCCTAGTATGACCTTTTTTGAAGACAGAAGTACTTTTATTATGTGTAATGTTTTTGTTTTCTACAGGAAGATGGTGGAAAAAAGATAGAGCTAAAGCCTGGGTTTCTGATGGAGCATGACGAGAATGTATACTTCTAGTCTTTCTTGCTTCTAATAGTTTGAATTCAGGTTTTTGGGGACTTAAAAAAAACACTAAAAACTTTCTGTTAATTATTTATCGTTTGTGTATTCTCTTCTGGAACTTTAAATTGACTATATACAAGTTCTGATGGTTTCATATCTTAATTATACTCAAGAAGTTAGTTATTTTTCATTTAGGTTGGTGCTGTTGTGGTCGGGTTTGATCGTTATTTCAACTACTATAAAATTCAGTAAGTTCTGTGGTTTCCAGTTCATGTTTTTTTGTTTCATTTTCTGGGCAACTTTTATATATATATATCAGAAGCAAAATATATATTGATAGTAGTAAAGTTGAAGAGAAGGATGAGAGGTCATTCCCATAAAGTACAAAATCTTATCAAAGTAAGACTATACCCCTCCACTGTACAAGAAGTACTGATAAAAGGATCTACAAAATATCTCAAAAAACCAAAATCAAACTCTCTTTAAATATCTCAAACCCTCTCAAACCTTTTTGTAATCCTAGTTTGCCTTTTCCAAGTAAATGTTCTTCCATGAAAAGGATTCATTTTGAACCTTGAAAAAAACATCAAAAGCCCTAAAACTGATGGTAACCGTCAAATCAAAGGCATGCAACTCTTTAAGATTGTAATAGACCACCATGTTTCCCTTGCCAACAGCCTCAGTATCTCTCACTCTAGGTGGCCTCAGCCCAGGTAGCCTTGTCTGTAGCGGCTCTCATGGTAGGTAGCCATTTCTCTACTTTTTGCAATCACCATCAATCTTGATCCTAGTAGTTCTTTCCATGACTTCAAGTTGGGATGTGAAACCTTATCTAGTACTACTTGTTTGGCTAATATCTTAACTTAAGACTAATGGAACAAGTCAAATCAAAAGCATATAACCTTTTAATATCAAAGCATGATAACAGTATTCAATAATTGAAAAGACAAGCTTTTTTAAACTTTGTTTTGGAAGGGGCTTAGATTACATGCCAATTTTCCCAATTATTCCTATCAAAAATTTTTTCCTAATTATTGTCAAAGAATCACTGCTAATTTCACAGGGACCATCTGGAAATGTTGAAAATCAGGCCATTTTGTCATTCTCTGTCTTATCTTCCTGACTTATTTTTAAAGAATCACTGCTACAGTAAATGATAAAAAAACATTTTTTTCCTCTGAAGCTATAATCTTATCCTAGACACAACTGGTGCCCAGATTCTTTTGGTCTTGCTTAATGTCAATGATCACATTTGTTTCTTCTTATTTTTCTCTTAATGAAGGTATGGAACACTCTGCATACGTGAAAACCCTGGGTGTCTTTTCATTGCTACAAATCGTGATGCTGTCACTCATCTTACAGATGCTCAAGAATGGGCAGGTTTACTTCTCTCCTCCCTTTACTTTTTTTGTATTTGATAAAATCATTTCCCACTTTTAGAAGATAATTGGATTTGTTTCATAACATAAGGAGACAAAGCTGCTGTTGCAATGGTGAATTTATAGTGCTTGCTATATAATAACCTAGATTTCAAATACAGTCTAGCTCACTGGCTTTTGACCACATAATGTTGGTAAAACTACATTCCAAATGTTATAGAAGCCTTAATAATTACATAGATGAGATCAGAGGAATTGTTAAAACATAATTTTCTAACGCTTAAGCATGTTGCCTACTGCCTGATAAAGCCAACAGTGAATTAGATGATTCATACTGTATTAACTAAACAAAATGTTGCCTTTCACTTTCTCGGACTATCAAGTGAAATATTACCCGGTTGCTTGTTATCTTTCTCAGCATTGAATTACATGACATGTACTGCCTTTTAATTGCCTGACTGTGAAATTTAATTTGGTTTCTATTTGAGATTCAGTCATGTGTAGACGGGTTGAAGATGTCTAGGCAGGAATTTGAGTTTCTGGGCAAAAGTGCCATGCTAGGTGAGTCTTAATGCACTGATAGAGCAACCAAACTTCCAATGGTTTTCAGATTGAACATAATTTCACTTCATGACATCTTGATGTAGCAAGGTCAAAAGTCAATGTTGCAAAGTAGGAATTTCAGGTTGCTGCCTCAAAAACTATTAAGGGTTGTCTACTATTTATAAAGCAAAATTGTGTAAGGTCTTTAAGTCGCTTACCATCTCTCTGATGCTTGACAAACTTCTAAGATGCATGGTATCTTGAATTAGTCTTCCAAGTGAAAGGGCATTGATTGAGTTGGGCATGTCATTTCATGGAATTCAATAAGAATTAGTTACAGAATTACTAATATATTTTGGATTCAAAATCCTAACTGGATCAAGCAACCAACTTAGTTAAAGAAATAGAGGTGGAAATAGATAGAAATGAGACCCTCCAAGAACCAAGCTTTTGAATCAAACAACCAACACTGACAAACAAATGAGGAAACAAAGTTCTTTAGAAGGTTGAACCTTCAGAAATTGAAAGTTTCATACCATGTTAAACTACCACTTCCTCTATGAATCTTCTAGAACTAAGACTTTGATGCCATGTGAAGTACTAGTTTCCACAGAAGCTTTTGAGTAAGTGGTAATTTAATGTGAACTTTCTTATGGAACCAATTAACTTAAGCATCACTTGGATATACTTCTTGTTTTCTATTTTTAAAAACAGAAAATGATAGTAACCTTTATGTAAAATTCAAAAACTCTTTGAATTTCACTTTAAAAAGATAATAACTTTTAAAAACTATTTTTAAAAAAATTTGAGATATTAAAAAACTTTCGCTACCTCAAATTTAAAAAATTTTAAATTCATTTTTAAAGCCATAAGGTAAGTTCATACTCTTTTTATATAAGAGTAACTATATTTTATATAGAAGTTATAACTATTTTTATTTGTAAAAACAAAAAACAGGAACTGTATCTAAATGAGCACTTGGTTATTGGAGTGGCTCATTGTTTGCTTTTCTGTTTTTCTCAAGTTCTGGTTTGCTTTACTTGATACTCAATATATCTGGTCTGTCGGGTATACCGTTATTCATTGTTCTATGTTTCTTGTGTCTTGGTAGTTTGTTCTGGATTTTATTTCCTTATCTTGTGCTATACTTAGAACTAGTTCCCATTTATTTTGCATCAGGGGAATGAATAGCTAAGGTAACGTGTCAATGATGCTTTATGGATCTAAAATATTTTTTCATTACACACCTTCAAAACCATTTACTGCAAAGACATTGCTGAAATTATGCTTTGGGGCCGCAATTCTTGGAACTAGGCTTAGAGTTTATTGTCAAGATTGTTAGAATGCATTACTGAGTTTTCTTTACCAAGATTATGCCAAAATTCTGATTTATGAAATAGGGTATTTGCTGCAAACAAAAGAGAATTCATTTTCAGAGAAAACTCATCTTCACATAGTATATTGACATTCTATTATATTTTCATTCCATTCTTTACCAAAAAGCACTATAATGTCTAGTTGATTTCAGGTGGTGGTTCTATGGTTGGTGCCCTTGCTGGATCTACTCAACGTGAGCCCCTGGTTGTGGGAAAGCCCTCAACTTTTATGATGGACTACCTAGCAAATAAGTAAGTCTCTGAAATTCTGTACTTCTTCTCTGTTCTTCAGGTGCTTATTATCTGGGCCAGATCATGCATCCACTTTGATCTCTGCACTCATTATGGCTGCTAATTAATCATGCATTTTCTCCAGTAATTTGTTGTGCCTTGTTCATGATTAAAAATGAGGGAAACATTATAATAAGAGAGAGGATTTTGATGGTAAGCATCTAACCAACACATACAAATAAAGAACAGGTAAAAAAGAAAAGTACTAATGTCAAATCATGAATAGGTTAAGGTGTTTCGATAATTAGATAATATATTAGCAAAGTTGGTCAGATCAAACAAGGTAATTTAGATTTCTACCTGCAACTTTGATGACCCCATTAATGTTTGCATACATATTCCAATAAACATACATGCAATTATAACAAAAGAAACCAGATAGTATCCTCATTAAGGCTTCAGTTGGACCAGTGTCCTAACCCTGTGTCATAGGGCTTCAGTAGGACCAGTACCCTAACCCTGTGTTGTATGGCTTCAAAGGCACTGTTCTGAAGAAGTTTCTGAAGGCATTCACTTGCACATGGTGTACCTAGCTTCCTCGGATAATCCATATTAGTAAAATGCATGTGGGAGGACTTGAACCTGAGACCTACCATAAAAAAATGGTTAACAAGATCATGCTCTCAACTTTGTACTTGTTGCCTAGATGCCTACCTAACAGAAAATGTTGTACTTAGATACCTACCATCAAAACCCTCTCTCTTACTATAAATAAGTAGATAGTGGAGAACTTGAACACAAGACCTATAGTTAACTTGGTTATGGTATCATGTTAAGCTATTAATTTTCCTAAAAGCTTAAGCTGTTATATCATGCTCCAACATAAACAAATCAGATTCTATGGATTTTCTCTTTGATACTAGTCTTCTTGGTTTAACCAACGCCAGGTTTGGCATTCTCAAGTCACAAATATGCATGGTTGGGGATAGATTGGACACTGATATTTTGTTTGGACAAAATGGGAGTTGCAAAACACTACTCGTTCTCTCAGGTAACTAATTACTTAACATGTCTGTCCCCTTTCTAACTTCACTTCGCTTCATGTGTCATCTACTACAGGTCTTCCTTTTCTCTTTGTAGGTGTTACCTCATTGTCAATGCTTCAAAGCCCCAACAACTCCATACAACCAGATTTTTACACCAGCAAGATCTCAGATTTTCTCTCCCTCAAAGCTGCAACTGTATAAGCAGTCGACCATGTCAACATTTTTATAATATTGTCCCTAGGGACCGTCTATAATTTGTATCTCATCCAATATAACTGCATAGGTATAAAACCCCATTCAAATGTCCATGTATTTTTTGATTGACAATGTCATAAGAAGTGAACATGAAAAAAATGGCAGGCAGATGTATGCATTAGCTTCTGAAACTCAAGAAGAAATATATGATATATCCCACACACATTCATCCTTGTTTGGAAGGTGGGAAAAAAAGGAGAAGAGAATGTGGAATCTTGAAATGGTTATAAGATTCATGCACTTTCCATGTCCCCTTGCATCTTTCTAGTAACCCCATGAAGCATGATCCCAGGCAGCCTATAATTACACACACATCTGTCTACACCTCTGTGTCTTCTATTTAAGTTTCTTTACATATTTCTGATGAGTCGTTCTTTATAATTATATTAAATAACTAGTAATAATGTTAAAAGCTTCTAAGGTGGGGAATGGATATTATATTGAGCTCAAAATCTAGGTCTCTAAATCATATGGTCAAATCTAGATCATTGAATGAAAAAACAAAGAAACAAATGAGATGATACCAAAGTAGAAAATAATGAAATCATTTTCAAAATATTTTATCGGGCACGCAAATTGAAAACGTTCATTATAATTTTTCAAATTAATTTCTTCAAAAAAAAAAAAATTATAATGTATTTATTACAATTAAAGAGATCTCAATATTTAATCCGTTTACTTATTAAATAAAAATATTTGATTAATTTATTGGATGATACTTGATATCACAATTAAGTTGATATTTCTTTTGTTAGTGTGGAAATTAAGGGTTTGTTCTTCAATATTTTTAAAAATAATTATTAATTTTTTTTTTAAATATCTCTAAAAAATAGTTTTAATTGTTTATATTCTAAATTGTTAGGCCCTTTTAATACCAAGAGCCCAGATCAAAAAGGGCATGAGCAGTGGGTCCTATGTTAAGTAAGAGGCAAGCCAAAACCTATTGTTAAGTTGGAGTTATGGAAGTTAAAGCAACACGTCTGATGTGATGGCATCCCTATGGACGTACCACATATCCTACTCCAAAGACCGTGGTAATATGAGTAGGGTGTTACTAACGTAGGGAGAACACCGGTTGACTTTTAAGTTTTAACGGTAAACCCGCTTATTGCCACAAGGAGACATTGGTTGGCAACACTAAGTGAAAAAAACTTAAATTTATTCTAATAGTCAACCTATTTTGATAATAACTTTATTTTCTTTAAGTTTATTAAATATGTTTTCTAATTATATTCTAAAAAATTATTATCAAACATTTCATAACTTTTTATTACACTTAGACATTATATCTATTGCGAGGGTTATTAACATAGTTGTTTCAAGATTGATGGAACACTCATTTTGATACTTTCAATCTCGAATTTTATGAATTATCACTTTTCTAAAAAGTAATATAATTTTAATAGGCAAATAAATAAATCATATTAATAATATTAGACAAAAATATTTCAAATAATATAAAAAATACAAGATAACAAAAATCATTTTTACGAGGATCTTAATGAATTTATCGAATATTTTATGGTTAGAGATCTCATTTATAACAAAAGGTTCTAAAGCGTATTTAATCATGCTATCTAATATGCCCTACCCTTTTTTTAAAAAAAAAAATAATAATAATTTTATTAAATATTGGTGAAAAAAAATAGAAAAAGAAAATAGTAAATAGCATATTTCAAACAGTTTCAAGTAAAGAAGAATAAATACTTCTCCAGAAGCGTATCAGCCGGGGAAAAGTTGACAATAAATCGACTGATCAACTGTGATTTTACTGAGAAAATTGAATTCAAAAGCACTGAAACTCAACTCAGCCCCAATCCATGTGGACTGCGCCTGATCCCTAATTCCTCCAATTCCATTCAGATCCAACTCCTCCGTTTTCTCTAAACCCTCTCTAAAACCCACCCCCCTTCTTTTTTTCATTTCCTTCAGTTTCCTACTTGGGTTTCTGTATCCATTACTGGTACGTGAAATTTTCTTGGTTTCTGCATCTGGGTGCCCTGAATTCAGGCTTTTTGCTGCAAAAAGTCCAAGTAATTGTTGTGGGTTTTGTATGTTTCTTTTGGGGGTTACAGGAGTGACAGGTGGTGGTGAAGATGGCAATGGTGGAATGCAGCGTCTGCCATTCAAGATTCACAGCCACTGCTGCCAAGACCGTGTCAAAGGCATATGACAGGCATAGGAGCGACATCTCCTCCAAATCACGTGCCCTGAACATCCTTCTGGTTGTGGGCGATTGCATATTGGTTGGTCTACAGGTGATCATTCTCCTTCTCGGTCCTTATCATATATCAAAATTTCGTTGATGTTGTGAGAACTCTGAATTTGATTATGTGGTTATATTTATCATATCTTTTCTCAAAATTTTCTTGTCCAACACCAGCAATGTCATTCTCATATGTTTCCTTTTTCCGCTTAATTTTGAGTCTAGTGAACCTAATAATCATTGTTGGCTCATTTCCCATCCCAGGATTATTGGTAATTTAACATTGTATTAGAGAATTGGTTGCTCAAGGTCACTTGCGGGCTTGCAGCATGTTCAGGTCCTCACTAGCTTCATATATATTGTCGGCATATTGTCAAAGACTACGCATTTGAGCTAATTATTAGTTTATTACTTAAGTTTCACATGGATTTGTTAATTAAGATTTTCACAGCTAAAATGACAACTAAGTGTTGGGAGAAAATCCAAGGCGCAATAACACACAAGAAGAGCACTTGCCAAGGTAGTCCAGTTGCTTAGGGCGAACATTGGGAAGTATGGTCCCAGTAAGTGGCACATGGTCATAGGTTTGAATCCTATCACTGATGATATCCTAAATTTACCCGGTGCTGGTTATTGCGGGGCGGTTAGCATCACGAGGTTTGGGTCTTCATGAAGAGTCTTAAGAGCTTGACCATGAAATGTTCCTTGGTTATAAAAAAAAAACACACACACAAGAAGAGCATACACAAGATTTAGAGTAGTTCACTCTCAATGTGAGAGCTGCATCCACTTTGTTGTTTTAGATTTTCCACTACAATGAAAGCGAAAAGTACAAGGTATCTGATTCACACACCCTCTCTCTAAAAGATGGTTACCCTAATAATCCTTTATATAATGCAAAAATTAGGACAGATTATTTGCATGTGTAGAATGCCTAAAATACCGCTTAAAAAATAGGCTCAACACTAAGGCATACTACCTCACTACACCTCGGCTGCTTGATGATGTGATGATGTCATGTGCTGACACAAGGTGAAATCATGCTTCACAAGATAGTCGAAGGAAGTTAGTTAATAGTGGTACAACTGCCATTTTTCTTTTCTATTAAGGTATTTTTTATGCAATTACGCTTTAATATTCATTATTCCTTTTTCCCTTTCATGGTCTTTGGCAGCCTATATTGGTATACATGTCTAAGGTGGATGGAAGCTTTAAGTTTAGTCCTATAAGTGTTAACTTTTTGACAGAGGCAACAAAAGTGCTATTTGCAATCATGATGCTCTTGTTCCAGGTACTCTTTTAGTCCTTTAGCAAATTTTGTTCAGTTTTCCTCTTCTTTTTGGGTGTCAATTGCTTGTATTCCATGTACATTCATAGTTTGGAATAGAGAAAGTCTTGGGACTTAAAAATTATCAGGTCCTTAATAGTTTAAAAAAATTTCACTATCCATTGCAAACTACACTGTTAAGTAGGTCATTGTGATTCTATAATAAGTTAGTGGTTCTTTTAGTAACATGGTATAAGTACTCCAACTTGCTTTGACTAATTTAAAAGAAATTAAAATGACATAGAAAACTCTTTGCAGCAACAATAGGAAGAAAGAAAAATAGAAAGGGAACAAAGAAATGATGAATGTGGAAATAAGTACTAGTGATGGGATGGAAATATTGTCTTGGAGGCATGGCCTAGATCATAAGATAAGGGGGAACATGTGTTGTAGATGGTACACTCATGGCCAACAAAAATTGCCTTTGAGTTTCTAACTTTGAGTTCAAGAAAAATAGCAAATTATGTAGAGAAATTCATGAATCTCCATAGAATCTGTTGTATCATTTGGTTGATAAGCACTGCAAACTTACTATCTTCATGAGGTTTTCAACTTCTCTCTTTAGCTTCTTCAATAGCCTTCAGGACCTGGAGTAGCTATACTCTTTACTCTTTTCTAGTAAGTAGGGAGTTTTCATAAAGAGATTCCATGGGGATGTACATGTAATATACAATAATCACCCAAAAAAAAAAAAAACGAAAACAAAAGAAGCAATAATGAACCCCTTGCTTCATGTACTGTTGATAATGGCAATACAATTCATAGAAGATCTAGTACCCTTGCTCATGGCTTCTACCTTGCATAGGTATAGTGATCCCAAACCTTTCAGCTTCCATCCTGGTATCTCTACCCCCCATATGTTATCATATTTTGCTCCAAATACACCATGATATGACAAAGTGACCTGGCCTTGAAACTTTCTTTTTAAGCTTCCTGATAAGCTTTTTGTGCTGACAAGCCACAACTTCTGGTGCTTTCCCCAGGAGGACCTTGTCTACTTGAAATCTTAAAAAGATTATGGACCAAATATCCTGAACCAATGGACAATGCCAGAGCAGGTGATTAGCCGTCTCTTCATCCATTTTGCATATACAGCTTCAATATGGGAAAGTCATTCCTTTCCTTGAAGCTAATCAATAGTCAGGACATGGAATGCCGCCAAATGCAATATGCAACTTAAGAGTAGTCATGCTGGGGTACGCAGGACTATCAGAATCTCTTCAAGTTCATAATCCGAGTTCACCCCCCCGCCCCCCCTGCAATCTAATTATAAAAAGTGCTTATCAGAAATGTTCAAATGATCATTAACCTTACATTATTTGAGGATCTTGGGGCCATTACAGGGGATTGAGTTCCTGGCGTTTAGGCCAGGCTCTATGTTGAACAGCCTTTATATCCAGGCCTGGCACTTGTGATATATGCAAGATTGCTAAAAAAATTTTGGTTTGGTGGGTTCCTTGGCCCATGGCCATCCCCAGAGCTGGGGGAAATGCACTTTTGCACTTCTCTAGATGCTTTTTTAACATTTTAATGGATTCAAGTTTAGAGAACGATCTTTTTGTTTTGTTATCAACAACACTGACTCTCTCTATCTCTTTCAATTCCTGCAGGCTCGGCGTCAGAAAGTTGGAGAGAAATCCCTTCTCTCTATTTCTACATTTGTGGAGGTAAGAGAGTTCTGCCACTGCATTTATGGTTTTTTGTATGTAAGATGAAGCTAAGAGACTATTCTTTTATCATTGAAGTGACTTGAAATCTTATGAACTTTGTGTGGCTTTGGGCTGTTTGGGAATTTTTTTGAAAACAATTCTCTGATGCTTTCTAAAATAAAAGTCTGTTTGGGAACTTGGATTGTTCTCAACCTATTTTTTGTGTTTCCAAAATTTTTTTAAAATTAACTTTTATATATAGTGCTTTATTTTCCATCATTCTCCATATTTATACAATTATTTTTTGAAGTAGCCCCTAGGAAATAAGTGAAAATAATTGAAAACAATTAAAATATGTTATCGGAAAACAATCAAAAGAATTGCTTTCTATTAAAAAATTACCAAATTTGTTTTAAGAATCGAAGGCTATTTTTAAAAATAGTTCCCAAAGAGGCTCTTTGTTTCCATTTTAGTTTTTAACTCTACCTTTCTGTTTTGTTGCTCTTTTAAACTTGAGTTCCTCATGTGCTAAGTGCTAGAATTACTCTCAAAGTTTTTAATTCTCTATAATCTCAATGATGTCCTTTTCTTTCTTGTTTCCTGATCTCAATGTGGTCATTTCATGCAAAGTTGCCAAAGACTAGGACCGTAACTCAACCCTCCCTGACCTCTGCTTTGGCAAAAACCTGCAGTGCATAATAGCCCTTTTTCCCTCTTGCAGGCAGCTCGAAATAATGCGCTTCTTGCTGTTCCAGCTCTCCTTTATGCTATTAATAACTATCTAAAGTTCATAATGCAGGTGTAGTCATATTATATATTTTTACAAGTTTCTTTTACTATTCCTGCACCTATCGCATGTTGTACATCTTTCAGTATTTCATTTCTCTTAACTCAGCAAGAAAGATAATTCATAAGCTGTACTTCCTGTGCAGCTTTATTTTAATCCTGCAACTGTGAAGATGCTGAGCAATCTGAAGGTATCTTATTGCATGTTATAACTAGCAGTTAATAACTCTTTATGACATACTTTATAGTCAATGGTTTCAATTTTCAAAATTCTTGTTTGTCACATGGGCGGTGCTTGTCACTAGATGCCCTTGCCATTGGTTAAATGTGTTGAGACTGTCAAGAATATTTATTTAGCCAACACTGCTTACTGGCACAAATTTGGTAGTACAGTGATATATTTTTTTTGAGACTTGGTAGTTTCCTCAAAATTACGAATGCATGTTTCTGGGATGTGAGTAATTCATGATGGCATTACAAAGAGGATTTTATTTCAACCAAGGATTGTTCTTTTCATTATTCTTTAAAGAATAATACCTTAATCTTTTTTTTTTTTTAATAAATAATTTGTACTACTTATTTTGTTATGTTTTAGATGGTATGATGATCCAGTTTATAGTTTCCCAAGTTTTTTTGCTTATCATTCCTTTTGTGCTATGTTTCATCGTGGGGCAGCAACCAATTTGTGTTCAATCTTAAGTAGATTCATCTTTCTATATTGTTAAATCAAGCACACACTTACCATATATATACAATACAAATGGTATTCCTTGATATTTTCTCAACTTATTCCCTACGAAGATACTATCCACCTATGTGTAATGCCAAAGTTCTCAAAGTATTCTCCATATGTTTAATTGTTTCTAGAATTAGAAGAGATCTATCACGAGAAGGATTTATCCATGAGAAAATCTTAGCAGTTACATCCAATCACAAACTACACGAAAGTTGCCCTTTTTCATGGGGATTTATGTGGCCTGTCTTTCATGAAGATCTGGTCCTTCGAAAGACACTTTTAAGTCCATTTTGTGGAGGGTGGGAGTGCGACAATAAAATAGCACCTTTTGGAAAAATTGGGGAATTCCCATTTTTTATGGAAAATAAAAGTAAATAAAAAAAAAAAAATTCTAAGTGTCTTTCCTGTTTCCCTACAAAAAACACTCGAAATCACCTCAAATTTATTCTTAAAAAAACCGGTTTTCAGAACAAATTTTCAAAAACATTGTTTCCAGTTAAAAGTTTATCAAACAGGATTTTTAAGTTGGAAAATCATTTTATATTCTTAAAAATAGAATTGTTTTCAAAAACAATTTCCAAACAGGCTAATAGAAACTTGACAAAAAGTATAATACTACTTAAAAAGCAACTTTACAAAAGATGAAACTTAATATAAATTAATTACCATAAGTCCCAAGACAAACTTGAATCATTATTGGTGTCCTAAATTAAGGCTTGAGAATTGGAACCATCCTTTCCTTTTTTTTTCCTTGTAAGTTTTCAAGGGATATTTCTCATGTTGTTCCCCATCAACCCTGTGGTTGGCTTAGTAAGTGCCAAGGTAGTCTAATTCTTCTGTGCCACCGTTAGGAAACTCAAACCTTTCCATGGTTTCCATTTTATTCTTGGTCATGGACAATGTGAAAAAAGGAGAGAACCATACAAGAGTTTGATAATCTCTCTCTCTCCCTCCCTCTCTCTCTCTCTCTCTCTCTTCATTCCATTACCCCCTTATCTAGGATGTTTCTCTGACAGCATCAGCAAGCTGCTCTTTTGCCTTAATCCAGCAGTTGAATGTGAACAACCCAATCTGAGCAGACCTTTGTACCTTGTGGGCTCTTATACATTGTTAAGACAGGAAATTGTTACAGGTTAGGTACTGGAAGTAGCATCAGTTGAGCCTTCAAAATTGGGGTTTATGCTGCTTCATTAATTTAATTTATTTAAATTTGGAACTAAAATACCTGATTTATGAGATTTTTTTGAAATTCAAACATGTAACACAAAGCTAACATTATTGAAAGACCCACCTTTTCTTTCAGGAACTTTATGTTTCGACAGAATTTCCTGATAACTTTCTATGTTGTCTATGTTTTTTTTAATCTTATGCTGTGAAGAAACATCTGCAGGTTCTGGTCATTGCTGTTTTGTTAAAGATGATCATGAGACGACGCTTTTCCACAATTCAGGTTAGTTTGAGCATTAAGTATCTTTCCTTTGATCAAAATTGGATTGAATCTTTTGTGAAGGAGAATAGTTATTGTGAGCATTTGAGATTGCTTGTTTATAAATATCTTTCTGAAACATATTAGTTCTGGCTTATACATTAGACTGGTTCATGTTCTCTGACAGTGGGAAGCTCTTGCCTTGTTGCTCATCGGAATAAGTGTGAATCACTTGCGGTCTCTACCTGAGGGTACCACTGCTTTGGGTATTCCTGTTGCAACAGGCGCATACTTATACACGCTTATCTTTGTGAGTATCTAGTGAATTTATGCTATTGTTGACATTTTTGGTATAGTTAGTTTGTGTGATGATCCATTTTTCTAGGGGCACTTAGTGAATAACCTTAATTGGTCAAATCTCTTTAAACTGGTGGAATATTAAAATGTTTTTAATGTCCACATGTGATAATGTACAATATTTTCTCTAAACAATTTTCATATTTGAATACAAATTTTTTTATGTTTTCCTCCCTAGGATATTCTGATTGGGATTTCAATGTGTAAGCAAAAATTAGTTGCAGCACTGGGGGAAAGCTTTTATGTAGGCAGTATTTGACTTTGTTTCAGATTTTATATTCTTGGTACTGGATGGGGTATAAAATTAAGGAACAGCTACAATACTGAAGCTGATCAATAATACGTGCAAGCATGGGGTGATAATAGCTAAGGACATCTAATAGCTCTCTGAAACTCTCAGAAAAGTCGTAAGGACAGGAAAAACATAGAACACTAAATCTAAAGTACAAATAGAAATGACATTGATAAGTTTTTTTTCATGATGAGATGTTTTCTTGCTCACTCATTCCTTCTATAATCAGTGCAAATGTATGCTAAAATAGTGGTGCAAGTTGCATAATATGCAAGAATTGTGATTTGAGTGCATAAGGATGGATATTAGGTCTAAAGTATTTTGTAATTCATTAACCAACTCTAAGAAGAAATTATTAACCATATGAATAGCAACTTTAAAGGGAAAAAATGTAGATCATACCACTCACATACAATATTAGATAGAGGAAGCTCGTAACTGGGGCAAAACAAATTATGAAATACTGGTGTGCACTCTATGGAGCTGATATGCCAGAAATCTTCCCTTGTTCATTGCTAATATCAGAAGATCTGGGGGTTATGATTGCCATTCAAATTAGAGTTAGGATTTCTTAAACTGTTTAACATTTAAATGATATAGGCAATTTCTCTAAATAATTTACCCATAGCATTAATAAGATCAATATATATGTAATAATACATTTATATTGCACAAAGTATAAATTAAATGATAATATACTTATGCAATAGATTCGGATTGCATTGGACTGGGTTGCAATGCCACAATCCACAATCATGTGCAAGCTAAGCTTAGGGTGGGCTGGAATTCTCAACCCGAGCTTGCCCTTTTGTCAGGTTGGATTAACTTTGACTTGTCTAACTTGCTGCCCTAGTTTCATATGAGGACAAACAACACTGATGAAGATTGAACAACAGTGAAAAAATTTGGCTGGTATTTTTTTCTCTACTAAGAAACTGCAGTCATGAAGACAACATACTAAAAACATTCAGCTCTTACAGCTAAGATACTTCTTGAGGCAAAAATCATTATTTGTTTCTTTTCTTGCCACCTGACTTATTTTGTTTTGTAAAATAACGTATTTGTCCACCTTTATGAACATAGATATTCTTATACTATGTGGATTTTTCTCATGTCCTATTTTGTAAAATCAATGTGGACCAATCATAGCATGCCACATGTCTAATAAATATCATGTGAGCTTCATCATGATACGACCGATCACAGAATGCCTATTGTCTTAGTGCATAGTAGTGCATGTTCAACACCACTCTCCACTAACGTGACATGTCTTGCATCTCACCCTTGGTCTCCAACTCATGGACAGATGGGTGTCCTCCCTACATAGCTCTTATGCTGTAGTGTTGCATCATTTGAACTTGGAAGCCTATCTCCAAACATATTCCCTGGTCATCTGGATGCCAATGGAATATGGATGCCCATCTATGGATGGTGTCAACAGGATCGCTCCTACTATACCTCTTGGTGAAGGTGACACTATGTACACCTGAGAGGGTTAATTGTTTCACAGGTTTGCCAAGGTGGGATTCACATGCATCGAACTCATCTTAGCTAAAATGAGAGGGCATGTGTCATCTCCAAGAGCTTCAACATCATTATTTATTTTTTTTGATAAATGAGCACAAATTATATTAAAGGGCAAAAAGCCACAAAGCATACAGGGAGTATACATAGCAACCTAACCCAAAAACATAAAAACAAGCCCCCTCACCAGCCCTTAAGTAGCCGCTAGCCACTCCAAAAAGCCTAAAAGCGAAGAGGACTCCTCTCCCATATACACCCTAGCCCAATTCCACATCATTATTGATTCATTAATGTGGGAGTTACTATTTTGAAGCACTATAAAAAGGCACCATTTCTTGCCAAATGGGGAAGGAGTTTTCTCACTATCCTTGGTGCTTCCCTTGATTCCACTACCATCCTCTTGAACCCGCTCTTGCCTCTTATTTTGCTCCACCCATGTGGCTGATCTCCTAAAAATAAGAATCTACACAAACAGAATTTCATTCTACTCCATATTCCTTTTATACTCAAGTGTTGCTAACTTTAGGACATTGATTTTTTTTATTGGCTTTTTTTTATTTATTTAATGCTCATTTGGATGCACTTCCGGTATTCTTTTTTCAATTAGTAGTAACTTTTCTATAAAGTATAGTAACTCTTATACAGAAAGTGTGGACTTACCTTATGTTCTTAAAATATACTTTTAAAATTTTTAAAATTTGAGGTAATAAAATTTTTTTAACACCTCAAGTTTTTAAGTAGTTTTGAAAGTCATATCTTTTTAAGGTCAGTCTCAAAGAGTTCTTGCATTTTATACCTAATAAGTTTGGAGGCCCACGGAGGGTCGGAGGGGGATGAGCTTAGCTTTGCAATTATACCTAATAAGTTTGCCAAATTCAGTAGTTTTTTAGGGTTGCCAGTGGTGGGGTTTGAAAAGGAGATCATTGCTCTTTTGAGGAAAATGGAATCAAGGAAAGGAAATGGGATTAAGGTCTCAAGGGGAAGTAGGAAATCTTCGTCTTCTCGTCTGGAGAGGGAAATCCAAAAGCTTGAATTTCCGATGAATTACAATTGCTCTCCTCTCTCAGTTAGGGGGAAAGAGGAGAGCAATGGGGGTTTCTCTCACTTTGAGGTCACGGGCTTCTTCCTCAATTTGGATGGTGGTTTACACTTTTAGGAGGGCTTTGGGCAGTTTCTTAATACTTCTTAGGGTTTAACCAGTTTTCTAGCGGGTTGGGTTGGGTTGTTGTATGGGTGGTTTATATCAGCTTTGCCCGTTCTTCTCTTGCTAGCCTTTAGGCCATTTTTTGTATACTCTGTGTGTACTTGGCTGTGCCTTTTGCTAGCACTATTTTAATATATTTTCCTATTTACCTATCAAAAAAAAAAGAGTTCTTGCATTTTATACGGAACTTGCTATCATTTTCTGTTTTTAAAAATAGAAAATAAGAAGTGGATCCAAGCGACACCTTATTTATTTGTTTTTTTTGGTTTTATTTCGGTTTATATATATATTAGTTGTATATTTTTTCTTAATCTTTCATCATTTCCTAACTTGAAGACATTAATTCAGGTCACTGTTCCATCACTAGCTTCAGTCTTTAACGAGTATGCACTGAAGAGCCAATTTGAAACGAGCATTTACCTTCAGGTAAGGTCTTACCAGTATGTATCACTTATTGTACACTTGCTGTAGTCTGGAAGGCAGGTTTTGATAGTAAGACAAGGAGAGTCATGGCTGATTAATTTTATCTCATTTCTGCATTACCTTATGGTTGCCTCCCTGGTTGGGCTTATCCAAACCTACATGGGATCATAACTCAATGTGACGAGTTCATTATTATTCTTATGATCTGTTTAACATAGCTATAACTTTTAATGAAGTTTTTACAAGAAGATTTGCAAAGAAAAAAAATAAAAAAAATTCCAAAATCTCTTTCCAGTTACTTTTCTACTTGAAGCATCTAACCCCCAATTTTACTGAAGAGAATTCCGAACCCTAAGTTTCTTCAACTTTAAAAGTTCTTTAGTATGAAACTAAAATTCACAGTAAAACACCTTCATAGTTAGAAAAAGCTTTTAGGCAGTCCAGAAGCTCTGCGATAGGAGGTTCTTTCTTTTTGAAAGCATTAAATGCCCACATTTAAATTCATTGGCTTTATATACCTGCATGCTTAAGAGAGTTAACTGTATCTTTCGCAGAACTTGTTTTTGTATGGGTATGGTGCTATATTCAACTTGCTAGGCATTATTGGAACTGCCATTGTGAAAGGTATGCATCAAATGCGCATTCTGTGTTTATGATATTGAACCAGAAGTGTTCTCATGCATGAGGTTTATGATAGGACAAAACATTGTAAGGAGAACATAATATCAATTTTTTTCTTGTCAAGAACATGGTATCAATTACCCATATCTATGTTTACATCAAGGGAAGATTTATTTGTGTTTATTTGCTCTTGATTTGATTACCGCAGACTTGTCATCACACACATCATATTTATTATCTTAATCGATGTGTTGGAAGTAGTCATCTTTCTGGCATAGCTCATTGGTTGGTTGGGTCAAGTGATTCAAGAAATTGCAAATGGGCACTTGTTTGCATATAGTAATTGTGTGATAAGCTCAATGCATGATGCTCATTTTCCCTTGGATAGTGAGTGGTAACATGTGGCCTCCAGCTCAAAGCCTGGCCAAAAAGAGTATGGGAAACATGACAGTCTGAAACCAAGTATTATGATTCCATTTTGCTTGGGGTTTGGTTTTTCTCTTCAACCAAAAATGTGCCAGTAGCAGCACATTTCAATGTTTCATTTTGGGTACTATTGCTCAATTATAGGTTCTTGCCAGATATATACACAACACATAAATAATACAAATTCTATAAACAAAAAAGTATTTGTCTGCAAAGTTCTTGTAAATTTCTAGAGTTTCCTAGTTTCAAACACATAAACAAGTATTGTTAAATTGCACTTGAAATTACAGGAAATAGCAGTCATGCATGATTGAGTAACCATGTAATTGGGACATTTTCTTCGCACAATATCAGTATTTTTTTTAATCTCTAAATAATGTATTAAATTGGTAATGCAAAAACAGAAATAGACAGCCAAACCACCAAGTATAAGAATTAAAAATTATGAAAATCATGAAATGTATGTTACTACACTTGGCTTAAACAAGTAATAATCCTTAAGTGCCACATTTAAGTATTTGATGTAGTTATGTAAGTGGAAGCTGTGATACCAATCATACCATTTATTATCCAAAAACAGTAAAGATAGGGCTATCACAAACAAAATGACCAACACAATAATCAGAAGGAAGGATTAAAGGCCTTCCACCAAATAAATATCAAAAAAAAGGGAAAGGGAAAAGATGGGAAAGAGGAACAAAAAAAAAAGCCACCCAAAACTACCATGTAGAACCAAGCCTAGAAGTATCAGGGGGCATTAGCCAATCCATCAGTTTCTTGGTTTGCCACTTTAGACTTCCATGAGAAGGCAAATGGTTATAATTCAAGCAAAGAAAAAGGATTAAAAAGGAAAGTTATTTAAAAGCCTTTGGGCCTCTTGGTTGTGCATCCATCTGAGTTTAATTATGTCTCTAATCTCAGTTTAAATATTTTAGGCCCTAGTAGCTTTAATATCCTGCAAGGACATTCCAGGGCTACCATGCTTCTAATTTTCAACAATGCAGCACAAGGGATCCTGTCTTCATTTTTCTTCAAATATGCAGGTGAGCGCTTTTTTCTGGACCATTCTTATTTTCTAGTATGTGCCAAATATGTAGGTGGATGTGTAGTTCTATTATGTGCTCTGTTTGTTTTTTACTTAAGAATTTGTTTGTGTGAAGATGATATTATGGGGCTTCTCTTGGAATCTACTTTCACACAAATAAAAAACAAATGTTTGAACAATAATAAAAGCCAAATGTAGTCTGCTTCTCCCTTCTTCCTCTCAGATTTGGGCATGCCCTCTCTCTCTCTCTCTCTCTCTCTCTCTCTCTCTTTCTGCGTGTGTGTGTTTTTCCTTTTTCAAATAAATAATTTCTTATGGAAAAGAGGATGAACTATGGAACTTCAGGAATTGGTTAGCTTCAGAACTGTCCATGAATCAAGGGCAAAACAGAGTAAGCTGCCCTCTTGTAGTCTATTTAATTAACTCCCTGCTTTGAGTATACGAGGCTTTAGGAAGAAAGATAACTGTCTCATACATTATTGTCAGAAATGACATGCCATTGTTTAAAAAGAGGTCATAAGAGATCACTGCAGGTGCCTCAGCTATATAAAATAACAATTAACAGCCAACAACTTGGCTATCAAAATGAAAGGTTTCTAAATTAGTTCTACATTTTTTTTTTTTTTACCTTTTTTAGTCTTTTCTTTATAGAAACAAATATCAAATATGTTTCAGTAATGTTTTATTAAAAAAGTACTGTTCCAAAATGCCTCCCCTGTACACTTTCTTGATAAGAAGCTTCTTTGATACATAACAGATACAATTTTGAAGAAGTATTCATCAACTGTTGCCACAATTTTCACGGGCATAGCATCTGCTGCATTGTTTGGCCATACCCTGACTATAAACTTTATCTTGGGAATTTCTATTGTATTTATCTCTATGCACCAGGTAACTGACACTGTAATTTTCCTTTTTGTTTTGGAGTCTTGGTTATAATTATTTTGCCTGTTTGAGTTACTTTAACTGCTGCTTTCAAAAGGCAGAAGACAAATGAGAGAATGGATGAGAGAGTTGATTGACCTTTCAAAGGCTTGGCTTATGTTTGTTTGTTTGTTTGTTTTCTGTTCAGTTCTTTTCACCCCTTTCAAAGGTTAAGGATGAACCAAAAAATGGCTCTTTGGAAATGATAGATAGTCAGAAGAACCAAAGGTATGCGTCTGTCTTCTTTCTCTTATTTATGTACTACATGTTAAGTTTGCATGATTTTGAGGGGCAGTTCATTAGTGGAATCCCAGCATGTGTTGGACATTGTGCATTGTGGAGCCATCCTCCTTAGCAAAGCATCTTTGCTTTCTAGGTTACTAAACCAAGATATGGATAAACTTGAAGAATCATCCTTGCCTATTCTTTACAATAATGACACCAAGTTTAAGCCTTTAGGCCTGCCCCAAAGTGAGCTTTGAGGAAACGGCCTTGGGGCATCTCCAAGAAGTTGAGTTCACCAGAATCTCATGCCTCAAGATTTGAGGCTTTCGGGCTGGGCCAGCTTGACACCTTTAAGCTCATCTTATGTCTGAAATATGCACATTATACACTAACCAAATATGAGGGTTCTATAAAACAAATTGGGTCTTAATTCATTTTATTCTTTTAGCTTTCTAGTTTATTTCTTCAGAATTCTAGATCTCTGTTACACATGAATCACAACACACCTATACCCTCCTTGAGGTTTCCTTGTAATCCTTACTGATTTTTCTTCTAAACAACATCATTATTTGTGCTGGACTTACTTTGTCTTTTTATATACTAATCATATATAAAAGGATTCCTAATTGATGGGCTCTGTATTCATCTTGGCTATTAAAATCATTGTTTTAAAAACTGGACCGGACTGGATGGTCTGACTGTTGGCCAGTGACCTTTCCGGTTTGGTCCACCCTTTTGGCCCAGTGAGCTATTAAACCAACCTCAAACCATTGGAACTAACGAATCAAGTGAACTAGCCGATTTGTAATGAACTGAATGCATGTTGTTTTTTTTTTTTTTTCCATGAGAGAGAGTTAGAGAGATGGTGGGAGTGGGAAGATTGCTGGCCGGTGATCAGCAGTCACGCTCGAGCTGCTACCGGCGGTGAGGTGGCCGTTGCTCAGGGTAGGCGCGGGTATGGTGGGAGAGGGAAAGAAAGAAAAGAAAAGGGTGAAGAGGAGGAGAAGAAGAAGAAATGGAGAAAAAGAAAAGAAAGGGGGGGTGTGGCTAGGGATGGGTGAGAGAAAGGGAAAGAAAGAAAAGAAAAGGGAAAAGAGAAGAAGAAGAAAAGAAGAGAAAAGGGGAAAAAGGGCCCCAGTGGGGGGGGAGGGGGGGGGGGGGGTGGGTTGGTGTGGAGGGGAGCGGTTGGTGATAGGAAGAAAGGGTTTTGTTTTTTAAATGAATGGTGGAGATTAAGTATGAAAATGGAGGGTCCAGATGGGTCCTCTAAAACATGATTGAATTATCTAAAATGGGTATAAATAAGTTTAAAATTTGGATTTTTTCAAAATACATTTACATTTATTTTTATCATTTAATTTGATATATTAAATATAAAAATAAAATATTATTAAAAAATTTAATTTTATATATATATATATATATATATATATATATATATATATATAATATTATATAATTTCTTATAAATATTTTTAATTTTAACAATACATAAATTATATATTTATGATGTCACTGATTTGACTGTTGTTCAACCATCAATCCAACCAGTGAATCGACAATTTTTTCGATTTAGTGACCGGTCTGGTTCTGAAAACATTGATTAAAACATGCCTGAACATGCTTAGGATGGACCAAATTCTGAAGTTCATGGGGATTGGTGGTCCAAAATATTTTGTTCTTTACTTCAAAATATCATAAGAATATGTATAATGCCAAAGGTTTTTAATTGTATGAATAGATATTAAATTTGAATTTCTCCTCTTTGCCATTCATATAATATATCCTCGATCAGTTAATGTGTCTAGACTCTTGCATAGGCTCACCATTTGCCTCAAGTGGTCAAGGCCCATCAGAACTTTTGGGCTTCACCTGCCCATAGATTTCTCCTTATTTTAATACTTACAGCTTTCAAGTTATATAATGGAATGCCAGATGTGGATGTGGAAAGTTACTCCTCGGTTACCTGCAGCAAGTTCTTGCAATACAAATTTCAACGAACTGAAGATGAAATTCGGATCTGTCATGGTTTATAGCCTTGAAAGTTTCTAAATATTTTCATTTTAATTTTTTTATTGGTCACAATTGGATTAAAGAAACTATTGTTTGAACCTACAAAAGTTTTAACTATATATGTATAATTTATATTATTTCTACTCTCTTCCTTTTTCTAATTTAGATATGAAAATATGTTCAAAAAATCATTAATCTGATCATAATCACCAATACTGTTTAATTTACATTTTGGGTTGCTCAATTAAACTGTTTGAGGGAGTTGATGGAGATAACAAAAACAGGATTGTAGTTTCAATGGTTATGATCACTTGTTCATGCTAGTTTTTCAGGAATCTCCTCAGTGGTTGGCATCAATTAGCATTATAATAATACAGCTAACACACTGACATGCTGATTAACTTATTTTAATTCTTTTTCTACTCCGGGCAAGTAGCCAAGTTCCCAAATTCCATTACCAGAAAGTCCTCTTCCTTACATCAAACTTGATTTCATTTTCAAATGGAAAAGAAGCATCAAAGATTCAAAATTTATTTACATACCTAAAAGGTGATAAACTCATACTACTGTTTTTCCAGGTCTAAGGATGCGTCCTTTATAAATATGGCAGCTGGGGCGAACGAAGATGTAAGAACCTTCAGCTACAGTTTTTTTTAAATTCTATTAAAGGATTTGTGTTAATTTTTTTTTTTTTTTTTTTCCTTTTCCATTTTCCAGGCTAGTCATCGTGTTGAACCTGATGAGAAAGCACCACTTCTTCCCATATAAAATTCCAGGTAAGCATCTGTGTTTTGTTTTCCCAATTCATAAAACATTATTGTTGCATTTGTTTGACCACCATACCTTCACCTAGTTGAGGCTTCTCTGAAGTAATTACCTGCACTTAAATCAACTAGTTGGAAATCATCATTTAAGGAATAATTTGTTGAGAGCAATCAACAACCTTTAACCCTTAGGTTTAATCAGTATTTAAAAGAGCTAATGCTCCTAAGTCAAACCACTGTTAAGATAGCAGAGTTAATGGATGGCACCACATACCAAATACCTAGGCTATAACCCTTGTCGCTATTGCTACTTTGATCATATATTTGCTAGGATCTGTGTAGCTCCTTTTGGAACATGGCTGGTCAATGCTGTCCAATGATCTTTTTGCTTTCAATACAAGGTAGTCCAGTAGAAAATAGCAAGTAGGGAATCATTTAGTGTTAAAAGAGTGTTTCCATCACTTTCAATCATGCTGGATTTCAGGGAAAGTATGTGTATTTCTGTTATTTAGCAACCCCATCAGGTTTTATTTGGTCTTGACTGCCATGCTTTGGGAAATTACTTTATAATTAGTATCTATATTCTATCATACCCGGATCCTTCATCTTTACGCAATGTAACCGTGTAAAGGCAACACAACATAGGTGAGGGTATGGGATCCTTATCAAATACTCCTACTTTTCTCTGAATTTGACTATTTGATATTTGATTGATTGATTTTTTTTTTTTTTTTTTCAATTTTCTTAGCAGATAATTACATCGAAAAAACCAGTGGTCTGAAAGTGGACTGTCATAAAAATATGTGAGGATAAAAAAGGAAAAATAGAAAAGGAGTTCTCATCAAAGATATCTTTGTTTTGTTATTGATATTTAATTAGTTTTTTTTTTTTTTTTCCTTTATCCTTGTTACTATGTCGTATTCAAATGTCTGTACTTCTTGTCGAAACCTTTCTAAGCTGAATCCCATATCCTAAACTTGTAGATATAAAGGATCAAATATCTAGACCCATATCCATACCTGACACTCGCACCCTGAACCCATGCAACATAGATTTGTATAGGCGACAACTCTCGTTAGACTTTTGACTGCATGTCTCAGAACTCAACAATTATGAAACTAGTCCTAATCAACAAAACAACCAGAATACCCATAAGCATGAATGAGAAAAACTGATGAGGTAGAAGTTGTATTGCTAGGTGTGTGGTTGGATACATTTCTTATTTTCTGTTTTTAAAAACAAAAATTAGTAGTAAATTTTATATAAAATACAGAAACTCTTAGAGATATACATTAAAAATGTAATAGTTTTTAACATTGGTTTAAAAAAATTAAGGTATTAAAAATTTTTTACTAACTCAAATTTTAAACTTTTTGAAAGCAAATTTTAAGGATAGCGGGTAAGTATACTTTTTGTTTAAGAGTTTGTGCTTTTTATGTAACTATTTTTAAAAACAAAAAACAGGAAGTGTATTCAAACGGCCACTAGAATTCTTACTTCTGCTGAGAAATTGATCTTACTTTGTTTGACAAAAACTTTTGAGAAATTGATATATGATATAATGTGGAAAAGAAGAACCAATCTAGGTTTAAATGTGAGAATTCAAACAAAGCTGTAGTCTGGCCAACAGAAAATAAATAGAACACCTAATATAATAACTAGCTCCCTCACATATAGATATTACTCGCTAAGGCTTGTATGGTTTTAAAGCGTGTTTACATATTTACGAGAAACTTACTATATATATAATGTCGGGAACTTCTTTTTCTAGCTCTTATAGGAGATCTCGTACCTAGATACTATGTAAAATGTCTCTGCACTAATTTTGCAAGAAATAAAAACTATGATATGCTAACAGTTACGAATCAAATCTTAAGTGCTGGATCCCCTTGGAGTAGGCTAAAATGAGGTAAGGATGGGTGCATGATAAAGGCATCAAAGGGTTTGCATTCATCGACTGGTGCCTTTATGAGTTGTAGAAGCTAGGGGGAAAAAATGTTCCTAAGCTTCAATATGACAAAAGAGCTCCAACAAGAAGACGGTAGACCATATTTAACAAATAACAAAAATCATATACAAAAAAACACGAAAATGTCATTTCATGAAATGTTATTCCACATGAACATTTCACTGGTTTGTCCAACATATCAGTGCATCTAACTTGGCAAAAACTTGCCAAAGTAGGAATTCTTTTACTGTTGCATGAATGAGGACATTTTTCAGATACATGCACTCAACCCTGTGTTTTATTTTTCAAAAGAACATTGATTCTTTTCTCAAGAAATTGTGAATGATGAATGATCCCAAATAACCAAGAAGCAGTACATGAGGGGGCTTATGAAAAAGCCGAAACAATAACAATCATGCAGGTTTAGAAACGACAGAATCTGGCAAATATATCAACTTATCCTTCCATCAACTTCATTTGACCATAATTTGCTTTCCCACCCTCCTTTTCTGTTGCTCTCAATCTTTTTGGTTTATTAAGATTGTCATACTAAGCATAACTCCTGGCATAATCTCTATGAATTCCCTTTTCAGGAATGCTGTTTGACAGATGACATTCTTTTATCTGGACTCATCAGGAAGTTAAGCAGATGAAAGCCAATTTCAGTAAACCCGAGAAATTCTCTCTTCCCTTCAGGGATCTCTTCATATCCATGGTAGTCCACCACCATCCTCAGTGTTTAGCCCTCAGTAACCAGTACATACAGTTGATCAACTACACGCTTTCTGCTATACAAAAGGTTTTTTATACTGAGTCATAGCTTTGTATCCAACCTTAGATAAGGCATATAAAATAATTATTCCGTATTTTAGCTCTACTCTTGTTAATTTTCTCGACAAATACTATATCACTAGCAAACATCAATATGATAATCGAAAATTCATTGTTCTTCAACGTTGTTGCAGCACTGATGAGTTGTCTTCATGAGTTGAATCCTGAAATGGTTTGTTGCAATTTAGAATGTCTCCTTTGTTCTAGTATGGTAGTTCTAAAGTGCTTTTCCCCTCCATTCATTGGCTTTTAGGATCTTGTTAAACAAATTGGTCCATTCTTAGCCGTCATCATGTCGGTATCTGATATATAAAAGCTTGTTAAATGACCAACTTTCTTAAAAGCTCATGCTTTTCACATATATTAAAAGGCTTGTTGAGTCATCAACTTTCTTAAAAGCCTAAGCTTTTCATTTAGGCCCAAAATGACTATGTTGGAATATTCATCAACTCGCATGAACAAATAAAAAAGTTTGTGTTAACAAATAAATAAACGGGGGAGATTCAAACTCGAAACCTCTTATAAGCTAGAGCTCAAATATCTAATCGAGTTATTGACTTTTTTAAGGTCATATTTGCTCGATCGGATATAGTATGAAATGAGATAAAAGAATGGATATTATATTTGATCATATATTTGATAAGGAAAACACACTTACCAAGAATTGTGATAACTCAGCGTTATAATCAGACAAATTTTTAAAATCACGAGAATTGACAAATCTAACACATAATATTGATTATGATAAATAATATTAGAGTCGATCTTTCATGACTTATGAAATTTCATACATATAAATGAGTAAATGTGATATTTCACATATGGAAAAGAAGAAGTTCACAAATTTTGAAGGACTAGAGACTTTTAATCAATTCCTAGTATTAAATACCTTGATTTATAAATAAACAAAAGGAATAACCTAACTATGGAATATAAAAAGGTTAATTTAAACAAGTTGAAAGATGATAAAATTAAATAAAAAATAAAAAATACATTGAAACAATTTTTTTCTAAAACATTCTTATTATAATGAGAAAAGAGGAAAAGTATTTAAAAATAAAATAAAGTTCTAAATTTAAAAAACAATTATTAAAAAATCAATACCTTTCAAGAAATGTGAATTAAATGGGGCTTCAAAAAACCAAGAAATAAAAATAACTAAAAAAAACACAAAATAAAATATAAAATTACAAAACATAGATTATTAATACAAAGAAGAAAAAAAAATCCATAATAAAAATATTTTATTTTTGTTTTTTTCAAATTGAAAAAATTATGTCTTTTGATCTTAATAACTAAGTGACAAATAGATTAAAAGAAAGAAAGAAATAAATAAAATGTATACGTGTGACGTGAACATTGATATACATGTATGATTTTTCACACATCTAATAAGAACTACATTAATTATTTTTTTAAATTTATAAAAAGTGTTAAAATAAAGTTGTTTTAGTAATTGTTTTAAAATAGTACGTTCATTTCTCCTGAGCCTTTAACTAATTACAATTACCTTTTATTGACTTGAAATTTCATTAAATATCTTCTTTATCATTTTTATTTGTTATTTTCACTTATCTCTAATCAAAACCCGAAGAAATTTGATGAAATTTATTAGATTATGAGTTCAATTATTAATTAAAATTAACGAAAGCAAAAGTTAGGGTTCAAAACCCTAAGATTGTGTTTTGTTTTCAAAAAATACTAAGAAAAGAAAAATAAAGTTAAAGAAAATAATTTTTTTATATTTGGTTTTTACATGAAAAATATAAAAGAAAGTCACATATAATTAAAATTAATTAAAAAGTTATACATTTTAAAATTATTTAGTCTTTATATAAAATAAGAAAAATAAGTGAAATGAATTTAAAATAACAAATAAAAATAATTTATTAATTTTAAATATATTTTTTATTTTTCTTCAATTTTTATCTTTTTAAATATTAGTTCTAGTATTATGAGTACCATTGTAACGAGGACATGACATTTGTAGTATTAAGTCATAGTCCTAATAGGAATTTGGTAAATGAAAATTTTCAATTATAAGTTTAAGTTTGAGGTGTGAAATGATCATTATGCCCTTGAAATGAGTTTTGGGACGTGACAAATACGTCATGGGTTTTGAGTTAGAATTATTTAGTTTGAGTTTAAACTAAGTTTGATTCTGTCTAGTACCGAATAAATCATGCTACTTAATTTATTAAAAATTAGACCTAAAATCATTAATTATATTTGTAAAGCAATTAAATGGCCCCCTTGAAGTTATAATATGTGTCGTTTAGTGCTCCCTTCTCCATGCCAAAAGACAAATATGAAGATGTCTTGACCCTCTTTTTTAACTTTGGTAATTGCTCTACACTATGATACACACATTCAAAACAACTGCAAAGCTTTATTTTTATAAATTATATAATAATTAGAATAAAAAAAATAATGGGATAAATTATGGATTTATTTGGTAATACTTTTTAAAATAATTCTTAAATATTTGTTTTGTAGAATAGTTTGTATCTCATTAATTTTCAAGAATAAAATTTTATTTGAAAATTCAAATATGAAAAACCATTTCACGACTTAATATTATATATAATATAAAAGTTTTTAAAACATTTCTATATTTTCAATTGTTTTGAACGATATTTAATAAAAATTTAAAAATACTTTAAACTTGTTTTAAAACATAACTTGTTTTCTAATTCAATCAAAATTTTACAACACGTGCTAAAAGTTTTATTAATAAATAATTACTTGAATTAAACGATTTTTTAGAAAAATATTTAGAACCTATTTGATAACTGTTTTTGAACTTTTTTTTTTTTAAGAACAAAAAATCATGAAAACATGTTTAATAACCAAAAAATTATTTTTTATGTTTTTAAAAGTAAAAAATAATATGTTTTTAGAAAATATATTTTAATTATTTTCTGATGATTGTTTTTAAAAATAATTATATAATCATGTAAAATAGTTTAAAATAAAACAATAGATATAAAAATTATTCTTAAAACATATTTACAAATATTAAAAATAGATTAAAAACATTTTAGGTTTTGAAATAAACTTTTATTTTATAAAACATAAGAGAATTGTTTTAAAAAATTATTCTTAAAAACTATTGTCTACAATGGTTTTAAAAAATAATTATCAAACATGACCTTACTGTTGTAGCTTTCTTGTATTATGATATGAAAAAACTTCCCATTAATTAAGATAATTAATATTTCTAATAAGCTTAAAATGTCAATAAATTGAGTGAGAAATTTTGGATTTAACACAATTTTTTGATAATTATTTTCTAAAATAAATCTAAGATATATACATATATATATATATATATATTTTTTTTTTTTTTTTATATTGGAATTAAGTCCTCAAGGATTGTTCTAAAAGACTGATTTTTGGAAAAAAAGTTTCAAAATTTTTTTCAAGTGCTAATATTTTAAAAAATTTGTAATTAAATTTTTGTTTTTATTTATGAAAATTTATTTTAAAAAATATAGAAATTACAAATAATTGAAAAACTGGAAAAAAGAAGAAGAAGAAAAAACCCTTTCCCATCCCATTTCCATTCATTTTATCAATTATTTATTAATAACAAAATAATAAATTTAAATGTATGTATTTGTTCACAACTTATCATTCATTTCTTAATCTTTATTATTTTTAGGCAAATTTCTCCTGAATGTGCTGAAGAATTATGGCCCCTCCACTTGGCGATTAATTACCGCTTTGCCATCAGCTCCTCCATTTTCTTTCTCCTTCCTCTTCTGCGCCCTAATTTTTTGCAGAAGAAGAAGATGGAGTCGGAGGACGATATGCACGACGCCAACGATGCCGAGTCCCTCGACGACTTCTACAGCGGCGAGACTGCCGCCGACAGCGACGACCTCGACGCTGCCGACTACGAGTTCATCGACAACTACTCCGATGACTCCGATGACCTCACCTCCCACCGCCACCAGGTTTTTTTCCTTTCATTTTTTATTCATTTATCTTTAATTCCATCCATTGCATTCCTTTTCCATTGATTGGGATTTTTGGATGGTTTTGGGGTTAAATTTTGGGATTTTGTTGCTTTGTATTGGCTATTTCTCACAATGTTCGATCTTCTTTTTTATAAAATTCGTTCCCTGATTATTTGTGTTTTAATTTGATGATTTTTGTTCCATTTCTGTTGATTAGATTATTTTTATTTATTTTTATTTTTTTGTGAATTTTGGATTATCCAGGGGTGGGTTTGTTGTATTAATTTGATTGGTTTTGGGAATTTGTTTTTTTTTTTGGTTTCTGATAGGCTTGACTTTGTTTTGGCGATTTGCACAATGTTCATTCTTTTGCTTGTACCTTTTTTTTCTAGTGTTCTGTGTTTAATTTGATGTATTTCGCTCCGTTTCAGCTGATTTGGTTTTTGCTTTAAGGGGTTTTGGATTATTTTGGGGTCGGTTGATGTTAATTTGATTGATGTTAATTTGATTGATTTTGGGTTTTGTTTTCCTATTTTTCTATCTTTTGAGCTTGACTTTTTGGTGATTTTGCAAAAACATTCGCTCCTTTTCTTTTATATATTTCATTTAATAATCACCTGCGTTTAATTTTCTGAATTTTGTTCAATTTTTGTTTGGTCTTTCTTGGGTGATTTTGAATGATTCTGAGGTTTTGTGTTGGGTTGGTGTTAATTTGATTGGTTGTCTAATCATATGTGCGAATTTCATTCCATTTCTGTTGATCCGCTTCATTGTTACTTTGGAAGTGTTTTTTAAGGTGGCTATTGCAGGAATATTGGATGATTTTGGGGTTTTTGGTGGCCGGTTAATGTTAATCTGATTCATTTTGAATTCTTTTTTCAAAATGTATTCAAAACTAGTTAGTATTTAATTATGATCTTGTCTTGATTTGGGAAGTATCTTTTTAGAGGGTTATTTTTTCCAATTTTGCATGGTTTTTGGCTTCCTTTTTGTGGTGGGTTGATGGTAATTTGGCTGATTTTGAGATTTTGTATTTTGGTTTTCTTATGAGGGTGACTTGATTGTGATAATTTTGCACAATGTCATTCTGTTTTAGTAATTTGTTTGATTTTGAGCTTGGGCAGATTGTGTTGGGGCTAGTTTATTTTAATCTGTATAGGAATTGAACTTAGTTGATTTATTGAAGCTGTGCCAGTGCTTAGGGATGATATAGCCACATAGGAAAATGTTCGTTGGTTTAGTAAGACATGGTGATTGGTAATTGGTTTTTTGCTTTGTCCATCACAGAAAAAAAAAAGCACGAGAAAGGTTTTCTGATAACTTATTAAGGTCAAGGTTGGGACTCTGCAGGGTTTTGCATGTCTTTAGTGTATTTATTGCATTTTCTTTTCTGAAGCTGGGTTTCTAAGACCAGCTCGAGTAGAACGGGGAAGAAAATTTTGCAATTGAATTTTGCTTCACTTTCAAACATTGAATGAGCGATAGGTTTTAAGTTGTTACAATTGGTTGGTGAAATAATTTTTGGTTTAAATTCCTCTAACACCCTCAAAGCATTTTGCTAGTCCTGTTTACCACATTGTTTGCCACATGATTAATGAAGCCCATTGATCTAGTTCCCATTCTATTGTTGTTGATTTTACATCTAAATTCTTACTGTTGTGGTTTCTTGTCTCAGCAAAACTATACCATTTTGACTGAAGCAGATATTCGTCAACGTCAAGAGGATGATATTACAAGGATATCCACTGTCCTCTCTATATCAAGGGTTTCAGCTAGCATCCTTCTCCGCCACTATTATTGGTAAAATTCTGTGAACGATGTGGCATCTCTTCACATTATCCATATGTTTCAGTCTATTGTTTCAATGGCTATATGTTCATTATGGTTGATGCCTAGTGTTCTTGGTGCTGGATACTGATGTGCATGATATTTGCATTCAGGTGAAGTAACATTAGTTTGTTTATTGGGTTTCTGTCCTGTTATACTGTACTCTTCATTGATCATGTTCTTTTCCAGCAGGCTTTAAGTTATGATGTATTATGGTGTCTTGATGTTCTAAATAAATTATGTTTTTTTGAATGCACAGGAGTGTCAGTAAAGTGCATGATGAATGGTTTGCAGATGAAGAGAAGGTCCGAAAGGCTGTTGGCTTGTTAGAGAAACCAGTCGTTCAATTCCCTAACGCTAGAGAGGTGAGGACACACATTTTTTAAGGCAATTTAATTAATTAATTGACTTTTGTGTTTTTGCCTGAAAGTTAGGAATGTGATCAACATTTTAAGTGACCGAATCTCTGTGCCATCTTCTTTCTGTGAAGTTCGTCTGATATATGTTTATGTTTTGACAGCTGACTTGTGGGATATGTTTTGAAAACTATCCTCGTGATAGGATAAGTTCTGCTGCTTGTGGTCACCCTTTCTGTGGTACATGCTGGGCAGGTTTGTGTTAGTTTACTGTGACATATATCCTATTATCTCAAGAATATTAAGTTTACTCCTCTAGGAGAACAAAATAAAATAAAATTCATGCATCCGTTATTGATGGTGTTGTTTCCTATCTGTTTGGTGATTTGTTTTGAGGTTATCTTTTCCTCTTCTTCTTTCATTAAAATGGTCAGTTATAGAAAAATGTCTAAATTTTGTCATTGGAAATGTCTGTTATTGATGTGATTTTCCTTTGAATTTCCTAATACTTATCTACTAATCCTTATGAATATCAGAAAGTTATCTTTCCTGAACTTGTTATAGTCTTATTTGAATTGAAATTTTGTTCAAAATTTTAGTGTTGTTTTTGTATTATTTTATTTTCCATGCAGGTTATACTAGTACAGCAATTACTGATGGTCCTGGATGTTTGATGTTGCGCTGTCCTGATCCAACCTGTGGTGCTGCTGTTGGTCAGGACATGATAAATTTATTGGCTTCTGATGAAGACAAGGAGAAGTATTCTCGTTACTTTCTTAGATCTTATATTGAAGACAATAGGAAGGTAATTCTTTGTTTAAAGCCTTCCAATCAAATACTTTCCTGTCTCACCAAAGTAAACATGTCTAGTGCAGGTTATTTTATTTTTATTTGTCAAAAGTAAAATATTGTTTTGCAAGCAAGAGTGTGAAATTTTGCTTGCAACATCTTCTAGTGGGATATTTTTTTAACATGACGTATAGCTTTGTCTGGTGCAAATACATTTTTAGTGGGATTGTGGATGAGTTTTCAGAATATATTTTGATAGGCAAATGAGTAAATATATTGAAAGCGATAGCATCATATTAGTTTCTGTGATCCCAAGAATCCTTTTGTTTCATTTAGGCATCCTAACTTGGTTCCACTGAGGAGTTCTTTATAATCACTTGGGGTGTCAGGTAGATCATGAGTTATTTGTCCTTTCTGTTATCTTTCCTTATCCTTTTATGGGTGATCATGTTACAGTTGTTTAGCATAAAGAAAAAAAATGGAAAAAGAGAAAAAGGTAAGAAAAGAACGGAGGAGAATTTCTGGACTATCTCTGCATCCTGCAACTTTATTGTTTACCACGAAAACCAGAAAAGACAGATATACCCTTTCACTTAACTACTTAAATTCTCAATGGTTATACCATGGTTTGCTGTTTTGCAATGATCTTTTATCTTTTTCCTATAAAAATGGGAAACGGAAAAAAGAAGAATGCTTAATTATCTATTAAAATTGTGAACATTTGGTTAAGGGGGGCGTTAACTTTTATCCTAGAAAAAGGTTAGGTTGGGTTTGAACTTGGTACTGTCTTCTCTCCTAGCACAAAAAGCCTTTAGTGATAAGTTATCGCAACATGATTCAGGACCTAATGGCCCTAGGGGCATGAACCCCATTTCATAAATTGAGCTCTAGGCCCAACATGAAAATGACCAAAGATGCATGAGCTTTAAAGCAATTATTGGGGACAAATGTCAACTTACATAAATAGAGCAGATTAACAAAATAATATCCAGCTTGTAATTGATACTCTCCAAAATGTCTCATAATAAGACTCATTTAGCTAAAAAGTGGAGGTAATCATGTTTTTTAAAAGGGCAATCTTAGTACTATGGAAAGTTCTTTAAACTCGAAATGATTTCCTGCATTAGCCAAAAAAAGTACTCTGCAAGAAGCAATCATTCGTGCTTCCTTTTTAAACTCTTTATAAGTAGAAAACTATTTTAATTAAATTACCCAGAACATATAAGACATCTTAGTTAGCTTAAATAAGAACTTTTGGCTTCCAAAAAGCTAAGCCAAACAAGGCCTACATATTCCAAGATTCACAAAGTATCCAAGTCAACAAAAACAAATATAGTTTATTGTCCCTAACTAAGTCAAACAACCAGAGTAAACTTCGAATGTGGCTTCCAAAGCCCATCCCATCATGTCACACATGGTAAGCATTCGCACTACTTGAAAGTGGTGAAAAACAAAAAAACTGAGATCAAGAGCTCATGATGATGGTGTGGGAGCAAATATTATGAATAGAATATGACTATGGGAATTAATTTTAATATCAAATCATTGTAACAAAGCTTTTTGAAGCATGCATCTTTTGCCTTGTATCGAAATTTGTGGTTCAAATCAAAGTCATATCAAAACATACAAGTCAAGGAATTTTCAATGAAGAAGGATAGTCAGATCAAAGGTGAAAGAAAAACTTCATTAAATCCCTATTGGAGTGGTCCCACGTTTCACTGGGGACGGAGAATTACACAATGTTGGATTTCTTAGATAGCCTTAATTGTGGTTAGACATATCTTTATGAAGATTGTCTTGTGTAACTGCTTTTTAGTGTGCTCTTTTTGAATCTTTTTGTATGCCGCCTATGTACATGGGGTGCATACTCTCTATTTGCTACTTTTTAATATTTTCTTTATTTGTCTATAAAAAATATATCATGGGTAATGAGTTGGTTTGAGTATAGACACTACCTTCAATGGTTTGATTAAGTTAAACTTTGATGGATAGCTTTAGGTAATTCATATTATTTGGGAATTGAGGGATCACTATGTTACAATGTTGAGTGTCTTTTGTAAACCAGTAGGAGAGATATTGGTCATTGAGTTAGGGATGTTAGCTTTTTTGGAGGGCTTATTGCAAGCTAGGATTTTGGAGCTTTCCAATTTATTGGCAGAAGGGGGAATTCTCCTGTAGTGATCTCATAGGCGTTTCAGTTGGAGTGAGGTCCTCGAGAATACAAAATGTTGCTTTGTCAAATTCTTTGAATTGGTAGAGAGTGATTAGCCATTGAGGCAAAGACCTTATGCCTTTTGAAAGTCTTATTGTAGGCCAAAATTTTGGATCTTTCTAATTTATTGGTGAAAGGGTTTGTTGTAGACTAGTGATCTCATAAGTGTCTAAATTGGAGAGAGTTCCTTAGAAATATGACATGCAACCTATAACTGGAATTTGGGTTCTTTGTTTTCTTGCTCTCTAAGTTAGCTAATAATGTTGCAAATCAATTAGCAAAACTTTAGTCAAGGAGATGGTTTCTTTTGTAGAAGATATTTTTACCTTTTTGAGTTGTACATTGTTTCTATATTTTGTACATGTTTTGTTCTTCCATGATTTATATTGTTGGACTTGTTAGGTAGCCCCCTCTTGTATCATCATTTGTATTTTTGGAAGCTTCTGTCATTCTTCGCTTGTACTTAGAAATTCAGAACAATATTTGTTTGTTTCTAATTAAAAAATAAGTAAATAAATCCAATTAGGCTTCAACCTCAAAAGAAATTTCTAAGAATAGGACCTTGAAGATTAGTAAATTAAAATTTATTATATTTTAAGACTTTTTTTTGGAGAGGGGACTCTTTCTGATGGTTACTTCTTAGGCTGTAAAATGGAGAAAGGGTTTGTGTATGCATAACCGCATGGCGAGAGAGATTTTGGAGCTACCTGTTTTGCATGGAGTCTTAAATCTGTCAACCAAGATTTAGAAATCCTCTACTATCTTGTTTTGTATATCTTGAAGTTTAGTTGAGTTAATGACTCAATGCTTTGGTTTTCTTTGTTGTGGTTTATGTTAGTTTTCTTGAGTAATTGTCTGCTTGTCATTATTGCTTGTTCAATTTATTAGGAGTTAATTTAATTGAGGGGGAGATTGTTCTGGTAAGGGATGCGATAATGCCTATTACTAAGTGTCTTCATTAGGATGTGTGGTAGATTGTTTTCCATCTTTCTATTTGGGTTTACATTGGGGGCTTCATTTATGTCTATTGCGGTTTGGAACCTATGGGTGGAATGCATTGAGAGGTGTCTTGCTTCTTGGAAGAAGTCATATCTATTGAAAGGAGGTAAACTCACCCTTGTTGAAAACATTCTTTCAAGCGTGCTTGTTTACTGAATGTATTCCTTTGTTTTTCTTTTACTAATCAATATCACACTAGAAATACTTATGAGAGATCTCCTTTGGGAGGGGTGGAGAAGAGGGGAAGAAGTTCATTTGATTAAGTGGTCGTTTTTACATTTCCTCGTGGGGAGAGGGGGGTGGGGCTTGAGGATTTGGAAATTTGAAATCTGTGTGATCTTTGCAAAACTTTGCTAGGTAAGCAGTGTTGGAGGTTCACATAGGGAAATGATAGATTTTTCAGGAGAGTGGTGTTAGATAAATTTGGCATTCTTGTTTGATGTACAGTGTGGGAAAACAACATTCAAGGATTATTTTCCAAGTCTTTTTTCTTTGGCAACCAATAAGGATTTTAAGTAGCTGATTATTGGACCACAGCAGGGGGGTGGGGGCACTGGGGTCCTTGCTTCTTCAGAAGTTATAATGATTGGGAGGCAGAGGTGGTGGTATCTTTTATGGCATAGATCTGAAAAAATTCTGCACTAGAGATGATAAGGGGGAAGTTGTAGGAAGGAAATCGACTAAAAGGGGGTCCTTTTGGATTAAATCCATATTCAAGGCACCTTTTTCTTGGAATTTCCATCCTCTTTTGTGATTAAAGTGGTGGGTTCCTAGAGTCCCGACTAAAGAATGTTGCTTTCTAGGGAAGCAATGTGGGGCAAGATCCTTAGTTTTGATTAGTAGATGAGAAAAGGGTGTACCCTAGTGATTTGGTGTTGCTTATGTTGTTATAATGAGTTTTCTTGTCATATTCTGCTTTCATTACATGGTTTCTAGAGCAGTGTGGCATTAGTTTTTTTCTCCATTGTTGGGGTCTCATGGATTTTGTCTCAGACAATGAAGGACTACTTGTTAGTTGCTATGGTGGGTTCATCAAGAAGAGAAAGACTAGCTCTTCTGTTTGTTTTGGTGCTTTTCAAAGGCATGTAATCAAAGGATGTTATGTCTGCATTTGAAGTTGAAAAGCCTCCTCCTCAGGTTATTGTGGTGCAATACTTTTTTAGAGTAGAGAAGTTTGTCCTTATTGGATGTCATAGACAGAATGAAAATGACATTGATTCTGTATGTGGGGCTTTTCATGGCCCTGCCCTTCTCCTCTGTCCTTCCTTTTGGGTTTTATTTGCATACCTCACTTATACTAGGCCTTTCTGTCCTTTTTGGTGATATATATATTTCCTTATGAAGGAATTTCTTAAGGACATTTAACTTGCCTTCATCTTAATTAGGATATTAGTTATCAGTTTCTTTGGTTGATGGTTATTATCATTTCTGCTATACTGTAATAATCATTTTACAGTCATTTCCTTTTTATACTTACATAATGAAAATATGGCGTTTGGAAGCTGCTGAAAGTAATAGTTATTCATCTACCCCTATTTCTTTTACCAAGTAATATAGTCATTCATCTACCCCTGCTCCTTTTACTCTAATTGATTTCATTTAAAAATCTAAAGCCTCTCCTAATGTAAAGGTTTTCACATGACTTGTGGCTAGTAAGAGGGTTAATACCAATAATATGCTCTTGATGAGGAGTCCTTTCAAAACTCTTAATCCGGAGTGGTGCATCATGTGCAAGGAGAGTAGTGAATTAATTTATCATCATTTTCTTCATTGCCCATTAGCTCTAGGTTTATGGCTTAGACTATTCAGCCTTGCAATGGGTATCACTATGTACAATGGCAGAGATGATGACCATTTCCTTTGAAGGCTTGGGGGATCATCTAAAGGAAAGGTTCTATGGGGTATCGCAAGCTTTCGTTTGATTTGGTCAATATGGCAAAAAAGGAAATGCAAAGATTTTTAGAGTGTTAGGAGGATAGCAGGTGTAGTTTGGGACTTGTTTTACTTTTCATCCTATTTTTAGGCCTCTGGTAGTGAAGCCTTAAGAGGTTCCTGCTCAAGCTTTATATTGCTAGATTGGAGTCTTGTGTGCAAGTCAAGGAGGCTGGTTTGGAAGAACTCTTAAAGTATGGTCAATGCCAATTGAAGGAATAGCAAAGTTGAACTTCAATGGATGTCCTTTGGGTACCCCAGGACGCATTGGGATTGGTGGATGATTAGAGATCTTCAAGGTTTGATGATCAAAGCCTATTCTAAACTTACAGGTGAGGGTTTTGCTATTGAGGCTAAAGTTGTAGCGCTTTTGGAGGACCTTGTGCAAGCAAAAGTTTGGACCTATCCAACTTCGTACTTTGGTGGGGGCGGAGTGGTCTGCTGTTGTTATCTCAAAGGTGGCTGAAAAGGAAAGAGGTTCATGGAGGCTTGACAGGTGGCTATGCCAAAATATTTGATATCTTTACAGAGTTGGAATGCTCCATTCAATGGATTCTTTGCTTAGCTAATCAAGTGGCAGACTGCCTAGCTAAAAGAGGAGCAAAACAATTGGTATCTTTTGTCGGAGATTATTTACCACCTTGAGTTGTAATTAGTGGTTGTTCAAGCTTTGCTTCAGTTTTTTTGTAACTTCTTTCAGTTGTTCAGCTTATAGGGCTTCTTGTTAAGAAGTCCATTCCCTTGTCTTGATTTGAGTTGTACATTGTGGAAGGGTGTCTCGTCCTTCTTAATCCTTTTAATTAATAAAAAAGATCTATTATGTTTCTCATTAAAAAAGAAAAAAAGAAAAAAAGGCTAGCGAAAGTATTTTAATGTGTTCTTCACTCCTTCAGTAGCTTATAAAAATCTTTGGTTTGTTCTGCAGACCAAATGGTGTCCCGCCCCAGGCTGTGATTATGCAGTTGATTTTATTGTTGGTGGTGGAAGCTATGACGTTTCCTGCCGCTGCTCATATAGCTTTTGCTGGAATGTGAGTATCCTTAAATTGTTGATGAATTTGTCTATTTTGAAAAGCTTCTTTTGCCCATCTTGTTTTGTGTATGTGTGCGATACATTATGTGAACTTGAAATTGCAGTGTACAGAGGAAGCTCACCGTCCTGTTGATTGCGGCACTGTGGCCAAGTGGATTTTGAAGAACAGTGCTGAGTCTGAGAACATGAATTGGTAGAACACAATATCACAGTATCTAAATGCATATATTTTTTTCCTTTCTTAATTTCTTATTTACCTGTATTAAGGGAAAATGTATCAGATAATGCTGATTCAATTGAAGACCAAAAAGTTTGAAGAAAAAGAAAAGTAATTAGTGAAATAATGTTGGGAAGAAATTTTTGTCAGTGGAATGTTGAGAGTAGGATCTAGAGCAATCTTTGTTTTATAAACACTTCTATGTTTAATATAATCAATGTAATTTCTTGGTGGGATTATTTTTTCTTGTTTCTATTTTTGTCTATTTTTCCAACTTGAGATAAGTAGTGTACTTTTGGTTGGTATATGAACTTCCCAAAATTTTATCATTTCGTTTTTATTGTGTTGTATCATAGCATGTTTAAACAGACAAAAGCTTCAACTTTCAGTTAATTTATAATACAGAAGTTAATATGTGCTTGTTGATTTATTGTTGGGCAATTGGCTCACCTGTGCGGTGCTGTTACTTGGCTATAGGATTTAATGCCTTCAGTATAGAATCTGTTCGTGCAGGGTTCTTTATGGTTTGCTATAACTATGTTTAATTTTTTTCCATTTGTTGCAATGCTAAATTTTATGCATGTGATGACTTTCAGGATATTGGCTAATTCCAAGCCTTGTCCAAAGTGTAAGCGGCCAATTGAAAAAAACCAAGGTTGTATGCATATCACCTGCACACCGCCATGTAAATTTGAGTTTTGCTGGTAAGTTTATATACTCTTGTTCTGGATAGACTCCCATGTATTTAGGAGGTCCGGTCTTTATTCCATTTTGTATCCACTTGGCAACACTAGCATTATCAAGTGTATGTTTTTTTAATTTATTTATTTTTATATATTTTTAAATATATAGGAGTTACTTTTTTTTTTTTCAAATTTTAATTCATATTTAGCTTTGGAGTTCTAAAAATGAACGCTTTGTTTCTTCATGTATGCTCTTCGATAATGTATGCTTGCAGGCTTTGTCTTGGTGCATGGTCAGATCATGGTGAGAGGACAGGTGGTTTTTATGCATGTAACCGTTATGAGACAGCAAAGCAAGAGGGAGTGGTAAGATCTTTTTTTTTTTCCTCGATATTTACACAATTTTTTTTTTTTTTTTTGATAAATAAGCAAAAGAATTTTATTACAAAGAGGCGCTAAAATAGCGACCCAAAGAAGTACAGTATAGAGACACTCACCCCCTTACAACTGAACCCAAAAACAAGGAAACAAAAAACCTTATCCCTCACCGTGAACCCACCCAATTTATAAAATCTATTAAGGTTGAAGGACCACCTTTTATCCACAATTTGGTCTCTGACCATAGTAAATACACAAAAGAAGCTTTCAGCTTTTGGATGGACAACACACTATCTTCAAAGGCAATTTTATTCCTTGCCTTCCAAATGGCCCAAAACAAACATAACGGCCCCACTTGCCATACCGCCTTCCTCTTTTTACCCACAAAAGAACCCCTCCACCCTAAGAGGGTTTCCTTTATGAAAATGGAAAACACCCAAGACACTCCAAACAAAGAAAGGAGCAATATCCACACTTCTCTTGTTTCTTCACAATGGAGAAGGAGGTGATCAATTGACTCCTCAAACATTTGGCACAGAAAGCATCTATTAGCAAAAGCCCAACCCCTCTTTTGCAAACGGTCCAAAGTTAAAACTTTTCCCCATGAAGCCTCCTAAGCAAAGAAACTTAATTTAGGCTACACACAAGAGTTCCAAATAATTTTCAAAGGGAAAGAAACAAGAGAAACCGGCTGCAAGGCTCTATACAAAGACTTTACCGAAAACAAGCCATCCTTCGAGTCCATCCACCTCACCATATCCTCCTCACCCACATTGACCTTCTTCCCATCCAAGCAACAAAACAACCTTTCCACCTCTTCCATCTCCCAATCATTGGAAGGCCTAGTGAAACAAAGGCTCCAACTTGCCCCCTTTCCCCCGAAGCTGTCCAAACTTCATTTACCGAAGCCTCTTTAGAAGTTGCTAGAGTAAATAAACAAGGGAAGGACTCGCACAAAGGAGTGGTTCCACACCACTTATCTTTCCAAAATCTCACCTTCCTTCCATCACCCACCACAGAGTCAAAAGGGGTCACTAGGTGCCCCAACTTTCTAATTGCTTTCCACAACCCAACTCTATAAGCCTCCCTAGCCTCACAAGAGCTCCACCCTCCTCTTTCCTCTCCATATTTCCTTCTAATCACTTGATTCCAAAGGGCCTTTCTTTCATTTGCAAAGTGCCAACTCCATTTTAAGGAGATCCATATTGAATGTCCCAAGACTCTTAACCCCCAGCCCTCTTTTTCTTTTATCTAAACAAACGATTGACCACCTTATTAAGTGAGGTGTTTGCTCAAGAGACCCACCACCCCACAAAAAATCCCTTTGAATCTGCTCCAATCTCATTCTAACCGCCCTAGGCAACTGGAAAATAGACATGAAATAGATTGGCAGATTAGACAAAGTACTGCGAATTAAGGTGGTCCTCCCCCCCTTAGAAATGTATTGATGGTGCTACAGAAGTATCTGCTATGGCACTAATGGGAAGGTGCTGTACTTGATTTATTTTGCTGCTTGCAGTATGATGAGGCTGAGAAACGAAGGGATATGGCTAAGAACTCTTTGGAGAGATATACTCATTATTATGAACGATGGGCGACCAACCAATCTGTATGTTCGACTTTCCCAGATCCTCCTCTTTTGCTGTAATATGGACATTATTTCAGAAACCCCATTATTTCAGAATTTAGTCCAAGATTGTCCTCTTTTGCTGACTATTTTCTGTTTACGGAAACAAGTAAAAATGATAATTTCAAGTGAGGGACCAGATATAAATTTTGATATGAATTATTTATTGTAATTTGTAGTGCTTTCTCATCATGAGCATTACTGGAAAAGATGAAAGAGAAAAATAGAATTTACTTCTTCTTTTGGAGGAAGGGTGAGTGAGATTAAAAAAGACTGTGATTCAATCTCAAGCAATCACCAATTTCGTACTTATCATGGATTGCTTTTTCTTTTAACAAATTCCATTACTTCCATTTTGACAATTGCAGAATTTAAATCTCTGCCATGCATTACAGTGTCTCTAACTTTTTTGACTTTTTAACATTCATCAAATCAGAGTTTTAATTCTTTCTTTCTTCACTGCAGTCTAGGCAGAAAGCACTTGCAGACCTACAGCAGATGCAAACTGTTCATGTAAGCAACATTCTTACCATATCTTCTAAGCATATTCTTGGTCAGTGCTGCTGGTACTAGGCTATAAAATAATATGGATCATTTATAAGACTGATAGGACTCATTACCAATTGCTTATGATGAATTTTAACTGTTCATTGACCTTCTCATTTTGGACTCCTCTCTCCTTGTCCTTTTTATTTCTTTTTTGCCAACCCCTAGCTTGCATATGCATGTTTACATTAAATGCACTTGCATGCCACAGAAAATCCTTTTAGGTTCCTGAAGTTTTCATAGGCCTTTTTGATAGGCATAACTGGTTCCACATGTAAACTACATGTTCATGAAACGTTGGTAGCTGTTCCTTATGGATTTGATTGATAGGCTCGTTTGAGAGGTTGGAAAGTGTGCATCTTTGGCTATATTTTTATTTCAGTTTCATTTAGTTTTGCTATGGGTGTTCTGTGGATATTCCCATGCATTTAGATTGTGATCCCTTTGGCATTTTTTTATTTTACTTAGAAGCGCAAATGAATGACTCCCCAAGCCAAAACAAGTTTGCATGGCTATGAAACTTGGTAGGGAACAGTCTTGACCCTTCACACTGTTTAACAATGCTGCTCTTTCCCAAGAAACAGATATCTATTGTGCGCTTATAGCCTTTTAGAAAGCATTAATAGTTAGCTCTATTTTTGTAGATTGAGAAGCTGAGTGATAGGCAGTGCCAGCCCGAGTCACAACTCAAGTTCATAACAGAGGCCTGGTTGCAGGTATGTAGTGGATTCTGCCATTGCACATCTTGAAAGGTACTGCTGTTTCTTCTTACTGTTGCCTTGTCTGCAGATAGTTGAATGTAGGCGAGTTCTAAAATGGACATATGCCTATGGATATTATTTACCTGAGCATGAACATGCTAAGAGACAGTTCTTTGAGTACTTGCAAGGTATTTCATTTTCCCCATCTCAAAAGTGGCCCATATTTCTTTTTTGCTTTTCCTTGGTCAAACCTTTTAGCTGCTTGTTACACAGGTGAGGCTGAGTCTGGCCTGGAACGACTTCATCAATGTGCAGAGAAGGAGCTACAAACATATCTCGATGCAGATGGCCCATCAAAAGACTTCAATGAGTTCCGCACAAAGCTTGCTGGGCTAACCAGGTGATTTCCTGTTAAAACTTTTCTTTTGCAAGGACCAAAGTTTCCTGTTTAGGGAAAGTATATTTCGTACTGGGAGGCACAAGAATCAATTTGATTTGAGAATCTGTAGTAGTGGCAACTTGATTTGCCTGTAAAAAGAGGGGGAAAAAAATAGTGGCAACTTGATGGTGTTGGGACCTTTTCTTCCTTATAGTTAATTTACTGTGTTGAGTGAAGATATTGATGCATTGAGGTAAATTCAAGAAATTTTTAATTCCACCTTCAAAAAGGAAAATGCAATACAGAAGGAAATATTGACACACTGAAAATTTTTGAAGATGGAAATTACTGGGAGAACATGAAAATGGATTTGAAATGAAAATTTAGGAATTTTTAATACAAACATTGTAACCCATGTTATTAGACGAATGCAGTTAAAGATACCAAGTTTCCACTTTTCAGTGAGCCAAGGGATGCCTTTCATGTCTATTTTTAATAATGTGTTTGTGTTTTGCCTCTTTTAACCCTTGTATGAACCATCCTATTTATCTGTGGTGTGACAATACACACCATAGCTATCCATCATTTAAAATGCCCACATATTCATCCCATAGTACTCTCTCTCTCATGATTGATACAAACATCAAGGCTTCAAGACATTGAAAATTTCTCTGATCTCTCTCTTAGGTGGCCTCTGTTTATAACTTGATATACATTTTTTGTGTGTTGAAATTTAAGGTTCATTTCGGATTTATTTTCATGTTTTCCTAGTAATTTTTATCATCTTAACCAGTAAGTTTATCCATATCAGTATTCATTGATATTTCCATATTATACAAATGGTTTCTCTGTGATTATCTTTTATTGTGGCCCCTGTATCTACCAGCATGTCAGTTTTCCCCCTATTAATTTTTTCATAAAGGATCTTAGCTCTTTCTTTTATGTTGTCTGAAAATGAAATGCATTAGGTATTTCCCTTCCTTTTCATATAAGATAGGTCTTAACTCTACTTTTCCCTTTTTGCTTTCATCAGAAACACGCTCACATCCTTCCATAATATACAAATCTGATCAAAACAAGAGAAGAAATACAAGCTAAACAAAGAAAAAAGTTTCATCTGCTGAAGTAATTGGGTTTAGTCTCAAGGCAATCCATGTGAATCAAAATTACACTCCAAATGTAGGAAAGACAAATTTGAACTAGGCTGGTCACTTGTAGACTGGTGATGCATATCATCATATAAGATCAAACCTATAGCATCATTGATCTTGTTATTGTGTAATGAGATTCAATATCTATAACCTTGATTCTGCACAGGTAGACCCAACCAACAATTATGATATTTACCAAAATGACAGATTTTACAGATAAGAAAAGATATATCCCTGGCAATGACACCAATAATCCTAGGTCATCACTTTTAGGCAAAAGACAATCACCCTCAAAGAAGGCATAATAGATGCTCAAATTCTTGTTAAAATTCTGATTCTTCTTAAAATGTCTCTTTTCCTTTATTGAAAATTTTTCCTAATTCCTTATAGTTCCTCACAAGAATAGAAAAAATATATAAAAAAGAAAATATTATTTAGAAACTGAAAGAAATAAAAACTTTCCTAGTATTATAAGAAGACTAAACGAAATAGGAACTTTACTAAAAGTAAAGCACTACCTATAGAAATTTAACAAAAAGTAAACAACTAAAAATCAATTCTACTATAACAAAAAGACTAAATAGGACAATGAAACCAAACTATCCTTGTCTCTCTCTCTTCTTTTTTTTTTTTTTTTTTGGTAGATAAATTGTAGGTACCTCATCATAAGGATATGCTCACTATATTGCAACTCATTACCCATGGGTAAAGAAGAACCATTTTTTTACAACAAAAACTAGAGTGAACATATAATAAGAGGCTTAAAAAATGTAACCAAGCATCATCAATTAGCTCTGCACCTGATTCATACTAGAAAGTTCCTCTGGTCATTTACAAGTCGGAATTAGAACTCTTAAAAATTAAAAATGCCAAAATGGGGAATAACAGTTGATGTAATCAGGAAAGCCCATGAGATATCATATTCGTGTTTTTTGATGTTGGTTTTTGTTTTTGTTTTTTTTGTTTTTTTTTAATGCAGCAAACTGAATTTTGGTCCTCCCTCGTTTTCCTTACCTTAAGCTTTTCGTTCGCTTTTATTTTATTTATATTTTCTTGCATTGATTTATAAAGTAAGTTGGAAGCTTTGCTACCTTATATGGTTACTCCTGTTTAGCAGTATTCTAATTAGCTTATTTGTTTATTCTCCTCACTTTCAAATTGAATGGTAGTGTTATTTTTTGGTCTTAGTGTTGGGTTTGGAGTAGATAGTTCTAATCGTGAAACACTTGAAGGCTGATTTTGTTCCTTGTCCTATCTACTCTGTATGACTGCAACATTAGTAATAAAATATTTTCCTTTATTGATTCATTTCCAATGGTTACAGTGTGACGCGAAATTACTTTGAGAATCTGGTCCGAGCTCTGGAGAATGGTCTGTCAGATGTGGATTCCCGTGGTGCCTGCAGCAGGACTGCAAGTTCTAAAAGTTTGGGAGGTGGGAGCAGCAAGGCAAGAGGCGGGAGGGGCAAGGGAACATCATCCCGATCAAGTAGTTCCAGTAGAAACCTTGATGATTCAGGCCATTGGTCTTGTGAACACTGCACTTTTGCCAATGCCAAGTCCGCCACTATTTGCCAGATTTGCCAGCAACGGCGGTAAACCTCATTTCCACAACACAGGTGACTGGACATGTAGGGATGGGCTTTTCCCTTTTTGGTCTAGTCAGTCTAATGGCAAAATACCCTGGATCATTCCTGGGGGATCAATCAAGCAGCTCCAGAATCATAAACTCAATGACAAAGGGAAGTAGTACCAAAATAAGGATCGGCAGCGGGGAAGGAGGAGAAAAACCTAGTATGCCTTTTTCTGTTACCTATATATCATCTGTATATAGTTCCTGTTGTTGTCTGTGCCCCTCATGACTCTCATATTGGAGACCGATGAGAACACGTCCTCTGTAATTTAATGGTGTCATTATTTAGCTACTTAATAGATTTGTAGCAAGCTTGAAGCTTTCAAGTGGATTGTAAGAGTTGGATTTGCTTAAGGGCAAGTAGCTGCCTTGATCCCTGCAAGAACGAATAAATATGCATTACGTCAATCACCATACTGGAGAATGTTCTTTTCCTTTTCCCCTAGTTCTTTGGGTTCTCTCCGGTTTTTGTTCTTTGACTGAAGCTGTTTGCTGAAAGCATTAATGATGCAACTAGTATCTATTTGGAATGGTTTCTGCGATGGCACATTTGGCATAATCCTTAGAAAGCATCTCTGGCACAACCCACAAGAAAAATAGGGCAACAGACAGAAAGACAAGGTACTGTGATGCTGGTTTCATTCTAGCTGCAGATGAAGGGATGATTGAACTAAAATTAACTGCTTAATGCCACGCCCTGCATAAACTTCCAGTGTTTTTGAATGATTCAAGTGCCGCACGATTGAGAAATGTAGTTAAATCTCAGAAACATGCCCAGAAGACGCCTTTACTCAAGACATGACCCTAATAGTATCATTCTTCATTTGAGTTGGCGTCATCATCACAGTTTGCAGCAGACTAGCATTTCTACAACATTAACATTGATCATAGAAATGGATTGCTTCACAAGATTCAGAGCTTCCCTACACCAAACTAAACTCGACACAATGCGGGTTTTTATTTGATTTTTGTTCATTAGTTTCCTGCTTGCCTTCCTTCTTTGCTTCAGCTTCTGAGCATTGTCGTTTTCATGAGCCCTTTCATGTACTTTAAGTATCAATATTCTGCAGGTAATTAACAATTTTTTTGAGCCGATCCAACATAATTTCATGTGATTGAATCAGCAAGAATGTTTTCTCCCTTTCATATAGGAAGCTCCAAAATTTGCCTTGAGAAATGACGCATGTTAAAGGTGAGGTAGTATTGGACTTCTCCCCAACAGCTCATTGGATTCCCCTCGTCTTGTAGATGGTATAAGCCAACAATAGTGGGACTGAGAAGCAGTATACTGGGAAATGAAGAAATGGGTTCATCTCATAAGCTTTCATAAGAGCTCTGCAGTTCTGCAAAACAAACAAGAAAAGGGCATGGGCATAAGTACAGTCTTAGTTGTAATGTTCCTCTTTTGTTTGCAACAAAGACAAGGAAAAGAAAACAGAAAAATGGCAGGTTTTTGTGGATAGCTCAATTTCCTTCTACCTCAAGCAAGAACATTAAAATGTTTTGGTAGAACGGAGGAGAGGTCCCACACAGGCGGACGTTGGGTTCAAAATTGGATGGTGGAACTTCATTGGCTAGTAATGGCAATTACACTCATCAAAAGTAATGCCAAACTATAGCACAATGACAATCCATTAATTGGATTGACACACAAACATGGCATAAAGGAGTAAATGAGTAATACCATCATTTGCGAAAAAGTCTAATTGTTCATATGGAAAATGAATATATTTTAAGTGGTTGAAACCTTACCTTCAAATGCTTCCAACAAATCGCCAAACAAACAACCAAGAGAATTTTCCTTATCAACCTTTTGTCAACACAGAACTTTGACATTCCTCTATTGCTCCTGTGATTGTTCTCTGAACCATAATCGTCTTCTTTCTTGCCTGAAAGTGAGAGAAACTCCACTCTGTACCCCTCCTTTTCAGCAGCCAATGCGGCTGCCACCAAAATAGATGGCAAAACCACAAAACAGAGATGGGAAAGAACAACGACCATTATGTCAGGTGATCCAATAAATTCTAGTTTTTTACTCTCACCAAAAATTTTCACCACCCAGCCCTTATAGGTCATGTATTTCCTTTCCCCACCATCAGTGAAAACTTGCCCGGAGAACCAAGGGAACAATATGAGATAGAACAAATAACCTAACATACCAAACCATACAACAGATAGCCTGCAGAGCTCTACTAGAATCCATGCTATACCATTTATGAAGCCTTTATTGGCACTGAAACTCTTATACGAGTATGGACCCTTTGTGAAAGTGAGAAGAACTTTTGGAACAATAAGAATGGAGAAGATGAAGCAAAGACAAGCCCAGAGTACTGGGTAATACAATGACGCCCATTGACAACCCATGACTATGAACTCCGTCCATGTCCATGAGAGCTTACCACTAAGACCATTTATAGAGAATGGCCTCAGTTCAGTTAAACTTGACCTTCCCATGATGTCAATTGCTTCAATTTGCAGCCAATACCTAACAGGGGATGGGTCCTCGAAGGCTCTAAAATTCCACAAAGCAGTATAAAGATCTCCCCTGGAGGAGTTATCATCATGCTTGCTCATAGGTGCCTCCATCACCGTATTGAGATTTCCAGGTTCTGAGTCATAGATCCTAACCACAACTGATATGATTGGAGAAACTGAAAACACTAGAGCTCTTACAGTCTCGTAAGATGAAGGATCAATAGAATGGCATTCGTAGTTGTGGAGGGATGATGATGTTGACATGAGGCGTGAATCAAGCGGAAATGTGGGCAATATGATGATCTTTTTGGCTCCCGACTTGAAGTCAATATCAAGAAATGAAACAAAACCACTATCAATGGCCACCATTCGCATGGCTCTGCTCTTTCTCCAGTCACCCATTTCCCACTCCCAAAATTCTTCAACTGGTGGTACAGCCATGCTAGAACAATTTTTGGCACTTTCTAATGGTGTTGGATGAATATTGGGTTGGAAGAAATGATGACCCAATTGATGATGGCGCTTCAAATTCTTCCCAAATCTTGTATGGAGATGCCCGCATAAATAAGCTGATAGGGAATGCTTGAGAAAAATGTCTTTCAGGCTCTTCTCTGAAAATGAGAGTGCTGAGAATGAAAGAGGAAAATGCCCAAAGGAAATCTTTGTTACTGGTTCCACTGATTGAGAATTCCACTGTGAGAGCTCAGAATCTATTTCAGTCAATAGTTGGTCAGTTGGATGCCCAAAAAGATTAGTTGGGCCTCGTAAACCAATAGACATCGTGCTATCAATCCCAACAAAGAGATGCTTCCTTCCACCAGTCTACATAATGGAGCTCAAAAAAGTGAAAATGATAAGTAATAAAAGCTCTATAATTATCATTTTTGGAAGGATTTATTAATATTTGCCTTAAAGGCTTAAGAATTAAACTTCATGTCCAAACTAGTGAGGGAACTTAAGGTAGTATGTGGTTATGATTCTCAAGACTTAAGTCATCAAGTGGCTTCTAAAATATAAACTCAATGCTTTGGCTTTTAAAACAATGAATACCAAGATGCAGGATTTATAACAAAATGATGAAAAAGAATGAGCAATGAAGGAAGAATTTGAAGTAGAAGAGTTAGAGAAATCTAGCATGTTCAAAACTCATCTCAAAAATGGCTAAGGCTGACGCTTCTGTCCTTTTTCCTCCCCAAGTTATCAGAAATGAATTCATCTCAACCAAACAGTGTAAAAAGAAAGTGCATGATTCAAAGTGATCAAATGAAGCAACTACTGAAAGATCTGCTTCCAAAAAGGATAAAAAGAAGAGAAAAAAAGAACAAGAAACAAAAAATCAAGGAGCTCCACGCTCTGTGGATTTGGCAATTTCAACCTTATAAAAGCCAACATGGGAATATTTCTTAAGCTTTGTTTGTAGCTGAAAGGAATTGGGAAATGATGCTGAAAGTTAAGCATTTTCAAATTTGGTGACAATTGGAGTCAGGTCAATCATATTCAAATTTGGACAGGTAACCAACTCAAATCCAGGAAAAAATTTAGGTTCAGGATATTCTGCTGTAAATTTTGAAATTGAGTCACAAAAAATCTTGGAAATATTTTGAAACAACAAAATCCAGGTAAAATTTAGGTTCTGGATATCAGCAGTATCAAAAACTTTAAGTTAAGCTACAAATTCCAAAATAATAAGAATAACAACAAAATCTGGCCAAACTTGATCAAATAGTAAAGACAAAAACTTTTGGGGTGACCTTCAACCATAGATTCAATTGTTGTAACAAAGTTGGAATAGGACAAAGTATTTGGCAGTCATTTATTGTATCAGAATAGAAAATAGGATGGGACACATGACAGCAAATAATGTTAATCTGATACAAAGGGAACCTGCTAACCTGAAGAGTGACGCTATTGACTTTCCCACTTCTTCCCAATTGCCCATTGATGCTATACTTTGAGAAGAAATCAAATGAACCACCAACAACTGGCACTCCAAAATTATCATGATTCCCTCTAAGATCATAAAAGACATTCTTGTCTAGTCCACTCCATTTTACAACATCTTCCATCACTTTTTGATATTCTTTCCACTCCTCCTCATCTTGCTTCATTATTAACAAATCCTTGCTTTTCCCATCTGGTAGGAACAATTAAAAAAATTCAAGGATAGTCAACTTTGGATGGTCAATGATTGTAAATAAGTAAATTTAACTATCTATAGCATCCAAGATATCGGCATATATGTCAACTATCCTCAGTAGAACCTGAAGCACTTTATTGCAAATTGGCAACCGATTCAGGAACTATTATTCATTACCTGGAATGATGGAGTCGATCAGGAAGGTATCACAAAGAAATCTAGTAGTGTAGGCAAATAACTACTAACACATGTATGAAGAAAGAGATGTGTCTTTCTTGTCTGTGAATGAATAGTTGGCATCATTTGCTAAGCTAAGGGCATACTTCCAATTTTTGGGAGTAATTTTGGGTTTTCTTCTCCAAAATGGCAAAGAACCTTGACACAGTGGTTATAAAGTAAACTAGACAAGGAAATCTCCCTACCATATCCACTTCTCAGCTTGGATCATCATTAGGGCCACAGAATGTGTATTCTATGGGAGTTTCTAAGGCATTACTCTCATTTCCCTATTTCAGAGATTTTCAAATCTTACATCCCAGCACCAATAAAGTGTTATTCTGCAACAATCCATGCTTGATGAACCTTATGAAATTATCTCACACACATACACACAAACATATATATATAAAGCTGATCTATGAATTAGGGTCAAGTTTTCAAGAGCCCTCAGGCATTAAAGCTGATTTATGAACCATTCATGACTGAAATAGAACTTTAATAATCTCCATTAGAACTGTTGCAACCAAATTATTTCCCAAATTTAACAAAAGAATTCTAAAAAAAACAATAATCATAATATGCAGCCACAATGCTGGTGAATTTGCACCTAAATTTCCTCCAAATCTCAACATGCATCACAAATTAAGAAAAACAAAAGCAAACCCACAATCCCTCTTATCACAAAAACAAGAAAAACAATTCAGAACTGTAAAAAAAAAAAAGCTCAAAAATGAAATTTATGGATATCCATAAACCTAAAAGACCAGTAAAAGAAAGGGAGACAGCACCTGTGAGATCACCAGTTATGAGAACAAGAGAAGGGTTGATCATGGAAAGAGCTGGACCGACCAAGGCCCTGAAGTCAAGAGCTCTATCAGGATGGTGCACGCTGAAATGGAGATCAGAGAGCTGCACCACCCATATCAGAGATTCTGGGCCGCCCTTCACATCAATGACTCTCCTCCTCAAATGGGTATTTGAATCTCGTTCAATTCTTGCATGGATTTGTTCAGAAAACGCTGCAAAGTGTATGGTAAGGCAAAAGAGCATCAAAATCACAACACCCATCTCCTCTTCTTGATGGGTTCAGTTCCGTTGTCAGAAACGCTTGCTGAGGAGGGGGGAAGGTGGGAGATTGTCCCCTTTCCAGTCCCCAGGCAGTTGCAGCGTGTTTGGACAGGTAGAAAATTAGATGAAAGGAAAAAATAGAAAGAAAATAGAAGTATTTTTCTCCAATCAGTGAGATATCAATTTTATCACTAAATAAAGAGCCATTAATTAAAATATTATTTAGTGTAAATTAAGGGAGACCAAAATTTACAAAATAAATAATTTAGTGGAAATTGAGGTATTTGTGAATTGTGGTAATTGGTATTGAGCTCAATGAAATTATTAAGAAATAAATATTTTTATTTAACAAAATTGCAGGATTTTCAATAACAAAATATATTCCTTTAATCAAATAGTCCTACAAAATTTTGTAAAAAGTTTTTTCTTCTATGGTTATGGGCAATAATTATTCCCTCTTTTCAAAAAAAAAAAAAGAATCTAACTTATGACAAATCTTTTTGGAAGTTAAACCCTAGATAAAAAGTATAAAGAGCTCTTCACTTTAATTCCTTCTAATTTTTCAAATTCTTTATCACAAAAAATAATTATAAAATTGTTTTATTCTAAGCTTATTTATATTTAATAAAATTATTATTTTTTATTAGCGATTTCTCATTTATTGATACCTCCGTCTCATTTGGATATATTGTTAATCAAGAAATCAAGAATTCTAATCTTTGGTTTATAAATTTTTGCAAAATATTTATGGAATTTTAGAAATTATTTCCCCATATTTAGAAATCGCCCAATTCAAAAGGTCTCACTCTTGCCAGTGGGGTCCAAGGTCCTGCAGAAACTGCCATTGGTTTGTTATCATGGGCTTAAAAACCCTACTGTAACACTACCCCCATTCCTCCATAATTTTCTGATTCCATCTCCAGGTGAACCTTCTCTCCCTCTCTAAGGCCCATATGGGTTTTTATTTGTTTGTTGATTTATTATTCTCATATACTGAATCAGTTTGAATTATTCCAAAACCTGTTCTACAGGAAAAGCCCATTTTCCCGGGAAACCATTTTTATTGTGTTTTGTATTTTTGCTTTCTTCTAGTTTGATGGGATGTTCTGTGGGAAGCCCTTCACTGTTTTGGGTGTTTCTTGAAATTGTTTTCCATCAAAACAAGCAGGGCCTGGAGAAAATGTCTTCAAAATTCAACATTCATTGAGGAAAGTTTTCCTGGGAAAAGGTTACTTAGCTGCTTATGGGTTTAATTTGTTTTGCAGGAAAAAATTTCCCAGAGAAAAGGTAAATTGGGTAATTGAATTCGCAAAGTAAATTTTTGGGGAATTATTTTCTGATGAAACAAACAGTTAGAATCACCTGAAATTTGGGTTCCCCATATTTGTTCAGGGTTGTGGCCTTAGGTTCCATTTCCCATGTTATCTATAATTCTTGTTTATGGAATGATCTTTGATGAGTTCAATAGTAGATGTTTTCATTTATTTAAGCAGAAATATTTGTGCTTCCTCGACTCAAAAGAGATAATGGCAGTCAACCTAGGAAACAGAGTAATGCCCTACGCAGAGGAAAAACTATTTTCAATTTTAGAAATGAAAGAATGAAAGTAATGCAGAAATGTTTGGTGAGGCATTTTTGAAACCGCTTTTGTGTGAATTTCCAGTAAATATGTTGTTTTGTGCATTCTAAAGAAATCAGGTGTTTTCTGCTCATTTCTGAGCGAGAGAATGGATTGTAGAACATCTTTGTTATTTCTGCTACTCCTTTTTGTTAATTGAGCTTGCTTTAGATTGTAACAAAAAATCTTATGGGAGTCTTTGGAGCTCAACCATGATATAAATATCATCTTCACTATCTTTTGTTTGAAACCTTGATATTGCCATTGTTATTAATATTTTATTCCTTGCTTTGGAACACCCTGTTCCAAGAGCCAGGAGCTAGCGCTTTAGTACAGTATACTTCCTCCTTTGCATCAAATCTTGTTCATCTTTAAACTGTTGTTTTCTTTAACTCTTCATTCAAATGAATTGTTTGCTTACTCTCACAAATGTCTTGATGTTACAAGGTAATTGGCTGTATATCCTCTTTTGTACTTGAGATATTTACATTCTATTTCAATGCTAGAGTGGAATGGCCAATGTAATTTTTTCTGCAAGAACAGTGACATTCTTGATAAATGGTTTAAGAATTTGTCTGAGTAATTTTCAGTTTCAACCTGCACTAATGAATGGAACTTGTCAAATGAACACTTGACATTGAGATTTGCTGCTGTTAATTTGGTTTGTATTGTGGAATTCAACTTTCTAAATGCTTTAGTGAACCATTTCCAAATTTCCATGTTTGTAGTCAATGGCCTGTAGAATGGGAGGAATAATGTTGCAGTCAACTTTATCAGTACCGGAGAGTGAAAGCTCTGACTGTTCATATATCACTTTCACAACTTGTTGTACAATCCAGAACTGGAACAATGAACCAAGTATCAGCGGACAAATCTCAAAGCTTGGGATGAAATCTGCACCTTTTCCAAGAAAGAGGTACATTTTATGACTTCATGAACAATTGAGTTAGTTGTGGGTTGTTTGGGGCTTTCTAGTGGCTGTGAACCTTTAATCTTCACTTAATCTTGTTAAATAATTGGTTGCCAAGACATACAGGCAACCAATTCAAATTCTTTAGGCACTGTTGCCTTAAATGCATCTCTCCTAATTCAAATCCTTCTATCTTTCCACCCATTGCCAGGAAATTCTTTTCGAAATCCACTTGTTTGTTGTGACTTCTTCATGAAAGTTCAATCACATCTGTACCTTGTTTCTGAATCCCAAACTCCAACTGCTGGAAGAATTAGAAATTTTGGGTCTGTTCTGACTAACCTAACAATATTAGAGATTGGTGTGAAAGTATTTGAATCATTTTCCTGAATTACTCTATGCATCTGTACCTATTCATGACATCAAACAGACTGGAATTTTGCCTTTATATTTCAATAATTTCTGAATTATTCTCAAGTTATTTCCACAATTTCTGAGTTATTGTCAGTAATTGTAAACTGAAAGCATATACTTCTTTCTCTCTCAGCCTTTCTCCTTTTTTACCATCAAATTCATTTTTGGAATTTCTCTGAATTGTTCATCATATTTTATGGAGTAACATTCAGGATCCCAAAACTATACCTTGCAACCATACTAATGGTTGGTGATTAATCATGATTGCCTGACTGAAACTGAAAAATTATCCGGGTTTGCACCTTGAATTCAATCAGCTTTTAAAACATTTGTGGGCCATTTGGATGAATTAAGGGGTATGGATTAACCGTTATGTTTTGCGGTGCATCTGAAATGAGCCCAATAAATAGCCTTCGTATTTAAATAGTTGTCTGCTGAAAACTTCCTTGGTGAACCACCCATCTTGAAAATGCATCTGGATATTAAAAATTCTTTCCATGGTGGATTTGGTCTAATAATTACAATGATGTTAATGCCCTCCTGATATGCATCATGTTTTTGTACCTTGAAACAGTTTTCAGACGAGAAGACATGGTTGGAAAACGGCCTTTGCTCTAGACACAGGTGGAATTCCTGATAATGGTGGCCAAGAAAACCTCAACGGCAATGGCCCTGATCTTGGCCAGACTCGATTGGGCAGGATAGTGAGTGCAGGTGGCCGGCAGCTACTGGCAAAGCTGAATTCAGCTAGAAAAAATTTTCCCATGAAGGTCTTTCTCCTTCTATTAGGCTTCTACACAGCAAATGCACTGGCTACAATTCTTGGACAGACAGGTGACTGGGATGTGCTGGTTGCAGGTGTTGTAGTTGCTGTCATTGAAGGGATTGGCATGCTTGTGTATAAAAAATCTTCGTCTCAGTCTACTGGGAGGCTTCAGTCTTTGGTGGTGATGATAAACTACTGGAAAGCTGGTGTTTGCTTAGGTCTATTTGTTGATGCTTTCAAGTTAGGTAGTTAAAAATAGTGAGCATGCCTAGCTTTAATCAGCTAGTTGTTTTATGTACCTGACCAACTGGAAGATTTGTTGAATTGCAAAGGAAAAAGTTCTGGGTTGCCCAAGTTCTTGTAGCACTGTATATAAACTGCTTCGCTTCAATTCTTGTGCTGTCTTCCATTGTTGCTTTCCAATCCGGTAATGTGCTCAACAAGATCATGAAGTGCAGTTGCTACATTTTATGTTTCTAACTTGATTTGGTAGTGCCAACGAACTTATTTTTTATCTGAGCATTGTTATCTTTCTGTGGTCAAATTGGGACTATTTCCTTCTCTTGTAAATGATTAGTCTTTTCTTCATTATGACACTAACAAAAGTTATACTATTTCAGCAACAATAAATGATCATTTTTATAGTTAATGACCATCCTTTGGAAATGTCTCAGGGGTCATAGCCTAAGTGCATGGAAGGTATACATGGAACCCCACAACAATCAAAGAAAGAAAACAGTACAAAGGAAAATTAGAGAAAAAGCTACAACAGCAAAAATTGGGGAAAGGAACCAAAAAATCTTAAACTTGCTTGAGGCCAAGGGTGTGAGATACTCCAAGAAATGATGCCTTATATCCTTAAAAATGGCTGCGGATACATTTTTGTCACGTTTGCTAACTTGTGGGCTGTTGTTTGAATTTAACATGATATCGTTGGTGTTATCAATGTGCTGGGCTCACAACTTTCTTGGTGAACAAGTTATTTGTTTTAGATCTCTAGGGTTTGCTGGAAGTACTTTCATGTCAAAAATCTGCATGTACGGACAGTGTAGATGGCACTTGCAGAATTGTACATAATGAGACAATGCCTGCACCAATTATGAAGTGCAGGCATCCTTTTTTCATTTTTATTCAGTGGTATACAAAGAATTAAATCAAAAGGCACTTGAATGGGAGGCCATCCAGGCACATGGGAGGTATCAAGGGTAGGTGCCTTGTTACCATGACAATCAGTTTTCTTCAAGAGTGTTGAGAAGAAGCTTGATGTGAAGAATGGTATTCTTTGAGTTGCTGTTTTGTTCTGCCATACGAGTGGCTAGCTGTGAGGATGCTGCAATTAAAATTCAACAAAATCCGAGTCATGATGAAGCAAAAGGCCACATGCTCCTTGTGTAGGGGTTATCATTTTTTGGATGCCCAATCAGTTTAGACAATTAAGGTAGGCACTGGATGTACATATTATGCTGAGGTTGTGTCACAGTAATTGGAAAATGAATCCTTTTGCTATTAGGAGAAAGATTATTCCTGCAACCCAATCGATGCTGTACACTTTCGGCCAGAAGTCAGTGGTAGCCCAGATTAGTTCATGTCCTACTCCTAGCAACATGGTTTTGAGCATTGGGCTTTATGTTTTTCGTATTTTTCCCTCACAGTTGTTAAAGGAGGGCTCAAAGCTTGTCCCCAAGGCCCAAGGCTCAACCACTCACTAGTTATGGTGCCTTATTTACTGAGACATGCGCTTTATTGCAGAGGCCTGCATTATTTACTTTATTTTTTGTCTTTAGCACTTCTATTCTTAAAATTTTTAAATGTATATTAAAATTTATATAATTTCATTTTTTTTTATTGAAATTTTCTTTTAAAGGTTTAGAATCTTAAACATTTTGTTGTTTTGATTAGATTTTGAGCTCTATTTTATAAAATCAATATGCATCCTAAGTTGTGTTTCATTTTGTTTGGGTGCACATCTTGTATTGTGTCTTGCACCAAAGCATTGGGAGATTTTTGTGCCTTAAGTTTGTCTTGCAACTTCTAAAACTATGTATTCCCCCAACGGTAGCGTGACATACACACCCCAAAGAAAAAAAAGGAAAGAAAGAAAGAAAAGAGAAAGTACACCTTTCAAGCTGCTGAACAAAGTAGACAGAAAATGAAAATAGGGTATCTTGAGGCCTAATAAATTGAGATGGCGTTCCCATAAAGTGGGGGATGCAGGACTAGCATTATGCTCATGAGCTTGTTTCTGCAGCCCTGACCCCTATGTGAAACTTCTGTTGTTGCAAGGGAAACCACTTGCTGTTGACAATGGTGATTCATTTTACTTTTCCAGCTCAGCATCCATGTGGTTTCTTTGCGTTTCAGATGAAGTTTTTGCTTCTCAGTGTTTGGAATATTCAGGAATCTTTCGGTATTTGGATAGAGAATGCCTTTTAATTAAACTGTTATATAACTGAATTGTTGAATATGATCAATATTCATTGTACTGTCAGGAATGCTGATAATTGTTTCCTTCTTCATATGGTTATTTTGAATAAGCATTACAGCCTCTTTCTGGGGAAGAGACCCAGAATCATGCTTTGCGTTTGAAGTAGTTCTGTGTTCTCCTTTGAGTTTCTCCTTTACATCATGGAATGAGATGGCAAAGTAACATGGGGTAGGAAGCTTCATATCACCTGCTCCTGTTCTTTTAGGGCCTTCTCTATATTTGCAAGATCATGTTCTTTTTGGAACCCTTTATTCCATTTCATTCTTTGAGAAAGTCGCTTCTTTGAGAAAGGTAAATCTATGATGTCTCATCTGCAGAGGAAAGATAATCTACTTAAAAAGGCTTGAAAGTAGAACACGATTTTATTCCACTTGTTCCACGATTATCAATGGGCTGAGAGGCATGCATGGGGCCATTGTGGACCTCGCGCTAGTTACTTTCCTCACTAGATGATGATTAGGGTGGCCTGTCCTCCATTTCAGCACTGTTTCTCCAGAGTCCTGTGGGTGCTGCTAACCAGTTTCATATTGCAATGTTTAATCATCATTATTGTATCTGGATCTACCTTCCAGTGTTTCCTAATTTTAGTCAACAAAAGAGCATTTTGCTTTCTATGATTTCAGCCATTTATCATTGATCAATTCTCCAAACGGAGAAAAGGGAAACAAAAATCTTCTGAAAATCTAATCAGGTTTGGGACGCAATAAAGTGGATTCTTCATACCTCAATACAATGATGGAAACCAAGGTGGTCCTCACGCCTCTTGTCACCAAAACAGTGGGAGTTTAAAGCTTTTTGTATGCAAGAAGTTGATCCTTTGTTTGTTATTTCCAGAATCTGTAGCACTTTTCTTTTTTCTTTTTAGTTCTTCATCAGTGTTTGTAGTATTCATCCCATTCCGAGTATATATAATCAAACATATCTTTTTAGATTCTTATAAAACCCAATAATTTACACAATGAAGTGAAAAGTGAAACCCATACTTACCTGCAACATTAAAGCATTCAAGTACATTTATTCAAACCTTATTAAATAGACCTTGACCCATCATGTATGGTGGGTTTTGCTTGCTTCGCCTGCCTGGACAAACGTTACTATACTTTTCAAGTCATGTTGACCAGACTCACCTAAAGCTCTATCTAACAAATTGGACCTGCTCCACAGTTGCTCCTCATCTTTTTGTAATTCCAAATGAATGGTAGTTGATCTTTTGACCTCTTTGTTCATTCTTAGCATGATAGGATTTGAGTGGTTACCAACTGTTAACAAAGAGTGCCCTTTGGAAGGTATAAAAATAGGATGAGCATTCATTAGGTTTCTGGCGTCTGTTGATGAGTTTAATTCAGGTCAGCTCGCAGATTCTCTAGGCAGAGTCTTTTACCAGGACTTTTACTAATGATTTGAATGGAAAACCCACAAAAAAAATGAAGGATTCTCCAAATAAAGCATGATGCGGTATTGCGGTGCATGGGCGCATTGATTCTTGTGGTGCAATTTGGTTGGATAGATTAAAGCTAAACCATATTAATAATGATAACAATGGTGCTGCTTTTGAAAGAAGTGACAGTGGGTTTAAAATTTCAAATTTCAAATTGCTAGAAAATGAATTCAGTTGTGGATCTTTCGGTGCGCATTCTGGTTTGCAAAAAATGTGATGTACATCGTCATCTGTACTTTTATCATTTGATGTTGAATGCACTGAAAAGATCACTACGGATCACCCCTCAATGGCCTACAGATCAGAGATATGTACCAGGAGATGGCAAGGAAGAGATTTATTTATAGGAAAAATGATACAATCCAACAGAGGGTGAGGTAGAGGAGGTGGTAGTGGTGGTGGTGGCCATAATGTGACTGCTGGAGTCTCCTGCAGCTGGGAATGGTGTGGTCACTGTGTGATATGGTCCGAGTAGTTATTATTCAATACTGAAATTAACTGGAAAGCAGACATAATAATCATGGCCCCTAAAACGACGACGCATCCGGGTACGTCCAAATGGACCATGTTGAGAGGGGAGGTAGATGGTGACGGTGGAGGTGGAGGTAGATGGTGGGGGGACAGCCATGGTAGAAGAGATGCTTTTTGCACCATATCATTGGCATTGACTCCCTTGTCCAAATGTCTTTGGAAAGTTCGCTTTTTCTGTCCATTCTGGGATTCTACGCCTTCCCCCCGAAACTAAAGACCCCTCCTTCTTCCCCTCTCCCCACTACTCCCAACGGACCTTTTTCTGGATTTTGTGTTTGCCAACTCGAGGCACTTTCGCTCGTGAGACTAGCATCATCTGCCACAGATCGAGAAGGAAAGATTCTGAATTTCTGATCACACCCCGTCTCTCCTCAAGCGTCACCATCTATTTGGATTTTTTTTTTTTGAACTGTTGTAGGCAGGATTATAAATTTTTGCCTGTAGCTTTTGACTGATTCATTCTAAGTACTAAGAACCATTTTGTCCCATTAATCTGTGGGAAGTGGGAAGCGGGAAGTGGGAAGTGGGAAGTGGGAAGTGGGAAGCGGGAAGCTTAGACAAAAAAATATGTGACCCCAATCTCTGTAATTCATCCACCAAGAATTCGTTCAAACTCTAAGTTTTGTCCTCATCAAACAAACAATGTTTTAGCAAAGCTATAAAAATGAGTATTCCCAAAAATGGTATGCTTCATCTCCAATTTTACTCAGTTTTATAATTATTTCTTGTTTGTCTCCATGTTATTTAAGTTGAACTTTGTGCATGGTTTCTTGAAAACTGAAATTGCAGCAACTGTCTATCAACATATAGGAACTGCAGAAGAAGCTCCTACCAACTTCGCCTGATTCCAAATTTCCCTTGTTACCAATGAAGCTATCCATCCCTTAGAGATCTTATGCACATTATGAAATAATTTGAGCTTTGCACAATTTGACCATAGCTGTTTAAAAATGTATTAATCTTTCTCTTGATCTGAAATGGTGGAGACACATGGGCATGGAACCAAATCTTGTGTTTAGAAAAAACTGACTAAATTTCCAGAAAAATCTCTGTGACATGGAAATCTGTGTAAAATAGATAGATTAGTGTACTAGGGGATGTTATTTTTTGTAATCCTCAATTAAAGAATCTCATTAATACAGCTCGATAATTTAGTGGAATCACAAAGCATGTCTGTCAGTTTCATTTAAAAATTCATTCTTCACTTGCTCTCTGATATTTCCTTCCAAATTTGACATCGAAAACTCCCCCATCTCACATAAAATTTTGATAATAAGATAAAATAGAAGTTTCAGTTATTTATGTATTTGAACTAGACCCATCACCTCCGGGCAAGGGCCTTAAAAAAATTAGGGAGAAGTCCAAAAGATCACTTCTGAACAATGATCCATTTCCTGCCAAAGTCAAGCTAAATACAAGATATTGAATTCTTTTCCATATATTTTTAAGTTCATTATCTTATCTTCTGTAATGGGGAAAATTAGCATGAGCTTAATTGTTTAACAAAACGCCCATATTTGTAGCTCAACCAGCCCCCATTCCTCCTCCTAGGGTCTTAGGGTCTATGATACTTTCACAGTTTCAGTCACTCATGCTTGCAACAGGCTTTTGGGCTTTTCTGCCATCTGAAATATAAAAAGGCATTCCTATAATTTTCACTTTCTCTCTCATGGTTGTAATAAAGAAGCTTTTTTCAGTAGTAGGTCAATATCACGACAAAAAGAGGCCTGCCCACCTTACCACACTCATATCTTTTCCTTTTGTATTTGCCTTGGAAAAGGTCAAGGCACCTTACCCTATTTTATTTGTGGATTCTGTGACAAACGTTAGTCCCTTTGATACTGGAGGACAATTTGGGCATCTCCTAATTTCTCGAGGGGGTTTAGACAACAGAAACCCCACAAAACCTTATTTCCTTTTGAGCATCCAATGTTTCCTTTTTCCTTCACCTTCACCTTTCATCCCTTTTGAGGTGACACTGCTTTCATCTTGGCCTAGACTCCTGCTTCCAAACCAAATTTAGACATAACCCATTTCTGATTATTGCTTGGAGCTTCATGAGTTGCTCCTTTAGATGGATGGACTCACTAGTTGTGATCTTCGGAGTGATAGTGGAACTTACAATCAAACCAGTTTGGACCCCAACTGAGTTTTGAATTATTTTCTAACCTGATATTTGATCAAAATGACCACAGTTTGAAGTACAATAATCAATTTAACACCATTCACACATAATGGGCAATGATCACAATATCTAAACCGACATTAGTCCAACCAGTTGTGCACTTAGGCACACCCAAATATTTCAGTGCGGAACTCAGATGGACTAAACTCCAAAAATATTATCATATCCGAAGATTAATAATGGCCTAGTCTAGTACAAATGATTGGAGAAAGTTTGTCATCATATTCCCGTTCGCCCTTAGTAACAAAACTCAGACGGGCCCATGAGCTATACAAGGGTGAATAATAGCAACTAGATGGTGCAATGCTGATTCAAAGATCAAATATAAATTTGGAGAAAAGACATTTTGAAAACAACCACTTACCAGAACTTAGCAAGTCATACAAGTTTGGATTGATCCGATCTAGTATACAAATGTATATTAATTTTGGACAGTTCTTTGTATCCAGGGATGCAGAGCTAATATACCCCTACTAACCATGTAAGGGACAATGGTGGCGGGACGGTCACCAACTCCCACTTGCTTCCCAACAAAAGAAAAGAATGTGGGGATTGGGTTGTTGTTGTTTATTATATATTTCTAACCCTAGCGCTAATAGTCATAGCCACTGCTTATCTTCCCATAATTTGTCCCTTTAGATTTGGGATCTCTAGTTGGACTAATCCACCCGATTCCAACGTTGTCCACTTTTGTATACTTTGACATTGAGGGGTCTACGGCTATCACTACTCACTAGCATGAAACTTTCTTAAGAAAAGCCCACGAACTCGTCTACATCTTTTAATGCAAAAGGCCCCTCCATTGCAAAAGCCAGTAGTTTTGGTGAGTCTCTTCATGCACAAGACACTTTGGTCAAAAGGGTTAGCTTTTGTTGGCCGTTTTTGTGGTGTTTTATGTAAGCATTTTCAGCCCGGCCCTGTCATGTTCAGACCCTCTTGACAGCCAATGATCGCCTTGTGGTGCTGCCTGGAAGGCCTGGTTTTGCTTCAATGCAAGAAGACAAGGGGGGTTTTAGAGTCTAAGTGGTAGTCTTTGGGAAACCCATTTGGTCGTTTGGACTGTTGGGTTTTGTTCATCTCTGAGACATTCTATTTGGGTATTCATCCTTTGTTTCTATCTAGTTTTTGATGGTAAATGTTCTTTGGTTTCTGTTTTTGTTTATGCTTTGTTGGCTTTGCAAAATACTTTGGCTTTGTGTGATGATGATAATACTTCTGAAATGATACTCATTGCTTTCAAGTCCGTGATGCCATCATGGCACCCGTCCTTTGGTCTGTTCTTTGTTCCTGAAATTTTTACAGTTGTTTGTTTCAAGTCTACCACGATACACCTTTTGCCCTGTTTTTGTTTTTGTGTTTTTTCATTTTGCAAAATGCTTTTGTTTTCTTGTGTCGGTAAGAAAATTAGCTGTGATCGTACATGTTCTTAATAATTGTTATTATTTTTGTTTCTGATTTTGGAAATGGGTTTTGTTTCCTACATGATGGTAATTTTATTGACATTACAGTTGTTCTTGGAGAGGGGTTTTGAAGGTCGTGACAGTAGTAGCATGCCGGAACTAAGGATGGCTCCCAGACACAAGCGTTCAAAGAGGTGGGTATTGATTTCTTGTGAGCTTAGATTATTCGTTCTTATATGTTTCTTCCAGTTTTTGGCAATTGAAGTTGATGGTTCCTTGAACCAGAAGGACTTCTGAAATGGATCATTAATAAAGTGGAAGGCAAAGCTTTCACTTTTACAGCCAGGCCATTTTCACAGTTTTAGTGAGTCACCACTCCCAAGTGAAGAAAAACCTGAAATTAGAGTTTTAGGTGAAGTTTGAGAGCATCCAACAGGGGAAATTTTGGGGTTTCTTGAATCTAGTCTTTAAGGCATGAAGTTTTTGTGTCTCTGTTTGTAATTTGCAGAATTTTTCTTTTTGGGTTTTCGAAGTTCTGTCTTCTGATAATTTTTTTGCAATTAATCCAATAGTTGCTTTTCAATGTAGATTATGTAATTTGAAACCTTGTGGATGTGGTTTTGGGGAAGTACCAACTTAGTGGCCTCCTTATGGAAAGAAAGTGCACGGATGACTTTCCCTCTCTCAGCTTCTTCTCCTTCTTAAAAACTTAAGTTGCAGAAAATATCTTTTAGCTTGACCTTTTGCTTAAGTGGCCAAGAGATGCAATGAAAAACTTCACATCTCGCCCTATTGATTCTTTGTGTTTGGTTTTATGCAATGGCAGCTATCCTGATAAGAGAAGAGTTGAAGAAGGTAACCTAGATGGTTCTCTTGAAGCCTCTCACTGTCTAAAGTTGGTAAGAATCACTTAATTCCACCCTTACATATGAGTGTAATTCACCAAAAAGAGGGAAAAGTTCCAACATTATGCTCATGTAATCTAATTGAGCATAATGTGAGTTAATACGCTTCCTTCTCCCTCCCTTTTCTTGTTCTTATTCTTTTTCTTTTTCAATCTCTTTTTCTTCAATCAATCCATGTAATTGTCAATAGTCTTACAGCCGTTTAACATATATCCATAGTAATTTAGAATGAATTTCCTTAAAATGATTTCAGCAATGTCTTAGTGTTCAGCCCTTTTTTTGTCTGGTCCCAGGATATGGGACACTTGTCAGACTGTGTCAAACCCAAGAAGAAACAATCCCCTAATACAGACATGCAAAATTCTTTGAAGCAAGAGGTATGGAATTAAACTTATCTTAAATGCAGTCCAATTTCTTGCTCATGGTTCAATTAAGTGTTGTCTGGTGATAAGGGTCCAGATTTTGGGTTTTTATATTTATGGTTTCTAAATCATTAAAAGAAAAATAAAAAATGCAGATCCTACAACTTGAGAAAAGATTGCAAGGCCAATTTGCAGTGCGTTGTGCTCTAGAGAAAGCACTGGGTTATAGATCTTCCTCACATGATACTACAGTTGAAATTTCAATGCCCAAGGTAGTTCTTGTGTTCATTTTATGGGAACAGATAAGCAAATTATTTTGCCTGAATTTAATAATGAATTATTTAGATGGTTCAATGCATTTCCTTTTTGTTCCAAGTCTTTCAATTTTTATGAGTAGCATAAAATAATCAAAATTGATGTGTTTTCCCTGAAATATTTGTGTTCAATAGGCTACAAAAGAATGTTTGTCTGATTGTGTGGAAGTTTATGAATCTTTGGTTTTTAAGTCTTAAACTATGGTATTGACTTGCTTTGCTTCATCACTATTATTTCTTTGTGGTTATATTCTAACATTGCTTTTATTGCACTCCAGCCTGCTACAGAACTAATTAAGGAAATTGCAGTGTTAGAATTGGAAGTTGTGCATTTGGAACAGTATCTTCTTTCACTGTACCGGAAAGCATTTGATCAACAAGTATTGGTACAATCCCCTTCTGCCACAGATGCAAGATTAAGATCACCTTTAACTTCCCCAAGGGGGGAAGCTCTGGAAGCTTGCAGACCTGATATGACATCAAAAAGGGAAAATTCAGCAGCTTATTATAGTTGTCAATCACATGCCAATCCAAGGAAGGAATCCAATGGAATTAGTGAAGAGAAGATATTGGATTCCAGTGTTCATCGTTGTCACTCCTCACTATCACAGCGATCGGCCTTTCTGACTAGAACTTCTCCTTCAGCAGAATCTCTGACCAAAGGTATACGTGCCTGTCATTCCCAGCCTTTGTCCATGATGGAGGTAGGTAACCCAAGTTTCTTACGATGATCTTGCAAGTTGCAATTGTTTTGTTATGGAGTGAGTCTGGCTCTTCCACATCTGCCAATCATGGTGCACCCAATCATAGTACTAGGGATGTGATCCTCTTCCTATCAATAAATGGGGAGCATTGTAGTAATTTTTGTTGTTAAAATAATGACAATATATCTCTGTACCATGATATGGAGTGCTGTGATTGGCAGCCCACCAGCTGTTACAATGACCATAGGAAAAATTCTGGTGATGGGAAGCTGTATTTTGGATGTCATGTATGGTTATTCTGTATTGTAACTCACTGACTTCTGTACAGTATGCTCAGAATACTTCTTCAAATGTAATCAGTCTGGCAGAGCATCTTGGAACCCGTATTTCTGATCATGTTCCAGAGACACCTAACAGAATTTCTGAGGATATGATCAAATGCATGTCAGCTATATTTTGCAAGCTTGCAGACCCACCTCTGACACATCATGGCCTCTCATCTCCCAATTCATCTTTGTCATCAATAAGTGCATTTTCTCCACAAGATCATTGTGATATGTGGAGTCCAGGCTTCAGGAAAGATTCATCTTTTGATGTCCGGTTAGATAATCCTTTCCATGTTGAAGGACTTAAAGAGTTCAGTGGGCCTTACAGTACTATGGTTGAAGTGCCATGGATATATAGAGATAATCAGAAACTGGGAGATATTGAGCACATGTTACAAAATTTTAGGTGCGCCTTTTGATATCCCCCACACCCCCACCCAAGGGGGATCCCTTATTGATGATTAACTTGTAAGCACAATTCATTTGATATCTATGTTTGCTTGCCATCCTTATAAGCTTGTTGAGTTATTCAATTACAGATCACTTATTTGTCGATTAGAAGAAGTGGATCTGAGGAAGATGAAACATGAGGAAAAGATAGCGTTCTGGATCAACATACATAATGCATTGGTGATGCATGTAATGATCCTTCTTGATTAAATTATGAAATTTGCAGGGATACCTTGTTTAAAAGTTTTTAATGTGAAATGATAATGATAAGAGCTTCTTACTCTTTGAACAGGCATTTTTGGCATATGGTATACCGCAAACAAATGTAAAGAGAGTGTTTCTACTATTGAAGGTAAAAGGAGCCCTCATGATATCTTTTAATTGAGGAAATTCTGTATGGATTTTATTTTCTCATGATCTTGCATATTACAGGCTGCCTATAATGTTGGAGGTCAAACAATAAGTGCAGACACAATACAGAATTCCATCCTTGGATGTCGAATATCTCGTCCAGGACAGGTTGGATCCCATGCCTCTATTCTCAGTTCAAGATTTTAAGCTGTTGTGTATAGTAACGTATACTTTAATATCTTTTGTATGGCCATGTATTTGCTTACTTATGTGATTCCCCTGCATCTGAACGAGTTCATGAAATGTTTCTGGGCTTAAAAATGAATCTTGTTCATGTCAACTGTTTCCTTGGGCAGACATGAGATCTTCTTTCATGAGATCTTCTTTGTATGTTAGACAAAAGTATAGTCGTATTCTTTGCTTCCCCATTTTTCTTTTTTCCTGAAATGGGTCAAATTTATTTCTCAGCATGGTTTTTCAGATTGATCTAGCAAAAATAACCAAGCATATGCTTTCTTATTCAGTTTTCTAACCTCATGTTTGTAATGGAGCTGATAAAGCATGCATCTAATTGCAGTGGCTTCGCTTGTTACTTTCTTCAAAAACAAAATTCAAGACTGGGGATGAACGGCAAGTGTATGCGATTGAGCATCCAGAACCTCTTTTACATTTTGCACTCTGTTCAGGAAGTCATTCCGACCCAGCGGTACTTCACTATCTATAATCTGTTCCTTGGTCCTTTAATTCAATAATTAGGTGCTTGTGAATGTGTTGCATTGGTGTTTTCTATTGCTTACTGAATACTCCTCTTGATTTGACAAAACTGCTGAATAACCAATCTGATCAAGAATCCTTTTGAAAATTGGAAAGAATGCAACTATAATTTAAGTTTGTTTCCATCTGCATCTATCCTTTACACTCTCATCTTCCCTAGGGGGAGACCCGTGGTACTGCAGTATCTGCAGTATGCTTTTGGTTTTTCCTGCTCAATAGTTTCCTTGACTTTTTGACAGTATTCCAAGGATATCAATAATTTCCTGCTCAATTAAGGGTTTAGCTTTGTGAATCCTAGTTTGTGAATTAGGTCAACTCTTTATGCTAATCATCTTCAATCATCTTCAGTCTCACTTAATGCTGGTTTGCTGATAAAATATTGACTATCCGTGTTTGGGTGGTGTTTGGAGGTTCATTGGCATTGTTGGCCTAGTATTTGCTCATGTTGATGCTGTAGCATAGAGAAATCAGCATAATCATTGGAAGAAATAATGATGCATCAATCAACCAAGTATTGAGCTGGCTTCAAACATGTTAGGGAGCTAATATATACTCATCCTGAAGTAGTAAAGACAATGTGCAACCCCAATCGATTCAATTACCCTGGGACATTGGGACATTTGACTTTTCCTTAGATCCTCTGGTAACATCTAATTTGAGGTTTGTGAAGCACCCCTCTTTTCTTCCGAACATAGGGCTAATTTACAATCTTGAACAGGAATTTCTATCTGATCAGAAATAGGATTTACTGTACCGCCTTTACAAGGTTGTGCATGGAAGTGGTCTTAAAAAACTGCAAAGGCTCTTTCTTTTATAATGGGCATATGTTTTGGGGGCAAGTCCTTTAAAGTGGTTGAATGTCTTTCAATGGAGGAAGAATTATAGTTAATAGCTTTGCAAAATTAGTAGATTAAATGATATCAGAGCCATCCAGCTCTGAAGAATGTTTTCTTTGTGAACATGACAACAGAGGTGCTGTTGAGAAGGTTTTTGGGTGTTCAACTTGTGTCTCGTACAGTTTCTGTGTAAGGGTATATTTGCTGCCCTCCTCTCTTCCTTTTGCACCCCTTGCTCTCAGCAATAATATGGTTTCTTCCTTCGGACCAAAACAAGTAAAAATTTAGGCACATAATTAAAACACAAAATATAAATAACCAAGCAACACAACATAACTGGATGCAAGATTCAAATGGTGACTATAGAACATCCTTTTTACTCTTTACTTTTTCTTTGCCAACACTTGTATTTTTAATCCTTTACAGGTTCGTGTCTACACACCTAAGAGAGTACTTCAAGAGTTGGAATCTGCAAAAGAAGAGTATATTCGGGCTACCTTTGGTGTACGCAAAGACCACAAAATCCTTTTACCAAAGGTCGTTGAGTCATTTGCAAAGGACTCAGGTTTGTGCCCAGCTGGTGTCATGGAGATGATCCAACAGTCTCTGCCTGAATCTCTGAGGAAGAGTATCAAGAAATGTCAAGCAGGGAAATCCCGCAAGAACATTGAATGGATCCCTCACAATTTCTCTTTTAGGTATCTGATATCAAAAGAACTGGTCAAATGATTGCTCTAACAGGTCAATGCCCTAATACTCAACCTCATCTGCATTGTTCCTTAGATTTTAAATATTGGAAAGTTTTTTTGTCTTTCCATTGTACAAACAAAATAGTAGTGAAACCAGAAATGGGAGAGTAGAATGGCATGGCCTGCACCTTGTATTTTGTATAATGTAATCAATCATTCTGCTATACATGCTATGCAATTGAAGTATCTTCTAACTTCCTGTTAAATATCATGGAACGGCCCTATGTGCTATGCAAAATTGAGGCATCTTCCATTTTGGTTAGACCAGTATTCAGAATGAAAATGCTAAATCCCCAGAAAGAATATGCTCAACTCTTGGCCCAAGCAGCCGGAAGGATCGATCAAATGGTAGGCCTCAGAATAGTTGGAAGCCACCACCCTTTCAAACTGGCCTCTCAGGTACTTGCACTGCCCCAAACCACATTCCTTCCCCGGTAATATCCCAGCTCCAGCTGAGATCGTCCGCATTGTCCCCAACAGCAGCGTATCCTTTTCTGTCACCTCTCTCCTCATGGCATACCCCATTTTCTGTCCATTGCAGTGCATTGCCCACGTAGCTGCACTCAATAAAGGCTCATTCGACCTGTCCAAGCCGAGGTCACACTGGAGAACGATACGGGCAGTGCCATACTGCATTAGACCCGCTAACTCGGACGTGTTAATAGGAAGATCAAGGATGATCAAAGGGAAGCTGTCGGCATCTTCCTGAATGCAGAGCTTCACTTTGCTATTGATTGAGCATATGATGGTTCCAGTTACAGTGAAAATTTCAGGTTTGCATGCGGAGAAGAGTAGGGGATAGCAGGAGGCCCAGCAGGGAGCGACGAGGGCCATGATGGGGCGGAGTAAATCCCACCACCAAAGCTGCGGCTTGGTATCAATGGCAGCTTGGGAAGAAGCAGCATTCATGATTGTTGTTGTGAAGCAATGTGCGTAGGCAAAGGGGGAGAGAGAGTTGATAAGGATTAGGAGAAAGTAGAGTCCCAAAAGGAAGTGAGCGCCCAACCATATCTTCTGGTTGTTGAAATATTTTAGGAGAGTTTGTTAGACGCTCATATCCATACTGTTGACAACTCAACCTACGCCCCTCATCATGTATTAGTATTACCACTCAAATCCTTATTACCTCTTTCTCCTAATCTTTTACACGGCACCTATAATGACTAATGAGGCCGCCCGCCCACAGTATTTTTGGGAATTCAGTCTTTTTCCTCTTCCATCTGTGTTCATAATACTCTATGGGTTGAGGCAATATGTATAAAGTTACTATGCCTTCAGTAAGATCAGAGTCTAAAAAGAGCATTTATAAGAAGATTTGGACTGAGTGGGTCTTCAAATGGTTAGAGGTCTTGGCTTGGGCCTCTGGAAACTTAAATTTTTTAAAAAGATTTTATATTTTCAATTAAAAAGATTGTCTTTTTAAAATTTAAATTCTTTTCCAAATTTCTTAAAACATTTAGAAGGAATTTTTTTTTTAAATTCGTTTAAAATTAATTTTATTTCTATTTTTTATAAATCCCATTATTATCAAATAGGGTATTTTTATCCACTTAAAAACAAAATCACTTTCTCTTAGATATCAACAAAGATCCACAAAAAGATTTGTTCTAGATAAAATAAAAAAAATCCCACCCTCCCAATCTACTGAAAAAAAAAAAAATCTACATCTCAAATGTCAATAAATCCCAAAAACTATTTTTTAAAATATCCTTCTCTCCCACTTGAAAGAGATCTGCGAGGCACTTGCAATTGGTGGAGAAGATAAGTACAATTCTGGTTTCTGGATCTCCATCCCTATCCCTCACGCAGAAATCTAAACGCTTTGTTTGGGCAAAAGGAAACTGTTAGGCTCCTCTATCTGCAGTTTGTAGTATTGATGATGAGGAATGATCAAGACAATCAAAGCTTTAAAATTCACGTCAAGAAAAGCGCCTACAATATATATAACTTCAGTTTGAAGGCTAAAGAAAAGAGGCACTAGTAGGGGCTCTCTCCTACGACATTTCCAGGAGGATTGTAGAAACATATGGTTAAACTAGCATCCTCCTTCGCGCACACAGCTTTGGCACACCCCAACTCCAGTGATTTGCTCCATACCACCTGTGTGTACACCCCACACTCATGATTGGCCACACAGGAGTTGTCAGAATGGTTGTAATACTTCTTCTCTCCCACCCACTCCTCAACGGCCAGCCGCGGCGTCATTGCTGATCCACCTGCCCACAACTGGTTCCCTCCATACTTGCTATTGGTCAGGTTTGCAAACTGGCAGCCGTGTTTGTCTCTTTGGTAGCGTACCAGCAGGCTGGTGCCGTGGGCCAGCTGCTCACTCCACTGGAGAGGGCCAACCCCAACTTCAGCTCTTGCTTGGTTGTGCGCCTCCAGGAACTCCTCGGTTGAGTTTGGTGGCGCCGCCGGAACTTCTGTGCCCGAGTTGGGGACGGAGCTTGGCACCCGTGCTACACTATGTACAAGGCTATGGCACATGGTTACAGCCACCAGCGCGACAGCAAGGAGAACTTGTTGGGCCATTTCTGGAAGCAGTGTGGTCAAGTGTGGGATTGGAGTCCACTATTTATTTGGAGACTTGGGTTGGGTTAGTTTGTTTTTACCAATATGGCCTCGGTTGGTGTCGGTGACATTATCAAGCATACTGGCCAAGGTGAGAGGGAGGCCTTAGCCGCCTTAAGATGTTCAGGTGCAGCTCAAGTCTAAGAGGAAAGGCCTGATTGGAGCAGAGTGGAATCAGTAGATCGTACCACTGAGGGATCAGAGGGTAATGGTGGGATGGATACGTTAGCTGTAATTTAATGCTCTGTTTCCTAAGATGACTCTGAGTAGGGAGCACGTGACCTTGTTGACTTTGATTAATACAGTCATACAGAGACTGTGCCCACGTGAACTCTGCACATGGAAGCAGAGTTGGGCAGCTTGGTAGATTGGATTTGCCAGTAATTTAAGATTAGTAGAATGGTTAAATCAGATTCCTTCATGTTTCCGGGAGTGAACGGTCAAAATGAATTGGAGTAATACTAGTCTCTATGCATTTTATTCGTTAATGAAACATTTTTCTGGCTAATGCACCTTGACTCTCTCAATATTCCATAATTACCTTCTATTGTGCTATCAGCTCTCCCACCCTAAATTGAACCAAACCCAAGTCAACTTCCAGGGAAACCAGACAACTATGGATATGCGGTGCATTTGCTTCAGCCTTCAGGTACCATGGGTTTTGCAGCAGGGATGGATTTTGGGAGATGGGGCAGGGACAAAAGGAAGGGTTTGACAAATCAAGGCTGTAATCTCGGGTTTGAGATTTCTCAAATTATAAAAAAGAATGGTGAAGATGTACCTGGTAAATGAAAGAAATTTTGAAAAATTCAATCAAAAGTTAATAATTTGAATTTTTGTCATGTTAAAGGGGGGAAATTTTAAAAATAGAAAAAGAATTTAAATTTAGAAAGAAATTTAGTTATTAAATGATTTGATATTGGATTTTCAAGAATTTGAATGTGAATATATAGTTGAAAATTAATTGAGTTTAATACTAAGAAAAGGCAAATTCAATTTTTGTAGTTGGAATTAAATGTTATGAAATTACAAAAGTCGAAATGGAATTAAACTGATATTAAGTTAAGATTAAATTTGATGAAAAATAATTGACAAATGATATGAAATAAATTAATATAACTATAAAGGGCTAAGAATTTAATTAATTGGTAAATATTATAGGTGTATAATGTTATATTTTTTTGGAATTAAATTTGATTTTCAAATGATAAATTAAAGATATAAATAAAATAAGGAAGGAAATTAGAGGCCTTTATATGTATATATGTGGAGATAGAGTGAGAAGGACACGTGGACAACAAGAGGAGAGTTGGAGAATAGGGAAAAAAAGAGGAGAGTTTAGGTGTTGGTGGATCTTGCAAAATTTGTTTTATAAATCAAACGTGATTTGTTTCTGCTCGAAAAGATTTTGAATCCAATGGTTGGATTTTTGGATTTTAATACGGTAGTTTGTTCCTAAAACTTTCATGAACTTTCATGGTAGAATTTTTTTTCTTATTATTTCTAGAAGTTATATCCACTTAGTATGATGATGTTTTGCAGGTGATTCCACGTATATGGTTATTGTCTTACTTATTTATTTTTGATTATATGAATTTTTAGTTGCTTTTTAGTGAAAAATTATATTGGAAATTATAATGACACAAATCATGTGAATGAAGGAGAAATATTTGTCTGTGAAGTGTTAAAATTATATAAATTGTGCTAGGAAGATAAAATTGAAATTTATTAGTGATATGTAATGCTGAAAATAATGGAAATTAATTGTTTCATATTATTAGGTATTGTTATTTGAGTTGAGTTTTTGTAATAATATTTTATTGTATTCATGGTTATATATATATATATATATATATATAGAAAGAAAAATGAAAAAAAATTGTTGTATGAATTGAAGATGAGAATGAAAAGACTTTAAAAAAAGGAAAAGAAAAGAAATAAAAGCACCTAAAAAGGGTGAATTAAGAAGGGAGTGCGATCCCTAATATAAAAAATACAAAAGTTTACTTCAAAAAAATTTTGAACGAAGCATATTTTGGTATAAACACGTATCTTATGGTGAAAATCTAAGACTAATGATGTATTGATTGATTGTGTGTAAGTATTTACATTATATCTACATTTGGATGAAAAATTTATATAAATTGATTAAATGCCATTAATCGTATGTTTGAACATATTAGTAAAGAAAAAAAATGATTTATTTATTTTGAATAATAAAATTAGAAAATTTGATATGATATGTATGATTAAAAAAAATGATAATCTAGATTGATTTAATTTTGTATGTTGAAATTTCATTTAATCTATATAATATAAATGTAATATTATTATATTTTTGGTATATGATGGTATTGTATTCATGTCAAATTTTTAACTTTTTTAAGTGCAAGACACTACACCTTGCAATGTGGAGATGCTTATCTTTTTTTTTTTTTTTACCAATTTTTCCTTAAAAATTTTTAGATGTAAATATAGTTTATAAGAACTATAAGAAAACTGGAGTAAGTTCCAATAAGTCTCATAAAGTGAAAGAACAACATAAATGATTGTTTTTAACATATATTAATTTTTTTGGTATGTACTAATTTGAATTATATATATATATATATATATATATATATATATATATATATATATATATATATATATATATATATATATGTATGTATATATATAATCATATGGTAAATCGTAGTTTAATAAACCTATTTGAAATTAGATTTCAATTTATTCAAAAAAAATTAGGTTATCATGGTTGTTAGCTTGGATAAGGGTAATCCTTAGGGTTAAACCTTTGGCTTGGAGTTACAGGTCAAATTTGGATCTTGACAACATAGTATCAGAGCTCTAGGTTGGTTGCTACCTAAGCTTATATTATTATATTTGATTTATGGTTTTTTAGTTGTGACCTTAGTACTTGTAGTGAGATTGTTTGGGTAATAAAATTTGTATGACTTTAGAGAATGACATACCCATTTTAATTATATATATATATATATATATATATCATTTTGTATGTGCCATTTGTGACTATTATAGGGTATGGTTGAATGGATCCTTGTTTCAACATTGTGTGAGCCCTCATAAACTACTTTTAAAGTCTACCCTATACCCTTGAACCTAGGGCTATATCATAAAGTAAGAAAGATGTTACTTTAACATGCAACTTAAGGATTATGATTAATATGTCCAACGAAATATGTTAGGAAAGCGGTCAAATCTAAATGGATTAACATGGGTGGTCAGAGAAAAATGTTAATAACACACCACTATTTGTAGCTCATAGTCTAGCAATCATATCAACTTTGTGTTCAATATAATTATGAGTACAAATGTGTATATAAATTGGGATTACATTTTTTAATTGAGATATGAATCATTGAGGGGTTTTTAAAAGTGTTTGAATTAGTGTCATTGATAAGTCTAGGGTATAAACAAGATATTTTTTTAGTGATGTGTTATGCTAATGAAATTGACACTTAACATAAGCACTCCAATTTTATATTATATGCTCCATTTTCTATATGAAGAAAATGACCCCAATGTAAGATAGAAAAAAAAGATAAGACATTTTATCCAATGTGGATGAGTAAGAGATATTAAAATTTAAATATATATTTTTAAAATTCATTGTGGATGTGTATGTGATATAACGAGGATATTGTGTTTGTATAGTAGGATGTATATGATATTTCATATCAGATAGAAGAAAAAGTTTCTGACATTATATAAGTATGGACTCTTTTTAATTTTGTAGATTCATTTTAAAGCTGTAAGGGCTCCTTAGGCCTAAAACGGATAATATCTACATAGTTGGGTACAGGTCATTACAAATGATATCAAAGTCGATTTCCAACCCTAATATGAGGGTTTTTTGGATCCCATGAAAGGTGTTTGTTTGTTTGGTTTTGTAATTCCATGGAATACAATGAGGATGTTGTGTCTTCATGTTGGAAAGGAGGACGTGATTGTGATGTCCCACATCGAATAAAGGAGAAAATTTCTAGCGCTATATATGTATGACATCTTCTTAAATTTATAAACGTGTTTTAAAGATGTGAGAGCTCTTTTGGGTCCAAAGCGGATAATATTTATACGGTTGGATGTAGGTCATTATTATAAATAGTATCAAAGCCGATTCTCGACCCCAATGTGGAGGTTTGTTTGGCTTAGTGATAGGCATTGTTTGTTTAGGCTTGTAATCCACTAGAACACAACGAGGATGTTGTGTCAGCATGAAGAAGTGTTTGTGATGTCCTACATTAGATAGAGGTGAAAGCTTCTGACATTGTATAAGTATTAGTTTCTTTTAACCATGTTGACGCTATGGGTTGTTACAACATCACTTCACAAATTCATGATTGCACATGGATTATAGGATTAGGTAACTATCACAAAAAAATATGGAAGAGTTGATAAGCATTTTGTGATGAAATGATTATGAATAAAATCACCAAGTGCATAACTGTTGTCATGTGATTGTTGAAATATTATAGAATATATGACCATTAATTTTTTATGAATTACCTTGTGAATGACAGGCTAACCAGAGAAGCACATTACAAGCATGACCCTTAGGCTAGTTGATTGCTTATCTATTATTCTTTGGCTTGTTTGTCCAACATATTTGTATACATGCAATATTGTAGGATAAGGGTTCTCTTCTATAATCATATAGTTTAACTGGCCATCATATATGTATATACATATATATGGCATGGCATTCGAAGACGGAATTATTTAAAATATGTTACCATCCAAGGGGAGAGAGTTAGGGGCTCTCCCCTATGATCATATATATATATATATGATTATCTCCTAGTAGGGGCTCTCCCCGTAGTAATTTCCAGGAGGATTGTAGAAACATATGGTCAAACTGGCCGTGACATTCCCGCATACAGCCATCGCACACCCCAACTCCAGCGACTTCCTCCACACTACCTGTGTGTATGACCCACACGTATGATTACGCGCACACGAGTTGGCAGGATGGTTGTAGTACTTCTTCTGTTCCACCCACGACTCCACCACCAGGCGCGGGCTCATTATCCCTCTGCCTACCCGAAGCTGGTTCGCTCCATATTGACCTCTCTTCAGGTTTGCAAATTCGCAACCTTGGTTATCTCTTTGATAACGAACCAATAGGCTCGTCTCATGGGCCAGCTGCTCACTCCATTGGAGAGGACCCACCCCCACTCGGGCTCTTGCTTGGTTGTGCGCGTCTAGGTACTCCTGGGTTGGATTCGGTGCTCTCTTTGCTACACCATGGACTAAGAAGTGGGATATGACTAGAGCCACAAATGCAACGGAAACCAAACCTTCAATCATTTTGCGACTAGTATGGGGTGTGGTCAAGTGTTTGATCGGAGTCCCTTATTTATACACAAGATTGGGTTGGGTTGGGTTGGGTTGGCTGACTTTACCAATGTGTCCTTGATAAAGGTGGGTTGCACAAATTGGAGGGTTTATTTCATCGAATTAATTGTGCAGCGTGGGTTAAAGATCAGATTGTACTGCTAGGAATGGTGGGTGGACATGGTGTGTCTCTCTGTATTTTAATGCTTTTATCCTAAAATCTGGAAGCCTGGTTACTCCTTTATCAAAGAACCTGACCTTGTTCACTTAGATTGGTAAGGAGATTATGCGCACTTACTATGTCTTTACTCAGCACATGGGGTCAGAGCTGGACAGCGCAGGTTGGTGGATTCACCAAAATTTGTCAATAATAATTATAATGGTTAAACCCCCATTCCCTCAATCTAGCTGATTGGAAGGGCTTAAGATTATGAAGAGAAAATGGATTGGTTTTGGGTTCAGATAGTTTCTTCAATCCTTCATTTTTGTTGTGCTCTAAATCTACTTGCAGCATCACCAGAGACTCCAAACCAAGCTGAAATGATGATTTTTCATGTTGACTAGGTTACTGATGAAGACGTGCTATGTGAATTTTGTTTGACTATGAATTCTCCATTTTATTTCGTCAGTTTTTGAGTTAGTTCTTGGAGAGTGAGATCGATTTTGGAAACCTCAACTTGAATGAGTTGCATGTGCGATAAAGCCAAACGCATTACTGATGAATTAAGAACAGTGAACAGGCTTTTAATGGATAGCATGGCCATTTGCCCACCAGCTCAAATTGATAGAGGTTAAAGTTAGCTTTTTGGTGTTGGGGGAATTGAATTGGATTACTAAGAGAACATATGAAAAAGACTTGTCCAAAAAACCAAAAACTGTAGTAATGTCATCACCCCCAAGGCAGAAGTCAGTTTTTGTGGTAGATGGGGATTTGCGTTGTTCTTGATTTAATATTTTGCAAACATTCCTATTATTGAATTCACCCAATAGTTTATGGGAATATTCAATGCCAAAATCACTTAATAGTTGAGTAATCACCCCCTAAAACCGATTATGTAATATACTTTTATTTGTTGGGTTATAGGAAGGCATTTTGGTTGAGATTTCTATTAGATCAATTTATTATTGTGTGATTTTTGTTGAATCATATACTCGAAAGGAACTATGTGTGATTTTTATTGAAGCATATACTTGAGAGGCAAGTACAAAGCCGATAATTTCCAAGCCGACAATTCCCAAGCAAACCCCTATTTTATTAGATGGAGAAGATCACCAAGATTGATTTGTCTTAGTCCAATTCTAAGATCTCCAACATAATCCATATATTAAAATCATTTGATTGAAACACCAATAGAAATAGTTTATTAGTATTTTAAGAGATTTATAGATTTTCTATCAATTAAATTACGGGTAGAAGTTCACATGATTCTTCATACAAACGGTTCATAAGAACATACTCATCTTAAATTCTACTCTTTCCTACATATATATATTACCTCCATCAAGTTTAAACCTTCCATTATAGTATGTAAAACTACTCATAAGTAGGATTGAAGAATTTCTTTTTTTATCAAATCTGTTAATTAGGGGAGCATTTATAAAAATTTAAAACCATAAATTACAGAGATTCAGCCATTATTCACTCTATTGGAGCTAATGGCATAGTTGGTCAATTTTAAGGACAGGGGGCATGGTTGTGAAGAAGTGATAAGCTCGGTTGGAGGCCCCATAAAAGGGTCTGCACAGGCCCATATGTGGCGGAGTGGAATCTTAATAGAAAGAAGATGATTTTTGTGTAAAAGTCATTTATGGTTTAGCTAAGTATATAACCCATTTGTTTTAAATTTTGAAAAATATGCTTTATTAGAATGTTTTGAGGGGCAACCTGTTGATTTTAAGTGGGCATTGTCTTCATTTTTTGGAATTTGTCCCTGTGCTAGTGTGCTTGCAAAGGAAATTGGGTAGTGGCTCAATCAGTGAGAGCAATGTACTAAGTAATTTGTTCTGTTTTTTTCATCAGATCAATTTATCCAAATAATCGTTTTCATTTTTCAACAGGAGGAGTAGATCATGAATCAAATGGATTTGTAACAGGACCCCATCAAACATTGAATTCTAAACCCATAATTGAGACTTCGGTTTCTACACCACACGCCAAGCAACCCAAACCTCTTTTAACCTGTACTTCGGTCTTGAGATTGTACACAATTTGTCGATATTTAGGTCCCAATCTTCGGTGGGCACGCTCACCAATCAGAGTCCGTCTTTTCAACCAGCTGGACTCTGACACCCAGTGCCCTTCCTCGGCCACTGTGCTCACACCGTACAGTACCATAGTCATCTGAGAGTGAAGGATGATCGTTTACCAAGAGTAGAGCTGGCCTTGATGGCGAGAGCACACAGGTCAGCAAGGGACAATGGGATGCGGGCCCGAGAAACTGGCATGAGGAAGTAAATCTGACCTGGCTGTAACAGCTCCTCCTCAGGTAACTGGGGCACGCATGACCCAATGAACATGGACTCCGAGTTGCAGAGAAAGCAGCCCGGATTCTGGGAGGTGATGTTTCTCGCGCTGATGGGCTGCTTGAACTCTTGTATCTGATCACCGTCCACATGGATGACCTTGGCCTTGGCCTTGACCTTCACACCATCTCCTCCTCCGCGTCCTCCACCGTATGCCTTGAGAGTCTTTGTATTTTGAACGGAAGAACAAGCACCCATGTCACAAGTCACAACTACAGGGTCAATGTCACTCTCTCTGCGTGTGTGTGTGGAGAAAGAAGCTTAATTTAAAAAGAAGGGCTATAGGCAGCCCCGTGCCTTTGTCTTGGTGCCGTGCGCATTTAAAGTCTTGGCTGTCACCTTGGTGGGCGATTGGCATAAAATCTATTCCTAATATGAGGAAAAGGAGGGAATCCTCATTCCTCAGCTCGATGGATACAAGTCTTGGTGTCACGCTAATTTAAGGAAAGATAGGCGAAAGAATAATGGATTATGATTTGTGACATCTCAGGCAAAAGGATAAGGGAGCACTAGCTTTATCGTATATTTCACGGAGTATGCAATGCCATATCATCCTTCTCAAATATTTATCTTTGGATGATCGTAATCATTAATGGTATTAAAATTTTCAAATTAATATATTTCAAACAAGGAAGCTATAAAACATGGGATAGATAAATTTGTATGATTTGTCGGTGATGTGTGGCCAGCGGAAATCTGTAATTCACATCACATGCCTGCAAGGCATTAGCTAATTGAGGAATCAAAGTCTACAAATCCTAAAACATTGGCTATGGAGGAGGACCCAGTTAGATTACCTTAGCAGGGTACCCATCCAGCACGGGAGTTGATGTTTCAAATTCAATGTAAGGAATTTTAATCCACTTCCTTTGAGTATTGACATTCGGTGTTGGCTCAATTTTTGGCTTGAAAGTTACATAAAACAAACATATATTGACAATGATGTGGTCTTGTGCTCTCTCTGTCACCGTCTTCTTCATTTCTAATTGTAAGGAGAGAATTTATATGAACCACACTCTCGATTTGACCATCGCATTCAAACAGCTTTCAGCTCATGGTCTTTGAAAATTTGAAATTAAAATCCCTCAAGGTGCAGCTACGTCCAGCCAAGATTTAAATATGCTCTTGCTGGTGGCTATTCCGAGGGGTTGAAACTGGTCAAGAAGGTGCAGACAAGTTCGCTTACTAAAGTCTCTCTGTAATTGTAAATACCTGAAATTGAACCAAAATAATCTTCACTATGACAACCCAATTCCATTTAAATACTCGGAGGATATTGTGAAGAAAATGAAAGGAAATTTCATGACCTTTTGAACAGACCCCTGTCAATGAGGGCAATGGACCAGATTGCATGTGCTTCAAAGAAAGGTCCAAGGTCAAAATGGGCAACAGAAGACCCAGTGTTCAGATTCCTTTTTTTTTTTTTTTGCCCTTTTTCCTTGTCCTAGGAATATTAAATTTATTACATCTGTCTTCTTCTAATTCCATGCCCAGGAAACAGCCCCTCACGACTTTCATTTCTGGACTAAACATTGGTTAGTCGATCCATCTATGATGAAAGATAATCAGGAAAACCCCTTTACACGGTCAGATCAAGAGGTGTTTGTTGAAAATAGGTTGCCGCAGACACTATTTGGCTGTGGCAATTGCTTTCATGAGCTTGGACCAGTTCATACAAAAAATCTCTGGGCTTTATTCTCTAAGACATCAATAATTGGCGGCCATGTTCATAGTACTTCTCTGGTGGTAAATAATACTGGAGTTAGACTAGGGTCCCTGGAATAAAAAAGGGTTATAATGACAACATAATAAAGCACAAAACAAACTTGATTTGATGAGAGTTATTCCATGAGTTTGCAAGTGAAAAAGATAAAAATGTTGACGTGGTTGTCAACCAAAAAAGCTTGATTGATCGAGTGTGGCCAATGAGGAAGAAATAGGTAGAAAGCTTTGCTGATAAAGCCTTGGGTGAAGGGGGGAAGAAGTTAATTATGGGAGACCTGTTCATGGACCGACACCATGAGTCGGCATTCGTACTTGTTTTGGCTCATAGAGTTGGGCCTAACAGCATTGTGGCCATGCACAGTAAATATGTCTCGCTCTCGAGCAATATCCTCAGAAAACCAGATTCATGTGTTTGTAGAGGGACTACATCCACGTGTTCATAGTTCCAAAATGTCTTAAGAAAACTAAACTGAAAGAGAAGTTTGGTTAACATCACGTAGGACCCCTAATGTTATGGGCAGTGCAGAGGAATTCAAGATGGCCGGCCTATCATTGCAGCCATGGGCACATGCATTCAGAAAAATCTACCAGAACATTCTGGCTAAAGATTGGCTAGTTAGTTGGGCCACAGGTCATTTGATAATTCCATGAATGATTAAGCCCCGCACATATTTAATTCACAAGCATTCCAGAAGGTAGAGAAATGATTGCTACTTTGCCATATGTATTTTCTTTTGTTAATTTTGGGGTATGCTATAAAGCTCCAAACTGTTGGCGGTGCATTTTCACAGAAGCAATGCCCCAAATATGTGATTGCAAATTTATGCAGAAATAAAAAAAACAAAGTCATGATCATAAGGGAAAAAAAGCTCTTGACAAATAAAAGAACAAAATTACAAATTCGATCTGAAATTTAAATTGGTAGAACACAACTGGTTTATTTGTTTTATAAGAGACAATGAAAGCAAGTCAAAGTTAGAATGTGATCACCAGCTGGATCCAAAGAGGTGTAATATTTATGTCAAGTTAATGTAAGCCATGAATATTGAAGCAACTTGGAGAAAAGGTGGGGTCGATGCTTGGAACTAGGGATGAAGATATGCCAAAATTTGAAAAGGCTATGTCACTCACCTACTCTTAAGTCTTAACATCTACAGAACGTAGGTCCCAAATGCTATTAAGGAACTCTTTGGAATCTTTTCTTCTCTACTACAGACATTATAAGATTTTCGGGGTGAACAGCCAGATTGAATTTGCCTGTCCCGGAAAAATATCCTTAAAGAGTTCTTAACCACCAAGTAATGCTACTCATTTCCCAACAGCCAAGAGTTACTTTTCCATGTGGTTTATTGGAAAGTTCTCTAAATTTCAAGGGGAAAACAATTTCACTGATAATTTGACCCAAAAGCCATAACAAATGGAACAACTAGCAAGGTGACGCACATTTCAAGGTTGTCATGGTTAATTGAATTCGGTGGCTGGCTTACTGGATTTGATTAGAAAAAATACTTCAGTCGTACTTTTGACTGGGGCGTGATTAATAGTCCCTGTGTTCTTAAATAAAACAGAAAATTCCCTCTTAGATGTTTCGTTTATGGTGTGTGCTTGTTGTTGGTATCTTCCCGGCATCCATAACTAGATCTCTCCGTTCCCACTGCAATCGTTTTTCTGAATTGTTTTAGTCCAAGAACACTGGATAACATATATATAATGTTAACCATGAATGAAAAGATGATGTTATCTTTATTTCATGCCATACAATTCATGAGATGATGATGGGATAAACAGTCTGACAGCTACAACTTTTGATCACTTTTTCAACCATTCAACCCTCTTCGTTGTCCTTGCTGTTGATGTTCCTGCTTTCTATCCACTGATTTGGACGCATCCTGTATTTTTTGGTCAAGAGAAGATGGGTCATTAACACCCAACTTTATCCCATTCGTAATAGTTTATTTGAACTTTCAACTTTTCAAAAACCTGTCCCTTTATAGAGCAGCGGCCAAAAGGTAAGAGTGCGCTCAGCCTCAGCATTATTATTGCCACCCCACAAAGCAGAGAATCTCTCTCTCTCTCTCTCTCTCTCTCTCTCTCACCCACCTCCCGCCTCTGGATTTCTCGAACATAGCACCAACCCACAAATTATTTGGTTCTACATTAAAATGTGGGGTTGTGAATGGCCCCATCCCCCAGGTGCTCACGTCGAAGCTCTTCTTTCCCACACGTTTTTCATCTGCATGGGTAAAACCATGGCCGTGCCGCTCATCTCTGTTTCTCTTCCCAGTACCAGAAAAAGCTCGCATTTTAACAGAGCATTGGATTCTCCCAACCAGCTTTAGAGCTTCATGAATCATGGAGTGCTTAGAGAAGAATTTTTGTTCACAGATTCCGCATAATCTGATTGCATATGTTGGGGGGCATTTTTATACTATACCCACGTGATGATTTCTTTATTAATGGAGCTGCAACTTGGATAATCGCGGGATCACTGCTCCCAATATTAAATCATCTCATGAATCGCCCACTAGTCATAACTTTTTTACACTTTTTGTTTGTTTATTTCTTTGGTCAAATGTGGAAGACAGTTTTCAAATTAAGGTGCCAAATTGCCAAGTTGAATTGAAGGGGCATTGCTGTTTGCACTTACTAGTTAACAGTATCGTAACCGCCGTAAGCTGGCGCACGTCATGTCTATTGGTTCCATCTGTTCCCTAACGAAAACTCCAAGTGTCCAATGTCCATGACCCACAAACAAAACATAGTCATATTGGACCAATCCATGCAAAACCACATTAGGGTAGGGTGCAGCCGTGCAGGGCAAATACACCCCATCTCCAACCACTCCCAAGATAACAAGCCATCGCTCTATCACATGGGGTCTCTAAATGGTACAAAATTTAGAACACATAATTTCCTTTTTCAGCTTATGCATGCACTATTAATTGTGAGATTCGAACGTAAAAATAACACAAAGAAAAAGAGAGCGGCTCATCATTCAATGGGTTAATAGATTACAGCTGTAAAGAAAAATATCTCATCATACTCATCATCATGTCTTTAGCTCTAACCAAACCCCACACGCCGCCCTCTCATTCGGATGCTCTGCTTGCTTCCTGTTTGCACTTCCTCTTCTACCTACGCTTCCGCGTAAAATGATTAACATCGACCCTCCCGTAACCCTAATCCCCTCTACATCCTAAACTTTAAACACCCATTTCTATATTCATGCCGAGAAAGGTCCACACTAAAGACAGTACCATACATAAACATCTCATGCTTTCATGGGCTTCATTTTTTTTTTCACTATTTGTCATTTAGCTCCTCTCTTATCGGACATGTATGGATAATCTTTTACGCCTTTTGACTCCAAAATGACACATCATCATCGGCGCTCGGATAAATGGACATTAACATGTACATCAGTGTCAGTTCATTATTCTTCTAAATAATGCAAACAAATTTGACCAAGAATGTCTTCTCTATTATTTTTTTTTTTTAAAAAAAAAACAAATCCCTCCCGTAACCAAATTTTCATTTAATGAATGATTTAAATATGAAAATATTATATTTTATTTAATGAATTATCTTAGAATACAAATTTGAATCCCTCGTGTGGCGTGGTTTTGAGTGATGTCCATAGATTTTGAATGTGAAAAATGTAGAGAAGTATCTTGACATCCATGGATTGAAGATTGGAGAGAGGCCAAACCCATTTTGGACCACCAAAAACTTTGGTATGAAAATGAAGTATATTCTCTGATGAACGTCTAATTAATTATTCACATTGTCGTTATCTCTTATTGTCTTGTTATTCCATCGGTCAATTGGGGAGGGGAAGGCAGCTTCTTGGATGGATCTCATACACTCATACCATCATTGTTCCAAATATTGGTTATTATTGTAATTTGTTTTAGAAATCCATCTAGGGGTAAAATTGTAACACAACCCTCATATGGATGACAGCCATGAAAAGGAACAAAAAGATGGAAAAAGTAAACGGGCGCCATGGGAAATGCCCACGGCCAGTCGCCACTAATCACAGGGTTCGCAGCCAACAAACTAAAGATGATGAACCCCGGTCCTTACCATATTTACAATAATACCACTACGTTCATTTCCTAAACTACCCATCTATTCCGGTATGGAACTCAATATGCGCGTAGAGTTTCTTCTTCCGCCACCGTTCCTCCCTCTTCTCAACCCGCCTTCAACACCACCGCCGGGAGCCACTCTCCCGGACGACTTCGAGTCCTTATCGCCGGAAAACATCGCCTGCGATAGAGACTTTCGGCGACACCGGCATTTGTCTCCGCCACTCTTCATGAGGGCGGAACTCGCCTTGACAGCCAATGCGGCCATCTCCTCCGCCTGAAGCGGTTGCTTCAACCTGCTCAATGGCAGCGCGAAATAGAGCTGTCCAGGTTGAAGCTCCTCATCGTCGTGGATAGCAGAAACGACGTCGTCAAAGTCCATTTCATCGGAGTTACAGATAAAGCAGGAGGGGTTCTTCTGCAAAACGTAGGAAACCTTGACTGGGTAAGAATATTCTTCTAATCTCCCATCCTGGAGGATAAGCTTAGCGGTGGCCACAGAGGTGGCCTCGCAGGAACTGCAAATACCCATGTGGTTCGGAGTAAAATTGGAGTCCCGGGCTAAAGGGTTGGAGTCTTGGCGAAGAAAGATAAGGATAGGAAGGCATATATAGAGAGAGAGTGGAGGAAGTGGGCTGGTATAATGAAGGAGGAAGCCACGTCAGAATTGTCATTTAATAAGAGGCATTTTATGGAACAGTGGGCAGGCGTTGCCAACCTGTAACATGTTGATGACAGCTTGTATATTATATTAGTACAGTTTCCGTCATTAGCAACCCACGTCTTACAAAGAAATTACGGAGACAGGGACTGGGCATTTTTAAGGCATATTTTTCACTGTGGAATGATGTCACCCCGCACGGTAGAAGTTAAAAGCAGGTCCTTGGCCTCTGGTCAGAGGCCAGTGGCCCTTTGGGCTTAATCCTCCATTTCACGTGAACCCTCTCTCTCTCTCCCTCTGTTCTTAATGGTGTGCTACCTATCAACTACTTTCTTGAACACTGTATCCTCCTTTTATGGCTAAATATCTCACAAGCTTTATGGCCAAGCAACAATACTAAATCCCACGCTTTTAGTTGTTAACCACATATCTTCCTCTCTAATCCCATGGTGGGACTCATGCCTTCTAGATTTGGCATTCATACCATGTACAGCTGAAAGCCTGAAAATATAGTGAATGGAATTATGCAAGGCAGTGGTCTAATATGGTTGCTTGAAAAAGCATCTTGCATTTGCCCTATTTATGTAATGTTCCACTTTTTATCCAGGATCATTGCATCGGTACTAAAACCACATTAAATGTGTGTTCTATGTGTCTCACCAGCAGACGAGTTTCATCCTTGCTGCTTAGCGACTCACTACTTGGAGCTGGTAAATGGGTGGGAAAATAGGAAGCGGGGTATAGTTGTGTAGTTAGGAGAACATGAAAGGGTATTTGTGAGGGGCGGGAGAATGAAGGGGAAGAGGGAAGAAGACGTGGCCATGGAGCAGCGGTGCAGGGCAAGAAAAAAGACACGTGGAAGAGGTGGCCTTGGGAAAGGTTAAAGCAACCACCCGACATTGGCTTGCGTAGGCTGATCTGGGTCTGTTGGGTTGAACCCCGAAATGGCAGACCCCTTGTATCTCGGCGCTTTTTTTTTTTTTCTTTATCCACAATGATTCAACCACAAATATCAAATCTATAGTGTCTATCCTTATTATTAGTATATTCAATAACCTTATATATTAGTTTTTTAAAGCGAATTTTCCCGATGCAAGCTCCTCCAATCCCATTATTATGAGCTCTGAAGCAAGTACATTGTACAATTTAGATTTATTTCAAACTAATTCAGCTGCAAATTGGTAGGATGCATGCATTAGCAGACACCAGCATTGAATGTACGGATTAAAGATGGATAGACAAACTTTTTTGGCCTCTTTATAAAAGCCTTCCATTTTCCCATCATGTCATATTTTTTTTTTAGAAAGAACAAGTTTTCAGCAAAACATTGTGAGCTTATTTTATTAGCGATGCATATCCGAGACAGGATTAGAAAGATTTGCAATTAAATTATTGAAATGTATGATTGGTGGGAGGGGCTGAGTGATAATTGAAGCAGCCCCACCCACCACCAATCTGGGAAGCTTCATCCTCATTGGGTGGGCGCACCACACCTTCCTCTACCAAAACCCAATTTTAATACGATTTTAACACATTCATCCAATCATGGCACTCACCAGATCTACCTTAGAATGCCTTTCTTTTTAATTCTATATTTGCCCTTTGTTGACGATGTGCCCTTTTTCAAAAGTCCCCTGCGTGGTTGTTTGCCTTTTTGACCCTTGCCTTGCAATCCAATTTAAAACATAGCCGAGGTTTCAATATTGACACCGACGCCCTGTTCTTTTTAAAGTACACTAGAAAGTGGGTTTTTATATGCACCCACATACTTTATGGAAAAAAAGGAAAAATCAAATATCTCAAGATTCAACTCAACACACATTGGGATTTATTGATCATAGGAAAAATTTTGATATAAGCACTGAGTTATGTACTTATTGGAATAAGAGGCTGGAGGATTTAAATTACATTTTGTTCATGAATTTTGTAATACAACCAAAAAAATAAAAATAAAAATTGGGCAGAGCACTAAATTTCCTCTGCTTCGAAAAACACACTTGAAATGTTGCATAAATAGCCTGCAGATCTCAGGTGGTCAGTCAATTGATCAAGCATTGCATAGATGCTGCTCGATATTTTATGTCTTTTGTCGTCAACCATGAATTCATAAATACAACCATCGATCTCGATCGAGCTAATTGCTCTACCCTTTTTGATCCCACGGTCTATCATCAGTTTCCTAATCTTCTTCACATCCTCCCATCTTTGAGCTTCCCAATATATGTTTGAGATAAGCACATAGAGACCTCCACTGTGCGGCTCCAACTCCAATAGCTGTTTTAGAATTTGCTTTCCAATCTCTACATTTCCATGAATCCTACAGGCACCTAGCAAAGCACCCCAAACCACAACATCCGGCTTCATTGGCATTCTTCCTATCAGCTCAATAGCCTTCCCCAAGAGGCCCCCTCGCCCAAGTAGATCCACCATGCAAGCATAATGCTCTATTTCACGCGGTACCCTGTAAATCACACGCATTCTGTCAAAGTAATATAGGCCCATGTCTACGAGGCCACTATGACTGCAAGCAGAAAGCAACCCTGTCAATGTGATCTCATCAGGCAACGTCCCATCAGCTTGCATCTCCTCAAAGAGCTTGATTGCTTCCAATCCACACCCATGCAGTGCAAGCGCCCCAATGATGACATTCCATGACACCAAATTCTTCCCTGGCATTTCCAAAAAGATTTCCTGGGCGGTTACAACAGGACCACATTTTGCATACATGTCTATAAGGGAATTATACAGTGTAACACCATATGCGCCTTTGTTACTGAGTATGTAATTGTGGATTTTCTTTCCCATGACCAAATCACCAAGTTGACTACAAGCTGCAAGAATGCTAACCAGGGTAGCCTCATCAGGCACCACTCTTGAATTACGCATCTTGTTGAAGAGATCCAAGGCTTCCCTGTATTGACCTTCCCGAAGGTAGCAAGAAATCATAGAATTCCAAGAAACCACATTTTTCCCAGGCATTTGTTCAAAAATTTGACGAGCAACTTCAATGGACCCATGTTGAGCATAGGCACTAATCATTGAAGTCCATGACACCACGTTTTTCTCCTGGGTTCGGTCAAAAATTGCTTGAGCTGAATGCAAATTCCCACACTTAGCATACATATCCATGAGAGCATTTCTCACTATTATATCAATCTTAACCCCAGTAATCTCTATACAAAAGTGCACATATCTTCCCAAATCTAAATCACAACTTTGAGAACACACAGAAAGCAGATTAACAAAAGTAAACCCATCAGGTTCCATCCCCCATTCTCTCATCTTCCGAAACAGCAAAAAGGCTTCCTTCCAATTACCCATTCTAGCATACCCACCAATCATCGAATTCCAAGAAACGAGAGTTTTATCAGTAATATCATCAAACAGTTTCCGCGCACAATGAATCAACCCACAAACAACATAAACAGCAATGAGAGCATTTTGCACAAAAACTAGGGATCCAATTCCCAATTTGATGGCGAGCCCATGAACAAGAACAGCTTCCCAGTATGCTGATTTGCAACCACAAGCCTTAAGAACGAAAGGCAAAGTGAATTCATTGGGGGAAAGGCCAGAACAAATCATCCGACGGAAAAGTAAAACAGCGTTTATTGGGTCATCACTATTTGAATACCCCCTAATCAAACTATTGTACATGAATTTGTTGGGTTGGGGTATTTGGTCGAACATGCGCTGCGCATATTGGAGATCGCCGGCATCATCAACAGCACAGAAAGAAATCAATTTACCAAGCGTGAGGATCTCATTGGTCAATCCGTGGAGGATGATTTGGGCATGCAGCAGCCTGAGTTCGCTCATGGATGAGCATTTTTCTGCAAGGAAATGGAGGGTTTGACGAGAGGGTGACTTGAATTCGTGCGTGGAACAAAAAGCTTTGCATAAGGAATGAACAGAAGAGAGGGTGTGCTTAAGGCGGGAACCAACGGTCAAATATTTGAGAAGAGAGAACATATTTGAACATTTGGGTTTGAAAGGAATTAGGAATGCCAAAGCCAAAGCCAAAGCCAAAGCCAAACCCAACTGATTTTTCAACCCGTCTAAACGGCGTCGTTTGTATGCTATGCCTTTATGTTGAGTTGGGCCACCTAAAAAATCACCAAAAGGGATTAGACCCATATAGCATTCTAGACGTTTAATTAAAAAAAAAAAAAAAAAAAAAAAATCCATATTTCTCTGTTTCATCATTCACATCCCAAAACTTTTCATTGCTCCCATCTGAAATTTAATCCATTCATTCTTTTTTGAAGTTAGGCCAAATCATGTAGTAATTGGCCTTTCCTACTTTATCAAATTCACATTGCTGCAATTGCATCATTCAAGATTTTGAATTTACAGGTTGAAGGCTATCTTAATTTGTACCAGGTCAAACTTTGGGATAGTGTGACTTTATCAGTGGCTAATTTGATTTCTATAACAAACGGCAATGGGCAGACAAAGGAGAAAATTACAACGAGGGGAGACGCCAAAGGTTGAAGAGCGAAGAGGCTAATGAAAGAAACCAAGACAAGAAGGCCATAGCGGCTGACAGCTGATATCTACTGCATAACCTTGCTGGGCAGTGGTATCTATTAATATTGAGCAGGAGATCCGTGACACCAGCTGTTGAGCAGGCAGCGGCTAAAGAGAGAAATGACAGAACCTGTGATGGAATATAACGAGAAACTTTCAGAATTCATAGGATGTCACTCGTAAGGTTGTTGATGAATCCAAAGATGCACATACCCAATCCCCTATGATGATGACCAACATTATTCCTGGTTGACGCAGAGGACATTTAACAAAGACAGAGTATGCATCCACCAGTGACAGCGTCAAACTCCATGGAATTACCAAGCCCATAACTGTTACCAAGAAGCTGCAAAATCAACATGAACAATGACATTGCAGGAAAGAAATGATCTAGAAGATTTTCCTGTTGTTTTTCATCAACATCCATAATCAAAATTGAAAAAAGGTACAAAATAATTCACATTTATTCAACACAATGATGCAACTCTTTGGAAACTTAAAGCAAATTGGAAGGCCAAGTTCTCTCTCTTGCATGCTCAAAACCCCCAGGTCCAAACCAGAGGAACTGGCACTATATTTTCGATACTGGATGTCACAGGGCTTGCATGTTACAAACAAACCAACAACCAAACTAAGGGGAAAGTTTTAAAAAGGTTGAATAAACTGATGGAAAATAACTTCAATTGATAAATAGAATAAAAAATCTTAACATGATAGTTTTATAGAGAAGAAACAAACTTAAGGTTAAAATTTTTCTACTCAATTTTTTATTACATTATAGATGCTGCAGCCAGTGGATGATGCAGGAAATCAGTAATCAGAAATCAAACATGTAAAATTGCCTAGTTTCTGAAGTATAGACCTAAAAAGAACCCAACAGACATGTGCTTTTATAAATTGAAGAAGATTAAGAAAACCAGCCTCCAAAGAACCTTATATCACTTTTACAAAGTTCATCCACAATGACTTACATCCATGGACTATCTAGCAATGGAAATTTCGCCACTGAGAGGAGAAATTACAACGACAATGACAAAAAAAAAATTTACAAAATGTATTCATATTTTTGCCCTCACCACCCTTTTTTCACTCCAGAATGACAGCATGATGATACCAATCAAAACAACTTAGGCCTTTATAGTTTATAACAAGTGGGAACCAGCCCAAGACATTGAAATAGACCACAAACTAAAACCATATTCTAATTCCTCATGCTATTCCTCTAGCATTCTCTTTCTTTAATACATGGCCTTTTAGCCAAAATGATTCTCCAAAAGGAAACATATCTTCTTTATAACTAAAACATTGATAACTTCACCCCGCAACCTTGATAGCAAAACATGCTAGGATTATCATACCATACCTTGCCTTCAATTCAAAAGAAATGGAAGACCCTGCAACCTTTCCTAATTGAACAGCACTGATGAGTGTGCCCACATAATTTTCTTTCATGCACTTTCTCACCAGCACAATACTTGCTGATACGCACTTGTTGTAGCCAAGCCATTCCAACCACTTCGTTATGACCCAATAGCTTGTACAATTCCCAGTTAAATTCCATTGGCATTACAAATACACCAGCTGAAATCATCAGCAGGCAAAACCAGCTGACTAACTTGGAAACATCAAAATCCAATTTGAAAAGTCAAGCCATGATATTTTTCAATATGTTTTACATCATCAAGAAGGTTACCAATGTTGAGCATAAAACCAGCTCCAAGAACCTTATTCTTTAAGTTAGTTCTCATCAGCATTAACCACCTCACATGCCTGAGGCCTATGGCCTATCTAAGCAGTGCACATATAATGATTTGCATCACTACCATCCAATTTATACAGAATCAAGTTTGCTTTGCCAACATATAGTCCATCTTCAATGAAGCCAATATTGATACTCTAATTCCAGTTGCTTTGGATCACTATTTTGCTCAATATTAGAGTCTTTAGATGACCCTAGCCATACTGAAAAAAGTTGCTCACCATCAATCAATGCAACAAGCACTGTCGATAAAACATCCAAATGCCTTGGTATTACTTGTTGCAACTAGTTCTACAACAAAAATTTGATTCCCAGATACGTGAAATTCCCTAATTTCTTAATTATGGCATCCGGTCAAAAGCTTAAGAATGTAGAGCAAGAATAAATCAAGGAACATAGGAACATAAAACAAAAACAAAAATTATAATAATATCAATAATACTAATTGCAAACCAGAATAGAAGCAATTGACATGCCTCCTATGCTAAGTGGCACTCTTACACTCAATCCATTAGTTTGCTGAAACATGAGCAATCCTTCTCCAGTACTCGATACACAGAGGGATAAGGCATTCCCATGGCTCTCCACTCATTCAACTTATTATTAGTTTCTCATAAATCTTCTAATTGTGGATGCTTGGGGATCCATATGCACACAAAGCTAAGCATATCTGACGAAAATGCGAGAAGGGCATTTTTACAATTCAGGTTCCATCTCCCAGTTCATACTTGTGAAGTTCTCCAACACGAGAAAGAAAATATGGATTTCTCAAAATGCTTGTCACAAAATAAATTTTGTATAGCAAACCCATCTACGAACCATAGAATCTCCAATACTACAGTAGAAAATCAGAGGAAACAGAGGAAAGGGCATGGATATTGAAGATTAAATCCAATTTAAAGATAATTTGGAGAAATTGAGATTACCAGAAGGCTGTATAACTGTAGAATTCAACATCCAAACACATGAAGAGAAGGGCGGCAGAGGAAAAGATGGTCTGCCCCATCCGCAGAGACAAGCTGGCGCTGGTGCCCAAAGCCCCAGGAAGTTCATCCATGGCGCATGTAATTCAAGGTGCCGCAAACCAAAATGCTCATCATACCCATTCAACTCTCCATCCCAAAATTCCCATTACCCAGATAAACAAGATTATGGGAAATTGGCCGACAAACAATTCAAACCAAGCTCGAAACAATCTTTTCCTTTTCTTCCAAAAAAATGAAATTCCGAGAAAAGTGAAGGGAAAAGGAGAGAATAATCGTGACGGCGCGACGCGCCTTCCTGCTCCCTATCGACACGAAGACACGCAACGTGGAATTGTGCCGGTCGTCAGGTTACGTGTGTGACTTCCACGCGTGTAAAAATGGAGAATGGAATTTTCACCTTTAAGACCCAGGAGTTTGGTCGTAGTTCTGGGTAAAGTTAAAGACGGTTATTCCGAGAGAGAAGCTGCCGGTATTATATTTCTTGACATAGTGCTCCATGAAAGTTGACTAGGACACAGTAACAGTGCCCAGTGCCCACCCTACTTGGAGTTTGGATTGTGAAAAGATTGCTGCAAATCCTCTGCCATCGCATCTTCGAAATGGGAATTACTGTCCTGGTTGTTGGGTTTTCGTTGCAAACGTGGGGTGTATGGCCTGTGCGGTCTTCTACTCATATATATATATATATATATATATATATATATATATATATATATATATCTTTATCTTGGAGGCGCAGTCCTCCAAGTGGGCCGCGGCTGCTCTGACCTTCCCTTTTGGTTCTGGGTATGCCATTTGTCGTTTGCCAGTGCCTCCATATTTGTATATCACCAAACCAAAGGCTTGAAATACTAAGGATAAGGAATAATCCGCGTCCCAGCAACAGAGTGGCAGCCCAAAATAGAAAATATGTCAACTATGTGTGTGTATTATTGTATTGCAAGGGAAAGGAAAAAAAAAAGCGAGTTAGCAGGGAAGTCCCATTTTTAGGAGTCAGTAGGGCTCCATTTAATTCTACAAGACACACCAACAATGATTATCCTTGTTTTTACACCCAAGCCAATATGCCTATTCATTGGAAACTTGCGTCCTACAAACACCGTAAAGAGTATAAAATAGTGTGGATAATCCAGGTAGTTGTGACTTTTTGTAGGACTGCATCTGATTAAGAGTAATGCGTGGTTTTATTAGCAGTGGGAAGGAATGGCCCAGTGCCCTGATACCCTGATTCCTGGCAACTGTATCGTAGCGTATTGGATAATTTGGATGCAGATGGTCTATCCTAACCACCATAGACCTTTATGAAATCTCCAAACATTACATTAGAAGCCATGATAATAAATAATATACAAACAAGATAATAGTTTCAGTGCTTGCCCGGGGTCACAGGGAAGTCTTAGCAACACCTTTGAGCTTAAAACAAAATCTGAACCGAGAGATACATCCATAAAGAAAAGGCTCTACGACTCAAGCTGACCGTACCAGATCCCCTGGATCTTCACTTCCTTTGGTGTCTTAGCCCCCAAGTCAGTGTCAGATGGCTGAATGCTCTCAAATACTCCAATCACTTCCCCAGTCTCAGGCTTGGTTTTGGTGACACTAAGAGTGATTTTCCCTTTTGACGATGACGTGTCCTTTATGTTCTCCTTTTTGAGTTCTTCCTCATCTCCTCTCCCTCCTGCTGGCAATGCAACTGCGTTGTCATAGCCAGTTGAACCACCCCTTCCCTTTGGGTCCAAGAAGGACGAACCCCGGTAGGATGGTACCAGAAACTCTCCTCCAAATTTGTCTGGTTTGCCGGATGCAACCAGCTCTTTGACGGTGAAGAGGAAGGGCACACGCTCACCACCGGGCAGCTGAACAGTGACAGCAGCATAGTCAATTCCATCTTTCTCCACAAACTTCACGGTGCTATCACTAGATACTTCAAATGGTCCCTCAATCTCATCAAGGGTGTAGGTTAACCGAGTCATGAGCTTGGTGTTTTGGAATTCAGGTGGAGCATTCTTGCTCACCCCCTCAGCCTTGACGGTGAATGATGTAGGCTCTAAGCAGAACTTCTTCAGCTGGTATTTTCCAGGCTTGATGGCAAATGAATCGACCCCTCCCTCAATGGTTGGGCATTGGTTAGCAGTTCCAGTTCCCTTTACTTCCATGTATGTCTTACTCTGGATCTCATCATATGTCAGCCGCTTTGGAACTCCTTCTGCACTTGCTCCCTAAAAACCAAAATATTTTTCTTGAAGATCAGATGTTAAAAGCATAAATTAGAATAACAGTACTAGTGTCTTATAGGATCAATATCTGCATGCTAAATATATCAGTACAGCATAAAATGCTCAAAAAGTTGCAGTGCTTCACGATGTCATTGTTTTGGATGACAATTTTGGATTTGAAAACCATAATTTTGCTTGGCATTGCCTTGCTCTTGGCAATGCACTGCGGCCTTGAAAAACCCCTTATAAGGTTCTGAATTATTTAAGTAGTTGAGTTGCATAAATGAAACCATTTTAGTATTTTTCTCATACAAAATTTGATTCAAGGCTTTGGTAGTACTGGCTGCGAGTTATTTCAGTGATTATGAAATGGAAAACCAATGAAAAATTGTCAATCTCCTGCATTCAATATGAGCCCAGACTAACAGTAATAACAGAGGGAAGTATCACAAAGCCAACCTCTGGCTTGTGAGAGATAAAGGAACCAACTCAGCTAGCTGCATATGATAAATTTATAAAGGTCGCCAAGCCATAAGGCCTAATTTGGAAAACCATGTCATACAGAAAATCAAACACAACACACCCAACATTTTCAATGAATGCTTGGTCAGAGGGCTGAGTCATTACCCCTTGGATTGTTTCTAACAACTTCATATTATACCTAAGCAACCTTTATCTTTGATTAGGGAATAAAAAAGGTAACTTTTAAGCAATTCGAGAACAATCCAGATCAAATATTGTAGCATATTTATATCCTGGGAAATTTTGAAGAGGCATCTCAATATCAGAGAATTTAGCAGAAGCAAAGGGGCATGTAGGCTCAGAAGTTTCACTAGAAACGTGAAGAGCAATTTGAAAGTGGCAGCCAGTTTATTTGGTAGAGCTTGTGGAACATCATACCCTACCCCCAAATTCAAGTTTAGTTCAAATACCTTCTCCACCTCCTTCCCTGCTTATCAGGCTATATATGACATGGTCGCAACCCGCAAGTACATAATTGAAAAAAAATGGCAAACTATCGAAGTTACGCGTTGCATCAAGTTGCACCTGATGATCCATACTTTTTTATGTGGATTATCGAAAGCAAAAAGCAAAGAAACGAGTTAGTGGTGCTCACCGAGACGAGGAGAGCAGAAGTGGCAAGAGCAAAGCCGGCGATCTTAGTGGCATCCACGCACTTGTGAGCCAAGTCCTTGAGATCAGCCTGCAAAGAGCAAGTGAACCTGGCTCCAGCGGGTTCCAACCCAAAGGCCTTGCATACACTCTGGGAAGATCTCAATTGCAGGCTGGTACGAGCTGGCACGCCCACCTTGGTGGGCTGCATCAGCGTGGCCGCTGCTTGCAATGAGGCTGCCATTTTTTTCTCTTCTTTGCTATCACTGGCTAGTGAGTGTGGAGGAGTCTCTGCCTGCCACCTTACAAACTATAGAGAAGGAAGCGTTTATTGTGTGGCGGAGAGAGAATAGAGGCCCAGTGATTTGGTGGCTTCAGCTTGAGTTAGATAAGGGGATCGGATAAGGTCTTCCCTTATTGGTTCATTCTGGCTAATGCCCATTGCCTTCATTGTTTGCCACGTTGCCAGATTCTTATCTGGGATAAACGTACTCTCCTCTGTTCTTTCTGATTCGTTTGTTTGTATGTTGTTTGTATTTTTTTTTTTTTAAATTAAAATGTTAACACATCAGACACTTGATCAAGAATAAAAACTATGATTTTCAATTACAATGCATTCCATTCTTCCCATTAGGAGTTATAAATTGAGCTCCATTCACAATTCTAAATATTTGGGCTAGAACCCTCCCATCCGGGCACCCAACCCTCCACTTTGAGCCACTAGATTTTTTTTTTTTTTTTAAATGTTTTAATTATTAAATTCATAATTAATATGGCCTAAGTTATCTTACCAAATATATTCAAATTAGCTCAAAGGATTTCGGGTCTTGGGTTGCACCATAAAAGAATCTCACTATCGACTCGGGTGTCACCCATCCAGCTCATTGGACTTTATAAAGTCGGGCTTTACACTTCACATACACTTGCCAGGAAGTGGATTGCGAACCGGGTCATACATATCTACCATTAATCTGAGGCAGCCCGTTAATGAGGGATCGAAGCTTGCCAATGTGCTGGTCTGAGTTAGACTCTTTTGCACTACCGCTTCGCATCTCACCTCCGTTCATGTGGGGGAATTTTCAAGATCCAACAAATTAAGTCACAAGTCATAATAAAAGTGTATTCATTCATTAATTAAGATTCATACTATTCCATAAAGACATGTCTAATTATGTCATTTCAAAAACAAACATCTGAGGGCGTTGAGGTCGCTACTCATCATCTTGATAACTAACTATTGTACAGGGATTAGCACACCCGGGCATAGAAGGGAGCTTGCTTGGATAAAATTATGTGGACCACGTATTGTAAGAAGAGTAACTCTTAGAACACAACAAAACTATCAGTATATTTTACAATGATTTTAAGAAATATTTTTAATATTTAAAATGTAAAAATCTTTAAATGTTCAAATTGCTAAAAATGCTTCTAAAATCACTATCAAACGTGCATTTAATAGTAATTTTAAAAAATATTTTTAAACTTTATAATACTTAAAAATTTTCATTCTTCAAGTACTATAAAGCCTAAAAACACTGTCAAACACAATCTAAACCTAGGTCACACTAGAATATGTAAGTTTGTAACATAGCCACTATTGAGATTGGAGAAATGTGACCTATCCTCCCTACCTAGCAAAGGATAGGTGACCTAATCCAGGCCGAGTTACGTAAAGCGTCTGACCCATTGTGGGTTGTCATCTATCCAATATGGCCAATAAAAAAGAAGTGACTAGTTTGTCCATAAAGATCGCTGTATAAGCTGCACAACGATGAAGGCAGAGAGGTACAAACTCTTCTTCTTCCCCAAAACTCTACTAAGTTTTGTGTGTTACCCTACCCACTTAGCCATTAGATAGCGCATTTCCATGGTCCCTAGGATTATCCCTTTTGTTTCAAGACTAATGAACTGAACATCTCAATTTTCATGAAAAATAAAATTGAACACTAAATAGTAAACCTTTGAGTAGGGCCACATTCAGTGCACTGGTTTCAATTTGGGATCTATCCAACTTCACTTTGATTTAAGGAACCAATCCGACTTCTAATTCGATGTGATCAATACAAACCCAACACAACTTCAGGTTTTTCAAGTTTGAATACCGCTTGAGTTTGTTCCAATTGAATGAAGCAAGTATGAATTCAACAAAATTGTTTAAAAAAAAAAAAACAAATAAAGCTAGACACATAACCAAATCATCCAACAAAGAAAAAAAAGTTCCACCAAAATATAAAGACATCTCTATTGAAGTGAGTGATGGTCCATCCGTAAGGAGAATCCATCGCTGTTGATATTGCTCTGTTTGCCTGTTTTCTATTTGTGCTCGTACATTGAGTGCGTTTGCCCTTTCCATCTGAAAAAAATCTCTCCTTCCTTAATCTTCCTGCTTATCATTGAGTTTACATCTACACAATGCTTGAATATGCCAACAATTAATACCAAAACCACCATAGTTTTCTACATTGTTAACCATCATTTGACGTTGCCATATGGATAAAGCTTGTCAGCTGCTTTTGAGCTGACTATCTTAACCCCTTTTCATATCTAAGAATGTAGAGTCCATTCTTTTGGTCTACGATAGGTGGGTGAGGTTTTAGATTTCTTTATCATGGAAGAAAAAGGGTAAAAAGAAGTAGAAGAGAATATAAAGGAAATTCAATTATTGGTTGTTTATAATCCCTGTTGGCAAAAATCATGGTTCTCTTCCTTCTGCAGCCAAAATTGATTGTTTTTCTTTTGAATGCATATTACACATGAAGCGAGAACAGGGGTGTGAGAGACAGAGCAGCTCAACAGTGCTTGAAACGGAATCATAGGTTGTCCTCAATCCACAACATTATGAATTTCTTATCATCGCTGCATTATCATCCTCTCATCAACTAAAAAAAACACTAACCAAACATAACTCAGTTGAAGTTTCGGAAACCCTAGAAAAATTTTGAGGGGAAAAGAGGGCATTCAGAATGAGTAGGAGGTTATTATTCAATCAAGAATCATCAGAAAATAATTGCTATGTTCATCATCATGCCCGACTTATTACCACCATCATCATAGTTTGTTGAATCAAAATAAAATAAAAGAAACAAATTCCTTTGTCAAGAAAAAAAAAAGAAAGGGGAGAAGAAGAGAGGTGTGGTTTCTCTCAGACAAATGCCTCGTTTTGTCGTCACGATTTATGGAAAGCATGAATGATCGGACTCGTCATCATTTTGCTATCATCACCGAGAAACTCACCAAACCCCGATTCAAAACAAAACCAAAAACAAGAAACGAATGATTGCTTCTCCTAATCCTAGAAGTCGTACCTGAGACCAATCATCATCAAAAGAGAGTTAGTGAGCTTTGGTAGTGGGGCTCAGCCACCCGCTGTTTATCATCTCTCCAACTCCTTTCGCCTTCTATTTGTAGAGACACTGCCACCGCACTCCTAGGGTTAGGATTAGGGTTTCTTCAAATTTACCAAAAATGGCACTATCTCAAATTGGATCCCAAATCATATAAACTTGGGCTGAGTTTGGGCTCAGTTTTGGTCATCCCCACCCAGCCCAAATCCCCCAAGCCCATCTCGTATCCACGTTTAAAATGTTTTCAGCATTTTAAAAATATTTTATTATGAATTTTCAAAATCATATTCATTTTTTTGGCATACTAATAAATCATTAATACATCTGTTGTTGATTAATAGATATTCAAAAACAGCTGGAAACCTTCACCTCATAATTTACAACCCTTTTCTCAACTCTTGATTCCAATTTCCATGTGACAATGTTTTATTAGACTTCTAATCTACCATTTGTTCCTGCAAACTTCCAAGGTCACAATTCACAATTCCCACTTCCCAGTGGCCTCAAACCTTCCAACAAGATAGATTAGGGTGGATTTCAATTTGAAAAAGTTGCTACTCAGTGACCCAAAAGCATAAGATCGTCTTCTCAGTCACCTGGTGCCCCTAAATTTTGTTTAAGCTTTTATTTCCCTAAGGAAGCAATTTTATTTCTCACAGGAGACCTAACATGTGAACCCTTGAATCCACTATAGAGGTGTTGCGTTTTGATACCCAATATGGTAGGGGGAAAGGGAAAAAACAAAAAAAGGCTAATCTTCTTGTTCTCCCAAGTTTGGAACCAACATATCCAACCTTTTGGCAAGCCAGTCACAACTCAAAAGTAACATATTTGACATTTGTACAGAATTCTTATATCAATTCATAAACAAGACATAGGAAGCAGTTCCAAACCAGTCTGGCCTCAACAACAGGTTTAACAGGGACAAATGCCTAAAGGAAATGGACTACCAGAGCCCAGAGAGGGTAGACCAACAAAAGGATAATTCCAAGAGTGTTGGAAATTCCATGGCTCCTTGTGAAGGAATTCCTGAAGCCACCTGATGCCCGGATGTGCTCTTGCAGCAGGTAACAGCCAATGAGAAGACAAATTACAGTGCCAATCACACTGCCCCTCAGTGTGTGTGCAAAGAAGTTGGGAGCCACAACCAGAAGAAGAATTAAGGACCCGGGCATCTCCAGCCAGTCTGCATCACCAGTAAGAAAGTTCGCATAATCAGTGCTCACTAGTTATTACCACATCAAGCTCAGAAATATAAGTACGCATCTATCCATCAGCATGCCTGTTTTTCAGTTATACCGAAGGCCATGAGGAAGGAGTAGGGGTTGTTTCTTGTTGTGAATCAGGTTTTGTTCAATCCATCTAAACTGTTTGGTTAAAAATGAAATTCCATACGCAGCATTATTGCTGCAAATAACTAAAAATGACATCAATCAGTACTCAACCCGTGTATAGAGAATATACCTGGGAAATGTCTAGGGAAGAAAAGCCTTAGTACAACTGCAATGAAAGCAATCCATTTTCCCACCTCTCCTCTGGACCGTAATAAAATTAGTTCTATTAATAAGATATCAGAAAAATAAAAGAGAATAAAAGTGCAGGATCAGTAAAGATGAAACCTCAAGAAGTTGAACAATACAGAAGGAAGACTAAAGAAAATGTAAGGAACCAAAAGCGAAGTCAGCATGTTGGTTCTCCAGTTTGTCCGATCCAGTATCAACAAATAACTGCAGTAAACATGTAAAATATTTGTTAGTTTATAAACTTCACCTACCAGTTGGCGTGAACATAATATGCTTCAGGATGTACAGGGCTCGAACCATAGCCAAAGAAGTGGGGAAAAGTAAAGAAACAACTGAAGCAAAATATAATTAAGGTAAAGTTTTAGCTGAAAGCATAAGCAACTCCAGCTCCAATCAGGAAAACCAAGCAATTTGGGACTATCTTATGAAAATTTAAATATCATTATGCTACATTCTTGCCCTAATAATATTGAGAAAAATATAACTGACTGGTTTTTTTTAAAAGCTACGTGAACATCCAAGCTCAATGAATATTAATTGCATTTATTGAAAATTTTAAAAAGAAAAATAAGATTCAATCCCCCAATAGTCCATGCCAAAACATGCTGGTACTAAATTACATGTAGCAGTTATGGACTATCTGCATGGAAAAATTCTCAACACATAATACTAACAGTTACCTGATTGAAAGTATATGATACACAAAATTCCTAGTTTTGTAACAAGCCACTGATACACTTTATTAAAAATTAACCAACACAAGAGCCTTAAGGTCAGACCAATATATTAGCTTGTATGCTGAAACATAACAATTCACTTGCTCAATCCTCTGGTTTAAAACTATGAATTGAGAGGTGCACAAGTTTCTACAGCAGTGCAGGTAAATGCAATCCAAAAGAGAGGATTTATTTTTTCTACTTGATGCAGATTTGCATTCAATATATGAACCCAGTTTTGAAAGAAATGCTTGTCTTCATGGTTCATAAGATAGAAGAATGATATCCTCTGTCATCAGTCTTTCAGCAACCAACAGCCTGATATTATAGCCCGTGTATAAATAACTATCAACAGCATTAGTTTGTGTCACTCCTACTACTACACGTACTTCGAAACTGAGAGAAAAAGGACGCAGATTTGGTAACATCGAATGTTAGGCTGTAATGAAATTCAGATACCCTAAAGAAAATCAATAAACAACTGCCTGGTATCCAAATAGTGCATTAAGATAAAAAGATTAGAAATAAACAGAGCACAGTTACACCAGCCTGTCACTTTTACAATCACTATAACTCATGCTTCTCAAACTAAATGCAAGAAACTAATGCAGAATTTACCACCTTCCACAGTGGTTTTTGCAATGGGCCTTCCAGATAAAGAAAAATCATGTCTCTGTCCAGGAAGATACACCCTAGAAAAAGGATTTTTTTTCCTGCACCTGTGACATAATCTTGATATGGTTGAGCAAAACCCAAAATTATCCCAGCTCAACAATGGGCAAGCTCCAGCCAAACCAACAGGCAAACCTTGGCAGCTTGAGCTGCTTTCATTGTGTAGAGCCCATATGTACAATATTGGTTAATAATTCTAATTAAGACAAGAAATCCCAACCTTAAATCTAGGCTACATCATGCCTTTGCATACTTTTCATTATATGCCAGATTTTTAATAATGCCATTATTTTCCTTGGCTTGTTTTGGTCCTAAAAGTTGTCTCAAGTCTTCCTCGACTGCATGCTCTAAGGCATGCTATGTGACTGAGGCATTACAGAAACAAAGTACAAGCATGGTGAAGGTTAAAAAAATTAAAGAAAAATGAAAGAAAAAGGAATCCTAGGTCTGGAGTGGAAGGTTGAGCATTGTGCAACGTGCTCGACCTAACCACTTCAGGTTGCGATCGTGCTATTATTAAATTGCAGCCATGTGAGTTTGAAAAAACACTACCCAAAAACTCCGGGCTAAATTCAAACAATCCTAATTGTAACTGAGAATGCCCTACACAAGCAGTCAATGGTTGGACCACCTAACCACTTCACAATACATGTAATTGAATGGATGGCAAACCCCCATGGACAATGCCCCAGATAAAAGTCAAAACCAAATGATCCAACGGAAAAAAAAAACCAGGTCAAGTATTCACAGACCCAATAAAAAATATTGGAACCAGGGAGTATTATATACAAGAAAGGAGGATAAACAAAACCCTTCTTCCGCCATCCTTTTTGACAAATACGCTGATCCTCTCTCCTTTTTGACAAATTCACTGAGAACACGATTTACCAAAGACTTAATGAAGAAATAGATAAAACGATAAGAAGATGAAACGCAAAAGTCGACATCATTCACCGTCTTATTCAGGACAACCGTCTACAAGAAATCAACATCAGCAATGAACCAAATTCCAGAATAATATATAATAATAATAATCGAATGTGAGGATGAGAAAAAATACTGACATGGCAGAAAAAGAAGCAACCCATTTGAGAAAAGAAGTCCCAAAGCCCAGGCTTCCGAGCTTGGAGGCGTGATTGACGAGATTCTTGGCAGCGATTTTCAGGTCATTGAGGTCGGAATTGATCAATTGGGTTGGGTCGGGATCAGTCTTCATAGCCAGATACTCCATCCTCCCCATTTTCGTTTCAGATCTCTCCGTCTAGATTTTCCCAGTAAAGTTGTGTGTACAGAGAAAGAAAACTAGTGACAGCGGACACCCGGCTTCTCTCCATCTCTGTATATCCTGCGTGGAACGGTGTCGTTTCGGCAGTAGAGAATCATGGGGCCTACTTTTCAGCTGAGTCAGAGAGTGAATTCTGGATCATCCGACCGTTTCAGTTTATTGACCACGAAGCGCCACGTGGGCTACTGTGGGGCTTGTTAAGATGACAGGTGGAGACGTTAGTCGAAGGTGTCATGCATACAAACTATACAAAAATAAATGGCCACTAGATTGGGTTTTGAATTGAGAAATCCGGTTGGAACATTCTTCAAGATTCAAACTTCAAATTAAATACATGGGCTGAGTGGTTGGGAATTTGGGAGGAGGTCGCTCAATTTTAAAAATTTAAAGATAATTTAAACAAATTTAAATTATTTAAATTAAATAGATTTTAAATTCTTAAAAAAATATTATTATTATTATTATTATAATAAACTATTTAAAAAATAAATTATTAAATAATATTTTTTTAACTCAAATTTTAAGTAATTTTTAAAGATATATTGTTATTTTATATTTTTAAAAATAAAAAAAAATTTATGAACACAAGTATTTAAATAATAAAAAATAATAAATAAAGATTCCAAACTTTACCGGGTTTCTATATTTCATATTATTTTTAGTTGATGAGGAACTAAATACAACCGTTTCATATTTAAGTTTTTAAATAGAATTTTATTTTAAAAAATAAAAAATAAGTGGAAAATATTTTTAAGGACTTTCCTAAAAAGAATATCTTTTAAGAATTATTTTTAAAATATTTCCTAATCTCACATCAAATAAGGGTTTCAAATTTATTAAAGTTAGCAAATTTTTTTCTAAAAAATTAATAAATTTGGTCAAGTTTTTACTGAAAATAATTTCTCAAATAATATATTCTGAAAATATATTACTTTTTAAAACAATTTTAAAGTACTTTTTAGTGTCTTTCTATTGATCACATTTTTCCATTTTGGAAAACAACCAGTGAAGGCAAAAATGAGAATTTGATTCTTGGATGAGTTTCGAACAATGTTTTGCAAAATATTGAAAATAAGGAAATAAAGAAAATCACCCAAAATACCAAATAAAATTCATGATATAAAAAGAAATACGAACACAATTTGTAGCCCACGTATATAAAGTATTTTGTTTTTTCAGTTTTTAAAAGTAATTTTCACTTTTGTAGTTGAATGGGATATAAAAACATTTTTGAAAAACAAAACCTAAAAGGTTCTCTAAGTGAAAAGAAACATAATGACGAAGTTAAGCAAAGCTCCATACCATGAATTGAAGACGTACGTTCGCGGAAAAGAGTTATAGCAGTTTTGCCAAAACGTTACGCTGTTGAGCCGTAACGCCATGGTGCTACATTTTTTGTGTGGTCAGTTAGCACATAGAGACATACGTTAGATGACTCAAAAAATCGAAATAAACTGCATGCAATATGCATTCATCCAAGACGTCTTCTTAAGTCTCGAGTCGAGTCTCACGTGATCGGAGGAAATTATGCATTAGTTTCTGCCTCTATCAAAGTAAAGAGGAAAAATTACAGAGACGTTGATTTTGGGGTCATGTACACGTATTGAAAACGAGGTGACGAATTTGGGGACAAGAGGCCACTACGTTTGACTACGACTCCACGAATCAGCCCAAAAATGAGACAAAGAACACAAAGGCGAGAAGGAGTTTGATAGCTTCGATTTCCAACTCTAGAGGGCAAACATAGCTTCCATCTTTAAAGTAGAGGAAAAAGGAATAAAAAGTAGAGGCATCAATGGAGACCACATAATGCCTGTGGCCTTGGTAATGTGGTTACGACAAAGTATATCAACATCTGCCACGGTGCCACCTCATTTGAATGAGTTGGAACTTGATAAATGATAAAAGAAGGGAAGGGAGTGGTGTTTGCAGTTTCCACTAACCATGCACCTGCATCCCTCTGCCTTAAAAGGAGAGTGACTGCATTGGCTCTGCCCCGAAATCATTGGTGAAAATAGAGTCAGCTGTACAAAAATATTTTATTCCAGCCTTTTCAGAGGTTCCGCATCATAATTTATAGTTCGGTTACTCTCTAGTGTATGATCAAATAAATAAAAATCTGAACGGTGGCCGTGACCATGATACAATACAAGTTACTGATTTTACACCTGAGAGGATTGGAATGAAGGTCTATTGCTGATGCTGGTGCTGATGTTGATGCCTTGCTTTCCTCGTCTCCACGACAGTTGGCTCATGCGAATCGCATACCTGAGTCTTGAACTTGCATCCGAACCTCTTGGTCAGCGAGCCCCGCCAACCTCCGCCCCCACCTGATGGCCCCAACTGATCAATCTTTTCAATCGCCTTTTTCATCGTGGAGCATTCACGCTCTAGCTCATGCACCCGCGACCTCATGCTATCCATGTCCAGTCGCAGCACTTGATTCTCCCTCACCGCTGCTCTCCACGTGCTGCCATCTTGCGCCGCTGCCACCGCGCTTTCGCCTTCTTGCTCCAGCTGTAAATTAGAGGGCCTGCCGGATTCCGGCGGAGCGGCTTCAGCTGCGAGAATAGAGCCGGTGATTGCGTGGCGAAGCTGAAGCTGCTCGAAGAAGAGAACCTGAACCACTGCACGCAATGGAAGGCGCTCGTTCTGAGCCGCGTGTGTGCACGCCTCTAATGTCAGCTTCTGGCAGTCCATCACTCCGCATATCTTCTCCCGGTCTTCCTCCGCCACCCATGGATGCGCCTGAAACACAGAACCAACACAAGTGATTAGATAAAGCTAGGCACAGATTATTCACGATAGGGAATGTAGGGATCACGCAATACCTTGAGATAAACATCAACCGCCCTGTATAAGCCGTCGTCAAACAGCCTAGCATTTTCTGGAAGAGCAATGGCAAGTTCATAAAACTTATCCGGCTTCAGATTTGCATCTGAAGCAATCTCCGAGAGGTAACCATCGATCAATTTTCCCACGAGCATCATCGCTGGCGGTCTGATGATACCATCCCCAATCTCACCTTCAATTCCAGCCTCCAGTCCGTCTAGAAAGTACCCCAAGATCCGTTCAACGCAATCCACGTCATACAATGTCTCGTTCAGATATGAATAACTGGGTATCAGCAAATCGTCAAGGGTAGCCTGCTCCAATTGCGAACCAATCTTCCTCTCCAGAGCGGCCCGAGAAGCTTCTGAAGCGTTCAATATGTTTGCAGTTCTCAACAGCCCGAACAGGAACCTAGTCGCTAGTGAAGATCTTGAGCTATTCTCGGATGGAAGATTCGTGATTATTGCCTCCAGTAATTCTCTCTGTTCAGTCTCCGAAACTACCGACGAGGATGGAGGCTTCCGATTGGAGCGCGAAATACCTGGAATGTATTTCTTCGCATAGTACATGAGACAACTCTCGATAACGTCTGGACTAAGATCTCGAGCTCTCATAGCCAAAATTAAACGCTTGAACAGAGGTAAACTAAGAAGGGCGAGATCCTCAAGCCACGAGTCGGAATTAGTGGTTCTACTGGTGCCCCTTCGACGCACACTGGTATCGATCCCGTTCCACAACACCGGGTTCGAAGAGCCTCTACCGTCACTCACCGGCCACCCGAACAGAGATGGATCAGCGGATAAGGCCCTTTCTGCTATAGCTTCGATGCATCTCTGAGGAATGCCCAGTGTTTCAGCCAGAGGCATCAACCTTTCGCAGGACTTCAGGGTTTTTATAGACTCTTTGACGCTTTTGAGAACAGATTGGGAAAGATACCTCTCGGTTCTAGAAATGAGATTGTCTTCTGAGTACTCCTCAGTCATTTCCAGAAACTCTCCGGCGCAACGGAGAGGAGCCACATTGGAGGCCGATAGTTCGATCTTGACGCCATAACAGAACTTGGCAGCAGTTTCCAGTGTCTCAGAACCTCCCGGGAAATCAGGAAGTGATATGTGGCAGTGCTGTTCCTGCTCGATCTCGTCGCCTTCTTCCTCTTCTGCAGAGAAGTTGCTTTGGTTTCTGGTAGGGTTTGTCTCTTGTTCAGTTATTAACTCGTGCAGCTTCCGACTTTTCGACATCAGAGGAAACTGAACAACCATCCAAATCACAACATAAGAACCGTTAGTGAGTGAAGAGATTAAGGACGCATATACCTCATCAAAATACCACATGTCAATGTACAAAACCCACCTTGTGGAGATGGAATGTCATGTCGTCGACTTCGATCACAATGTCGCTCGGCAAGCCTGTGGTACAAAACCTGCAAACATTGCCAGCAAAACCATCAATCACAGGCGCGTAGAACAAGCAAGGAAAGAAAAGAGAGAAGTAGCCTTAGTCCATTACCATGCTTGCCCTCTGCCGCTGGCCTTCTCCGCTGCCATCTCCTCCGGCCAAAAAAAAAAAAAAGTTTGGTTTCCTAAAAATCTACCCAAGAAATTAAACCAGATCCATCAAAGCCAAACAGCAACGACAAAGACAACGACAACGACAACTCTGTAAGATGAAGGTGGGAAAAAAGAGATAGTTTAGAAACCCTAACAACAGAGAAGAGAGTGAATGGAGGAGAGACCGTCCCTGTGAAACTGTCAACAAAAGGCAAACGTAGGTGGGGGAGAGAAGGGAAAGGAGATTGGAATCCAAAAAAACTAGAGAGCGGACAAACAGTGCTTGAACAAATATCGAAAAAGTAGCCTCCTATATTATCATTTCTTTTCCATAACGTCAAAGGGGTGAGGTTGAAGAAAATAAAGCATGTCTTTCCATCGAATTTCCTCCTCTTCTCATATTTTAAAACCACCCCCAATTCTTCCATTAATTCACATATTGCTTGCCAACTGGTTTTACAGTCACAACTCACAACCCTGCCCTCTCCCCCCTCCCCCTTCCCCTCCCCGTCCCCCTCACCTCATCGCTTACATATTACGTTGTCACAAAATTTGGGATTACCTTATCTGTAAAACACTCACACAATGAGTCCCTCTACACCCAAATGGGACCCACCTCCCATTTTATAAATTTTCGTGATTGAAAAATCGAACGGTCCAAAGTTACATGATTATAGTGATATGATCCGATTATGGTTGACTTGACCCAGTAAAGTGGGTCCCCTCCTACTCCAAATGTATCTTGCTTATTCCCAAAATTAAGAACTACCATTTAAGTGCAATGGGTGGGAGGATGGTCACGCGGGTATCACGTGACTGGGAGAAGCAGAAATGGGCGGTATTGACAATTAAATCTGAAACCAAAGAAAGTATGGAGGTGGGGGGGGTTTCATACTTTCATTAATATGGTCATAGCTACCATTGCAACCCATACTTGTCTGCATTTATGGGGCTCTTAATGGGGCGACAGGAGATGGGTCCGTGTGGAATTTCGAAGCTTGAAAGAGTCATATGGCCATGGATGATTATCAAATCTCTGATTCAATTGAAATAATTTTGATTTTGAAGGCGGTGGTTTTGTCAGTAACAGTGGGAATGGAAGACAAAGAAACCCCACCGAGTAAGCTGAATCTTCTTAAGTAATGAGTGGTTTTGAATGAATTAGAAAGGGAGGGGGAAAATCATTCATGTTGACTGATGAAACTCCTTTACTACTGCATTCATGCGTTTTAGTGAGTAATCATTAGACAAAGTGCACAAAAGAAGAGGGTAGGCATTTATTAGGACACGCCCTGTCTCTGCTCAATGCCTTGGACCCCCACCCTCCCCCTGAAAGGACACTTAAAAAGCCCATATCAAATCAACCTTGGCCGCCAATACATTTACATCCCTCTGCTTTCGAATTTTGATGTGGGTCTCAATGTCTCTGATTTAACCCTAGTATTATTGGAAGATGATGTATGTGGGATGGTAATAATTCCCATTAAAAAAGAGGGTATTAGTTGGGTTAAAAAGACGAGAGCACAAAACCCATCATACATGATCCAAAAGTGCACGAAAACCCATGACCAATTTGAAGCATTTTCAGCACCCTGCACAAGATGAAAGGAGCTTTATTTGTTTTTATATTAATTTTACTACTCTTACAGAAGCCTAGCTGGTCAGTGACTGCTGACCATACTCTTCCATAAATCACATTATTTATGATAATATTACTACTAGAGGACACGAGGGTATCCAACCATTAAGAGACAGAGCTCTCTCTTTCTCTACATTATTTATGCACATAGTCCCCACCATCACTTCAACATGGCTCCAACTGAGTGTCATCCAACGCCATCTTCAGGCCTTCATCTTACCTGCACAGGGCAAACAGTTCCTTGTTAAACAAAATGGGATGCAGGTTGACCATAGAGTGGAGGGGTTTCATTAATTAGTTTTATTCATTTTTCAAACCCATGTCATTATCCTGATCATGTTTGGTTAGTGGGAAGACTCTTCATATATCACAATACCTTCCACCGTTATAATTAGATTACACAAAAATTTCAGGCCAAACCCAGAAGAGATCACATGTTCTGATGTTCACCACTTGAGAAAGTATAGCCCTCAAAGGGATTCTGTCCTCTTTTTTTTTTGGTTACTTTTCTCTTTACATTGCAAGATAAGAGAGCTTGTATGAGAGCAAAAAGGCAAAATAATTGGGGAAATATTGAGAACCAACCAAATATTAATAAATGAATGAAGAGTGGGTACTGGATGAGATCATGAGACAGGCCTATGTATTATTAATTAGGACATATTAGCTTTGTAATATGTCAGGCATCATATTGGAATATAATGTATGAAGGACTTCAATTTCAGCATTGAATAGGAGATTGATTATGAAAGAAATGGTATCCTAAATGCATGTTTTAAAAACATTTACATGAAATATCATAACTCAATTATTGTAGAGTAGCAAGATCAATTAAATTATATAGACTAAACTAGAAAATCTGACCCACTTGGATAATCCCTTTTCATTTATTTATTTTGGACACCTAATTGTAATATTAAGTATGGAATTATACCTGTAGTGGTTGAATTGGACGTCCCGGATGGCTGGCCAGCAGTTGTGTGTTGAGGGATGACAACACCGGGCCATGAGCGGCACATGCAATGCTTTCCCTTATCTATCGAAGCATAAAGAGTGTCCAGATGTTTTCCGCACCCACCCCATGTGTACTTCCCACACTGCTTGCAATCCTGCCGAAAACACATACTTTGGGAGGCTTTGATTGCAAGTGTTTCTGTGGGGGATCAATATTGGATGCTGCTTGGGTTGGCTTGTTCATGTCAGTTTTATAGCAATTTCCTGGCTTTGATTTCATCGACGTAGCTTAACTTTTTTCTCTCATGGTGACTACTAAGTGGAACATGTTAATGTTGAAGGTGTCGTATTCGTAGGGTGTTGCATTGAGATATCCACCAATTCAAGCATGCGCCGGATATAGCCGATGGCTCTACAAGGCTGCCAAATGGTGAGCATTTCTGGCTTATTTCTGGATTCATAATCCTTGGGCATCTCATGATGCATTTGCAACCTTTTACGTACCCTTTTTACGACAGATGTGGGTCTCATGGAATTCCAGTACACTGACGTTCGTGTTTGAACCATGTGACTATGGAATCTGAAAAAGCCTAAAAACTGAAGACTCCCATTCAAATGATTACAAAACTAGTCAAAGTAGAAGGGAACCCTACTTTTGGCGATCACATTTCACCTTCCATTTTCTTTTAAATCATGCCTACTACGACTTCTACCCAATTCCAGTTTATAATTTTAGATAAATCCAGATTCATATTACTTATTGTGAAAAAGTAGCCTTCCTGCATAAACTGATAAAACCAAATCCCCGCTTTCACAGCACACCACCTTCAATATTAAACTGTAGTTAGGGGTGCCCGTCATCTCACATTGGGCAACCTGTATTGCACTTGCACCCACACTCCGGCCATTGACTGAGTCCAGATTCTGTCAAACTAAGGCAGGCCCCTCCCTATCAAGCACCAAATACCAAACCCAACCCCTTGCCGTTCAGAAATGCCACTTCATAAGACAATTCTAGAGGCTATAGAATAAATAGCATCATATCTTCTATTTGTAATAATCATATGCTCTTGAATTGGAAGGAGTGCATTTAAAATGTCTGAAACTTTCAAACTTACTATTCAGAGAATAGTGGACATTTCAGGTACTGTTTCTTCACAGCTATAGCAAAAACTAATAGCATACTACCCTAGACTGTAGACAACCAGTAGACTAAGCGAGGCACCAGAAGCAACTTGCAAAGAGGATAAACCAGCAGTACTCTAGACCCTCAACTTTATTTGAATGGCGAGATTCATCACTCAAACTTCAACTAGTCCACACTAAGAATTGTCCAAGTATGCACCGCCAAAACTCCAATATCTTCAGGATGCACTGCCATCACCCTTATCCAGTGATGAATCCAATGCAGGCTTTTTTATTGGGCTTGATTCTGCTGTGCTTGAGTTCATTGTCACTCGCTTCACTCCTCTTCCTACCACACCTAGATGTGTGACTCCAGCAGCCCCGTTAGTGTGAGCAGCAGTGGAAACAGTTGGAGAGTCAAAACCTCCATGGCTGTTAGCAGTACCTATCTGGGAAGAACCCATCGCTGATGGGGATGCACCCTTATCCGCACCTCTAGCCTTGGCAGACACCATCCCCAAGATTTCTGAGAGAATTGATGTTGGGTTGGTAACCAGCTGCTGCAAATCTTCAAGCTGCAAATCCAAATATCCATGATTAATCCAGAGTCAAATATGAATTTTCTAGCTAATTATAGGAAATTAAATGAAACTTGCCTTCTTTTCCAGCTCACTAGCTAGGCCATTGAGTGTTTCAATCTCAGACTCTTTATCAGAAATAGAATTGCCAGCTTGGGATACATTGGAAGACTGCTGGGCAGACTGATCCAATTCAGGGGTAGGGGATATTGCTGGTGATTCTGAGAAACTCTTTATTTCATTTGAGAGCCTTTGCACCCGAGACTTGCAAATTGATATAGCCCTCTGGCAGTATGGAATTGCTTCCTGAGCCTTTGAGCCAATCTCTAAACACAAACATATCCGAAAATTTCTGTATGCTCCAGTTAAAGTTGCAATTAAGAGGAATGTGAAAGAATAAATAATAATTCATGAACCCAGCTAATAGTCATGCTGATTAACCTGAGAAGTCGCCAAATATATTCATTAGTCAATGCTAATCACCTTTATGCTGATACAAAAGAGTATTTTAACCTGGGAAAGGAATAGGATACAGTTCAGCTATATGTCGGCTGTCTGGTTCAACCAGGTGTTCCAAAATAGATAATGCTTTCTGATAGTCACTGAGAGATGTTTCAATATCCTCTACATGAAACAAATGGAGACAACAAACACTTTTGAGATAGATGAGACATCCAGAAAAAAATGGTGTCAGAATTACTGAACAGTTCCAAAACTCTTCATCCAACAGAAATCATGGAAAAAAAATAAAAAAAATAAAAAACACACATATGGACTGACCTCTCTCCAAAGCAACTTCAGCCAATGCTGACAATATGTCCACTTTCTCCATTGTGTCAGCTGCTGAATGTTTTTCAACAATTGCCCGGGCAACATCCAGCATTTTCCATGCCAAATCCAGGTCAGAATCATCTTCATCTGCTTCAGCTAGGTCTTCATCATCACTTTCTTCATCTTCTTCTTCCTGCTCCTTCCCATTGGTGTCTGAGGAAAGAGAGCACATGAAAATCAAGTGAGTGAACTGTTACACTCTACTCAAGTTGTAATGTACTAGAAAATTCCTAATGTCATTCCATTGGGGAGAGCAAACAAAAATCCCAAGAAACTCATGCAAACAAGCTCATAACAATCTATTGGCTTAGCCCCAGCTGAACCAACCAAAGTCTAGAACTGACGCCAAATAGAATAGAGTACAAAAAAAGGAGCAAAAGAAAAAATGATAAATTGATTTGCACGCTGGTTTTAACTTTGCTCTTTAAAACTTTAAGAAACACAATCAAAGAGAGTTGTCTAAGTTTTAACAGGGACTTGGCTTTTGGAATATGAATTCCCATCAATCAGAGAACCCATTCACGTGTAGACAATACCAATTATCTTGCTGTTGAAAGAAGTGCAAAAGGAAAGCTATTTCGAAATCTATGGCAGAGAAGTGAGCTTCAAAATTGCTTGTGGCACCTAGGTTAACATTCCATGAAATATCAAATTTGCAGACAAAAAACCATGTTATTGAACACTAGGGATACAACCCACCATAAACCAACCCAAAACCCATTTTTAAACATGAGCACATATCATACCTCATGTGCATAATCATAGACTCAAACATCTTTGTAAAGGCCAAAGGCCATGTTTGGTTGGTTGGATATAGTATGACATAGGATAATAGGTGGGATAATATATTTTATCACATGTTTGGTTGGCAATGGAATAGGATCAAATGTTGATTCTCATCTTTGACTAAACATAAAATATTATAAATGGTAGTATATATTATCCCACCTTTTTTTTATCCCCTATCCATGTGATATAATAATCCTATGATAAAATATGGGATATACATATCTTGTGAATTATAAATTTATAATTTTTACTAATTTTGTTCATATTTTTTTCCAATTTTCTACATTACTCATTTTGCAAAACAATTAATTTTGATTAAAAAAAATTAAAATTTGTAGTTAAAATAACTTAATAAATTATAAATTATAGAATGATTTTCAAACAATATTAAACATGTGAAAGAATTCTTACTTTTTTTTATAACAAATATTGCAATGCAATATAATTTTTATTTTTTTAAAAAAAATCCAACATTGAAATGCAATGTGTTTTTCATTTCATTTTTTATTTTTTTTTACAAACTAAATATAATCATGAGATAACATATTTCATTGGATATAATACATTGGACTATCATTTCCATTGGCTATAATATCCAAGGATAAACATATCTTATCCTATCCAACTAACCAAACATAGACTTGTAATCTATAATTCATGTTCAATTTGCTGGATATAACATGAGATTGAATAATATGTGAGATAACATATCCTATTTTATATTTGTTGAATGACAAAATAAGATGAGTTATCCTACCAATTTTTACATCTCATCTTTGGTTGACAATGGTATAAGATAAGTGATAGAGTAACTTATCTGATCTCTTTCTCATATCTCCTCTCCATGTGATTTATTGGAGATATAGATACATACATATTCCATGAGCCTTAAATACCTTTATCCCATAAATTCTTTTTCATTTTTTTTTCAATTTTTTTGTTTATTCCAAGCCCTTTATGAAATAAAAACTGTTAATTAAAACTTTAATTTTTGGTTCAAAAAAAAAAAGAAGTGAAAAAAATTATATTTATAATACAATATAAAATAATATTATCTATAATATCATTTAATGTAATATTTGATATGAGCAAAATGCTTTTATAAATTTATTATATAACATAATGTAATATACATTATATAATAATGTGATGTAATATTGTTCAATTATAAAATTTTAATTTTAATTTTAATTATTAATGTGATTTAATAAAGAAAAAATATGTATTAAAAAATCAATTGTATAGAGATCTCTAAACAATGCTAAACATGAGAGAGATTGGACTAGAACATGCTTTCAATGCCACTTTTCATCCCTTTAACAACAAGCATAAGTAAGACATACTCTATTGCATATATTATATTAAGATATGTATATCCTATCCTATCTAATAAACCAAACATGGTTATATGATTTAGCAATCTCGTGACATTAAGTAGTTGGATCTTAAGATGCTATTTCACATTGCTTTTGAGACATGAACTCTTTTTTAAACCTAATAAGAGATTTTATGCATTTTTGGGTAATTTTTTTAAGCGAGCTTATGACTTTAAAAATAAAAAGGTATAAATAAAGACCTAAAATGGAAGGAAAACAATGTAGCTTCTTCTAGCTAGGCTTATGATGCAAGAAAATATTTCTTATTAAATGAAACTTTTACAATACCAATATTGCATTTTGAAAATTATGATTTTGGCTCTTACTTTAGCTTCCACACAAGGAATAGGCAAAAAGCAAGAAGCTAAATATGGCCAAAGTTTCAAACATATAATGAAGTCATGATTGCTTGAATGCTATCATTGAGCAAAAATTTCAAGTAAGGAGTATTCATTGTCACATAGAATCCTTGATTGAGATGCTCCTCCAAAAAAGTTGTTTATGCTTGATTGGATATTCATTAGTGTTTCAAGATCTTCATTAGGTCATAGTTGTGATTGAACACTTGCTTAAAATGGTTGTCTTATTATGTAAGGTCCATTAGGGTGGGTTAATGGGCCCTTTTGTGCTTGCTACAAGTGGTTTTTTCTGGAAACATTATGCATGAGTACTCACTTAATTAATATTTAATTTTTTTTTTGTGAGCATTAGGGATTTAATCATCCGACTTATTGATTGGTCCACCAAAGTCTCCTTTTCTAGAGGATCTAATGCGTTTTCCACCCATTTGAGGTCATTGGGCCTTAGTATACAAGGGCATTTGGTGAGCACTTTGAATACCCGGTTGAACTAAGTGTAGTAGGGAATTTCTTTATTATGCAAGAACATCCACCATGTGGTTGAGATTTATGAAATGCATTTATTAGCTCTCCTTGCATGCGAGTGAACTAATTGAAGTGTGCAACAACGGAGGTGGCCCTTCAAGCTTGGGGATAAAAGAATCACTGCAGTTAGCATGGGTTGAAGCAACAGTAGTTATTCAAAACCTAAGGAAGTGGATAATTCTCTTCAACATTTAATTGAGCATTGGTTATGTTGACGCTGTAACTTTTGAGTAGGGTTGTTAAACTATAAGTTGTTGAACATTGGGCTCTGATGTCCTAAGCTGTTGATTAGCTTTAAACTTGTGATAGTTTTGGGTGAACCAAGGAAACCTACAGTTGAGTTTAGTAGACTGAAGTCAATATAAGAACCAGGAATAAATGTTGGCTTGAGGCAGAATCACAATAAAATTTGTGTTGTGTTAGCTTGCTATTTATTTAGTTGCTTAAGTTTGCTCAAGCATCAGCTTGTGTGAGAGTTGTAAGACTATCTAGAGTTTATTATTATTTAGTTAAATTTTATTTAGCTTATGTAGTGGTTATAGAACTATTTAGCGTGTGCTAACATGCCCCCAAAAACAGATTAAAAATATTTATCAGTATCCTATTCAACCTCCCAAATCAAATCAAGCCAAACCTCCCCAAACCCCACTCCATCACAAAAAAAAGGCTATGGTAAGTACAGTTCGAAGCCTCTTTCAACTTTGTTTAGTGCAAAAAGACTTACTTTAAGTAATCAAATTATTTGAAGTTAAACGCTGATTGGTAGATACAAACACAAGTCTTAAAGTACAAAATAAAGCTCTCAGGATTGACAACTCTTCAAAATGTAGATGCAGGAATACAACTACGTCTACATGTTTGTAATTCAATATATCAAACCTATGTATTTATTTATTAAACTTCATCTGAGTTTCTGTGCACATATAGAAGACTCATGTTGATCTGCAGAAGTGTTCTACACATAGAAAATGAACATCATATATAGCACTAACAAGAAATGGATTGAATGCATGCATCAATTCTGAAACATGTTTATCACAACACATGAACCATTTTCTTGAGGCTCATTTGTAAGAAGAATACAAGATTTTTGAGACGAATATCATGAGTACAGATACTTACCATCATCTGCAGCTACTTTCTGATCATTTGAACTCCCATCTTGTTCAGCATTAACAGAGGCTGTCGAAGATTCATCATTTACAGCATTCTTCATTGATCCATCTTTGTTAGAGTTTTCATGGGATTCAGCCTCCTTCTTTGGCATGGTAGCCAATGGATCAGCCTCTTCTTGAGCTTTGTATAGTAGCGCACATCCATATTTATAGTATGTATTGACACATTCAAAAGCAAGTTCACCATGATGCGCAACCCTGATAATGTTGAAAATTTGTTGTGTTTTATAATGATTCACACAACTTTTTTAATGGACAGATGAAAGCAAAGCAAATGCAAAACCTATATTTATAGAGGAACTGAGCAAAAACAATAAATACCATCCAGAGGCACGACTCTTAGACTAAACCCTGTGCCTTAATAAATAAGAAATAATGCAACACGTGAATGAGTCCAAACATCTGAATTCGGGAAGCAACTTGAAGGCCCTAACCCATACATATACAAACATTTCCTCACTATGCAAATGACAGGTTTTTGTATTCAAGGACTGACTGCACCTGGTCCTTGAATAAAGGAAATTTTGAGCAACAGAACAAATTGCCGTGAACAAAATAAAAATGAAAGCATAAAACGATAAAGTCAGCACAAACTCCGGGAGAAAACATCAAGCTCCGTTTGATTGGTAAATAATTGAAGCAAAAGAAACGTTAGAGCCTGGCAACAGCCACTTCAACCAAACAAGCTACAAGCTTCCTAATTTCGCCATAATTTCTCATAACTTATAAGCAAAGAAACAAATTTAAAGACAAGGAACAAAAACCCTAACCTGATTTCAAGGGCACGGCTGAAGCAATCGGTAGCCTCAGAGAAATCGCCTTCTTTTACAGCCTTGGACCCTTTCTCCATCAACTCCTCCGCATACTCCAAAGATTTCTCACGATCTGCATCAGAAGGCCGCGCAGAAGTGTCAGCGTTGTTGTTGCAAGAAGACTCCGTGTCTCCCTGAGCATTGGACTCAATGGTTGCTTCAATCGAAGACTGCGCTACTTGACCAGTGGGGTTTAGGGCTTCCTCCACCTTCGTGGCCGCATTCTCTGCTTCCTTCACCGTAACTTCCTCCACCATCGCTTTGAAATGAAAATGGAAACACCAAAAACACTTCCCAAACCCCCTCCTGTCTCTATTTCAAAAACCCTTGCCCTGCACTAATATGGCGGAAAAAATGGAAACACCAAACTAATTTTATAGGCATGACAAAACTTGTGTTCCTCTGGTTCTAAGGCGCACCTGCTCCCTATTCTTTCAACCCACCTGATCTCTCGGCGAAATGATGAAGTGATTGCTGTGCTGGCACATTGTTATTGGATATGTCTCACGGTGTGTAAAGTAAGGGGGTACAACTGTACAAGTAAAGAAACGGCGCCGTTTTATTGGGATAGGGAGGGGGGTATTGTAGTAAAATCGGTTAGTTTCAATGTGGTTCACAAACGTAGTAGGCCATGTTCACATATCATCATCGGTAGTGAAGATTTTTGATCCATAGCGCCAGGAAACCATGGCTTCCACAGGCTCCCCTCTGCTCCACACGCTCGCGGTCCCTGATGTGCGCAATGCGCATCCTATGTCCTGCAAGGCGCACGTTTCTACTCCGGTCCTCAGCCGGAGGCGGTGTCTGGTCCTGCTAACGACGGCTCTGACGGCGAGAGAATTGCCGTCGAGGGCTCAGGACATTCCCCTGTTCGGGCTGAGAAAGAAGCTGGAGAAGGTGGAGGAGGAAGCAGAGGAAATTCTCAAGGAAGGGATCGAGGCGGCGGAGAAAGGAATCGTAACGGCGGAGAAGGGAATAGAGAAGGCGGAGAAGGGAATAGAGACGGCGGAGAAGGAGATAGAAACGGCGGTGAGTTATAATGGATTGACTCAGGCAGGGGCGGTGGTGGTAGCGGAGGCAGTAGGGGTTTTAGTGGCAACTTCAGTTGTGAATGCAATCTTGGGGCCTGAAGCTCAGAAATCATAAGCTTCTATGGTTGTGTTTGTGTAATCCAAACCTTCAAAATGTAATGGCATCGTCTGTGAATTTATGGAATTTGCGTTGCATTGATGGCAATTTTTGATCTGTAAATCACCAATTCATGGTCCTTGTTCATCCTTTGCTTTACAAATCATGAACACATTTCCGACGAAAAACTCTCCCCTGACTTGATGTAAGGATGCTACTAGTGACTTGATGTAATGGAAAAACATTTTGATTTTTTCAACACAAAAATTCAATGGCATTTTATGTGACAAAAAAAAAAAAAAATTCCTTTCACAAAATGAATAGTTTTTTTTTTTGAATAATTAATTTTATTCAAAAATTAATTATTATTTTTTTAATGTGATTTTAAAAATTAATTTTAAATAATTATTTTCTTTCAAAAATATGATATAATTTCATTTTAATATTTTTATCATCTTAAAACACTGAGTCAAATGAGTGAGTCATTGTAAGGGTTGAGTATCTTATCTGCAGAAGCGCAGACACTTGGAAGTTAATAATAGAGAGAGTTGAACCGAGACGCAACAACTTCCAATGTCTCGGGTGGCTTCAAGTCCCGTTGGCCTCCACAGATTCCGGCCATGTCTTCAAGCCTCTCAACCTCACCACGTTTTCAAAACCCATGTCCAATCTCCGAACAGGGTTACCAGATTTCAGAACATAGCCATAGCTTGTCAAACCACCCCCAATCCCACCCCAACTGATTCATCCACCACGGTACGTTTTACACCTCTCTTCTTGCTTTCATTTCCGAGGGTATTTCTTATTTTCTTCCATTTACGGTTGTTTGGTCCCTGAGAAATTATCGGAAAAGATGCGAAATTAAACAGGTTGGGTCTGATAGGCTCTCGTCGGAGTTCTTGTTTATTTCCTTTTTGTTGCCTGTAATCAATGTGGGAGCTTCAAATTATATTCAATTTCAACAAATAACCATTTTTGTTTAAATCCAACTTCTCTTGTGTTCAATTTATTCTTTTCAGATTTCACCCTATTCTTTAGTTTCCTTCCAAATTCTGCTTTCGAAGAAAATGAAAAATCAATGAACTATTCAAATTTACAGCTAGGTTTCAGAAATTTCTCCTCTTCAACAAGATTAAAAAAAATTCATCTGGATTTCCATGTACCTTGACTTGGACACCCAACTCTCCAAATTTGATAGGGAGTAATACAATCTAATTTTATAGCATGAAATTCAAGAAAACATATATAGCACTTACAGTTTGCTCCATGTGTTTGGTACATCCCATTAAATTCATGCAATGCTAGGTGTAAAAAATTGGATTGCATTGTTATCATGTCTCAGGTGGGAGATTAATTGAGTTAACAATCAGCTCCTGTCTCAAAATTTTTTCTAAGGCTTTAAATGTTTTGGCATGTTTTTAAAAAAAAAGAATGTCAAATTCGTAAAAAAAAAAAAAAAAATTGTTAGACGGCTTAAATATTACAGTTTATGATAGCAACATCCTTTGTCAGGTAAGTTCCGACCCTATAAATTTGAGCTGTTTAAGTGTTGAACTTGATCTTCAAAAGGAGGACGAGTTGTGTTTGGTACATGGGAATAGGAGTGGAAATAGAATGGAAATGGAGGTGAATCACAATACCATGTATATGAGAGAAATGAAAATCCTAGTTAGAGTAAGATTTGGTTTCCATACTAATGAATTTTTTATTCCCATTCCTGTTCAAAAAAAATCCAAACACATTCATGAATGGGAATAGAACTGATCTTCCATTCTCATTCTCTGTTCCAACAATTCGAAATGTGACCTGTTCTTTCTCTTTACGCGGAAATGACATAATTTAAGAACATGATGCAATGTTGAAGGGTGAACTCTATATAAGCAAATAAGCACCAAATCATCTCACACCTCTCATTGCTCTGGTGACTGAATCAATCATGCTTCCTAGATTAGTCCTTCTTTATCAGGTTTATTGCCATTATCAAAGTCTTGACTATAGCCCTTCAGAAAGCTAGAGGGTGTCTTATACTTCTGAAAAAACTGCAAACAAGTCAAGCAGCCATGTATGGGAACTCAAGGTATCTAAACAAATGCTGTTTTCCAATTGGTATCATTGTCATAGTTTACTCTCTAATATTTGAATTACATTAGAGATCTCAATTCAGCTTCCATAGTATGGTATTTAGCTTGCCTCACTACTCAGTAACAACTTTAAGCTTCCTATTCTCTCAATCTTATATGGTGCATCATTTTATGCCTGGTTGCTAATGTTATAGTTTTTATCAACTTCTATGTTGGCACGTTTAGTGGAAGTAATTTATTTCTCTACTTCCATGTGTAATCTCTCTCCAGATAAACTTGTACGCCTTTGATCTGCATCTTGCAGGAAAAACCACCCATTGAGCCTGGTTCAGTCAATGACAACGTCACCCAAGCTGCAAGTTCCTCCACAGATACTGGACCTCCCGAATTTCCAAGCAAAGATATCAATAGGAGGATAGCAGTTGTTTCTTCCCTTGCAGCAGTGGGCCTCTTCTTATCAAAAAGACTAGATTTTGGTGTTTCTTTGAAGGACCTTTCTGCAGCAGCGTTACCCTATGAAGAGGTTTGACTTTATTCATTATAGACCCCTATAACTCAGTAGTAGGTTTGCTTACTTGGTACTACTATATATGACATGGATGCTAGTTTAGGAATGAGTACATGTGAGGAGTTGGATGGAAGTTAAATTATCCTTAAATTATATCTTAGTTCTTTGAATGCAAAAGCACATTCTTTTTTTAGAAAAAATATATGCTAGTTGATTTTTCTTTGGACTGATTTTGAGAAAGACTGTTCATTCCCAATCTTGAATTCTCTACTGTGTTTTTAGCGATGGAGAAAATTAAGTAGCTCTGCTTACATAGATAGAGAGGTCTCCCTATTTTTTGGGCTTCACATGTAACAATTAATTACTGGTGCATGTCTGATGGGTGAAACCATTCATATTGTTTTAATATTTAGAACATTTTGGTTTAGTTGTTTGCTTAAATTTTATGTCTTGTGTGATTATTTAGGCTCTATCAAATGGGAAGCCCACTGTTGTGGAGTTCTACGCAGATTGGTGTGAAGTATGTCGTGAATTAGCTCCTGATGTGTACAAAGTTGAGCAGCAATACAGGTATGCTCTTTGAATTCTTAAATTCTAAAAATATGTTCTTCACTACTTACCTTGTAAAAAGGAAAAAATTTTGAAGTGAGGGGTAATAGCCTTTTGAGCCCTTGGCTGGGAAACTTCGTCTTTTTTTTTTTTTCGTTTTTCCCCTTTAATTCGAACTTATGAAATGGCTCTCCTTGTTTTATAAATAATTCTTTTTACTTCTGCTAATTACCATTTTTTCTTAAGGGACCGTGTGAATTTTGTTATGTTGAATGTCGACAACACAAAATGGGAACAAGAGCTTGATGAATTTGGCGTCGAGGGTATCCCACATTTTGCATTCCTGGACAAAGAAGGGAATGAGGAGGGTAACGTGGTAGGCAGGCTTCCGAAACAGTATTTTCAGGAGAATGTGGAAGCCCTCGCTCATGGGGAGGCATCCATTCCGCATGCCCGCGTTGTGGGACAATATTCAAGTGCTGAAGCCAGGAAGGTGCACCAAGTTGTTGATCCAAGAAGTCATAGTGATGGCTAGAACTTATATGTTACGTTCCTTCTCAGAAACAAGCTGTCAAACTTTCACCAGAGAAGGTAAAAGAATACAATATACAAGGTTGAAGGCATATCTGCCTTCTCATGACATTGTGTAACTCCTTGCTTAAAATAATCCAACTGAGTTTCTGGAGTATAGGAAATGTCATTTGATTGTCGGTCGGACAAGAGTTCTTTAATATAAAGAGAAATTGCTTAGAAATTCGAAGTATCCTCATCATCCATGAGCGAGTAGCATTCGGGGGTTTATCATGCATCAATTATGAACTGATTTAGACATCTTACCCACTCTTGTCTAAGTCACATGAACAATTAATTAATAAGTGCGATTTTTTAAGCGTCAAGAAAGATGTTTCATGATGTTTCATGGTCTGACTAGTCTTTTGCTAGGTCATTTTGGTAGATGTGATGTGGAGGGGTAAGTATAGATTTAGAACATCATTGCTACTCTAATAACTTCCTAACTCACAATATTTTGGGCACTTAACATCGGAACTAAGAGTCGTAAACTTTTGGGGCCCTTAAGAGTGTGGAATTTTGGCCATTTTGGCCATGGATGGCTTCCAAAATGTCTCTTTGGTGGTACCTAGTAGTCGCCTGATTGGCTCACAAATCAATTGGGTGTTTGACTATTCAAACTATTTAGCTTGCAATGATCAAGTGTAGACCGAATTAAATGTTAATGAATATTTAGGTGATCGATCAATTGGTTGGCCAATTTAAACCCTCCCCATCCCTTGAACCTCTCACAAACCCTCCCTATCCCTTTAGCACTTGAGGTTGTCTAACAATGGTTATGCTCAAACTTGATATAAATAACTTTTAAACTTTATTCATGAGCTTCTAACTACCTAAAAATCAATTGCAATCATTGTAAAAAGCAGTTTGTAACATGATTGCTAATGATGTGTTTGTGTTATGGCTATATATGTGACATGTTGACATTGTCTAACCCCTAAGTGCAAGGACTTTCAATTATGGTATCTAGAGACCATGGGTGTAATATCCACATTGAGGGAGAACCAAGAAGATTATTTAGAGGATGGGTGATTAGAGATGGATGATAATGGCAATAACTAAAACTGATTGTTCCTAAAATGTAACTTGAAAAGCTCACCAAGAGTCAAGATCCCTAAAAACCTCAAATTCTAATCACTATCCTCTTTCCTCAACCGATTGCTTCTGGCTAGGGTTGAGGGAGATTCAAAGGCTTAAAACGGATACTTTTAGCACAAGGGTTAGCTCAAGAAATCTACACCATTGAAGACCTGTGCTCAGTTAGGATGAGAATCACTTAATTCTTGCTCAAACCTACTCCCCACAACACTTTTGCCCCTTATGTTCTTGCAGTATGCATTTGCCTTGACAATTGATTTCACTTCGACCTTGAAAATCATTAAAATTCAATGGAGGATTAGACTAAGGTGGTGTTTGTTTTTTGGTTTTTTGTTAAAAGTAATTTGTTTTCAAAATTTAGATTGTTTGTTTTTCTACTTTTTCATGACTTATTATAAACTTTTTACTAAATAGAAAAAATCAAAATATGTAGTTTTTTCTAAACAGAAAAAATAACATATTGGTTTTTTTTACTTTTTAATACTTAATAAAAATAAAATACTACAAAAACAAACAACCTAATATTTAACATTATTAAGCAATAAGGTTCTATTTAGAATTAAGTAAAAAAAACAAACACCACCTAAGATACATCCATCTCTTGGTGTAAGGAATTTGGCTATCCACAACTAAAACTAAAAGAAACACAAAATTGAATTGCGGAATTGTAAATGAAAATGAACACTGGAAGATGAAAATTAAATTGATATTGGCATTCAGAAAGAAATTTAATATGAAAGTTCAAGACAATTGTAATATTACATATAGGAGGTTCTTTTTTGTTCTGTCCAAATATTTATTAGCCCAAGTTTGGGACAATATGATCTCCCCAGTGTACCATTTTACCTGCAGTTTGTTGAGGTGACTCCTTGGTTTGAAACCTTGAATTTCATTGAGAGTAGTGGGGCAGGCAGAGTTGGTACTACAGTTACAGGATCAACTTGAGAAGGTTGGTTCAGTCTGGAGTAACTTTGCACCAAGAGAAGATTCTATTCCAACCATAAGAAAGTTCAGGTTTTCCAGACTACATATGATATAAGCAGGTCATCATCAAGGTATAACTCGACTAAACTCGCACAAAATAATCCACTTGCATAATCACTAGACAGAATGTTCTGGGTTTTTGATGTGACTAAATCAAAATTATGCATCATACTTCGGTTCAAAGCTTACATGAACGAAGAAAAGGTGCATAGCATCCTACTTGTTCGTATTCTACTTTATACATGCACAATTTGTTCTGCACTTTCCTTTGCTTTGAGATATCCTCTAATGTCAAAGACTTCTGACACCTTCAGAGTGTTTCAGAAAGAATTCAAAAGAGATAATAGTATGCATACAAGGTAATACCTCGATGAGATTGACAAGGAGTGAGCACTATAGATACCTCCATGGTATTCACAAGATGATATAAAACTAAGCACCAAGAGAACAGATATTGTGTCATTGAACTACATTACCCAACAAGCTGTTTGTTGAAGGTGAGCTCTGTTCACTCAACCAAGGATCATGCACAGAAACAGGGGAGCTGTCCTTTATCTCTTCCATTGAAGCCAGACAATCGGTTGGCCTATGTGGAACAAACAATCTCCGACTCCCTATCCCTGCCTTCCTAACAGACATACAACCTAGCGACGTCTCACTTCCATTAAATGGCGATGAACAAGAAGATGCCACTGATGATGCCACACATATATTCTCCTCCAATGGAGCCCATGCACTGAGCCTGACATGCTCTAGCTCATCTGCTACCTCCATCATGGAAGGCCTCATGTCCCTATGAAAAGCAAGGCATCTAAATGCTAGCTCGGCCACCTTGTGAATAGAGCAAAGTGTCCAAGCATCCCTCTGTGGCTCAAGGAATGGATCTATTATTTCATCCACACAACCCCTTCCGATCCTGTCAATAGCAAGTGCAGCCAAATTCACCTCACTGTAAGGTCGAGAAAAATCGACCACTTTCATTGCACTTATGATCTCTACAAGAACCACTCCAAAACTGTAAACATCACTTTTATCTGAGAGATGGAAGTTCTGATGATACTGTGGATCAAGGTAGCCAGGAGTCCCTTGTGGGGCTGTTGAGATATGGGATGATTCAGTCATGCCAAGTCTAGAAAGACCAAAATCTGCTACCTTTGAGTTGAAGTTGTCATCCAGAAGTATATTACTGGACTTTATGTCCCTGTGGAAAATTGGAGGAGTAATGGCTGAGTGGAGATGGGCAATAGCATGAGCTGTTTCGGTGGCAATGTTGAGCCTTGTTGTCCATGGAAGACCTTTGCCCCTCTCTTTCTGTAGGTGCTGAGATAGAGTTCCATTGGCCATGAATTCATAGACAAGGATCTGTTCACCATTCTCTATACAGCAACCTAATAGGCGCACTAGATTTGGATGATTCACAGAAGAGATCAGCTTGATTTCATTCATGACTTGCTCAATGCTGTCATTATCACGATTTCTGATCTTTTTAATGGCAACCCATTCATCATTGTGGAGCTTTCCTGCAAAAACTGTACCATATGCCCCAGTTCCAAGTCTTTGTTTCTCAGAGAAGCCATTGGTGGCCCTTTCAACTTCTTTGTAGGGATAGAGAGGAACACTGGAGTTGCCTGCAGCTTCACATATAAGGCGTTTTGCACTCATATGCCTCCTCAAAGAAGAACGTCGTCGAATACAGTGGCAGATAAGAGCCACTGTGCTCATTAAAGAAGCTCCAATAATGACACCTAAAGAAAAGAACAATGTGAATCATACTCCAATCTTCAAGAAACCCAGAACCTTTCAATGTTCATAGTAAATGCATACTTGTTGCAGTCCCAGCATGCAGAGAAATCAATAAAACATTGTCCAAGTTTGTTCAATATTTAAGCCTACATGGGATAGAAACCAAACCATACAATCAAGATATGAACTCAACCATATTATCACTATTCTGTTCCCATTTCCAAGATTGAATGTGAGGGATATCAGAGTTAAAACAGTTGATAATCGTTTGATTCTCCTAATATCAAAGAACTAAAGCTAGGAACCAAATATCTCAAATTACAATCATCAGGATAAAAACTTTCAACAAAACAATTCCCCCTCAATGTACCAGTTCTTCTAACATAACACACCAGAAAAACACTGGGTGGAAAGAACTTGTAACGACCTACCTCCAAAAAGTTCCCGGCGCTATATAAGTATGAACTCCTTTTAACTCTATAGACGTGTTTTAAAGTCGTGAGGGCCCCTTTGGGTCCAAAGCAAACAATATCTACATGGTTGGGTGCGGGTCTTTACAAATGGTATCAGAGCCAATCCCCGACCTTGGTATGAGGTTTGTTTAATCCTGTAAGGGTGTTTGTCTATTTGGCCCCACAATCCCATGGGACACAACAAGAACGTTGTGTCTACATGGGGCGTGTTTGAGAACATCCCACATCGGATAGGGGGGAAAGTTCATGGCGCTATATAAGTATGGACTCCTCATAATACTTTATATGCGTTTTAAAGCTGTGAGGGCCCAGGAAATTTCGAGTCCTAATGATCCAAAAAAAAGGAATCCATGGGGCTCGTCAAAGGAGGTTCACAATTAAACAATTAAATTGTGAGTCAGAAAAATGGGGCGGGCTGAAAAGTAAACAATAACAGATTTTCAAATTACATCTACAGACCACCATCCTTGAGTCCAAGTTAAACAATGCAGAAGTCAAATATGATCTGGAAGTAGGAATGAAAGTCGAGAAATGACTGGGCAGCCATTCCTGCCCATATCAATTAGAAAAGTAAGATTACCTCCAACAAGAAGACCGACTCTAGTAGCTCCTCCACATGTGCCCGACATGTACTTTGACGCATTGCAATCTGAAACTGAAGACAAATGATTCAAAAAAAAAAAAAAAAAAAAAAACAAAGGGAGAAATTAGCAAAGAAAAGTAAAACCTTCACCGCCAAATGAACTAATCCCAATACTTGGAATGATTTTTTTTCTTTTGACAAAATCAAACCATCCGAAATTTACGATGACCCACAGGGCCACAGCTGCCTTCAGCGCACGTGGGTCCTACGCACGTTTTGATCAAAACTCTAGTGCAAACCGTCCTTACTGACGACTTGGCCTGATAATTTGAATGTGCGGACAAAAGTCAAGGGCAGTATGGGCATACACAACGACCGATTTGTCCCGACCTTGACGTAATGCTCACTAAAGTACAGGTGGTTGTTTTAGTCATTTCGCACGGCTTTACGACCGTGGACTAACAGAATTTAGTGAGGTGGCATTCGGTGATTGGTTGAAGTAGTGGAACTTTAGCTCCAGTCTTCCACAGTTGCCCTTGTCAACTGCGATTAGGCCATTTGAAAAAAAAAAAACCTCCGGCGATAAGGGCTTACCTTTCTGGCAACCAGCGCCATCTTTAAATCCATCTCCGTCGAAGCCTTCCTTGCAGCTGCAACGGCAACCGACACCCCCCCCGGGAACAGTTAAATTGGTACATTTCGCATTCGGAGCGCAATGGCACGGAGGGTCCAGCCACCACCCCAACTGAGCCGTCCCCAACTCCAGCGAAACTGCGGAGTTGTTCCTCGAGTCAATCGCCATGGAAAGTAACAAAAACTTGCACGGAGTCCCATTCACATCCGCAAAACTCATAAAATGGGACTCGGACTCAGAATCTAGCGGAAAGCAGCTTATGTTGTCGCTTGTGCCATTGCAATTCTTCAACTCGTTCTGGCCGTTGAACACACTCGTGGGTATCACGCACCCGGAAGACGACGAGCTACAATTCTGGAAGAGAAGACTGTTCTTCGAACTCAGCGCGTAGTTTTTACCGAATAGTGGCTCGATCTGCTGGATCTTACGGTGGCACTGCGCTGGTAGATTGATGATGATGCTGTCTGGGGTTACATTCTGGACTTTAAAATTTTGTATTTCGATCTCCCCTTCTTTGCTGCAGTCCAGTTTGATTGGGCTATCGGATGAGAACCCAAATGGATAATGGACTCGTTTAGCAGATTTCCCGGTTCCACAGGAGTCATTCTTGATTGCAGAGACGAGGGTAACCGTACAGATGAGAGCGAGAATCGTTCGTTGAAGAGCCTTCCTCATCGAGAATTGAAGTGCAGTGAATATGAACATCGATGCGAAGCAGAGTAATCATATCATTGCCTTTCTGCAAAAGAGAAAAGACCCTCAAATTTGCTGTGAAGTTTTCTAGCATATCATTTTATCAGACCCGACAATTTATTTGCTGGAAAACGCAATTCTACCTAGTTTGATATTTGACCAGTTCAGAAAATTTAAAGAAAATGAATTGGAGTTCTGCCATTAATCGAGAAGTTAAAGCTGAGCTTCGATGTTGTTGGGAGGCCATCCATCACAATAAATGCTCATAGAACAGAGGACCGTTGGTAGGAGATAGAAATTTCATTTTTCAAATAATAGAAAAACAGAGAGAATGGTTTGGTGAAGTATTAATAGGCTTACCTCTGCAGTTCTTCAATCGCTGCCGTAATTGCTCTGTGATTCAAAATGACTAAAGCAATTAAACGTTTGAAGATTGAGACCAAAGAGAGATGATAATCCCCTATTGTTCTTCTTGTTCCAGTTCAACCGCGAAACTCCAAATTAGGGTTTGATTTCGATCAAACAATATCAAATGGGAAAGAGGACAACCGTGAGATTATGGGAGACCTTCCTCCTTTTCACGCCTCTGCGTCTCCCCAACGTAAATAAAAATACTCGTCAATGGCACTCTTTTTATGAAATGACACGCATGCCCTCAGTCTCAGGAATTTAAAGAAATAGAAAATTCCACATCCACCCCTGCATTTGACGCTAATTACCATCCACGGGTATGAGAAATGATAACAGGTTTGACTAGAAGGCCGTGGATTGCGTGTGGACAGCATCCTATTGATTTTTTGTTCTTCCTTAAAATATCATATTGTATAAAAATAATTCATTTTTAGCTTCCAAGATGCCCAATTGATAAATATTCCTACCATAATCACTAGGAAATTCCATGAAACATCAAGCCATGCCACGCTTCTTTTTACCTCTTGACCATTCTTAGTGAACATCAAGTTCAAAAATCGAAATTTTACAATCTGTGAAGGTTACTTTGGTAAATGCATTGCACTTCCACCCAAGTGCCCAAACTATAAAGTAGAACTGCTACTTTACTTCTTTTGGGGGATGTGGTTGTTAAAGAAGTGGCCTGCGGGTGACGTGACGTAATTTCAGAACTAATTTAATGATTTAAAAGGGCACTAGGATTTTAATTACCCTTCAAAGGGCAATTTTGTCATTTTAAGTCATTATTTCAAGAAATCCTACTTGAATTATGTGGTTTCCTCGTTAGATTTCTTAGGGCATGTTTGGTTGCTGTTTTTGAAAATTGTTTTAAAAAATAGTTTTTGAGAATAGTTTCTAATAACAGTTTTTAATATTTTTAGAAAAAAAAATTGTATTTAGAAACTGAATTCTGAAAAACAGTTTTTGTTTTCAAAAACAAAAGAAAACATATTTGATTGAGTTAATAAAAAAAATTTAAAAGAAGTAAAACAAAAAATATGTTTAAAAGTTTTTTTTTTAATTAATAAAATGTTTTCTTCCATTAACTTAATATTCTAAATATATAAATAATTTTCATATGGACAATTTATTTAAATTAAAAAATATATATATTTCATTTTAAAATTTTTACACTAGTTATAATTTTCTTAAACAAATGATAATTTTGTTATCATGTGTAAGTATATTAATTTCAATAATTTAAAGAAGAAGAAAGGATTTTACGGGTGAGGGTGTGGCGGTTGGGTGGAGCTCACCTTTATGAAAATACAAAAAATAGCTAATAAAACACAAAAAAAATAAAAGAAAACACGAAAAAACAATATATTTTTTGAACAATGAAAAAATAATAAAAATATTTTTTTATTGTTCTCAAAAAAGTGGTTTTTGAAAACACAAAAAACACAAAAATTAAAATACATCTCCTCTATTAAATAAATTTTTTGTATTTTTTATTTTTAAAAACAGAAAACAATTCTTAAAAACAGGAACTAAAGAGGCCTTAATTTCTTTACATACGCAATCCCCTTATTTACTTTAGTATCAGATTAGTTGACAATAATGCCCCTTCATGAATAAGGGTTGACCAACGGGATCCTCCTCTGACAAGGCTTTGACTTTCTAAACGCGGAGGAATAATTATTATCGTATCTCTACGGTTCCATCTCAGGCAGTTGGTGCGATGGCAAAGGCGCTGGTGCGAATGATTTGTTGCTTCCACTAGTATGTAAAGGTGAAGCACTTGATTGGCTCCTTTAAATAAAACTTTGACCGGTAATATTAATGATTTTGCCTTTCGATCTCAAACATGAATGCTGCTCGTACGTTAAATCTTAATGTTCACTCAATCAAATTATCTTATAGTTTTTGGTCTCTGCTCAAGTAATTAAATAATTTTGAAAATAATATTCTTCCCATAAAAAAAAATAATAATAATGAATTGATTTAATGTATTTGATTAAATTCATAAGTTTTGCTTTACATCACAACTAGTCTCCGAATAAAGAAACAATAACGTCTTGTCACAACAAAAAAAAACTATATATTATAGAGAGATGAAATATTAATTTAATAAAATTTGATTAAATATAAAGATTATCAGGAATATTTATATGAATATTTGGGTTAGAATGGGTAAAATTATTAAAGAGATAAGTTTGTTAGAACTATACATTATGGATAAGTATACGAGGAAGAATGAGAAATCCAGCAAGACCTTTTAGAAGGGTATAGATGTGAAGAAGAGTGAGATGTTTTAAATCAAATAATTATTATTTATTTCTTTTTTTTATAATATTATTTATCATATACCATGAAGGCAAGATATAATTACTCAAATTTCGTATATTTTTATATATGATTTGTTTTATTTATTTTAAAACTTACACAACAAGACCATGATTATTACAGTAAAAATTCAATAAATGAATATTTGATAAATTAATAGCCTTGCTTGAATAATAAAATCTTCTGATCCCAATTCCAACTGATGCACTAAATTAATAATCTTGCTAAATACGTAAAATAATAATATTTTTATAAATCTTTAAAGTCAAAAAAAAAAAAAGATTAATAATCAATAAATTATATATCAAGAAAATAATAAATATCCATTTATTGATAAATTAATAGTTAAATAAAATAAATTCAATTTTTTTTTATAATCATTTTCTTTTAATTTATATAAAATTTCAGTCAGATTTCGTTTTGTGGACGGTTCAATTTTGTTCTGTTATCGCTTTTAATAAAAAGTATTTTATTTTGGGCAAAGGCAAAAGGTGTATTCATGCAAGCTTATGATAAATGATTTGATGTCGCCTCTCTTTGCAAGTTCAGTCCACGTTTTCCATACGCTTATCCTATTTCACCCATCATTTTGACTCATTCAATTCCCCCAAGCTTTCCACAAGTCCATCTACTTTTCCTTTAATCTTGTCAAATTAGAAAACTACAAACCCATTTTTTGTGCAAAGGAACAACATAGAAAAAGATGAGAGAAGGGAAGTAGGTAAACAAAAAAAGAAGTTGCAAGGAAGGTGCAACTCACATAAAAAATTAGAATCCCGAGATCCTCAATTAGGTGCTTTCTGTTTTTTTGTCGGGTTCGTCTATAGCTTCAAATAATATTTTTATTGATGGGTATTTAAAAGATATCATCAATCAAGTAATATCATATATAGTTTTAAGTTTTATTTGTCTGTATTTTTATATCTTGATCAAAGTTTATTGATGTTATTGTTATCATTATGATACTTAGCATTTTCCTTTTCAAAGTCCATGAACTCAAACCCTTCTAGCAAAATTGCTCCGACACCCATGCATGACAAGGCGGTGGCTTAAAATTAGTTCAAAATGCAGTATTATTTGACCAGGTGGGAATGGGGAGGGGCGCCAAACATTGGAAAAATTGACCGGGCTTTTAGCCGAGAGCTAGCTACGCCATTGTAGTTTAATTTTTTAGGTTATGGTTACCGACATATGGTGTCATGCACCCAAGATAAGGTTGAAATACGTAGTGTCATATAATCCATTTGGTGATCATGGATTTGGTGTAAATGGCAGGCTCATATATAGGGACAAGGTGTATGTAGATTTACCTACCTGCACCACCCCATATAGGTTTCAAGAATCAACTCGTGAATTAGGTAATCCACTTCCATATAGTATTGTTCCACGTATGCTTGGATTTGGTTATGTTTTGAAAAAGATGGAAACCAAACCAGGCCAAACTTTACCATTGCGTCGGGGCATGTAGTGGGGGATAGATTTTGCAGGAATTCAAGGGCCTATTCTATAATGGAATTACTGACAATGATTCATATAATGTCACATAATGTTACCATAAGTATGATTTGGTGTGGATCTGATGCCTTGTTGGTAAAGACTAGGAAGAAGGACATGATATAAATGGTGTGGCTCACAAGTCACAATTCACAAACCATGTGGCAAATGTAATATTTATTTGGATAAAAAAATGATAAAGCTCACCCACATACATCCTTTTCTGATTGGAGGTCCAATGAAAGCATTCTATGTCTGAGTCTTCCGAAAGGCCGCGATCTAAATGAGATAGGCCATGTGCAAGTCTTTGGCCCCATTCACACTCTCATTTTCCTTGCATACTTTTCCACACCATCCGACGAGTTTGTTGCTTTCACGGACCAGATGTTGGCCTTTCCTTTCTTTCTTTAGAGTCAATACATCAATTAATATTGACTCCCACAGCTGCTGCTGGACAAGTTAGCCACATGGACCACATCCTCCTTTATTCCCAAAGGGAAGGGGAAGCTTGAGTGCCCCTTATATTTGGGTACAATAATGGTGATATAAGAGGCAGCGGGAGTCAATTGGGCCAACTTGATGTCCAGACTACTCAGTTTTGTGGCATGGGTGGAGCCACCGGGCTTTGCTTCTTTAAAGAACTGGACTGTGGGTGGAGCCTGAGCCACTTTCAGAGTACTACTCTTTCAATCCGGAATATGCTGTATAGCCTGTAGGAGATCTCCTTGCGACAACCATATCTGACAGGGTGTTTCCTTGTTGCTGCGGGTGATTGAAGACCTGGGTTAAGTCCCATGATATTACCATTTTCTGACCCCTGACGGCTAAGATTTCAGTGCATAAAATAATTCGTGAAAGGATTTCCATCCACTAATTTGTTTGTCTGCAAATGAAATGTCTTTTAACTTGTCACATGCACGTCACAAAATCTTATTATTTTTGCAGCACTCAAAACGAAGGATCACAATGAGACGGATTCTAGGGAATTGTCAATTTAATAAATAAATAATTAATTAATTAATTTGAATATTCTCATTTTTTATGATTATTTATTTCCTAATCAAGTGTTTCTTTTTTTTAAGAAAAACATTTTTTCAACTGTTTTTTGTTCGTTGGGCCATTCAGTTGGGCTGAATTCTGAAAGGACCCATCTTAGGAGGAGTCCTAATTTTCAAAATTCCATAGACATGGCCCATGGGCCACGTAATACGAGGCCCAATGTTCCGGAGAAGTTGCCAACGTGGTTGGTTCCAGTGCGGACTCCTCCACCGTACACTTAGTGAGGAAAATACTATTGCCAGAACCGTCTAGTTTCTTCCACGTCACGCCCGACAAGTCATTGGACATCCGCAATTAATGGACCGTGGAAGCAACAAAAGCGGTTCTGGCAATAGCACTTTTCTGTTGATAATCTAATCATCGGTTGATCTATCCAAAACCCTAAACCCTAATAGAGAGATGTCGGACAGAGATGATGACTCCGATGCTCCCGAAGAATTCACATCCGAGCAGGTTCGTACTCTACTTTGTTTCTTGAAATTAATAGAAACATCCACAAAATGTTAATTCGAAAACGAAATTTTGTGATTTTATTCATTTGTTTTCATTGCAGGGACTGCGACAAGACGAAGAGATAAGAAAAGTTCAGAGAGAAAATAAGGCTAGGTATGCTTTCTTCTTCTTTTTTTGTTTTGTATTTTTTTTTTCTGGCTCTCTTTTTTAATACGCTGCTTGGTTGCCGAGAAATCCCAGAAAAAGCAAAGAAAATAAACTGCAATTTTGAACCTAATCCTTTTTATTTTATTTTAATTTTAAAATTCTTTAAATGTTGTTTTGGTTGCATAAGATGAAAATCTCAACTCAACCTGAACAAGTGGGTGGTGAATTAGGATCAGTTGTTAGCGTCTTTTCTCTAGGGGTAAATGTTGTTTGGGGGTATTTTCTGGGTTCGAAAATCATGAAATGTTAGCGTCTTTTCTTTGTTTGCATTGTCTCATCAATCAAATAGAGCTGTAAGCCTATAATTTCTGTTCTGTTTGAACTTGGGTGTGATTGCGAGCCTCTGAAACCTTTTGGTGTGCATAATGGTTCTGTAAATTTGTTCCAATTAATTATGCTGTTAAAAGCTACTTACTCTGTGAGTAGCACCTAATGACATTGAGGCATCATTGAATGATCATTTGTTTAATTGTTTCATTGTGGTGCCCTTGAACAATTGTTTGTTTAAAAGTGAATATTGTGATTATACCGGTAGAAGGTTGCAACTTTATTTCATTCGTGTTTGGACATACTGGCACTTTTTTTTAAGAGGTTTTGAAGATTGGTATTCATTTATTTAGAGTGCTGAGTATGCATTGAAGTGTATGTTTACCTGCTTCTGGCTTAAATTAATCCTTGAGATCTTCTTAGACATCTTTTAGTTGAGATTGAAAGTTGATGGCATTCTACATAAGGACATTATAATAGTTCATCAATTTCTGTTTTTTTTGTCGTGGTTTTTATTTTTTTTATTCCTATTTAGTAATTTGTGATTTGATGGTGACAAAAGTTGATTGACAAGGTCACCTGATGTTTATTATTGAGAAATTAGACTTCCTTCGTTTGATATTAATTCTGTGACTGACTGTCAGTTCCAGAGCAATATGCTAGAGAAATTATCATTTTTCTTTGCTTTAATTCTTCTAACTACTTACATAATTGGATGGTGTTAAGAGCTATTATTACATGATTGTATGTTGTTAAGAACATAAGGTTATGGAAATAAAGTGTCTAGCATTGTTGGGTAAGCCATGTGCCTGGTTTCAAGTATTAGAAGATCTACTTGCACATCAGTTTTTATTTTTATTTTCCATAGAAGAGATGGCTTCTGTTCAGTAATCTCCTAATTCAGAATGGCACTTACATTGGAGTTTAGAAGAGGATTCTATGGAGCTTAGGCCTCCTAAAAGCTAATGGAGGTGTGAAAAAGTTTCTGCCTCAATGTGACCTTAGGTTCACATTCTAATAATATTTTGAAATTCACATTTTCTATAAGGAGTTTGTGACTGCATATCAGCTGTGGATTTAATCTGTGTCATAGTTATGCAGCTTAGGCTCTACGCCAAATGCCTTCTACTACAGTTTTGTCTTGGGCTCATTACTGAAGCAGTTTGGGATCACCTTTCCACCAAACATGTTTTTCACCATCTGAACAATGAGGTTCACCCTCTTTACTATTAGCTGCCAATAATTTCTAAATCCTGATTGAAGTTATCAACCCAAGCAGAATTATATAAGCTATAGCACAGTTCATTGTGATTCAAGTTCAGCATAAATTTAGGAGAAATAAGGGGAAAGAACACGCATAATAATCTGGCATATTCTTTCAAGAAATCTTGAATGGCCATTTCATCTGCCAGTCTTAAATTTCATTATGCCTTTGCAGTATTGATGCCTAAATTTGTCTTAATATCTTTAAATTCTGCTGTCAAATACACAACTAAAGGTGAATTATTATATTTTGGATGACTTGAAGTAATTCTCTCATTTTAGGGTTGTTCGAGAAGGAAAAGAACGTCGCAGACAATGGGCTCAACGAAAAACACCACGCACATCTGGAGGTGATGAAAATGTCCAAGATGTTATTGAAAATGACACGGCCCAGGAATCTATGGCTAGTGGAGGAATGCTTCCAAACAACATTGTTGAACTCCTTGCCACTCGTGAGAAGTATGTCTCTCTCTCTCTCTCTCTCTCTCTCTCTCTCTCTCTCTCTCTCTCTCTCTCTCATTCATGTTATGGAGCTTGATTTCTTGGCATGAGTTTGTAATCTGGAGGACATATTTGTTGCAGGCAAGTCTTCTTATCGGACTCTGAAGAAGAGAAGGCCGAGGAAAAGCCATCCTCAAAGAGGAAAAAGTCCGGAGGCAATGGGTGAGGGACCTCTTCCTTTTATCTTGATGGAAGAATGGTTTATTCTAGGTTCATGTAGTTTAGAAATTGAAATAAATATTTATTTTTCCTTCAATTATTATTGCAGGCCAGATCCTGTTATACTGAAGGACATACCACCTCCTCCATGCTTACAAGACGCCTTGGAATTTTTGAAGAAAAAGAAAATTCATGTTGCAAGGTCGTCATCAGTTTTGAACAACTCTAACCAAGCTTTCCGCCTCCTATCAACATCTGGCTTGTTAAGTAAGAAATGAGGAACTAGAATGTCAGCTTATTGAATATTAATGCTATTTTTGCACCTATCAACTCTAACCTGTAATATTAATGCTATTTTTGCACTATCCCTGCTCCATCAGAAGCACATGGTTGTTCATGATCAACATATTTTATGAGTAACATCTTGTGTTATTAATTGCATTGTTCACCACCACTGGTAGGGATGGCAACGGGGCGGGTTCGGGATGGGTCGCCCCCATCCCAACCTCATCCCGTTTATTCAAAATAATTCTCATCCCCGTCCCATTTAAAAAATTAAATTGGGTCGGGCAGGTATGATAAATTCTTATACCTGTCTTGCCCCATTTAACTTTTTTTTGAATTTTAATTTTTTTTAAAATTATTTTTAAAATTTTTAATTACATTAAAATAAATATATTTTATAAATAATTAAATTATTATATTTTTTTATAACTTATTTTATTAAAAATAATTTATTATCATCTATATATTAAAAATAGTAAAATAAAAACTAAATTAAATTAATTTTAAAATTTAAATTAAATTAATTTTATATATAATAGGGGGTGGGGTAGGGCAATACTTGAACCCGTCTCGGATTTTTAAAAAAATTCCCGAATTCGTCTCAAACCCGTTTATTAAAATTGAATCCCGTCCCATTAGGGGCAGGGTGGGTACCCGAAAATATCCATCTCATTGCTATTCCTAACCACTGGAAAGGAACTCGTCCCAAATCCGTTTATTAAAATTGAACCCCTTCTCATTAGGGGTGGGGCGAAGCGGGTACTCGAAGATACCGCCCCATTGCCATCCCTAACCACTGGAAAGGGGATACCACCATTTTTCTTATAGACTTTAACTCATGGCTAGTCTTATACAATATATATAATTTGAGGTATATATAAACATGTGAGGATCCACCAAAATGCACTATGCATAATCCTACTAGATTCCAACAGTCTTCCCAACTTCTCTTTCATTTTATAGGCTCTACCAATGCTCTCTGGTGCCTTTTTTATTAGGAAAATTTATGAAAGTCATCACGAAGTGCAAGTTTACCTAGAAAGGATGCCCCAAAATGATATGATAATTCAATGTTTTTTACTCTTATGGTCATAGATCCACTTATCTTGCCATTAGAATACAAGTGTGGACTCTTTCCCACTTATCCTTTTTCTTTTTGGTAAAATATTTCCCCACTTGCCCACTTTCTCATACATAGTTCCCTTGCTTTATACTCTGGATAGATAAGTGTACAATGAAAGGTTATTTCTCTACCAGTCCCATCAACTCTAGGAGGTCCCATGCCATTTTTATCTGCTATAATTTTATGTCAGTGTGTAGAATAAAGTCCCTTAGTTCTGCGTTTGGGGTGTTTCTATTAAGGATCATCCATGTACTTGCAGTGGCCATCAGAGATTTACTTAGGAATGAATCATAAGGCGATTTCTTTAAGTAGTTTCACAGCCTGTGAGGCCATTCCTCTCAGCCGCATGGGATCAGTCTCCTTACAAAGTGCCTGAATCCAAAAGTTGTGTTTCGTTTTACTGGCTTACAGGCTTGAGGGTGGGACTTGATGCTGGAATGGAATGCATGAGATTTTCATTCCAGTCTCTGGATAAGTGTCTTATTTTTTACAATTTTTAAAATTATATGTATAACCACTTATAAAATAAACAATGACCAGAAAAAAGGCACACTTGTTCTATTTATTTTTATTTTTTAATTTTTATAGAAATAGTAGGAGACTACACGAGTTAAGAAACCACACATGCATCGCTTGATGACCGACTCTGCCTGTTCAGGGTTCGATGTCTCAATTCCCTTATGCTGCATCGAATTCGATGAGCACTTCACAGAGATTTGTGCTTGAATATTGTCGTCCAATATATCCACTCCAAAAATTTAAAAGAGCTGTCGGTGGAACCCATAGAAATTTTACCAGGGATGTGCTCTTATAATAATTTGTTGGCATCAGATGGATTTTTCTTATACCCTACTTAGAAATGTTTAAAAGATGAACATGTAGAAGGAGATGGTAAATGACAATGGAGTTGTGGATTCATCCCTTGCAACCGCTGAGACGACCTTAACAAAAAATACCAAATAATATGAAATCAAACAAATTTTATTTAGCAACAATTAGCATATAAATGGATCCCTCTCGGGCGGTCAAGGATTGGAGAAAGCGTCGTCCTGTAGATCTACCCATTTGTCCTTGTCAACCGTAACGGAAGATGGTGAGGTGCTCAGCAGAGCTCGGACCATGGTGCGGACCTTATGATGGCGAATGCGTCGGAGGACCACATCTTTGTCAAGGGTTTCTGAAGATCTTAAGTAGAGGTGGCTTGTGACTGAACTCGTTGTTTCAGCCCCATCTTCACCTGGTGAGTGGTGGTTCACCTTCTGGGCGTGTGAGGATGAAGGTGGGGCTTTAGTTATCCTGTAATCCATTGCTCAGGAGTCAGGACTAAGGAGGAAGCTGCAGGGATAGCAGACTCGGGTTGCCATAATACGTGTTCTAACTTGTATATATAGCGGTTTTGTGGCTTGGTAGGTTCTTTGGATTTATTTTGTATTGGTGTTTGGAAGTGGTTTCTTTGGTTGTTTCATACTTCGATTCGAAACCAGTGGCTTCTTAAAAGCAAGCACTTCTATCCATGGGGATTGGTGGGTTTTTCCTTTACTATATAAAACTCAAAAATTTCCTTTTAAAATAAAAAAAATAGAAATATGTTGATAAATTCAGATTTTTAATTAAAAAAATGCAACCAAGTATCTCCTTAATATAATACTTTTTTAAATTAAAAAATAATTAAGAATATGAAATTCGCTTTCATTGGAAAAACTGACTTGGCGTATGCTCCGACCGAGAATCAGAAAAACAGATTAGATGAAGAAAAGGAACTATTCAAGGTCCAAAACAATGGGCAGTTTCAATTATTTCGAACACAAAACAAAGGGCGTCCAAAATCTGGATGAGCCAGCTCTCGCTTTCTCTGCTGACTGTAAAACTGACACAGGAACTAATTCAGGTGTTGGGTGGCTCATGGTTTCTTTCTCAACTGCCCTTGGGCTATGTAGGGGCCTTCTTCCACGTGCCCACCCACAAATACTTCCATGCGTCTGTCCACATGGCATCATTCCAACTAAGCCACATGTCACCTCTCTCATCATTGCCCGGACGACCTTCAAGGCATCCGGGAACATCCTGTTCGGACCATTTGCGCCATTGAGCGGCCCACACCCCTTGATAGCCTCAAGTCCTTTTTAGTGTACGAGATCATGGCTAACTGATACCAAATCAACTGATGGGACTTCCCTCATCCTCACGTATGCTTCAGTCAATAGACACGCTTAGTTTAGGCCATCAGCAAGATGGAAGGTATAGCAAGCTGTGTTATGGCGTCCGCCTGACACAACCCCCAATTGCCTTGATGCCAAATCAACTGATGGGACTTCCCTTATCCTCACATCTACTTCAGTCAATAGCACGCTTAGTTTAGGCCATCAGCAAGATGGAAGGAATAGCAAGCTGTGTCATGACATGCCGCCTGACACAACCCCCAATTGCCCTGTAAATGTGATGATTACTATGTTATTACTAGGCAATCATCATTGCAAGGGCCAACTTAGTACCGCTGAGCCTCTCTCCACCTTTGAATATTATAAAAACCCTATTGTAATGAAACAAAAGGGGACGCTGGGAGTTTTCTAATCAACTCTCTCTCTCTCTAAGGATCTCCAATTTGACTTAAGCTTCAGATGGTGTGTCCGGACAGCCTATCGGGACATTTATGTGCAAGAAAGCAAGAAGTTCTGGTTCCAGCGTCTAGATGGGAGCCTTCACTACCACTTCAAAGGAGGAATCCATCCTCGGTTGACTAGGTATCAACAGGCTGAATGTGGAAAACGATGGGGACAAACCTGTGGACGACGAGCTGAGTGACCTCCAGGCTTGGTTCTGAACTCATGCTGCTCCAGTTTTGGTCATCTTTCTTTATTAGCTCAAGAAACGTGGCCTATTTTTCAGCAAGCAAGTAATTTAGGCCCACAAAATAAAAATCAATGGGCTGTTAAGGCATGAGTTATAGTGTCCAGGCGGGTTGGTATATTAAATATGATTAACAGTCCTCTCATAATTATAATGTCAAAAGGGCTTTATCCCTTAAAATGGGTCATCCATGATCATCGTCTAATGATGTAATAGTCAAGGATGAGATTGGGTCATCCATGATCAATGTTTAACAATACAATAATGTTAAGGCGGTAATCAACTAGAGAATGAGGCAAACCACTCAATGACCATGCGGCTAGACCCACCAAGTCAGAACAGCCCCTAGTGATATATAAAGACTCACAAGGTGACAAGATTTTTTCCATCTCTTACCATTTTATTTGTTCAAGTCCTCTAGTTGCCCATGCTTGACTACACTGTTTCAGAGAGGTTAGCCTAACCAGCCTCCTCACTCTAACTAGCTACTCGTCTTGCAGGGAAAGGTCATAATCAAGTGTTGGTCCACCGTTACTCCAAAGCTGAAACAAATTATTGCCATATGAGGGAAATGTAGAAAAGTCAATAACAATAATCGTGGTGCGAACTCACACGAATAGTAGGCAACCATAAGAAGACCCTCCCTCCTTTGCAACTTTAAGAACAACCGATGGCAATGAGAAGATGAATTTCGAGAAGGAAAAGGCTTTGTGAAGAATAGAGATCTAGCTAGGAGAAATGAGGCCTTGGTCCAAGAAGATGAGAGGGTTAGGGGGTGGTTAGATGATGTTAGTTGTCTCACCTCAGAGCCCTTAAGGAGAAGTCGCATCTAAGAAAACAAAAAACATGAAAGAGGAAGGGATCATGAAAGAAACACCATGAATTTGAAGCAATTTAGGCATCGTTAAGAGCAAACAACCCTATCGCTTCAAAGTGAGGCTCTTACGGTTGTTCAACCTTGGTTTGATGAGGGACAATGACCACCACAAGGCAGGACCCGAGAGCTTATGGCCCTTTAGGCCATTTGGGGCATTACCTCAACTCTATACATAAGCCACATCCTCCATGAAGAAGCTCTGAAGTGATTTGTTGATTTAATGCATGTACGCCAAATGATGGTATTAGCACAAGGGTTGACATTGTTGTAGTTCCATCACCTTCTAGTCCAATCAATCTTGAATTTTGAAGAACTAGGGTAAATATTTAGAGTGTAGTATATTCAGTTTGTCCACAAGCAAAAGGTATTGAAGACATTCTTCCAAGTCCATAAGGTCGCAAGAGAATTAATATGCACGTACATACAATGATTTAGCATCAAGCTATCCAAAGTTCAGGGGTGCACAAACCAAGTGGCAATAATAGCTTTCAAACAAGGTCTTCCCAAGAGAATGAACCTCTTCAAATGGCTCTCTAAATCACCGCTAACAACCATAAAATGATTATTCACCAAAGATAGGGAATAGGTTATGCTTGAAGAAGACATAAAGTCACACAACAATCATGGAAATTGACCCTAATGGTGGTTCACTCACTTGGAGTCTCTCCTGGTTTCACTCCTAACCAGATAGAAGATAGAAGGTAAGTAAAGAAACGAGAACCGAAGGTGACCATCATTCAAAAAGTCAAAGATTTCTCCAAGCTGTCTCTTAAAGAATTGACAGATTCTCTTATTAATCATAAAATTGTGCTAAAGAATCATGAAGAGGCCAAAAAAATGTTTTTCATAGCTTTTGAGGAAAGTAAGGTAAACCCTGACCCTAACTATGATGAATTTCAAGATGCATTTAAAGAACTATAAGATGATTTATAAAATCTTAGTTTAAAAATATTTCCCTTAAAAAGCAAATCCTCTTTCTTTCAAATGAACTTGAGGAATTGAAAATCAAGTGTGATTTTATTGGAAAATCCAAAATTGTTTTTGAAAAAGAAAATGAGGATTTGAAAAAGAAAAATATTGACCTAACTGCTCATGTTGCGAAATTTACTAAAAGGTAAAAAAATTTGGAAATAATTTTGTGTAGCTAAAAATGTTTTTGATAAATGTGGAATAGGTTACAATGTTTTCAAAAAACCAAAGTATCGTAAGAATTGTTTTGTTAAAGAATCATCTAGCACTAGTCTTAAGTGTTATTTGTAATTTTTGTGGAAAGCGTCATCCTATTAGTTGTATTTGGCCTCTTAGAGAATTTGTTTATTCTATCTCTAAATATATTTGCATTCCAAAGAAAAGAAAGTTAAACCTTAAGGAACCAAGAAGGTATAAATAACTAAGATAATATAAATTATTTTATAGAGAACCAGTCAAAATATATTACCTTCGGAAACAATACTAAGGGAAAGATCATTGATATCGGTAATATTGGTAATAGTATCTCTACCATTATTAAAGCTATTTTACTTATTAATGATTTGAAGCATAGTTTGTTAAGTATAAGCCAACTTTGTAACATGTTTTAAAGGTTTTTTTTTTTTAATCCAATATTAATTATTTCAAAATAGTTGGATTCAAATGTTTTGTTCTCAATACATGAAAATTTGATTTAAAATGATAATTGATTATTTCCTTGTTATGTCACTTCTTCCGAGGCATGTGGAGGTCTCAATCAAAGAACCTTTCTAAAAGATCTGTCAATGTATATGATATTTGATGAATCCAACCTTCCTTTTCCCAAAAAAAAAAAAAAAAAAAAAATTAAAAGTTGACAATGAGATGAGAATTGAAGATGACTTTGATAAGGTCAAGAGTGATGATCATAGCTTGACTAATAGTAAGGAGAACTAGAAGATGATACAAAATCAAATGAAGTTAAAGAAACCCTACGATAAAGTGAACAAACAGATAAAAATCCTTTGAAAAAGATAGATGTAATGTCACCCATCATTTAAAGGACAAAATTATTAATAGTCCAGCATGAAGGAAGAATTCATTTCTCACTTAGAAATATTTACAGAAATTTTGCCTTGTTTTAAATTGAATTTAAAATTTTCATGATGCTTAAAATGACAAATTAAAAATTATTATTATACAAGTAGAGTTAAATTATAGTTAGAAATAAAGCTAGTTTAGTAGTCTAAGGGTTTAATAAAAAAAAAAATTAATCATGAAGAAACCTTTATGGTTATTGATAAATTAGAAGCAATTAGAATGCTACTTGTATTTGAATGTTACAAGGATTTTGTTTTATATCAAGTGAATCTTCAAAAGTTTTTTTCTACATGACCATATTAATGCAAAATTGGGATTATCATTTCATGCTTACAGCCCAATTTTGAAAGTTACATGGATTTTAAAAAATTATATCATTTCATGTCCCAAAGTTCAAAAGATCCTCACATCTTAAAGAAGCAAAACTTCTAGAGTACCGCTCATCAATGCCCTTGTCAGCCCAAGTCACATAACTCGATCCAAGCAAATATTTTCACTACCAAGAAGATGGAGGATCTTGGACCAAGAAGTTTCAAAGTTGAAACGCTACTTAGAGGGCCTGATAAAAAGTGGAAACCTTTAAGAGTATTGTTGATCAGAAAGGGTCATAGTAAAATGTTAGAACCCACTTGAAAAGACATTGATATATTTGTATGGGTTGTAGCAGAAGTGAGAGCAGTAGAGAGAGGAGTTTTGGGAAATAAAAAGGGGAGCAAGTTCAGGAGAGAAGGATACATTAGGGCTTGCATTTTAGCTTCTAAATAAGGAGGTTTCTTCACCATCCTTGGCTTGGTTGTACTACAGGGATTCTCCACCAAGTGTGGAAGGTGTGCTTGGTGAGATTTTTTCACTTTAGGTGTTGTAATTCTGTAGGCTTGAGAAGAACAACATTTATAGTCCTCTTCCTGTCCTTGGACGGTTGTTTGATAATATGCTTGTTGGTTAACAACCCACATGAAAGTTCTTTCTAGATTGAGATATAGCACTTGTTAAGTAGGTTTAAAGCTTGTTTGACAGTAATTCTAAAGTTAGAAGTGCTCAACTATCAAACGAAATCTTACTCTATTTGAAGACCATTCTGCCAAACTAATCTGGAAGGTGAATTTCTAACAGCTCTACTAAAGTGTCTAGTTTTGCAGCTGGGGATCGAGTGAACTAGACTAGCAGTCAAGTAAAATAGCAAATCGATTTTAGTAGCCAGCTACCGAATAAGGATTGACTTTTCCAAAAATTGCTTCATTTGATCTAGCGCTATTTATCTTTCATCATGAACACATTCAACATCCTTTTCTACCATGTTTCACTATCCAAAACAAGAATGTGCCCTAACAAGTATGTGTCCTAGAAGTACTTTTGCTTCAACATCTTGATGGCCTTTCGTGTTTTTAAAGTCACAGACTAACTTTCCTTTATAGTTGGTTATTTTAGTGAATAGGATTCACAGATGAGAAGATTTTACTTATCCAACAGGAGAGAGGGGACTGAAAGAGACGAAATGTAATTGTTCATCAAAAGGAAAGGACCAAAACAAACCAACAAAATTTTGAAAAGAAAATTGTTCCTATATATACAAGAATATCCACAATTATTGATCATCTTTCTCAAGAAAGCTCAACAAAAAACCACTCACAATACGTCTTGCTAGCGGATTAGGGATACTACGGCATAACCGTCCATCAATATATGCTACTATGCCTGACAACACAAACCTGCTAATCCCCCATCTCCATATAAACTTCACCTTGTGCCCCTCCGCAGAGTGGGATGCAGGGACAATTGCTTTCTGATTCTCACCATCTGATTGGGATGTTGGCACAATTGCTTTCTGATTGCCATCATCAGATTTTTCCTTCCACGTCATGCTCCCAATAAGCTTACCAGCTTGCTTTCTCAGCATGCGGATGGCAAAACTCACAAAGAGGTGTTCACATAGAGTTAGAACCGTTGGTCCAATTTTCCATTCCTAGGGAAAACAAAAAACCAAAGGCAAGGAAAATAAAAATAAAAATAAACAATTCTCTTTGAATACATATATATATGTATGTATGTATGTATGTATGTATGTATTCAATGGTTTTTCCATGGTTCTGTCAATATCATACTGAAAAGTGACAACCAAATTACAAGTAGCCACATGGTTATTTCTTTGTATCTTGACAATAGTCTCATTCTTTGCACCTAGCTCTCAATTCTTTGTATTTTAATACTATCTGTTTCATACCTAATTCTCATTTGTTCTTACCTGTGTTCAACAGTCCAAATTTGATCATATCTACCAAAGACTTAAATTTAAAGTTTGATATATACCAAAGAGATGCCATTGACTTTTCCATATTTCATATAGGTTTTGTAATGGCTTTTAATGAAGTCCAAATTATGGCACAAAAAGTAACTCTTATAGAAAAGGAAAATTGGGGAAAAAAATACTTCTTCTGTGGTGGGTCCTCTTTATATGTTCCCTTCTCCATCCTAGTTCTTCTAAACAGACTTTTGTAGGGCAACAACTCAAATTTCAGCCCTATGAAACAAAAATAGAGGCACAGAAAATGAAGGCGGACACTTACACTTTCTCCTCGAAGATGGCGTAGAGGGCGAGAAGTTGTTGAAGAATCTCCTTTCAACAATGCCTTGCTTATAAGGAAACCCTTCACACGATCCATGATCTCTTCTATAAGGGAACTGTTTGGGGGTAGGTTTTTGAGGAAAACCTGTTGAGATTGATAAATGCGTAAGTTGCAGAAAACCAAATACACCATGGTTCTAGAAGGAACAGTGGTTTAAAAAGTTTCATCCAGTTAGCATGTTTCCTATTAAGGAGCCTTTTGGCATTGAATTCATCTTTTGGCATTGAATGCATACAGACTCAGAGTAACTTCACATGACAAAATGAGCCATCATGGCTGGACCAAGTTTCAGACCATTCAGTTCAAATATAAATGAGCTTCAAATTCATTCACTAGACACAGCAGATAGGTTCATCCTCATGATTAAAACAATCATGTCAGTTTTTTGTGGGCATGGATTAGCACCTAATATCAATTTTTATACAGAAGTGCCAAATTTGCATTTAGAAATGATGAGATAAAATGATAAATGGTACTTTTCCTATTTCTAATTGAAATGATGCACGCATAGATGACAAATGGAAGAATTACCTGGTTGTCAATGACTCTCACCCTCAGATATTCTTGTTTATATACTGTATCCAGCATGGCTTGCAGATATCCCTCAATATATAACTGCATCATTCCAAATAAATGAGTAGTGCCTAATCTCATAAATAAAGACTAATCATAGGAAAATATCATGGCATTATATAACCTCCAAACACAAGAAAAAACAAAAATAACCCCGAAAATACAATTGCTTTGGCATAGTGATAAATTCTCATGAATCTATGCTGATTGAGCTACATTTTCTTAGTTATGTGGAAATTTGTGATTAAACATCCACATTGTTATCCATTTTTTCAACTAATTGACTATAATATATTACTGTCTTTTAAACACTTCTTTCTCTGCAAATTCAGAAAGGGAGGGTGGCGCATTAATCCACCTGAACAACTAATGCAGTATTTATGTCAATCAAGATGAGATATGCAAAAGAATAAATAGTCACAAAATAAAACATTACAAAAACATTCGACAGAAGCTACCTCGTCAACCCCAGGGCTTCTATCAAGCTTAATTTTTCTATCTGGGCCACCTTCTACAAAAGCAGTCCCCAAAAGTGACGGCTCCATCGCCAGTCTTAGTATTCCTTGATGAAAACCACTCACCTGATGAAATAGCACAGAGGCAAAATGTTGATGTGAGTGGAAGAAAGAAAGAGAGAAGAAGATGATTCCCCACTTAATTAGACCATAGAAATTTTACAAAGTATAAATACATGATATATAATTATTAGAGGAAAAAGAAAAGTCTGATATAGAGCTCTTCAATCTCTAGAATTATTCCATGATCTACTCCCTACTAATATGCTCAAAAACGGTTGGCCAAACCAAATTTTATGAATCTGAACAGATTCCATGTTGCTCCTACTAACACTCCTCAAGCCAGTACATAGATGTCATGATTCCCAACTTGCCAACCATATATTGGAACGTGATTGTTGATATTCCTATTATGAAGATATCTGTGAGCTATAGCTTTTGTTATAAAAAGTGTGGAAATTTTGTTCACTCTCAATTTTTTTCTTTGATTAAGCGTCTATCTATCTCAACATGTTTGGTATGATCATGTTGAATTAGATTATGTCCAATATTGATTGCAACTTTATTATCTTAATAAATCTTTAGTGGTTCTTTAGGCTCTAAGTCACACTTTTTGAGTTGTCTTTTAATCCATAAGACTTCACATATTCCTTGAGCCATAGCTTGGAATTCGGCTTTAGCATTTGTGAAACCAAGGTTTGATTAATCTCGGTTTTAATGATAATAAACAAGGTTCGAATCTAATGTTTTATCTTAATTGTGTTTAGGCAAAAAGATTTCCAAAGTGGCAATCAAAGATATATCAAGCCTAAGGAAAATCAAGAAGAACAAGAGGACCACAAAGAGGAGTTGTCAAGATCCCTTTGTCCAGGATCTCTTTGTAAGGTTGTTAGTGCACTAGGATCTATTTGTAAGGTTGTTGGCGCATTAAGATCATGCATTTTATTTTTACTTAAACACCTAAAATCATCCAAGTGCTAAATTGTTTTAAATTATTTTGCAAATTGGATGGTTTCATATTTTTGTTAAAACCTTGAGCCAAATTCTTTCTAAACTTGTTTTAAAAGGTTTTAAGAAGCTAAATATAGGTTGTTGGAGATTCCAAACCTCAAACTAGGTTGTTTAAGCACTTCACAGTGCAACAGGACGAGGATCTAAGGAATCGGTTGAGTTGGTTGGGCTCGACTGATCGAGGTGCATTTTGCACTCCCTCACTTCCAATAGCATATGCCTAACCAATTAAGGTAGAGCTTCAACTGGTCAAGGGCCAATTGAATTTCTAACCTTCAACAGTTACTTGCCAAAGCATTAAACTTTCAATGATTAGTGAATCAGATGAATCGGTTCCTTGACCAATCGACCCCGAAACTTGCCTAATGACTAGTTTAGGCTTCCAAACCCTATTTAAAGGCTCAAAACCCTTTTTTTTTTTAGTGAGCAAGAGTTCTAAATATTTTTTGAACATTATTTGAGCCTTGGGGGAATGTTTTGATTGCACCTTATTTTCAAACTTGCATATCCATTAGTGCACCTCAATCCTAGTTTATCTGATATCATTTAAGCTTAAAATTTGTATTAGGATTTTGTGAGAATATTTCTTATCATTTTTTGTAAACCTTTGAGAAGCAATATCAAAGGTGGGGTATCACTTGAAGGAAAAATCTAAGTGTGAGGTATCACTTAGTGTTTGCTAAGTGTAGGACATCATTTGGAGATTTCAAGAGTGAGACATCCCTTGAGATGATTGTAAAAGGTGCTTGGAACCATAATCCATACAGTACTTAAAGCCATAAGTCCAAGAGGGTTGAATGGAACCATAATCCAATTGTAATGCTTGGAGACTTGTGTTGGAAGCCTTACATTAGAGGAAACCTCACTCTAATTAGGAGATTGAGGAAAGTGGATGTAGGTCGAGTTGCGTTGAATCACTATAAAATCTTGAGTTTGCAATCTCTCATTCTTACTCTATTTTATATGCAACTGTTTTTCATCATATTTATTATATAATTGCATATAATTATCATTTGCATTCTCAAAATTTGAATTTTCAAAAAGTAACCATCACTCTACTCACCCCCTTCCCACCCCTCTCTCTTTCTAAGATGATTACCTTAATATAATTAGAATTTTAATTAGAATCTTAACAACATTGAATCTTGCCATAACTATTTGTTTCTAGCTTTTCCATATAACAAGATTGTCTCCTACAAAAGAGTAATATCTCGTCGTTGATCTTCTATCTTCAAGAGAGCTAGCACAATCTATGTTTGTATGGGATTTTATTTAGAGGTGACTATTTCCCTTTATAGGAGTAGCCTTTAAATACTTTTAAGATTCTTCAAACTACTTCCATATGACATTCCAATAGTGAGTATATAAACTAGCTTACAATACTTATTGCATAGGTTATGTCCGATCTTGTATGGGATAAGTAAATCAATTTTCCCACCAACTTCTGGTATCTTCATTTCTCAATGGAATTTCCTTCTATAATGAACCCCACTTTGTGGTGGGGAACAATGGGTATTTCTATTAGTTCACAACTGATCACTCTAGTTTCTTCTTATACATCCAAGATGTACTTTTTTTAAGACACGACTATGCCATTGTTGAATCTTGCCACTTCAATTCCAAGAATGTATTTTAGGTTCCCTAGGTCCTTCATCTCAAACTCATTTGCCAATCGACTTTTCAAACCTTCAATTTCTCTTATGTCATCACAAATCATAATAATACCATTTGCAAAGACAACAAACATAGTGATTTTCATAAGTAATACGTGTTTAAAGAATAAAGTGCAATCCTCTGGACTTTGAAAGCAACCATCAACTACAAAAATTTAGTGAATCTTTCAAACCATGCTCTTATTGCTTAAGCCCATACATAGAATTCTTCAATTTGCATATATTTTTATTATCCAAACGATACTTAGAGCTAAGTGGAAGATCCATGTACACCTTTACTAGCTTTTCATGTAGAAAAACATTTTTTACATCAAATTGGTGTAATAGTCAATCTAAATTAATTGCCAAAGATAATAAGACCTTAATAGACTTCATTTTTGCAATAGAGGCACATGCTTCTTGATTGTCAATGTCATAGGTTTGAGTGTAACCCTTAGCAACCAGTCTAGATTTATGTCTCTCAATAGATCCATAGGCCTTATATTTAATAGTGAACACTCACTTATATCCCAAGATAATAAGACCTTAATAGACTTCATTTTCGCAATAGAGGCACATGTTTCTTGATTGTCAATGTCATAGGCTTGAGTGCAACCCTTAGCAACCAGTCTAGATTTATGTTTCTCAATAGATCCATCAGCCTTATATTTAATAGTGAACACTCACTTATAGCCCACTATTTTCTTTCCCTATGGCACTTCAATTACTTCCCCTGTTTCATTTATATGTAAAGCTCTCATTTCCACAAATATTGCTTCCTTCCACTTCAACTCTTTTGGAGCCTCTTGTAAATTTTTTTGGAATAGACTCAAAAGATAAACTAGTGGTAAAAGCTTTGAAATTAGGATTAAGGTGGCAGTATGACACAACATTGGAAAGACAATGTTTTTTAAAACTTCTAACACTGTTCCTAATAGCAATAGGAACATCAAAATCAGTATCAAACAAGGGTTTTGGTGAAAAAAGAGTACCGGAATTACTTACCTTTGGGTTTGAAGATTGGTCATTAGAGAGAGAGAGATACGGTCCATTACCTTGTTCTGTTTTCTTCTTGAATAAACCAACCAACCTAATGGATTTGATACATTTTCAACCTGATCCATTTTTGAAATGTCCTCTATAGAATCAACATTTATTAATTCATTTTCTAGTTCAGTTCCCCTAATGTTGTTCTTGTTGGAAAATCTAATTCTCAAATTATACAACCTAAATAGGCTGAGATTTGATTGAAATTTGTTTATTTTTCTCTACAATTTACTTGATTTACTCCCTAAGTTATTTCCTGTAATTAGTGGCTGATTTAGTAGGGTAATTCTAGGCCTAAAATAGAGTAATTTCCTTTTCCTTTTCCCATTGTAGACATTATAAATAGTTTGTAAATATACCCAATAAACCTACAAGCATTATTCATAAATCATTCTCTGTTTATATGGTATCAAAGCCTTGTGCCCAATAGATTTTTTTCTCTTCCGTCCATCGGCTCCAATTGTCAGCGCTAGTCCCAATTTTTTTTTTTTTTTTTTCCACTCTTAATCACTGGAATTGGTTGTGTATCCTTTCAGCCTTCATTGTTCAGGTTGGTTTAAAAACAATTGTTTTCCTTCTCTTCTAATGTGTGTCCTCCCCATTATAACAATTGCTAATCAACCCAAGATGCAAAGATGCCTCACAACCATAAACAATCAAAATCCAATCCCAATCCCAGGAGAATTCTAGAGTATTCCAGCCAAATTTAAACTGAATGGAGGCAATTACTTAAGAATGGTTATAGTTAGTAAAAATGTACCTCGAAGGAAAAGGAAAATTAAGTCATTAACTCAGGCCAAAGATGAGTAAAAAAACCCAAAATTCAATGTTTGGGATGAGGAAGATTCTCAAATAATGTATTGGTTACAAAATTCAATTTAGCCGGAGATTAGTAGAACTTGTATGCTCGTCTCTACAACAAGGGAGACTTGGGAGGGTATCCATCAGACTTATTCAAAGGTCAGAGATTTTGCTAAGATTTATGAACTCAGGACTAGAATTTATAATACCTAACAAGGTAATCTTTTAGTGCTTGAATACTACAATGTTATACGAGGGTTGTGGTTCGAATTACATTGGTATCAAAATTTAAAAATGAAGTGTGGAAAAGATGTGACCATGTATCAAGAGTATATTGAAAGAAGAGAATTTTTTATTTCTTAGTTGGATTACATAATGATTTTGATCAGATGTGAGTCCAAATTCTTGGTAGAGAAATTTTTCTTTCCTTCAAGGAAGCTTTTGCAATTATTAGGGAAAGAAGGATAAAGAGGTGTTATGCTAGATCAGATGTGACTACCTAACTGAAAAACAGTATTGTCATCATTGCTGAGCAGACCATTGGTTCTACTCTTGTCAATCACAAAGCTGGGAAGGAATGAAGGTAAAAAGTCAGAGTGACAAAGACTCACATGGTGTACTTACTGCCAAAAGTCAGGACATACCAGAGTCATGTTGGCAACTCAATGGAAAGCCTCCAAATATTTTTGGAAGAGGGAATGGAGACCGAAGAGGAAAATAAGGGTATAAACCTCAAGCTAATCTTGCCAACACTATGAAAAATTCTATGAATCTAAACAAATTCTATGAATCTGGACAGATTCTATGATACTTATACTAAACAATGAATGATATTTTAGTAGTTCAACTATAAATTGCAAATCCATTTTTCAGTTAGGAAAATAATGTATAAAAGTTGTTGGGTATCAGTCTGTTTATATGAAAATGTGCTGGTATTACACGACATAACAAGAGAATGAATTGTACCATTCCATTAAAACCACTTGTTTCTGCACCCCTTAAAACAGAATCTGATATTTCAGTGACAACAGCAAAGAGTACATTCGACCCTGCGGTTCTTAACTGCAAAACCAACAAAAACTTGATAGTGCTTCCAAGTGCATTTAGAGTGTTATCTTTGTAAGTGAATGAAATATATCTTACAGTTTTTCCTAGATCACCAAAATAGCGTTTTGTCCCTGAGAACCCTTTACCATCAATGCATTTACTGATGAGTTTGAAGGTACCTGTTCTCAACGGTAAAGAGCAGCAACAAAAGATTACAATGGACACCACTGAAGTTGGCAGTTTGTAGCAAAAACAACAGATAAAAAATGGGGATCCATAGAATATTGATATTTGACACAGAAATCTAAATGCTATACAACTATGTGGCTATGATGTTAGATGTCAATATGTACGCTTATACTTCCATTTGGGCAAAATTATCAGCATCATGATTTTATTACAATTAACTCTGATGGACCATACATAACCTAATTATCATGTTGATTAATAAGACAGTAGAGGTCCAAGGATACCATACACGCTACAAATGGGAAATGGAGAAAATGTCCTAATGACATATCAAAGAATTTCTGTCTCCATAAATTCTGAAAAGAAGTTAACATTCAAATGCACCTAGAAAAAACACTTCTACTAGAACTTAATGCAAACTCGTTCTCAAAATACCCCTACATATCTGGATCCATGCAAACTCTGGGCTCTCAAAAATAGCCCTGCACAACACATACTGCACATAGCATCTACACAGCTGTTCATCCAAAGCAAACAAAAGCATTGTGCTTTAGCCCAACACTTAAAATCTAAATCCTAATCCCTACTCTAGTAGAGGGTATTTGGTAAAACTTAATATTTATTACTTAATAACTTAAGTTGATTTTAAATTAAATTCTTTTTGAATTGTTGCCTTAAAACTTACCAATTGATTTTTACTTTAAGGTTGTTGGGTACAATTTTTTTTTTTTAAATTATCAAATTAACATATTTACCCTCATTAATTGTAATTTACTCTTATTAATTTTAATTAATGTTTACCTTTATTAATCTTAAGCAATAAATTATTTGTTAAACATCGATATTAAAAATATTGTATTGTTGGAAAGGAGACCATTCGATTGAGATTTATTGCTAATTTCTAGGGACTACCTAACTGTATTTTATGTTTAAATATAGGCTTAGTCAACTTTATAAATTAGGAGAGTTGGTTGTATAATTATTTTGTTCCTTTTTTATTATTTTGTTTCTTTTTTAATGCCTTGTATAGCCTTTGAGTAGTGTATGTGTATATCATTCTTATAATCAATGAAATACCATTTTTTTCACTCAAACAATTCCCTCCAAGTTTCTTCTTGTTTAGATGGTATCAAAGCAAGAACTTTATTTTTGACTCTTTTCTGGATTTGGAAAAAATTACCAAGACTTATTCCTCGGTAAACTCCACATTTTTTTCTCCTCTCAGATTGAAATCCTAGCCTCTCACAATGTCTAAAGTCTCATATGAATTCACCCCTCCTCCTCTGAAGCCTACTGAATATCGCAATCTCAATTTTGATTCACACTCTACTTAGATAACGACTATACACCTCAATGGAGACAATTTTCTGTGCTGGTCTCAATTAATGCATACGTATCTTTGAGGAAGAGCATAGATTGGGTACTTGACTGGTGATACAAAGGCGCCTGATTTGAAGGATACCACTTATGCCACTTGGGATGCAGAAAATTCCATGGTTATGGTCTGGCTTGTTAATTCCATGGATGAAGACATTGTCTCTAACTATAAGTGCTATCCAACTGCCAAGGAACTCTAGGATAATATTCACCATATGTATTCTGACCTCACCAATCAATTCCAAGTGTACAAACTACAACTTGGAGAAATTCGGCATGGGGTAGACAACGTCACCAAATACTTCAATATTTTGAAAAGGTTATGGCAGGATCTGGATATTTTCAATGACTATAAATGGAAATCTTCAAACAATTGCAATCACCATAAGAAGACAGTAGAAAATGATCAAATCTACAATTTTCTTGTTGGCCTAGATGTAGAATTTGATGAAGGGGTAGGCTCATTGGTTGTGGTCCTCTCTCTTCATTTGGAGAGGCATTTGCCGAAGTTCTGAAGGGAAGAAAGCAATCATAGTGCCATGCTCTGGGAAAGGGAGGCTAGGGCATCAATTGAAAATTCTGCCTTAGTTGTTTCTGATGCAAATGCAAGTAGAATTTTAATAACCGGTGTAGGGCCAAGGACAAGCCTAGGATATGGTGTGATTTCTACAACAAACCCCGCCATACACATGAGACATGCTGGAAGATTCATGGCAAACCTGCCAACTAGAAGAGCAGCAAGCCTAGAGACCGATCTACTCATGCAAATGAGGAGCAAATGGATCAACTTCTGAAGTTGCTGAAACCCAATCGACAATCTCACATTCCTAATATTTCTCTAGCTCAAACAGGTAGCAACTCTAATGCTTTCTCCTGTCATTCTAGTCTTACACCTTGGATCATTGATTCAGGTGTTTTTTATCACATGACAAATCTCTCTCATGTATTTCATTCTTACTCTCCTGGTTTTGGTGATTAAAAATGTTGTAATTGCAAATGGAAAATTTTCATCTATTTCAGGAAAAGGATCTATCAAAATTTTCGAAAAAATCACCCTAAAATTTGTCCTTCATGTCCCTAATCTTGCATGTAATTTCTTATTTGTGAGTCAACTCTCTAAAGATTCTAATCGTCGTGTTATCTTTTTTGATTCTCATTGTGAATTTTAGGACCTAAGCACGAGATGATGATTGGCAATACTAGAATGGTGGATGGTCTCCTATTTTGATGACAACTTCCTCCGTAATAAACAAGTTCAAGGCTTTAGTACTAGTATTAGTTCTCTTTCTATTCATGAACAAATAATGATTTTCCACCTGAAACTAGGGCATCCTAGTTTTTCTTATTTGAAGTATTTATTTCCTATTTTATTCAAACATGTAGATAGTTCATTTTTTCAATGCAAAAGTTATTTATCAAAGAGTCATTATACTACTTACAGTTCAAAATCATGCCTCAAAACCATTTTCCTTGATTTATAATGACGTTTGGGGTCCTTCAAAAATTACAACATCTTCTGGAAAAAAATGGTTTGTAACTTTCATAAATGATCACACTCGGCTATGTTGGGTATATTTGATGAATGATAAGTTTGAAGTTGAAAATTTGATCAAAAATTTTTATACTATGGTGGAAAACTAATTTCAAACAAAAATAAGAATACTTTGCTTTGATAATGGAACTAAGTATTTCAATCAAGTTTTCAGAAATATTTTATAGGAAAAAGGGATTCAACATCAATCTACTTGTAGTGATGCTCCTCAACAAACTGGTATTGACAAGAGAAAAAATAGACATTTAGTTAAAGTTGCACGTGCCATTATGTTCTCAATGCATGCACCAAAATACTTATGGGGATATGCTCTTTTGGCAGCATCTTATCTGATAAATAGAATGCCTACTAGTATTTTAAAATATAGAACACCTTTAGAGTGTTTCAAAAATTTCTCCCTTGAATGTTGACTTATCTTTGACTTACCCTTGAAAATTTTTGGGTGCACTATGTTTGTTCACATACCTAGTAGGCTTCAATCCAAACTTGATCTTAGAGCAGAAAAATGTGTGTTTATCGGTTATACACCAAATAAAAGGGGATACAAGTGTTATAATCCTCAAACAAAAAAAACAAAAAAATTGTGAGTATGAATGTCTTGTTTGTGGAAAGTCAGCCTTACTTTGGACCAAACTGTCTTCAAAGGGAGTCAGAGAATAATGAAGCACAGTTTTGGGAAACAACTATTCCTCTACCTAATATCTTCTTTTCTGTACCTGTTCTTGATTCTTCCACCTCTAATAGTCAAGAAATTGGTAGTCATAATAATGAAAAAGAAGGAAAAAGTAGCCTACCATTGCCAAACTTCAATGACTCCCAAACAAGAGGAGAAATACTAAGACAGGAACACATTAATCCCACCTCAAAGCTCCATGTTTACACTAGAAAGGATACTCATAAAAAATTGCAGACTTGCCTACAACTCTAGCATAAGAACAACCATTGTCTCTAAGCGATGGTCCATCTACAACTCTACACAACTCTAATTTTTTTTTTCAAGTTCCACCCCTACTATTTGAACCTATACAAATCATTCCATTGCTAAATGTCTTACCATAGGCTTTCTAAGTCTCATAAAGCTTTTATGTCAAAAATCTCCCACTTGTTTATCCCAAGAACCATTCAAGAAGCCTTAGATAATCTAGATTGGAAATTAGTAGTTTTGGAAGAGATGAATGCTTTGGAAAAAATGGGAGTTAGGAGATAGTTAACTTACCAAGGAAGAAGAAAATGGTAGGAAGCAAATGGGTGTTTCAGTTAAGTGTAAAGCTGATAAAAGTGTAGAAAGGTACAAAGTGTATTTAGTGGCAAAAGGATTTACACAAACACGTAGTATTGATACCAGGGGACTTTTGCTCTGGTCGCAAAGATTGATTCAATCCATGTCTTGCTATTCTTAGTCGTTAGTCTTGACTGGACCTTACACCAATTAGATGTTAAAAATGCATTCTTAAATGGAGATTTGAAATAAGAAGTCTTTATAAGCCTACCATTGAGCTTTGAAAAACATTTTGGTGAATGAAAAGTGTGTAGACTAAAAAAATCCCTAAATGGCCTTAAACAATCTTTCAAAGCATGGTTTGAGCGATTTAAGAAAACCGTAAAGGACCACAGATATACACAAAGTCAAATAGAACATACTATGTTCTATAAGCACTCAAAAAAGGAAATATTGTTATTTTGATTATTTATGTTGATGGTATAATATTAACAGGTGATGATCATGTTGAGCTCAAAAGACTCAAGAGAGTTCTTGTTGATGACTTTGAAATCAAGGACTTGGGAGCCTTGAAGTATTTTCTTGGAATAGAGTTTACCAGATCTAAAAAAGGCATCTGTGTTTCTCAATGAAAATATGTGTTGGATCTTCTTGGAGAGACAAGCCTACTAAGTTGCAAGGTAGCAGAGACATTAATTGAACCTAATTTGAAGCTCCAAGCTGCTAAACCTGAAGATGTGAAGAATAAGGAACAATTTCAAAGGCTGGTTGGTAGACTAATTCATCTATTGCATATCCATCCAAATATAGCTTTTGTAGTGAGCATGGTAAGCTAATTTATGCACTCACTAGGTCCAGAACACTTTGAGGCAGTGTACAGAATCCTAAGGTACCTAAAAGGGATCACCAGGAAAGGGCTTACTGTTTGAAAAGCATGGTCACCTACAAATTAAGTATATACAAATACAGACTGGGTTGGAAGTATAACCAATAGAAGGTCAGCCTTTGGCTATTGTACTTTTGTTAGAGGAAACCTTGTTACTTGGCATAAGAAAAAGCAAATATTGTACTTTTGTTAGAGGAAACCTTGTTACTTGGCATAGGAAAAAGCAAAATGTGGTGGCTAGAAGTAGTGCTAAAGCCAAATTTAGATTAGTTGCCCATAGAATTTGTGAGGTGTTGTGGATTAAGAGAATCTTAGATGAACTGAAGGTCTCAAGTCTGTCTCCAATAAGGGCATATTGTGATAACAAAGCACTAATCTGAATAACACATAATCCTATTCTTCAAGACAAAACCAAACATGTTGAGGTAAACAAGCACTTCATCAAGGAGAAAATAGAGAACGGATAGTTTTGTATAACTTATATACCAACTGATGAACAAATTGCAGATGTTCTTACAAAGGGACTATCCAAGAAACAATGTGAGAAATTGATGGGCAAGCTGGCTATGGAAGATATCTTCAAATTAGCTTAAGGAGGGAGTGTTGGAAAGGAGAATATTCCGCTGAGATTTATTGCTGATCTCTAAGGATTACCAAGTTGTATTTTATGTTGAAATATAGGTTTAGTCAACTCTATAAATTAGGAAAGTTGGTTGTATAGTTATCTAGTTCTTTTTTATTATTTTGTTCCTTTTTTAGTGCTTTGTATGGCCTACAAGTAGTGTATATCATTCTCATAATCAATGAAATACCATTTTTTCACTCAAACAATTCTCTCCTAGTTTCTTGTTGTTTAGATGTATATATATAAAAAAAAGCTACAAAATATTTACTATAATAAATGAGTCGTGGATGCAGAGTTATGGTTGTAAAAGAGACTTTAAATGTGGGAAAATGGGGCAAAAGAAATTTGAGATTCAGAATTGGTTAATTATTTTGACTTAATGCTTAAAGCTATTTTTAAATTTAAGTTGTAACATTAAGTTATTTGATCAAACATATTTAATCTACTTAATGACTTAAATTAACTTTAAGTTAAATCATTCTTAAGTTGTTCACTTAAAATTTATTACTTGATTTTTATTTTAAGTACTAAGGTTGTTTGGTAAAATTAACTTAAAATTTATTCTAAATCATCAAATTGAAATATTTACCCTCATTAATTTTAATTAATATTTACTTTTACTAATCTGAAGCAATAAAGTTATTTTGTTAAACATCCATATTAAAAAAATACATAAAAGTATTCCCTTCTCACTATCTTACAAGCAAATACTTCTACCACACAATAAGTCTATGGGCAGAAATGAAAATGAGGGGACAAAAAAAGAAAAGAAAATGATAACAATATTAGTTAACAGTAACAATTGTCATTAAAAAATAAAGCTTAAATAACCCATGTTAAAAGAAAAAGGGAAAAAGTAGTCTAGAAAAAAATTATACCTACAGTGAGACCTGGAAGATTGATCAACCCACTGGAAGGATCAAAAAAAACGTCTAGAGAAGATGAAGCTGAGTCATCAAAAATAGATGCAAAAGATGGTGGAAGCAATGGGCTCCCTTTTGCAATATAGATGGCCCTCATAGCATACCTATACAAAGAACATATCATATTACAATATGACTGAATGACCAAATAAAGCACCACACAGAATACCATAAATGGGCTTACCAGGAATAATGTTGTGCACACTTAATAAACAGCTCACGCATTGTTATCAAAGCATGAGTAATGAGGACCCCGTTGAGCTCTACAACCATATTTTTTATGGCAGGGATCTAGAAATACAACAAGAGAGGTAGGTGGGGGAGAAAGGAAAGAATCAACAAGGTATAGGGATGAATTCATGCCAAAAAGTATAAGCAAAATCAAGTTCTGGATAAATATGGAAGGGAGCCTAATCACACCTTTATCACACTATGCAGTAAAGACCTTACAGTCTCCTGGGCTGAGCTATAGCTTGAATAGGAGTCCCCTGGAAGAAAGCTTGCTATGATCTTTATAAAAAAAATGCAAAAATAAGTCAAATTGCAATTAACATAGCATAGTTAAGGAGAAAATCAATCAAGATATCAAAGATGTGTAGAAACATTGGAAAATATTTTACCTTTATTGGGTGGATCTCAAAACGATCAAAATAAAACTGGCGACTCTGAGATTTTGAGTCACTGAGGGATGTTCTCCAAAATGGAACAATTCTCATTAATGTCTCCTCATCAAGGTTCAAATCAACTGGCTGTGAATAACCAAGTCAAAAACACAATGCTGCATATTGTAAGATTATTCCTAATGTATATCATTATAAGAGAGTTTTCTCCTTTGATAGTCTCAAAAGCAAACATCTGGTTATAACATAAATTCTATAAGCAAACAGGAAAATGGACAACATTCAGAGGCTATAGTATACTGCATAACTTTACCTGCAGAATGATGGATGAATTCTTAACTTGTGTAACATTGGAGCTGGTTGAAATTAGGACGAAGACAACACGCAATATGCTATCATTTATTTCAGAATACTCTGATTGATGTCTTCGAAGCAATGCTGCAAAAGGAGCTCCTACCCACTTCTGCTCCACATTCAATGCCTGCATTAATAAAAGATTTAAGGTACTACCAAAAGTAGTAATTGATAGAAGGAGCTGCCTCAAGCATTTCATAAATTCCTCTGAGAAAAATTATGAGCACAAAATGCAGACATTGATGGCTCTGTAGAATACATTCATAAGAACAACTATTACCTGTACCCTGATCTGGTTAAATTTATGCTGATTAGTGAACATAGAATCCATATTGATATGTTCAAGCTTTACAACTACGATTGTTGTGTAATCTGATGGCTCACTTGCATCTACATCCTTCAATCAATCACAAAATCAGATAAAGGAGTATTAGTGAAGAAAGATTTTCCATCAAACTATAGTAAGCTCAATTACAAATTCTCATATAGTTACTATGGTATCAAAATAATGAACTCAGGGGAAAAAAAGGAGAGAAGAGAACGTGAGAAAAACACTACAGATTGGGAGGTCTAGTTCTCACCCATTAAAGGCTAGATTTTGTCAATTAAGTGAAGAAGTCTGCAATTTAATTGTTATCTTTTCAGCATTATTTAAATGTTTGTTGACACATTAGGCTAGGACGAAGAAAAATACTTCAACCAAGTTCTAAAAATTTCTATTATCATTCCAAGATATTTATCAATTTCTGGTTACTGTGACATGTCTACCAAAATATCAAGACATATGCATACACAAGCATGCATGCACAACTTAAACACATAAATATGTAAATTTTAACAATACTGTTACTTTTTATGGTTTGTTGCACATGCAGTGTACAATATTCTTGTTTAAGAAAACTGAATATTATCATTCCTTAGAAATATAAAATTCTCCAACTTTAAAACATATAAATCCAAAGTAGTTGAGAAGAATCAGGATGTACCATTTAACGCAAAATTATACTTTAAATTTTGTATGTCCTGATTTTTTTTTTTTTTTCATAGGTTCCTTCAAATTCAAAAATGATAAGAATCAATGAATTGGAAACAATTAATGAACAATAAAAAGGGTTTTATTTTGCCCTTTCAATGAACATAAATACCAACATACACAGATCATAGAAATGGTCAATGTTGGATATCAAAAGTCACAAGGAAGTTGGGGAGGGGGAAAAAAGAATCCTGGCAAACTGTTATTTGGAGAGTCAAATTCAAAACAGCTAGAGAGTGGGGAAGATTAGCATAATTAACATACCCACATGCCATATCATCCCAAGATTGATGTAAATAGCATAATTCAACGGCTTCATAGGAATATTCCAAAGCAATGTTAGTGCATATCCTACTTGTTGAAAAAAAGAGGAACACCGAATGCAATAGTATGTATACCAACTTTTGAGCAAGCAAAAAGTTCAACAATGATTGTGCCCTCGAAATCTGACTTAAGTGGCAATGGATTGGGATGGGTAAAGGGAGGCTTTAAGTTCCATTCACAAAAAAAAAAAAAAAACAAAGACCAAAAAGGAAAGAAGAGAAGAAGAAGAAAGAATAAAAGAAGGTGAAAAAAACGCATTTTCAATCAGGGAAAAAAATGAAGTTGTTTAATGGTTGTAACCAACTTCATTGCAGGAAAAAAGATACAGAAGTCAGTTTACAGCATCTACAGGGCCAGATTTCAAACCTTGAAAAGGTTGGGGAGAGCATGAATGAAAAGATGTCAAAACAGTAAATGAATAATAGCTAGTGTTCAGTGACAACCAAATTGATATAACTTGAGACTGACCTGCTTTCCATGTTCAAGTAAGTGTACTGCAAAACAGGGAACTCTAAGTTGAATCTTTGCACATGACTGGAACTCTTTGTCTCCCTTGTGATTGTCAGGAAATTCACAGATTCGCAAAACCCGCATGGTACCATCTGCATATACTTCATACCCCACCTTTATCATCTCAATACCATTTAATCCACCAAAATTAGTTCTTCTCTGGTCTCTTGGCCTATTATCCAATGGTAAATGAAATGGAAACCTTCTATGTTGCCAGCTTTTAAAGAAAGGCTTCCATGCTCGCACCTTGTCCAAGTTAATTTCACGTAATTCATGAAGATCTACAAAACCATAAGCCTACTGAATCTGCCATCTGATTGGTGGTAGTAAAGGTATAAATTGCCATGAATAAACAAAACAAAACAACAAGAGAGTAGTAATTACCATCAATTTTGACAACTAATTTATGTGGAAGAGTCAAATCATCCCAAATATAATCAACACTACTTCCAGATCCAATGATCTCAGGCTCCTCTGAATCCTGAAAATTCCCAAAAAAAATAGAAAAATTATGATTATACCACACAAACACATAATTTCTCAAATTTTCAGCCACTAAATTAGTAATTGAATGTTAAGTGTGTAGGAATAACAACACAACCTTTTGATAGTAAGTGATTGATGCTTCATGCAAGCAATTCTCAATCCGATATGGCAGATTAATTTTTGGTGGCTTTTGGAAGTGCAAAACAAGAGTAGAACCCTCCTCTACCACATGAACAATTGCAAACTCTCTCAAAGTTTTGTCTTGTGGTGTTAGATGATTTGAGTGCAATATTGAAACATCTAAGGATTGCTTGAATTTCAGGAAAAAACGTCCCAGTGAAGCAATACATACTGGTCCTGACCAACCCAATCCAGTGTCCTTCAGCTGAAATTGGACAAATATTAATGAATCATCATTAGCATTTCTATGCTTTCTGATAAAGTTGTCGAAGAGACTATATTCTCTCTTCTTGCTTGATCCCATGTGTAGCTGCAATGGTGTTTTCTGTCCACTGTTGATATGGATCATGTGTTCCATGTCATCCTTTTCAAGCAAAATTAGCAAGAAGCTGAGTCAGAATATTATTTAGACATCCAAAAAAAAGAGAAAGAGACTTCACATTTGATAAATTGAGAAAAAACCTCCAAATGACATTGACGGACAATGATAACTTCCTCTGATTCATTGACTACTACATATCGTGGAACCAAAGATACTATTTGTGATGGAACAGCCACTTTACTCAAAGATGGTCCCAAAGACACCCCCAACTTTGTGACATGCTTAAATCCGGATACTTGCTCTGTTTCAAAGCTTATCTCTGTAAGGCCAGATAGAGCATCCAAGTCCAACAATGACTCTGATGCTTTTCCTTCTAATAATTTGAAGCGCACTTTGTTGGATCTGCCAAGAGAGGGTACAAAAGATTTATATTACAAGATAGAAAGCCCAAGACCATCAAGTATTATTTTTGCAGTGAAGATAAAGGTCATGAATTCATAGTCACTGAAAAGAGTATATCTTACTTTAAGAACCATGATCCAGTTGATTTTGGAGGCAAAAATAATCCTATCTCAGGAGGAATGCTGGAACCAAATTTCTGAGTTTCATCCCTGCATATTTTTTAGGGTATTAAAGATAACAAGGACAAAAGCAGGGCAGAAAATGCCTACTAATATATCTAGGTCTGGTAACTACCTAGATAAAGACTTCTGATTTGGTGCAAACAAAAAGAGGGAAAAATCAGTGTCATTCTTCAGCACATATGATGTAAAGATAGCAGCCTGCAAGAGGATCCATATTTTAGCATTGCTAGTTGACATTGTGCTTGCTAAACAAACTGAAATATTAGTAAACATCCATTGGAAACTCATATAATTGGTGGATTTGATAATGACTAGAATTGAACTTATAGTACCATGAGTAAGAGTATATTGTGTGATGAATAAACAAGAACTATAGGATGGCAAGTAAGATAACCACCTCTAATACACCCCTAAGCCCACGAGACAATCTTAAGCAAGCAAAATACTTCCCACCACCAAAGTTCAAATCAATGTCCAAATGATAGACGTCATTTTTCTGCTTATTCAACTTCTTAACCCAGTCGGTACTGTTCACTGGTTTGCAGCTTGACCTGAATGCAGTTATAGTAACAGTAAAATATATTATGGTAGGATTAGCATATAAATCCACTGTTGATCCGCATAGAATGGTTGCCTGGTTTCCAATGTTGTCAGAGCCAATACTGGTACATTGATCTGCACCTACATGAATGTTATGAGTGAAATCATTACACTAAATTATAAAAAAATATTAGTCCAGAGTGTTTTCTGTTATTACCGGTTTCCGTTAAGAGCACATGTATCTCTGACTGCAATAAATTGGAAACTCGAACAGTAGGAAGAAGAAAGATTTCCTTTTGCTCCTGTAATGCAACTGGAGAATTCCTATTTTCAGAAGCATCCCCAGACTTATCAGGAAGCATAACAGGCACATTTCTTCCAATGCTCTGAATAAGGAAATGCATGTTACCAATATGTGCCCCTTCGGCTTTTAGGGAACAATGTGCAGTGCTGAAGGAACATTTCACATGTTCAACAGAAAAGGCCTTCCGAACTTTATAACTTAATTTGTCAAAGATCCCAGTGAGCGGAACTGCCTTTCCACCTTTAAAGTCATCTGACCAGCTCACTGAAAGTGATCTCTTAGAACTTCCCAAGTCGTCTGTAATTTCAGGTCTAAAAGAAAATAAGAAGTTACCTGCAAATCAATTACATAACTTCAGGAAAAAAAAAAAAACAGTAGGACAAGGGGGAAAACCTACATTTCCTTGCAATTGTTGCTTGAAGCAAAGAACTAAAGTGTGAAATAAAAAATAAAAAAAGAGGGAGGGAACCAGCAGTAATGAATAATGGAATTTGTTCATGAAGATAAACTCTCATTATTGCTTAAGGTAATCAAAATGGAAAAACAATCTTCAGGATATGCAAATTTGGCTACACACCCCAAAACATCAAACCTCCAAAAATGAGCAACCTGACAACCACCCCAATCCATGTTTAGATAAGAGAAACACATGCATTCATGTAAATAGATATTCAATTATAAGTTAATGCTTATGTTACCAATTAGATAACAACAAGAACAAGAAATGCCTGGAAAGGAATTAAAGATAATACTAACAAAAAAGTAACAAAGTTCAGATTTAATTCTAAAATACAATTTAAATTGCCACACATACCAACACTTAAAGACAACAATGCCTTCTTCAGCCCACCAGATACATTTATAGAATCAAATGCAGCCATGGAATCATCAATTGTATCCCCAGTCTTAAGCAATACTGAAGCAAACTCTGTTTCAACTTGTTGAGGCCGTTGAAAACGTAGCACCATAGAGAATGTAGTTTCATTGTGTATTCTTATTAAAGGAGAAACCGCAACAGACAGACCATCCTACAAATATTTTGAAAGGAAAAAAAAATTCACAACAATGATGCAAATATTTCTTTCAGACCTCTAATGGAATTCAGTTGTGAGAGGACTAATTAAAGCAGATACCTCACTTTTTCTTGAAATGTCAACTACAATGAATGGCCCAGGGTAAGTTTTTGAATCTGTTCAAGGATGAAAAATGAGCAAGGTTAAGCCCATGTAGAATTAGACAATTATTTAGTTTTTCTCAAATAATCAAAACCAAGTGCGAAACTAGCATACAAGAATAAGGTGACTGATTCAATAGTAAAATAATTTAAGAAGATTAGTAACTCAAGAAGTTTCATACCAACTTTGAGCTAAGGTCATTGACTGAACCTAGACTGCCCATTGTCCCTTCTCAAAAGATTCATTTAGTTGTTTCACAGCAGATAAGAACTATCATACTCATCCCTTTAGCATTCCCATATCAGTCAAACATGTAATCGCTTGTTCCTGGGATGCCACACTTTCTATTTAAGAATGCATTATCTATTTTATTCTTTGTCTTACATAAGATCCTCTATAGATTTCTCAGGACATTAACCATCAATAGCCCCTTGGAAGCACATTTTCATTTCAAACTCCACAATGTTATAGGCCACAACGTCTTAAAAATTCCAGTCCACAATCCAGATAAAATACCAGAAGTTGCCTGTTTGAGGAACTTCCACCTTGGCCAGAGATCTTATGTAATGCATTCCATGTACCATGTTTAACATCTTTGATTTATGTGCAGTTGAAATATATGCACAACCACACACAGAAGAAGCCTAATATAGTAAAAATGATCCTGTCTCTCCACATTTCTTCACATTCCAGTTTCCCAAAAGCAACTCAATTCTCTCTCCCAAAATTTCTACCACATGCCTTATCAATCTATAGAAATTCAATTCTACCATATGCAAATGTCTCTCTAATTTTCAAATTATGAAGAAAAAATAAAAAATAGCTAACAATATTCTAGAATGTCCTCTAGTTCCTCAAGAATTTTCCAATGAAGGTTCTGTTGTCATTTTCTATGCTTTTTTAGGACTGATGTCAATTAAATTGAAGTTCAAACAAAAGAAAATAAAAGAAAGGAACATGTTCAATATTTCAAAGATGCCACATATATCATAGAGTCCATAAACACAAAGACAACATCAGCATCAATATTGGAGTCTGTAATACAAAAATACAGGAACCTGGTTTAAGAGTTCAAATCAAGTCACAATATAGCATTTAGAGTTAACTACAAGATAGGATTGAATTAGGGTTCAATTCTTAAGATTTACAAGTGATATTGTCTTGGTTCTGAAGGTCCATAATTTGCAACCACACATGGCTACATTGACAGCAAGGTAATTTCAATAGAATAATCATAAGGCTCAAACTTTTCTGTAACATTTTCAGTACTTTAACCAACTTTAAAATTTTCAACGATTAATTATCATTTTGATCAAGAATACTGCCTTTGTGATGTTAAATTTCGAATTATTAGTAATTGTATGCATGTGTGCCCTAGAGTGGTTGTCTGGCTGTAATAGCAGTCATTCATTATTATTTTGATCAGGAATAATGCCTTTGTGAAGTTAAATTTTGAATTATTAGTTATAGTATGCATGATGTGCCCAAGAGTGATTGTCTAGCAGTAATAGCATTCATTCGTTAAAGTTTGCTTCTTTGTCTACTAAGCAATGTGATTCCATAATGTTGAATAGAGAGAACAGTAAGCGAGTATACCTTGAAGTGAGACAATACGAGTTCTCCAAGCGAGTACTTGAGTTTTGGAAAGAGAAAGATGAATTGGAGAAGTTGAGAAAGATCCAAACCACGAAAGCTGAATTGAAGCAAATGATGCATTCTCTGGAGATTGATCTGCTGAAGCTAAGTGCCTTACAAACACATAATCCTTGAGGTCAATTTAACTTTTAACTTTGACAAAAACATGTGTAAGTGCATTTGCATGCGATGCATTTTGGTGTGCTAGCATGAGTTGAAGACCCTTGGGTAACCAATAATAAACAAAGAGGAACCAACTTGGTTCATTGTGGATAACTAATATTAATTATTTTGAGATAGCATGTAATATTATTTCATTTCAGAAATAAAACTAGCATTATCTATAGAAAAACATTTAAGAAAATTATTAGTTGCAGAAAGATATTCTCATCCATGGTATGTACCCAGCCAATGAAATTAACATACTCATATAAGAATATAGCTAAAATGAGGAAAAGCCAGTTATCCTCTGATGTTATCAGCCAAATAGACTGTAGTTTAAAAAAATATCAGAAACTCTTTTATGTGAGTCAATATAATATGCCTTCTATTGTGTGAGAATGGCAAAAATGTATTCTGAAAGCTGTATAATTTGTAAGTGGAGGGGAATTATGAATATGGAAGAAAGTATTGCTCTAATGTAAACTCAAAAAAAAAGGAAAAAGATACATATCTAATAATTCTATTCATTGGTATATTCTATGTCTTTTATAATTGTTAGTTTCTAGGGGGCCAGTTGTGCACTATGTTTCTTGTGAATGTAAGTTATCACTACTGGAGCACCTTTAATCGCATGTGTTAGTAAAGGTACACACAGCAAGAGGACAAATGAGAACTGGAAGCAGGTAATTCAAAAACCTATATCAATTGTCAATGCATTTTATGACAACTGTTTGAACATAACAAATTGGAATACTTATGAATGTACAACTTCAAGAAATCTATGTGATAAAATAAGCATCAATAAAAGGACAGCCGCAGGAGGAAAGAAAGGATTTGGTTGATTTTCAATTCCCAGTATTCTGAACGGTTGGACTCCCGTTCATAAGAAAGAAATTAGCTTAAATTTTCAATTCCTTTTATTTCTTATGAAAAAAAAATGGACTTCCGTTGTTTGGAATGGCTGGAACCATTAATAAGAAAGAAATTAGAAGGCTCTTCAAAGGAAATTTTTCGGCTTTTAATTTGGTGGAAAAGGGTGGAATTGGCTTGAACTGGAAAAGAACTTCAGAAAGATGCTTTGCTTGACCATTTGTCATAACATTGCCATTAAGAACCAAAGTTTTCCTCTTACTTGATTCTCCCTGATGCCAAATAATAAGGAAATAGAATCTAATTCCTATTCTTTCTGCTGGTTAATTCCCTTTGCCTCTAATCCTTTTTCCAATAGAGTGTTAGAGAAAAAATCTCAAACCTATGTGAAACGCATAACTAGCTGTTAGAAAATTATCTCTTTAGTGCCCTCTCTGATGGGCAAGCACTCAGAATGGAGACTGTTCCTCTGAGAGGAATCTGGGATTTCATGGTGTGGATAAACAAGCATAATCCAACCCAAACCTGGCCATATTCATATGCACAAACTACTCAAATCCATGGCTGGAATTAGCCTTAATTGCACAAGACTTTCTAAAACGAATAATTTTTTTTTTGATAAGTAAGCCAAAAATGTATTAAACCAGAGGCAAAAAGGACTTTCTAAAACGAATAATGAAACCAAACCAGTTCCTGGATGAAGTTCCTATTCATAAAACATTTCAAGTTCACACAAACCCATAAATTTCCCTCTAAGATGGTTAATTTCCTCACTAAATTAGATTTTGTTTCCACTTACATAAACTGGAAACAACCAGCATTACCACCTGCCACCTTGCTTAAGACCTAGCTTATCATATAAGCCAAAGCTCACCTTTTCCAATAATTTTTTCTTGCATGTTTTGAACCTTAAACTACTGGGACTGTAATTTTTCTGTGACTGCAGTACAATTCCCACATAACATAATCCAATATGTTTCTAGGGTCAACAGTAACCCAGTCCCACCTCACCATTCTGGTTGCCTTTCTCATCATGAAGCTAGGTTTAAACATGATATTTCTAAACTACATAAAGCAAAAGCAGAACAGAATTTTTAAAGTCAGATGACAACAACTTTTGAAGTTATGCATGAGAAGAAATAATTAACATAGTCAGAATGGAGGTACCTCAAGAAAATGGAAGCAGACTGTTTTCTGGCTATTGATAGCCCTTGATCATCCTGATAGCGGAAAAGAAGGTTTAAACCTGATTGGTTTTCGACCTGCCAACATAAAAATAAAAAATTTTATAATACATCTTGATGAAACAGATTTTGGATTTGTTGCAAGAAATTTAGAGAAAAGGGAACATGTATGAAGGGAGAGATAATTCATATATGCATACAACCATGCACAGTGTGGTGGTGAGGGGGAGAGGATGGGGTAGGGGAGAGAGAGAATTTATACATAAAGACAACCTTGCATGCGTGTGCATAGTGGGGTTAAGGGAAGAGATGATGGAAGCTTGCACATGTCTGTGTGTTGTGATTGAGGGCGGGAGGACGAGAGAGCTTGAACATGCCTGTCTGTGTTGTGATTGAGGGCAGGAGGATGAGAGAGAGAGAGAAAGAGAGAGCACTGAATAGTATGGGGTGAAAAATATCAATAGCAAATCAAAATCAACAAAGCAAACATAGGTTGGTCATACAAATCCTGTTTAGGTTAACTTCACTCACCTTCATTTAGGATTTGGCTAAATACATTTGACCCCCAATGATTTGAAATTTCATCAAATACCTCCCTTATTTTGAGTGTAAGAGGAGATAAGTGAAAATAACAAATAAAAAGAATAGGTGAGATATTTGATGAAATTTCAAACCAACAAGGGTTAGGTGAATTTTGCCAAAACCTCAGAGGATGTGAATGAAATAAACTCAATCCTGCTTTTGTCATTCTGCTTTAAGACCAAATTTTCTACCCGATCCTGGTTCAATATTTCTTTTCTAGTACAAATATCTAACTTCTACGTTAACCAGCCAGCTTTGTCTTTTTTTCTAGTAATGGGATTTTTCTTATATAAGGAAGAAAAGAATATGAACCATGGGAAAACCATGAGGTTATGACAATCTAAAAAGCCAACTCCCACAAGGTATATGATGAATTGAAATGAAAAAAAAAAATCATCTTCATTACTCGTAAAAAGATAAAAATCTTATGTATGCTAACTCAGGAACACAAAACACATGCAAGTTACATGAAACAATTACAGAATAGAGTTGAGAGAACCTTGCAGCAGTGGGCCAGAATCATGGAGGTTTTCACTGAAAAAGGACCAGCCAAATTCAATTTTCCAATCACAAAGAGAAGTATGTCCAAGGAAACCTCAGTTAGAGATATTTCCACCTACCAATATACCACAATATGGATTAATTACAAGATTTTAAATTATAGCAGGAACAGATAAATGGCAAAATTGCTTGATAATGGTCCTGACCTCTTTACATCTAAAATAGAAATGCGTAGGAACACTCTGGGAAACAATTTCTGAACCCTCAATTTGAAAACTAGAGCGGTAGAAAATCCACATCTCAACTGGGTGAACAAGTTCTCTCCTATCATTCAATAAACAAAAGGGGAAACTTCATTAAGACATAATGAAAATATCACTGTTATATATTGATTTGCAAGGAAGGAAATGAAATAACCTATCCAAAAAGGGAGGGGGGTGGAGGGGGGTGGAGGGGGGAGGGGAGCAATAGAATTACTCACCACAAGTGTCTTTGCGCCTCAAAGTAATATAGCATAACCCTTAATGTGCTCATAACCCTGGTCTTAGAAGACAGAATTTGTACGATAAGTTGCATGTTACTGATGCACCCCCGAAGAAGTGGAACTTTGTCATCTGTATCTGAAAGTTCATGAATAATAGTCAGAGAAACCTCATCAATAGTTACATCAATGCAAGGGACATCTTCAGTCTGCATAAAGGTTCTCTCTTTATCCACACATGGGTTATGTTGCAGATTACTTCCAGAAGTTTCTGTAGAGTGGTTATCCAGCACAGCAACATCACAAGCTAGAGAAGGATCATGGAACACTTTCAACTTGAAAGGATTTCCAGGCTTCCTAACGAACTCCGGAATCCCATCAACAAAAGCAACGGCACAGTCATTCTTCTTGTTTATAAGGTAAAAAGTGTTTTTGGTCAATTGACTGTAAGGCTCCCAGCCAGTATCACCTTCATAACTTTCAGGCTTATAAGAAACAGTTCTCCAAAGTGCCCACTCACTGTCATTAGTGCTGGAGATGTCAACAAAACCTGACCCAGGACGACAATTCAATCGCAACGGTTCCCCTGAATCACTCTTAGCATGCAATGATATCAAGGAGAACCATGAGACTGGCAAATTCCATCTCCTGTGTTTATGGTACTTCACCTAAATATAAGTTTAAATGAAGATCTTAGACTATATAAGAATGGTGCAATCTTGAAAACTAGGAAAAGAAAAAGTGAAATTAAACCAGAAAAATGAAGGCCCAAAGAAATGATTGAATCATTTAGTTACGGTTATAAAAATCTATAAATTAGACATCTTCCACTGTGTGGGACCTCTATACAATGTTATTACTTAGAACTTAATAAGAGCATAAAATGTACACGTATCCAACTCCTCTCCCCTCCCTAAAAGATGGAGGGCCAAAAAATAACCACAAAGAAGAAGAAACAAACATAATAATGCATGGTTGTCAAGTTAATGTGATTTGTTGTAAATCGAATATCACTATCATACTAGACACCTAAAATATGATAGAAGCCCAGAATAATTGGCATGGAACCCACTTAACCATCTGAGACATAACTTGTTAAATTACTAGAAAAAGAGTTTTTACATCTTGTAGTTTAGATGAAAAAAAAGCTCTGTTTTTGCATCCACAGATACAAAGCTCCTCATTTTGTCAAGAACATATTTACAAATCAACTATTCTTCAATTTGTGGAAGCAATATTTAGCAAAGCTTACATATTGAATGAAATGTGAAAGGATGGGAATTCCATACCCTGAACAGAGCCCTTTCTCCCACAAGAGAATAATGAAGGGCACCAACCAAACTGTACTTGTTTTCTACACCTTCAACCGTAAAATACATGTGTTGATGGATATCTTGAATTGCAACAATTGCTCCTATACAAGTGGTGAGTCATGTTTATTTCAAGTTCCACCATAATTTCAAGCAACTTGTAAAGAGAAAAAGTCGTTAGAAAATGACAATACCATTAGGAACTGTTCCTTCCAAACTATGGTCAAATCCCTGGCTACTGGATTGGTGCTGTTGTTTCAAGTTGTCAATTGTCTCTTTGGTGGAAATCTCGGAGAAAGATGCAACAGTAGACAAAATCATCTGGAGCAATAAAAGCAGATTAAGCACAGTGATATATGGATGCCCTAAAATTAGAAATCAAACTGAGGCAAGTAAGGGTATCCTTCTAAGTTCTAATTCTATTACAGAAAGCATTACAAACATAAAATCATCATAATGACTCAATTTATCATGGATAAAGAAACTATAAGTCTATAACATTACTAACCTGTATCTCAGACAGAGAGATTATCATATCAAAACATGAAACAGAACCATTGCCAACCCAAACTGGATTTAAACGTAGAGGAACATTCTCGGTCTCTGGCATTGACTTCTGAACTAAAATGAAAGCTCGTAACCTTTTCAAGATATATCTTTGGCAACTTAACTGAAAGCCCTCAGATACAGAATTATGCATCAAAGCTTCCTTTTTGGAAACAGGATCACTTGAGCAACTTGCACCATCAGGAACTGGATGAGTCCCATCCTTATGCTGAAATGCTATTATAGGATCTCCAGGTAAAGAGTGAGATAGCAAATCATTTGATAAGCCAGAAGCAAAGTGAGGAATTTGAATTTCATTTTTCACACTCCCACAAAGAATTTGAGAAAGGATTGACAAGGAGGAAAGGTCAAGCATGAATTTTTTTCTCAAATTCACTAATTCAAGATTCAAATGGATGTCAGCCTCAAGCACAAGTTCTCGAAATTTACCTGCATAGGAAATCAAATATTTGAATACTTTTGCATGATTGTAAGGTACAATAGAGAAGTGATGCACATACCGGATTCATCTTCAGCCACAAGTACAATAGAAATTTGAGATATGCCCATTGTAAAAGCTTCAAACAGTGCCCATCTGACTTTCTGAGATGTACTTAGCATCTCTTGGACATGCTCCTCAATGGAAAGATCATCCAGTCTAGCCATATTCGGACTATGTTCAGTTTTTTCAATATGTTTCAAAGATGATGACATAACAGATAAAAGATCTGTGATGCAACAAGCATATGAAGCAAAGCAATGAAAAATCTTCACCACTGCTGTCGTTTCAAGGAAAACAAAACCACCCTGCTCAGAAGCATCAGGAATCACACCCATTAGAAGAATTCAGAATTTGAATATGGAGCAGCTAGTTGTTACACGATTTAAATTCAGCAACAAATGATCATTTGGAAGCAGAATAATGTATAAGAGAGGGTTGACAAGGTTGACTGCATGAACAAGTATAGATGAAATGCAGCAACAAGTATAAAGAAGATAAATATTTTAATCCATAAGATTAACACCTGAACTGCCCAAGAGATTGTCTGAAATTCTCCGCCAACAGAAAGGGATGACAAAAGTTTACTCATTTGATGTGCTCCAGCCAGAACATTCTTCACTGTAGACCTCACCAAAAAAATCTCACTGACTGAAATATTTATGAGTAACCAATGACTTGATGCTGGTTCTAGGTTATTTGAAGCAAACCCTAATGCCTGATTAAGACCAAGAGAATGAAGATTTGACGTTTCAGTGGCAATTGTTGAAGGGGAAATATCACCAGAAGTAAAACCATCTAGTGCATTGGTCACACTTCCTGTTGATGGAACATTCTCAAGGGATGCCAAGGAGAAAGTAAATGCAAGATTAGAAAGAGATATTTCATATAAGCAATCAAGAGATTGTTGCAGCAAATTTCTAAGTTCAGACTGATCAATACTTATTTCTATCAGACTCTGAGATCTGAAAACAACAGACTGGATAAGAGATAAATCAGTGTGAACTTCCAGTTTCCCTTCTTCACAAGAAATCACAAAACATGTTTGATGAACAGAAATCCAAATTCCATCTTCAGGCACCTCATCCAAGTTCTTGGCACTTAAACCATTAATAGTTTTTAAATAACCCTCCATCTTATCACTTTTCCTTGAATCTTGAAGAATTATGTCCACTGAATTAAGCTGGAAAGTGCCATTAACTACAAATAGAATTCTCTTGGAAATCAATGATGCCCCTGTTGCAATAGCTGCCAACTTCTCCTCATTCTCAGGTGAAGCAAAGATCACCTCTTGCCTCATAAATTCTTGACAATGTACACAATCCATTGAATTAACGGTAGTAAAAGCAAGTGATATTGAAGAAAACAAGCTCACAACCACCTGTCAAAATGACAACTATTTAATTATAGAATGGTAAAAATAAAATAACAAGGATCACAAGTGAGTAACTTGAATAGTCTTAATGAACCAGATGATTAAGAAAAAATAAGAGACTTCTTTTATTGGATCTAGGACAACAAAAACAACAGAATCACCTGAAGGAAAACATACAATTCATCCATAGACAACAAAAAGGTGAATCCTGTAGCCACTCCATGCAAAGCTGCTGAGAAAGCAACAAAAGTTGTGCTAAATGAATGGAGAGACTCCCTGCAATTGATATAGCGGAATGCTTCAATGATTATTGACTGCACTAGACTAGAAAAGGACAACAAACCCCAAAAATAAAATAAAATAAAGTTTAAAAAAATTCCAGGTCTAGGGAAAAAAGGCAATCCAGTTGGCAAGGTTCAATTTAAAAAGAAACAAATCCATGGTGTACCGTAGAAAAGCAGTTGTGTTGCTTGATTACAAACACACACACATAAAAGAGGTAATTTCCACCATCTCATGGTATTCAAAATCTTTCTCGAGTAAGGAAAAGTAACTGAAACAAACAAAACTTTAGCAAGCAGTAAGGCATCATTTAGTTGAATTGAGATAAGTAGAATTTAGTTCTGTTGGTGAACTGTGAGCAAATACCTGTTTTGACATGTATTAAAAGATTTGATTGGAATTTCAACCAGTTCCTTTACATTTCCTCCTAAATCCAAATTTAATATATTACCACAGTATTTTCCATTTAAGAATATTCACCGAATGCACAATTCATTACAGAAAACTATCTGATCTCTAAGCATGGAGATTGGAACAGTTCATAACATGGGTAGACAATAAACTCAATCAGGTGAAATTGTCAACCTATTCAATGTGCTAAAGTGTCACAGAAATCAATAAATACTATACACATCAATGTTTCCAGATGAAGAAAAGTAAAGAGAAGCCAAAGACCAGAACCCATACCTGAATGATGATGACTGCACAGTTATTGGCTTTAATGCAAATATTTTGCTCTCTTGATTTTTGTCTGGGGCCTCCCAGTAGGCATTTAAACCATTAATTTTTAGGTAAAAACTAAGACTAGTCCGGCTCTGAGATTTATAGTTTTCATCATCTGATTTAGGAGTATCAATTATCCAAGGCTCTTTCCAACTAAGGCTTTGTGGTTCCACATCATTCAATCCAAGGTGCCCAATAGATGATGCTAATTCAGAATTTGGCATTGGCCAAAGGGCAAGTTCAATATTGTGCACATCAAAGGCAAGTTCAAAATCATCCCGATCAACTACATGATTCATATCTTCATTGCTAACATTAAACACCTCCTTTCTCAGTGACATTCGGATGTGAGGACCAGCAATGAGTACTCCAAGTTCAACACGTTTCTCCGGAAGCATTCCAATAATTGCCATCTTCATTTCTCTAGCATAGAACTTGTATCTACTACTCAAATTGGTTTCAGGCAGATCTTCAATGGTTTCTGGTGAATGAGAAATAACCCTTGACTTCCCATTATCCTTAGCCCAGCAAAGAGCATGTTGTATCTGCTTACAAAGCACGGCAACTGATAATATAGATGAATATCCCAAGGAGAAGTTCAACTTTCCCACTGTCAAGCAACAACTCCATAACCCAGGATCTAGATCCCTAAGGCCTGAACTAATCAAAAAGCTTTTAATCCCCAAGAGGATGCATGGATTTTCCAAAAACTGGATCTCACTTCCCTCAAATTTCAAGCAAGTTCTTTGCCAAGACAATGACATTTCTTCCAAAAGATTTTCTAAAAATGAGACACTAGCACTTTCACCATGATTAGTAGTACTATTTTCCATAAGGAGAAACATTTGTGCAGGCTCACCCCACAGAATAGTTTTTGAATCATTTATTTTTTCTTTCTGATGTCCCTTTAAAGAACTAAAAGAATTTCTTGAACTGCTTTCCCCAACAAGATCTTCCATAGCAGATGAGGATGTAACCTTCAATTGGCCACAGGAAAATGACACACTGTGTTCACAAATTTCTTCTTTGTATATTAATAACAGCATGTCAATTGAAATACAAAATGAAAGTAAATCAGAGTACGAGATCCCAATATCTGATTCCAATTTTTCACTAACAGGAGGACAAACCACGTTAACTGGGGAAACAATCACAGAAACCTTTCCCAGGTTAAGACTGAAGCAACATCGTGGGCAGGAACCATCGGATGCAATTCCCAAGTTAACATCAACTTTTTGATGTTTGGAAAAGGGATTCCTCAAACATAAAAAATGTAAAAGTAAGTGGAATATGCTGAAAATAAGTTTCCCAATAAAATTTAGCAGTGAAATGATCTTGCAGATGAATTTGAAGCGATTATTGATTAGTGGTTCAATATAAACATCTTCAGCACGTTGAACATTCAATGCTGCTCTATAGCGAGCTATTCGTCGTGCCTGAGCAATAGCCTCAGCAGGCAGCTCCTTCTCAATTTCAGATATAACATTCCAGTTGTGTTTTACAGAATTGGAAAACATTTTGTCCTCTGATATCTTAACAGCAGATCTTTTCACTAAGCGGTCAGCAGAATATCCAACTAGCGAAAGTAAATACTCATAAGTGTTTACATGACGTATCCACAGACCAACAACACTGATTAATCTTTGTAATGACAATCTGGGAATTGAAATTAGATAACCAATTCTGCTTGCAGCTATTCTCCATAGTTGTCGACCACTTCTTACACGCTTAGATCCTTGGGATAATAGCATATCAAATGCTAATATAATAGGAAGATCAAGTGGGGAAAGTGAAAAACTCACTTGTGGGACTCGAAGACTGATGTCTACAGGTTGAAGATCTTTAAATTTGATACAAGCGAACAGATCTACAGCAGGTAAAACACAGTTGATGTGTTCTTCCCTCTTCAGTCCGATCTCAAAACCTCTACCATCAATAACAAAACAGCTCTCTTTCAATGGTGCAAAAAGAGCCCCAACAAGCCCTTTAAGAAGACATCCATGCTTCAGATATTGAGACTCTATACTAAGCTCTTTCATCTCAAACAAACACCCAAAGGAATCAGTGGACATGGAAAACTGCACTTGCATACGAATGTCATGGATCTCTAATCTACAGTGGTTTAGTATAAGATTCAAAAAAGAAGTTGTAAGAGAATTTCTTGAAAGTGTGGTGCCTGAGATCCTTTCGAGCATGTCATGCAAAGCAGTACCCTGCAATCCATGAAAGATTCATTAATAATGGTTTAGCACTGCAAATCAAACAAAAACAAAGCAACTATGCTTTTGCATATCCAAGTGAACTAAGAAGAAGAAATATAGCGATGATGGTGCCAAATTCTGTAATCACTTGACATACTGAAAAAAGTACACTTTTGTCATTTGATGGGGGGCTAGTTGAGGAAGCTGAGGCTGACCTTCAAATCAACAGGATATCACATGAACTGTTTATTGTTTAACTGATGGATTTTCTGACAATAACAAGACCAAAACAGCATTGAAGAGTATAAAGATCCAGCCATAGTCATTCAATCTACCAATAAAACTTCATTTCAGCAGGTTATTTTCTGCAGCTAAAACTTTTATGATAAAAATGTTCCAAACCAGGTAACATGTAGCAAAGTTTTTTAAAAATCAGTTGCAATTTGTTACATCAATTTTCATCCCGCATGGAGAGGAATATCAATGTAACGTTACTACTCGAGGTCACTAGTGTAGTACAAAAGCCATTTCTTCTCTCTTATTCAGGAGATGAGTTGAAACATAACCTAGATAAACCAACACCAGTTACTCGTAACAGATTATCTCAGTATAAAGATACAACACTATAAACACTTTGAAGGAGCTACAGGCTTTTAAGCGTTCACCTCCGGATCAATCAGAGCTAGAATCTTCTTCATATCCTCCGAATACGTATCCCTTGGTGTCAAACGCCTCTCCTCCTTCAATTCCCTTCACCAAAATCCAAAAGATCAATCGAATTCACAAAGAAAATAAAATCCAAATTTTCAGTGGCTCACCCTCCTGATAATGTGACATGAACACCACGAACGCCGATCGTTAACGCGGGAAAAGAACAATACGATAATTGAAAGCTCAAATGATCAACCCTAACGTCCTTGAAGGAGAGGCCAGGAGAGTCGTCGATAAGCTGATTGAGAACGGAAGTGTCGAAACGGAGGTTCTTTGCTATTCCGTTGGAGCGAAGAAACCCCAACTTGAGTTCCAGTTCTGGTTCTTGTTGTAGCCATGGCAGTAACAGAGAGACAAGCTTCTTGGAAATTGCGGTGGCAAGAAACATTTTCGGATATGAGAATTCCAAGCGTCAGGGGAGTGGTTCTTGGGCCATGGAAGACCTGGAAGGTTCAGTGGCGTTCGGGATGGTTTTTTCAATTTGGATTCTGGAAAGATGTCGTCCTTTTGATCGACTGTAGATTGGCGTTACTACCCTGCTCGAAGAGTCGAATTTTACCTTTTTATTTTTAATTATAAAAAACAACTTTAATATTTATTGTTGTCTTAAACAATCAAGAAAAAGGGCAAATAGGGTGATGATTGATTTAAAAACAAGTTTTTATTTTTTAAAATAAAAAATTATTTTTAAAAGTTTATAAAATAAAAAATAATTTTTAAAAAAATAAATAAAAATTATTTTCACTCTTTTATTAAATAAAAGTTTTAAAAAAAAAATACATATGTCCATTTAGTCATATTTTTTAAAATTATTTTTTATTCTTTAAAAATAATTTTTAAAAATAAATCTTAAAAAACATGATCAAACAACCTTTACTAATTTTAAAAAACATATATATAAAAAATTCTATATTTTATAAATTAATTTTATCTTTATTTATTTAAAAATACTTAAAAATACATACACTTTCTTATAAATTAAATAATTATTTACTAATATGAATCTTTTACTTGTTATATCAATAACATCAATTAATAAATAGACACGTAGATCCTTAATCCTAAAAAACTTGATCTCCTTTTTAGTTATATCTTTCTTAATCATGGGACTTTATCTAATTTAGGAATTTTTTTTCTTTCAAAAAAAAAATATCTTTAGGATATTGAACAATAATAAAATAAAAAATTTTAAAAATAAAAAATACAATTAAAATTAAAAAAAAATTAAAAAATATTGACTTTAATTATATTTCTCTTTTTATGTATTTATATTTTTATCTAATGTACTTTACCTTACTAGCAAAGTAAAAGTTAATATTTTATTTTTATATTTTTAGTTTTTAAATTTTTAAAAATTTCTTATTTTATTGTTGATGTTAACCAAAAAGAATTATTCAAATTTATTAAAAGATATAAAAAGATGAAGAGGTTTATATAATATAAAATAAAATAAGAGGGTTAGAAAAGATTTTATGATATAATAAAAATTTATAATATATTTATTTATAAGATATTTTTATTAATTTTAAATATTTATTTTTAAAATTTTATTTAATATTATTAAGTAAATGTACATTTCGAATTGCAACCAACTCTATTATTCTTTCCACTCGGAACTCCACGCTACCATGACTAAAGAATCATCCATGGAGCCCAATCCAAATTAAACCAAATCTTGACAATATCTTTGCTACTTTTTACAACTATAACCGCTTATTGAATGCCACCATTGTACAGATGATAAGAGGGATGACCATATGTTACCCCCAAGCACCCTTCTAAAGCAAAGTTTCCAAAAACCAAGAACCAGTTATTCTATTCTTTTCTTTTTTTTTTGTCGTGCTTAGTTAATTTTATAATTGACCAACATGTAACTAAGCTTTGTGGAGTTAGCATAAGAGGAGAGATGAGGAGTGGCACGAAGGACGTGAATTCTTTTAAAATTTAAGATGTACTTGATAGAATTATCATTAGTTGCCCACTCAATAGCATGGGCGCTCATGTTCGCAGACCCCATATTATAGTTCTATGATGGGAATGAAATTAGTTTTAAATATAATGACCGACCTAAGTAGGGTCATACTTGATTATCAAACCATGGTATGTCTCTAAGCTCATTTGATGAACCTAATTAGAGACTTCATCATTTGTTTGATATTAAGATTGAAGTTTCTTCGAACTTAGCATGGTCAAAAGTTGGACAGTATGGCATCCTTTAAAGAAAAAAGTAAATAATTTGCTAAGGATAACAACCCAATAATGAATTAGAACATGGGCTAACCTTACTCGAAATATGTCAATTAGGTTTTGTCAAACATACAATATCCCAAAAAATGTGAAAGTTGAAACTTGACATAAATGAGATTTTTGACCCTATACACATTAGGTCAAAACCCAACTTGGCTTACTTCATGATAGCACTTTAAGGGAGGGTTATAATCACCCTTCCTTTGCTAGTTTATCAACTCTTGAACTATACCCAAATAAATTTAGTTTATGTCTATGCCAACATAATCCATATCTATATCATTAATTTTTCTTGTGAAAATCTACTTAGTTCCAATCTCAATTGATCATTCAATTTATGTATCAATTTTATTATGACATTTCTGATAGATAATTTAACAAGTATATCTATGTGTGTGTGTGCATAATCCAAAATTCATCATTTTTCATTTTCTCATAAAAATTTCAAATTCAATTTGAGACAAGAAAAATAAAATCATCATAAATATTTTTATGTCAAGAACGTTGAAAATCAATTTTTTGCCAATATAGTTAAGCTACTCTTTATGTAGTTTGACTTTATACCCATTCATACTTGTCTCCAGGTTCAACCATCTAAAAGCTCATAATAAGATTTGATTATCTCATAACATATTGGACTTGACTCCTTTTGTTTATACCTAAACTTAACCATCATAGTTCGATTTGCCCATCCCACAACATACTCAATCTAAAGTTTTTGGTGAGGCCTAACCCATCTCCACCTTATACACCCGTTTTGGAATCATTTTATTATCCATTATTTTCTTGAAAAACAACACTATTGCATGATGATAATGGTCGGAGTTGCTTTACCCATAACTTAAAAGACAATATTTGAACTAACATGTAAGCCTTTTGATTCAATGATACTATAGTTGTTAAGTTGATCATCTTTGTGACACGAATTATCATTCTTAACATTAAACTTCGATGAAAGATAAATATTGTTATCTTTATAACCACATCATATGCCAAATTGAAATGAAAATCCCATTAATTGAGAGAGAGAGAGATGATAAATTTTGCTTTATTTGCAAGAAAAATTTAGTTAGAATAAATAGGTGCAAAAAGTCATATTTCATTAAATGATATCGTCCATTAGAAAAGTGAAAATGCCAAAATGATTAAAATTATCTACTATGAAAGGACATGCTTAATAGTCAACTTTAGGATAAAGGCTAAAGACAATTTGGACATTATCTTAAACAATTTTTTAAAATAATTCTATCTAATTGAGTTTGAGTTGGTCACTCAAATGGTTATCATTTTTATTTAGAATCAATAATTTTTTAATTTCTTGGTTACTAAGATCTTATAAATAAAATCATATGGCGTTCCACACATCAATTAGAGTTTCCTTGACCTACTTTTCACCAAGATATTAAAAAGTTTTTATTTTGTTTTATATATTTTCAACCATTTTTCAAAATGCTTAATAAAAATATGTTCTAAAATATTTGTTTTTCCAATGGTGGTCTTTTAAAGCATTCCTTTGGGCTATAGAGAACTTGCAACTAACCAATCTACTCTCACCATATCAAATTAAAAATACGAAGTCTAGTTTGTGGCATTGAAACCAATTTCAAATGGCTAATTCTCAAACTGGTACGGAATAGTATTCAACGTACCAAAACAGGAGATGGCCATTAATAACATTGACCACCACGTTCACACATGGAGATGTCGATTCCATGTGAAAAAGTGAAAGTCAAACGTTAGCTCCAGCCGCACAGCTTCCCGACCATTTCCTTCTCATTTCGAAAAATTAACCAAAAATGGACATGGAAGGGTAGAAGGCCGATGGACAACCTACTGCCAAGTGCCAACGCAGGCGCTATACGCAGTTTATTCAAAGGTAGAGAGAGGGCATTTCCAGGACCGCCTTTTGACGTGGCAAGATTTCAGAGGCTGCATGACCCGCCAAGGTCGCAAAGCCACCGCCAGAAAATATCAGTAAGTTACTACCGTTACAATGGTTTCATGAACAGTGGGCGCATCCGTGAGATTTACGTCACGTCCCCACACATGTCGGTCTCTCACAATCAAGATGTTCACCGCCATTGTGACTTTTCCATTCAGTTCATATACGTCGTCGTCTCCCTCTCCCACCTTTGATTCGGTTCACCTCTCTCTCCCTCTTTCCCTCTCTTTCTCTTTTCAAGCTTTCGGCTTTCTTTATATCTGGTTTTCCGCTTTATTTATTCTGAATTTCTTTAGTTTTTTTATCTTTTTTTAATTGATCACTGCATAATAGAATGAGAGACTCCCCGCAAGGCAAAATGTTTGAAGAATCGAACAGTTTGCAGCGTCAAACGTTTGGTAATTTAATGCATTCAGCATCACCGGACGATGATTTTTCCTTCCGGAACAGCGCTAGTTCTGCGCCTAGTCCGGCTCACAATGGCGATGCTTCTCCTTACACCGGCACGTGGGAAGGGGCATCATCTCCATATACCAAGTCTCCATGGTCCTCTCATGAAGTACCACCTTCCAATGGGAATCACTATCCCAATGGCCTCATGGGATCGCTTGTTCGGGAAGAGGGTCATATATATTCATTGGCTACTTCTGGTGATTTATTGTATACTGGATCTGATAGCAAGAACATTCGCGTGTGGAAGAATCAGAAAGAGTTTTCTGGGTTCAAATCTAACAGCGGATTGGTTAAAGCTATTATTATCTCGGGCGAGAAAATCTTTACGGGTCATCAAGATGGTAAAATTCGTGTCTGGAAGGTTTCAGCCAAGAATCCAAGCGTCCACAAGCGCGTTGGAACCCTACCAAGTTTCAAAGATTACATCAAGTGCTCCATGAATCCAAGCAATTACGTTGAAGTGAGACGGCATCGTAATGCACTCTGGATCAAGCATTTCGACGCCATCTCATCTCTCAGCTTGAGTGAAGATAAAAAATTCCTATACTCGGCCTCCTGGGACAAAACCATAAAAGTGTGGAGAATCTCTGACTCCAAATGCTTGGAGTCCGTGAATGTCCATGACGATGCTGTAAATGCCGTCGTAGCCGGCTTCGACGGGTTAGTATTTACCGGTTCAGCGGATGGCACCGTCAAAGTATGGAGGAGAGAGTTACAAGCAAAGGGAACAAAGCATTTCTTCTCCCAAACACTGCTGAAGCAAGAATGCGCTGTAACGGCATTAGCCGTTAATCCAGAGGCGACCTTCCTCTACTGTGGCTCCTCCGATGGTATTGTCAATTTCTGGGAACGAGAGAAGCATCTCTCTCACGGCGGAATCCTGAGAGGCCATAAACTTGCAGTCCTCTGCTTGGTGGCAGCTGGAAACCTTGTTTTCAGCGGATCAGCTGATATGGGCATATGCGTGTGGAGGAGATTGGAGGGAGGGCATTCGTGCCTAGCGGTGTTGACTGGCCATAACGGGCCCGTGAAGTGCTTAGCCATTGAAGAAGACATCGAATCGACGGCAGAAGATAGGCGGTGGATTCTGTACAGCGGCAGTCTAGACAAGTCGGTGAAGATGTGGAGAGTATCAGAGCTAGCACCACCTTGGCAGCAAATAGATTCGATACAGCGACGACAGATAGAAGGGCTTTCGTCTCCGAGCCCGTCGCCGTCGACTCAGAGCTTCTCTCCCCAGGGCAAAACGAGCCAAAACAGAAGGTGATGGTATACACGTGGCTAGATCCTAATGGTGCCACTTACTCGTGGAACAGAGGCTAAATCTTCATTGCAAATCCAAAGTGTGGATAGGGACTTTTTTTGGTTGTAAATACACTTGTACCTTAATCCGGATTTCCTTTTGACAATTGTCACATGGTGATTCAGTGATTACTGTTACATTCATTTAATTATTTTGTTCTCTTGCTTCATTTTGCATGATGCACACGTCACGTCAATATGATGTAATGTAATACAAAAAAAAAAGAAAAAAAAAGAAAAAAAAAAAAAAGCCATTTATAAAATATGAATGTTGAAAATAAATTATTTGATATCATATCCCTCGTTATATTATGCTTTTAATTAGCCATTTCTATAGCCATAGACTGCCACCGCCCAGAAAAATCAAAAAGACAATTCTCATGAGATGGATATAAAAAATTGGGTGTTTGATTGGTTTTGTCCTGGACGATGACAGCGGATTTGTTTTGTGGGGTGTAGTATAAGGTTTCTCTGTCATTGATTAGGGGTGAAATCCAAAGGATGATGACACGACATGTCGTTTTGGCGTTGGCGTTGTACGAATTATTAAACCAATTTAGGGCAAGAATTGTATCCCCCAAAGTCTTCTCCTAGTGAATTTATAGGAAATTAGGAACCTTTTGTGTAGCTGGCCTTCCAAGCAACCAATCTCCTTTGAAATTCTGGATTTGACTTCGCTTGATCTTCCAACCTCATCATGCCGCCAGATTCAAAGAGGAAGACAATTTAATGCAGCAATTGCGCTATTAAATAACATTTAAAATCATTGCTTAAAACGCATCAAGATTGGGTCAAAGAACTAGGTCCAAAAGAGAAGTAAATCTATACACCATTTACCTAACCAAAAGTAAAGTCTCCGGCCTCCTAGTTTTACCAAATCTAGCCAGACCAGTTGGGTTATTCTTCTTCAAACCCAGGTCCCCTTTTAAGTTATGGATGGCAGTAGTTGATGAGGTTTTTAATGAAGTAGAGAATGATAATTAGGCACGAGCACCCATTACTTAACTCCACATTCATGGAATTTGGGAACTGAATGCAACTCCACCTAAAACACCACTAACTCCTAATAGTCTTTCATTAATTGAGCTTAGCGTGTTGCTTACATGTATTAAGCATATACCACGTGTTCTGCATTGTTATCATGAATCGTGAGGCGTTACAGAAATTGATGCGGGTTTTTCTGATGCGTGCCGACTTAATCTTTGATTAGGCTGGTGATTGGAAGTGTTGGCTTCCCATTGAAGGCATGGTTGAATTGCGAGCATCTTCAACTAAATCTGTGATTAAAGTCTTAACTTTCCAGCCATGCTTTGATACCTTGCTCAAGGTTTAACTTTAGGGGAGAAATTAGAAAAAATATGGAGACAATAAAGATTCCCTAACGGTAGATATTAGGCAGCCTCCCACTTAGCATCGAATTCCCAAATAGCTGCTTAAGATGAATTCAAGGTTTACCAGGTCGTGGATTAAAATTGGGCCATCTTTTCAATTTAGGTCACTGGGTGCTTAATCTAAGGTGCGTGCTCTTTTGGTGAATACTTTTGGCTTTATTATATATCTAAACATCTTTATCCCAAAATAAATCTCATCTAGATTTTTAGAATCCCAAAAACAGAAAGGGGAAAAGGAAAATAATGATAAGGTTAAATCCATCACTTTTTATCATAAGTGTAGAGTCGGGCCCGTAGCAAACGGAGGAGTGACAATTATTTTGTTTGGCCTCGTTGGGTGCAAGCACTTAAAAGCCTTTTAAGAGCTTATAATTAGAAATTTGTGATTGAGGCGAGGTGGGCGACCCATGACATCAGGTATAGCTACTGGAATAATGGAATGAGGTGGTTCGAACCTGAGAGAGAATTCAGAAGGAAATGCAGAGGGTAGGCGCAGGACCACGGTGCAGAGGCTAACCTACACTGGTCCAGACACTGGCGAATCACAGTACCCACACGGACCCACAGTGTAAAAAGACCAAAACCTCCCTCGAAATGGGTCCACATGCAAACAACTTCATGAGCTTTCCTCCAACAAACCAAAATTAAAGAAAAGTTAAAAAGATTCCACTCAAAACCACAGTCCTGGTTTTCCTTTGCTGTCCTTTTCCTCTTCCCCACACTTTTTTTCCCATCGCAACTTTCCCTCCTCCCAAACGCCCCCGCTTTGGATTTCTCGTCGTTTGTCGTCTCCTTCTCGATTCCTTTCCTCTCCACTCACGTCTGTTGGTAAGAAAATTTCATATCCATTTTTCTCTCATCTTCTTGCACTTTATAATCTGTCTTGTCTTATTCCATGAATTTTCTTTCCTTTTGGACTTATAAGTTAAGCTACTGTTTGTTGTCTACAATAGCTGGAGGCTAGGGTTAGGGTTCTCCGTGCTTCTTGGCTCTCACTGTTGAGCTAAGTGGCAAGCTCAAGTGGTTTAGTGCGCTTAATTGGGTTCTGAACCTGTGGAAACAAAGCGAGACTTGGAAGTAATTAGGGTTTGTATCAGAGGATAATGCCGTCGGAAACTGGGGTCGATGATGATGGTCCGTACTCGTTTGCCATGGAGTACCATGGCCCACCTGTTACCTATGATATTCCTCGGGCCGTTCCGATCAATGTCGAGAAAATTCCGGTGGCCACGGTAGTCGCCCAGGTATCTATCTCTGATAAATTGTCTTTGCCGGTTGTCCAGCCGCTGTTGGCACCAGATCCTCGGTGTAAGATGTTGTCGAAAGAGATAAAGCTGGGTTCTAAATCTACTGTTTCTCCGACTTCCGTGATTGCTTTCGAGCGCGGAAGCGAAGATGATGGTGGGTGTGTATCCAAGGAACTAGATTTAGGTTCTGAAGCAACTGTTTCTCCAACTTCTGTGATTGCCTATGAGGAAAGAGCAGCAGCTGGTCATGAATGCGTGCTGTCGGGTGAGTTAACTAGCTCAGGTGCCCTGGAGTTTTCAGATAATCGTTATGGTTCCAGTGAACTGTCGGATGCGATCAAAGCCTTGGCAACAGTTGGGTCTTCCTCCAGTAGCCGTGAACATTCGAATGAACTATTAGGTGGAGCTGAAAGCTCAGGTACCTTAGAGTTTTCTGACAGGCTGTACAAATCACGGGATTTATCAGGGAGCTCAGGTGCATTTGAGGTTTCAAATGGTTGCAAAGAGAGTTTAGACTTCAATGACTTGAACGCTCCCGATTGGGTCTCAACCGAATCACAAGTGAGCTTAGATTATCCATCTTCTAGGGTTTCTTCTCTTAAGGCTGGGGACTGCAGTAATGAACCCGGTTGTGATGTCAGGCGAACACCAGTTGTTAGTTTTCGGGGTATTGCGTTGGATGATGAAACTAATGAGGAATTTAGTTCTGCTGAACCTGAAATTGTGCGGCCAAAAAAGGAACCTGAAACTAAGGGAAAGAAGGGGTCATGCTATCGATGCTTTAAGGGGAACAGATTTACAGAAAAGGAGGTTTGCATTGTTTGTGATTCAAAGTATTGTAGTAATTGTGTGCTTAGAGCTATGGGGTCTATGCCAGAAGGAAGGAAGTGTGTTACCTGCATTGGATATCCAATTGATGAGTCAAAACGAGGAAACTTGGGAAAATGCTCTCGAATGCTCAAGCGTTTGCTTAATGAGTTGGAAGTTAGACAAATAATGAAGTCAGAGAAAATGTGTGAAACAAATCAGCTGCCTCCAGAATATGTCTGTGTGAACGAAAAGCCTCTTTCTCAAGAGGAGCTGGTTTTATTACAGAACTGCCCAAACCCACCAAAGAAATTAAAGCCAGGAAATTATTGGTATGATAAAGTATCTGGCCTTTGGGGAAAGGTGAATGTGATTACCTTCAGACATTTTGTTCTGGTATTTTGTTTCATAATTGTTTTGAATGGAACTTGATGCTTGTCCTAAATTTTACAGGAAGGACAGAAGCCATCTAAGATCATTAGCCCCAATCTAAGTGTTGGAGGTCCCATTAGGGCTAATGCTAGCAATGGAAACACACAAGTTTTCATTAATGGTCGGGAGATCACAAAAGTAGAGCTACGAATGTTACAGGTTGAAATTTCTGGACATGCTAAATTTATATTGAAAAGCTTAATACAAAATTGTTATTAAGACCATTTGTTGAACATTGCAGCTAGCAGGAGTGCAGTGTGCTGGCAACCCACACTTTTGGGTAAATGAGGATGGATCATACCAGGAAGAGGGACAGAAGAATACAAAAGGGTATATCTGGGGCAAGGTGTGATTTGTATGTGAATATGCTGTGCTTTTTTGTTTTTTAACCTCTTACGTAGCCATTCATTTTTCAGACCTTTATTTATCTCTAAGTTATAATGCAGGCTGGAACAAAGTTGGTTTGTGCTGTCTTGTCACTGCCAGTTCCTTCAAAGTTTTTAAGTCCTAGTGGAGAACAAGTGAATAATTTTGTTACCAGAACTGTCCCTGACTACCTTGAGCAGAGAACACTTCAGAAGCTTCTTTTAATTGGAAATAATGGATCTGGGACGAGCACCATATTTAAACAGGTAGCTTCGAAATTGTAGTATTCTTCTTTTTTCCTATAAGCAAATAAGAAATAATAGATTAAAGGACACTAGCAAAGACATGGGGATGCAACCCACACACACCAGAAGTATATAGAGAATGCCAAGAGGCAAATTGTGGAATGAACTTTTAAAACCCATCATTTTTTGTTTATTTGATAATTATCTGACTACTTTACTAAATGCCATGTAGCTCAATTTTCTGTCATTTTGGTTCTATATGATATAATTGTCATACTATGTTCACCTTGGGATTTGCTATTTTCCATTTTGTTAGTTGTGTGGTAATGCACAGTTCTGCTATTTTAATGGTTCAATCTCAAGAAACTTGGTGATCTTACCTGGATTGTAAAAATCTATTCTCTCTCTAACCTTCTTGCTTAATATCAATAGCAGTGAGAGATTTTATTGACTTGGTGGGTGATATCATTTCAAAACAGTGTTTCTCATATCATGTGCATTTGTTATTTTCAAACATGCTTTGTTGATAATAACGAAGACTTGTGGCATATTCTTCTGATCCATGTGAAATTTTAGGTCTATATGGTAATTTATTTTAACATGGTTAAATAAATGATGTTTTATCCAGTACAGGTGATTTTTGAATATCAGTGTTGGTATAATACTCATCTACTGGATACATATGCATATTAGCTCATACATGAGCCATGAATGCAAATTGAAAGTGGATAGTGCACGGAGTTTCTTTTATATCTGTTACTTTAGACATGGTGGCAGGTTAACATGTTTACAATTTGTTGATTCTACTTAGAGACAATTATATTTATTAAATTTATTGCTTGATCCAGGCCAAGATTCTTTATAAAGCCACTCCTTTCTCAGAAGATGAGCGTGAAAATATAAAGTTGAAGATTCAGAGCAATGTGTATGGCTATCTTGGTATACTCCTTGAGGGTCGTGAGAGATTTGAAGATGAAAGCCTGATTGAAATGAGAAAAAGGAAGTCTTGTCATAAATCTGACTCCATAGGTATTTATTCTTTAGTCCAGAATTTATTATGGCAAAAATGTCTAGGGCTTACTCTTGCTGTGACTATATTGGCATCAGTATGTTGTTTATAAAATGTGCTATTATGTGTCTGAGGAGAGTTTCTGGTTAACCAACAGGGAATACTGATGAAAATGATGACAAAACAATCTATTCTATTGGAACAAGGTTGAAAGCGTTCTCCGATTGGCTTCTCAAAACTATGGTGGCAGGTAATTTGGAAGCCATTTTTCCAGCTGCTACTCGTGAATATGCACCTTTGGTGGAGGAGTTGTGGAATGATGCAGCCATTCAGGCCACATACAAGCGGAGAAGTGAATTGGAAATGCTACCTAGTGTTGCTAGTTATTTCTTGGAGCGGGTGAGATCATGTTTCATGTTCCTTTACTGGGTTTGGCTTTTTAAAAACTTCTGACTGAATTAATAACTTGCTTGCAGTTTAATTGTATGTGACTGAAGGTTGTTAATGTTTGTGCATTTCTAGTAGTTGCTTGTAGCTGGATAATATAGAGGTGCACAAAATCGGAAAAACAGGAAAAGAAGTCTAATTGTAACATACCTTGGGATTGGCTAAAACATGATTATGGTTCTCTGTTAATGCTTGTCAGTTGTATGGCATAAATGTTGGAACTATATCTGATATGGTAATATTGCCTCAGAATCTCAGAGAGAAGGAAAAGGAAAGCAAACAAGCAACAAGGGATGCCATTAAGCAAGAGGAAGTATGCCTGAGCTAATACAAGGAAAAAGCATATTTAGTCTTAGCAGGACCCTCAAAACACTTCTTTCTGGCTAAAATCAACCCCTAACTGGTAGCTGAATCTTAGGAGACAAATAGTTGGAGCATCCAAATCAACCAGCAGAGGAGCATAGACTGCTCCAGCTCCTTGAGAAGCAAGAAACTAGGGTGGTTGTAGGTCAGCTTGGGATTCTTGAACTACCAGACAATTGCATTAGAATCTTTTATGAATAATAGTATGAGAACTACTGAAACCACCTTGAACCAAGCTAAGTGTGGTAACAAAGAATTGTTTAAGGATGTATAATTGACTTCCTGACCATAATTCATGTTATTGCTATATTAAGAAAAAGCTAGGATTTAATTTTTTAAGCTGATAATTTTTTAAATATTCAGATTTCATGGTAAGATTTTGAATGGTCATATAGGCCAAGAGCATTGAGAAGAAATAAGGATGAGGAACATTTTCCCTTTCCATGTGGAAAATAATAATAACAAAAAGAAGTGAGGTCTATCACTGTAAAATAGGAGACCTTACAGCTCACTAGAATTCAGCTCATTTTGCTATACACACTCGACCTCAGCTTGTTTAGGCCAATGAAACAGGTCAAGCAGCTACTGGATACTTGGTTTGTGTACCAGCCATTTCATCAAGCTGTCAAGCTACCTCAACCAGGATAATAGCATAGTTTGTGTCCTGCCATTTGGTTTTTATTTTTATTTCTTCCTGTTTTTGTGTTTTTTGTTACCCTTGCAGTTTAGTGATGATTATGACAAACTTTTGAAGTTTATTTTTAATATTTCTGGATTTTTTTTTTCCTGGTTAGGCTGTTGATATATTGAGAACAGACTATGAACCCTCAGATGTGGACATCCTATATGCCGAGGGGGTTACTTCATCCAATGGGCTTGCTTGTGTGGACTTCTCATTTCCACAGTCAGAACCTGGTGATGATATTGATACAACTGATCTGCATGATTCTCTGCTTAGGTAAGTATCACTTGTTACATGTTTGTTGCATGTGTAGAAGTACCTTGCACTTTAAGTGGTCCTGTGCCTCTCTCATCATAGCTGTTTCCAAATACCTATATCCTGTAACTTCTGTTATAGTGTGTGTCTGGAGCTCAGTTTCTGATAAACAGAAGACCCCGGGGTGCAAATGCAGTGCTGTCCCATTTAGCCCTGTCAGATTCCATTCTACAAAAAGGGAGTTTTTGGCTTTAACGACCAATAAAGAGGAGGAGCAGTCAATGCATGAAAAGCTGCTCATGTTTGATATTTGAAGAAAAAAATAACACATCTTGGGTGGTGCATTTTTATCCAAAGTTTTTATGAATGGATAGAAAAGCACAAATAATTGTGGCCCAAAAAGGATACAGAATTCTTGATATCGAAATAAGGATCATCTTGCAAGGTTCAATATCCTGGTCCAAACAAATAGGGACCTAATCAAGGCTTCGTCCCACCTAGCTAGATTAGTAATCTATTCACTCTGAGTTCTAAGTCAGGTGATGGTAACTGGTAATTAGGTCCCCCTTGGTGACCTCTGGATAACAAAGCAACAGGTGCCTGGTGGTCATGCCTATATATCATTTGGTTATGCGAGTCTTTTAAAATTTTAAGTTGGACCTGTGGCATGTTTTTGGCATGCTTTTAGTGGGGTGGATTTGGCCATTAGAAGGTCCTTACTATGGAAAATTGCGCATGTTTTGACCCAACATGATAGAGTGTACATGTGTAAGTACTGGATATGCTGTATTAATTTGAACCTGTTTGGCTAGAAAGGCCAATCATCTTAGAATGTTGCCTAGGCACAATGAGTATCGTGGAGGATTAGATTAGCACTCTGATTTCCCTCCCTTTTTTTTGGCAGATACCATGCTATGGATTGACAAACTCAAATTCTTCATGCTCTGTAGTTTGATTTACTCTTGATTTCTCATATCTCTGACAATGATGTAAATTTTTGTCAACTTCTAACCAGTATCAATGTCAGTTATCCTTAGCAGTCTGGTCTTTTTTCTGTTCATACTCAGATACCAACTAATTAGAGTACAAGCAAGAGGTCTTGGAGAAAACTGCAAGTGGCTAGAGATGTTTGAAGATGTCCGCATTGTCATATTTTGTGTTTCCTTGAATGATTATGATCAATATTCCTATGATGCGAATGGGTCGTTGGTGAACAAGATGATGCTGAGCCAGAGGTTATTTGAGAGCATTGTTACTCATCCAACTTTTGAGCAGATGGACTTTCTTTTGATACTAAATAAATTTGACCTGTTTGAGGAAAAGATAGAACGGGTTCCACTAACCCAGTGTGACTGGTTTGAAGATTTCCATCCAGTAATCAGCCGTTACCGTCTGAACAGCAACAGTAATAATATCAATAATAGCCCCTCATTGGGTCAGCTAGCTTTCCACTATATTGCTGTAAGGTTCAAGAGACTCTACTCTTCTCTCACTGGCCGGAAGTTGTATGTTTCTCTGGTGAAGGGTTTGAAGCCAAATAGTGTTGATGAAACTTTGAAGTATGCAAGAGAGATTCTGAAATGGGATGAAGAGAGGGCCAACTTCAGCTTGAGCGACTCAGTTTATAGCACTGAGCCAAGCTCCTTCTCTCCTTGAAGTCTAAATCAGAAAGGCTTGTAAATGTGGGTCCTATTCTGGTCTATGTTTATCATTGCCGGTGTATATATTAGGTCATTGTAATGAGCAATAGAAGAGGTTGATAAGCGGCAATTGATTCTGGTATGTTTTGCTGCTGTCCATGAGATATTCCAGCTTTTAAAAGAATGTGAAGACTAATTGAGGTGTCATTCCAAAAGTCCTGCTGCTCATCTGCTATTCAGCATTTGTTGGAGTATTAGCAGATTGCCACACAGATTAGGTGGAACTCTTAAATCTTGTTGTCCTTTTATATGGATGAGAGTATATTTTGATGTTGTGATTTTGTACCATGTTTGTGTAGCTGTGCCACCTTCCAATACAATTCAACAATATTCATTTGTAATATAATATGAAAATGCATCTGATCCAATTATGGAAACCAATCCCTTCCATCCTCTTTGTTGAGTTCTGATTGTGGACGAAGAAAGTATACATGTGAGTGGGCTGGTTGGCCGGCAATGGCGGGCAATGGCTTGGCTCTTAACTGGAGATTTGTTTTTTGCAATAGCAATAGTTGAACTGCATATACCCCTTTTCACCCATTTGTTTACAAGTGGGCTGCCTTTTGGTGCTTCTTCTATATGGAGTCATCCTTCGTCAGGGGCACTAGGGTCTCCTGCCATCTGCTTCCAATGAGGTATGATGCTCTACTCAACATGGTGTAAGTTGCCTTTGAATTGGTATGCCAACTATAGCTTGTCAAATCTCTCGAGTTCCAGGAGAAGGGGGCACTCGAAATTTGAAGGCATATAATGCCTTAGTTAATAACAAGATTCTGGAGGCCTTGGGAGTTGGCACCGAAGTGCCCTACAATAACACCTGGTGCACGACTGGGGTGCAGGTTATATTCTGTGTGACCCAGAAGATGGCTCCCTGCTTCGGTCATAGATCCTGTTTAGAACACTGCTGTGAACATCTGAGACTTCTGCTCGCCCCCTCAAAACAGTTGAACCTTTTTTCAACAAAAGTAAATGATTCAAATGGCGCCAGCCACAGCTTGGTCTTGTGTCGTGTCTCCACTGCACCCTTGGTTTTAGCCCTCCCTAGATCAAACCATGTCATTCTGGTTGTGTTATTTTGTTTTCACCATCCGTCATGCTGAATTTTAGGTTTTCTTAAAATGAGGTCGTATAATTCCACTGGGGCTCAACATTGAGTTTTGAGTAAAAATGATTTCTTTAAAAGGAAAAAAAATTCACGAAGTATTATTTTTTTATTATTATATGCTTTGCATAAAAATTATGATGTGCCATCTGCACCATAGGTGGACAAAACTGGTCTTAGTTGTGATGTTAAACTTACCAGCCTTTGTCGCTTTGTCCATGAGATAAAGATCCACCCTGTGGGATTAAAATTAGCGACTGAGACATCATAAACAACCAACCAAAGACCCAAATGCATATACATCAGCGCTAATATGAAATTCCAACCCAAATGCTCTTTAGTCTTATTTATTTACACTGCACACGCTGTTTGGGCTAGTTAATTGCTCGATTTACTCTCCATAAAGCTTTGAATTAAGATGTGGACTAAGGAGAACCTCAAGCGGGGTAGCTCTCAAATTTGTTAGACCAAAGCTTTCAGTCATCCACGGCTTCATCTAATGGCATCTCTACTTGATAATTATGTAGCAACCTTTGTAGACCAAGAGATATCCCTGGGCATGATCGTCTACCAGAGCCTGAGAGCCAAAGGGAATGAGCTCAGAGTACTGACCCTCCCGGTAAATTTTCAATGAATTCACCATAATGTGTGTGCCTGCTGAGCTGCTGTAGCGATCTACAAGTGTGCAGGTCCCCCATCGTGGCATGATGGGCGATGATTGAGCTAGGTGGATGAAGACGCAGTGTATCCTTGAGGTAAACAAAGTTCTTGACATCTGATCCATCCACATGCTGTCCTTTTTCTACACATGGCGGTTGTTAGAGTAGTAAAGTTAAGGCCCAAGAGAGAGCGGTTGCGGCAGTGCCACCTCCTGCTCGAATAAGTTTCTGCCAAAACATGAGTTTGCCATTAGCATGCATCGGAAGGTAGAAATGGAATGGGCACCCTCTATGCATGTTAATTGAGGTTTGATCAGATGTGGATTAATACTAGTTACATATATGGCAATTTTCATCATATGAAGGATCAAAGCCAGACAATGACAAATAAAAATATAATCACTCACTCTCCCTCACTTAGTCACTCCAATCCCTTCTCACCTCTCATTCTCCCCCAAATTATTGATACTTCACCCTCCCATGTGGCTCGCATCCTACACAGCTAAGAACACTAACCAAACAAATGAAACATTTTCGACATGTTATTAAGAACCCCTCTTTCATTTTGTGTCTCTCTCCTTCTCGCACCTTCAAAATGAAGTCTTCTTGTTGATTTCTTCATTTTTTTAAACAATGGGTTGAATTCGTGGCTTCTTCGAATGGTTTATCCCAGGCACAAAATTCTGGAAGCTGCAACCAATTTCATATCACTTTGCATACAGTCATATTTGCAGTTGTGGATGAACTCACCTCTTCACTGGGTTATTAAATTCCCAATCAGTACTAAAGTACTATTTACGTTTTGACCTCTGCTTTTTACCTAGCCTAGGATGTTTTCTTTGGTGGGGTTGTGTTCGAGGATAGTGTAATTGAATTTTGAAGTCCTGCATGTTTCAGTTTGATATTTTATAGAATTCGAATGGTTGGGTGGGTCTCAGGCTCCATTTGATTTACTGGTGAATAAAACCTTGGAAAAGAGAGGTACTGATTCTTTTGGATGGGGCAGTATCCCCATGTAATTTAAGCATCTGTATGTAATGCGACAGAGCAAGGGGGGTTGTCAGTCTACTAGGCTTAATATCCTTTCTGAAGAGATGAGTTGAATCTGTTGATTAAAACATTGGAAGTTGCAGGAATCCGTGTTCCGGAGTACATGGTAGCTACAGTGAGTCACGCTTATTATAGAGGCAGCCACCTGTGCTATTTTACCCGAACATCCAATGCTTTAATATGCTCTGTTCTAACTTGACCTTGGAACCTACATGCAGTTCTTTTCCTAAGACATACTGTTGCCGGGGCCACATTCAGGAGAATAAATCCTAGATTATGTTGATGCAGTATGTTTTCAATTGACATGGGCATCTGTTATATTGACAGGCAAATTCTGGTAACCGATTTAGCAGTTGAGGCAATAATTCAGTCCCTCGTTTTGATTGGTGTTACTATACCAGTAGTTGAAGATGATTGAATGTTAATTTAGGCAAGATCACAGGTTTGGACGTCCTATGAAGAATGAGTAATTTTCGATGTTTTATGCTACATTAGATGCCAAATGAATATAGTTGTCCCGTACATGGATTTAGTATGCTTTTATACAATGTGGTTTTAAGTTTCTGCAACCATTATCAATGATGTTTTGCTTTTCTAACAGCAACCTTAGCTTGCATACCTGGTCCAAGTTTCTGATGTTATACCACTGAATAAGTTTAACTCAGCAGCCTTTGTTTGTAAGAGTGTGGACATGATCTTTTTCTCCAATGAAAAAAATTAGAAAAATGAGTGAATCCATTCTGTTGAATGAATGAGTTTATCATAAGGGAGGGCACCCCTCGAATCGCTAATATGTTTTAGAGAAAATTTATACATGTGATATATGTGAAACAATTGCATGATGACTTTATAAACTTTCTTGATTGGTTATGTTTTCAAGGGATAATGATCTAGCTTCCCTGAGTAAAAACAAGAGATTGATTCATATGCATCATAAAGAACCAACCGATCAAATGCATATACATCACTACTAATCTTAATTTGCATCCCACAGAACACCTCATGTGATGGTCTAAAGCCTTATTTATTTACTTTGTACATGCTACTTTTGCTATTCGATTACTCCAATCTACTGTCTGTAAAGCTCTACTTTGAGGCGTGGACTAAGGAGAACTTCAAGTGGGGTTGCTTTCAAATTTGTTATACCCAAGCTTTCAGTCATGTCCACGTCTTCGTCTGATGGCTTTGTTACTTCATAACTATGTAGCAAGCTAGCCAGGGCGAAATGCACCACTTGTAGAGCAAGTGATATTCCCGGGCATGATCGTCTACCAGAGCCAAAAGGGATAAGTTCAAAATACTGTCCTCTCACATCTGTGTCCTTATGGCTTGTCATAAACCTCTCTGGCTGAAACTCTTCTGGGTTGCACCACACACGCTCATCATGGTGAATTTTCCATGCATTCACCATAATTTGTGTGCCAGCTGAAACGTTATAGCCAGCTGCAAGGGTGCAATCTTCCATTGCTGCATGAAGACTGATGATCGGGCTAGCTGGATAAAGACGCAGCGTTTCCTTGATTATAGCCTGGAGGTATACAAGGTTTTTGACATCTGATTCATCCACCTCCCGGTCCTTGCCAACTTGGATGTCCAACTCAGCCTGAGCTTTTTTCAACACATGGGGGTGGTTGAGTAGGAGAGATAGGGCCCAAGTAAGAGTGACCTTCGTGGTGTCACTTCCTGCTAAGATGAGATTCTGCCAAGGGAAGGTAGAGTTTGGGTCACACCCTCTATGTTATTAAACTTTGGTCAAATGTTGAGATTACTAGGAACAGAAAGAACAAGACTGATGACATTAAAGATCAAAAACACATAATGATAATAAACAAAAATAAAATCAGAACCTTCTGTTGTTGAATCTAGATTATTGGAAAGAGAACTTATCTGTAATTGCTGCTGTATGAAGCAATTGGACGATGAGGATGGGCATGGGGATTTTCTATTGTCATTTCCTTAAGTACTACTGTCTCATTTAGAAAAGTTAGTTAATTGCTCTTACATACTTGTTCCAACAAGTTTGTGCAGTGCTAGATTCAATGAACGCACTAATTTAGTAATTTTAGATGTTTTTGGTTAGCAGATCAGTGTGGCCAAAAAGTACATATGCATGCCAAAATTTGGTTTCCGTTGGTGGTTTGAAACAGAGACATCTGAGGGACTGCCAAGTGAAATGCATGTTTTTGCCATCAACATGATAAATTTGGGGACAATTTTGTCAGTCTAGTAGGTATAGTACTTACCAGGCAAGTAGCCTTGTTAACGGTATCTGCATCAAAACCAGAAAAGTTGACATCTTCGAGAACTGTCAGCATCACATCCATAAAATCTTGATCATCCTTGCCTTCCCCACCCAACAATCTCTTCTCTTTATGCTCCTGCAGCCACCCTCCAAAGAGACTGTCCAGTTCTTTAGCAGTTCTCTTCATGGCTTTCTTATGTCCTTTCAAGTCCAACCAACTGAGAAATGGTATTGCATCTGACAACACAAATACCCCAAACAGATGCGCAAAATCCCTGATCACTTTTTGACAGGTTCGTCCCTCTCCTTCCTTGGTATCAGCACCAGCGCCGAAATAGCGCTTCCCTCCCACCAATCTCACCGCCAAATTAAGTGTCAAATCTCCAAACCATCGCTTCATATCCACAAATACTCTGCCATCCGTGCCTCTCTCACTAATCCACATCTCATAGAGTTCTCTTATTGAAGTCCTCACCTCTGAAGCACGTATGTGCTTGAGCATGTCGAGTCTGTGATTTGATAGAAGCTCGATTGTGACTATTTTGCGCATCTCACGCCAGTAAGATCCATAAGGAGCAAAGCCAAACATAGCGAAGTCATAGCCCAGTATTTTTGATGCAGTGATGTTTGGTCGTGTGGAGAAGACTCTGTCATGAGTAGTGAAACACTCTCTAGCCATTTCACTGCTACTCAAAACTAAAATCTCATTCAATCCAAGCCTTATAGTGAAAACTGGTCCATACTTGTCGGCCATGGCTCCCAGTGTCTTGTGGGTCAGCTGCTGAGCACCAAGGAGGTGCAGGTGACCGATGATAGGCCAAGCCCCACCTGCTCGAGGAGCGGTGCATCTTTTTGCATTAGAAGCAGCTTTGATTTTTAATAGATAAAAGCAGATGGAAATCACCACTACAAGGAGGCTGGAAAACAGAGGCAAGAGGAATCGGAGAAGGGTTTCCATCAGAGTTGAAGTAGCTAGATGGGTTCAACTGCATGTAAGTTTGTGCCTTGGTGAAAGTTCTCTTTAGTGTTATCATGAGGTAGTCATTGACTTCAAAGAAATAAGATGAGTTAACTCGTCATACATGCGGAATGAGATAGCTGATTTGGTCTCTCCGAAAAATTGATTTGACTTGCCAAGAGCCTAAATTCAACCATAGAATCAAGTTAGATTTAGCTTATTTCTTGTGCTACGTTCCTTGTAATCCAAAAATTCCAATCTCCTAAGCCTAGTCTGTTGCAATTGTCGTTTGATATGAAAAAAATCAATCACCATGGACCATCTACTTCACTAATATGCCAAGACATACAAGCAAGTGAAAAAAATCGGGTGAAATTGAAGTTTGTTGATCTACATCTTCCCTTTCGAACCCTTTTTGCATAAAATGCAATTAGAACTTGACGAGTTGTGAGAGTGCAGTCCTCTATGGCACCAGACCGACCACAAAGCTTGGTGATTGGGTCGGGTGGAAAAAGCCGCAAGGTTTCCTTGACAACACAACCTGGAGACGCTTTTTTAACCATCTGATTCATCCACATGCCTGTCCTTTCAAACATGGGTGTCAGCTTATCTTGGAACTTCTTCAATACATGGGGTTTATTGAGTAATAAATATAGCAGCCATGTTGGATTGACCAGCAAGATCCTGCCTAACATGACTCATCAGGATGCATGAACAAGAGGCTTGGTGTCCGCATTATTGAAGTCAAGGATAAGAACCCCGTAACAATAGTTCCAAAAAAACGGCTTTCCTAGGTGTCGTTTAGAGGGAGAATTCTACGGTCCGTCATGAGTAGGTAATAAAAAAATGAAAAAAAACAAAAGAAAGGGTTTTGTAAGAGTCGTTTAGTGTGAGAATTCCACGGTACCACATGGGTAGCTAACCGGGAATTGCTTTGCAGCATTTAATATATAAGATGAGATCTTGATTATCCATTTTAATAACTTTTATTTAATCGATCTTTTACTATAACTTTTATCCAATCTTTATATTTCATTAAATAATATGTGGAGGTATGGTATCAAAAATTAGAGTCAATGATAATGATTTTATCTTTTTACTTATGTTTCTAATATGATCGTGATTTTAACATTTTTCTTAGTTAAAATATTTAATTTTTTATTTATATAAAATAAAAAATAAAATATGTATTTTCATAAGAATTGTATTTAATTTTTTAAGGACACTTTAAATAAATAATAATAATAAATAATAAATAATTAGTGAGAGAAAATTTAATTAGGCGCATGGTACCATAAGTGGAAGCACCATACATCTTTATTATAAGTTAGATCTTGTGTTTAAATATTGTGCGTCTAAACCTTATAAATGAGATAACATTTTTATTTAAGAAAATTTCATTGATGTGTAAAAAGAGTATCACCGATTTCTATAGAATGTACTACCCTTTTTTTGGGTTAATGTTAGGGTTAGTACCACCCATTATATACTCAACATCAACTATAATAAAGTAATAATGTGAAATGTATAAGTATTATTCCATTTAAACACCTTGCGTTTAATTCTTGGAAATAAAGCATCACTTTTATTTAAAAAAGTATGAAAGTATACTAATATTTACGAGATGTATCACCTATAAAGAATGATGCATCGTCCTTTTTTAGATTAAGATCAGGGTTGGTATTGCCAATTACATACTCAATGTTGATCATAATAAATAAATAATGTGAAATATGTGAGTATTATTGTATTTAAATACCCATACTCTAGAAAATTATGGGTACAAAATTCGAGTAGTGCCCAATTTATGAGATGTGCAAGTGAGAGTTTTTGGATACGCAACTTAAATTGCATTATGCTTTGAGGTGCACCAATTTAATACTTTAGAAGGGTATGCTATTTTTTCCTTACACACTTATGAGTACACTATTTTTTCTTGACGCACTTAAAAGGTGCGTAACTTTAATATGCAAAAATTTTAATTTCCAATAAAATTTTAAATAAAACTAATATAAATTATTAAATACAATTTTTATCAAAAATATGTTTTATTTTTTATTTTATATAAATAAAACATTAAAAAATTTAACCAAGAAAAAGGTTATAACCTTCGTCAAATTTTTATTTTATATAAATAAATAAAATCATTCATTTTAACCAAATAAAAAGTTAGAATTATAATGGAAGATGCAGAAATTCTTTTCAGGATTTCAATACAAGATGGTACCACAATTGAGAACAAAATGGATGAGAAATTTGTGTAATTATACACTAAGAGACAAAATTTTGCCTTTTAAAAATTTTACTTTTTATTTTTTAAATTCAGTGAATTTTGGAAAAAATAAACCATATTTCATACACTATAATATTGATGTTCAGACCCTTCCAAAAATACCCTCTTACACTTTGATATCTCTCCAAATTGGATAGGTTATTTGTCCATCTAAGCCAATGACATGGCTTACTTACATGTCACCTGCCAACCAGACTCTCCACGTGATTGATTTTTTTTTAAATATTTACTAAAATAAAACAACAAAATAGATAGGGAGATTTACCCGAAATCTCATCTTCTGTATTGAACCAAACCCCCAAATCCCTTCTTCTCTCTTGAACCAAACCCCCCAAATCCTTTCTTCTCTCTTCAACGGTACCAAACCCCAAAATCCGTTCTTCTCTCTTGAACCAAACCCCAAATCCCTTCTTGTCTCTTGAACCAAACCCTAACTCCAAAAACCCATATTATTTCACCTTCTTTCACAGCCACAATTTGGGAGCTGGCACTGAAAACAGAGAGGTGGCCCGAGCTGAGAGGAGCTTTCGCAGGTACGAATGTAATGAATTTATGAGTTTATTTGGGTTCATATCGTTGCTTGTTGAGATCGGATCTAGCCTTCCTCATTTCTGTAACTGTTACTTGAGACCAAGGATTGAAATGTCGAAAAATTTCGGTGATATTTCGGGGAAATATCGCTTATCAGCCGACTCCGACACAATATTCGTCACTAATTTTTTTAAAATAGCGGCGATATTTCAGTATTTATCGGTATTTTTAACGATTTTCCGAAAATTTCCCGATATTTCCTACCAGTCCAGCCCGTGCACAGGATACAAAATCCGGGAAATTTACCGATGTTATTTGGTAATCTGATCATGATTTGCAGGCAAAGGTTGTGTTTTTCAGCCTGGCTCAAAAATCATGGATTTAGGGTTCGTGAAATTTAAATCCAATGGCACAAAAGCAAAGAGACCTCTAGAACAGATCCAGAAAACACAGCACAAAAAAAAAAAAAGCAATTTTTTTGGTTTTCGTTGGGAGTATTGCATGGATTTTCTCGGAAATCAAACGATGATGAATTTTCCCGGAAATCGAATGGGGGATGGATTTTCTTGGGAATCAAACGGGGGTTGAAAAAAAATAATAAAAACATGATTAGATTAGTACCTGCGAGGATTGAGAGTGGCAGAGGAAAATAGGGCATTTTGCGGGATTGTCTCGTCGGGAGAGCAAATTCGGCAAAGGGCTTGATGCCCGAGTGAGAGAAGTGGGTGGCGCTTTTGTTTTTTAGATTTAGAAGAGATAAATAAAAAGGAAACAAATCATAAGAACAATTTTCCTTTCTCTATATAAATAATTATTAATTATCCATCTTTATTTTAGTTAAATCAAAATTTCAGTTTTTATGAGTGATATTTTATAAATTAAAATTAATACTCATTAGTTTTTACTTTTGATTGTTATTTTTAAATTATAATACTGTAATCTATATTGATTTGGTTAGATGAGTACGTAAATTTGAGGCATATCATTTGTTTAATTGGTAGACCTACTGAAATGCATATTGTGTGTTTTTATTTGGACAGTGGGTTTCATAGTGAGTGACCCTATATATAACAAGTTCACCCTTATTGATAACCATATTATTGAGAGGTTAGAGGAAACTGATCTCAATGATTTTCATGTACATGATATAACAAAATGTTTCACATTTCTTTGTTAATATATGTTATATTTGTGTAACAATTATGATGAATGTATATAGGAACACTATATTGGTGTTCCCATGTCTTTAACATTTGATTAATTTATTAATGAATTATGGTTGTTTAATGCAGTGATACTATGAATAGACGGTGTCATTGTTCTGGTCGTAGATTCCTCTCTGGAATCCATTTGCTCTCAGAAGTGAAGAAGGATGTAATAAGAGAACTTGGTTTTGGTGGGCTATTGCAATTAGGTTGTAAGGAGGTTAATTTAGATTTATGTTTTTGGTTGATAAAAAACACAAACATTGTTTATTCCCGACTCGAGTTATTTGGGGGTAAGAAGGTCTCTTTGACATGTCATGATGTGGGGATCACCATGGGCATTCCACATAGTGGAAGGAAGTTAATTGTTGATAAGGGAACTGTTAAAGCTAGTCAAATGCCGAGTTTGCATGATATAGAGTCAATGATGGTTGACATCGATGATATTGAGGAATTTAAGCGGGTCTTCTTGATTTTCGCGTGTGCAACCTTATTGGCACCCACATCTCGTTTGGAAGGTAGTCACTCGTTATGGTATACACCCCGAGAGCAGTTACTTGGGAACATAAATTGGGGAGAATTTGTCTTAGAATTTTTGATTCAAGGTATACATGAACATAGAAGGAAGGAAAGTGTTTGGATTAAAGGGTGTTTGATGTTTCTACAGGTAACTTTTTGTCTTATTTATAAGTATATGTTCAAGTATTAGATATTTAATAATAATTATATACTATGTTGGTCATGATGTTACCACTAATTATGCCTTATATAATGCAACAGATATTCTACTTTTCAATATCTAATTTTCCAATCATGTATGTGGAACTTACCACTCCTCGCATTGCTGCATGGAATGATTTTTTGGTCAAGCAACGCATAAAGTTGGAGTTGGAAATGCTTGGAGGATTTGGTAAAGTTGAGGTATAATTAGCTTTTAGTTTTATTAAAATAGTTGATTATCATTGTAATTACATTATTGGGATGATAATTCACATGTTTTGCAATGATAGTTGGTTAGCACATCGGCGGAGCAAGATGAAACAGGAAAAAATAAGGCTCCTACAGTTGATGACTCAGTTAACCCAAATGAGACTGAAGATTTTGATGTAATCCTTCATACCTAATGACTATGAATAGTAGCTTATATTAAGTCTCAATTTAAATATATGTCATTTAATATTCCTTCATTATGTTTGACTTAGGTTATTTGTGCTCGCATGGAGGCAACACAACGTCAAATCATCGATGCACAAAGTCATCTTAATAGTCTTTTTGCATCATACAATCGAGACATGAATGTGTTGAGGACTCGTTTTACCTCTTCATACTATCGCACCAATGAAGGCCAACCGTCAAATTGTCATGGACATGTTAATGAAAGTGGTGCACCATTTGATACAAATCATCCACAAAATTCACCTGTTCATTTTGTTGGTCAAAGAAGATCTTTTGAAGATGACCTTGGATGTACATATGAAGGGGTGTCTTCATCGTCTTCAACTGTTGATGCTAAACATATATATACACGTGCAAATCGGTCACTAAATTGAAACATGTTTGTCAAGTCTTTATCATTTTTCAATAGTTGAAGTGTATATAAATCAAACAGGAGAGTATATGAAAATGTTGGTCCCACTATATTGATGTTCATTTTCCCACAAATCCTTGAAACAAAATCATTATATGTCATTGATTGTTCTAAACTTAGACCCTCTCGTCCTTCACCCATATATTCCACATTGCCATGTTCATCCCTTATTAGTTCTCCTTCAATGTGCAGATGATAATAAATTGTATTGCTTGGATCTATTTAAATGCTACTCGATCATGTGCAGCTCCTATTTAGAAGCATGAACCTTTAGTCAAGTTGAAACAATTAACTAATTTCTTAATAACACTGCCTAAACCAACTTACTAATAACAAAATCGATTATCACGTCTATGACCATCATATATTAATACATTGTTCATCTTTGAAACTTTACAAATGAGCTTCATTTACATTTCATGGTCTACAATTAATGGTATAAATATAGACATGCATAATGTATACTTAACATTAAGCAATGCAATTATTCTATTTTATTTGGTAGTAATTTGCTATGTTATATAAGTTAGGGAGTGAACCTCTCAATTCATGGGTCAACCATTATTTTGGTAACTCTTCAAGCCAAATTGTGCTAATGTCACTATCTTCGGGCCAGCCCCTCAAACGAGTCTTCCTTTATTTTGCCCATTGCCTAAATTAAACCACAACAATGTTTACAATTAAGGGTCTACCTCCAAATAAATGGGTCAGCCTTTATTTTCCCCACTGCCCAGATTAAACCACAATAATATTTACAACTAAGGGTCTACCTCCAAACAAATGGGTTAGCCTTTATTTTGCCCACTGCCCAGATTAAACTACAACAATGTTTACAATTAAGGGCCTACCTCCAAACAAATGGGTCAGCCTTTATTTTCCCCTTTGCCCAGATTAAACCACAGCAATGTTTACAAGTAAAGGCCTACCTCCAAACAAATGAGTCAGCCTTTAATTCACTTACTGCAACCTCTTACGAAAATAATAATTTCATCCAAATGTCATTACTGAATTATGGGTAGCCCCTTCATCCAAGGGTAGACCCCTTCTATGACCACTACACACATAAATAAAACAAATTTCATAGTTGTGGCTGTGACCATCAAATTTGAACCTAAGACTCCACTACTATTTTCCCTAATTCCCACATAAATTCATGTCCACTTTATTACATTTGTTTTATTTTCTTCTTCAATTCAACCCTCATTCATTACAAATTCAAAACTTTTATGAAGAAATTTATCTAAACTTTACTCCCAATCATTTTTAAAATTTATACTCATCTACTCATGACTAAACATGAATTCTTTTCCCATACATTAGATTCACTAATTAACAACTATAAAAAATCACTCAAATTACTCATTTTGGAATCCCATATAAACAACATTAAACAACAAAATATCTCGAATCTCATATAAACAACATTAAACAACAAATTGTTTGAACATTCCTAAAAATTGTATTCCTTTCTCATGCAATAATCATATTTTTCTTCTCTTTTCCGTATTCTTCCCAACAATCACATACAACACAAACACAACAATTCAGAAAATAAAACAAAATCAATATAGCTTACCACCATCTCATTTTCCAATCATTTATCAAAATTTTAAACTATATTTCATTTCAAATAAACCCTAAATAAATTAAAATATAAATTTAGATACAATATTAATGAACATTGAACATGTAGAAATATGTAATATAATCAAGTTTAAATCACAAAATTGCACACATCATATAACTATGACATTATTCAAATTTTAAAGAATCCAAATGACAAATCAAAATATAAAGTTATTACAAAATTTAATAAAATACATATATCACTTGGAAAAACCCTTGCTTTAAAAGCTAAATCCACTACAATATTTTTATTCTTCATTCAATCGTTCTCTCACTTGCTTTCTTTCTCTTTTTTCAATGTAAAAACAAAATAGGAAGTACAACAAGGAGAAAAATGACTGTCGGTGCTCAAATGAGAAGAAGGAAATGAGTTTTTTGTCTACCTAGCCTTTGTTAGGGGGTTCACACTTGGACTTTTATTTCAGATTGATATTTGGTGGGAAAATGACGATGTCGTCTTCCTTATGGTGTTGAAGGAGAAACAAAATAAGAGATCAAGTTTGAAGGTTCATTTGGGGTTGATAGGTTATCGCGATTTGAGAACCTACCAGATTTTTTATGGATCTTTTTGCCTTGTGATGGGTTGTGCCTGTGAACAAAGAAGAAAGAACATGAGTTGTTGATACTAGGGTTTGGTTGCAGACAGAAGAAGACATTTGGGGGTAAATATTTTTTACAAAATCAATCCATGTGAAATGTCGAGTTGGCTGGTGACATGTAAATGAGTAATTTTATTGACTTAAGTGGACAACTAATTTGGACCTTACTTATGTGACTTCTCCAAATAACTTATCCAACTAGGAGAGATGTCAAGGTGTAAGACAGTATTTTAGGAAGGGCCTCAATATCACTATTATAGTGTATGAAAGATGATTTATTTTCTCCAAAATTTAATAAATTTAAAAAGTAAAAAATAAAAAGTAAAGTTTCTAACAAGTAAAATTTTACACCTTAATGTATGATTACACAAATTTCCCGAAATGAATTGGCTTGTCTCTGCTTTTGCAATTACGTCTCTTAGATGTTTTCAGTTTTGTGCCACTTTGTCAAAAAGAGTTATCTTTGTCAGGCAAAGCTATCAGGTTTACCTATTTGGCCATTTCCCCGAGGTGGTGCTAAGGTTGAGAGTAGTACTTTTTTGGACTATTCAAATTTTGACCTCTCTAATGTTTATGATAAACAGAAAACTAAAAATTCATGATTATAGAGTTTGATTTTTACATAAAAATTTTAAAAATATAAATAATAAAAGAATATGATAAAAATATATTTATTTAATTTATATATATAATAAAAATAAATATTTTATTTAACATAAATTTATAAAATCTTATATCTTAAATGTATAAATTTATACATTATGTATTTATTTCTATATTTATTCAACTAGTTTGCATGTTATTTGGTCGAATCCCCATGCGATTGCAAAGCATATACTAGTCATTACAAAAGCAAGGAGGGTAAGCCACGATCAAATTCACGGTCCCCTGTTGTATCTTTACATGTAGTTTCCTCCTGTGCCCTGAACAACTTCATGTTTTCTTCCTCCCAAAAATTTCTTGTGACAAAAGAAGGTTCTCATGCCATGGATTCAGACCATTTTTACCTCCTGCAGTTGTTCTTTGTCATTTTAATAGCACGAATAACCTGCACATGTATTTCTTTGCTAATTCTACCTCTGCCAAGGATGAACTCAAATACACACTGGTCCCGCCTCCCCAGATTGTTTTCCTTCCAGAATTTTGCCCATCCCTTCACAAGAGAGAGCCGACCATCCTTTCTAGCAGTGAGTCTCATAGGCCACAACCTATCTTTCTGATCACGCATCACCATTTCTTCTTCTAGTTTAATATTATTCTTTTTCAGCACATGTTGAGGAATGTACTGCAACCAGCAACCATGGTATATCACACACCCTCTTTAAAGAACCAAGAGAAATAACAGAATCAAGTGGGCACCATGAGAAAAAAAATGACAAAACTGAGTGCAGATGGTCAATGTAACTAAAATTTCAAAGCATGACTAAAACGAGGATATGGATAGAAATCTGGAATATATCTTACATTGCATTTGTAAAAATAACCTCACATAAACTAAAATAATTGCAGTGCCAATGACTGTAGAGTTGTTACCAGAACAATAGAAGACAATTCCCTCTGATTGGGTTTCAAAAGAGCGCTCACACTTTATGTCAAAAATCTCATTCAAAATGCATTGAATAAATGATTCCCAAAACTCAATAACTATTTTTACAAGTTTCCCAAAAGTTTGTAAATCAGCACTACCAGTACAGGCACTCCTACAATAATGTTCAAAGAACAGAAATGAAACTGCACAATACATAAAAAACTTCCCAACTTCATATGGGGTGCATTCACATAAATAAGTACTGACAATCAGTTGTTCTCTAATTACAGTGGGCTTTGACAAAAAGAACCTGGAATAAAATACAGAGGGCCCCTATCAGAAAAAGTCATCCATATAAACTAGGCCTAACCAACATAAAATTATCGTGCTCTGATAGCCAGTGCTGAAAGATGCAGAACAGGTTCAGCTAAGTTCACAAAGTCTCCGGGAATACCCAATAAATTACCAAATGCATCTATTGGGAATCCCCAGTCCTTGGCATTATGAAATATATTTCTCCTAATAAAATGTTACTGTTTTCCCTTCTAGTAATTGATGATTGGAGGGATTGAATCCAATTTCTCCAATGGTATTAAGATAATGAGAACAAAGGATGGAGGCTTTTCTGTTTTTTCTCTCTTTTTTATTTTTATTTATTTATCTTTTGATAGACAAGCAGAAACTCAGATTAAAAACACCTAACACCAAGCATGGAGGCTTTCAGTCAGAAAACTGCATCATCCTTGGCATACGTGCCTCTTTTACTTTCATAATGAAGAGTAGAAAATTATTCCAAGATCTACATTTGTTCAAATTCAACTTTACCTATTGGAGTTCCAAAGTTGGAACTTTTCCATAGGTAAGTTCCATGTATATTACCCAAACTCTTGGCAGCTTGAAATATACATAGAGAGGCACTCTTATAATTTAGAATGATATCAACCTCTGCTAACCACTTTTGGTAAAAATGACAAAAAAAAAAAAAAAAAAACCCACACGGAATGCCCCTATGGTTTAATTTTCATTCTGACTCAATTTGACTCATTATTTTCAAAGTTTGAATTAATTTCTCATAGTTTTCTCCAATGGAATTCAGTTCTAGACTGACTACTTCAGTTAAGAGCTAAATGAAACTCAACTACTGCACTACTAATTTAAGTGAATAATTGTCCTTCTGATAATGGAATAAAAAAATTCATCAAGCAAACAGAAACAGGGAATGTCCCTACTTAATATGTTTTAGGCCATCATATATCAGACTCCTATTTCCAAGCTATATCATTGTTCTTGTTCTTCAAAGCTATAAATTTCCCAAAGACATGCAGTGATTCCATCTAGAATTGCTCCAATTAAAATTTAAAGGAATCTCCACACAGATAACCAACTAACTCAATTGAACAATAGATACCAAATGTTTCCTTCTGAGAAACCAATCCATTCCTAATCCATTCCCCTTGGACAAAAATAAATAAATAAATAAATAATCATGAAGCCTCCAGATCAATGACATTGTTCTCACACCTGTTAACCTTATTTTGAATAACCCCTTTGAAACACACTTTCCTAGACAATTAGAACCATAGCTACAAACCATATCGTGTATCCTATGTATCCAATCATGGATTGTATCCCATGTATCGTAGCATGTATCATATGCATGATATCTTGGATTGTATCATGTATTGTGACTCTTGAAACTCATAATTAAAATCACAAGGCACTTCTGTGCACGAGTATCTTTAACACCAGAGTTACACCAACTCTTCTATCTTCAACTTCCACAATCTTGTCAAGTGAACCGGGTGTGGCGTCCAGATCTTTCTCTTCCTATGAATGTGCTGAGGAAGAAAAAGAAAAATTCAACATGTCTTGGAGACTCTTTGTGTTAGCTGTTCTGCTCGTGGGATAGTAATATGTCCTTTCCCTTTAATCATATTTTGCCCATATTCATCTGAGATCCAGACTTCCTAAACATGCAGGTTACTTCCTGCTCAAGAGTTTCATCTCATCCAAACTCGAAACTTCCACCTGCTCCTTTCAATCCTAGCAAATGATGGTGACATTTAGTTGTTGCTCTTTCTATTGAGGTTGCTTCAATGTGAGGAAGCAGATTCAGATGAAACTGAAAGGGGCACCTTTCCATCCCCAAATGTCTTCAGCTTCCATATTAAATCCAAATTTAACAATCATCAAGGGCCTACACTCTTCCTCCAAAGACTTCATCAAGGTGGCTGGATACTATTTAATGGTCTTTCCAACAAGAGGAATCAGATTTTACAAACAATACTGAACTGTCGAAAATTTCTTATCTTATTATTAGTAGTATTATCATTTAATTTACTGGCATCATTAAGTAATACTATGATTACAATTAATTTATGGTCATTCCAATGAAAACAAAATGCAAGAGTTATAAATGGGTAGATTGTAGGATACACAAACTAAGAACTCACCAAATTGTATCGTGATGAACGACCAATGAAAGTAATAAAATGTGGATTCTTTGGTTTGACAAAGGTTGCTGCTTCAGGCCTCATACACATCACTGAATTCATTGCAGCAATTCTTCGTGATTTACGTCGACCTACTTCCAGAGAACCTGTAAATACAAGTGATAAAAAAATGGAAAAATAAAAAAGAAAGAAAAACTGGAAATCAATGTTAAACAACTAGCCACCTGAATTTTCAGTTCTGTCAATGCCAAATTCCAGCTGCAATTGCTTGTAACCATGTGGGGGCTTAGTCAGCTCTTCTTCAGTCTCTTCTTCGGTCTCTTCTTCTTTCTTCACACATATGGCAAGTTCATCAATATCTGAACTTTCGTCCTTTCTGCATCCATTTCTACCAAAAATTCTGACATCGAACAAAGCCTTTCCATGGTATCTGAAAACTAAGAAGTCCCCTTGTACCACAGAATGACCCCTCACAAATTCTTGCCAACCATTCTTAATAAACACATCCTTTTCAACTTCTTCCAACTCTACATGACAATACTTCCCTCTGATATCTCTGATAATGGCATTGTTTGGTATATTTCCACTGAATTCCTTGACAAAAGCTGGTGGAATGCGCTGCAAAATGGAAAAAGAAATAAATGAATTAACTTTTAATCCTCTGACATTCAATAGTGATAGAAATTCCTGTCCAGTCTATAAAAAATATTTGGATTCACAAGAATATACTCATGTCTTTCTTCTTCAAAACTTCAGTCCAGTGTCACAAACTCTTGGAATTCAGGAATTCTAATCATTGGTTAATTCGGTCACATATGGGGAAAGAAATGCCCATTTCAATTTGTCCAGGATTCATATGGATATCTCTCTCCTTAATAAACAAGGAAACATAGATTTAAAGCCCCATAAACACAACATGCATCATTTTTTCAGTAGAGTATTTTCTTCTCAAACAATGTTCAATAGCTGCGTTTTCGGATTTTGTTTTTAAAATTTGTCAAAGATATTTTGGAAATATGAGGAAGCAGTTGCGAAACTGTGACAAGTGAATCTATTTCCCTAAATTAATTCAAAATTTTGATTTAAAAAAAAAAAAATCAATGCGTCAAAATCAAATACCCTTCCAACCAACTCAGAGATGCTCCTTGGATAGAGCTACTTGACATAATATTTTCACATGCAGACCTGTGTTTGGTTCCCGAGGAAACAAAAGAAAAAGAAATATTTTTTTTGAAGTCCTAGTTTAATGTGGCTGCGCTTTTCTGGTACGCAAACAAAGGAAAAAACCTCAACTCAGCCGATTCTTTGTTTTCTTGGGAACCAAACAACAAAAGTTACAAAAGTGTTGAATATTATATTATCTTTTCGATGCTGTTCGTTTCCTCCCGATTCTTGTGAAACAAGCAGCGCGTTTCCAGGTTTTCAGAGCAGCAGTCTTTAATGTCTTAACCCGTATCTTCGTCGACAGTAGAAGGCTCTTTTGTCTTTATACCGAAATAGGAAAACGACAAAAGAGAGAGGGTGTACCAGATGTTGATCGCTGAAATCAGGAATATAAACTTTGAAGAACTCAGGATTCGCATCAGAGAAAGAGACCTTTCTTCCAGGTTTCCCCATCCTTTTTTTCTCTGCTGTTCTGATCAAAGAAGCCCTAGCGGACAGAGAGAGCCACCATTAATACAGAAATCGAGAAACCCTAGAGGTCCACAAAATCCACAACCCAGAATCAGCCTTTCGGGAAAATTTCCTAAAATCCCGCATCTCATTAAAAAATCAAAAACAAAAGGAAAAAAAATCAACAAAATTTTTTAAATTTTAAAAATTATAAAAAAATTATAAAACTGTAAAATTATAAGTAAATAAAATATTTAGACTCTTAATAATTTATTTGCATATAATACTTATAACTAATTTTAAAAACTATTTTCAAAAATTATTTTTGGATAATTCATTTTTCAAACATTTTCAAACAGTCAACAAATCCTGGGCATTGTTTATGCACTTTCAATCCAAAGACATTCAAGCTGCTCGTATAAATGTTAGGGCATTCCGATCCGCATACCAACACCCTCACACAGCTGTAATGGCAGCGGTATTAATTGACGAGGGTGAAGGTTCCAGTGAATAATTCATTCCAGGGCTCGAGGCCAAATGTTGAACACGACACGATAATGGCCGCCATCAATCTGTTGGCAATTGGACTCCCACGATCTATTAAGAAATGACTAATTGGCAGTTGAAAGCAATCAATTTTCTCTGATGATGGCATTATAAATTACATATATATATATAATAGGAGTGTATGTTAATGGGCAGTCTGAAAAACAAAATGACTCTTCTTAGCAGATATAGACCAATATGTTAGGCAAGGCATCTGAAAAATGAAACTTTCAGCACAATGTCATTACTTCCATACATTTCGAAGACACAGACATCTCCTGCTCGCAAAGCATTTTCCTTCACGAAGTCCTCCCAACCTGTAGTGAGCACACAAGACCAGTGTGGGTAGACCAATAGCTTCACAGGCCAAAATCTATCCGATGCCCAAAGCATTGCTTTTCTTGAACTTCCTTTTATATGCGTGCTGCAAAACTGCTTTGGTATCCTCTGTCCAATGAAGATGAGTTTCAAGATATTGTTAGGGATATGATAGTGATGGTAAGGAAACCCAATGTGCATTTTAATTTACATTTATAGTCTTTACCAGATATCCACCATGCAGATAAGTTGACTGCATAACAATTTTGAAGAAAGGATAATTGGAGACGAATTTGCTGGCAGCTTTTAGAGCTCTAGCTTTAACCCAGTTGGGCAACCGGCCCAAGCATGTAGTCCCTTGACTAAACTGCACACCTGCAATCGTTTCTTCGACAGGCTGCTTTAACTTGCCTGCATCAAATCAACCAGATGTGGATTAAGCATAATTTTGGGTGCATGTTAAGAGATGATGTTTTCTAAGAAAACTTACTAGCCTCACATTTTCTTTCATTCCCTTCATGAAGTTGATCTTCTTTCATCTTCAATTCATCACCACCACTTGAACTGTCGGAGTCATAGTCCATTTCATCACAGCTAGAACTATCAGACTTGATATGAATTCCTTCACTTCTCTTGGCTTGGATTTGATCAGCTCCACTCTTATATTCATCTGATTCCTCGGAGCCTCTCTTATCCATTGTTCCCTTTCTAGAACTCTTGAACCTGCCAAATGATCCAGATTTCCCCCTCCCTTTGTAGGAGGCATTTCTCTGTCTCTCTTTGTCCAGTGGCAATGGCGGACCAGTGCCACTTTCACCTCTTTCTCCATTCTCTCTTTTTGCATTTTCTTGTCTTTTATCTCCCTTTGAATGTGGTTCATCATTGCTTGCAGTAGATGCCAAGAGCTCCTTCTCGCAGCAATGTTTTCCATAAATTTTTACTTCAAATTTTGAATTCCCAATATAGTGGAAAACCAGAAAGTCTCCTAGTTCTAAGAAATTATCTTGCACAAATTCTCCCCAACCCTTTTGGAAGAAGAAGCATCGGTCGACCTTTTGTACATAAACACACCATACTTTGCTACCAGGACTCCTCATTATCAAAGACTTGTGAGGTACAACTCCATCAAAATGCTTGACAAAAGCTGGAGGAATTCGCTAGAACACATGGCAGTTTAAAATATAAATGCAACTGAAATATTTCTTAATGAACTTCCAATAAAGTAATTACATTTATATGGCATGAAGAATAGAAAACCTCTCAGCATCAGGGTATTCAGGGTATTAGTAAAAGTCAGGTCCCAAAACATATTTCTAATGGAGATTAATGCTTAGTAAACTGCCTGGAGTGCTCTAGTCAATGTCATTAGCAGCTTGACTTGCTCAAGCTATTCAGCCTATTCTTGCACCAACACTGCTCTAGCATATTTTAAAATATTAAAAAAAAACTTATTACCTCCATATTTCAAGAGTTCCTATATAAAATTGTACACAAAAGTTGCAGTGCATTCAATGTAAGCATAATGAAATTTTGAAGCCCAGAACCCTCGTTCTTTTTTCCTACATTTTCTCAGCAACCAAACAGAGCATAAGATTCAAGTCTTTTACATATTTTCGCTTAACACAATTGACTGGTAGGACTGAGGCTTGTGGTTTGCTTCTTTTTCGACCAAATAAAAACAAAAAAAAAAAAGGAGAAAACATGCATATAAATGGGTGCAAGCAAAAAAACTGACACAGGGAGCCAATTTATCTCCAAAAAAGTGAAGTTTAAGAAAATTTCTCAGTAATGGATGAAGAAAGAGCCGGCATTGATAATAATCTATAAATGTGAGACATTGTATGTAAATATAGTTACCAAATCCTTGGAGAAGTCACCAATCATGACCTTGAAGAAGGAAGGACTCCTTGCAGTAGGGTTTGCCTTCGTAAATCTGCCCATTTCACCTCAAAAAAATTGCTGAGAGACTCCAGAGGAAGCAAAGGAAAGTTGGTATTAGTATAACTATTACACACTCTTGAATACTCTAATTACAGTGGGCTTTGACAAAAAAACCTGGAATAAAATACACAGGGCCCCTATCAGAAAAAGTCATCCATATAAACTAGGCCTAACCAACATAAAATTATCGTGCTTTGATAGCCAGTTCTGAAAGATGCAGAACAGGTTCAGCTAAGTTCACAAAGTCTCCGGGAATACCCAATAAATTACCAAATGCATCTATTAGGAATCCCCAGTCCTTGGCATTATAAAATATATTTCTCCTAATAAAATGTTACTGTTTTCCCTTTCTAGTAATTGATGATTGGAGGGATTGAATCCAATTTCTCCAAATGTATTAAGATAATGAGAACAAAGGATGGACGCTTTTCTTTTGTTTCTTTTTTTTTTATTTTTTTTTTATTTTCTGATAGACAAGCAGAAACTCAGATTAAAAACACCTAACACCAAGCATGGAGGCTTTCATTCAGAAAACTGCATCATCCTTGGCATACGTGCCTCTTTTACTTTCATAATGAAGAGTAGAAAATTATTTCAAGATCTACATTTGTTCAAATTCAACTTTAACTATTGGAGTTCCAAAGTCGGAACTTTTCCATAGGTAAGTTCTATGTATATAACCCAAACTCTTGGTAGCTTGAAATATACATAGAGAGGCACTCTTATAATTTCGAATGATATCAACCTCTGCTAACCAATGTTGGTAAAAATAAAAAAAAATAAAAAAATAAAAAAAATAAAAAAACCACACGGAATGCCCCTTTGGTTTAATTTTCATTCTGACTCAATTTGACTCATTATTTTCAAAGTTTGAATTAATTTCTCGTAGTTTTCTCAAATGGAATTCAGTTCTAGACTGACTACTTCAGTTAAGAGCTAAATGAAACTCAACTACTGCACTACTCATTTAAGTGAATAATTGTCCTTCTGATAACAGAATAAAAAAATTCATCAAGCAAATAGAAACAGGGAATGTCCCTACTTAATATGTTTTAGGCCATCATATATCAGACTCCTATTTCCAAGCTATATCATTGTTCTTCAAAGCTATAAATTTCCCAAAGACATGCAGTGATTCCATCTAGAATTGCTCCACTTAAAAATGTAAAGGAATCTCCACACACAGATAACCAACTAACTCAATTGAACAATAGACACCAAATGTTTCCTTCTGAGAAACCAATCCATTCCCAATCCATTCCCCTTGGACAAAAAAACAAAAAATTAAACATGAAGCCTCTAGATAAATGACATTGTTCTCACACCTGTTAACCTTATTTTGAATAACCCTTTTGAAACACACTTTCCTAGACAATTAGAACCATAGCTACAAACCATATCATGTATCCTATGTATCCAATCATGGATTGTATCCCATGTATCGTATCATGTATCATATGCGTGATATCTTGGATTGTATCATGTATTGTGACTCTTGAAACTCATAATTAAAATCACAAGGCACTTATCTTTAACACCAAAGTTACCACCAACTCTTCCATCTTCAACTTCTACAATCTTGTCAAGTGAACTGGGTGTGGCATCCAGATCTCTCTCTTCCTATGAATGTGCTGAGGAAGAAAAAGAAAAATTCAACATGTCTTGGAGACGGTTTGTGTTAGCTGTTCTGCTCGTGGGATGGTAATCTGTCCTTTCCCTTTAATCATATTTTGCCCATATTCATCTGAGATCCAGACTTCCTAAACATGCAGGTTACTTCCTGCTCAAGAGTTTCATCTCATCCAAACTCGAAACTTCCACCTGCTCCTTTCAATCCTAGCAAATGATGGTGACATTTAGTTGTTGCACCTTCTATTGAGGTTACTTCAATGTGAGGAAGCAGATTCAGATGAAACTGAAAGGGGCACCTTTCCATCCCCGAATGTCTTCAGTTTCCATATTAAATCCAAACTTAACAATCATCAAGGGCCTACACTCTTCCTCCAAAGACTTCATCAAGGTGGCTGGATACTATTTAATGGTCTTTCCAGTAAGAGGAATCAGATTTTACAAACAATACTGAACTGTCGAAAATTTCTTATCTTATTATTAGTAGTATTATCATTTTTTTATTGGCATTATTAAGTAATACTATGATTACAATTAATTTATGGTCATACCAATGAAAACAAAATGCAAGAGTTATAAATGGGTAGATTGTAGGATACAAAAACTAAGAACTCACCAAATTGTATCGTGCTGAACGACCAATGAAAGTAATAAAATGTGGATTCTTTGGTTTGACAAAGGTTGCTGCTTCAGGCCTCATACATTTCACTTAATTCATTGCAGCAATTCTTCGTGATTTACATCGACCAACTTCCAGAGAACCTGTAAATACAAGTGATCAAAAAATGGAAAAATAAAAAGAAAGAAAAACTAGAAATCAATGTTAAACAACTAGCCACCTGAATTTTCAGTTCCGTCAATGCCAAATTCCAGCTGCAACTGCTTGTAACCATGTGGGGGCTTAGTCAGCTCTTCTTCAGTCTCTTCTTCTTTCTTCACACATTTGGCAAGTTCATCAATATCTGAGCTTTCGTCCTTTCTGCATCCATTTCTACCAAAAGTGCAGCTCGTTTCCAGGTTTTCAGAGCAGCAGTCTTTAATGTCTTCACCCGTATCTTCATAACAGTAGAAGGCTCTTTTGTCTTTATACCGAAATAGGAAAACGACAAAAGAGAGAGGGTGTACCAGATGTTGATCGCTGAAATCAGGAATATAAACTTTGAAGAACTCAGGATTCGCATCAGAGAAAGAGACCTTTCTTCCAGGTTTCCCCATCTTTTTTTTTTTTTTCTCCCTCTGCTGTTGTGATCAAAGAAGCCCTAGCGGACAGAGAGACCCACCATTAAAACAGAAATCGAGAAACCCTAGAGGTCCACAAAATCCACAACCCAGAATCAGCCTTTCGGAAAAATTTCCTAAAATCTCACATCTCATTAAAAAATCAAAATCAAAAGTTAAAAAATCAACCAAACTTTTAAAAATTTAAAAATTAAAGAAAAATTATAAAATTGTAAAATTATAAGTAAATAAAATATTTAGACTCTTAATAATTTATTTGCATATAATACTTATAACTATTTTCAAAAATTATTTTTTAAAACATTTTCAAACAGGCAACAAATCCTGGGAATTGTTTATGCACTTTCAATCCAAAGGCATTCGAGCTACTCGTATAAATGTTAGGGCATTCCGATCCGCATACCAACACCCTGATACAGCTGTAATGGCAGCGGTATTAATTGACGAGGGTGAAGGTTCCAGTGAGTAATTCATTCCAGGGCTCGAGGCCAAATGATGAACACGATACGATAATGGGCGCCATCAATCTGTTGGCAATTGGACTCCCACGATCTATTAGGAAATGACTAATTGGCAGTTGAAAGCAATCAATTTTCTCTGTGATAGCACACAATTGTCTTTTGGAACTAGTTATACCATAAATTAAGCTTTATATAAGTTTACCGTTAAAACTCAAGACATAAAGAATGGTGAAAATTTTAAAAAATAATTTTATTTTTTTATTTTTTCAAAAATAATTTTTATTGACTATAAAAAAATATTAATTTAAATTTTATTCTTTTTTAAAACCTCAACAAAATTTAATTTAATTTAATAATTTGACACACTCTATTCCTAAAAAATAAAAATAAATTATTATTATTATTATTATTTAAAAATCAAATATCTTAAAAAATATATTTTTTAGAAATTGTGTATATGAAAAATAATTAAAAATATATCAAAATTAGTTTTTTAAATGATATATTTTTTAAAAAAAAATAGTATTCTAAAAATAATAAATTTTCAGAATAATATTAAAAAAAAATAAAAATAAAAAAATTTGTCAAATATTATAGTAAAAAATACTCAAAATAATTTTAAAAGGTATATTGGTCTTTTCACATTTTATATCTATCCTAATAATTATACAATTTTTATGGGTCAAATCTTAATGTTTGGGCCCAAACCGATTCAAAACACAATTGTCCAATTATAAATTAAATATATATAACAGGATTGCATGTTAATGTGCAGTCTGAAAAACAAAATGACTTTTCTTGGCAGATATAGACCAATATATTAGGCAAGGCATCTGAAAAAGGAAACTTTCAGCACAACGTCATTACTTCCATACATTTCGAAGACACAGACATCTCCTGCCCGCAAAGCATTTTCCTTCACGAAGTCCTCCCAACCTGTAGTGAGCACACAAGACAAGTGTTGGTAGACCAATAGCTTCACAGGCCAAAATCTATCCGATGCCCAAAGCATTGCTTTCCTTGAACTTCCTTTTATATGCGTGCTGGAAAATTGCTTTGGTATCCTCTGTCCAATGAAGATGAGTTTCAAGATATTGTTAGGGATATGAATCATATGATAGTGATGGTAAGGAAACACAATATGCATTTTAATTTACATTTATACAGAGTCTTTACCAGATATCCACCATGCAGATAAGTTGACTGCATAACAATTTTGAAGAAAGGATAATTGGAGACGAATTTGCTGGCAGCTTTTAGAGCTCTAGCTTTAACCTTGAAAGGCAACCGGCCCAAGCATGGCGTCCCTCGACTAAACTGCACACCTGCAATCGTTTCTTCGACGGGCTGCTTTAACTTGCCTGCATCAAATCAACCAGATGTGGATTAAGCATAATTTTGGGTGCATGTTAAGAGATGATGTTTTCTAAGAAAACTTACTAGCCTCACATTTTCTTTCATTCCCTTGATGAAGTTGATCTTCTTTCGTCTTCAATTCATCACCACCACTTGAACTGTCGGAGTCATTGTCCATTTCATCACAGCTAGAACTATCAGACTTGATATGAATTCCTTCACTTCTCTTGGCTTGGATTTGATCAGCTCCACTCTTATATTCATCTGGTTCCTCGGAGCCTCTCTTATCCATTGTTCCCTTTCTAGAACTCTTGAACCTGCCAAATGATCCAGATTTCCCCCTCCCTTTGCAGGAGGCATTTCTCTGTCTCTCTTTGTCCAGTGGCAATGGCGGACCAGTGCCACTTTCACCTCTTTCTCCATTCTCTCTTCTTGCATTTTCTTGTCTTTTATCTCCCTTTGAATGTGGTTCATCATTGCTTGCGGTAGCTGCCAAGAGCTCCTTCTCGCAGCAATGTTTTCCATAAATTTTTACTTCAAATTTTGAATTCCCAATATAGTGGAAAACCAGAAAGTCTCCTAGTTCTAAGAAATTATCTTGCACAAATTCCCCCCAACCCTTTTGGAAGAAGAAGCATCGGTCCACCTTTTGTACATAAACACACCATACTTTGCTACCAGGACTCCTCATTATCAAAGACTTGTGAGGTACAACTCCATCAAAATGCTTGACAAAAGCTGGAGGAATTCGCTAGAACACATGGCAGTTTAAAATATAAATGCAACTGAAATATTTCTTAATGAACTTCAAATAAAGTAATTACATTTATATGGCATGAAGAATAGAAAACCTCTCAGCATCAGGGTATTAGAAAAAGTCAGGTCCCAAAACATATTTCTAGTAATGAAAATTTGAAGCCCAGAACCCTCGGTTCTTTTTTCCTACATTTTCTCAGCAACCAAACAGAGCATAATAGTCTATAAATGTGAGACAGTGTATGTAAATATAGTTACCAAATCTTTAGAGAAGTCACCAATCATGACCTTGAAGAAGGAAGGACTCCTTGCAGTAGGGCTTGCCTTCGTGAAGCTCCCCATTTCACCTCAAAAAAATTGCTGAGAGACTCCAGAGGAAGAGGAGGCAAAGGAAAGTATCAGTAGAGTATAGTGGACAGAGTCACAGAAGCACTTGAACCGATAGCTTGCTCTGCATTAATTACCATGCAACTCTCTTAATAATGGTCACTGGTTAGTCCTGAGTTTTTCACCAACCAACTCAAGATCTTAATTATTTTGCCACCCTTAAAGTTAATATTCCGTTGTTAAAATATTACAAATTAAAAATTTCCATGCATGTGTGATGATCATGGTTTTAAAAACCGGATCGGACCGGACGGTCACGGTTCCGGTCCGACCAATTCGATTGGGAAACAATCGAACCGGAATTAGACCGTTTGAACCGGAGGTCCGACCGACGAACCGGCCGGTTCCCCGGACCAGCAGTTCATTTTCCTTCCCCTTCCCTGTGTGGTTGGTACCCCCACATGGAGCGTCGTCCGGCTGGCAACGGTACCTCCACTGTAGCCTGGAGCATCATCCCGCCGGCAGCACCCCCGGCGCTGGGAACCCCGCCTCACCTCCCCCCGCAGCGCGCTGAAAAGCCCTCCCAACCTCGGCAGCACCCAGCGCAAATCCCGTCGGCAACACCCAGCGCCACCTCCCAACCTCGCCCCCAAAACGCCCAAATACCCATCGCCAACCCCTCGCCTGCAAAGCCCCATCACTCCCCACCCCGGAAAGCTCCCCTCTCTCTCTCTCTATCTCTCTCTTTCTCTCTCTCTCTATCTATCTCTTTCTCTCTCTATCCCCCTCCTCCCCCCCACCACGACTGGAAAAGCCTTGCCTTCTTAGTTTTTTAAAATTTATTTCTCTCTCTCCCCACGATTGGAAAAGTTTTTTAAATTTTAATTTGGATGTTTTATATTTAAATTTTAAATTTTTTATTGATTATAATTGTTGTGATATGTTTAATATTTATTTATTTTTTTATTTATTTATTGTATATTGATATTTTTATTTATTGAAATTATTAAAAATATTGGGTTGATCGACAATTATAGATAAATAATTTTATGAAAAAAATCAACAAATATAATAAATACTATCAAAATTTAGATAGAATTTATTATTTTTATTTATTAAAAATTTAATAATATATAAAAATATATATTAATGATGTCATTGGTTTGACCGTTGGTCCGATTAATATACTCTGAATTTGAAATTTTTTCGGTTTGATGATCGGTCCGATTCTGAAAACATTGGTGATAATTGCCAAGAGAAAGAGTAGAGTCACTTCTGGCATGTGAATTGTGGAGAACTGGATGTATATTTCACCCAGGGCTCATCTTATCAGTGTGAAGTTTAACTGTTTGACTATGTTTGTCCTCTGTGGTGTACAACTCCTCATATACTTATCATGAGCCACTGTCAAATAGTTTCTGTAACAGATGATATTTTGGTACGATTCGTTTTTTGTCTCTTCGTTTTGAGTGAGGAAACATTAGCCACATTTTTTCAATTCGATAATCGGTCCAATTGTGAAAACATTGGTGATGATTGCCAAGAGATAGAGTGGAGCTGCTTCTGGCATGTGAACTGTGGAGAACTAGATGTAAATTCGCCTAGGGCTCATCCTATCAGCACCGTCCGATGTGAAGTTTGACTGTTTGACTATGTCCGTCCTCTGTGATGTACAACTCCTCATATACCTACCATGAACTGCTATCAAATAGTTTCTGTAACATATGATATTTTGGTATGATTCGTTTTTTGCCTCTTCGTTTTGAGTGGGGAAACATTAGTCACATTTTTTCGGTTCAATGATTGGTCCGATTGCCAAGAGAAACAGTGGAGTTGCTTCTGGCATGTGAACTGTGGAGAATCGGATGTATTTTCGCCCAAGGTTCATCCTATTAGCGCTATCTAATGTGAAGTTTGACTGTTTGACTATGTCTATCCTCTGTAGTGTACAACTCCTCGTATACTTGCCATGAGCTGCTGTCAAATAGTTTCTATTATAGATGATATTTTGGTACAATTCATTTTTTGTCTCTTCGTTATGATTGGGAAAACATTAGCCAAAGTAGTGAGAGACAATGGATTGGTTCACATTTTTATCATTTAAATTCTTGAACAACTTTTAATATATAGTTGAAAATAAATATTATTGATTACAAATTTTATAATAATGTAATATTATGGATAACTATTCATATTTCTTTAATACTTCATTTTGGACTATTTTTTATATTTATAAAATTATTATTTTTAAATTATCATAAAAAAATATTTAAAAATAATTAAAATATTTTATAAGAAAATACTAGATTGTAAGACTATCGATAAGAGTGGCGATTCTAAAAAGTGTTTAATCTACAAATTTTTATCATAACCACACTTCGTTTCAAGGGTTCAAAGAACATGAAACAAGAGGAACTCTATCTCACGACTCCTAAGAAACAGGCCAGTAACTCCAACAGATCATATGCTACTCCCACTGGGGCAGGCACCCTCACCCTCATTCTTTCGGAAGATGACGACTTTCAGTAACGTTCCAGTGCATTTGATCATCTCGAAAGCACAAACATCACCCACCTCTAAACGATTATCTACAACGAAATTTCTCCACCCACGCGAGATTTTCACATCCGTTTTTGCCACACTGCATTTAACGGGCCAAGTTCTTCCCGCAGGAACCAAAAGGGTTGCAGTGTTGTTATTCTTTTCGAAGTGCCTCTTGACAAATCTCAATGGTATATTCTGCAACAGATCAGTCAACAGAGGATTCCGATCTTTTAAAAAACTAGTGCTAAACTCAATAAGAAAAAATGGGGGTATCTAATTATAAATGATTTGACATGTGAACTTGTTTCTTCCTCAACTGTACCGATCATATATATGCAAGATTCAACTTTGTTCTCTATTGAAATCTTACCAATTTATATTGTCTGGTAACATAAGTTGGTTGCATGGTGACAATGAAGAAAGGGTTTTTTGTTTTGAAAGCTTTAGCTCTTCGAAGAGCTCCAACTTCTTCGCTGGCAGCCAAGGGTGCAAGAGCCTGAGACAGCTTGCATCTTTTGGTGGTGTGCATTCCTCCACCGCCTTCTTTTGCATTGAATTTAAGTCCATCTGCAAGGGACCAACAATATTACAGCATCAGCATCAACCTAAAACTGGAAAAAAGGGCTACTTTTTTTCAATCCAATAAGTAATATTTCATACCCATGTATTTGGACAAATGCAAATCTACATCTGTCTTTAGCTCCTCTAACTGTGTTCCAGAAGCTGGAATGCCTTCTGATTGAAAATGTTGACGAAATGATCGGAGCTTGAAAGGGTTATCAGTCTTCCGCGAAGGATTTCTTCTTCTTTTCTCCGTGGACGGAAGAGAAGACGATTTTCTTTTCTTCCTTGTTTCCTGGCTTGGAGAGAAACCCTCAGACATTCCAACAGAAACTTCACTCTCAATTTTCTCAGTTTTGGGCAAACAGAAGGCCTCATTGACGAGGTTGATCTCTTCTTCACTACAACTAATATTGACTACATCTTTCTTCTTTGCTGTCTGGCTGGCTGGAAAATCATCCAAAATCTCAACAGAAACATCATCCCCATTTTCTTCCGAATTGGGCCATTGGCACAGGCCATTATTATTGTTTGGTTGATCTTCATCATGGGTAGCATTAGTAGAAGGATATTCAATCTCGGAAGCAGCCATGTCAAATATAAGTACATAGAAATTGGAATTGCCTTCATATCTGAATACTAAAAAGTGCCCATACCCAATAGAGTAATACTCAGCAAATTCTCGCCAACCATCCTGCAACCAAACCTTATCATCGCGTTTCACCAGTTGCATTGCCCATTCTGCACCACTAGGAGTCTTGAGAAATATGAACTTTGACAGATTCTTCCCATATCTTCTCACGAACCTCTTTGGAAATTCCTGATAAAAACTTCAATTATTCGTATATCATATATATATATATATATATATATATATATATATACATATTAAAGAAAATGAAGAAGGTAAAAATAAACAATGAGTGATTAATACTAGCTTTCCATCTCTAAGAAGGGCAGGGTGGATTATCTTGAAAAAGTGTGGTTTCTTCACAGGAGAATCTGACCGGAGAAGAGTTGTCCTCATAGCGACCAGCTCAGAGATGGAGGTGCTAGGGCTGGGGTTATGGAAATGGAAACTGATGAGATTGATCCCAGTCCATTCAATGTGATTGACTGATTCCTAGGCTAAGGCCAAATCTCAGAGATGATATCTTGATTGGATTTTTTTAAGGAGATAGGATCATACGAATACCTTGCATCAAAGACTCAAAAGGCGATGCCTTTTCGTGTCATATTCGAGTAACGTCATATCAAATGTAACGGAAAAAAGTGCATTAATAAATGTTCAGTAACTTACTGTCCAGTCAACTCATATTTCCCAAAAATTAAGCTTTTAAGCCCAATACCTATATAAAGTAAGAAAATTGATAAAAAGGATATAAATTTTTTTTTTTTTTTGAAAATAATCTTTATTACTTATAAAAAATAAAAAAAATATTAATTTAAATTTTTTTAATTTTATAGACTTCAATAAAATTTAATATAATATAGTAATTTGAAAAAAATACACCATTTTCCAAAAAAATACAAATAAATTATTATTATTATTTAAAAATCAAACATCTTGAAAAATATATATTTTTTAATTTATGTATATAAAAAATAATTAAAAATATCAAATTTATTTTTTTTAAATGATATATTTTAAGAATATATTTTTTTAAAAAATAGTTTTCTAAAAATAATAAAATTTCAATATAATTATCAAAAAAATTTAAAAAAAATTTATATATTTATGATAGAAAATAGTTTTGAAGGGTATATTGATCTCTTTATATTTTATATCCTCTTCATCAATTATACAACTTATATAAAATAAAACTTAATTTTTAGGTCCAATTATATTCAAAACACAATTATCCCTTTTACATTTGGGTCGTTTTTTTATACCCATTATTTATTTTGTGGGTACCAACACATATTTGATCCAATAATAAAATGATATGTGTAAACTACATGTCATTAAAAGACCTCTCAAATCAATAAAGATAACCTGTTGGTACGAAACAGGAGCTCAAGATAATATTTGATATTTTTTATTTAAATATAAATTTATAAGTAGAAATACTACAAATATGAAATAATTTATAAAATTTAGATTTTAATTTTTTTTTATGAGTTTATCAAATTAAGATAATTTAATCTTTTATTATCAAATTATTATGTGTTTATAAATTAAAATTGAAGATGAAGTTTTATATATATTGAAAAAGGAAAATAAGAATTTTTGTTTCTTGGAAAGATATTATATGCACATATCATCCATCACTTCAAAAATACTTATCTACTCCTTTAATAATCTCTAATTAAGAACAATATGGAAATGACTAGAGTCAAAAAGAGGAATCAGAAACATTTGAGTCAAAGAATACCAAGAGAATTTTGATATGAAATTATCAATTCACAAATATGCTCTCTATAAATATAATTGAATTTCAATTTTTTTTCCTTTTAAATAATCCTTCCCAACAAATTTTCCCTACTTTCTTTTTGAGTTAGCTTAACTCCCATCTTAATTCAAAATTTCTCCCTAAATTAACCATCTCCATTTTTGCCTATAGTTTAGGAAAAGTTTATACTATAATTACTACCTAAGAAATAAATATCTATTCTATACATATGTAAACACTCAAAAACTAATTTTTTTTTTTTAATATCTTAAAATTTTGAAGGTCAATTAAAAACCAACTTGTCCCTATCAACCATAAAAAGGAAACTAAATTTTGGCAATGAAAAATCACAGACAACAAAATATAGTAACCTTCTAACCCTTGATTTAGTACTTTTAAATAGAACACATGCAGTTCAAACTGAGCCTTAATCCAAAAAGTCGAACGGACTTCCTACTTTGGGTATGGAGGATGGAAGGTGGGAAGCTACGCCTTCATTTTCGGAATATGACAACCTTGAGTAAATTTGCAGTGGATTCGATGAGCTCGAAGACACAAACATCACCAACTTGCAAACAATTATCACGGGCAAACTTTCCCCACCCATAAGAAAATTTTGCATCGTGTCTTCTGATACAGTACTTAAGAGTCCAAGTTCTTCTACTCGAAACCCTAAGGGTTGTCTTGTTGTCATCTGTTGTAAAGTGCCTCTTCACAAATCTCAGTGGTATGTTCTGCAACAGAGTTAGATTTATTGATCCACAAATGTAGAACTCACAAGCAAAGTTCAAGTATGTTTTCTCTTGAAAGCTTACCATATTTCTTCCATTAACAACATAAGATGGTCGCATAGTGACAATGAAGAAAGGATTTTGTGGTTTGAAAGATTCAGCTCTGAGAAGAGCTCCAACTTTTTCGCTGGCTGTCACTGCTGGAACACATTGAGAGATGATGCCTCTTTGAGCGGTGGCCCTTCCTTCACCACCTTCTTTGACATCAAAATTAACTTTATCTGCAATGAACCAACAGTACACAACAACTGCATCAATCTAAAACAAGGCAAAGGCGTGTGTTAATTTTCTCTAATAGCATGATTCGGGTAAAATTTCTTACCCCAAAATTCTGGGGTAGACTTCTCAAATTTCATTCCGGTGCCTTGAATGCCTTTCGATTGAAGATCAGAAGTGTTGAAAGTTTTAGGAGGAGGAGTAATATTTCTTCTCCTCTCATTGGGTTGAAGACATGGCAATTTTGTTTTCATCCTTGTATTGTGGCTTGGTGGGCAGTCATGAAAACTTTGTACAGAAACATCTCTCTTATTATCCTTAATTTTGGGCAAACTGCTGGCCTCATTCGTGCTGAACTCTTCCTCACTAGAGGTAATATTGATTATATCTTCCTCCTTGGTTGTTTGGCTGGCTGGAAAATCATCCAAAATCTCAACAGAGACATCATTCTCATGATTTTCTTTCGAAATGGACGGTTGGCATACCCCATTATTATTGTTTGGGTCTTCATCATGGGTGGCATTGGAGGATGGGTATTCAATCTCAGAAGCAGTCATATCAAATATAAGTACATGGAAATGGGAATCGCCTTCGTATCTGAATAATAAAAAATGTCCATGCCCAATAGAATAAAACCCACAAAACTCTTGCCAACCACCCTGCAACCAAACCTCACCATGGCGTTTCATCAATTCTACACGCCATTGTGCACCACTAGGAACCTCGAGAAATATTACGCTTGACAAATGCTTTCCATATTTTCTCAAAAACCTCTTTGGAATTTCCTGTTAAAAACCTCCAATTGTATAAGGGACAATCATAAAAAGAAAAGAATTATACTAGGAAAGAAAGAGTAATCATACTGGCTTTCCATCTTTAAGCAAAGTTGGGTGCATTATCCTGAAAAAGTGTGGTTTCTTCGACAGAAAATTTGACCGGAGTGACACTCCGTAGCTTCGCTGGGGAAGAGCTTCCGACATGGGTCACAAGTCACAACTGCTCCCTGATGACTCTCTGCTGTGACTTCTCAACACCCTCTCAGGGTCTCAAGAAGCTTATCAATGGAAAGCAAGAAGTGATTAGGCCGCCAATTTTTTGAGGAAATTTTAGTATTTTGAACTCTCTAGGTTTCTACTTTAAATGATTATTATCGCAATTAGTGCTTTGCGGCGTGGCGTACGGAACCTGCAATGTGGAAAAGGAGGTTGATGAAATTGTAAGAAGTTGTTGAGATGCAATTAATTCATTATGGGGCTCGAGGCCAAAAATAAATGATCTCTATTTGAAACCGACCATGCATTGATGACTGGAGTTTTGTAACGACAGCAACTTCACACAACATTAGGTGGCCATGATTAATTTTATTTTGTCCATTTCATTATTACACAGTAACCTAAGGACGAGAACATAATTGAGATGATGTTGTACAATTGAAAACGATTAGAATCCAGATTTACATATGTATCTAGCTTTTGAGATTTCATATCCCAGTGCCTTTGAATGCCTTTGGCTTGAACACATGGAAACAGGGTCTGAATTGTAGGAACGTCAACAGTTTTAGAAGAAGACATGGCAGTTTTGTTGTCATCGTTGCATTCGGGCTAAGAAAAACCATGGATTCTTCCCCAGAAATTTGATGGGAGTGACCCCTTCATTGCTAGGCTGGAGAATAGCTTTGATCATGGGTCACCATCAGCTCCCAGATGACTGTTATATGTAGCTTACAAACGTGCAGCGTTGCTTCTGATTAATATCACAAGAAGCTTAAAATAGGTTCGTCCATTTTTAGGCTTCAATACCGGCGGATAAGAGATAAGTAATCAAAAGTTCAAAACAAATACACCAAAAGACATCCCATGTCGGGCCTAAATTTAGAAAGTTCAATAGAATATCTACTTTTCTAATAACAATTAGTGATCTGCATCTTCACTGTTTCGGAAAATGACAACCTTCAGTAAAATTCCAGGGGATTTGATTAATACAAACACACAAACATCACCAAATTTCAACTGATTATCCTGCACGAATATTTTCCAACCAGAAGAGAGTAGTTCTGCAATCCGCTTTCCGCAACTCCTCCTTCCCAGACGGTAGCTAGTGGACCAAGTTCTCCCATCCGAACCCCAAAGGGTTATACACTTGTCATCTGTTTTGAAGTACCTCTCCACAAACCACATTGGTATATTCTGCAACAGAACCAACAAAATATTACATCTTATTAAAAGGTCTCAAATTTACAAGACCATGTTTGGTGATAATGCTGTACTTGTTTCTTCCAGTAATGCATAATTTATAAGCAAATTTGAATTATTTTTTCTATTGAAAACTTACCAAACCATGTCTTGACCTTCCGAGGTAACTTGGTCCCATTTTCGCTCTGAAGAAAGGATTTTCAGGGTTGAAAGCTCTGGCTCTTTGAAGAGCCCCTACTTCTTTGCTGGCGGTCACTGGTGGTAGAACCCCGGACAGCACGCTTCTTTGAATGGCGGTTCCTGTTCCACAGCTCTCTTTTGCATGAAAATCATGTCCAATTGTAATAGATCGACAGAATTCAAGTCCATTAACAACAGCAAGTAAAACATGACCTAACAGCAGTGCTAATAAAGTCTCTTACCCTTAAGCCCTGACGTCCCGGGAAGCAAATCTGCATCTATCCCTGACTTTTCAAACTTCACCCCAGTAGCTCCAACACCTTTGGATTGAAAATGTGGAAACAGAGATCGGACAGCGGAGGTGTTATCAGTTTTCCGAGAAGAGTTGTTGCTTCTTTTCTCAGTGGGCTGAAGAAAAGGCGAACTTCTTTTCTCTTCTGGATTCTGGCTTGTAGGGAAAACATCAAACGTTCCAACAGAAACATCACTCTCAATTTCCACGATCTCGGGCAAACAGGGGGTGAACTCTTTGTCACTAGACGATATATTGATCGTGTCTTTCTCCTTTGTTGTCTGCGTGGCTGGAAAAACATCCAAAATCTCAACAGAAGCATCATCGTCGATTTCTTCCATCTTGGGCGGTAGGCTTGCCCCAATGTTAGTGCTTGGTTCTTCATAATGTGGGGCATGAGTGGAAGGATATTCAATCTCGGAAGCAGTCATATCAAATATAAGTACATGGAAAATGGAATTTCCTTCATATCTGAATACTAAAAAATGCCCATACCCAATGGAGTAATACTCAACAAATTCCCGCCAGCCACCATCCAACCAAACCTCACCATCGCCTCTCTTCAGTCCCACTTGCCACACTGCGCCACTAGGAACCTTGAGAAACATAATATTCGACAGGTTCTTTCCATATCTGCTCACAAACCTCCTAGGAATTCCCTGTGAAAAACATCGACCATATACATTAATACGCAAGTGATGTTAAAAAAAAAAAAAGATAGAACTTAGAAGGAAAGATAGGGCATGTCGTACTAGTGTTCCATCTCTAAGGATAGTCGAGTGTATTATCTTGAAAAAGTGTGGTCTCGTCGCCGGTATGGTTGACGGGAGTAGGCCTTCCTCACAATGCCACCAGGGAATGCTCGTCATTGGTCACCCGCTCCGAATTGAATCTGCTATGGCTGGGGCTATACATATATGGCATCACTTCATTGCAGGTGATTGATGGACCGCGGGGCTCGAGGTCAAATCCAACTGATTATCAAGGTAAAGCCGTCGATTCACAGTCAGTATCAGACTGAATTGGCAAATAGCTATATCGTCAGCAGTTATTGCTAAGACAGCCAAGTGGCTGGGCTGTTGTTGCTTCACTATTGTTTTATCATAAATGCTTTATTCAAATCCTATATATGTGTCACGGTAACGCCTTTATTCATTTTCCCCTTATGTGATATATTTAATCATAATATAGCAATACTTAATTCGAGAATATTTATAATTTTTTTTTCAAAGAAAATATTGATTTCACGTACATGATCATATTAGTAAAAATGTATTGATCACCAATATAAGTAAAACATATTTTTAAAAAATTATTTATCATAAAAAAATTGGATAAAAATGTTAGAATTTTTATTTAAATAATAAAACAAAACAATGAAATAAATCATTGTCTTTTTATTTCATCCCCATAATTACTAATATAGGTAAAAATATATTCATATTGCATTTATTTATTAAAAAAAATTATTTACCTTGCTAAATAAATCAATTTTTGGTTTATAATGATTACTAATTTTTTTAATTAATCGTCAAAGAGTCCATCTGGCACTGTTCCTGTCGAAGTGTTTTTACTATGTAAGTGTTTTCTTCTATAACAATTTGATAAAAAATATTTTTATGAAGATTTTGAAAAGTGATTCTAAAGGTATTTTTAATAATATGTCGTATAAGTATAAAAAGTTTTTAATAATAATAAATTACTAAAAAAGACATTTATTATAAACGGAAAAATATTATAATAAACCAAAAAAATTATTATATATATATATATATATATATATATATATATAAACATCTATATTTTTAAAAAACTCAAAAAAAATATATTTTTATGATAATAAAAAATTTTAAAATATATTTATTAAAAAAATAAATTAATAAATAAACATCAATCATCGTAACACAAATTTTTAAAATAGAATAAATTATGATTAAGATGTTGGACAAATTCATTCTTGACTCGATGGAGTTCTTCAGCACAAAACCATTAAGAACTGAATGAAGCTATTTAGATGATTTTAATTTTTCATAACCATATCTTTTTATGTCTTGTTCTCCTTTTGTTCAATAGTTGGAAAATAAAGGATAGTGAGAAATTATATTTTAGGAATATTTGAAATTTTTTGAAGTGTTTTTTTAAAGAAGCACCTCCCAAGTACTTCTCTAAAAAACACTTCAAGTATTTTTTTTAAGTTTCAAAAGTGTTTTTTTAAATATTGTCTAACACCTAATTTTTACTTTTAAAATATTTTTAGGGCCAAAAACACTTTTAAAAAGCATTTCCAAATGGGCTCAAAATCAATTAGTAAAATAAAATATTATTTTTGAATAACAAAATTAAAAAATATTTACTTTTTTTTAGTATAAAGCGATGTTAAACCAAAATACCTAACAAACATTAGTTCTTCCAAAAAATGAGGTGATTCAGTTGCACTTTTCTAATACTACCTTGTTATAACTTCACTCCAATCGCTATTTAAAATTTAGAAAAACTACTATGAGGGAGGCTAATGAATAGCTCGAACAAGCCCAAGTCTGCTTACAAAAAGTGGAAATGGAAGCAGATCAATATCAAGTGAATGAATACTCTAAGATAGAATAAGAAAATCAAATTTGATTAATTAAACTTGCAGCTGAAAACATATATTTGAGGATGCCCTAAAGCGTTCATAATATTATTATGAATATACAATCCAAAATTGTAAAAGCCTAAAAATATACACGTCCAATCTATTTATTTTTCTTTGGTCAATCAATTGTGAAATGTTAGAATTCATGAGAACTCTCATTTAAAAGGTCTAATAATGTATGTGTAATGGACCTATGAGGTACTTATAAATCCTCAAAGACAATTTGATTGATAATATCTCAACCCCTTACTACCAATACATTGTAAATGTTAGGCATCTTGTTCAAGAGAAAAACTACATCCATGAAGATTTTTTTTGAAGCGTGGCATGATCTTGAAGAAAGAGGCTCAATGAAAAAGACATGTTTTTGAGAATGTCAAATTCAAGTTATTATTCAAGTTAGTGAAGTTAGTTTAGCGTAATTCCAACTAACAAAAATGGAATGACGCGTTATAGGATTTGAACCTATGACATTGGGTTTTGGACACCATCATAATTTATTGATAAAATGAATAAAATGGGTTATAAAAGTCTATTATTTAATAATTTAATAAATCATTTATTTAATTTATTATTATTTATTAAATCATTTTTTATAATAATAATGAATTTTGTTATTCAACAAATAAACCTTATTTGAACGCTTGAGTTCACAAAAAAAAAAAAAATTGTAATTTAAAGAAAATAAAATTTATAAAATTTATATTTTATGTATATAGTCATAACCATAATTTAAAAATTAAAATTTACTCATATCCTATTTTCTTGACCATAATAATAATAAATAATTAATTAATTAATAAGTTGAAAATGTGTAGAGTCCCAATATTTGTTGAATGAAAACCAAGGAAGTTCCAAGTAAATTTCAATATGAAAATGCAATTTTGTTCCAAAAATTAATAAATATGCTTACAAAATTAGCATTGTACTCTTAACATGTAAGCGTGCCAGTTATCTCCGATTTGGCTCTGAACCAGCCCATCTGGGCCGAATCCAACCTTCCCCTCTCTTCTTTCTTTTCAAAACATTAATTCTGATCATAAGAAACATTAAAATTTTATATTTTTATCAATTTATAAACTTGGAAAAGCCACAAATTATGTAGAGCTAAATGACTAATTACATAATCATCCAACACATGATTGTGTAAAATATTTTTTAAAAAATAAATTTTATTTGTAATGCTTTATTTATTTATAATCATTTTCTATATTTATATAATTATTTTTAAAAAATATTATTCAAAAATTAAAATCATTAGAGGATGATTTTAGAAAAGACTGATTTTTTATTGCCAAAACATATTTTCCTGTGCTTATGTTTTCAAAAAACACAGAACTGTTATGGCTTATGACAACAGTTAACAAACAACCTCTCACACTTGCAAGTTCAATCAAGGATAAAACTCCAGCTTACTGATTCACCATCATTAGGGTCCTAAGAGCCCATTGCATTTCACAGCTAACAACCAAAAGCAGCAAGCTTCTGATTCACGAGCAACAACCAAAATACACACAAAAAAGACAAAACGCCATTTTCTTTGGTTGGCCTAGTGATCATCATTTAGATTTGAGTTCAGCTCTATGGAATGGCTGCCCTCCGCAGTATCTCAACTTGAATTACATGACATGTGGCATCAATGCAGTGAAACAAGCATGTGTCTCCATCGCCCAATTTGTTTGCTTTTACAAAATCAGACCACCCACTACTCATTTCGATCTTTCCTTTGCTCCTCAGGCACACTTTCACTGGCCATACCCTTCCTTCTGGGTCTCTAACCAAGGTGCTTTTGTTCCATCTCATTCCAGTCTCTGCTGCAAAAGCCCTCGGAACTAACTGAAAATTAACATTTCTTTTTTAATTATTTGTGGACATGATAATTAAGTAGAAGGATTTGTATCACTAAGTGGGGATCTAAGTAGAATCGATTACCATCACGTAGTCGTGGTATTTTTTCAGAATCTTTACGAACTGCGGATGCTTTGTTCTGCCAGAGGCAGCTGCTTTGTCTGCTCCCTGATCTTTACTTTCCATCTTCACTGCAACACTTGTCGCTGGCATCACATGATTCGCATCATCTCTACCTGTAAATGCATGCATTGAAGCATATAGTGAGTTTCTGCAGTGAACTTGGGGGGTGTGTTGGTGCGTGAGGGAAAGAGAAAGTTGACGGTCTGTGTGCCTACCCATGCATGGGTTGTTCTTTTCCCCATGTAAGCCAATTCTCTTCCCCTTGGCACCCAAATTTGGGTCCTTTTCACATCCACTTTTATCATATGCCACAACTTGGAATGTTGAATCGCCAAGGAACCAGAAAACCAGAAAATCCCCTGCCTCCAGGTGTCGATCTTTCACGAATTTCCTCCAACCTTTCTTGAAAAAGTAGCACGAATCTTCCTGTTTCATGCTCACCATCCAGGACTCCCCAGTAACAGTTTTCAGGACGGCATTGTTGAACGTCATCCTCCGGAATTTCTTCATAAAAGCGGGTGGTATTCGCTGCAGAACCCAACACCAAATGAGACCAACCTTGAAAACAGCAATGTAAATAAGAAAGAAAAGAAGAGAAACCCATGTCATAGTCACGGTGGCAAAATTTATTCATCTTCCCTGTACGTATAGTACCATATATATAGTTAGACAAAAGGGAAAAACAGACAGAGACGACGATGAGAACTTACAAATTTGTTGGTGAAATCACCAATCAAGACCTTGAAGAAAGAAGGATTGCGTCTGGGACCTCTTGCCATTTTAATGAACCAGAGAGACGTGGGCTCCTGAGTCTTATCCCTCTTCGTGGAAAGGCAAAAGGCTTTGTTTGAAAAATGGAAAAAGGAAAAATAATAATAATAATAATAATAAAAACTGCATGCCTGGTCAGAGATGAAAGGCCTCTGGGCTGACGCAAATCTTATGCATCATTAGCAGGATCCTGATCAAGCATGGTGATTAGTTGGATTAGATAGGCGGTGAGGCATCACCTGAACCCATAACTTTTACACCAATAGCTGATCGCCACCTCAAGCAACAACACCTCACAATATCTGGAAATGCCCTGCTCCGGCTGACGTGGACTAAGGTTATTGGACTTTCACTTTTATGCGTCCGCACGGGATAAGACTCAGAGAAGACGTCATCAATTCCACCATTTGTGATCAATGATTATTGCATTTTGATGAAATGACAAATTTATCTTTTTATAATAATATACGTAGAAGTCTAGGAAAACTTTAACATTGAAGTTTTTAAAACTATAATTATTAATTATAAAAGATAAAAAAATTGAAATATGGTGTCAAAATTTAATTCCCTCAAAAATAAAGAATTCTCAAACATACTTCAAAGGAAGAATTGAATCGAGAAAAATAAAAAATATTAAAAATTATTTAATATTGTATTATGAATTTTAATTACAATTTTTTAATATAATTCATTAATTATTAATTTATATTTCTTTAATTTTTAAAGATTATTATGTACATTTAACAAGATGATTAATTTGATATATTATTTAAGTCGGGAGCAAAACATTTTATTATTTGGTGGAGGTTATCAATTTATCAAATTTTACCCAATGTATTTTTCATCTTATCACTTGATGTCATTATTTGACCGCTTAATGCATGTTTAGCAATGCTCGTTAAAAATGTTTATAATCTTAGAAATATTCAAAGTCCATTTGATAGTGATTATAGGAAGCGTTTTTAATATTTTTAATATTTAAAAAATTTCATCATTCAAATATTATAAATGCTAGAAACGCTTTATAGAATAACTCCTAAACGCATTTTTAGAATGTGTTTGACAGTAATTCTAAAAAACGTTTTTAGTTTTTTTAATACTTGATTGATAAAAAATTTTCAAATATTATAAAGGTTAGAAAATTTTATAGAATCACTAACAAATGGACTCTTAAAAGTATTGTTTGACAATATTTAAAAAAATACTTTTTAAAATTTTAAAAAACATTTGAAGCGTCTTTTAGAAAAGCGCTTGGGACTTGGGAGGTGTTTTTTTTTTTTTTAAAGTTTAAAAAATAATAATTTTTAAAAAAATATTTCTAAAATACCCAAAATATTTATAACTACTTTTCTTTTTTTTACTTCTACCCATATTTCCCTTTCATTCTTTTCTAATTTTTTATGAAAATTTTTCATCAACAACAAAATAACTAATGTCCATAAAATAATTTTGAGATTTTATATAATGTCATCAAAAATCACTATAAGCTTATTACACCGTAAGCTCAATGAAATCGATTTTTTATTTTTTGTGTACTCTACATTATTTATATTTTCATAATCATAAAAATAAAATTTTGAGTTTTTTTTAATAATACAAATATTTATATATTTTTATAATAAAAGTTTTTAGTTTATTATAATTTTTCTTTTTGTAATGAATGTATTTTTTAGTAATTTATTAATATTAAAAATATTTTTATATTTATATGATATATTATTAAAAATACTATTAGAATTACTTTTACAAATTATCACAAAAGTATTTTTCATAGAAGTGCCGCATAAATTATGCACTTCCGTGTGCTTTTACTAAAAGCACTGCTAAATGGGCCCTTGATCCATTGATCGGTCATGGGCCTAGAACATCCCAAACCAGGCCCAAACCCAAAACCCAGAGAATGATGGCATTGTCGCCTGCTACTCGGCCAGACAGCTTAAAAGTTATAACCTAGGGAGGCTTGCGCCAGAGCGAGGCTCATCCCTTCGGGAAACCATGATGCGCCACCTTCTTCTTCCTCGTTGCGGCCCTTTGCGCCATCTATCAAGCCCTATCTCTCTACCCCGTCTTGCCCACTATAAAGCACCGACCCCGCCTGCCCCTCCGACACCACCGAAACCTCCCAAAAAACCAGTTTCATTCACATTCCACGATGAAACCTGGGAAGATCCCTACAGCTGGATGTCCAACCTCAGTGACAAGGTGGCGATGCGCCACATGGACGTCTACATGGAACAAGAGGAGAAGTACACCGAAGCGTTTATGTCAGATACCGAACGTCTCCAGTCCAAGCTCCAGTCCGAAATGGCATTCCGCATGACCCCCGAGCTCTCCACTCCTCCAATTAAGTTCGGCCCATGGTATCACATCCGCGTTTTTCTTCTCAGAAAAAGAAAAAAAAAAAAAAGGGAAACTCAATTGTTGTCGCGAAAACTGAGGAAAAAAAATGAAATTGAGATTTTAATCTCTCCCGTTTTTCATCGACTTCCATGAAAAATAAATGCAATCTTATTACTTTTGTTTTCGAATCTCAATGGCCTTTTTTTTTCACTATTTCAAGGTCGGTCTTGCTCGCCGCAGGTTGTACTATCGGCGGGTGGAAGAAGGGAAGCAATTTCCAGTGCTGTGTCGGAGATTGGCTAGCTTAAATGAAGAGTTCATTTCGAATAAATCTCCTTCCGCTGGATTTGATTTTGTCTCGGGTAGGAGAATTGAGCAGAAGCTGATTGATTACAATCAAGAAGCTGAGAGATTTGGAGGTAATGCCAGTTCATTTCAGTTCTAAATTTGACAGCTGTTTGGATGCTGAGAAGAATCATGGAAATTAAAAGTTCGAACTTTTACAAATTTTCTGCTGTTCTGAAACTTTACACTGCGTGGAACCCTCTTCTTGTCGAAGTTATCAGACAACCTCGTGTCGGGCTGATATTTTTCATTTCCCATCACATGGAAAACCTGTATGCACATAATAAAACTGAGGATCATATACTGAGTGCTAAGATGTCCCAAGGAAAAAATGGGTTTCATCTGAATTCTACCACTTTTGGTGAGAAATCAAGCAAGCCCGTAACTCCCTCTGAAAAAACTTCCATTTTCTTTCCATTATGGATCATGTCCCAGTAAAATGTGAAGGGTTTAGTTTTTCTTCTTTTCCTTTTCCTTTATCCTTTTTCTCTGCGACCAGACAGAGGATGAATATTATTTTGCTTTGACAATTACTGACTTCTATTTCAATTTACAGGGTATGCCTATGAGGAACTATCAGAGATATCACCAGACCATAGGTTCATCGCCTACACTATGTACGACAAGGACAACGACTACTTTAGGTTATCTGTTAGGGATTTGAATTCTGGTTCAATATTAAGTAAGCCTCAAGCTGATCGGGTTTCAAACTTGGCATGGGTGAAGGATGGAAAGGCATTGCTTTATACTGTGACAAACAATAATAGGAGACCATATCGGTAAGTAATTTGTAGATTTGGAGTGTTATGCGTATTTCACTATTTTTCCCATTCAGCATAAATAAATGAAGTTGATTCTCGCTCTTTCATCATAGGATATACTGTAGCATGCTTGGATCAGATGAAGAAGATGTTAAGCTTTTAGAAGAATCAGATGATGATGTTTATGTTAACATAAGACATACCAAGGACTTTCGGTTTGTGACAGTAAATAAGTTCTCGATTACAACATCAAAGGTGTCAATTTGCAAGCATTTTCTAGTTGATATTTGCAAACTGTCTACATCTATTCTAGTGGGGCTGTATTATATTTGTGACAATTCTTTAGGTCTTCCTCATAAATGCAGCTGATCCTTTGTCTGGCATGACATTAGTATGGGAGTGTGGAGGACAAGCCCACTGCATAGTTGAGCACCATCAGGGATTCCTTTATTTGTTTACGGATGCTGCAAAAGAGGGCCAACCTGTTGATTATCATTATCTCCTTTGTTCTCCCGTGGTAGTATCTTCTAGCCCCAGAAATTGGGAGGTTAGTGTTTAAGTGTTACCTGCTCTGTGCTTCATAATTAATTTATGTCTCTCTTATGAAGAATTTAAATATTTATTCTTAGCTGTCTTGGGTCATTGTTACTTCTGTGCGAGGACTTGATACTTGAACATTTTGGCTATTGTCTGCTTTCTGTATTCTTTTATTGATTCCTCCATTCAATCTTTTTTACACATTTTGTTGCCAAATTTTTTCTAACTTCTCTAAGCAATTGGCTTATATGTTCTTGTTTCTATACAATTTTCTCTTGCTCTCTCTTAATTTGTTGTTCCATCTAGTTATTTTTTTCTCCCTTCACCCACTGCAGAGTGTATTTATTGATGACCCAGACTTGATCATTGAGGATGTTGATTTTAACGATACACACATGGTATTTATTGTGAGGGAAGGTCGAAAGTTTAGAATTTGTTCAGTTGCTCTTCCTTTGCCTAGAGGGAAGGTAAGACACCTTGTGCTTTTGTGGTTGTGCTTATGCATATAGGCTGTTCAGTATTCTTGGTAGATTTTGAGAATTCATTCAGTTCACAAGCTCTTCATTTGTGTCCTCAAAATTGTGCCATTTTAGATGATATATTTTTTGTATTCCTGTTTTCATGTTTATTTTGTGTTGTGATCCTCCAAGTTGTCGGTATTACCCATCCTAGCATCCAAGAAATGAAAAAGTTATTGGCTTTCAAGAATACGAGATCCAATTACAACTATCCTTTAGAATTAAAGACTTGGGAACAGACATTGATGACTGCTCCATATCACCAGCAAAAACGCCATAGACATGAACCATTTTTTGTTTCTTGAAAAGTGAGCAACTTTTGCTGACCAGCGCCATGTAAAGCATCTCAATGAGAATTCATTTTTATCATATTTCCCTTGGAATTTGATTCCTAAGTGAACTTAAAAAAAAAAAAAAAAATTATAATGGGGATAATGTCTCTATGTTATTAAATATTTTATATTTTCTATTGAGATTCAAAGTTATCATCATATTAAGAGCAACTGATTGTTTTAGTTTATTTCCTTTTATTTCTTGATATTTTTGGTGAGATTTTTTTTTCTCTGTTTCCTTTCCCATACTAATTTCAAATTATGGGGAAGCATGTCATATACAAACATGGAAACTCCTAGGACTTTGTTGAAAATGGTCAAGATCATAGAAATTGGGGTAACATTTGGAAAATGTTGGTGAAACTTCCATATTTCACATAACGAAATATCTATTTCCATATTTCACTCTAATGAGAGATTTCTGCCATCAAAATGGTCATGTTGATCAAAATATGTAATGGAGTGTTTGTTGCCTATTATCATATATGCATGTCTCAGTTATTGTTTCTCTTGCCATTGTCCTCTTGTTTGCCCCACTTTCCTATTATCTTTATATTTTCTTCATGAGTAAGATTTTTGGGTTCTTTTTCCTACTTTATTTTGTCATATTGGCTCTGCATCTGCCTTCCATTTTGGAAATAATAGATGATATTGTGAATTAATTCCAGATTTTCTGTTTGATGCCATTCAGTTTGAATTGTATTGAATGAAAGGAGATTACGTAAGCATCTTAGTGTCTTCGTTAGCCCAAGCCAAGGCTGAGAAACAACTAAGAAAAGCTTCTATCATAGATACATACATCTTTAATGATGGGCTTATTAGATGGAAACATTTTTTTAATATTTTGGAGATTGTATGGCTTACACAAATAATTCTTGGATTCATGTTCATTGTACATTGACAGTCAAAATTTTTTATATGAATATGATTGCACATGTTTTGAGTTGTCTAATCTTATATTTTTCTTTTGATGTGGCAGGGAGCAGTTTACCTAAAAGAGCTTAACCCACGTTTCCTAACTCTTCCAAAATATGTTTCCCAAATCTCACCTGGACCAAATTATGACTACTACTCCTCGATCATACGCTTTACTGTATCATCACCTGTGGTATGTGGATCATTCATGGGTTCTTCCATCTGAAGATTGTTTCAACATGCTCTTTTAAGCAATGTATGCCCATTGAACACATAGTTGGCATCAGTGGCTAATAAATTGTTTGCACGGACCATTCCAATTCATTTGGTATTGTCTGTTATAAATATATACTGTGAGTCTGAATTTAAAAATAAAAAAATAAAAAAAATCATATATTACTGAGTGCAATTAAGGATCTTTATTACTCTATCATGACCGTAATACAACCTGAGCATCATGGAATTTTTTTTTTTTTTTTTTTTTTTCTTTCCGGTTTGATAGTTAAAGAAAGGTATGTATAAATTAATAACAATAATTTAAAACAAAAAAGTAGCACACCAAAGTACACAGGACGTGTACATAGGGAACCTAAAAGAAAGGCCTCAATAGAGAAGTCATAAAAAACCAACCTCACTCTCAACAAGATCCCCACACAATCTGAACACGATGGTCTCTTTTGCTGAATTAAAATAAGGAAGTTTCTAGTACAGGTGTGAGGTCCATTCTAAAGTACTTAAATGATGTGTTCATAGATCCTTTGGATCGCCTTTTACTTAAATTGTTGAGCTGTTGGAACTCGAAATCAATTCTATTAAGTTCCATGAGGTTTCTTTAAACTTCTAGTGTCTGTGCCACCAATTTTACCAAGTTGCCTTGAAATTCCTTTTAAATAACTATATCTGTCATCTGTGATATCAAGCATATAGTTTACAAATCCATGCTGCATGGACCTGTTTCTTCCAAAATAGTTACACAAACTAATACTTGTGACTTATTATTGTAGACTTTGAACTGTCTTTACTTTTCTTGAGGTAGATTCATGAAAAGTTTGAGGTTTGTTTTAGCAAGCATAGCATGCACATTTATGTTGCATGATAACAATGTTGGTGTTAATAAGAGGCATATTCTCCTTAATTGAAGATGGTAATAATGTGATGTTGTTTACAGTTTTTTGAGTTGTATGCACTGGTCACTTTTATTTCTCTTCTTTTTTTCTTTTTGTTGTTTGAAGATGTGGCATCTCCAATCAAAGACAGTTTTCCAACATTTTTCAGATGCCTGATGCTGTGGTTGATTACGACTTGTCAACTGGAATGTGGAATATCATTCAACAGAAAAATATGCTTCATGAAAGAACACGAATTCTGTATGGAACAACCTCTTCTGCTAGTAGCCTTGCAAATGCTTCAATTTCCAAAGGATCTGGATCCACAGATGAAGTCAATTTCAAAGATGATCTCCTCTGGAATGACCTTTCTGAGTTCTATGCTTGTGAAAACCATGATGTCTCTTCTTATGATGGAGTTTTGGTTCCTTTGACCATTGTATACTCGCGCAAAAACAAGAAAGAGAATCACAGTCCTGGAATACTTCATGGCCATGGAGCTTATGGTGAGTTACTTGACAAAAGGTGGCGTGGTGAATTGAAAAGCCTTCTTGATCGTGGTTGGGTTGTTGCTTATGCTGATGTTAGGTATGTTTCTCAGCAAATGCTAGTTCAAATTCTTGATCGTGAAATTGTTCTCATTTGCTTCAGATAACTCAAATTTATATTATATTTTTAAATATCATTTCACTGCTTCTCACTTAATTATGACGGGTCAAGTGCTCTTTCTTAGAGGTGGAGGTGGTGGGGGTAAAAAGTGGCATCATGATGGCAGGAGGACAAAAAAGCATAATTCCATTGAAGATTTTATCTCCTGTGCCAAATTTCTAATTGACAAGGAGATTGTACAGGAGAACAAGCTTGCTGCTTGGGGATATAGTGCTGGGGGGCTTTTGGTTGCTTCTGCAATTAATTCTTGCCCAGATTTATTTCGTGCTGCTCTTTTGAAGGTATACTTGGCACTATGAACCTGGTTTATGGTTTTTCTCATTTGGTCTTGGTGCATAGTCTTTCATCTTTCTCTGGTCATCTGAGACTGGGGGAACTTTCTTAATTCATAGAACAATCTTCTGCCAAATATCCTTATTCTACTTTTTTAATTGTTAAAAGGATTCAATGCTATGAAAATTCATGATTTTGGATATATACATGGCTCTAAAGATGCTTTGTCAAGTCATATGCTTGGGGGACATAAAGTTTTATTTCAGTTTCAGCTCTAATTTTGCTCCTATTCTAATGCGAATGATCAAGTATTTTGTGTCATTTGCAGGTTCCATTTTTGGATGCAACCAATACTCTTCTCTACCCCATTTTACCACTTGCTCCTGCTGACTATGAAGAGTTTGGGTACCCAGGGGACATTGAAGACTTTCAGGCAATAAGAAAATATTCTCCATATGACAATATTCAAAAGAATGCTCTTTATCCTGCTGTCTTGATATCATCTTCTTTCAATACACGGTAATTTTATGATTTTTTTTCCCAGATTTCCTTAAAATTTCTGAATTTTAACTTGTGGGATGAAGTGAGACAAAAAATTGCTTGTTAAGTGTGAAAAGCATGCAGGCTGAAGTATGGGGGAGGGGTGAAGGCTAAGAAGATGAAAAGAGTGTTTAACTGTTCCTTATACTGTTCTACTCCCTTCTGATTGTGAAAAATCTTCAACAAAGTGCAGTTGAATGCTATCATAGATTTACTGAAGAATTTCTTTCACTGCCCATTATAGGTGTAGATGGCAAAAAATTTTAAATTAAATAATTTTTTCTCCATAAAATTCTCATTTCACATAGAATGGTCAGGTTTGATAATGTTAGTTAAAAGACTCAGAACAACATATTATGTTGGATTTGGAGATTTCTTCTTGGGCCAAATTGATATTTTCCTTATGGGCTTGTTCATCAGAAATTCAATATGAAACATAACTGAGAAATGTTAGCTTGTGATAATCGGAGTAGTAACTTTGATTCCATAATCTGTTTTCTTTGAATTGTCTTATACACAATTGACTGTTTACCATGTGGATTGAAATGCTAAATTTATAATCACTTGGTTTCTGAAAGCTCTTTTCACATTTTGTTTTGCGTCTTAGTTTGGCTCTTCATATCCAGAGGTCATGCATATTAGATCTTCATGTTACTATTCTTTTTTACCTGTGTATAGACATGTGTGTCATCTGTTACTTAGTCTGACATGGTGGGCCTACCCCTATTTGTAGTTAAAAAATGAGGATTTACATTTTTGGTTGTAAGGAGGAGAGCACAAAGGTAGCTGAAACTACTTATGGTGTAGAGCCTATTTCTGAGATTGGTGTGGTCCTAAATAGAGCCAATTGCAAAGAGGTATTTATGAAGCCAATTCCAATTACTTGAGATTAAGGCTGAGTTTTGGATTGAGCCTAGTTTGAAACCATCAAAGGGATTATCCATGGAGTTTGTGTTTTACTACTAGCATTCATTCGCTTTTCATTGATACTGTGGACTCCTTATATCATATGTTGATTGGTCCAGGCCTTGTGTTGAATGTGCTCCTTCTGGTTAGCCACCAGATTACAGTTCATTCTGGTGTCTGATTGGAGAATTCATTTATAGTAAGAAGGAGACATGCCTTAAGAGGACAGTCCACACTCTGCATACCCAACCAAATTATAAGCTTCTAAGGAAAGTTTCATGCAGGTGATTGTGCTATGTTACCAAACCAAAGGAAGGATTCTCTTTGAATGCATGAATTTGAACTACAGTGCTGGCTCTTTACTTAGACTTAAATATTAAACTGCCTGTATGTTCTGTATAGAATGTATTAACCAATGTAAACTTGTTTTAGCATTTCCATTCATTGGATGCATGGGGGTTTCTTACCTAAAGAAAGGGATAAGGTTTCCCATGCAGAATGGATTGTGAGAATCAATTTTGAATATTTACAAGATACAAAAATCTCTTCAACTATTAATCCCAGCCCAGAGGTGTCATGTCCTTAATATCCAATAAATTCTGCTCCATGACATTATTTTAGACCGGGGATATTGCTTTTACTTTGTATACTGTTACTGAAAATTTTGGTTCTAAAAGCTGGTCAAACCGGATCCATAATGTTTGGAAACCTTGATGTTCTGATATCATGAATGGTATTATTGCTTGCAGTTAAAAATTTAGATTTTTCTCCCAATTCCATTGGTGCAACAGTTTCTTTAATAGGCAAGTCCATTTATGGAACTTCCAGTGCATCAGCAATTAAGTTTGCTCTTTTATATTTGTGTTTTTTTTATGGATAAATTTGCTAAGGAAATTAGCATCAGTTTTCAGCTTTCTGGTTGCTCTATGTTCAAAGTGTAGCTTACTCTCTGGATTTACTTATCTTGTTCATAACAAGTGGATGATGGGATAATGATTGAATTCTACTGTCAAATTCATCCACATTGAATTGTATTGTATTCTTATCCCTGTCTCTCCCCCTTTCCCTCCGGCCCTCCGTCCTCCAATATGGGCATACAGTGGTTCCTGAAGCCAAGGTTTTTATTCCAATATGGCCAAGGTTTTTACAGGGGCAATTACCCTCCACTCACAACCTCAACCCACCCCTGGCTCCCCCACCCCACAAAACTATTTTCTTGACTGCGCAACTGCCATCTTCCCAAGAACTTCATGAAGGTTGTAGCCTTATACACGTGAAGTAATAGAACAATTTGTGTAGTTTAATTTTTGTATTCACCACATTGTACTCCATAGTGAGTATTGTTAACCAAGCAAAAAGGTGTAAGAGGTGTTTACCATTTTTATATTTGATGTTTTCAGATTTGGAGTATGGGAAGCTGCAAAATGGGCTGCACGCGTGCGGGAATGTGCTGTTTATGACCCAAAGCATCCAGTATTGCTTAATTTAACAACAGATATAGTGGAAGAAAACAGATATCTGCAATCCAAGGAGGCAGCACTAGAGGCTGCTTTTCTTCTAAAAGTGATTGGATCCTAGATTTGCTTTTACCAAGCCCCATGCCATCATTGAAGCTGTGGATCTTACAATATTAAAAAGCTTGTGGTGGGTAAGATGCATCTCTTGGGATCAATGTACAAAATTTGAATTGTCATGAGCTAAAAGGATGATTAATTTTAAATTAACTAGTTCCATTTGGGCAGAGTGTTACCCAAATTAGGAATCTACATCATCAGGGATTGATGATCTGGCCGCGTTAAGTGGTTTATATTGCTGAAGTAGCCCACTATTTCAAGAAAGAGGTTTAGATAATAGGTTCATGAATCAGAACTTTGTTTATGGTTGTGACTTAGTTTTTATTATTCAATTCATCTGTTAGTTGTCTGTGTATATAAGCATTGCTTATTGCCTTTATATAAAGAGAAAAAGAAAGGTTGGGCAAGTGTCCTTGCTGTTTTGTATTTAGATTAAGGAGTCCTACGATTCATTTTTCTCTATTCTTATTTAACTATATTCACCAATAGTGATGATAACGACAGGCAAAATCTTGGAAATCAATTATTTTATTTTAGTAGGCTGCCTACATACAACCAGCCGAAGATTGTCAACGGATCGACATCACCAACCACCTAGTAAAGCGGTCCAGCAAAGGATAAAAAGGAATCCCATATGGTTAAAGCTTCTTTCAGAAGACAACTTCCCCATAGAAGATCTTAAAACGGTTTGTCAAACATAGAACCATTCTCCACTTTATTTTAGGCTGTCTCTTAGAGAATAAAAGGAATTCTCATGTGAAATGTGTCAAAAGGGTTTTAATAATGATAATGTGCAGGATTGGTTTCTAGTTTTGTTTATTGATCATCATCAGGTCCCAAAAGGAGGAAAGGTAATGGACATCACTGTCCATACTCTCATCAACTTTATAAAAAAGACCCACTCAAGCTTAGAATCCATGGAAACCAAAAGAAAGATGAGGATAATGATTCAGTTCTCCAACATCTCCATGGCAAGCAAAACTCATTGGGTATGGCCCAATAGCAATAATTAACATGAGAAAGAAGAGAGACTCTTAAACAATTGAATTGGGTTTTCTATGACTTCCTACCCCTGCATAATGTAAGGAACATCTAGTTTCCGTTGACATGAGATCATTTCTTTTTCTTTTTCTTTTTTGTTTTATTTGATCAATGGATGAGGCAGCTGATGCAGCCGAGATGCATTCAAGTTGAGACTTAGCTGGGCTAGTTGAAATTTTTATCAGCTTTATTAAATATTTTGAAGTGTCCAGAATATGAGGATTAATTCTTGCTAGAGGTAGGCTGATGCGCGTGCCAGAAAGGAACAACCGGTTTTGATTATTATTAGTAAAAGTCATCTCCTTGCACCTTATCCCAATCAGCTTTCTGTCTAATACCAACTCTCCTACTCTCAATTTTCACTTCTGTTCATCAAGTTCCATTTCTTGTAACAGAAAATAAATTAATCTTCATAAAAGATAGAAAAATAGGCCCTTGTGAGCCTCCATTATCTGAAGTTCTCCTTACACCTGAAAAGTTCTTGCCAGGATAATGACGTGGATTGAGATGGAGGTAAGTTTGAATATAATTAATTTATTATTTTAGACCTAATAAATGCTTGCACTTGTCATAAAGTTTGATAAATTCAATGTCAACTTAGTACAAAAACAATGACAGATTGAACATCAAGATCATTTCAAACTTGAACATTAGGAGGTGATAATGACACTAAACTATGTAACGGTATAAATAAAGGCCTCAACTCAGACATTTTGGCAGTGAGCATGCCATTGTATAACGACCTGAATCAGGTAAGATAGGCTGGAATTTTATACAGCAGCGGAAGATTACAGAGCAAAGCAGATTGTAATGTGATAAGGTTGTGCCCATATAATTCTGCTTCGGTTACATTGACTACCTGAGATGGTACAAATTTCTAAACCCAACTCTACAAGGACCCAGAAGGTAAAAAGGGGACGAGGAAAAAAAAAAAGGTAAAAACAACCAAGCAATAGAAAACATGAATAGTCAAAATTCACCCACTTGCAAGAAGAGCCTAGAGGAAGAGCAAAAGAAAGTGAGGCCACATGGAAATAGTAGCTTGCCATCCTTTCCATTGCTCTCTACTCTGAGACTCCCCAATTTGCATCCTCGATTAATTTTCCATCTCCAAAAGAATCCTTCCTCAAACTGCGAGAAGCATCTCTAGATGTTTCCAATTTTATGTCTCCAAGTCTTCTGCAACAGCTGGAAGCCCGCCCTCCTGGATGAAGGCTGGGTTAAGAAATTTCGCCACAAAAGCCCACAACTTATAGACATCCTCAAAGTTGGTCAGAAAGCCGAGAGAGGCTGTGACAACTTCAACTCGGATGAACCCATTTTTGCCATCGTGCCGCCCATTTTCCATTGGCCTGCATAGGGTGGTGTCTTCGAGATTCTGCTGCCTTGGGCTATCTAAAATTCGAATATGACTAAGGAAACCAATGCCAAGGGAGATACCTTCTTTCTCAGCCAACTTCTGAACAACTTCTGGATTGATTAGGCCCCTGTTTCTGTCTCTCAAGTTGAAAGCCACAGCTGCACCTCGTTCATACTTAATTTTTGGCCCATAGATGTGAACAAGAGGCACTGCTTCACCTCCTTCTGTGCCAGGTAACCTTAGTTGAAGTAATGAGGTCACAAGCCAATTGATCAAAAAGCGCAATCGGAAGGTGGTTTTGTTAAGACCCAATAAGTTCACATGATTAATATGCTGACATATTATCTCCGGCTCCCTCCTATCCCACTCTTGCTCATCATCATAATCTCCATCACTGGAATACTCTTCATCCAAGCTGGTTACAGATATTTCTCCTTGCTCCAGAGTATGGCTGAGACGCTCTTTCCGGTTATCTTCCATGCTAAAGGACACCCGCCTCCCTCTGCTTGAGTGTTCATTCTCTTCCAAACCAAAAAATCTACCACCAGCAAATCTATTCCCTTCTCTCCTTCCCAATAACCTAAACTCGCCTTCTGTTTCTCTTCTTATAGCACTATCCTTTGTCTCTGGGAAATTTTCAGAGACTGAGCCGTTCATTGGGCCACAAAATTGGTGGAGGGAAGCTGGCTTGTTGAGACTGGATCCATTTACAGTGCAATTCAACATAGACCGAGTAGGCTTAGTTTCAGGTTCCTCCTGAATCTCCTGAGTATGCTGATGATCCGAATCCTTTCCATTAATTCTTGAAGTAGGGTTTGCTTCTGAAAATTGTTCTTCTTCAGGTATCCCCTTAACATGGTCCAGTTCCTGTGAAACTGATAGAACAGCAGCATCAAATGATAGCACACGGTGGTCTTCCTTTGGCCCTAGTTTTATCTCCCTGTCATCGTATATTGGACTGCTAGATATCTTTGATGGTTTTGGCGAGAACCACTTGTGGTTCTTTTTGCCAGAAAACCAAAAGGGCGGTAGGGGAGAAGCCAACTTCTGTTTGTTCACCTGGCCTGCATTGTCAGACCCCAACGGACTGTGCCCCAAATCAATCCAGAATGAGTTGTCTGATGATTCATCTTCACTGAAAACTGGGCTCTTCATCACTTCCCCAACTGAAATACTCTCAGTTTCTTCAAGTATCGTGCTCGCTCCATCTCTGTCAGAGCTGTTATCCTGATCCAACTCTGTCTCAAATACATCCCTCACCTGAGCAGAAGTATACACACCAGAAAAGGCAGGAGGTAAAGGTGACTCCTTGCGAGTTTCAGAGGTCAACTCACCGTTTCCACCAACTTCATCATCTTCCATTCCTCCCAATCCATCAAAACCATCCATAGAATCACTCAGATATTGTGGAAAAACAGGGGTTATTTTCACCATTCCAGACCCAGCAGACCCGGGTTGATTGTGAAGGTTTCCCATCACAGATTTCTTAATGAGCAGGCATCCGAAACCAGTCGGATCATACCCAAATACCCTGTAAAAAGATGTGATGATGAAATCTGGCCGGAATAAGGACAAGCCAAGCGAATCCATGTCCTTGGGACCCAATGACCCAGCATCAAGTAAAACATGCCAATTGTTCTGCTGTGCGAGTGCCATCCATTGGTATGAGTACTTAGCACCAGTAACTCTGGACTGAACTGGAAATACAAAAAGACCAACTGCAGAATCCTTCTTCCTCTTCTTCTTGTGTGAAATTCGCTTTCTAAGATCAGTGGAGCAAAGTTTGAGGGTTGGCCATTTAAACCATGCACTGTGAACTTTTGCACCTTTCTCTTTGGCAGCTTGAGCCATCCAACTTACAGACTGGCTCTCATGATCAAACATCGTTAACAACCTTTTGTTTGTATGAAAAGGGTATGATTCAGCCAGCAATTTAAACGCAGACCCTCTACTAACAGTAAAAACGAGGCCATACTCATTCTCAGGGATGTTCAGATAATCCATTATCCTAGTCTTTATATCATGTTCCATAGTGCCTTTTTCGGCACCTCCATACAAAGCATGATTGCTCAAATTTGCAGTTATCTCAGACAAGTTAAATGTAGAAGACTCCCAATAATGCATAGTCTGAATATAAGAAAATAGCCCGAATCCACAATAATCGAGGCATACCTTTGGAGCCAGGTGCCCATACTCATCAGCCCTCAGATGATCTATCTTCTCTGAGGATTGGTACTTCGGGTACATTGTGAGAAACTTGGTGAAAGCTTCATGGAGGTCAGGAATGGACTCCTCAGACTCGAAAGTTCGCTCTGCCGCCAGGGCTGTAGCTCTAAGGAATTCGCGCTGGTTGTGGAGTCTAGCAAGTGATCTCGATCGCCCCAAGCCCTCATCTTGATTGGCAGGTGACTCGGGATCCATGTCTTGAGATTTAACAAGTGACCCATCTTCAGATGCCTCCTCAAGAGCTTCCCTGAGCTTGTTCTCTTGCAGTTTTCGGAGAATTGATGGGTTTCGCTTGCTCTCCACTGTTGAATCAGACCCATCTTTTCTTCTGCTCTTTTTGTCCATGATCAGAGAAGCACAGTGGGATATAGGTTTCCATAGTGAGAGATGCATCAAAGCTTCTCTCTACAATCAAACTGAGAAAAAGAACCCAGAAAGGAAGACTAGCCCAAGTTTTTCTAGAACAAAAGAATTAAGCCCATCCAACAAACCCACAAAGTTGGTTCAGTTTCAAACCCTAATCTTTGTTGAATTAGAATAAAACAAAAGAAAAAAAAATGGAAAACTCCTAGCTTTAGATTTGTAGAAACCCCATAAAATTGAGGGTTCAATTTAGATGAAAACAGCTAAAAGGGAACCCGGAAATGTAAGAAAAGAATAAGAAAAACCCACAAATCTTAGGCTTCAATCAGTGAAATCCAGTGACCCAGATGACCAATTTCAACAGTTCATATAAAAGGAAAAAAAAAACCCTAAAAATTCATAGAACTTTACAATCCAGAACCCAAAACATTGGTGAAATTGTCAACCCCGTTTTCACGAGTACACAAGCCAGGACAAATTGGAAGAAAACCCCAAGATAAAGAACAGAACCCAAAGACTCAAACCCTAGAACCCAAGACCCAGATCCCAAAAAGAAATCAGAAACCCCACAAAAGACCCCCAAAAACAAAATGTAGCTGCAAAAGGGCTTCAGAGAACCGAAAGAGAGAAAACGAAGAAGCTCTTAGCTTTCACCAGCGTCCCCATAAAACATCAGAGACACCCCCCCCTCCCTTTCTCTCCAGTTTCTCTCTCCTTCCCTGCCCGCAGAACAATTAAAAGCAAACTCTCCACATCAAACGCTCATTAATACATATTTCAAGGGTCAATCCAAACATACCCCTACTAATTTCCATTATCCTCTATTCTTCTCTCTCACACATTGACTCAACATACACAAATGTATTCCCCACTAACCTTCCCCAAAACAAACAGTGGGAAAGGACATTGACTTTCACAACTACCGTCCAGATCAAATGCTGGGCTGTTATTTATTTATTTATTTTTCATTTTTTTCCTGGTTAATAATTGAATTTATTTCTTTTTTGTTGGAAGGTGGGTCCTACAATCCTATGGTCATGGCTAAAAGTCAAATAATCAGCTGGCTTGTAAAAGTTGTTTTCTGTCCACCCCCAGAGTCCAAAGAAAAATTAGCTTTTATCCCCTCTTACCATTTTAAAAATATTTTCATCCTCTGCTAATTTTTCTCTCTTCATTACCAAAAATATATAGCAATCTAGGTTGGTTGAGTGGTTAAACCGTAAGGAAATTGCTGTTCTTCTTTTAATAATTTCATCCGCAAATCTGTGATTACAAGCCAGGAGTGATTGAAAATATGTGAGAATCAATTGAGATATAAATGACAATTTTCTGTTTGGTTCATACCAATGAGAGGGAAAGTTAAGGAAAAAAGAAGAGAAAAAATCAGTAAAAAAAAAAGGAAAAATTTTGATAAAACTAGTATGATTTAAAATTCATAAATCTTTTTCATCTTTTTAATTTATTTCCCATTTTTCTCTATGAATCTTCAATTCTTAAGAACAAAAAGTTATTTTTAAGAAAGTTACAAATGGGTTATTTGGAGGCCTTCCTCTGTTTTGCCTCTTTCCCAGCATTTTTAGGATCCAACGGGGGCCTAAATAAATTTGGTTATGGTTGGCATACCGAGTTACTACCCAAATTTAGAAACAGTGAATGATGGAGAAAGCTTTTGAAGAAAGCAGCAAGCTTAAGGATTGTGCTGGCAGAAAGTTTTGACTGCTTCAAAATGTTCAGCTTCTTTTATTGACGCCCCCAATTCCATCAAATTAAAGCAGGGCTGCCCTTTAGTTTTCATGACCTTACACTTTAAATGGAATTAATAGATCCAGCAGTTCAAAAAAACACTGCCCCATTACAGTGGTCCTGGCACAGTAGTTGGTACATATACTAAGTTTTCTCACAGGGGTCCCCCCTCTTATATCCTTTGTATATACCCAACTTCATATCTTGGTCTCCACAGAGCCTCTCTCTCTCTAGTCTCTACTTTGGATTCCCTTCTCAGAATTGCCTCAAAAAGGGCAAGTGAAATTGACCCTGGATGGTGGAAATTATTTGAACCATTCAAATAAAATATGGTGCATATGCAAGGGCATATCTCGAGATCCAGCAGTTGGGCCTTTTAAAAGGCTGTGTTGATGATTGAATAAAACTGTAATCGAGTATATGATGGTTTGGGACTCTCCAACCGACCCCTCTTTGGACTTACCTCCACAATTTCCCTTGTCAAAAGTCAGCAACATCTGCTTAGTTTTGTTCACAACATCATGGTGGTCAATATGATTTCTCAACTTCTATCCACTTGAAAACGTGATTGCTAATAGTAAATTTGGTTCACTAATTTATTTTTAAAGAAATTTAAAAAAGAAGAGGTTATAATAGAACTATCCTCTATTAAGTAAAAGACGATTAATGATCAATTTTAATCTAACAATAAATTTGATTTTTTCAAATGATGGGTATATTCGACCGGACTGTATCTACTCAAGTTAGTGAAGTTATATTTTATTTTTTCTCGATGTGAAAGCATGCATCGCATGGCTGCTAAAGATGCTATTGAAATTGATTTAATATCACAAAAATCTTGCAAGAATCATGCAGCTAACACTTTGACCTTTTATTTTAAAAACAAAACAAGTTTCAATAATGGTGAGTGTTGCCACACACGACAAGAACACTAGGGCAATCAATATCAATAAAGAAAAACCCAGCATTTCTTACTTCCTAGTTGTTGATTGAAACCAGTCGGTGACTGGTTTAAGAATGTGGTCCTTCCAATTGAACCTTTGAGTCAATTTCTTGAAACCGCCATTGAATTGTGCTCACCCTTTGGTTGATTGCAAATTTGCTGCAAAGTTGGTTGGTGATTATTATTGACTAGTCAACCATTTTTCGGATCACGAGGTTTTGGAAGGGAAGAGAGGAAGAAAGGTAAAGGAGGTTGCCTAGTGTCCCTCAATGGGCATGGCCCCAATGAGTAATGTCTATGTCCGTCCATCCATATAAAATGATGTACTTTAGGGCATAAAGACACCAACTTTGTTAAAGGTGGGGGGTTATGAACTTGATTTGGAGAGTAATGAGTAGAGGGGGGTCTCTTTTTGGAATCATGCCTTTTGCTTTGGAGGCTTTCTCTTTTACTCTACTTTTTTCCAATGTGTGTGTCCATTCTACACAAGTTTTTACTGAAAAGTTATCGTATGAGATGAGTGGGAAACAAAGCTTTTGTCTTTGGCCCTTGGACTTGGCCGGTGATCCTAATGTGTTTGGAGGAAATGCTTTGACTTAGTGACCCAATTTCATTCAAGGGCCATTAGTGTTCTGAATAAAGGGGTGCAACTCATGTTTCCAACCCCTTTTGTCAATTATTTATGATATATCATATTTCTAGTAATTTGAAGATAATTTGTTTTTAAAATTAATTTGAAATCATGGAATTTGTTTCAATTGAAAAATCAATATTTTTATAATTGTACTTGTGATTCACGGTTTAATAGTTGGATTAATAGTTGAACTAGTGACATAATGAATATATATTTTATATTTTATATAAATTAAAATTAAAAAAAATAATAATTTATTATGTTGTAAAATAAATAATAAGAATAAATATAAATATATTAATATATTAAATTTTATTAAATAAAAAACATATGATATTTTAGGATGAAGATATATTCAAGATGAAATAAAAATTACAATTTATAGTTTTATATACATATCAAAAGTTGTTTGTCATATTATTTTATAATTTAAAAAAATAATAATTTGTTATTTTTATATAGATTAATATATAATAAGTAATTAATATTAATTATTTAAGGGTTTTAAATGAAAAATATTTGAAAGAAATATTAATTCGATATATTGGGCTTGGACAGTAAAAAACAATGGTAAGCTTACATATACATCCCAATGGTTCCATTGCATTTAGAACAAGGCAACCAACTAATAGCTTGCTACGGCTGGAAGTGGAGGCTTGGAAGAGAAACTGAGACAACTGGCCCACTAGTACCAAATTTTGGTCAAATGAGGTTTGACCGGTTCTGGGAGATCCGAGCAAAAGGAGCCCAGATTCGATCATTTGTTGTATCACCAACAAAAGCTGAGGGCTAAGTGGCAAATCCTGCTCTGAATATGCCCATGTTATTGAACAGGCAGGCAAAGCAAATTAAAAAAGGCTATTGACAGTACATAGTGCATGGTACTCATTTAAAATCGATGCAATTTCCAGTGTGATATTTTACATATAACTGCATTGAGGATAACCCAACAACATAAAAAAAAGAATGGAAAACACAGAGACACAAACACAAAGAAGAAACACCAAAGTCCCGACATTCTGATTGAGACAAAATGTTGTACACTAGATTTAAGGACAAGTACTTATACGATTTCAAGTAGTCAACATTAGCAAAAAAAAGTTGAACTTGGACTTCGCTCACAAAAGAGTGAATAAGATTACCCATCTTCATGTTGTTTTGCGTCTAGACCTCAATCTTCCGGCAATACTGTCTGAGCTAGGAGTGGTTGAAGCTGGATGCCCCAGGCTAAATTCGGATTTACTTTCTGGACAAACATTGCTTGCAACCTGCTTCAGATCCAAAGCTTCCTCACTCTTCTTACTTGATTGAACATTGCTTTTGTTACGCTTCCTCTGCCTTAATCTCAGAGAAATACTATCTGGGCTTGGTCCAGTGGCAAAAGCAGGCTTCCTTTTAACCTTTGGCCTACTTTCCAGTGTAATACTGCTATTGTCATGTTTGTCATCTGAAAAATGCGCGTCATTTTCTTTCCCACTATTGTGTTCATCAACTTTTTTGTCTTCAGACTGAGGCTTTGGTAAACCAAGCTGAACCTCATCAGCCTTGGGAAATTCCTCATTCTCAGTTAGTGGTAACCCAATGTGGTCATCATAGACCTTGGGAGATTCCTCATTCTCAGCTAGTGGTGACCCAATGTGGTCATCATTGACCTCGGGAGATTCCTTACTCTCAGGTGGTAAGGACATATCTGGAAAAGGCAGTGACCTCTTACAACCTTGATCTTTCTCTATGTTTGTCTGTGAGCGTCGGGTTTGAATGAGATAATGTGCAACTGATCGGAAGCCCAGCTTTGTAATCTAGAAAGGGGGAAAAAAAATTAAGATTACATCAAACCCCATTTTGCAAAAATTTGTCAGGCATTGCAGTCATGGTTGAGAGAAATACCTTCTTATAGAGAGGGCCAGTTGGAGGCCAACCTTTTGCAGTTCGACACAAGCTGCAGTTACAAATCCCGCGACAGACAGGGCAAATCCAATTTGGATTTTCATTGGCCTCTAGTACATGCTCCCCATATCTGCATAAATTCATGAGATAAGCTAGCTGACTCCAAGGCCTCAACTTCACTATGTGTGTTACCCAACCTCCACCAACTCAGAAGGTCAGAAGGATTTAACATTAAGCATAAAATGCAGCCAACATGATTCCAATATTTACCATCTTTGTTTTTGTGATGTTCAAATGTCAGGAATAAAGTCTCTATAAGCTGAATAGAAACCAAATTTTGGATCATAACTACAGAGACCGAGACAAAAAGCTTCCTGAAAACAATTATCCTAAGCATATGATTGAAGGTGCTGTTTCAAAGTTTCTACATAATAGGAAGTTTTCAGGAAATATGTATATATCATGATTCTGATGTGTTCATATCTCATGGTTAATTGACTTGGATAATTCCAAATTGGTTTCTGTACAATTGCTTAGTTTTGGGACAAACATATGAAAAGTCTTCTTTTCTCATCTCCTTCCAACTCTTGCAAGCATTATGTTTGTTGCAGATAAGGTAGGGCTATAGCTGGGTTTCATTGTATCTTAGAGTGACTAGCTAATCCCCCACAGTGCACACCAGATTTGACAAATTGATTGGGTTGAATAACATCTTAAAGAAAGAACTAATTCTAATGTGCCTTGAAGCAATCTGGGCTGCTTTCCTTAATCACCTTCTACACATTATAATATTACAGTTTTTTCCAACACTGGCAAATGGGATATGCCCATAAACGAAACACATTTGGCTTGTTTACCAGGTCATGTTTCCAGGATAAATGATCATTAAGACATACTAGGCTAGCTCTAAGTTGGTTGCTAAAGGAACTAAGCTTTAGTAGACTAGGCTTTGGCATGCAAATAGAGGCTAAAATTTACATATCCTCATGTGCAAATTTATTAAAAGTAGTATTTATAATTTTCTTGAATTGATTACAGAACCTGTTGGGGTTTGAAAAAACTTTAGAAGAGTATTGTCCCATTAAATTTCACCAAAACTAGACGTCGGATGCATCACTTTTAGTTTTGAAATATGTAATTTCATTTCCTTCACCCCACTGCAGATGAGCTAGGAAAGGGCTAAAATAAGTCTAAGTCAAACATGAACAATCCAGTCACAGGTTGGCTCAGTTAGCTTTATACAGTTAGCGTAGCTGAGATTCCAAGGAACTAATGGATATTTGAAAAACCATCAGGATACATTCAAAATCCTGTAAGCAGATGAAGAAGGTAATAAATTTAGGGGCGATTGATTGAAATAGCTTTGGAGTTCAAGGACAATGAGTAAACATACTAATGAGAAAATGTAATGACTGCAGGTTAAAGGTGCTAAATAAAGACAAGACTAGAAAGTATCCCTGCTTTAACTTAATGCATGGCCTTTGATCGACCAATAAAACCAATTATTTTTTGTATTGCTGATTTTGAATATTGAGATAAGGCGCAATGGATAATATAATTGTAGAATCTGAAGAAGAATCCAAAGGTAAGAGAATAAATTTCCTTCTTGATTTCAATCTGTACATACCCACATGTTTATACAAATATTCCTAGCATAAAAAATAGAAACTTTCCTAACCTAATTCTATGAAATCCCCTTGATTACGAGATTGTCCTAATCCTCAATTACTAAAATCTATAACTATAATATTTTTCTAATTACATTCTTCCACACTCCTCAAGCTGGTGAACAGATGTTTTTTATTCCTAACTTGAATACACTTGAAACGTTGTACTGCTTAAACCTTTGATGAGTATATCTATAAGTTGACGGTCAATAGATACATAAGGAGTATAAATCAACCTACTATCTAGTTTCTCCTTAATAAAACGTTTGCCTATCTTTATGTGCTTCGTTCGATCATGTTGCACCGAATTATGTGCAATGCTGATTGCAAATTTATTGTCGCACTAAAGTCTCATTGGGTCATTTCACTTAATCTTCGAATCTTCCAAAATAATCTTCAATCATAGTAATTCACAAACTCCTTAGGTCATTGCGCGAAATTATACCTTCAGCACTAGACCTCACTACCAAACTCTGTTTCTTAGTTCTCCATATTATCAAATTCCTACCAAGAAAAGTGCAATACCAATGGTTGATCTTCTGTCAACCACAGATCCAACATAATCTACACTTGTGTATGCTTTAAATACTAGTCCTAAGTTTCATTTAAATAAGATGCCATTTCCTAGAGACCCCTTATGGAATTGTAGTACTCGATTAGTAGCTTGTAGATGAACCTCTTTTAGACTATACATGAATTGGCTAATCATACTTACAACATATGTTATATTCGATCTTGTGTGAGAGAGATAAATGAGTCTTCCTACCAGACGTTGATACATCTTTCTATTTACCATAGTATCTTTCTCAACCTCTTCAATCTCATGATTAGGATCTATTGATGTGTTTTCTAGTTTACATGTCAACTTCTTTGTTTCCTTGAGAAGGTCCATTACATATTTCTATTGAGAATGTATAACTTCAATTTCTAAAAAGTATTTCAACTCTTCTAACTCTTTAATCTCAAACTCCTTAGTTAAGCATTGTTTTAAAGTCTATCTCTTTTTTGCATTATTTCCCGTTATAATGATATCGTCTACATATGCCAAAAGAGTTAGAGTTGTAACTCTCCCTAAATCTGAATGCTTTGATGAACAACATATGATCTCCCTAATTTTGTTTGTATTACATGTTTTTCAACATTTTAGCAAACCTTCCAAACCATATCCTTGGAGACTGTCTTAGCTCGTAAAGAGTTTTCTTCAAATACATGCTTTTTTAGTGGTTAGATCACTTTCATATCCAAGAGGGACTTCCATATAAATCTTCTCTTTCAAATCTCCATTTAGAAATGCATTTTTAACATCAAACTGTTGTAAATCCCAATTATAATTTGTTGTTAATGATAACAAAATTACAACTATGTTCATCTTGGCAACCGAAGCAAATGTCTCTAAATAATCCATGTCATAAGTTTAAGTATATCCTTTAGCCATCAATCTTGTCTTGTACATCTCTAATGTCTTATCTACTCTATACTTAACAATATAGATCCATTTACATCCCACTGGCCTTTTTCTTATAGGCAAATCTACCAACTTCCAAGTTTTATTTTTCTCCAAGACTTCCATTTTTGCATTCATGGCTTGTCTCCAATTTTCATTAGATAAAGCCTCAAATAAAGTGATAGGAATATGAATATTGTTCAAACTTATAAGAAAACTCTTATGGGATGGAAACAACTTTTCAAATGACACAAAATAGGAAAGTGGATACAAAAAATGTTTAGTGCATTTCCTCTTTCCCTTTTTGATGACAATAGAAAGGTTTTGGTCTATGAGTTTTTCAAACTAAAGTTTTGACTCTGTTTGTAAGGGGGGATGAGAGACTATTACCTCATTTCCAAAAGTAAATTCAGATTCTTGTATTTGAAAGTTGAGGAATTGCAGTTTTTTTCCTTGATTCTCAAGAACAGGCTTAATGGATGAATTGAGTTCAGAGGAGGGAACAAATACTAGGGGAAAATAAGACTATTTTTCATTGAAAAGTAACATCAATTGCAGTTTTTTTCCTTGATTCTCAAGAGCAAGCTTAATGAATGAATTGAGTTTAGAGGAGGGAACAAATACTAGGAAGTGGAAAATAAGACTATTTGTCATTGAAAAGTAACATCAATCGACACACACCTATATATATCCCTTTTGAGTTGACGAATATCTCACAAAAATACATTTAGCTACTTTTGGGTCTAATTTTCCCCTATTTGGAGTGTGAATATGCACAAAAGACACACACCTAAATATCTTAAGAATGATATGGCTTGTGGTTCTCATGGTAGGATGAAATGATGAGAATATTTCCTTGGGACTTTTGAAACCTAAGACTCTAGAATGTAATCGGTTTATGAGATGTGTGGCAATTAGGATGACTTCCTTCTAATAAGATTTAAGCACATGTTTTTGGAACAAAAAAACTCGTGATATATTCTCAACAACTCCATTTTATTGTGAGGTGTTTACACATGATGACTCATGAATTATACCTTAATGATGAAAGTATGAAGTTAGGACTTGATTGAAATAATCCCTAGTATTGTCTAACTGGAACCTCTTAATAGCAACACCAAACCAATTTTTTATCATGTTATGAAAATTTAGGAAAACAAAACTAATATTAGATTTGTGATTAAGTAAAAAGATCCAAAAACCTTAGTAAAATCATCGATGAAAGAAACAAACTAGCGTGGCCTACATATATTTGGGACAGGTGAAGGACCCTAAATATCATTGTGAATTACATAGAAAGACTTTGAACTTCTTTTATTATTGATTGAAAAGATTAAACGCTTATGTTTAGCTAGTTCATATGTCTCACGATAAAGAGATATGAATGATTTGCTTAGTGTCTCAAGGTAATATAGCCCATTCCATTCCTTAACAAATTCAATCATCTTCCATAAATGATATTCTACACAATGAGTAGGGTAAAAAATCACATTGCAACACAAATCTTGTGTAAGTTTTTGTATAGAGACAAGATTAGTAGACAAATTTGAAACATGAAGCACAATTCTAAGTATGAGTGTAGGACTAATTTGGATATCTTCTACACCAGCGACGGTGGGTAATAAACCACTGGCTATAATTATTTTCCTACTGCTTGGACAAAGGTTATAATTATTAAATTGGTATTGATGAATGAGTCATATAATTTGTGGCACCTAAATCTATAACCTATGGATTGGAAAAGATTTCATTTGAGATTTTTAATCTAATGGAAATAGGAAACTTATTTGAAAGTGCTAGTGAATGGGTGCCTGAAGGTTTCTCAAGATTTCTTAACAAAATTTTCAGTTTTTCAATCTTTTCTCGATTGAATTTGCCTGTTTTAGGGATCTTTCAACTGGTTGAACAAAATACAATTGTTCAATATCATTTTGTTGCCTTACATTGTAAGTGTTGTCATTCCTTCAGATTCAGTAGTGTTTTCTGATACTTTTGACATACATTTTTTTTTTCTTTTTTAAAAAAACAAACTTATAAAATAGGTTGAAAGTCTTTAACTGAAGTCTTAAATACCTAGACTTAATAGTGCATAGGTTTGGGAACCTTAGTTGAGGGTCTGAGGTGGCGACAGTTGGTGGTAGCTACGTTAGCTCATGATCTTGATGACATCGTGGTCTTGTCCTCAATGAAAGATAGTTGGGATGAGGGTTGTCGTCACTAGGAGATATGAAAGTGATGACACGATCTTCGAAAAAACAATAACCTTAGAGGTTGAGAGGTTGGACACTACTGGAAAAAGCAAAACGTCTCTAGTAGTGCGAAGCAAAAGTGCATAGTAGAGGATAACGAGGTTGAGACAAGGGGGTGATGATGGCAACGACAAGGTGTGAGGATGGCAGCAACAGTGCGACGACAAGGGATCTTTTAAGCAATCTTTATAGGTTGTGCAAGTTGTCCCGAAGATGGCCTAAAGACGATGGCAACACGATCTCAATGGCAACGTGATCTCAATGCGAGGGTGGAGATGAAGGTCACAATGCGATTTCTTTTGCAGTAGTAGCGTGACAACATTATGACTATTATTGCTTTGTTGTGTTTGCAATCTGGGTTTGATGCAACGATTCGACTCAGACAAGATGGAAATTTAAGGTCAATGATGAAGATCGACTTTGGTCTTCAACTAGGCAATTATGGCAAAAAAAAAAAAAAAATTCTCTCTCTTCCCAAATTTACAAGCCTAAACTTTGATACGATGTAGAATTTGAAGAAGAATTTGAAGGTAAGAGAATAAATTTCTTCCTTAATTTCATTCTATACATATCCACATATTTATACAAATATTCCTAGCACAAAAAATAGAAACTTACCTGACCTAATTCTATTAAAATCAGTTGATTACGGAATTGTTTTAATCATCTTCTTAATTACAAAAATATACAGCTATTATCTTTTCTAATGACATTCTTCCACAATAATAAATACGCCAAATATGGGAATGACTAAAATTTTAGCTGGCATTGAAAAAACAAGATCAAATCAAGGGTTGAAGTTTGGATGTTAAGAGTGTTTTAATAATGCATACCTCATATACAAACAATCTCCACAAAACTGACCTTGGACCATGTTGCACTGGGAGCAATGAGTACGAAGACCAAGAGTTTTCTGCCTGCAATAAAAACCCTATCTTGTAAATTTCTAAAAGTTAAAGATTATTGACCATAATAAACATGAGTTGTGAACCTAACATGCATGAATAAATGTTCCAATTCAATAACCAACAAATAAAGACAAGAAGAGAAAAAGGAAAAGAAATAAGAAGAAAAAGGAAAAGAAAAAATTTTAAAACACACGTCACACACACACATACATATATATTAAATTAAATTAATTACGAAGCTTACGTCTTCTTGTTTATACTTGAAATAGAAACAACATTGTCGTTTCTCTGTTAAGTTTCTACTTCAAAATATTGTCACTAGGACTATGTAAATAAATGAGATGATTCAAGTAAAAAGGGAATAAAACATCCTAGATGAATTATCATTTATAAAATGAACATGGTGTGACCAAAGTTTGAAACTAGGAGACCACCAAAAATGAAGACTATGTAGCAAGAATTTAAAACATAAGAACCAATAAAGAGATGTTAATCAAAACCATACACACACGAGTAGAAAATAAAGAAAAATACAAGATTTTTAATGTGGTTTGACTATCAATGTGATCCCTATGTTCACAAAATGTACCAACACTCAATAATCCACTAATCACAGGAAAAAAAATTACAATAATGAAGCTTTTAAAAAAATCTTCTCAATTATGGTCACACTCTATAAAAACCTAAATATATAATAAGGACAATCTTGTCATTCATCATATAAAAAAAATTTCTCTAAGGGCATTGCCCCTTCAACTCTGCAAGTTAACCATGTAGTTCGATCCTTGCAAGTTCAACGGAGAGCTCAATCCCCAACATCCTAAGCAAAATACAACAGCGAAACACAACAAAACTGATTTAGGCTTCACAATTTAACAAGAAAAAAGAATATGGACAATCCAACAAATGCTGCTTCTTCTGAAAGAGACATAGGAAGCATATTCTCTTTGTCATGAGAGTGAGATCAATGGATGCAAATCATCTTGTAAAAATCTAAGGGTACATTGATTCATTTTTCTGGAGAAAAGGTAAATGTTGTAGGAAACTCAAATGAAAGAAGAGGATAGGCTTGGCAAAAAATGAAACATGCAACAACTTCAAGGATTGGACACTTTAGAATAACGGATCAAATATTTTCTCTGACCAATCTTTGAAACAATAGCCTTGCCTATAAACAAAAAGAACCTCTTCATCAAGTTTTATATAGGCTCTGAATTTAAATCGACGATTGCAGCATCCTTATTGAATTCATATTTCAAAAAAGAAGGAAATAGTTCAAGGTAATACTATACATGTCCAAATTTGGCTATATATCATAAAGGAAAACAAAGAATAGCAGCCTCAATGTGTCCACAAATTCCGGGTTGTTGTGCAACTCATAATTTCAAATTATATTATGTTTCCTAATTTCCTCATTGACCCAATGCCTACAAATGATAGCAATTCCAAATCTGACAAGATAATATGATTAACATCAAGATGGCCCACCTGCACTGATGGCAAGTTTTTCCTGTGATTGAATCGTATATTCGTTTTCCATCATTCCCACATCCATCCACAAAAAGTTCCCAGCTCCTCTCAGTGCTACCCAACAACTCCTCGTGCTCTTCTGTGTAAAACTCTGGTTTAGGACCTTCTTTTAGGAAAATACCCTCATCTTCTGAAGATCTTTTTCTCTTCAATATAGGCTCTTCCGAGTAGCTTACTGGTGTCACATTCTGTAATCTAAACCCTCATGAAAATTTCCATTCAGGACCCAATCAACAATCATCCAAATCAAATATAGCTTTAAAACCTAATTCTTAGTCCAAAAAGCAAGAAACCCACATATCATGTAGGGTCAGAAACACCTTAAACCTACCAATATACAATCCTCAGTTTTGGTGGCAGAGAAAACTCGAGTTTAATGTTGTGTTTCTTTCATTTGTTCTGGAACAATGGGGTATTCCTCAATAATCTCATTTTTCAATTATGGAACCATTTCATATTAGCAACCAAACAGGGAAAAGTACCTGGAAGATCGGCGAGGGGGCTCGGAAGGAGGCAGTGGAGATGGACGTGGAGGTTTCCGGTTAGATGAATTTTTTGGGGCCCGTTTGGGAGTGAGAAAGGACTTCACTTGGAGAGAGAGGTCAACAATTCCCAGCTTTTGCATTCGTTGAAGGTTCTCTTTTATTCTTTCTTCTCTGGATTGTTCGTAGTCAGAAATCTTCTGAGTCTGGTCGGTTTGGCCTTCTCCATTGCTGATCTGGTGGCAAGGACTTCCTGAGGTTTCTAGGGTTTTTCCTTCCGTTTCCATATCCACTATTACGCTCTATCCCTCACGACACCAATAGAGCTTTTCCTTCCTCTTCCATACCCACCATTGCTCTCTCTCCACCAATAGGGTTTTGGGAATTTGAACAGGGCAGGGAGAGACAAAACGACGGTAGTACCCCTAAAAAATTGTTCATTTCTAACGGCTATCTTTCCCACCATAAATGATAAATAGATTTGGGCTGGGCCGAATATAGAGCTGAAACTGGGCTCTCCCATTGCAGCCGAAAAAGATTAGTACGGATTGGCATTGAAATCCATTATTTTTTTGAAAAATAATGTCTTCGATGTTCATTTGGATAACAGGGCCCCTTGCCGTAAAGTTTGACTAGGTTGTCATGATACGACATTGTCGGAAAATTCATTCAAGTTTATTCTGGTTTCTTAATGGGCCTGAGCTCCCTCCCTCAGCCTCATCCACACTGTCGGCAGCCCAACTCTGCAATTCCCATGCAAGTCCATTTCCTGTATTTCTCTTTATCTTGTGGGCAACACCCAGAAAAGTGATCATAATATATGTTCACTCTTCGGATCCTCTCCACTTCAAGTTGGTGACCAAATTTTTCTTCTTCTTTGCCGACACTTTAATATCCATGACAAGCCATGTGTCACGTGGTGATTGGAAATTTTAATTCGACTTCTTTATTGTTTGATCCACAAGTTGGTCTATGTATTTCTTCCTTTCATGAAATATAACATCAAGTTCATCCATTGTTCAAAATTTCCAGAATTGTCGTTTCGTCAGGCATATAGGCTCCGCCACCAAACAATACCTAAATTCTTACCAGAACGTTCTGAATTGAGCTCTTTGTTTTCCAATATATTGTAAAATAAGGCACCCACCTTGACCTTCATTTGAAGATTGCCCATACCAAAAGCAACTTCCAAAATTCCTTGGCACGTTTAGATAGTGAACTAATGCTGATCAACTACCATCTGAAACTGATCGTCTTCTGCCCTTTCTTCTACAAAAAGAAAGGTCAAACCAAATACAAGTCCATTAAACACAAGCTTACAAGTTTCACCAATGGCTTTTATTTTCCCCTCTGGCCGATAAGAGGTGACTTATAAACCTACCGGTGTTAGACATGGTGCCATAGTTCTTTCTCTTCAACTCTGTGAAGTTCAGAAGCCATGGCCATGAACTCTTACATTGTGGCTTTGCTTATTTTCTTCGTCAATTTGAGCCTTTCTGAGGGAGCTGATGAAGGTTTAGGAGCCTCTTTTATCTTTGGTGATTCTCTAGTGGATGCTGGAAATAATAACTATCTTCCTACTTTGTCTAAAGCAAATATGCCACCCAATGGAATTGATTTTGCTGCTAATGGTGGAAATCCCACTGGCCGGTATACCAATGGGAGGACCATTGGTGACATTGTAGGTCAGTCCTCCATCCCTTCCATCCTCATGAATTTTCTTTTACCTATTTCATAAGAATTAGGACATGTATGATTTCTCTTGCAAAATTTTCAGGAGAAGAGATGGGAGTACCAAACTATGCTGTCCCGTTTTTGGCCCCGAACTCCACAGGAAAAGCTATACTGTATGGAGTGAACTATGCGTCAGGAGGAGGAGGAATTTTGAACCAAACTGGAAGAATATTTGTTAGCACTCATATTACTAATCATCTAATTTTTGGTTGACAGGTGCTCTTAATTAATAAGTAATCTAAGGGGAGAGAGGTGTTTTTTGCAGGTGAACAGGCTTTCCATGGACATACAGATTGACTACTACAACATTACAAGAAAGCAGTTTGATAAATTGTTGGGGCCATCCAAGGCCAAAGACTACATAATGAAGAAGTCCATCTTCTCCATCACGGTTGGAGCAAATGATTTTCTCAATAACTATCTGCTTCCAGTGCTCTCCATTGGAACAAGGATTTCACAAAGCCCAGATGCATTCGTTGACCTTCTCATCAGCACTTTGAGGGGCCAACTCACGGCAAGGACGCTAAACCACTCTTATTGACATATTATTAGGTTTTGAAAATCGTTATTAATTATAATTATTGTTTGCTCAATGGCAGAGACTTTATAAACTGGATGCTCGGAAGTTTGTGATCGGCAATGTAGGGCCAATAGGGTGCATTCCTTATCAGAAGACCATAAACCAGTTAACAGAAAATCAGTGTGTGGAGTTGGCTAATAAGCTGGCGCTTCAGTATAATGGTCGACTAAAGGATCTACTCGCAGAACTTAATGATAACCTTCCTGGAGCCACGTTCGTCCACGCAAATGTGTATGATCTGGTGTTGGAAGTCATCACAAACTATGCTAAATATGGTGAGTGAAATGAACATTGCCTGGAAAAATGCTGCTTTTATGAACTGATGACTTAGTGGCATTTTTTTGGATTTTTCACTTTAGGATTTGTGTCGGCAAGTAAAGCTTGTTGTGGAAACGGGGGGCAGTTCCAAGGGATAATTCCATGTGGACCTACATCGAGCATGTGTTCGGATCGGTCCAAGTATGTGTTCTGGGATCCTTACCATCCAAGCGAGGCTGCCAACCTTATAATTGCCAAGCAACTGCTGGATGGAGCCACCAAATACATATCTCCTATGAATCTTCGACAGCTTCGAGATCTTTAGCTTCCCTACTTTGTTTGTATGTCTGTTTGCCCCCCAACTTTTCTCTTTTGAAGAATTTTCGTCTCCCCTTTTTTACTTTGTTGCATGTTTAGTAATATTTTTCAGGAAAGCCATCACAAAACTTTTTTTCGTTCAGCTTGGGTACTGTTTCAGAGAAGTAGTAGCTGCTAGTCTCTAAAACAATCCATGACCAGTCCTACTCTTCACCCAAGGTTCGGCCTGATATGGCCCCTCTATATATATAGGGATTGTTCTCATCTATATGACAAAAATGAAAAATCTATGTCAAACCTCGTTAAGGGAGGGATCCTGCAATTTCATCATCGACCTGTACTGATCAGGAACAATGCTATTGCTAGCTACAACAATTTGATTGCTTACTTTGTGAATTCAAGCATCTATCTCTTTATAGAAAAATCCGAGGAATGGTTTTGACTGTCCATAAATAATCGGTTAATAATTATGTAGACATGAACATGATTTTAACCTTAGAACTTTTTCAAAAATCAAAATAAATGGTCTGCGGAACTTTCTACGAATCTTGAAAACAGCTGGGAAGAAGAAATTAAAACCGTTGAAAAATGCTAACAATATTTAGCAATTTTCTGCCGTTAGTTTTTCTTTTTCTTGAGAACCCGCAAGTGGATGATCAAGTTGTGCAAATTTGCGCAATTTATATTTTATTATGACTGACGTTTTGGTCAGTAAAACAAGAGAACAGCAAGCACTGCAATAACACTGCAATACTGAAGTAGTTAATGAGTTGGGATTTTTCGGAAGGAAAAAAAAAGGGTTAAAATTGAGTGAGAGAGGACAAATGTATAGTCCTGGAGACTTAAAATTAGGTGAAACATGGGGGGAGGGAAGAATCAGGAATCGTATTCGGAAAGAAAAGGCCAAAAAAAAGAGGTTAAAAACTGGGAAGAGGGAAGGGAATCGACATAATGTCAGTTAATTATGGGCGACCAAATGAACAGTGGAGACTCTGAGAGATAGAGAGAGAGAGTGGCGGAGAGGGGCCTGAGGCCTGTAATCTGAGAAATGAAAGCGACGTATGAGAGTGCGCCGGAGACACAGCAGCCGCGCGTGCCAGGCATATCCACTCTCATATCTCCGACCACACCTCTTCAATAGTGACAGATGTCACGCTTCTCTGACGCAACCTTGGCCCCACCCCACTGCCTAAGTCTCATCTACCCCCACTCACTCCCTCACTCACTATTCAAACCACATACGGATCATGCATCCCTGTAATTCATTTTCCACCACTAAATATTATCTTAATCTCAACTCATTTCTTTAACATTGACGGCAAAATGAATCGCTGACCCCACTGGTTTTCTCTTAAATTTAGTTTATTAAAAAAGGACAGATTTGGATATTGTGGAAGGTGATTTTTGGGGGTAATCCTAATCGGAGATTGGGAGATTGGGAGCTTGGGAAAAGGATGTGTGCATGGAGAAGGCAACATATGGCTGGTAGCCGTAGTCGTAGTAGAAGGAACAGTGAGCGAGAAATCCGGCAAGAAATAGCGTACGAAGAAGGAATCTGATGCGGACATGACGCGTCCGCAATCAGAGGAGAGACCCAATAATTGCACCCCACGCTGTCCGACATTATGATTATGTCGGTACAATACCCCTCTTCATCTTCCATAAATCTCTCTCAATCTCCTCTACTCTCAATGCCCTCTGGGTCCTCCCCCTTAATGCTAATCATAATCATAAATGGCGTGCTATTTCCTTTCCCAATTTGCTATACCCAAGCATTCAATGCAATGCCCACTTTTTTATTCAATTTTTTTGACTTCACTCCCATCCCATGATCAGTAGTCCCCCCCGTCAATTCTGCTACAAATATAAGAAGGAAAAATATTTGAAGCTAATTTGAAATTAGAGTAAAAATATTACGTATTGGTCATGAAATGATATTTGCACAGCCATGCAAGAGACCTTAAAGCTGTAATTATAATTGGGGTTTAGGAAAAGTAGTCCCGACTCCCGAGAACTTTTATGGAAGAGATCTACTTATACTGTGACAGTCTTAAACTTTAAGCAGGACCTTGATGGACTTTGAAAATTAATGACATCTTATCCAAAAGGGCATGCGCCATGCCACCATATTAGAAAAACTATATTTTAATAATTGATAATAACAGAAGGGCGGCATGTTAAGAACATGGGCGTAATGAGAAAAGAGAGATTAAAACAAAAACAAAAAGGAAGTGGGCGTTTAATATTTGAGCCGAATAGCTAAACCAAGCAAAGAGCCTTTTTGGAGCCGACTGAAATGTCGTGCATAACAGAACACAGTAAAGCTGTTCACTCTGCTCATATAACCCTCAGAAGATGTTTCACTGCAACAGTCCCTCTCCCCCTCTCTGTCTCTCTCACTCCATAAAACCCCCCCTCTCTATGCACCCAAACTCACCGAAACCCTCTCTCTGATCACTCTCATTCTCATTCTCAATCCTCATCTCTACACATTTCTTCCGCCACTCTCTCCCGTCTAACATCCCCCTACCGATCAGCACGACTAGACGAAACTACTTTGTTACTTGAAAGAAAAATGCCGTCTGACTCCGGCGACAAACGACCATCAAAACCCCTTCAAACGGGAGCTCCACCACCAGAACAAGAACACCTTCCCTGCCCACGTTGCGATTCCACCAACACTAAGTTCTGCTACTACAACAACTACAACTTCTCTCAGCCTCGCCACTTCTGCAAGTCCTGCCGCCGCTACTGGACTCACGGCGGCACTCTTCGGGACATTCCCGTCGGAGGTGGAAGCCGCAAGAACGCCAAGCGCTCTCGCACCACCACCTCTTCCTCCTCTTCTCAGGAACCCTTACCTGCTACTCCTGTTTTGGTCTCTCTCTCCACCAATCATGCCACGTCTATGCCGTTTGTGGGTGATGTTAAGCCTACAGTGAACGTGTGCGGGAGCTTCACTTCTCTGCTTAATACGCAGGGACCTGGGTTTTTGGCTCTGGGAGGATTCGGCCTGGGGCTAGGACCTGGTTTCGAGGACATGGGATTTGGGCTTGGAAGAGGGGTCTGGCCATTCCCTGGAGCTGGAGACGGTGGTGCTAGTGGCGGCACCGGCGGTGGCACTGCTCTAGTGGGAAACACGTGGCAGTTTGAGAGTGGCGAAGGTGGGTTTGTAGCTGGAGATTGCTTTTCTTGGCCGGATCTTGCTATTTCCACACCCGGGAATGGTCTCAAATGATCTCTTCTTCTGTATTCCCCTTTGAATCTCACTGCCTTTTTTTCTTTTTTTTTACCCTTTTATTTTAAATTTGAATAGAACCAAGGACTAGTACGTGTTGAGAGTTGATTAGCTATGAAATTAGAAAAGTAGTAACTTTTTGACTCTACAAGTTTTGACCTTCTTTATCGTTTTGGCTTGTGTTCATGATGCGGCTTCTTGACAACAGTGGGTGGTGGGTGGGCCTTCCGGCAATTCTCCGTGCATGGCGGCCCTATCCCAGGTGGCCCAGCTTAGCAAATTAAGCGCACCATGCATTCACATTACGTGTGTATCAAAAAGATAAGGCTCATAAGTATATAACCCCACCACAATCGCAACTTGGAAGACAGCGTGCGGCACGCTTAAAAAGTCATGCTTTGATTGGCCCCACAATATAAGACCAAGGGCCAAGGCTGATGGTTGACAGTGCCGGAGCCAGCCTTGAATGGTGATGGCCCTGATGGGTGGGGCTGATATGAAGTCCTATACTTCCATAATTAATTAGTCCGTATGTAATTCCACAACCTTTCGGATCAAAACCTAGACCTTCCTAAAATAGATCGATGGTGATCGAACCCAAAGTCTGATACACAAGAAGCAGAGCGCCCGTGATTTTGGTCATTGCTTTTGTTCTTACTCAATTTTCCATGGGCCCCGGCTCATTGGGCTTTGGCATGCCTAGGCCTAATCATTCACGACAAGCTTGGCCCCATTCACTTCTATGATGCTCTGGTTGAAGTCCAAAATAGTTTCTTTGGGCAGATCTGGATGTTCCAAGTGTATCATTCCATTTTTGTTCCAAATGAAACAAAGAATTATATCGCTTGAGATGGAATCGAAATATTCCTAGTAAGTGGTTGGTGGTGGAATATCTTTTCCCTTTTCTCCTGTTTTTTTTTCTAATGTGAAAAAGAACATTATAAAGGAAAAGCCATAAAACTTAATACTTGACTTTTAAGTTATTAACTTAAAATTTAGTATTTATTTTTTATTTAAGTATTAAATTTATTTGATAAAATTAATTTAAATTTTATTTTAAATAATTAAATTGTCCTATTTATTCTCACTAATTTTAATTCATACTTATTTTTATTAATTTTAAGTATTAAATTTATTTATAAAAATATCTATATTTAAAGTATTATAAATACATAGGATGATCCTAAAATATTTATTATAAAAAATAAGTCAAAATATTGAATTATAATTTTAAAATATGTTTTCACTGGCATGATTAAATCAGTCAAATAGGATTTAAAATTAAGAATAAATTAATTATTTTGATTTAATCCTAATTTTAAAAAAAAAAAACTTTAAATTATTATATTAAGCTATTTTACTAAACATCCTTAATCTACTCAATGATTTAAATTAAGTTCATAAGTCATATTAAGTTGATTTATCAAATACCCTTGTATAAATCATCTCTACATCCTTATTACACTAAAAAGGTGGTTTAGAAGTCATCTTTAATACCTCCCTAATATATAACATTTTTTAAGTAATTTTTTTATAAAATAAAAATAAAAATAAATTAATATTCTAAGTATAACTAATTTATAAAAATACTTTTTATGATATTTATGATAGGAAAATTAATAATGAGAACTCTAAATAGAATAAAAGAAAGATAAAATGGTAAGGTATTAAATCTGTAGTTACCAAACTTCGAATGTGAATTGTTGAAAAGGTATAGTGAAATTTGGATTATTAAATAAGAGTATAAATATATGGAATCAACATATAAACAAATAAAACCATTAAATGATTGAAAGTGCATTGGTAAATTTGGATCTTTAAAAAAATGGCATGATCGGGTACAAATAAATGAGATAAAAATGTATAAAATGATAAGACCAAAAGTACGATAAATAAAGTTAACATATAAAACAACGGGATCCCATTTAAATACAAAATGATGAAACCCAATTTGTATAAATGGGATCACTTCATCAATATTAATAAAAATAACAAGAAAATTGAAAACAAAATCAAATTTATATTAATAAAAATAAAAATACAATTTTAGGTAATAATTTTAGCTTAAATAATATATAATCCTTTTATTTGATCTTGATTCAAGGTTGTAACAATATGTTTTTGAATGAAATTTAGTTGAGAGCCAATTAGGTTTGATCTGATCATTTTTGTAAATTCTGTTTTTACTTGGGAAATGGAAGAAAGAAGATTATAAAGACGGTTAGAATTTGTGAGAAATATTTAGACTCGTTGAAAATATTTTTCAATTACGTTGTTCTCTTTAGAAGAAAAAAAAAGAAAAAAAAGCTCATTTATTTATCAAAAAATTTGGATAGAAATTTTTTTCTTTGCTATTGAAAGCAAAATGCATATTGATATACTTTGCAATCATCAAAATTTTCATGTTTACAAATACTTCACTTTAAATCCTATTTTCAACATGTATTTGTCTAAAGTGGAAATCGCAGAACTTATATTTTTATTTTATTTTATTGTTATTATTTTTAACATGATTAGAAAGACTTCATGTCAAATAAGTTGCAGAAACAAATTTTATTTATAAAAATATTATAAATAAAATTTTAATTTAGACCCTACTTTATAAAAAGTAGAGGAATTGTACATAATATGAATTGGTTTTAGTAAATATGAATGATTTTTTTACCATAAATTTTAACATAACTCTATTTTTTTACTTTATAAATTTTAACATCCTACTCGTTTTGCTTTTTTTTTTTTTTTTTTTTTTTTTTCTCCAGGAAAATATTTTTATAGGAACACTTCGGTGTATTTGCTTTGGGACACTTTTGGAATCGGAGGAAAAAGGCGATGCAAGTCTCTGTTAGTTTCGATGGAAAACAATTCCCAGAAAAAAATTTCTTTGTTTTCACTTTCCCCATCATGATTTCGGGTTCACAAACTTAAGGTGTGGAATCTCACTGGTGGAAACCCGTTGCTTCTAATTTTCACGGCTATGGCTTCGAGATGTGAAAACGCATCGTCTGATTTTCGCTGTTCTAATCCCCCTCATAGTCTAATATGGATACGAGGGAAAGATATGAAAATCGTGGAGATCATTCAATCCTTTCGTGGTCTTTGATGCAGACAAAAAAAATTCGTGTCGTATTTGTAGGAAATGATGGGTAAACGGCGAAAGCCATACCGCAGGCGCCTATGATCGCTTGGCTGTTTCTCAATGAAAACAGAGAAATCAATAAGATATGTCCTTCAATCTATATAATAAAAGAAAGTTGAACGGCGAACCTGGTGGGATGTACTTGACCACATGTGGCTACCAGAGGGTGATCTCAAAATCTCCTGAATGGATCCGGATGATGGTTCGCCAAGAAATTTTGGTAGAAGGAGAGTTACTTACATTATGTAGATGGCACCACCTCATCTCAGTAGGCAAGCCTGAAAAACAAGCATCATTATGCTATTCCATATCATGAATCCATGATGTATTCCATCCCATGCACACCAAACTGCAGCTGGAGCGCTGGTCCAGTGTGCAAGAGATGGAATACATCACAAGCCCATGCAAGCCACCATTAAAGAAAGAGTTCTCAAGACAGCTTTCCCTTCTCCTCCATTACTCTGCTTCCAGGGCAATTTATACTGGTGTGGTGGGATTAACTCGAGAGATCTGGAGCCCCTCAGATGTGGGAAATCTACAAATCGGATTATTGATTTGTCGACTTCTTTCTGTATAGGAAAATTCTACTAATCTGTAATGGTTTGGGCTGGGCTTAAGTAAGGTCTTAATCATGCTATTCTTTTTAGTTTTAATTGGGTTTGGAAATCAGAAATTAAAGCTTGGAAATGAGTGGGAGAGGGTAGAGTTGAGAATGCTCCATGAGATGGAAAGCACCCAGGAACCGGCAACCTGACATCCAGCGAGGTAGATGTGATGGTGAGTCCTTTTCAACTCCTATTTTAAGTTGTTCTCTGATATCATCTCTTTATGTACTTTCCATTCTCTTTTTGAAGATCAGAATCTTTTGATATCAAGGGAGGGACATTCTAATATCGGATCTTCAACATGGTGTTTGTGATTTTAAGCTTACTTTGAACCAGTGTTGCATAAAAACGGATTCGGTGGGCTACCAAAAAGGGACCATTTTCCACTAAGGATGCCATGCACATGTCCAAACTCCAATCTCCAATCTCCAATCTCCAACCTCCAATCTCCATTGCCATATCTAAATCTCTTTATCTTTCTATAAAGTAAAAGCTGGTATCATATCTGATGTAATGTGCTGGAATTATTCTTGTGGTCTGTGTTGTGTGTCCTTGCATCCCACGTTTTCAATTAGGAGAGAGAGGCCTCACTAGTCACTACAGAAAAGTTTCCCTCATTTTCGAATCTCTGGTTAATGGAAACATGTGGCCCTCCTCCATAGTCAAGCCTTAATCAATTGCTATCAGGTGTCAACAACTACCAGACTTAAGCTGTTGTTTCCTCTGAATTTCCGGCCTCTCCCCATTCTATTATAATTCTCCTTCAAGGCCACAATTGCTCAAAAAGATCAGAAGTATATGCTTGTCTTTCTGTAATCAGGAACCCAAATGCAAATTAAGCATGGAAGTCTAAGGGTGTTCCACTGTTTTACATTTTGTTTTTGATCGACAACAAGAACATCATATATAATGAGCCCAAGTCCAACACAGGGCCCAACCAAATGTTCAAGAGTAAAGATTGTATTGGGATGGGCTCACCTTCAGTCTACCTACCTTTCATCTGTAGTCATGGGGCTGGGCTTTTCTCAAGAAAAAGAAAAATAGAACACAAAAGAAGACTTTAACTTTTTTTCATCTTTTCTCCCTTTCCCTCTCTAGGGTTTTAGGGAGGGGTTTTAAAGTTTTTTTCGCCGATTTCACCGCCAATTTCACCGCCAAATTTGGCAAGTCTCCAGATGTCGATCATGTTTCAGATGCCAAATCCAAACCCTAAAACCCATTAGCAAGAAAGAAGAAGATACACGAAGGAAATGGCGTTCTCTTTGTTCTCATCGCCTCAGCCACAGCAACCCCAACAGCTCTTTCAGCCTCAGCCACAAACACAGCAGCCCTTTCAACAACCCAACCCATTTTTACAACAACAGCAGCAGCAGCAGCAGCAGCAATTGCAACAGCAACAGCAACAGCAACAGCAATTTCAGCAGCCGCAGTTCCAGCAGCAACAACAGCAACCACTATATCTCTTCACTAACGACAGGGCTCCTGCGACTTACAGCACCAAGTGGGCCGATCTCCACCCCGACTCCCAGAAATTTCTCCTCCAGATCGAGTACTTTTCCGAGTTTTCTTTCTTTTTCTTCTCGTTTCACACTGTTTCATGGCGACCAAATTGAAGTATTAACTCGTTATAGTTGAGTTTAGTACATTTTTAGGGTTTACCGGCTCATCAACTTTGATGTCTTTTAATTCACGGAATTCGAGCCGAGGCACTTTTAGTTGAATTTAAATTCCCTAAACTCCAAGTCCACTGAACTAATTTCAGTTTAAATGCAATATTCGAATATTTACAAGTGCAGCCAAATGCAATATTAGTTCTGTCTTTTTGATCCAATTTGTGGGTTGAGTTTAGATATGGAGTACTGGCGTCTGTGGTGATAAAAGTAGTGTTTTACATGTAGGGAGCGGATACTGGAGTATAGAGATGAAAGCCAGAGGTTGGATCAGTGTGGTCGTCTTTATGATTCTTCTGTATCCAACGATGCATTTGAGCTTGATGCAAGTCGCATTGTTCAGGTTTCCTCTTATTTAATCAAACTTCTTTTCCTCTTTCTATTTGTTCATTACTGTTTAGAATGCAATGTGAGAAGTGGATGAACCTTTTCCAATGTTTGTTGAATTTCCAGTAGAAGCTATTGTGCCCACATTAAAATTAATGGTCTAAATCGTCCACATTTTCTTGGTTTTTGACTAAATTTTGATCTTAAGAAACTTTTTTATTCGTGCAATCTGCTTTTCTCTCTGTGGCCGTGGTAAACCTTTTATGATAATACTTGGGCCACATTTTGTTGGATATTTTTATTCCTGTATGATTCTTGTGAGTTTTGTTACTGCGAATGGTGGCATCTGTGATGTGACCTTCACCACACAGGATAAAAGGCCTACTATTCTCAAGCAGTGGTGGAAGTGAAGTATGGATTATAACTAGGATTAGGATTGGGATGGCTCACTAAAGTGGGAACTTGTTTGGTTTTATTTCAGTTCCTCTGAGGTGGAGGCAAGGATTCAAACTTTGGTATTTTTCTACTTTGTGGGTCATACTAAGTAGGATGATTGTGTTTGAAGTTAAATATTTTCCAGATTATAACTTAGGGAGCTTAAAATATTTTCAGGTGTATCTGTCTTCCAACATTGTCCTTAATTCAGGATTTCATTTGTGGTTGATGGAACTGAGTAATTGGTCTTGCCTTCTTGGATAGCACCCTGACTATAGTCTGTAAAATTTTAAGACCTTAGTCTTCCCTGAACTTGATACAAGGCAAGCTGAATGCATGTGGGTACTTCAGCAAAATAGTACCTATATGTGTTATTTTTCTTCTTTCTAATACAAATATCTAAAGATGATAATGTAAAATAAACCAATGGATCATGATGACAGAGCTTATTCTAACTAAACAATTTCAGTTGCAAGCCCTACCATTGTCATTCCTATTGCTTCATGTTCTTGTTGAGTTAGAATTTATGGCATGGCAATGAATATTTGCAAATTTTTTCTGATAGGAACTTGGGGGAGTCAGTACTGCCATGGAGCGACAGAAGGCTGTGTTGCAAGAACTGATGGCTGTTGTGAAGGATATGTTAAGAAACACAGAGGTTGCTGTTCGTTCTTTTATGATGTTACGTCCAAGGTTCCTTCATCCTGGTTCTGGAGCTGTTTCAAGTGCCCCTGCACCATCACAGGCCCCAGGGGGAACAGTGGTTCCTAGTGCAAGCAGTCAACTAACAGTTCCCTCCATGGCACCAGTTTATGATTTCTACAGTGGGCTCCCAAGGAAACCATCTCCATTTTTGCTGCAAACAGTTGCTAGATTTGAGAAGTATCTTGGTGAATGCCGGCAGTGGATTGAAGAGTTAGAGCAGTTACTCATGGATTTTGACAGGAACTCTTCCAACGGCAGTTCTTCGTTACTGCAGTCTCTTCCAAAAGTCATGTCAAATGTGCATGACTTTTTTGTTCATGTAGCTGCTAAGGTAAAGAAAACATTTTTGTTTTTTAAAACCTCAATTATATAGCTAAGATCTGGCCTTAAGATTTATTTTTTATGCTGTGGTGATTATCCATCCAAACCATATACTTTCGTAGATTGTGTTTTGGGAAACAAAGGGATGCGATTGAACCTAGGATTCTTAATTGCTCTCTTATTTGGGACTGAAAATTAATAAATTGCTCTGAACAAATTATTTTATTGCCCAAACTGCTGTAAAAATGAGGTTTTTTTCCCTTGTTTTTGTGTCCCAGGTTTAAAATAATAAATTCTTTTTGCAAGAGTTTATTTCTGTAATATAGGCTGTTTGTGCCATCCCTCATTCATCTTTTATTTTTCGTTAATGGTGATGACAACATGAAAGCAGTGAGAGTTTTCTGGAAGCAGTTTCCTGATCTACACTCAAACCTGAACTGTGACTCCTATGAATCTGCCCTGTATCATTTTGTGGTCTAAGAAGAGACTATGGTGTATATAAACAGGCCACTGGTCTGAATATGGTTTATGTGATTCCTATACTTGCTGGTTCTTATGATTGCAGTTGCTTGTGTTGTGGGTAAGGTGTGGCATTAGATTATGGTAATTTTGGATTTTTCTGTGCCAGAATAAATTTTTTTTTGCCTTAATGTTTTTTTTTTTTTTGCCTTTTTTCTTTCTTGTCTATGGTTTGTAATGGATATGTTTTCCTTTGCTGAAGGTGGAGAGCATTCACCAGTATATTGAATCCATGAAAATGGCTTATCTTGCTGACCAGCGCCGTCGAGGGGATGGGAATGATCCATTTCTTGAGGCTGACCGGCGAGAAACAGCCAAACAAGAAGCTGCCTCTAAGCGGGTACATCCAACATTGCATTTGCCTGCTATTTCACCTCCATCAACTCAAGTTGCTGGGTTGCTTGCAAGCTCATCTACAACTGGTGCATCAACTGCACCACAACAGACATTTGCATCAGCTTCATCTGGTAGTGGGTTCTCACTTTTTGGTACTCCATCTTCTGCTCCATCTGCCACCACCACATCATCTTTGTTCACAACACCAACAACCTCTGCTCCAGTACCCTCCCTTTTTGGAACTTCTGGTGCTTCTCCACAGACATCACTTTTTAATTCATCATCATCATCTTTGTTCGGGTCTTCCTCTACACCCTCCTTGTTTGGTTCCACCTCAACACCATCTTTGTTTGGTTCTGCGCCAACACCCTCTTTGTTTGGTAGTGCTGCCCCTTCTTTTGGTAATACTCCTGCAGGAAGTTCACTTTTTGCGACTCCATTTGCCTCAGGTGCCTTTTTATCCTTTTTATTCTATAGCAGCATCATAACTATTAATGGCAAAACTTCTGTTTTTCTGTTTTTCTGTTTTTCTCAATTTTGGATTCAGAAGTTGTTTGTTCATCTACAACACTGCCTTTATTGTACTATCCCTTTGTTGTACTATTCCATTCAAGAAAATTGACGTCAATGGATGTGCTGGATATCTGGTGGGCTATCCTCCAAGCGTCTGATCTTAAAAATATAAAAACCTTAATGTTCTTTTCTAAATTAAAAACTCTTAAAGCATGGAAAATTTGGGAAAATTCAACCAGCCGGGTTAGTTTCGGATGTGATATTTAAAATCATATTTTCTAAAGGTGTCCATGACAGCTTCAGTTCTTCTAGGAGCTATTTTATTTATTAGTACAAAACTTATTTATGCAACCATGACATACTGTGTCAAACTTTGTTACACTGTATGAATATAAATTCATGGGTGCCAGCTTGGGTGATTTGTGGTTTCCCAGTGGACTGTCTTGGCTGGTTTTAATATTGTGAATGTGTTGTCTTAGTTTTATGAACATGATTTGCATTCTGGATTATAATGATTGATGAAGCAGTCAAGGTTTGCATGATGTTGGGGGCATATGAATCAAGTACCTCTCCCTAGACCAGAAAAATAAAAGAAAGTGAAAAATGAAGGGAAAAACACAATGATATCTTGATTAGCAATTGGTTTCCAAATTAATTACAGACTTCAAGATTCTGCTTTGGCATTTACTGATTTCCTCATTCCAAACTTTCTTGGTTGTGAGTAAAAAATTTCATTTTTCCCCCAGGTGCTGCAACAGGTTCAGGGGCAAGCTTTGGGGCTGCAAGTGTGAGTATATTTTCTCTTAGCTTTCTGCTTATTGTTTGAAAAAGTTTAATTATTTGAAGAAGTTTAATTAATTCATGTAAAAACTTCCCAAAAAAGAACTCTGATATTATGTTCCTTGGTAACAAATTGAGCATATTGGGTGGTTCAGATAGCAACCTATGTTGACTTGAAAGAAACTCTGGATCCACTCGACCCAGAACTAGTTTTAACATATTACCCGTCATTGTATTGGATTCTTGCTATGTCAGAGTTGGATTGACAGTTACCAACTTTATTTTATATGTGAAAGTTGGCTTTGATGGTCTCCAACTTTATTTCATATCCTATGACACTCTGCAACTACTGAATTACAGCTTCTGCATTTCCTGTTTTTCTTTTCCAGAAATCATCAAAGCCCAAAACTAGAACTGCCCGGCGTTAGTTACAATGTCCGGCCATGGATTCCAGGAGCAACCGCTGACTCGCTTGAAAGTTACAATTGCCATCATTTTTTGCTCTCCTTAATCAATTAATGCAGTTTATTCTGCTCCGGCGTTTGTGGATAATTCAAATTGAAGAAAAGTCATGCCCATATTTCAAATGCTGCTGCTTCATTCTGTCACGGATCTGCCATATTCCCTTCTGACTTTAAGGCTTCATATATGTTCTGAGGTCCATTTTACTGTAACCTTGTAGAATACAACCGAGTTGAATGTTATGGTATTAGACCCCCATGAGAAAATTGTATTCCTGTTGTCTAGGCATCACGACAACAGAATGAGCTCTCTTTAGTGGCCTTAAGTGGAATGTGTTTGATAGTCACTTAGATTTTGTTTGTTGAGAAGTCCTGCTAATCAAGTACTTTTTCGGTCAATATCTCCCTCACTTCATTTTTTTCTTTTTTCAGATTTTTTTTGTTTTGAGTAATAATGTAGATGATACATGATTGATTGAGTAATGGGCTGCCTGAGATGTACCTTGGTTTCAAATGTGTGTTTGCTATGTCTACATCCTTGTTTCAACAATGGATGCCAGTGATGGGATTCGAGAAGGAAATTACCTCCCTTCTCAGGAAAATGGATGCTAGTAAAGGGTGTGGAGTAAAGATCTCAGGGAGGAAAAAGGAAAACGTTCTTGTCATCTCATGTTGAGAGGGAACTTCGTAAATTGGAATGCTCGGATAATTTAAGTAGCTCTCCTCTCTTTATCAGGGGAGATGGTAGGAGTAGTGGGGTTTAATCTATCCTGTTGTGAGGATGTGGTTTCTTTTTACAGTTGTGCTTTTGAGTTTTTAGTGAAGTGCTCGGGGGTGTTTTTGCTTCCTTGATGGTTTTTAGGGTGTAGGGATCTGTTTGTTGTGAGAGTAGGTTTTTTTGCGCTTCTTTTTTCTCTTGCTTGCCTGCTTGCTTTGCTTTTATTGCATACGTGTGTACTTTGTTGTATAACGTTGGCTTTTAATATATCCTCTCTATTTACCTATGAAAAAGAAAAATGCATGGTCGAAAGACTTGAATTAATCTCAAACTTGAGTTGCTACGGAGGTAGAAACTATAAGGCTCAGATTGGTAATTGTTTTTGAAAATAATTTTATGTTTTTTTGAATCAAAAAGCAAGAAGACATGATGGATAAATAAAAAATGGAAATTAAAATCTTGTTTGATAATTGTTTTCTAAAATAATTCTAAAAATTAATTTTTGAAAATTATTCTATAATGTTTTATAGAACAAATGTCTAATTTGAAATATTTTTAATCTATTTTTTATGTTTTTAAAATATCTTTATATGTAATGTTTTATTTTTAATTTTTTTTTTCATATTTGTATAATTATTTTTTAAATCCATCTTTTAGAAAATAGGTGAAAATAATTAAAATATATTTTTTAAAAATACTTCATTTGTTTGTTTTGAAGAACATAAAATAGTTTTTGGCTTTTTAGTTGTCAAATGTGTTTTTTTATTTTTATTTTTTCTGTAAAATAGAAAATCGTTTTCAAAAACTGTTATCAAACATATCCTAAGTTTTTATTTAAAAAAATACAAAATAAGGTGTTTTTAGAAAATCATGTAGTACACAAAACAAATATTCTAAATAGTAAGACTTTTTTCAAATAAGTCAATTCATTTAAGACCCTATTGATCCATTTTTTTTCCCACTCAAAGATTAACCTTTTACCTGTGTGTTTTCAATTTGAAAATTCTTTGTTGATGAAGAGATGTTTCTTACTTCCCAAACAAATCCTCCTACATCTATATTAAATGTTAATTGTTGATTCATTAACAGAGGTGACTTAAAATCAATAATTCATTATCTAATGGATTTTTTCATTGTAATACTCCATTTAGGAGTTATCAAAATTCATCAATTCAATTGTTTTTACTTATTTTTCTTAGAAATATTTTAAAAAATAATTATATAAATATAAAAAATAATTAAAAATAAAGTACTATATTTAAAAATATAAAAATTTGATTAAAAATATTTTAAGTTCTCAAATAAAATTTTGTTATACAAAATATCACATAACAATTTTCAAAAACTGTTTATACAAAATATCACCTAACAATTTTCAAAAACTGTTTTCGAAAATAATTGCCTGATGGGCTTGACGGACGCAAGCCTGCGGAAATATAGCCTCGGTGCCCTCGGCCATCTACAGTTCTCCTGCCCAGTGTTGAACCTTCAACTTTCTTTCCTGTTTTTCAGTCTCTATAGTCTACCTTATATATCACAAACCCTTGCATCAAATTCATCTATCTCTGATCTAATCATGTTTCCTTGTAGTCTGCGCAGTTCATATTGGGCTTCATCAACTCTTGGGTGTGATTGATCGCCGGAAGAGAATACTTGAATGTCGTTCATCACCTCAATCCAGCTTAGCCCAGGGTCCTTTTCCAACATCAATCCTCTTATCTTTCTCCTTATTTTAGCTACAGCATCCCACCTCCCTGCAGCCGCATAAAGATTTGAAAGCAATGTGTGGGTGGCACTGTCTTCTGCATCTAAGCTTAGAACTTGCTCTGCAGCATGAACTCCTATTCTTAAATTTTTATTACTGATACATGAACTTAGCAAAGTTCTCCATAGTTCTAAATAATCTTCTCTAAACGGTGATTCGATGATAGTTTCCTCAGCCTCCTCTAACAATCCTGCTCGACTTAACAAACTTACCATGCAAGAATAGTGCTTTGGCCCTGGCAATAAGCCCATCTCCTTCATATAGTTCCATAGAAACTTTCCTTGTTCGACTAAGCCACAATGACTACATGCTGCAAGCAGAGATACAAATGTCACATGATCAGGTCTTATGTTGTGATTTAGAATCTCATCAAACAGCTTCAAAGCTTCTTCTGCCCTTCCATGGTGGCTAAAACCTCCGAGCATGGAATTCCAGCACTTCAAATCAGGGTTTTTGACTAGGGAAAATATCGACTGAGCAGCCTGAAGATTACCATTTTTCGCATACATATCTACCAGACTCCCGCAAACTGACATTTCAATATCATACCCGGTTCTTAAAGTGAGAGAATGAATCATCTCACCTTGTTTGAGAGTTGCAAGATCGGCACACACACTCAAAACCCCACTGAGTACAAAACTATCAATCTTATGGCCTTCTTGACGCATTGCATAGAAGAACTTAACAGCAGTTTCTCCATCACCCATTCTAGAATGAGCTGTGATAATTTCTGTCCAGAGAACTACATCCTTCTCTGGAATCAAATTGAAAACCTTTTGAGCAGAGTCAGTTTCATCATTTTTGAAATACATGGAAACCAGGGTACTTCCAATGTAGACACTCCTCTCAAATCCTGCTTTCATAACTTGGGCATGGAGAGGTTTCCCATAATCAGAAGCTAGTAATCCTCCAGTTGCAGAAATGATGGCAGCAAAAGTATGTTCATCTGGTTCAGCAAAAGATATTCTAAGCAATTGGACAAACATATCAATAGCCTTCTCTCCATCTCCCTTCTTTGAATACCCTGCCATCATTGAGTTCCAAGAAACTAAATCTGGGTTCTCAATTCTACAAAAAATTGTAAATGCCGTTTGCACGTCACCACAACTGCAATACATGTCGAGCAGCGCATTCTGCAAAGGTAGATCAGCTACAGTACTGAATATGATCATGCGGGCATGTATGGCTTGCCCACAATCATCATTTCCCAATCTACTGCAGGCGTTCAAGACCATTGAGTATGTGTATTGGGTAGGAATCACACCATTCCTTACCATGCTGCCAAAAACATGAAGGCCTTTCCTTATCCTCTCATTTTTCAAATTCCCAAAGATTATAGAATTCCAAGCAACGACATCTTTATCAATGATATCTCCAAACACTTTCTCAGCGGATTCCTGATCCCCACAGTTTGAATACATTCCAAGCACAGAGGTTTGAACGCGCACATCATTCAAGAAACCTGACTTTACAACCCGGGCATGAAGCTCAGACCCTATAAACTGATCTTCCCATGAAGAAGACCCTTGTAGCAGGCTCGTGAATGTCGAACCATTCGGTCTGAGGTCTTCAATTTCCATTTGGGCAAGTAATTTGAAGGAGAAAATTGCATGACAAGGAGTTCTAGAATAGGCTGCAATAAGTGCATTGAAAGAAACAATATTTCTTTGAGGCATTTTGTCGAACAGAAGCTGTGAATCGCCAAGGGACCTGCATCGTCCATACATAGAGAGGAGGTTGTTGTGCACATATGGGGATTGAGCGGACAGGGTTGTGGAAGTGAGGATGAGAGCGTGCAGCTGACGCGCTTTTTTCAGTGAGGTTGTAGTAGTGCATTTTTGAATGAGAAGGGCTGTCAAGGAAGATGCTTCATATCCTGATGGCATGGAAAAAAGATTGGTGGGTTTGTTTCCCAAGTCTCAACCTTCTTGTTTACCCGCCAAATTCGGCCGTTTGGATTTTGAACTATTAAGCTGCTTGGAGAGACACTAAACGCGCGTTTTGGCGGACCCAGACAAAAACGCTGCGTTTTGGCGGAGAGAGGCAAAAGCTGTGTTTTGCGTGGGTCAGATAAAGGAAACGCTAAAAACGGGAGAACATATCCCTTCCACTCGCGCTTCTGTTTGAAGCCATTGAAGGCGAGGGAAAAGCTTCTGCGGCGAAAGAATCGCAGGACTATGTCATCTAGTTCTGAATATTCCCGTCTCTGCCGTCTGATCAACGATTCTCTTCCTCCTTACACCGTTAGTTCTTCACTTTTATAGTTTTTTTAAGGTTCTTGATGGTCTTCATCTTCTTGTGTTGAGTTTTCGTATTGATCTTGCAGGAATCAGAGCTAATTTCAGTGACCAAACAAAAGGAGAAAGATCTTCTGCTTGCTCTTTCCCAGGTTACTCTTTCCCGCCTCCTCTTATGTGGTTGTACATGTAATTCCAACTTTAGTGATTCGAATACTTTCCCTTTTAGGTTTCAAGAAAGATTCAACTCTGGATATATGAGCTTGATTCCGATTCCTATGACGTTAGTCCCATCGTGTCTCTCTCATTCTCTTGATTTTGAAGTGTTGCTATTGTGAGATTATCATAAATCTATTGTAAGCTTAATTCTTAAACAGGACATGGCGGCCCAACCTACTTGTACTGAGAAATCAGAAAATTATGAAGGACATTGTTGTTTGACTGGAATCATAGCCAACTTGGTAAGTCTGTTCATGCAAATGAATTTTTCCATTATTCAGAGTCATGTGGTGTTCTTTTCACGAGAAAAAAAAATGGGGTGTAAAAAGAAAAATAATAGAACTTGCCTGCGTGTTCTTAAAGAACCTACTGAAGGATCCAATCTTTCCTCATGAAATAATATTGAAATGCATTTTCAATTGCTAATTTCTTCCATTCTGCCCCGGTTATGGAGCAACACAAATGCCTTGAAATCACTGTATTCTTTGTTCCTTTTCAATTTGCCTTTTGTTTTCTTCTTTGTTTTTTTTTTTTTTTTTTTGTTTTCCTGTTCTGAAATTAGCAGGGCTGAACAGTTGTGCAGCACGCTTTATAGTTAGTTTCTTCTATGCTGTCGCCTTCTGCATTTGACAGTTTAATTTTACTTTCCTGACAGATAGTTTTTCTGACAGCTGAGAGTCAATATGTTCAATATTTGGCAAGCAAGGATCTTGTGGTCATTTCTGAGTTTGTTGCCGTATCTGTATGTTCTGATTTTCTGCCTTGAAAGTCAATGGTGTATGTTGCAACCAATTTTGTGTGCTTCATTTTCTTATCTCTAAATGGCTTTCCAGGGAAGCAATTGGGAGGGATTTGTGCATTTTTTGTGTGTTTGCTTTGAAGTAGCAATTGGCAACTTTCTTTCATCATCTTTAGCACTCCAAACTGCTGGGAATGAAATTTCTACTGAGAAGTCAAGTTTTGTTGTTTTTGTAAGACCCAGACTGAAAAATGCAAATTGGTCTGCAGTGGCTGGTATTATTCGAGTTTTGCGCAATATATTGAAATATTTGAAGCAAGAATGCGATGATCAACTTGGGAAAATATACTTGGATTCTATCAGTTCTTGTTTGTCAAATGTGCCTTGGGATTCATTGAATGATGTTTGTGCTGGTCAGAATGGTGACACTCAGAGATGCTTGGACGCTTTTAGTCTGAGGAATGTTCAGCTACCAGAGTCAAGGGTTGTATTTCTAGGAAATCTTGTTCAGTTCTTCTGTTCATTGGTTGAGCAAAGTGGTTCTCTGGGAGTCCCAGGTGGTTCTCTAGATAAGCATCCTGTTCTTTGTAACATCAACAACCTTGTTCCTAAGCTTTTATATTGGTGCCTCGGCAAGCAAGGGAATTGTAACAACTTGTGCATCTCTCAGTACTTTAAACACAAGTTGTTGGTACGGATTTACTTCAGTTGCTTTTTTTTTATAAATTTGAAATTTGGACAGATGCTCTTCAGCCATTTTTATTAGGACATAGAATAGAGCAGATAACTTGCTGGTTTTTAGTATTTATACATGAGGTGGGTTATAGAAATCAATCTCACTTAATGAACAATAAGTATTCTACTTTTTCCATTCTTCTTGATTGGACTCAGATGTTACTTTTGTGCAATTCTGATGGACATTTCACATCTAAACATGATAATTCATAGGTAGGAGAGCTCTTAAATGCTGATCACATTGCTTTCTTTTGCCTTAAAATGGTCAATGTGCATAATACAGCAGGTGCCATCATATTATCCATATAGATCCCCTAAAACGATGTGGAAATTTTTTAACTGGAGGCATGGTCGAGTTGCTTTATGTCTATTGTGTTGTAGGTATTTGTATACTTTGTGAATTATCATTGTCATCATTATCATTAATGTTATTATTATTGTTCTTTTTTTTTGGATTGTGGGGATTTTTGTGGTTAATAAAGAATAGGGATGCACTTGTATGTAAAATGCACTTACTATTGATTTGTTTCTTTCCTTTTCTTTTTTCAATTTTTTTTTAAGGAAAAAAATCTATGGGAAGCATTATTGTCATTTTGTTCATTGTAAGCCAAGTATCTAGACAAACTCTGCGAAAGGACTTTTTATTTTTGGGAGAGAGGGGGATTGGTTAGCTTAGCTCTAATTTACATGATATGCTTCCAGATTATTTATTTATTTATTTATTTTTTAAGTTAAATGCTTTGTTGAAAATTGTTTACTTATTTTTTAGATCGCCATCAGTTTATTTTTCCAAAAGTGTGACCTCCAAATTTTTCTTACTTGCATGGACATACAGATGCTGCGAAAGATTTCAATTCTCTCTCTGGGCTCTGCACTTTCATGCTAATTATGATGTATTTCAATGCTTTTACTTTGTTGTGCTAATTTTTTCACATGTGAATGAATCCTTGTTTGTTCAAGTATATTAGCTTGTAAACCATGTAACACTGTTTTTTTGAATTCATTCTAGTTATTCTGATTAATTGTTTTCTGCAGATGCTAATGATTAGGCTTAGTTTCCATATCCGTCTGCAATATTCAATTCTTGCTTCTTGGCTGCAAGTTCTCCATGAATACTTTCAAGATCTTTTGCTCCAACCAATACGTCAAGTCAAGCCTGATGAGAATGGTTGTCTTGAAGGCTCTCCATTTTTATTTAGTATTCTTGATGGAGAAGTCTATAGCATGTCTTTACGCCATTTACAGAGACAGGCTGTTTTTCTTTTCCTAAGGTGTTCCTTCAGTTTGATCAGTCTGAGAGAAGAAATCAGAGAGCAATGTACAAATGCAACTACAAATTCATGCGTGACATTTGACCTGAATTCAAATTTGGAATGTTGTAGTCAAAAGAAGGGTCTATCAGAGCTTTATGAGTGGCTTCAAGGACATATTCTTAAGCATTTGGTTGTGGACCATGAAATGTATTGGGAAAAATGCATAGACTTCGCCTTGTCATTCCTTCAACTGTTTATGCACGAAGTATGTTTTCTTGCTCTCTTGGAAGCTATTTTTGCAATGTTGTATTACTTTTTAAGGATATTTATTTTTCTTTTGAAAATTCATTTCTCTCTAGAAAATTGTGGTATTATCATATTTATTTATTTATTTTTGCTTTTGCTTCAGCTTTTATTTAATGTGGTTAAGAATTGCATTGTATTTTGTGCTTTGTGGAAACTTTGTTCTTCTGCTCATTTGCCAGTTTATTCATTTAGAATGATATTTTGGTTGAAGCTTAGGAACCTCACATGCGGTCTCATAATCACTGTGGTAGGCACATACCTAGTGGCAAACAAATTACATTTTTGTGATCATAATGATTAGATAGATAAATTGATGAAGGACTTGAACCCAGGACCTCCAGTAAATGGGAGGAGCTATAACATGTTGAATAACCAATTTTCTCAAAAGCTTCAGGTGTTAGGATTTGAGTGTATAATGTATATCATGCTTCAACAATTTCCATTAAAAGTTTTCTTCCTTTTTTTAGTTTTTGTTTTTTGAGGGAAAAAGACATGGACTAGATAAGAGATTGGACGAATATTTTGTAGTGGCAGAAAAATGATGTTTGTATGTTGGCCATTGAACTTGCCTACTCGAGAAGCCTTGGATGGTTCCATAACCTGCCTGTCACATTCATCTGGATCGTATGAAAGATATTGATGAATGATGGCAAACAAGAAAAATTCTTAGGATTCTGATATCATGTCAATTTTGATCTAGAAATTTCCTAGATGAGATTCATGGATTGAGTTAATCTAGATGATAAATGTTTATTACTGTTTTTTAAAGTCTAACAGGTTTGGAATATTTGCTTTTATCCCATCCCAATCTGCTGTTATTATCACTGTTCTCTGGAGTCTAGCTTTTCTTTTTTTTTTTCTATGGAGAATGGTGATCAGCTAGGGCACTTGTTGATCTACTATCTTGCTTTTGAACTGTAGGATGATATCTTGTTTGAGGTGCTCTTGCTAATGTTTAGCTTACCTTCTTGTGCTGAGCAACAGTAAGCAACAGACCTAGTTTATTTCTTTTGATTGTTAGATGGATTGGTTAGGATTCCTCTTAATCAAATTGGATTGTATCATGTGTGTAGGGTTTGGCAAGAAAGGGGGGCTTTTCAGGAGATGAAGGAAGATGTACTCTTACATGTGTCACACCTTTTTAACCCTTTACACCTGTTCCATCTTTTCCTTGCAGAGGCAAGTGTATCACATTCGGATGATACAAACATTTTGACAAGCAGTGACATTTTGTCTTTCATTTATTTGAATTGCATGCTCAACTTCTTTTCTTTATTTCTTTTGCATTATGTGCTGTTCATTTTGCAGTTGCACTATGATCATCAAGTGCTTCTTGATTACCTTATTTCAAAAGATACAGGAATTAGTTGTGCAGAATATATTTTGAGGTATGTGTTCTCATTGCTTTAGTTAAACCCTGATCTTTTGCCATAGCTTGTGCTTGCCAAATTTTTCCATGGATAACTCATTTGGCATTTATGTAAGTGAATCTCATTTATGGATTAGCACCACTCTCCCAAACAAATATATATATATATATATTTTAAAATTTATTTATTTATTTATTTTTTGATCAAAAACAAAAACATTGTCATTAACAGAGTAAAACTGAGGAGGATGAGAAATCCTTTGCTTAATTACAACCCTGATCAAAACAAAGGAAAAGAAAAAAGAACCAAAAGACATAAAAAATGTCTCAACATTATTATTTTAACCCTTTTAAACTACACATTGAAATCCAGTTAATTTGAATAAAGTTGAGAGGAATGCCCTTGGAAATTGTAGTAGATGCCCAAAATGATGAATATAAATAGACAAGGTCTCATAACGTTTTGGATGTCCTTCACTTGTCCTCAAAGATCCTTGCATTTCTTTTTCATCATGCTATCCAAATCAAAGTAAGATAAACAATTTGACATAGAACTTTGCCCCTATTTGTGCTTCCCAACCCCCTAAAAAAATGGTCAACATGTCGCAAACGCTTCTAGGAAGAATCCAAGCCAAGTTGACCAATCTAAAAAGCTTATGGCAAAATTCCATAGTCATCGGACAATGTAAAAGAAGGTGATTTGTTGATTCGCCCCTGCTCATACATAGAGTGCAATAATAAAGACTTATGGCTTTGAAAAGTCTTCTCACTTGAAGCACATCATTGATATTAACCTTCTTGTTCGCCACTAACCAAGCAAGGCCTTGACCTTTGATAAGACTTTTAATCTTCAAATGATTTGGTGGGAGAGAAGAGAGCTGAAGTTGATTGATTAGATAAGGTTAGGAAAAAAAATTTAATTAAAAATAAGCCAGAAGGTGAAAAAAGACCAAGCTCTCGCGTTCGGGGATGATGGTGATAGTTTAGCACTACTAAGAATGCCACTCTCCCAAACAATTGAATATATGCAAGTCATAAGCCAATGATATCCACACTTTCCATTATAGCAAATGAAGCCTTATCCACTAGTATGGAATTCAAGTTATAAAATGAATCAAAATAGATGTTTGAAAGAGAGTTGAGAGAAATTAGAAGTAGTAACACAAGGATATAACATAAAACATGTCTGAAAAAATAGAAACCATGATCAATCACACTTGCAAAATCTACTACAAAGAAAATATAGAGCACTAGGTTTTATTTTGCCTAAGACCTCCAATCCTCTCCCGAATTGCTTGTTTAAACTTTAGCATCTTAAGAAATTTAGCTTCCCATCATATGCATGTGGAATACCTTTGGAATCACTTCTGAACACCATCTTGACCTTTTCTTGATATTCATATAAGGACATATTTGAGTTTTACCCAAAAAAATGAAGAAAATGAGAATGGAGAACAAACCCAATCAATCCATTTTGATGAAAGGCTTTCACTAGAATGAGATTTTCAGCTCAAATACCCTTGAACATTCCTTGGAAACAAACATTTCCTAATTTGGTCAAAGATTTAAAGCTCAAGGAGGCACATCTAACTCTTTTCACCTGTAAATCCCTAATGTAGAAATTGAGTGTAAATAGTAGGGATTCAACCTCAATCTAACAACTCAAATCATTTTAGAGAACATTCAAATTATTATATATGTTAGGATCGAAACTTGATTGATCTAATATATTTTTTTGGTAGGTAAATAAGGATTTTATTAATAAGAAATGAGGTATACATGGTGTATACAAAGTAAACAAAAGACTAAGAAAAAAGCGTGAAGACAAAAAAACTAGCAACCATGCCCTACAAAGAGGCTAACCAATCCACAAAGTCTAACAACAACAAAAACCGATCTTGAATATACAATCTAATCCAGTCCTAAAAAAAATACAAGAAGAATTTTTAATTGTTTTGTCCAAGCTTTCACAACAATCAAAAGTTCTCTTATTCCTTTTTCTTCATAAGGTCTAAAGCAAACATGATAGAGCAACCTTCTAAGCCTTTTTTCTCTTTTTACCAACAAAAGACCCATGCTAGCTCAGGAGGACCTCTTGAATTGAAGAATGCATAATCTATTGGACAACAAAAAGCGTCAAAATCAACTTCCACAATAAGCAAGCTTTTTAACAATGAATGAGAACACGATTGCTTGTTTCTTTCTCTTCCTTACTCAAGTAACATTTATTAGGAATCCTCCAACCTCTCATTTTGATCTAATCTAGAGTCAAAATCCCGGCCTAAGTTGCTTCTTAAGCAAAAATGCTAATTCTCCATGACACCCAAGAATTCCATACTATTCTATAAGGAAAAGACTCCACTCTCCTATTTCCCAAGGAGGAGTAAAAGGACTTAACTGAAAAAATACCATTCTTTGTTGGCAACCATACGATAGCATCGTTAGTCTCCAAAGAAATGGGGTGTGCAAACAACCTCTCAAAAAAGATTTGTACCTCTTCTAGTTCCCAATCATACAACTGCTTTGTAAACCTACCAGCTACCACAACCAAAAGGTCACCCACCCAACCATCTTTTGAAATAGCTATAGAATATAGCTTTGAAAATGAATCCCTCAAGGTTGTGTTCCCACACCACTTGCCCTTTAAAACTTCACTTTGTTCCTAGACCTAACCTTAAAACTCTATTGTATTTTTGAAAATCTCCCAATTGCCTCTGATTGCTTTCCATAACCTCACACCATGTTCTTTTCTTACTTCTTTAGTGCACCACCCCCTCCTCAACTTACCCATACTTACCTACAATAACCCGTTTCCAGAGAGGAATCCTTTTACTTGCAAATCTTCAAGACCATTTATCCAAAAGCGCCTCACTAAAAATGGATAATTTTTTTTATACCCAAGCTCCTTTTCTGTTTCTCCAAGCATACAATAGTCTAGTTCACCAAATATGACTTTTATTCCACAACCCACCTCCTAAAAAAAAGCCCCTTTGAATTTTTCCTATTTTTCAACTATCCTATTTGGGATGATAAATAGAGACATGAAGTAAATCGGCAACATGGACATAGTACTCTTCACCAAAGTAAGCCTTGCACCTTTTGAAATATACTGTCTTTTCTACAAAGCTAGCCTTTTTTGGAATCTTTCTTCCACCATTTCCTAAACACTAGAGGGCTTTATAAGGGGCTCTTAACAGAAGCCTTAAATAGGTGGTTGGGAAGGCATCCACCTTGTAGCCTAAAACCCAAACAAGATCCTCCAAATTTGAGACATCCTTAATAGGGATAGGCTCACATTTCTCTAGATTGATCTTTAGTCCTGACAAAGCCTCAAACCACATAAAAACCCAACTCAGGTACTCAATGTTTTCCTTACCAACATTACAAAAAATGAGAGTATCGTCTACAAATAACAAATGGGAAACCTCCACCCCTTCTCCAACTCTTTACTTTACTAGAGAGCTATTAATAATAAGTCCCCCTTCCTTTGCCCTTATAAGAATGTGGGAGAAAGTCTCCATTGCTAAGATGAACAAAAAAGGGGACAAAAGATCTTTTTGTCTCAAACACGTAAAGCTTTGAAAGAAATCTGAAGGATCTCTTTGAAATAGAAACAAATTGTCGAGATGTGCCATCTAATCCAACTAATCCCTTTGGAGCCAAAACCCATTTTTCCCAACATTGTGAGAACAAAACTCCAATTTACATGGTTGAAAGCCTTTTCAATATGAAGGATACAAATGATTCCTCTTAAGTTGCCTTTAAGTCTAGAATCACTAGCCTAATTTTCTATCAAAACAACATCCAAAATTTGTCTTCTTGCCACAAAAGCATGCTGAAAATCCGAGACTAAGTTACCCACCACTTTCTTGAGCCAGTTGGCTAGGACCTTTGCTAGAAGCTTGCATAAGCTTTCTACCAAGTTGATTAGCCTAAAATCCTTTAGGTCTTTGGCCCCTCTTTCTTTGGAACCAAGACAATAAAAGTGACATTTAAACTTCCCTAAAAGGTCCCAAACTCATGGAATTCCGCAAAAAACCCCATCACTTCCCTTTTCACAACATTCCAACAGAATTGCCAAAAGGCCATGGAGAAGCCATCTGGGCTGGGAGCTTTATCCTTGCTTAAGCTTGATAAAGAAGTAAGGACCTTCTCCTTAGAGAAGGAGATCTCCAGAGCTTTTGAATCAATGTTAGGTCAAGAGTCAAAATCCACTAATGCTCGACCTCTGTTCCTCGGACTTAGAAAGGATCAAGCTAAAAGCATTTGCCGTACTTTCTTTAATTTCAACTTCCTTAGTTAACAATTCACCATTCATCTTTAACTTGCCATAAAATTTCTTCTTCTTCGAGCATAGGCCACTTTGTGAAAAAAAAATTAGTGTTCTTATCCCCTTCTTTTGGCCAAAGTTCTCTCGACTTTTGTCTCGAGAGATTTCCTCCAAAGCCACCCATTTTTTAAAGTCCTCCACCACTTCGCTCATAATGTCATTTTCATCCAAAATGGGAGGCTTTTTCTTTTTATTTGCACCCTAAAAACCTAATTGAGATAAGACAAAAAACTTCTTGGTAGAGACGTTATTGAAAACCTCCCTATTCTAGATTATAAGATCCTACTTCAAAGCTCTAAGTTTAATTGCCAGAAGGGGGCAAAAGGACCCTTGTGCGCTATAACCTTCTTACTAGCTCCTAATCAAATCTTTGAAACCTTCCACTTTCAATCACATGTTTCATTTTCAGTCACATGTTTTCAAAATGGAAAGGAGTTTTTCCTGTCCTTATCCCACCACCATCAAGCAGGATAGGGGCATGATCTGAGATTAGTCTTAGAAGAATGCTTTAAAATAGGCTGAAATGATTCTCCTAGTCTTCAGACACAAGAAAGTGGTTCAGCTTAGAAGCTAGCCTATTGTTTAACCCACCAGTTTGGGTTGGAATTTTGAACAACTAAGAATGTTCAATTTGAAATGCACAAAGACTCACATATTTATTTACAGGAAACTTGTTTCCTAATATAGTTTTACAGATTTCCTATGTTGCATGGGTTTAGGTATGAGTATCAGATGCGGTTATGTGTCTAGGTGTTTGGTCCTTCACAACTCAAACTTTAGGATACGGGGACTAGACTAAAAAACATTCAAAAAACGGATATGGGTACTAGGATACGACATAATAAAAGAAAAATTAATTAAAAATAAATTGAAAGTGAAGATATCCTTTTTAAAAGTTCCAATCTTTTCACTCTAATTTTTTTTCCCTCTCATCCCTAAATATTCTTACAAAAATTAAATTTTCAGCTAATTCTTATTTTTTCCTAATGTGATTATTACTAAGAATGTTGAAAGAATAAGAGGATATTGATGAAAAAATCAAACAACTAGACTTGTAAAATAGGAGTGTTCAACCAGGATTCCATAGCCACACACGTCATGTTATGTTGACATGGGTACATTGGGTGAAATTGAAGGATCCAAGTATCATAGCAGGTTTCCATGTTCATTTACTATGCTCTACAAATGGACCATGTATTTGTTCGATTATATCCTTGCACTTCGCCGATTTTGTTCATTACAAGATATAATGATAAATTTTATCATACTTAAGCATTATGAGAGTGGCACTTGAAGAAAGCTTTGTTTCTTATAACGTCTATCCTATCCCTATGGTGATTTGATGTGCTTCTCTCTTGGACTTGTTTTAATATTAGGTGTTTGCGTAAAATATGTGAATCGTGGGACTTATTCGTGGAATTTTCAGTGACTGGGAAATTTATGAGTCAATCATTTCGCAAGAAAAGAAAAATCTTTCAGAATGGCCCAGATTCTCAGGTAGAACTATCATCTTCACCAATTATAGATGCTGGCATTCCTATGTCACTTGAGAAGGAATGTATGAGAAAACACAACTATGGCCACAAGGAACGTGGATCTAGAGGACAACCATTTAAGGAAGCAAAGGAATGTTTACTTTCCTTGAAAAATTCTATGGAAAATCTTCATCAAAAGAGCTTGTTTCCATATAATCCGCAAGTGCTTCTGAAACGGTCTGTTTCTATTTGCCATTACTATTCCAAATTCCATTTTGTTCCCTGTAACTGTTCTTTATTCTTACTGTAATGGGGTTTAATTTTACTTCTTAGGTGATCCTCTTATCTTATTCTTGAAAGGATGGAAGTGTTCTGTAACTAAGATCTTTTCATTCCATAAAATCTGTCCCTGTATGGCCTTGACATACTTTCCAGGAAATTGATGGTGGATCCAGAAAATGTGTTAACTAGTATATGGTCTTACAGAGAAAACATAATTATTCCTTTATTGATGACAGTTTTACTAACATCAACAGGATCATCTTTTGAGGCATTCTCATGGCATTCTTGCCCTTGAAAATTCCTTGAAAGAGTACTTTTGATGCAAAGATCTACTTAACCTTCTTTGGGATGGAGATTTCTTACTCTAACAAAGAAATTTTCCTTTGTTAAAGGAAGTATATCTTAGGTCTGTTAAAAACTATAGGTTTTCTTAGATGCCAGCCTTGTTATACTCCTATTGATATGAACAAAAAATTTTCAGCATGTAGTGATGCTCCTTTATCTTGTTTATATTGGAGTTTGGTGGATTAACTTATTTATCTCACAGCCAGTTAAAGCATACATCATTTATTGAATGTTAGGAATTACCGGATTCTTTATTATATAAGAAATTCTCTAGGGAAAGGAACTTTTGTTTCGAAATGAATGTCACCTGAATATTGTTTGCTATTCAGATGCAGATCAATCTGGTTCACCAAATAGCCAAAGGTCTACTGCAGGGTTTTGTACATTTTTTGGAGGTAACTAGGTATCATGGTGTACCCAGGAGCAATGCTTATTTGCTCATGGCCATAGAGCTGTGGCTCAAACATTTAGCAAATTGATTTTGCTTTGAAGATTGGTAGTTGAGTTAGATTTTCCAGTTTTATCTCCTACCCTTGCATTGTGACAATCAGTCAACCATTCATATTGCATGTATTCCTGTTTTTCATAATTGAACAAGCATATACAATTAACTGTCATATGGTTTGTGTTAAAGTCCTAGTCCAAGAGATTTTTACTCCTTTTGTTTGCTCTTCAGCTCATTTTTTTGATGTTTTTACAAAATCTCTTTCCAAAACTTCCTTACATGTATTACTTTGTTCCAGTTGACATTGATTGATATTTATACGCTAGCTTGAGAAGAGTGTTAAAGATACAGATAACATGTTCTTGGTATTATATAAATAAAGTTATTCTTACACGTTTACCTTTGTTCTCTTAGTTATCCGAATAGAAAGGAAGTTTTCTTGATGTAATCTGATAACTAAAATTTTCTTATAAAATGAAGGAATCACCAGCCAACTAAGGTGTAGTTAGCTGACACTTTCTTATTTTCATTTAGCAACAATACTGAAGTCATACTGATGAAACATTTCAAATTATACAAACTATAAGAATGTTATATTCTACATCCTTACTATTAGCTTTCAATTTTATCATGTTCCTCAATTCTTTAAGATGTTGCAAATGTTCTTCAATTTTCCTATGCTGAATTTCTTAATCTTTTCTTATAGTTTAACGAGATTTCATCAGCTTTGCCTTGAACATGAGGAATGTTAACTTCCAAATAATGACAGATCTATTGAGGATGTTGAGACCCATCTCACAGATTGTCATTTGTTTATTTTCACGATTGGATCTCTGGATGCCTTAAACCTTTTTCCCAGTGGAATATCGGCAAAGTAAATGAGATTTGAATGTGCTGAGAGGATGACAATTCCAGAAACCATATATGATTGGCTACAAGTAGATAGAAATGGGTATAGGTTCAATGGGGAGACACAGGACACAGAAGGAGTGTTTTACCTCCTTTACAGTCTCTGAAGCAATTTTCTTGTGCAAGTTATTCGGATTGATTGATCATCTATTTGATTGTTGAAGAGCTGATCGATACAAAAAGCAGCAACCTGCCTACTACATGTAATTTAGGTAATTTATTTCTGATTCTCTTTTTATTTCAACTACAGGTTCTTATACACCATAGCTGATATTTTTCTCAAGAAGGAGAGCAGGGGAAAATGTGTTGTAAAATAAATAGAAATTTTTACTTGCATGTCCAGGTGGACTATTGTATGTGCCTAGGTGCATGCTGTGTGCATTAAAGTAATGCTGATTGTGTGAAATAATGTAAGTGGTTACTGGAAAGTGAAATAATAGAAAGATTTGTCCTTGGAAAAGAGGAAGCTCTATAATTTAAGGCTTTTGCTTCAATGAGGCTTGATGTTAAGCCACATATGTTGTGTGCTTATTTGTATGGGGATGGGGTTAAGTTTTTTCTTTTAGTCATTTTGCATTTATGTTTTCTATCGTTTTAAAAAAGAGTGCAATAGTCTTGCATATGGACTTTCTCTAGTTTGTTATTTGTGGACGAGCTATTGTTGTGCCTTTGATATAAAGCCTTCTGTATGAATGCATGATGCTTATAAACCTTTTGTTGTATGTTTGTTTTTTCATCATTTTTCCAGTCCCAACAGTTTGTGTTCTTGAGGATGGTTCAGAGTTGGAGGCAATTGTGCTTTTTAGCTCTGGTATTCAACGTTTGACAACTCTTTTCCTATTTTCTGTGATCAATTGATCTAAGTATCTTATCTACCTAAGCTTATTCCTTTGCTTTAGTGGAAAAGCACTTGACATGGCTAAATAATAGCACTCTTCTACTGCTTTTTTTTCTTCTGGAGTTTCAATATTCCTTTCTAGTTCTGAGTAGAGTGGAGTCTGATGTTTATATCAAGAAGCAATGAAATTTCATGTTGATCCTCTTTACTACACCCAGTGATATCAAATATCAGAATGCTGGAGCTTGAGGATTTTTTTTCCTTTTCTCTCTTTACTAAAACAAAATGAAACAAAAGAGGTAAAGAAAAAGGTCAAAAGAAACTAGGTATGGTTTTGGTGGACCCATAGATCATTCAACTTGCACATTAAGACCAATAGGTGAATAGGAGACAAAAGTGGCTTAATAAACTTTTCAATTTTTCTGTTTTGTGTTTGATGAAGATTGTGTAAGGCTTCAGCTTTATAGCATCAGATCTGTATTTTAGTCAGTAGGCTGATTTTCATTTTTTCTTGCCAAATATTCTCTTAAACACTAGAAATATGTATGAATTTGACTTGTTTTGCTGCCAAAATAAAAATTTTATTGGCTCCTAAGTCTATTAAGGGGTTGTGAACCAATTGGATATTAGTACCATTGTTATTTTAGTTTAAATGACACTCAAAGTATAATTTACAATACATTATTTAGTACTAGAAATCAATTGATAGCCTATGGTATAAGGAGGTCTGTGGTCATGGAGCTCTATGGGGAAAATAATTTTTGTAGATTTAAGTAATTGTAATAGGGGAAGAGGCACTCTCTCTCTCTCTCTCTCTCTCTCTCTCTCTCTCTCTCTCTATATATATATATATATATATATATATATATATATATATATGTTAATATGCAAACAGAGAATCTATGCAAGGGGGTGCACCTTATGTATACCAGAAATATACACAAAAAAACAAAACAAAGAACACCGGTAGGTATCTACAAAAAACAACCTCAAAATCCAAACTATCTGCAACTAAGGCTATGTATGAAGGCCATGATTGAGAAATTTCCCATTTCTAACTGAACTTTGGATCAATCAAAGAAGGATTTAATGAAGCTCTCCTTTAACCTCTGATTTGCAAGCTCTTCTCCATTGAAGATTCTGTGTTTCACTCTTTCCATATGCACCAGAACAACCATAGGGGCACCATTCCTTAACATGGCGACTCTTCTTATCCAATCCCTTAAACTTCCACTTGAGGAGCAGATTCTTCACTGTAGCTAGAAACCTCCATTTCTGACCAAAAAATTATAGAAGAAACATCCATAACACTTTTGTGCTCTCACAGTGAATCAAAATAAGGTCAGCAGATTCTTCACTCTCTTGACATCTACTGCATGTATTAACCAACATCCACCCCCCTCCCCCGTCTTCACTAACAACTCTATAGTTAAGATCTTCCCTCAAGGTGCTTCCGAAGCAAAGAAATCTACTCTCATAGGAGCTTGGGAGCGGTTGGGAAGTCCACTCTCAATTCAGCACACAATGAGCTGTAGTCCCATTTTACACTGAAGTTTCCCTTCCTATCCTCCTTCCAAACACAGATATCTTCCCAGTATAAATAAGATCCAAAAAAAGTGCGACACCCCCTTCATTTCCCAATCTTGGAAGGGTCTTCTGAATTGCACCAGCAACTGGCCTCCTCTTCCTTTTGCTTCTCACATGTCTGCAGTAGTAGCATTCTCATGAGAAACTAGTTTGAACAATAGAGGAGATGCTTCTTTCAGACAGTTATCTCCTCTCTCACCTGTCCCATCACAATTTTGTATGTCTACCATTTTTAACCCAGATAGCTTTTCTGTGATCAAATTCCTTCTGATCTTTTCTAATGTCTTCCCATAGTCTATATTGAGTTGAGTATATAATTTAGCCATTCTAAATGGTAGGTATCAGAAAAAAATGTATCTATTCCAAATGGTGGATTTGGGCATTAACTGTAATTAAGATCACTACATTTTCATGTTACTTTAATTGTTCCATTACTTTACTATTCTAGTGGTTGAGAGAGAATAACCTTTTCCTTTAAATGGATACTATTATGGGTTTAAACAAATCATGATGAACATTATTTGGTGCTATTCTATGCTTACATTGCCATAAGACACAATGGTTTTTTATACATTTTCTGGTTTGTTCACCCCCCCACCTTTTTTTTCCCTAAGAATCTTTCAAAATAGCTTCTTAACAGTAGTACCACAGAAGAGACAAAATAATTACTCTGGGAAAACATATCTGGCCCCTGCAAAAAACAAAATCTAGCTACCATTTTTTTTTAGTTTAAGGAAAACAAGGAAAAAAAAACAAAGATTGATTGCACCTAACAGAAGGGGGATGCAATCCATGTACACAACGAACATGCAATGCATGTAGAGGCCAAACTGAACACTTTATTTTTCAAATTCAAGAACATTGCGGTTAGTGACTTCCATCTGCCCTTTTGCACCAAAAAAAACAAAGATTTAGGGAAAAAAATCTTTACAACCAAGATCGACCACTTCATTCCTTAAAAAATTCTCCTATTAAGCTCTTTCTAAATGCTCCAAAATAAATATAACAGTACTAAACTCTAAACAAGATTGCTATCCTAGATGAAGATGTGCTATACTGATTCCTAACCATAATTCAACCTCTGTTTATGAGTTATCTATGATAAGAATTCTCTCCCAAGTTGCTCAACACAAAAATTGACCTTAAAAGGTGCTCTTGGAATCCAAATCTCCTAAGCCAGGAAGGAAGTCACCACATGTTGTGACAAGGACTTGTAATTAGACTTAGCTGAGATTGTCCTGTTCTTTGGAAGCTTCCATACCAGCTTATCTGTCACTTAGACATTCACGGAAACAAGAGTCAGACAAAATAATGCAAGGCTCCACCCAAACCAGCTCTCAATTACTGTACTGCCTCTTAAAGTTGTGGCTCTAACTTCCATGAAACCTTGTTGTCATCCCCTGTGAACAATCTGCCACCCAAGCATCCTTGTATACCATTAAGCGAAACAACACCAGAAAATGATCTTTAAGAGGGCCCCTCCACACAAAAATCAATCCCAACATGCCCCACCAAAATGTTTGTCCTTGAATAGAAATCATCCCACCCCTTCCTAATCACTTTCTGTAAGTTTGTGCAATTGTTTCTCTACCCTCTCAAGAACACTACTTCCCTTCCAATACTCCATACTTCCCTATTGTAATCTTTCTCCTCGAACTATCTTAATCAACCATGAATCTCCAAAGCCACTATCTTGGCAACGCTTTGTTAAGGACCCAAAATTTTTTATGGCCAAATCTCTAGAACTTTTCTCAGAGCAAATGATCTCCCTCCTTACTAAGTAGATCTGTTCAAGTTGGTTCCTCCCCAAAGAACATCTCCCTGAATATTTTCGAACTGGTATTTCACCTTTCTTGGGATAGCTAATGTTGCTAGTTGTATGGTGGGAATCTAGGGAGGGTGCTCTTCCATAAGGTCCCTATCACCTTTAGATAGAACTTGTCATTTCCAAGTTGTCAAACATTTCTTACCTTTCCTCAACTGGGTCTGAACTGAAGAAGACTTGAATTTTGTTCCAAGAGGCAATCCTAGATATTTAGAAGGCAACTACCGACTTTTCATTCTAGAGACAGGCCAAAAAACTCCACTTCTCCCACATTCCCTACTAGAAATGAGCTTACCACAACACCACCCAACTTATGTGTAGCAATTACTCCTTGTCAGCCTCACAAAATAGAAGGGTATGATCTCTAAATAGAATGTAAGACTTTCAACTCTCTCACCACTGTTACCGTCTTGACCTTGAAACCCTTGATGAAGCCTCCTTCCACCACCTCAACATGAAACAACTCAAAGCCTCCCTTACTAGGATAAACAAGGAAGAGGAGAGGTTATTTCCTTGTCTTAAACCTTTAGAGCTTTGAAAGGAACTCGTGGGAACACCAATCATCAATAGAGAAAAGGGAACTGATGATATAATGGTATGCCTTTTTCTGCATCTAAATTGCATACAACCCCATGTTTTTGACTTTTAGATCTAGATTAGCTACAAGGACTGTGTTGAGAATCTTATGTACTTGAACAAAAGGTATTCTGAAATCTGAAACTACCTTGCCAATAACTTTTCTAATGCCTGTTTGTTAGATTCTTTGCTGGAAGCTTGTATGTATGCTACCCACCAAGCTAAGAGGCTTCAACTCTGTAATGTCTTCACCCCATTCTTTTTAGGAATTAACATCTGAAAGTAGCATTACTTCTTACAAAGAGACCTGAAAGAATGAAAATCCTGTGATGATCCCACACTAGGTCCCAACAATGCTGCCAAAACTCCACTGCAAAACCATATAGGACTTGGGGTTTTGTCCCCTCCAAATTCAGAAAAGGCAGCCAAGACCTCTTCCTCAATAGAAAACTTGTCTAAACTCTCTTTATCACTATAATGGATTTGTTTGGAGATCTCACTCTCAATCCCACGACAATGAACCAAAGGATCAGAATAAGGCTGCTGACAAAAAAAAAGAAAAGAGATTCCCCTTCTTAGAGCTGCTTCCTCATGCAGCCAAGATCCCTCTACCTGTAAACTGCTGATAAAATTGGCTCTCTTGGCCATCCTATTCCCTTGAGCCATAAAACATGGGATTTGTGTCTCCAAGATGTTTCCTCCATAGCAGCCAGCCTGCCGTACTATTGAGTGGTATCCAGTCTAGCTGCTTTCTCCTCAGTGGATAAACCTCAATCCCTTTCTTTTTTGTGTCACACCTTTTAATTTGCTCAAGTGCATTAGCTTTTGAGCAGTTATATTTCCATAGAGCTTCTCTGTTCCATCTTTTTAGGTCCTCTCTAAGGGCCTTAATATTAAAACCAAGCCTATGACTAGACGAACCCCTGAATCCTTAGTTACCCCATCACCTTGAAACAAGGTCTTTAAACCCACCCTCCTTAAGCGACATATTTTCAAATCTGAAAGGGCATTTCCCACTTCTTAAGCCTCCACTGTTGGAACTGGTCTAGGAAGAATGCTCCGATTGATATTGGTAATGTGATCTGACATTGGTAAAGTGATCTTCCCAATTTGCCAAAACTAAAAAATGGTCCAGCCTAGACAGAGAACAAACCCCATGCACTCCACACCAAGTGAATGCACCACTTGCCAAAAGGAAGATTAGCAAGGATGAATTCATTAATAAATTCAGAGAAGCCTCTCATAGTTGATGAGAAACGAGTGCACTTTTAATGCTAACCAGGGAGCCATACCACATTAAAATCACCACTAGTGCACCATCGATCCTTCTAAAGGCCTCTGATAGCTCCTAACTCCTCCCAAAAAATCCCTTCTTTATGAACCCAAGATGGGACCTTATACCCCTGAAAAGGTCGAGCAGAACTCATCTTCACAATTTCCAAATTTACTGGAAAGAGAGAAAGCTCCAATTTCCATGTCCAACAACTCCAAAATCCTGCAGTACCAAAACACCACTAACCCACCAGCAGGCCCTCTGGAATCAATAGCTCCCCATCCCCGAAACCTCCCTACCCCTCAGCTTCTGGTAAGATCCACCGATGTAGGTTCCACTTTGTTTCATGAAGATAAACCAAGTCCATCCTATGAGAAAGAATGAGAGACTTCATAATCTTTCCTTTATTCCCTTCATTGAGCTCCTCCTGTTTGTTGAGAACATGAAAATGCCATTATCATTGTGATTGTAATGTTTGCCTGCTTGCCTGCTATATAATGAAATATTCATTAAAGATGATGGGATATGCATGATGAGCCTATTTCTGGGGGAGTATTGTTGAAAGATTCACCAATTTCCTTATTATTACTTTCATCCTAAAACAAGAAATAAATACAAGACTCTTTTGGGTGTATTTCTGATTGATACCTGATGTATTTATCTTCAGGGATTTCATAAGATGAGCAGTTTAGGAGCAACCTATGCAATGCGCTATTTGGAAAACTAGATGACACAAAACTTGTGTTATCCCACTTTTCTACTTATTTGGAACTTGGTCGTGATTGTTCTGTTTCCTTTTTTCAGGCTATGCAACTTGCCCCTGGTTTTTTGAGGCAGTTGGAAAATGAATGTATTTCCTACAGATCAGTAGGAGGAAAGCACACACTTTATGTGGTACTTGCATTTCTTCCATTGTCTTTAGCAATTGGTTGGAATAACATGCCAGGAGAGTCTGGGTACTTGGACTGATAGACCAGGTCTTTCTCTCTCTCTAGATGCCATTATACTATCCTACTGGTTTGCAATGTTAATGTTTAAGTTATTCTTGGTTGCTATGTTCATGGATTCAAAATCTATAACTGATGAGACATGATAAGAAACAGATTTTTTATTTATTTATTTATAATTTTGGACCAAGGCATCTTAGCCAAAGAGATTAAGAAGTCAAAGTTACCGTTCATTGCACAAATCTTGTGGCAGTGTCCGTCTTTTCATATAATTTGGAGTCATCTCATCTCCATGAAAAGTCAATGGCATCCCCAAGTGACTGATGGAACTATACCATGTACCAGGAAGTAATTTTTTATTTTTACGAGAGTACTATTAAGTAAATTTAGCTCACAGAAATCAGCTGGATTATGTGTTTGACCATCTTATTATGCACTCATTTTTCTGGAGACTTTCTCATATTAGATTTTATGGAAATTAAATCATTAAAGTTATCTAAATCAAGATAAGCTACACTTGAAGTCTCAAAATTGCGTCATTTATATGATGAGGTGCACCTTTTAATTTAGTGGGTAATTTTTATTAGAACTTTGCCATGTCAAAATTTTGCTTATGCAATGTTTTATCTGTCACACACTCAAACTATGGTACTTGGGAGAATGGAAGAGAAGCCATATCCTCATATGATTGAAAATTCAACTCTTTTATTTTATTTCTTTTTTCTTCCTTCTTTCTTTCTTTATCACTTCTATCTTGTAATTCCCTAGTAATACAGAATATCGAAAACAATACCAGCCTAATACTGTTCCTAGCAGGATACTCCACTCAACCAAGGCTTCCTGCTCTGGGTGGGTGAGTTGAATACAGTCTAGCTTCTGCCACTTTTGGAATGGTCAATAGTCGGAACCATGCATCAGCACTTTGACTGCCCAAATGTTTCACGGTTGCCCCCCACAATGGTCCCTCTCAAGCTGTGGCTTCTAGTTCAATTATTACTAAGAGAGGTGGAGAAACCTTGCTATAATGTTTCTTAACCTGTTAGCTGGATTTCTCAGAGGATTCTAGAGTGGTATTTCCAAGATTTTAATTTTTGGGGGTTCTTTCGCCATTTATTACTTCATGGAAAGTAGTAGCATTATTATTATGATAAGGAATATGCTATATACTACGAAGGGATAATATATTTAAATAAACTTTGTAGAGTCCGCTTGTCTTTAATGGTTAGAATCAAGTGTCTAAGTGGGAGGGAAGATTCCAGGTTTGCCTGCGATATTTTAAAAAACAAAGTTGAAAGAAAGCCGTCTTGACTTGCCTCACCTTCAATAGCTACAGCTCCAAACAATATCATTATATCTTTGTTCTGTTGTAATGTCAGTATCCGGTGTGACAGATCCACTCTCTTGTGGCCGTTAATTGAATTACTCCATATTAGCCACGTAGTCTTCATCTTTCAATTGAACTTTTGAGCAGCGTTTAGTCTAGGAAACAAATTAGAAATTGTTTTTCTTTTGTACTTCTTTTAGGTGAGGGGAGTTCCTCAAACACAAAATGATCCATAAAATTGCTTAGATATATGAAGAGTGCGGATTGGGCAACAGAGAACTCTTATCTGAAAACAAACAAAAGCGATGGAGGGTTCAACATACCTGAGTGTAAAGACACAAGCCAACGACAGGACGCAAACTTGCAAAAGGCCACACTTGCGAAACAAGGAACCAAGAACAAAACAATCTCAATCACCAAACCATAAAATATCCAAGGCTTATGGGACCTGAATGAAACTGTTCCATACTATAAAAGTAAGAAAAAACCCACTAGTACAAGCAACAAGAGGAGAGGATGGAGAAAAGGGAGAGGCACTTTGTATTAGTTCATGGAGCCTGTCATGGAGCATGGTGTTGGTATAAGGTGGCAACTTTGCTGAGATCTGCTGGTCACAGAGTCACTGCCTTGGACCTCGCGGCTGCCGGTGTCAATGGAAAGCGAATAGACGAGCTTAATTCAATTTCAGACTACTATGAACCATTGATTGAGTTCATGACCTCACTCGTAACCGGGGAAAAGGTGATCCTGGTTGCTCACAGCTTGGGTGGGATCGGCGTATCGGTTGCTATGGAGAGGTTCCCTCAGAAAATTTCTGTGGCAGTTTTCGTAGCTGCTCTAATGCCGGGTCCTGATTTCAATCTTCCCACTGTTATTCAAGAGGTATACTCTCTCTTAAACTCTTTCCATGGACAAAAAGGATGTTTCCATCTCAGTCTTTCTCGAGTAGACAGCTAAAGAGGGCCTAGAATTATGACAAATTTTACATCTCTTCGTGAAGTTTTAGAATTCTATTTGAAAACTCAAATATCAAAAAATAATTTTTTTGGATTTTTTTTCCAACAATGTAAAAGTCAGAGGTTAAAAATAAAATTAATTGTATATTTAGTTAATTTGTAATTGATATGGCAGAGGTTAAAAATAATTAAAGGAATTAAATTTATATTCATTTTTAAAAGTCAGTTTATAATTTTTTTAATTTTAAATATATACAAAATATAGTATGATATTTGTACCAAAGTTCACTCGATTGTAAAACTAGGGACTCGTATTCATTCAAGAAAGGATTTTAATAACGTTGGTAGAAGGGCGCGTGTTGTCCCCACGCAAATTTGGGGGATTCTAGAGAACTACAAGAAGTTGATAATGGATGTTGTATCTCCCGAAGGTGAGTTGCTTATCCTCTTTTCTTTCTCCATGTCCAATCGCGTGGCATTCAGTGTGGCATGGAATTCAGTGTGCAACATGAGTGGGATTGATCCTTACTTCAACTTGATTCGAATTAAAAAAATAATTAATGTAAACTCAACTTAACTAAATCTTTAACCCGTAGTATTTAAACTAAGTTCAATCCAACTTCAATTTTTTTTAACTTAGATTAGTTAGATTGAACTCTAATTGATTGGGATGGGCTCGGGTTAATCAGATTGATTGAATTGCATGATTCAAAATCAATTTATAATGATTTTTAAAAAACTTTTTTTTCTAAGCATTTATACTAAAATTTTCAAATAATAATAATAATAAAAAAATTATATATATATATATTAAAATAAAAAAATACATAATATAATTATAATTTAATTTTTTTTTAAATTTGGAAAAAAAATATTATTATACGTAATAACAAATATTATAAATATTATAAAAATATTAAATTTTATTCAAGTTAATAAAACTTAACTTAAACTCAACCCGTTTAAGTTGCATGGAATAATAATCCCTTCATCCTATGATTATTTTAATTTTTTTTTTCTTCAGTAGAGCAGATTCACTTTTACCTTTAAATTCAAACATTTTTCTTCCTTTCTTTTTAAATTTAAATATTCATTACCAATCAATTAAAGTTGAGGATTATTTTAGAAGGTTAAAATAATTTCTAAACTCAAAATAACCCTTCCTCCTTTAAAATAAGAAAAATGATTTTTCTAGTAAAAACATATTTTATGAATTTTTTTTATACCCATCTCACATGCTGTAAAAATATAAGAATTAAGTATTTTAATTATATTTACAATTTTTAATAAGTGAGTTATTTTGCCCCACTTTATGCCATGCTTGAGTGATCCGGACCCTATACCTAAGTTGACAGTGAAATACAGACCATAGAGAATTTCATCCTTAACTTATTATGTAATTGATAATCAGTTTGAGTTCAAACAAATGACTTAATATTCATATGGAATTACAGCTTCGCCAGAGAAGTCTGGGTGCTTTCATGGATACGCAGTACACGTTCGATAGAGGGCCCGACAATCCTCCAACCTCCATGATTTTTGGCCCGGAGTACTTGGCAGCCAAGCTTTATCAGCTCTCCCCACCTGAGGTATCATATTCAGTCGTGTCTTTTCTCACTTGTATATATATCAAAATCACATGATGACTAAGTATTGCTGTATCTTTCAAAACAGATTTTTCGATTTAATTTTTTGAAGACACATGGGCTGTTTTTCAGTCTTTTATAACATTAAAGTTTATTTGAGAATTTAAAATATTTTTAAGAATAATTTTTACTTGTGGTATTTTATTTTTGATTAATTTTTATATTTATATAATTATTTTTTAAAATAATCCTTAAAAACAAATAAAAGTAATTAAAATATTTTTTCAAAAAGTACCTACTAAATATGTTTTTTTATTTTTTTATTTTTTAAAACACTATTTTAAGTTGTAACCATGATCAATTTGAGTATAGGATTTGACGCTTGCAACCACGTTGATGAGACCCATCAATCTCTTTAATGAAGAAAATTTGCTAAAGGAAACAACGGTGACTAGAGAAAAGTATGGAACGGTTCGTCGAGTTTATATCGTGTGTGACAAGGATAATGTGTTGGAAGAGGATTCTCAGCGATGGATGATAAAGAATAGTCTAACGGATGAGGTGAAGGTGATTTTGGGTTCTGATCACATGCCCATGTTTAGTAAGCCATTGGAGCTATGTGCTTATTTCCAAGAAATAATTGAAAGTTATTTTTAGTTATTGTATCATAGGCTTATAATTCTAAGTCGAATTTTTTTCCCCGTTTCATTTGGTTAGTTCTTTTGTCACATTCTAAAACTTTTTGCAATTCTCTTGTGTTACAATCCAAAGCTATATCAATGTTTTCTTTTCCTAATTCTCTTATAATCCAAAGTTGTACCAATGCTTACTTTTTCCAATTCATTCATCTATACACTCGTCAAGTTCTTATACAAGGCATGACATAGTGAGGTATGCTATTATCAAAATATAGCATTTGCCTCAACATTACATTTAGTATTATGTATTAGAATGATTTACTAAAATTTGATACTTATTTATTTTTTAAGGATTTGTGTGCTTGTTGTCATGTTGGCAAAATAAGGGGTTTCGACCGGTAACCAATGACTCTCATTGTATCAAAGTGATACTTTAATAACTGAGTCAAATGGGTGAAACTGAGTCTAGTATGAAAAAAAGTTAAACTTTCTAAAGCAACTTGCATTACCAAAATCAACAAGCTCTTTTTTTTATTATTTGAACTTCATTGCATGGGAAAGAAAATTAGGCAATTCATTCGTAAACTTTCATATTGCTTAAGCCAATTGGAGTTTATAGAAATAGAAGTTTAAGAGGAATTTAAATTTCAAGTATTTCCGAACTAAGACATTTTGATAAAAGAAACGACAACAAAATAATATAGTGTTTCAACTTTAACTAACAAGTCAATATGTCAATATCTAAACAACATATAAGAAAATAAAATATTTCATAGCAATTTTAATTTTCCCACAAAAATTATATTTTTATTATTACTTTTTGTTTTCTTTCACATGTAATGCTAGGTCAAAGTATCATAGCTTGTTAGATCGAAAATGCATAAAATTTTCAAGTCTAGACTCCATATGGCCAGTTGTGTAACCATGGGTAAAATCAACCAATAAATATGATTTGGTTCTTCTTTACATTAAAATGAGTAGAACCAAAAGGAAAAAGAAAAAATATAGAAGGATGAATTGATTGTGATAAGTATGTTACAAAGCTCAACCATCCTAGGTTGTATTGCAAATATGCAAACTAGCAAACACATAACACTCACATTTAAGCTAAAAGAGATAATTATGAACTTTTAATGTTTTGCAAAGTTTTTTTGGTTCATTTTTTTAATAGGTCAAAACTCTTATAAGTTATAGTTATAGAAATATGACATCATTAAAAGTATTAAATACTTTGAGTGACTAGAATTTTAAAAGATATGATGAGAAGACTTGAAAAATTTTGTGAGCTTAAAGTCTTGAAAGGTATGCCATTGTGTGTCAAAGGAACAAAGGAAAAAGAAGAAGAAGAAGAAATAATTAGGTGTAATGACTAAAATTATATGTTAATGTATTGAAAGACAAAAATATAGGTGTCGTCCTTTTTTATTCTCCAACTTTGCTTAAATATTGATAAATCAACTTAATTAAAGTTGAAATATTATAATTCATTATTAATCCCTTAATCAAGATATCTTAACTTATAAACAAAGTTAGATCTACTTTAAATTTCTTAACATGAAATAGTTTGTACTTAAAAATTGAAAGGAAGAAGAAATAATCCAATATTTAGTTAAATGAAAATAGTTATTTATGATAAATTTTTAAGTTATCTTTAGTTGAAGATAACATGATGAGCCTATTTCTGGGGAGTATTGTTGAAAGATTTACCAATTTCCTTATTATTACTTTCATCCTAAAACAAGAAATAAATACCAGACTCTTTTGGGTGTATTTCTGATTGATACCTGATGTATTTATCTTCAGGGATTTCATAAGATGAGCAGTTTAGGAGCAACCTATGCAATGCTCTATTTGGAAAACTAGATGACACAAAACTTGTTGTGTTATCCCACTTTTCTACTTACTTGGAACTTGGTTGTGATTGTTCTGTTTCCTTTTTTCAGGCTATGCAACTTGCCCCTGGTTTTTTGAGGCAGTTGGAAAATGAATGTATTTCCTACGGATCAGTAGGACGAAAGCACACACTTTATGTGGTACTTGCATTTCTTCCATTGTCTTTAGCAATTGGTTGGAATAACATGCCAAGAGAGTCTGGGTACTTGGACTGATAGACCAGGTCTTCTCTCTCTCTAGATGCCATTATACTATCCTTCTGGTTTGCAATGTTAGTGTTTAAGTTATTCTTGGTTGCTATGTTCATGGATTCAAAATCTATGACTGATGAGACATGGTAAGAAACAGATTTTTTTTTTTTTTTTTGACCAAGGAATCTTAGCCAAAGAGATTAAGAAGTCAAAGTTACCGTTCATTGCACAAGTCTTGTGGCAGTGTCCGTCTTTTCATATAATTTGGAGTCATCTCATCTCCATGAAAAGTCAATAGCATCCCCAAGTGACTGATGGAACTATACCATGTGCCAGGAAGTAATTTTTTATTTTTATGAGAGTACTATTAAGTAAATTTAGCTCACAGAAATCAGCTGGATTATGTGTTTGACCATCTTATTATGCACTCATTTTTCTGGAGACTTTCTCATATTAGATTTTATGGAAATTGAATCAGTAAAGTTATCTAAATCAAGATAAGCTACACTTGAAGTCTCAAAATTGCGTCATTTATATGATGAGGTGCACCTTTTAATTTAGTGGGTAATTTTTATTAGAACTTTGCCATGCCAAAATTTTGCTTATGCAATGTTTTATCTGTCACACACTCACACTATGGTACTTGGGAGAATGGAAGAGAAGCCATATCCTCATATAATTGAAAATTCAACTCTTTTATTTTTTTTCTTTTTTCTTCTTTCTTTCTTTATCACTTCTATCTTGTAATTCCTAGTAATACAGAATATCGAAAACAATACCAGCCTAATACTGATCCTAGCAGGATACTCCACTCAACCAAGGCTTCCTGCTGTGGGTGGGTGAGTTGAATACAGTCTAGCTTCTGCCACTTTTGGAATGGTCTATAGTAGGAACCTGTGCATCAGCACTTTGACTGCCCAAATGTTTCACGGTTGCCCCCCACAATGGTCCCTCTCAAGCTGTGGCTTCTTGTTCAATTATTACTAGGAGAGGTGGAGAAACCTTGCTATAATGTTTCTTAACCTGTTAGCTGGATTTCTCGAGGATTCTAGAGTGGTATTTCCAAGATTTTAATTTTTGGGGGTTCTTTCGCCATTTATTACTTCATGGAAAGTAGTAGCATTATTATTATGATAAGGAATATGCTATATACTACGAAGGGATAATATATTTAAATAAACTTTGTAGAGTCCGCTTGTCTTTAATGGTTAGAATCAAGTGTCTAAGTGGGAGGGAAGATTCCAGGTTTGCCTGCGATATTTTAAAAAACAAAGTTGAAAGAAAGCCGTCTTGACTTGCCTCACCTTCAATAGCTACAGCTCCAAACAATATCATTATATCTTTGTTCTGTTCTAATGTCAGTATCCGGTGTGACAGATCCACTCTCTTGTGGCCGTTAATTGAATTACTCCATATTAGCCACGTAGTCTTCATCTTTCAATTGAACATTTGAGCAGCGTTTAGTCTAGGAAACAAATTAGAAATTGTTTTTCTTTTGTACTTCTTTTAGGCGAGGGGGAGTTCGTCAAACACAAAATGATCCATAAAATTGCCTAGATATATGAAGAGTGCGGGGTTGGGCAACAGACAACTCTTATCTGAAAGCAAACAAAAGCGCTGGAGGGTTCAACATATCTGAGTGTAAAGACACAAGCCAACGACAGGACGCAAACTTGCAATAGGCCACACTTGCGAAACAAGGAACCAAGAACAAAACAATCTCAATCACCAAACCATAAAATATCCAAGGCTTGTGGGACCTGAATGAAACTGTTCCATGCCATAAAAGTAAGAAAAAACCCACTAGTACAAGCAACAACAGGGGAGGATGGAGAAAAGGGAGAGGCACTTTGTATTAGTTCATGGACCCTGTCATGGAGCATGGTGTTGGTATAAGGTAGCAACTTTGCTGAGATCTGCTGGTCACAGAGTCACAGCCTTGGACCTCGCGGCTGCCGGTGTCAATGGAAAGCGATTAGACGAGCTTAATTCAATTTCAGACTACTATGAACCATTGATTGAGTTCATGACCTCACTCGTAACCGGGGAAAAGGTGATCCTGGTGGCTCACAGCATGGGTGGGATCAGCGCATCGGTTGCAATGGAGAGGTTCCCTCAGAAAATTTCTGTGGCAGTTTTCGTAGCTGCTCTAATGCCGGGTCCTGATTTCAATCTTCCCATTCTTGTTATTCAAGAGGTATACTCTCGTAAACTCTTTCCATGGACAAAAAGGATGTTTCCATTTCAGTCTTTCTCGAGTAGACAGCTGAAGAGGCCTATAATTATGAAATTTTTTACATCTGTTCGTGAAGTTTTAGAATTCTATTTGAAGAAAAAATAATTTTTTTTGGATTATTCTTTTTTAACACTTACATACAACGTAAAAGTTCTATAATATCTTTTATATTTTTAATTATTACTCAAAACGGCTAAAAATTGACCAGTTGTTGATTGGATTGAAATAAAAAAAATTAATTTGTAAATTACATAAATTACAAATTTAGTTGTCCAAGTCCATAAAAAAATTTCAAATTGGATTGGATTTGATTAAAGTCACTCAAATCCCTCCCCTATTGAAAATTAATATTGGTAAATTTTTTATTGGAAAATAAAATTAATCACATATTTAGTTAATTTGTAATTGATATGGCAGAGGTTAAAAATAATTAAAGGAATTAAATTTATTTTCATTTTTAAAAGTCATTTTATAATTATTTTTAATTTTAAATATATAAAAAATATAGTATGATATTTGTACCAAAGTTCACGCGATTGTAAAACTAGGGACTCGTATTCATTCAAGAAATTATTTTAATAACGTTGGTAGAAGGGCGCGTGCTGTCCCCACGCAAATTTGAGGGATTCTAGAGAACTACAAGAAGTTTATAATGGATGTTGTATCTCTCGAAGGTGAGTTGCTTATCCTCTTTTCTTTCTTCATAGCCAGTCGCGTGGCATTCGGTACTATGGCGTGGAATTGATTCTTACTTTGACTTGATTCGAATTTAAAAAATAATTAATGGAAATTAACTAAATCTTTAACCCGTAGTATTTAAACTAAGTTTGATCCAACCTCAATTTTTTTTATTTTTTATTTTTTATACGTAGATTGACTAGATTAAACTCGAATTAATTGGGATGAGCTCGAGTTGACAAGATTGATTGGATTACATGATTCAAAATCAATTTATAATAATTTTTTTTTATAAAAAAGTTTTTTAAGTATTTATATTAAAATTTTAAAATAACAATAAATATATATATATATATATATATATATATATATATATATATATATATATTTTTTTTTTAAAATAAAAAAATACATAATATAATTATAATTTGCATTTTTTTTTAAAAAAATTTGAGACTATAGAGAATTTCATCCTTAACTGATTATGTAATTGATAATCAGTTTGAGTTCAAAACAATGACTTAATATTCATATGGAATTACAGCTTCACCAGAAAAATCTGGGTGCTTTCATGGATGGGCAGTACACGTTCGATAGAGGGCCCAACAATCCTCCAACCTCCTTGATATATGGCCCGGAGTACTTGGCAGCCAAGCTTTATCAGCTCTCCCCACCTGAGGTATCATATTCAGTCGTGTCTTTTCTCACTTGTATATATATCAAAATGACATGATGACTGAGTATTGCTGTCTTTCAAACCAGATTTTTCGATTTAATTTTTTGAAGACACATGGACTGTTTTTCAATCTTTTATAAGATCAAAGTTTATCTGAGAATTCAAAATATTTTGAAGAATAATTTTTACAAGTGGTATTTTATTTTTGATTAATTTTTATATTTATATAATTATTTTTTAAAATGATCCTTAAAAATAAATAAAAGCAATTCAAATATATTTTAAAAAAGTACCTATTAAATATGTTTTTTTATTTTTTATTTTTTAAAACACTATTCTAAGTTGTAACCATGATGAATTTGAGCATAGGATTTGACGCTTGCAACCATGTTGATGAGGCCCATTAAACTCTTTAATGGAGAAAATTTGCTTAAGGAGACAACGGTGACTAGGGAAAAGTATGGAACGGTTCGTCGAGTTTATATCGTGTGTGATAAGGATAATGTGCTAGAAGAGGATTTTCAGCGATGGATGATAAAAAATAATCTAACAGATGAGGTGAAGGTGATTTTGGGTTCAGATCACATGCCCATGTTCTGTAAGCCATTGGAGTTATGTGCTTATTTACAAGAAATAGTTGAAAGTTATTCTTAGTTATTGTATCACAGGCTTACAATTCCAAGTCGAATTATTTTCCCTATTTCATTTCAATTGGTTAGTTCTGTTGTCACATTCTAAAGCTTTTTGCAATTCTCTTGTGTTACAATCCAAAGCTATAACAATGTTTTCTTTTCCTAATTCTCTCATGTCATAATCCAAAGTTGTACCAACGTTTACTTTTTCCAATTCATTCACCCATACACTCGTCAAGTTCTTATACAAGGCATGACTTGGTGAGGTATGCTATTATCAAAATATAGTATTTACCTCAACATAACATTTAGTATTATGTATTAGAATGATTTACTAAAATTTGATACTTATTTATTTTTTAAGGATTTGTGTGCTTGTTGTCATGTTGGCAAAATAAGGGGTTTCAACCAGTAACCAATGGCTCTCATTGTATCAAAGTGATACTTTAATCGCTAAGTCAAATGGGTAAAACCGAGTTAGAAAAAAGAGGTAAACTTTCTAAAACAACTTGCATTACCAAAATCAACAAGCTTTTTTTTGCATTTTTTTTTAAACTTCATTACATGGGAAAGAAAATTAGGCAATTCATTTGTAAACTTTCATATTACTTAAGCCAATTGGAGTTTATAGAAATAGAAGTTTAAGAGGAATTTAAATTTCAAGTATTTCCGAACTAAGACATTTTGATAAAAGAAATAACAAAAAAAAAAATTACAATATTTCAACTTTAATTAACAAGTCAATATGTCAATATCTAAACAACATATAAGAAAATAAAATATTTCATAGCAATTTTAATTTTCCCACAAAAATTATATTTTTATTATTACTTTTTGTTTTCTTTCACATGTAATGCTAGGTCTAAGTATCATAGCTTGTTAGATAAAAAATGCATAAAATTTTCAAGTCTAGACTCCATATAGTCAATTGTGTAACCATGGGTAAAATCAACCAATAAATATGATTTGGTTCTTCTTTACATTAAAATGAGTAGAACCAAAAGGGAAAAGAAAAAATTCAGAAGGATGAATTGATTGTGATAAGCATGTTACAAAGCTCAACCATCCTAGGTTATATTGCAAATATGCGAACTAGCAAACACATAACACTTACATTTAAGCTAAAAGAGATAATTATGGGCTTTTAATATTTTACAAAGTATTTTTGGTTCATTTTTTTAATAGGTCAAAACTCTTATAAGTTATAGTTATAGAAATATGACATCATTAAAAGTATTAAATACTTTGAGTGGCTAGAATTTTAAAAGATATGATGAAAAGACTTGAAAAATTTTGTGAGCTTAAAGTCTTAAAAGGTATGCCATTGCATGTCAAAGGAAAAAGAAAAAGAAGAAGAAGAAGAAATAATCCAATATTTAGTTAAATAAAAATAATCATTTATGATAAATTTTTAAGTTATCATTTTTTTAAAATAACTAATAAAAGTAATCATAGAAGGTGGTTTAGAAAAAAAAAAGAACAAATAAAAAGGCTTCCAATTCAATTTATTGACTTGACTTGAAAAAGAAAGACCTCTTATACATGGATTTTTAAGTCACTTGCTACAAGAGTAAGTACAATAACGAAAGGTTCATTATTTCTTAGTTTTTGACGTCTAAGTCAATAAATCCAAATATTACAATATACATGGATTTTTAAGTCACTTGCTAAATGAGAAAGTACAATAATGAAAGGTTCATTATTTCTTAGTTTTTGAAGTCAAGTTAATGAATCAAGACATTATAACATCACAAGGAGTATGGACCACGTCAAATATGCCAAGTCATTTAAGATAAGCAATTTTTTATTTTTATTTATTTTTTAAATAGAAGTGACTAAGCAATGTTTCAAATTTCCTCTAGTGCTCAAATGCTCCCATGGGTGATCAAGCGCTTGTTATAGAATTCTCCAAAATTTTGGAACTTTGATTTTCTAATTTTTTTTAAAGGTCTTATTTTAGGAAAATTCTAAATCCAATCCACCAAGTTTTTAGGCTTATAAATATCTTATCTAGAAAGCTTTTTGGTTTGATGCAAATGTTTAAAAAAACATGATTTATCACATTGTTCTCAAAACTCTCCAAGAAGGTTATTTTCACTTCTATTGGGTTGAGAAGGAATTTACATCCTCTCAAATGCTAAGGTTAGATCCATTAAGAGCACATGTGATGCTACATTGCAGACATGAAGTGCAGTATTGGTGCTATGGAGAAAGACTTAATGATAACTTCTGTTAAGTAAAACTGTGTATAATACTTTCAAATTGTTGTTAATGATTAGAAGTCTTTGACCTCGTGGTTTTTATATTTACATATGGTGTGGGTGATTTTTTATGTAAAAATTTTATGTTTGTCTTTAGGCTTTCCTAAATTGAAAAAATGTTTGTTATATGATTAAAAAATAACTAATTTCCTTAAGCCTAAAGGTTTAAACACCTATTCACTTCCTCAAGATGTTATCTAAATTAGATCAAATAACCTTTAGGCTTATCTTATAAAGAAAGTCATCTCTCTTGAAGTTGATATTAATGGGTTAAAAGAAGAGCTTAAAATGTGAGAAAAAAAGCTAAGGTTTCCCTTTGAAAAAGAACGTATACATGCTTGAAAAGAAAATTTATTAGTTAATCTCCTCTTTCAAAATTCTTGAATGGCAACAAGAATTTTGATAATTTTGTCAAGTAAAAAAATAATCTTTGATATAAAGGGATTAAGATACAAGCTTTATAAAAATTAAAAACAATTCAAAAATTATTTTGTCTAAGGCATACTCAAATAGTACTATTTGCAACTTTCATATAATTTTTTTTTTTTGAGAAAAAAAAACGCACATAAGTAGCATTTGTACTCTGAGAAAATCTTCCAAATGAAGATAATACTATTTGAAACATAGAAAACACATCCCCACATGCATAAATTTTATTTTGAAGATAATACTATTGTAATTATAACAATACAAATATACAAGGAGGATTCTTAGCAGTTAGCAATTCAGTACTACTGGGCCTGTTTCTATCTCTAAAGTATTGAAAAAGCCAGGAGATCTTCCCACACATGTCTATACAATTTTTTTCTCTTCCGGCCGAAGACACAAGCGAGATCGACACGAAGAAACAAAAGCCCAGACTCCAACAGTTCGTTCTGTGATCTCCCAAACTGCATGGGCTTAGTTTCTACGTGTCGAGCTCGCTTTTCCGGCCACTGATTTTTCAGATCAGTCAAGTCCTTTTTGGCTGTTCTTTATAAGCGGAAAAGAAAGGCATGGAGGCTTGAGAAGGACCCGCGGGTATCTCCCATTCTCCTCACATCTCTATCCACTTGGTATAGTCTCGCCCATCTTCATTTCACTTCGAATATTTATAAAAATATTTTTAATAATTTTCCTTATTCAATAAGAAAATATAATGTTACAATAATATATCAACTTAGAAAATATACTATACAATATTTTTTATAAAAAAAAATATACACTAATTAGGAATTTAGGATACTTTTCAACAATTTCCACCTTAAACCAAATTTCATAATGTCAATCTTCCATCTCTCTATGACACAAACTTTTTGTATCATATCACCTCGAGAGAGCAATCAACTCTACCTTCAATTGAAATTCCTTTTGTCTTCCTCTTGTATGCTCGATAATATTTTGTTCTTCCGTAAATCTTCAACTCAAGCTTTGATAGTAGTTTGTTGTGCCAATCGAAGCTTTAATGCAAACAACATTAGATAAAAAACACAAAGATAAAACAATCACACATATGATACACGAGGTTTTAACGTGGTTCAACCAACCATGCTTACGTATACGGATGATTGAAAATCATTCCACTATACAATAGAGAATATCACAGAGGACTAAACCAAATATAATTATTGGGTTTTCGAAACATCTCATATTTTCCTATTCTTTGTATCCATACCATACTACAAGTCTTCTCATCTCACTGAGTGTCTCATGTTCTTCTTTATATCTCTATTCATCTCGTATAATATTTATATCTCTATTCACCTCATATAATATTTACGGACTCATCTACATCTCATAACTTTTTCCCCTTATAATTTAAAATATTTATAAACATATTTTCAATAATTTTCCTTATTTTATAATAAAATCTAATTTTACAATGAACCTGTTCCATACAATAAAAGGCCCCAACAACGGGGCACAGCCTTGCACAAGGTCCCACTTGCGAAACAAGGAACCAAGAACAAAACAATCTAAACCACATACCATAGAATATCTAAGGCTTGTGGGACCTGAATGAAACTGTTCCATACCATAAAAGTAAGAAAAAACCAAGTAGTACAAGCAACAACAGGAGAGGATGGAGAAAAGAGAGAGGCATTTTGTGTTAGTTCATGGAGCCTGTCATGGAGCATGGTGTTGGTATAAGGTGACAACTTTTCTCAGATCTGCTGGTCACAAAGTCACAGCCTTGGACCTAGCCGCTGCCGGTGCCAATGGAAAGCGATTAGAGGAGCTTAATTCATTTTCAGACTACCATGAACCATTGATGGAATTCATGACCTCACTCGTAACCGGGGAGAAGGTGATCCTGGTGGCTCACAGCAGGGGTGGGGTCAGCGTATCTGTCGCTATGGAGAGGTTCCCTCAGAAAATTTCTGTCGCAGTTTTCGTTACTGCTTTTATGCCGGGTCCTGATTTCAATCTTCCCACTGTTTATCAGGAGGTATGCTCTCTCTTAAACTCTTTTCATGGACAAAAAGGATGTTTCCATTTCAGCCTTTCTCGCGTAGACAGCTTCTCCGGTAGACAGCTGAAGAGGGCCAAGAATTATGAAAAATTTTACATCTGTTTGCTAAGTTTCAAAATTGCATTCAAAAACTCAAATTTGAAAATTAGTTTATTTTTTATTTTTTTTATTTTTTTTATTCTTCACAAACACTTGTATTCAATGTAAAAGTTCCAAAATATTTTTTTTATATTTTCAATTATTACTCAAAACACCTAAAAAACGACTTGTTTTTTTATTGGATTGAAATAAAAACAATTAAAAATTACATAACTAAAAAAATTTAGTTGTCCAAGTCCATAAAAAAAAAAAAAAAAAAAAAAAAAAAAAAAAAAAAATCAAATTAGATTGGATTGGATTGAATTGAATTCACTCAAATTCCTAGACTTAACTCAAGCCCAACTTAACTTCATTTTTTCTAAACTCGGGTTGAATTTAAGTTAATTCAAGTTGAATTTGAGTTGATTCGAGTTAGTTAGGTTAAACTTAAATTAGTTAGATTGAACTCGAGTTGATAAGGATGAACTCGGATTAATTGTATTGCATTATTCAAAACCTATCTATAATGGTTTTTTAAAAAATATTTTTTTTTACATATTTATACCAAAATTTAAATAGTAAACAAGAAAAAAAAAATTCAAAATAACAATAAAATGGTAAAAAAAAATTTATATATCTTTTAAAAAAATGAAAAAGTATATAATATAATTATAATTTGATATTTAAAAAAAGAAAAAAAGAAAATAAATATTATTATATATAATAACAAACATTATAAAAACATTAAATTGAGTTTTGGTTAGGTTTGGATTGTTCAAACTTTGGTCTGAGTCAAACCCAAATTAAGTTCGGGTTTATAAAACTTAACTCAAGCTCAACCCGACAATTGAAGGTGTTTGTATTGGGTCAAGTCAACCTGTTCAAATTGTACTCTTACATATTATAATATTAATGAGATCCCTTTATCCTATGATTAGATAATTTTAACATTTTTTTTGGTCATTTTTACCTTTGAATTCAGACATTCTTATTTATTTATTATTATTATTATTAAATTTAAATATTAATTACAAATCAATTAAATTCAAGGATTGTTTTAGGAGATTAAAATAATTTTTAAATTCAAAATAAACCTTCATCCTTTAAAATAAGAAAAGTGATTTTTCTAGTAAAAACATGTATTATGAATTTCTTTTATACCCATCTCACATGTTGTAAAAAATATGAGTTAAGTATTTTAATTATATTTAAAATTTATAATAAGTGAGTTATTATTTATTTATTTTTAAACATCTCTTTTGCACAAGTATATTAAACTTAAAAGACGTAAAGGCACTATGCCATGCTTGAGTGATCCGGAGCCCATCTCTGAGTTGACAGTGAGATTCAGACTATAGAGAATTTCATCCTTAACTGATTATGTAATTGATAATCAGTTTGAGTGTTCAAAAAAAATGACTTAATATTCATATGGAATAACAGCTTCAACAGAGAAGTCTGGGTGCTTCCAGGGATACGCAGAACACGTCCGACAGAGGGCCCAACAATCCTCCAACCTCCATTATATTTAGCCCGGAGGACTTGGCAGCCAAGCTTTATCAGCTCTCCCCACCTGAGGTATCATATTCAGTCGTGTCTTTTCTCACTTGTCTATCAAAATCACATGATGACTAAGTATTGTTGTATCTTTCAAAACAGATTTTTCAATTTAATTTTGCGAAGACACATGGACTATTTTTTTTTTTTTTTTTTATAAGATAAAAGTCTATTTGAGAACTTAATATATATTTATGTTTTTAAATATTTTTAAAAATAATTTTTATTTGTAGTATTTTATTTTTGATTATTTTCTATATTTATATGATTATTTTAAAAAAATAATCATTCCAAAACAAATAAAAACAATTAAAATATATTTCTAGAAAATACTTGTTAAATATGCTTTTTTATTTCTTATTATTTTTTTTATAGGATTTGACGCTAGCAACCACATTGGTGAGGCCCAGCAAGCTCTTTAGAGGAGAAAATTTGCTTAAGGAAACAACAGTGACTAGGGAAAAATATGGAACAGTTCATCGAGTTTATATCGTGTGTGATAAGGACAATATACTAAACGAGGATTTTCAGCGATGGATGATAAAGAATAATCCACCGGATGAGGTGAAGATGATTTTGGGTTCAGATCACATGCCCATGTTCAGTAAACCACTGGACCTATGTGCTTATTTGCAAGAAATAGTTGAGAGTTATTCTTAGTCATAGGTAGCAATTATATTATTAAAAGATAGTATCTGAATGGACAAAGTAAAACATTTGATTAAAAAATGTATGAAATGCTAATTATTTTTAAATAACTACTTAAAATTTGTATTTTATAAATTTGGGTTCTTATTTTATGATTTTTTTTTTCACAAAAAGAAAAGCATCATCCACTAATTAAATGACAACAATATTAGTAGAATGATGAATACTTTTTTTATTTCTGTAGCAAATGATTTGAATCTAATCCAAATTAAATTTGGATTAAAAAAATTTAATCCAAATTCAATTCAAATATTAGAAATAATTGCCCTAATCCTTCTAAAATTGGATTGGATTGAGCCAATATGATGAAATTATACCCTTATAATAATAAAGGATTTTTAGTTATTAAGGATAAATAATAATCTATCAAATGATGTGAAAGTTGATCTTGGGCATGTATCACATGCCCTTCAATATAAACTTAAAATCTTAGATAAATAAAGCAAAGTTAATTCTTATAACACATTTCCAAGTCGAATAGTTTTGCTCATTTCATTTGGTTAATTCTTTTGTCACAATCCAAAGCTATATTAATGTTCACTTTTGAAATTCTCGTGTCACAATTCAAAGTTATATCAATATTTTCTTTTTCCAATTATCTCAAGTCACGTTCCAAAGCTAACCAATGTTTCCTTTATATACTTGTCAGTTTCGAACAATCAATCATCATACCTTACCGCGACAATGCCAACAAATTAACTAAATTGGCTAAATGCCAAGGAGAGTTGATTTAAAACATTGCATGAATTTCACATATTACATTTTTAGAAAAAGGGCTTTACAAGAAGAAAATTTAGAAAATTTAAACAACTTGTCACTTCATTTAGAAAATTTATCAACAAGACTATTTATTTCTAATTCCCTTTTTACTTTAATTATTTGATTTGATTTTACAAGATATAATTTTGTAAACTTTCAAATTTTACCAAGTGTCACTTTTTGAATTACATATTACATGTTCAATGTATACGATTCATCACTTATAGAATCCAAATTTTGTTGAACCAAGGAGTCAAGATTTTTTATGATCAATGTAATGGCCATGTAGTCTACCAAATTTTTTTATGTCTACAAAAGAAATATAATTTTAAGATTATACCATTTTCCTTCACTAAATTGTTTTTTTTTTTTTAAAGGTTTTTACTTCAAAAGAAGATTTTATCAAAACACATTCTAAGCGTGGTAACCGGTAAGTATCCAAGAAAGAGTATTGATATGTCATGATTAGTAAAATAGTAATAAGTGAACAAAAGTACTTTACTCAATTATCTAGTCTTAACCATGTATATCAAAGTCTCTAAGCATGGTAAACATCCAAGAAAGAGCATTGATTTATCATGATTAGTCAAGTAGTGATGGATGAGCAAAAGTACTTTCATGGTAAGCATCCAAGAAAGAGTATTGATTTATCACTCAAGCCCAAAGACACAATTGAATAATCATGAGACCACCTTCAACATAATAAATCAGTGTCTAGTAAAATAAAAGTTTAACCATATTTATATGCTACTTCAAGGAGACAAGCACACAGTTCTTCTGGTTTAGAAGTCATTGCCATATGATCTGCATCCTTTATGTTCATCACCTCCTTCACTCCTCCACTGTTCTCAATCATCCACTGTTGAAATTCCTTCGTTATAGCTTTATCCTCATCACACCTGATAAAAACACGAGTAACGGAACCATATCCTTCGTTCGAGAATTTCTTTAATTCCGCCAAATCTTCTAAGAACAATGAACCTGGTCTTGCCAAAGCGAGTACTAGTTCCAAATCCTTCATTAAAAATTATACAATACGATTAAAATGATTTTTTTTTCAAACCCTTTATTTAAAAATGTATAATGTAGTTAAATTAAATTAAATTTGATGAGATAAAAAAAGAGAGAGATTTGCTCATTTACCTCAATGGGGCATAATTGATAGAGTTTGGTAGAGATGAACTGGCGGCCAAAGAACATTGAATTTTGAGGCTTTTCTGAACTACCATAAGGTGAAAATTGAGTATCCAACCATGCCTCGTTTGGAGTCCTTTCCACATACTATATATTCACATAAATAAAAAAAAGGGAAGAATTTACAGTTACTATTCAACCATAAAAACAGGGGAAGAATCCAAGTCCATTGTTCGTTATGCAGGTTTGAGTTTCATTAAACACAGGTTTAAATATTTCTGTGGCAATTTGAGGGATTTCATCTTAGTACCCGCCATTGAAGGCAAGCTTTGCTTTTGACAGGGGGAAAAGGACAAAGCAGTTTTTCACTTAGGATAAACTTATCAACACCCACCATATATTAAAGTACTGTTTTCTTTTTTTCTTTTTTTCTTTTTCGCTGATGTACTATGGAGGAGATGGAGAAAGTGTGAAAAAATCGAATAAAAATTCATGTTATTTTGAGAAATTTATAAATAGAATGATGAGACTCTTAAGACTTGAGCTGATATTAAAGGTTATAGCATACCTGATCCAAGACATAAGAGGGCCTGTGCAGCGCGTCGGGCATGAAGGCGGTGAGGAAGACGGCGACTGATACTTTTTCAGGAAATTTGTCCATGGCAACCGCCAAATTCAAGCCCCCAAGGCTGTGACCCACCAGTATCACCTTCTCATTCGGAGGAAGCGCCACCATCAGCTTCAGCAACGGCTGGCTGTACTCATGCATTGAGTGAACCTCGTGGATTTGCTTCCTGTTAATGCCGGAAGCAGCCATGTCCAGCGCCGTCACGCGGTGGCCGGCGGCCTCCAGCCGTGGCTTGACCTTGTACCAACACCAAGCTCCATGGCAAGCTCCGTGAATCAGCACGAAATGCCTTCCTTGGTTCTGATCTACCTCCATGTATTTTTTTCTCGGCGCTTGTTGCTGAACGATGTGTGCCTTTATTTAGAGCTGGATGCGGAAAGATCAACTCTCAAGTCTCAAGTCTCAAGGGTCGAAAAGTCCAAATAATTGCGTGACTCGCATGTCCTGTTCCCAGATACAAAACGTGGTTAAGTTGAATATTAGAAAGGGTCCCTCCGCAGAAGGCACAATGCCTAAGTGGGGCACTCGGCCGTGATCCATTGCCCCTTTCAATTATTTGACTAAAGTGTTCATAAATTGATGAGGATTCGATTCGATTTGGTTTGATTTCATTTAATTGTTTAAAACTAATATCATGTCCAAGGCATGGAATCTCTGCCCACAGACTTTATTAATGGAAAGACAACACAAGAAGCAATGGTGGTAGGTGTAGGGTCCTGTCCCTTTTAGCTAACACACTTTTATTTTTCTCATTGAGAATATCAGAATAAATTATGGTGGAAGGTATTCTCTCTTCTTTTCTATTTTTGAACTGTAAATACTTTTTTTTTATTTGTACACTGGTTACTTACCTTTTTATTGAAGGAACCATTCTAATCCTTTCAATTGACTTACGCACGCCCAAGACTGAAACATTTGACACGGCTCGGCCCCTGGCCTACCCTCTGTCTCGGTTTCAAAAAGGGATACAACATGTATGCGCCATGCCAGCCAGCAGGTACGTGTGAAATGTCTTGCTTAAGTAAGGGATACAATATGTTATGTATGGATATTTTTACTCCAATCCACTACTTTTTCAGAGATGGGAAGCTCCAAATTTTCCCATGCATTTGTTTGAAATTCTCTTCACATATGATTTGGAACAATTTATGACATTTGCATTGGAGGATCATTATATGTACCATATTCTTCATCATTTGAATTTTGACTCATCCCATCATATGAGGAGATTGACCATAACCCATGAAATAAGGATGACAAATTTTAGTCTCATTTGGCGGTCTTGTTGTCCAACATATTCTCCATCATTGCCATCATCTACATTATTGTCTCTATCATTATCTCTCTTTCATCTAGAGGTATCGTAAATAAATTTCTATTATTAGTAATTTTGTAACATATCATAAGTATATGTTAAGCCTTGTTTTATAGTTAATCTATGACTTCAACCAAAATAGTAAAATTATAAAATTTTTTTAAAAAAATCAAACAAAAAATTGGAGCAATATAAGATCAAAAGTTTATTTAATTGAATTATGAATGAAATTTAATAAGAATGATGTATTTATAGGAAATTTTGGGGCCACTAATAGTCTTTGGAAGGTTGTATAATTGTTATAAATCTTTTATAGTGTTTAGATTGCATCCAGATCAAAGTTAGATAAAATCTGGTCATTGGATCATGCATTTAGCAATTGGAAACCTTTCCGGTTGTTAGATCACATCCACATTTAATAATGACAATTGAATTTTCAATATTACAATTAGTGTAGGAGAAAAGTTGATGTTATATCATGATATTCAACAAGAACCAATTAGCATAGTCAATTTTTTTTGGCGTGTTTTCGATGTATCATGGACTTCTTAATATTTGTCCCACCTTTTTCACTTTGAAATTTATCGATACATGATATTTTATTGAAAAATTGTGACATTTTCATTCTTAATTCTATCCATATGAACTATATTAACTTATTGTATGCATGTGAATTATATTGTGTATAATGGCAATATTAATGTTTTTTTGTCAAAAATAAATGACCTAGTATAACTTCATTTAGAGAAAGATTTGTCAATTATAAATTATATTAAAAAATTAGTAAAAAAAAAAAAAGAGAGTATTTGATAAAATTAAAAATCAAGTACTACAAAAATTTAGTGTTGAATTAGAAGTGTTAATAATTATAAGAACTGAATTAGTTAAAAAAAAAAAAGTGTTTCATATTATCTTAAATTTAATTTAATCATTTAATAATGCAAAGAGTTGAAGTCTAATTTATTTTACAAATTTAATGTTATATTTTATATATCTTTTGAAAATTTAAATATCATATATAATACCTTACATAGATAAAATGAACAACTTGAGTTGAGTAATTAAATCTTCTTTTAATAATATAATTTTTTTTATATTATAATTGAAGTTATGAAAAAGATGGTCATTTTTTTTTCTTCAAGAATAAAATGATTAGTTTTTAACCATCTTTTATTTCAAAAATGAGTATAAATGTTTAAATTTTTATTTAGAGTTACCATTAAGCACGTACTATTAATTATAAGAATAAAATTATTTAAATAATAACAACACCAACACCAACACCGACACTAATATTAACAATAACAACAACACCAAAATCAACACTAATAATAACAACACCACCAACACCAACACATGCAACAATAACACTATACTATCCTTTATTATCTTATGTTAATATCATTTAGATATATCAAAATCTAATTTCATCCTATTTATTTAAAAGAAATCCATCTAATATCCTGAATTTTATTATATTCCTTTAGAGTTTGAAGTGAACAAGTATGAACTGTTTTTAATTATTTTTAAAATAAACTAAAAATATGAAGAAATGTTAAAATAATTTTCAAATAATTTTAAAAATTAAATAAAGTAGAACATACTCTATTTTTTCTTTCAATCTCTTTTTACTAACCAATACATAAAATTTTCAAATATGATCTCTTTGAATTACATATTTTCTTAATTTCTTTTAATTTTTCTAACTTTTTTTTATTTAAGTAAATAAATTTAAAATCACACACAAGATGCATTGAATTTCCTATTTTTAAAAATGATTCGGAACTCAAAATCTGATCAATTGATATTAAAAAATTATGAAACATAAAACCAATCCAATTAATATAAAAAAGTCACACACCAAAATTTATTAATTTCTTTTTTAATTTTCTGTTTTAATTTTTTTCATCGGACAAATGAACTCCAAATAAGTAAGATGTAATACATTGGATTCATCGATGAGTCTAATAATATTTAAAAATCAATTAATTTTATACCAAAATTTTATGGATAAAACTTGATTTTTGTCGACTAAAAGTAACATGAATGATCCTATGCTAGTTTGATTTGAGCCACGTCGGTTTATTTTTCTTTAATAATAAATTACAATTACTTACCATGACCTTTACATCCTTTATTTCAACCTCTCAACAAATAAAACATTAATTATATCTAATTTCAACACATGTTTTTAACATTTATTTTAAAATTAATCAACCATAGCTGGAAATATACAGTGAAGATGATGACACGTGTCATGTGCATGATCAGCCTGTTTCCTATTCTGGGCACGCATAGTCAAAAGATTCTTCAATTTCATCGGCATTGACTCAACCAAAAAAGAGCAGCGGACAAATGAAACACTGTTGTTCGTCTGTGTGTGATTGATGTGTGTGGAATTCCATGAGACGAGGAGTTTAGAGACAATTTTGACCCCGTTTAGCTGGTTGCCTTGTCCAACTTTGCTACCTAGTTGAAAGTTGGAACAGGGTGATGGTTTTCTCTAGGCTCTTCTATGGATTTCCACCGCCTACCATGACGAGGAAAGCACCCAACTTTTGTCAGGGCTTTCATCCTTCAATATGTTATAATTTGTTATAATTATTTTTAATTTTAATAAATTATAAATTATATATTTATAATATTACTGATTTGATCGTGATTGAATCATTAGTTCGATCAATTTTATTAGTCCAATTTTAAAAATATAAAAATATATGTATGTGTATATATATATTTTTTTTCCACAAAAATCATTATTTTATTATAAAAAATATCATAAAAATACTTTGAAATATATTTCTTTTAATATCCAAACACTAATGGTTGAGGATAGTTTAATTGACTTGACATCCTAACAATCTAATGTCCCTCCCAAAAATACATTATTTTTTTATTATAAGATTGAATAAAAGTTATGTTACTTTTCCTTCTTCTATTTCTCTTCCTATATTTAGATTTTTTGACGGTTATAAATAAAATTAAATAGAGAGAATTTTTCTATTTGAGATAGTTGGTATTTCTTTTCAAATTTAGAGAATCAATTGATGTGATTCTTGGACCAGGAGAAATATTTTTTTTCTCTCTCTCTAAAAATCATTATTTTATGATGCAAAATATTAAAAAAAACATTTTTAAAAGTATTTTTTTTTAATTAATTCTTTGTAAAAATGTTACTAATAAAAGTATTAAAAAACCTAATAGGCTTAATATGTCACTTTCTATATTTCTTGGGTGGCGTATACCATTTGCATGGAACAAGTGCAAAGGAGAATTTAGGGTAGACTAATCCATTGGTTATTGTCGTATAGATTAGGCTCATGAAATCAAACTATGCGTGAATCGATGTTGAAACATACCAAATTTCCTCTTTCAGACAGAAAACCTCAAAACCCATTAAACAAGGAAATTGAGAATTCGTGGCCGTGGTCGAATCTTTCACGCAACATGGAGTCAGCTCTTCTCCAGTCTCCACGCGATCTCTCTCAACTATCATCAACTTTTCCATTACAAGTAAGCAAAATTGGTTGAGAATTTGGAGACAAGTTGCTGATTTGACAATGGCTCCCAATCAAGCACAACTTATCTGCTTGGCATGTTTAAGAATTTGATTGCCCTTCCTTCTCATATTTGAATTCCAACTATTTATATTCTAGCAGATTCATTTGAGATATTTTCAGCGGAATTAAATAACTTCAAAGTAACTTTCCAACTTTTTCATTCTTAATTAAGTCAAAGATTGTGGGGTACAAATTTTCCCACTTTCCAAACAAAGTACAAATGCATCAAGCATTCAAGTTGGTCAAGGTTGCGGGCTATATAATATTACAAATTTTCCCACTTTTCCAACAAAGTTGATTGTGGAATTTTCTCCATAATTTACACTCTTTCCTTTTGACCAAACCTTATTCCATAATGTTTGAATGGTCTCTACTTGATCTAACAACAACCTTGAACACACAAACTTGGTTAGCAATGAGATTAAAATGATGAGGGCGACTATCACTTTGTATACCACCACTTAATAAAAAATTTGTAAGGAACAAAAGAAAGTTATTTAGTTCAATTGGGTAACTAAAACGTTATGAGCAAGGTCAACCCAGGGACCTCCTCATAATAGTATAAAATCATAGATAAAAGCTGGGAAAATAGATTGCTAATTAAAAAATTAAAGTCGACTAAAATTATAATAAAGTCTATTAATAAAAAAACTCTCAAATTTGGAATTTATTAGAAATAAACCTTTATAGTAAATAGGTAGTCAAGATCTATTATTCATCAAATTAATTTGAAGACCTAAAAATCTAACCGAAACCAATATTCAATTTAATTTTATGTCTAAATTAATTAAATTCTTAAATCAGGAATCCTAATTACATTGATTAATCATTTAAAATTAAACTCAATTTATTCTTAATTACCTTTCGATAGATCTTATATTGCAACAATATGATCTTATTGAATCAATTAAGATCACAGTATATTTCTTATTTAAGATAATTGAAAGAGAATATTTTCTTCAATTCATTGATCAATCCATTCAAACAAGATTACTTTTCAATTTTAGCTTTAGATGTTTAATCCACTATAGATCTTAACTTTAAATTCTTCTTCTTCCAAATTAAAAAAATAAAATAAAATTAGCCACACGTGGTCCCTAAGATCAACTCCACACAACATTTTTGGCAGGTGAGAAAATGAGAGAAATTGAATCATATTTGTATTCCTTGAGAGAAGAATTACAAAAGTCTGTCCAAAACAAAAATGGCCAAAAAGTTTATTAAAAAGCTCAAACCCCAATTTATAGGCCAAGGTGAACTGGTTGCTTGGAATCATCTTAGATATCATATATGCACTGCCTTCACCCACAATCAAAGGCTGTCGGGGAAATGTGATTTATAGAGGATTGGGGCCAAGATTCAACATGTTCGCGCAGGGTCTCAAATCTTGCGTGGGCATGCCAATATCTCGCATGGTGATACGAAGAAGTCATAGAAAAACAACCAAAATTGTGCTTACATGTTCCTATATGCATGGAGGGGCTCAAATAAGGATGCAAGATTCAACTTACATTAATAGCTCTAAAGTTCAGCTTTCTATTCAAAGGTTTCGACCCCTGGTTCAAACCACAACAGAAACAAACCTTTTTTCTACTGCTATGGAATATGGATGTCTTCTTGCACAAGAATGACAGACTTCCACACATGCGTTTTAAAATGAAGTAGCAGCTTGCATTTTGGATGTACTGCATGTCATTTGCACTTCACATGGTTGTTCGATATTTCACACAGTCGTTCCAACGGTACCCAAAATTCCAGTTTCCTTTTTCGTAAATCATTTGTGAAGCCATTCAGAATTGAAATAAGTCTTCAAAGAAAACCACACAACATGTTGCCAATGTCCAAATAGCGACCAGATCACATGATGCTTTGAACAACACACGAGTGCAATCGACATGATGCTTATTAAAGGGTCGTGCAAGCAGCTCGTATGAGGGTTCAAACAAAGGTGCCAAGGCTGCCAAGTTTGTAGCGTTCTGTTAGCACCATGACTGAGGCAATGTGGCACCACTGCCTTATAGGAAGACACCTTGCACCCATGAGTGCTTAATGAGCAAGACAAGTGGATTCGAGGCTTGCAGCATTATGTGTGGTGACTGGACACTCATGGGCAGCATGTGACCTAGTTCAACTCAGTTCGATTAAGCCAAAATTCAAGTTTGGGATTTTGGTGTACTGGTATTTTCTCATTAAAAAGGAAGCCTTAAGATGGGGTCTTCAGGTGAAATTTTGGTTTTTTTTTTTTTATATATATATATTTTTTATAATTAATGAAAAATTATTATGACTCCTTAAGCATTTATGATGTTTCCTCCAAACATTTTGGAAATGACTTATGCTTTTTACGAGGGAGGGGAAGGAAGAGCCATGACTCAATTAAAGGTAGCAATAAGGCTGGAGCTTAACAACACCTAGGGCACATTATGAGGGGTCTCGAATATGACCAAAGCACACAGATGAGCCTTGCTAGCATGCACTCATGAACACAACAGCAAAGGGCATGGTTGTGAAACAGATATGAGTATAGTTGAACTGTGGTTGCTTGATCAAGTGGGCACACATGTGAGCCAACATAGCAACACATGGTTGTGGGCTAAGAGAAAGCCTAGTACTAAGGCATGTTGCGAGCGTATGAGTCATGAAAGGGCTTGACATGTACATGGACTACTTAGACAAACACTCAACAGATTGACACTCACAAGGGGCTGATCAAACACGTGAGTGGGCTGACACAAGGATGGCACAAGGAGTCCATGACATTAGGCCCAACACAAGCAAGGAAGGCACCTTGGTATTGGGCCAAGCCTAAGTAAGGGGCTGTTGATATGGTCTGGACAATAGAGATGGGCCAATAAGTGGGGGTTGAAGTGGGAAAACACATAGCATGAACCAAGTCAAGCACCATAAGACAAGCAAGGGTTAAGAAAGTTGTTCCTAGGATGGAGATATGGGCTGTTAAGATTGTATTTGATGGAAAATAGGCTTTTTGCTTAAAATTTGAATGAGCAACTTGATGCAAACTGAATTAGTGCAGGGGTCTTTAGGCTCTTGGATTGATGGATTTAGGACTCATATGGAACAAAAGATTAAGGAGAGGGTAGGATAATGAAAATTTTAAAGGAAAGAAAATATTAGGGAAAAATATTTGGAAAGAGAAAAAAGTAAAGCCCTTGTTTAAAATAGTTTTCTATTTTTAGCACATTTAAAAGCTAAAATTGAAATCAAAATCACAAAATTTAAGGGTAATATTGGTATTGTAAAATTTCTATTAAATCAAGAAAAAAAAATTCTTATATAAACTAAAATAGAGTTTTTATAAGAATTAAGCTCTTTTTAAGTTATAAACTTTTGAAAAAAAAAATAGTCAAATTGTCATAGAAGCTCTCACTATGTTTGAAAATAGTTTTTGGCTTCCTCAAAGTTGAATCAAACAAGGTCTTAAAAAGCAAACCTAGCTCTGAGACAATTAATTCACTAAATTTAACCTACTATGGGATTGCAGTGATCCAGTATATATGTTTGTACTCTTCTTATATATTTCAGTTTACAATTATTGTTGTTTATTGAAGGAGGACTGCAAGTTCAATTATACTGCTGAACTATCTCCTGGAAACAGAGACAAAGTTCTTTGGGCCTCGACATCATCACCATATGGTCAGCTCCGGCAATGAACTTCACTTCTTTTGGTGGACTGTCGTTAATCACCCATCGCTGGAAGTCCTCCTTCATTACTTCGTCTTTTTCCAACACCACATACACCCGATCTACGGATCCAAATTTCTCTTTGCTTAGTAAAGATTCCTTGGCGAAGTCTTCCAGGAACAACCCATGAGGCCTTACCAAACTTTTGGCCAGTTCCAGATCCTGCAACAACAAATCCCATTTCACACTTTGCTCCAAATGGTCGGAATATCAAACAACTTATATAACATCATTTTCCATCCATTTAGTTGGAGCAAATTCGATTAAATTAAACACTCACCTCCGGTTGGCAGTGTTGATAAAGTGCCACTGATAAGTAATCTGGACCAAACGTCACTGCTGTTGGAAGGCTTTCCAGTCCTAGACCAAACGAAAGCTGGGAATCCAATAACGACTCAGGCTTGCTTCTGATAAAGAACTGGTTTGTCCAAAATCAGAGCAACAAATAGAATTTCAATGATATATATGTATAGCAGATTAGAGTTTGAGCAAAGATTTATTGTACTCACTTCTTGTGCTTGAGTTATAGGTGGGGATATATAATTTGGCATATAAGCTGAGATGAAGACCGCAACTAGGATCTTCTTAGGGAAGCTCTCCATAGCCAGAGAAATAGGGAGGCCTCCATAGCTATGACCCACCAAAACCACCTTCTCATCTTGAGGAAGGGAGGCCACGAACTCCATCAGCGGTTGCACATAATCGTATGCAGAAGCAAGCTCGTCCAGGCTCTTGGGGTTGACCCCAGAAGAGCCCAAGTCCAGCGCGGTGACGCGGTGACCAAAGGATTTGAGCAGTGGGACAAGCTTGTACCAGCACCAAGCTCCATGGCCAGCTCCATGAACTAGAACGAAGTGTTCCCCGCTGTCCATGTCTTGATGCTTTGAATCGTGTGGAGCAACGGCGGATCTTATACTAAACGCCAATCAAGGCACATTGAGATGACGGCGCCGGCCAGAAACGTGGCCTTTGTTTCCAAATACTAGGGGCTGTTTGGTTGGTGTTTTGGTTGGTGTTTTCAATAACTGTTTTCAGTTCTTGAAAATAAAAAACACCAAAAACTTGTTTGGTTGAGAAACTTTTTTTTATTTTTGTTGTTCTCCATGTTCCCAAAATGACACTGTTTAGAAAACAATAAAATGGTGTTTTCCCCGTTTTTTTACTGTTTACAGAAAAAAAAAAGCCACAAAGAGAACATCTGTTCTCCGTGTTTTTTTTCAGATCTGAGCTTTTTTTTATCATGTGTTGTTAGTTTTTTTATTTTTCCCGTTTATATTTTCCTGTTTGGATGCTGAGAAAAGTGGGGAACGAGAATGAAAACAGAAAAAAAAAATCTTGATTTTTCTCGTTTCTCAGTTTTGATTTAGGGTTCGTGAAATTTAAATCCAATGGCACAACAGCAAAGAGACCCCTAAAACGGATCCAGAAAACACAGGGAGCAAAAGAAAAGCAATTTTTTTGGTTTTCCTTGGGGATTTTGCATGGATTTTCTCGGAAATCAAACGAGGATGAATTTTCCCGGAAATCGAATGGGGCATGGATTTTCTTGGGAATTAAACGGGGGTTGCAAAAAAAAATAATAATAACATGATTAGATTGGTACCTGCGAGAGTGGCAGAGTGAGAGAAGGGCTTTTTTAGGGATTCTCCCGCTGGAGGGCAACTTCAGAAAAGGGCTTCTTGATGCCCGAGTCAGAGAAGTTGGTGGCTTTTGATTTTTAGATTTAGTAGAGAAAAAAAAAAAACAAATCCTTAGAACAATTTTATCTCATCTTAACAGAATATACTATAATTTTTAATAAAATTAAAAATTAAATAAAAAACTATTAATAAAAATATTTTATCATGTTTGATTTATTTTTAAAAAATATAAAAATATATTTTTATTTTAAAATTAATAAAATAAATAAATTTTTTAATTTAAATGAACTGTATATCGAAAAATTATTTATAAATTTATAATATAAAATTATTTGAAGAAAATATTTTATTAATTAAAAAAGAAAAAAAAAACATCTTTCAAACGATGTTTTTTGTTTTACTTGTTTTAAAAAACTTTTTTATTAACTCAACCAAACAAATTTTTTTTGTTTTTTAGAACAAAAACTGTTTTTCAAAATTTAGTTCTCAAATACAATTTTTTTTCTTTCTAAAAACACAAAAAATTGTTCTTAAAAAATGTTCTCAAAAACTATTTTTTAGAACAGTTTTCAAAAATAGCAACCAAACAGGCCCCTAATCATGTTATTTGTCGCGTGCGTGCATATATATATATACATGGGCGTTACGACTTTATAAGTACCATTTATAATGTTTGGACCCTAATCATGTCGTTTGTCACATGCGTGTATATATATATATATATATATATATATATATATATATATATATATGCATACATGGGCGTTATGACTTTATAAGTACTATTTATAATGTTTGGTAAACATCCTTTTTAATGATAGTGATATCCTTACTTTCAGATTCTCTGTATTACTGTACATATCTTTTGATTGTCAATGCTCATTTGCTCTCACTATTGTCATGTTGCGTCATTCATGAATATTTAATTAAAATTATATTCTAATCTTTTTTTCTGTCCCTGCATGATGTTTAATTATTTAATTATTTAATTATGTTGACTTTGTTCCGATGTGTATTGCAATGCATATATCGACAAAGGTGAAATTTTTATTGTGAAAGTTTGATTAATCAATAAGGATTTCAACGCATCTACTGAGAAGTACAACGAAGAGTTTATTAGGATCCACCAAGAATGCAGTGGAGAACAAGTTTACAACATTGAGAAAACAAATTTTTCAAAAGATTGTCTTTTCATAACCACCATCCTTCATGATTTAATCCCTATTATGATTGGTTACTACCTTCGTTTAGGTGGCCTCGTTTCCTTAGAGGGGATAGTGTAGCTTCATGTGGGTTGGGCTTATGTATAGCCTAGAACGGGCAACGGGCCAGACCATAAATGCACTGTTTTGGGGCCCTTAATCCCTTGCGTGTTCAAATTCTCTTTGTATTGCATTGCATGTATCAACAAAGGTGAAATCTTCATTGTGAAACTTTGATCGATCAATAAGGATTTCAACGCATCCACTAAGAAGTACAACGAAGAGTTTATTAGGATCCACCAAGAATGTAGGGGAGAACGAGTCTACAACATTGAGAAAATAAAATTTTCAAAAGATTGTCTTTTCATAACCACCATCATTTATGATTTGATCCCTGTTATGATTGGTTACTACTTTCGTTCAGGTGACCTCGTTTTCTTAGAGGGGATAGTGTAGCTTCATGTGGGTCGGGCTTATGTATGGCCCAGAACAAGCAGCGGGCCAGGCCATAAATGCACTGTTTTGGGGCCCTTAATCCCTTGCTGTTCAAATTCTCTTTGTATTGCATTGCATATATCAACAAAGGTGAAGTTTTCATTGTGAAACTTTGATCGATCAATAAGGATTTCAATGCATCCACTGAGAAGTACAACGAGGAGTTTATTAGGATCCACCAAGAATGTAGTGGAGAACGAGTCTACAACATTGAGAAAATAAAATTTTCAAAAGATTGTCTTTTCATAACCGCCATCATTCATGATTTGATCCCTCTTATGATTGGTTACTACCTTCATTCACGTAGCCTTGTTTCCTGGGGATAGTGTAGCTTCATGTGGGCTGGGCTTATGTATGGCCCAGAACGGGCAGCTGGCCAGGCCATAAATGCACCGTTTTGGGGCCCTAATCCCTTCCGTGTTCAAATTCTCGTTGTATCTTTTTCTCTTTTTGCCATTACCATGTCATAGAAGGAAAAGCCTTAAATATTTGATTTACTCTGTTGCCAAGTGTAGAACGAATTTTAATGTCAATAAATTTATTGTCTACTAAGTTATCCTTTAAAAGAAATGATGACCACTGAGTCTGCTGGTTATCAGCTACTAATTATTGATGAGAAAATTAATTTAGCTTTTATTTTTGGCAAAGAGGACACATGGTGACCACTGAGTCTGCTGATTATCATCTACTAATTACTGATGAGAAAATCAATTTAGTTTCATCATGAAAAAGCAAACCCAGATCTGAGAAAATTCACGAAAATATTTGAACTACTAGGATATTGCAACGATCTAGCAAATTCAATTATACTGCTGAACTATCTCCTGGAAACAGAGGCAGAGCTCTTTGGGCTTGGACATCATCCCCATATGATCAGCTCCGGCAATGAACTTCACTTCTTTTGGTGGGCTGTTGTCGATCACCCATTGCTGGAAGTCCTTCATTATTTCATCTTTTTCCAACACCACATACACCCGATCCACGGATCCAAACTTCTCTTTGCTTAGTAAAGATTCCTTGGCGTAGTCTTCCAGGAACAACCCGTGAGGCCTTATCAAACTTTTGGCCAGTTCCAGATCCTGCAACACAACAAACCCCATTGCACACCTTTGTTCCAAATGATTGGAATCAAACAACTTATATGACATCATTTTCCATCCATTTAGTTGGAGCAAATTCGATTAAATTAAACACTCACCTCCGGTTGGCAGTGTTGATAAAGTGCCACTGATAAGTGATCTGGACCAAAGGTCAGTGCTGTTGGAGGGCTCTCCAGTCCTTGGCCAAACGAAAGCTGGGTATCCAGTAGTGACTCAGGCTTGCTTCTATTGATGAAGAACTGGTTTGTCCGAAATCATATACAGCACAAAATCAGTATAACAAATAGAATTTCAATGATGTGCATGTTGAGCAGATTAGGGTTTGATCAAAGATTGATTGTACTCACTTCTTGTGCGAGAGTTACAGGTGGGGAAATATAATTTGGCATATAAGCTGCTACGAAGACCCCAACTAGGATCTTCTCAGGGAAGCTCTCCATAGCCAGAGAAATAGCGAGGCCTCCATAGCTATGACCCACCAACACCACCTTCTCATCTTGAGGAAGGGAGGCCACAAACTCCATCAGTGGCTGCACATAATCATACACAGAAGCAAGCTCGTCGAGGCGCTTGGGGTTAACCCCAGAAGCGCCCAAGTCCAGAGCGGTGACGCGGTGACCAAAGGATTTGAGCAGTGGGACAAGCTTGTACCAGCACCAAGCTCCATGGCAAGCCCCGTGAACTAGAACGAAGTGTTTCACACTGTCCATGTCTTGATAGCGTGTCTCGTGGGGGGGAGAGGAGGGATCTTATACCATAAACGAAAAAGACCACAATGCCAATCAAGCCACAATGCAATGATGGCGCCAGCCAGACCCGTAGGCGCTCTGTTTCCAAATATACCATGCATGTCCTGTGTTACTGACTTGCGTATGGTATGGCGTTTTGATTTTTCCATATATAATCTTTAACAAGCGCCATTTAAAAGACACTCTTATCCTCCTTGATTTGTTTATTTCTCCATACTTAAAAATAAGCACGTTGATGCAAATCCAATTACTTCTCGGGTCTTTGGGCTATAATTGGTTTCACAGATTCAGGACATATACGGAATAAAAGATTAAATAGATGGTTGAATTGTCCTTTCGGATTAAATGGAAATGTTCTTACTTTATCCCATTATGAAATATTTAAAGGAAATAAAATACCAAAAAAAAATATATATAAAATTTTGAAATAGCAATCAAGTTTAAGCCCACATATCTCATAACTTTCCATTTTTGGGTGAGCTAGAAATGGAAATTAAAATCAAAATCATAATTAAAAAAAATATATATTTGTATTATAAAAGTTTTATTAAATAGAAAAGAATTTATTGTATAACTTAAAATGAAGTTTCTATAATAGTTTTTTTTTTTTTTACTTTTATATTAAATTCTATTTTTGATATATTTTCATTTTATGAAAAGTTGAATTTAGAATGGAAAAAGGTTAGACTCTATTTGTTTAGATTATTTTTTTATTTAAAAAATAAAAATTAGATTTGAAAACATGTTTGCATGGTGGTTTTCTATTTTCCTTTTTTGGAAATTCGAGATAAAAAAAATGGAAAAATCAATCTAATGTTTTCAAAATTTTCTTAAGAAAAATAAAATCCATTTTCTAAAAAAGGAAAACAAAATTTAATAAATTTATAAAAGTTGAAAACTTTTGGGATGACAAAGAAATATAGATATGATTTATGATTTGATAAAACTTCTAGGATGACATGTAAATGAATTGAAAACGTATATAAAAAAAGTACAAAATTTGATAGAATCAAAAGGAAGTGTTCAACCACACTAAGAGGCATCCAAACACCCTCACGAGGATTCAAACATTCATGATTTTTTTCCCATTTCCAATTCCGTCTATAATTCAAAAAAAAAAAAAACTTGTTTTCAAAGAGTTATAAAATCCGGAAACTCTTCATAATTAAAAGTTAGGATATTATATTTATTGAAAAATATCTTTTAAGTAGACAATTATTATCTCCAAAGCTTAAATCTTTATTTCTCAACATTTTATTAGTACCTCCGACTTTAATAAATATCATAAATCTTCATCGTGAAACTTCGATCAATAAAAATTTCGAAAGATCCATAAAGAAAAGCAGAAGCACACGAGAGCAAAAACAAAATTTTTAAAAAGATTTTCTTTTTATATCCATCATCATATTACGTGGGCTCATTTTCCTCTATCTTTTATGGAATAATGTAGCTTTTTTGAATGATTTTTAGACTATATTTAATTAGAGCTTATTTGATAGCGGATTTTGAAAGGATTAATACAGTTTTAAACATTTGAAAACAGCTGATTCTTTGTCAGATGTCACTTAGCACTTCCAATTCCTCTTGTAATGTGTTTACCTTCCATCACATCACTCTTATTTTCTTTACAAAATTTGTCTTTCTTTTTGCAACTTGTGGCAAGCCACCTCTCCAATTACTTTCCCCAAATAGGGGATAAATAAATAAGACCTTAAATGTTGTGTGACACGATTGATGATATATTTTTATACTACCCAAAAAAAATGCCATTCCAATGCCTTAACCAAACCCTATAATTGAATACAGAAAATTTCCAATGAGATTTCCATCGCCTTCCCTCCTCCCATGCCCTCCACTCGTATCTTCATTTTCTTGACAAACAACTCTTTTACAATTGTTTTTTAAAATAATTTTTTTTGTTTTCCAAAAACAAAAACAATAAAGTATACTTAACAACCAATAGATAATTTTTTGTTTTTAAAAATAGAAAATATAGGCTATGTTTCTTAATTATTTTTTAAAATAACTTTTTGTTCTTCAAAATAAAACAAGAAAGTATATTTAACAATTAGAAAACAATTTTTTATTTTTAAAAGCATAAAACATAAGCTTTGTTTGGAAAGTATTTTCAAAAACAATTTTTAAAAATTATCATCTAGTGTTTAATAAAATAAAAGTTTGTTTATGAACTTAAAATATTCTTCGCTTATTTTTCATGTTTTCAAACATGTTTTTTCCTTTTAGAAAAACATATATATTTATAATATTTTCTTTTTAATTCTTCTTCATATTTATATAATTACTTTTTAAAATAATTAAAATAACTAAAAAAATATTTTTTGATAATACCTTATTTTCTCTATTTAAGAACATAAAACTATTTTTAAATTTTTTAATTATCAAACATTTTTTTTTATTCTAAAAAATAAAAAATTATTTTAAAAAACAAATATAAAACAAAATATTTTCAAAAAACATCTTTTATTCATTTTCGATTATTTTCACTTATTTTTTAGAATTATTTTAAAAAATAATTATGTATAAAATAATTAAAAATAAAATACTATAAATAAAAATTATTTTTAAAATATACTTAAAAATATAAAAAACGAGTTAAGAATTTCCATACAAACTTTTATTCTATAAAACTTTATAAAATAGTTTTCAAAATTTGTTTTCAAGAATTGTTTTTCGAAAACACTTCCAATCAGAACAGTTGCCTCTGTTTTCATACCGTTCTTATGGTGAAAGAGAAATCACAAGGAAGATGATGGATTGAACATTTTCACATAAATGCTCATTATGATGCCTTTGCCATGACAAAATATTCCTGTCGGCCATTAGCTATATATCCAGCATGAGAATAATAAAGCTTACAATAGTAGCTTAGCATCCACCACTTCCTGAGTGTGTCAACCCCCAGGGATCATCATCATTGCGACACCTCGGCGTGGCGGGTTCTATCATGCAACAACTATGTGATCACATCAACGATGAAAATATCAAATATTAATAATCTAACTAATATCACAATTTCATTTTCCAGATATATCATAAATACATATTTTAACACAAAATATCAATTACCTAAAAATTAATAAAAATTCTGGAAAAAAAAAAAAGAAATTATATAAAAAATAAAAATAGACATTTTAAAATTAAAAAAATTATATATAACTTATTTTGATAATAATATTTTTAATAAAAAAAATATAAATTTTATAAATATTTATTTATTATTAAGTTACATGATATATTATTTTATAATTATATTACGATGACATGCCTAATTTTAAAATATCTTTAATATTAAAATTATGATCTATTTTAATTTAAATGTATTGTAAATAATAATATATGTATAATTTTTTAAATATTTATATTTAATAAACATATAGATTATATTAAAAAACCTATTAAGAAAATTATGTTTTTTTATTATTGATAATAAATTAAATCAAATATAAAAATAAACTAATTAAAATTAATTTATTTAATAATTGGAAAAAAAATCGAAAAAACGATGAAATATAAGTAAAATATTAGTAAAATATCGGTTGAAAAACAAAAAAAATTGAAAAATCGATAAAATATTAATAAAATATCTAAAAATATTGGTTGATGAATATATCTTCCCGAATTTTGTATCGGGATCCATGGATATTGGATATATTGAGGATATATCGGGATACTTTAAACATGATTCACATTCATAATTTAAACATGATATTTTATATCATAGTTTATGATCCTGGTAATTGGACTGCTGGCAATATGGTCTGTACAGGGAGGCATAAGCACCATACTAGAGACGAAAATGAAGTAGATAAACAAAAAAGAGAATATCTACAAAGATAAAAACAATTAATTATGTACCTAATAAGCACTTCCTTATCAGAAAATCGAACCTGCTCTTCTCAGCAGCTTTCTTCTGTACAGGGGGTAACAAGTTATCAGATGCACATTCTGACTACCACCAACAGAAGGGGAATTATTTCACCTGAGCAGGAGATTAGGAAGAAGTGATTCAGCTTTTGAGCTCGGATAATTAGCTGAGCATGGTTGGATGCCCACTTTGGAGCATCCTCTTGAACATTTCCATCCCAAATGCAGAATCGGATGAACTGAACCAAGCAACACAAATATTTACAAAGCAGTCTGATCATAAACTTTGCAAATAAATTTTTTAACATTTAGACAGTGTTTCAGATCAAGCAAAAAAGGGAAACAACCACAATAATATTATAATTATACTTAAATTTCAACACCTGGTGCACTAAAACAGCAGATACTTCATTCATGCTATGCCTGTATAATCAAGTATTGATACCAGAGAACAACTTGACCACTTCATCAGTCAAACACTGGTTTTGCTAGCCTGGAATGTGCATCATTTTGGTAGGTGGGGTGTGAAATGCCATTTGCATTGGATGTAATATAACAACAGACTGGCCTCATCTACTCCAATGGGATGGAATATGATACATTGCTCTAATTTGCGTGAGACTTTGATGATGATTGGCATTTGAAAATAGGGACATAAAATGTTGCCCCCAGCCACTTAACTAGTAGTTTGCAAATTCAAGCACAAGTCAAGATGAAAATCTCACTTTGGCCAGATTCATAGATAAGGAAGAAACATGGCATAACCAAGAGAGGACAAATTCATCAAAAGAGACCACACAAAATGGTAAATGCCTGTGAATCTCTTACCTAATGCCTTACTCCCATCAGAGCATAGAATTGCCTGAAGCAGAATCTATGGCTCAGATAACATGTGATAGGGAAACAATAGGTCATACAAATCAAGGGATATAGAAAGAGGTCCCAAATGGACGCTCACAGGTGATAACAAATTAATTCCCTTGACATGCAAAAGCACAGCTACATAACAATAGATAAGAGAGCACATGCATAGAAAAGGAAAGCGTGATAAGTTCTTTAACAGCATTATCCAGTTCATGGCCTGCATTTTGTTATTTCATTAAGACATAAACCACAAACTTAACTTTTGCTACAAGCATGCTTTCAAATATGCATAGCACTGTCACATGCCAGGGCCCCATTTGCCATCTCTACCAGAAAACAGCAAAGAGATCTTTTCATTATACAGAATTCACATGAATTTCCAATGAATGACATTTCCTTCAAAACCGAGTTTGTTTGCCTCATTTGAAACACTTGCAGATTATATATTTTTTGTTTCCACCAAAAAGATTTTATGTGATCTATTCTGCTAAGATATATCTAAGAAAATTAAGGGAATAAGATGTGAAACCAATTCAACATCTAAAACTCCTAAATTTCCCTCATCTACTTCTCTTCGGCTGAGATACCCAGAAGGAAATTAAAACAATAAGATGTCAAACCAATTCATCATCTAAAATTCCTAAACTTGCCTCACAATTCAGCATTTCAAAAGGCACGATTTGCTACATTCTACAATATAATTCATACAAGACAAAGTCCATGCCCACAAAAAACGAGGTAAATGAAATAAAGAAACAAAGGCCAAGAAGGCTGCAATTCTATAAACAAAAACAAATAATAGATGTTACAGTTTAAAAAACACTGAAAATAATTAACTGAACAAATCAAAACTAATTACAATAAATATCAAGTGGTAGAGGTGAAAAGAAAAGGATAGGCTCACCTTGGGATAGTGATCTCATAGGGAAATGAGACACCCTCTGCAACTGGTATAGAAGGAATATGATCCTTTTTCTCATTAACAAATTTTATGATTTGAAATAAAACCTCACGTAGAGATGCTTCGAGTGCTGCCCTGCGAAGACTTCTGTCCTCTGAAGCACTTTCTGAATAAATACAAGGGAGCAAATAGTTACATCTGAGCAGCTGAAACATTCTTAGATCACAAACACAGTTCACAGCGGTGACTATACCTCCTGGGTCAACTACCGCTTTGGAATGGTGAGACTTGCTAGAATGCGCTTTTGGGTGTTGTGCCACATTCAAGTTGATATACCAGTATTCCCAATATCGGCGCTCAATTTTGTTAGTAAACCAAGATGCTTGTTTATTTTTCACTTCAAAGAAAGATAGGCATATCTGCATTACCACTGCAGAAGTCATTTTGGGATTTTTTTGTCCTCAAATGAAGGAAAAAATAAATAAAATAAAACTGAGAAGGTAGGCTTTGTTTGAATCATTTATACTACACTTGGTTCTGGTAAAATACTAAGAAAACCAAAAAAAAACAAAATTTAAGGAAAATTATTTTCTTATGTTTATCATGAAAAATACACAGGAAAATCAAATTTAATTAATGTTAATTAAAACCTTATGCATTTTCAAATCACTTAATCTTTATATAGAAGAGGAAAAATAAGTGAACTAAGTTTGAAGTTGCAACACATGAACACATTAATTTCAGCCAAAATGCCCATGTCAACACGATATGACACGACTACAAGTGCGAGATCCATGTTAGACACAGCTATATTATGAGCCCATTTGAGATAACTTCCTATTTTTCACTTTAATTGGAAGTTGAAACCAAAGCAAAAGTTACACTATTTAAAAGGTAATATTGGTACTTTAAAATTTTATTAAACATGAAAAACTTATTATATAAGCCAAAATAGAACTTTTATAAGATACAATATTCTCCTCACTTCTATATTAAGGTTTTTTTTTATAAGTCTAAACTTTTCAAACAAAATTAGTCAAACAAGCAAAAAAAAAATTTATTGAGTTTAAAAAAAGAGTTTTTTACTTCTCAGAAGTTAATCTAAACAAGGCCTAAATCGGATACAACTAAATATATTTTCCAACTATAATTAACCATGTAATATTACAAATAACTTATACTCATTTTACTTTGCTTATATTTAGTAATGTTTAGATTTATTTTGTTTTTGATTGATCTTGTATCCAAGTACTTACACCTATAGTTGAGATCCTTTTTATCCGAATCTGCATGTCCTAAGATTTTGGAATGCAAAGGATCCAACCACCTAGACACGTACCCATACTAAGATGCCCAAACCTGAACCCATGTAAAACAGGTTTAAAGAAGCACACAAAAATAATTTATTAATTTTAAATATATTTTTTATTTTCCTTCCTACAACTTTTCCTCTTTGTTTTCTTTCTTTTACATTTTCCTTCAAATTTTCCTAGAGCCAAACATAGAGTTAAAATATTAGGGGAAATATGAGAGAAAGGAAAGAAGAGAAAAATGAAGAACTGGAGTAAAATAAAAAACAAATTTAAGTTTAATAAATTTTTCTGCAATCTTTCCACAATTTAATTCCCTTTTTTTCCTCTAACATAGACTGAAGAATTAGAATGAATAAGTTATTAAATGATTTTTATCATGTTTTATTTTCCATGGAAAATCAAACAAGAGAATCTAGATGACTTTCCATTCATTTTCCCCCTTCTCTAATCCTTGTGGATACCCTAATAATGCATTAACAAATGCAAAAGAAAGCAAACATAAATTTTAATTAACCAACTAGCAATGTGATGCAAGAGTCTTGTTTGAACCACCATCAATGCTATGATAGTAAATCATCAACTATGATACATGTAATAATAGAATAATGTGCATGGTTCATTCAATCAAATTATTGGGACAATGAAACATGACTAAGAATGATGAAAATATTGTTTGAAGGAAAAAAAATAAGGTCCTTGGATTGATAAGGAAATATTGTAAATGGGTTGTTTAGCCATTATCTTAGTTTGGACCACAAGGTCCATCAATAAGAACTAATGACTGCCAGATGACAAATTTTAACAAAGAGAATATTAGACACATAATTGTTAAAGGAAAGCTTTCCCAAGGCTCAATCACTCCCTGGTTATAGTGCTTTGCTTGCTAAGGCGCAAGCCTTGTTAGAGATTTCTAACTGTATGTTGAAATTCATTTAATTTCATTACCTATTTGTCAAATGGTGTCTTTTAAATATTTGGAATCTTGAACTTTTTGTTGCTTGGATTGGATTTGAATCCTATGCAATAAAATCAATATACATCATAGGTTGCATTTCACTTTACTCAGGCATGCACCTTGTATTGCGCCTCTGCCTAAGCCTTATGAGACTGTTGCACCCTATGCACACCTAGAACCTTTAAAAATTATTTAGACATGCACATGCAATGTCAACAAGGATGCAACATAGATTTTGCAATGTAATCTTAGCACATTTGAGTCAAGAATTAATATTCACTATCTTTACAGAACAATACTATATAAATGTAAATTAACATCTAGGAGCTCTAAGATGGATTAAAATTATATCCACAAACCAATTCCAGGCAAACGAAAATCCAAAGGAAAATCATGAACCTGACTTTTCTTGTTTGGGTGTTTCTCTACCCAACTGATGAACTGGTCAATCTTCTCATTGATCTTCCTTTCAACTTCTGCATCTCCACACTGTACCTGTACAATAAGCAAGGATATGGTGATGAGGACAAAGATCAAAAGCTGCCAAGAGACCAGAAAATATCCCTTAATCATTCCAAATAGGTGAGGTATGATATAGCATATGACACTGTTAGCCATAGCAACTTTGGATATTGATCACAAGGTAGCTTCATATATAGAATGCCAATTAAAAAGGAAAAAGGCCAAATGAAATCAAATCAAACTAAGTTAAAGGGAAACAAAGGGGCAAAAAAGGGTTGATCTGAATAATGTCAAATGTGGTTCAAATTGAATAGTGACCATAGCACCATGTTCAACAAAATGAAGAACTTGAAAATAAAGATACAAAAGTAAAATTACATTTCTAAGGAATCAGAAGCATTGGCCAGATAAGTTTAATAAACCTAAAACATAAAATAAATCATGATTATATTAACAAACAGTCATGAAAAATTAACTAGAATTTCAGAAGATATGGAAAGACCTAAAAATTACTGGAAAAAAATATTAAAAGCAAGACTATGATAGGTGTCAATATGGAACTTTGTAGAGCAAAGGCTCCATCTATTTGATACAAAGACAAAGTTTGGTAGATCAACAGAATTGGAAGAGATTAGTTGGAGAGAATTCAACGGTGATTTGGTTCTGGAGGGGGACACAAACACCCACATACTAAACTAAGGGGAATCATATTTCCCATACTAATATTCATCCACAAGATAAATCTGCACACAAGGGATTTTGCAAATAACCACCCAATTTCAAATGCAGAAATAAAGGGACCAGACCCATATGCTCAGCCTTAATAAACTTGTTCTGAGTCAATTAAGTGACCAGAAATAACATCTTCCATTAAAAAAGCCCACCTGAACCTCCAATGATTTTTAGCTATCACAAATATCAGCATGAGAAAATGTTGCGCCTACAACAATGTCTAACAAGCTAAGTAATTGAGGATCACTTACATATGTAATTTCAAACAGTTCTAAATCAATGTCTTTGGGCCGCACCAGCCCTAAGGCTCTATGAAACACAATCGTGTGAAGTATACCTGCACCCATTTCATTCTTTTTATCAATCAATGTGCAATAATAATAATAAAATCTCAGTAATCAAACTGCAGACATGAGATAAGCAAATCTATCAATACATTGCCCCGACTGTGATATCAATATACATCCATTAGAACGTTTATCCAAATAGGCACGCACATAACATCTAACATTGTCATAACAGTAATAAACAATAAAGCCCTAACAAGGAAAGAAAAACTCCACTTCAAAAATTCACATCATAATTGGATCAAAACTTTTGAAGCTCACACAGATAAAACTCTACTACGAACACCAAAGCTTGAAAACTACAAGTGAGACAAGCCAAATTTGCAGAATAACTCACAGCGTAGAACTTCGCGTATCTGGAAGTGCTCCAATTCCTACATACATGTAAGATTAGGAATTTTACAATCAGAAAACCTCTAATACATATATACAAAAAGACACACATGGGATCAGAAACTTGTACCAGTTCTTTAAGATCGCAAGCTTCGCAGTTCATGGTGATGGCTGGCAGAGAGAAGTAAAGAGGTTGGATTGGGGCACCAAGCTATAATGGTTGATTAAGATTGATGGAGATTGCGTGTAAGACAAAACCCTAGAATTTTGAAATAGAGGGAAAGTAAAACTCGAGATTTGGGAGTGGTGTGAAGCGACGTCGTTTAGATCGACTTTGAACGGAAGCTACTCTGATTGGGCTGAAGCATGGATTGAAAAATCGGAATTTATCGACAATATTTCGCCGAAATATCGAATATCGGTCGGGCTCGAAACGATATTCGACCCCGATTATTTCTTTCCAGGAATATCGTCAAAAAAGGGCAAAATCGCATATATTTCGCCGAAATATCGGTGGGGGACCGATAAATCGCGAGTGGAGCCGACCCGCAGAGCAACGGGAGGAGAATTTCAAAAAAATATCGGAAAATATCGCCGATATTTCGGTATTTTACCGATTTTTCGGGAAATTTCCCGATATTTCCTATCAGTCCAGCCCGCGCACAGGATACAAAATATGTCCAATTTTTTTTTTTATAAAAAAAAACATAAGATGCTATTTGGTAATCTGATCATGATTTGCAGGCAAAGGTTGTGTTTTTCAGCCTGGCTCAAAAATCGTGGATTTAGGGTTCGTGAAATTTAAATCCAATGGCACAACAGCAAAGAGACCCCTAAAACAGATCCAGAAAACACAGGGAGCCAAAGAAAAGCAATTTTTTTGGTTTTCCTTGGGGGTTTTGCATGGATTTTCTCGGAAATCAAACGAGGATGAATTTTCCCGGAAATCGAATGGGGGATGGATTTTCTTGGGAATCAAACGGGGGTTGCAAAAAAAATAATAATAACATGATTAGATTAGTACCTGCGAGGATTGAGAGTGGCAGAGGAAAATAGGGGTTTTTTAGGGATTCTCTCGTCCGGAGGGCAACTTCAGAAAAGGGCTTCTTGATGCCCGAGTGAGAGAAGTGAGTGGCCCTTTTGATTTTTAGATTTAGTAGAGATAAAGAAAATAAACAAATCATGAAAACAATTTTCCTCCCTCCATATAAATAATTATTAATTATCGACCTTTATTTTGATTATTAAATAAATTAATATTAATAGAAAAAATTATTATTACATATTTTTAATAAATTTTAAAAAATTAAATTTCAAATAAAATATTTTATATAAATTAATTTAATTTTTCATTTAAAATATAATAAAACATGTTTTAATAAAAGTATTTTAAAAAATTTTAAATCTTGAAGATGGACTCCCTTCATCTAACAATATAATGGAATCACATGGATCTTCCTTTTGATATTAAGGACTATTATAATGTCATATGTATTATATTTATGTATAAATTATTTTTATTCAATAAAATCAAATATTTCTTAATTCAATTCTAACTTATACACTTTCAAAATTCATATTTATTATTTTTAAAATTCAAATATTGAATTTATCCATATATCTCATATTTTTTTTCTTGATCATATATATATATATATATATATATATATATATATATATATATGTTAATTACACTTACAAGATAACTTTAAAATGTGTATTTTTATTTATTTTATCACTTTTTAGAGTTTTTCCAAGCATTCCTATGAATTTTAAATAATTTTCACTCCATCGATATTTGTGAAAAAAATCTACCGATATTTCTCTGATATTTTCAATATATCCGTAAAATGGAAGTATTAATATATCCATAAAATCCGAAATTTCAATCCATGGGTTGAAGTTATAAAATGATGTTACTGAATTTGAGCCCTTTTTGGTTTTGCTGGACTGATTAAATTATGTGAATGTTGATATTTATTTCCCTTAATTCTGTAAATTTGAAAAATTATTTTTAGTTCCAATAAATAACATTTTAATGTTTTTATAATTTTTTTTAAGTATAATTATTTAATAATCAAATTTATTGCTTAAAATTAATAAAAATAAATATTAGTTAAAAATTTTAAAAATAAACATTAATTACAACTAATAAAAGTAAATATATTAATTTAATAACTAAAAAAAATTTAAGTTAATTTTATCGAAATACCTTAATACTTATAGTAAAAAATAAATAATAAGTTTTAAATTAATAATTTAATAACAATTTATTTTAAAGTTAACTTAAGTCATTAACCAAATACGTATTAAATTTTATCAAATACTTATTAATTATAAGACTTTTAAATTCTATAGATGGACATGTTGACCTCTCATAATTACAAATTTTAAGCATCTGGACTCACTAACTGAAGAGAAAATGGAGCCTTAAAAGGTGAAAATGTAGTAGAGGGTTGGGATCAAGTTAAACAGACTCTCATGCCCTCACGGGCTAGAGTCCTAACTCCTAAGAAGTAGAGGGTTAGATTGGGCTGGACCCTAATGAGTAGTGGCGGGGCAGTCTAGTTATTGGGCTTCACTTCAGTTGGGCCGTGATAAAATCCACCAAAACACACTTAAAAGGCCCAAGAGAAAACGATGACGTTTAGATGACGAGGAGAAAACCCATCACATATCAATCGAAAAGGTGTGTTGATCTTCCAATGTCAAATTGGAGTTCAAAGAATGAGAAGTAGCGTCTTCTCTTTCATGTTCGCTACTCTCTAAGATTTATCCATACATGACTTTTTAATACGTTTCATTCAACATTCTTTTCATTACAATATTGTAAGAAATATGAAGGTATTTTCTTTCTTGGTTTCGTAAATCATTCTTATGAGATGTTGAAGTTGTTAGTATTCCATTATTATTTTATTTCAAACACTATAGAGATCGCACGGTTCATGGCAAGCTAATGAAATCAAATATGACAATTTGTTATGTCAAAAAGAGTTGTTTAGTAAGCAACATTATCCTACTCATAACTTAGCTAAATAAGACACATTCTGTCAACTCATGAGTTTGCTTAATGGATTTTTGCATTGAGCAAGATCACAACTCTAAAATTAATCAAGATAATCAAAATCTTGATCATCAAGACCTCAATGATTCATATCTCAAACTTCCCCAAGAAGAATCATATCAATGTTCCTAACAAGTCTTTGATCCTTAAGGATTGCAAGGTGACTTATTTAACAAACCCTCATTCAAATCAATTGGTTTCAACTCAAGATATCACATATGTTTCAACTTCTCATTCAACTCATACCTGTCAATCACCCACCTATGTGAAGGATTATACATGTCAAACCACTAGCTCTTCTTCCTACCAAGACATGGCTCTCATTACCACACTTAACCAAAAGCCCAAGAAGAGCTCATAACCCTTTGCTTTCTAAGTGTCTTGTTTCTCGACCTTTCAACATTGATATTAGAGGTTCTAAATGGGCTTATCACATCAAATTCAAGGAAGATGGTTCAATAGATCACTATAAGGCTTATCACTCAAGTTCTTAGGCTAGATTATGAAGAAACTTTTAGGTCCATGATCAAGCCCATAACTATTCACAACATCCTTTCCATAGTTATTGTTGAACTATCAAGAAACTTGATGTTAGAGAAAAACATGCAAGTCATGCATAACAAGGATTAATGCTCATTAGACCACACTGACCTTATCCTATCCATACTAGATGATCCATTCCTTCTCTATCCACCTAAGGTATCACCATCATTAATGCATTTTTACATGGTTTCCTCAAAGAAACTCTGTAGATGGAACAATTCCTAGGTTTTGTCATTCCATCTCTTTCTAATCATATTTACTTATTGAGAAAATCTTTTTATGGTATAAAACAAACACCTCGCGCTTGGTTTTAATGTTTATCTCAATGTTTGTTCACCTTTGCCTTTTGTTGTTGGAAAATCAATTCCTCTTTGTTTATTTACAAGCAATAATGACATAATTCTATTACTTATCTATGTTGATGATGTTATTATAAAAGAAAACAATACATGCCACTTTTTCTTTCAACAAATTATGCACAAACTTGGCTATGAATTCACTCTAAAAAATCTTGGCATCATACACTACTTGAATTGAATTCAATCATGAGCAATGAAATCTTCCTCTCCCAAACAAATATACCAAAGACCTTCTGTCACACACCCACAAGCTTGAATCCTCTCACCAAAGGACTTTAATTGCCATTAAACCACCAAAACAAACTTGAAGATCACATTCTTGTCATTGAAATTGAATTTTGGAGCATAGTTTGGCATCCTTTAATACCTCATCTTTACTCACCTTAATATACTTACGTCGTAACCCAACCTTGCAAACTTTAGAGCCATTAAATGCATCCTTCAATATCACAAAGCACTCTTAATTATGACATTCAAATTTTGTCTCAAAGTTCTCTAACCTTAAATAGTTTTTGTAATGTAAATAAGGTTGGCTACTCACTCACTTGTCGTAGCACCACATGCTATAGTATCTTCTGTGGTTCAAATTACGTGTCTTAGGATTTGTTTGGTAATGTAATTGTTTAATTCCGAAAACAATTTTATGTTCTCTAGAACAAAAAAATAGGATAATATGTTTGACAATGAGAAAATAAATTTTTTATTCTTAAAATAAAAAAATATGATGTTTTCAAAGAAATTTTTAGTTATTTTCACATATTTTTTTAGGGTTGTTTTAAAAAAAAAATTGTACAAATATAAAAAAAATTATTTAAAATAAAACAATACACATAAAAATTATTTTTTAAACATAAGTAAAAATATAAAAAAATAAGTTAAAAACATTTTAGTTTCCCAAACAGACATTTGTTTTACAAAACATTATAAAATAATTTAAAAAAACTATTTTCAATAACTATTTTTTAGAATTGTTTTCGAACCGTTATCAAACAAAACCTTAGTTTCCAACAAACAACCCAATGGTACCTAATCTAGTCTCAAAGCAAGATATCATGCACTTGCTTTCACTACATGTGAATAACATGGATTAGTGCACTTTACATGAAAAAATATAAATAAATAAAAATTTATTTTTCATGCTCACACCAAACAGATTACCATTTTCCTTCAAAAAAAAAAAAAAGCTACTCTTGACAATCTAGTTACCAAATATATTCCATCTTCATTGTAGATTGTAAATATCTTAATTAAACAACTTCCCAAGCAATCCTTCAAGGAGTTTCATGAGGTCAAGTTGGGAATTCATTATGTTCTCGTACCCAGCTTGAGGGGATTTGATAAAGCCTATGATTCACTTACAAAAAATAATGGGGATCATGGCATTATTGATGAAGATCATAATAGAAAACAAAAATAAAAAGTCAATAGTATTGTACCATTTGATTTTAAACGGTTCGGAGATCCCACAATTCATGGCAAATTGTTGAAAACAAATATAAATTTGTACCATAGCTAAAGGCTTTCCTATTTGTAAAATGAACAAAACAAATTCTTTGGGGTTGATTGATTTGTTGGCATTGTATTTGACTTATTTTCTCTCTTGAATTATTGCGTATAAAGCTATAACACAGTATGTTGCTCATATAAAAAGACTGCATAAATTTTTTTATTTCAATTACTTGTTTTCTCAACTCTCTCTATCTCTATCTCTCATTTTTAAGATTCATCACTTTTCATCAAGAAAAAAGAATACAAAGGGGTCTCTTAACCCAAATTTCACAAACAAAAACAGACCATGTTGTCTTTTGGTCGCTAATTTATTTAAGAATTTCCTTCGTGGAGGGTCAGATTGAAATTATGTTACCTCGATCACTTATAGCACACTAGTTGCCAATGCATTTCCATACTTCTATTTTTGGGATCTACTGAATTTGGAGCAGAGACAAGTTGACATGGAAGCTGAGATGGCATGGTATGACTGGAAAGATAAACTTTGATAAGCTAGCATTGATGAATCATGCATGTTATATGAAGTCCTGATTAATGAGATGGTTCTGAGTATTCTGGCATGTGGAAGAAGAACTGCAATAGTGCCCTATGGGAAAATGGGAGAAATATTATAAGTAAAAAAATGGGGAGGGAGGTCAGCAATGACATGGATAGTAAAAAACTTTAGAAGATATCACATTTTCAGACCAGGACTGGATTTTAATAGGAGGGAATGAATGGTGTTTCTAAATTTGAATAATAGGGATAGGGAATATATAGTACATTTCATCTTGAGGCAATCAATTTATTCTTGCTTTTTCTACTTATATGGTTGACAAAAGTTGGGCTTCAAAATCTTGGTCATTGTACTCGTTTTGTGATATTCATTCTATCAGTCACATATTTCTATCTGATCAAGTAGGGGTGGCCACCCTATTGTTTGATGTGCAACTGCATCTTCAATTTTAGAGAACATGGGCTGTCTCAATGTTAAATCCAGAGTCTCATCATACAATATGAACTTCACCTTGGCTCGAAAACAGTCTAATAAAACCTAGAAACTAATTTGGGACCTTAAAATAGACGGGACAAAAAAATTATGGAAACCATTTTACAGTCGCTACAGAGTTTTCCTTTGCTTGCTGGAGCATCTGAAAATTTTAGTCCCTTTAGGTCTTATACATTGAGGAAATCTTTTTATAGGTGGTTTTATCATGAAGGATGATGTTCTACTCTACATGTGAAGGAAAATTTTCCATACTCTCCTTTCCACTACTCATGGGGGTTGCTATTAAAGGGCACTGCTTTAGAATGATCTCTAGTATTCAAGAATGTAAGATACTCTCATGAGTTTGATCAGCAACTTATGTTTGGACAAAACCTGAAAGGATTGTTGTTCGGGCAAATGACAAATAGGGTCTACCTATGAAGTTGTGATGATATGAGGAGCACAAGAACTAGAGTCGGTTTCATATTTCGTCAGTATTTTCTAATAATTTGAACAACTTTTCTGGATTGAATTAATGGCTTGGATTAGCTTGTTAGGTGAATATGTTATAACTAATGCAACGACCAGGCAAGTTCAAGTGCAACATAAGCCTACTAACATGTCTTAAAACAATTGGGACATCTTAGTTTCCAAGCACTTCCATCTCTTGATTCATACCAATTTTTTTTCTGGGAATCAATGGTGAAGAAAAGTTTGTATATAAATAGGAAACCAGTGTTGCATATTCCAACAGAGGATATGAAATGAAATTAAATAGGCTCATTTGCCTGTTTATGAGTCAGAAAAGAAGCCTAGTCGTCTACTTCTTATTAGTAGGGCCAAACAAAAGGTTTGCTTGTTTATGGGTAATAACTTAATTAGCATTTTTCAACAGATAAAATGTTGTCCTTGACCTGAGCATCACAAAATAATTTGGTTTGGTTATTAACTAGAAATGAGTTAGGGGTTGAAGAGTCAAGAAGTGATGCTAGGATAAACCAAATGTCAGGTGGTGAAATAATTCTCCATAGGACTCGGAATATGTAATCCCAATTTATTACTTTTAAAACTGGCAACACAATTAATATTAGCATGTCTGTTGTTGGAACTCCAACTGGAGAGGTGAATAGTGTGGCTCCTTAAATAGACAAGCAGGTACCTCGAAATTCAAAAAGTAGCCAAACATGATACGATATTCCTTTTTGGCCTGGGCATAACACTCAGGCAGCATTAAAGATAGTTAGATTCAAATTACTAAAAATCATAATTTCTTTATTTTCCTGCAATTTGCATGCATGGTTATGGAGCAAGCCTAGTCATGATGCAATATCACTCAACCTAGAAGTCTATGATTCTGGCACAGATGTTTCCCATGTTGGAGATAACCTGGCTGTGTAGATACTCTATTTTGAGCTTGAAGTTAGGATTGATAATCCTTTCATGGAGGTAGTGGTCACCAGAATTATTTTGCAATTGCACCCAAGCTTTACTGGAAATCACCAAGATATACAGAAAAGATAAATCATAGGTAGTTAGGACCCTTTTTTTTTTTGGGTGGAAATAGGTAGCTAAGCTGGCTATGCGAATAATGCACTTCTCGAAAGAACTGATCCAATGGTTGAGGCTTGAGAGGTAGGGGGCATTATGAGCTCTAGCTTGACTGTCTTCCAGAGGCAGATGGTCCTCCCATTGACAATAAGAGATCATAGGAAGTAACATCAACATCAAAATTATTATTATTATTATTTAAAGAAAAAAGGAAAGGAAAGGGACAAAAGAAGAAGAGAAGAGGATGGAAAAATAGATTCTTACTTCAATTCTTTTTTCTTTCAGTTTGTATGAAAGTGATGCAACTTCCGTCCCATTATCCACAGCAAGGTCTTCCAAGCAAGAAAAAAACATAAAACGACAAAACCTTTTCAAAATCATAGCTATTATAACGTTGGAATAAAATAATTCACTTGTGTGGGGAATGGGAATGTAGCTTTTACCATCAACAACCACTACCCTCTTAACACTAATCCACTTTCTTAACATAATCTTCCCATTAGGATAATGTCAGAAGAAAAATAATAGTAAATTGTTTGATAATCTCCAGATTGGTGTATCAAGAGGGGCCCGAATCAGATTCTCGCTACTCTTGATGCATTATGGCTGCCTGCAGCTGTGGGGCAGTGCCTCAATGTTACCTTCCCAAAGTCAAGAAGTAACTGGAATTGCTAGGTTATCAGTCAGAATAACAATTGATGAGAAGGCAATTCTTCGTGGAGCCAAATGCCTTGTTTTGGGATGGGGGAATTCAAATTTCAAAACCACACAAAGTCCCTATGGTTAGAGGGTACTGTACCAAGTAGACCCTCCAACAAAACAGCAATAATAGTAATAACATTAATAACAACAATAATAGTAATCTGAAATATCAACAACAATAATAGTATCAAGAATAATAACAAATTAAGCAGTAGCAGCAACTGCTGCACAACTTGACAGGCCAAACATAAGCTTGTTGAAGGGTTATGAAATGGGTTGGCATTAACCATTTGTATTTCTTTGAATTATTGTATATATTGATTTAGATGCTTCTGTTCAACTTGAGTTGGGTGTATATATTGTCATGGAGTTAGTTGAGAAGGTGGAGAAATGGAAATCACAAATAGTAGAATTTCTATTGCCTTAAGACATAAAAATCTTAGAATAAGTCAAGTCGTAATAAAATATATAAAAAACCTTTAATAAAATAACAAGCAAAGTGAGGCGTCATGATTGTGATGGATATAGAATATGTTATATCCATTATTGTATTTCACTGTCTCCATCATTCACTAGGAGGGATTGAGAGAGAAATATTGGGTGGTTCTACCATGATTTTGATGATGGGAGAGGGAGATGAAAGTCTTTTCAAGATTTTAAGACTTAACCCAAGCATGATATACATGTAGTGGACGCCATCAGCCAAGAAAGCTGGTATCATTCTATCTAAAACGAGAAACTCATAAAGCATCAACTAGCCGGTTATGTTTTGTGGACTATAATTGCAGATTGCTTAGAAAGAGGGGTGGTGATGTGAAATGGGTGAATAAAATGATAGGAGATGAGTTTATACAAAATTAGCAAATTTGGAAATCCTCCCAATTGTTGCAGTAGGTGATGTGACAAGGGAAGGGTAGCTGATTGTCAATGAAAGAAGTATTCCCTCAGTAGAATTCAGTACCTGCTACGAGTAGTCACACTATGTTGGTTTCTTGTATTTGGCATCAACACTCCTTTTCATCTCACCCACCGGACCTTTCCATTAAAGATCATGAAAGTTCTGATAACTGAAATTCAGGTTGGATCTGGAGAGGAGTAGAGGCCAAAGTCTGATTTCCAATTGAAATTTTCTGGCTGATCTTTTCAGAACTGTTCAACTTTGAATCTGCCCCTGCTTCTGATCCAGGTGTGATGGTTGGCAGGCAGGTTAGGTGAATACCAACACCCTCCTTTGTCTGACTTGAAACCAACTGTTTGTTGCATGAGTTTTGTTAATCCTTTGTTGAATATATGTTTCGCCCTCCGAATGTGACCGAGCGAGGGCCTTCTAATCAATTTTCACAGCATTTGCCTCAATAATATCAGTACTATTCCTACACAGGATGATGATGATACAATTGATTGCTTATAATTTCAATGATTTATGGGATGAAAATAGAATTTGGAAAATTCAATTTTGTCAGCTGTGGAAGTTGTTGGAGTGTATGTAATCATGGGTGGAAAAACTTGGAGCAATCCAAGTTAATCACGCAATCAAAACCCTTTTAATTTTGTATTATTCTGGTAAAGGACAATCAGTCCTTCATGGGATTCGGTCATCTTGTCCCATCAAAAGGAAATGTGGGCTCCATCTGTCACTCTATTGGAGAGGAATGTCATGGCTTACCATGACTTAGAGGTTTGTTTGCCAAAAAACTTAATTGATGTATACTTTCATAAAGTATGACACGTGTAAATTTAGATCGCATCAATGTCCTCATGCACATGCTTATGTTCATATCATGGCAGGTATAAAAGAAGTGGATATGACATGTACATACTTTTGGGTAGCACACAAGACCCCCCTTTTTTTTTTCTCCACTTCGACTATTGTCCTGTCTTGTGGACTTCTTTTGACTTCAATTTGGTTACAGTTTTTATTGGTAGCATTCTATATAACCGGGACATGTGGCTAGGAGCTTATTTCATATTGGGTAGTTCTAATTTCATTCCATAAATAGATAGTAGAACTAGGACACAAACACAGATGTGAAAGATGGTTGGAGCCAAAATAGGGTGGCAGTTCCTAGACAAGGTACATTGTTATCTACAGTATTTAAGAATAGAGCTAAGCTCTTTACTTTGTTTTATTTGCATGCATCAGGCAGTTGATATATACCATTGTCATGAGCTTCAAATTATTGGTTTTTTGTAGCATCAAATTCAAACCTTGAATTCTAAGAACAGTGCTTGGTTGCAGATTCACAGGCATATATTTCACTTATATCAATTGGGCAATTATATCCCACAGTGTAGGCCTACTGTGGCCATGTAAGTGTTTTGTGGCAGGTAGGTCTTCCCAATGTGCTTCAAACAGATAGATGATATTGGACAGTGCTACCTCATTTAGCTTGTGACTTTAAATCCTTTTTTATTTTTTTATTTTATTTTTACTTACATGTATTTTTCCTCAAATTTCCCTGACAAACATAACCTTAATTTTCACAAAGTGAAGATCTTGCACATTTGCATTTTCTTTTACTAAACATATTATGAATCATGCATGGGAAAGTGACATGTAACTGGTTCCAAACCTGAAGCTGGACCAGTTCTTTGGGACAGGAATAGCACTGGAAAGTGAATATTGAAGACTTTAAACTATATGATAAAAGACATTAACTTGTGGGAATTAAGACGGATAGCTATAAATGAAGAAAAAGCTCTTGATTTTCAGAATTGTTATCTTGGTGTTTGTGATTCAGCCAGGGATTCTGAATTGTTTTACATTATAGTCACTGAACAACCCTAGAAAAGTACAACTTCATTTGTTTCAATTTTCAAACTTCACATATTAATTGGGATCCTCAATGCGGATCACTAGAGGGGTAGAATCACATGGTAACTGAATCTCTGTGGAATTATAGAACAGGAATACAAAGATTAGTTTATTGCTAAAGCCTGCATCAAATGCAAACTCCTATAGTGAACCAAATCTAATCTTGGTAACAGAATTAGAGGGTGGGCATGGGTGTGGGGGGTCCCTGTGGATGTCAGAGAGAAATTCTCTCTGCCAGGCTCATCATCACTCAACCTTTTGTAAGTTCCTCCCCCCCAATCAGAACCAACCCACATGCCACCTTTGTCCAGAGACATGATCTATGGTAGTCCTGCAGGAAGGATCTTGTCCATGTTAGCTTTTGTCAGGTTGAAGCTCCATTGGAGTTCCCATCATGGATGACCTGTTTTCTTATATTGTTGCTCTAGGTGGGTCCACTGGGGGAATGTAGAATTAAGAACCATCCATTTCTCTCCTTTCAGGGAATTCCCCCAATTTTTTTTTAAATTTTTTTATTTTAGTTTATTCTGTTCATCTCTTCACTGGATGAATACTTACAAAATACAAGATGCCCTTAAAGGGTCCCAACACAGTACGCATACGGCATACCCTAAACTCCTCACTGCAATTCCAATTACTAAATTGCAAGTCTAAATGATTTAAAGGGACACATCTGCTGGGTTTGAATGATTGATTTGGACTGTGATGGGTCTATGGCCAAGGAAGACGCCAGCAATAAGGTTATAGTGCAATCCACTGAAAATGAATTGGGTCCACACACATGATAGATGATACTGAGTTCATATTTTATGCACAACATTAAAAACTTTTTCTATGTGGGTCTTGAGCGGCTACCATGTCTTGGTAAGTGATTCCCTTGCTCCGTCGGTTCGAGTGAACAAATTCTCATTTCCTATTAACCGTACCAGTCTTTTCAAATCTCAGGATAATTTCTAACAGAAAGGGAGAAACATACGATGTGTTTTCATATCTTCAAGACTCTAAATTCTAATGAAAAAGATTATTGCTGTCAACCCTACTCTCTCTGTATTGCATTGCATTCTAATTAAAAGAGGTTGTGGGGGGTAATTAATCAAACTACTGAGTGAATTATGTAGTTGGTTAGAGACATCAGTTGTATCCGAATTTGTAAGACTTTGAAAAGTATAAATTTGGACTCAAAGTTCACTTATTCCGAAAAGGAGTAGAGACGATAAGGGAAAGAACAGTGTCCCACACTGGTTTATGCAGATCTGCAGTTACAAAATTGTAGGGGTAGGGTCCAGGAGTCTTTGGTTTTTCAATTTGTTGTGTTGCAAAGAGGGGGATATAGCACAGAAGCTTACTCACGAAGGACTGTGAGTGACCTTGACACCCTCAAGAGGACAAAGACACATGACTCAGAGATACACTAGAGCAGTGTAGCATGAGCCCATTTTCATTCATCTGTCACAACCAATATCCAAAGTTCTGGTGTTTTCCTAAACAAATGAAAGAGATACTCAAAACATAGGTACAAAAAAAAAATTACACATGAATGTGAGAGACGGTGGGGGGTAGGTGGAAGGAGAGAAAAAGAGGGAAGCAGTATATATTTTTATTTATTTATTTAATTTGAAGGGATACTGTCAATAATTCACTAGTATGAAGGGTGAGAAACCCTAGAAAGGCTGTAATGCCGCATAAAGGGGGACATCACGTAGGACCCATATGGAATGTGGGAAGTGAATGACATCCATGCATGGTGGTCTATGTCATGTCATGTCAAAATATCATCTTATCTCATCTTAATGCATGCCGTTCATGTACCTTCCATAATAATTCTGCATAATGCCATGCCAGTGGTTGGTCCATGTATGCGTACCATAACGCAAAAAGCATATAATTAAGAAATATATTTTGTATAAGTATAAAGTAGAAAATTCAGAACGGTTAGGTTATAGAGAGATTCGGCGGGAAACGAATCTTACGGGGAGCATATGAAAGAGAAAGCTGGTGACAGCGACAGAGCAGGAGAGAGAAAGTAGATGAGGGAAGGGGGGGGGGGGTGGGTGCCCGAGGATCGAGGGACGTCTGCCCCTGCCCCTGCCCCTGCCCCCACAGGGCTTTGACGGCGACTACAACGTCTGCCCGGCATGTGGAGCTGCGACTACAATCTTACGTCGTTTTCTGCTGCCCGCATGCTGCCCAGTCCATTATGGATAAAGTGGGCAGACTCATGGCCATACAGTGTCGGTCTTCCTTAAGCCTCTGAACCGGTCTCGCGTTCCGGACGGCACGCGCGGTCAGGTACGTTCCCAGTCCACCCAGTACATTTATCATTTATTATTATTGTTACTTATTATTTTTTAACCATATCTACAGGAATCTGGAATACGAGAACGGCACCACCTTTTGTTGCTGCTTTCTACTCCGCCTCCCCACCGCCAAACAAACTTTGGTTTTTCTCCTTTCCTCCTCTTTCATTTCCCTTTCCATTCATATTTCATTTTCTCCTGTTCTCGACCAGACCTCACTCCCACGCGTTCCCCCACCATTCGTCATCAGGTACACTTTGAGAAAAACCAGCTTTTTATAACAATTCCTTTATTAAAAAAAAATCAAAATACTCGAATTGGATTGAAACACTGCGCATGATGAGAAAATGTCCGTAGGCCACAGACCACAGACCACAGACCACAGACCAGAGACTCCACAGGATTCAGGATTATAGCTCTTAAACCTTGTAACCCGCTGTATCAGCCTTAGCCTCGATTCTTTCCAGTTCTGATTGGTTTCCTTTCTCTTCTACGCTTGAGTCTACAGCTAATTGGGGGGCCCCTTTCTACGGGCTTTTTGTCTTTGGCAAACACATGAGACATATGTTCAACCGAGTCAAGCCCACCTTTGGTCCTCACCTCCTCAATTTTCTAAAATGATCAATTGGAAAACTTTATGCATTAGGAAAAAATGTAGTTGTTTCTTCTTTTAGGCAATGAAACAGACTTAAAGTTCAGACAGAATGTGAACGCAAGAATTCCAAGAGTAATTCGGAAAGTTAAGGGTATTTAATTTATATAATAAAAATGTTCCTTTCTTGGAACAGTACTTGAAAATATATATAGTATTGAATTGTATGGTTGAAGCCATAACAGTCCAGAAAAGGATTAGTTTATTCCAGTTCTCCATGGAGTCTACGAGAATTGACATGGTGTTGAATTTTGTAATAATAACAAGGGAGCAAAATCCCAAAAAAATCTTAGTAATAACAAGGTTGGTTACAATGTTAATTTAATTATCTTGTATCTCAAGTGATAAGATTACTCTTCATAATCAATGACTTTGAATCCCTATAGTGATTGACAAACGGTTCCTCAAATGTGAGACATGTAGACCCCTCCATCCTCCAACCCCCACCCTTTTTCTTTCCATTTGCCACCATATCTGAATGAAAATTTGTTGCTGAAATATAACATATATATATATATATTTTTCTTATCAGGGGCGAATGGATGAGGGCTGTGTCAAGTCGATTCACAATCTGTTTTGTGTCCTTCTTAGTAGTGGGCATAATGTAAAGCAGTGAGAAACGCAGACCCAACCACATCTTTCAAGCTCATGACCATGACCCAGCCACTATAGTCTCTTTTTCCAATTTTCATCGTACAATTGAGCCAGGTGTGAATCCATTTCATCAATTCAATTGTCAAATGTAGTATTGGTCGCTTTCAATTGTATGAAAGCGCTCTTAGGCTATGATTGAAACCTAATTATTTTCCCTTTTTTTCAAGATATTGTAAAGCATTCAACATATATTCTAAGCTTATTAGAAATTAATATTTTAGGTGTCAAATAATTGAAAGGTGAGATGGGGAGGGGAGAGGGCACACGGATAGAGAGAGCGTTGACACGTGAGAATAATTGGGACAGAGGGAATGGGTGATGGCTCAAATGTGTAGCACACGATGGCAATCATGCTGATGATTTGTTAGGGTAGTGTAGTGTGTGGGGGAAGGCTCAATTCAAGCCATAAGTTTCGGGCAGTGGCTTTGTTGTTGGGTGTGGGGTCTTCTGCTTTACACGTATTTCCACGTGATAAGCCCCCTTCTTGAACATGTAATCATTGTCTTTCAACAGCATCTTCTTCTGCACAGCTAACCCCAATACTACCCTAACCCAAACATTATTATTTTACTTAACTTGATTACTACTATCATTATTAATTCTCCCCTTCTCTTCCCCCATTATAAATCCTTGGCTTTTCTTCCCACTACCGCTAAAAACAATTCACATAATGCTAAAGCAAATAGTGAGCTCATCTCAGATTTCCCCATCGATTAAGTAATTGAGGATTGAAGTTTCAAACGTATATATATTGAGGAAAATGATGGGAGTTTTGGAATTTTTTTCAGTAGGAAGTTTAGTCACATACCATATAATTAGTTGTCAACAAAATGTTTGAAATAAACAATCCTGAACTGAGTCCCACCTTTGACTAACTTTGTTTTATTCTACGAGCTTAGTGATTATGCTGTAGACAAGGAATTTGCCATACGGAAATTATGTAATGGATTATGCGACCAAACTGGGGATGATTATAGGAAAATCCGAAATGGTTAATACTATGATAAACCTAGCAATGTCGAAGTGGGGTGACAACAGTGGAGCGTATGGGAAGAAAAGATATGATTATTTTTAAAATGGCTGTGTTTTTGACAGCAAGCACCAGGTGAATAAAAAGAGAAGAAAAGGTGGTTTTAATCATCAATTCGTTAATATTTCTTGCTGACTGTCATTGGAATCATGAGAGTAATAATGTGGTCTTATAAAATTTGATTTTAATCCATGAGAAGGAAGGAAAAAGAGAAAAAAAAAAGGGGGAAAAGGGCAAAGTGGGAAATGGGGAAACCTCCAATCACTTCCCTCCAAAACTACTTACAACCAAAATCCAAATCCATCCTAGAAAATTTTTTAATTTATTTTCGTTCACAAAGACTGATAGACAAAAAGTGGGGGGTGTTTGGTCTTGTATATGTATCTATATTAAAGCTTCCTTCAAAGGCTGAACCCTCCTCCCCACACTCCCCTATTCTTTTACACCCACAAAAACAAAGCCCATATTCATCAACTGAAACAAGCTCTCAATTCATGTTTCTACCTCTCTTTATCACTCCCACATAGATCTCACATATACTGTAATACTAATACACAACAAAACCTACTTTCTTTATCTTTTCCACTGCTAAAAAGATCTCACCTCACTTTGCTTTTCTTGTTTTTGGATTGTTGTAGATCTTCAAAGGCAGCAAAAGAAAAAAAAAGGATGATTCAAGAGCTGTTAGGGGGAGGTGCTGGACTTATAGGAGGAGAGAGGAAAATCACCATTAATGGAGGAATTTTAGAGGCCTCTCCCTCTCCTTCTCCTTCACCTTCTCCATCTTCTTCTTCTTCTGGCAATACTACTACTGTTACCACTGCTGCTGCTGCTACCACTTCTTCTGCTTCTGAGAATTTGAGGTGTCCTCGCTGTGATTCTTCCAATACTAAGTTTTGTTATTACAACAACTATAACCTCACACAGCCTCGCCACTTCTGCAAGACCTGCCGGAGGTATTGGACTAAAGGGGGTGCCCTCCGCAATGTTCCGATTGGAGGGGGTTGCCGGAAGAACAAGAACACTAGCGTTTCAACAGCTGTGGGGAAATCGAGTGCCGGAAAGGCCAAGAGCGTGGTGTCCGAGATCGGAAAATCGGGTCTGGGAGGTGGGTTTGATCACGAGATTCCTTCCAACCCGATTCTTTGGGCGTCGCCGCAGAATTCTCATCTGCTGGCCTTACTGAGAGCCACCCAGAACCCTAATCCTAACCCTAGTCCAATATCGAATTCTGTAACTGTGAAGGATGATGGGGTTATGATTGGATCCCACATGGCCTCGGAGTCAGGAGTGGGAACAGGTGCAGTAAATATTGCTCGGAACCTGGGGTTGGATCATCTGAACCAGCTTCCTTCTATTGGTCTGTGCAGCTCATTCTGGAGAAACAATCAACATCAAACTCAACAGCACCAACAAAACAGCCACCATCAACAGCAAAATGGCTTTATACTAGGTGAAGTTCAAAACACTGGGATTCAGGAGCTGTATCAAAGGCTTAGATCATCCACTAATTATTACACCGATCATTCACCAGTAGTTCTCAGCAATGTGGTTTCTTCATCTTCCTCTCCTTCATCCATTTTGGAGTCTGCTCCGATTGCGGGAGGTGAATTGGGTTACTGGAATCCCACCTTCTCGTGGTCTGATCTTCCAACAACTAATGGTGCATATCCTTAAAAGATCCTTTTCTTTTGATATCATTTAATTTTCCTCCCTAAGCTAGGGTTGTTTTTTTTTCTTTTCTTTTTTTCTTCTTTTTTTTTTTTTTTTTTTTTTTTTTTTTGTTATGGTTGTTTGGGTTGTGGTATATGAATATGGCTGTAGCATCAGTTTCTCTCTCTTTCTTTCTTTCTTCTCCACTTCCTTTTTCTGTATGTGTGATTGAAGGTGTGTTTAACAATGAAAGATTTTAGGTGTTTTTGAGTGCTTCTTCATATTTTCAGATTATTGCCACCATTTACATAAAATATCATGGGTTTTTCTTAGATACTCAAAGCGAGTACTCCATCAGTTAAATTTTCTAGGTAGGTGTGATCCATGGGGTTTGCTCTTACACATGAGAATGTTAGATTTTATCTAGATTGCTTATAATAAAAATAACAATAATATTTTCTGACTGGGAATAAAATATTTGTGAGAGAATAAGCTCATGAATTGGTGAAAGAGTTTATCTTCTTGGTCAGCTTAAAGCTGTAGCTAGGGTTCACTTTTCATAAATTAAGAGGTGGAGGAGGAGGGTGGTGGTGGTGGTGGCCTTGTGGATGGCAGATGAAGATTCTTTGGATTGTTTTGTTATAAGAAAGTGATAAGTGAAGTGTCAAAGCAGCCTTTCGAAAGAGTTTCCTAAAACTGCAATTTGATTCTTACAGTTGGGAGGATTCCTGCTGCAGCTTTATGTTAATCGCCTTTGTGTTTCTCCTTGCTTCCTACTCAGAAATTGGCAAAGAATATATATTCTCTTCCATCACTCAGAACTCCTAACCTACTATTACCACCACCACCATCCCTCTTCCTCTTTTTATTCTCTCTCATGTTTTCCCTTGGCAGCTTGTTTAGTTCAGTAGCCTTGTGATCAGACTAAACATGCCAGACTGAATTCAACCTCTCCATTCAACAATTAGATAATTACCTTCCGGTTACATCTCCCTCCAATGTTATACTTCTAGTCTGAAGCAAAATGGTGGAATTAAAAAAACAAAAAAAAAAAACAAAAAATAAAACCTAGTACTGTTGCAGTTGTTACGGGTCATCAACTGACATCACCCTTCTCTCCTAGTGATCACAAATTTCAATGAATAGACTATTTTAGTATTTTTCATAGACAAAAAAATTCCAAACCAGTACGAAGAACCATTCTGAAACATGGAAGGGCCTTGGGCTTTGATTTGAAGCATTTGACACCATACCTAATCCAACCCATATTTATATGGTTTTAAATGTTTTTTTGTTGCTATTATCATGCCTATCCCTCTACATGTTATTGTAAATTTGTAATTATTCACCAAACCCGTTTGATAGAATCGAAATGGCTGGATTTGATCCAATCCACTCAATTTGAAAAATTCCAATTTGCCATCCAAGTTAAGTCTTCGTCAATGTTTAAAAAAAGGCTACAGACTAACTAATGTCAGTAATAGAATATAGATTATCATTATCACAATCACAATCATGGGGAATTACGTGGATCAATGTTGTAAATATTCTATGATCACAAATTTATGTGGTCCACTTCCAAAGCTATGGAAAAAGAAATTCACTGTTTGTTTAGAAGTAGGGTGAATAACACATAGATTGTGACTGATTTTATGGATAACAACTTTATAGAGTGGCCGGGATTCGGATTAGATAAGCATTCAATTTAAAGTCATCTTTAATTTCATGAACATTTGAATGTATGCCGACCTGTTTTAATTGAACCACTGTCGGTGGCCTCAGCAGCCTTATGATTGTTGTTTTAATGATTCTTGATTTTCTAAAGTTCATGTTTAATCATCTTTTTATCGGATTTCGTGTATAAATATTTGTAATTCATACTATATGTTATTAAAAGTGTATTTGATAAATCAACTTATTGATTCAATATGATTTAATAATTTATTTTAATTTATTAAATTATATTAAATATGTTTGATTAAGTAATTTAAAACCCGTTTGATAGTACTTTTAAATAAAATATTTTTATTAAAAATATTTTCTTTTATAGTGTTTCTATGAAAAATACTCTTATGAGAATATAAAAAAATGATTCTAATAATATTTTTAATTATATATCGTGTAAGTATAAAAACGTTTTTAACATGAATAAGTTATAAAAAATGACATATAATTTAATTATAAAAAAATATTATAATAGACCCAAAACTTTTCATTATAAAAGAATATATAAACATATATATTAATACAATATATAAATATTTATATTATTAAAAAACTAAAAATGATCATTTTTATGATTATAAGAAAATTTTGAAAAAATTAAAACAAATGGATTAATAAATAAACATTATTAGTGGTATAACAAATTCTCAAAGATTAAAAAAAAATATTGGATTATATATTAAATTAAAAATAGTGATTTTTTTATCATGAAATAATAGGTGGCAACTCCCTAAGATTTAAAAGTTTTCTTAAATTGTATTGTCTAAAAATTAAAAGAGTCAAATGTTAATTTTTACCTCTTGATGTTCTTGCTCGGGGTGGGGGTTGGATTATAAAGTACGATTAAAATTATAGCTCTATGATGCTTGAGATATGTACATGATCTGTAAGTTCAAGTACCCACTTATGTCCATTATAAATATATGTCAATTTCTTTCCTTCTTTGAAGCAGAAATATCTGTGGACATTAATTTCTAATATGTAGTTTTTCTACATCTTGCACAGTATTTTGCTTTACAAAATTTGTTCATTTAGGATGGAAACTACCTTGGAGCAGAGTTCAATGATGTTGAATGAAAGTGATGAAAGCCTTTGAATTGTGAAGTCTCCACTTAGGTGGAAAGGGAAGAAGGAAAAGGAAAGTGAAGGAGAAAGAGAAGAGAATTGAAAGGAAAAGGAGAGTGAAAGAGAAAGAGAAGAGAATTGAAAGGAAAAGAGACGGTAGATATCATAAAACACCTGGGGGTATTTTAGAAATATTTGAAAATTTTTAAAGTGTTTCTTTAAAAAAAAATCTCTCAAGTGCTTCTTTAAAAATGACTTCAAGTGTTCTTCTAAATTTTTAGCAATATTTTTCAAAATATTATTAAACACCTATTTTAATTAAAAATTACTTTAATATCTAGATACCTCTAACTTAAATATAATTCAACTTCAAATTACTTTAAGTTATTAAGTATTATTATTAAATTGTATCAAATCTACTCTAAATGTGCAATTGACAATGATTATAGGAAATGTTTTTACCATTTCTAATATTTGAAAATTTTTATTTTTTAAATATTAAAAAAATTAGAATAACTTCCAAACACACCCTACCAAGAATTTACAAAACCTTGGTTTTTCTTACCACGAGTATATTAACCCTTGGCACCTTTTATATGGGTTGGCTTCCACGTGTCTGCTGTTTGTCTATTATTCTCAGGCTTTCCCTTTGTCTGTGAGGGCCTCTCCCACATTTTGTGTCCTTCAATGGTAAGCTAGTTTGCATTTTTAGGCAACGTTTTGAGCTGAATTGTGCTTATTTTCCCTTTTTTGCTATTCAGGGTGAAAGGCAGCAGATAACAGACAAGAAAAAAAAGCATTATCAGACCCAAATAACCCAAGCATATAACACAGTAGCTGATCAGACAAAGTAAGGAAAATATTATTATGATTATGAATAGGAAGAAATCTTAACACAATGACAACTAAAATTTTCTTCAATGTCCCTCTTTCTAAGCTTATTTCCAACCCAACCCCCCTCCCCCTTTTCCTTTTTACCGACAGTCACACCCTCGTAACTGAAAATGAAAGAAAGAAAAAAACTAATAGTAATAACAATGAAAGAACTAATACATCAAGGTTATTTTATGGGCGCTTGGCCTTGCCACAGTACAATGCATTATCAGGAACATCATACTCAGTATACAAGCTCGTTTCGTTGCTCCATACTCTGATATACAATTGCTGTCCTAGATACTGCCGTGACCATATTGCAGACCTCAAGTTCCACATGCCTTTGTTGTCCAAAGATGCCAGTACTGCACTCCAAGAATTGGGGTATACCTGCAACAAGTTGTGTATATGTGAGAAACTAAATTGGATAAACCGAAAAGAGATAAAAAATTAGAACTTTCATTTACCTGGACAGTGTGTCTACTGTTAGCATCAGCCAGATTGTAGCGCTTCCTCATGTCAGGCGTCCACTGGCCGGAGCCAAATCTGAATTTCCAGAGATTATCATAGAATTTCTTAGACTTGATTATGAATGATATAAAAAAGAGTAGAGAATCCAGTAGCAAATAATAAGCAAACAAAGAACAGAGGCGTACCCGACAGTCCAGAAAGTATAACCATCAAGATGCCAAGATTGGAGAGTGGTCTCATTGTTCTGGAAGACAATTTCTATGAAGTCATGAAGGGTAGTTCCTATGACAGAGGTGCCAAAAACTGCAGGGCCAGAAGGAGGAGTATCCTTGATGGAGTTTAACTTGAAGACACCCGAGATGTTATAATAGTCAGCAAGCTTCAATGGGGTTGCGGGGTTGACATAGGAGATCCCATTAACAGCATATCTTAGGGTTCCATTGATCCTAGTCGCAGCGTTGGCTAAAATGAGTGTCCTTTGTATCGGTATGGTCCCATAATGGAATGACCCTTGAGGGTTTGGCCTGGCTGCATTTGCAGTCAAATTCCGTCTTCCAACACAGAAAATGAAAGCCATTAGAATAGTTTTGAAGCAACTGGCCTACAACTATGACAATTGAAGTCATGAGAGTATAATATACCTGAAGGTCCTTGCCTGCATCATTGACCAGTGAATCTGATAAGTTGGACCAATTGGCAATGGCTCAGAGGCAGGGGTGCTGGAACCAGCATACTTAAGAAATGAAGTAGCAGTGAGAACGGGCTTTGTGAAACGGGTCGAGGCCACGATGAAATAATCCTTGACTGTAGCATCCAAGGTAACCAGGACAGCAACAGATTGACCCACATGAACATCCAGGGAGTCATAAACATCCTGCACTGTATGAGCTCCTTCTACTTCAACGAGTGTCATTCTGTGGCCCTGAATCCTAAAATTGATTGAAGTTGATATGCCCACATTTGAAACCCTGAACTTGTAGGTTTTCCCTGAAAATATATTCACAACACTTCTAGTAATTAACTACTGAATTGGCCTTAATATAGATTCAGGAAAGCATATTCCCATGCAATGAAATTGGGAAGCATAGACTCAAGAATTTCATGAGATGGTTACCTTTTTCACCGGTGAAAGTGGAACCACTAGGAAGCCCATTTATCAGAAGAGCATTAGGAAGTGGAAGAGGAATACCCGAGTCCAATTTGTTCTGCAACGCCTGCAAGCATAAGACCTATTAGAACATTTGCCTCCCCACAAATCTACCCCTAAATGCAATAGATTAATATCTTTATATTCTTAAGAGTAGTAAACAACTTCTAAATTTCCCCAGGATGTATAATACTAAATTCGATTAAAACTTGTTTTGCCATTTTGCACATTTTGGCAGTCCTACATATTTCAATGGAAAGGATGTGCATGCCTTCAACCATTACATACCTAATCTCAAAGTGACTCAAGGAATTATGCTGTAAGAAAATTAAAGAAAATAAATACCATTACTTACTAACCTTGTGGGAAGAGTTGTACCAATCGCCAACAAGTAGAGTGAATTCTTCAACTGGTATAGGATATGGAATCGGTATCACAGACCTGGACGCAATATTAAAACCCCCAAAACCTCCAGCAGCTCTATGCATTAGAGTTGAAGGGAAGTAGGAGTAGGTTCCTATCTGATCCTTTGTCTGGAACTTGTATGTCCAGTTTGAGTTTGGTGGGATTGGACAATTGGTGCCAAGCGTTCCATCTTGCCATGAGGTCTTTCTCTGTTTAATCCCATTCCTAGATTCTCACCAATAAACTATTGCTTATGAGTTTTCATACAAATATATGACGCGAAAACACTACAAAGGCGAGCAGAGTTAGGGTCCAAGAAGGAAGAAAGCACTGACCATGTAATGAGGAAAGGTTTATCCAGCTTGTTGATGACAGTAACAACAATGTTGTCATTGGTCACACATTCAATCGTAGGACCAGGAAACTGTCCATTAATAAGGATACCCTACAAAATCCAAGGAAAAACTAATCAAGGTGAGTCCCTAGAAGCTAACATATGAACCCCATTAATGTTAAATTTCAAACAGAATCAGCAATTACAAAAATATACTGTTAAAAACCAACCTGTTGAGGAGACCCAAGAGGAGAAATTGTTCCATATGTGACTGTCCATGTGTAATATCTAGATGGGTCCTCTGCTATAACACAGAGGAGACTCAAACAGGCCAACGTTCCAAAGAAAAAATGCAGGAAAATGGCCGGCCTCATTCTATCAGAAATTGTTCCTCCAAGATTCTGTTCTTCTCTGAAAAAGAAAATTGAAAGAACCCATATACATGCAACTAAATCAGAACCATGCTATGAAAGAAATTCAAATAAAAAGGGAACAGATCTAAAGGGAAAATTTAGAATTGGATCGAAAACTCTTTTTCTTTTTTTTTTTTCTTTTTTTAAATAAAGAAATAAATAATTAGAATTCCTGAAATGCAAATGGGATCCTCCTTCAAACTACTGTTATAACAGCAAGTCACCATGGACTGTGTCTCTGTATTCAGAGAAGCCTTTTTAGATATTCCAGCATTGCTCTTGTAGAAAAACACCCCAGATTTCACTATAACTTATACTTGAGAATGAGAGACTGTTGATTTTCGTGCAACGATTCCTGATGAAAATTTAGAGAAAAACGAAAAGAAAAATACATAGATTTAACGTGGTTTGACAGATTACCTACGCCCACAGGATCAGGGAAGAAGACTTTCACTATATATAAAAGGGTATTTATATTAACCCTCAGGTGATAAAATTTCAAAATTACCCCTGAATTGTACGGCAAATGTCGTTGCTCTGCTCCGCTCTAGCATTTACCCATTTTTCTCCATGTGTCTTTCACTCGATATGAGCTACATACTACAAAAGAGACTATCAACAAATTTTCCCGACCACACATCATCCTTTAAGTACCAACAAATTCTACAACATAAGCTTAAAGAACCTACTCATATATCAAAACTACCTAAAAAGTACGAAAACATTCTAACAAACAACCAAATTCGATGACATACCCGAAATCCAAACTCCTCGGTGAAGGAAACAAACAAGGAGAAGGAAGTGAGAATGTAATGCAACAACCATTGAGTCCACGCGCAATTCCTTATATATTTATTTTTTAAAGCAGAAAAAAGGTGGCCATGACAGATCCTAAGAATGCCAGCATGGTCACAAATATCGAGGGCTGATCGTAAACTCCATTGCGGCGCACTTCATGCAAACCTATCTGTTCTTTCTCAACCTCATTTCTCTCCCAATATTGAAACCCATGTTGTCTATTTGACCAGCATTTCTTGGAATACTAAACCATCCACTGCAAGAAACTTATGTAGTAGCCATATATTGTGAATTTTGCATAGAGAATTAGCTGTGGATTCGTGGGAGGTGGCGGGAGGAAGAAAATTTTGAGAGAGCGAGAGCGACGCAGCCGAGAGCGGATCATCATCAAGTGCAATTAATGGAGGTGGGACTATGATTAAATAAATAAAAGAGAACGCGGAGTGTTGCAAATGTGAATGAGATGGAGGTGGTGTTGAAGATAGGTCACATGGCGTGGCAGCTAGCAGAGGCCGAAGACACTGAGAGGCTTCCATGGATCGAGTTTGTCTAAGATTGCAGCGTTTCAAGAAGGGGCGTCAATTTTATCATTTCTTTTTTGTTCTGCAGTGGGGTTTCTTTCTTGGCCCTTTTCCCATTTGACTTTCTTGGTGTTTCTTTCTGCATTTTTTAAGTTTTGGTGAAAGTCCAAGTCATGTGTATTTGTCAATGTCTAAAATAATTTTTCATTCACATTTTTAGCGAAATCATACTCTTACCTTTTGTTAAAAATAAAATAAAAAATAAATTAGAGAACTCATTCTGAGAAAGTGAGATTGTAAAATATCTCAAAAAAAAAAAAAAAACCATTTCCAATTGTGTAGAAGTTAGAACACTTCTTCGAAGCGTATATAAATAGTAATTGTTTCAGATATTTAAGAATTTTAATCCACTTTACTGTCATTTTGCATTTTTCCAAAAAAAAAAAAAAAAAAAAAAAAATTGATCCCATAACTTCAATGTTGCACATGACCCAGTAGACTGGTGGTGAATTTGGAGTCAAAAAACTTTTGAATGTGAAACTTACATGCTACCCAAAGGTCAGCCCATGATAGCTGGTATAAACTACATTAACTCAACTAGTGGGCTGGAAACTATAAAGTATTCCGAGGACAGATCTCATGGGTTCATGCTGTGCTCCTCATGGATCTCAGCCCTTGAATCATCTTATCGTAAGTTTCTATATGGTGTTCAAGAGTATCTTGGGTCTTCTTTCTTTTATTTGCAACATAGATATAGTTCTGGGTTGCGACCATAATCAAACACAGACTATTGAATTCCGGCCAACCATGAAGGTTTCAACTCTGGTTGTTCTGAAATGAAGTAATAGTATTTCCTTGGTTGCACGAAATGAACTCATACACAGCCTGCAGGAGCACAAGATATCCCTTCAAAAAATGAGAAAGGCTTTTATCAACATCTTCTTCCAAGAGCTAAGTGCTATTGCACCAGCCAACTGTGTTGGAAGAGGGGGATAAACAATGGGTATGCTGAAAACAAGGCTCAGTAGGGGTGAGATGACGCAAGAATGATCCAGAAATGTAGCTGAAATCAAGGCAAGTTAACCAACCAATGTGCAGTTCTGGATTAGTGAAATAAGCACATGGCAACTTGAAGGAATTTCGATCCAATAGCCTAGTGGTATCAGAAATCAAAACCCTTTTTTTTAAAAACTCAAATTAATTCCCTGTAGAGTTAATATGGCTAGGACTCAAGATGCACTTCCTCTTGAGTCTGAACAACATTATCTGGATTGCTGTTACCATAAATAAAATAGGTCTGAAATAAAATTCAGCCACGACAAATGACATTTTGTGGTTCTATAATTATGATTTCAACCAATTCCACAACTTCCCAGAATGTGAAACAAAATTCCATTTGATATTATACATATAGAATAACTGAATAAACCAAATATCAGAAGCAGAATTTTTCACTCTTTCTGTTTTGCTATTACAGTCAAGCCATCATGACTGGAAAAACCAGATACTAAATAAATGAATGGTCATACTAAGGGTGCCTTCCTATGGCTTTTCCACAAAGTAGAGCATTTTTAGGAATATCATATTCATTAGCGGGGCTGTGAACTGGGTTGAAGACCCTGAGATAGAATTGCTGCCCAAGATATTGCCTTTCCCATACTGCAGACCTCATGTTCCACATGCCTTGGTTGTCCAAGGAAACCCATATAGTGGTCCAAGACCTGGGGTACACCTGCAAGAGAAAATGGATCCATGTTAGGAAAAGTATGGATCAAGAAAAAACAAGTGATCTGACATGAGACAGATCGGTGAAGCTCCTAAGAAAAAAAACATTACCATGAAATTTAAGACTATGTTTGGTTCTCGCAAAATTTGAGGAAAAATGTGAGGGAAAGAAAGTAAAGAGGAAACGTGGAAGGAAAATAAAAAATAAATTTAAAATTAATAAATTATTTTTATATGTTTCTTCAAACTCATTTCACTTCATTTCTTCCATTACATAAAGATTAAATAATTTTAAAATGTATAAATTTCTAACTAATTTTCATTATATTTAATTTTTTTAAAAAAAAATTATAGTGAAATCAAACATGAAAAAACCATTTTCCTTTGCATTTTTTTCTTTCCTTGGTACTTTCCAGGAACCAAACATAACCTAAAGGTGTGAATGACAAAGCTTTTTGTGCTTTATCAATGTCAAATCAGTTCTTACTAACCATATTACTCAAATATCAAATGTGAGGAATAAAGCATTCTAAGTTCTAATAGATGATAAAGGGTGTCAAACACTACCACAGTTCCTACAAGTGATGGAACAAAAAATATTTCCCAACCCAGATACAAAAGAAAAAAGAAAAGCATCATATTATTAGTCTTGGTTTAGCATACCTGAGCAGTGTGTCGAGTAAGAGCATCAATTAGATTATAGCTTTTTCTTGTGGCTGTTGTCCACTGTCCAAAACCATAACTGTTTTTATGACAATGACAAAAGTTAGAAACCAACCAACTAGCAAAAAACATAAGTTAGAAACAGAATTTGACAACTTACCCAACTACCCAAAAATCATAACCATCAAGATGCCAAGACTGAATGGTATTCTCATTGTTTTGGAAAACAACTTCAATGAAGTCATGGTGGTTGGCTGCCATGACAGAGGTTGACAGGAATGAGGAACCACCTGAGGGAAGGTCTTGAATAGAATTTACACTGAATACCCCAGGGATATTGAAATAATCAGCAAGCTTCAGAGGAGTATCGGCGTTAATGTAGGAGACCCCATTAACAGCATAGCGCTGCTTCCCATTTAGTCGAGGTGCTGAGTTCGCCAACACAATGGTCCTTGATGGTGTTATCTTTCCATAATGGAATGAGCCCTGAGGGTTGGGTCTGGCTGCACTTGCTGTCAAGTTCCACCTTCAAGAAAAACAGAGAGAAACAAGAAATCAGGATAGATCATTACAGACCAAGGTACTAACCATCCATTCATTTGATGGAAAACTAAATCAGGAAAGAAGTATGTCAATGAGGTGTGGTATCTAACATTTTTTTGGCAATGCTAATTGAAGTGGTGCCATGTTTGTTGAGCTTTATGGAATCATTGTTCATAATACTCCCCTTAATAGCACATGCAGCCTAAATCTCACATTATCCCTAACCTCATCCCCTCCATATCTCACTTTATTTTCTTGTGAATATTATAGTTTCCTCCTTTTTGCAAGTATGGAAAGTGAGATTCATCTAAAATCATCAGCATGCATTTTTTTCACCATATTATTCTACTAGTGATGATGGGCATATCAAAACTTTTGAGGGAAAAGAATGAGCAGAAATTTTGTGCCACAAAAGAAAATAGCCTTCTCCACTAGTAGAGCAGTTTAGTTGCACACCTGTAGGTTCTGGCTTGCTTCATAGACCAGTGTATTTGATAGGTAGGACCAGCAGGCACAGGCCCAGAAACTGGGGTGTGAGAATTCGTATAGTGTAACACTGCAGTTGCAGTGAGAATCTGCTTTGTAAACCTTGTGGATGCAACAATGTAGTAGTCTTTTGGGAGCTGATCTAAGGTAACTAAAACAGCAATGGATTGGCCCACATGCACGTCAAGAGAATCATATGTGTTCTGAAGAGTATGAGATCCCTCCACCTCAACTAGCTTCATTGTATGCCCCTGAATCCTAAAGTTTATTGAGGTTGATAGGCCCACGTTTGAGATCCTGAACATGTAAGTTTTACCTGGAAGGAAAACCAAGAGAAAATTGTTAGTAAAACACAATGTACTCTTGTATCAAAATTATTCAAAAAGCTCATAACATGGAAACTTCTAATCTTTTGAGGAATCAAAGAAAAAAACTCAAATGCTGAGAATAACCTTGATCACCACTGAAGGAAGAACTAGTCTGGCCATTTATAAGGACACCATCAGAGAAGGGAAGAGGTTTCCCTGAGTCCAGAGTTTGCTGTAATGTCTGCCAACATCAAAACACACAATGGAACAAATGAGAAGGATGATAAGAAGGTAGACTTATAACATAAGCATCTTTGTCCAAATTGCATCTAGCACAGAAATGTTTCTTTTTTGTGTGACAAAGTAGGAAGCCAACTAAGTTGACATACTTTCCCATTAAAGTGAAGAATAGTCAATTTGACCGACATTTTTAAAGGTGAACAGAAACAAACCGGGTACAGCAGCCCTTTCATATATAATTAGGATATTTTCAAATTGTAAATAATAAGAATGAACCACGGGAAGCTAGGATCTGGCCCGAGAACTGAGGTTTCTGGTCTTTGTCAGATTCATTAACATCCTATGGCATTTACAGAAATGCAAGAATAAGACAACCAACTCTTTACTAGCTAGATGCAAAACAAGTGGCAATGAGATTGGGACTTCAGCTTTAGAACATGAAGGCCAAGAATATCATACAAATAATTATTCTACAAATGTCAAACAAATGCACACTACATTGCCACTTTATGAGATAATCAGAAATGTTAAAAACATAAACTTCATAAGCAACAGAAAAAATATATGTAATTTTTCCTCACCTTATGGCTGGTCTTGTACCAATCACCAACAAGTAAAGTGAAATCTCCAGCAGGGTCTGGAAATGGGATTGGGATCCTAGGTCTTTCATAGACATTGATTGCTCCAAACCCTCCAGCAGCTTTATGGAAAAGGGTTGATGGGAAATATGTGAAAGTCCCAATCTGATCCTTAGTTTGGAACTTGTAGGTGTAGTTTGAGTTTGGGGGGATAGGACAATTGGTCCCCAATACTCCATCTTGCCATGAGTTCTTCCTCTGTTTAATTCCGTTCCTAGTTGCGACCAAGCAAGCTCTTGTTAGACCATGACATTTTTCAAGAATGCTGCTATCAGATAAACACATTTGAAGAAGACAAACGGCAATGCAGGTTTTCTGTGGTCAAATTTATCTTTCTTTTCTCCATGTGGATAATATTAATCCTCAATTAATCTTAAGATTTTTATTGTTTTGGACCAGAAAAGCAAAAACTTTCAACAAACACATACAGCGCAATACCCCTACTTAGCTTAACTTGCTTTTTCTTAAGATTCAAAATGTATTACCCTTTTCCTCATTTTCCTCACTACCAAATGGAGGATTGAATCACAAATTTGGGACACAAATGCAACTTTCAGAACAATCCCACTTATGCCCTTTTGCCATTCAATTAACATCAACACATAGCACAGGGCATTTTGCCATGGAAAACAGTGAAACATCAGAATTTTCCAAGTCAACACAAATAAAAACTAAAACAAACTAAGAACAAGCACATGAACTCAAGCCAAGAGTAAGTAGAAAATCAACTCACCAAGTCAAGAGAAAAGGCTGGTCAAGCTTATTAATCAGGTTGAGGATTATGTTGTCATTAGTCACAACCTCAAGAGCCGGACCAGGAAATTGACCATTGATGAGGATGACCTTCACAAATCCAACATCAACCCTTCAGAAAAACAAGAAAACTTTCTCACATTCAAAACCACCACAAAAATGGCTACATTACTAACCTGTTGGGGGACGCCCAGAGGAGAACTAGTTCCATAGGTGACAGTCCATGTGTAGTATTTATAAGGGTCCTCTCCATTCACCAAGAAAACACCCAACAACACACAGATCAGGTGGAGCAAAACCGCTTTTCTCATGATTCTATATCTGAAAAAGAATATCACACCCCCAAAATAAAAACCCAGAAAGGAAGAAACTAAATCTAGGAATGTGATATATACCACTGCTTATTCACTATATCTAGGGGGCTTAAATAATAGAAGTGCGGGAAAGAAGGCTCCCCCAGGTGCTTCTAGTTCTAGCAGTGTTTTGAGGAAAGTTTATATGTATATAAATATACATTTTGAGGGTGATCTGTACTTCTGTAGTGGGATTTTGATCGCATTTTCGGCGCAAGTCACGTCACGCGTTTTCTAGTAATGATGCAATGCTCCAAACCAACGCTAATCACACTCATTGGTGTAAGTGATCAAACCGTGGAGGTTGACAAACAATCCTACAATCTCGCTGTTGATTTATGCTTTAAATCCCTACCCTATCCTTCCAACTTGGCTTTATTGTAGTCCTTTTATCTTTTTATTTTTCTTTTGCTTTTGTTTTTGTTGCTTTTGATTTGGGTGGTTTGGATCTTTGAATTTAAGCAAGGTGTTGAAAGTTTGTAATGTGACACGGGATTCCATTCAGCTGATAACTGGTGCTGTATTTATTAGTCACCAGTTAATACTAATTGTATATATATGGATGGTGAATTTCCATGAAAGAATTGAATGTCGGTCAGACTTCACATGCATATCATAATTTTTTAAAAGGAGAAAATTGTGAATGGGATCAGGGAAACACTGCACTGCATACACCGTCAGTCTCTGAGGAAAAAGCAGAAAGCTAGCAGCCTCCTCGTGGTCACCATCAATTGAAATGTGTAACGTCTACAGTCCATTCTCCTCTCTTTGAAGCAAAGAGCATGGGGCTGCTTTTGCTTTCTTCATTGCTTTGTTTCTTTTTGTGGTCTGTCTTGTTTAAATTCCTCATTGAGACAATGACAATGATTAGTGATGGTCGTAATACAATTTATAAAAATTTATTGGACGGTGGTGGTGGTGGAGGTATATTGGCCATGAAAGCTGTAAAGAGGTCATAGTAAGACAATAGGTTGTGTTGAACCGACAATCATGTGCTCATATGGACCACCTGTCACTCCACTTCTTCCATCCCTAATCCTCTGCAAACTTAAAAATCATAGTCAACTTACAGAAATGGGCATTTTGGCCTCAAACAACCTCTCAAAATTCTCAAGCAAATGATATCAATAAGAACGTGGCTATGGGGTTTACTTGCATTATATCCAATATGATGATTCCTTGAGCAGCCAGCCCTAAGATTCTAAACGAGGATAGATATTGAAAAAAAAGAAAAAAAAAAACAAGGGGAAATTAACAAAGGGGGAAAAATGAAAATGTCTGCCAATCATGGGGCACCCATGTGAGCTGTTTGTTCATGGATTTGAACTATTGACTTGAGACATCGAGTGGGTGCCCACACGGTTTGCCACTCTCCAATGGCCACAAAAGACGCACCTTGTCATTTCAGCTTCTTTTATTTCCTTGAGGTTCGTTCGTGAGGTTTTTACAACTTACAAAGGGTAAATAGGAAATGTAAAAGACACCGACTAGAGGTAATGTATTTCGGAAATTTAAAAATACCTACCTAACTTATATTTAGATATTTAGAGAAATTTATGTTTTTTGAAAATTTAAAAAGATTTATCTAGATTTTAGGAATATTTATATATTTTGAAAATTTAAAAGACTTAGCTTGATTTTAGATGTATTTATATTTAAAAAAAAAAAAAAAAGATAAGTGAGATATTTTTTATCCCCTTTAACAATCCGCTATCTTTTATCTTATATCTTGTTATCGTTTCTACATGTTATCTAAAATTGAACAATCAAAATAGGAAAAAAAAAAATTGTATAGAACTTTAATTTGAAAAAGAGTTAGAAATAATAATATTTTTTGTATAATGACTTCTTTAAAATAAGGGTTAATAGTGCAGTAAATTATTTTATAAATCTTATATATTTTTCATTTTTTTTTAAATATTAAAATTTTTGAATTCTCTAAATTGGGTCAAGTAATTTTTTTTTTTTTTTTAAAGTTCTAATTTGTTACCTGAATATCATATCATCTATTTATTTTTTCACAAATGAATTTTATAGTCCAATTTATTATAATAACCCTTATCAACAAAGAATAAGTTAACCTTTCGATATAGTATTAATTGACCTTTTGATATACCATTAATCAAAATCCGTTCTACTCACTTGTAAATGGAACAATTTAGAGCTAGCTATATAATGCAAATCCAATTATTTGGGCACAGTATTATTGTGAGTAGATTAGAGTAAAATATTTATTTATAAAATGTTTTTAAATAAGAATTGATCATACAAAGTGCCATATGTTATTTTATCTTCACATTGAAAGTTTTAAATATTTGAAAGAGAGTGAATTAAGTTATTGAAAAAAAAAACTTATTTGTTAATTGACTTTTTATAAAGAAAAAAATAATGTCTCTGACTATATTTGATATTTCTTATTGAATTATTTTTGCTCATTGAAATGTCTAGTTTATCAAGTGATATCGGTAAGAGGAGATCAAGTCAAGAAGGGTGTTTTTATCGAAAACCACTTTAAACTTGATTTTATTTATTTGACTAAAGATTGAATATTATATTTAATTTTGGATTTGTTAGTTAATGACATTTATGTGTTTGGGTCTAGAGTTTTATATATGAATTGATTGCGATGTTCTTGCCTCCAACTTATACTTTTTTTGTATTTATTGAATATGTTCTATTAAAGAAGTGGTATTAGACGTATATTTTCAAATTTAAATAATATACTCAAATCTCATTTATTTATATGCTTATACCCAAGTTTCATTATTTGCATGCTTATATTTAGATTTTGATTCCTCGCATCATTGTTGAAGGATTAAGATCTTATCACACATATTAAATGGGAATTCACTAGATACCATCTCATTCTCCAACGTAAAATAAGGCTACTTATGTTGATGTCAAATTTCACTTGATGGTCACAGGAGAGGCATAATATTACATGAAAATTGGACTGAAAGGGAAATCAATTGGGGGTTGCAGCAAAATTATTACTACGAATTGAGAGGAGTGCCTTTACCTTCCAAAAATTAAGTTTGAAATGGGCAGTGGTTGCAGGCTTGCAGCTAAGAAGTAATGGTTTCATTATGATGTTTGGTGCCCAAACGGGGACAACATAAAAGAAAAGGACATCATGGAACCACTGGTGGTGGTCCACTTATCATATCTACCGACCTTTTTCTTCCTTTCAACGACCCCCAACCCTTCCCTTGTTTCCGGCAGGAAAAAGTAGAAATATCCATGGCTTCGGTTTTTTGCTTTGGTATAGCAATGTTTTAAAAACCCGTCGACCTGTCGCCTCTCCGGTTGGACTCATCCAACCGTTTGGCTCTTAAACCGGTGTTCAACCGTTCAAATCGTCGGCCTGTCGGAGTCAGTCGGACCAATGAGCGAGCTGGATAAGCTGCCTGGTTCCTAAAGAACCGGTCCAGGGTGGGTTGAACAAAATTTTACTGTGCTGCTCTAACCACGTAGCCCATTTGGATGACGGGCCCTCTGCCCAAGCCAGCTTGCAGTTCAGTTGTTGCACACATACAGCCTATGTATAATTTTGGGCCAAGGGACTTCAGCCACCGAAGCTAACCACTAAACCACCCATATCTTGAGTAAATATTGCTGAAACATAAATTAAATAACAATGACGACGTATCCATTTTTTTTTTTTTTTTAATTATTATTATATAAAAACTATTAAATAAATATAAATATTTATATTTCCATTGATTTTAATCATATAATGATAAATATAAATTAATTAATATAATAATTTTAAAAATTTTAAAATAATAAATTACATAAATATATAGATAAATTAAATATTACAAATTTTTTTATCTTAAATATATTTTTATATTTAAATATTATATTATTTTATTTAATAAAATTTAAAATATTCATACATTTTTATTTATCTTTATTATTTAATTTAACATATCAAATTTAAAAATTAAAATATTATTAAAATTTTCAATTATATATGTACATTCTTTATTTTTTAATTATTTTTTTAAAATTTTATATAATATATAAATTATATATTTATGAATTATGACATTATTATCAACGGTCTCTTCAATAAAATTGCTTCAATAAAACTGTTTCTTCTGTATTTATCTAGATTACATCAATAAAAAATATAGCATTTGTTCATCATTTCTTGAAGGGGTGGTTTCCAATTATTTTATACACGTTTTCAAAGGCGGTCGCCGACTAGCATGTGTCCACCGATGGCTAGAGACAAACAGCTGATTGCAGAGAAACCACGCAAATGAATACGATGTGCTGTTTGTGTGGTGTGACATGAGACTTGTGACTCGTGACTTGTAAGTGAGCTCTTCTTCTAGCGCTACGACTCCTGCATGGCTTCCACGTCTTGCCTTGGCTTTGCTACGTGTAGAACTCAAAACAACTCCCCCTCTCGTTCAGAGCTACCTCACCTTTGAAGCCAATTCACCCAAAATTTCAAACCATAAGTACTATACTAAAACTTCCAATCTGCCATTTTCAGTTTGATTTAATCTTCAGTATGTCTTCAACAGAGAAAAGTTCACAACCCATACTAGGTAAGCTCCATAGCGGTGAAGGTTTTCGCTCTGTCACTATTTATTTATTCTTTTATTTTTTTTGGGTGGCAGATTTAGCGAGAGATATATTGCTATGGAGGAGAAAGAAGATGAGCGTGATGGTGTTTTTCATATCAACAGCAACATGGGTATTGATGGAAGTCTACCAATTCAACTTCATCACCATCGTTTGTTGGGTGGGCATGGCGGTTGTTACTTCATTGTTCATATGGGGCAACATGTGCAGACTTCTTGGAAAGTAAGAGCCTTCCGTTTCATTAATTTATTTATTCATGAGTTTTTTTTTTTTTTTAGCGTAATTGACCTAGCATAGAGTTTTGATTCTGGTTGATTGGGTTTCAGAGAGCCCCCAAGCTTGTCCGGATTGGAAATCACAGAGCTATCAACCGCAGAGATGACAATTTTATTTAGAGAATCGATAGAAGAGGCGGTGCGATGGATGTTTCGCGTAGGAGCGGAGAGTGAGTGGTATGTTTTTGCTGGTTTAGTTGCTGGTCTCTGGATACTCTCCATGGTGGGAAGCTGCATGGATCTCCTAACGCTTGTTTACATAGGTACGTAACATGTAATTGATCTTAATTGATAAAAGGCGCTGCAGTTCAATCTCCTTGACATATTTGGTTTGTGATGGAGTTGCAGGTATTATGATGAGCATGACCATTCCTGTAATCTATGTAAAGTACGAGGACAAGATTAAAAGGTATGGGGAGAGGGTGAGGGTGCATTGGAGAAAACTTGTCGAGATTGTGGATGAGAGGCTGTTTAAGAACGTGAAGAACAAGTTATTTAAACACAAGGAGAAGAAGGAGACGGAGAAGGAGAAGAAGGTGGAGTAGTGGGTTGCCTTTTTCCAACCCAGTGAAGGCCTGCCTATATTCTTAGCAGTTCTTGTAAATTTGCAGTTTCAGTATTTTCTTGAATGCGTAACAAAATATGGTTGTAAATAGCAAGTTGTTTCAGCCTATAAAGGAGCATGATCCTTTTTACTTTCTTTGATTAAAAAAATTTACAGGGCAAGTAACAAGTGGATCCGTGGCGCAATGGTAGCGCGTCTGACTCCAGATCAGAAGGTTGCGTGTTCGATTCACGTCGGGTTCAATACCCACTTTTTGTTTGGCGGGTTTATAGGAATACAAATTCCAGTTTTGGGCGCGTGGGGTCTGGCTTCTAGAAAGTAACGGGGTTCACTGGTCCTTAGGCTGAAAACTTACACGAGGAAAAAATTCGAAAGAAGCAGCAACTAAATTAAACTCGGCGCGTGGGCTCTGGTTTCTGGAAAGTAACGGGGTTCACTGGTCCTTAAGCTGAAAAGTAAATGAGGAAAAAATTCAAGTGGAATCAGTCCATTCCAGTTTTTGGCGCGTGGGCCCTGGCTTCTGGAAATTAAGGGGGTCGCTGGTTCTTAAGCTGAAAAGTAAATGAGGAAAAAATTCAATTCGAATTTTGGCTTGAAGCAGCAACGAAATCAAGTGGAATCAGTCCATTCCAGTTTTTGGCGCGTGGGCCCTGGCTTCTGGAAATTACGGGGGTTCGCTGGTCCTTAAGCTGAAAAGTAAATGAGGAAAAAATTATAAGCAGCAACGAGATTTCAAAGGAATTCCACTTTTAGAACAAGTTATTTTTAAAAACATTTTTAAAAATTTGAAAAAAAAAATAATAATAAATTGTTTTTATAAATATTTTTATTTAAATTTTGTAAAAAAAAAATATGATTTTTATTTATATGATATAAATTAAATTTAATTTGAGTTTTATTAAAAATAAAAATAATTTTTAAAATTAATAATATTTTATTTTTAATAAATTTAAAAACAAACAAAGTTTAATTTTTTTAAGATATTAATAAGTTAAAATTTTCATTATATGCAAATTTTTAATCCTTAATTAAGGATTTGATGATATTCTAAAAGTTTTTATTTAACCTCAAAATTTTTTTATTTAATCTATAATTAATTAATCATGTTTCAAATTTTGAATTATTCTTAAAAATAAAAAAATTCATCAAAAAATTTAAAGCATTAATTATACCCATTAATTTTTATAATTATTATCCATATATTTTTTTATTTCAAATTATTTTTAAAAATTGTTCCCAAGAATAACAATGATATATTTTTATAAAGTTTTAAAACAAATTTGTTTTAAATCACATAATAAAATAATTTTTTAAGAAAAAAAAAACTCTAAAGATTTTTTTAAATGAAAATAAAAAATAACTTTAAATTATGCATATGAGAGTTTTTTAAAAAATAAAAATAAATATTTTAACATAAAAATAAAAAATTTATAATCATTTCAATCTTATATTTATAAATAAATTCAAACACATGAATTAGAATCATTAGGGTTCATCCGAATAGAAAAAAATATTCATTCTCCTTTTTTTTTTTTTTTTTTTTTTTTTTTTTCTGATGTACCATGACCTTAAGTGAAATCAGTCCTGTTTTGGAAAGTAACGGGGGTTGACTGGTCCATTGGAATTTTGCGAAGCAGCAACGAAATTAAGTGCAATCAGTCCATTCCAGTTTTGGGCGCGTGGGCTCTGGCTTCTGGAAAGTAAGGGGGTTGACTGGTCCCTAAGCTGAAAAGTAAACAAGGAAAAAATTCGAATTTTGCCTTGAAGCAAAGTGGAACGTTTTGGGCGCGTGAGCTCTGACTTCTGGAAAGTAACGGGGGTTGACTGGTCCGTGAGCTGAAAAGTAAATGAGGAAAAAAATTCGAACTTTGCCTTGAAGCAGCAACGAAATTAAGTGGAATCAGTCCATTTCAGCATGTGTAACTGAATATACAAGGGGAGACGCATGGAGGTATGGCAAGAGGAGAATTAGGGGAGGCAGCTCTACGAGCTGTGGTGGGGGGAGCTACTAATGGTCGTACTCAAACCCATCAAGAGCTCCAATCCACACTGGAGTCCATCATCCCAAAGATCAACAAAATTGATAGATTAAATCAACAGTTGGATAATTCTCAAAAGGGGGATATAATTAAGCTGAGGGTGGCATTGGAGAACGCCCAGATGAGGGCCGTCGGCTCTGGCTTTTGGAAAGTAACGGGGGTTGACTGGTCCATTGGAATTTTGCGAAGCAGCAACGAAATTAAGTGCAATCAGTCCATTCCAGTTTTGGGCCGTGGGCTCTGGCTTTTGGAAAGCAACGGGGGTTGGGCTGGTCATTGAGCTGAAAAGTAAATGTGGAAAAAACTCAACTTTGTGTCGAAGCAACAACGAAATTAAGTGGAATTAGTCCATTTTAGCATGTATAAATGAATATACCAGGGGAGAGACATGGAGGTTTCAGGTATGGCAGGAGGAGCATTCGAAATGAATACACAAATGGAGGCACGTGGAGTTATGGGAGGAGCAGGGGAGGCTGCTCTAGGAGCTGTGATGGGGGAGCTACTAAAGGCCGTACTGCGTGCAAAGGATAGGGTTGTGCGATTCAAACCCATGCTCCAAGAGCTCCAATCCACACTGGAGTCCATCATCCCAAAGATCACCGAAATTGACAGATTAAATCAACAGTTGGATAATTCTCAAAAGGGGGATATAATTAAGCTGAGGGTGGCGTTGGAGAAAGCCCAGATGCTCGTGGTGAAGTGTGAGGACGTCGGTTGCTGGAACTGCTGGAAAAAGAATCGTTACGCCAAAAAGCTTCAGAAATTGGATCATGCGCTTCTCAAATTGTGTCTGATTGAATTGCAGGTTGAGCAGTCAAGGGATGCCAAAATGATATTGGCTGAGGTTAGGCAAATGTATCAGAAATTGGATTCCTTGGACAGGAAAATGAACTGGAGAGCAATGACATGTACGACTATTCCAGCCACTTATTATTAACAAGATCCCCCTAGTCTATACCATATATAACGAAGTGTGCGATTGTATTATTTCAGATTTTCTGTTGTACTCATATTGGATTGCTATGGGATTGTATTATTTTAGATTTTCTATTGTTTTACTCGTTGGAGTGCTATTTTGTTCGCTTACAGTAAAAACACAATCAACTACTTCGAAATTATTCTTAGTAGTGTATAATCAGTAAGGGCAATAAGAAAATACTGCAATGGCATAGGTGAATCATCAGTAGTCTCCACAAGAACAGTTCCCATCCTCAAAACAATGAAACCAAATCGAATCCCTCACAATTATTTTTCTCTTATCAATCTTGGAGATGAACTTAATGGCAGTGTGGAGTCTGCACAAGTTCTTAAGTTCTTGAAAACCTTGGTCAACATTCCTGCTGGGGTAGAAATAATGCCAACTGCGACTGCAAGCTTTTCGCTGTGGTAGGAAAGGTTTTGTTCCTTCTGCTCCTCCTCCACATCATGCAACACAAAGTTCATGTCAGGAACTTACCCTTCTTCCTTCATCCTCTTTGCAAGCTTCCCCAGAAACTCATGGATTTCCTTGTGTAGGGAATTAAATTGAATTCCCAACCTGTGAGAAACAAAATTGAGAAAACACACGCCAAAAAAAAGAAAATTCAAAATTCCTTTTGTTTTCATCTTATGTGCTCTGTGATTTTTAACCCTCCTCTACTGTAGGCCGAAATTCCCAGATCCATCGAACTTGACCACGTCGAACTTCGCAGAAGAAATCCCAAACATCAAGTCCACCCTCGCTCTGATACCAATTGTAGTGCCTTGAACCTCCAAGGGATGCAACCGGAGAAGGCCCCCACAAATCAGTGTGTACTAGTTCCAATTTTTTAGCCTTCGGTGTCCTGCCAGTTTTCAAGAAGCTCACCTTTTTTTGCTTTCCTAAGATGCAACTTTCACACATGTCAAAATCAATGGACTTTAATTCTGGTAGTTTTCCTTTTGACAACAGCATCTTCATCCCTTTCTCACTCATGTGACCAAGTCTACGGTGCCATAAGCTTGTATCAGTACTTGTATCAGCAACTGCAATTGTGTCTCTTGGACATGAGGTCATATACAGAGTACCAGTCTTCTTTCCACGAGCCAATACCCTAGCTCCCTTTGTAACCTTCCAAGTACCACCAACAAATAGTATTGCATGTCCTTCATCATCAAGTTGTCCAACAGAAATCAGATTCCTCCTCAAGTCAGGAATATGTCGAACCTTCTCCAATAACCAAACAGACCCATTGGGCAGCAATATCCAGACGTCTCCCAGACCCACAACATCCAAGGCTGAACGATCAGCCAAATACACCTTGCCAAAATCACCTGCAACATAATTCTGTATGATTTCTCGGTGTGGAGTGGTATGAAACGAAGCTCCTGAATCCAAAACCCAATCATCAAGTGGACTGTCTACTGCAAGAAGTAATGCATCCTGTACCTCTTCTGTTACAGCATTAGCAGAATCATCTTCATTCTTCTTCTTATGACTTTTGCATTGCCTTTTAAAGTGACCTGTTTTCCCACAATTCCAGCATTGTACTTGTTGGCTTGACCTAGATTTGCTTCTGTTCCGATTATAATTTCTGGATTTTGATCTACCCAGGTTTGAATTTTTGTCATTACCTTTGTCTCTTGTTTCAAGGTTTAGGGCAGAACCAGATCCTGAGGTTTCGCCTGCATCTCTTCGGCGAATCTCCTCAGCCAGAATTAAATCTCGTATATCGTTGTACTTGAGCTTTTCCTTTCCCATAGAATTGCTCACTGCCATCCTCATTGCCTCCCAACTATTTGGCAAAGAAGCCAAGACGATCAGAGCACGAATCTCATCATCAAAATCAATTTCTACAGACGACAATTGATTTGTGATTGTATTAAATTCATTCAGATGTTGTGCTACTGATGCATTCTCTGCCATCTTCAAATTGAACAATTTCTTCATCAGATGCACCTTATTGTTTGCGGATGGCTTTTCATACATACTGGACAAAGCCTTCATCAGATCTGCTGTGGTCTTCTCCTTTACAACATTGTGTGCAACAGACCTAGACAGAGTTAACCTAATAACTCCCAGAACCTGTCTGTCAAGAAGCGCCCATTCTTCAGCCTTCATACTCTCAGGTTTTGTCTCCAAAAGAGGCAGATGCAATTTCCTCCCATAGAGATAATCTTCAATCTGCATCCTCCAATACGCAAAGTCTGTGCCATCAAATTTTTCTATTCCAGACGTCTTTCCTGCTTCCTCTGCCATTGTTCCCACTCAAACCTAACCCTAGGCTCTGATACCAGTTGTAGGGAATTAAATTGAATTCCCAACCTGTGAGAAACAAAATTGAGAAAACACACGCCAAAAAAAAGAAAATTCAAAATTCCTTTTGTTTTCATCTTATGTGCTCTGTGATCTTTAACCCTCCTCTATTGTAGGCTGAAATTCCCAGATCCATCGAACTTGACCACGTCGAACTTCGCAGAAGAAATCCCAAACATCAAGCCCACCCTCGCTCTGATACCAATTGTTGTGCCAGCGAAAGCTTTGATGCCAACAATATTAATTCAAGAACACAAAGATAAAACAATCACACATGCGGTACACGAGGTTTTAACGTGGTTCGGCCAATTATGCCTACGTCCACGGATGAGAGAGAATAATTCCACTATACAATAAAGAATATTACAGAGGACAGAAACAGATACAACTATTGGGTTCCCGAAACATCTCATGTTTCCCCACTCCTTGTATCCATACCCTACGAGCCATCTCGCTCCACCGGGTACCTCCCGTTCTTCCTCACATCTCTATCCACCTCGTATAATCTTTACAAGCCCATCTCCATCTCATGTTTTTTTTCCCCTCATGACCTAGAATATTTATAGAGATATTTCCAACACCCTTCCTTATTTTATAAGGAAATCTAATATTACAATAATATATTAACCTAGAAATATTCTATATAATATTCTTTACAAAAAAAGGAATCTATATTAATTAGGAATTTGGGACACTTCCTAACACCTTGGATCTTGGGTGGGATGTGTCTCCCACAAAGAACATATGGACCTCTCGCTTGATCTCAATCCAACTCAAACCTGGTTTCTTTACCACCCCTCTAGCATCCATTGCCTTCCTGACCCCACAAACCAGCTGTACGACTGTGTGGACTGATGTGGACTAATGGACTTACCAGCCTTCATCGTTACAGTTTTGAGCTCATGGGCTCTCGCTTTTGGAAACTGGTATATGAACAACTGTGTGGACTGATGGACTTACCAGGTTGGATCGTTACAATTTTGGCTTTTGCATGCAGCAAGGAAATTAAGACGATATTTCCGACACGAGAATGGGGAGTGGGAAGCAGGGCCGTAGCTGCTGAATCTTCTACTAGTACATAGACAACTGTGTGGGCTGATGTGGACTGATGGACTTACCAGCTTGTTGATCCTTACAAAGGACGATGCTGCCACACCGAGCCCGTCGTGGGAAAAGAAAATCAATGTATTATTTACGGAGCTTACCCTTTAGATTTTTTGAAAAAGGCTCTATTCCTAAGTTTACTTTCATTGTGTGGGTAAATGTGTTTGGTTCAAACCTCATTGAGGTTATTGGCTAAGAACCATGATACGTGCATCTTTTCTTTTTTTTCTCTCATATATTTATTTGGCTTGTATACTAAGTAATGATATATAAATAAATCAAGAATGATTTAAAGGAATTGAAATTTCACTTATAAATAGGACTACAATTCATATGAGAGATATTTCAATTCATCCTCTAGAAGAAGGTATTTTAATTCTTTAGCGTAAGTTATTTTTAAAAACACTCATCAAAAATTTAAAAATAATTTTTTTTGAATAAATTATTTAAAAAAAATATTTTTTATTTAAATTTTGTAAAAGAAATTGTAAATTCTATTGATATAATATAATCTAAATTTAATTTAAGTCTTATTAAAAATAAAAATAACTTTAAAATTATAAATAAATTAAAAAATAAATAAAATTTTAATGAAATATGAATAATAATATTATAATAAAATCATAAACTATATTTCTTTTTTTAAATATTAGCATCTTATTGAAGCATAATTGATTTATTTTGTTTAAAAATAAATAATAATAATAATTTAAAATTATTAATTATTAATACTATGTTATTTTAAATAAAATTTTCAAAATTATTAAACTTATTACTTTTAAAAAAAATTATTTCTCAAAAACAAAAATTAATCAATGTTATAAATTTGTTTTAAATCACATACTAAAATAATTTTTTAGTATTAAGCAAAAAAAACCCTAAAGGCTTTTTTAAATAAAAAAAAAATACTTTAAATTACGGATAAAATGAAAGTCTTTTTAAAAAATAAAAATAATATTTTACTATTAAAATAAAAACAAATAATCATTTCCACCTTAAATTCTTAAATAAATAAAGATATAAGGATTAAAATCACCAAACTCATTTATAAGGAATACCAATAAAACAAAACATATCATTCTCATTCGTATTGGGCACTCTCAGTGGAATCAGTCGACTCAAGTGGTTCATGGAAAGCAACGGGGGTAAGGCTGGTCCTTGAGCTGAAAAGTAAATGAGGAAAAAACTCGAAACTTTGCGTCGAAGCAGCAACGAAACTAAGTGGAATCAGTCCATTTTAGCATGAATAAATGAATATACCAGGGGTGAGACATGGAGGTATCAGGTATGGCAGGAGGAGAATTCGAAATGAATATACCAGGGGAGACACGTGGAGGTATGGGAGGAGGAGGGGAGGCTGTGATGGGGGAGCTACTAAAGGCCGTACTGCGTGCAAAGGATAGGGTTGTGCGATTCAAACCCATGCTCCAAGAGCTCCAATCCACACTGGAGTCCATCATCCCAAAGATGGACGAAATTGACAGATTAAATCAACAGTTGGATGATTCTCAAAAGGGGATATAATTAAGCTGAGGGTGGCGTTGAAGAAAGCCCAGATGCTCGTGGAGAAGTGTGAGGACGTCGCTTGCTGGAACTGCTGGAAAAAGAATCGTTACGCCAAAAAGCTTCAGAAATTGGATCATGCGCTTCTCAAATTGTGTCTGATTGAATTGCAGGTTGAGCAGTTAAGGGATGCCAGAATGATATTGGCTGAGGTTAGGCAAATGTATCAGAAATTGGATTCCTTGGACAGGAAAATGAACTGGAGAGTAATGACATGCACGACTATTTCAGCCACTTAGATATTAACAAGATCCCCCTAGTCCATACCATATATAACGAAGTGTGCGATTGTATTATTTTAGATTTTCTGTTGTTGTACTCGTTGGATTGCTATTTTGTTCGCTTACAGTAAAAAAACAATCAACTACTCAGCTACTTCGAAGTTATTCTTAGTACTGTATAATCAGTAAGGGCAATAAGAAAATACTGGAATGGCATAGGTGAATCATCAGTAGTTTCCACAAGAACAGTTCCCATCCTCAAAACAATGAAACCAATTCGAATCCCTCACAATTATTTTTCTCTAATCAATCTTGGCGATGAACTTAATGGCAGTGTGGAGTCTACACAAGTTCTTAAGTGCTTAAAAACATTGATCAACATTCCTGCTGGGGTAGAAATAATGCCAACTGCAACTGCAAGCTTTTCACTGTGGCAGGAAAGGTTTTGTTCCTTCTGCTCCTCCTCCACATCATGCAACACAAAGTTCATGAATGACTTGCCCAAAACTCAGCTCTCCCCAGAAGTACAGATGCTGAAACAGCACATGTGAGCCTCGTATTATCAACTGGTTCACTTGAAATAACCATCTTCTTGAAATACCACAAAGACTTCATCACTGCTGTCACCTTCATGCTCGGAACAGTCATCATCACTCTCTGGGCTGCCGTGATCAATGTAAGTATAGGCCAGAAAATAGTAAGTGGGTATATTCTTGACTACTTTAGCTGTCTGCTTGAAGCTAAAGACATAAGAGTGCACATATCCATCGGAGCATCTAGATAAAAAAAGCAACATTCAGGGGTCCGAAAATCCCACAAAGGAGTCAACTCCTTCGAAACTTCAGGTCCATAAGCCACATTAACAGCCAGGTACAAAGGTATGAATATCAGCAAGGGTATCTTTATCACTACGTCCACACCCAGAAAGTAGAACCGAACAGCTTTTAGAATCTCACCTTTGTCCATATTCTGAATCTCATTCTGAGTTTCTGATATTTCTTTCACAGCTGGGTCCTTCACCTAAAATCTTATCTGCTAATAACAATTGGCATGTAATTACTGGCCCTGAATTTATGATTTGGTGCTTCACAGAGTAGTTGTCAAAGATGCCTTCCATATGGGGGTCACTCAGTTCTCCTTTGTGCTGGTTTAGTCCCACAATATTGCCTCTACATTTCTGAGATCCACACAGGCATAGAGTGTAACATGATACACATTTAATTCCCTACTCAGAAATCCACCACGCCTATGAACATATTCAGCAGTGGGAATATTATAATTCTTCTTCAGAAACATCCATCATCACATTTTCGGCCAAGTATCTTGATACTTCAATTGATGACCACTCCTTTGACTGCTCAACAAGACAACACATAGGGACCAAAAGAAACCAAACAATACATATACCTCTGGAATCATATTTGCAGTTTTAACTAAAGGAAGAATCCCATCTATAAACCCAGAATTTAATGTTACCCAGCAGAGCCATGGCAAGAATAAGGACACCCACTTAGGTGATTTAGAGAGAATATGAATTGTTTTACCACTACCAGTTTGCATTTGGACCCCCGGAGTTGCATGGATGAATGCTGGATTTCCTGGAACAGTTCTCCCCTGTCAGCACCATCAAGGACCAGAGCTCTTTTAGCTGCGGCTTCTGTTTTCAAACTGATAATGGCTATCCCTCTGATCTTTCCACTCTCAGGAAACGTCACACAGTGGAGTATCCTCAACTTGCCTAATCAGAAATTCTTTCTTCCATGTTGCCGAGATACCCTTGGGAAGTACAACAAGAGGTCTGGCTTGGGAAGACTTAGCCAGGAAACTCTGCATGAAGCTGATGATCATGAAAGTTTTCCCAGACCTTGGAGTATGAGCCAGAATGCCACCCCCGGGATTTTCTGCCACCAAGTTGCTTAACAGAAACATGACTTGCCTATTCGTATGACGCACTTGCTGTTTTTGCAATGCAACCAATTGGATCACTCTCAGAAACTGTCTCAGGTTGCCAAATATTCTTCTACTGCTGATAGTAATCACCGGCAGACCCATCCCAATTTACAACTTGACTTTGATCACTAAGGCATTTCAATCCATAATTTGCAACTTGCTCATGGCTGGTATGACATTTGTTGGTGAAGAAATTACCTGACAAAACATTTCTAGTTTGATTTTACTGATCATTGTCCACAAACATTTCTAGGTTGCGTGTTCGATTCACGTCGGGTTCAATACCCATTTTTTGTTTGGCGCGTGGAGTCTGGCTTCTAGAAAGTAACGGGGTGCACTGGTCCTTAGGCTGAAAACTTACATGAGGAAAAAATTCGAAAGAAGCAGCAACGAAATTAAACTAGGGCGCGTGGGCTCTGGTTTCTGGAAAGTAACGGGTTCACTGGTCCTTAAGCTGAAAAGTAAATGAGGAAAAAATTCAATTCGAATTTTGCCTTGAAGCAGCAACGAAATCAAGTGGAATCAGTCCATTCCAGCTCTTGGCGCGTGGGCCCTGGCTTCTGGAAATTAACGGGGGTTCGCTGGTCCTTAAGCTGAAAAGTAAATGAGGAAAAGAATTTTGCCTTGAAGCAGCAACGAGATTTCAAAGGAATTCCACTTTTAGAACAAGTTATTTTTAAAAACACTTTTAAAAATTTTTTTATTTAAATTTTGTAAAAAAAATATATATAATTTTTATTTATATAATATAAATTAAATTTAATTCGAGTTTTATTAGAAATAAAAATAATTTTAAAAATTAATAATTATTAATAATATTTTATTTTAAATAAATTTAAAAACAAACAAAGTTTAATTTTTTAACATATAAATAAGTGAAAATTTTCATTATATGTAAATTTTTAATCCTTAATTAAGGATATGATATTCTGAAAGTTTTTATTTAACCTCAAAATTTTTTTATTTAATATATAATTAATTAATCATTTTTTAAATTTTGAATTATTCTTAAAAATGAAAAGATTCATTAAAAAATTTAAAACATTAATTATGCTCATTAGTTTTTATAATTATTATCTGTATATTTTTTAATTTCAAATTATTTTTAAAAATTATTAAACTTATTTTAAAAATTATTTCCCAAGAATAACAATGATACATTGGTATAAAGTTTTAAAATAAATTTGTTTTTAATCACATAATAAAATAATTGTTTAAGAAAAAAAAAACTGTAAAGATTTTTTTAAATGAAAATAAAGAATTACTTTAAATCATGCTTAAAAAATAAAAATAAATATTTTAACATAAAAATAAAAAATAAAAAAAATCATTTCAATCTTGTAATTCTAAATAAATTCAAACACATGAATTAGAATCATCACTTTGGAAGAAATGGGAAAAAAATATTCATTCTCATTTTTTTTTTTTTAATGTACCGAACATGACCTTAAGTGAAATCAGTCCTGTTTTGGGCGCGTGGGCTCTGGCTACTGGAAAGTAACGGGGGTTGACTGGTCCGTGAGCTGAAAAGTAAATGAGGAAAAAATTCGAACTTTGCCTTGAAGCAGCAACGAAATTAATTGGAATCAGTCCATTTCAGCATGTGTAACTGAATATACAAGGGGAGACGCATGGAGGTATGGCAAGAGGAGAATTAGGGGAGGCAGCTCTACGAGCTGTGGTGGGGGGAGCTACTAATGGTCGTACTCAAACCCATCAACAATTCCAATCCACATTGGAGTCCATCATCCCAAAGATCAACAAAATTGACAGATTAAATCAACAGTTGGATGACTCTCAAAAGGGGGATAAAATTAAGCTGAAGGTGGCGTTGGAGAACGCCCAGAGGCTCGTGAAGAAGTGTGGGGACGTGGCTTGCTGAAACTGCTGGAACAAGAACCGTTGCGCCAAAAAGATTCAGGAATTGGATTATGCGCTTCTCAGATTGTGTCAGAATGAATTGCAGGTTGAGCAGTCAAGGGATATCAAATTGATATTCGCTATGCGTTCCCACTGGCAAAAAAAACTGATTTTTGGAAAAGTTTGTTCAGTCTTCACTTATTTTTATTTTTATTTAAAAATGAAAAAAAGAAAAAAAGAAAAAAAAGGAAAACCACAAATGTGACCTCTCGAAGTGAAAAACAGAATTTGGGTCAGACAGAGAATTTATATTTTCTTGATTTTCATGACAACTATTGGTATCTGAGAGATCATCAAGAAAGCTCTCGTCATGATCTGAAAAGCAATTATCAGACTCAACTTGTGGCTATGCTTCAGGAGAGTTATCAAATTCTTGAGGACAGTTCTCAAGAGCCGAGATACTCCAATATTGAATCTGTGTTTCCTTCTCCATCTTGCTCTGTTGCTTTCACAACCATTTTCCAGAAAATCTCATCCCTATGAAATGATTTATCAACTTGGAGTTGGAAGGCCCTGTTGATGAGCTTGCCTCCCCTGATGCAATGGAAGCTTCTCCACCAGGAATGATTAAAGTTGAACTAGATGATGGAGACAAGTTCTGAGTTTCTAGCTCATCATCAGTGTTCCAATCGATGCTGTCACTCTCTTCTCCAGAAGTATTCCCGTCCACTTCGCAGAGCTGTCAAGTCTCTTCAGCTCTCCTGATGCATGCTACAGATGCAGTCTCAGTTTAAGAAGTGGATGAGCCTTTTTATGGGCCTGGACGTCAAACTTGTGGGGTTCGCTGCTGCAAATATACTACCCTGCGTGATGCACTTCTCATCAGAATATTTGACCACAAGAATTTCGAACAGTGAAGTTCCTGGAGATGCAGCAAATAAAACTCCAGAATTATCTGGAGTATTGTGAAGCCCAGACGCTTGTTTGGATGCCTCAGGATTTTCCTGCCAAAGCCCATTTGATGCATCAAAGAAATCATTAGAACCATCTAAAGCATTGTGAAATCCAGATGTATATTTGCCTCCATCAGAATTTTCCTGCCAATCATAGACAACTGATTCTCTCAGCTCCCCATCTTACTCATTTGGAACTGCCTCCCGGTGCAATGCTGTTAAGCATTTCTTTATAAACCCTATCACTGATGGTTTGCTCTGGATGTGTTTCTGCTGAATCATAGTTTTATGACAAAGTACTTCTGTCCATCATTCAGAACATGAGAAACCTCTTTTCCGCTTTCTTTTGCATGCATTACAGTCGAGTTGATGTGGAATTGAATCCTTGAGAAGACCATACTCATCTCCACAGGCAATATAAATCCTTTCGCCTACTCCCATCTTGTCAAATGCTGTAAATAAACCATTGGCAATGGATACTGAAGGTAAACCATACAAACTATCAGATTGAACTGGCATTTTCAACTGGTATATACCCAACTGTGCTTTCTGATTTCACAGAGTCACTGTAGGGAGAAGCTCTTTTCATTTTTAGAAGATACATGAAGCTCAGGTGTGGTTTGACTGCCATCAACCCAAAAGAATGCACTGGAATTTGAAACCCTGTGTTCTGACTGTCCTGCATGGATTAAATGTGCTTCTAGTGGTTCTGCCTTGTTGACAATTAATGCAACAGCTTTGCCATGAATCATCAATGAGGTTATAGAGTGAAGGAGCCCTGGTGTAGATTTCTTCATCCCGCTCGCATCTCAAGCTGAGAATGTGAATTTGAAACCTGAGGCCTACTCGCATGCCTCAAGCGGTTCTGGTAAAACCTTCTCCTTAAGAGGCTGAAACTTCTGATAGGCTTCATCATAGGAAAATAAAGTGGAGAGTGTTAAAGGATGATATGCATGTTGAACTCAAATCCTGTTGGATAGAGAGTCATTTTTTTTTCTTTTGAATGGCTACTTGAGCCATTTAGATATTAACAAGATCCCCCTAGTCCACTCCATACATAACAAAATGTGTGATCGTATTCTTTTAGATTTTCTGTTGTACTCATATTGGATTGCTATTTTGTTCACTTACAATAAAAACACAATCAACTACTTTGAAGTTATTCTTAATACTATATAATCAGTAAGGGCAATAAGAAAATACTGGAATGGCATAGGTTGAAATCAAATCACCAGTAGTCTCTACATGAACAGTTCCCATCCTCAAAACAATGAAACCGATTTGAATCCCTCACAATTATTTTTCTCTTGGCAATCTTGGAGATGAATTTAATGGCAGTGTGGCAGTCTACACAAGTTCTTAAATTCTTAAAAACCTTGATTAATGTTCCTGCTGGGGTAGAAATAATCCCAAATGCGACTGCAAGCTTTTCGCTGTGGTAGGAAAGGTTTTGTTCCTTCTGCTCCTCCTCCACATCATGCAACACAAAGTTCGTGTCAGGAACATACCCTTCTTCCTTCATCCTCTTTGAAAGCTTTCCCAGAAACTCATGTATTTCCTTGGATTTTGCATGGGATGTGTCTCCCACTAAGAACACATGAACCTCTCGCTTAATCTCAATCCAACTCAAACCTGGTTTCTTTACCACTCCTCTAGCATCCATCGCCTTCCTGACTTCTGCAACATCACCCCACAAACCAGCTGTAGCATAGATGTTGGCGAGAGTTGTATATGTAGCTGGGTTCTCAGGCTCTATCTCAAATAACGCTTCTGCTGCTCGTTTCGCAAGTTTAAGATTTCCATGAATTCTACAACCACCAAGCAAAGAAGCCCACAAAAACTTATCAGGCTTCATTGGCATTTTATCAATAATATCTTCTGCTTCTTGGAGTCGACCAGATCGGCTCAATAGATCAATGAGACAAGCATAGTGATCAGCAGTATGTGTTAGCCCATGTTTTTCCTTTATTGAGTGGAAATACTCGAGTCCTTTATCGACTAAGCCAGCATGAGTACAAGCAGAAAGAACCCCAACAAAGGTAATGTGATCAGGCTGAGTTCCTGATTTGAGTAGCAGCTCAAAGAACTGAAGAGCCTCATCAGGTTGACCATTCTGAGCATAACCACTAATCAGAGAAGTCCATGATACTAAATCTGGTCTTGGCATCCCATTGAAAACCCGTCTTGCATTCTTAATATTCCCACACTTTGTGTACATGTGAACAAGTGTACTAGCTGCAAATGAGGACGGGTCAAACCCAATTCTCATCATATGCCCATGAACCTGCTTACCCAATTCCTCTGCAGCATAATCTGCACATGCATTTAGAACCCCAGAAAAAGTGAACTGATTGGGCCATATCCCAGATTTCAATAAGTCCGAGAACAATGCAAATCCCTCTTCCCTTCTACCCTCCTTGAAGTATCTATCAATCATTGCCGTCCATGAAACAACATCTCGGTCAACAGTTTTATCAAAAATGTGTCGAGCTTCCCCTATACTCCCACACTTCCCATACATATCCGATAATGCGCTCCAAACCACGCCATCTAAATCCAACCCTATTCGCAGTATATGCCCATGAATCTCCTTCCCAAGATGCAGGGATTGAATGGCAGCAGAAGCAGCAAGAGCACTAGACATTGTAAATTTATTGCATTTAAAGTTCTCATGCCTTTGCATTGCTCTATACAACTCCAAAGCTTCTTCATGCCGGTCATGGCGAACATACCCAGATATCATTGCCGTCCAAGAAAAATTATCTCTTTCCGTCATTTGATCAAACAGTTTGCGAGCCTCCTGAAGCCGACCCGCTTTTGCATACCCAGAGATCATAATATTCCAAGAACACAAGTCTCTCTCAGCCATTTCATCAAATAGCCTTTTAGCATTAACAATGCTATTACATTTGATATACATATCGAGAATGCGGTTGGAGATGACAACCCCAGGAACAAAACCGGAGGTTTTGGTGTGGGCATGGACCTTCATGCCTTCATCAAGGGCTCGAAGCTGGAGGCAGAGCTGTAAGAGGGTGTAGTATGTTGCGGCAGAGGGTCGATCAACGTGGTCCAGTATCTGAATTGCCTCACGCAAACGCTTCTGTTCGCATAGAATGTCTATGGCTTCTTTGAAGTTGTTGTCTCTGCAGAGACGTTTTACAAGCTCATCTTTGGCACCTGATTTGAAGAAAGTATTGTGAATAGGAGGCTTACTCAACTGGGGCTGAGAAGTGGTAGAAGAAGAACAAATAGCCCTTCTGGGGCTGAAGAGTTTTAATAATTTCCCGACTTTATATACTTGCTCTGATTTCATCTCCAAAACACAGCAGACAGTGGGATCACATACACAACTAGGATTCAATATGTTTGTACACTGCAGCAGAGGCCCACTTCGTCTCTGGTGCAACAGGGATGGCGACGGGCGGGTGCGGACCGATTTTCCATCCCACTCGATTTTATAAATCTATTCGCATTCATTCCCATTCCCACTGATTCCCATTCACATTCCCATTTCCATTCCAACAAAAAATTTAAACAAAAGCGCAATTAGGTACGAAAATTTATACCATCTTCTCGTACCAATTCCATTTAATTTTTTAAAAAAATTAATTATATTAAAAATAAACATATCTTATGAATAAATATCAAACTTATTCTAACCTAATAAGACTTGAATTGCAAAAATTTAATATAAATAACATGTTTTTCTCTAAGTTGATGGTTATGAAAAAAAAATGGAAAGTCACTTTGAAAAAGCAATGGATATGTTATTTGAAAAATGGAGTATTTTCGGGATTTATATTAAATTTAATGATTTATAAACATTAGTTCAATGATACTTGAAATAATATTTATTTAGTTTTGTTATAAATTATTTATAAAATGATATGTAGTGTCACCATTACCAAGAAGTAGGGTAGGAAGGACCCCATTGCAACACTCCATGTTTTATAAGCCTCTTAATAACCTTAGAATATGTTTAGCAATAGATGTCTAAGTTCAAACAATGCAACATTATGGCATAGGAGTTCTATAAGAAGAACATAGATTTGTCCATGCAACCAAAGACAAGATGCACAAAGGGTCATGTTAAAAGGAGAGTGATTTAGAGCGTGTACTATTACATACCACGTGGCAATATTGTTATATCATAAGAATTGAACAAACAACCAATAGTAGGTACTTTCTCAAATCATTAAAAAAGACTCACAATTCTAGAAACAAGTTGTATTTGAAAGTCACGTGAATTGTCTTTTACTAAAGATAATCTAATAATACTATGTCAAGATAATATTGAATATATTATATATATCGAAAGAAAATATATTAAAGGTGGTCAAATCAAACACATTTCATCAAACTCATCTACAATAATCTAACAAATCTATACCAAAAGGCATCACCATCCATTGTATCGAAGCAGTTAAGACACAAAATTAAAATATAAAGATTTAAAAATTTTTAAGTTAATATATTAAAGAAAACATAATCATGATGTGGATGTAGTATATTATACTATTTTTTCTCCTTCTTTTACGCTGTGTCCCATTAAATGTTATTGAGAAGACTTTTAATGAGGTAGAACAAGTCATTGAAAGAATATTATACTATTTCTTCCTTATGAAAATATTTCTTACAAATATTTTCTAATCAGCCTTCAATGAGAAATATTTTAAAATGACCAACATTTAAAGGGGAGGGTTGTAAAGGTATTTAAAAATGTATGGATGTTACATTTTCCATATTGAACCTTTCATCCATATAACTTTTATCATCATGGTAAAAAGTATTTGTTTTAGCCATTATGATTGTGAACCTACAAATGAGGTCAAAGTTTAACTTTAAAGTTGATTTTGTCTGAATTTGTCTCTCAATTGTTCTCCTTATTTCTTTCCTTTTATAATAAAAATTAAATTATTTCGATATGAAAACTTAAAAAAGAATGAAAACTAGTTCCATTATTCCATATCTGCAACTTGGGTTGAACTGGCCCGTCTGGGCCTAAGACCGAGCCTGGTCCATGACAGGAGGCTGACAAGCAATGACAAACGGTAATAAAGAGCGGGAAGGGGATATCAAAACTTTCTTCCTCAATATGTAATTCTTCCCCTCCGTTAAAAAAACAGAATCCAATTCGGCCGACTGAGTCTTTCTGGCGAACAAGTGGAAACTTCTTCTCCACCTTTAAGAACTCTTCCTAACTGATCTACATTTGAGAATCTCCCAATGCCCATATCCCCATCCCTTAGGTTGCTGAACGAACCCAAAAGGAGATTTGAGTTTTGGATCGTTGTCTCCGGGGATCACTAGAAGTTGATCGGTTGCGTTGCAGGGCCGGGTTGGGTTTTGTTTCTGTTCAACACCTTGATTAATTTCTTTGTATTTTTCCTCCATATTCTCGGCAAGCAAGCTCCAGAGTTCTGATTTTGGGGGACTGAAAGCGCTTTTTGGGCTGAGGAGAGAGGATGGCTTTGGAACTTATTGGAGAGAAAGTCGTGGAAAAACTGATCGGAGAATTGATAAAAGCGATTATAGATGAGGGGAAAAAGGCAGCTGAGTTCCAGTCCATCTTTGATCGCCTCCAATCCACGCTCATCTCCATAGGTCCAACGATCCAAGAGATTGAAAGGTTAAACAAAGAGTCGGATCGTTCAAAGGAAACAGAGAAGTTGGTCCGAATGTTAAAAGAAGGGAAGGAGCTTATTCAAAAGTGCTCCAAGGTCACTTGGTGGCACTATCATAAGAAGGGGAAGTACAGCAAAAAACTTCTGGCGCTGGATGGGTCTCTTCTTCGTTTCTTTCAGGTGGATATGGCAGTGCAGGGTTTCAGGGACATCAAGGAGATTAAGTTGGGTCAGAGAGATCTATACCATTTCAAATTGGGTCCATGCCAGGCTCCTGATCCTCCTCCTCTTACAGTTGGACTGGATATACCCCTGCAAGAGTTGAAGATGCGGCTGTTTAGGGATGATGCATCGGTGATTGTGGTTTCAGCTCCCGGAGGATGTGGGAAGACCACCTTGGCTAAAATGCTTTGTCATGATCAAGAAGTTAAAGGTATATATCCAAAAGTAAATTTGATCCTGCCTTCTTAGTTTTAATATAGTAATTTATCGAACCAAAACAGAACATTCTGTCCAACTCTAATAATTACTTTGCTCAATTTTACTTAACTTTTTATAGAGGAAATCTCATTTATGTTGCTTGAACAGCAAATTTCGAGAACAACATCTTCTATTTTACCGTATCAAAAGCGTTCAACCTGAATGTCATTGTACAGAGCCTATTTCAACATAATGGTCCTGGCGTTCCAGTTTTTCGAAATGATGAAGATGCAGTCAACCAATTCAAACAACTACTGAAGCAAATATCACCAGCTCCTCTACTTCTGGTTCTAGATGATGTTTGGAGTGGATCAGAATCCCTTCTTGACAATTTTGTGTTTGAAAGACCAAAATACAAGATTCTGGTTACATCAAGATATGAATTTCCCAGATTTGGTTCTACCTATAAGTTGCCATTGTTGAAGGATGAAGATGCCATGACTCTTTTTCGTAGCTCAGCATTCCAGCAAGATGGGAGGTCTTATATGCCTGATGAAGACCTTGTGGAAAAGGTGATGATCGCAATCATTTGAGTGAAGATTAAGAACTGGGCCTTCAATTGGTTGTGCGCACTTCTGCATTACTTTCTGTGGTTTTTGCTTTCCCCCAAAATATACAACTAAATCCTTTTGGTGGCATTGAATTGCAGATTGTTGAAGGCTGCAAGGGATTTCCTCTGGCCCTCAGAGTCGTTGGTAGATCACTATGTGGCCAGCCTGCAGAGGCATGGGAAAGTAGAGTGCTGACATGGTCAAACGGCCAATCCATTTTCAGTTCAGATAGTGATCTACTTCTTTGCCTCCAAAGTAGCTTAGATGCCTTGGCTGACAAGGGTATACTGAAGGAGTGTTTTATGGACTTGGGCTCATTTCCTGAAGACCAAAAAATTCCTGCCACTGCTCTTATAGATATGTGGGAAGAACTGTACAAACTCCATACAGGTGGTGTCTTTGCCATTAATAACCTCCAAGAACTCTCCTTCCGGAATCTGCTTACTCTTGTAGATGCAAGGTACTTACACATGCTTCCTTTTTTTTGTCTTCTAAAAGGACTAAGGGCTTGTTTTCTAACTTCAAAAAAATATTTGATATTGAAAACAGTTTTTTGAAGATTTATTTTGAAAACAGGTTGTTTTTTAAAACAAGTTCAAGGTCTTTTCAGATGTTTTTAATATTCTGAGGAAAACATTATCGACTTTTTTTTATATTTGAGTTCTCAAACGCAATTATATTCTTAAAAATAAATGAATGGTCCTAGAAAGACTGTTTTTTGATAGCTGTCTTTGAAAATGTTACCAACCAGACCTAATTTTCTGTCATTTGTATTCTTTGTCTATTAATTAACTACAATTGCTACTAATAAAATGCTGTAACCTCCAAAATAATCCCTAGTAATAAAATTTCTATTCCACGAACACAAAATGGGGCCATGGATTTCTGTTATTGGCACAATATCTCCCTGAACAACCAAATTCTGCCTCTTCGCCAGGAAAGATGAAAGTGATGTTGATGGCTGCTACAATGACACCTATGTCATGCTGCATGATCTTCTCAGAGAGCTAGCTATTTATCAAAGCAGCCAGGAACCCATAGAACAGAGGAAAAGACTAATTGTGGACTTATCTGGAGGCAGAGTTCCTAACTGGTGGACACAGGACAACCAACAACACTTTGGGGCTCGCCTTTTGTCTATCTCCACAGGTTGGCCCTCTTTCTCCCTTTCTTTAAATATGATCTAGTGCATAATATATGGTACCTTGCCTTCTGACACCTTCTAGTATATATGCTTTTGCAGATGAACTGTTCTCCTCAAGCTGGTGCAACATACAAACACCTGAAGTGGAGGTCCTAATACTGAACTTCCAGTCAAAGGAAAACTACACATTACCAGAGTTCATGAAGCAAATGGAGAAACTGAAGGTTCTAGTACTAACAAATAATGGCCCCAGCCCTGCCCAACTGATTAATTTTTCAGTGCTGGGCTCTTTACCCAGTCTAAAGCGAATCAGGTTGGAGCAGGTTCGAATTCCTCCCCTTTGCAACACCACAGCAGAATTCAAGAACTTGGAGAAAATATCCTTGGTTATGTGTAAAATCAGTGAGTCTCTCAGCAACCGTAGCATTCAGATTTCAAACATGTTTCCAAATCTTGTGGAGCTCAATATTGATTACTGCAATGACTTGGTGGAATTACTTGAGGGGCTTTGTGATTTAGTGGAACTAAAGAAGCTTAGCATCAGCAACTGTCCAAAGCTATCTGCTCTACCCGAAGGAATAGGGAAGCTGGGAAATTTGGACGTGCTAAGGCTCCGAGACTGCGTGAAACTGTCAGGATTGCCGGACTCAATTGGAAGGCTCCGTAAGTTGAGCATACTTGATATTAGCGGTTGTCTGAAAATAAAGGAAATACCAAAACAAATGGGAGAGTTATGTAATTTGAGGAAGATCCACATGAGAGAGTGCTCGAGTTTGTGCAAGAGCAAGTTGCCGGAATCAGTGATGAATCTGGTGGGTTTGAAGAAGGTAATCTGCGACACGGAAACAGCCAAGCTGTGGGAACCTTTTGAGAAGCATCTCAAGAACTTGAGGATATCAGTGCCTGAAGAGAATATCAACTTGAACTGGCTTTGAAGTCTTTCAATATATTTAATGCATATTAATTTCTTTTCACATCCAAAATCAACTTAACTTGATACCTATATTATGCTCATTACCCCATTTACAGTCATAAAATTATTGAAAGAGTGGTAAATTTGTCTAAAAAATATTATCTTCTTGATTAAATATTAAATAAAAATTAGCTTAAATATATATACACGTTTACCTTATTTCTGTAATAATATGAAAAATAATAAACATCATATGTCTAATTTACAAGCTAGAAAAAAAAAAAGAATAAAAATATTTTATAAGGTGTTTAATTTTTTTTTTAATATATGTGAAAAATAATGTACAACATGTTTATTATTTTATAAGTGAGAAACAAAAAAAATAAAAATATTTATAATATATTCTATACGTTTTTTTTTTTAAAAGAATAAATTTGATGAAATAATAATATTTTAAGAGGTGTTTAAAAATTGTTTAATGTATGATAAATAAATTAAGTTTGAAATAAAAAAATAATATTAATTAATTTTGAAAAACATAATAATATTTATTATATATTATGAGAGTTTCCAAAGTATTTAAAAATAATTTTTTAAAGTATTTAAAAAATATTTATTATATATTATATAAATTTGAAAGAAAGAATAATATTTGGTAAAGTGTTTTAAAAATATTTTATTTCTAAATACTTTAGGTAATAATCATTTTTAACCATTTATCTCCAATATTCATGGAGAAAAATGATTGGGAGATCATTCAATTTGGTCCACTAATAAAATAGGTGAGAGAAGTGTGAGGTGAACAGAGAGAGAGTAAAAAAAGAATGTGAGAGGTGATGGTATCCTATTAGCTTTTTTATTTAATAACAATGGTATTTTAGAAATTTTGGAAAAATAAGATCATTCATCTCAATTTCTACTTTACCATTAGGTTTTGAGTATTATTAGGGTTTTGAGTTGAAATATAGGTGATACGGGGACTTGGGACCAATTGTCAAGCCCAACCAATCTCAAAACACAATTCTCAAAAAAAAAAAAAAAAAAGTACTAACAAGGTTTTTAATTTTCATTTTTAAAAATAGTTTTCATTTTTTAATTAAAGGTATTTTAAAAAAGAGACAACATAGAAAATAAAAATTATTTTTTAAAAAAACAAATAAAATGAAAACTAGAAAAATAATTTTAAACTAACCTCGAACATAATCTATATAATTTTTAACTACTTGTTTTTATCTAAAATGAGTAAATATACCCTTCAATCTATTTATATAAGAAAAATTCAATCTTTATTATACTATGTACCAATATAATCTGCTTCTAAAATTAGGTAATACAAAAACATTTTAATTGGATATTTAAAACAAAAACTCTTCATCCACCCTCTTTCTTTCTTTTTCTTTTTCTTATTTTGATAAATTTTTAATTAATTCAAATCATTAAAAAAAAATTCTTAGTTCATATAACTTATTACCAAAAGTCATGTTCAAAAAATTAATAAAATAAGGAAGGAGATTAAAAGACAATTTAAACTTTTTATTTTACAATAGTAAAAAAGAATAAACTTTAAAATGTTTTTTAGTACAAAAGAAAAAAAAATTGTGAATATATTTAATTTAAATAGTATTTTAATCATTAAATCATTTACTTTTAAAATATGAAAGATAGTTTTTATTCATTTAAATTAACATATTTTTTTAGAAAGTATTTTTCAAAATAGTTTTTGAATCATTAATATAATTTTTGTTTATTTATAATTTAAAAATAGAAAATAATATTGATTTTTAATTATTTATAAAAGAGTTTAAAAAAAATAAAAAATAAAAAATCTAAAAAAGGTTAAATAAGAGAGAATTTGCTTGAGGTGGTATGTGAAGAGCGAGAGATAAAGAAAAAGGGGAGAATTACCCACTAGGCTGGGCTTGATGGAATAATTACTAAGAAGGCTCACTCATCTCAAGGATTTTTAGAGAACAATTTTACCCTTTAATATATTTTCTATATTATTTATAAATAAATTTGAGACTGTCAATAATATGGGCCCATACATGATGATAAGTACAGGTAATCAATAGTACATTTCTCAAGCCCGAAAAAAATTGTTATTCACTTTTGAACAATCAAGTGATTGTTTAAAAAATTATTATGTTTTCTTTTTATTTTTCAAAAAAAATTGAGATTTTTTAAAGAACCTTGTAAAAGAAAATAATTTTCAATATCTTATAAACAAAAACCATATCCTAAGGTTATTATATCGTTTTATATATGGAATATACAATTAAAAACTTTGTTACCATAATAGAATGAATAATTATTTTTTACGACCACTCATCAATTAAATAATATATAAATATTCAATTGAGTAACACACAACTATTAAATGTAATAACTCACAATTATTCATTGGTATTAAACAAAAATAAATTAAATTATGTTGTAATATATTGTAATGATAGTGTATTTGTATTATAAGTATAATGTATTTACGTTGTACCTATATTTTATTACAAAAGTAATAATTCTAAAAGTGTTTATTCATACCCTATTGATATTAACACATCGTATCAATATATTAACAACATACCTCCGGTGTATTGAAATTATTTAATAATTTATATATATATATATATATATATATATATATAAATTACGAGCCTGGTGAATTCAAATTAGTATTTCATTTGGTTTTAGAAATTATTTATAATATAAGTATATTGTGAAATATGGTATGATCATGCAAAATTATCATTTTTATAAAAAATTTCAAAATTTTCCTAATTATAACATATTTTTGTTGTAATGTAATTGTATTTATATTGTAATTATAATATATTTTTGTTGTAATTGTATTTTATTGAGAAGACTTTTAATGAGGTAGAACAAGTCATTGAAAGAATAATATACTATTTCTTCTTTATGAAAATATTTCTTACAAATGTTTTCTAATAAGCTTTCAATGAGACATATTTTAAAATGACCGACATTTAAAGGGGAGGGTTGTAAAGGTATTTAAAAATGTATGGATGTTACATTTTCCATATTGAACCTTTCATCCATATAACTTTCATCATCATGGTCAAAAGTATTTGTTTTAGCCATTATGATTGTGAACCTACAAATGAGGTCAAAGTTTAACTTTAAAGTTGATTTTGTCTGAATTTGTCTCTCAATTGTTCTCCTTATTTCTTCCTTTTATAATAAAAAATAAATTATTTCGATATAAAAACTTAAAAAAGAATGAAAACTAGTTCCATTATTCCATATCTGCAACTTGGGTTGAACTGGCCCGTCTGGGCCTACGACCGAGCCTGGTCCATGACAGGGGCTGACAAGAAATGACCAACGGTAATAAAGAGCGGGAAGGGGATATCAAAACTTTCTTCCTCAATAAGCAATTCTTCCCCAACGTTAAAAAAATAGAATCCGATTCGGTCAACTGAGTCTTTCGGGCGAACAAGTGGAAACTTCTTCTCCACCATTAAGAACTCTTCCTCACTGATTTACATTTGAGAATCTACCAATGCCCATATCCCCATCCCCCTTAGGTTGCTGAACAAATCCAAAAGGAGATTTGAGTTTTGGATCGTTGTCTCCGGGGATCACTAGAAGTTGATCGGTTGCGTTGCAGGGCCGGGTTGGGTTTTTTTCTGTTCAACATCTTGATTAATTTCTTTGTATTTTTCCTCCATATTCTCGGCAAGCAAGCTCCAGAGTTCTGATTTTGGGGGACTGAAAGCGCTTTTTGGGCTGAGGAGAGAGGATGGCTTTGGAACTTATTGGAGGGACAGTCGTGGAAACACTGATCGGAGAATTGATAAAAGCGATTTTAGATGAGGGGAAAAAGGCAGCTGAGTTCCAGTCCGTCTTCGATCGCCTCCAATCCACGCTCATCTCCATAGGTCCAACGATCCAAGAGATTGAAAGGTTAAACAAAGAGTCGGATCGTTCAAAGGAAACAGAGCAGTTGGTCCGAATGTTAAAAGAAGGGAAGGAGCTTATTCAAAAGTGCTCCAAGGTCACTTGGTGGCACTATCATAAGAAGTGGAAGTACAGCAATAAACTTCTGGACCTGGATGAGTCTCTTCTTCGTTTCTTTCAGGTGGATATGGCAGTGCAGGGATTCAGGGACATCAAGGAGATTAGGTTGGGTCAGAGAGATCCATACCATTTCAAATTGGGTCCATGCCAGGCTCCTGATCCTCCTTCTCTTACAGTTGGACTGGATATACCCCTGCAAGAGTTGAAGATGCGGCTGTTTAGGGATGATGCATCGGTGATTGTGGTTTCAGCTCCCGGAGGATGTGGGAAGACCACCTTGGCTAAAATGCTTTGTCATGATCATCAAGTTAAAGGTATATATCCAAAAGTGAATTTGATCCTGCCTTCTTAGTTTTTATATAGTAATTTATCGAACCAAAACAGAACATTCTGTCCAACTCTAATAATTACTTTGCTCAATTTTACTTAAACTTTTTATAGAGGAAATCTCATTTATGTTGCTTGAACAGAAAATTTCAAGAACAACATCTTCTATGTTACCGTATCAAAAGCGTTCAACCTGAATGCCATTGTACAGAGTCTATTTCAACATAATGGTCATGGGGTTCCAGATTTTCAAAATGATGAAGATGCAGTCAACCAATTGGAACAACTACTGAAGCAAATAGCACCAGCTCCTACACTTCTGGTTCTAGATGATGTTTGGAGTGGATCAGAATCCCTTCTTGACAATTTTGTGTTTGAAATGCCAAAATACAAGATTCTGGTTACATCAAGATTTGAATTTCCAAGATTTGGTTCTACCTATAAGTTGCCATTGTTGAAGGATGAAGATGCCATGACTCTTTTTCGTAGCTCAGCATTCCAGCAAGATGGGAGGTCTTATATGCCTGATGAAGACCTCGTGGAAAAGGTGATGATCGCAATCATTTGAGTGAAGATTAAGAACTGGGCCTTCAATTGGTTGTGCGCAATTCTGCATTACTTTCTGTGGTTTTTGCTTTCCCCCAAAATATACAACTAAATCCTTTTGGTGGCATTGAATTGCAGATTGTTGAAGGCTGCAAGGGATTTCCTCTGGCCCTCAGAGTCGTTGGTAGATCACTATGTGGCCAGCCTGCAGAGGCATGGGAAAGTAGAGTGCTGACATGGTCAAACGGCCAATCCATTTTCAGTTCAGATAGTGATCTACTTCTTTGCCTCCAAAGTAGCTTAGATGCCTTGGCTGACAAGGGTATACTGAAGGAGTGTTTTATGGACTTGGGCTCATTTCCTGAAGACCAAAAAATTCCTGCCACTGCTCTTATAGATATGTGGGAAGAACTGTACAAACTCCATACAGGTGGTGTCTTTGCCATTAATAACCTCCAAGAACTCTCCTTTCGGAATCTGCTTACTCTTGTAGATGCAAGGTACTTACACATGCTTCCTTTTTTTTGTCTTCTAAAAGGACTAAGGGCTTGTTTTCTAACTTCAAAAAAATATTTGATAATGAAAACAGTTTTTTGAAGATTTATTTTGAAAACAGGTTGTTTTTTAAAACAAGTTCAAGGTCTTTTCAGATGTTTTTAATATTTTTAGGAAAACATTATCGACTTTTTTTTATATTTGAGTGCTCAAACGCAATTATATTCTTAAAAATAAATGAATGGTCCTAGAAAGCCTATTTTTTGATAGCTGTCTTTGAAAATGTTACCAACCAGACCTAATTTTCTGTCATTCGTATTCTTTGTCAATTAATTAACTACAATTGCTACTAATAAAATGCGGTAACCTCCAAAATAATCCCTAGTAATAAAATTTCTATGCCACGAACACAAAATGGGGCCATGGATTTCTCTTATTGGCACAATATCTCCCTGAACAACCAAATTCTGCCTCTTCGCCAGGAAAGATGAAAGTGATGTTGATGGCTGCTACAATGACACCTATGTCATGCTGCATGATCTTCTCAGAGAGCTAGCTATTTATCAAAGCAGTCAGGAACCCATAGAACAGAGGAAAAGACTAATTGTGGACTTATCTGGAGGCAAAGTTCCTAACTGGTGGACACAGGCAAACCAACAACACTTCGGGGCTCGCCTTTTGTCTATCTCCACAGGTTGGCTCTCTTTCTCCCTTTCTTTAAATATGATCTAGTGCATAATATATGGTACCTTGCCTTCTGACACCTTCTAGTATATATGCTTTGCAGATGAACTGTTCTCCTCAAGCTGGTGCAACATACAAACACCTGAAGTGGAGGCCCTAATACTGAACTTCCAGTCAAAGGAAAACTACACATTACCAGAGTTCATGAAGCAAATGGAGAAACTGAAGGTTCTAGTACTAACAAATAATGGCCCCAGCCCTGCCCAACTGATTAATTTTTCAGTTCTGGGCTCTTTACCCAGTCTAAAGCGAATCAGGTTGGAGCAGGTTCGAATTCCTCCCCTTTGCAACACCACAGCAGAATTCAAGAACTTGGAGAAAATATCCTTGGTTATGTGTAAAATCAGTGAGGCTCTCAGCAACCGTAGCATTCAGATTTCAAACCTGTTTCCAAATCTTGTAGAGCTCAATATTGATTACTGCAATGACTTGGTGGAATTACTTGAGGGGCTTTGTGATTTAGTGGAACTAAAGAAGCTTAGCATCAGCAACTGTCCAAAGCTATCTGCTTTACCCAAAGGAATAGGGAAGCTGGGAAATCTGGACGTGCTAAGGCTCCGAGACTGCGTGAAACTGTCAGGATTGCCGGACTCAATTGGAAGGCTCCGTAAGTTGAGCATACTTGATATTAGCGGTTGTCTGCAAATAAAGGAAATACCAAAACAAATGGGAGAGTTATGTAATTTGAGAAAGATCCACATGAGAGAGTGCTGGAGTTTGTGCAAGAGCGAGTTGCCGGCATCAGTGATGAATCTGGTGGGTTTGAAGAAGGTAATCTGCGACACAGAAACAGCCAAGCTGTGGGAACCTTTTGAGTACCATCTCAAGAACTTGAGGATATCAGTGCCTGAAGAGAATATCAACTTGAACTGGCTTTGAAGTCTTTCATTTCTGCGTCTCCAAAGTGGTGCAAGTACTGCTGTTTTCCATTCCATGCTCTCTTGCTCTTCCTGTGAAACATGTAACATTATAGAATGCGCCTTTTAGCGTAATCCAAAATCCTTTTTTTTATTTTATATATATATATATATATATTAGAACTCCACCTATCATACCTGGAGAATTGAAGAGTGATTCTTTTATTCATATACAGATATATAGATCGGAGAATTGAAGAGTGTATCATATGTGCCGTACAATTAATTTCATGAGTATGCATGAACTTGCACGTAAAAATTAAAAGGCGTCTCCTTATTTGCAGATGCGAATCTTTAACCCACCATTTCTATATCTGTTTGCCTGCTGAGACACCCTTGGAAAAGGAAAGGAAATGAAGGAAATTTGATTTGGAATCTTCGCGGTTCGGGTTTGTCTTGCTTATAAATGAGACTTTGATTTATTTCTAATAAAATATATTTTGATTCCTTCTCTGATATAATTTTATTTTAAATCACGTTTAAAAGAATACAAAATAAAATTTTTTTTGAATAATTTAATTTTTACTTTGATTTTGTTAAAAAAAATGTAAATTCAATTTATATAATAAATTAAATTAAATTTAAGTTTTATTAAAAATAAAAATAATTTTTTAATTATAAATAAATTTAAAAATAAATATTTTTTTAATAAAATATGAATAATAATATTAAAATAAAATCATAAACTATATATATATATTATAATATTTATAAAAAATATAGATATTAACGACCTTACAAAAATATAAATTGAATTATTATAAAAATATTAAATTAAAAATTAATTCCATCTCCTATTTATTCCTATTTTGGATTGTTTCGAGAATGAGAATAGTAGAATAAAATAATTTATCATTATAAAAAAAAAAATCCTACTCTCCCCAAGATACTGATTTTATACTATTTTTCATCGACCTCATCTAGTTTTGGTCTTATTCCCACATACCAAACATATCTTTTTGGTAGGTGGATACAAGAAATGGAAATGTATATTTTATTTTAATTCATATTTCTCTTTTAAAGAACTTAAGATTGAAATACTTATTTATTTTTATTTCAATGTTTGATAATAATCAAAATGAAAATAGAAAAGAAAATTGATTGATGATAATACCTTTCAATATAATTTAAAATAATTTTTTTTTTAAATAACAATTTTTTTCTTGGCTAAATAATATGAATAAAAAAATTGCTTAACAAATAAAAATTAGTCATATAACTCTAATATGCATATATTCAATTATTCTTTTGTCCAAAATTTTTAATTGTCGTAGACGCTATATTATTATGTTTTATAAAAAAGTGAAAAAAAAGAAAAAAGAAAAAAATATTTATTAGAACACTCAAATTCTTAAAGCTAGCAAATTTTACTTATTTTTTATTTGGAACCCAAGGAATAAAAGAATACTAACTTTATTTTAATTTTCAATTAAATCTACAATTAAAATATTCACTAAATTTAAAGCAAAACTAGAAAAACAATTAAAATTTCATAAAAAATTAGTCAAATAGAAGATCAACTTAAAGTTTCTATCAATTCAACTTAAAAGAATAACCAACCATGGATGTAACATGGAAATTCACGAAGTAGTTTCACCCATTCAACCTTGGTTGCAAAAGTCATTTTCAATCGAAATTGGTAAGAGAGGCAAGTCAATGCAAGTAATTTATGACCAAATCTTTACATAGAAAATGCTTAAATGAATTTTCTAGTCATATGTCTCATATAAAATGAAGTAAACCATATGCTCAAATGTGTAAATAGTATAATAATGAATATTTTGACTGACTTTTGTTCTATTGAATCCTTCAAAGTACTCGTCTATCAATACACCTCAAGCTTAACTCTTTACAAAACAATGTTAAATTATCAATTAATACAATGTTCTTGATTAAAATGATGACTTAAATTGATCATTATTTATAACTTAAATTAGTTTAACAAATATTATAGAAATGTTGGAATTGTCGTAGAAGTTGTGTTCAAATTGTTGACAATTAAATTACATATTTTTGATAAAATAGTGTAAAAGTCTTAATCTTCTAGTCCAATTGACTTTGAATAAAAAAAAGTTGAATTTGGAAAAGACAAGGGTTAGGTATATTTGGTAATTATTTTCAAAAATAATTTTTTGTTTTTAAGAACATAAAATATGATCTTTTTAGATAATATCTTTTAATTGTTTTATATTATTTTTACTAGAGTTGTTTTAAAGAATAATTATTTAAACATGTGGGATGATTAAAAATAAAATACTAGATATAAAAATTATTTTAAAACATATTTTAAAATATTTTAGGTTTCTGACTTTTGTTTTACAAAATATTATAAAATAATTTTTAAAAACTATTCTAAAAATTGTTTTTCAAAAAATTTTTTGAAAACAATTACCAAATAGGTCTTTTTTGCACTTGCCATTGTATTTCCTACCAAGTTTGCCTTATTCCTCTTGGCCTTCTCCACTATTTCTTCGTATTTACAATGTTTTTTTTTATAAAAAAATTAAATTAAATTTCAAATAAATTTTAATAAACGCTAATATTTAAAGATAAAGAATTGAATTATTAAGTTGTTTGTTTGAATACTTTTTATTTTTTATTTAAAAAAATATAAAATGATAATAGCTTTATATAAAAGTGGAGAAATTTTGACTTGACTAAAAAAACAAATAATTTCAAAATCTGTTTAAGACTTATAATGTTCTACATAGATTTTACAATTTTTACTTTTATAACAAAAAAATGGAATTTTTTATTTTAAAAATAAAAAATAATAGTACTTTCTATATAAAATAGAGGAATTTTTAGAAACTTAAAAGATTAAAAAATTCAAGCTATTGAATTTTTTTTATTATATTAAATTTTAAGGTTTGAAAAGGTAATTTTTAAATGTATATGGTAAGTTTTGTATAAAAATTCTCTCTTTTTATTTAACAATTTTTATTCTAAAAATAAAAATAAAAAGTAAAAAATAAGACTTTATTTGAGAAATGTTTTTAAAACTGTTCTAAAAAATAAATTTTGATAACTGGTTTTGAAAGCTGTTATAATTTTAACTTATTTATTATATTTTTAAATATATTTTAAAGATAATTTTTATTCATAGTATTTTATTTTTAATTATTTTTTATATTTATATAATTATTTTAAAAATAATTTTTTAAAAATAAATAAAAACAGTTAAAAGATATTTTATCAAAACATCATATTTTCTTTTCCGCTATCAAATATATTTTTTTATATTTTTTTTTAGAGAACCAAAAACTGTTTTTGAAACTGAGAGAGAAAAGGGGAAAGGAACACGCCCCGCAACAAACATTTTTTTGTTGTTGAATTCCGAACGTTTTCTCTTGACTAGAAGTCAAGTTCTCACCCCACGTGGGGAGCACTTTCCCCACCCCCAGCGGTGGATTCAAGGAAGAGCTTGAGTGAATCAAGGGTCAACCACGTGTGAGAGTTTTTTTAATGAAACGGAAAGCAGAAGGTAAAAGGGACTGACTACCGACCGCTGCCGCGTTTGCGACGTTGCCCTGTCGCAAAAGTTATGTTCTAAGTAGCTTCTCTATTACATCCATAAAATAAAAAAATATATATTTTTTTTCAAAATTTAAGTTCTCAATTGCCAATTGATATTTAATTTTTTTTACTTTAAAAATTAATTAAAAATATATACTTTTAAAAATAAAATATTTATTTATTTAAACTTAAAAGGTATATTATTTTAATAAACATAATTTATTAATTTAAGTTATATCACATGTACTATATGTTACAAACTAAGGAGAGGTTTTTTTAAAAAAATTATTATTATTATATAAATGTTTAGTAGATATTTTTTATGATTTTGATAAAACTATTAAAAGTTACAGTAGAATTTTAATAATTAATTTTATTAGCTAATTTTGAAATATAGGTATTTTTTTTTTTTACATAAAATTATAATCATATGTTTTAAAATAATGAAAAATTTATATATCAAAATTTAAGATAATATTATTATTTTAATAAAGATAAATTTTTTAAAATATAAATAAATTAATATCTTAAAAATACAACAAATTAAATATCTTAAATTAATAAATTATATAATTTTATATCTTATTTATTTAATATATTGATAAATAAAATATTTATTTATTATTATATTTATCAATTTATTTTTATTAAAATAATATTAGATCATTAAGTTTAAATATATAAATTTTTTATTATTAAAGTATATATTTTTAATTTTAATAATAATTTATAATTTCATATTTTTAATTAAATTTTAAAGTTTAAAATAAAAAATAAAAATTGAAACCTCAATTGACAATTGAGGTTTTAGTTAAAAAAAAAAACCTCAATTGATAATTGAGACTTCAATTCAAAAATAAAGTCTTCAAAAATGAAATCTCAATAGATTTTAAGGTTATGTTTAGTTCTAGAAAATCCGAGAAAAAAGAAAATTGCGAGGAAAAATGGAAGGAAAGAACTTGAGGATATCAGTGCCTGAAGAGAATATAAACTTGAACTGGCTTTGAAGTTTTTCATTTCTGCGCCTGCAAAGTGGTGTAATTAAGTACTGCTGTTTTCCATTCCATGCTCTCTTGCTCTTCCTGTGAAACATGTAAAATTATAGAATGCGCCTTTTAGCGTAATCCAACATCCTTTTTTTTCATATATACATATATATATATATGCGAATCTTTAACCCACCATCTCTATATCTGTTTGCCTGCTGAGAAACCCTTGGAAAAGGAAAGGAAATGAAGGAAATTTGATTTGGAATCTTCGCGGTTCGGGGTTGTCTTGCTTCCTGGAGAATTACTTGTGACAGGCTCTTTTGGTTTCTATTCAGAATCTTTATTTTTAGAAATTCTGGCACAACCTCTCTCCCTGAGCAACTCCCCAGGAAGTTAAGATGCAACTGAGGTTGATGGCTGGTACAGCGATGCCTTTGTCAGCCAGCAAAGGTCCAATATCAACTTGGTTGCTTCTGTGTAAAGACCTGAAGCCTGCTTGAGCTTGCAGGTGAATACCCTCTATAGCCCATGTTTGGCACGTGGAGTGGGTATTACAAGGAACGTCTCATCCCTCTTCCCGTTCATTTCCATGTTTATGTTTCGACAATTCAAATGATTGAAGAGAATTGAATAAAAAAATGATTTCAACTAACATAAGATTCGCTTACAAATGAGACTTTGATTTATTTCTAACAAAATATATTTTGATTCCTTCTCTGATATAATTTTATTTTAAATCACGTTTAAAAGAATACAAAATAAAAAACTTTTTGAATAATTTAATTTTTACTTTGATTTTGTTAAAAAAAAAAATGTAAATTCAATTTATATAATAAACTAAATTTAATTTAAGTTTTATTAGAAATTAAAATATTTTTTTAATTGTAAATAAATTTAAAAATAAATAGTTTTTAATAAAATATGAATAATAATATTAAAATAAAATCATAAATTATATATTTTTTATAATATTTATAAAAAATATAGATATTAACGACTTTACAAAAATATAAATTGAATTATAATAAAAATATTAAATTAAAAATTAATTTCATCTTCTATTTATTCCTATTTTGGATTGTTTCGAGAATGAGAATAATAGAATAAAATAATTTATTATTATAAAAAAAATAGTATTCTCCCCAAGATATTGATTTTATATTACTTCCCTTCGATCTCATCTAATTTTCGTTTTTATTCCCACATGCCAAACACATCTTGATTTGTAGGTGGATACAAGAAATAGAAATGTATATTTTATTTCAATTCATATTTCTTTTTTAAAGAACTTAAGGTTGAAATACTTATTTATTTTTATTTCAATCTTTGATAATAATAAAAATGAAAATAGAAAAGGAAATTGATTGATAATAATACCTTTCAATAAAATTTAAAATAATTTTTTATTTTCATTTTAAAATAACATGCTTCGAATTTTTTTCTTGTCTAAATAATAAGAATAAAAAAATTATTTGCTTAACAAATAAAAATTAGTCATAAAACATCATATAACTCTAATATGTAGATATTCAATTATTCTTTTTTTCAAAATTTTAAATTGTTGTAGATGTTATATTATTATGTTTTATAAAAAAAAAGAAAAATGAAAAAAATATTTATTAGAACACTCAAATTCTTAAAACTAGCAAATATTACTTATTTTCCATTTGGAACCAAAAAAATAAAAGAATACTAACTTTATTTTAATTTTCAATTAAATCTTCAATTAAAATATGCACCAAATTTAAACCAAAAACAAAAACATAATTAAAATTTTATAAAAAAAATTAGTCAAACAGAAGATCAACTTAAAATCTATCAATTTAACTTAAAAGAATAACCAACCATGGATGTAACATGGAAATTCATGAAGTAGTTTCACCCATTCAACCTTGATTGCAAAAGTCATTTTCAATTGAAATTGGTAAGAAAAACAAGTCAATACAAATAATTTATAACCCAATCTTTGCATAGAACATGCTCAAATGAATTTTCTAGTCATATGTCTCGTATAAAATGAAGTCAATCATATGCTCAAATACGTAAATAGTATAATAATAAATATTTTGATTGACTTTTGTTCTAGCGAATCCTTCAAAGTACTCGTTTATCAATACACCTCAGGCTTAACTTTTTATAAAATAATGTTAAATTATCAATTAATTCAATGTTTTTGAATAAAATGATGACTTAAATTGATCATTATTTATAACTTAAATTAGTTTAACAAATATTGTAGAAATGTTGGAATTGGCGTAGAAGTTGTGTTTGAATGGTTAACAATTAAATTACATATTTTTAATAAAATAATGTAATTGACTTTGAAAAAAAAAAAGTTGAATGAGATTCTTTCAAATGAGGTTTTTTCATATGTTTGGAAATATAATCGATTATCTAGAAGATAATAACTATTCCATTAGGCTAGCGTCATCAAAATATAAAATTTAATTTTTTTTAAATATAAATAAAACATAAAAAAGAACAAGGTTTAGGTATATTTAGTAATTATTTTTAAAAATAATTTTTTATTTAATAGAAAAAAATAGAAAAATACATTTGGTTACCAAAAATTATTTTTTATTTTATTTTTAAAAATAAAAAATATGATATTTTCAGATAATATCTTTTAATTTTTTTTATATTATTTTTACGTTTTTTTTAGGCCCATTTTAAATAATAATTATTCAAACATATGGGATGATTAAAAATAAAATACTAGATATAAAAATTATTTTTAAAATATATTTTAAAATATTTTAGGTTTCTAAATAAAATTTTGTTTTATAAAACATTATAAAATAATTTTCAAAAACTATTTTTAAAAATTATTTTTCAAAAAAAAAATCGAAAACAATTACCAAATAGGTCATTTTTGCACTTTTCATTGTATTTCTTACCAAGTTTGCCTTATTCCTCTTGGTCTTCTCCACTATTTCTTCGTATCTACTATGTTTTTTTTTAAAAAAAAAATAAATTAAAATAAATTTCAAATAAATTTTAATAAATACTAATATTTAAAGATAAATAATTGAATTATTAAGTTGTTTGTTTGAATACTTCTTATTTTTTATTTAAAAAAATTTAAAATGATAATACCTCCATATAAAAGCGGAGAAATTTTGACTTGACTAAAAAAAAAACAAATAATTTCAAAAGCTGTTTAAGACTTATAATGTTCTACATAGATGTTACAATTTTTATTTTTATAACAAAAAATTGAATTTTTTATTTTAAAAATAAAAAATAACAGTACTTTCTATATAAAATAGAGGCATTTTTAGAAACTTAAAAGATTAAAAAATTCAAGCTATTGAATTTTTTTATTATATTAAATTTTAAGGTTTGAAAAGGTAATTTTTAAAGGTATACGGTAAGTTGTGTATAAAAATTCTCTCTTTTTATTTAATAATTTTTATTGTAAAAATAAAAATAAAAAGTAAAAAATAAGACTTTGTTTGACAAATGTTTTTAAAATTGTTCTAAAAAATAAATTTTGATAACCGGTTTTGAAAGCTGTTATAATTTTAACTTATTTATTATATTTTAAAATATATTTTAAAGATAATTTTTATTTATAGCATTTTATTTTTAATCATTTTTTATATTTATATAATTATTTTAAAAATAATTTTTAAAAAATAAATAAAAACAGTTAAAAGATAGTTTATCAATTAACCTAAAACCCGTTTTTGAAACTGAGAGAGAAAAGGGAGAAGGGATGCGTCCCCGCAACAAACCTTTTTCTGTCGTTGAATTCCGTACAATTTCTCTTGACTAAAAGTCAAAGTTCTCACCCCAGTGGTGGATTCAAGGAAGAGTTTAAGGCTATGTTTGGTTCCGGAAAATTTGAGGGAAAGTGCGAGGGAAAGAAAATACAAAGGAAAAGTAGAAGGAAAGAAAAAGTGAAGAAAAATAAAAAAATAGATTAAAAGTTAATAAATTATTTTTTTTGTTACTTCAAACTCATTTTATTTATTTTAATTCATCAACGTAAAGATTAAATAATTTAAAAATACATAAATTTTTAATTAGTTTTAATTATATTTGATTTTCTTTGATATTTTTCATAGGACAACCAAATATGAGAAAATCATTTTCCTTAGCATTTTTTTTCTTTCCTTTGTACTTTCCGGGAACCAAACATAATCTAAGTGTTTTTAATGATACGAAAAGCAGCAGGTAAAAGGGGCTAACAACTGCGGCCGCGTTTCAGTGGTTGCCCTGTAGCTAAACTTATGTTCAAAGTAGCTTCTCTATTACAGCCATAAAAAAAAAAAAAAAAAAATATCTATATATTTTTTCAAAATTTAAGTTCTCAATTGTTAATTTAATTTAATTTTTTAATTTAAAAATTAATTAAAAATATATACTTTAATAATAAAATATTTATTTATTTAAACTTAAAAGGTATATTATTTTAATAAAGATAACTTATTGTATTTTTAAAATATAAAATTATATAATTTATTAATTGAAGTTATATCATATGTAGTATCTGTTATAATTAAAGAGAGATTTTTTTTATTATTATTATTATATATATGTTTGGTAGGTATTTTTTGTGATTTTGATGAAAATATTAAAAATTACATTTTATAGTAGATTTTTAATAATTAATTTTATTAACTAATTTTGAAATGTAGGGGTTTTTTTTTTTTTTTTTTTTTTTTTTTTACATAAAATTATAATCATATGTTTTAAAATAATGAAAAATTTATATATCAAAATTTAAGATAATACTATTATTTCAATATAAATAAAGTTTTTAAAATATAAATAAATTAATATCTTAAAAATACAACAAATTAAATATCTTAAATTAATAAATTATATAATTATATCTTATTTATATATCATTAAATTTTATTATTTTAAGATTACTAATTTATTGATAAATAAAATATTCATTTATTATTATATTTATCAATTTATTTTTATTAAAACAATATTAAATAATTAAGTTTAAATATATAATTTTTTATTATTAAAGTACATATTTTTAATTTTAATAATAATTTATAATTTTATATTTTTAATTAAATGTTAAAGTTAAAAAAAAAATAAAAATTGAAACCTCAATTACCAATTGAGACTTCTTAAAAAATGAAACCTCAAATACTTTAAATTAGATCTAAAAAATAATTATATTTTTTTTTTATGTTATTTTCGCAATAAAAGGGCTACTTTGAGTTTTGTAAGTAGGCTAAATCTTATATCCTTTAATAGAAAAGTGTTATTTTGCTCAAAAAAAAAAAGTGAAAAAGAATAAAAAATAGAGTTAAAGATGATAAATTATTTTTATTTATTATTTTAATTTATTAATATAAAATTTAAATAATTTTAGAATGTATTAATTTTGAATTAATTTTAATTATATTTATTTTTCTTTAAAATATTTTGTAGGAGAATCAAATATGGTCATTTTTCCTGTCATTTGCCTCCTCGTTCTCAAGTAAAGTCAATCACAGGGGTAGCTGAAATTTCCACGAAGTTACTGTGAAACTCCTTGGCTACCTTCAGATTCCGGACGCGGCGTTGCTCCTATTTATATCAGATCGCTCACTAGCCAAAACACAGTAGGCAGTAGAAGGGAGAAACCAACGTCTGATTTCGAATCTATATGTTTTAATATTGCTTCGTTGTGAGGGGAGTTTAAAACTAGGGCTCAGATTGGATCTTGTTTTCTATTCAAATATCTTGATTTCTTTTCTGTTTCCTACAACTTTTCTCAGCTAGCAAACACAAAACTCCAAATTTTGGGGGTTGTGGTGAGGAGATACCGATGGCTTTGGAGCTTGTTGGAGGGGCTGCTTTGGGAGCAGTGTTTGAGAAGTTGTTCGCGGCGGTTGTAGATGCAAGGAATAAGGCAACTCAGTTCGACTCCAGCCTCAAAAAACTCGAACAGACACTCAAATCCATAAATCCAAGTATCCTAGAGATGAAAAAGTTGAACGACCAGTTGGATCGTCCAAAGGAGGAAATGGAGAAGTTGATCCAAATCTTAAAAGATGGGGAGAAGCTAATCCACAAGTGCTCCAAGGTCTCTTGTTGCGACTACTTCAACAAGTGGATGTACGCCAATAAAATTGAGGCCTTGGAGGACTCTCTTCGTAATTTTTTTCAGGTGGAATTGCAAGCCCAACTCAGTAGGAACAACGTGGAGATTCTGGGCATGCTCAAATCAAATAGATTCAGTTTGAGTAACAGAGGGGTTTCCGATAACTACGAAAATTTGGGTTCCTGTGAGGCTACTGATCCGCCGGCTTTTATGGTGGGACTAGATGTGCCTCTCAAAGAATTGAAGAGGTGGCTGTTTACGGATGGGGAATCAAGGATTGTGGTGTCTGCTCCTGGAGGATGTGGGAAAACCACTTTGGCTAAAAGGCTTTGTCACGACCAACAAGTCAAGGGTATTCCTACAAAATCTTGCTTTTTTTTCTGTCCCTTCATGTTAGTAAACCAAATATGAAATATTCCATGCTATACAAGTGAAATTCATCAAAGCAACTTCTTTTTTTGCTCTAATGAAATATTGTATGAACTCATTGCTAAATCACTTCTTTCTACCATTTTGAACAGAATATTTTCAGCACATTTTCTATGTCACCGTGTCAAAAACATTCAACCTGATTGGCATCATCAAGAAACTATTTTGGCATAATGATGAACAAGTGCCGTCGTTTCAAAATGAGGAAGATGCAGTCAACCAATTGGAACTAATGCTGAAGAAGAAAGTAGAATCTGGTCGTATACTGTTGGTCCTAGATGATGTTTGGTCTGGGTCGGAAACTGTCCTAGCCAAGTTTAAGAAAATATCTGGATACAAGGTTCTGGTTACATCTAGAAATGAATTTCCAGACTTTGGTTCTACATATCACTTGAAATTGTTGAACGAAGAAGATGCCAAGACTCTTTTCCGTCACTCAGCAATCCCTGAGGATGGGAGCGGTTCTTCCATGCCTAGTGAAGACCTTGTGAATACGGTGGTTTCTCACTCTACATTAATATATCACACCTGCATTCATCTTGTTTCCCTGCAAACCAGAACTAATTTTATTTGGTACTGGCGCTGAACTGCAGATAGTGAGGTGCTGCAAGGGATTTCCACTGGCCCTGGAAGTGGTTGGCAGATCACTCCATGGGCAGCCTGTAGAGATCTGGAGAAGCACACTGATGAAATTATCTGAAGGTCAATCCATAGTCAATTCTGAAGATGAACTTCGTAATTGTCTTCAAAGTAGCTTAGATGCCCTTGATGACGAGGATATTATGCTGAAGGAGTGTTTTATGGACTTGGGCTCATTTCCTGAAGACCAAAAAATCCCTGCCACTGCTCTTATAGATATGTGGGCGGAATTGCACAAACTAGATAAAGACGGCATTTATTCCATTTCCAACCTTCACAAACTCTGCTCTCGGAATCTGCTTAATCTTGTGGTGACAAGGTACACAGGCTTGCTATTTGTCTTTAAAGCAATAACTTTTTGTCTTTTTTCTCTTGATAATCTTATAAATTAGTCTATCAGCATTTTATGCAATTGGTAACGTTCTATTACAATTACTATAGAGAAAAAAAAATCTATTAACACTAGCATTGAAGGGGGATTCCAACTCCTGCTAATTTATGCAATTTTTACCCCATTTGTTTTGGAGATGGTCAAATCACATGAGCACAAAAACAAAATAAGACTTGTATTTCTTGATTTGCAATTATATTCTTCAATCCATAATATCACTCTTAACCAATTTCTGCGGGTTCTCCAGGAATGATGCAAATGAGATTGATGAGTGCTACAACGATGCCTTTGTCATACAGCATGATCTTCTCAGGGATCTAGCCATTTATCAGAGCAACCAGGAGCCCATAGAAAAGAGGAAAAGACTAATTGTGGACTTGACAGGAAACAGACTCCCCGAGTGGTGGACTAAAGAAAAGCAACCCCAATTAAGTGCCCGTCTTGTGTCCATCTCCACAGGTCCCCTCTCTCTCTCTCTCTCTCTCTCTCTCTTTCTATTTCTTATAATTGGAATCTAATATTTCATACAGTATTTGGCAGTACTTCTTTCCCTACCTTCTGACACTTTATAGGATATTTTGTAGACGAAATGTTCTCCTCAAGCTGGTGTAACATGGAACTTCCTGAAGCTGAGGTTCTAATACTGAACTTTAATCATACAGAAAAGAAATACGAATTGCCAGAGTTCATGAAGCAAATGGATGAACTGAAGGTTCTAGTAGTAACAAATTATGGTTTCTGCACTGCTGAATTGACTAATTTTTCAGTACTTGGTTCCTTATCCAATCTAAAGAGAATCAGGTTAGAGCAAGTTTCAATTCCAACACTATGCAACACCAGTATAGAATTGAAGAATCTGGAGAAGCTATCCTTGGTTATGTGTCATAAGATTGGTCGGGCTTTTGCAAGTAGTACCATCCAGATTCCAGAAATGTTACCCAACCTTAGGGAAATCAACATTGATTACTGTAATGATTTGGTGGAATTACCAGAAGGGTTTTGTGATTTAGTCCAGCTGAATAAGCTGAGCATTGGCAACTGCCATAAGCTGTCTTCACTGCCGGAAGGAATAGGGAAGCTTACAAATCTGGAAGTGCTAAGGGTTAGTGCCTGTACATTGGTGTCAAAATTGCCAGACTCAATGGGAAGCCTCCACAAGTTGAGGTTTCTTGATATAACTGGTTGTTTACGAATACGGAAAATGCCGAAACAAATAGGCGAGTTGCGTAGTCTAAGAGAGTTCCACATGAGAAGGTGCCCGGGTTTGCGCGAGCTGCCACCATCAGTGACGGATCTCGTGGATTTGAAGAGGGTAATCTGCGATGAAGAGACTGCCCAGCTGTGGGAATGTTTTACGCACTTGCTCCCCGATCTCAACCTATTAGTGCCTGAAGAAATTATCAACTTGAATTGGCTTTAAAATACTGGTTTCTGAAAAACTTTCATCCTCCGAAGTGGTGAAACGGAGGCCTAATTATATTCAAACAATGTGGACTTGTTTGAATAATTATCACGTGTGAAATCTAGTGATAATTACAAGAAGCTGTGGAACCATAATTCATCGGCCATTTGTCATATTTGATTCGGGCTTCAATCAAGGAATGCATTTTCCTTGCATCCCGTCCTCAGTGCCAACTTTGGTTCGCATTAAGGGAAATTTCGTGTGAACTTTTTTCACACTCAAACTGAATCCGGCTGGAGGTTAGTTTAAAACGGGACTTGATACTGATTCGGGTTGGCCAAGGCGCAGGCTTGTATTGATCTATGAAGTTCATCGGACCACAAAGATCGAAAATGGATTTAGTTGCATTTCTTTACTTGGAAATTCCTATTACAGCAAGACATCAAAACCACCTAGAAGAGGGGGAGTCTCCTGACATTTATTCTCCCTACTTGGATTTTTTTTTCTTTCTATCAATTCTGTTTTATTCTGTTTTATAACGAGACCTGAGTGGTGTTTATTTGTTTGTTTTTTTAATATTTTATTTCAATTAAACATTAAAATATAAAAAAAAGAAGTATTGTTTCTATTTTAAAAAAAATCAAATATTTTAGTTTTTTTTATTTAACAAAAAATTTATAATAAATTAAAAAAAAAATAGAAAAACAAACAACTTAAAGTTTGAAAGTAAATTACTTTCAGAAAAAAACTAAAAAAACAAACGTCCTTTAAATCATATGTAAGAATGAATGCAACAACATTTTATCGATAAGTAAATAAATGTGATTCACGTATGAATGTAATATTTCCCGATCAAGAATTATATGAATGTCTAACTACACAATTCACAAACTTAAATATTCTTTACTTCCAATAAAAACAAAGCTGGAAATTGTCAAACTTTTTCAAGGAGTATACAATCAAACTTCAACTAAAATTCTTTATAAACATACTTATTAAAATATGGTAATTTTTTTAGCAAAGATAAACAAAAAAAAAAAATTAACTAATGAAGATTTAGAGAGAATAAAATAATGACACCAAGATTTAATGTGAAAAAATATCAATAGAGATAAAAATTCATAAACCTACAAGCAATCAAGAGCATTTACTACGAAGAAAAACTAACTCAATACAAGGTTTAACCTAACTCAAGTCTACATATCCTTCTCGAACTACTTGATCAACACCTTCCAACTTTAACTTTACACCTTCTTCTTCTAAAACACACTTGGAGTCCACACTAAACTTGATCTTAGTTTTTTCTTGAATCTGTATAAGAAGAAAATAGGTTTTCATTCAAACTCAAATCAACAAGAACACAAGAAATGAAAGAAAGCTCAATCAAAAAACTAATTTGGAAATCAAAGTAAGGAGGATTTTCTTGGCAACTAAACACTTTCAATTTGGATGGAAGAGAGAGAGAGCTCAAAGGGAGTGAGAAAAACGGTTATTGGTGTTCTCCACTCCCTAAAATAGAAACATTTGTTTAAATAAGTTGAAGAATCCTTGATCAAACGACGGAAAAATGATTCAACAACAAAAAATTGATCCTACATAAATCTGGATTGATCTTGGAACATGACACAAAAATACTTAACCAAAAAAATATTTGCCCAAGTCACTAAAAGCTTCTTTCGAATATTTTCATTAATAATATTTCATTTTTATATTTGATGTTGTTAAATTAAATAATAAAAATCAAAATAAAAATATTAATATTTTTAATTTTATTAAATAAAATATGTATAATATTTAAGTGTAAAAATATATTTAATATGAAAGAAAAATTATAATTTTTAATTTTATATACATTTCAAAGGTTATATATATCTTATTATTTTATAATTTTTAAAAATCATTATATTATTTAACTTATAATATTTTCATACTTATCATTATAAAATTAAATGTGAAGGTAAATATATATGTTTGTTTATATATACAGACACGCATATGTATGTGCGTGTGTTATATACTTTATAGCAATATCAAATAAAAGTGATCTCATAGCTCAATGGTTCAATTATCTTGTGGCTCGAGTCTTCCTAACACAAAAATTCTTTTTCTCACCTTATAAGCAGTCCCATGTATAAGAAGATGAAGTTGATAAGTAGTCCGATGTATAAGAATATGAAGATGATAGGTTGTATAAACACATTATAACAAATATAAGCCCAACAAGTTGGTGCAGTGCTAGGTTGCTAGCATTGGTGGGCCAAAAGGTGCAACTATCCATTATCATTTTATGTTAAATAAGAGTTGATTGATTATCAGAGAACCGACCCATCTGCCCAGTTCGAACGCGTTCAACACCAGCCTAATTCATAAGCTACTCAACTAAGCCAATGTCGACAGTCTAGTCGATACAGTGCAGTTTTTAAAACTTTAGTAGTATGTACAAATAACTTCTAACAAGCTTGAGATCCTTTCTTCTCTACTTGAGAGAGAGATGTCATCTTGATTTCATGAATTCTGCATTCAATGACTTCAAGTAATAGTGTCATTTTTTCTCTTATTTTCTATTCTCAGCTAGCAAACACAACTCCCCTTCTGATTTTGGGGGTTGTGGTGAGGAGATATCGGTGGCTTTGGCGCTTGTTGAAGGGGCTGCTCTGGGAGCAGCATTTCAGAGTTTGTAAGGGCGGTCATAAAAGCAAGTAAAAAGTTAGCCGGGTTCGACTGCATCCTCAAAAAACTCGAAGCCATTCTCGAACTCATAAAGCCATTTATCCAAGTGATGGAAAGGTTGAACGACGAATTGGATCGTCCAAGGAAGTGGAGAAGTTGATCCAAATCTTACAAGATGGTGAGAGGCTAATCCAAGACTGCTCTCGCTGCTACTGCTACCAGAGGATGGGGTTCGCCAATAAAATTAAAGCCCTCGATGCCTCTCTTCTTAGATTGTTTCAGGTGGATGTGCACGCCCAACTCAGTAGGAACGTCATGGAGATTCTGGCCATGCTCAAATCTAATAGATTCAGTTGGAATAACAGAGGGGTTTCGGATAAATATGAAAACTTGGGTTCCTGCAACGCTAGCTCCTGGTCCACCGGAATTTATGGTGGGATTAGATGTGCCTCTCAAAGAATTGAAGGGGCGGCTGTGTGAGGATGGGAAATCAAGGATTGTGATCAGGGCTCCTAGAGGATGTGGGAAAACCACTTTGGCTAAAGGGCTTTGTCACGATAATCAAGTCAAAGGTCTTTTTTCCTCTTTTTTTTTTTTTTTTCTTTTAATATTACTTTTAGATTGCTTCAAATACATTTATTTCGCTATTTTATCTTCTACTTATTTAATTTTTTTTTTTATAAGTAAAAAGAACAATATATTAAAAGTGCTTAATTTTTTTTTAAATCATACTTATATAATAATATCAAATAAATTATAATAAAGAATAAAGAATTTTAAAATTTATTTCTAGCCAACCCTTTTATCTTTTTGTTATTTTTTTAAAAACTGTAATAAATAAAATTTAAAGATAATATAATGATTAATATTATATAAGATTTCTAAATACCAAAATTAATATCTTAAAAAAATTTAAAGATAACTTTTAATGATGAATATAAAATACAAAATCAGTCAACAAATTTTTTTTTAAATTTAAATTATAGTAAAACTCATATAAAATAATAGTCTTTGAATAAAACAAAATTATTGTTTTAATAGGGTCATAAATTAATAATTTATTGATTTATAGATAAATAAATATTTATTAATTTATGAATAGTACCAAATATAGTTTTAGCTAGTATACGAAAGTACATATGATGATTCTTCTACCAATCATGCATGCATTGCATGATGACTTTGAAGAAATTGGTCATGATCTCTGCAACCATGTTAAGAGGCATGTATGAATAGTGCAAATACACCTTTTTTTATCATTGCTTATTACGATATTTATACATGTATGGTTTGTGGATCTAAAAACAATGAATATAGTAAAAAATTGATACATAAAAGTTTTAGAAATTTAGAAAAATAAGGTATGGTTACTAATAGTAGAAGAAAGTAAGACTACCCCTTATACTAAAATTTCGGGATGTATATGATCTGTCATAACCTAGACACCTTTCCGCACTCCAAACCCATGTAACATTGGAATGAACCCATTGCTCAATTATTTGTTTCTCCTATTTTTGAACAGAATATTTTAAGCACATTTTGTATGCCACGGTATCAAAACGGCCCAACCTAATTGCCATCATTAAGAAACTACTTTGGGACAAGGATGAACAAGTGCCAGAGTTTCAAAATGAGGAAGATGCAGTCAATCAAATGGAACTGAAACCGAGGAGGAAAGCAGAATCTGGTGCTATACTGTTGGTCCTAGATGATGTTTGGTGTGGATCAGAATCCCTCTTAGGTTGTATTTGTTTTTTGGTTGAATAGAAAAAGTCAAATATTTTAGTTTTTTCTATTAAGTTAAAAGTGACCTATTGACATCATCCAATATAACTAAACTGAACTTATTAATAATAAGTTCACTTTAATTATATTGGATGATGTCAACAGATTACTTTTAATTGAATAGAAAAAGTTAAATATTTTGGCTTTTTATATTCAATCAAAAAACAAACACCACCTTAGCCAAGTTCAAGTTCCAGATGTCAGAATCCAAGGTCCTGGTTACATCAAGAAATGAATTTCCAGAATTTGGCTCTACATATGACTTGGAATTGTTGAATGCGGAAGATGCCATGGCTCTTTTTCGTTACTCAGCAATCCCCCAGCACGGAAGCTGTAATTACACATCGAGTAATAGTCTTGTGAAGGAGGTGGTTTGTCACTCTACATTAATATATCGCACCTGCACGTATATTTCATCTATATGCATTCATTTTTGTTTCTCTCCAAACCACAAGTGATTTCATTTGTTAGTGGTGCTCAACTGCAGATAGTGAGGCACTGCGAGAGACTTCCACTGGCCCTGGAAGTGGTTGGCAGATCACTCCATTGAAATATTTTTAATTTATTTTTTATGTTTTTAAATATATTATAAAGATAATTTTTATATGTTGAATTCCGTATATTTTCTTTGGACTAAAAGTCACAGAAAAGTTATGAATTAAAATAAATATAGATAAATTTTTATATTTTAGAAATGGTGTTGGTAGTATCATTCAATAAAATAAATAATTATTAATATTAATTATAAAAGGAAAGAAGAATTTATAACATATCAAATTAAATAACAAAAATATTAAAAATGTTGAAAAGAGAGCTTTTGATTTTATTAAAAAGTTTATCAGAAAATTCAAATAATATTTGTAAATTTAACAAAAAAAAATAGTAAAAAGATCTTGTTAAAACATTTTTAATAATTTTAAAAAATGTTTTTTGTAGAGAAAATTTTAAAATAATTTATAATTTCACTAATAAATTTATTATTATTATTATTTTTTTAAATAACTAAGGCTTGATAGTGATAAAATTTTAATTTAAAAGTTGTAAATGAATATAAAGTTATTGTTAAAACTTAAGGTAGTGAATTTTAAATTAATAAATGTTTGATTAAACTTAACAATCTAAAATTTTACGAAAATCTCAAAATCAAACTAATAATAACCTATGAATAAAAAATATATTTGATAAAATATCAAATATTTAAATAAAATTAAAATTTATCAATAATTAAATAACATATATTGAATAATGTGTAATTATTTGCAAATTAGCAACTCTTTGATTAAACATAAAAGTCCAAATATTTAAAAAATCTCAAAATTAAACAAAACATTAACCAACAAAAAAAAAAAAATCATTTTTATTAAAATTTATTTTATAATAAATTTAATTTTATAAATATTAAATAAATTTTAAAAAAATATTTTATAAAATCTATTTGGTGTTTATACTTATCTAATTTTTTTTACACACAAAATTAATTTCTTAGAGGAGCAAATTTGCATTTTTACTTTTTTTAATATTATAAAATTTCTAAATAAATATAAGAAAAGTTTTATTTTTTGAAATTTTGAGGGGATAATGTGTCATTGTGTCCCCCACTCAGATTATGGTGGCTCCGCCCCTCTTTTACGTTGTACGGAGAATGCATATTTAAGGAAGAGTATGAGTGAAGCAGTTGGTAAAGCGTTTGTCTTCTCATTTCCCAAGTCTACATAAAGTCGACAACAGTGGATTCCCAAAATTTCCATGAAGTACAGTGGAAACTCCTTGACTACCTTCAAGCTCCAGAGCTCACTGGCCAAAACACAGTAGAAGGGAGAAACCAACGTCTGATTTCGAATCTATATGTTGTAATATTGTTTTGTTTTGAGGGGAATTTAAAACTAGGGCTCAGCTTGGATCTTGTTTTCTATTCAATTATCTTGATTTCTTCTGTTTCCTACAACTTTTCTCCTCTAGCAAACACAAAACTCCTAATTTTGGGGGTTGTGGTGAGGAGATACTGATGGCTTTGGAGCTTGTTGGAGGGGCTGCTTTGGGAGCAGTGTTTGAGAAGTTGTTCGCGGCGGTTGTAGATGCAAGCAATAAGACAACTCAGTTCGACTCCAGCCTCAAAAAACTCGAAGAGACACTCAAATCCATAAATCCAAGTATCCTAGAGATGAAAAGGATGAACGACCAGTTGGATCGTCCAAAGGAGGAAATGGAGAAGTTGATCAAAATCTTAAAAGATGGGGAGAAGCTAATCCACAAGTGCTCCAAGGTCTCTTGTTGCAACTACTTCAAGAAGTGGAGGTACGCCAATAAAATCGAGGCCTTGGAGGACTCTCTTGTTAAATTTTTTCAGGTGGAATTGCAAGCCCAAGTCGGTAGGAACAACCTGCAGATTCTGGTCCTGCTCAAATCAAATAGATTCAGTTGGAGTAACAAAGGGGTTTCCCATAACTATGAAAGTTTGGGTTCCTGTGAGCCTACCGATCCGCCGGCTTTTATGGTGGGACTAGATGTGCCGCTCAAAGAATTGAAGAGGCGGCTGTTTACGGATGGGGAATCAAGGATTGTGGTGTCGGCTCCTGGAGGGTGTGGGAAAACCACTTTGGCTAAAAGGCTTTGTCACGACCAACAAGTCAAGGGTATTCCTACAAAATCTTGCTTTCTTTTCTTTCCCTTCATGTTAGTAAACCAAATATGAAATATTCCATGGTATGCAAGTGAAATTCATCAAAACAACTTTTTTGGTCTAATGAAATATTGTATGAACTCATTGCTAAATCACTTCTTTCTACCATTTTGAACAGAATATTTTCAGCACATTTTCTATGTCACGGTGTCAAAAACATTCAACCTAATTCCCATCATCAAGAAACTATTTTGGCATAGTGATGAACAAGTGCCGGGGTTTCAAAATGAGGAAGATGCAGTCAACCAATTGGAACTAATGCTGAAGAGGAAAGTAGAATCTGGTCGTATACTGTTGGTCCTAGATGATGTTTGGTCTGGGTCGGAAACTGTCCTAGCCAAGTTTAAGAAAATATCTGGATACAAGGTTCTGGTTACATCTAGAAATGAATTTCCAGACTTTGGCTCTACATATCACTTGAAATTGTTGAACGAAGAAGATGCCAAGACTCTTTTCCGTCACTCAGCAATCCCTGAGGATGGGAGCGGTTCTTCCGTGCCTAGTGAAGACCTTGTGAATACGGTGGTTTCTCACTCTACATTAATATATCACACCTGCATTCATCTTGTTTCCCTGCAAACCAGAACTAATTTTATTTGCTACTGGCGCTGAACTGCAGATAGTGAGGTGCTGCAAGGGATTTCCACTGGCCCTGGAAGTGGTTGGCAGATCACTCCATGGGCAGCCTGTAGAGATCTGGAGAAGCACACTGATGAAATTATCTGAAGGTCAATGCATAGTCAATTCTGAAGATGAACTTCGTAATTGTCTTCAAAGTAGCTTAGATGCCCTTGATGAGGAGGATATTATGCTGAAGGAGTGTTTTATGGACTTGGGCTCATTTCCTGAAGACCAAAAAATCCCTGCCACTGCTCTTATAGATATGTGGGCGGAATTGCACAAACTAGATAAAGACGGCATTTATGCCATTTCCAACCTTCACAAACTCTGCTCTCGGAATCTGCTTAATCTTGTGGTCACAAGGTACACAGGCTTGCTATTTGTATTTAAAGCAGTAACTTTTTGTCTTTTTTCTCTTGATAATCTTATAATTTAGTCTATCAGCATTTTATGCAATTAGTGATGTACTATTACAATTACTATAGAGAAAAGAAATCTATTAACACTTGCATTGAAGGGGGATTCCAACTCCTGCTAATTTCTGCAATTTTTACCCCATTTGTTTTGGAGATGGTCAAATCACATGAACACAAAAACAAAATAAGACTTATATTTCTTGATTTGCAGTTATATTCTTCAATCCATAATATTGCTCTAACCAATGTCTGCGGGTTCTCCAGGAATGATGGAAATGAGATTGATTGGTGCTACAATGATGCCTTTGTCATGCAGCATGATCTTCTCAGGGATCTAGCCATTTATCAGAGCAACCAGGAGCCCATAGAAAAGAGGAAAAGACTAATTGTGGACTTGACAGGAAACAGACTCCCCGAGTGGTGGACTAAAGAAAAGCAACCCCAATTAAGTGCTCGTCTTGTGTCCATCTCCACAGGTCCCCCCTCTCTCTCTCTTTCTATCTCATAATTGGAATCTAATATTTCATACAGTATTTGGCATCACTTCTTTCCCTACCTTCTGACACTTTATAGGATATTCTGTAGATGAAATGTTCTCCTCAAGCTGGTGCAACATGCAACTTCCTGAAGCGGAGGTTCTAATACTGAACTTTAATCAGACAGAAAATAAATACGAATTGCCAGAGTTCATGAAGCAAATGGATGAACTGAAGGTTCTAGTAGTCACAAATTATGGTTTCTGTGCTGCTGAATTGACTAATTTTTCAGTTCTCAGTTCCTTATCCAATCTAAAGAGAATCAGGTTAGAGCAGGTTTCAATTCCAACACTATGCAACACCAGTGTGGTATTGAAGAATCTGGAGAAGCTATCCTTAGTCATGTGTCATAAGATTGGTCAGGCTTTTGCAAGTAGTACCATCCAGATACGAGAAATGTTACCAAACCTTAGGGAAATCAACATTGATTACTGTAATGACTTGGTGGAATTACCAGAAGGGTTTTGTGATTTAGTCCAGCTGAATAAGCTGAGCATCAGCAACTGCCATAAGCTGTCTGCACTGCCGGAAGGAATAGGGAGGCTTGCAAATCTGGAAGTGCTAAGGGTTAGTGCCTGTACATTGGTGTCAAAATTGCCAGACTCAATGGGAAGCCTCCACAAGTTGAGCGTTCTTGATATAACTGGTTGTTTACGAATAAGGAAAATACCGAAACAAATAGACGAGTTGCGTGGTCTAAGAGAATTCCACATGAGAAGGTGCCCGGGTTTGCGCGAGCTGCCACCATCAGTGACGGTTCTCGTGGATTTGGAGAGGGTAATCTGCGATGAAGAGACTGCCCAGCTGTGGGAATGTTATACGCACTTGCTCCCCAATCTCACCCTATCAGTGCCTGAAGAAATTATCAACTTGAATTGGCTTTAAAATAGTGGTTTCTGAAGAACTTCCATCCTCCGAAGAGTTGAAACGGACGCCTAATTATATTCAAACAATGTGGACTTGTATAATGGGAAGCAGTTCTGTTCGACTTACGAAATCTAGTGATAATTACAAGAAGCTGTGGTATCATAATTCATCGCCCATTTGTCATAATTGGTTCGGGCTTCAATCAAGGAATGCATTTTCCTGCACCCCGTCCTCAGTGCCAACTTTGGTTGGCATTAAGGGAAATTTCGTGTGAACTTTTTTCGCACTAAAACTGAATCCGGCTGGAGGTTAGTTTAAAACGGGACTTGATATTGATTAGGTTTGCCCAAGGCGCAGGCTTGTATTGACCTATGAAGTTCATAGACCTCAAAGATCGAAAATGGATTCGGTTGCATTTCTTAACTGGCATATCAAAACCACCTAGAAGAGGGGTAGTCTCCTAACAATCATTCTCCCTATTTAGAATTTTTTGTTTTTATTTTTTCTATCTATTCTTTTTATAATGAAACTAAATCTTTCTTACATGCACAACACTCTATCAATAAGTAAATAAATGCCATTCACGTATAAATGGAACAACATTTTCCAATTAAGAATTATATTAATGTTTGAGTACACAATTCACAAACTTAAATATTATTTACTTCCAATAAAAACAAAATTGGAAATTACCCAACATTTTCAAGGAATATACCATCAAACTTTAGCTCAAATTCTTTATACAAATACTTATTAAAATATGGCAATTTTTTTAGCAAAGATAAATACAAAGAAAATTAACTAATGAAGAGATAAAGAGAATAAAGTAATCACACCAAGATTTAATATGACAAAATACCAATAGAGATAAAAAAATCATAAGCCTACAAGTAATCAAGAGCATCTATTGTGTAGAAAAACTAACTCCGTACAAGGTTTAATCTAACTCAAGTCTACATATCATTCTCGAATCATTTGATCAACACCTTTCAACTTCAATTTCATACCTTCTTCTTTTAAAACACACATGGAGTCCACACCAAACTTGATCTTAGTTTTTTCTTGAATCCGCAAAAGAAGAAAATAGGTTTTCATTCAAACCCAAATCAACAAGAACACAAGAGATGAATGGAAGAAATGAATCAACCATTTTTCAAAAAACTCCATCAAAAAACTAATTTGGAAATCAAAGGAGAATTTTCTTGACAACCACACACTTCCAATTTGGATTAGAGCTCAAAGGGAGTGAGAAAAACGGTTGTTGGTGTTCTCCACTCCCTAAAAGAGAAACATTTGTTCAAATAAGTTGAAGTATTCTTGATCCAATGACTGAAAAATGATTCAACAAAAAATAAATTGATCCTACATAAATTTGGCTCGATCTTGGAACATGGCACAAAAATACTTAGATAAAAAAATGTTTGCCCAAGTCTCCTAAAGCTTCTTTAAAAGATTTTCATTAATTTGAAAAACTTGGTTGATTTAATTTCATCCATATCACAACCTTGACTACATATCTTAACCTATAAACACTTACAATAACTAGTTCAATGAAGAATTTGATAGACTCAAGTTGGGAGAATACTTAGAAGTTTTGACCTAAAATTGTCAACCTAAGTAAAACACTCACAAATATGTTTAGAGATTTTCATCCTTAAGATTTTTATATTTTCTTTTAGATTTTATTTTATTTGATCATTTGTGTTACGAAACAATTATTTGTAATGGTCTTATTTCAAAATTAAATCAGTGATTGAACAAGAAACATTATTCATTGATGGTTCAATGGTTATATCAGTGTTTGAATCACATTTGTAAGAATATTTTATTTTTATATTTGATGTTGTTAAATTAAATGATAAAAATAAAGTAAATGCATTAATATTTTTAATTTTATTAAATAAAACATGTATGATATTTAAGTGTAAAAATATATTTAAGATGAAATAAAAGTTATAATTTTTAATTTTATCTACATTTCAAAAGTTATATATCTTATTATTTTATAATTTTAAGAAATTATTTTATTATTTAACTTATATTATTTTCATACTTATCATTATAAAATTAAATGTGAAGGTAAATATTTATGTTTGTTTATATATATAGACATAAGCGTATGTAGTGTGTATTATATTTATAGCAATATCTAATAAAGTGATCTCATAGTTCAATGGTTCAATTATCTTGTGGCTCGAGTCTTCCTAACGCAAAAATTCTTTTTCGGACCTTATAAGCAATCTCATGCGTAAGAATATGAAATTGATAGGTTGTATAGACACATTACAACAAATATAAGCCTAACAAGTTGGTGCACTGGTAGGTTGCTAGCATTATTGGACCAAAAGGTGCAACTACACATTATTATTTTGGGTCAAATAAGACTTGATTGATTCTTAGAGAATAAATCAATCTGCTTAGTTCAAATAGTTCAACACTATTCTAACTCATAAGCTGCTCAACTTAGCTAATCGAATTGGATGGGTCAACAGTCTAGTTGATTCAATGCAATTTTTAAAACCTTAATATGTACGACTAATTTCTAATCTCTATTTGAGAAAAATAGAATATCATGTTGATTTCATGACTTCTGAATTCAATGGGATATTGTGGTTCAAACATATTACGATGGTAATGATGCTTCTCATATTTATAAATTTATTGTTAAGATTATGTGTTAATGAATATAAGGTAATCACTCAAGAGAGGAGATGAGAGAAAATGCATCAAGTAATTTAATTACTAAGAAAGCAAATATAATGGAGGAGCAATTGCATATAAAAGTAGATAGAGGTAACGAATAGAGAAATGCAAGCATGAGCTTTTATAGTAGCTTAATGCAACCCAACTTGCATCCACTCTCCTCAAACTTCAACATTAAGAGTTCCACTAACAATACTTCCAACCAAAGCCTTCAAGTTTTGCCCTTGGATTGTGGCTTTAAGGGATTTTTTATGACTATAAGACTTTTAAAACCAAAGTCTCCAAACTATCTCTCTTGGATTATGGTTCCAATGAACCCTCTCAAAAGATACCCTACTCTTGAGTCCCCTAATGATCCTACACTAGATATCCTCACAAGGTATACAAATGAAACATAAATAAGATCCTAGTTTATAGTTTTGGTTTAAATTGGATACAATGAAACTAGGATTGAGAGGTATCCTAAGATGAAATGCAAGTTTTGAAGCAAAATGCAATCAAACACATAACTCCTCATTCAATACAAGAAGTCTAGAACCTTTAAACAAGGGTTAGAAGCCTAAACTTGTCGTTAGAAAATTTTAGGGTCAATTGATCATCTAACTAGTTAAATCTACTACTAGCCATTGAAGAATTGTAGGTGATCATTAGGTCATAGGAGCTTAACTAGTTAATCTACCAATTCAATCCATCCTTGACTAATTGAGGCTCAAAATTAATCAATTAAAATTGCCTTCTAGACTTTAGGAGGATATTTGGCCCCCTTGACAAGTTGAACCATTCCGACTCAACCGGTTCCTATATATCTCAATCGATTTGAAGAAAATGCAACTTCTGATATCAAAATGAGGTTGAGAAACAACAATTATTAACTTCCATTTGTTGGAATTTTTAAACAAAATTTCCACTTCCAATAGCTATAATATTATTTAAAAGCACTAATTACAATTTGGAATTGATGGAAATTATGCAAAAATAAAATAAAATTAAAACTTGAAAATATGAGAAAATTGAGGAGGATACTAAGAGTGTGAGGTTTGTGCCTTCCAAATTTTGTACTTTTGTGAATTTTTTTTTTTTTTTTAAATTTCTACTCGCAATAGCTATAATATTATTTAAAAATACTAGTTACACTTACGATTAATGGAAATTATGCACAAAAAAAATTAAAACTTAAAAATACTTAAAAATTATGAAGGACATGAAAAATGTGAAAATTTCCACTTTTTGGAAATTTTAAAATTCTTTTCCATTTCCAATAATATTATTTAAAAACACTAATTACACTTACGATTGATGAAATTATGCACAAAAAATTAAAATTTGAAAATACTTAAAAATTGAGGAAGCTTCATGCCCTCTAAATTTTGTAATTTTTTGAATTTGAATTTTTTTTTTTCACATCAAATAGCTATGATATTATTTATGCACACTAATTACACTTAACATTGATGGAATTTATGAAAATAAGTTAATAGGTTAAAATACTTAAAAACTCATGAGGACATGAAAAATGTGGAGAATCCTCTATTAATTTTAATTTCCAATTTTTCCAACTTTTTTAATTTAATTTTTTTTCCATTTCTAATAGCTCTAATATTACCTACGCATCCTTATCACAATCATCATAACTTTTTCACATGGTACTTTTTATACCCTTCAAATTTTACATGTTTGTCTTATTTTAAATTTTTTTTCTTCAAAAAATACTTTCAATATTTCATCCAATATTCTCCATAAAAAATGGAAATTATAATAAAAAATTTAATAATATAATTTTCGGTTATTATTTGATAGATTACCAATTTAATTTTTTTTACAATAAATATTTATTTTAATTTAGTTATAAATGATTTTTTTTTTTCACAAAGTCTTAATGTTATAATTTTATACCATATAATTAATAGCAACTTTCATTTTCTTTCACAAAATTTTATTTTTACAAAATTTTAATTATTTTACAACTTTTATAAATTTATTTATTAAATGATATAATTGCATGTTGCAAACATATCTTAAATGTTATGTGCACGGAATTCATACCATCTGGTTGGAGGTATCAGGTGGGTATGGTAATAAAAAGTACTTCTGAGTTGTGACCTACATGAAAATTGTTAAAAGAGACCATTTTCAACCTGGTCAAAGCTATGGTAAAAATCTTCAATACTCCTGCTACTACTACATTTGAAGGGTTTTTTTTCCAATTTGTTGTAGATGTTAAAAAAAATATGAGGATAAACTTCCATAATTTATTCATTTGTCAATGGAGCCTACACAAGTCTACACAAGTCAATGGATTCCCAAAATTTGGACGAAGAAAAGAGGAAACTTCGTGTGTGCCTTCAGGCTCAAGATGCGTCATTTCTGGTCACTCACTGTCCAAAACACGCTAAGAAAAGGGGGGAAAGCAGGGTGTGGTTTCGAAGCTGTTATTTCACACCGAGTAATGATCTTGTGAGGAAGGGGGTTTGTCACTGTACAATTATATATCGCACCTGCATGTATACTTCATCTATATGCATTCATTTATGTTTCTCTCCAGACCACAAATGATTTCATTTGTGAGTACTGGTGCTCAGGCGCTCAACCGCAGATAGTGAGACACTGCTAGAGACTTCCACTGGCCCTGGAAGTGGTTGGCAGATCACTCCATGGGCAGCCTGTGGAGGTCTGGAGAAGCCGACTGATGAAATTATCTGAAGGTCAATCCGTTGTCGATTCTGAAGCTGATCTGCCTAAATGTTTCCAAAGTAGCTTAGACGCCCTAAATGACGAGGATGTTATGCTGAAGGAGTGTTTTATGGACTTGGGATCCCTTCCTGAAGACCAGAAAGTCCCTGCCACTGCTCTTATAGATAAAGATGGGGTTGATGCCATTGCCAACCTTCACAAACTCTCCTCTCGGAGTCTGCTTAATCTTGTGGTCACGAGGTACACAGACTTGCTATTTGTCTTTAAATTAAATGATCGTTTTTATTGTAATTAGTTCGTCCTTTTTTGTTCACAGCAATTACAACCAATGGTATCCCATACATAATCTAATAATTTTGTCTATCAACGCTAGCATGGGAGGGTTTCAAGCTCAAACTGCCTTTTGTTTTTTTTGTTTTTTTTTTTTAATTTCAAATAAATTTTAATAAGAACTAATAATTAAAGACAAAGAATTGAATTATTAAGTTATGTTTTCAAATACTTCTTATTTTTTATTTTTAAAAATATAAAATGATAATAGCTCCACATAAAAGGGGAGAATTTTTTTAGACTTAAGATTTAGAAAAAACAATAATTTCAAAAGCTGTTTTAAGGCTTATAATATTCTATATAGATGTTACAATTATTTTTTACTTTGATAAAAAAAAATGGAAATTTTTTTATTTTAAAAATAAAAAATAATAGTACTTTCTATATAAAATAGAGGAATTTTTAGAAATTTAAAAGATTAAAAAATTCAAGTTATTGGTTTTTTTTTTTTTTTATATATTAAATTTTAAGGTTTGGAAAGGTAATTTTTAAAGGTATATGGTAAGTTTTTGTATAAAAATTCCTTCTTTTTATTTTAAAAAATAAAAACAGAAAATGAAAATAAGGAGATGAAAGGCAAACTACAGCGTTTGCCTTCTCGTTTCTCAAGTCTACGTAAAGTCGATCACGGCAGATACCCGAAATTTCCATGAAGTACAGTGGAAACTCCTTGGCTACCTTCAGGTTCCAGATGCGTCGTTGCTCATCTTTATAACTGCAGATCGCTCACTAGCCAAAACAGAGTAGGAGAAGGGAGAAACCAACGTCTGATTTCGAATCTATATGTTGTAATATTGTTTTGTTTTGAGGGGAATTTAAAACTAGGGTTCAGATTGGATCTTGTTTTCTATTCAAGTATCTTGATTTCTTTTCTGTTTCCTACAACTTTTCTCCTCTAGCAAACACAAAACTCCTTCTAATTTTGGGGGTTGTGGTGAGGAGATACCGATGGCTTTGGAGCTTGTTGGAGGGGCTGCTTTGGGATTAGTGTTTGAGAAGTTGTTCGCGGCGGTTGTAGATGCAAGCAATAAGACAACTCAGTTCGATTCCAGCCTCAAAAAACTCGAAGAGACACTCAAATCCATAAATCCAACTATCCTAGAGGTGAAAAAGTTGAACGACCAGTTGGATCATCCAAAGGAGGAATTGGAGAAGTTGATCCAAATCTTAAAAGATGGGGAGAAGCTAATCCACAAGTGCTCCAAGGTCTCTTGTTCCAACTACTTCAAGAAGTGGAGGTACGCCAATAAAATTAAGGCCTTGGACGGCTCTCTTCTTAATTTTTTTCAGGTGGAATTGCAAGCCATACTCCTTAGGGGCAACACGCAGGTTCTGGTCCTGCTCAAATCAAATAGATTCAGTTTGAGTAACAGAGGGGTTTCCGACAACTATGAAAGTTTGGGTTCCTGTGAGGCTACCGATCCGCCGGATTTTATGGTGGGACTAGATGTGCCTCTTAAAGAATTGAAAAGGCGGCTGTTTACGGATGGGGAATCAAGGATCGTGGTGTCGGCTCCTGGAGGATGTGGGAAAACCACTTTGGCTAAAAGGCTTTGTCACGACCAACAAGTCAAGGGTATTCCTACAAAATCTTGCTTTCTTTTCTTTCCCTTCATGTTAGTAAACCAAATATGAAATATTCCATGGTATGCAAGTGAAATTCATCCAAACAACCTCTTTTTTGGTCTAATGAAATATTGTATGAACTCATTGCTAAATCACTTTCTTTCTACCATTTTGAACAGAATATTTTACGGACATTTGCTATGTCACGGTGTCAAAAACATGCGACCTATTTGGCATCATCAAGAAACTATTTTGGCATAATGCTGAACGAGTACAGGGGTTTCAAAGTGAGGAAGATGCAGTCAACCAATTGGAACTAATGCTGAAGAGGAAAGTGGAATCTGGTCGTATTCTGTTGGTCCTAGATGATGTTTGGTCTGGGTCGAAATCTGTCCTAGACAAGTTTAAGTTCCAAATATCGAAATTCAAGGTTCTGGTTACATCTAGAAATGAATTTCCAGGATTTGGTTCAACATATAACTTGAAATTATTGAGTGAAGAAGATGCCAAGACTCTTTTTTGTCACTCAGCAATCCCTGAGGATGGGAGCAGTTCTTCCATGCCCGGTGAAGAACTTGTGAATGAGGTGGTTTCTCACTCTACATTAATTTGTCAATCCTGCGTTCATTTTTGTTTCCCTGCAAACCAGAACTAATTTTATTTGGTACTGGTGCTGAACTGCAGATAGTGAGGCGCTGCAAGGGATTTCCACTGGCCCTGAAAGTGGTTGGCAGATCACTCCATGGGCAGCCTGTAGAGATCTGGAGAAGCACACTAAGGAAAGTATCTAAAGGTGAATCCTTTGTCAATTCTGAAGATGAACTGCGTAATTGTCTTCAAAGTAGCTTAGATGCCCTTGATGACAAGGATATTATGCTGAAGGAGTGTTTTATGGACTTGGGCTCATTTCCTGAAGACCAAAAAACCCCTGCCACTGCTCTTATAGATATGTGGGCGGAATTGCACAAACTAGATAAAGACGGCATTGATGCCATTTCCAACCTTCACAAACTCTGCTCTCGGAATCTGCTTAATCTTGTGGTCACAAGGTACACAGGCTTGCTATTTGTCTTTAAAGTAATAACCTTTTTTCCTTTTTCTCTTGATAATCCTATAATTTAGTCTATCAGCATTTTATGCAATTAGTAATGTTCTATTACAATCTCTATAGAGAAAAGAAATCTATTAACGCTAGCATGGAAGGGGGATTCCAACTCCTGCTAGTTTCTGCAATTTTTATCCCATTTGTTTTGGAGATGGTCAAATCATATGAGCACAAAAACAAAATAAGACTTATATTTCTTGATTTGCAATTATATTCTTCAATCCATAGTATCACTCTAACCAATTTCTGCAGGTCCTCCAGGAATGATGCAAATGAGATTGATTGGTGCTACAACGATGCCTTTGTCATGCAGCATGATCTTCTCAGGGATCTAGCCATTTATCAGAGCGAACAGGAGCCCATAGAAAAGAGGAAAAGACTAATCGTGGACTTGACAGGAAACAGACTCCCCGAATGGTGGACTAAAGAAAAGCAACCCCGATTAAGTGCTCGTCTTGTGTCCATCTCCACAGGTACCCCACCCACTCTTATCTCTTTCTATTTCTCATTATTGGAATCTAATATTTCGTACAGTATTTCGTATTACTTCTTTCCTTACCTTCTGACACTTTATAGGATATTCTGTAGATGAAATGTTCTCCTCAAGCTGGTGCAACATGCAACTTCCTGAAGCTGAGGCTCTAATACTGAACTTTAATCAGACACAAAAGAAATACGAATTGCCAGAGTTCATGAAGCAAATGGATGAACTGAAGGTTCTAGTAGTAACAAATTATGGTTTCTGCGCAGCTGAATTGACTAATTTTTCAGTACTTGGTTCCTTATCCAATCTAAAGAGAATCAGGTTAGAGAATGTTTCAATTCCAACACTATGCAACACCAGTATAGAGTTGAAGAATCTAGAGAAGCTATCCTTAGTTATGTGTCATAAGATTGGTCAGGCTTTTGCAAGTAGTACCATCCAGATTCCAGAAATGTTACCAAACCTTAGGGAAATCAACATTGACTACTGTAATGACTTGGTGGAATTACCAGAAGGGTTTTGTGATTTGGTCCAGCTGAATAAGCTGAGGATCAGCAACTGCCATAAGCTGTCTTCACTGCCGGAAGGAATAGGGAAGCTTGCAAATCTGGAAGTGCTAAGGGTTAGTGCCTGTACATCGGTGTCAAAATTGCCATACTCAATGGGAAGCCTCCACAAGTTGAGCGTTCTTGATATAACTGGTTGTTTAGAAATAAGGAAAATGCCGAAACAAATAGGCGAGTTGCGTGGTCTAAGAGAGTTCCACATGAGAAGGTGCCCGGGTTTGCGCGAGCTGCCACCATCAGTGACGGTTCTCGTGGATTTGGAGAGGGTAATCTGCGATGAAGAGACTGCCCAGTTGTGGGAATGTTATACGCACTTGCTCCCCAATCTCACCCTATCAGTGCCTGAAGAAATTATCAACTTGAATTGGCTTTAAAATACTGATTTCTGAAAAACTTTCATCCTCCAAAGTGGTGAAACGGACGCCTAATTGTATTCAAACAATGTGGACTTGTAAAATGGGAAGCGGTTCTATTCGGCGTATGAAATCCAGTGATAATTACAAGAAGCTATGGTATTATAATTCATCGGCCATTTGTCATATTTGGTTCGGGCTTCAATCAAGGAATGTATTTTCCTGCACCCCGTCCGCAGTGCTAACTGTGGTTGGCATTAAGGGAAATTTCGTGTGAACTTTTTTCACGCTAAAACTGAATCCGGCTGGAGGTTAGTTTAAAACGGGACTTGATATTGATTACGGTTGGCCAAGGCGCAGGCTTGTATTGACCTATGAAGTTCATCGACCACAAAGATCGAAAATGGATTCGGTTGCATTTCTTAATCTGGAAATTCCTATTCCAGCAAGGATCAAAACTGGCGGTTGGCAAGTTTGAACAGTGTTGCGGATGAATCTTCACTACGGATTACACCTAAAACATTATTTAGAATTTTTTGTTTTTATTTTTTTGTATCAATTCTTTTTTATAGTGAGACTAAATCACATGTAAGAATGCTACAACACTCTACCAACAAGTAAATAAATGCCATTCACGTGTGAATGTAGCAACATTTGTCAATTAAGAATTATATAAACCTCCAACCACACAATTTACAAACATAAATATTTTTTACTTCCAATAAAATCAAAGCTGGAAATTACCAAACTATTTCAAGGAATATACAATGAAACTTTAGCTCAAATTCTTTATAAATATATTCATTAAAATATGGTAATTTTTTTAGCAAAGATAAACGCATAGAAAATTAACTAATGAAAAGATAGAATAAAGTAATGACACCAAGATTTAATGTGAAAAAATATCAATAGAAATTAATAAATAAATAAAAACCACAGGCCTATAAGTAATAAAGAGCATCTGTTACGAAGAAACACTAACTCAGTACAAGGTGTTACCTAATTCAAGTCTACATGTCCTTCTTGGACTACTTGATGAACATCTTTCAACTTCAGTTTCACACCTTTTTCTTGTTAAACACGCTTGGAGTCCACACCAGACTCGATCTTAGTTTTTTTTTGAATCCGTACAAAAAGAAAATAGGTTTTCATTCAAACCCAAATCAACAAGAACACAAGAGATGAATGGAAAAAATGAATCAACCATTTTTCAAACAACTTATTTAGAAATCAAAAGAAGGAAGATTTTCTTGGCAATCAAACACTTCTAGTTTGGATTGAAGAGAGAGGGAGAACTCAAAGAGAGTGAGATAAAAGGTTGTTGGTGTTCTCCATTCCCTAAAATAGAAACTTTTGTTCAAATAAGTTGATAAATCATTGATCCAATGATTGAAAAATGATTCAACAACAAATGAATTGATCCTACATAAATCTGGATCAATCTTGGAACATAATACAAAAATACTTAGCCAAAAAAATATTTGCTCAAGTCTTCCAAAGCTTTTTAAAAAGATTTTCATTAATTTGAAATTTTTGGTTGATTTAATTTCATCCAAATCACAACCTCAACTACATACCTTAACCTAAAAACACTTACAATAAGTAGTTCGAGGAAGGATTTAATAGACCCAAGTTGGGAGAATACTCAGAAGTTTTTGCCCTAAAATTGACAACCTAAGTAAAACACTCACAAGCATGTTTAGAAATTTTCATCCTTATGATTTTTATATTTTCTTTTAGATTTGAATTTATTTGATCTTTTATGTTACGAAATAATTATTTGTAACAGTCATATTTCAAAATCATATCAATGATTGAACTAGAAACATTATCCATTGATGGTTCAATGGTTAGATCAATGTAGGAAAATTATAATTTTTAATTTTATCTACATTTCAAAAGTTATATATCTTATTAATTTATAATTTAAAAAAAAATTATATTATTTAACTTATATTATTATCATACTTATCATTATTAAATTAAATGTGAAGATAAATATTTATGTTTGTTTATACATATAAGTTATATATATAATAACTTATACTTATAATTGAGCCACGTGTATGTATGTCTGTATTATTTTATAGCAATATCTAATAAAGTGATCTCATAGCTTAATGATTCAATTATTTCATGGTCTCGAGTCTTCCTAACGCACAAATTCTTTTCCGCACCTTATAAGCAATCCCATGTATAAGAATATGAAGTTAATAGGTTGTACAAACACATCACAAGAAATATAAGCCTCACGAGTTGGCTCAATGGTAGGTTGCTAGCATTATTGGACCAAAAGCTGCAACTACTCATTACCATTTTGGGTCAAATAAGACTTGTTGATTCTTAAAGAACCAACCAATCTACCCAGTTCGAACAATTCAACACCACTCTAATGCATAAGTTACTCAACTAAGTCAATCGAATTGGAGAGGTCAACAGTCTAGTATATTCAATGCAGTTTTCAAAACCTTAATATGCACAAATAACTTCTAATAAACTTGTGATCCTTTCTTCTTTACTTGAAAGAAAGAGAATTTCATGTTGATTTCATGACTTCTGAATTCAATGACTTCAAATAATAGTGACATTTTTCTCTAACTTTCTATAACTCATGTTATTTGGGATGTTGTGGTTCAAACATATTATGATGGTGTTGATGCTTCTCATATTTCTAAACTTATGGTTAGGACTATGTATTAATGAATGTAAGGTACTCATTTAAGAGGGAGGAGGAATTAGGTGATAGTCTCTTTTTATAGTTTTAATAAATAAGAACTATGATGAATGCAAGAGACAATTTAATTACTAAGAAAGCAAATATAATGGAGGAGCAATTGCATATAGAAGTAAATAGAGATAACAAATAGAGAAATGCAAGTATGAGCCTTTATTGTAGCTTAATGCAATCTTACATCCACTCTCCTCAAACTTCAACATTAAGAGTTCAACTAACAATACTTCCAACCCAAGCTTTCAAGCTTTGCCCTAGGATTGTGGCTTCAAGGGATACTTTACGACCATAAGAACTTTTAAAACCAAAGTCTCCCAACTATTTCCCTTGGATTATGGTTCCAATGAACCCTCTCAAAAGATACCCTACTCTTGAGTCCCCCAATGATCCTACACTAGATATCCCCACAAGGTATACAAATGAAACAAAAATAAGATCCTAGTTTCTAGTTTTGGCTTAAATTGGATACAAATAAACTAGGATTGAGAGGTGTCCTAAGATGAAATGTAAGTTTTGAAGCAAAATACACTCAAACACATAACTTCATGTCAATATAAGAAGTTTAGAGCCTTTAAATAAGAGTTAAAAGCCTAAACTTGTTGTTGGACAAATTTGGGGTCAACTATTCACTCAACTAGTCAAATCTACTAATAGCCATTGGGGAATTGTAGGTGAGCGTTAGGCTATAGGAGCTCAACTAATTGCTCTATCAATTCAATTAATCCTTGATTGGTCTAGGCTCTAACTCAGTAAGTTAAAACTGCCTTTTGGACCTTTGGAGGACATTTGGCCCCCTCAATGAGTTGAACCATTCCAACCTAGTTCCTATATATCTCAATCGATTAAAAGAAAATGCAAGTTTCGATGCCAAATGAGGTCAGGAAACTAGAACTATTAACTTCCATTTTTTGGAATTTTTTTTTTCTAAAAAAAAAAAATCCACTTCCATTAGCTATAATATTATTTAAAAACACTAATTACACTTGGAATTGATGGGAATTATACACAAAAAAATTAAAACTTGAAAATATGAGGAAAAAAAAAATGAGAAGGATACTAAGAATGTAAAGTTTGTACCCTCCAACTTTTGTGATTTTTTTTTTTTTAATTCTACTTGCAATAGCTATAATATTATTTAAAAATACTAGTTACACTTACTATTAATGGAAATTATGCATAAAAAAATTTAAACTTGATTAAGAAAGGTATGTTAATAACCCTATATGCCCATGCATCTTCATTAAGAAATCAAAAACCAGATTTACAATTATTGCAGTGTATGTTGATGACTTAAACCTTGTTGGAACTTCTGAAGAGCTCACAAGAACAACAAATTACTTGAAAAAAAAAAATTTGAGATGAAAGATTTTGAAAAAACAAAATTTTGTCTTGGCCTACAGATCGAGTATTTTCCAAATGGAGTTTTAGTACATCAATCTACATATATTAAGAAAGTTTTGAAGTGTTTTTATATGGATAAAGCGCATACTTTAAGTTCTCCAATGGTTGTCTGATCACTTGATGTGAAAAAAAGAACTCATTTCGTTCTTGTGAAAAATGATGAAGAATTATTTGGTTCTGAAGTACCATATCTTAGTGCTATTGGTACACTTATGTATATAACCAATTGTATACATCCAAACATTGCTTTTTCTATCAATTTATTAGCAAGATATAGTTCCGCTCAAACTCGAAGACTTTTGAATGGTATCAAATATATATTACGTTATCTTCGCGAAACTACTGATATGGGTCTATTTTACTCAAAGGAATCAAAGTAACAATTATTTGGATATACAGATGCAGGATATCTTTCAGATCCACATAAAGGTAAGTTACAAATAAAGTATGTGTTTAATTACAATGGTATTGTTATTTCATGGAGATATTTCAAACAAATAATAGTGGTTACATCATCAAATCATTCAAAAATACTAACAATTCATGAAGTAAGTCATGCATGTATATGGCTAAGATCTATGATCAAGCATATTCGGGAATCATGTGAACTCTCCTTTATCAAATAAGAGTAGTGAAATTGACGTACAATAAATACGCTCAAGTGATAATTTAGCAGATTTATTCACAAAATCATTGTCAACTTCAACATTTAAGAAGTTAATACATAAGATTGGAATGCGTCAACTCAAAGATATCGACATGAGGGGGAGTATGCTCATAAAAGGGTGTTAGTGTATTGTACTTTTTTTCCCTTCATCCAGGTTTTGTCCTACTGGATTTTACTAGCAAGGTTTTTAAAGAGGCAATCCTAACATACCAAAAGCAACTTAAAAATTATAAGAATATTGTACTTTTTTTCCTTCACTAGGGTTTTTCCTAGTAAGGTTTTAATAAGGCATATTCTTATAATCATTCAAGAGGGAGTGTTATAAAATATGAGATTCCGTACCACTATGGTAACTTGCGAATGATCATTTATAAATATCTTTTTGTAACTTCCTATAAAAGGGAGAGACCCTTAATGAAATTCAATAGAGTTTTCTCATGCATTCTATTCTCTTCCTACATTCTAATTTCTCTTTCTTGTTTTCTTCTCCTTTCACTTTATAATTTTACAACATAAATTAAAAATTAATTCCATCTTCTATTTATTCCTATTTTGGATTGTTTTGAGAATGAGAATAGTATAACAAAAAAAATTATCATCATAAAAAAAAAAAAAAATATCCTTATTCTCCCCAAGATATTGATTTTATACTATTTCAATTGGACCTTATCTAATTTCCGTCTCTATTCTCACATACCAGACACATCTTTCAGTCACGTTTTGTAGGTGATATGAGAAATAGAATGTTGAAATACTTATTTATTTTTATTTCAATGTTTGATAATAATAAAAATAAAAATGGAAAAGAAAATTGATTGATAATAATACCTTTCAATATAATTTAAAATAATTTTTTATTTTCATTTTAAAAGAACATGTTTCGATTTTTTTTCTTGGCTAAATAATAAGAATAAAAAAACATTTCCTCAATAAATAAAAATTAGTCATAAAACGTCATATAACTCTAATATGCAGATATTCAGTTATTATTTTTTTCAAAATTTTTAATTGTCCAAGAAGCTATATTATGTTTTATAAAAAATGAAAAAAGAAAAAAATATTTATTAGAACACTCAAATTCTTAAAGCTAGCAAATATTACTTATTTTCCATTTGGAACCGCAGGAATAAAAGAATACTAACTTTATTTTAATTTTCAATTAAAATATACACCAAATTTAAACCAAAACCAACAAAATAATTAAAATTTCATAAAAAAATTAGTCAAACAAAATATCAACTTAAAGTTTCTATCAATTCAATTTAAAAGAATAACCTACCATGGATGTAACATGGAAATTCACGAGATATAAAGAAGTAGTTTTACCATTCAACTTTGGTTGCAAAAGTCATTTTCAATTAAGAGAGGCAAATCAACGCAAGTAATTTATGACCGAATCTTTACACAGAAAATGCTCAAATGAATTTTCTAGTCATATGTCTCATATAAAATAAAGTAAATCATATGCTCAAATGTGTAAATAGTATAATAATGAATATTTTAACTGACTTTTGTTCTATCGAATCCTTCAAAGTGCTCATCTATCAGTACACCTCAGACTTAACTCTTTATAAAACGATGTTAAATTATCAATTAATTCAATTTTTTTGAATAAAATGATAACTTAAATTGATCATTATTTATAACTTAAATTAGTTTAACAAATATTATAGAAATGTTGGAATCGGCGTAGAAGTTGTGTTGGAATTGTTAACAATTAAATTACATATTTTTTATAAAATAGTTTAATTGACTTTGAACAAAAAAAAGTTGAATGAGATTCTTTCCAATGAGGTTTTTTCACATGTTTGGAAAATAATCAATTATCCCATTAGACTAGACTAGTCTTTGGCATGTTTAGAAGATGATAACTATTCCATTAGACTAGTGTCATCAAAATACAAAAAATTTAAAATTAATTTTTTAAAAAAAATATAAATGAAAAAATAAAAAAGAACAGGGTTTAGGTATATTTAGTAATTATTTTCAAAAATAATTTTCTGTTTAATAGAAAGAAATAAGAAAACATATTTATTAACCAAAAATAATTTTTTATTCTACTTTTAAAAACAGAAAACATGATATTTTAGATAATATCTTTTAGTTGTTTTATATTATTTTTACTTATTTTTCTAGGCCTATTTTAAAAAATAATTATTCAAACATGTGGGATGATTAAAAATAAAATACTAGACATAAAAATTATTTTAAAAACATTTTAAGTTTGTAAACAAACTTTTGTTTTAGTTAATATCTAAAACATATTATAAAATAATTTTTAAAAACTATTTTTAAAAAATAATTACCAAATAGACCATTTTTGCACTTTCCGATGTATTTCCTACCAATTAAGTTTGCCTTATTTCTCTTGGTATTTTCCACTATTTCTTCATTCAGTATTTAAAAAAAAAAAAATGAAATAAATTTCAAATAAATTTTAATAAACACTAATAGTGAAAGATAAAGAATTGAATTATTAAGTTGTCTATTTGAATACTTCTTATTTTTTATTTAAAAAAAATATAAAAATGATAATAGCTCCATATAAAAGTGGAGAAATTTTTAGACTTTGACTAAAAAAATAATAATAATTTCAAAAGCTCTTTAAGAATTATAATGTTCTACATAGATGTTACAATTTTTACTTTTTTATAACAAAAAATGGAAAATTTTATTTTAAAAATAAAAAATAAAAGTACTTTCTATATAAAATAGAGGAATTTTTAGAAACTTAAAAAATTAAAAAAATTCAAGCTATTGAATTTTTTTATTATATTAAATTTTAAGGTTTGAAAAGGTGATTTTTAAAGGTATATGGTAAGTTTTGTATAAAAATTCTCTTTTTTTATTTAATAATTTTTATTTTAAAAATAAAAATAAAAATAAAAAGTGAAAAATAAGACTTTATTTAGGAAGTGTTTTTAAAATTGTTGTAAAAAATGGATTTTGATAATAGGTTTTGAAAACTGTTATACAATATTTTGTATAAAAGAAAAAAGTCTATTTAGAAATTTAAAATAATTTTAATTTATTTGTTAATTTTTAAATATATTTTAAAGATAATTTTTATTTATAGTACTTTATTTTTAATTATTTTTTATATTTATATAAAAATTTTAAAAATAATTTTCAAAAAATAAATAAAAATACTTAAAAAAATGTTTTATCAAAACATTAAATTTTCTTTTCCGTTATCAAATATATTTTTTATATTTTTTTAAGAGAAACGAAAACTGTTTTTGAAACTGAGAGGGAAAAGGCAAAAGGAATACGTCCCCACATGAAACTTTTTTTTGTTGTTGAATTCCGTACATTTTCTCTTGACTTGACTAAGAGTCAAGTTGTCAACCCAGGGGTGGAGCACTTTCCCGATATTGATTTAAAGAAACGGAAAGCAGCAGGTAAAAGGGGCAAACAGCTACTTTATTACCACTATAAAATAAAAATATATATATATATATATTTTTTTTCAAAATTTAAGTTGTGCTTAATTTAATTTTTTAAATTTTAAATTTTAATTAAAAATATATAATTTAATAATAAAATATTTATTTATTTAAACTTAAAAAAATATATTATTTTAATAAAGATAATTTATTATATTTTTAAAATATATAATTATATAATTTATTAATTTAAAGTATATCACATGTAGTACCTATTATAATTAGTGAAAGGCCTTTTTTTTTTTTACATTATATAAATATTTAGTAAGTATTTTTTTTATGACTTTGAAGAAACTATTAAAAGTTACCTTTTATAATAGATTTTTAATAATTAATTTTATTAACTAATTTAGAAAATGTATCTTCAAGGTTTTTTTTTTTTTTTTACATAAAATTATAATTATATATTTTAAAATAAAAAAAATTATATAGGAAAATTTAAGATAATACTATTATTTTAATAAAGATAAAATTTTCAAAATATAAATAAATTAATATCTTAAAAATATAATAAATTAAATATCTTAAATTAATAAATTATATAATTTTATATCTTATTTATATATCATAAAATTTTATTATTTTAAAATTGTTAATATATTGATAAATAAAATATTTATTTATTATTATATTTATCAATTTATCTTTATTAAAATAATATTAAATTATTAAGTTTAAATATATATATATTTTTTTAATTAAAGTATATATTTTTAATTTCAATAATAATTTATAATTTTATATTTTTAATTAAATTTTAAAGTTAAAAAAAAAAAAAAAAAAAAAAAAAAAAAAAAAAAACTGAAACCTCAATTGACAATTAAGGTTTTAGTTAAAAAATAAAATCTCAATTACTAATTGAGACTTCAATTTAAAAATAAAGACTTCATTGTTAATTGATACTTCAATTCAAAAATAAAACCTCAATTATAAGGCTTTAAATTAGATTTTTAAAAAAAATTATATATATTTTTTTTAGGTCATTTTGATTTTCGCAATAAAGGGCTACTTTGAGTTTTGCAACTAGGCTAAAACTTATATTTTTTAATAGCAAAGTGTTATTTTGCCCCCAACACTTAGCGTTTGCCTTTTCGTTTCTAAAGTCTATATAGATGCAAGCAATAAAGAAGTCGGTGTTTATTTTTTTTGAATTTTTACTTAAAATAATTTAATTTTAGAATTTAGTTCGTTTATTTTTTTATTTATTTTATTTATTAAATAAAAAATGCTAAAATATACAAATTTTTTCAAATAAAAAAAAATATATATTGATATTATTTATGCACACTAATTACACCAGACATGGATGAAATTAATGAAAATAAATTAAAAGGTTAAAATACTTAAAATTTCGAGTGGGTGAATGTGGGAAATCCGGGTGAACGTGGGAAATCCTATTTTTAATTTTAATTTTCAATTTTTTTCCACCTTTTTAATTTTAATTTTTTTTGCCACTTCTAATAGCACTAATATTATTTAGGCATTAAACATTTTTCATATCCTTCTCATATTTTTTATACCTTCAAAATTTTACATGTTGATCTTATTTTAATTTTTTTTAAAAAAAAAAAATTCTTTCAATATTTCATCTAATATTCTTCATAAAAAAAATGGAAATTATAATAAAAAAATTAATAACATAATTTTCAGCTATTATTTGATAGATTATCATTTTTATTTTAACAATAAATACTTATTTTAATTTATTTATAAATAATTTTTTCAGAGGGTCTTAGTGTTATAATTTCACAAAATTTTAATTATTTTACAACTTTTATAAAATTATTTATTAAATGATATAATTGGATGTTGCAAACATATCTTAAATGTTATGTGCATGGAATTCCTACCATATGGTTGGAGGTTTCAGGTATGGTAATAAAAAGTACATCTGAGCCACATGGAAATTGTTAAAAGAAACCATTGTCAACCTGGTCAAAGCTATGGTAAAAATCTTCAATACTTCTACTACTACTACATTTGAAGGGTGTTTTTCCAATTTGTTGTAGATGTAAAAAAAAATAAAAAAATGCTCGTGTCAGCCATCCACCGACCGCTCCGTAGTCTCTTGAGGCAGTGTAAACAGCATTGAGCGTTCGCGTGGGGGGTGAGGAAAAACCTCCATGATTTATTCATTGGTCAATGAAGCCTAGACAAGCCATGGACTCCCAAAATTTGGACGAAGAAAAGTGGAACTGGAAACTTCATGTGTACCTTCAAGCTCAAGACGCGTCATTTCTGGTCAGTCACTGTCCAAAACACGCTAAGAGAAGGGGGGGAAAGCAGAGTGTGGTTTCGAATCTAGATGTTGTAAGGTGTATTTTTTTTTTTTTTAAGGGAATTAAAATCCAGGCTCAGAATGAATCCTGTTTTCTGACCAATTATCTCGATTTCTTTTCTGTTTCCCACAACTTTCTCAGCTAGCAAACAGAGAACTCCTTCTGATTTTGGGGGTTGTGGTGAGGGAGATATCGATGGCTTTGCTGCTTGTTGAAGCGGCTGCTCTGGGAACAGCATTTCAGGGTTTGCTAACGGCGGTTCTTAAAAGTAAGTAAAAAGTTCGCCGGGTTCGACTCCATCCTCAACAAACTCGAAGCCACAGTCGAACGCATAAAGCCACGTATCCAAGAGATGGAAAGGTTGAACGACGAGTTGGATCGTCCAAGGATGGAAATGGAGAAGTTGATCCAAATCTTACAAGATGGAGAGAAGCGAATCCAAGACTGCTCTCGCTGCTACCGCTTCCAGAGGATATGGTACCCCAATAAAATTAGAGCCCTCAATGCCTGTCTTCTTAGATTCTTTCGGGTGGATGTGCACGCCCAAGTCGGTAGGGACGTCGAGGAGATTCTGGCCATTCTCAAATCAATTAGATTCAATTGGAATTACAGAGGGGTTTCCGATGAATATGAAAACTTGGGTTCCTGCAACGCTCCTGGTCCACCGGAATTTATGGTGGGATTAGATGTGGCTCTCAAAGAATTGAAGAGGTGGCTGTTTACGGATGGGGAATCAAGGATAGTGGTGTCTGCTCCTGGAGGATGTGGGAAAACCACTTTGGCTAAAAGGCTTTGTCATGACCAACAAGTCAAGGGTATTCCTACAAAATCTTGCTTTCTTTTCTTTCCCTTCATGTTAGTAAACCAAATATAAAATATTGCATGGTATACAAGTGAAATTCATCAAAACAACTTCTTTTTTGGTCTAATGAAATATTGAATGAACTCATTTCTAAATCACTTCTTTCTACCATTTTGAACAGAATATTTTCAGCACATTTTCTATGTCACGGTGTCAAAAACATGCAACCTGATTGGCATCATCAAGAAACTATTTTGGCATAATGATGAGCAAACCATTATGGTCACAGGCTTCACTCCTCAAATGTCCCCTGAGCAAAACATGTTTAGTACGGATAATTCTCCCCTTCACAATCCAACAGTAAAAAGTCCCCGTGTAAATCCCCGAAGCCCCAGTGGAACTGCATCACCATTGCATCAAAAAATACCCCTTGAAACCTCAACAGCACGGCGTGAAAATAATAGCCATGCCAATATTCATCGGTTACCTCTTCCTCCAGGAGTGGTGGCACCTCCACAGGCATCTTCTATTCATCCTGTTATTGCTAAAACAGAGTCATTTCCAATGACAACCCAATGGCAAAAAGGAAAGCTCATTGGGCGTGGAACATTTGGAAGTGTTTATGTTGCCACCAATCGGTATGTGAATTTGACATATTCATTCTGCTAATGTCTCTGTTACAGTTAACTTTAATATTTATTTAGTCTTTGTTTTTGTTTTTTTCTTTTCCTCTAACAGAGAAACTGGAGCTCTATGTGCAATGAAAGAAGTTGAATTGTTTCCTGATGACCCAAAATCTGCAGAGTGTGTAAAGCAGTTAGAGCAGGTTATCCTCCAGCTATTGCTATACTTTCCTAATCAACTTTATAGTTATATTTCATGATTTTGCATGTTAAACATTGGACTCAATCCATTTAAAGAAATTTTTTCATAAGGGTCCAAAGCTCATGTTATGACTTATGAGCCATCACAGTCACTTCATACCAAGCAATTGGGTGTTACATATGTGAAATTGTACCACTTTATACCAAAGATTATTACATGTCAGTTGATTCAAAAGCAGGATTAGATATCCGAGTTATTTTTCTTTTCTTTTCTTTTCTTTTCTTTCATTTGTAGTCAAATAAGAGAATAAATTAAGTATTAGACATTCCTCAGCAAGACCCAACCCAATGGCCCTGTTTTGAGCTAGTACAAGGAATGAAATTAGAGAGGAAAAATGCAACTCTCTGTTCTATTTTATTGAGAATGCAAGCCTTAAATATATAGGCAATCTATTTAGGAAGATAATTATGAAAAATAAAATATTCCTAAGAACTAGGAACCTAAGAAACAGAAAGCTAAAAACTAGGGGTTACACATCTTTATGAAAATTAAAAAACAGATAAATACCCTAATAAAATAACTGGATAATTAGCTAGAGTTTATCCAAAGTTATCTCCAACGGCCAATAGAAAGCCTATAACTGTGAATAGTGTCTTGGTTACTTTTTTTGTTTTTTGTTTTTAAGTATTATTATTATTATTATTGTTGTTGTTGTTGTTGTTGTTTTTTGTTTTTAAGTATTCTTCACAAAATCTGTTTTGTTCATTTTGTGAACTTATGCAATTACATATCACATCACACAGGATATACTTGTAGCCTTTTATGCTCATTATTTTGCTTATGCTTTGTCATCTGACTCCTTGGAAAACCTCATCTATGTTCTGATGTGTAAAAGAAGTTAAAAAAATGAGTTACCTACTGGCACATTTGGGGTTTCTACTTTTTTATTACAACGTTCATTGCTAAATGGTCGGTTAATCACCACAACACTAGTTGTTAATTCTCCCACTTTTCATCTAATCGATTATTCAGCCTATGAAGTCCTTGATATGGCCAACTTTGATGGGTTTTATCCGTGTCCCCCTTAGGTTGTTGTCATGGTATCAATAATATTTATGAACTTATTACAATTAGATTATACTTATTTCTCTGCTGTATTTAGCTATAAATATCTTCAATTCAGTACAAACTTATGGTTTTTTCCTCTTCCTTCTTTCCATTCTTCCAGGAAATTAAAATTCTTAGCCAACTAAAGCATCCAAACATTGTGCAGTATTTTGGGAGTGAAACAGTGAGTGATACAGTTGCAGATTATGGTATTCATGCTTAACATTTGTCTTGTTAGATTTCCATGGTAACTTAACTGATTAATATCTCAATTTTATGCCTATGCAGGTTGAAGACCGGCTTTATATATACCTGGAATATGTTCATCCTGGTTCAATTAATAAATATGTCCGTGAACATTGTGGAGCTATTACAGAATCTGTTGTTCGCAATTTTACTTGCCATATTCTTTCTGGGCTGGCTTACTTACACAGCACAAAGACAATACACAGGTAACAATAGGATTATTATTATTATTATTATTTACCAGAGTGATGAAATTAATCTCAGAACACACTCATATTAACAAATGAGAGCATCGAATTGCATCTTGTTAAAATTTTCAGTTGTAAATGGTGTTGGGGAAAAGGGTTTCGTATTGTGTGTTTTCTCTTTGGAGATTTAGCACATTTAATCTGGTTTATTTCTTTAGATTGATTAATTTATCTCTATATGCATACCTTTAGCACATTAAATAAGTATACAACACTGATTCTTGTCATGCCTCTTGCAGTTATAGCTGCTGATAGACTGATGGGATAAGGGCTTATGTATTTTGCATTGTGTCTTTGGGAATTTAATATCTTTTATCTAGTGTCATTTTTCCTCCTCTTTGAATATCAATTCTGACATGTCAGTTCGACTATTCTATTTTATAGAGACATCAAAGGGGCTAATTTGCTTGTTGATGCATCTGGAGTTGTTAAACTTGCTGACTTTGGGATGTCTAAACATGTGAGTTCTGAACTTAACAACCTAATATTCCCGTGTTCTTAAACTTATAAATGAAAAACAGCTGTCATATCTGCTATAATATGCCTTCATTTATGTGGGCAGTAACCAATTGATTCTCATTATCAGTAATCTTCAGTTCATTGATGTTTTGTATAGAGGAAGTGTCTTCTCCTACACTTATTTTGTCTCAATCAATTTCTTCCTACCATTTCATTGAAGTGAATCAGACTTAAGATTACATTGTTTATATATAAACGTAAATGGGAAATTAGATTTTCTTATTGTAGAGATTATTCTCTGTGTATCTCTGTAATATAGTCTTGCTCATGCTATTATCCTACTCTTATTAGAAAGATTATACTAAAAAGTGATCAAAGACTTGATCTTAAAATTTACCCAAGCGTTCATCCTCCAACAAATTTTAGTCCTCTTCTAATATTGAAAGTTTGGTTCAAATAATTGGGGGGTTGAGTTGGTGTTAGAGATGTGGACCACAGATTGTGGTCAAAACATGTTTATTAGTCATGCAAATGAATTGGATGGAAGGGAAGATATAATAGTTATGGTCATCAGGTCTGCAGTCGAAATAGAGACCTGAGCTACATTTTCTTTGTTGCGGCAACTTATCATCACCATTGTTAGCCTGGTATATATAATGGGCACATATCCTAGCAATTAAAGCTTTTAAAAAGTTTGGTAGTCTAACATGGTATTTCAGCTGTATGGTTAACTAAAGCTCTTGAGTTTGAGTCTCTCCTACTATTTATTCCTCCATCTATTTATTTATAACCTGTTAACTACTGTTGATTTGTCTTCCCACAGATATGGGTCCACGTGTAACAGTGGTGTTAGCTTGGTATAATTGTGGGCCCATATCCTAAGTCCTAACACAGCTTAAGTTTCAGGAAAGTTGGCGCCATAATAATTGTTATTGTTGTGATTCTGTTCTTTTTGCTATTCTAATGAATTTTTAGCTACTTCGGTTTTCCTTTTCTCGAGCTTTAAAACTTTGGGATTTGTTTTCTACTCAGCTAACTGGAGCAGCAGCTGATCTTTCTCTAAAGGGAAGTCCATATTGGATGGCTCCAGAGGTGTTTTATAAGTGCTACATTAATTCTTTATAATCTATGGCATTCCTAATCCTGACAGCATTGTCTTTCTGGCAGCTCATGCAAGCTGAGAAAGATAATAGTTCTGATCTTGCCTTTGCTGTTGATATATGGAGTTTGGGTTGTACTGTTATTGAAATGCTGAATGGAAAACCTCCTTGGAGTGAGTATGAAGGGGTAAGCACCTAATGTTCCATAATGTGCTTGATTCATTAGGACCTGAGCTCATTTGAATTTGTCATCATGACACAATCATCTTCCATTATGCTATAATTCACTAAATGTCTGTGAAAGAACAAGTTTTCTTTGGAATTTTGCCATCAGACACTTTCTTCTATTTTAGCTGCTTCTTTCATATTCTGTTTTTAACTGTTATTTAACTTCTCTTCCTCCACTTCCTCTGGACTTAATATGTCATTTGTCATTTTGGTATTTGTTAGTTATGTTGGTTACATTTTCTTCTGTTGTTGCAGGCTGCCGCTATGTTCAAGGTTATGAGAGAATCCCCACCCATACCTGAAACATTGTCATCGGAAGGCAAGGATTTCTTACGTTGTTGCTTTCGAAGAAATCCTGCAGAGAGGCCTCCAGCTATCAAGTTACTGGAACATCGTTTCGTGAAAAACTCAACACAGCTGGATGTGCCACTGCTCACCCAAACATTTAGTGGAATGAAATTCCTGTAGGTTATCAGTGCAACACTGCTTGTTTTTGCTGAAGGATGGTAATTGATACTATATAACAGCCCACCTGTGCTTGTTCCTGCAATTGTGTCAAAATAATCTGCAATTCTTGCATTGGCCCCATCAAGGTCCTAGGAATCATAGATGAACAAAATAAGAAATAATGTCAATTAATAATGAACACAACAATAGAGAGGAAGAAAAGGTGATACAACACCTGAAGATTGGATTCAAGAAAGGCTAGGATGGTGTCAGGAAGAATGCCACCTACCTTTTGCAGAACTGGTAGGCATTTGGATTCAAAGAGTCCTGGCAAATTAATTTCAATTAGAAGAGCTGTCTTTATCTGTGTCACATGTCCTAGAGGTTCAACTATGAAGTATTTATAACAACAACTTGAGGAGGCAGCACATGGGCGACGCCCTATTAGTTACCCTTTCATTAAGTTGTATCTTTGTATATATATATATGTTCCTTTTAACTAGAGACACGCCTTTGTTGATTTGGTCAGCTCTCCTGTTCTGTTCATTGAATGGCATTTTCCTATTTTTATGGAAACTATGACTTCTTGATTCAAAGTCATGTTGTACCCGGTGAATATGTAGGAATGCAAGCAAGGGCACCTAAGTCGAGCCCCATTTCTTGATGTTATAGTGAACCTGGCCATGGATTATGACCGTAGTGATAACTCAACTTGATTCTCACGTAGACAGATGGGCTTGGTTGGTTGCTGAAGTGGCAACATAACAGAGTTGACCCATTAAAGTCCTTATGGTAGGCCGATGGCGTGTGTGGATGCTAAATTAATCCCAAATGTGCAATCAAAGTTTCGTTATTGTCAATGGGATATAATAGTTGACTTTTTAACGTTTGTCAACAGGATATAATAATTGACCTTTACATTTTCGTGATTAAAAATGTAATTAATTTGAACCCTATTTTTTAGGGGTTTGGTTAGAGGTTACTAGTATTAGTGGTGTTTGGTTTTGTCCATCATAAAATGAAGATTTGAGGCTAGTCACCTATTTATAAAGTCCCACTTAAATGGGCACTATTTATTATTTGATAATCGGAGTGAAAACAATCGAAATGTATTTTATTTGAAATGGATAGGAAATAATTTTTATATATATGAAAGTGTATGTTGAATTATTTAAATGCATTAGCATGTTTGATTCAAAAGTTTTATAAATAGAGTATATGTTATATCTTCTATTTGTAAATATAATTGAAAATATTTGATCCATGAAACTGTGTTAATATTCCTTATTGGGTTTTGAGTTCATCCCCTTTATTGATAACTTTTCAGGTACCCTCAGTTCAAGCGATGAATGACGGTTAGAAGGAGAAATTGGCTTGTTAAAACATGTGTCAAAACTCTCTTTATTTTTTAGCATTGTTTAGAAGTTAAAATTTATTTTTCATTAATATTATTTGAGTTTGGAGAAATAACACTTGGTTTGATGTGTTAAGTTTCAAAATTATTATCTAGAGATTTTAGAATTTTTGTTCTATTACTCAAAACAGGATAATTGATAAATGATAAATTTTCAATTACAATGTTTGTATTATTTTCACTTTGAGCCTTTGAGTTTGAGGTATGAAATGATCTTCCTGTCCTTGGAATGGGTTTTAGGGCGTGACAAGGGTTGTCTTGCTTCCAAGAGAATTACTTGTGTGACAGGCTCTTTTGGCTTCTATTCAAAATCTTGATTTTTAGAAATTCTCGCACAACCTCTCTCCCTAGCAACTCCCCAGGAAATTAAGATGCAACTGAGGTTGATGGCTGCTACAGCGATGCCTTTGTCAGCCAGCAAAGGTCCAATATCAACTTGGTTGCTTTTGTGTAAAGACCTGAAACCTGCTTGAGCTTGCAGGTAATGGAATACCCTCTACCCCATGTTTGGTGCGTGGAGTGGGTATCACAAGGAACGTCTCATCCCTCTTCCCGTTCATTTCCATGTTTATGTTTTCGACAATTCCAATGATGAATGAGAATTGAATAAAAAAATGATTTCAACTAAAATAAGATTAGTTTATAAATAAGACTTTGGATTATTTCTAATAAAAGATATTTTGATTCCTTCTTTGATATAATTTTATTTTAAATCACGTTTAAAAGAATACAAAATAAATTTTTTTTTTGAATAATTTAATTTTTACTTTGATTTTGTAAAAAAAAAAAAAATGTAAATTCAATTTATATAATAAACTAAATTTAATTTAAGTTTTATTAAAAATAAAAATATTTTTTTAATTATAAATAAATTTAAAAATAAATAGTTTTTAATAAAATATGAATAATAATATTAAAATAAAATTATAAATTACATATTTTTTTATAATATTTATAAAAAATATAGATATTAACGACTTTACAAAAATATAAATTGAATTATTATAAAAATATTAAATTATTATAAAATATGATATTCTGTACCACTATGGTAACTTGTGAATGATCATCCATAAATATATTTTTGTAACTTCCTATAAAAGGGAGAGACCCCTAATGAAATTCAATAGAGTTTTCTCATATATTCTATTCTCTTCCTACATTCTAATTTTTCTTTCTTATTTTCTTCTCCTTTCACTTTATAATTTTACAACATAAATTAAAAATTAATTCCATATTCTATTTATTCCTATTTTGGATTGTTTTGAGAATGAGAATAGTAGAACAAAAAAAATTATCATTATAAAAAAAAAAAAATATCCTTACTCTCCCCAAGATATTGATTTTATACTATTTCAATTGGACTTCATCTAATTTCTGTCTTTATTCTCACGTACCAAACACATCTTTCGGTCACGTTTTGTAGGTGATACAAGAAATAGAAGGTTGAAATACTTATTTATTTTTATTTCAATGTTTGATAATAATAAAAATAAAAATGCAAAAGAAAATTGATTGATAATAATACCTTTCAATATAATTTAAAATAATTCGATTTTTTTTTTCTTGGCTAAATAATAAGAATAAAAAAACATTTGCTTAACAAATAAAAATTAGTCATAAAACGTCATATAACTCTAATATGTAGATATTCAATTATTATTTTTTTCAAAATTTTTAATTGTCCAAGAAGCTATATTATGTTTTATAAAAAATGAAAAAAAACATATTTATTAGAACACTCAAATTCTTAAAACTAGCAAATATTACTTATTTTCCATTTGGAACAGCATGAACAAAAGAATACTAACTTTATTTTAATTTTTAATTAAATCTACAATTAAAATATGCACCAAATTTAAACCAAAACTAGCAAAACAATTAAAATTTCATAAAAAATTTAGTCAAACAAAATATCAACTTAAAGTTTCTATCAATTCAATTTAAAAGAATAATCTACCATGAAATGTAACATGGAAATTCACGAGATATAAAGAAGTAGTTTTACCAATTCAACCTTGGTTGCAAAAGTCATTTTCAATTAAGAGGCAAATCAATGCAAATAATTTATGACCGAATTTTTACATAGAAAATGCTCAAATGAATTTTCTAGTCATATGTCTCATATAAAATAAAGTAAATCATATGCTCAAATGTGTAAATAATATAATAATGAATATTTTGACTGACTTTTGTTCTATCAAATTCTTCAAAGTACTTGTCTATTAGTACACCTCGGGCTTAACTCTTTATAAAACAATGTTAAATTATCAATTAATTCAATTTTTTTGAATAAAATGATAACTTAAATTAGTTTAACAAATATTATAGAAATGTTGGAATTGGTGTAGAAGTTGTGTTGGAATTGTTAACAATTAAATTACATATTTTTAATAAAATAGTGTTATTGACTTTGAACAAAAAAAAAGTTAAATGAGATTCTATGAGGTTTTTTCACATGTTTGGAAAATAATCAATTATCCCATTAGACTAGACTAGTCTTTGGCATGTCTAGAAGATGATAACTATTTCATTAGACTAGTGTCATCAAAATATAAAAATTTTAAAATTAATTTTTTTTAAAAAATATAAATGAAAAAAATAAAAAAGAATAGGGTTTAGGTATATTTAGTAATTATTTTCAAAAGTAATTTTCTGTTCAATAGAAAAAAATAAAAAAACATATTTAATAACTAAAAATTATTTTTTATTTTATTTTTAAAAATAGAAAACATGATGTTTTAGATAATATCTTTTAGTTGTTTTAGGCTTATTTTATAAAATAATTATTCAAACATATGGGATAATTAAAAATAAAATAGTAGACATAAAAATTATTTTAAAAACATATTATAAAATAATTTTTAAAAGCTATTTTTAAAACACAATTACCAAATAGACCGTTTTTGCACTTTCCGTTGTATTTCCTACCAAGTTTGCTTTATTCCTCTTGGTCTTTTCCACTATTTCTTCATTAGGTGTTTTTTTTTTTTAAATTAAAATAAATTTCAAATAAATTTTAATAAACACTAATATTGAAAGATAAAGAATTGAATTATTAAGTTGTCTGTTTGAATACTTTTTATTTTTTATTTAAAAAAATATAAAAATGACAATAGCTCCATATAAAAGTGGAGAAATTTTTAGACTTGACTAAAAAAAAAAACAAATAATTTCAAAAGCTGTTTAAGAATTATAATATTCTACATAGATATTACAATTTTTACTTTTATAACAAAAAATAGAATTTTTTATTTTAAAAATAAAAAATAAAAGTACTTTCTATATAAAATAGAGGAATTTTTAGAAACTTAAAAGATTAAAAAATTTCAAGCTATTGAATTTTTTTATTATATTAAATTTTAAGGTTTGAAAAGGTGATTTTTAAAGGTATATGGTAAGTTTTGTATAAAAATTCTCTTTTTTATTTTAAAAATAAAAATAAAAATAAAAAATGAAAAATAAGACTTTATTTGAGAAGTGTTTTTAAAACTATTGTAAAAAATGGATTTTGATAATAGGTTTTGAAAACTGTTATACGATATTTTATATAAAAGAAAAAAGTCTATTTGGAAATTTAAAATAATTTTAATTTATTTGTTAATTTTTAAATATATTTTAAAGATAATTTTTATTTATAGTACTTTATTTTTAATTATTTTTTATATTTATATAATTATTTTAAAAATAATTTTCAAAAAATAAATAAAAACACTTAAAAAATGTTTTACCAAAACATTAAATTTTCTTTTACGTTATCAAATATATTTTTTTATATTTTTTGTAGAGAAACAAAAACTGTTTGAAACTGAGAGAGAAAAGGCAAAAGGAGTACGTCCCTACATGAAACACTTTTTTTTGTCGTTGAATTCCGTACATTTTCTCTGGACTAAAAGTCAAGTTGTCGACCCACGGGTGGAGCACTTTCCCGATATTGATTTAAAGAAACGGAAAGCAGCAGGTAAAAGGGGCAAACAGCTACTTTATTACCACTATAAAATAAAAATATATATATATTTTTTTTCAAAATTTAAGTTGTCAAGGCTTAATTTAATTTTTTTAATTTTAAATTTTAATTAAAAATATATACTTTAATAATAAAATATTTATTTATTTAAACTTAAAAAATATATTATTTTAATAAAAATAATTTATTATATTTTTAAAATATAAAATTATATAATTTATTAATTTAAACTATATCACATATAGTATCTGTTATAATGAGTGAGAGATGTTTTTTTTTTTTACACTATATAAATATTTAGTAAGTATTTTTTTATGACTTTGACGAAACTATTAAAAGTTTGTAGATTTTTAATAATTAATTTTATTAACTAATTTTGAAAATGTATTTACAAGGTTTTTTTATTTATTTTTACATAAAATTATAATTATATATTTTAAAATAAAAAAAATTATATATAAAAATTTAAGATAATACTATTATTTTAATAAAAATAAAAATTTTAAAATATAAATAAATTAATATCTTAAAAATATAATAAATTAAATATCTTAAATTAATAAATTATATAATTTTATATCTTATTTATATATCATAAAATTTTATTATTTTAAGATTATTAATATATTGATAAACAAAACATTTATTTATTATTATATTTACCAATTTATCTTTATTAAAATAATATTAGATTATTAAGTTTAAATATATAATTTTTTAATTATTAAAGTATATATTTTTAATTTTAATAATAATTTATAATTTTATATTTTTAATTAAATTTTAAAGTTAAAAAAAATAAAAACTGAAACTTCAATTGATAATTAAGGTTTTAATTAAAAAATAAAACCTCAATTACCAATTGAGATTTCAATTAAAAAATAAAGACTCAATTGATAATTGAGACTTCAATTCAAAAATAAAACCTCGATTATAAGGTTTTAAATTAGATTTTTTTTAAAATTATATTTTTTTTTATGTCATTTTGATTTTCGCAATAAAAGGGCTACTGAGTTTTGCAACTACACTAAAACTTATATTCTTTAATAGGAAAGTGTTATTTTGCCCCGAACACTTAGCGTTTGCCTTCTCGTTTCTCAAGTCTACGTAAAGTCAGTCACAATTCACAGCAGATACCCGAAATTTCCATGAAGTACAGTGGAAACTCCTTGGCTACCTTCAGGTTCCAGACGCGTCGTTGCTCGTCTTTATAACTGCAGATCGCTCACTAGCCAGAACACAGTAGGAGAAGGGAGAAACCAACGTCTGATTTCGAATCTATATGTTGAAATATTGTTTTGTTTTGAGGGGAATTTAAAACTAGGGGTCAGATTGGATCTTGTTTTCTATTAAACTATCTTGATTTCTTTTCTGTTTCCTACAACTTTGCTCAGCTAGCAAACACAAAACTCCTTATTTTGGGGGTTGTGGTGAGGAGATACTGATGTCTGCGGGGCTTGTTGGAGGGTCTGCTTTGGGAGCAGTATTTGGGAAGTTGATCACGGCGGTTCTAGATGCACGGAAGAAGGCAACTCAGTTCGACTCCAGCCTCAAAAAACTCGAAGAGAGACTCAATTCCATAACTCCAACTATCCAAGAGGTGGAAAAGTTAATGGACCAGTCGAATCATCCAAAGGAGGAATTGGAGAAGTTGATCCAAATCTTAAAAGATGGGGAGAAGCTAATCCACAAGTGCTCCAAGGTCTCTAGTTGCGACTACTTCAACAAGTGGAGGTACGCCAATAAAATTAAGGCCTTCGATGGCTCAATTGAAAAAAAATTTCAGGTGGAAATGCAAGTCATACAACTTTGGATCACCACGGTCCTGCTCAAATCAAATAGATTGAGTTTGAGTAACAAAGGGGTTTCCGATAACTATGAAAGTTTGGGTTCCTGTGAGGCTACCGATCCGCCAGCTTTTATGGTGGGACTAGATGTGCCTCTCAAAGAATTGAAGAGGCGACTGTTTACGGATGGGGAATCAAGGATTGTGGTGTCGGCTCCTGGAGGATGTGGGAAAACCACTTTGGCTAAAAGGCTTTGTCACGACCAACAAGTCAAGGGTATTCCTACAACATCTTGCTTTCTTTTCTTTCCCTTCATGTTAGTAAACCAAATATGAAATATTTCATGCTATACAAGTGAAATTCATCCAAACAACTTTTTTGGTCTACTGAAATATTGTATGAACTCATTGCTAAATCACTTCTTTCTATCATTTTGAACAGAATATTTTCAGCACATTTTCTATGTCAGTGTCAAAAACATACAACCTGATTGGCATCATCAAGAAACTATTTCGGTATAATGATGAACAAGTGCCGTGGTTTCAAAATGAGGAAGATGCAGTCAACCAATTGGAACTAATGCTGAAGAGGAAAGTAGAATCTGGTCGTATACTGTTGGTCCTAGATGATGTTTGGTCTAGGTCGAAATCTGTCCCAGACAAGTTTAAGTTCCAAATATCAAAATACAAGGTTCTGGTTACATCTAGAAATGAATTTCCAGGATTTGGTTCTACATATAACTTGAATATGTTGAGTGAAGAAGATGCCAAGACTCTTTTTTGTCACTCAGCAATCCCTGAGGATGGGAGCAGTTCTTCCATGCCCAGTGAAGAACTTGTGAATGGGGTGGTTTCTCACTCTACATTAATTTATCACACCTGCATTCATTTTTGTTTCCCTGCAAACCAGAACTAATTTTATTTGGTACTGGTGCTGAACTGCAGATAGTGAGGCGATGCAAGGGATTTCCACTGGCCCTGGAAGTGGTTGGCAGATCGCTCCATGGGCAGCCTGTAGAGATCTGGAGAAGCACACTGATGAAATTATCTGAAGGTGAATCCATTGTCAATACTGAAGGTGAACTGCGTAATTGTCTTCAAAGTAGCTTAGATGCCCTTGATGACAACGATATTACGCTGAAGGAGTGTTTTATGGACTTGGGCTCATTTCCTGAAGACCAAAAAATCCCTGCCACTGCTCTTATAGATATGTGGGCGGAATTGCACAAACTAGATAAAGACGGCATTTATGCCATTTCCAACCTTCACAAACTGTGCTTTCGGAATCTGCTTAATCTTGTGGTCACAAGGTACACAGGCTTGCTATTTGTCTTTAAAGTAATTACCTTTTTTACTTTTTCTCTTGATAATCTTATAATTTAGGGTATCAGCATTTTATGCAATTAGTAATGTTCTATTACAATCGCTATAGAGAAAAGAAATCTATTAACGCTAGCATTGCAGGGAGATTCCAACTCCTGCTAATTTCTGCAATTTTTACCCCATTTGGTTTGGAGATGGTCAAATCATATGAACACAAAAACAAAATAAGACTTATATTTCTTGATTTGCAACTATATTCTTCAATCCATAGTATCACTCTAACCAATTTCTGCGGGTTCTCCAGGATTGATGCAAATGAGATTGATTGGTGCTACAACGATGCCTTTGTCATGCAGCATGATCTTCTCAGGGATCTAGCCATTTCTCAGAGCAAACAGGAGCCCATAGAAAAGAGGAAAAGACTAATCGTGGACTTGACAGGAAACAGACTCCCCAAGTGGTGGACTAAAGAAAAGCAACCCCGATTAAGTGCTCGTCTTGTGTCCATCTCCACAGGTCCCCCTCTTATCTCTTTCTATTTCTCATTATTGGAATCTAATATTTCGTACAGTATTTGGCATTACTTCTTTCCCTACCTTCTGACACTTTATAGGATATTCTGTAGATGAACTGTTCTCCTCAAGCTGGTGCAGCATGCAACTTCCTGAAGCTGAGGCTCTAATACTGAACTTTAATCAGACAGAAAAGAAATACGAATTGCCAGAGTTCATGAAGCAAATGGATGAACTGAAGGTTCTAGTAGTAACAAATTATGGTTTCTGCAGTGCTGAATTGACTAATTTTTCAGTACTTGGTTCCTTATCCAATCTAAAGAGAATCAGGTTAGAGCAAGTTTCGATTCCAACACTATGCAACACCAGTATAGAATTGAAGAATCTGGAGAAGCTATCCTTAGTTATGTGTCATAAGATTAGTCAGGCTTTTGCGAGTGGTACCATCCAGATTCCAGAAATGTTACCAAACCTTAGGGAAATCAACATTGATTACTGTAATGACTTGGTGGAATTACCAGAAGGGTTTTGTGATTTAGTCCAGCTGAATAAGCTGAGCATCAGCAACTGCCATAAGCTGGCTTCACTGCCGGAAGGAATAGGGAAGCTTACAAATCTGGAAGTGCTAAGGGTTAGTGCCTGTACATTGGTGTCAAAATTGCCAGACTCAACGGGAAGCCTCCAAAAGTTGAGGGTTCTTGATATAACTGGTTGTTTACTAGTAAGGAAAATGCCGAAACAAATAGGCGAGTTGCGTAGTCTAAGAGAGTTCCACATGAGAAGGTGTCAGGGTTTGTGCGAGCTGCCATCATCAGTGACGGATCTCGTGGATTTGAAGAGGGTAATCTGCGATGAAGAGACTGCCCAGCTGTGGGAATGTTTTACGCACTTGCTCCCCGATCTCACCCTATCAGTGCCTGAAGAAATTAGCGACTTGAATTGGCTTTAAAATGCTGGTTTCTGAAAAACTTTCAGCCTCCAAAGTGGTGAAACGGACGCCTAATTATATTCAAACAATGTGGATTTGTAAAATGGGAAGCAGTTCTATCCGACGTGTGAAATCTAGTGATAATTACAAGAAGCTGTGGTGCCATAATTCATCGGCTATTTGTCATATTTGGTTCGGGCTTCAATCAAGGAATGCATTTTCCTGCACCCCGGCCTCAGTGCCAACTTTGGTTGGCATTAAGGAAGTTTCGTGTGAACCTTTTTCACACTAAAACTGAATCCGGTTGGGGGTTAGTTTAAAACGGGACTTGATACTGATTCGGGTTGGCCAAGGCACAGGCTCGTATCGACCTATGAAGTTCATCGACCACAAAGATCGAAAATGGATTCGATTGCATTTCTTAACCTGGAAATTCCTATTCCAGCAAGGAATATCAAAACAGGCGGTTGACAAGTGTGAACAGTGTTGCGGATGAATCTTCACTATGGGTTACACCTAAAACATTATTTAGAATTTTTTTGTTTTTATTTTTTTATATCAATTCTTTTTTATAGTGAGACTAAATCACATGTAAGAATTTACAATCTTAAATATTCTTTACCTCCAATAAAATCAAAGCTGGAAGTTACCAAACTATTTCAAGGAATATACAATGAAAGTTTAGCTCAAATTCTTTATAAATATACTCATTAAAATATGGTAATTTTTTTAGCAAAGATAAACATATAGAAAATTAATTAATGAAAAGATAGAAAGAATAATGTAACACCACCAAGATTTAATGTAAAAAAATATCAATAGAGATGAAAAATCACTGGCCCACAAGTAACCAAGAGCATATATTATGAAGAAAAACTTAGTATAAAGTTTTACCTAATTCAAGTATACAAATCCTTCTCGAACTACTTGATGAATATCTTTCAACTTCAACTTCACACATTTTTCTTTTTAAACACACTTGGAGTCCACATCAAACTCGGTTTTAGTTTTTTCTTGAATTCGCACAAGAAGAAAATAGGTTTTTATTCAAACCCAAATTAACAAGAACACAAGAAATGAATGGAAAATATGAATTGACCATTTTTCAAAAAACTTAATCAAAAATCTAATTTAGAAATCAAAGTAAGGAAGATTTTCTTGGCAACCACACACTTCCAATTTGGATTGAAGAGAGAGAGCGCGCTCAAAGGAAGTGAGAAAAACGATTATTGGTATTCTCCACACCTTAAAATATAAACATTTGTTTAAATAAGTTGAAAAATCATTGATCCAGTGACTAAAAATGATTCAATGAAGAATGAATTGATCCTACATAAATCTAGATCAATCTTGGAACATGACACAAAAATAGTTAGCCAAAAAAATGTTTGGCCAAGTCTTTCAAAGCCTTTTTTTTTTTTTTTTCAAATTTCATTAATTTGAAATTTTTGGTTAATTTAATTTCATCCATATCACAACCTCAACTACATATCTTGACCTAAAAACACTTACAATAAGTAGTTTCAAGGAAGGATTTAATAGACCTGAGTTAGGAGAATACTTAGAAAATTTTGCCCTAAAATTATCAACCTAAGTAAAACACTCACAGGTATGTTTAGAGATTTTCATCCTTATGATTTTTATATTATCTTTTAGATTTAATTTTATTTGATCTTTTTTGTTACGAAATAATTATTTGTAACGGTCATATTTCAAAATCATATATATGATTGAACTAGAAACATTATCCATTGATGGTTCAATGGTTAGATCAATGTAGGAAAATTATAATTTTTAATTTTATCTACATTTCAAAAGTTATATATCTTATTATTTTAAAAAAAAATTAATATATTATTTAACTTATATTATTATCATACTTATCATTATAAAATTAAATGTGAAGATAAATATTTATGTTTGTTTGTATATATATGTTATATATATAATAACTTATACTTATCATTGAGCCACATATATGTATGTTTGTATTATTTTATAGCAATATCTAATAAAGTGATCTCATAGCTTAATGATTGAATTATTTCGTGGTCTCGAGTCTTCCTAACACAAAAATTATTTTTCGCACCTTATAAGCAATCCCATGTATAAGAATATGAAGCTAATAGGTTGTACAAACACATCACAACAAATATAAGCCTAACAAGTTGGAGCAATGGTAGGTTGCTAGCATTATTGGACCAAAAGCTGCAACTACCCATTACCATTTTGGGTCAAATAAGACTTGTTGATTTTTAGAAAACCGACCAATCTACCCAGTTCGAACAATTCAACACCAGTCTAATTCATAAGCTACTCAACTAAGCCAATCGAATTGGAGAGGTCAACAGTCTAGTCTATTCAATGCAATTTTCAAAACTTTAATATGCACAAATAACTTCTAATAAACTTGTGATCCTTTCTTCTTTACTTGAGAGAAAGAGAATGTCAGGTTGATTTCATGACTTCTGAATTCAATGACTTCAAACGATAGTGTCATTTTTCTCTAACTTTCTATAACTCATGTTATTTGGGATGTTGTGGTTCAAACATACTATGATGGTAATGTTGCTTCTCATATTTCTAAACTTATGGTTAGGACTATGTATTAATGAATGTAAGGTAATCATCTAAGAGGGGGGACGAACTAGGTGATGGTCGATCTCTTTTTATATTTCTAATAAATAAGAACTGGGATGAATGCAAGAGACAATTTAATTACTAAGAAAGCAAATATAATGGAGGAGCAATTGCACATAGAAGTAAATAGAGATAATGAATAGAGAAATGCAAGCATGAGCTTTTATAGTAGCTTAATGCAATCTTACATCCACTCACTTCAAACTTCAACATGAAGAGTTCCACTAACAATACTTCCAACCCAAGCCTTCAAGCTTTGCCCTTGGATTGTGGCTTCAAGGGATCCCTTATGACCATAAGGCTTTTAAAACCAAAGTCTCCAAACTATCTCACTTGGATTATGATTTCAATGAACCCTCTAAAAAGATACCATACTCTTGAGTCCCCTAGTGATCCTACTTAGAAATTCTCACAAGATATATAAATGAAACATAATAAGATCCTAGTTTGTAGTTTTGACTTAAATTGATGCAAAGAAACTAGAACTAAGAGGTGCCCTAAGTTGAAATGTAAGTTTTGAAGCAAAATGCACTCAAACACATAACTTCTCATCAATATAAAAAGTTTAGAGCCTTTAAACAAGAGTTAAAAGCCTAAACTTCTTGTTGGAAAATTTGGGGTCAACTGATCATTCAATTAGTCAAATCTGCTAATGGCCACTAGGGAATTGTAGGTGATTGTTAGGTCATAGGAGCTCAATCAATTGCTCTATCAATTCAATCAATCCTTGACTATTCTAGACTCTAACTCAATAAGTTAAAACTGCATTTTGGACCTTCATAGGACATTTGGCCCTCTCAATGAGTTGAACCATTCCAACCTAGTTCCCATATATCTCAATCGATTTGAAGAAAATGCAAGTTTCGATATCGAAATGAGGTTAGGAAACAACAACTATTAACTTCCATTTTTTGGAATTTAAAAAAAAAAAAAATCTACTTCCAATAGCTATAATACTGTTTAAAAGCACTAATTACACTTGGAATTTATGGAAATTATGCACAAAAAAAAAATTAGAACTTGAAAATATGGAGAAAAAAATGAGGAGGATACTAAGAATGTGAGGTATGTACCCTCCAACTTTTGTGGATTTTTTTTAATTCTACTTGCAATAGCTATAATATTATTTAAAAATATTAGCTACACTTAAGATTAATGGAACTTATGCATAAAAAAATTAAAACTTGAAAATACTTAAAAACTAAGAAAGGTACGAAAAATGTGAAATTTTCCATTTTTTTGGAATTTTTAATTTTTTTTCCATTTCGAATAGCTTTGATATTATTTAAAAACACTAGTTATCCTTAGGATTGCTGAAATTATGCACACACAAAAATTAAAATTGGAAATACTAAAAAATTTGGGAAGCTTACCTTCTAATTTTTGTAAATTTTTTAATTCTAATTTTTTTTCAATAGCTATGATATTATTTATGCATACTAATTACACCAAACATGGATGGAATTTATTAAAAAAAATTAAAAGGTTAAAATACTTAAAATTTCGAGAGGGTGATCAATGTGGGAAATCCTTTTTTAATTTTAATTATTAATTTTTTTCACCTTTTTAATTTTTTTTTTTTTTTTTGCCACTTCTAATAGCACTAATATTACTTATATATTACACATTTTTCATATCATTCTCATATTTTTTATACCTTCAAAATTTTACACGTTGATGTTATTTTCATTTTTTTTTCAAAAAATACTTTCAATATTTCATCCAATATTCTTCATAAAAAATGGAAATTATAATAAAAAATTTAATAACATAATTTTGAAATTTTCAGCTATTATTTGATAGATTATCATTTTAATTTTAACAATAAATACTTATTTTAATTTATTTATAAATTATTTTTTCAGATGGTCTTTAGTGTTATAATTTTACACCATAAAATTAATAGCAACTTTGATTTTCTTCACAAAATTTTTATTTTTACAAAATTTTAATTATTTTACAACTTTTATAAAATTATTTATTAAATGATATAATTGGATGTTGCAAACATATCTTAAATGTTATGTGCATGGAATTCGTACCATATGGTTGGAGGTATCAGGTATGGTAATAAAAAGTACTTCTGAACTGTGACCCACATGAAAATTGTTAAAAGAGACCATTTTCAACCTGGTCAAAGCTATGGTAAAAATCTCCAATACTTCTACTACTACTACATTTGAAGGGTTTTTTTTCCAATTTGTTGTAAATTATAAAAAAAATAAAAATTGCCCGTATCAGCCATCCACCGCTCCATAGTCTCTTAAGGCATTGTAGACAGCATTGAGCGTCCACATTAGGGAGAGAAACAAAATATGAGGAAAAACCTCCAAAATTTTTTCATTTGTCAATGGAGCCTACACAAGTCGATGGACTCCCAAAATTTCGAATAAGAAAATTGGAAACTTCGTGCGTACCTTCCAGCTCAAGACGCGTCATTTCTGGTCTTTATAAACCTCCATAATTTATTCATTTGTCGATGGAAGCTACACAAGTCAATGGACTCCCAAAATTTGGACTAAGAAAATTGGAAACTTCGTGTGTACCTTCAAGCTCAAGACGCGTCTTTTCTGGTCTTTATAAATCCTAACTGCAGGTCACTCACTGGCCAAAACACGCTAAGAAAAGGGGCGAAAGCAGAGTGTGGTTTCGAATCTAGATGTTGTAAGATGTATTATTTCTTTTTGGGGAATTAAAATCCAGGCTCAGAATGAATCCTGTTTTCTGACCAATTGTCTCGATTTCTTTTCTGTTTCCTACAACTTTCTCAGCTAGCAAACACAAAACTCCTTCTGATTTTGGGGGTTGTGGTGAGGAGATATCGATGGCTTTGGCGCTTGTTGGAGGGGCTGCTCTGGGAGCAGCATTTCAGAGTTTGCTAACGGCGGTCATAAAAGTAAGTAAAAAGTTTGCCGGGTTCAACTCCATCCTCAAAAAACTCGAAGCCACACTCGAAAGCATAAATCCATATATCCAAGAGATGGAAAGGTTGAACGACGAGTTGGATCGTCCAAGGATGGAAATGGAGAAGTTGATCCAAATCTTACAAGATGGAGAGAAGCTAATCCAAGACTGCTCTCGCTGCTACTGCTACCAGAGGATAGGGTACGCCAATAAAATTAAAGCCCTCGATGCCTCTCTTCTTAGATTGTTTCAGGTGGATGTGCAAGCCCAAGTCAGTAGGGACGTCAAGGAGATTCTGGCCATTCTCAAATCAAATGGATTCAATTGGAATTACAGAGGGGTTTCGGATGAATATGAAAACTTGGGTTCCTGCAACGCTCCTGGTCCACCGGAATTTATGGTGGGATTAGATGTGCCTCTCAAAGAATTGAAGAGGCGGCTATGTGAGGATGGGGAACCAAGGATTGTGATCCGGGCTCCTGGAGGATGTGGGAAAACCACTTTGGCTAAAGGGCTTTGTCACGACAACGAAGTCAGAGGTATTCACACAAAATCATTTTTTTTTTAATTTACTTTTAGATTGCTTCATTTATTTCCCTTTTTTTTATCTTCTACTTAATTTTAATTTTTTTTTTTTTTTTTTTTTTTAATAATTGAACGCTTAATTTAAAAAAAAAATTATACTTATATAATAATATAAAATATATTATAATAAAAAACAAAGAAATTTAAAATTTATTTCGAGCCAACCTTTTTATCTTTTTTGTTAATTTCTTTTAAAACATAATAAATAAAATTTAAAGATAATATAGTGATTAATATTATATAAAATTTATAAATATCAAACTTAATATCTTAAAAAATTTAAAGATAAATTATAACAATGAATATAAAATTTTAAATTTTTTATATAATAAGAAATTAAATGTGATCCATTGGAAAACTTTTATTACAAAATCAATCAACAAAAATTTTTAAAATTTTAAATTATAGTAAAAAAACTCATATAAAATAATAGCCTTGGTATAAAAAAATTATTGTTTTAATGGAATTATTGATATATTGAAAAATGAATAATTTATTGATTTATATATAAATAAATATTTATTAGTTTATAAATAGTACTAAACATAGCTTTAGCTAGCATACGAAAATATATACCATGATTCTTCAATCAATAAATAAATGCATTACACGATGAATGTGAAAAGTGAGTAATTATCTCAGTAATAATGAATCAAGCTAGTATTTTCTAATTTCATATTAAAAGGCATATGTATTTAGTGCAAATACATTTCTTTTGATCATCGCTTATAATGTACTTGCAATAATATATTTTGTTTATATGGTATGATAGTTATACATATATAGTTTGTGGATCTAAAAATAATGAATATAGTAAAAAAATTAATACATAAAAGCTTTAGAAATTTAGAAAATAAGATATGGTTATTAATTGTAAAAGATGGGAAAATTCACCCCTAATCCTAAAATTTTGGGAAGTATATGATCTGGCACAACCTAGACACCCGAACCCATGTAACATATGAAATCAACTCATTGCTAAATTACTTGATTCTCCTATTTTGAACAGAATATTTTAAGCACATTCTGTATGCCACGGTGTCAAAACGGCCCAACCTAATTGCCATCATTACGAAACTATTTTGGGACGAGGATGAACGAGTGCCAAAGTTTCAAAATGAGGAAGATGCAGCCAATCAAATGGAACTGAAACTGAAGAAGAAAGAAGAATCTGGTGCTGTACTGTTGGTCCTAGATGATGTTTGGTGTGGATCAGAATCCCTCTTAGCCAAGTTCAAGTTCGGGATATTAAAATCCAAGGTCCTGGTTACATCAAGAAATGAATTTCCAGAATTTGGCTCTACATATAACTTGGAATTGTTGAATGAGGAAGATGCCATGGCTCTTTTTCGTCACTCAGCAATCCCCCAGCGCGGAAGCTGTAATTACACACCGAGTAATAGTCTTGTGAAGGAGGTGGTTTGTCACTCTACATTAATATATCGCACCTGCACGTATACTTCATCTATATGCATTCATTTTTGTTTTCTCTCCAAACCACAAGTGATTTCATTTGTTAGTGGTGCTCAACTGCAGATAGTGGGGCACTGCAAGGGACTTCCACTGGCCCTGGAAGTGGTTGGCAGATCACTCCATGGGAAGTCTGTAGAGATCTGGAGAAGCCGACTGATGAAATTATCCGAAGGTCCATCCATTGTCGATTCTGAAACTGATCTGCGTAAATGTCTTCAAAGTAGCTTAGACGCCCTAAATGACGAGGATGTTATGCTGAAGGAGTGTTTTATGGACTTGGGCTCCTTTCCTGAAGACCAGAAAATCCCTGCCACTGCTCTTATAGACATGTGGGCAGAATTGTACAACCTAGATAAAGACGGGGTTCATGCCATTGCCAACCTTCACAAACTCTCCTCTCAGAGTCTGCTTAATCTTGCGGTCGCGAGGTACACAGACTTGCTATTTGTCTTTAAAATGATCGTTTTTCTTTTAGTTAGTTTGTCCTCGTGTTCACAGCAATTACAACCAATGGCATCCCATAGATAATCTTATAATTTTGTCTCTCAGCGTTTATGCAATTAGTAATATCATATTACAATAACTTGTACAGAATAGGAAGAAGGAAATCTATCAACACTAGCATGGGGGGTTTTTCCAACTGCTCTTAATTTCCCCAAATGTTACCATTATATTTCTTAATTTGCGATTATATTCTTCAGTCCATAATATCACTCTTAGTAACCAATTTCTGCGGGTTCACCAGGAATGATGCAAGTGAGATTGATGGATGGTACAGCGATGCCATTGTGATGCAGCATGATCTTCTCAGGGATCTAGCCATTTACCAGAGCAACCAGGAGCCCATAGAAGAGAGGAAAAGACTATTTGTGGACTTGACTGGTAGCAAACTCCCCGAGTGGTGGACTGAAGAAGAGCAACCCCAATCAAGTGCTCGCCTTGTGTCCATCTCTACAGGTCCCCCCTCTCCCTCTCTTTCTATGTCTCACGATGGGGGTCTAATAAGTAGTATTTGGTATTGCTTCTTTCCTCTACCGTCTGATACCTGATAGGATGCTTTTGCAGGTGAAATGTTTTCCTCAAGGCAGGGCGACCTGCAAATTCCTGAAACCGAGGTTCGCTGGTGCAACATGCAAATTCCTGACCCTGAGGTTCTAATACTGAACTTTAATCAGACACAGAAAAAATACAAATTGCCAGAGTTCATTAAGCAAATGGATAAACTGAAGGTTCTAATAGTAACAAATTATGGTATCGCAGTTGAACTGACTAATTTTTCAGTACTCGGCTCCTTATCCAATCTAAAGAGAATCAGGTTAGAGAAAGTTTCAATTCCAACACTGTGCAACACCAGTATGGAATTGAAGAATTTGGAGAAGATATCCTTAGTCATGTGTTATAAGATTGGTCAGGCTTTTGCAAGTAGTACCATCCAGATTCCAGAAATGTTACCAAACCTCAGGGAAATCAACATTGACTACTGTAATGACTTGGTGGAATTACCAGAGGGGTTTTGTGATTTAGTCCGACTGAATAAGCTGAGCATCAGCAACTGCCCTAAGCTGTCTGGACTGCCGGAAGGAATAGAGAAGCTTGCAAATCTGCAAGTGCTGAGGCTTCGTGCCTGTGTAGGGGTGTCAAAATTGCCAGACTCAATCGGAAGCCTCCACAAGTTGAGCTTTCTTGATATAACTGGCTGTGTAAAACTGTCGGAAATGCCGAACCGAATAGACGGGTTGCGTGATCTAAGAGAGTTCCACATGAGAAGGTGCCCTGGTTTGTGCGAGCTGCCATCATCAGTGAAGAATCTCGTGGATTTGGAGAGTGTAATATGCGATGATCATACTCTCCTGCTATGGGAATCTTTTAAGCAGTCCCTCCCCAATCTCACCCTATCAGTGCGTGAAGTAAGTACCGACTGGCATTTGCTATAAAATCCTAGTTTCTCGAAAAAAAATTTCTCCTCAACAGACAAGGAATTGCAAAATGGAAGCAGCTGTACATGTAAGCATTGGATTTTTCTTTTTTCTTTTTTTTTTTTATCTTATTTATCATTTGCTTGATCCGTGATGTTAACTTTCATACATATACTTCAAAGACCTTCCAGTGAGCCTTTTAATGTCCGCAGTCCTACTCTCTTTTATGCATTCCTTCCTTAATAATAATGGGTATGAAAAATGTTTTTAAAATTGTGATTGGAGAGGGAAGCTGTAAGAGGCTGTCCTAGTCTCTCTCTCTTATGCATTACTTCCTTAGTAATGGATATCAAAAATTGTAAGTGGAGAGAGGGGAGTAAGAACTCTCTATGCATTGGCAATTCTTCTCATCAATAGACCATTAATCAGATGCTTTATAAACTTTTCTTTAATTAGTGATTATAACATCAATGTGTTGTATATTTTCAAAATAAATACAATTTCATATCATTTAAATTAATATACTGAAGATGATGAACCAAAACTTTAAATAAGAGAAAATTTAATGTAATCACTGACACCATCTCTGCTTCAACGGTGAAATCTAAAGAGTAAGGATAAAAATTGAGGGTCCAGGCATCATGATTCAGCCACTATTGGTCATATTCATATTTGAGTTGGGCTTAGATCAAGGAATACATTTTCCCGATCCCGTCCGCGGTGCCAGATTTTGGTCACATTAAGGGAAATTTAGTTTTAGCATTTTTCACACAAGAACTGAATCCAGCTGGCCCATATTTTAAAATGATTAGGGTTGGCCAAGGCACAGGCTTGTGTTGACCGATGAAGTTCTTCCACCAAAAAATCGAAAACGGAGTCAGCTGCAGTTCGTAACAATCTGGAAATTCCTATTACAGCAAGGCGTATCAGAACCAGCAACATCACTTCTCTATCCCAAACAAGAGAAATGGAAATAGCAGGATTTCTCCAAACAACAAATCTCTACCTGAAGCAAAACTTTAAAACAGGTGGGTCCTGCAAGAGGACAGCACACTTTCTCCTGCAGTTGATGAGCTCACTTTGTCTTGGCACTATAACAAGGAGGACCAGCATGCATAGAGCCTAGTATTACAAGTAGCCCAATCTGCACCTTTGGCAGACAACATAAATTCAAACATGTAATGGGTTAGAGCTATTCCAATATTGCCAGCTCCATTTTCTCATCAGAAGATCTTGGTTCTTAGACCTCGCCCTCCACATGGAAGAACAGAGCCAACCAGATGTGATTGAGCTAATGCTCATCTGGTGCTCAGCAAAAGTAAAAACCATATCTCAAGAACATACTTCAGAGCTTAGAACACAATTAACATAGAGTAAATGAAGGGACTAGACTGCCGAACTTATCACAACAAGAAAACAAATAACTACAGACCACTATCGTACAAGTGTACATATATATTTATACCTTAGTTGTAGCAAAGATAAAACAACAAGAAACACAGGGTGAATGCAAAAAATGGCAAATAAACAAGAGTCCAGGGGGAAGGGAAGGAGGGGTGGGTGGTCACTTGGCCTCTAGATTTTCCACAACCTATCATCACCTCTTGTAATAAAACTAAAATATCCCACCCAAAAAAAGGGATAAAAGCTTCATACTATGAACATGTCAAAACTCCAAAATGTAAATGAGAATTACAGATTAACCACGATTCCTTTCCTAGAGCAATATCTACTGTGATTTCCCACACATTCTACCATTCATTTTCTTGGCTTAATCTACACAGCCACAAGCCTAGAAGAGCTTTACTAGGTAGGGGCAGCTGTCTTTTCAGGAGGCAATATACATGTTGCCATCACATAGCATACACTACCTCTCCACTGCTATCTACATCGATGTCTGAATCGTTTTCCAAGTCCATGTCATCATCCATGTCTAAGCCATCCGTCATATAGCTATTAAGGCCATAGACCCCTGGTGCTGGTACAGTGGCCTCAGAAATTATCCCCATGATCTCATCGTGACTCTGCATGGGTTGATCAGGCTCTTCAAACTGGTTTCCTATTGTCTTCTCATCCATGAGGTCTGCAGGGAGGTTCTTCAGAAACCACTCATGATTCTTGATTTCCGGAATTGTAATCCTCTGTTGCATGTAAACAACCGAAGTGTGAGGCTCAAACCAAAGACCAAACTAGCAAAAGAACAAGTTCAATATGTATTTGTGCCAAAAAAGTGGCCCAAGCGACAAAAAGAAGTGATTAAATAGGGTGCCATCAAGATTTGGAGTGGGTTTGGTGGCAACTTTTATCAAAAAATAAATATCTAACGCTAATAAAGGTAGCAATAGAAATAACCACATCCAACAAGGATCCTACTTTCTACATCATGTTCCAATCAAAATCATTTTGTTTGATTTCCTAGCGCAGACATTCCTATGAGAAGCAGGTATCACCCACTTAATGAAGGGCCAGCCACTTACACAGAGTTGAAAAATATTTAGTTGAACTGAAACTAACCAAATTTTCAGCCTCACTTTTTTTTCCCCTTTTTAAAACTTCCAGTAGAACAAATTCTATTGACCACCAAAATCATTCCTTGAAGTTGAAGCACCCAGTTTTCCAAGGACACCCTTCTGTGAAAGTAATAATTGAAGTACAATGAATCCCCCTTAGCAGAAGTTGGATGCTCTGATAATGAACATTGATTCAAAATAATAGCTATTTATAATAAGTTGGAAAATCGATGAAATTAGGCCAGAGGAAACAAGAAGGTTCCAGCTATATATAGAAACAAAAAAAGGATCAATCTTAAGAGCTCCTCTTCATGCACACAAGCACCTGCATTCAAAAAGCATCCATGTTTGCCACCACCCACAGAGAGAGAGAGAGAGAGAGAGAGAGAGAGTAAATTTGACAGAAGGTGATGGTGAGCAGCACATATGAACTAAGATATCTTAACAGGACCTAAATCATTGCATCTAGAAGGGTATCCAAATTTCTCAAGCTGTTGGGAGGAAGAGGAATCATAAGATTATCTGCAAAATAAACTATGTTTTTGGAGAAACCAGCATTACTAACCGCTCCAGGGTCAGCAACAAATATCCTTGAGATCAGCTGGTGACACTCGGTAGATATTTGAACAGAGCTTGGAATGGAATACTGAACACTGAGAATTCTCTGCATGAAATAATAAGAAGGGGCATTTTCAGATGAGATTCATATAACAGATTCATGATGCAATAATAAGGCCTAGTGAAATACTTGTATTGTCTTTCGGAAGTCCTTGGGTTCATCAGGATCCTCAAAAGGATATCCACCAACAAGCATAACATATAATGTTACCCCACATGACCACACGTCTGCAATCTGAAATTTTTGTAAAAAAGTCAAATCAGAAACTTGATTCTTTGAATAATTAGATAATGAAACACTGTGTGTCTGGAAGACACTCAAGCAGAATAAAAAACACAAATAAATATATACATAAATCACCATAGAAAAAATCTATCAATCCCTATCACAACAGCCAAAAAGAAGCTGAGGTCCATGCCCAAATGAAAATTGGACTGATATTAGGGAGAGACAAAAAACCCCATATGATAAAAGATTATATATCTGATAGATGATGACCACACTGGCTTTTATTCATGTCATATCTAGAAAACTTTAAATCTTGAAATAAAATAAATATCAGATATGTTAAGAAACCAAACTTACAATGTTCGTGTTCTATAAACCCACTAATGCACTCTAGTTTATGTAAAAGTATTATCTTAGTTTATCAAAGTTGCTGGTAAGTCAAGTCAAAACCATCTAGTGAACATGGGTTTTTCTTACCCCGGATTTCCTTGTTCAAGGGCATGCATATCATCAATTTGTTGTTCACAGCTATCAAATTATTTCAACGAAGTATATGAGAAACATGTGTATGTTGCTGCATTAAAGATAGAAAATCAGTTTCTTTAAATTGCATAAAATATCTTTTAAAACAGAGAAATGGTCAAGACAGTTTTACAAGGGGCACTCTACTGGACATACATAGCCCAATCTATTGATTTGAAGAGTTCACCATGACTGCATATACCACACATGGTTCAATGGAATGGTACTTTATGTGATTGAATGGTCATTTCACCATGACCCACTACAAGGGGATTAAGTATTGCAGGACTGTGGACAGACAAGGACAAGGAATATAGAAGCAAATCCAGCAATAAGGGATTAATCATCTAACAGTTCTGTAAAACTCTTCTACTTGTTTTAACTTAATTGAACTAGTTTTGACTTGGAAGGGGTTTTCCATGAAAGATTCGGTTTCTTTCTTACCATTGATGGGAAATTAATTAGATAAAAACGATTTAAAATAAGTTCACTTGAAGTTAATGATTAAGAAAAAGTAAACCATGTGACATAGATGGTAAGCATCCTTCAATTATAATGAAAAAGAAAATAATGAGATGGACAGTAGATGCTTCTGATAAAGAAGAAGAGGCATAAGAACTCTACTTGTTGCAGTCCATTGCAACAAGACTGATAAACAAAGCAAGAGAAACTAAATGAATATCACATACCTACTTCCACTTCACATTCTGCTATAGCTATCACAAATTTCTCTGATTCACCAATAAGCAATATAAATACTTCATTAATTTGTTCTACATTAAAACTTACTACATTTTTATTGATAAAGCTAAAGTTTCATGGATAGAACTTAGAAAAATGCACAAGCTTAATTGAAATTAAGATGTAAAATTAAATGGTTTTACCTTGCCATCGTATTCTTGCCTCATTAATACTTCTGGAGCAATGTATGCAGGAGTTCCAACAGTTGATTTTGGTTGTGAATGAAGCACCGAAGACTGAGAAAAGTGCCACTGTCAGATTTGAGCAAATAATAATGATCCTAGGATAACGTGAACAAAGGGGATTGAATACCCATTGAATGCTGATCTACAGATGCTAAATCTAACCCAAATGTTTCCAATCAACCCTTACAAGTTTATTCAAAATAGCTAAACATGTAATATCACACAATTGGGATACCTCATAAGCAAAAAGGCTAGAGCAGGGGTAGAAGAAGTTCAGGATGGGAAAGTCCCTAGAGGTTCAAAACTTTGGGACATGTAGAAGGCATGTACATGTGAGTTTGTGTGGAAATTCAAGAACCATATTTCAAGAAACTGAATCATCAATACAAATGGATTAGAAAATATTTTGGAAAAGAAGTAAATGTGAGGCCCTGAATTAGAAAATTTAAGCCACAAACACTTATTATTTTGTTCTGCTAGAACTTTCTTATGGTAAACTTTACTGTTTTGCCTCTTTTACAACATTATAAACTAAAATTGTAAATGAAACTTTTAAATTTCTAGATTTGTCTTAATCTCATCCAAAGTTTATCATGATAGAAGAGAAGTTTCATCAACCCAAGTCTTATAAGGTACTTAGCAAGAATCACTGAATTGTAATTCTAGAGAAGGAGTTCACCTATTAAAAGGAACACCTGTGACCAAGTGATGGATATAAGAAAATTTTCACCTCATCCTTGGAATGCCCAGTTCCAGGAGATAAAAGCACAGAAATGACACCAACTGAAGCAGGAATATGAAGACAGTACCTTGGAGTACCCAAAATCACATATCTTCAAACGAGGAGCCTGGCTTCCATCCAACAAAGTATTTTCCAACTTCAAGTCCCGGTGACATATTTGCTTCATCAAAAGAATATAGAAAAGTCAGATAAATTATATCATTGAAATTAGTACAATAAAGGAATACAGATTTTCAAGATTTTTTTTTTTTTTTCAGAAAAAAGAAAAGGTCAAATACCATTGCATGACAATAGCTGACCCCTGATATAAGCTGTTGAAAGAAAAAGCGAGCCTGCAGAAGCAACCAGTGTCAAGAAACCATGGAAATAGCACAAGAACTAGAAAAGAAAAAACCCAATGGGTTGAATTAAGAACCTCATCCTCAATGAAACGCCCTGCCTTGCATATTCGTTCAAAAAGCTCTCCACCAGCAGCATATTCCATCACAATAGCTAGATGGGTTGGTGTTAATATGACCTAAAGTGGGATTTCCAGGAAAGTAATAGCAAATTTAGCTATCATCCACTTTGAAAGAGGTACAATAACAAAGAGTGATACTACAAAAGCTGACTCATCATTCCTGTTCCCCAATCCAACTGACACTGCAAGGTATTGTCCTTTCTTTTGAAAACAAATTCTCATCATTGACTAGTTAATTTGAAACATAGCACCCAGCATCAGTCAGAATGGGTGGTCACCATGCCGGAAAGAATAGCATTTTATAAATTATAAAAGATAAGAAATGTTCAAACCTCTTTAAACCTAACTATGTTGGGGTGCCTGAGAGACCTATGATTAATTATTTCCCTTTGAACATTTTCATCAATCTGCAACAAAGAATATTATAATGAGAAATCCACATGTTAAAACATATTCATAAAATTAAATAACCAAGGTGGATATCATAGCCTATCTAAATAGGCTTCAAATAATCCAATTTCAGGATTCAAATTTCACTCTAATTCTAGATCACCCAAATTTTCTCACTAAAGACCACTTTGTTTAGGTGTAAGAAATGAGAATTCATCTTCTTCAACTTCTCCTTCTACTCAAGAATTACTTTATCTTATTATGATGTACCATATGATAATAGGCCTGATGATAGCTCAAGATGAGAATAGGTAAATAGACAACACACTGATTGTGCCAAGAAATTTAAAGAGAACGGAGGAAAATAGCTAGAAGTCTCATGGTTTTGGTTGTCAGGTTCTTCAGAAAACCAAAAAAAAAAAAAAAAAGCAACTCAATTGATTAACATAATCAACAAGATTTTGTATGATTTGCACTTGTTTTTTCAAATAAGGAACTCAAAAACGGAAAGCATGGAGTTTTCACCCTTCAAATGTCCTCCTCTTTTCTTTTCCTCCGGTTCCTCACAACCAAACAGAGAATAAGGGCACTCCCATTTCCACAAATGATTTTGGTAATTCTCTGAAGCATAATTTTGTGCAGGAACCACAATCACTGGTAGAAATAGCAGTCCTCAAAAACCAAAATAAATGAATAAATACCAATATATACCATAAATCCAGCAAATTTGGAAAACTTTAATTGCAAAAAAAAAAGGCAAATAATTGAAGAAATACTAAATATGGAAAATAAATGTCATATGCCCCTGTTCAACAACCAATTGAAACAAGTTCACAATTAGGAACTGAAACCAATATAAAATTCCAAAACTCACCTTATCACCTCTCTCGATGTATTTGACGGCAACGAGCTCTTTAGTGAGCTTATCTCTCATCAATCTCGCGATTCCGAAATTTCCTGAACCGATATCTCGGACGAAATCGTACCGGTCACTGTCGTGCATGATCGGCATGTCCATGACAGGACCCATTGCTAGCGTCGATCTATCCATTCCCAATTTCCAAGTTGGTCCTGCAATACCGGATCACATCAGAGAACCTGAAAACGGCGTCGTTTCACTGCTCCTGATCAAACCAGAAGAAACTAGCGGTTTTTCAAACTCAGTGAGTGGCAGAGAAGGTTGGAAGTCGTGAACTCGTTTCACTTCTTCCGCTGTAGGGAGATATTTTTGCTGATCGGCGATTGATTAAAATCTGCGTGCGAAGATAACTGAGAGAAAGGGGAAGTGATGTTGACAAGGCGGTATTTGGTCTGTGCAAGATGGATAAGATAAAATGGCGTCTTTTCTTTAGCAACAGCTCGAAACGACGCCGTTTCGAAGTGGTTGCTTCCCGGGCAACGTTGTCCCCCGCCGTCGAGTAATTGACCTTCAACCATAATGAAATGACTCAATTGCCCCTAATTTGGATAATTATGGCCTGGTCGGCAGAGGCTGCAGTCTTTGGAGGGAGCATGCCAAATATCTCCCCCTCCAAGTGATCCGACTGCAATAAAGTGAGCGTCAAAAAAGAGAGAGCGTAGATCCTCTTATCCAAATTCGTGATGTTCTTCAATCATCAACCATTGAGTGCCCGAGAACAAGCAGATGAAGGACCGAGAAATTAGAATCATTATCGGGGGCCATTTTGGTCAATTCAAAGCATAAATAATCCTCATTTTATGGGCAAAGCCTTGGATGCAAAGTAAAGTTTCTGACTTTCCAGCATTTTGCCAAATAAAGAATTTAGCAAATGATGAGAGAAGCGATCGAGTACTACTAAGGAGCAGAAGTACATGGATCTCGTACCGTCAAAAGAACCAAACAAGTCAAAGATGAAATACCATCAACCTAAGGTGCGCGTGCTCCATTGAAACATTTCTGGATGATGGGACTACTCTATTTGGTTAACTTGACACAGAAAGGAAGGGACTTGATGGGGAGCCCACGAGCGTCATGACATCGGGGACCACCAAAACGACGCCGTTTCGGGGGATTTGACGGCAAGATTAGGTCCACCGGAAAAGAACTTGCGATGGCTTGGAGTGGTCCCACATTTTGTCCCGTTGAGAAGTATGTGGACGGTGGACCTAACCCCACCTCACCATCACAAGGTTAGATCATTTAGATGAAAATGATTTGGATAGGGCCGACTTGTAAGACTCTTAGCCCAATTTTTGACATTTAGCCACCCTCCCTTTAATTTTTATTATCAAAAAGCATAATGATAAAGGAAGTAGCCAACCCATTGAATGAAAAAGGTGATTGAATTGAGATTCAGGTGCCAATCTTTCCCTTTCACTCAATTTTGTTTCGTCATTTTCATATGTAGTAGATAATGTTTGTGAAGGATGATTGAAGACATGCAGCTTTCGTCTCCTCCTCAAAATTAAATATCAACTTATGGACCCTCACCCCCAGCTACCGGCGTCACCAACCCAAACTCCGGAACCCCAATATATCAAGCAAGGAAAGAACCAAGCATGATCGGTGGGGAATCAACGAAATTTACCATGAATAGAAAAGCAGTCAGGACGTTGCAAGTACCAGAGACAGGCTATGAATTTTTCTGAAAAGGAAAATATATACCTTTAGCTGCTTCCTTCCCTTTGATTAAACCCTCTAGATGTTCTGCACATTGGGTCACACTTTTTCCCTTCATTGCTCTCTCAAACTCGAACCGAAACTGAAAGAGACCCGAGTAGTTGAGCTTGAATAGAGAGAAATTTACGGCCTAATTTATGCTCAGGAAGGAGAGTGAATGAGATTCCTTCTATGGATAAGAGCCAAGCCTTTGCATGCAAGGAAGCAATGTGTAACCGATGCTAGTGAGTCGTGTAACTAAAAATAGGCAAAGCGCTTGGACTAATAATAATAAATGGGATTTTTTTTCTTTTCCGTTTTTGGAGGTGTTGATGCTGATAATCGTCTCAATTGTTTTCTTCTCCTAAAGCTATTATTAAAATGATGTCCCACGTTGGTTTGAGGTCGATACTCTCGAAGTTGTGGGTTTAACCTAATTGACGTAACTTGGGTTTGGCATTAACTAGACACTATGATTTGGTTCTATCTTGAAATTTTATAATCTCTCAAGCATATTGTTATTTGCTTTTTTGTTTTTTTTCCTAAGCAACTTATGTATTAGTTAGATCATTCAAGTCGGTTGAGTTTACAAGGTTAGTCTATTTCAATGATACTAGAAATATTTTGCAAGCTTGGAAGCTTGAAATGCATAAAGAAAGACAAACTTTGTGAGTTCAAAGAATACAAGCTTTTATCACATGAGAATGCTTTGAAAGGTTTGATGACTTTTAAGACTCATGTCTCAATCAAATGAGGTCTTAATGAGGTCTTTGCTTATATGAACACTCAAATAGCAATATAGAACCCTAAAGTCCTTAAAAATTCTAGAACATTCTTACAATTGCTTAAAATTTCATAATTTATTAAGTTCAATGTCAAAGTTTAGAAGTTACCTAAAAATCAACAAATCCGGTATAGTAGGCCCAATCCTTTCTTTCTAGAATGTTTTAAGCTCAAAAGTCTTTCAATAATATTTTTCAAGATCTTGATACACTAAGGGACGTGACTTCCTCCTAATTGTTGAATCGATAGTAATTTCTCATAACTTGTGAAATCTTAACATTATTACTTATAATAAAAGTATACTATATTTATATAGTATGAAGTTTACAAGGTTAGTCTATTTCAATGATACTAGAAATATTTTGCAAGCTTGGAAGCTAGAAATGCATAAAGAAAGACAAACTTTGTAAGTTCAAACAATACAAGCTTTTATCACATGAGAATGCTTTGAAAGGTTTGATGACTTTCAAGACTCATGTCTCAATCAAATGAGGTCTTAATGAGGTCTTTGCTTATATGAACACTCAAATAGCAATATAGAACCCTCAAAGTCCTTAAAAATTCTAGAACATTCTTACAATTGCTTAAAATTTCATAATTTATTAAGTTCAATGTCAAAGTTTAGAAGTTACCTAAAAATCAACAAATCCAATATAGTAGGCCCAATCCTTTCTTTCTAGAATGTTTTAAGCTCAAAAGTCTTTCGATAATATTTTTCAAGATCTTGATATACTAAGGGATGTGACTTCCTCCTAATTGTTGAATCGATAGTAATTTCTCATAACTTGTGAAATCTTAACATTATTATTTATAATAAAAGTATACTATATTTATATAGTATGAAGTTTAAAGAAAACTTGTCTTGTTTTGATGAGACACAAACCGATGATAAATCCAACCATCAATCGGAATTTGATCTGGTTTTGGTGGCCCAATTGAGTTAGAATGTCATTAAACCGCCCTAGAATGGTTAGCTTGGGCTTGAATTCTTCCCATGTTTGATGGATATCTTTATTAGGCAAAATAAATACATACATCTTATGTGAAGATGGGCTATAACTTAGGCCACCACTCATGTTGCTTATGTCATGGGTGAATAGGCAATATAAAGTCATTTTATTCCTTATAAAATTTTGATGTGGGATTGCTAGGAGGGAGGACGGGGTTTTGGACGAGTGACCTTAGGTTCAATGCATATGAGCAACACCACTATGTTGCTTATGTTGTTGTACATACACATAGGCACAATAATAAATTATATAATAAAATTCTTCTCAAAATTTTAATTATAACAAAAATGTAAATAATATAACTAAAATAATGTAATATTTTTTAAAACTATAAAATAATAGGATACATAAATTTATATATATATATATATATATTATTTAATAAAATGTTAAAATATTAATACATCTATATATTAATTTGATAATATTAAAGATGAAAAAAATAAATATTATTGATTTTTATTTTTTTTTACATACCTAAAAACTTTTATATAATAATATTAATTTTAATAATATATAAATTACATATTTATAACATTACCAGTTCAACCATCGATCCAACCATTGAAGCATGAACCAATAACTTTTTTTTATTCAATTACCAATCTAGTTTTGAAAACATTTATAATAGTTAATATTAGCCCTAAGATACAACCCCAATTGTTGGCTCACAGTAGTATCTTCTCTATGAGTAGATTCATAAGAAGACTAATAGAATTGTATAAATTTCATTGCTAAGTAAAAGAAATAAAAAATAGAAAAATAAAAACAAATGTTTGTTTGACTTTGAAAACAACAAGCGATTTATTCTAAAATTTTCAATTCTCTGTAAAAAGTAAGAGAGACTCACATTTTATTGGCAAACATGGGTAAGAGCTATTATGTCCGTAACCAAATGGCTTGAAATATTTAAGAGTATCAAACAATGTATTGATGTAGTACTTGGTTTTAAGTGGGTTAGTTTTATTGATGATCATATGTTGGTATCTTGATCTCATGAGAGCTAATGAAGAATGACTCATTCTTATAATCATGGTCTTATGACAACTTAAGTAAATCCTTTAAGGGTATATATGAGTGGTACTTTGTAACGCTTTCTGTCTCAGATAATTCAGAGTAACACCCTTTCTCTCATGGCATTGGTAGCACTATCATCATAAAAATAAAGAAGAAACTCTCTCTTAAAACCATTGTTACTTATAAGTCATGCACTACAAAGTGTTTCAACCTATTGAACCTTTATAGGACCTCTAATCGCAAAACTTGGATTACCTCCGAAAGTAATTCCTTTGTGGACTTAGCTTACCTTCTCACGAATAAAAGTCTAACTCACTTGTTATTTCTTTAGAAGCAACTACTCATTTACAAAATGATTATTCTCCTTATTTTTGGAAATAACAATGGCAATTTAGCACATGTAAGCATGTTTTCCACTTTTTGGACTTTTCATTAAGATACTATAATATTTTGTACATTCGAAACCAGCATTCATAGGACACTACATGTAAAGATTAATAAAAGTATATAGTATTGTCCAATTCTTACAACATATGGACACATCAATTCATATCTATATTATATTTTCAATGGTAAATGCAAACCTCACATTTTTTATGATTGTCAAAGTTAAATATTTTGTATATCATAAAACAAATATTTTTATTTTCATGTTTAAAGCTACTTGCATGGAGGGACTCACAATATTTATAAAATGTCAATATATACACTAGTTACAAAGTTCATGAAATATTTAAATAGACCTCACAATTTAATTCATAATAATTTTTTTTTCTTTTAATAAAAATTATTTAGAGTATGTTGGATTCTCCAAAAATGTTAGAAATTGGGGAAAAAATATTAAGAAAAATTATTCTCAAGGAAAATGAGATAGAAAAACTAAGAAAGAAGATATGGAAAGGTTTAAAATATTTTACTAAAAATATTAAAAAGTATGAGAAAGTGAATTTGTTAAAATTTAAATATATTTTTCTCAAAATTTATATAAATAAGGACCTTTTAAAACTATATATAGTATTTTTTAAGAAATATATAATAAGAAAATCAATAAAAATATATTATAGAGTAAAAATTGCAAGAAAATAGAAGAAAAAAAATGAATAGTTTATAATAAATAAAAATAATTTATTACTTAATTAATTCCATTAACTTTTTTTTTTTACAAAATCATTTAGAAGAAATATGATCATGATTTTTGGTTTTTTATTAAGCCTTTAATGAAAAATTAGTTCTTATAAAAATATTTGTAATTCTAATTTTATTATATTAAATAAGCAAAAATATTCTATTTAAAAAATTTTCAATTTAATATAAATAAATTAGAAATAGAGTTTAATTCCTAGACATCAACTAACATGGGATTTTCATAATTTGAAGTTACTAGTAATAAAAATAAAATAAAAATGATTTTAAAGAAGACACATTTTAATATAAAATTATTTGATAATAAAAATCTTTTTTTTCTCTAACAAAAGAACAAATACAAAATAAAAAATTAGAAAATTTTAAAATTCACTTACCATGTTTTGCCACAAGTGATTAGTGTAATAAGTCTTTCCTATTAAACAAATTCAATAGTTTTTTTGGTGGTGGTTAGCCGTATAATAAAACTTTGATAAATGAATATTCACTAAATTAATTGCTTTGTTTAAATAATAAAATATTCTAATCTCAACTTGAGCTAATATACTAAATTAATAACTTCACTAAATACATAAAATAATAACATTTTTAGAAATTCTTAACAATCCAAGGAAATATAAATTAATAACTGATAAAGTATGTGAATTGGTTATATATAATGTATTGAGTAACTTCTATATTTGGTAAATCAACTTAATAGTTTAAAGTAACTTAATGTTTTAATAACTTAATTTATATCAATCTCAAATATTTTATGGTTAATATTTTTTATAACCATAATTTTAGATTTAAGTAAAAATAAGTTAATCATTTTGAGTTAATAGTTAAAGTTATTTTTAACTTTAAGCTGTGATATTAAATTATTTTTAAAAATATTTAATTTATTTAATAACATAAATTAAGTTATTAAATCACTCTAAATAATTAAATTAATTTACCAAACACCCTTCACATCACTTCCACATATTAACACATTCATTATTTATAGATTTATAAATCATACATATACAAATATTATAGTAAAAATAAAATACCCTTTATAAATTCATAAATATTCATATATCCATGAAGATAATAAATTCTTTTGATGTCAAATTTATTATTTTATAAAGATGTTACCGTAAAAGTGGGACCCACTATTTCTTTTTTTATTTTTTTCTTTTTTACTTATAAGTGCCGTTAGGCTTTTAATCAAACGCCCCTCAGTTTTTGTTCAACGGCAAAGAGAGGGTCATGTTGTAACATCTCCTTTAGGGTATCCACTAACTCTTCTTAGAGCTTATTACTGAATGCTAACTCTACCCTGCATTGACAATTGATCTATTTAACTATGGTTGGCACTTGGCAATGGCATCACAGGACAAGTTAGAGATGAGCCACGCGACTCCTCAATATTGGAGATCAACATGCTTCTTTCCTTTGCTACAATACTACATCCTCTGTACCGAGGTCATGAAGCCTAAATAAAGGTGGATCTGGTCTTAGGAATTAAAGCTTCCAGAACTGGGCCCTCCATTTTTTATCTTTTGTTTGCTTCTGACAACATCTTCTTTGCTAAGGTACCCTTCCTGTTTGGAACAATGGAAAGATTGCCTAAGATAATTGTCCGGCTTTGGGACAGAAAATCAATCGGCAAAAGCTCTATTACCTTTTTGAACAACTTACAAAGAGAATGAAAAAAGAGCTCTAAGTTATGCTATAGGAATCCCCAGGATTGTGGGGCTTCCTCCACGTGTCCTCCCAAACTCAATTCACCTTACTCCATTCAAAGTGAGTAGATGATCTGTTCGGTATCAATCTCTTTGAACCAAAATAAGTTTAATATGGCATAAGAGAAAAGAGATTTTTTCTTTCCCAATGTCAAGCTAAATGGGCAGATCAAGTTGACTAGGACTTCTAAGACGAACAAGTCAACTCAATCGAAAATTTCAAGTATTGGACAAATAGTTAATCATACCCAATGCTTAAGTGACAATCTAGACGATATTTAGGCTTAAAAATTAATGTCAATCAATCATTACACACAATTAGTGACATTGACAAAATTAGATGTACAATCAACTACATGATTCGAGACTCTTGTACAATTAGTGGCTCTTGCTTTGTATAATTGTCTAATCCACACAAAGATGATAACGTCTTGCTAAGGCTTGATTTCCACCCTGATAACAATTATCATCGCAAGAAATGCATGAATGCATAATCAACGCTATGACGATGGTGTCATTTGCTTTATAAAAACCTTTCGAGAAGTATGAAAAAGGCACATGTGTCCATAGTCATTCAAAATAATTAGACTCATCCTTACTGATTTTTGACTTAAATTTCGGAGGGACGTGCTTGGACTACCTGTCCAAACATCCTTTGGTGCAAGAAAGAAGTCTATCTCACTCCAATGAAGCTAGACGGACCTGTATTCCATTAACCCAACGCCAACAAGGATCTAGTAAAATAAAATGTATAGAAAAACCCCTTCCATTAGAGATGTCAACAATTCACTAAGCTATTAATACTGTACAAAGAATGGATAATTTCACATGACTCCAATGACTTTTTTGGACACCTCCGAAGAGCTGCCAAAATGTTTCAAATTGTCTAAAGGAAGCCCTTATATAAAAGGTTATGGACTCCGAGCCCAAAGCCTATATCAACCAGCCCGTATCATTGTTCAGGCCCACAAAGCTGAGCCCAGCGGGTTGAATCCTGTAAGGGTATGTGCGGAATTTTAAAAAGATTGGAGGGCAAATCAGTCTAGGTAACAAGATAGGGAAAAGGCGGAGGCGCAGGTGTAGGGCCTTCGCTTTCACTCCAACGAGAGTAACGAGAAACGGGTGAAGGTTTTTTTCTAATTTTATTTCCAGAAATGTCCTCTATATTCATTTTCGCCCAACCCAATCCCATTTCTCCCCGTGCAAATCCTCCGCGTTTCTGAGTCCCAGGGACCGAAACTCGCCGATCTTAATATAGGTACTCCCTCCACCCCGTGTCAGAAAAAATGGTGTCGGACTCGGAACTCGTGGCTCGGCTTCACGAATTCCTCCGGAGCTCCGACCTGAATACCACAACCACCGCTATCGTGCGCCGGAAACTGGAGGAAGACTTCGGAATCGATTTATCGGGCAAGAAAGCGTTTATTCGTGAACATGTGGACCTGTTTCTTCAGAGCCAACTGGAGAAAGCTGAAGAAGATGAAGGCGATGGCGGCGAAGAAGAAGAAGAAGAGCACAAGTCTAATGTAAAATCAGAAGGCAGCAACGGCTCTGATTCAAAGGATGAAAACGATGATGATGATGATGATGAGGAAGAGGTGGAAGAATCCAGTAATGGAAAGGGGGCCAAAAAACGAGGGTTGGTTATCAATTATTTTATATACAATTTTACTATTTCTCCTACAATGCTTGAGTTGAAAGTTATTGTTTTTATTTCTCTGATAGTGAAATCTCATTGGGGGCTTTATCTTTTGTGGAATCATTGTTGTTTTGCACCCACTAGTGGTGAGATTCTTGTAAAAATCATGCTTTTGGTTGAGGCTGAAAATGGGAAAGGAGCTTTTGAATTACTAACAAGTATACAATCGTTTTCTTTAATCTGAAGAGCACATCAACCAATTTTCAGCCCAGTAACCATCTTTGCTGCAAAATAAACTGCTCATTAGGGTATATATCTAGAATGATTAATCTTTCACGAATAAGATTAATGATTCTTGTCTTAATTTTGCTTTATTGGTCCCATGGGAAAGCTCTAGCTGTGGCTTTCCTCAAGCACTTCTTCCTCTTTTAAGTTTTAAGACCTCAGAGTTTTTAACCCTTCAAAATTTTGAAGGTTTATATTACAATTTTTTTCTTAAAAAAAATAATAATAATAATAGTGAGAGTTAACAAAAAAGGGCGTTTTATACCCAATCCAGCTTGAGGAGACAAATGCTTATTGCAGCCTCCTTCATTGTTGCTGAATGTTGCTTCTGGCTAAAAACCCATGGCTGCAATTATCTTTCATGGTATGCGCATTGATGCTTCACTTGTTTTGATTAAGAAATTGTATGTTATATGTAACAATAGTTCTATTATCTCCGTATGGGATATCTAGTCGTTGGTCTGTAAATGATCCTTAAACGGATTATTGATGCTTTACCTCTTTCTGTTATGGTGTTTGGAATGAAGTAATTGAGAGGTCACAGTGTTAAAAAAAATAGGGAGAGTTAAAGAACAAGGTGTTTCATACCCAATCCAGCTTGGGGAGAGAAATGCTTATTGCAGCCTCCTTCGTTGTTGCTGAATGTTGCTTCTGGCTAAAAACCCAGGGGCCATGGCTGTTATTATCTTTCATGGTATACACGTTGATGCTTCACTTGTTTGGATTAGGAAATGTATGCCATATGTAAAAATAGGCACATGCTCTCCTTATTTGATCTGTAGTCATTTATCTGAAAATGATCCTTAAACAGATTATTGATGCTTTATCACTTTCTGTTATGGCGTTTGGAATGAAGTAATTAAGGTGGAAATAGTGATATAGAACTATAGAAGTTAATTCTGGACTGGAAGTAGATGCTGAAATGCTAGAGCAACTTTTCTAGTGATCATCGCCCAAAACAGCAGTTGTAAAAGACTAATAAGTGAGTTATTTGAGCTTTGAAATTTGAGGAGTACAATTGTATGTAAATTAGTGTAAATGAATACCTTAAAAACGACCATATGAATCTTTAACTCAAATAGATTGCATTTGAAAGGTCCTATTATGACAGTGGACGGAAATAAAGTCTAAAGATTTCAGAAGTTATACAAAAACACTTTAAGGTGTTGCTTATATTTGTTTAACTTTATGATAAACTCATATATCAGTTACTGTTTGTTCCTTACAAGGTTAAAATCTGTGTATGTATGGATCTGTCTGTCTATATTATTAAATTTGAAATGATAAAATAGCTGGGTTTTTCATTCCCCTCAAGTTTGTTTAATGAGATATTGTTGTGTTTAGGGAACATTGGACCAGTTCTTATTGTTACTATGCATTGCTTTATTGTATAATCAGGTCTAAGAAGTCAACTAAGGAGGTCAAGAAGAGAGGTGGTGGATTTTGCAAACTATGTAGCCTGTCTCCAGAACTTCAAAAATTCATTGGAGTGCCTGAATTGGCCAGGACTGAGGTATATTGTGAAAGTTCAGTCGAAGTTTTCCTTTTCCTTTTCTCCATGTTGTCATGAGTTCATCTAGTAGATCAAGGAATTCTCAGAACTGTAATTTATAAGCTCATTATCTTGGTTCTAGGTTGTCAAGCAACTCTGGGTTCATATTAGAGAGAAAGATTTACAAGACCCAAACAATAGGCGAAATATAAATTGTGATGAAACATTGCGTGCCCTCTTTGGTGTTGATTCCATCAACATGTTCCAAATGAATAAGGCTCTATCAAAGCATATCTGGCCATTGGATTCAGATGATGGTACTGCTTCTACTATCATATTTTATTTTTTATTTGAAGTTCAGTCTGTTCATCTAAATTGGTGGGTCACTGTTGATCACATTTTCCAATGTCATTTGAATGATTTGAGGATTTTGTTCTGACAACTGAACTTTCATGATACTTGACTGTGGTTGAATCTATTATGTCCCTCTTGAACTGTACTGCATCGTGTGAATGTAGAGAAGAGAATATTTTGGTCTAATTTTTGTCGTGTTCCTGCTGATTAGCTTATTATTATATATGAAAGGCAACACAACTGCATTGTTTCCATAATGTTCTGTATGATGAAGAGAGAAGATCCTAAGAATTGATTGAATTGATGATAGAACTGGAGAAGATCCCATGATGAAAAGTTCAACTGTTGCAATTGTTGTTGATGATGTTTTTGCTATGCTGCTAATATAATTTTAAAAATTGCATTTGCTATTTTTCCACCAAGGCAAGAATGTTTCTAGAAGTTTGACAATAATTGTTTCTGCATCTAATATTACTAATTTCAACACAGCAACATTTGGATGTAGAAAAAATTGGAGTTCATAACAGTAGTCAAAATGTGAACCCAGTAATGTGTATTTCTGTCACATTTGTGAGCATGTGGAAAGGATAATTTATGCTGGAAATGGAGTAGAAGGGCTAAGATCTCATGCTTGTGTTCCCTTTCCAACTTCTTCTCTTGCCATTTATCCTTTATTGCTCTTATCAGCCTATTCTCACATTTTGCTACCCCCTGAAGCTGAGTTCCGGATTGCCAGCACTACTTGTACTTGTTATAAATGCCATGAAACAGCCTCCTTATTCAGGCTTCAAAAGAAACATCTCCTTAATTTTCCTCAGGCTTTGTATATGGAGTGGTAATTTGAAATTTAACTTTAAAAGAGACAACTTGTAGATGTTGTTGTGCCAAATGATGAATTATAAAGAACTCTGTTTGTTAGTCGCTGTTTTGGCGGCTCTTTTCAAAACAATTTTATCTCTTTTATTTATAACAAAAAAAAGAACTCTGTTTGTTGTGAACATTTTGTTTTAGGGATTGCCATATAACGCAATCCCTTTATATTCATTTTATCACAAAAATATTATCCTTTTCTATGTTATCACTAATCCAGATTTTTGCTCTTGTAGTGATAACAATTTCTTGTAGATGTCTGAAGCATTACTTGTAATGTTTTTTTCTTGATTTAGCTGCTCCAGTAAAGCCAACACCAAAGGAAAAGCAACGGAAGCAAGAAAGAGAAGGTAAGATAATAACTCAGTTCTTAGAAGATGTCACAAGACTCAGGATGCTTAGTTGTAGAAGTTGCTTCATATTAATCTTTAGATTGGATTTAAGCCAGTATCCACTACTTATTAACTACCTAGTTCATCTCTTGCATCTCCACTCAGTCTTTTTTAGTAGAAAGGTCAACTCGTGTAGTTCCCTTATAGTTGTAGAAGTTGCTTCATACTAATACTTTAGATTGGATTTAAGCCCGTATCCACTACTTATTAACTACCTAGTTCATCTCTTGCATCTCCACTCAGTTTTTTTTTAGTAGAAAGGTCAACTCATGTTGTTCCCTTATATTTGGTTTAGTTTCACAATTTTGCTTCTCCATTTTAAAGTTTCATGTTAATGTCATTTTGAGGAGGCCTTACTCTACACATTCTCCTCCATCTGGGCTTGAGACTGACAACATGATAGCATTGGTGGAGTTTGTGATATTTTTATGCCAGTATAGATATGACTAATAAATTCAATATCTGACTTATCAACATCAACTAGTCAAGTAGTTGTTTCAACATTTTTTATTCCTCCTTGATCTTTTTTGTTCCAGATTCAGATGAGCCAAAAAGAAAGCAAAAACGGCAGAAGGGAGGGAATTCAGGTTTTCTTGCTCCTCTTCCACTTTCAGATGCTTTAGTGAAATTTCTTAATATTGAAGAAAGTGCATTGTCACGTGCTGAGGTTGTAAAGAAAATTTGGGAATACATAAAGCAAAATAACCTCCAGGTGTGTGATCTCTCCCCTTGTTAAAACCCTTAAGTATGTTGTTGAAGTTTCAAGTATTATCATAGCTAACAAATCTGTGTCATTGTATACATAATTTGCAGTTCAACCATCTTTTTTTATTTATTGATTGGTAATTGCTAACCTTCCATACCTTATCATAATTGCTCAAACATGCTAATTGAAGATTAATTTACTCAATGTACACTTAAACATGTAGAAAGGCACTGACTCTCAGTTTTAATTGAGCCTATTATCTTCTCTAGATTGTATGACCAAATTTTGAATATATATATATATATATATATATATATTGTCAGATTCAAGGGATACAAAATGGAGAACAGACCTTTGGATAAAAAGAGCAGTGTCCTTGCGCATTGTGTGTGTCTTTCATTAGAGACACCTTATGAAACAGTGTCTGCTTTCCTACACTGTATTAATCAAGAGAATGGATCCACTAGGTTGAACCAATGCAATCATTCAATCAAGAGATATGGGTCCAATGTAACAGGAATTAATCTACCAAGGGGAACACATACATTGAAAGGACATACTATTTTTTCACATGCATTAGATACTTATAAAAGGAGGAGGAACCATTTTATAACAAAAGGGCAAATCAATCTAGTTAATTTTTTTTTTTCCATGATCAGTGCTCATTTATCTTTTGCTAACTTGTCCAATAGGTCTGAAATCACAAGACTTCTTGAAATATGGGGGCTCAGCGATATATAATTACTTATGAACTAGGCTAGCAACTACATACTTGTGTGAGCAATGTAGAGTGTGAAAGACTAGGGTGCTAGAGTGTGATAAAATGGTTTATGAGATCTCTACACTTTTAAAATTGGACCACTAGGTAATCTGAAAAAAATAATAAATAAACAAGTGCTCATTTGGATACACTATATAAAATGCAAGAACTCTTTAAGTCTTAACTTGAAAAGACAATGATTATTAAAAAAATTTAAAAAAATTAATGTGTTAAAAAAATTTATTACCTCAAAATTTTTTAAAAAAAGTAATTTTTAAGAATATAAGACAAGTCCATACTTCCGTATAAGAGTTAGGTGGTGTTTGTTTTTTTACTTAATTCTAAATAGAACCTATTAGCTTAATCGTATTAAATATTAGGTTGTTTGTTTTTGTAGTATTTCATTTCTATTAAGTATTAAAAAGTAAAAAAAAAAACCAATATGTTATTTTTTTTATTTTGAAAAAGCTACATATTTTAGCTTTTTCTACTTAGTAAAAAGTTTATAATAAGTCATGAAAAAGTAGAAAAACAAATAATCTAAATTCTGAAAACAAATTGCTTTCAGCACAAAGTCAAAAAAACAAACACTACCTTAATGTATTTTATATAGCAGTTACTATAACAGAAAAGAAGAAGTGTATCTAAACAAGCACTGAATAAATTAAAAAGAAAAAAAAAAGAGAGAGAAACATAAGTAGAGCCAGTTATGGTTCTGCTTCTTTTACTTTGAAATACAGAAACAATTAGTGTCAAATTGGATACACTTCTTTTTTGTTTTTAAAATCAGAAACTTCTATATAAAAGTAGAATATCTTGTATAAAAAGTATATATTTACCTTATCTCTTTAAAAATTACGTTCAGAAAATTTAAAAATTGAGGTAGTAAATTATTTTTGATATCTTAATTTTTTAAACAGTTTTTAAAGCTATTACTTATTCACTGTTAGTCTTTAAGAATTCTTGTATCTTATATAAAAGTTACTATTATTTTTTATTTTAAAAATAGAAAACAGGAAGTGTATCCAAATGGACTTTTAGATTCTAAATACCATTGATAATGAGAAAGGTGTGCACACTAGTTTAAACTTTTTTCATTAATGACAATCATGTGGTTAATAGTAATCAGTGTTAGGGGTGACTTGGTTTTTTTAGTTCTTAATTGTTAACTTTAGCCACAAGTCCAGTTATGTTTTACAAGTCACTGCTTTCAAGTATATATTTTTTGACGATAAATCTTCTTCAAGATTTGTTTTTGGTGATTCTAGCTTTGTGTTAAACTTTTCCCACAAGTCCACTTATGTTTTTTTTTTTTTTTTTTTGATAAATGCGCAAATATATTAAAAGGCAAACGCCACAAAGCATACAGGGAGTATACGAAGCAGCCAGCCCCTCAAAAACAAAAACCCCTCAAAACAAAAGAGAAACCCCCTCACCAGCCCTTAAGGAGTCGCAAGCCACTCCAAAAAGTCTAACAACGAGGAAGTCTCATCTCCCATATACACCCTAGCCCAGCTCCATAAATTACATACAAAAGAATTTTTTAGTTTCTGTATATCTAAATGACCCCCCCTAAAAGCTAGCCTATTTCTTTCCTTACAGACTGTCCAAAATATACACAGCGGGATGGAATTCCATATCCTTTTCCTTTTTCTTCCCACAAAAGAGCCCCTCCAACTCCACAACACCTCTTTAACCGTCTCTGGAAACACCCATTGAACCCCAACCAGGGCAAGAACAATGTCCCAGAGAGTCCTGACCACTGTACAATGAACAAGAATATGATTTACATTTTCCTCTATACATCCACACAAAAAACAGCAATTAGCTAACTGTCACCCACGTTTTTGGATCCTATCCAAGGTGAGGATCTTTCCCCAAGAGGCCTCCTAGGCAAAGAAGGCAACTTTAGTGGGAACCTTGTCCACCCAAATGCACTTAACCGGGAAGGCGGTGTCATTAGGAGCATCCAGCAACCTAAACGCATCCTTAACCCTAAAAGTGCCATGGTTCCCCTCTTTCCAAAAAACCGAATCCTCTTCTGAGGAGGTCCTGAAGTCCCTCAACAAGATGAGCAAATCGCCAATCAGATCCAACTCCCAGTCATTAAAATCTCTGGAGAAGATGAGATTCCATCCCCCTTGTCCAAGGCTAGAGTCCCACACATCTTTAACCGTTGCATTCCTTTGGACTGAAAGGGCGAAAAGCTGAGGGAACATAAGTGATAGCGATGTGTTCCCACACCAGTGGTCAGTCCAAAAACTACTCTAGTCCCCTTTCCCACTTTGAACATCAAATATTCCCAGCACCAATTTGCCTCCTTCAGAATCTCCTTCCACACCCTCACTCCATACGTCTCTCTAGTTCCTTTGGTTCGCCAACCAAAGCCCTCTTTGCCATATTTCGTCCCGATCACCTTTCTCCAGAGGATATCCCTATCAGAAGCAAACCTCCATATCCACTTCCCCAACAAAGCCTTGTTTAGAGTCTCAATCTTCCTAATGCCAAGGCCCCCCTTAGCCTTTTGGGTGCACACCACCTCCCAATTAATTAAGTGAATCTTCTTTTCCAAACTTCCCCCACCCCAAAGAAAGTCTCTCTAAATTTTTTCAAGCCTTTTCGCCACTAACTTGGGCATACGAAAAAGGGATAATTGGTAGATAGGGCTGCAGGCCAGGGTACTCTTAATGAGAGTTAATCTCCCGCCCTTGGAGATGTATTGTCTTTTCCAGCATTCTAATTTCTTTCTCATTCTCTCTTCCACCCCGTCCCACATAGAGCTTGCCTTGTGGTGGGCTCCAAGGGGCAGCCCGAGATAAACTGAAGGTAAGGACCCCACTTTGCAACCAAGCTCCACAGCCATTTCCTCAATATTGTCTATCTCCACTTATGTTTTACATGTCACTGCTTTCAAGTATTTCTTTTTTGATGATAAATCTTCTTCAAGATTTGTTTTTGGTGATTCTAGCATTGTGTTAAACTTTTGCCATAAGTCCAGTTATGTTTTACATGTCACTGCTTTCAAGTATATCTTTTTTGACGATATATCTTATTCAAGATTTGTTTTTGGTAATTATAGCATTGGACTGGCTTAGAATCGGAAACGTTAGGCTGTGTGGTAGAAGTTATTTAATGTCCTTTTGGCTTGGCTTTTTTAGTAGTTAATCTGTCACTAAACAGACTTTCTTACTTTTCTTTGCTTATTCTTGAAGGATCCATCTGATAAGAGGAGAATAATATGTGATGAGAAGCTGAAAGAGCTTTTTGATGTTGACTCCTTCAATGGATTCACTGTTCCAAAACTCCTATCAGCACATTTCATAAAGACAGAACAGTGAGTTGCTCCCGAACTGATATTGTGAAGCCTGTGAGAAATTGGGATTTTGTTTGTGAGCTTAATTTAGTTTCCAACTGTTCTTTTCTTCTTGTTTCTCCCTTTTTTTTTCGTGTTCACCAACAACCAATAGGGTATACAGAAAATCTGGAAGAAAAAATGATTAACTGCTTCCCCAATTTTATTTCATCAGTTTTGTAGCATCCTGTTTTAGCTGTTGGACTGCTGAAGTTTGGCTTTCTCTCTTTTCTATACTCTTCTTTGAAAAGCTTTGAATGACAAGGTAGTAGATAGGTTATTCTTCTGTGATACTTTGACCTCTGACTGTTTTGGTGAGGCAGCTGAAATATGGGAAAGAAATATTTCAAGTCATCATTTTTTTCCATGACGGTTGATCAATAGTTATAAGGTTAATGGGCTTTTAAACTGATTTCATCTTTCTACACTTATGCTTCATCTCTTTTATTATTATTATTACTATTTTTGTTCTTTCGAACAAACTTCATGCTCCCTTTGGTAAAGGAGAAATTATTTTTTTAAGTATGAATTTGTGGTGCCGGTTCAATGTTTTTCTTCAAAAGGATATAGGTCGTTGTAAGTAATATAATTACTTGAAGTATCCACAAATCAGTATGAACTTCCCCACATTGATGTCCTCCACTGTCATAGGATCATGAGCATAACATAGTTTGATCTCATCTGGAAAATCGCGGCCTGGTGTTGCCTGAATCCAACGGCTTTCCATTTTCTTTTCCCACTATATTCAGCAATGTTGTGGCATGGTTTGATGTTCAATGTTTTATAATTATAAGTCTATATCCTGGCAATCCGTCAGCAGGAGGCCCTAGTGAATAAAAGTGGATTTGCTACCCCTTTGGCCCCCATTCGTTGCTCCAGATAGCAGCACTGGTTATTTGCCTCTGCTATCATGTGTCCTTTTCTTCAATTTCCTACTCTCTGAAATTTGTGACTTATCCAGTTTATCCTCTTACATTGTATCAAGTATTTTGCTGTAGTGTGGAGGCATTCCACTGCTGATGGTGTTAGGAGTGAAGGAAATGAGTTAGGAACAATGATATATACGATTCACTCTTCATTGTGGGTGCGAAAACTAGGCTTTGAAAAGACCCAATTGGAATCATTTGACCTCCCCCGGCCCTAACACCCTGTTTGTGTTCTCAATTTCAAATAGATTCCACCGAAAAGTCACTTTCGTGAAGATCAATAAAAGCCAATGCAAGCCCTCCCACCCATTCAGTTAATCCCTCCTATACTACTCACTTCTTTAACGCCTAATTAGCCCCCCTTTTTTGCCTTGAAGGGAACAGAAAAAATGATGTGATGTTGACACATGATAATTGTGAAGGCATGCGACCGTCCGTTAAATTAATGGGAATCTTATGCGAGTAAGGTTCCTCTATTATTAAATTTGTTTTTTTTTTGTTTTACCCAACGTATGAATCGTTTTAAATTTTATAAATTTTATTTATAGAAAAAAAAAAAAAAAAAAAAAAAAGGCAGCGGAGGCACGATTTTTCGACCTTAAAAATAGACTTTTTTCAGTCATATCTATGGCACAAAGTACTCGTGAATCAAATCGTGGCGCGTGACATGCAGTGGCGCACTCCAACGAGTACAAAAAAAAATCAGTACGAAAGAAGAGTCAAGTGGAAGACACGTAGGTTTACACTACTAGAAAAAGTCATGAGTAGAGGATTGAGAGAATCATCACGTGGGCCCCTCCACGTGTAAGCTCCGTGGTTGTTATGCGGCGCACCGATCGACTTTATACGTGCGTAACACTCGCCACGTGGTCTGATAGCTACTGCTGGTGGTATTTCCTTCCTTTTTTTAATTTTTAGACTGGACTCCTTTTTGTCCCACGGGACCCACTTCCCTTATAACATCACGTGATGATTGTAAGTCTCCAAACAAAAACGCTTCGTTTTGATCACAAGATTTGAAGTCATAACCTGCGCAAACGCCAAGAAAAGACGTGAAATTTGTGCAAGTGAGGGTTGCCACAAAATATCTCACTTGTTACGCCATCAAGTTACGTCTGACCACATGATATTATAAATTATTTTTTGAGAGGATCATGCCAACATCTCTATTTACTATTCATCTTATCGTTTTTATATTAGTTTTACCTATTCTTTCTATTTAATCTTATTTTATTATACCATAATCGGTCCAAAATTTATCATGTATTTTCAATAATTAAGATTAAAGTTCAATAAGTATCTTTTTAGTATCTTAATTTTTTTTTTCTTTGACATAAATTATGATGTCATGGATATCAGCAAGATATGTTCTTAATCCGATGAATAATCGTATTTGTCTAAACCAACTTATTTCAACTAATATCGGATATCACAATCATATCTATATGTGAAATCAAGCAGAATATAATTACATCATGATTTGGATTTTTTTTTTTCTTAAATGGATATTATCTACTTTAAATTTAATGAATTCTTATAGTAATATTTAGTTAAGAAAATCTTCCCACATGTGGTCGTATCAGGAACATTTTTCCATAATTGATAAGTGATATCACAAGACCAGTGTAAAGTTGATCCTTGAGAGAGTCTCTTTCTGAGTTTGGTTGTTCTTCTCAACGGTGATTTGAGACTGCAAAATAGCAAGTTGAGTTGATGAGGCACCAGCCGCACCACTACATGAATGGCAGTGGAACTTCCAAAGAGATTGATCATGTGTCAAATCTCTTAAACAGCCGATGGGGCTTGGGTCCATCTCCTAGGAACCATTGCTTCGTTGAAAAGAAAGTTTGTATTGGTGCAATCCAGAACCATTGGTGAAGATGAAGAGAGAATCACCCCCGGCTTTACAATGAAAGAAAAAACAAAATTCCAACTTTGGATTTCCACCATTCGTCTCCGATAAACACGCATCTGTTTAGCAAGCAACCATCCTATTTTCAGCATAATATAAAGAATGGTGGAATCACCCCCCACCTTTTTCTTTTTTTTTCTTAATTTTATTTTATTTCTCGCCGTTAATCAACAACAATTGGATTTGGGCACAGATTGAAAATGCAAATATGCTACTTTTTCACTAAAGTCTATATTTGACTTGTGGATTTGAACTTTATTTTTGTGAGAGAGAGAGAGAGAGAGAGAGATGGGCACAGCAGGAAGTACAATCATTCTCTAGTCCTATCACCTATGAATATCAAGGGTAAACAGAGAAGAGAAAAAGAAATGGTGTTGGGTGGAGACTGCACACCCCCCCTCCCTCTCTCTCTCTCTCTCTCTCTCTCTCTCTCTCTCTTTCTCTTTCTCTCTCTATATATATATATATATATATATATATATATATATATATTGTGTGTATATATTCCTATTTCCATAAATATATATTCCTAATTCCACCTAATAGACACAGTGGTACGACTGCATTCAGGGTTTTACTACACAATTTAATGTTACAGATGCGTGACTGGGACTCATGGTGGAATTCATGATCTCAGTGCCCTGCCGACTGCTCCTTTGTCGTCACGTCACCGTCTTATACTTTTGATCATCACTCTCATTTACAAAATTACCATTCCTTTTTGTTCAAATTAAGTTAGAAAATTTCAATGCACCCAAAAATTTGAGAATAATATCAACAAGTCCCAAGGTTAGCTTTCTTTTTACTTTAAATGTTGTTTTGGATATACTTCTTATTTTTTTAATTTTTTAAAAATATTTTTTAATGATATAAATAAAATATATATATATATATATATATATATATATATATATATAATATCGGACACTCGTAGACAATTTATTTTTTCAAACTTCAACTTATTAATTAGGTTTAAATTTATGACTTCCTTCGAAAATGATTTAATGATTATTATTTTAATATTTAGGTATTAATAAATTTGTTGCCTAGAAAATATAGGTTTTATTTGAAAAATATTTTTAAAAACAGTATTTCGTTTTTTTTAAAATAAAAAAAATTGAAAAATATATTTAATAATAAAAAATTTATTTTCTATTTTTTGTTTTAAAAAAATAAAAAGAATATGATGTTTTCGGATAATTTATAATATAGATTTTATTTGATAATTATTTTTAAAAATAATTTTTTATTTTTTAAAATTAAAAAAAAAACATCATAAAAAATATGATACTTTCAAATAACTTATTTTAAGTTATTTTCACTTTTTTTTTAAATAATTATATAAATATGTATAGTAATTAAAAATAAATGTCTAAACATAAAAAATTACTTCTAAAAATATTAAAAATATCTCAATTTTTAAATAGAACTTTTGTTATATAAAATATTATAAAATAATTTTTAAACTTCTTTTTAGAACTATTTTAAAAAATAATTATCAAATTCGATCATGACTTTTCCGATGAATATTAGATCTATATCAATACAATAAACATCCAAATTTTTTAATTTGCTTCATCCATGTGATTCTTCATAGAATTGAAGATTATGGGATAATTTATAAAAAGGAATTTTTCCGCTTTAAATATAGCTTTTAAGGGAATTTCCGCGGGCCCTGAATATAATTTGTCAAATAAAGACAGAATGGATGGTTGGAAATAATTGTCATTTAGCATAAGAAGAGCATCTGGACGGCCGTCATCTTTGCATGAAGGAGCATCTCGTTGTTTGTCTTGTGGAGAAAATAAACAAAATCATGAGGCAAATGTCAAAGAATCCTTATCTCCAACAAGGCCAATACCCTACGGATGAGATCACACAAATAACAATAATAATTATATTTTTTATTATTTATTTTTAAATTTTTTTATTCCACACGCTTCAGACTGGATGCCTTATTCCACGTGTCAGATGTGTAAACAGTGGGAATCCAAGATTGGGAATGTGATTCAGGATCTATCGGTTTCACGCGCGATTTCATGAATTAATTCTAGAAATAGCGCACGAAAAATGCTGTCCAAAAAAGGCAATTCCACATTTCGTGATCTGGTTGAAAAAGGACAACCCAATGTGCATAAGGGCCACACCCTGCCGATAAGCTTGTGCCAATTTGTTTGCTATTTATTTATTTATTTTCAAATTATTTTCTTTTAATCATGAGTTTTTTTTTTCCTCATGTATGTACGGAATATTGTATGAAACATTAGAGGATAATTTTGAATAAAAGATTTGTTATTGTTTCTTGTCGTGAGAAGGTTGCAATTTGTCTATATATTATTCTTGGATTTTATTATTAGTAGGATTTGATTTTCTTATGACTAGGATGGCATGTTGATAGGAATTATATTATCTAATAATTTTACGTTAGACTTAATTGACAGACAAGATAGGATATGTATATCTTATAATATGATTGGATATGATATTCTTAGATATTAAATTTAATAAATATTATATATATTAATATTATTTTATAATATTTTTATACTTTTTTATTTTTAATCATATATTTAATTTTATAATATTTTTTATTTTATAAAATAAGTAATATAAAAATAAAAAATTGATAAAGTTAAATAACTTTACTATATATGAGATTTTATCCTACCTTTTAATTTAAGATTAATATATTATATGTAAAAAGATACTTATCTCATGTTTGATTGAATGTATAAAATGTTAAGTGATAAGATAAATTATTATATCCTATCATTAATCAAATATGATATATGATATGTTATTCTCTCTCTTCTCCTATTTGATGTTATATTCATCCCATTAAATATAATATAAAGAATTGTCTGATTAAAAAGGATAACATATATATGACAATAATAAGAAAAAATTAAAGTTATCAAATATGTTTATTTTTTATTGAAATGTAAAATTTTTAGATAATCCATTAAATAATTATGATCATATGAGAAAATATAATAAGTTGCCCAAAATTTTAAATAGCTTATTAAATTTTTCAATAGTTTGACTTATTTTTTTATTTTTTTATTTTTCTTATTTCCTCGGTCTTTAAAGAAAACCGACTCCATTGTTGTAAACTTGCTCAATTACCACAAGGGTTTTGAGAACAATTTCTTCAAGCTCTCGAGTGACTAGTATTTTGATGCTTGAGAAACAAACATTAGATCATGTCAAGAAGCTTCATTTGAGTAAGTAGACATATCAACTTCTCTTTTAGTTATTTATGTAGTTATACCTAGATTATATTATGACTTTATGCATCATTTATAGTTTTGTGCAAGAGGATTATGATTGCTTTTACTTCTCCCTTTCAATTAGCGAATTTCTATATGGATCAATGTCTTAAAGAAATTTACTCATGAAAAAGTTTTGGTTGCTAGTTAACAATCAACTCTGACTTCTTCAACACAAATTAGTAAAACAAGTAACGTATAACTTGTCTCCCACCAATTCCAAGTTAATGGATTCAAGAGAAACCTTTAAGACGTCAAAATTGACATTTTGTAAAGTTCAGGACACACAATTTACCAACCATTTAGTGACATCGCATGACTTTAAACAAATTGAAATGGAGAAATTCATCATCCCCAACTTAACTATCAAATGGCCTAATAACATACACTAATGTTGTAAGAATAGTATTTTTTTGTGTAAAATTTAGTCAAAATTGATAAAGGATTTAAGTAGTGCAAGGGATGATTGAGAACTTGGTTCTTCTTTCTATCTTATGACTAGTGAATTTGCTAAGTTTTCTAATATTTGTACAACAAAAATTAAGTATACTAAGAAAATTAATATCCCATTTTTGTGTATTATCCAAATTAAAGACCTCTAAAAACATTGTAGATGACCTTAACAAGGAAGAAAAATTGGATGACAATAATTACAATACATGGTATTGTAAGATTCAATATCTCCTAGATGAGCTAGAGGTAACACTAACCCAATTGATAATTGAACTTAAGCATAGGGATATCGCTCAAAATAGATGTGATATGGAAGATTACCAAAATTGGTGAAAGAAATATTATCTTAGAATGAAATAAATTATGATATGCAAACTTAAAGGAGCTAAATACAACCTTGTTGATGAACAACAAGTCTAAGATGACATTTGTTCCCGGTTTGACTCATGGAGGCATATAAAATCAATATGACACACAACAAAGTGATTTGTCATACTATTTGGAACTTGGAGTGAAGTGCTTAGAGGTTGTTAAGGCTCATAGCTCCACCAATGCAATAGAGGAAAGTTTGAAAAAGAGGTTATAAATACAATAACTTCAAAAGAGTTGCCTAAAATGAAAAAAATGATGAACTTGAGTTTGATAAGACTAAAACCACTAAATGCAAGCAAGACAAACATAGTAAAAAGAAAGACAAAGTACGTGTCAACTATGATAAGGAGGAACACTTCACTTGCTACTGCACTAAGCTGAAAAAAGTACTCTTCAATTCAGATTCTTGCTCATTCATCTTTAGATTAGATTTTGGATTTAGGAGTAACAAAATAACCTAATCTGCTTTTGTGGAGTATTATCAAGTACTAGTTGGAAACAAACAAATATCCATAGAAATAGAACTAGCATCCCACTATTAGGCATCGATACATACTAGTTGCATTTGGTTGGAGTTCACACATTATTACTATATGATGTCCTATTTGCTCTCAAGATTTGTCAAAGTTTACCATCACTTAATGCATTGCTTAAACTAAACTTTAAATGCACTTTTAAATGTGATAATGTCAAACTATTTTTAGGAATAAATTTTTATAGTAATGGTCGTTTGGTGGGTAATATCTTTGACTTGGATATCTATTATTCAAATAGTGATGATTTGACGTTCTTTAAGACTCAACTATAGACTAGGTGAAATGACATGTTTGGGTAAGATAGAATGAGCATACTATCTAGGGAAGGCCTATTAGGTGAACTAGATAAAATTGACTTACCCTTTTGTGAAAACTTTTTGATTAAAAAATTGATAAGGAAATCTTTGGGAAAAACCACTAGGGCATTGTTTTCTTTATAGCTTATATACTCGGATATATATGGCCTAATAAATGCATTGCATTGTCCAACACGAAGCCAAAGTACATTGGTTGTTCAACAACTGTTCAAGAGGATGTTTATTTGAGGGTATTCCTTCATGAGCTGGACATTGTTGCATGCGGTTCTAAGTTAACTACTATCTACTGTTATAGCGTGGTTGCTTTAACTCACATAAAGGACCCCAAATATCATAGTCAAACTAAACACATTGATACTAGATATTATTTTATACAAGACATGGTTGCACAAAAGGAAGTAGTCATAGAACACATATCTAGGAGTTAAATGGTTATGAATCCCTTGACTAGGTTCATACCCAAAGGTGTTTATCAAGCTCATGTTAGGAGTATGAGACTACATAGATTGTGATTTCATGTTGTATTGTCTAGTTTGACCATTGGACTTATGCATTCATTTATTAATTGAGATTTATGTTTATTCATTATTTTATCTTGTGCTATCGAAGCATGATTACTTATTAATTGACATACACTTAACTTCACCATATGATTGATACAATAGGTGAAAAAGTATGTCAACAAGTAGAGATTGGTTAGAGAGGGCTATAGAATGGGAGTCACAACATGATTAGAGAGTTATCTTATGGGTGACTCTATCTAGTTCAGCTTATAGATAAGTTATTCCCTTCACCTCTATAAAGTACGAATGAAAAAAGATAATTTATTTTTTTTTAGTGTTGTCTTCATCTCTCTTGTATCTTATGTGAGGCTTCGGAGTAATAAGGACATGTGATTAACTTTTATAATCTTTTATTAGTATGATAAGATTACGTGGAGCATTAGAGGACCTATTTAAAGATTTTCAATCTTTTTCTTCCATACCATACATAAAGTATATAAGTTTTTAATTCGTTTAAGTTACTTAAATGTGATTGGTGGAAAGTACTTTAATATTGCACTTTGCCCATACATGGATGTTTTCATAAACTCCCTAAAAAAATCATACTTGCAAACAAGCCTTTGTACACTTTTGGCATACGTGCCAAATACATCCTTATGCATGTAAGGTTTCATCCACAATTTCTTACACACCTTCTGTAATATATAAGGATTTGGAAATTTTTTTTCTCAGGATTTTGAAAATCGTTCTAAACTAGCTCAAGATTATCCATGTTTTCTCCAAGATCAAAATTTTAGAGAGTTCTTTGGACATTTATTTTATCCTATCACTTTTAATTTTTATGGTATTAATCATTCATTAATTTCAAATTATGTATAATATTGAATAAATTTGGATTTATTTTCCTTTTATTAAATTGCTTTTATTCAAGGATTAAGTGTTGGTTTGATAATAATTCTAGAAAATATGTTCAACAAAATTTAGGAAATATTTTTTAAATGCTAAAAATACTTTATAAAATCACTGTAAAATGCACTTTTATTAAATTGAAAAATCACTTATAATGTTTTTTAAGAAACACTTGATAGATGATTTTTTTAAAAGCACTTTTTGAGAAAACACTTTGAATAGAAACACTCTTAAATGCACTCTAAGTCAATAATATTAAAGTTAGCAAAAAGATCTTTGAGTGTTCTTTATTAATAGATATAAATGAACATGGAATACTAAGAGTATGTTTCTAAGTAATTTAAAAAATATTTCTATTTTTTTCTAATATTTAAAAAATAAAAATTTTCAAGTTTTAAAAAGATTAAAAATATTTCTTAAAATCACTGTAAAACACATTCAACTTTTTAAATAATTATAATAAAGAGTTAATCTTTCTATTAAAAATGATTTTTGGGTATGAAATGCTTTCATTTAATTTTGCTTGTAAATGTGTTAAATAAAAATCTATTTAAGAATCGAAAAAATGTAATCGGGATTTAAGAAAAAAAAAAAATTATAAAAATATATATTTAAGTAAAAAAAAAAAAATTATAGTGAGAGGATATGAAGAATATGGTAAAGAATCTAAGTGTGCAATACATTTAACAGGGTTGTAAAAATTATTTTTAATAAAATTAATATTTTATTATTTTATTGTTTGATGTGCCAAAAAGGAATGAAATGGTCTTTAATTAAAGGAAATAATCTCCACTTTTCCAATAAAATGAAATATAATAATTTTTTTTAACAAAAATACCCTATATAATAAAAATTGAGTGCATTTATATCCAAACAGGCAAGGTCATATTTATGATTTAAAAAAAAAAAGAAAAAAAAATAAAAAGGAGGAATAGTTTCCTTCATTAAGACATAAATAACAAGGGAGGTATCTTCAATCTCCTCCAAAATCTCAACTACCGAGACTTAAATATCTCACGATATTACAAAGTTATTAATGATTCTTCCTGACCAAATTACCCCTAATAGGTCAACAAAATATGTCGCTTTTACACGGCCATACCTAACGAAGAATCTTGAACAGCCCAAAAAGCTAAAAAAAACATAAATAATTCTTAAATTTTAAAATAAAAATAATTTTTTACACTCCGCCGCTTCCACAGAATCCAAAGATTCCAGCACCCAACTCACCGAGTCATCCTCAACGCGTCGCCGAGTTGACTCAAATACGCGACGACCCGAATGCGAAACCGAATCTTTTTGTCGTGAATCTCTCTCTCTCTCTTTTTTATTTTAAAGCTTTTTCCAATACCGCTTTTTGGATCCACGGATTCCGGTTTTTGCGCCCCGAAGCTTCGTGTATAAATGGGCCTTAACCTGAGAGGCAGTGAGGGGGAGAGTGAGATGGGTTCGAATATGGCGGAGCTAAGGTTGGATTTGAATCCAGGGTGCGAACCGAAAACTGTGTCTAGCTTTCTGAGAGAAGTTTCGATGATGAGAGACGGTTCTGAGAAATTGTCGAAGCTTGATGATTATGTTAAAGGATTGGAAGATGAGATGAGAAAGATCGATGGCTTCAAACGCGAACTTCCTCTCTGCATGCTGCTCTTAAACGATGGTCAGTCGCTTTCTGTCTTGAATTTTTGGGTATGGATAGATAAATTTATTTGCGGGCTTTTGATTTGTTTTGGGTTTTTGATTTTGTGCAGCGATTTTGAGATTGAGGGAGGAAGCAATGCAGTGTACTGAATCGGAGGGTGGACATGTCACAGAAGAATTCATTCCATTGAAGGGTAGATCTGAAGGAGATGGGGGAGCAGAAATGGGAAAGGATTCAAGTGACAAGAGGAGCTGGATGAGCTCTGCACAGCTCTGGAGCTGTAACCGAAGCTCTGATAATAACAATCAAAAATCAGTACTAGAATTCCAACAGGTGAATTTGGAAATTGTTTGAAAGAAGAATTACGATTTATTGGGAATTTACCGAATGGGAATTTTGAATTTTGTTTCTTGATGGCAGAGAAATGAGGAAGATAATAACTCTAGGTCCGAGAATCCGATTCGGCCGTGTAATTACGGAAACAGGGCAGGGGCATTTGTGCCATTTAAGGTGAGCTCTGGTTTTCCGGCGAAGGGAGACAAGGAGGTTGTGCCAGTTGCTGGTCTTTCTCTCATGACTCCGATGGTCGAAGTGGATCCTAACAATTCGAATTCAAAGTGTGGGAATAGTGGGGGAACTGGTTCTAGTTCTGTTTCGACTTTGTTGACAGACTCGATGAGGCTACAGTGCAAATCGCAACAGCAGCCACTGCAACAGGGAATCAGGAAACAAAGGCGGTGCTGGTCACCGGAGCTACATCGGCGTTTCGTCAACGCTCTTCAACAACTTGGGGGATCTCAAGGTCAGTATAAATTTAACCAGAAAAGGGAAAAAAATGGGTTCCGAATTTCAGGGTTTTTTTGTTTTTATTTTTCCTTTTCCCTTTTCCTTTACTTTCTCAGCAAGCTAACAGAATGAAAGTGAAATTGAACCTAAACTGATATCCTTTTTTGCTATTTTGGAACTGTTGTGTTAAAAAATTCTGAAGATTTTGCACTGGAGAAGGATATTTTTGTTGATCTTTCAGTGTTTTCAGATCCTTAATTTGTTCATTTTGGATGGGGCTTTGTTGAACCTGCTGGGAGAAAGAAAAAAAAAAGAAGATTTTTTTATGGTAAAGTTTTTTTTTTTTTTTTTTGGGCATTCTTAAAAATTTGGACCTGCAAATTGCAAATATAAAAAGCTGAAATAGTTTGAGATTTCTAACGGAAATGTTTTCAGAAAACAATTTGAGATCATGGATCCTTGAATTGAATCCCATCTGGGACATGCTACTGAATTTTTCCTGTTCTGCAGCAGCCACTCCAAAACAGATTCGAGAACTCATGCAAGTGGAAGGTCTCACTAATGATGAAGTAAAAAGCCATTTACAGGTGGGTGTTAACATAGAAGCCTTTCTTTTTCAGTTTTCTTTAGTGGGTCGTCCTTAAAAGTTCTTGTCCCTCTGCAGAAATACAGACTTCACGTCCGGAGGATCCCATCCACCTCAGCTGCTCCTGCAAATGGATCATGGGTGCCCCAAGTAAAGGTTGGAGACGTCTCAAAGAAAAACATTTCCCAGTCCGGCTCTCCACAAGGCCCACTCCATTTAGCTGGGTCTGCTAAAGGTGTATCAGGTACTGGAGGAGACAGCATGGAGTACGATGAAGATGATAAATCCGAGGGCCACAGTTGGAAAGATCAGCTTCACAAGCCAGGAGAAGATCACGTATAGTCATGCACTGATCCCACCATGAATTTTGCAGATACAAATATACATGGGGAATCAGACTGTGACATTAGAAAAAAAATAACATAATATACAGAGAGCGAAACTAACATTCTGAAGTCTTTTTGAGGCACCCATCTCTTAGAAGAGAGGGTTAGATTTTGCAGGTTCTTTAGACAGTTTGAGTCTTCTCACCTTTTCATTGAGGCTTTGTATCTCTTCCCTTTGTTGGAGGACTGGAGGAAGCTGACATGATAATCCTTTTCTATAATAAAGTTCTCTGTCTTGCATTTAGTTTTCAGTTCTGCTTGTTGGGGTTTTATCATTTGGTATCACGTTTGCCAAGAAAATCAACATCCACTCTGTTTTTCAGCTGTGTTTTCTGCAGCCTCTGGATTTGTTTAAGCATGCAACATCATTTTTTTTTGTCCTTTTCCCCTGCTTAGCATTGAAGCATAGGGTTTGATGATACCCAGTGATCCATCCAGGGCAAAGAACCCGTCCAGATAAATTTTCTGGGATGGATGCCCACAAATTTTCCAGCGTAATCAATCTTCATAAAGAGAGCAGAAAATCAATGTCTTCATGTCCTTGCCTTCCCTTAATGGGAACTGGGTCTTGCTTATCTCTAATAATGGCTGAAACAGGAGCCAAATTGTCACAAGAATCCTGTTGCATCGGACACATGGGGGACTAGGGAATGAGTAAGAAGGCAGCTCTTTACCAGCACAGCAAACAATAAAGGCACAGTATCTTTTCTCAACAAGTATTGAAGTCAGGGTCATTGACTCGGCCAGTCCTGATGCTTATCAGTTTCAACCTTTCTCAACTCTATATCTAGATGCAAAAAAATTATAAAAAAATACAGTTGAATAAGTTTAAAAAATTAATAAAATAAAATATCATGAAAATTAAAATTATCAGAATTATTATCCTAAATTTATTTCACTTATTTTAATTATTCAATATAAAAATAAATATATTTTTTATTAATTTTTATTGCAATTGATTTTCTTTGGAGAAAATCATTACCCCGATGTTTTATTTTTCTTCAGAACTTTTCGGAACCAAACTGAAACAATTTTTGATATTGAAATGAAAACAAACCCAGCTGTTACATTACAAAACTCACACCAGAAAATAAAAGTTGCAATTTACACGCCCCTGACCCACACAACGGACGGAGGGAGAGGACCACCGTAGCTTGGCCGAAGCAGAGAGCTTCCTCTGCGCACACCCTCCTCAGGGACACCATGGACACGTAGAGAGGAATGAGACCCAGGATGAATGGAGAGCGAGGGATCTGATGTTTCTCACCAGTCATCGCAGCGACACCGCTGACACGAAGGCGCTGCAGTCCATCCGTTGTGAGGTTAGTGACGAAATGTCCTCAACCTCCTCAGAGACAGTCACGGATTGGATTGAAATACTTTTCGGAGATTTCATCAGAGGTCGTCTTCTTCGTCACGGGTCCTTAATCATGGGTCGTGAATGATTTCTCTGAGATTTCCTAGTTTTGGTTGATGTTTGGTATTCGGTGTGATTTGGAAGGAAAATTTTGATTTTTGGGTTTCATTTCCGAATTTTTGGTAACTAAGACGATTCACCCGAGTCAACTCGGAATTTCGACCGGGTCATCTCGATTCATGACCTAGTCTTTGAGTTTATTTGGTTTAATTCTAAGCTTTAGATTGGGTTGGGCTTGGAATTTTAGATTGAACAACAGTGCAAGTTATAGATTGGGTTGGGCTTTGAGTTTATTTGGTTTAATTCTAAGCTTTCTCCCTTCTAGTAAGAGGTCATTGTAGACCGACACAGTGTTAGTAAACACTAGAATCTTCGACCTTCCAAAGCAAGGGTTTCCCCCTTCTCTCTAGAGCCCTGGACTTCCCATCAGTTTGAACCATATTCCCTCTTTCCCTCCTCCCTCCCTCCCTCTCCTCATAGCGCACCAAGCTCGTTTCTGGGTGAACTTTAAGAACGAACCCTAAAACACAGGTTAATATTTTGTTTCTCTTTAATTTTCAATCTTCAGTAGAGATGGTTTTTGGTGGATGAATCTAGGCACGTTGTTGGTTTACTCACTATCTGATTGAAATTCATGCTTATCCAAGTTAACTATGCATTAAATGCTTTTCATTCCTACTAGCATTGCTGTTGGTTCTCCTTAATCTGTAACAAACATTTTAGCAGACAAATGGAGTGCATGCCTTGTTGTCAGATTTTGAAGCCAACTGATAAGTTTCTGCTGTTATTTTCTATTAAAAGAATCGAGACAGTGTTGTTGGCTTGCCATTTGTACCTCAGCTGCAATGGCATCAAAACTTTTTTCTTCTTATTGAACATTCTTTGAATTTTATGGAAGAAAAAAGGTCCCAAAGTAACAAAGAGAAAGACACCAGGAAATTACAAGTGAAAAATGGAAAAAAAATGCTTTTTTTTTTTTCTCTCTCTTTTCTTTCTTTTTGATGGGCTGTTCACTGACTTTATATGGTGAAATATTTCAGCATTCATGTGATGCAGTACAGGTGAAGAACAACTGCGAATGCTATCAAATCAAGAAGTTGAACACGTGGATTACTGACTTAGATGTTTAGATCAGGTGATTGTATTACTGTTGTCACACTTGAATTGGTTTGCGTTATTCCCTCAATTTCCATAATATTTATTTTATTTATTTTTTATTTTCCAGTTAAATCTTTTTGTCAGAATAAATTTTCTTAAGTTACATTGGTCAAGGAAGTCCCCTTTTGAGACGAAGTATGAGGGAAATTGTGACTATTCAAGTTGGAGGGTTTGCTAATTTCATCGGCTCTCATTTCTGGAACTTTCAGGTAGAGTTAATCAGACATGATTATGGTTAATCAACATATGCTCATCTTTAAAATATTTTCGGATGGTAGTACTCTGTTCGGTCACTTTCTAATGTTACCTTTTTATTGTTATTTTTTCTTTTTCGCTTTTTACACACATAAAACGCATTTGTTGATGTTGATATAGAGCTCCTGCAAGAACTGGTCATTACTTTTGTATTTACTAGGCATAACTGCTCCATCTTATAGAGAAAATACATGTACAAAACTTGGTGCACTATTCATTCTTGCTTTCAAACTTGATATTTGCAAGTTGTAAATCAAATGCTGAATTTTGCATTTATGTCAAGTGGTTGTTATCTTGGACAAAGCAATTTTCTTACTCGTCAAAAAATTGGTTAGTCTTTATAAATGGATGAAATGTGAATAATGTATGAAATTTTGGTGAAATTAAAAATGTCATAGTTTTTCCCTTTGGAAGGTAGTTATTGAATGGTCTTCTCATAGATTAAGAAATTTCTCATATTTCTCTAAAATCTAGTTTTTCAAGTTGTTAAGGGTTTGTTTGGGAACTATTTTTGAGAGTAGTTTTCTGTTCTCTAGAACAAAAAACCAGGGAAACATGTTTAATAATCAAAAACCATTTTCTGTTCTTTGTTCTTAAGAATAGAGAATATGTTGTTTTTAGAGAATATTTTTTAGTTGTTTTCGCTTGTTTTCTAAGGACTTTTAAAAAGTAATTATACAAATATGTAGAATGATTAAAAATAAAACAATAGATGTAAAAATTATTTTTAAAACATATTTAAAAATAGGTTAAAAACGTTTTAGGTTTCCAAATAGACTTTTTTCGTACAAAACATCATAAAACAGTTTTTGAAAATTGTTTTTCAAAACTATTTTCGAAAACAGTTACCAAACAAGCCTTAAACTATCTTATTGTATGCATGTTCAATTATTAATATTAGGTAACTGTATACATAGGGTGTGCCTCCTGTTTTTAGGCATTTATTAATTCAATTTGCCTTTGTCTATAAAAAAAAAATTAATATTAGGTAACTAATGTTGTCTCCTTGGATGTGAATTAACATGTGGGAGTTGAAAAGTTGATATCAGAAATTCTTGGAAGGTGCTAAAGACCAATGCTTGCATAAACATAGTGGATCTTAAAGTGGAATTAATCCCTTAGGTAATTCAATTGATAAGTGCTGCCTGTTGCTTCACTTGTTGCTAAACTTGTGACTTGTCTTGTGAAAAGTCATTTTAAAATGATGATATTAATTCGAGAGCCATTTTGGTTAGCATGCTTTGGTAATGTCTTTCTTAGCGTGATATCACTGTGAAAAATAAATTATGGTGCTTCCTTTTTTAAATAATGTAGTGACTTCATGTGCTTAATGTTGAAGGATGAGTTGCTTGGGTTGGCTGGGGATCCCAATGGTGATCCAATTTTCAAGAATCAACATTTAGATATGGATGTGCTCTACCGTACTGGTGAAACACTACAGGTGGAACTATTTTACTTGAACTCATATAGAATAAGAAAAATTCTCGGGTTTTTATATTATTCATGTAATTTCAATTGATTTTTTTTATGGGATGAGGTATTTTAATCTGTTTTTATGAGCAAATCTGGGGTTGTTTTTTTCTTTTCCTATGGTATAATAACTAAAAATGGGATTGCAGATTTAAGGCATTGAACCTTGTTTGTTGAGGAATGCCCGATGATTCTTAGGGCCTATTTGAGAACTGTTTTGGAGAGCAGTTTTCTGTTCTCTAGAACAAAAAATATAAAAAATACGTTTGGAAACAAGAAATTGTTTTCTGTTTTTAGTTCTTAAGAATAGAAATTAGAGTGTTTTCGGAAAACATCTTTCAATTGTTTTTTGTTGTTTTCTCTTGTTTTATGAGAGTTGGTATAAGAAATAATTATACAAACATGTAGAATGATTAAAAATGAAACACTAGATATAAAAATTATTTTTAAAACATATTTAAAAATATTAAAAATAGGTTAAAAACATTTTAGATTTCCAAATAGACTTTTGTTTTACAAAAATCAGAGAACAATTTTCAAAAATTGTTTTGAAAAACTATTTTTCAGAATTGTTTTTCAAAATAGTTACCACATAGGCTCTTAGGTTCCATTTGGATCTTGAAAAAGTTTGACGGAAAGGAGGGAAAGAAAATAGAAAAGAAAAATGAAAGGCAAGAAAAGGTGAAGGAAAATTAAAAAAATAGATTTTGAAGTTAACTAATTTTTCTCATGTGCTTCTCCAAATTTATTTCGTTTCTTTTCTCTCTTATATAAAAAATAGCGATTTTGAAAATATATAAATTTCTAATTAATTTTCACTATGTCTGATTTTCCTTAAGATTTTCTGCAGCAAACCAAACAAGGGAATTTGGATTATTTCCTACTTTTTCCCCTTCTACTACTTTTGTGATCCAAACAGAGCCTTGAGGTTATTTTTGCTTATATGGAAGCAGCTAGAAATGCACTGCTTTAGAGGTTGCAGCATGCAGGGCTATGTCCCCTTCGTCAACAGGCCTTATAGGCTTGCCTTTATGGTAGGCTCAAACCTTTTGGTTGGGCTTATTCAATCAATAAGGTGCAACCTTAGGCCCTTTATAAAGGGTCCAATGGTTCATTTGGAAGGACCTTTTCTCTCCTCTAAGAGCACTTGATCAAAGTTCTCCCCAAAATTCTCCTTGAGACCTCCGTAGTGCTCTGCCTTTTAGGAACACTGCTAATTTACTCCTTCCCCTCTTATTTTTTCTCATGCCTTGGTAGCTCACTGTCCTTGTGGCTAACCCCGAACCCTGAAAAAAAAAGCTACCATCAACACTTTCTGTGTTGATTTCAACTAAACTATGACCTATTTAAATTATTCAGAAAAATGAAATTATTACCAGTTGCATCACTCATGAACTTGTGAATGATAATCATATTCAAGGCGTAACTTATTTTTTTTTATCCCAGGATTATGTGTATTTAATTAAAATGTATAAAGGCATGGAATCTTGGAATTTTTAATCAATATGTGAATGTATTGGCCAAACTTATATTTTTTTTATCCTTACTGGTAGTTTTGCATATTTGGTTCCTTCAAGTTTTATTTTATTTTATTTTTATTATTTTTATTATTATTATTATTATTATTATTTTTTATTTTTCTTGAAGCTGGATAACTAGTTTTCTGTAAGAGTATACTGTTCCATCAATCTAGTTTCTAGCAATTTTAATGATAATGATTTGCTTTAGTCACTTCTCTTTGCAACTTTTATATGAGGAGATACTGTGCTTATATCTTAAGCATATGCAGGGCATTGCCACATATACCCCTCGCTTGGTTTCAGTTAATTTTCAAGGTATGCTTATCTTTTAATATTGGTTAGTCGTTGACTTTAGTTTCTTTCTACCGTTTTCAATCTAATAAAATGGCTGTTTCTAATTTTTTTTAAAAAGGTTTCTTTCTATTGTTGGACAGAGTCCATTTTTACTATTATTGCATCTTTTCAGTTGAGGCAGCTTCTTTGGTTAAATAATCTATGCTTTCTTCAACTCATGTTGTATGATAATTTTTTAGATTGCAGGAGGGTTTTATTGCATCTTTTCAATTGATGCAACCTCTTTAATTAATTGATCTATGCATTCTTCAACCCTTGTTGCATGATAATTTTTGAGATTGCAGTGCAGGAGGGTTATTGTAAGTTTGTAACTCAATTTAGTATTTAGACATTATGCCCTTTTCAATGATGCCCTTTTTAATATACATATTGTTAGTTAGATGCCAGAAAATTTAGATGTAAATTTCTCTGTAGGCTTGTTCAGTTTTGGTTAGTTGTTCCCGATGTTCATGCTTATTTCCAACAACTGCATCATATTTAAGTTATTTTCTTTGCCTATTCATGCTAAGGCCTATGTTAGCTTGAATCCCGAAATTTCCCCTGTTCACTTTCCTCACTGGAACTAACCTCATTCCTTTGGGAGGTAAGATAAGACTAAGCTCAAGTATCATGCTTATGGTGCATTTTTTTTAATCCATTAATGCAATTTATATTTGCTTGAGAGTAAGGAAAACTTGATTTAACATTTATCCCTAACTAGCTAACTTCATCCAGATAAAGATAGATTATCAATACATGAAATAACAAAGCAAAGTGACTGAAAAATGGTTCACTTAAAAGAGAAAATGGCATTTATGGAAATTGATCAATAAAAAAATCCAAAAATAATAAATAAATAAATGAAAAAAATGGCATTAATGCTAATGCCAACAAAGATATGATTTCATAGACACTAAGATTTTATGGGCTTTGAGACATCTATAAATGTAGTATCTCACATGGTAAACCATCCTGTAGAAGAAGCCAATAATGATTATATTCTGAAATATCAATTATGTAGCTCTTAGGTAAGTTTGAAAACTGTATATTAACTGAAACTTTCAGTTATTTCTCCACTGGTGTTGTGGTGGCTGATGCATTTATTCCATAGCATAATTAGGTCCTTGGAATTTTTAAAACTGTGTTTTTCTATCTTCCAATGTAGAATTTGTTTAAAGACTCAATCAAAAGCCTTGTCCATTGTTACTGCTCCCTTTTATTGCATATCAAGTCTCCTAGAGGCGGATGATATCCATTAATTCTCTTTCATAATTTTATTCATTGAAGTCTTTGACATTGCAGGATCCCTTGGATCTATGAGTTCACATGGTACATTGTACGATCACAATCCACCTATACTGTCACATGTTGTCACATGGTAAGACTTTTAGTCCTTTGCTGTAATGAGCTTGAAGATTCTGTTTATTGCAACACACAGTGGTGCTATGCAATGTAGGTCATTGATAATTAGTTTGTCATGTGATTATGAATGGATAATTTGACAATATTGCATGATTATCAGCAATAATTAGTTTAATCATTATCACATATTAGGGTGTGGTGTGAATAAGTTTGGCTGTTTGACTTGATTATGTACATGTGATACTCAGACTATGTATGTTGCAAATGCATTAGTCTGTGTAGAGAGAAGATTAAGTGCAGTTGGATTTCTAGGGAAGCATGACTTGAAGGAGCAAAATTATTATTCTTCAGTCAATTGTTTTATAGTTTGAAAGAAAATTTTGAAGCCCTTATATGTATAAAACTACCTAGAGAGAGGGGGTGGTGTTTTGGTGAATAAGTATTCCTTGATTAATCTCTTGTTCAAAATTTATAAACTTTATTTTTTACCTCAATTAATCAATCAAAGATCATAAATCCAGTGCATGAAATTGAATCAATAGACAAAAAGATACTGGATTAATGTGGAAAAACCACTTAGCAGAACTAGGCAATAAAAAAAAAAACCACAGGTTTCCTGACCTTTAACAAATTCACCAATTATAAGAAAATGATACATAGATTTACTTGAACGAATGCATCTTCCTCAAGGGTCTTAGATCAACAGCTACTGTATGTATCTTCCACACCTTCAATGCAACACTCCTTTTATGTTCCTTAGTGGATCCCTTGACCCCCCTTATCGAAGTTTCCACAGTACTGGCGCAAACCTCTTCCAACTGAATGAATATTCTGAAGGAGATGGAGGCTTAACAGTCTAGTATGGCTTAGGTTATCAGGAGGCTCTCTTTTTATATAAAATAAGTGTATTTATATTTCTAGTGACAATTGAAGAGAGTTTCCAGCCTTTTAAAATACCAAAAACAGAGTTTGTTTTGAGTAAAACACGATTTAGGAAGTCAAAAGGAGCATTGAGCGTTTGAACACCCATCTTAGGTGTTTGAACTTTCAAGACAACCCTCTCCCAATTTTGCTAAGTTCTGAGCCCCGTATCCATGTTATTTTCATTTCAATTCACTCAATTGCCGTTCGATAATGTTTATCATATTATTGATGCATATCTACGTTGAATTTTGCAATTGTGAACCTTATCGAACTTAATTCTAATGAAGACTAAAGTTTTCATAAACTCTAAGATCCACCCATTGAGATAAATGCACCTACGCCCATAAGAAATGAAACAAAATTGCAACCTAAAATTATACAATTACAATTTCCTTTTTTGGCAATTTTGTGACAAAACATAAAGATTACAAGTGACACCTTGTCAGGTTTTAGAAGGGGGAGAGGGGGTGGAGGTGTCCATCTCTTGTTTGTAGGCGACACCTTGGTCTTGTGTGAGGATTCCTAAGATCAAATGATTCATCTAAGTTGGCTGCTCATGTGGTTTAAGGCTTTATCAGGGTTCAAAATCAACCTAGATAAAAGTGAATTGATTCCAATTGGAGGGATTATAGATGTAGATATATTGGCTTTGGAATTGGGTTGCAAGGTGGGGAAAATTTCTTCTACTTACCTAGGATTGCCTTGAGGAGCCCCCTGTAGATATAAAACAGTATGGGGCTATGTGGAAGAGAAGTTCTGCAAAAGATTGTCATTGTGAAAAAAGATAGTATATTTTACAAGGAGGGAGACTTTCATTGATTAGAAGTACTTTATCGAGTTTTCCAATTTATTGTATGTCTTTGTTAGTCATCCTTAGAAAGGTTAGATAAAGATTAGAGAAGATTCAAATGGACTTTCTTTGGGGAGATAGGACTTAAAAGAAAAAGCCTCATTTAGTTAGTTGGTCAATTGTCAACACGTACAAAAGAAATGGGGGGTTGGGAGTTAGCAGTCTCTCTCTCTCTTAAATCATGCCCTTCTTGGTAAGTGGAGTTGGAGATATGTTTTTTATGGGAATGTTTTTTTGGAAGCAAATTATAGAGGGGAGGTATGGAAAGGAAGGAGCGGGTTGGCACCCTTGTGAAGTTAGGGGTAGTTATGAGGTTGGTATTTGAAAAGCCATCAGGAAAGGATGAGATCTCTTTTTTAGTCGAACCTCCTTTGAAGTGGGTAATGGCAAAAGGTTTAAGTTTTGGACAAACTGATGGTATGGGGATGTAGGTTGTTTCCTTCTTTATATGCTTTAGCTTTGTTAAAGGAGGCCTAGGTGGTAGATTTGTGGGATGACATAGGAGGAGTGGGTTATCGGATCTTGTGCTTCATTGGGCACTTTAATGATTGAGAGTTGGATGTCGTTGAGACTTTTTTCTCCATGTTGAGCAAGAAATCTGTTAGGAGAGATGATAGCAACAAGGTGGTTTGGAATGACGCTAAAAAGGGGATTATTTTCAATCAAATCTTTCTATGCGATTCTAGAAGTGGGGAGGATGGTCCTTCTTCTAACGAACATTATCTGGAATTCGTGGGTCTCGTCCAAAGTGAGCTTTTTTGTAAGAGAAGATAGTTGGGGAAGAGTTCTAGCTTTAGATAACCTCCAAAAGAGAGGGTGACCATTGGGGAATGGATGTTATCTGTGCAAGGAGGAGGGGAAGTCTATTGATCATTTAGTTCTTCATTGCTCTAAAGCAAAGATTCTATGGTGCTTATTGTTTTCCTTATTTAGGATAGATTACAGGTTAGATGAGTTAGTAATGGTATATTCCTTTCTTAGTTTAAGTATGCTAGTGAGTTAGTTAAGAAGTTTAGACTCACTTCAGGTAAGCACTTTAGGACACCACCTATGAACACAAGTACAAAGTTTTGTAAGGACACATTTGGTAAAGATATTAAGCAAAAGCTTTATAGAATTATGACAGGAAGCCTATTGTACTTAACAACTAGCCGGCCTAATATATTCTTTAGTGTTGGGGCTTGTGCATGTTACCGGAGTTGTCCTAAAGAATCTCATCTTACCACAGTAAAAAGAATAACTTGTTATGTAAGTGGGACTATCGAGTATGGCTCAATTCGCTATCCAGGGTAGAGGCTGAATGCATAGCTGCATGGAGGAGTGGTACACAACATTTGTGGAATGCTCAATGATTATGGCTTTGAGCAAGGAACCATGAGCATTCTTTGTGATAATTTGAGTGCCATAGATATGTCTAAAAATGCTGTGCTTCATTTCAAAACAAAACACATTGAAATTCGCCATCACTTTCTTAGCGATTCAGTTGAGCAAAAGGTAATATCCTTAGAATATATTCCTATTGAGAGTCAGTTGGCAAATATCTTTACAAAGCCCGTAGATGCCCTTAGGTTTGAGGACTTTAGGAAATCTTTGGGACATCATTTTCTAGATTAAGATTGGATTCCTTCTAGATTTTAGGACCTTGTGTTTAAGGGGAGCATCTTTTTAGGTTCTGAGATATTGAGTAATATCCCTCAAAAGTCTAAAATACTCATTGAATTATTGCATTCTTAAAACTTAGTAGAGATTTATGAAATTAAAGAACAATGGACATGATTTTATTACTCTAGACTATGATTGGGAACATTATAATTGATCTAGGGAGTTCTCTTGCAAGGGAGTGAGTTTTTACTTCTCTTTACTGTACATTTTGAGTCGCTATTTTAGCGTCTTCCCATAATACAACACTTATCTTACTTATCAAAAAAAAAATAATAATAATAATTGATCTAGGCAGTAAGCTTGAAGAGTAAAGAATTTTTTTAAATACTTCTTTTTGTGACTTGAATAATTCTAAAAATTCTAGAGTTATGAAAATTCAATTCTTTCTGTTTTTCAAAGGAAATCAAACCAAATTGTTTTATCTTCTTAATTTTTACCCCCTTGATGCGTTTAACATGTTTAACCCTTCCTTTGTGTGTGAAAGAAAAATCTTAAAGTTTTCTGAAAGTGAAAGAAGGTACCTTAGACAAATAAAAAATTATTATCTTTAGTTCAAGTGTGAAAGCCATTACTTGCAAGAGTGGAAAACCCCCTAGTGGAATGTGCAACATAGATGGAAGGTAATTTTTCAATCTATGAAAAGCTTCCCTGCTAAATAAATAAATAAAAGGAGAGAAGAGAAAAATTTATTAAAATGGGGGCAGAATTATTTTCTGAAAAGATTTCCTGGAAAGAATAAGACATGTTAAACAGGCTCTTGCTTTTGATTTTCTTCTGTTGACATATTTTATAAGAAATATTGGGGCTGAATTATGCTATTTTTAAAAATTATATTATACATCTAATGGTGGATTCCAAATTTTTTTTTTGATAGGTAATGGTGGATTCCAATCTTATTCTCCACTCACCACACAATATCTGTGGACTTTCTTTTTAAATTTAAAATATGCATAAACAAAATTTGTGGATTAAAAAAAAAAATAAAAGAAGAAAAAGAAAGAAAGAAAGAAAAGAAAAGATGTTACCACATTGAGATTATCATCTCCTGTACCCAATGAAGATGTGTATTTAAGAGATCTAGAATGTTGTTTTAGATTGTTCATTAATGAGTGTTCTTGGACTTTAAAGCCAAAATTAGTTAAATTTCTTCAGTGTTTCATATAACTGAAAATTGCCTTTGCTCAACTTTAATTTGTGATTATTAAACCAATTAATGCAATCCCTAACAATTTTTTAGGTTAGAGAAGAAGCTATGAAGGTTAATAAGTGGCATTCAGTCTGATCTTTCAATTTTTGAACCTAAAGAACTATCAAGCTATGCATAGCTGCTATTCTAAGCTTTGAGAGCACTAATTGATCTGTGTTTTGTTTTTATTTATAGTCCTTCTGTTCTATTTTGTGGATCTATCATAAATGAATGAATCATGTTTCCAGAACTATGTGCAGGCCCGGAAATGTTTCCACTCATTTATCTGAACCTCATAAGAAGAACTTGTTCTTGCAAAGTTTGTATGAGGAAGAGCAAGAGAATTTGGCTCCAATGGATGGTATCAACAGTGGGAAGAATGATTGTAAGAGTGAAATTCAGGATAAGGATATAGTTGAAAGTCTAGAAAATGGTGTTCAATTTTGGACGGATTTCTCAAAAGTTCATTACCATCCCCAAAGTTTATATGAATTAAATGGATTGTGGATGGATGCTCAAGACTTCAACAACTATGGAATTGGAATGGATGTGTTCTCTGAAGGTCTGCGAGGAGAAGAAATGAATGAGAGGCTTCGATTTTTTGTGGAAGAGTGTGACCATATTCAGGTATCCTTTTTATTGGTAAAATCTCTTGACCTTGTGTATGATTCTGTCAAGGAAACTGTTAGAAGACTTATATCCTTCCTCTTATTTATAAATAATCCTTATAAAAAAGGTGGGTCACACTACACAGGACGTACACAAAGGGTGAAATGACAAAAATGAAAAGACACATGAAAATCTAGACCATACCTAGCCCCTCTCCATATGATCGACAAAATCCATCAAGGAAAGGTTCTCAAAACCCAACACATAGACCAACCAAATAACAAATTCAAAAAGGAATTTTCCAATTACTGATCCACACTTTCAAAGTCTTCAAAAGTTCTCCTATCGCCTCCCCTTCCAAATGTATCAAAACAAGCAAAGCATCCTATCCTCTAAACTTTATACTATGTCTTTCCTGAAAATTCACCATGCCAATGCAATGACAACTCTTTAAGTGACTAAGGCATTACCCAGGCAATCTCAAAAAGAGAAAAAAACCAACACTACAAAATCTTAGCTTTCTCACAACAGATAAGCAGGTGATTTGTTCTTTCGTCATCGCCTTAATATAAGCAGCACTAATTCACCAAGGAGTGATCCTATATATCAACTGATCCATTGTCAGAGTTTTCTGCTTCTCAAACAATGAAAATGCCCTTCAAGGAAACCTTCAAACACCATTTTTTTTTTTTAGGGAAATTTCAAAGAAACTCTCATCTTATAATAAGACCTAATAAGGAAACTCCCATTACTTGCACCATGAACATGGTCCACACCATATGGGGAATGCCCAGTAACCCTCACCGATGGAATAATCTGTATGAAAGCCTCAACCAGTTGCAACTCTCAACCATGGGAACTCCTACAAAACAACTCTACCCACCGGAACTACCATCTGTTTGAGAAGCAAATCTAAATAAAGCAGGGAAAGAGTCTTTCAAAGGCAAGCTAGCACCCCAAATGGTCCAACCAAAACTCTGAGCCCAGTTCACTAGTTAGGCCTGATGCCCTCAGGATCGGTCATTTCACTTGATAAATGTCCAATTTTGTTTGCTGATAATCACCCCCTTGGATTTTGATCCTATAAGACTTCTCTTCTCACCATTTTCTAACAGTTCTCCCAAAACCACTGCATGGCTCTCCCTACCCTTTCTCAAGTACCAACCCTCATCCGACTCCTCAAAATTCTTTAGAATTATCTGCCTCTATAGGCACTCCCTCTTTTTGGCTAATCTCCATAAGCACTGCCCTAAAAGAGCCTTATTTAAGAATGGAAGCTTTCTTGACCCTGATCCTTCACTCTCTTTATTCAAACAAAAGTATCCTAATTAACCAAGTAGTGCTTCCTCTCCAAAGAAGAAACATAAAAAGTAAAGTGATCCTCAATTTTTTTCATTTCATAAGTGGACTTTGAGGAAGAAGTGCTCTGTACTTGGTTTTGTAATGGATTTTAGTTCATGGCTGAGTCATGGGTTGGGGTTTGGGCATGAGAATTAGAAAGTGGTATTAGAGCTTGGCTTGACCTGGGTCTACTATGGTTTCCTCTAATATTTGAATTGAATGAAGGTACAAAAGAAATAGGTGGGGCTGAAAGGATGTTCCTGTCAGTTAAGAGTTAACCTTATAAAAGAAAAGTTAATGTTGATCTAACTTAAGCCGAAGAAACTTATTCAATGGTCATCACTAATTGCTTTTGGTCCCAATTCTTTGGGGTTTTGTTTCCAGCCTTGAGCATACTACTCTGAGAATCACAAAATGAGACATTAAATAGATGGGCAAGTTGGATAGAGTGCTTGTAATAAAAGCAAGTCTTCCACCATTAGAAAAATATTCTCTCTTCCAAGAGAGCATTCAATTAAACCGCACCTCGATTGAATCTCACATTGAACAACTGTTGAAAAGAGCTTCCAATGGTTCTACCTCAAATTCCATCCCTCAATATCACTCTCTGTCATCCATCTTACCAATGCTCTAAAGGAAAGAAATTGAGAAATTATAATTTATGGGCCAACACTTCTCAAAATCCAAGCCAAGGTATTGCAAACTGATACTCAAATCCAAACCAAAATACTGGAGGTATTGCAATACCACCATCTAAGCCAGCAATACTAGAAGCTTGATCTTAAGATAACTTCCACTTCAAAATTCATATTCACCCCTCTTCCACAACCATCCCAACACTGTACAATCATCTGAATTGCTACTGTAGATGTCCTCTGCAAACCTCAAAACCCAAACCTTCAACTTTCCATTCTTGTTGACTTGTCCCTATCTCTCACCTTCTGATTCACCATAAATATGCCCCTAATTTTACATGGACTCTAAGGAAATCAGAGAAAAGTGGAAGCTATAGATCATGAAATGTTGTATATAAATTTTTTTTCCTGTTGCTAGGTATGATATGCAAGACCTGTGTACTAAAAAGGATGTTTTGTGATCTTCTCTATTCAAAGTTCACTCTGATCTTATCTTATATTAAATATATGTTCAGATAGCTTAATCTTGGGAATGCCATTTTTTTCTTTCCCTTTTTTCCTTTGGTTGGTGAGCTTTCTAGTTTTACAAGCTTTTAAAAGCCTTTTGTAGATTGATGGTTACTGTTGCACAAATAGGCCAATTATTGTCTATAAAGTTTCTAAATACACCAATGAGCCTTTTTTTCAGCCATCTTTTTCTTTGATGCTAAACCCTCAAAATGAATTTTAATTTGATGCATATGGCCTTTTTTCATTACTGAAGCTCCAGATTTTTAACAGGGTATTCAATTTGTTGTTGATGATTCTGGAGGTTTTTCTGGTGTTGCTGCTGATTTCCTGGAGAATATTGCAGACGAATATACAAACACCCCGATATTGCTGTATACAGTCCGGGGCCCTGAATCCTACATGAATCAGAGAAGTCGTAGGCAGACAATGGCCTGTGATCTTCATGATGCAATTTCATTCTCAAGATTATCGTCCTTCTGTAAATTAATTGTACCAATTGGCTTACCCTTACTGGGTAGAAGTAAGCATTACTTTTTCCCTGGTCTTCTTGTCCTGTAATGCAATATCAAATGCTTTTATGTTACTTCACTGTGCTGAGCATGAATTTTTCATCATAAATGCGATTCTTGTCTCTCAAACTAGTTATTGGTTTGATGGCATCTTTCTTCTGAAGAATATTTGAATTTAATCGACTAGGTTTGCATACTCTTGTTATAACAGTGGTTTACTCAGTGTGGTTAGTTATAGGTCTATACATAATTTGCCTTATTTGGGTCTTTCTTTGACTGATATTCTATTTATATAATATAGGTAAAGTCTCTTCATATCTATGCCTAGAGGATGAAAATCCTTACCACTGTAGTGCAGTTTATGCTGCTGCCCTTCACTCTATCAGCCTCCCCTTTCGAATGGAAACACTTGGGCCTGCTACAGATTCATGCTATGTTTCTGGTGCTGTGGATGTCTATGGGCTCATACAAATGTTAGCAGGCCAGGCTAGGCAGAATATTGTAGCTACTTTGGATGCTGCGATGCCAGCACCTTCTTTAACTGGTATATATCTGAATGGCCATTTGCTCCACACGCTTAGTTATAAGCATTTGGTAAATTTTTGGAGATTTTAATTTCAGGGAAACAGGTTGAACGGTCTTTGCTAGGGAGTTTGCATCCATTTACACCAGAGATAGCAGAGGATGTGGAAGACCTCCAGGAAGTGGAATCTTTGACTATTCATGGAGCCTTTGGGTCAGGTGTCATATTGAATCTGCACATTTCTTTTCTTCTCATTTTTTTCTGCATCCTAGTCTGCATTCTATTCTGCTGGACTATGTTGATCATGCTCCTCAAAAAACAGTTACTGTTTTACTGCCCTTAGGTCTAAACAAATTTCATTGTATGCAAAAGAAACCTAATGCTCTGGATATCAAGGTGGCCTAACTGGTCAAAGCTGAGCTGCATAGGGTGTTTTGGAACTATGGGCTTCTATGTGCTATAGGGTTTACTAATGTAATTTTTTAGGTGGCCATGATTCAATTTATCTTCACTAAGCTATTTTGTTGAATGCTGCCTTCTGTCTTGAACTTGGATACAGCTTCTTAGATTTTCTTTCCCAAGCTAGATTCAGATTAGGCTTTGCCTATAGTTACTGCAATGATTATCTCCAGTCTGAGTTGTTAGAAGAAGCCAAACAGAATTGGAAAATTTTATGGATGTGCATTTAGAGTGTACTCACTTGGGCTTATGGCTTGGAGTTGACTCTTCCCTTTGGCTCTTTTTAAGATAATTTTCATGTGAAGGCAAGTTATTAAAACTACAGTGGCAGAGCTAGACAGGCTTTAAAAGGTCTGCCTTGACCCAAAGTTGGTAGATGTTGAGTTGGGATAGACCTGTAACTTATATATACTTGGCCAGGGTTGGCGTGGTGGTTTTGTGGGGATATTAATAAGGAAAATATAATCTTGTATCTGGTCTCAGACATGAGTCTGTTCTATTCTAGCCTATAAGCTTTCTGGAAGTTTGTCTGGTTAACCAGCTTATTGACAGTTCTAACTATTTAGCTTATTGTAGTTATAAGGAACTCAATGCATTCTCTTTTCTAATTTACTTTGTTCTACAGGTGGTTATAGGGCCTCAGTTGCTGAGGTGGAGGATACAGTTCATGCTGCTTATGAAAATGCAACAACAAAACCATTATTCTCTCATCTATCTGTGGCTCATTGTCCCCTTCCAATTCCCTTGCCTTTCCCTTCAATCTTTGGAAACCTTGTTGGCCAACATGGTGAACTCTTAGGTAGCCCAGTGACGGGTGGCCACCCTTCAAGGGGATCTCTTGATGTCCATTCCATCCCTATGGCAGCAAGACTACGTTCTACCAGCGCTATCTTGCCATTCTTGGAGAATAGACTGGGAAATCTTCGGAGGTTTGGTATTGCACGTGGAGCTTCTGGGACTGAATTACTTAGAAGTTGGGGATTTGCAAAGGATGAATTAGAAGACAGTGCAGAGAGGCTGTCTAAGATGATTATGACATTGGATCCACATTCTCAATCATCTTCTGATTCAGATTAAGTTTCAGGTGTGTATACAGCCATTTCAGTTTCAATTGTATTTTTTTTAAAAGACAATTGAAAAAACTTTTAGAATATACTATTTATTCTGGTTTGTAATTCAACTTTAGCTGGATCAGAGTTGAAACTCCCACTACCTCATTATTGAACATAATCCATTTGCAGCGAAGTTGTTTGAAGTTTCTTCATGATGCAGATAATGCTTCTCTTGCTCAGACAGGCATATAGTTCGGTTTCTTCGTATCATCAGGATCCACAAATGAGCAGTCTCTCCAGTTGGATGGTTGTATTTTAAAAAGTTCTGCCAATAGAAATTTTGCATATCACCTTGTTTATCAAGCAGTTGCTACAGAAAGGTGCTGTATCTTATTCTCTGCCTGCATTTGAAAATAAAACATCAACTGCATTCAGGGAATTGCTAGTGTTTTGTTTAGTGAAAATCTCTTCCATATATTTCTGCTATCCATCTATGATCAAGTTGTGAAATCTTTACTCCTTTATTGGTGAACCAGCATCCTTGTGTGAGAGAGTTTGCATGAGATGAAACTGGAAGCAATACCATTCTGATCTGAGGAAATATTGTGCATTTTAATTCTACAAATAAAATGCTACAAGTTCTTGCGAGGGGTATTATTGGACAGGACGGAGAGAGTCATTTAAGAAAGCATGTCCTTTTATATGATTTGGTTCATGAACTGTATTTATTGCACACTAAACGACCAAAAGACAGCATCCTAACTTTCTGGTTTATCTGCCGTCTGTTTTGTTGGATTTTTATGGCCCAGCATCTGACCAAACACCTCAACATCCTTATTTTTTGGCTTTTATGGTGTTTGTTACTGGGTTCCACACTTCCAGTACCTCTTGAATCTCGATAATAAAAAAATGATAGGTTCATTATTCTCTCACTAATATTGTATATTTTGCCATATTTTAAAAATTTAGCTAAAGATCGGACTCATCAAATACTGAGGTTGTTAGTGTCAAGCGGAGTCATGTCTGGTAACATTGGACACTTGATTTGCTAGTACAATTTCAAAAATTCTTTCAGCACTTTTATTAATTAAAAATAAAAAAATAATACGTCCGGTGTTTTTATTTTTCAAATCAAAATGTTTCCAAAAACAAAACTAATATCAAACTACTACTCTATCCTTTTTTTTTTTTTTTTTTTTTGTAAGATTGCCGATGCCATGGCGAACAAGTCATGGAAAACATGTTTTCCAGGTGAAAACCATTATACAGAAATTTGTGTTTTCTCTGTTGCAGGTGATATTATGGTACGACGGGAAAGCCATTCATATTGGCAAAGTCATCTGTTCATCTTGGAAAAAATAAAATCGTTGAAATTCAGCTTGATTCAATCACATTTGGCGGTCAACTTTAGCTATACTTCCTTTGTAGTAAGACCTGATGAACGTGAACTGTACGGCAGATGATATATTTTGTTGTTGGTAAAGCTTGGAGACTACAATCAAGCAATACAAAGAAAGCATTACGTTTTGGAGAAGCAGGTGATTGCGAAACATGTCGACATAAAATAAGAAGTCAATAAATGCCAATGCTTCCAAAGTAATTCAAAGCAATGTACGAATAACAAGGTCCATGCACATGGAGGTGGAGTCTTGGGCCCTACTCTTTTCAATTTATTATCATTTTCAACCCATTCGTCGTATGGATTCTAAGTTTAATATAAACTAACATGATAAAAAATGAAGCAGATATATTCGTGTTGTCTGTACTTGACAGTGTACTCACTGCTCCCAAACCTATCATGCCAAAGAGGTTTCCATTACTAGCCATTCAAAGGGGTCATCTATACTCCCTATCATGTGTGAGGGACCTTAATATCACTCTACCTTCCCTCGTGTGCGGTGGTTAATAGCATCTCCTGAGGTTTATCTAACATACATGTATGGGAAATAAACATGGTAAAAAATATTACTGTCAAACATTGATTTTAGAAGATTTAAAAAGGAGAATCATGTCAAACTAGGAGGGGTAAGTTAGTTGATCCTACTTTGGGTTTGCTCCCCTATAATTACTAGTTCGAGTCCTCTTAGGACCATTGAAATTTTTTCCGATCATTAACTTTAGGGTCCTGAGGTCTCGTGGGATTAATTGAGGTGCACGTAAACTGACCCGAACATCACAACACTGGAATTAGAGGTTGTGACCCACCCACATCTACAGGACCACTACAATCATCTAGTTTTTCTCACTCCTTAATGTTATTATATTGGTATAAATTTTAATAATTGAGGTGGGTGTAAACTGACCCGAATTAGAGGTTGTGGCCCACCCACATTTATAGGACCACTACAATCATCTAGCTCTTCTCACTCCTTAATGTTATTATATTGGTATAAATTTTAATAATATTTATGAAGAATTAAAACTTAGTTTAGGTTAATTTTTGAGAATTCAAAAACCCTCTTCTAAATTCAATAAGAGTTTTTTTTGTCGGTTTGATTAATTTTATTCAAATAATTTATGACTTAAACAAAAAGATTTTTCATATTTATTTAAACTTGTAGTGAGAGCAAAAAACAAGAAGTTATTCCTTATGTGATACGTGATAAAAGCTCTAGTTTGAATTGTAGAAGAAGCTCTATCTCACATGTGATTCAGTTTTCAATAAAGCAAAAAATGAGGATCATCAATGAATGGGCAAAATACCTACTTACTAGCTATCATTACCATCTATGGTTGATTAATGTTTGGGTTTAAAACTAGAGGTGGGTACATCTTGGAAAAGAAGAGAAAAAGTTCCAGCTTTCCATCACCCCTCCCCATACAACTGCTTCAATTGATAGTTAATAAATGACCTGATCGATAGCAGCAATCTTGTAAACCTGTTCTGCAACTGTTATTGTGCACTGTTACTCAACAGATCATAGAGATCTCAAGTACAAGTTCTTTCCTTTAAATTGATTGCCATTTACAAATTTTTGAATCGAAGAAGGTACGCGCTACTCTTAGTAAAGGGATTCTCCTTTACCGACCCCACTCAAGGATTGAGCTCCAAGCCCCAAGGTGTGAAGCAAAGAAGAAGAAAGTATAATGGGAATCAAATGCAAAAATAAATCAGAAAGAGGAACCGTACTTGAAATGGTGTCCTACACTTTCATCAGAATGTTTCACCAAAGAAATAGCCTCCTTCAAACACCAAAACCAAAGGTGCCTTATCACCCTCTTTTGCTCTCCTTCCTTCCCAACTTTGTGTGTTAAGGCAGATATGAACAGAATCAAAGCGAATTTTCTATCCCTCTATTTATGGCTGCATCGAAGTTAAAAAAAACAATAAGGAAAAAAAAGAAAAGAAAATGGAGGAAAACAATAGCAACGCTCACCTAGCAGCCATTGGCATACCTGGTTGATGTTGATCCAAATGATGATACTTCCTTTCACTTTTTTGGGAGTTCTGGTAATAAAATGTATATATCAAATTCATGGAGTTCATAAACCAGATCAAAAGGCTAAAGAAAAATTAGGTATCTGTTTTAGGAGAAAATATAATAATTTATACTATACTATTATATCTTGACCATAATTATGTCCCTCCCTGATTTCCATTACTTCGGTGTCTGGATTTCTTCCCAAATCCCGATCTGTGGCTAACACCTGCATTCCGTGTAAGACTTGGGGTGTTCTCAAGCCTAGGTAACACATTTTTGCATGGTAAAAGCCGGGGGTCCCCTTCCGGGTACAGCAAGACAAATGCAACAAGGGTAGTATTGTCTTCATCCTGGGAGTAGGTTTCAGCACATGGTAAAAGCCTACCAAAACCAAACTGCGGTTCTCAACACAGGCACATAATATAAATATATGAATATTTATGTCACATGTCATTATTTTCTAACTCAATACGAACTGTTCTCACATTCCGGCTACTACAAAAAAAAAAAAAAGGGCGTTTGACGCAGCCAAAATCCCGAAACAAGCAAATATAATTACCCCTTTTGTTCACTGGTTGCAAAGCAGCCTTAACTGGGTTTTTTTTTTGTCTTGTTTTTCCTCTCTTCCCAACTATACTCCTAATATCCAGCAACCATTTCAATTTTAGCCAAACAAAACAAACAGACGGCGTAGGCTTTTATTTGCTGGTATGAACCATATATATAGATAAGAATCATAAGATAGCAAAATATGTTTTCAGAAGAAATGAGAAAAAAATGAAAGAAGCTAGGGCTGCAATGTCAGGTGGGGCCACTCATAATTGATGAATGGACATTTCCCGCAGTGAAAAGATGGTAATTATCTCAATAGCCAACAGTACTTCGCACTAATGAGTAATTTTGGCCAGGCAATGACCTCTGCCCCAAGACAACATTACCCAAATTTCACTCATGATGCATAGCATTATAACAGTTCAGAAATGCAAGAATCAAGCATTCAGAAACCTTCATGTGCACAAGCATAGGCCATAAATAAGAGACAGAGAGAGTGAATATACCCAAGAACGACAAATTGTTAAAAGAATGAGCTGCAAGATTTAACAAGAGGGGCCCACGCTTCTGCCCTCCTCGCTTCCAACTCCTCGCTGCTGTTGAGGTAACTGTGGTTGCTGTTGTTGAGGTTGTTTTTGGGTGTGAGGCAGCAGCTGGTGCCGAAGCTGATGCTCTTGTTGCTGTTCGTCAAGCTGATAAGCATCATCAAATGTACCCAAAGCCAGAGATGGTGACATTACAGCTTCAGTCATCTGGTTGAAACTACTTGCAGCACCGACCATACCATCAGCGTCAAACCCACTGTCGAACCGAATAAGATCTTGTTCCTGTTGCTGCTGCTCATGAGTCCTCAATATCTCTTGCCCTCTTACTGCCATAGCTGTAGCTAATTGATGAGCCTCAAGGATCTGTTGTTGCTGTTGCTGATACTGCTGAGTTTGCTGTGGCTGTGGCTCACGAATTACCAATTGCCCACCGTGTGAAGCATCGGGGGGAAGACCCAAAATTGGAGACATATTATAAGGAATCACCGACGATGAAGAAGGATCACTCATGTATTGCTGTGGCATATACTCGGCATGTTGGATAAAAGGTAACATCGCTGATGGACCAATATATGCAGCTAGTTCCTTTTTGGCAGCCAAAAGGTCACTCTGAACTTGCTTAAGTCTTTGTTGAAGAACTGAAATCAGACCAACACAGCCATAGACGGGATCACGAAGACGAGCCTCCGCTTCATAAGCCAGGGAATTCACGGCATCTTCTCTATTTGCAGCATTTAGTTCGTTGAGAAGCTTTGTAACATTGCTTGCACCGAAGACCCTGTGGACATTAACGAATTTCTGAGGCTGATCTGGTGGGAAATAGGGTGCGAGCACACACTCTTGCGTACACTTTTGCCGGCGAATCTTGCACGCCGCACACGGAGAATTAGACGAAGACATTTCTAACCAGAACTGCAAAAATAAGATGAAAATAACTAAATGAATTCCCTTGGATATGAACAACTTTGAGAAATATAGGGGAAACTAGAAAAAAGAAAGAGATTAAAGAGGATTCTACATCCGTTCCTCATGCCGAGGGTTTCTGTAGAAAAATCAAGAAAATAAGTAAAGAGAGACAAGGACTTGAGAAAGAAAAATAATGATTTGTAATGAATTGCCAAGGTAAGTTAATACAGCATTTTGAAAAAAATAATTTGCTGATTTTAGAGACTCGGTAGCTTCACATCTATTTCCGCCTATTGACCCGACATTGTCAAGTCGCATACGAAATATGAAATCTAACAGTGCCTTCTGAAGGAAGAAAGAAGCCACAGAAAAGAAGAAAAGAAGCAGGAAAAACAAATAAACGGAAATCTGAAGCAATAAATTTGACTTCAACTTCTTCAGATGCAAAACACTGTAGATACGGATCTTAAATTTCTTTTTTTTTCACTTTTCTTTTGTCAAAATTGATTTCCAAAATCAAATCAAATTCTCCCTCTCCAGAAAAAGGCTGACTCCTCACAATCTCGGTATCCAAACAGCAAGACGTTTTCGTATCCACTGACCGCCTCTCAGATTTCAATGGACAAAACGTGAAATACCGAAAGAAAAGATCACAGAGACGGAAATCTCACCTCGGATATTCTTCGATTTCGGTTCAAGTCCCCCGCATCACCGTCTCAAACTATTCTCTCCCCTCAGAGTATAACGTCTACAAGAAAGCACCGACCATGAGAAAACCAAACGTCGACGTTTATCATGAAGATTCAACTGTTCAAATGCCCGACACTCCAACCTTTTCTTCATTCCAAACTGGTTTGGTTTACGGTTCGAACACAAGACCGCTTGATCCGATCATCGAATTGCAGACTAAAAATGGAAATTCCTATTATTATTTCAACAAAATTAAAAACAAAAAATAACAAAAAAAATTAATCGTAACAGACCGTGTAGGAGAAAAGGCCAGAGGGTCGTTACAATGGTGTCCCACGCCCTTATAAGCCATGATGTGTGTATCATGAGCCGTTGGATATTTAAAAGAACGACATGAGCCGTTGGATTAATAATCAATTTTCTTTTATATGTAGGACATTGTTTTAAAAGCCATCTTATTTTGAGCAGAATTCTGCCCAATCCCTTCAGGGTCTCCACCCGACGCTTCTCCGAGTTCTCTCCATTTTTTTTTTTTTAATTTTTTAAATAAAATTTTAAAAATAGTTAGCATTCTTATTATTTAATTAATTGATTAAGATGGGATTAAAAAAAAGTAAAAATGATTAAAATTTTAATTTAATTTAATAATATTAAATTAAATTTATATCAACACTTGCTGGCAGTGTTACTTTTAGATTGTATTTTACGACGTTGCTTCATTTTTGGATCATTTTTGGATCGTAATCTAATTAATCCTTATAGGGCTCTTATTTTGGATGTGACAACTTCTGGGTGAACTAAGAAAAGAATAAAACTCAATTAAGACGTTGCATGCATATAACAAACCATTTTCGTCACGAACTTTGACTTCTGGATCTTGGGCACGTGCATGGATTTGAGCCCTGATAAAACTTGTAACCTTATTTATTGTTAGGGTTCATTAGCATAATCCGACTTTCGGTACGGACCAGTCAATCGTGTGATAAAATTTGAAATATGATTCAACGATAAATACTTTGGATAAAGATGAGACATATCAAGGCATACAAGTTAGAATTAATTTTAAGTCAATGATTTAAAATTAGTTTAATCTCATAAAATCAAAAGGCCTGATGATATAATTTCTCTACGTGTCAAAATCAAGAGAGGAAAATTTTATTAAAAAATTTCTTCAATAGGAATGATGAGGATGACTCAAAATTTCTTCCAAGGCCGACACAAGTTAGAGGTCATAATTGTATATTGAGAATCATAGAATGAGCGTATAACGTACCATACTGAAAAAAGATTAAAAAGAAAAAAAAAAAAGAAAAAAAAAGGCATTGATTAACTACCAAATAGAAGCTATTTTGTCTGAAAGATGGTTGAGGTGTGCGGGGTTGTTGGTGGAAATTTTGCAGACACAAGGAATTAATTTTCTGATCAAAGCCAAATGCAAAATGCCAAAATCAGATGCTATGGTTGTGTTTGGTTGTAAGAAGTCAGCACCAGAAGATTTGATATCTGGATTTTAAAATCTTCCAAATGCATTGCTCTTCTATTCACGCCTTCCACAGTCTATACAAACAAATTAAATAAACACGCTTCATGTTCCATTCCAGAAAAGAAACAAACATGTCTCACATCTATGCTTCTTTCAATGGATATTTTTATTAATTTTGAATTGGGATTAGCAATGGGATTGATTGATTAATAAGTTTTCATACTATATATATATATATAAAAGTTAGAGAGAGGGTAGGAAAAGGTCGTTGTGGTGTTAATAGTATAAATAAGTTAGTATTCTTATTGGAATGGTTACACGGGACTTCATTTTTTTAGATTTAGACTGTGTTTGATAATGATGATTTTAATAAATATTTTAAATATTTAAATGATAAAAATTTTCAAATGTTAAAAATATTAGAAACGTTTTCTAAAATTATTTTCAAAGCTTTCAAGAAGATTAATTCAATTGACCACCTATGTTGATTATTTGTTTCTTTTTTTTTTCTTTTTTTATCTCTTTTTAGGCTTTCTAGTCTTGCTCTCCTCAAGTTTCATAAAGGGCTCCTGGTCTTATCCCAAACTATGCATTGCCCCTCAATGTAGATTAAACTATACCTCAATCATTTTCAAATAGATAACGCCTTATAAATTATTCATTTCTAAGGTAAGTGAAATAGTCGGCCCATTAATAAAACTATAATTTGATTGGCGATGGATAATCCAAAGATGACATAATTCTTTTCATTAAAAACATGGGACTACTCATCCAAAGATAATCAAGTGAACACAGACACCTCCAATCATTAGTTATCTGATAATAAATTGCGACTCACTTGATACTTGGAGAGGATAGATGAAACTAACTTACTCTTTGTCTTAATATCCTTCTTGTAGTCTACATATAGGATTAATCAAGGAGAGTTTCAAGTTAAAGGAGGACAAAACATAGGTATGCAAAGGATGCTAGGGTAAAATTCTAGATTAAATTACAAATGTGGATAAAGAATTTATAGTATAAAAAGTCTGCCATGTGGTGATAATTGATAGATCACAAAGAAATTGGCCTCTTCAATGGTGGAATCATGATGTTGAGGTGGTTGTGAATAAAGTTTAAGATTTTCAAACCTCATAGGCCAAAGGCAGCCAGGCTTTGACTAGACATGATCTTGGGCCAAATTGTTCATCATTTGAAGACAACTTTTTATTCTTCTTTTAATCATGATTGTTTTGTTATCAATAACACGATCATGCAAACTCAAAGAATATTCTTCTGTTATGGGTGTTACCCGTTTGGGCAACCAGACAATAACACGTGGACCTTCCAGCACCTTATAAATATAAGAGAATGTTATAAAAGAAGGCAAGTGAAAAATCAGTATATTTACAACCCTGCCCCTATTAATACTTAGTACTTAAGAAAAATAAAATGATAAAAAATAAGTTAATACTTAATATCATTAAGTTGGATTAAAATTAAGTTTTTTTAAGTAAAAAAAATCAAACACCATGATACTAGTGAACCCAATGGCTAATTTGTTTACGTTGCTTCTGCAATCCAAACATCTTTTCTCCTTCCATCCAGGCCCAATCTCTCTAGCCTAAAAAGACGAGTCGGCAGCAAAACACATTTGCAGATAGACCCATCATGAGCAGGTGGTGGAGTGCTGCGAGTGCAACGTCCGACGCCTGAGAACGGCGGTGTTGAACCCTAGGTGATCGTTCCTATGGTCATCACCTTTTGCTGCCGCGCACCACTCGAACCAAGCCATTCTTCTACAGTTCAATTCACTGGGCAGAGACAGAGCCCAAGGTCGAATCGTCGTGTTGAACCGCCCAATAGTACCTTACTAGCGGCGACATCTAAAGCATCTCCCGAATTCCGAGATGAAGCAGATTCAAGCCATACTCAAGCCCCGTAGATCCCGTGTTCTTTTGATCCACGACGCTTTGTCTCCAGATCCGTACCGGATCCGATCCTTCGTACTCTTCCAATGAGGTACAATCCTTCCTCTCAAGGCGACTATTGTATCATTTCCTGGTATCTTTACCTAAACAGGGAACAGTGAGTTTCCCTTATTTGTATGTGTAAGACAGATCAGATATGAACCGCATCAAAGTAGATTCTCTATCCTTTTCTTTCTCCTCGCTTTCTCTTCTTCCCTTGAATAAGGCAAATATAGAGGCAAGAGGAGGAAAAAAATAGCAATTCTCAGTAAACCAATTTCATTTAGTTTGTGTTACTAACTTCCCATCAATCGTCATTGCCTAAAAACACATTGGAAGAAGATAACAACGAGTTAACTCGAAGTTCCATTAGAATAAAGTCCATTTTATTCTACCAAGCAACCATTTACGTGCCTTGATGATAATTAATCCAAAAGATGATGCTTCTTTTCCCTTATTGGATTTTATTCTGGCTTACAAACTCCTGGAATTTGGCATATGCATTTCATTATCTCTCTATTTTAAGAGGATATATGTTAATTTCTGCTTGATTATTATATATTGATCTCCCTCAGTCGTTTCAGTCACTGTGGTGTTGACATCTCTATCCAACCAACAGTTGACACCCACATTCGATGGAAGCCTTCGTACATTTTCAAGCATGGATAAAAACAGTACTTCGCATGCAGCTAGCGGTCGCGACCTTCCGGTTGATAAGAAGGGAAAGCCCTAGGGCGTATTGTCTTATCACTGGGAGGGAGTGTAAATATCAGTTCTACATCACATACTATTAAGTTAGTGGAACAAGCAAATGAGGAAACAGCTTTCCAAATCAATAGCACGAGGGGTTTTGACATTCTGGCTTCCTTGAAAAATGTGTTTTTAACAGCTAGATTCGGATGACACCCATCCATTTAGCCATTTTAATTACCCCATTTCATTCACTGGTTTTTTGCGAACTGCAAAACAAAACGTATACGTTTGATTTACAAGATTCCAAGTATAGACCATCGAAGGGTGAAGGAGAAACAAAAATAAAATAAGATTGAAAATATGTTTTGAAAATAAAAAGGAAGCAAACTGAAACTAGCCATTTCTGCAATTTCTGATGGGGCCTCTTATAATTGAGGAATGGGCATTTCACGTATGGCAAGATCGTAATTTTCTTGGCATCTTTCTATATATTTTTTAATCGAGAAACTTTCTATGAGTAAGCCCTTAGGACTATTCATAAGAGCTCAAATCTTGACTTTTCATTAGGATTCAAATTTCGGGGTGTTGACCACTTCATAACAATGATTCAAATCGTGACTTTTCAGTAGGATTCAAACCTCGTGGTGTTGACCACTTCGTAACAATGGTCACTTCATAACAATGATTCAGATATTGACTTTTTATTAGGATTCAAATTTCGGGGTGTTGACCATTTCGTAACAATGGTCAGGTAAATTCAGTGTATTATCAGTGGTAGGATTCGAACTTAAGATTATGTGTCATCACACTTCCCTTCCCAATTGGGCTAAATAAAGAATAATTTTGGTTTTTTTTAATCATGAAACTTTACGTAATCAAGCCCTTAGGATTTTTCATAAGGACTCAAATTTTAGGATGTTGACTACTTCATAACAATCAACAAGTAGATTCAAGGTATCATCAAATTCGAACTTAAGACCATATGCCACCATACTTGCCTCACCAATTGGGCTAAATAAAGAATAATTTTGGCCTTCTATAAACCTTAAAAACATTGCCGCTTTTATGAAAAAGATCCAAATTTCAACACCATCAAAAGAGTTCAAAAATGCAAGCATCAAGCATTCATAAATCTTCATGGATAAAACTAAGGGTGAATATACCTAGGAACGAAAACCTACGACTAAGTTGCAAGACTTAACAAGATGGGACCAAGCTCCTGCCCTTCTCATTTCCAGAACCTTCTTGTTGTGGAGGTATATCACGCTCCAAATTTGGGTAACCCAGAATTCAACTTATGATCTTAGGTCAAAGGTTTGACCTTAAGGGTTACTCTTATTCACCTTAGCAGTCAATCCTAATAACTTAATTGTTTCTAATAAATAAACATATATAGATCACAAGTCCAATTCTGGATTACCCAAAATCCAAGGCATGACAACATAGCTGCATTAAAGGCTGTGTTTGGGTTTGAAGGAGCAGCTGGGGCTGAAGCTGATAGTGATGCTCTTCAAGCTAGTAAGGGTTGTCGAATTTACCTAAAGCCAGGGACGGTACCATAGTAGCCGCAGTTGTCTGACTGAAACCACCTGCGCCGACCGTACCAGCTTCTTCGAATCCACTGTTAAACCTAATAAGCTCTTGTTGCCGTTGCTGCTGTTCGAAAGTCCTCAACATCTCTTGTTGCTCTCTAGCCGCCATTTGCTGGGCCTCAAGGATGTTGTGCCTCTGATGCTGATACTGCTGCGATTGTTGAGGCTGTGGCTCACGAATCACCAATTGCCCACCATGTGAAGCACCCGTGGGAAGACCCAACATGGGTGACATGTTATAAGGAATCACCGACGATGAAGAAGGACTAGTCATGTGCTGTTGTGGCATATACCCGGGATGTTGAAAATTAGGTTGCATCGCTATAGGACCAATATATGCAGATAGCTCCTTTTTGGCAGCCAATAGGTCACTCTGAACTTGCTTGAGGGTTTGTTGAAGAACTGAAATTAGACCAACGCAGCCATAGACGGGATCATGAAGACGAGCTTCCGCTTCATAAGCTAGGGAATTCACGGCATCTTCTCGATGTACAACATTTATTTCATTCAGAAGCTTTGCAACATTGCTTGCACCGAAGACCTTGTGGACATTAGCGAATTTATGAGGCTGGTCTGGTGGGAAATAGGGTGCGTATATACACTCTTGTGTACATTTCCGCCTTTGAAGCTTGCACGCCGCACACGGAGAATTAGATGATGACATTTCTACTCAGAACTGGAAAAACAAAAAAAAAATCAATGAATTCTCCTGGATGTGAGCAACTCTTAGATAAATACTATAGGGGATTCTTCTAGATCTGAACGACTTAGATAAATACTAGAGGGGACACAGGAGAAAGAGATGATAGGAGAATTCTACATCCGTTCTTCATACCAAGGGCTCATGTAACAAAATCATGGGAAAAAAAAAGAAAAAAAAGAAAAGCAATGATTTTGTACGTATTTTATTAGGAAGCCATCAAACGAAGGCAAGTTTATACAAGCATTCTGCGAAGAATCATTAGCCCATTTTAGAGTCAGGCGGCTGTTAAAAGCTTCTCATTTCCAAACCATCTGCTACTGAACCGACATATAAATATGTATATATATTCGTATTCATATTCAAGTCACATACGAAATATGCAATCAAACAGTAGCTTTGGAAGAAAGAAAGAAACTGATGCGACTGTAATACGAAAAGAAGAAAGAAAAGAAGCAGAAGGAGAAAGGACTCGCCCCATAACTGATTACCGAGAAACACAACAGGAAATCTGAAACTTTTGTTTCTCTCTGCAAAACTCTCTTTTCCATTCTCTAACTTCCAACTTTTTTCAAATGCAAGACACAGGGATACGGATCTTAGATTTTTATTTTATTTTTTTAATTCCCATTTTGTAAAGGTCAAAATTGATTTTGAAAATCAAATCAGCAAATCTCCCCCTCCACAAGAACAATAAGCCCTCACAATCTCGGAATCTCAATAGCAAGATCTTTTCTTACCCACCAACGCTCTCCCATATTTCGATTATCAAAACGTGATCAAATACTGAAAAGAAAGGATAGTAAAGATCGAAATCTCACCTCGTATATTCTTCGATTTCGCTTCAACTCCTCAGATCACAGTATCAAAAACTCTTCATTCTCAAAGTGTAACGTGTACAAGAAAGCACCGAAACGTGAGAAAAGAAAAGGTCGAAGTTTTTCGCGACGATTTAGCTGTTCAAAATGGCCAACACTCCAACCTTTGCTTCATTCAAAAGAGGTTTGGTTTAGGGCTTGAGTGCAAAAGCGAAAGATCCGGTCATGGAGTTGCAGAGATAAAATGACAAATCTCTATTATTATTTCAAATTTAAAAAAAAAAAAAAAATCAAAAATAGAGAGAGAAAATTTAAAAATAGAAAATTTATCAATAATAATAACGGAAAAGTGAATAGAGTCGTTACAACTTACAATGGCGCTCGATGTTTAGGAGAGCAATATGAGCCGTTGGATTGGTAATTGTTTAATTCGTTATATATATCAGGGCCTTTTTCCACCTAATATCAAAATCACCCTCCATTTTCAGAATCAGAAAATTACCCTTCAAAAAAATATTTTATTACCACACTATTTTCTTTCTTTTTAAAATCTTATGGGCATTAATGGAAATAAAATTAATGAAGTTTGGTTCAAACAATGGAGGATGTAAAGGGCATTGAAATCCATAAACATATTTCATACTTGTTTTGGATAAAACTTGTAAATTTGAAAAATAAAATAGATTTTTGTTCGTGTATTTAATTACATGAGGAGAATAGGTAACCAATTAGTTGTATTTTGTTAAGTTGTTGCTGAGGTGTCAATCTTTTGACCATAAAGATTTTTATTTCGTTGATTGCATGGCACTTTGGAGGCCCCTAGTTTTTTAAAAAAATAAATAAATAAAAAATTCAATCATATCAAAGAACATTCCAGAATTTCTCTCTCATTTTATTTGTTTTTTTTTTTTTTTTAATGATATCACAAGAGAAATTGATCACTATCATGACTTCCACTAATCCAAACTTGTACTATACATTGACAAATTGAGGTGAGTGAGCTTCTCAGTTCTCCATTTCTTTGTCTTCTTCGTTGAGCTCTTATTATTAAATTTGATACCATTAATTTTTTTTGAAAATCATAAATAGAGATGGTAATTGTTTTGTTACATCGGATATGATGAATTGTTTTTCTCTCTTTTCCTAAATAGAGGCACATTATTGATTATTTTTTTATTTATTTCCTTTTTTTATTATTATTATTACTCACTTACCGTTTGTATAATAAATAGTATCATAGTCAATCCAATGTCGAGGCAAGGCTAAATACAAGATAGCAAAAAAAAAAAAAAAATTCAATTATAATGAGAAATTTATTTAATAAGAAGTTGACATGGAATTACAACCCCGAAGAAGCCCAATTATATGATAGAGGTGATATTTGAAAGGAAGAGGATAAATCGGTCAATTCCTAATCCTTCAGCTCTTATGCTTCTTATTTATACCTGAAGAATGGCTAAGCATGTCATCTCTACAACCTTGCTGAACTTTTCATGATTCGACATCATGCTTCCATTCTTGACGCTTTTCATAGGGCATGCATGCAGGCCATGACATCTGGTGATCTCTACTTTTCTTCCCTTGGCTTAGCGGAGCTCTCCTGTAAGCGCAAATGGTTACCCTACAGGTGTGTGGCAGTGTGGAGATGATTAATTGCATGAACAATGATATCAAAATGGAAAGAAAATGGGCTTCTGAGTCGATTTGGCTACCTAGGTTTGCTAACCATAGGTAGCGGAGGGTTTTATTAGTTGAACTGAGGAAATTTGGCTAGGTAGAAATTTCCTCTACCTAGATTTGCTACCCGTAGGTAGCAGACTATGCTTAGAGTGCTTGGTTCACACTTTTTTCAACCTTTTTTTCACTACAAAATTTACAAAAACTCATCAAGGTACCTTATGGTAACAAAACTAATCCAAATGAATATTTTTGTGCATGAATGAATGTAGTTTCGGATGATTTTCATGCTAATCGGTACTCTGTAAGATTATTATAATTGAAAATAATTAAATTCAAAATATTTGATGGAGTGGTTAGAACTCTCACGAGTGTTAGTCGACACATTCTAGAATTGAAGACTAATTTGATTTCCCTTGAAGCATTAGATGTATTGGAATGTAGTTATACAACTACGAAAGTTGAAAGTAGTTGAAACAACATTAGTGATTGTGAAGTGTGAGAAGATTGAAAATTTATGTAGTTTGGTAGGCAACACTATTATTGATGGAGTTGGGCTCTCTACAACATCGAAGTTAGATTTAGATGATACAAAGTTATGACATATACGTCTAGGAAATGAGTAAATAAAATATGGAGTATGATGGAACTATATAAGAGGAATTTGTTAAAAGGTATGAAGTCACATAATTTAGACTTTTGAGAATTTTGTGTGCTTGGAAAGCAATACATAGTCAGTTTTAAGTTAGCATCTCACACAAGTTTAAGTATTCTTGATTATATTTATTTTCATGTTTGGGGTTGTATTTTAGTTTTTGTTATTGGTAGTGTAAGATATATTGTTTATTTCATTGATGACTATTCAAAAAACATACGAGTCTTAAGAGTATTGTAAGAATCTAGTATTTCTTGATATTTGACATATATAAGAACTTCACAACATAATGGGGTAGCTAAAATGATGAATAGAAGACTATTGGAGCGTGTAAGATGTATGAGATTGAATGTCATGTTACCTAAGAATTTCTAGGACAAGGCTATTAACAACTTGCTATATAATTGATTGATCTCCATGTTCTATAATTACGTTAATTCAAGGTTCTGAAAGAAAAAATGTTTAGGTAAACTAATCCATTTTTCAATTCTTAATAATTTTTATTGTCCGAGTTACGACTATGCGTAGAATGAAAAAAAATCAAAACTTGATCCACAATAATAATTTTTGTTTTAATAAACTGCACATTCCTTATGTTTGAAAAAAGGAATTAAAGGTTATAGACTTTGAGATCCAACAATTAAGAAAAATATGATGAGTAGAGATGAGGTATTTGAAAAGAAGTATATGGTGAAAGAAATATCTAGAATGAATAAGATCATTAGTGAAAGCACACAACAATAAAAGCAAATTGTTAAGATAGATTCATTTAAGAAAGAAAAAATAAACAAAATTAATACCAAAAATCACTAGGTGCAAACAGATACCCTAAATAATTTAATGATTCTTACAACATTGCCAAAAGACGAAGAAAAACCCCACACAAAACCCCATTAAGGTATCGTTTCAAAGACAAGGTTTCTTTTACATTATTTATTGGAAGTGAATATCTTTATTATTTTCAAGATGTAATTAAAAAGATAGTAAGAGTAATGACTTGGTGCTATGTCAAAGTAGATGAAATCTATTAGCGCATGAGACTATTTGGATTAAGTTGATAATTTTATTCCATCTATACCGGTTTAAGATTTTGCATACTTTCCTATAATTTAAACTCTTTTGAAAATCAAAGGTTACTATAGAATCAACTTGGATCAACTAACTTTCAAAATCATTGTAAAAGAATAACACTTCGGAATTAGTAAAATTTTCTAAAAGAAAAAGATGAATTGAATGTAAATAAGTTTACAAGAAAAATGAAGTTATTTAAAAAAAGAGAGAAATGAGAAAAGTATACTGTTCAATTGGTAGTGGAAAGATTTCTATAGAAAACAAGAATTTTTACTATAATGAAAAATTTTCTTCTTTTGCGAAGCATACTTCAATTCAAGTTGTTTTTGTTGTGGTTATGATGTTAGGTGTGGAGTTAGAGCAACTATATGTGAAAATGGCTTCCCTTGTATGGTGATTCAAATGAGGAAATTTATATGTAGCATCCAAAAGGTTTTGTGAAACCACGAAAAGAAAACCTTGTATATAAATCAAGAAGATCTCTATATGGTGTGACGAAAGTATGGTTCTTGTATTTATTTTTAAACTACTTAATAACGATTTCTATACTACTTATTTTATATGATGATGGTATGTTGATTATTGCCAAAATAAGTCAAAGATTTGAAAAATTGAACCATATGTTAACTATTGAGTTTGATATGAAAGATCTTAAAGCTACAAAAGAAAATTTTTGGCATTAAAATATGGAGAAATAGAAAATATTGAAAATTGTGGTTGTCTCAAAAGATGTTTATATATGATTGCAAAGATTTAAAATGAGAGAAGCGAAGCATGTGAGTACCTCCCTTAATGCATATTTTAGATTATCATATTAATTATATCTTAATACAAAGAATAAGGTGTAGTTTATTTCAAAAGTAACTTTAATTCTATTAATTGTCTCATATAGTTAATAGAGTTGAAACTTGGACAGGTTGATTGGGTTAATGACTAATCCAAACCCAACCCAAATTAAGAAACAATCAACTTAGATTTGGGTTGATCAAGTTGATTAAATTTGATCAACAACCCAATTCAACCTCTAATTCAATATACAAATCCAAAACTAAATAAAATATCACAAACACTTTGATAAATAAAATAAAATAACTCTATAAATCATAATAGAAGAGAGTCTTAAATTAAGAATTCTAAATAACTAACTCTTAATTTGTTTCTAAAGAAGCACCTTCCTATCTTGAACTGTCCTCATCTTTGGCTCAATAAGAAAAAACAATTTAACGAGGAGGATCAAGTATAGTACATGATTAAATCATAGGAAATATCATATCTTTATTAAAAAAGAAATAACAATTAACAAGTAAACTCATTGAATTCAATAGTTTAATTCATTTTTTTTATGGAAAATTCAACACTATCATTTTAAAGATTAAACAATATAATACATTTGACATAATTCATTTATATTCAAAAAAAGTTCACAAACAAATATTTTACTCTAGTTCGCTAATACCATGCCCAAATATTGGAACCTGTATTAGGTGACTAACCTCAAAGTGTTCCTCTTAGTGGTGGATGGAATGTTTTCCAATCAATGGTATACCAAAGCTCAATAACACCTAATTGGTTAGGGTTATAGTGTACATTACCCCCACCAAGAATCATAAAAGTTAATAACGTATCTCTTGTTGACCAGGGCCACTAATAACCATAGTTTCAAAATCATTATAATAAATTAAATAATAAAAATTCACTTGTACAATAATAAACAATTCACATGATATTCCCAATTTATTTTATAAACCAAGGAACAAATCAAAATATATTTTAGAAAAAATATTACTTAATTTGATATGGAGAATTCAAACATTTTTATACTTGAAAAAAAAAAACTGATGAAAAATAGATAGAGAATTATAAAATGACTTACTGCACTATTAAGGGACTAGAGTTGCACAAATTTCTTATGAATCACCTAAGAGATTTTAAAGAAATCCATCAAACTAAAACTTTGATAAATATTATATTGTAACTACACATTTACTTGTTAGTTAACCCTATATCAAAATTAGGAAAATTAATATGCTTCCAGGGAAATGTCCAATTTTCATTACTTAGATTGATTTAACTTGTTTTCTTAAACAATTACTCAACTTTCTTTCTCAAAGAATTTTAGCCTAATGTTTTTCTAATATCCAATTATCCAAATAATTTATTTTACTTTTTATTAAGATTAATCCTTCTATGCCTAAAAAATACACCAAAAAACACTTCTGCAAACTACAAAGCTTAAGAAAAATACCTATTATTCTCAAACAACATATTATTTTTCAACCCTAAAATACACTACAAAAATCTTTATAACCACATTGTACAATTCTCAAAGTTTCTCCCACAATAACTCTATAATCTTCGGATGTAATTTTTATGAATTTCCCCATAGAAACAAAATATCAATGAGTGTGATATTTGATCTTATCATTAATGCATTTTTATACTCTCGAAAAATTAAAAGTACAAATCCACAAGATATTTCCACAAAATTCAAACTTTTATTTTAGGTATTAGCGTCTTACATCTAAGCAACAAAAATAATACCATTTAAAAAAAAAAGTCGATTTTTAAGATTAAAATATTAATCTTTAGGTTTGAATATTTCCAAACCTTGAATCCAAGTGTTGCAAAATTAAATTGATGTCATTGAAAGTCTTATAAACTCAAAATCTTCTATTTGATGGCTCTTTTTTAATTTTGACATATTTTCGATAAAGGAAAGAGATAGTGAAGGTTATGACTCTCTTTCTCTTTAAAGGTGGAAGACAATTCTATGGAAACTTTAACCCTATAAGGGTATTTATAGGATTTCTCATTAGGTTTATAGGATTTTCCATTAGGTTTAAGTGACTTGATTTGAAGAATAAACTTGGAATTCTACAATCTAACTTATATATATATATATATATATTTGGGGGTTTCTAATGGGAAAAGATAATTTTGCCCTCTTTTATTTATTTTTTCCAAAAACCCAAAATTAAAGCCTTATCATATTTAACTAGCCCAAAATTTTAATTTTCTTAATTAATTAAATTATGAATTTACATTAATTTAAGGTTGGGGGCGTTACAATATATGCCCCAAAAAAATTATAACATTTATTACCCTAATTATGGACTGCTATATGAAAACATGTTTTAAGTTTTAAGTTTGCCTCAGAAAAATTATAGCATCTATTACCCTAATTATGAAGTGTTTAATCAAGATCTTTCGAGTAAATCTTATTGCTTAATCAAAATCTTTTGAGGAAATCTTGAAAGTCCTTTTGAGTAGAAAAGGCAAAAGTAAAAAAATTCAAGTTATCAACATGACGAAGAATTATTAGTGTTGGTGGCATAAGTCTTATGTCCATCCACAACATTCTAAATTTGTATTTTTTTTTTTATATTGAATAAATTGTTTTTACAAACACGATTTTTACATTTGCTAAGATTTAGGTTGAATTTCTCATGTCAAGTATGTATTTGATGGTTCTATAAACTTGTTATATTTCTAGATACAATTAGGCTAATTAATTGATAATTTTGTTTTAAAAAATTGAATTTGGGGCTTTTAAAAAGCATTAAAAAAAAGAAAAAGAAAAAAGAAATTCACCAATTCATCCCCTTTAAAAAGTTTGCGAGAATTCCATATTCAATCAATTTTGATTCAACAGTCGGCAAAAGAAAAGGGGTCCACAGCACCAATCAATGGCGAGATAGTGCACAGAAATACAACAAAACCCCTGCCCTTTAGATCACTTTTGCAAAAGGCGAGTCTTTGACTTTGAGTTTCTGTACAAGTTCTTTCCTGAATAATTTGAAAGAAAATTGTGGGAAGAATCGGTGGTAGCTTTTCAGGACTAGTACTGTTTCCTGAAATTGGCGTGCCATGGAGGATGGAGGATGGACCCCAATCACACTCTAATCAATTCTATAAAATTGCTGATTGCTCCGTTAAAATGGAAAGTGGATACACCTTTTGTCAACACGCATGTGTATCCATAATTTTGCATGTCTACTCCGACAATGTCCTTTCATTGGATACTCTCCCTGTTAGCCATTATTTTTGACCCTATAATTTTTGGTCTCAATCTGTGTACTATTAGGTTGGGAAATCATTTCATTTTACTCCATGATGTAGAAACAACTATCATACAAATCACCCACTCCCAAGACCTAAAAGTATCATCATGTTGGGGTCCTCGTAAAGAGAAAGGTTTTCAAAAACTATTTCACAGAATATTATAATAATTCCATGCTTGAATATCTAATGATAACTCTGAAGGAATATGATAATAATAAGCCCCAGGATGAACCAGTTCATCAGTCAAACATGTTTGTTCTTAGAAGACTCAGAAAGAAGATCATTATCAACAAATGGTGGAGGTTGTGGCCCACCCACTCCATGATGACTTTCAAAAATCATCTCCTTCCTTTGTTTCCTCATTTTCTGCTTCATGTCGGTACAAAAATGAGTATAATTTGTAGCGTTGTGCAGTCTGCATATACACAAAACTTCAATAAAAATCAAATTCATCCAACTGTATTGGTCATTTTTATTTATAACATAATGATAAATTATTGCAGTGGTTGATATCCCAATGTGAAATACCGACTTACTATATCATAACCATCAATGGTTGATTAATGTGGAGGTTTAAAACTAATGGTGAGTACACCTTGGAAAAGAAGATAAAAAGTTAAAAAAGCTCACAGCTTTTCACCACCCTTCCCCATGCAACAGCTTCTATTGATGGACAATAAATGACCTAGTGGCTCACAGCAAATCTTGTAAGCTCCGTTCTGCACTGTTACCAAACAAATATTACAAAACTAAGGTACAGGTTCTGTCTGCCAAATCAAGTCCAAGTTTTAGAAAGAAAAAGCACGCCTTCAGAACTTTTCAATTCTAACTTATAAATTTTTAATTAAAAGAAGATGTTCTAGTGTTTGTTTTTTTATTTTTTAATATTTAATAAAAATAAAATATTTAAAAAAATAAATAATCTAATATTTAATATTATTAAATATTAAAATTCTATTTAGAATTAAATAAAAAAACAAATACCACCTTAATAATACTCCTACCGACCCCAAAGTAGCAAATTAAAAGAAGAAAGCGTGTAATAGGAATCAATGCAAAATTAAACCAGAAGAAATCGCTTCCTTCAAACACCAAAATCAATAGTGACTTAACACCCACATTCCATCTAAGCCTTTGGTGTTTTCAAGCCTAGATAACAGAACACTGCATGCAACTATTTGCAACCCTCCAGTTGATAAGAAAGCAAAGCCTAGGGGTACTCGTCCGGGTACAGCAAGACAATGCAACAAGGGTAGTAATTAGTATTGTCTTCATACTGGGAGGTAGAGTAAATATCAGCATATGGTGAACGACTTATACTACACAAAACAAAGTTCTTTACACAGGCACATAAATATAAATGCATGTCATAAAAAGGATAAACAAATAGCTGAAGTAACACAAACCAACCAAAAAAAAAAAAAAAAAAAACCCTAGCACTGACTATTAAATTTGTGAAACAAGAAAATCATAAAAGGAAACATTTTTCTAAATCAATACCATGAACTGTTTTGCCATTGTTAAAAAAGTGGGTAGGACACAGCCAAATTCCCACATCACCCATTTAGCCATGTAATTACCCCATTTTGTCCATTGGTTTGTGCAAAACAAACTTGACAGACTTTTCTTTGATTTCTCTTCCTGTCTTCACTCCCAATTTCAAGGAACAATAGCTTAAACAAGACAGAACAATCACAGTTTGTTGTAGACTGTATTTGCTAGTAGAGGCCAGCAAAGAGTCAAAGAGAGAGAAGATGGCAAAATGTATTTTCAAAAGAAAAAAGGGAAGACAAGGGAAGAAAAGGTAAGAAACCAGGGCTGCAAGTTTTGATGGGGCCATTTATCATTGATGAATGGACACTTCACGCAATGAAAAGATAGTAATTCTCTTAACACCCTTCTGTACTATGCAATATTGAGTAATTTTGCCCTTCCACTCCCCTAATAAATATTGCAAATACTACCCAAATTTTCACACAAGAGGCATCGCATCAAAACAGTTCAGAAATGCAAGCATCAAACATTCAGAAACCTTCATGCCTACGATCATAAACCATAAATAACCAGAGAGAGTGAACGTACCTAAGAAGGAAAAATCGTTGAAAGATTGAGCTGCAAGACTTCAACAAGATAGGCCCCCGCTCCCACCCTCCTTGCTTCCAAATCCTTGCTGTTAGGAATGTGTTAAAAATCCATTGAAGCAGTAAAATTGACCAAACCGAATTAAACTTGATTCAATTTGGTTTGGATTGAATAGATTCAATCTAATCAATTTTTTATTTTTATTTTTATAATTTTGATTTTCTAAATATAACATTGAACTCAATCCACATTTTTCACCAAAAAAGACTAAGTAATAAATTATAGCAATGTCTATAAGGTTACATTATTAATTTAATGCACATCTATAATACTTAATTTCATAGGACGTCCCTAAATCGTATAACTCACATAAGCCCTGTAATAATAGTTATTCACGTCATTGGCTACATTAATATCATTTGAAATGAGTGCAAATAATGTGATTTGAGCAGCCTGAAACAATATGTTACTATCGTATTATTAAAAAAATTTTGTGCACTCTCTTATATGATTTTGGGTTTTGGCCCAGGTTAACAAAAAAAACAGAAGAACGAAATTTTTTAGTTCGATTCTTCATGCATAAAAATCAATTGAAGCTATTCAATTTGATTTTAATGCTCAAAACCGAACTGACTGATCCGTGCACAGCCCTACTTGTTGCTGTTGAGGTAACTGTGGTTGCTGTTGTTGAGGTTGTGTTTGGGTTGAAAGCAGCATCTGGGGCCTATGAAGCTCTTGTTGCTGTTCTTCAAGCTGATAAGAATTATCAAATGGACCCAAAGCCAGGGATGGTGAAATTGCAGCAGTCATCTGGTTGAAACTACTTGCACCAACGTTACCACCTGCGTCAAACCCACTGTTGAACCTAACAAGCTCTTGTTGCTGTTGCTGCTGCTGCTCATAAGTCCTCAACATCTCTTGTTGCTGTCTTGCTGCCACAGCTTCCGCTATTTGCTGAGCCTCAAGCATCTGCTGCTGATGCTGATACTGCTGCGTTTGCTGCGGCTCATGTATTACCAATTGCCTACCATGTGTTGGACCGGTGGGAAGACCCAACATCGGAGGCGTATTATAAGGAATCTGAGACGATGAGGAAGGATTACTCATGTGTTGTTGTGGCAAACAGCCGGCAGGTTGAGGAATAGCTAGCATCGCTGATGGACCAATATATGCAGATAGTTCCTTTTTGGCAGTGAAAAGGTCATTCTGAACTTGCTTGAGTCTTTGTTGAAGAATTGAAATCAGACCGACGCAGCCATAGACGGGATCACGAAGACGAGCCTCCGCTTCATAAGCTAGGGAATTCACGGCATCTTCTCGATGGGCGGCATTTAGTTCGTTGAGTAGCTTCGAAACATTGCTTGCACCGAAGACCTTGTGGACATTAGCGAATTTTTGAGGCTGATCTGGTGGGAAATAGGGTGCGAATACACACTCTTGCGTACATTTCCGTCTGAGAAGCTTGCACGCCGCGCAAGGAGAATTAGATGATGACATCTCTACTCACAACTGCAAAAATATGATCAAGAAAAGGGAAAAAAAAGACAGCATTCTATTAAGAAGCCATCAAAACGATGAATAGTTTGGAAGGCAAAAGTAGAGAAATATATAAAAGAATTCTACATCCCTCCTCTTTCCAAGAGTTTCTGTAGAAAAATCATGAAAAAAAAAAGAAAAAAAAAGTAAGAGCGACAAAACTAGAAAGAGAAAAATAATGATTTAAACATATTAAACGATGAATAGCCAAGGTAACCTTGTTCAGCATTCTAGTTTGGAGAACCACATCGCTATAAAAAGATTCAAATCTCCACATCAATATTTTCTTCTATTGGATCGACATTGTCGAGTCAAATACGAAATCTATAATCAAACAGTGGCTTCCAAGAAAAAGGATACTGAAGTCACTGTAATTCAAAAAAAAGGAAAAAAGAATAAAAGAAAAAAAGGAAAAAGAAAGAGAGAAGAACCAACAGAAGAAGAAATGACTGTAAACTGATCATCAGAAATATGGCAGGAATTTTCAAACAATAAAAAGGTCTTCAAAACACAGTCGTTTAAACTCCTTAACAAGAAATTACTAGTAACGACGTTGCGTTGAAACTCACGCATCACCGTTATTTCCCTCTGTGAAATTCTTTCTATCTTTTCTCTAACTTCATCTTTTTCAAATGCAACACACGGATCTTTGAAGATCTGGTTTTTCTAATTGAGAATCAAATCCGCAAAATCTCCTTATTCACAACCATCACTCCTAACAATCTCGCCATCCAAACAGCAAGTTCTTTTATTATCCACCATAACTCTCTCATATTTTGATGATCAAAACCAAAAATACTGAAAGAAAGGACCACAAAGGTTGAAATCTCACCTCTGGTATTCTTCGATTTCGTTTCAACTCCTTGGATCAAAGTGTCAAACTCATCTTTTGCAGAGTATAACATCTACAACAAAGCACCGATCGTGAGAAAACTAAACGTGGACCTTTTTGTCGAAGATTCAACTATTCAAAATGGCCAAGCGTCCAACCTTTGCTTCATTCCAGAGAGGTTAGGTTTAGGGTTCGGGTGCAACAGCGAACGATCGGATTTGCAGAGAGAAAAAGAAAAATCTCCCATTATTATTTCAAGAAAATTAGAGAGAGAATATAAAAATAGAAAATTTAGTAATAATAACAGAAAGGTTAGGAGAAAAAGGGCCGAGTCTCTTCACAAGCGTGTCAAATACAAGAAAGAACCCAGGGTGTGGCGCATCATGAACCGTTGAATATTTAGGAGTGATATAAACCGTTGGATTAATAATTGATTTTGTTATATATTTTATTAAGGTCCTCTTATTCTGAGCAAGTAAATGCATCTCTGAGTTACCACTTTGTCCCTGCGGTGTCTCGTGCTAATGTAAAACTCACCCTCTGCCGCCGTTGAAACTCTTTTTTATTACTAAACTACCCCCCTTTCCTATAAAAATTTTTTATGCGCAACCTGATATAATAATTACCTTAAAAAAGATATTATGGAAAATGTAATTTTATTTTAATATAAAAAATTAGAAGAATTTATTCCTTTCAATTCTAACCAAAAAAAAAAAATTGAAAAAAACAAGAAAAAAAGAAAATAATAACGAAAATTTAAAAATTATAATATAAATATAAATCAAAATTTTAATGTGAAAGAAAACAAATAAAATTCAAATTTTCAAAGGATAAATAAGTGGTAATTTTGGGAAAGACAAATGGGTGAGGAGGTAATTAGACAATAGTGGTACGTGGCACCAAATCAAGCGGCGCGTAAGGCCCTAAAAGGAATCTGGACCACCTTGTTGAGAGTCTTGAGACGAGGGGCATTTGCGTAAAAGGTAGGGGCAGAGCACATTTGGCACATTGTTCCCGGATTGGCTAATTAAATGCTTCTACAACCTTCCATAACCGCGCACGAGTTCCCACACAAAGGAGGTGGTGGGAACGACCTGCTATTACCGGTCAGAAGAGGTACGAAGCCTCACTAGACACAAACACACAAACACAAGGGGAAGCCTCCCGTCACCTTCTGACCGCCTGCCAACAGTAGTTTTGATTGACCTGTTTATGGAGGAGGTGCCTTTCTCCATTCGCATCGAAGTGACAAAACCTTAAGCTGCCTCCCTCCCCCAACTGATGGAGCTACCCTCTTCAGCCGTCAGGTCTACACCCGCTACCGGTTACTCACGTCACTTCAAAATTTTCTCTCAATATTATATATGTTTTTTATGGACGTTGATTCAGAGGCTTATACACACCCAACTCTACAAGTCATCATGTGATACACGAACAAGAAAGAGTGGTTGGGGGGGCCAGGGACAGGACAACGTCAGTAGAAGATGAAAATGGCGTAGGAGGTGGAGGAGACAAAAGGAAGGTGGGATGCCCCTCCGCTGATCCTCTCTGACTGGGTCCAGTGTGTTGTTGAGCTATTGCGTGCGCAGAGATTCATCCTATTTAATGTGAACCACCCCCTCCCTCTGCTACATTTTCAGACTCACTGTTATTGTCTTTTATTTCCTTTCCTCTCTCTTTCTTCCTACATCCTTGGTGTTTGTTCTGAATGACCTGAGTTCCGAAACGCCCCTTTCTTTACTGATTCTCTTTAATTCATCGGGTGCCCCACCGGGTCACATCGGGTTACTTGGTCATTTCGGGGCATTTCCCGGATTATTGACTACTTTTAATTTATTACAACATTTAATAGGCAGTGTTACTTTTTGGACGGTCTGAGGGAAGATCATAGTCATTGAATATCGGTGCTGTTCAAGTTAAGATGTTGCTTCATTTTCAGAATTGCTAAAATGATCTGGGAGTGGGAGCTCCCTTTAACCCTGTCCTAAAACCACAGGACCATGAGGTTAAAAAAAGCACCTGGTTACGTGTTGGGAGAAGAGTTGGTGAGGCGCCAGGTGGCAGTACATCAGCGCATGCAGATAATAAACTCTTTTGGTCACAATCGCTGCCTCTTATTTCATTCACTAGCTTTGACTTTTCACATTTAGGGGGGCAAGTTCATCACGTGCATGAGCAATAAAACAAACAAAGCTTTATTTATTTATTAATAATTTAATACAGTGGACACGAATATTCTTACATTACACCGTCACTCAATTTTCAACCTGTCCCCATCTCCCCTTCCTTTCAACGCTCTTTTCCGTTTCCATAGCGGCCCTTTTCCACCCTTTCCACACTGGTGTTTGGATTTCTCATGCACCCTTTTTACAACGTTCGTTGTTCATTCAGTGAAAATCGATTCAAGTCAATAATTTCAAGTACTTAATCTTGAAAATATTGAAAGGTTGGGGAGACATTTTCTATTTGTCTTAAAACTTTTCCATGAAATCAGAAAGAAAAGTTGTACAATTTCCCCTCATGTTTGGGTTCAAACCCTCGTGAAGCACATGAAAAGAAAAAAAGAATTTCCAACCGTTTGACTTGTACATCAGATCAAAATCCTCCTAAATGTCGTTCAACATAAATGATGACTATTTCAAAAAGGCATAATTGTGATTTAGACTTAATTAAGCCTAAAAATTAAACTTTAATTTATATAAGTTCTCCGTTTAAGTCTAAGATCTAGAAAAAGTGTGAAAATTGAGAAAAATGATATGAATTTTTTATCTTTTCAAAAATGAACTTTGTTGACTATAAAAAAAAAAAGTAAAAAAATATTGATTTTATTTTATTTCTTTTTAAATTTCAATAAAATTCAATATAATTTAATGATTTAGAAAAAATACACCATTTTCTAAAAAAATAAAAATAAATTATTATCATTATTATTATTTAAAAATCAAACATATTGGTAAGTATATATTTTTAAAATTGTGTATATAAAAAATAATTAAAAATATGTCAAATTTTTTTTAAATGATATATTTTTAGAATATATTTAAAAAAATAGTTTTCTAAAATTAATAAATTTTCAAAATAATTATTAAAATAAAATATTTAAGATAAAAAAATTTATCAAACATTGTGGTAAAAAATAATTTTACAGGGTATATTGATCTTTTCATATTTTATATCCTCCTATCAATTATACAATTTTTATAGATCAAAACTTAAATTTTAAACCTAATTAAGTCCAAAACACAATCGTCCCTTTGAAAAATTTCAGCCACAAGTGAATTTCATAGGGAAAATCATAGAACATAATTGAATTTGCCGAAAAAAATACCCATTGAATTACCAAAATACCCATGGAGTGTGAAAAGAAGATGTAGCTAATATAAGTTACTTTGTCGACAAGATCGGTAACGTGTGCAGACAAAAGGCATTTTGTGATTACATTTACACCAAAACGCAAAATGCCAAAAGCAACTGCTATTATTCTGTTTGGTTTAGAGAAGTCAGCACCAGAGGATTTGATGTCCCTATTTGCATATCCTTCCAAATGCTTTGCTCTTATCTTTACACACCCATCACTTTTTATACAAGCTAATTAAAGAACCACATTTTATGTACTAGTCCAATGATGACTTTTTTAAATAAAAAAAAAAAAAAAATGTGTATGATACTGTACACCTCTTGAATGCCTGCATACCGACATTCATATTATACTGCCTTCAATCGGAGTATAACCTATCTTAACCTCTATTGTAATATGTGGTTCGTATTTGAGTGAAAGACATATGGAAAAAAAATGAACAAATATCGGAACAAAGTGGAGCGATAACATTTGTCATTCAAACTTGTACTTCTATTATTGCCACGGTACAATTCAAGGATATTTTTAAAATTTTATTCATGAGGGTCGTATAAATACTCTGTTATGTAACCTTAATTTGCACGGATTCCAACAACCTCTTCATCAAATGGCAAAGGAATCCTTACTCTTACTCTAGTAGGTGAATATTGTCTAGGCTACTTCTCTTACTACAATTTTAAGATTGAATTGCTTGTTAAAACAAGCAAGACAAAAATAATCTGCAACCTCGAAGACAAATTACAAACCATGTTCCTGCTCTTGCCTCTCTGCAGACTCATTCAACTAATCAAATTCTGATTCCACAGTCGGCAAATGAAAAGGGTGGGTTTTCAAGATCCACAGTTTGACAAAAGCCGAGTCTTTGACTTGGTGCTTCTCTTCATGCCGTGATTGCCTTGAGAATTTTGAAACAGAAATTGTGGGAACGTTCCTCTGGGACATTGCTCTACTAAAATGAAAAGTTGTGTCACCTTTTGTCAACATGGGTATCTATAATTTTGCATGTTGACTCTGACGTTGTCCTCCATCGGATGCTCTCTCTTTCAGCCATTATTTTTGACACTACCCTCTTTAGTTTTTTATTCTTAATCCTAATCTTGTTTTCTGTATACATGGAGATTGGAAATTGATTTCAGTTTGTTTTCACAAATGCTGGAGTCTTTGTGAAGAGAGGTTGGGGTTTTCAAACCCTAGCCGCCCAAAAGTAGTCCGCTTTGGCTGGAAATTGTTTATCATTTGAAGAAATTTTCTATTATCATGTTTTAATTAATATATTCATTTGGACTCTTTTAAGTTTTAACCCAACTTGTTTCAAATTTCGAATTTTCTGGGTGATCATGGGCTTGTTCAATGCCACCGACCCAACCCAATGGCTAAGTACATAACAGAGGGCCCAATAGGCTTTTATTTGTTTAACATGGGTTTTTGGATGCGAACAGCCTGGCTCGTCCCATCCAAGCCCAATCCCTCAAGCCCAAAATAATGCCTCCACGAGCCTTAAACCCAAAATCGCAAAACCCTCCTAAAATCTGGACGCAAAACACATTTGCAGCGACCGATAATGTCGAGGTGGTGGGGCGCTGCCGCCGGCCGCCTGAGAACGGCGGTATCGAACTCTAGGTCATTGTATCTCTCATCATCACCGCCAGCTGCTGCGTACCACACGATCCAAGCTATTGCTAGAGAGTGCACCGGAAGCAAAGTCTCCGCTAGAGACAGAGCGCAAGGTCGAATCCCGGCCGTCGTGTTTGCCCAACAACTCCTTACCGGCGGCAAGATCAGTGGCAGATCGGTGTCCAGGAAGCGTCTCCTGACCACTGAGAGGAAGCAGATTCAGGCCATACTCAAGTCCGTAGAACCGGAGTTCATTTGCTCTACAACGTTTCCTCTCCAGATCCGTGCCGGGTCCGGATCCTCGGTTCTCCTTGAATCTGGTACAGTGCTTCCTCTCAAGGTGAGTATTGATTTATCTTTTCCATGAGCGTGTTGAAACTGATTTTATTTTGATTAAATTTCATGGTTTGGTTTATGTGGGTTTGCAGATTCATAGGGATGAAGCAACAGGAAAGGTTTTGAACCTAGTGTTTGCTTGGGCTGATGAGGGCTCGGAGTTGAAGGTTGATGTACCCCTTGTTTTCAAAGGAGAAGACGTCTGTCCTGGTCTCAAGAAAGGTTGGTTCTTTGCTTTTCTGGTTCTTCCTCCTGTGACTCCTGTCTTTGTTTATGGGTCTGTGGTAGTGATGTTTGTCCTTTTTTTTCCCCTCAATGTGGTATCATTTCCTTATATGTTAACCTAAACTGGTAATAGTGAATTTTAGTGCTTTGTAGTAATGCTTGTACAATTGAGGAGTGAGGCTTCATAGTCTTTGCTTGATGGTTAAAACATTGATACAAGAATTAGGGGTGGCACTTTGTGTTGGTGTGTTGTTCATGTCATGTAAAACCTTAGGTATTTTACTACATTGCTCAACCCAAGTCCGACATGAATAATAATCATGTCAAAAACATAAAAGCAAATACTATCTAATTATTAAATAGGTGACACATGGTGCAACCTATTTAATAATTAGGTTTTCCTATTTAATAATGTGTTTGAGTTAAATCTTGTATATATCTATATGATTAATGTGTCAACTGTTTATAACTCAATTGATGTATTTATTTAAAAACAAATTTAAAATAAGTTAAATAGTTTAAAAATATAATTAGGTTAATAGAAGGATTATTAAATGGGTTAATTTGGGTCAAATTCGTGTTATATAGGTTGATCCAAAAATTACCTATGTATTAAATGGATTATGCGGGTTGACACGAATTTGACCCAAACCCATTTATGTTCAACCCAAATCCACGAAAAGCGTGTTGGGTTAGTGTTGTGTTGGCGAATCATATCAAACTTTGCCACCCCTACGAAAAATCTAGGTCATCTCAACCATGAAATTTCAATAGTAAATGGGCTTAGAAGCTTGACCTGCCTAGGGAGCTTCTGTAGTTCTGAACTTTTGTTCTTTCAATTGGAGAGAGATTGTTAGGTTCTATTTTGCCTTAAGGAAAATTCAGATCCTAAACTGGTATTGGAAACTTCCCACTCAAGGATGTTGTGGTAGCTTAATGTGAGATATTTTTTTGTTAACACTGCACCACTTTTCTTCAAAATGGTAGAGAATGAGTCCAATTTTTTGGTTTTAGGATTTCATTTTCTGTGAAATAGGATGGCATACCAGTCTTATACAAAACTTTTATGTAGGCTCTTCAGTTACTCACTTCTTTTCCTGATTTCTTAAGTTACTAGAAACAAAATCAAATCATGGGCTAGGTTTAGTTAAGCTAAGATTTCTTTGGGCCAAATGAAAGTTGTGAGAGCAACTACATCGAACAGCCATGGAGTTATTTTAGATTGCAGAATCTGATTATAGCCTTACAAGAAACAACATATTTATACATGTCCATATGTTTAGTTTCATTGATTTGGGTTATGCTAGTTTAGATGTATATGGATTATATTGTTCCCAAAGAATATCAAGAAAGTCTTTATTTTGTCATTCCTTACATTGTGATTGATGTTTAGCTGCTTCCTTATGATATCGGTTTTTTTATAATTGTTTGGCATTTTGATAAATTATAATATATTTTCTAAGTTTAGAACCATGTAGGCCAAATATTCAGTTTGATATTAGTGATGTTATTTGGCCACTTTATATCACTCTTGAAGGCTTTGGATGTTATTTCTTACCACTGCCTTTCTAACAGTGGGGTGCAGACTTAATGTAATCGGTTTTTTGATAAGCTTGGCCCCAGATCTCTTGACTCCTGGAATTTTGATAAATGGAAAGTAAAGTTTGGTGAGGCATTTAGATGCCAGGGTCTCTTTTAGATATTCTATGGTAGAACAGTGCTTGGACCTTGTTTTGAGGTCATGAGTTTTAGGGCTTGGGAGTTGGAAGCTATTATTATTATTATTTTCCTTATAATAGTCTAGAGATACTCATTTGTTTGATTTGAAAGGATATTGTTTCAAAGGTGCTGAAAGCCTGGAACACTATAGATGTTTGAACTTGCAAAATTCTGTAATCAGATTGGGAAAATTTTGAAAAGATATTTAGAGAAGTGTAGTTTATTGGCCTGCAGGATTTTTTTTGTGCTAAAGTAAATTAGGTTCTGTGATGAAGAGTTTGTGATTTTGTCACTGCCACAATTTTTAGGATTTTCTTAATCTCATCTGTTGTAAACAGAACCAATTGGTGATTAACCTCATTTCAGGCTCCTTCTCATTTTGGTGTTTACTATAGACATATTTGCAAAGTGCTTAAAATTACTCATAGAACTTAGTTTGTTGAATTCATTTTTTATGAGGTCTTACAATGCTTTCTTATGAAATTGGTAATAAAACTTGGCTTCTGAAGATCTTGTTCATTTTCCTCTGTCACATCCTATCCTTATTGACCTTTGATTCTGTTCTCACATGTGACGCCAAATAATACAAGTGATTTCTATCAGACTAGATATCTCACCTTATCAATACATGTTTTTGTCATTAGTAGCAAAAGCAAAAGGCACCACCACCTAGTCCCCACTCAACACTTAGGTGGTGTTTGTTTTTTTACTTAATTGTAAATAGAACCTTAATGCTGAATAGTGTTAAATATTAAGTTGTTTGTTTTTATAGTATTTTATTTCTATTAAGTATTAAAAAGTAAAAAAAACCAATATGTTATTTTTTCTATTTAGAGAAAGCTACATATTTTAGCTTTTTTTATTTAGTAAAAAGTTTATAACAAGTCATGAAAAAGTAGAAAAACAAACAACTTAAATTCTGAAACTAAATTGTTTTCAGCAAAAAAAGCCAAAAAAATAAACACCACCTTAGACATACTAAATCCATTTCATGTTGACTGATTACTTTTGTAACGATTCTTTTTTTTTTGTTAGGCTACTTTTGTAACAATTCTTATACTCTAACTACCATACCATGTGCCAAAACAGGGGGCTACCTGAACAGGATAAGGCCTAGTTTGAAATTCCTTTGCCCGGCGGAACACATCCCTTCAAAAATTGAGGTAGATGTGAGCAACCTAGATATTGGGGATAGAATACTCATGCATGATGTGGAGGTTCACCCTTCATTAAAGCTTTTAAGCAAGAATGAGACGATGCCGGTTTGTAAGATTGTGGCAGCAAAGTTAGAGAGAGCAGAATCTGGAGAGGTATAGAACACTGAAGTAGACAGTATGGGGCATTTGCAATTCACATTGGCTCAACACAAGGGCAAGCGGTCAGAGAATAAGTTTTGCTTGCTGTTAGGGTGGTAGCTGAATTTGTGCTTGTAGAAACCCATGTGGATAACACATACTGCATTGTTCTGGAAAATTTGTTTCTACTTTTTCTTCTAATTCAACTGCTTCTTTCCTCTTCATCCTGTTCAGTTTCTGTTGCTGCCCCACTGCGGATAATTTTGATTCTGAGGTTCTTGAGCTTTACTGAGTACTTTGTAATTTGGTTGAATCCATATAATACTAGTCCCAATCGGAGGTTGGGAATGGTTTTATACCATTCCAACTTTTGGTACCAAGGAATGGGAATGATTTTTATCTGATTTTAATTTTATCATTTCTCATCATTTTCATTCTTTTCCCTAACCAAACCACCGCAACATATTTAAGTGAAACAAAATGTAAAAAGAAATGGTTGTTTCAAGGCGGTTAGCACCCTAATGTTTGACCATGGAAGGTCCTTTGGTTATTACAATAATAGTTTTATAAGAATTTGTTTTAAAATTTTGTTTTTTTGTAATAATTATATATGGGGTTTTTAGCTAATTTGAAATATAATTTGTGATTTTTTTTTAAAAAATAATTTTTTGTTTTTGGAAACAGAAGATCGTTTTTCATATAAGAAAACAGGTTTGGTGATTTTAGAGAATTTTTTTGAAAATATGATATTTAAAAAAATATATTTTAATTATTTTATTTTTTTTAAAAAAAATAATTAAAAATAAAACATTACAAATAAAATTAGTTTTAAAAATATTTGATAGCACATAAAACTGTTTTGGATTGCTCCAGAGCGGCCCTCTAATTTATTGTGTAAAATTTTTTTCCATAACCCGTAAACTCGTCCGTGTAAAAAGACCGCTGCAAAGACAGACGCAATTCATTCGTTAGCCGGCGAAAAGGTCAGTCCACGTACATTACTGATTAGTGATTACGGAACGAAGGCCAAGTCTCTTAGATATGGTTCCTAGATTAAGCCTCAACCTAGCGGCCTGCACATGAAGGCGCACGTATAGGATCAGACAAACCAGATGGCCTACACATGACACGCGTCAGTAGAACCGCCAAAAGTGTGGGCCCGCTCTCTTTTTACGCGGATGACCATTGACAATGAGCTGGCGCCCTGTTTACATTCATGACAGCTCCCATCTAATTCCTCCCAATATTACACTGTTACCATTATCCGCTGCTTACGTTATAGCGACCTTTTTTATTTACATTTTGAATCCAAACTACTTACAAGTTTTATCTACGTATATATATAAATGTGAGAGACAAAGTCAGCTCTCTCTTTGTTATTAACAAATCCTTCCATCGTGTCAACTGTCATATTCTACTCTATGCCTCCCTCCCTTCCTCCCTTCCTCCCGGTCGGTTAAGAATTGCTTACCAAAAATATAGAGTACAACTTACGCTATTATGTAATACAATATGTATCTGATGCCTAATTGACTAATAATAGTATGAATGATAGGGGTTAATGGTTGATTTTGTGAAAAAGGAAAGGGATGAGGAGAGAATATAATAAATTAATTATTAAAAGAAATAAATTAGAAAAGGGTGAATGTAAAGCAACGGGCGAAGGCGAACAACTAGGCTTGACTTGGTTGGGGGCGGAGGGCATCTTGACCTCAAGATGGACACCACCGTTGGGGTTTCGGTTGGAAATATGTTGTAAAGCGCGTTGCAGGAAAAAGGAAGAGAGAGAGAGAGAGAGAGAGAGAGAGAGAGAGAAAGAAAGAGTCGTCTCTCTGTCGGGCCACGTCCCTCGTTCGCCTCTAACCTCCATGTCCGTTCCGCAGTTAGGTTTACAGCTTCCTTCGCTCATGGCCGCCGTTCAATCACTATCAACTCCTTCTTTCACCACCACCGCCGTCCTTCCGTAACATTTTTTTCCTTCGTTTTCACTTTCGTACCATGTTTTCTTACCTCAGCAATGCCTTGGTGGCAGAACATTGCCTTCTCTTCTCATTCTTCCTCCTCCTCCTCCACGTCTTCGTCGCGGCGCCGTCTCACCCGTGCCAGGCAGCTCCGTCATGTGCGGGACCGTCACATTGACGCACTTGTGAGATCGCGAAGTTCAGCGGAGCCCAAGGATCTGTTGCCGTTGCCCTCTTCGTCTTCCAGTTTCGAGCATTCGTCTGAGCGCCTGTCGTCCGCGGTGCCGCATCCGCTGCCGCGCCCGGAATTGGCTCTGCTTTTTCGTCGCAACGGCGGCTCCAATTCGAATTTGAATTGTGATCGCCCTCTTCCTTCGCCTAAAGAGGGCCTGAGCAGAGGCTTTGAGGACCGGGATAAAGGAAATAGTTTGGTAGGAGATGGGAATGGAGAGGTGGCGGTGTCAAGCACCGCAACTGGCAGGTAGATTTTTTATTGTTTTGCAACCAAAGAAAACATGATATTCCAGACTTTAATTTCGTTTGCTTTTCTACATTTTCTCACTAATCAAACAGACGGTGAAACTTCTGTTTTCAATTCATGGGCATATAAAATGCTTAATCATTGTGGCTATCATGTAAATTGAAGAATCTTACCTCATCTATTATCATACATTTGATAAAGTTTTGCAACTCTGAACCTGTGCTCGAACATAAAGAACCCAGAAGCGATTTTGCATGCAGTATGCACCAGAAACTTATCCTATGTGAACAAGTTTCAATCATTTTCATTTTTTTTTTTTCTTTATATTGTTTAATTTCTTCTTCTTTTTTTTTTTTTTTTAATTTTTTAATTTTTTATGTTTTTTGATGGGAGATTCAAAAGTTCATCCTTTCCTGCAAGCACTAGCACGATAAGATTACTTTCAGGGGATTTATTTGTCTTCAATCCTCTCTTCTATTGCTCACAATATTGAACAGCTATTGTTATTACAAATCAATTTGGCTTCAATGTATGGATTCTCACTCAGATAAATGCTATTGGCTATCTATATATATTTTAATATTTCAAAAGTTGATTCACTTGCTATATGATTTCACAGTGAAATTATGTTTTAGGTATAGTCTTTTTTAATTTTTTCATCTAAGATGTCAGCGTCCAATGCAGCTGACCCTTAACTAGTTTGCTAACATTGGTCTACTTGACTGGATCTTTAGCACACTGATGGCTTTACTTTTGGTAATGACGATGGATTTCACAAACTTGTTTTTCTTTAGGAGTATTCTTCTTCTGTTTTTCATCTTCTCAAAACCTATTTCTTAAATCTGCTATATCAGGTGGAAATGGTTTCTTTTCTTGTGAGTTAGCTGACAATTAAAAATCTTAATTCTAAGTGGTTGACAGGCAACCAGGATGTGTTTTCCTGTAGCAGCTTCATGTTTTTAGGTTCTTATGCATTTACATGTTCCTAATGAGTGCCTCCTGCAGTGTGTTGAATATTACCTCCATGCTTACTTGTTTTACTATTTCAGTAAGGTTGCTTACAATGAAGCCCAAAAGAGTATGGAGCATGTCGACACACTGTCATCTAGATACCTGCCTCAAGGTCAAAATAGTGTGAAAAACAATCGAGTCAACTTCACGCTCGATGTTCCTACTAGGAGTGCTCCAACTAGCTCCCTCTCAAGTCCTGCAGTAAGTCCTCAAAGAACAAGAACTGGGAATTTGTTCCTTTCTCAAAATGTGTCTCCTCAAGTATTTCAAGGTTGGTCAGCACCAGAGATGCCTGTCTTTGATATGGTCACAGGCTTCACTCCTCAAATGTCCCCTGAGCAAACAATGTTTAGTACGGATAATTCTCCCCTTCACAGTCCAACAGTAAAAAGTCCCTGTGTAAATCCCCGAAGCCCCAGTGGACCTGCATCACCATTGCATCCAAAAATATCCCTTGAAACCTCAACGGCATGGCGTGAAAATAATAGCCATGCCAATGTTCATCGGTTACCTCTTCCTCCAGGAGTGGTGGCACCGCCACAGGCATCTTCTATTCATCCTGTTATTGCTAAAACAGAGTCATTTCCAATGACAACCCAATGGCAAAAAGGAAAGCTCATTGGGCGTGGAACATTTGGAAGTGTTTATGTTGCCACCAATCGGTATGTGAATTTGACGTATTCATTCTGCTAATGTCTCTGTTACAGTAAACTTTAATATTTATTTCGTCTTTGTTTTTGTTTTTTTTTTTTGTCCTCTAACAGAGAAACTGGAGCTCTATGTGCAATGAAAGAAGTTGAATTGCTTCCTGATGACCCAAAATCTGCAGAGTGTATAAAGCAGTTAGAGCAGGTTATCCTCCAGATATTGCTATACTTTCCTAATCAACTTTATAGTTATATTTCATGATTTTGCATGTTAAACGTTGGACTCAATCCATTTAAAGAAATTTTTTCATAAGGGTCCAAAGCTCATGTTATGACTTATGAGCCATCACAATCACTTTATACCAAGCAATTGGGTGTTACATATGTGAAATTGTACCACTTTATACCAAAGCTCATTACATGTCAGTTGATTCAAAAGAAGGATTAGATATCTGAGTTATTTTTCTTTTCTTTTCTTTTTTTGTAGTCAAATAAGAGAATAAATTAAGTATTAGACATTCCTCAGCAAGACTCAACCCAATGGCCCTGTTTTGAGCTAGTACAAGGAATGAAATCAGAGAGGAAAAATGCAACTCTCTGTTCTATTTTATTGAGAATGCAAGCCTTAAATATATAGGCAATCTATTTAGGAAGATAATTATGAAAAATAAAATATTCCTAAGAACTAGGAACCTAAGAAACAGAAAGCTAAATACTAGGGGTTACACATCTTTATGAAAATTAAAAAACAGATAAATACTCTAATAAAATAACTGGATAATTAGCTAGAGTTTATCCAAAGTTATCTCCAACGGTCAATAGAAAGCCTATAACTGTGAATAGTGTCTTGGTTACTTTTTTTGTTTTTTGTTTTTAAGTATTATTATTATTATTGTTGTTGTTGTTGTTGTTGTTTTTTGGTTTTAAGTATTCTTCACAAAATCTGTTTTGTTCGTTTTGTGAACTTATGCAATTACATATCACATCACACAGGATATACTTGTAGCCTTTTGTGCTCATTATTTTGCTTATGCTTTGTCATCTGACTCCTTGGAAAACCTCATCTATGTTCTGATGTGTAAAAGAAGTTAAAAAAATGAGTTACCTACTGGCACATTTGGGGTTTCTACTTTTTATTACAACGTTCATTGCTAAATGGTCGGTTAATCACCATAACACTAGTTGTCAATTCTCCCACTTTTCATCTAATCGATTATTCAGCCTATGAAGTCCTTGATATGGCCAACTTTGATGGGTTTTATCCGTGTCCCCCTTAGGTTGTTGTCATGGTATCAATAATATTTATGAATTTAATACAATTTGATTATACTTATTTTTTTGCTATATTTAGCTATAAATATCTTCAATTCAGTACAAACTTATGGTTTTTTCCTCTTCCTTCTTTCCATTCTTCCAGGAAATTAAAATTCTTAGCCAACTAAAGCATCCAAACATTGTGCAGTATTTTGGTAGTGAAACAGTGAGTGATCCAGTTGCAGATTATGGTATTCATGCTTAACATTTGTCTTGTTAGATTTCCATAGTAACTTAACTGATTAATATCTCAATTTTATGCCTATGCAGGTTGAAGACCGGCTTTATATATACCTGGAATATGTTCATCCTGGTTCAATTAATAAATATGTCCGTGAACATTGTGGAGCTATTACAGAATCTGTTGTTCGCAATTTTACTCGCCATATTCTTTCTGGGCTGGCTTACTTACACAGCACAAAGACAATACACAGGTAACAATAGGATCATTATTATTATTATTATTTACCAGAGTGATGAAATTAATCTCAGAACACACTCGTATTAACAAATGAGAGTATCGAATTGCAACTTGTTAAAATTTTCAGTTGTAAATGGTGCTGGGGAAAAGGGTTTTGTATTGTGTGTTTTCTCTTTGGAGATTTAGCATATTTAATCTGGTGTATTTCTTTAGCTTGATTAATTTATCTCTGTATGCATACCTTCAGCACATTAAATAAGTATACAGCACTGATTCTTGTCATGCCTCTTGCAGTTATAGCTGTAGATAGACTGATGGGATAAGGGATTATGTATTTTGCATTGTGTCTTTGGGGATTTAATATCTTTTATCTAGTGTCATTTTTCCTCCTCTTTGAATATCAATTCTGACATGTAAGTTCGACTATTCTATTTTATAGAGACATCAAAGGGGCTAATTTGCTTGTTGATGCATCTGGAGTTGTTAAACTTGCTGACTTTGGGATGTCTAAACATGTGAGTTCTGAACTTAACAACCTAATATTCCCGTGTTCTTAAACTTATAAATGAAAAACAGCTGTCATATCTGCTATAATATGCCTTCATTTATGTGGGCAGTAATCAATTGATTCTCATTATCAGTAATCTTCAATTCATTGATGTTTTGTATAGAGGAAGTATCTTCTCCTACACTTATTTTGTCTCAATCAACTTCTTCCTACCATTTCATTGAAGTGAATCAGACTTAAGATTACATTGTTTATATATAAATGTAAATGGGAAATTAGATTTTCTTATTGTAGAGATTATTCTCTGTGTATCTCTGTAATATATTCTTGCTCATGCTATTATCCTGCTCTTATCAGAAAGATTATACTAAGTGATCAAAGACTTGATCTTAAAATTTACCCAAGTGTTCATCCTCCAACAAATTTTAGTCCTCTTCTAATATTGAAAGTTTGGTTCAAATAATTGGGGGGTTGAGTTGGTGTTAGAGATGTGGACAATGACTGCCAAAAAGAGATGTGGACCATAGATTGTGGTCAAAACATGTTTATTAGTCATGCAAATGAATTGGATGGAAGGGAAGATATAATAGTTATGGTCATCAAGTCTGCAGTCAAAATAGAGACCTGAGCTACATTTTCTTTGTTGCGGCAACTTATCATCACCATTGTTAGCCTGGTATATATAATGGGCACATATCCTAGCAATTAAAGCTTTTAAAAAGTTTGGTAGTCTAACATGGTATATCAGCTGTATGGTTAACTAAAGCTCTTGAGTTTGAGTCTCTCCTACTACTTATTCCTCCATCTATTTATTTATAACCTGTTAACTACTGTTGATTTGTCTTCCCATGGATATGGGTCCACGTATAACAGTGGTGTTAGCTTGGTATAATTGTGGGCCCATATCCTAACACAGCTTAAGTTTCAGGAAAGTTGGCGGCATGATAATTGTTATTGTTGTGATTCTGTTCTTTTTGCTATTCTAATGAATTTTTTGCTACTTCAGTTTTCCTTTTCTCGAGCTTTAAAACTTTGGGATTTGTTTTCTACTCAGCTAACTGGAGCAGCAGCTGATCTTTCTCTAAAGGGAAGTCCATACTGGATGGCTCCAGAGGTGTGTTATAGGTGCTACATTAATTCTTTATAATCTATGGCATTCCTAATCCTGACATCATTGTCTTTCTGGCAGCTCATGCAAGCTGTGATGCAGAAAGATCATAGTTCTGATCTTGCCTTTGCTGTTGATATATGGAGTTTGGGTTGTACTATTATTGAAATGCTGAATGGAAAACCTCCTTGGAGTGAGTATGAAGGGGTAAGCTAATGTTCCATAATGTGCTTGATTCATTAGGACCTGAGCTCATTTGAATTAGTCATCATGACACAATCATCCTCCATTATGCTAAAATTCACTAAGGGCCTGTGAAAGAACTAGTTTTCTTTGGAATTTTTCCATCAGCCTCTTTCTTCTATTTTAGCTGCTTCTTGTTTTTCTCCCTTGCAACACTTGGAAAGAATGAGGGGCACTGTATTATAAATCTGCATTCTATGTGCACAGTGCTTCTTTAATTTATCATTCTCGTTGTTATATATGCTTTTAGTTGACAAAATTCTTCATCATAAACCTGATTGAAAACTCTGTTACCCAACTTGGCTCATTGAAGGTGCAAGAAAATTACTTATTTTGTTCTTTGAATCACTATATCTCATCCTACTGATCACTTAATTAGCATGAACCTCTATCTCCATTGTATATATATGTATGCTGTTTTTCCATATTATCATTTATTCGCATTATAAGGATATGCATTGAAGCATGGTTATGTGAGAACACATCATCTCTTTGCTGCAGCTTTTATATTCTGCATTTAACTGTTATTTAACTTCTCTTCCTCCACTTCCTTTGGACTTAATATGTCATTTGTCATTTTCGTATTTGTTAGTTATGTTGGTTACATTTTCTTCTGTTGTTGCAGGCTGCCGCTATGTTCAAGGTTATGAGAGAATCCCCACCCATACCTGAAACATTGTCGTCGGAAGGCAAGGATTTCTTACGTTGTTGCTTTCGAAGAAATCCTGCAGATAGGCCTCCAGCTAGCAAGTTACTGGAACATCGTTTCCTGAAAAACTCAACACAGCTGGATGTGCCACTTCTCACCCAAGCATTTAGTGGAATGAAATTGCCGGTAGGTTATCAGTGCCACACTGCTTGTTTTTGCTGAAGGATGGTAATTGATACTATATAGCATATGTTACCTTTCAACAGGATAAAGCTAACAAATCAAGAGAGAAGTCTAATTATAGAGTTGATCCGGTGCCAATATCTCCAAGGAAAAAAACCTCAAAAGGAAAAAAGGCCAGGTAGTAGTTCCTTTCCGAGTTACCCCTCCCTTTCCATCATTGCATCTCCAGACCACTCACTCAAATGCATTCTCAAATTGGTATTCTCAACTCTTGCACGGTTTCTGGCCCCAGTTTCATGCATTACTCTTTTTCTCCAGTGGAACTGGCCAACAATCTCATCGTGAAACTTCCGACTTAACAGTGGCCTCTCATCATTCCCCTCGCTCTACCCTCGAGGCCCTTCCTAGTTTATCTCCTCCGCATTCGGGTCAGAGAGCATATCATCTCAGCCCTCCTGCAAATGTTCCCAGCCCTATTAATTATGGTGCTAAAAAGAAGCGTACATGGGGATGAAGCATCATTTTCCCTTTTTACACGGGCGTTGCTGATACGGTGGCTCACTTCAACAACTGCTTCATAGATCTCCTCGCGGCTATAGTGAGTAGCAATAGTAGGTCCTGGGCCTCATTTTGATCGATGACACCTCGTCTGTGAATTAGCAAAGCTTCTTTGTCCTGGAGCTTAGTATGGACTGGGAGATCTAGAATCAGGTTTTGTATGTACACTATTTACTAATTTAGAGCTACAGCGATTACAAAGCTCTTTTACCATGACACTTGCCAGTGTAATATTCTCACCTCCTTGTACAATAGGAAGAGCCAAGTGAACGTGTAGATATTGGATGCTTAAAGCTTCCTCTGTATTCAGCGTTCACTTTCATTTTTACGAACACCTCAATGTGACAGTTTGATATTAGTCGTTTCATTTCTGAACTCCGGTTCTGTTGTTGGTTGCCTGCTGGGAGTGATGGGTTGCTGCTATGCTCAAATGCTCAACTCCCAAACCTTCAGCTGTTCTTTTGGTCAGATCTTCATTCCAACTCTTGCAATTAACTTCTGCTTTAGCAGTACAAGAACACAGGTAAAATGCTTTGATTATAGTCAAAAGTAAATATAATATATATTTTTTTTCAAAGTTTCAAGTAAATAAAAATGTGCTTCCGCAAGTATGTATTGCGATGATATGCATTGAATCTCATCATTGATTCATTCATAATTCTTGGGTGCCCAAAAACCATAGGGTGAGGGCTCACTCCCATGATCCCATCACAAAAAACTAGCCTTTATTCTAGCCCATCAGCAACTATCAACAACGACAAACCCCAAAGTCAAAAACAACAACCAAGAAGCCCACCAAACGTGGCTGTTATTTGATTCCACGTGGCATGTGCTCAATCCATATCTCAATGACTTGGACTATCTCTTTAAACTCATTTATAATCCATAAAAAAGAAAAAATTGTTACATGTACATTTTATGTCCCGTTACAATGTACTTTGCTCCCTTTTTTTTTTTACTTAATTTTACCTTAATTTAATTTATTTCTGTAATATTCAACTATTAAAATTTTAACATATACTTTTAAGGATCCGAATGGATACCCTAATGTTTGGCCATAAAATTTCATGACACGTCAGATGAACTTCTTTAAATTGGATCTTCCAAAGCTTTTACACGCAGTTAGTTAAGCAATTGGACAACAGCCAGTCTTTTAAGGCACCTAACCAACTTGAGGATCAACTTTTTGACTTGGGGTTTACAACCGTAGGATGGTCTTCTACCAAAACCATCGAACGGCTAATGCCCCAGATTCTCCAATCATCGTTTAGTCAATCGAAGTCCACACCACAACTTTTTGTAATTTTTTTTTTTCTCAAAAGAGAGGAAAAAAAGAATGATCACTGAGCTGAGACCTTTTAAGGGAAGTGCAGTCACGTGATTTCTGGTTTCTTCCGCACCATCCCTTCTCCGTTATAGTTTATTTTCACTTCCACTTCCATACATCACATCCAGAGAGACAGAGAGACAGAGAGACATAGAAAGAGAGGAAAGAAATGGATCCGCCACCAATCCAATCCATAGAGATTTCCAGCAAAACATACGACATACAAGGACAGGACGAGCAGCAAAAAGTCGCCGATGAATGGTAATTATTCCTCTCTTTTCCTATATCTGTCCCCAATTCTTCTTCACTCTTATCGCTCAATTGTCTTCTTTTGGTTTAATTTTAGTTTTATGTTGTTTTGAAATTTTGTGGTGTAGCTGCTCATGCTGCTATGCTTGTACGGACAACTGCATTGATTTCTTTTGCTGTACCGACCTCTGTTAGAACATTGAGGATTGGAAATGATATATCATATATCGTGTTGCTGTAGTTTCTGGAACTGGAAGGCCTTCATGGAAATTCAATAATGAAAACTATTTTCTCCTTTACATCTTAATTCCCATTTATATCTTGTTTTCTATCTTTTTCTTTTTCTTGTTTCTTTTATATATAATCTGTTGTGAGCTGTTTTCCTTTCAAATTTCACAATCTGTTGGATTCAATTTCCACTCCATAACTCCATGGATACCCTTTCCGTCTCCGACGCCGCCGATGACTTTGGTTGTTTTGGGGAATCGCGATTCTCGTGCCCTAGAGAGAAATGAGGGAAGACAAGGGAATAAACGTTTTCTAGAAACATCGAAACATTTTTTGCTTTGGAACCATAAGATTTTGGTGGGCCTTAAATAGGGCACGATTGCAGGATTGAACCATAAGTATCTCTCTTCATCTCCATTGTTTTTCTCAAAGATCTGATTTGTTTGGATAGAAAGAAAATCAATTTCTTTGTTCTATTGTAATTAAAAAAAAAAAAAAAAGCAGAGTTTTTTGGATTTTGAAAGTCCGGTAAGGTTGGAAAATGAAGAATTAAGATCAGATTTGTTAAATTAAATTTAGTTTTTATTTACTTTGTGAAAATGAAAGAGCCTACACAGATGGGTTCATGGATTCATTGAATAGGTCAATCCGCATCGTTCCAGTGAATTGTTGGAACTCATTCTTCATCCAAGTTGCCCGCAAGTGCATAGAATCTCATGCCTGATTATTGTTGGCTTCCGTGATTTCTAGACTGCATCCCCCATTTTAAGAAAATGTTAATAATTTCAGATTTTTGTAAAAATCATCATTGATCACATTAAAAGGTTCCATGGAGAATATGAACAGTATATTCAAGACCTTTGAATTTACAGAAGAAGATGACCAGCCCAACCAAATTTAAAACTAAGAGACTTCGATTACCTTCGGTGATGTGGTAGGATCCTTATTCAAATTATATAATAATTATTTCATTAAATAAAGTAAAAAGATTTCAATTTTAACTTTTTCAATGGAAAAGGAATCATTTTTTGGTTTCCTCTTCTCCACCAAGAAGGTCATATGTACAAGAGGGATTGGGCTAGGGTTTGGATTTTTCACTAATAAGTCCACAGATTTTTTAGCTGATTTCAGGTCAATTAAGATAATTATGATGCCACTAGCCTCAATTGGCTTCCCAACCTCACAGATGAAGCCCTTGAGTCCTTGACTTGGGGTGTTGGACTAAAAGGGTATTCAAAATGCAAATTTCGAAGAATGATCTCTATCTTTTTAAAACATGAAATAGAGACAGAAATACTATTCCCAAATGTGGGTTAATATCTAATCACTTTTAATCAAATATTTCTTAACGTTTCTCAATAACCCTCTTCCTTTCTCTGTCTTTCATCATGGTTGGATTAGCCATGGATGCAGAAATATTTCATATGAACACTGATGAATTGCTATTATTTAAGGGATATAAAACTACCTAATGGAATTCTCCGAAATCAGCATCACAGCACCAAAAATAATCATGCAACAAGCGTGCGGATTAGCAGATTTTATAACCAACACTCTAAGATACGTCTAGTCTCAGCTTTTCTTTTTCTTTTTGTTTTTCCTTTTTGTTTTTTCTTTTTTTGCCCTTTTCGTCATTCGAGTGGTTTGAGTCAAACCCATAAGTTTCCCAGCTTAGCTGATCAAGTGATCGGCCACCTCCCTCTTTCTGGTTTTGGTGGTTGGGGATCTATCTTCATCACTGCCCGCATGGCATGCACCCCGTATCAAATTATCCTGATGACTGTCTTTTACTAGTTCCCATTAAGCTTTATCATCTGGATTCCACTACTCACTATATAATTAATTTGGTTAGCAACTTCCAATTTTTCTTTGTCAAGTTTATTTTATAAATGGCTGGAGGGTTGTGTGCATTGAACAAAATTGAGATTATGTTACTACATATTGTTGATGCGAGGTCAATGGGAGTCAGATCCTTCCTCTATTGTGCCACTGGAAGTCCTTGCCCAGCAATTGGCGGCTGGGCAAGCTATTTTCCAACACAAAGGATGTTTGGACAGGTTGTCTAGACAAGCCCTTCCGAAGTTTAAATTAGATAGAGGTGGGTTTGAACCTTTAAAAAGGAGAATGAATGGGCTAGCCCTTACTTGCGTACTTGGATTATGCTTGGGAGGGCCTTTTATAGTGCTTAGGAGGAAGTCACTGTAGTATTAAGTTGACACTTTAACTTTTACTGTAATGATGACTATTCTGTAAATGGTAGGGCAATCATTACAGTTTAGTGCGGCTAGCTGTTGCCGTCAAATGGTGTGTCATGATGCATTTGCCCGTCGTTTCAATTTGCTGGAGGTATGAGGCAGTGTGTGAAAATCTTCTAACATGGACATGAGGATTGGGGAAGGTCCCATCGGCCATACCTATGTCAGGAGAGAATGATTACATGTAGTAAAGGAGGATCCAAAGCTATTTGGAAAATGTTGCTAGCTTGGAGAGTTTAGTGCTGCTAGCTGCAAGCCTGTATGGCCCGGAAAGGAAGCTTTGGGTACTATGGTGCCCATTCGGATAGTATTGAGAGGAGCGCCACGTGGACCAACACGTGGATGGACATGTGGGGGAAGGTCCCCACACATATAATACTTTGCCTTTTTGTTTTTGGATGATGTTTTTTATGCTATAAAAGCACATGCTGCTTTCAGATGTGGCTGCTCTTTATTAAATTAAATGAAATTAGGTAGCAAATTTTCTTCTTTGCTTTTTGACAATTTTTTTGGGGACATTGAATATGCGTCCTTAATGTCATATGACTTGTATAGATCAAATGATGATTTGCACATAAAAATTAAGTTGGGTTAGTAATGTAAGGATTGTATTTGTGTTATTTCTTAGCTTAAAGTTGCACAAAGTCCACTAGCTTTCCGACTTTGCTACCGGCTCCCACTCACCTGTACTGGTATTTTGTGCCTTCTTGCATGGCATGTGATGTAGTGGAAAATTTTGATAGATCAGAATAGGCTCCAATGTCTAGTGCCTACCTATAATTAATCCACTATGTGATATATGATTGATTTAATGTGCACTTTTCAGTATAAAATTATGATTTTGGACCAAAAAATCTGCCCCCAACTTCCTTACTATGACTTATCTCCAATGTGAAAGCATCTGGTCCATAAAGAGACTCAGAATATCCCTTTGAAGCCTAGTTTTTCTCCATATAATGAAGATTCATGTCAACTTAAGGCTGTAAAGTTCAATCACCATTGACACCATCTTCCTTTCTAGAGGCATACCTCATCCTGCCACTCAGAGCAATTGTAATATAATCCATGTGGTGACTGAAAATTTTCAACATTAAGGAAAATGTGGGATTCTACCAAACTCACCCAAAAGGGACATCTCTAGTGGCTCTGCCACGCTTGATAGAAACTGATCAAAAGTGCTCGTTGCATTATCCTTTGCAGGCTTGCTCATTTCTATATAAATTGCTTTTGCTCACACTGATTATCATCAAACTGGTTAGCAGTTACATGGTCTTATTCACTTTCTAGATATGGAAATCATCTCATACAGACTTTATACTGTTCCCCTGTTCTGCCTCTTGTTCCTGGGTCATTTTGTCTCGGGTCAGCTTGATTTCAATTTCTATGACTACTCTTGTCCTAACCTGACAGGGATTGTTCGAAATGGTGTTGCATCAGCTGTTGCGAAGGAGACTAGGATGGCTGCCTCTCTTTTGCGCTTACACTTCCATGATTGTTTTGTCAATGTAATATAGTGTGTTACGTTGCTTCTTATTGCTTTGATTTAGTGTCTCCATTAGCAAAGTGTTGAACATACTTCCCATAACACTTGACCCCCTACCCCCCAACAAAATGGAAATAAAAAAACAGTAAGGTGCTTTGCATTGTAGGAAACAGTAGTAATTGTAGGTTCATATAATTAATCGGGATGGACATGATATTAGCTAGAAATTTTAGTATTCAAAACTTCTCATGTATAGAAACTGACCTTGAATATTTTTTTTTCTCCATTTGGTACATAGGGTTGTGATGCGTCCATATTACTGGATGAATCCAGTGCATTTAAGGGGGAGAAAAATGCATTACCTAATCGAAATTCAGCTAGAGGTTTTGAGGTCATTGATGCAATCAAGGCTGATGTGGAGAAAGCTTGCCCATCCACTGTTTCTTGTGCTGATATACTGACTCTTGCAGTTAGAGAGGCTATTTATCTTGTAAGGAACTCCGCCATGTTGCATTTCTATTTAAAGCTTGTAACTACCGCATACTGCCGTTTCTCTTACTCTTCTTGTGTTTCTAGTAATATTTTTTGTGTACTCTTTCTCAGGTTGGAGGGCCTTTTTGGCCTGTACCCATGGGTCGTCGAGATGGCCTAACAGCTAATGAGACTGCGGCCAATGAGCAGCTCCCAACTCCTATTGAGCCCTTAGAAAATATCACTGCAAAATTTACTTCCAAGGGTCTTACACTGAACGATGTGGTTGTGCTCTCAGGTTTGCTACCTACAAACCATGTTCATTTCTGTTTGAACTTCTGTCTGAAGGATGAGAAATGAACTACTCTGGATATATTCATCATCTTTTTCTTCTTCTGCACACACAGATATATATATATATATATGTCTGAAGGATGAGAAGTGAACTTCTCTGATATATTCATCATCTTTTTCTTCTTCTGCACACACACACATATATAGGAAGTTGGTGCCACCTGCTTTTTTTTTAGGAAGAAATTGGACATTAATCTCAATTATGTTGCATAATGAACTCTCTTCGCATCAAATAAATTTCATGACACAGTAGGTTAATAAGGAGTTGATTTCAAAAGAACTTTATCCATGCATTTTTCTATTTGTTCCATACAGGCGCACACACTATTGGCTTTGCTCAATGCTTCACATTCAAATCAAGGCTGTTCAACTTCGATAACACTGGTAATCCTGATCCAAACCTAGATGCATCACTCCTGCAGAGCTTGCAGCAAATTTGCCCAAATCAAGCTGATTCCAACACCAACTTGGCTCCTTTAGATTCAGTTACTACCAACAAGTTTGATAATGTCTACTATAGGAACCTTGTGAACAACTCTGGACTTCTTCAGTCAGACCAAGCTCTTATGGGGGACAACAGAACTGCTCCCATGGTTATGTTGTACAACAGGCTTCCCTATCTTTTTGCCACGGCTTTCAGATCATCAATAGTGAAGATGGGCTGCATTGGTGTACTTACTGGACATGATGGAGAGATAAGAAAAAACTGTAGAGTGGTGAACTAGATATATACCTACGCATGTAATATGAAAGAAATGGCATCCAAGGCTTAATTTGAGAATGGAATGCAGATCTGTAACATATTACCAGTGGCTTGAATCTAATCCATGAATAAGAAAGTGTGAGAAATGAAACCTTGTAGCTTCTCAAGGTTAAGTCCTATGCTTGGCTTTATATAAAATCAAAAACAAATATGGAGTTTGGGGATTGGACTATTGACAAACACACGTCACAGTCCTATAATGAGCTGATTGATAAATCTTAGCTGTTGTCTGATGATTGTTGTGATTCTACATGTTGGAAAGCATGAATTCAATTTCTATGCTAGAAAGGGAAGTTAGAGGATGGTTTGAATAATGTTGCCATTAAGATGTGGGTATTTCTATGGAGGTTGATGTGTCCATATTTTTCTTCTCAATAGCCAATTAAGTTAAAATGATGCACATGGAGAAATACTTCATAAACTTATCAGTTGGAACACTAAACGGCTTCACTGACACTTACAAAGGCACAAGCCAGAGCTTTTCAGTGCACCCATTCTACTTAAATGGCATTGCGCTCTATTGGTCACAGAGGACAGTTGCTCTATAAGCCAAAGAAACCATTTCCATTAGGAGATGGTCGGAATGACGATTTTTTTTTTTGGAAATAAACCAGAGGACTTCAGGACTTCCAACTTAACCCACTAATTTATCATACTCCAAACCAACTGTATTTTCTTTATTGATTTATAAGGTAACGTTGATAAATCCTTAACGAACGGTGCTATTTGCTGGATATTTTTTAATATTTATTTTATTCTAAGTTATTTTTATCATATATAATCAATATATGTGATATTAAGTGGTTAAATCCAATACATTTATTTGTTGATACTATACAAAATAGAGCATAGATTTTTGTTTATGCTATTGCTAGATTTTTTAGCTTCTACAAACAGGGACAAAGGAATGTTTCTAGTTCTTTTAGATGGGTACAATCATCAAAATCAGTTCTAAGTTCCGAGCAGGAGTACACAAGAGCTTAATTTATTTTCTTCAGCTAACAGGGTTTGTTTGTAATGCAGTTTTTGTTGAAGGGCAGAAGGCTAACGGATCCCTTGAGAGAAAGAAATTACAAGGAGCTCAAGCTCGAACCAATTTTGTACCAAATGCTTCCATTTTTTGTCAGGCTTGTGTTTAGCTTTTCTTTGCTGGCTGAAACTAGATTGGTATGAATCAGCCCATCTGAAATCATCCAAACAAACTTGTTATTTTCAGTAAAAGAAAGCTTTTTATTTGTTTCAAAATTGATGGTTTCTTCTTCTTCTTCTTCTTCTCGCCCAATCTGTTATTACTTTTTGATCTTTTAGACTGTCGTGGTGGGTTCCTGCGAGTAGACTCAGCTATCACTCTAGCTCGAGCCGGGGAGAAAGCAGTCTGTTTGTTGTTGACTTTTTGTGTTTCAGCCATGATCATCAGATTTTGTTCTTCCTCCTCTGCTATTATATCTCCATCTCTGGTTATATTTTCCTCTCCCATTCCCCTCCTTAATCTGTTGTGTGAATGCAGTTCGTTCAATCTTCTCAATGCTGAGTTTCGCCTTGCCTCGGCAACAAGCTTCTGCTCCATGGACACTGAAACTCGCCAATCCGCAAGAGATTTTTCTTCTTTAGCCCTTCTTGTTAACGCTTGATACTCTTCGTGAATGAGTTGTATTTTGGTATCATCCATTTCTGAACGCTTGATGTGATGAAGTGCTTCAGCTGCCGATGCACCAAAAGCTTCAGTTTCTATTCGTATGGCTCGAAGTGTGAGCTGCAATGTCCGAAGGCGCTGCCTCTTCAGCCGCAGGACTTGTTTGAGTTTTGATCTTGCTCGCCGCTCTTCATCTGTTTCCAGCTTGAGGCTTTCCATCTCTTCTCGTGTTTGATCCAAGGCCAGATTTATCTCAGTGGTCTTCATTTTGGCCTTGACTTCTTCTTCCTTTCTCAGTTTGATGCTCATTTTAAGGCTCTCAAACTGTGATTGGAGATCAGAGATGACAATATTAGACATTGAAGATCGGTTCTTAGCACTTTCAAGGCCTGATTTTAGTTTTTCAAGCTCGTCAATCAGTGGTTTGGAGTCTAGCCATGATTGTGTTGCTCTGTCTTTAGATCTCTCGAGTTCTTCCTTGGTCTTGGTTAATTCTGCCCTCTTGGCCTCCAATTCATGGCTACTACTCCCCGATTCTCTTGCCCGGTACAAATAGCTCTCCCTTTTTGCTTCAGCGTGTGACTCCATTTGCATGTTTTCTGCCAAGTTCTGTAAAAGCTTTAGTGTAGTCTGAACTTGGAAACCTATCGATTTACTTTCTCTAATGTATTGTTGCTTCTGTTTTATTTTAATGGGTAATGTCCCTTGTTGGGCGGATGTTCCGAAAAATGTTAGGTAGAAAAAATAAAGATAGAATAGAAAGTTATTTCAAATTATCAAGTGTCCCTTATTTATATCGGGTGAGTTTGTGAAGGGTTGTCGTACCTGTTGGTTTGGCATGCAAGTGATACGGCAGGGCTCTGATGGATCATGGACTGAGGATTTGAAATTAGGTTGTTTGAGATGTTCGCCCTGAATGGGTTGATGAATGACAGCGTTCCAACTCTCTGCTTGTTACTGGTTCGCTATCCCCATGGGATTGTTTCTGTGAAAAAAGAAGAAAAAAAATTAGATTCCTTATTGTATCTAATTTAGTTTATTATATATATGATATCACCGATGCAGACATCTAATAGTAGAGCATTCTTGGCTACGTTAATCTTTGCCTAATAAGACTAAGTACTTAGCATTTGTAGCTAAGAATTTCAGAACGTGGTAAAATTTCCTCCATAATCTTTGCCTATTAATGTCAAAAGTTGGCATGACAATGTTTGTTAATGACTGTTTGCAAGTGAGATCGCCTAGTACATAGTTTATTTGTCATGATCTCAGGTACTTCCAAACATCCATCAAGATGAAAAGCTCCATAGTTGTGAGCACTTCATAAATTTTACATGGTATGCATGTAATTCATCCTTTCCAATATAGATGTTTTGAATTCCCATGAAAGATTCATCTTTTCTGAGGGAAGATCTTGGAGCAGTACTGTAACTAGAAATTGCTAATGTCCTTAGCTGCATCTATGGGCGGTTGTCCTTGTCGTGAGCTGTAAGCATGATGACCACCACAACCTAACTGTGCTTGTTCCTGCTATTGTGTCAAAATAATCTGCAATTCTTGCATTGGCCCCATCAAGGTCCTAGGAATCATAGATGAACAAAATAAGAAATAAGGTCAATTAATAATGAACACAACAATAGAGAGGAAGAAAAGGTGATACAACACCTGAAGATTGGATTCAAGAAAGGCTAGGATGGTGGCAGGAAGAATGCCCCTAATGCCACCTACCCTTTTTCAGAATTGGTAGCCATTTGGATTCAAAGAGTCCCGGCAAATTAATTTCAATTAGAAGAGCTGTCTTTATCTGTGTCACATGTCCTAGAGGTTCAACTCTGAAGTATTTAAAACAACTTGAGGAGGCAGCACATGGGCGACGCCCTATTAGTTACCCTTTCATTAAGTTATATCTGTGTATACATATATATATATATGCTCCTTTTAACCCAGAGGCACACCTTTGTTGATTTGGTCAGCTCCCCTGTTCTGTTCATTGAATGGCATTTTCCTATTTTTCTGGAAACTATGACTTGATGATTCAAAGTCATGTTGTACCCGGTGAATATGTAGGAATGCAAGCAAGGGCCTAAGTCGAGCCCCATTTCTTGATGTTATAGTGAACTTGGCCATGGATGATGACCATAGTGATAACCCAACTTGATTCTCACGTAGACAGATGGGCTTGGTTGGTTGCTGAAGTGGCGACATAACAGAGTTGACCCATTGAAGTCCTTATGGTTGGCCAATGGCTTGTGCGAATACCAAATTAATCCCAAATGTTCAGTCAAACTTCCATCAGCAGCCGCGGACTCACTTTAATGCCTGGAAGATTTCATGCCAAGACCATTTAACTATGGTTAGTGTGAGCGAGTTGATGAATTTGGTTTAACCGTGATTAGGACATAAATAATCATGACAATCATTGAACTCAAGAATAAAACCGAAACAGGTTAAAAATTGCCCAATCAACTTGGGTAGGCGGCATTGGTTGTTTGATTGATTAATAAAGCTTCATTCTATGCCATTCCCACTGCCATTCCAAAGCAGCCAGCTATGGCGTGCAATGGACAAAAAGGAAAGAGCCCTATCCATCACACTAAACTTAAAAATTAACTACAAGTTCTGCCTTTTTCATTCTTCCAGTACTTTTCCAAAGAATTAATATTGGAACAAACATTTTGAGAGATCAATACTAAAGCCCTTCTAGGAACACTTTTGAAAGTTTCACATGGCTTGCCGAAGCTTCCTCTGTTGAGAGAGCAGCATGGCGAATTGGGTAAGAGCTCCTCTATTGGTACCCTCTCCCACAAGTTCCTCATACTTGCCCGTCTCCAAATTCACCCTTGACACCGGTTTCTCTAGTAGCTCCTTTCCAATCTGCTCTAGCCTTTCCAGATTCTCAACGGTCGCAATATCCACAGATGATGCGTCACCGGTCAACGTATCATCCTGTGCATCCACCTCCCATATATTAGAGAAAACGCTCCATGGTGGTGAAATAAATTGAATGAGAAAAAGTATAGACCCTGTTACCTGAATACGGAGGTAGTTTTTCTGGCAGCGCCGGGATTGGAACAGCGTGGAAACATGAATATCAACCATATCAGAGCTTGCATGGCCATAAATATCTAACAATGGTGTGGCGCCATTGTCAAGTAGCCATTCAAGTGGACCCCAGCTAGAAGCTGTGGCTGCATTATACTTCTCTTCCAGCTTGGGTGCTCCGGTGCCCAATGATAAGACCAGCATCCTCTTGGCGTCCATCGGGTTTATCTCCCCAGACTGAGAGTTGTGCATTAAGATGATCTCTTTGGAAACGTGGCTAATGGCCATCAGTGTCTGTGGAGTGACTAAATATGGTTCTATTTATTTCCAACAGATAATACAGATGGTGTGATCCAATTTGCAAATGATGCACCACAGAAAATGCTTAGTTCTTTTTAAAAAAACTTACAGGATTATTAGCTGCAACCCCACCATCAATGAGATCAAAACTGCGAGTCTTTCCACTGGCATCCCTCGTCTCGAAGTAATGTGCTGGGAGATAGGTGGGAGCAGCAGAGGTACCGATGCAGATATCTGATAATCGGGCATTTTTGGCTACGTTTTTCCTTGCCTGCACAAATTCAAAATTGATTAAAATAATGGAGAACCTAGCATTTGAGTTCAAGAATCGGAAGATTTAGTAAATTTTTCTGGATAATCGCTAGAATCATACATCCTTGGTTGAGAAGATTATTGGCTGAAGGAGCTTGATGTCGAAAGTTGGTATGACAACATTTGTTAAGGTCTGCTTGAGGGTAAGGTCACCCAGTAACTCATCTGTCAATGACCTTAGATACTTTCCATCGTACTTTGGCCCTGTTGCACCGGACACACTTGTGTTTGGGTTCGTGCCGATACCATAGGAAAATCCATTAATTTTGGGTACTCAACGATGGAAAGCATATGAACTTGTATCACCAACTCTTTTTAGTACAAACAAGAGGTTATTTTGATGAAGTCCCATGAAAGATTCACCTGTTCTGAGGAAAGATTTTGGGGCAGTGCTCTAAGTAGAAGTTATTGATGTCTTTTGCTGCATAGATCGGGCGATTGTCCTTGTTGGGAGCTGTAAGCATGCTGGTCACCAGCCCACCTGTGCTTGTTCCTGCAATTATGTCGAAATAATCTGCAATTCTTGCATTGGCACCATCCAGTTCCTAACAGTCACAGGTGAACAAAATAAGAAATAAATGCCAGCAAGGAAGCGAACAAAAGAGAAGAAGAAAAAGGCTACATATGGTTGACGGAGTACCTGAAGCTTGGATTCAAGAAAGGCGAGAAGGGTTCCAGGAATAATACCCCTAATGCCACCTCCATCTATGCTCAACACCGTCGCCATCCTTCCTTGTGTGCAGCTGCTAACCATTTTGATTCAAATTCCAAAGAGTCACTACAAAATGAAGTGTCGCCTTGCAAGTTAAGTTCAATCAAGAGGGCTGTGGTTTCTGTATTGATTGCCAAGAGGTTCAACTCAGGTAATTATACCAAGAATTTCAGATGGCAGCACGTGATGCATTTGCTGTTACGTATACCGGATATATTTGTGTACATTTATATATTTGTTAATCATAGGCACACCTTAGTTGATCTGGCCGAATCCCACTTCTGATCTCCATTGAATGCATGCCATAGTTTCTTGAGAGTTGGTCTGCGGCTGCTTTATTATAAACTATCATTTTTTATGCTCATCCACATGTCTCCAATCGTTCATGCACCCTGTTACGTAATATATGGATATTCACACACCCTGACAAACACAATCATTCCAAATTCTAACTAACCTCCCCATCAACTTGCATAAACAACATTTGGTGCCATCATTCTTAATCATGTTTCATAGATATCGGAGCTATTTTCTAGTGCCACTTTTGTTCTTTCTGTTAAAAGAATTTAAGTACAACTCTCATTTGAATCATAAAAGAGGGAAGATTTTATCCGAATGAGGCCACAAGAAGTAACCAGCCATTAAAACCGGCACATTTGTCACGAGGATGTTATGTCATAGGTTAGGTGGGGACTCTGAGGAATGTTAAAATTTTTCTCATCGATTAGCCGCCCGCAGCTTGAGTCTATCCATCTTTCTACAAACCTAATTTTTTGGAAGGTTCAAAGTCCAGCGCCCACGGGTCAATTTTTTACCATTTCATTGAGCAGACGACAGCTAGCCAGGCTAGGGTTATTTGGTTGATCATTGTTCTGGCCTTGACTTCCTCACCATTTTTATCTTTCATTCATTTTTTTTTCCCCCTTCTTTTCCCTTTTTTTTTTTTCCTCCCTTTCTGATTCTGGCACTTTGAAGCTCGTCGTTTAGTGGGGTCTCGAGCCCAACCATGGTACCTTTTATAAGCCCACTGCACTCTCTAGTAGGCATTTGATATTTATACAATTTCATTAAAAAAAATTATTTTGAAAAAAGGAAGTTGTAAAAATATTTTATGACTTATAAAAATTGAAGTTATCTTTCTTAAAAAAGAATTTTATCAATAAATTTTAAATTTTAAACCGATATTGTCTTTTAAAAAAGATGACTTTTTATTGATTCTTTAAAAAATATAATAAATTTGAAAATAATTTTCAAATTATTATATTTTTTTAAAATAAAGCCCTTTAGTTTTTGTGTTTTTTTTTTTTTTTTTAGCTTTTTTTTGTCAAAAACCCCTCTATAGTCCCTTTTGCCTTTTTATTTTACAAAAAAATTATTTGCTTGAAAAACTTTCTTTCTTTTGAACCTTGGATCGATGTTCACATAGTACTTAATTTGACCCAGAATATGGATAAGTGAGCATGCAGTAATATGAATCTAGAAATGCGTTCGAAGGTGTTCAAATCAACTTAGAACAAGGAGGCCATATTGGTTGTTCAAATGATTAATAAAGCAGCAGTCCCATGGACATCAATCCATGTGAATGCTTCACCACTTTGTGATGAGGATGCTTGCTGATGAGCATATGCCTCAAGCCAAGCCATTGACAAACAAGAAAGTGAGAATTCTTCAACAGTCCCCGGGCCATGGTAATGGATGGATCATAAGAACGCGAACAAATTCCATATTCCAAAGGAGAAGGAAGTTATAATTAATTAATTGCTAACTTTATTCCTTCTTCTTGGTAAGGAGCGAATATTATATATCAGTGAAAAGCAAATCCCTCGGTACAACTTTTACCTAGTCACTTGCCTGAACTTCCTTTCTTCAGAGAGCAGCTTGGCGAATTGAGTGAGCGCTTCCTGGTTGGTTCCCTCTCCCTCGAGTTGCTCATGCCTGCCAGTCTCTAAGTTCACCCTTGACAACGGTTTTGCTAGCAGCTCCTTCCCAATCTCTTCAAGCCTTTGTAGATTTTCAGTGGTTGCAACATCTACAGATGATTCTTCACCTGTCAATGTGTCATCCTGTTTATCCATCTCCATGATATTAGAACCACTGGATGGTTGGTAACGGAAATAATTTAGAAGAGATGAGTGAAAAATTATTCCTTGGTACATACCTGAATGCGGAGGTAGTTTTTCTCACAGCCGAGTGACTGGAAGACGGTGGAAACATGAATATCAACCATATCAGAGCTTGCATGGCTGAAAATGTCTAGCAAAGGTGTGCCGCCATTGTTATATGTCCATCTGTGTAAGCCCCATCTGGAAGCTTCGGCTGCACTGTACTTCTCTTCTTGCTTGGGTGCACCGGTTCCCAAAGATAAAACTAACATGCTCTTGCTGTCCATTGGTTTCATCTCAATGAACTGGGTGTTATCCATCAAGATCTCTTTGGAAATGTGGCTCATGGCCACTAGTGTCTGTGGAGTTAGTAAGATTTGTCCTTTGTTATCTTTTCACCAACAGATAAGTTTGCAAATACCGATCATTAAACATCCAAAATGATCACGATTTTTGTCCAATAAGCTACTTACTGGATTATTAGCTGCAACCCCACCGTCAATGAGATTAAAACTGCGAGTCTTTCCATTGGCCTCTTTTGTCTCAAAGTAATGTGCTGGGAGATAAGTGGGAGCTGCGGAGGTACTGATGCAGATATCTGATAGTCTAGCATTCTTGGCAACATTCACCTTTGCCTGTACAGATGTTTAGAAGGAATCTTAGCATTTCGTGGCTAAGAATGAAGAATTTGGTAAATGTTTCTGCCGGGTTATTACTAGTACCATACCTCATCGGTTGAAAAGATTACTGGCTGAAGGAGCTTGATGTCAAAAGTTGGTATGACAACATTTGTTAGGGTCTGCTTGAGGTAAACTTTATCTAGTAGATTAACTGCCAACGACTGCAAGTACTTCCCATTGTACTTTGGCCCCCTGACTGCGTCAATCAAACTACCAAACCGACTGATGGTTGACTTCCCGAAGCCTATGCGCCTGCATTTTGAGAGACGCATCAATCAAACCACAATTTCTTCAGTTTTGTCTACCCAAAGAGACGGACGTCCTTTACCCATCCTTGCAGATCAAACAAGAACATGACCTCAAAAGTGAAAAGCCATGTATGAGTGAATGCTATACCTGTTCTGAGGGAAGATCTCGGGGCAGTGGTCTAAGTAGAAGCTGTTGATGTCCTTTGCTGCAAACATAGGGCGATTATCCTTGTTGGGAGCTGTAAGCATGGAGGTCACCAGCCCACCAGTGCTTGTTCCTGCCATCACGTCAAAGTAATCTGCAATTCTTGCATCGTCACCATCAAGTTCCTGGGAAGCAAATGTCAATAGTTAAAACGACAAAAACTAAGAAAAATAAAGATCGCATCCCCTCCATGTTAAACCATTTGTCAAGAGTACCTGAAGCTTGGATTCAAGAAAGGCAAGAAGGGTGCCAGGAATAATACCCCTAACGCCCCCTCCATCTATGCTCAACACCGTTACCATCCTTCCTTTTCCCAAACTCGTAGCCATTTTGATCTAGAAAAAGGAAGATTAATTTCAAATAAGACAGCTACCTTTAATGATATTAAAGCCACAATTAGAGGTTCAATTTGGCTGTTTATATCGCTTGCATATCAGCACTTCATGTTCTTACTCCTCCACATGACTCATAATCAATGGTGTCATGCTATACCCCACATACAAATGCTGGGAATCATATTCTATCTCTGTATTCTCAAATTAATTAAGCTTCGTGCACGAATATATTTCTTTTTCTGGTTGCTTCTCAGTGATCTTCTTCCGCACATATTTACTAGAATATGGCTTTGCTGTTACTTCCCACATGCTAGGCCCCAAAATTCCTCCTCTCTTCTCCACGTGTTGTGCAAGTAGACTAATACCAAACTATCCATGGGTTGGTTTTTTTTTTTTTTTACTTTTGGTGAGATTTTGTAATTACATGAAAATTACATATGATACCAATATTAATTATTTCATTATTAAAGGGTACTAATGGTTCTGGGAACCTCCTCAAATATTATCTTAACCCATGAGAAGATCCGTACGTGTTCATCAATAGTTTTATCCCATAAAAGTACTCAAATATCATTTGATGAATTTTAGTTGTATTTTTATTATGATGGACAATTTTTTTGGACAAACATCTATTTTGAGAAATTAATGCTCATCATAAAGGTCAAAAGATATATTCTTGATTTTAAAATTTTTATTTTTAATTACTTAATTCTTTAATTTAATATATTCCTTATGTTTTTTTTTTTTTTTTTTTTAGAGTATTTGCTACTTTCCTTTTCAAACATTATACTTTTAAACTTATTTAGTTTAGTGTCAAATACTAATTTTTCTATATTTTTTATACAAAAAGAAATTATTTAAAAATTTGAGAAAAAATCTCTTAAGAACAAACATCATCTATTTTAAGGGAGTAATATTTATTTTAAAGGCATAAAAATCTCTTTCTTAATTTTTAAAACTTGGTTTTTAATTACTTAATTTTTTTATTTCATTTTTTATTTTTTTCAAATATTTTTTATACTTGTATTAATTTCCCTATTTTAAACTTATTTGATCCACTCTTGTTGTAGAAAGAAAAGGGTAAAGGGAGTAATATTCATGGTAAAGGTACAAAAAATTAGTATTTAATTACTTAATTTTTTATTATATATATATAACATATTATTTTTTCCATTTAAAAAAGTCAAATATTTTGATTTTATTTTTTATTAAGTTAAAAATTTAGAATAAATTGTAAAAAAAAAAATAGAAAAAAATAATTTAAAATTTAAAAGTAAATTGCTTTAAAAAAAAAACTAAAAAACTAAGTAAATTACTTTCAGAAAAAAGGTAAAAAAAATAAACACCCTCTTAATTGATATATATATATATAATGACGTTAATGCCACCGTGCCAAAGCAACTCAAGCATTTTAAATTATTGCAAAAATTGGAATTCATATTATATAAGTCATGAAAAAATATAAAAATAAATAATTTAAAGTCAATAAATAATTTTTTTTTAACAAAAGGTTAAAAAAAACAATATATATACTCAGACGTTTTAAATTATTGCAAAAATTGGAGCTCATATTTTATTAAATTAATTAATAAAATGATAGTAAAAGAAGTCATAGGTTTAAAAAAAAAAAAAAAAAATTCATACAAATTTCTGAACGGCTGATTCACCTGCTTTCACTCCTTCACTTTCTCCTTCAAACAAGGGACCAATTGCAACCACTTATTCAACCTCGCAAAAAAAACACAAACTATCCCAAAAGTTCATGAATTTTCAAAGAATAACAAAAATGGAGACTTCCATGATCACATATATTTTTCTCCGTGGTTGAGCAGGAGAAAGAAAGAGATCAGAGTGTAGAAGAAGAATGGAGAAGGCAAATGTCAACTTCAAAGATTTGATGCCCACAAAGCTACAGCCATGTAAACATTTAGTGGCGAATGCGACAGGTGGGGCATCATATATCTTGGGTTTCCTCCTTGTAGTCTTTCTATCCAATATTGTCCATGCCCTTCTAAGAACTTTTCAACAGCCAAGGATGGTTGCTGAAACTCTTGTAAGTTTCCCTCTTTCCAAACAAGAAATTTTTTACATGTATCCCTCAATGGTTCTAGGTATTCAGTGCTGTTTCATTTCCATGCATGGGTTGTTTGAATTCATTCAATTCATTGCCATCATCTGCAGATGTACAAAACTACTCTTTTTTCTTCTTTTTTTTCTTACTTAATGCTCTTTCCCAATTGCATTTATTATATATCGACTAATGAATTACATATCTACATCATCAAATTCATTTAATGAGTCTTGTATGTGAACGCATTGCACAAATCATTATCCTTGCTTTGTAAAAAATCTCTGTTAACGGTGCTGTGCTGTTCTGTAGTGGGTGTGATTCATATCCTATTACTGGAAAGGACTTATTGTGATTTCGTTTCTTATATGGAAAATGTTTGCAGGTAGGGATAATTGCGGGCAACATCGTGATTCCCCAGGAAGAACTCTTTGCAAACGTACAACAAACCTTGGATAATATCAAGGACTTTGGTATGATTTGCCATATGTTTGCGTTGGGTCTAGAAATGGATCCCTGCATACTCTTTCAACGGCCAACTCGAGAGGCTATGGTGGCCTATTCTGGAATGCTCTCTACATTTATACTAGCATGCTTTTTGACTCCATTTTTTCATTATTCGGAGGTCCCAAGCTATAAATTCACCTTCTCCCTCTCCGTTACCCTCACTGGCACTGCCTCTCCCCTGCTAACCCGCATAATCACTGACCTCAAGATTGGGAAATCAGATATAGGACGACTTGTAGTTGCAGCTGGAATACACTCTGATTTGGTATCAACTCTTCTCATCTCCATTGGGTTTGTTATCCTTTCAGCCGAAAAAAATCTCAGTGTCAGGGATTGGAAGAGTATCTTGATGATAACTTCTATCTTGATACCTCAAGCACTGGTCACCGCCATGATATCTCCAATTTTCATGGGCTGGGTCAATCATGAAAACCCGGAAGGAAAACGTCTGAAAGGCTCCCACATGGTGCTCTCGGTAGCTTTTGTGGTCATAAGCTGCAGCTGTTCGGCTTTGGCAGGGTACAGTCCCGTGATGAGCGCCTTCATATCAGGAATTGCTTTGCCTAGGGAGGGCAGACTCTCAAAGATAATGATCAGCAAAGTTAACTACTTCTTGAACAACATCTTCTATCCAATTTTTTTTGTTTGGGTGGGCTTGATGGTCATTTTTCCCAAGTTCCATCCTGGCAGCCCCTGGACATGGGCAAGAATGATTTTCATTTTTGTGATTGCAACATTGGGAAAAGTTGTTGGAACCTTCCTGTCAGGCTTGATGTTTGGATTTAATCACCCGGAATCGGTTGCACTTGGTTTACTTCTTAATGTCAAGGGCCATTTTCATATGTACTTGGCCCTTTCCGCTGTACAGGTAAGCCTCTATTCCCTCATCCTTCAACTGTCATGGTTGATATTCCTACCAAATCATGAAACTTGGAGACAACTAGTCTGGCTTTTACTGAGAACTTTGGCAATGGAGTTGACAGTTGTACTATAATTGGTCACCATGGGCTAGGTTTTTGAACTTGCATTCATTCTAAGTTCCCAGAAACTAGAACCCCACAAACATAATCCATGCATGGGGCATGTCTATATGTACGGATAAGAGAGAGGAGCAAGACTTGATATTTGTAGCACTTATACTTTAATCTCTGAGCAGCATCAGCGACTATATATAAAAGCCATTTTTTATTTTACCATCCAAATCTTACTGCTTTGTTTTCTTAAACCAAATTCAGAATGAAATCACCACTAATTCAGCCGGCATTGGGTTGACACTTGCAAGTTTCTGCACTGTGGTCTACGCCCCATCAGTGGTGGCCTACATCATTGGACGTGCAAGGAGGAAACGCTCACCAAATCAGCGGATGGCACTTCAATGGCTCGACCCCATAAACGAGCTTCGAATCCTGCTATGCGTCCATGGCCCTCAACAATTACCTTCTGCCATCAACTTCATTGAGATATCTCGGGGGAGAGATGATCCTGGGATCATGGTCTATGTGACTGATATGATCGAGCTCACTGAACAAATAGAGTCCACACTTGTACGCAATGAAGGAATGGAAATGGCGACTGTGACCGACAAGGTAGTGGTAGAGATGAGAGACCAAATCACTAGTGCAATCAAAACTTATGAAGAGGAGCATAGAGAAAGTGGTGTAACCCTCCGGCGAATGTTAGCTCTCTCAGCATTCAGTGTCATGCACCAAGATATTTGCATGTTGGCAGAGAACTTGCTCGTTTCTCTCGTTGTACTGCCATTCCACAAGTACCAGGCATCAGATGGGAACATGATTGAAGCCCAGTCCAAGCTCCGGTACGTGAACAGAAAGGTATGTACACAAATATTTGATACAGAAGTCAGAAGTTGGGGAAGCTAGGCTTCAAATTATACTCAAAACTTTTCCACACTGGGACTGTTTGATATATTAAAAGTAAATCCGAATTCCTAATTTGTGATGATGATCATTTTGGTGCCTAACAGGTGCTTCAGTATGCTCCTTGCTCCGTGGGGATACTGGTGGATCGGGGTTTTGGAGTGACCAACAAAATATCAAGATCATCTATATTTCTAAATGCAGCAGTTATTTTCATTGGTGGCAAAGACGATAGGGAAGCGCTTGCCTATGCCAGCCATGTGGCCCTGCACCCCGGAGTGAAACTCACAGTCATTAGATTCCTATTGGATACCAATGCGATTGCCAAATCCACAAGGCTCGGCACCTGCAAGATTAGCCGTCGTGAGCAAGAAGAGGAGATGAAGCTTGATGATGAGTTCTTCGCTGACTTCTATGAGAGACATGTTGGAGGGCACGTTGCTTACATGGAGAAGTATCTTGCAAATTCAGCTGAGACCATGTCATCTCTGCAGTCATTAGAAGGGAAATATGGACTCATCATCGTTGGCCGAGGGGAGAGGGTGAATTCAGCATTGACAGCTGGGATGAATGATTGGGAGCAGTGCCCAGAATTAGGTCCCATTGGTGATCTTCTTTCGGGGTCTAGTTCAGTAGTTTCCGCCTCCATTTTGATCATCCAGCAACACCGTCCTAAAGGAGAAATAGCTGGCCTCACCGAAGAATTTTCGGTTATGTAAATGTAAATCCTAGCTAGCTAGTAAGATAGCTTAAAAACTTCAGGATCCGATTACAGCTAGATAATTCGATAATTTCCAAAATAATACTTGTAGAATGGAAAAACATAGAAGAAAACTAGTTGACAGTGACAAAAGAATATACCAAAAAAAAAAAAAAAATATTACAAAAGCAATTTATGTTGTCTAGGCATATGCATTTCCCAGGATGATTTTGCTTTTGCTTTCATCTAGTTTCAGGTAAGTTTTGTTTAACATCTTTCTCCATATTTGGGATATGAAAAGCTCGTTTGATCAGTATGATTTAGAAATAGTTTTCTTTTTTAAAAATAGTCATTTTTTTTTTTTAAAAAAAAATTATAGTATTGTCTAGTTGTTGTTCTCCTAAAATAAATTTTAAAACAAAGCAACGGGAGAGTAAAACAAAGCAACGGGAGAGAATAATTTTAAAGAATAAATAGAAATTGTTAAATTATAGTACTATTTACTTATTATTCTCTTAAAATAATTTTTCAAAAAAAATTAATAGAGAAAATAGTTTTACAGAATGAGTAGACATTGTTTTCATTTATTTAAAAAAAAATTAAAAGAGAATATAAAGAAACTAAAAACATTTAAAAAGAAATTGCAAAATGCAATTTGATAAAGTAGAACATGATATTTTTGTTCTTCGATTTTCTCTATTGAGTACCTAGAATATTTATATATGATTTCTCTTTAAATTACATTTTTTTTTTTTTAATTTTCTTTAACTTCTTTTACTTTTCCCATTGAAATCAAGTTCTATTTGATGCATGTTGATTTGTTAATTATTAAAAATGATTTGAAACTCAAAAAATCAATCTAATTATTGCTAAAATACCATGAAACTCAAGAACCGATTAAATAATACAAAAGTTGATGATGAAAAACTTTGCTAATTTCTCATTTGCACATAATCATAAATTTTCAAATTTTTTTCACTTGAGAAATAGATGATAAATGGACTAAACCTTAATGTAGTGGATTCATTGATGAGTACTTAAACAATTTTTAAAATAATTTGAAGTTTAATAAAAAAAAATTATGAAAAATATGGATCAAAAGGGACTATTGTCTCATGGACTCATTATTTTATAACTCTTCTCATAAAGCAAATAGATTCAAAAGTAAGTGATAGCTAACGGGTAAAATTTGTTTCTCCTCTATACATAACTACAATTTAAATAAAATAAAAGATAAAAAATAAAAATAAAAAATCTAACTAAACAAACCAACCATATTGGGCATTGTAACCTTTTTAGTGTGTCATCTAAAAATATTAACCATTATATTCTTCAAATTTCATTAACAAAATAATTTCTTTTATAAATTTATTTATAAAGGATTTCATTATTGGAAAACCTTAGGGCTTGTTTAACAATGTGATTTAAAATTTTTTTTTTTTATTGAACTCTTGTTTGGCTATTTTTTGTTGGAAATAATTTTTGAAAAAAAAAAATATATATATATATATATAATGAGAAATAAAAGAATTTTTTAAATAAAAAAAAAGTAGAAAAAGAAAAGAAAATAGGTGGGAAAAAACTCTCCTTTTACTTCCATTTCCCTCTACAAAATGCTAAAATCCTCCATAGTGATTTCTCTTTCAATTGGATGTATTTTTCTAAATTTATCCAAAAGTTCCTAAATTTTTCATTAAATAAATAGACCCAAAGTCAAACAAAATTAAATGTTTTGGATTAATTAATAAGTTTAGTCAATTTTAAATTAATTTGGAACTCAAAAGGCACAAACATAAGAAATTTATGAACTAAAATTGGTTTAAAATGATTTTGATCGAGCTAGTTTCTCTTCAAGATACAACTATTTTTTGCAAATTTTTAGGTGGACAAAGAGACACCAAATTAAGTAACATTTAATTCTTAGATTCATTAAAAAAAATTTGGTATACAAAAAAAATGATTAAATATATATCACAATTTTATGGATCAAAACTAATTTAAAATAATTCAATTTTTTTTCCAGGTATATAACTATGTTTTATGAATTTTTCAATATATCAAATTCATTAATAAATTTAATAATTTTTAAAAGTAATTTGGAATTCAAAAACCAAACTAATTAATTCCATAAATTCCTAAACCAAAATTGCCTCACAATTTCTTTTCAAAGATTAAGTAACAAATTCATACGTTTAATGAAAACTTAAGTGATGATACATTTGTTCGTTTTTAACCCAACAACACCATTATGTTTATTATAATATTATTATTCATGTTTTATAAAAAGTTATTTATCATCAAAAATAAAAAAATATATTTAAAATAATTTTATTTTCTTTTTTATTTAAAAACTAAATTTTAAAATAACTAGGCACACTTAATTCGACATACTTAATTTATACTAATCAAAGTTTGAAGGTCTTGATGAGACCCATAAACCTAAATATTATGAAATCTCTTTTTGACGAGGTTGAGAGAGTTGGAGATCATTTGGTAAAAAATCATGTACTTGAATTCATGTAGAAGTCAAGGTTGAGAAATGACTGTCTAACTTCGAAACATTGTCTTTTCTACTAGGTTCCTTTGATTTGCATCCAACTTTTTTTTGCTCAGAAAATTAAATTTTTCAAGAATTTTTCAGTAATATATTAGCTTTTTTAAATTTTAATCTCTTATGCTAGAATTGTCAACTTCATGACTATTAGCAATATTTTAAAAATCGGATCGGATTGATGGATGGAACCATTTGAATAGTAGGTTGGTCATGTATCCGATGAACCGATGGATCGGATCGATGGTTGATGGCTTGCACTCTTAGAGCTTTTTCCCATTCAGTGCACCCACTTTTTGTCACAATTCTAAAGGTTTTTAACTGTAAACTCTCACCTTTTGCAAACCACAGGGCAGGCCCATCAATTCCAAATGTTACAAGCCATTTTTTTCAATTACAATCAGTATTTCCATCCAGACTTATCGATGGCTAATTCACCTGTTTTCACTCCCGTAGTTTCTCCTCCAATCAAGGAACCAATTGAAACCACTCATTCAACGCTTTGAAAAAAAAGTCCTAAAAATGAATGAAATTAATTTCAAAGAGAACAAAAATGGAGATGTCCATGAACACAAGTATTTCCTCTGTGATTGTGAAATAGAAAGAGAGAAAGAAGAAGAGTGATGGACAAAGTAAATTTTGATCTTCCCGACTTGATTTCCAAGAACCTGCCGTGTAAAGATTTAGTGACGAATGTAAAAGTTGCAGCAGCATATATCTTGGGTTTCTTCGCCGTAGTGTTCCTATCCAATATAGCCCGTGCCCTTCTGAGGTCTTATCAACAGCCAATGATGGTTGCAGAAACCCTTGTAAGTTAATCTCTCTCTTCCCAAACACTAAAATTATTTCATTTTCAATATCAGGAGAGGACAATGCATCTTATGATGGTTCTAAGCATTCAATGTTTTTTTTTTTTAAATTCATTCAATCCATTGTGTTTTGGATCAATGTCAACGATATCTAGCTTAGGAATTCTGTTTCTTCTTATGAGTATGCATGTGCATATTAATGGGAAGTTCTTATTGTGATTCAGTTTCCTATATCTATGGTGTTTGTAGGTAGGGATAGTTGCTGGCAACATAATATTAACGCAAGAAGATCACCGTGACAACATAGTGAAAACTTCGAATGATATTATCGAATTTGGTATGATTTTCCACATGCTTGCGTTAGGTCTAGAAATGGATGTCCGCATGCTCTTTCAGCGGCCAACTCAGGAAGCCATAGTGGCGTATTCTGGGATGCTCTCAACGTTCATACTAGCATACCTTCTGACTCCATATTTTAATTATTCGGAGTTCCCAAGCCATGAATTCACCGTCTCCCTCTCCGTCACCCTCACTGGCACTGCCTCTCCCCTGCTAACACGCCTCATCACTGACCTCAAGATGGGGAAATCAGACATAGGACGATTTTTAGTTGCAGCTGGGATGCACTCTGATTTGGTATCGACTCTTGTCATCTCCATTGGGTTTGTTATCCTTTCACCCGACAAAAATTTCGGTTTCAGGGATTCCAAGGGTATCTTGAAGACAACTACTACCTTGATAGTTCAAGTAGTGGTCACCACCGTGATATCTCCAATTCTAATGATCTGGGTCAATCATGAAAACCCGGCAGGAAAATCTCTGAAAGGCTCCCACATGGTGTTGTCGGTAGCTTTTGTGGCCATTAGCTGCGGCTGTTCGGCTGTTAAAGGCGAGTACAGCCCCATGATGAGCGCGTTCATAACGGGAATTGCTTTGCCTAGGGAGGGCAGATTGTCAAAGATGATGATCAGCAAACTCAACTACTTCTTGAAATGCATCTTTTATCCAATTTTTTTTGTTTGGGTGGGCTTGGGAGTCGATTTTCAGATGTTCAATCCAGGCAATCCCTGGACATGGGCAAGAATGATTTTCATTTTTGTGATTGCAACATTAGGGAAAGTGGTCGGAACCTTCCTGTCAGGGCTGATGTTAGGATTTAATCTCCCAGAATCGGTTGCACTTGGTTTACTTCTTAATGTCAAGGGCCATTTTCATATGTTCTTGGCTCTTTTCACCTTCCACGTAAGCCTTTCTATTCCCTTCTTTCAACTATATATAATGGCTGGTGCTCCTACCTGACATCATGGAACTTGAGACAAGTCTGGCTCCTACTGAGAACATTCTCAATGCAGTTGATAGTTGTCCTGCAATTTGTCACCATGGTTTCGAAGGCTCAATGCTTTTGAACTTGCATTACATTTAACTTTCAGAGAAATTTGAACCCCACAAACATTACCAGTGAGTACATGTCTTGGGCATGTCTATATATAAAGACAGGAGAGGAGCAAAGACCCAACTTCTGTACCACTTAATACTTCATTCTTGGAGCAACACCAGCTATATAAATTAAAGCTATTCTTCTGTACCATCCAAACCGCTACAATCTAACGGCTTTGTGTTCCTAAACCAGATGAAGAATCATGAAATGATCATGACGACTTCAACCAGAATTGGTTTGACACTTGCAATTTTCTTCACTGTGATCTACGCCCCATTAGTGGGGGCCTACATCATCAGACGTGCAAGGAAACGCTCACCAAATCAACGGATGGCACTTCAATGGCTCGACTCTGAAAATGAGCTTCGAGTCTTGCTATGCATTCATGGCCCTCAACACCTGCCTTCTACCATTAACTTCATTGAGATATCTCGGGGGAGAGATGATCCTGGGATCATGGTTTATGTGACTGACATGATCGAGCTCACGGAGCAAATAGAGTCCACACTGGTACACAGGGAAGGAGTGGAAGTAGTGACTGTGACCGACAGGGCAGTGATAGAGATGAGAGACCAAATCACTACTGCAATCAAAACTTATGAAGAGGAGCATGAAAGTGGTATTACCCTCCGTCGAATGCTTGCCCTCTCACCAATCAGTGTCATGCACCAGGATATTTGCCTTTTTGCAGGGGACTTGAACGTTTCCCTCATCGTACTGCCATTCCACAAATACCCGGCAGCGGATGGGAAAATGACTGGAGCCGACTCCAAGTTCCGATTCGTGAACAAAAAGGTATATGCATTATATGTCACAGAAGAACGGAAAAAGGCTCCAGAGTATACTCGACATCCTTCCTTTTTAGTTTTCCTCTCTATTTCCTTTTCCATACTAAGAACCAAATATAGTATTAAAGAAAATCTGAACTTCCTAATTTGTCATGACGTTCGTTATGGTGTCTAACAGGTGCTTCAGAATGCCCCATGCTCAGTGGGAATACTAGTGGATCGGGGTTTTGGAGTGACCAGCAAAATATCAAGAACATCCATATTTCTACATGCGGCAGTTATATTTATTGGTGGCAAAGATGATAGGGAAGCACTGGTCTATGCCAGCCGAGTGGCCCAACATCCAGGAGTGAAACTCACAGTTCTTAGATTCCTATTGGACGCCAATGCAAATTCCAAATGTACTAGACCTGGCACCAGTAAGGTTAACCTTGATGAGCAAGAAGAGGAGATGAAGCTTGATGATGAGTTCTTTGCAGGGTTCTACGAGAGACATGTAGGAGGGAAAGTTGCTTACATGGAAAAGTATCTTGCAAATTCAGGTGAGACCATGTCAGCTCTGCAGTCATTAGGAGGGCAACATGGACTCATCATAGTTGGTCGAGGGGGGAGGGTGAACTCGGCATTGACAGCTGGGATGGATGATTGGGAGCAGTGTCCAGAACTAGGTCCAATAGGCGATATCCTATCGGGGTCTGCTTTTGCTGTTTCCGCCTCCATTTTGATCATCCAACAACATAGTCCTAAAGAAGACTTGGCTGGCCTGGCTGATCGATTTTCTGTCATGTGGAAGTAAATCCTAGCTAGTAAGATAGCTAAAGACTGAAACATGTGTAGAATGGGAAAACATGTGTAGAAGAAAACCAGGGGGCAGTGACAAAAGAAAGATATTGAAAATGAGTGAAATTTCCAAACATATCTTTCTCCATATCTGGAAATTGAAATCATTCAGGAGACTGAAACAAATTAAGAAATGTTCGATCGGCCACGTGGGAAATGAGTTTTTTGTTAAGTACAGTCCATACAACAATAAAAATTGCTAAATTGTGGTACATTATCCTAGTATATATGATGATGTTTATATTATTCATCTTCCTACTTTTTTTGGTTGCAAAAAGAACATGAGATTTCTTTTATACTTATTAGGCAAAATATGCCCATACAATCTCGAGCTAACAATGAGCTAGCAATTAATGTAAAAGAAAAATAAATAATCAGTATAGCACTTAATTGCAACTCCATATATAAGAATGAGAATTATCAAGTTTTACAAATATAATGATCATTTTATAAATATATCAAGATATATCGAGAAACATCCGTGAAAATTTTGACCTAAAATATCAATTAAGTGAAAACTGATCAAACCGTACAAAAATATTGAAAAAAACTTCAAGAAATTAATGATATTAGAAGTAATATTAAACTATATATATAATCAGGCTAATTCTTGATCTAGTCCAACATCTTCAAATTATAATCGTAGCTAGTCCCTTAATAATTTAGATTTCTCATTCTTTAATACTACAATTTAACAGAAACTCAATTACCATAATCAATCAAATAAAAACAATTTCTTTTTTTTTAATTTTGTTCATATATTGTCTTCCACTCCATTTCTCCACATACTTCTCATACATCATCCATTGTTTTTATATTAATTACTTGTTAATAATGTATCTCTTATTAATTATTAAATAAATGGTATTGGTATTCCCATGACTAGTTTTCAACACCAAAAAACAAAAATAACAAATAAATGTGAATAATAAAATTAAGAGGGATAATTGCTTGAGGCCTTTTTAGAAAAAGCCAAGAAGTGGTCTATATGTTAGGTCCTACTTTCTAAGTTTTATGAGCTCGTGGAAAGAAAATGGAGCTCGCATGGTTGCATGAGGCCCAAGCCCATCTCTTGGAGAGAAAGTATATTGGAATGTGTTATAAAACGAGAATAAATGTAACGCAAATAAAAATAGAGATAAATATATATTATTCTTAATAATATATAATAAAGAGGAAAAAATAAAAAAAAAGAATAAAGAGAATATCTTTTTGCTCGAGATAATCCTTCCACATGATATGAGAAGTCTTTTATAAGCGTCATCGAACGACCTTTCATTACTCATCTTTAAAATGAGTAAATGGGGAAGTTCATAAATGAAATATTCACCACTCATTTACAACATAATGTTTTTTATTATTCTTTTTTGTTTTACCTTGTTCGTTCTCTTGCTTCGGCAATTGCATGTCTCAAGTCTCAACCTTCCGTGGACGCAGCAGATGCTGTATTTCAATGAGATGGGCCGTTAAAGATACCGGCCCTTATAGAGCTTATCCTAATACATTCGAGGCTTGGTCCATGAATTTGAATGGCCCGAAGAAATGCTGAGGGACGAGTTTCGGATTGGCAGAATACCCTTTGATCAGGTGGCTGGCCGGTCCATAAGGCGGAAGAATCCACCTTTGTTTGCAGCGACATTAAAACAGTTTCCCAATCTTCGCTTGCAGCGTAGGACTCAACTCCAACGCCGACCTTACCTACTCAGAATTCCTGAGTCATTCATGGCGGACTCGGGTTCCAGGTCCATTCTCCATTCTTGCTCCCTTATCTCAACTTCTTTTCTTTTTCTCCTTTGGTTAACCTTCCGTTTGGTTCCCGAGAAAACGAAAGAATGGAAATTAAAATCTTGATTTGTAAATGATGGAACTTTTGATTTAGTTGCTTTTCTTTTTCTTCTCCTACCTTTCTTAGCTGCTAATCGGAACCCTTTTCAACAATATGTAATCACACGTTTCTTGAATTAAAGGCTCTGATATAATCTGATTAGACTTGAATTGAAACTCTGAATTCAGGGCTTCTTCTGAATCTGATTGCAATGGAGACCCTAAATTGGGCCCAGTCGACCCGGGCTATGCCGAGATCATCGTGGTACGTCATGGCGAAACTGCCTGGAATGCTGATGGAAGAATTCAGGTATGCGGAAGTACATTTGTTTCCCTTGAAATTCGATTGGTTTATCTTCTGATTGGTAGCTTTTCCACAATTTTAAGCCTGTGATCAGTTGACATCGGTAAATGGTATGTGAAATTCCAAAATGACATATCACTCTATAGAGGATGCCCTATAAATTCCACTGCATTGCCCTATTTGCTGTCTTACTCAAAAGTTTCTCCATCGATTCTATAAGTTTTCCAGAGTTGTGATTGATGTAGGCTTCATTCCTTGTTGAAAACCTTATGAGAATAACCCATTGTCAGCTCATGGTCTTGTAGAATTGTATGCTTTGGTTTTTGCCTCATCTCATGCCCAACTTCATTTTTATTTCTTTTAACAGGGTCACCTGGATGTTGAATTAAATGAAGCTGGGAGACAACAAGCAGCTGCAGTAAGCTTCTAACTCTTATTTTACATGTCTTTATGTGTTTTGCCTTTCAAATGCTTGATAACTATTTTACTCTCTTGAAGGTGGCTGACAGACTATCCAAGGGACCAAGAATCTCTGCTGTTTACTCATCTGACTTGAAACGAGCTTTTGAGACAGCACAGGCAATAGCAGCCAGCTGTGGCAGGCTTGAGGTATGAGACAAGAAGCAACTTTCTGAACATATGTTTCCTTTTTTTTTCTTTTTCTTTTCCTGTTTCTGTTATTACAAATGTAGATGCAATGGGATGCTAACAGGATCCATTTAAACTATCTTTTTTTTTCTTTTTTTTTTTTACTGTATTTGCTTCAAAATTTCTAATTTTTTTTTTTTCCTTTTTTTGTTGTTTACACACTAAACTAGAAAGAAATGGCACATGGAAGCTTGTTCTGGAAAGCATCTAGTCAGTTTGGATACTTAAAACTTTGATTGATGGGCTTGGAATTTGATATGCCCTGTGAAAAATAGATAGAATCACTACCATATGCCTTTAGGATGATATGATAAAAGAAAGCTGAATCATTGAATGGGAACTTATGGCGATAATTAGGTTAAGCTAGGAGTTAAAATAAGAGTACAATTGGTGGCACCAGAGGTACCAAAATATAGACAGAAGGTTCTTGACAGCCAAGCTAGTATTGGAAAAGATGGTAAATTACATCAGTGCCTTTGCTAGCAAATTGAGCTGTAACAAAAAATTGAAGACATGGATGAACGATGAGCAGAGTTGGGAAAATGGAAGCAATAGAGGCTCTGGGCCTTTCTGATTCAAATTAAGAGTGTGAAATTCATGGGAGATAATGCTTTGTGACTTTGTCAAGGCTGCAGTGATTGTTTGATAAGATTCTGAAGACCAGGAAATTATTAGGCCCTTAGATGAGATTTGTTCTTATACCAATATGAAAAATTAAATAAAATTCAGTTTTCATAATTAGGAAATGGGAATGATATGGAATAATTGAGGAAAAATATTAAAGATATTGATAACCTTTTTGATTTGCACCCGAGGAACATACTATTGTTAAAAGTTAAGACTTTGCCTGGCTCTTCTGAATTAGATTATAAAGATTTTATGGAGTTAGTTTGATGGGTTTTGCAGAGGAAAGAAGGTTGAAGCAAATACATTGATGCCATCAATAACATACATGAAATAACAGTAGCTGTAAAAATAGAGAAAAGGAGTCCTTGTTTAAAGGAAATATTATAGAATGTTAGACAAGTAGAACACACAAACTCATAAAGGACATATGTAGTAACATAAGAAAGTTGCTAAGGAAATTGATATGGATGAGTGGAAATACAATAAAAGATAAAACTTAGCACAAATGCATTTGGACAACCTTGGGAACGCATATCTAAATGGTTCTAGCATCTTGATCATGCATGACAACCAACCCTTCACTTCATTCCACCTGATCTCTCCTCCCCTAAAAGAAAAATACCTAAAAAACAACTATACCTGCTGTCATCTACATAATCTGGAGGACAAGAACCTTTAGGCTTATATATTTTATTTCTTCACTTTTTCTTGTCGGGCTTTGGTTTCAGGTTATTAAAGATCCAGACCTACGGGAAAGAAATTTGGGGGATCTTCAAGGTCTCATATACAATGAAATAGCCAAAATTAATCCTGAAGCTCACAAAGCCTTTTTATCTCATAGGACTGATCAAGAAATTCCTGTAAGTATTCTTTTTATACTTGTGATCTGTAGAACGCTAATTTTGTCATAAATTTTTTGTGAATGTTGGACTGCTGTTTTAAAGTTTAAACAAAAGTGTACACTATTGGAAATTGGAGAAACTTGTGGGCAGGGCTGCAAAACAGGTCTGGCTTGCTGTAACTAGGCCCCTTTGCCAACTCAGAGAAGATCCTTTTTAGCCTTTATCCTCTTATTTGGGTAAAACGCCTCAAGTTTAGTATTTATTATTATTATTATTATTATTATTATTATTATTATTATATACAAGTTTAGTATTTTGCTAAATTGAAGTGTCTTTAGCCTTTTAAAACATTGGATATATATATATATATATATATATATATATATATATATATATATATATATATATATACAAGTTTAGTATTTTGCTAAATTGCCAACTCAGAGAAGATCCTCTTTAGCCTTTATCCTCTTGTTTGGGTAAAACGCCTTAACAGTGTCATTGGCCTTGTAAAACATTGGATATCTATACAAGTTCAGTTTTTTGCTAAATTGCCAACTCATAGAAGATCCTCTTTAGCCTTTTAATATGCTTCCCCTTATTTGGATAAAACGCCTTAAGAGTGTCATTACCCTTTTAAAACATTGGATATCAATGCAAGTTCAATATTTTGCTAATTTGTCAACTCAGAGATGAATCAATAACCTTTTGGACAAGGCCAGGCATGGTTTGGTTTGGTTCAGTTTTTAGCTCTATTTTTAATTATGCCAAATCAATCAATTAGAAAAATATACCTAACCAAACCACCAAATTGATGCCTCTAACCTAACTAAACCAGTCCATATAGGGGTCGTTTTAAATTTGGTATATGTATATATATATATCAACAACCCACATTGTTTTTTCAACCAATAAATCAACAAATATAACATTTTAGGCCTTAAATCATAAGTTTTTTAAAATCTGTTTGTTAAATTGTTTAACATATGAAAAAGAACTTGAAGAAAAAAAAAAAGGCAATACACAAACAATCCTGATACACTAGCCTAGATGACATAAAAACAACCAATAAAAGCATTTTATTAGGGAATTGGGCTGGTTCAAATTTATTCAGTTTGAAAAAACTACACTAAACCTAACCAAACTAAATCAATTAAGAAAAAAACTCCTAAGTGGACCAAACTACCAAACCAACCATGTAGATTGGTTTAGGTTGGTTAGCCATTAAATATATATATATATATATATATATATATATATATATATATATATATAACCCACCCCTAGCTTTGGAGACAAGTTAGAGTCAAATTGAATTGAATGAAATCTAGAGAAAAACCAAATAAAAAGCAGAGAATCACCAAAGAAAAAGTAGAGGATCTCCGCAATGATGGAGAAATAAAAAAACCCTCCATCTATGATTAGAAAGAAGAAATTTAACCCACTTGTTGTTGACAAGTTCTTTAAGATTGGCCCTTGAATGTTGAAACTTCAAAAGTTCTCCATTTTAACAATCTTTTTGTGTGACCATGTTGTTTGTTAGTGGTTGAAACTTGAAAGCCATCTTTGGAGGGGCACTAATGGCATCACAATCTTGATTGGTGCCATCTTTGCCATGATTCACATATGGCGGTGGCCTAAGGTGAAGTTGTTTACATCTTGACTCTTAACTTGCAATGCAAGTTGTGGAAATATGAAAGGGGTATTTAGGTTTGCAAAGGTTGGGTATATATTTGGTGCTAGTTGTAAAAGTGAAATGGGTATTGGGTATTAGGTTTTTATAGACTGGTAACTGAATATTGGGTTTTTATTTCAAATGTGTAATGGGTATTTGAGTTTATATCAAATAAATGGGATGTGGATATGGGGATTAAAAATGGATATAAATATGAGTATAAAAAGGGATATGGGTATGGTGCCAACGTATTCATTTTTTAATATATTAATTCAAATAAAAATAAAATTAATAAGTTTTATTTTTTCTGATTGCTTTTATTTTTAGTATATTTAACAAGAAAAATAAATTTAATTTTTTCAAAGATGATTTCTTTGTTTCAAAAATAAAACTTTTGTATGTATCTTTACTTTATTTTATTTTTTTATCATTTCTATAATTAGAGAGGCAGTAGAACACTTGAAATATAAATTTTGAAATTTTGAAAATACTTGTTTTTGGACAAACCTTTTTTTTTTTTTTTTTTTTTTTTGATAGTTCCTTTTTATTATTTTGATCTTTTATTTTTTAAAATAAAATTTTAGTTTTATCTAGCAAGCTACAATGCGAATATCTTTTAGACCAATTATTAAAACTTAGTAGTGGGTGTAAATATGGATACAACAAGGTTATAGAATTTAAGGAATTTTATTTTTTAAGAATAAGTTTTTCTTAATAAATTGCATTAATTTATTATATTTTTTATAAATTACTCAAAAAATAAGTTAATTTATAATTTATGCAAATTTTAAAGCTTGAATGAGTTAAATGAGTCATAATCATGTCAAGCAATTCATAACCATGTTCTCGTAATATACATGGAAATGGATTATTTGGATTAGTTTTCTGTTAATTTAATATAATTCAACCCAACTCAATTCAACATATTCATTTAACAGATCCCACAAGTTGAGTGGTATTACCCTTGTAACAAATGGATAATAATTGTGTCAAAAGAATCTAACACAATTATTAAGTTACATTCAGGCTGAGTAAATTTTCTCATTTTTGTTAGCTTGAACAACATGAACTTGATACAACACAACCCAATTGCCACCCCTTGGTTTTCAAATCCAGTGTATTGAATTCAAGACAATTTTTTTGTCAATAGTATATTGAAAGTGCACAGCCTGACCTGGAGTTCATTTAACAAAGCTGGCAGGCTGATTGCTGGCTAGGGGATGTGATGAGGCTAGGCTGGGAGGACCTCAAGCTGGGGTTTTGTGTATTAAGCTGACCTTGGCAGGCCAGGCCTCGCTTGCAGCCTTATTTTTTGGGACCATGTAAGATGGCATTGTATTGAGCTCATTTCAAATGCATTGAACTAAGTACAAGTGATGGAACATGAGTACAGACTGTGTTCAAATGCAAGGCCTTGATACATCAGGCTGGACTTCAGTCTATGATATGAGGTCGTCTGATGTTGGAGTAGTTCAGATAGATGTTAGCTGTTGTAAGTTGCAAATGAAACAGCTAAGTGTGCACGGTCAATAGCATACTTCAAAAAAGAATGAAGAATTTTGGAGAAATGTAATTATGATGATTCATACCTTATGAAACCCATCCTCGACATGGAACTCAATTTTGGAATGTGTGATGAACTTATTGGATCTGTTACTCATCCATTTTAGTCCATATAACGCAGGGTGGTGGAGAAAGTCGTGATCAAGTTTATCAACGCTGTACATTGTCCTTGCAAAGAATTGGCAGCAAGCATAAAGGTAATTTTAAAATGATGATCTCTCTTTTCTAAATAAGTTTACATGGGGGAATGGAAAAAAAACTAAGTTCAGGTGTATTAAAAATCATGAGTAATGGTGCTATGCCCTATTTAAGTATTTAAAAAACCTTGATTGCCTTTCAAAGCCTCCCTAGCCATGTCACAAGTATATGAAAGTTCATAAAAATTTATGCTTTTGGAAGAGCTCAGAAGTGAAACTGAAAACTATTTTTGCATGTAGTTTTCTATCATGGCCTAGTCTCAGACTGTAAATTTGAATCTTCTTTGGATTTATTCAACTGTTTCCAGTGAGGTTTAAGGTGTTGGGGTTGCCTTAGGCTGTTAGGCATTAATTGTATATTTGCTATGTACGTAGGGGTTTGTCCTCTTTTGTTACGCATATTCCAATAAAATTATTGTTGCTTCATGCAAATTTATGCTTTTCCTAATGGAGAATGCTCTGTTGTCCGTGAAATTTACATGGTGTTACTTGGTCTCATTTCAGGAGAGTGTGTGGTTGTGGTCACTCATGGGGGTGTCATTCGAGCACTTCACAAGCGGGCTTCTCCAAATGGACGTGCAGGGAAAATAATGAATACATCTGTCAATATATTTCACTTGTGTGATGGGGATAAGTGGGTCATAAAAGCATGGGGCGACATTAGTCATCTCAACCAAACTAAATTTCTGGAGTCTGGTTTTGGTGGGGACAAAACTTCTGGTTGATTCATACATGGTTGACCTTGGCATTTTGCAGCCACTTGGTTCAAGCAATGGCATTCTTGAGTTACAGGAGGGAGAAAGTACTCGGCCTTAATAAATCGACTGTTATTCTCAGCAATTATTTCATCCATGTGGCCTGGGAGAGGATTGATACATCTTATATAAGGTGGATGGATTTTCACTCCATACTTATGAGACAACTTAAAGCAAAAGGTAATGTAGCAACAGACATATGCCATTATTGATATTAGAAAAATTGATATTCTCATGCCAGATGTTACCAAATAATAAAATGCAAGTAGTCCATCTGAAGAGCAGCTGTGGTTCTGATTTTATAGACCAAACCTCTTAGTCTAGTCTATTGCTTGTGATGCACAGATGAATGACTTGTCATTTGATTCGATTTATGGTTGTCTCGATCTTTTGGCCTGTGTAGCCCATGCGTTAGATCGCGTGCATTAACTCGATTTTGGCCTCCAGCATCTGTATCTGACCTACTAATGCAGGGGACATACACATAACAACGATGCTATTGCATCTGTTTTTTGCCCTAGACAATTGCATGGAGAATGGCCCCATGAGTTTCACATCTCAAGAGTTATCCATATCTTCCTAGATCAACATCAAGTATGCTTGGGAACTCCTAAATGTTAATATTAATTTGTTAGCATTAATTCTTCTCTCTTCTTTTTGGTGCTTTGTGATTAGTTACAGTGAATCAATGAGACATACTTGGGCAGCATGAAACCCCAAATGATCTTGAATCAGAGCCAAAAATTTACCATGATAGGTTGCAGTTCGTCATGTCAAAAAACATTGTAGTACGGATGATGTTTTGGCAAACATATATTTTATACAGGTTGAAGTCGGGTGACAAATGACGCTGACATCTCCACCACAAGGCGTGGGTCAGTCCAAGCATAAGATATAAAACTTAGCAGTTACTCATCAAAGGGGAACCGGCCAACATTGTCCTGGAATTATGTCAACTCATCAGAATCTTTTCTCGAGTTCTAAAGCGAATTGCCTCGAAAATTTTTGGTTCACGTTTGGTTAGATCCTGTCTCTCAGAGTAAATTTCTATCATTTGGTTGCAGGCATGGGGGTCATTTCAACATAAAATTCAATGAACCCAAAAGAAAAACTGAAACATCCTCTTTATGTCAATAGAGGGAATCAAATTCAATTCAATTTCCAACAGTTTATGATAGGATAAGTGGAACCATCCAGGGCCACATCCTTCAAATTCAACCTTATTTCCTCCAAGCATGCAATTCGGAATTCATAATATCCGCTGTATGATTTTTCAGCACGCCCTCCATCATGCCCACAATGTTAATGCTTCATGATTATCATCGAACCACCCATTTTTTCGGTTTGAATTTTAAACCCCAACTCATTTTCACTAAAGGTCCATAATAATAAAAGGATTTATAAAAAAATAAAAATAAAAATTCCTGCAGGGGCCAGGGGGCTGGCTACAAGAGCACAATGTCGCAGGGAAATGAACTCAAATTCTGACGTCTGAGGACCACCACCCTAAAACAGACTTTAAAAGCCAATCCCATCCTGAAACCAACTATGAAAAGGAGGGCTGAGGCACTGTTTCTGAAAGGTATTAATGCAAGAAGAGGACATGGGCCTCCAGCACCACTTAATTTCTTTTTCTCATAGCTAACTTAGCATGCCCTTCATTAGTGGATCTACCCTTATAATGAATTCTCCCCCCCCCCCACCCCCCTTTTCTTTCACCATCATTACCGTTATTATCTTCTGGGTAGTTACCTTCGGTTAGTTAAATTTCCTTTCCCTCCCGCCTCTTTTGGGATTATGATCTGTTTGACTTGAGAAAACATCTTCATTTCATGCATAATAGCTTCACTCAAATGATGATGAAAAAAACATAGCCAATATAGAATGATGATGAACATTTTTGAATTGGTTATGGGGCAAAGCGGCAAGGGCCATCCCAGATCTGTATATTGGAGTGGTTTTCAAAATATAAAATTCCCAAATATCAAATTTGGGCCTCAACATTTGATACCAACGTAGCACACCTTTGTTTGTGGTTGACAGGTTGTTGATTTTATCTGGCGGCAGGTGGGTGGTTAAGGATATAAATCAAAAATGAAGTGTCATTTGCAATAATGCCATAACTTACAAAGAAAAAACAACTAACTTTCCTTGTTATAATATAATATTTTAAAGGGGTTTGACTTACCTAATTGGCAAAAGGTGGCGGCAGCATCATCATCATCATCGTCAGTGTGCCTCAATAGTCAAAACCCACAATGCGCAAGTGCGTCACAAATTGTAAAGGATATTGGACAAAATGTCTGCTCCAGTACATATATATTAATATTGAATGTATATGTAATATTCCTAGCAATGAACGGCATCAATTCGGAGAAGGTAGGCTTGGACGGTTTGGAAGCACCTTGTAAATTGTAATGAAGGCTACGCCTTTTTTCCCCACGCTGCTACGTAAGGCTGATTCCAGCTCTGATCTCACCTCACTGGTTTTTAGAATAGGAAAAGTAATAAATTCTAGAAAGATTGAATGAATCAAACCCATATCTCTCAATTATTAAATTGTAGAAGGTATAAGTAAGACTCGGATACAAATAAATGGGTGAAATTTAATATTACACGTGTTATTGAAAATTTTTATTAATTTAAATTTTTTTAAATAAAAATAATTTTATTATTAAAAAAATTAAAATAAATCAAAAATGGGTGTCAAAGTATAGTGGGGGGCTAAATCATTTCTAGGATTGTTGAGTGGGCGGCAAGGAGAATGAATGTGGGTATTGTTTTGGAGGAATTAATAAAAAGAAAACCATACATTTCGCTCACTCTTCATGGGACCGATTCTTTCACCAGTTTTCCACCGCCCCCCTTTCCTATTTTAATGCTAAAATGGGAAAGTGGCTCTCTAAAGTCATTCTCCCTTACCCACTTTTATTTTAACCCATTCAAATATTAAAACTACTTAGAGATTTTAATTCGTATATTTCATCCATCATTTTCCCGAGAAAATAACGGGTCTAAGAAGCTGTTTGGAGAAACTGAAAATCAATGGCTTGGGTTTATCGAGTCAAAGGGCAATTGTATTTGTGATTTTGTCACGTGCTTGATTTGGATTCGCTGCATCTTTGCTTATATGAAGATCTTAGGGGTTGACTTTATTTTAAGTTGTTTATTTTCCAAAAATAATTTGCTTTGACGAGGAGCCGGCCATGGTGGGTCAAATAAAAAAAAGAAGCTGGATAAGGGTCTCCTCGGGGGCAGAGTGCATGAACTCAAAGTTATTTACAATAAATATAAAAATTAAAAAAAAAATGAAAAATAGAAATTAAAAGAGAGGATGAAGAGAAAGGCCTTAAATTTAATGCGAGCTTCCGGGTTCATGTGAATGGGCCCGCGCCAGAGTGTGAGAAGGAAGGGGGGGTGGGGGCGTAATTTACTAATTTCATTTTCCAATTCGACCGGGTTTAACTGGAGGGAAGACAATGTAGATAAACCGGCCCCACTCCATGAGTCCTTATTAACCAAAATTTTAATCAAGCGCGACATACTCCAGATGGATGCCACGTGGGCAAAAGGCGTTGCGCTCTAATTAAAAACCCCCCAAAACCCAGAGTTTAGTGCTTCGACAAAAGCGAACAGACCGTCGTTTCCTTTTTATCAGCTTGTAGGCATCCTCTTTTTCTCTCTCTTCAGTCCCCACCATCTTCATCACATTTCTTCTTCTTAAAACCGGAGGCAAAATTGCTACACAAGTTCCATTCAGATAATGTTGGTGTGAGCTCTCTCTGCGTGTGTGTTAGGGTTTCTGGGGATTGTGTTTGGGGAGGTGGAAAATGGGTCTCTGCAATTCCAAGCCCTCCCCAAGCCCCAGCGTGTCCGGTAGGAAGGATGAGCTTGTTGCTCAGCACAATGACCAGGCTGCTGCGGCTGCTATTTCTGTAAATGGCGAAACCCCTAAGAATCGGCGGGAGGAAGTGGAGGCTGGGAAGAAATCACCTTTTTTTCCCTTCTACAGTCCGAGTCCAGCGCACTACCTCTTCTCCAAGAAGTCTCCGGCGAGATCTCCAGCGAATTTGAGTTCCAACTCCACTCCGAAGCGCTTCTTTAAGCGGCCCTTCCCCCCTCCGTCGCCTGCCAAGCATATCAGAGCTGCGTTGGCGCGGCGGCACGGCTCAGTGAAGCCGAATGAGGCGGCTATACCGGAGGGAAATGAGGCCGCGGAGGGAGTGGCGGGGCTGGATAAAAGCTTCGGGTTTTCGAAGCATTTCGGGAACAAGTATGAGATTGGGGAAGAGGTTGGGAGAGGGCATTTTGGGTACACCTGTTCAGCTAGGTTTAAAAAGGGTGAGCTTAAGGGTCAAAATGTTGCCGTCAAGGTTATACCAAAAGCCAAGGTTCGGCATTTTCCGAGTTCTATATTCTTGATCGTGTTCCGGTTTTTTGGTCAATTTATGCGAATTTGGGGTGGTTTTTTTCGATTGATAACGAATGATCTGAGTGACTGATTCATATCCTTAACTGAACTGTTTGAAAATTTTAGAGATCAGATCTGTGGGTAGAAAATTTTTAATCGTCAAAAACAATAATTCTAATATTTAAATTGTATTGCGTGCAAAAGATTACATTTTTTTATGCACTTTGACTGCGAGAACATGGCCTATTTCAGGCTCGCTCGGAGCCTTGGCAGCCACCTTCAAGATTTCGCATAAGAAGAGAGATTTCAAAAAATGGCATAAGTAGTAAAGTGGGAAAGGAAAGTAGTAAATACTTTTAAATATCACAATAGAGAGCTGATGGTAGAAGTGTTCACTGCTGGACACTGATAAGAGTTGTTAAATCCATATGATTCTTTTGGTTTGTGGCAAATTGGGTTTTGCTATGACTTGGAATTTTTTTATGGTGTTTTTAGTAGCTTACATCTTCAATTTACATGTTTTACTAAAAGCATCTCTCTCTCTCTCTCTCTATCTATATATATATATATATATTAGTGGGTTACTTGTGTTTTTTGCTAAATGTGGGTTATCCTTTTTGTTGCTAGATGACTACAGCCATTGCCATTGAGGATGTGAGAAGGGAAGTGAAGATATTGAGAGCTCTGACAGGGCACAACAATCTAGTACAATTCTATGATGCATATGAAGACCATGATAATGTCTATATAGTAATGGAGTAAGCATTCATGATGGCTTTATTTAATGACATCACACTCTTTCTTTGTATAAGTTAAACTGTTAACTAGTTCAATCAGCAATGAGGCTTTGCTTGGCCTTTTCTTCCTTAACAAATTGCTACTGTTTCTGTCTTACAACCATGCTGAAAAATTTCTGGATATTTATTATTAATATTAGCGGGATGAATCGAGTGTGGTTCTATGTTGTTTCCTCTTTCTAATAATAGGATTCTATAATTGTTTTGCATTTTTCAGGTTATGTGAAGGAGGGGAGCTTTTGGATAGAATACTTTCAAGGTATTTCTTTTATAATACATCCAAGGTATTTCTTTGTGTATTAGTTATAATGAGATACAGTATTCTTTCAATCTTTTAGATTTTGGATGCATTAGATGGACAAGAAAAATGAGAAATTAAAAAAGTGGAAAGTTGGTTAGGGGCTGATAACTAAGCGATCTTTTACTTCTGCAGGGGTGGGAAATACACTGAAGAAGATGCAAAGGCTGTCATGATCCAGATATTGAATGTTGTCTCATTTTGCCACCTCCAGGGTGTGGTGCACCGGGATCTTAAACCAGAGGTGGAATACATTTTCCATTTGTGCATTGTTCATCATGTGTTAAGTTAAGCCTGAACGAGTGCAGTACTTACTGAGGGATTGATCTTCTCTCTCTCTCTCTCTCTCTCTCTCTCTCTCTCTCTCTCTCTCTCTCTCTCTCTCTCTCTCATGTGTTTGTGTGTGTGGAGTTTGGTATGAGGAGAAAGGGGGGAGGGTTTTTGTAGAATTGATTGCACACTTCTCTCACTGGATGTGGTATTTGCATTTTTTTTTTTTGTCATTTATGTATTCTCATCTAAGTGTAGTTAATTGCTGGATCAGAATTTCCTGTTCACGTCTAAGGATGAAAACTCACAACTTAAGGCCATAGATTTTGGCTTGTCAGATTTCGTGAAACCAGGCATGTTCTGAGCCCTTCAATCCATAGTCTGCTAGCTGTTTATTCAAATAACTCTTGGGATTCAGACAACAGTTTCTAACGTTTCAACTTATTTGCAGATGAAAGGCTTAATGACATTGTTGGTAGTGCATACTATGTAGCACCTGAAGTGCTGCATAGATCTTACACTACAGAGGCTGACGTCTGGAGTATTGGTGTGATTGCATATATCCTATTATGTGGCAGCCGTCCATTTTGGGCTCGAACTGAGTCTGGCATCTTCCGAGCAGTTCTAAAAGCTGACCCAAGTTTTGATGAGCCACCATGGCCTTCTTTATCTTCTGAGGCAAGAGACTTTGTCAGGCGTTTACTGAATAAAGATCCACGGAAAAGAATGACTGCTGCTCAAGCACTTTGTGAGTCCTCATACCCCATAAAAAAACTGCTGGTTATTTGTGCTTTTATTTGTGAAATGCTACTCACACTCTTCGGTTGCAGGTCATCCCTGGATTAAAAATAATGACATAAAAGTGCCATTGGATATACTAATATTGAAACTCATGAAGGCTTACATGCGATCATCATCTCTTCGAAAAGCTGCTTTAAGGGTGCGTTTGTTATATCTATTTGTATGTGAGATTCTTTTTGTTTTTAATGATTTATTTTACCATGTCTGCATGAGTGTTAAGCATGACTTTTCTTTTGCAGCTTTGGGAATCCCCTTGTTGCATAGCTCCATTGTTTTCATTTCCTTGTGTTTTGTAGCCTGACATGACATATATGATTAACGAGTTGACCTGTATCTTGCTGGAGTTCTTCATGTTTAGTCTTGATAATATCTCCATTTTATAACTTAAAATGGGTTGTGAGAAGAAAATTTCCTATCCAGAGATTCAATGGGTTACCCTAATTTTGACAACTTAATGCACTTCAATGTTGTTCTAATAACCATGGGAAGTCATTCTTCCTTGAAGACTGTTCTAGATAGACCCGTAATATGCTTCTTACTAAACTTTACAGTGTACATATCTCCTTTGTTCTTGCTTCCAGGTTTCAACTTTAGCAGTTCTTGTCTTAGCACATATGCCATGGTTGTTTGTTTGACTTTTTTTGTTTATTATGGGTATTTGGCAGGCTTTATCTAAAACACTGACTGTAGATGAGCTCTTTTATCTGAAGGAGCAGTTTGCTTTATTGGAACCAAACAAAAATGGCACCATAAGCTTAGAAAATATCAGAGCGGTTTGTTTCTTTCCTGGTGTCTAAATTTTCCATCCAGGTTTGTTATGAATAATGCTCTGAACATTTTTCTTTGTTCAGGCCTTGATGAAAAATGCAACGGATGCCATGAAGGAGTCTCGTGTCCATGATTTACTGGCATCAGTAAGTGTTTGATTATTGTGATATATGTGGCATTGCTTGAAGAAGTGATTGATGTTCTTGTTCTCTAGTGGTTAACCACTTTCTCTTGTTTCTGTGACAGCTTAATGCACTTCAATACAGAAGGATGGACTTTGAGGAATTCTGTGCAGCTACATTGAGTGTTCATCAGCTTGAGGCTCTAGATCGATGGGAGCAACATGCTCGTTGTGCCTATGAACTTTTTGAGAAAGATGGAAACAGGGCTATTGTAATTGAGGAACTGGCTTCGGTATGTTGGGTTATTTTTTTGTCAATAAATAAAAAATTTTATATGGTTTTAATAGTAGACGCAGAAGATTTTATTTGGTCCAGATGTGTTTCAAGTTGGCATGGGGAGATAATGATTTATGAAGTATTTCTAAGGGATTATGTTAAGCCTGAAATCAAAGTACAAATTAATGGAGTCCACTATATAGTTGAACTACATAACATTCTTGATTTTGATTTCCGTTATAATCAGAATTAACTTTATTTGATGTCCCCAGTTAAAATTGTTTCTCAGAGTTTTGTTGTAGTCATTTATTTCTACTCAGTTCAGTGCTCTGTTTGCTCATTGCCCCATTTGGGCTGAATGCAAATACAAGAGTTTTCTTGCCTTTATCTGATTTCAATGTCAAAACTAAATATTACTCAAGTCCCTGTAGGCTTTTACCTAGTTGACCGGAGAAACACTGAAGTTTAAGCTCATCTTCTTCCACGTCTCACTTGTGATGCATACTTTATTCTTCTATGCTCTTTGATTTGATGTAGTTTCTTAGGAAACATAAAGAAACAAAAACTGATCTACAGTATTTTGGAAATATTGTTGCAGGAACTTGGCCTGGGCCCTTCTGTCCCTGTTCATGCGGTTCTCCATGACTGGATTAGGCACACTGATGGAAAACTGAGCTTCCTTGGGTTTGCCAAATTATTGCATGGTGTGTCTAGTCGCGCCCTTGCAAAAGCTCAATAAAATTTTAAGCCCATGCCTGACCTTGAAGAACTACCAGCTTGCCTTAGGATGTTTTTGCCAATAAAAAAAGTGGGTAATGAGGTGGTTAAGATACTTCAGAGGCTTCAAAACTTTCGCCATTTTCAGCACTGCATCGATGGGCCCCCAGTCATTTTGGGACCGTTTCCATGCACAAGCTTTGTATACACCCCTAACAGTTTGGGAGGATCAACACCGTGGCCCTCGTTGCTTTTTTCACGTGATAATGTTCATGTGTTTGTGTTTTTTCTGTGTAAAGCCGTAGTTAAGTGTGTAATTGCAGATGAGAATATTTCTCAACTGGTTTAGTAGACATTTGATGTTCTGACTTCGAACCGGCCTCACATGTCGGAATTGGCACTGTAGCATCATCTGCTATGTTCAATACTTCCTAATTCAAACGTGTTCCACCCAAATTCTCCAATTTTACCTTAGAACTAAACGATATGAATTTTTATGGGGCAATGCAGTGATGTCCTAATTTTTGCGGTTGGACTGAAGGTCCTGAACCCAACTGGTTCAACTCTGGCTGGCTTGAGAAATCTCTAATCTTAAGCAAAGGTTCAATGGCAGTTTTCTGTCAGAATGTCGGCTTCCTTGAGTTGGTGGATTTTCGTACATTGTAAAGGTGTATCAAAGAAAACAAAAGGAAGAGAGGAATATGAACAAACATGGTAATGGTCCTTCTCAGTTCTCACACTGGTAGAAATGAATTGATAGAGGAGAAATAACAAACGCATAGGTCAAGGTGCTGTCATGTAGGGACGTACGTTTGGTCCAACATCGTTCTTGGGCTTACCAGAGGTTAATGGGATGGGCCGGTGCAATTTAGTTGGGCTTACAAAATTATTTTTAAAAAAGGGTTGTGCTCGGCTTCGGTTTTTTCGCTTCAACTTAATTTTAGTTGGATTGGAGACGAAGTTAAAATAAGGGTTATTCAAATTAAAAGGGTTTCTTAAAATCTAATTTTTAAAATAATTATTTTTTTTTAACTTTTATATAAATATTTGAAATAGAAAAAGATATTTATGTCAAAAATAAGTTATTTTTCTAGAAAAAACATGAGATGAGTTAGATTTTTTATTCAGAGAGTATTTTATTATTTTTAATCAAATATTTCTTAAAATAATTCGAGTTTAACCTAAATTTGATTTAATATTTTTATAATATATATTTTCTATATTCTAATATTCATTTTCTTTATACATCTTTAAAAGAATTTCAAATTTTAATTATTTTAATATTTTTTTATTTTTTTAGAAAGATTAAAAATTTATTTTTATTTTTTATTATTATTTTGAAATTTTATTCCATTAGCAATTCACATCTTGGTATAAATATATGGAATCTTTTTGTTTTTTTTACAAATTTTGATCGGTCATCGGGATGCTGCATCTAGACCGTGGATGTCTATCTACATGTTAACGTGGACGGTCCTGATACAACAGCTCTGAAGGAGGGTTCTTTTTTATTTATTTATTTTTAAAAAAATTATTTTCTTTAATCTTCATCTTTCGAATTAGGACATGGAGTTAATCGCTTCGGTGTTCTAATCAGAAGCAGTTCCTTCCCCTCCATTTTGGTTGATTTTTAGTCTAGTAATTTCTTTTCCAGGCATGGCTGGAAAGAAACGTAAACGAACTGTTATGTGCCTGTCTTTATCTTCCGACGACGACGAAGACGAAGTAGAAAACGAGGGAGATGACTCCGATGACGACGACGACGACGAAGAAGACGACGAGGAGTGCGGCGCTTCAACTTGCAGGTCTTGTTTATTGTTTTCATTTTCTATTTCTTGATCATTGGATTTTTTGTTTTTTATTTTTCAAATTTAGTAATGTAGTGGTTCTTGCGTGGTGTGGTGTTGTGCGTAGTGAGGGGAGTGACGATGAGGTGATGGAAACCGATGATGATGAAGAAGATCTAGAGGATGATGATGAAGATGATGATGATAATGATGATTATATCTGCAACAGAGTCATCCGCCTTCTCCAAGGCTAGGGTTCTTTCTTTCCTTTTTTTTTTAGGTTAAGAAATTAATTTTAACAAGGAAGTTATAAAAGAGATTATAAAAATCGTGTGAAAAACAATGCACTTATCACCATTGCTATCGCCATTTGCTTGACGTCCAGGCTCTTATTTTCTGCACAAGAAATTCAGCTGTTAATCTTGTGTCAGGTTCTTGGGGGCAAAAGAGTAGAAAAAAAAAAATTGAAACTAATTTTTTGTTTGAATCTCAAAATTATAGGCAAAGGAATAAATTATAGGAAACTTCTCTTGTTTGTTTGGCAGAAGGAAAATAAAATATAATAAATTATGTATTTTAGATTCTTTTTTATCTCTATATAACAAAGGAATAAAACCGAGGAAGATGAGAAAAAACATTCATGAGAATTTGAGAGCAAGACTCCTAGAATAAAATGAGGGAAAATGGAAGAGACGAAAAGAGGAGAAGAATAGAAAAAATAGGTTTAAATTCAATAGATGTTATTTTTTTCCTTATTCCTCTACTGTCTAGAGGATCAAGAATTAAAAAAATATATAAATTTTAAATAATATTTATTATATTTTATTATTCTTCATATTCCTTAAATGAAATAGTAGAATTTGAAGTTTTTTCCCCCTTTCTCTACTGCTTTTTGAAATCCAAACATATGGGGACGGGTATTTGTATGATGCTCTTTTTGTTCTGCAGAAGGGATTGATATAAAAGAACTAAAACTGAAAGAATGTAAGGTGTATTTGAGGAAGCATGGCCTGAGAATAACAGGAACTAAGGAAGTATGTATAGAGAGAATTAAAGAGCACTGGAGGTAAGTTGTTCATTGCAATGAAAAATTGTGTCTATCTATGCCTTTCTCAGATTTTTTTGTGGTTGCGGTTTGTAATGCCATGTTCCTTTTGGAATTTTAAAGAGTTCTGCAAATTGTTCCCCTATAAATTCACAAAAATTAAGGACCCTAAATAGGATTGTTCTTTGCAGTGAGGAAATAAAAAGCTATAACACTTTCTTTACTGAGTGGAGAATATGTTGATGCTCAATAAGAGATTGATTGGGAATGACATGGAAGGCATTGTGCTTCAGATGTGTATTCATGCTTTTGTTTCTTCTTTATTCTTTTCTTTCTTTCTTCCTTTATTTTTTTATTGACTTACAACCTCAACTAAATGTTTGTATATTTACTGTGTTGCTGAGTTGTAGCATTGGGTCATTGGAAAGTACGCTTTCCTCTTGCCAAGCAAACATCACATTGGAAAGTATGCTTTCCTTCAATAATTATTATAATGTCTTAACTGTTAAGCAACACAAGGTTACCTTTGTTAGCTTGCAACATCCATTGCCAATTAGTGATTGATAACCTTCATCTTCTATATCCTGCTTTGCTTAACATAACTACCAACTTTCTCCACACTCCCATCCAACAATTTCTAGTGAACCATTGTTCCCAATACTTACCAAGTTCTAGTCTTCCAATCAACCAACATGAATAAAACGTATTCAATTGAATGAGATTAGCAAATGGGATAATTAACTTTTAAATGCTTGAACATAGCTTCCAGCATCACATTCTGTTTCCTTTCACACAAATCTTGCAAATTTGCAATGTCCTCCGAAATGATTTTGCATGCAAATCTATATCTTTCCTCCAAAATGATTTACAATCTCATTTGATATATGGTAGGAAACAACGGCATTTAGATTAACTGAACTTTATGTTGGTTGATTCTCCATCTCACCTATTTTTGCACTTTATATCATATGGGAATTAATTTTAATTTGATCTTAAAAACATCTAAATTTTCTCCTGGCTTTTTACCTTTCTTGTTCTGGAATTCTACTTTGCTAGATGCTGAAAGTTTTGATGTTGTTTCTTTTTCCCTGAGCGAAAATAAAATCATGATGTTTTTGTGTGGAGCAGGGTTTGGTTTGCATTTGTTGTCTAGAAAATGGAAAATGTAGCTTGATCCTGTAGAACTGTATGGTAGCCTTACATAAGGGATGGAGACTAAGTTTTGAATTTGTTTAATAAACTTAGGTGTACCTTTCATAGTCATTTAAACACATCATGGGTGGGGAGCATGCTCAATGAGTAGGAAGTGCTGCATTTAATTTGAATTTACAACTGAAACTGTTTTCTCCTCCTCAATTTCAAGTTTCATTTTTACCTGTCTATTGTTCAGGTTTCTGTCTTTAATCTTACAAATGTTGTTCCCAAATTGTGCTTTACTGTTGTTCACAAATTGTGCTTTACTGTGGTTGAATATGCTATTTGTCCTTTCTGAGTTTTCTAAGCTTTGAAGTGACTTGAGAAGGAGGAACAACTGCTAAGCATGCTTTTGAATTGTTAACTTTGTTCTGGGATCATTTGTGCTTCTTTGTTTTTAGAGTTCTTGTTTGTTAGATTCTACAAATGCATTTCTACAATTATGGCGCACTTCATCAAATATGCTTGAAAAGGGGGGAAAGGAAAAAAAAAAAAAAAAAGCAAACAAAAGAATCTATATGTAATGCCTTAAGATGCTTCCATTTTCTATACCTTCATTTTTTTTTATTTTTTTGGGGTTTAGGGGATAGGATTAGGAATCCAGTTACTTATTTTGTTAGTGCACAGATAACCTGGTTGCTAATTTTATCTAACTATTCCTTTTATGTCTGTCCTGCATTTCAGAATAAAAGACGGAAATGGTGAAGTGCTTTATCCCAAATCTTCATTTTTTATTAATTGTACAGGTAAAAGAATGTTTCCTTTATGTGCCTGTCCATTCATTGGGTTAACTTTCAAGGAGTTTTGTTTGGAGAAAATTATAAGTTTATTTCTTTGTGCAGGTGATGTCTGTAAAGGAGATGTTGTTCTCTTCACACAGAAAGTTTTTGCAAAGTACTCACTTGTCCTAGATATGTGCTCTCATAATTTCTGAATTTTCTGATTTATCCCAGGTCCTAGATTTCGTTGCTTTGTAAATTGAGGATATAATTCCGGGCAGGTTTGACAAAGTGAAAAGAAATGGGAAGCTTCTAGGCAAGAGAACTATTGCTGGAAGGATTGTTAAGGAAAGCTATGGTGCAGCCAAACAACAACATACATTTACAGTAAGGCTGAGAATATGGGATATTATTTCTGGAGAAAATTTAAGTTGATTATGAGGTAAAACCATGTGCTGGGACAGTTATGTGACGCACATTCTGGGTTAGGCCCAAAATAATTTGTCCTTGGGAGATCTTTATTTATCCAAAAAAAATGATTTTCCATCAGAGTGAAAGTCTTGATAATCTTTTTTTGTACCATTACTATTGCTATTTCAGTGTGGCATATGTCTTTCTGTCACCTGCTGTTGATTCAGCTATTAATTAGTATTTGTGATTTGCAAGGTTGAAGTATTGTGGAGCAAAGGGATTAAGAAGTTGCCTCCTCTTTTTCCCTTGCTTGTGAAGGGCCGTAACCTGTATAAATTGAAGACTTTCAGACAGGTAATGGGTTCCTGACAAGATAGAAAATTTCTGTTTACCATCCTATTAAGGTGATGTTTACTTGAATGGTTTTTTTCCCACTCTAGCGTTGGAAAAATGAAGCAGAACGATTACAAGTCCTTGCTGAGAAGCATAAACGAGGTGCTGCAGCAAGACTTGTCAGAGCAAAGAAGAAAGCAAAGAAGAAATTGTCTTCAAATGGAGGTATGTATAGAGAGAGTGAGATAGAAGGAGAGACACTAGATCTTCTGTCTGACTTAACCTCCAATGATAATTAGGTGAAGGGTATCAGAAACATTTCCACCATACAAAACCGGCTCAAGTGAGAAGGAGAACTACATCAAGAAAGGGGAAGCGAGTTGATGAATGTGGAAGGGCTACAGCAATGGGACATGCAAAGTTAAATGATCATAGTCAAAAGGCCCTTCCAATTGGACAGGCGAGTATAAAGTCAAGAGCCCCTGAATCCTCACAGTGGCATCAGAGGCTCTCATATCCCTGTAAAGTCACAGTTTCCAATATCCAGTTGCATACTGATCCTGCCCACAATTTTTACCACTCTCCAACGGAATTTCACCATGGAAATACACCATACCGGTTTTCTAGTCATGATATGGGCTCCACCCCAAATATGATGAGATTGCCTTCTTTTAGGCCTTATGCTGATAAATTTGTAATGCCTCCATCATGGCATCAGGGGGTAAACAAGAGCAATTATAATACCCACCATGCTTATTCAAATCCCCGCAACGAGTTTGAAACAAGAAATTTGAACCGCTTTCCTGTGCATCCATTTTCTTTGGGAACTGAAACATATAGAGGAAGGAAGAAAGGATCTCACACTGGGCGACGTTAGGATGTTATGTCCTGGGATCTGAAAGCTGTGTTGTTTCGCCCTGTTGGAATTCTGCATCACCTTCTTCCTGATGGAATTAGTTTTTGTACGGGCTACTTTTAGACTGGTAAGTCCTGATCTTTTGAATTATATATTGTGCTGGTTAGAAACTGCTATAATGAGACAACAATTACATTCATTGATTAGCTTTCCCGTTCATATGTTGATGAATTACTTTTACTGTCTTTGATCAGATGTCTTCCATTTTTAGCAATTCATCCATGAACTACCTTGACTCCTTTGGTGCCACAGCTCTATGACATCTACTTTGGCATGACTGCACACTAAGGACTAAAACTAGAGTAGATTGCACATTAGTTATCCGTAGTTCTTAAACCAAGTATAACACATTTCTCATTTTTATCGATCGCCCTGGTAGGTATCCATAATATGCCCCTTGCCAAGGCACACGATATCTTTGCCTTTCTTGGTAGGTATTTGTAGGTATTCATAATATGGTTTTACTTTGCAAAATTCTCAATGTTGATTGAGATAAAAGATCCATAATCAAAGTGGAACCACCAAGCATTAGTGATGTGCAGTAACCAACCTATAAATCTAGATTGGGAATATAAGTAAAAATGAATATGAAATGTTGTATGGAATTTTATTCGTTAAAAACCAGTCTGAAATAAACCAGTCACATTTTCTCTAGTTGACGGGGTCTAGTCATGAGAATATATCATATAAACCTGTATTGGTGGGTTTCATGAATCAAGCCTAACTTAAAAAGAGATCAGAGTCACATGATCTTCGACAATTTAATCAATCATAAACCAACAAATATTTACTTCTTAGTTTCTGAAGTTCGTATGCCACTGACTTAATCCTCCAAAGATGTGATTGATCAATCTCTATAAACAGGTCAATGTACGACCAAGTGAACTGTTGATTAGGGGGATGGATCAATTGATATAAAATTTGAAATCCTGTGAGGTTCTGCTAGGGTGGCGATGGGTCGTCCCCAGCAAAGTTATCAATTAATTCTCTAGCAGATCAATTAGTACAAGTTCATCTCATGTTTTGAAAAGTTAAAAATTTAGACCAGCTGGTTCCACCGTGGTCTTTTCTGGGTTTTGGACCATGGTCTTTTCCGGTTCGACTAAGTTAAATTCGAATCTAATCGGATTGACCTCATGGTCCAATTGCTGACTTGGTAAATCGACTGATACGGTCATGGAGACCTCATGGTCCAATCGTTGAGTTGGGCGACTTTACCAAATTGATCATCAACCAGGCCATGGTCCAGTTCTCGTTTTGCATCAAACTGGATGACCTGACGGAATGGACAATTCGGTTGGTTCAACCAGGGGTGTGCAAAAACATATTGAACCGACAATCTGATCAAATTGAACAAAACCAAATTGATCTAAACGGAACAATTTTTATTTTTTTTTAATAATATTTATTTTCTAAGTATAAAGCCTAATAAGATATCGTTTTGGCTCACGGTTTTCTATTTTCCAAGTACGTATATATAAATGCCCCAAGTGTCCACGACTTTCTACTTGTCTAGTGTAAAACAGCCCACTTGTTTTAACTTTTTATCTCTGGGTTATCTTTTGTTAACTGTAACCTTATATCAACTATTTTTCATAAATTAAGTTAATTACTCACCTAGTGTGCCAACTCAATATTTATCATGATGATTTAAGATAATAAATTTGACGTTGAGATTTGAATAAATTTAAATAATGAAAATTTATTTTATTCTTATTAGTTTTTCTTTTTAATAAAATTTAAAATATTTTTTCCTGATTTAATTAATTTTTTAGATGAAAAATGTTTATATTTTAATTATTTATACAATTTTAAAATTTTATAATTATTTTTAATTATATTAATATATAAATTATATAATTATGATATCATATTTTGATTATAATTGAATCATCCGTGACTTACCAAGGATTGATAAAGATTGACAAGTCATTGATTAACAAGTCTTGTGAAGATGAAGAGATTGTTGGCCAAATTTAATATCCAAAAATCAGGTTTTATATAAAAATGGGGTGTTGGAATATCTTGAGACTTCTTGAACTCGCTCCAACTTTGGCACTCAATTGGAGTTGATGTTAGTAGGAGGAAAAGATAATTCTTATTTTCATTAGGTCCAAATAGTTTGGTTTTAGATTTGATGAGGATGATTGGCACATACATAATGCATGGTCGGCATGGCAATGGAGCTAATAATGATTGAGATGAGACTTGTGAATATCGGATCTGAAACTGAGATGACGTCACACTTCACCCAGATGAAATGGCGTGTATGGACAAATAGAAAAGTAGGACCCAACCAATGACGGCTTCGCCCACAAGTATCGCAATGGACACGCAGCGAGCTTTTTGACTGAGTCCCTTCCCCTCATACTAAATGTGGACATATATTATATATATATATATATACATATATAATGAGAAAGTATACATCCACTTTGTGTGTCCACAGTTAGAACACGATTCCTTTTTAATATCCATGCATCCACTGTCCCCATCTGTACCCCCAACTTGTCCACCCAACTCCTTTACTGCCCACCGCCGTGGCCCCTCCCCCCTCCCTTTTCTTTCTTCCACTGCAAGTACTAGTAGTCATTGAGTCGGATTCAAAGAAGTAAATTAAAGAGACATTATGCACATTCTCACACAATTCTTCACCCTTCATCATTAAAATCACACATATTATGCACAGTCTCACGTAATAAAAGAAAAACAACCACCAAAATACAAATTACTAGGCATAGGCATGAGACAAGTTTAACCAAGGGGATGGGGCTGGGGCTGTTGGTGTGGGACTCAGCAGAGCCGTAACAAGGGGACTAGCTCCATCATTGACCCTTACAAAAGAACCGCGTTGAAATCACGCCCTGGACCAACTCTGAAAAGTATGGGACCCCACAGTGCACACCATCAATCACTCATGGGGTTAGTGATTGGCAAGCACGTGAGCGGTCTTGCTTCTTAGCATACATTGCTCATCTGCTGAAGGCCGAGAGCTGCTTGTACCTTAGGGAAAAAATTTGGAAAAAGGGGGAGGGGGGGCGCGAGGAGGAAGAATGAAATAGTGTAACGACAAACAAGTAGGTGAAAACTATAAAGAGGGAGTAGAACTAGAAGAGCCTGTGGGGGCAAGGACGAAGGTCGATCTCCTGGGTCCAAGCGGCCCTGTCCTGAATGTGCAATTGCCAGTAGGTTTGAGCCACCGCATCTGGGTCCACAGACCCGTCCCCTCCTCCGCTCTGGTGCTCCCCAACTGACGATCTTTGTGACCCTGATGTTCCCGCCCTGCATCCATCACCACTACCTATTTATTGCTAATCATTCCTCCTTGGTCGCTATACCTAGCCTTTTTGCCCCTCTCTCTTTCTCTCTTTTCCTTCTTTTTCATGCTTATGGTGGTAGAGAAATGAATAATTGAGGTATCTTAGAATTGTTACAAATCTGGACAACAAAATAACCTTATTTATTTTGAACAACTAATCATATAATAATGATAGCAAATTCCTCTCCCTGGACCATACTTCACAAGAATCACATCAATCTGACAATAGCGCCAACTGCTTAGTCCATGCTTATAAAAACTGAAGATTTGATCTTTTTAATTATGTAAACCTCAATTTTACTTTTAGGCCAAATACTGGTAATTATTTTAGCTTCTTCGTATATATATATATTTTTTAATTTTAATTTTTAAAATAAAATTGGTCCTTAAAAACAGTAGTGTTGTCTCAAAACGGCCAGCGAGAGATCCGTAAGAACAAAAACAGGAAAAATTGATGAAAACCGAAAACAAAGTCAAAAAAGGGGAATCTCTAAGGGAGAATCAGTACTCATCACGCAAACATCTTGACGAAAAATAAATAAGAAAGGGAAGGAACCTGGGTGGGCCGACCACACCATCGATGATAACATGGGCCACGTGTACGCCTAGTGGCTGAAACTCCCTCGCCAGAGATTGTGATAGAGCTCTCAAGGCGAATTTTCCGCAACCTGTTTGTTTAAGTGGAAAAAGAGGAGGAAAAGGTGAGAAATTCTTTACTGAATCTTTCAAAAAAGATTCCGCTACTGAAGTTGGGCTTGCTGAGATTCAGTGAAATTACATAATTCGGAGTAGCCGGCAATGCCATTCAGCGAAGCCGAACATCCGGTGAAGAGAATCGTGCCCTTCCCTCTGTCCACCATTCCCGGAATCACCTGATTCCGTTTCACCAAAGTCAATTCAACAGTTTGCTTAACAAACATCACCGAGTAACAAGCTTATCGATCTCCTAGAAACTTAAGGAAAACAAAATAATGCTTGTGCGTTCATTTTTCTTTATTTTTGGTTGGGTGGGGGAATTGAGAAGAACCTGTTGAGCGCAAAGGAAGGCGCCGATGGAGGAAACGGCGAGTGATTTCTGGAAGGAATCGACGTGGATGTCGGTGAAGTTGGTGGGATGCCAGGGCACCGGCTGGTACGCATTGTAGACTAGTACTTCCACGAATCCGAGAGATAGCACACCTTCGAATGCCTCTCTTACGCTTCTGGAGTCAGAGCAGTCGATTCTGATGGCGAACACTTGGGCCTTTTCCTCTCTTGCTATCTCGTCCGCGAACTTCGATAACCTCCCTGCCAGTTCCTGACCAATTAGTACTTAATAAAACACATAAAAACAAGTGAAATGACTCCGTTTGGTCCGAAAAGGTTTTGTTGGAAAAATAACAGTTTTTATTTTTTGCAATTAATTTCTCTCCAACCAAACGAAGGTAGGAGAGAGAGCGGAGGAGTGCCTAGGTCGCGTGCGAGGATGGCGACGGTGTAGCCTTCGTGGGCGAACTTGCGGGCGATGCAGCGGCCGAGCTTGGGGCCGACGCCAACAATGGCGACTATGCCTCTAGAAGACGAGGAACTGGCCATGCTGCGCATCCTAAAGATTGAAGAGGAAGAGGACCTGAAATGAGAAAGTAATTTATTTTATTTTTTCTGGTATTAGGCAAGCTGTGAGGCAAGTGGAAGAGTGAGCTTAAGAAGTAGACGGTGTGGTGTGGTGGAGGCCTCTATCGCTGTCTGTATCTGCGTTACTGTGCTTCCCCGCAACAGGCATTATTTTATTTATTTTATCTTTTTCCCTTTTTCTTTATAATTATTAAAATATATAACTTTTTTCAAATAAAAAAAATAAAATATTAAATTTTCTTTTACTTTTTAATACTTAATAAAAATAAAATATTATAAAAACAAATAATTTAATATTTAATACTATTAAGCATTAAACTTCTATTTAAAATTAAGTAAAAAAACAAACACCACCTTATTATTAAATCGCACAACAGCCAGTCCAGGTATGACAATCAGGTCAAGACTGTTTACCTTCATCCAACCCATTATTTAAATTTATTCTCATTTTCGAATTTTAAATTTTTATAAATCATATGGGAAAAGTATAAATTTTTCATGTGTCCAACTTCACCTCGTTGTTTTTTTTTTTTTTTTTTTTTTTTTTTACATTAAAAATTATTATTATTATTACAAGTTTTTATAAATTATTTTCGTGAGAAATAATTTTTTATTTTATATGTGTTAAAAAGAAAAAAATTTAAAATAAATTCATTTTTTTTTTTTCTTCCAAACTTGTCCTATTTAAGGAAGAGGCAAGATAGGAAAAAAATACAAACCCCTTTGTCATCCCTAAACAATAGATGTTCTCATATTTATTATGTAAAATTTCTTACCAAATAAGTTTTTCCATAAAATTAAAAAAAAAAAATTATTAGAGAAAAAAAGTTATGAAATAAACATAGCAAATAAAGTTTATATTAAGTAGGTAAAGCTCAATTTAAGGTATGCACACAATATTAGAATTCAACAGTTACATCATGTTTTATTTCATTTATAATATTCTTTATGACACGATAAAATAAATTTTTTTTATTTGTTGAAATAAATATGATTATTCAAATCATATTAAAATCTTGTACATCCTCTATTTTTATGTTTTATACTAACTCTTTTATGGGCAGACTCTTTCACAATTGGAGGATGCTTTTAATGAGCTAATAAGGAGAATTAAAAGAAAATTTCTTGACAAAATATGAATTTATAAGATTTTTGATAAAATAATTTTGTAATTAAAATGTAACAGTTTCATAGAACCATGACATCATCAATAAGACTTACTAGATACAGATGAACCTAATCTTGGTCAACGACCACGAGGACTGTTTGCAACATTTCTAGAATTGCAAGAATAAGGACGAAACCAATAGATTTGAAAAGATTTAATACATTAAGTAATGACCTCAACATTGGTCCTACCTTTTCTATATGTTTTTAGTATTACCTTTTCCTTTTCCTTTTCCTTTTCCTTTTCTTTTTTTCTTTTATTCTACTATTTTAATTCTAATTATGAATATAAATAATTTTAAATATCGATTATTCCTAATTAAAAATGAATTTAATTATAAGAATTAAAAAATTAAATAAACAATCATTATTAATGATTTGAAGTTTCTATACAAAATTGCAACCATAAATCACTCCTATAATGACTTGAAATTATCTTAAATTTAACATTTTAATTCGCTTAAAATAAAAAATTGCTTATACTAATTAAAAAATCATTACCTATTATAGCAAATTTTATTCGAAGAAAAATATCTATTGTCTAAATTAAAAATGATTATATTTCACGATTATATGCAAAAAATCATGAATAGTCATGCAAACATCTATTTAAAAAAAAAAAATCAAAATTAGTGACTGTTATATTTTAAAAATATTTGAAAATTTTTACTTTGAAACTGCTAATTCAAAGTTGATTTTACCTGAGTTCAAATCAATGTTCAAACTAAAATATGAAAATAAATAAATAAAAAATCTTCTTTATAATTTTATAAATTTTTATGAAGGTTTGTAATTAGGGATAAATTATTGGTCATTAACAAGAGAGATAAAGTATTAAGTTTTGAATGTGATGAGGTAAGATATAAAGTACCAGATAAAGTATATTTTAACCCAAATCCTTTCATTCCAAAATATAGTGTTAATCCATGTGCAAGAAACTAATTCTATTCCTTTTCTTTAGGAAAAGATACATTTCTTCCCTTAAAATCTAGTTTCCTGCACGAAGGAAATCATAGGCCAGCAGCATCATGCTCCGGTTGAACTCGAGAAATCTAATTGTCTCAAATGAATTCGAAACCTTCCTCCCGTTGTAAAGCATTGTAGCAAAGTAAAAAGTTGGGAAATTAGTGGGTTGCTGCCGCATTGAAGTAGCAGCTGCATGCTACAGAACTGCAATGGCATAATAGATTCGACTTTCATCAGTCTCAATTTTAATTTGCAAGTCCCGGAAAGGAACATGAGACAAGTTGGCACACATTAATTTAATTTGAGAGAGAGGTGGAGACTGTAGTCTGTAGTGAGAGGAACTAAAGTGACGTTGCTTTGGAGTCGGCAGCCCTTTTTGCACCACAGCTTTATGGCTTTCCTAAAATGGGCGAGACACTTCCAAGATGGGATGAGACACACCTCTGAGACTTAACTCTACTGCCACTTGCATCCACGTATTTCCCCCTCCTTAAATCACTTCTTCAACTCTCTTCGGGATTGTCCTACCTCCCTTATACGTTCTCGATCCAACTTGTCCTCGCCCACTTTGCAAGAGCCTATATATATATATGGGGCAAGCCTAGCACCCACCAAATAAATGAGACTTAACTCCACTGCCACTTGCATCCACGTATTTCCCCCTCCTTAAATCACTTCTTCAACTCTCTTCGGGATTGTCCTACCTCCCATATACGTTCTCGATCCAACTTGTCCTCGCCCACTTTGAAAGAGCTTTCAACCACCATATACGTATTTTATATATATATATATATATATATGTTAGGGGCAAGCCTAATATATTTGTAACGATTTGTCCAGACGTTACCAACCTTTAAGCATACTTGTGATATTTGACAAGATTAGAATTTTTAGTTAGATTGGATGAAAGGTAATATTTATTCTTCTGAGATGGCCTGGAGGTTAGATGGGTGAAAGGTAGTGCTTTAGGATTTTCTGCTTTTGTCCCCTCCAAGATTGTTATGGGCAATGTTCACTTGCAGCTTCAAATTCTGAAAATTATTGACCCAACCCCCCACTTTGGACCAATCATTGCGGGCATGCAAATTAGTTTTCACATTCATGTTAATGGACACAGACACGTTGCACCACTAAATGGAGACTATAATCTGAATCCTTTATTAGGGAATTGATCCGGTCAGTCAATTCTAATTTTTGAAGAAGAATATATAGTCCCCCAACTCCAATCATTGATTAGGGGACCAGTAGAGAAAGTCCCAACTATATCTCAACTTTTTTTGAACTTGTAAAATACCTTAAAGACATGAATGGACCATCTGTAAAATATTTGGGGCTTGCTCTTTCATGTGATTTGAGCTAGATGTTAGTTCTCTATCAACAGATTTAAATCTCAATAAAACCAGCTTACAGTCCATATTCTGATATAAAACCAATCCCAACATGTCGACCTCATTTCAAGGCAATATATCTTCATCATTGGTTCTTTCTGGTTGTCATTAATCTTGGGCCAACATGCGTAATGGACCACTTCTGACATATTATATTTTTCAGGGAATCCCAACTTTCTAAATTCTGCCTTGTTTAGATAGGCATCACTAACACCCTGCTATTGATAAAATCACCGGCCGGGAAGCTTGATCTATTGCAAAAAAGATGTTGAGAATAAAGTGAGAATGAAGACGTCTTGCATTTCCAAGTTCCACACGTATATATAAAGAACATAAAAAAGGAAAAAGAAAAGGTAAAAAAAGAAAAGCAAGAGGACAACAGTGTTAGGTCATTTTCATACATTCTATCAATATTCTCCTTTTAAAGATGTCCCATTCCTTGGCAGTAAGCAAAAAAGAAAAAAAAAATGAAAAAAAGTCAGTAGTGATGGAAAAATAGAAGACGACAAGCAGGGTCTTAATAGCTAATATTCACACTGTATGGCCCCCCCTAGGGGATAAGTTTTGTGGCTGAACATGGATGTGAGGCAGATGAAGAGGGGTGTAGCCTTAAATGAGGTCACATGTGTGGCTTCCTAACAGCTCGTATGCATATCTCAATGCTTATCTTGATGACACTGATGCTGGTGGAGCTGCTGCTCAGTGTTGGTGACTGGTAGTGATTGACACCAACCATAGTAAATGAGAGAGAACAACACTGATGATTAGCCATCAATCTCAGCTGTTTTGGTAACTTGAGGCCTCAGTTTCTGTACAAATGATTGGAACTTAACTCCCATGGCATCTCTTATTACTAGTTATTATTAATTTTAGGTTCATTTCTTTGGGGTAGGTATGTTGGGACCGGACCCTCCCATGACCCATCTTTGCATTAAATGTCAACTCAAGCTCTCAAAGAGAATAATAAAGTAGGAAAAAACATTGATGAAAATGTCAAAAGAATTAATAAAGGCATAATCATAATTCACTTGCATAGTTTATATTTTGTTCTTTGTTGGGGAGTAAGAATGACACTGAAAAATATATTTTATTCTTAAAATCTTAAATAGAGTAAGATGAGATATTTCAATTATATATATGGGAATGTATCAGGAACATATATTCAATAGTTAATTTGGACTCTTCTCCCTTCTACCTCTTGATGATCCCACCAAGCACAACTCATACCCTAAGAGTTTGGAATTCAAATCTTCTGACCAACTGTAAGGTGAGAAAAAAAAAACATCTAATTAAGGACATGTTTTTGAAAGTTTGTGTCACCTTGAATTAGATTCATTGGCGTCCACTCACCAAAATGACTAACTTCATAGAATATGATGCTTGAGTATTATTCAGTGGTATGCGATGCTAACTTTAAGCAAAAGAAAATAGTTTTAAATCTTTAGACAAAGGTAGTAGTAAGAGAAGTGTTTATATTTTCTTGGAGCTGCTTTTACGTATGGATCTTGCAAATCTGATGGATGACCGACTCAAAAGAATTTTGGGGCTAACAGATCCACTTTGGTCCCATCATATCCATCCTGCATTATACAGGACGAATTTAAGACCCCTTGCCAGCCTTCTTCATAATTTCTTTGTCCTGATCTAAGGATCCCTAGCTTTGGTAAGTTGATCTCCAGGTATCTGATGATGAAGTCATTAATTAATAATTAGACAACAAAATCAAACTTCTGGACAATATACTTAATATTGGCCTCCTTGGTTCGAAATTGTAATACGCCTAAGGAGGATTGGATGTGTTCACTCCTTATTGAGCTAAACCTAAACCCATTTGGATCATGTAGGCTAATTGGTTACCAGGGCCTAGAAGTGTTCATGACTTCAAGTTGACTCAGATCTTCTACATTCATCCTAGGAGCATTTGTTGCTAAACTATGGGGCTTTTAAAGGACTGAGGGTCCGTCCATTATAGTCTTAAGCAAAATGTGGTGATTGGATTCATCTATGCCTTATCAGGAGGTCGACACCATTCTCACTCCCTTTAGCTTGATGCTTGCTTCACTAGATGGTTGAGACCAAGTCAGTGTTGCATTCTATCCATTCCATGGCAAGACAAATAGGTGTCTCAGTTTTCATCCTTTATCCATCCCAAAGTGGAACGCATATGTATCTCACCAATCATACTTTATAAAGGCACATGTGGAATCAATATAATATCATTGCGTAAAAAACATGGGTAGACACTTAATCCCTCTCATGAGGGAAGTCCACATGTCAAAGATCCATTGAATGTCCCACCATTATATATGCATGGTTAGCTTGAGGTAAATACAAGATGCATCAATCTCACAAGTAGATGATTTGTTTATAATTGGTTCATAAACTTAGACAATCCATTGCAAATTGTAATGCACTATTTTCTAATTGGAGAGATGACTAATTTTGGTTGTTGAGATAAGTTTCTCATGGTGAATGTACTAATGTATACAATTACACATTAAATAAGATCTACGGTGAATCATGACTTTAATTAGCTATCGAGTAATCATGATTCACTAAGCTATTATACTATATGGACCCTGAATGTTTAGAGGATATTAAACTTGTATTGAAGTCATCAGAAGACCTTGACCTATGACTAAAGCCCTAAGGTGCTCATATTTTCCTTATGGATTTAGATACTATTAATAAAGGCTAGTGGTGAATAGTATTCTCAACAAAAGTAGATATCTCATGGGATTGAGACAACGTGTCCTCTTGAGTGATCTTAAGGGCATGTGATCATGAAATATATGATCGTAATAATTTCTTAAGTGAAATTTGACACATGCTTTTGTGAGTTAGAATGTCTCAATTGATCACGTAATAGGAGGATTTGTAACTCAATAATTGAATAGTAATATTGATAGGTTGATAACATATATCTTAGTAAGTTACAAATACCAGTTCAGGGAAAGTCTATATGCAATGGGCTTGAGTTGTATCTAATTGTAATTTCATAGGATATTATAGTGTAATTGACTTTTTCTAAAAGGATGTTGAGTTAACTTTAAAGTGGATTTTGAGGGAGTCGATATTTTCTTACGGGTCATAATGGTCCTCATTTAAGCTTTTGATTTATGGTGGCATGGTTTTAAGGGTATATTTAGGTTTCTAATTTATATGTGTGTAAGGACATTTTGATAACAAACGCAAGGTTGCATTGGATCATATAAATAGTTTTTTTAGTTGGGCTATTAATTAATTAAACCCTAATAAGGCTGATTAATTAATTAGAACCCAAGTGAACTAAATTAAGTAACCTAAACCTAAATTAAGTTCAAGTCACTTAAACTCACAAGGAAGCTTATATAAATCCTCTGAGGGGTTTATGGCTTCAATTTTGTACTCTTCACTTTGAGATTCCAAAGGGAAACCTTAACTTCCCTTTCTAGAAAGAAGACTACCCTTCTCTAGTGCTTAGATCCATGAAAGATAGTGATTTGGTGGAATGTTATTTAGTTGACAAGACTTGTGATTCACCCTACACGACTTCATATGATTGGAATTGATATGAGAACATCTAGATTATAGGTTTGATATTTATTCTCTGTAGATCTATATTATTTATGGTTTAATTATCATATTGTTTGGTTGCGATTATATCTAGGGAGTCCTAGGATTGGTAGCATGTGTCCTAAGTGATTCAGGGTTAGGAATGAAGAAATTTAGGGATTCCCTACATGTAATATGTGGTAGAAACATGATAATCACATATGGATGAAAAATGGAGAGTAAGACAAATTTTTTGAATTTTCTTGCTTTAACATATCTTAAGAAATGTTTATAAAATAGAAATTAAAGGAATCGAAATTTGCCTTTTATGGTTTGAGCATAATGTAATGAATGGATTCACTTATGCATTATTAAGAGATTTACCCTATTCTCATTCCTTTTAACTTAGTGCCCATTCTATTAAATGGTTGAGACTAAGTCACTGATGCCTTTTATTTGTCCCTCCATTGAAAGGATAAGTATCTTGTTTTTTCATCCTTTATATGTCCTCAAGAGGTATAAATATATATCTCATCGTCATAATACATCATAATGGTGTGTGTGGAATCAAGATAGTACCATTGCATAGAGACCATGGATAGACATTTGTTAATGATATCCATCATCTCAGGGAGCTATTCCATGTGTCAAATATTTATGGAGTCCCCCATGATATATGTTTGGCTAGCTTGAGGCTAATGTAAGACATATGTCACACCCTACTTCAAATGACCCTTCCTTAGGCTTATATAAGGAGCAGGAAACTTCTAAAATCTCTTGGAGGCATCCACTAGTGGAAGAGTGTAGAAGGTTCTAGAGACGCGTAGAGATGTCCACACATCTCTACATTAAGGTGGAAGACATAAGAAGAGTAAGACATCCTAGAAAGTTCCAAAACACATCATGTAAATACTTGTACATTGTTTTTATCTATGTTGTTCTAGAGAATTCTTGATTTGTTAGGAATTCTCCAAGGTTTTAAAGAGTTCCTAAGATGCCTATAAATAGGTGAGGACCTCATTTGGCCAAGACATCATTAAGTAAGCTTCCAAAGCATTGTAAAGCATCCTTTGTGTAATAAAAACTTCTTTTCCTTAAGTGTTGCATTTGATTCTCTTAGCTTCCAAGTTGTGTGTTTAACTTAGCCTAGCTAAGTAAGTACAAGGGGAAGGTTGACTTAATGCCGTCAAGTGTCTTGAAGTTGTCTAAGTGCTACATGCGAGCTTAGGAAAAGTTTAAGTCTGTGACACATAGCTAGTTTTTTCAATCTTTATCTTTTCTTTTATTATACTGTAATCTTAGTGCTAACTTGAGAGTAAAAATGAATCTTTTTAAAAACCCATATTTGATATTCCCTTTTGATTGTAGGAAGCATGAAGTTAGTTAATGGACAAGATTGCCACATATCTCCATAGAGTTGCAAACTAAAGACATGGAAAGGGGGTTTTGTTGGAAAATTATGTTTCAACAAATTTACTCACATGTTCTACCGCTTCTTAATTATATTTATCATTTTAAATAATGGGCTTATAAGTTTCATATAAAAAAATTAAACATCAACTCTTATCTATTGGTCCATGTGCTTCTCATCATCGAAGTTGAAATATTAGGCTTGAATTTATACCTTACACGAATGATTGCGAGGTTATGTTATTTTTCTAAAAAGATTTGTTTTAAATTTAAATAATGAAACATTCTCTCAAAAAAAAAAAATTAAATAAAAGAAAAGTCTTTCAACTTTCAATTATCTTGTGAATATGCAATCAAATATATCATAAAGTAATTCTTTTTGATAATTAATAGAAGCTTTGTCCGAAAAGGGGAAACTGGAGGCCCATTTCTTTTCGGCCTTTCCGACAGTCAAAATGGGCAGAGTAAATTGGACTGCAGGCCACGGTCTTGGAATATTAAACTGGCCCAGCCTTAATCAGCAAAGCCTGTAATTGGGCCGGACTACCTAGGTTCATCACTTTCACAGAAGAAAGAGTCCAATTTCGGGTCGTCCCTCTTCGATTTCCCGTTACTGGCATTTTTTCCTCGATCTCTCCTTTCTTCCTTGCTGTTCAGATGAGCTCCCACCTTTGGAAGTTAATTTAAGTATCAGGTATCGCAATTCTCTTCCATCAATTACATCAGCACCATTAGATTGTTATCTCTCCACATAGATCTGAATCAAATCGCTCCCTCCTCTACGACACCATTTGGTGATCTTTACAGGAGAAAAAGCATAGGATCCATGGAGTGGGCGACGGTGCAGCATCTGGATCTGCGCCATGTTGGCCGAGGTCAAAAGCAGTTGCAGCCTCACGCGGCCGCATTTCATCCAAGTCAGGCACTCATTGCCGCGGCCATAGGAAACTACATCATAGGTATGACTCTAATTTTCTTTCACGACAACCCATACACAGAACACTTCTTCACCGCGAGATCTGCCGTCGCTGATTTGGTCCTAATGCTTATATTCTCAAATTTATGTGGGCTACTGAATAATTTCTTTGTTTTATAGGCATTTATTCAAACCATTTCCTAAATTCTCGTGGTCAATAGCAATTATCTTTTATTGTGTTTGCGTTATTATTTTAGTTAGATTTCTTATTTTTTCTGTTATTAAGAGACTTTTAGTCTTTGGAAGCACCTAAGTTAATGCTAATCCTAAAGCTTTTATTTAACCTTCCCCCGGCATTCGCTAAGGAGATTCAAGTGCCCCTTATGTTTTTATTCTTTTTTGCAGAATGTCTTGCTAGAAGTATTTCCAAATTTTCCAAGGAATCATTGTCCTTTTTTGCACGAGTAGAGCAGTTAGAAAGAAAAAACGTGTGTTGTTATGGTTCCAACATGCATTGGGCTTTCCCCAAATTCCATACTTGTTTTCTCTGTGCTCATTCCAGATTAACACCCAGGCTTTGTTGATGAGTTGTTCATGAATGCATAGGATAATAGGAAAATCGGGGGGGTTGATCCTATTATTTAAGTGGTTGAAGTATCATATCTCTCTAGTAGTTTGCATTTTTGGACCAATTTCCCTTAACAGAAGAAGGAAGAAGAAAATTTCATGTTATTGGTTGATTGAACTGTTGCACCTGTGATTTTCATTTGAGTATTAATCTCTAAGATTTTACCTTTTACACTTGGGCTGAATGATATGGTGGATATGTTTATTAACTGGGCTAATCCTATATAAGCTATTGCTGATCTAACACTCTAATGTTGATGCATTTTATAATACAACAAAGCTGTATGGATGGATGTAATTTGTTAGGGATAGATGATGTAAGGTAACTCTTGTTACCATTGCTCCTTGTTGATGCCTGAAACCTGTTAACAAGTGTGTGGACAGGATTGCTAGGGTTTGAAATAGCAAACCCAAAGAACATGAAATGCTATGGAACTATAATTAGGGATATTTAAATTTTTTTTGCCTACCAAAAAAAAAAGGAAAAAAAGAAGTTTTTTGGCATCTAGTTGTTTTCTGAGGACTGGAAAAGTCTAACATATGTGTCTCACTGTCTACCATAAACAATTGTCTGTTGAGTATTACCGTACATTCAGAAATTTTTCAACAAATGCACACAGAGATCTATGTGTGCATCCTTGCTTTTGCTGTTATAAACAAATGTGTCATATGATGATCATTTTTTTTTTCTTTGGTATGCAGAATTTGATGCACTTACTGGAAGCAAGGTGTCTTCCATTGACATTGGTGCTCCTGTTGTCCGTATGTCTTATAGTCCTACAAGCAGTCATGCTGTGGTTGCTATTCTTGAGGTTGGTTCTGTACAAAATACTTATCTTTTAGGCTGTTTGGATTATATTAGGCATCTAGAAGTCACCAAAGGTAGAATATGTTTGATGGTTTTGAATGCTAATATTTGTGCTTCTGAGTGTCTATAGTTGAGATATTTAAAGCATAATAGTTTCATTGCAAACAGAGGGAACTGTAGCCACATTAGCTGTTTTTTCTTGATTTCCATGAAGTTGTTGTTGCGATCATCTAATATGAGACATGGCTCTAGGCTAATTCTAGTCATTACTTTACATACAATTAAAATTTGATTTGAAATTTTATTTTTTGGATAAAATTTGCATTTTGTGTTGCCTTGTAGACATTATTGCTTTGCTAATCATCTTTTTTTTTTTTTTTCCCTCTAAACAAATATTTTCTTTTTATGGAGGTTGTGATTATGCATATATAACTACTTAATTGTTTCATTCTATTTGTATTTCTATTAGTAGGATAGATTGTGACCAAAAGTACCAAATGGTGAATCCATGTGCAATGGAAGCATAAGAGGCATGTTTAAAAAAAGAAAAGCCAAAAAGAAAAGGAAAAAGAAGCAAATAGAAACCAAAAGACTATAACAACTCTATTTTAGTACATTGTACAGTGGTTAGGGTATTATGGGATATCATTCTTGGTTTGGTTGGGGTTCAGTGGGTCTTTCCAGAATCCGTAAAGGAGGCTTTATTTAGTTGGAAAGGCCCTTTTGTGGGAAAAAAAAGGAAAAAAATTTGGACTTCTATTCCGTTGTTCATTTTTTGGACGGTTTGGAAGGAAAGAAATAGGCTAGCTTTTAGGGGGGGGGGGGGGGTGTTAGCAATTCAAAAGCTGAAATCTTCTTTTGTTTGTAATTTATGGGTTTGGGCTAAATTGTATATTGGAGATGACCCACTCTCCCTTATAGATTTTCTGGAGTGGTTAGCCTCCAATTAGGGTTTGGTGAGTTTTTTGCACTTTTTGGTGTGGGGCTTTTTATGCCTTGTATACTCCCTGTATGCCTTATGGCTTTATTGCCTCTTGTCAATATATCTTGTCTTGCTGATCAAAAAAAAAAAAAAAGACTATAACAACTCTAAACAAGATAAACCATAAAAAAGATAAAAAAGGGCACCTCCTTAGACCATATGATGAACCCAAGTCCTTTGGAGGTATGCAAGAGACATGTTAAGCATAAGGAGCCAAAAAGAAACAGGAAAATGAAGCAATAGAAGCCAAAGGACTATAAAACTCCTAAAACAGGATAAACCTTCAATGAAGTTAAGAAAAGAAAGCCTCCTTGGACAATAAAAGACATAGACTGAGAAATAAGGATTGCATATCCCTTTTTTCAATCTACTCTCCGAATTTAACACCTATCTAATATACTCCTGTCTTTCCTTCCAAATGCATCTAGTAAGACATAGGGGAGCTTATTGTCGCAACGTCCTCCTTTTTTTCATATTGAACTTTCCATGCTAACTAGAGAACAAATCTTTTTCTGGTTTGGAAAAATCCAAGCCACACCAGCATCTTAGGTGTGGGTGACCTTGGCTCTCTAGTTGTGAAACAATGATCAAGAGATGGTTAGTTGTGTCCTCCTGTTTGCAAATAGTGCACATCCCAAATAGGCCCTGATACAAAGAAGGGCACCTTTGAAGGAACTGTTAGATCTTGGACTGCACAAATCAGGTTTCCACCCCTCAAGCTAAAGCCTTGGAGGGGGATTTTGGTTGAAATGTCTCCTTCTGAGTTAAGCTTCCATCTTATAGTATCCGCCCTTTCTTGATTAGCTTTGAGGAGTAATCATGATCATTAGAGCAGTAACTACCTCAAATTCCCAACCATTTATGTTTCTAATAAAAGGTAGAGGTTAGCAAATCCTTTCCTTTAATCTTACCATAATCCATCATTGTGACACTTTTGTTTCATTAATAGTGAATAGTTATTGAAGGAAAAGTTTAGTTTTCTTCACACCTTACCATCTCCCACTGAGAAGCAAAAGAACATGGAGCAACCTATTCAACATGTCTTTGTACTCTTTTGTTGTCCTTTGTTATGAACCTGTACATTGCCATTGATTTAGCATCATGCGGAGTTGATGATTCTCCATTCCTGTGAGGCCACATGTCTCGTGCCTCCATGTGTGTGCCATACATTTATATCTAAATTGCTTCTTGAATTATGTTAGGGTAGCACCTTAGCATGGATGCCTACCCAATGCCCAGGTTAAGTGCTGGTAGGCTATGTGATCAGACTAGACAAAAAGATACCTGGAAGGTAGGCACACTTTGGCCATACCCAGTATGGCTATATAGTTAAATCATGAAGTGACTTTTTCCTTTTTGGCAACCCTTATTATAATAAAGAAACCTTCAATGGAAACCTTCAACATGATGGCATAATGGAGCTCTCCTGGAAGTGTTGGTACGGGGTGGAATCGAAGTCCTTTGAGATTTTGAAGGAGATGGTTAAAGGTAAGGAAGTTAGTCTACTTGTGGAGAAGGGATGACATCTTTCCTCTTAGGTCAGAGAGGCCTTGCTATGTTGTTGAAGGGGGTTGAACTTTGCTGTGACAATAATACCATAAGCCTTTTTGAATGGAGTGAAAGGAAGGGGTAGAGTTTTTAAGCTGGAACTTCAAAGCAATAATGCATTTAGTTGTTCGCACCGGTCAGTATTGTTGGTAGCAGGGAAGAGATTCTCCTTAATCTTTCCAGGAGGAAGGGGTATTCTAGGGGGTTGGAAGACTTTGACAAGCAAATCGAGGAGCATCAGTGTTGCTCTAGTAACCATTCCTGTGAAGATGCCCTGGTGGGATGTTCATCAACTGAGTGGTGTGCAGAAGAGACCCCTCTCAAAGGTATTTTTTATTTAGTTGTGATTCCAAAGGAAAGGGGGAATTGGTTGAGGTAGTTTGGATCCAGCACGGGAGAGGTGCTTCTTTGCCACCTCTGACAGTAGTACCAAAAGCTCTTTAGGATGGAGTGGAAGGAAGGGGTGAGAGTTTTTTAAGCTGGAACTTTGAAACAATAATGTGGGTGGTTGTTTGTAGTGGGGAAGAGATTCTCCTTAATCTTTCCATAAGGGGTATTCCAGGGGTTTGGAAGGCTCTGACAAGCAAATTGAGGAGCATTGTTGTTGTTCTAGTAACCATTCCTGTGAAAGCCCTTCGGGGGGTGGTCATCAATTGAGAAGTGTGCGGAAGTGGCCCCTCTCAAAGGTGTTTTTTGTGTGGATGTGGTTCTAGAGGCAAGGGGGAAGTGGCTAAGGCAGTTTGGATCCAGTACAGAAGAGGTGCTTCTTTGCCACCTTTAGGTGGGATGATTTTTTGGTGACATATTCTCCACCAAAGAAGGATTTTCCTTTTATTCTCCAGGATGTGGGTTCCCCCATTTTTACTGAGGTAAGGTGTATTAGTTTTGCTAAGGTATTAGGGGTCCCTTTATTGTTTATTGGGCCAAAAGAACTGCCCATATTCTAAAGGATTCTCCTCAAATTGTCGAGGTAGGGGTTTCTCCCCTGGTCTGGGCTCTATATTACATGGCCATCTCTTAATAACCTCCTCACACTCCCTCTAAATTGCCCTTTTTGGTTGTGGAACATTTATGCTATTATGCTTGCTTGTGATATAGAGGGTGTCTAGCATGAACTTGGTGGCTAGATTAGAAGACTCACTTAGATGGGGATAGATGTGTTTCAAGACCATGTCAATGAGATAGAGACAAAAAGGGACCTGTCAGTACCTGGAGGACACATGTTAATGACAAAGTGTGACATGCTATCTTAGGATGATCTGCAGGCCTATATTTCCTTGTTCCCAAGGCTTTGCAGGCCTTAATTGTTAGGTGTGTACCAATCTGCTAGCCTGTTTGGTTGGACTCCTATATAAAAGGCCCAAGAGGGCTCGCTGATGGTACAACAACTCCAGAGCTCTTAAGCCCTTATTCTGGACACCTTTGGGTATTCCCGAGTTCTCTTCTTGGGGCTTTGATTCCTTGGGTCTGCCGCCTCTCAATTTGCTTTACTTTTCTCTCAAACCTCAACATCCCACCATCCACATGGTTGGGTGACCTCTCCTCTTACTAAGCACCTTACCCAAAAAGATAGCTTTTTATCATGTATTGGTTTTTGCTATGTCAGAATGGACCATGTTTACATGCTTCCACGTTTTTCTTTTTGTTGTCCATTTCTTGATATTTCATTGTCACTTCAGGTATCACCAGATGTAAGATTGTAAGTCATGGGTAGTAAGTTTCTTTGCAGTATGTGGTTATTTTGAAAGTTCTTGTCATAATAATTTTTGTTGAATTTTGTTTCCTCCTTATGCAGGTCTATTTTTTATGTTTATTTAATGTATTTTGTTTTCCATTTTCAGGACTGTACAATTCGGTCCTGTGATTTTGACACTGAGCAAACATTTGTGCTGCATTCACCTGAAAAGAGGATGGAACAAATTTCTTCTGATACAGAAGTTCATCTTGCTTTGACACCTCTCCAACCTGTTGTGTTCTTTGGTTTCCACCGAAGGATGAGTGTAACAGGTTTGGTGTTACTTTCTATAGTTATCATTCACTGAATAGTTTTGCAGTTATGGTTGTTAAATTTAGAAGTTTCTGTTGTATCAAGTACCTGTGTTCTTTATGTTTTTGTGCCTAGTAGTGCTTCTAATTCTTGAATTGTTTCACTGCATGAAGTTGTTGGAACTGTTGAAGGGGGGAGAGCACCAACAAAAATAAAGACAGATCTGAAGAAACCTATTGTCAATCTTGCTTGCCATCCCCGCCTTCCTGTCCTGGTAACATGTTTAATTTGGTTGAGATTGTTCTATTTACCACCGCATATGCATGGCATCTTAAGTGTGCAAACCTTTTGATTCTTGCGCTGATGGATATGTTTAGCAACTTTTTGCCTTTTATTTTTCAGTATGTAGCTTATGCAGATGGTTGGATTCGAGCTTACAACATTCAAACATATGCTGTTCATTATACACTACAACGTGAGATGGGTGTAACACAGTCTTTTTTGTTGAATATTTGACAGTTTTAATCCCCTTTTAACATAAAATTTCTCCTTCTTTTCTCCTTGTTCCAGTTGATAATACCATTAAGCTCATTGGTGCTGGTGCCTTTGCTTTTCATCCAACTTTGGAGTGGATTTTTGTTGGTGATAGACGGGGTACACTACTTGCATGGGATGTATCAACTGAAAGACCCAATATGATAGGAATGTAAGCTCTTTATGGTTATATTTTCTTTAGTTGTAAAAGCATGTGATTTCAAAGTTTTCTGGTCATTTCTATAATAATTGTTATAATATTCTTAAAATCCAAATGTTTGGTATTAATTAGAATGGTAAAATAAGAGGCTGATAGGATGTCTATCAATTGGTTCCCGGTTTTGCATTTCTGAAAAAAGTATTGTTAGAGAAATGCGTAAAAATGTGAAATAGAAGAAGAAAGTGAAAGTAAAAGATTGTATAAATGGATAAGCTTGTGTCATCTTGTAACTACCCCATTTCAATTATGGCAAATGCCCAATGGCTTGGTCCTATTACCTTACAATTGTGCCATTTGGCATTGGCCCTGTTACCTTGGTGCTTGGTCCTATTACCTTGGTGCTCATTATGATGATGATGATTATTATTATTATTATTTTTATTTTTATTGTTATTTTGGGGTCCATGGTGCAGCAACATATACATGGTGTATACATTTGATGCTCACCAAAGGAGACTATCTTCATAGTATTATTATTATTTTGGGGTCCATGGTGCAGCAACGTATACATGGTGTATACATTTGACGCTCACCAAAGGAGACTATCTGTGTAGACATTTGATGCTCACCAAAGGAGACTATCTTCCTAGTATTATTATTATTTTGGGGACCATGGTGCAGCAATGTATACATGGTGTATACATTTGACACTCACCAAAGGAGACTATCTATGCATACATTTGACATTCACCAGAGGAGACTATTTGTGTGTGCATTTTTTATTTTTTTTTGATAAATAAGCATGGAATGTATTAACAAGAGGCAAAAAAGCCACAAAGTATACAGATGGTATACAAGACAACTAAAGCCTCACAACCAAAAAAGAAAAACAAAAAAACTCACCAACCCTTAATTGGAGGCTAACCACTCCAAGAAGCCTATAAGGGAAAGCGACTCCTCTCCAATATACAATTTAGCCCAACCCCATAAATTATAAACAAAAGAATTTTTAAGCTTCTAAATTGCTATCACCCCTCCCTAAAGGCTAGTCTATTCCTTTTCTTTCAAACCGTCCAAAAAATGTACAACGGAATGGATTTCCAAATCTATTCCACTATCTGTGTGTACATTTGACACTCACCTAAGGAGACTATCTTTTCTAGTAATCTTATCTTGGAAACTAATTAAATCACCATACTTGAAGAATTTTCACATTTAAATTCCAATTGGCTTTAGCTGTATAACACCTAAAAACCACATTACTCTGAATACCCATACAAGATCTTAACACACTCTTCCTAACTCAAAACGAATCATAAGATAGTTTGTCCTATGTAGGCTGCTTCATTTGGTATACCATTTCTTTAATTAGAAGATTCACTTTTAAGATTTTATTTAATCCCATGGTCACATTGCTAGTTGCAATTGAATCCAATCCACTTCTGGCCTCTAGAAGCATTCTATTCTTTATTCATTAATCATTAATAAACAATGGAATATGTGGTATTCACTGGACATAAAAAGCACCCTCTTGAGTAAAAGCCTCCACACAAGGGTTACCAGGAAGAGGATCTTGATATGTATGAGCTATCAATCTTTATGCAAAAGAATGTTGTAAAAATAACCTAAAATTTTCTTGCCAACCTATTCAAGGCTGATTTTTAGACATCAACAGAAAGATTGCTACATGCATATTTTATCTTTTTTTGGAATGTGAGGGGAGCGAATAACAGCTCTAAAAGGAAAATAATCAAGTCTTTCGTAAGAAATCAGAAGGTGGATTTGTTGTGTATCCAGGAGACAAAAATCCAATCAATGTCGGAAGGGGTGGTGAGAAGTTTAGGTTTAGGGCGATCCTTAGACTGGAGGGCTTTGGATACTACTAGATTGGCAAGAGGTATTTTGATTTGCTGGGACAAAAGGTCTCTGGAAATTTTGGATTGGGAGGAGGGCCAATTCTCTATTTCCCGCAGATTCAAGAATGTGGAAGATGGTGTTGTCTGGGTGTTTACGGGAGTCTATGATTCTTTTTCTAAAAAAGAAATGGAGTGCTCGTGGGAAGAGATTGAGGCGATTAGAGGAATTTGGGAAGAGCCCTAGTGTTTAGGGGGTGATTTTAATATTATTTTCTCCCAAAGGGAAAGGAGTAGACAAGGGAAAATAACCTCAGCAATGAGGAGATTTGCTCAGATTATTGATGACTTAAGGCTTCCGCTGCAAAGGGGATCATTTACCTGGAGTGAGGGTCTCAATAACCAGTTCTGGGCCAGCCTGGACAGATTTCTTGCTACTCCCAGCTAGCTTGATCAGTTCAGTAGGGTTCTCCAGAGAAGGTTGCCTAGGCCTACCTCGGATCATTTTCCCGTCTTACTTGAGGGTGGTGGCCTAAGAAGAGGACCCTCTCCTTTCAGGTTCGAAACTATGTGGCTTAAAGTTGAGGGGTTTAAAGATCTTATTCATAGTTGGTGGCAGGGAGTGGTGGTCAGAGGCAGTGCTAGCTATAGATTGGCTGTAAAGATGAAGGAGCTTAAACAAAATTTAAAAGTTTGGAATAGGGATGTGTTTGGGAGATTGGAGTGCAATAAAGCTGCAGCTCTCTAACAAGTGGATTACTGGGATATGGTGGAAAGTGAGAGAAGTTTGATGGAGGAGGAAACAGTTTTTAAAAAGGAAGCCAAGGAGGGGTACGCTAAGTGAGTGTCCTTGGAAGAAATCCATTGGAGACAGTTATCAAGGGAGTTATGGTTAAGGGAAGGGGATAGAAATACGGGTTATTTCCATCGTATGGCAACTGCCCATCGAAGAAGTAATTCCTTGGACAAAATCAAGATAAATGGGGTGTGGTTGTTAGAGGAGCAAGAAGTGAGGGAAGGGGTAGTGAATGCCTTTCAACAGTTGCTCTCAGAAAACTCGGAGTGGAAGGCGGATATAGGGAGACTGCAGTTAAAGCAGATCAGTCAACAAGAAGCGGAGTTTCTGGAGCTCCCTTTTTCTGAGGTTGAGGTCCATTCTGCTTTGATGGATATGAATGGAGACAAAGTCCCAGGACCGGATGGTTTCACTGTGGCTTTTTGGCAAAGCTACTGGGATTTTGTAAAAAATGAGATATTGGAAATGTTTAAGGAGTTCCATGAGCAAAATTCTTTCCTCAAGAGCCTTAACAACACGTTTCTGGTCTTGTTACCAAAGAGAGGGGGGGGGGGGGGGGGGGGGGGCTAAGGACCTTGGGGATTTCAGACCTATCAGCCTTTTGGGGGATTGTATAAATTGTTGGCTAAGGTGCTGGCTAATAGACTCAAGAAAGTGATAGGAAAAGTGGTCTCCATTGATCAGAATGCTTTTGTCATGGGTAGGCAGATTCTAGATGCCTCTTTAATTGCAAATGAGGTGATTGATTCATGACAAAAAAGGGGAGAGAAAGGCCTAATTTGCAAATTGGATATCGAGAAGGCGTATGACAGCATTAACTGGCAGTTTTTGCTGAAGGTTTTGCAAAAAATGGGGTTTGGGCCAAAGTGGTTGGGTTGGATGTGGAGTTGTATTTCTACAGCCAAGTTTTCAGTTTTGGTGAATGGAGTGCCAGCCGGTTTTTTCCCAAGTTCTAAGGGGCTGTGCCAAGGAGACCCTCTTTCCCCCTACCTCTTTGTCATGGGAATGGAAGTGCTGAGTGTTCTAATTAGCAGCGCTGTTGAAGGGGGTTTTCTTTCTGAGTGTAGCATCTGGCGTAGTAGAAAACCGACTGTCAACATTTCACGCTTACTTTTTGCTGATGATACAGTCGTTTTTTGTGAGGCAAAGAAAGAGCACTTAACGCATTTGAGCTGGATTCTTTTTTGGTTTGAAGCTGCTTCAGGGTTAATAATTAATTTGGCCAAAAGTGAAATTATCCCAGTTGGTGAAGTGGAAGAGGTTGACGTGATGGCAGTGGAGCTAGGGTGCAGGGTGGGGCATTTGCCTTCAGTCTATTTGGGGTTGCCCTTGGGAGCGCCTAATAAAGCCTCTTCCTTGTGGGATGGGGTGGAAGAGAGAGTGAGGAGGAGACTTGCGCTTTGGAAACGACAGTATATTTCTAAAGATGGGAGAATCACTCTTATAAAGAGCATGATGGCTAGTATGCCCTTGTATCAAATGTCCCTTGTCCACATGCCCAAGATAGTGGCAAGGAGGTTAGAAAAGTTGCTAAGCGATTTTCTGTGGGGAGGGGGAAATCTGGAAAGGAAAGCCCACTTAGTCAATTGGGAGGTGGTTTGTGCGGATAAGGAAAGGGGGGGGCTTGGCTTAAGGAAGCTAGCCCTTGGCAAATGGATATGGAGATTTGCTTGTGTTAAGGATGATCTTTGGAAGCAGGTGCTTGTGGCGAAGTATGGGCAAGAGGATTTTGGTTGGAGGACAAAAAAGGCAAATGGGGCGTTTGGAGTAGGGGTTTGGAAGGAGATCTTATTGGTGCTGGGAAAATATGGTGTTTAATGTGGGAAAAGGCACCAAAATCAGATTCTGGACTGATCTTTGGTGCGGGTGTACAGTGCTGTCCCAAAGATTCCCTCATCTTTATGCCATGGCTGTACATAGGAATGCCACAGTGGAAGAGATGTGGGACCAGAATTTCGGCCAAGAAGGCTGGAATTTAAGGTTTCTTAGGGACTTTAATGATTGGGAATTGGATATGGTAGGTAATTTGCTTCATGCTTTGAGGGGCCACAGGATTACTTTGGAGGAAGACTCGGTATTTTGGAAGGGAGGAAGAAACGGGCAGTTTTGAGGCAAGAAAGCGTACAGCTTGTTGGTCAGCCCCATTGTCTCCACTTTCCCGAAAAATTGCATTTGGGTGGATAGAGTTCCAACCAAAATAGCGTTCTTTGCGTGGGAGGCCACTTGGGAGAAGGTGCTTACTCTTGATAGGCTCTAGAAAAGAGAATGACAGCTCCCTAATCGTTGTTTCTTGTGTGGTTGTGAAGATGAAATTGTAAATCACATTCTCATACACTATACAAAGGCCAGAGTGCTGTGGGATATTGTTCTTGGTTTGTTTGGTGCTCAGTGGATTTTTCCAGAAATTGTAAAGGATGTCTTATTTAGCTGGAGGGGCCCTTTTGTGGGAAAAAAAAAAAAAAAAGACTTGGAAATCCATTCCGTTGTACATTTTTTGGACGGTTTGGAAGGAGAGGAATAGACTAGCCTTTTAGGGGGGGGTGATAGCAATTCAAAAACTTAAAAATTCTTTTGTTTGTAATTTATGGGGTTGGGCTAAATTGTATATTGGAGAGGAGTCGCTCTCCCTTATAGGCTTCTTGGAATGGTTAGCCTCCAATTAAGGGTTGGTGAGTTTTTTTGTTTTTCTTTTTTGGTTGTGAGGCTTTAGTTGCCTTGTATACCCCCCGTATGCTTTGTGGCTTTTTTGCATCTTATTAATGCATTCTATGCTTATTTATAAAAATATATATATATATATATATTTTATCTTTTTTTGGGCATATGGAATTGAACCTGCAACCTTGCCTATCCCTACTCCAACCATTTCCCATCTAAGCCAGGACTCAAGTGCCTACTTATGTCATATATATTTTGCTTGACTTTTGTAGGATTTGCACTTAATATTTCCTTAGATTTCTGACATGCATGATTGACTAATGACATTAACTATTTTAATGACTATCTTGCAAATTTGCACTGCTCTTTCTCTTATGCTTGTTGTAATGTACTATGAGGCCATGATTTTAAGTGATATATGACAGCTGGTTTCTGAAATTTATCCACTAACTGTGGGAGCCCAGATTGATTATTGTTGGATGAGCTGGGTTTTTTTAATGGGTAGGTCTTATCTTCTTGCAGGTTTAAGATGTTTTTAGGTATAGAGCTGTATAATATCTAACACAGCTTCTAAATTCATTGCACTTGCTTTACAATTTCATGCATGAAATTATTGGTTCTCTAGAAAGTTGTGATTTTTCTACTAAAATATTTTAATTCCATGTTTATCAGTGTAATCATCATTGTTTTTAGGAATTGACATTCTAATGGTTCATTTCTAATTGCTTTTCAGTACACAAGTTGGCTCTCAACCAATAACATCAGTTGCTTGGCTCCCAGTGCTGCGGTTACTTGTCACTCTTTCCAAGGATGGAACTCTTCAAGTGTGGAAAACACGAGTGATGCTTAATCCAAATAGACCTCCTATGCAAGCAAATTTCTTTGAGCCTGCTGGTTAGCTGATTTGCTTGACTCTTTCTGCCTTTACTATCAAAAGAATGATTCTTATGTGGTGAAATTTAGGTAAATAAGCTGAATTTCACTTTGTGAAAACAACTGTGGTTCACATATTTCTCATGTTTCATTCTGCAGCTATCGAATCAATAGACATCCCTCGCATTCTATCTCAGCAAGGTGGAGAGGCAGTTTATCCCTTGCCACGAATTAAAACTATAGAAGTTCATTCAAAATTGAATTTAGCAGTGTTACTGTTTGCAGTTAAGTGAAGCCATTTATGTCATTCATAACTGGTTTATTAGTTATAATCTGAAGAGTAAGTGATGTTCTCTGTCTACCAGAATATGACTGGCGGAGATAATTTGAAAAATAGAGCTGCATACACAAGGGAAGGAAGGAAACAACTTTTTGCTGTTCTGCAAGGTGCAAGGGGATCATCAGGTGATTGTTTATTCATATCTGAATATGTTTGTTTCCAAAATTTCTTGTGCAGTTGAAACTAAGCCTCAACTTCTTTGGATTGAACCCAATCCAAAACAGTTACACTACAGTTGAGAAATTTAATCCAACCTAAGGTTGGTTGAGGCCTTAGGTACCTCAACCCGAGACATGCATATGTTAATATTTTACCTATGTTTGATGACATGACCATATTTATATGTGCAAAAATGTGCATATGTTTTGTTGGAAAGCATACAAAAATTTTCAAAGTAGTTTTTCTTACCTGTAACATTTGACACTAGTAATCGTAGTTCTACCACCCACTATTCTTTTGCCACATCCATTCTTTATGAGATCATTATGGTGCTTAAATACAAAGAATGAATGGATATAGGAAAATATGGAGCAAAAGTTAAGGCTCATCCTATAGCAATTACAAACATGATGGGGAACCCTAATTTGAATTGAATCGGAATGTTTCTATAAGCTTAATTACAAACATTTTTTTGCTTGAGAAGTTGTTTGGGGGAAGATCTTAACTGTAGACACCTTAATAAAGAGGGGATGACAAATGGTCAATAGATGTAATTTTTGTAAAAAGAGTGAAGAATCGGCCGATCACATTTTGATTCATTGCACCAAGACAAGAGAGCTTTGGATCTTTTTATTAGCCCTCTTTGGGGTGGCTTGGGTTTTTCCAAATTCAGTGAGAAATCTCCTCTTTCAATGGAAAGTTAAGGGGTTTCAAAAGAAGAATAGAGCAGTTTGGTGCTTGGCTCCCATTTTCTTATTTTGGTGTGTTTGGAAAGAGTGTAATTGAAGAATCTTCAAAGATGAAGAACTCTCCAACCAAGGTTTAAAGGATTTCTTCTATTAAACTCTTTTTGAGTGGACTACGGATTATTTGGAGTTGGATTTCCCCTCTATGTTGATTTTCCTAGAAACCTTTTTTTTTTTTTTTTTTTTTTTTTTTTTTTTTTGTGGTTAATTTTGCTTTGCTTGTTTGTGGGGACTTTCTTTGTTTGAGGTGTGTGTTGGTTGTTTTTGTGTATACAACGTGTATGCATAGGGCACGCCCCTTCCTTTTTTGGCGCTTTTTAATGCATGTTCTTGTTGTCTATCAAAAAAAAAAAAAAAAATTGCAAGGGGAAAAGAAAATACTAATGAGAACAAGAAAGAGAAAATAAAGAAGGAAAAGATAGAAAAATCTTAGAATCTCATTAAAGCCTCACCTAAAGTATGCCCAAAAAAATCATTTTATTCATTTATTAATTGATCTCTTGGTTACATCAAGTAGCCTTATTTATAGGTTTTAGAAAACCCAAAAGACTTAACAAAATATAGAAAAACAAACCTAATCTATGTGGTAACCTATTAGTACTCCTAATTTTTTTTCTTCGAACTATTAAATCTTCTACTTCAAACAAAATAGAAATTTTAAAATATAAAAACTTTTTTAAAGCCTAGAAGTTTTAAAATAATAGAAAACTTTAGAAATTGAAGATATTTGAAAAATACAGAAGTTTTTAGAAAAAATAGAAACTTTTAAAGGACAAATATCATTGATTTCGAAAAGTACGAAAGTTTTTAGAAAACTAGAAACTTTAAAGGACAAAAATGTTTATAAAATATTTTTTAAAGTTAAAACTTTTTAGGAAATAGAAGCTTTTTAACAGTAGAAATATTTTAGGAAAATAAACGTTTTTTATTAAAATACAAACGTTTCAAAAATTAAAGTTTTAGAAATTGGAAACATTTAGAGTATAGAAACTTTTTATAATAACAAATCTCCTGGAGACTTTATAAATATAAAAGAAGACTCAAACATTATTGCTTATGAACCTAAAGAAACTAAAAATCTACAAAATTTTACTTTTCTTCCTTTTCTTGAATAGATCTTGTCATCTTGAATACTCATTTCTTTATCAAGTACCGTTTTATTAATGCTTTGTTTATTTTTTTGATGAGAAACAACAATGTGATATATTGAATTAGGAATTAAGAAGTATAATAGAAGGATAAAGAATCCTCCCACAAACCAAAGCTAAACATAAGGAATATCAAAAATCATAAACCATAAGGTAAATACAAAAAGCAATCTCTCTTCACTAATCCATATCCTTGGAACTACACACTGCTAACCAATCAAGTTGAACCACATTAAAGGGGATGCCCTTAAAAGTTATGGTGCAAGAGGTCTAAAAAGAAGTAAGGGAATGAATGGTATGCCAAAGAACCTTTAAAATTCTTGCCTTGCTTTAAAAAATCCTAACATTTCTTTCCTGCCACACAATCCAAATTAAAGTAATACAAGCAGTTTGCAACAATACTAGATCTCTCATAGAGCTTCCTAATACCTTATATGAAATAGTTATCATGTCATCTTGAAACGTTTAAAATTGAAAGACTACTTAAGTTTATGTAGGAATATTCCTCGGGGGAACCTAATCCATCTTGGTCAATCTAAATAATTTGTACCATAACCCTATCGTTATATATATATATATATATATATATATATATATATATATATATATATATATATATAATTTGTAAATACCCTCTTAAAAGATGTTCAATTATATACATGCATACATACATATATATATAAATGTAAAACAACAACATATATATATATATATAAAATAACAAGTTGTGAAAGGGATACATGGTTGGGAGTGGTAAATAATTTCCTTGAATATATCAAGATAGTTTGCCTAAGGTAGGTTCCTTAGTGATGTTGGAATGAAGGTTAGAGAGTCAATTGACCGCATTTTGATACATTATGACAAAGTGAGGATTTTGTGGCGGCTTTTGTTGTCCCTTTTTGATGTTTCTTAGGTGTTGACTTCCTCTATAAAAGAGACTCTGCTAGGGTGGGGTCACTCCTTTGTTGGAAAGAAATGAAAAAAAGTATGGGCAAGTTGAGAGGGGGTGTTGAACTAAAAAAGTGAGAGAAGGGTACGGTGTGGGGTGTAGAAGGCAATCAGAGGTAGCTGAGAGATTTTCAAGATTAGAACTGGGTTTAAGGTTGGGTATGGGAACGTGGTGAAGTTCTAGAAAGACAAGTAGTATGGGGATACATCCTTGAGGAAGTTGTTTCTAGAGCTATATTCCATAGCTACCTCAAAAGATGCTAGGGTGAGTGACCTTTAGAAGAATGGTGGCTGGAGTCCTAAGTTTACTAGGTAGTTACATGATGGGGAACTAGAGGAGTATAAGCTTTCTTTGGGAAGTAGTTTGCATACCCCATCTCTCTGGAGACTGACAACGTTATGGTATGGTTGCCTACAAAGGATGATGCTTTTTTTGTTAAATTCTTCTACTCTCTTTGGCAAGTAAGAGAGTGGAGTCGTTCCCTTATGACATAGTTTGGAATTCTTATGTGCTTTTGAGAATTAGCTTTTTTGCTTATGAAGCAACTTGGGTCAGGATTTTGAATCTAAATCATCTTAAAAGGAGGGGTTGGAGGATTTCTAATAGATGTTACTTGTGTAAGGAAGAAGAAGAAACAAGGGACCATATTCTCATTCATTATTTGAAAGCTCGCCTTTTGTGGCAATTGATTTTTGCACTTTTCAGTATCCAATGGGTAATGCACTCTTTAGTTAGAGAGGTTCTCTTAAGCTAGCATAGGTCCTTTGTTGGAAGAAAGTGGAAAAAAGCTTGGAGGGTTGCTTTATTGTGTTTGTTTTGGACATTATGGCAGGAGAGGAATAGAAGAGCTTTTGAAAACTGTGAAAGTATGGACCAAACAATTAAAAATTCTTTCTTATATCTTCTTTGGGATTGGGTTAGATTATATATTGGGGATGGTTCTTTGTTGCTGTTAGATTTTGTGGATTGGGTAAACTCTTTGTAAGGTGCAGTAGCGGGTTTTTGTGTTTTCAAGCCTCTTTTTCGGTCCTTTCTTTATTTTGTATATAATGTGTATACATTCTTTATTTTAATACAATTCTTATTTACCTATCAAGAAAAAAAAGGAGTTTCACAATCCTATATAAACTTAAGTAGTCTTTCAATTTTAATTAATGTAATATGGAAAGGAGGGGGACACGGCCGTTTTCGGATTAGAGATGCTTACAAGCTGTTGACAGGCCCTAATGTCATTACCTTCCCGAAAAAGAGCATTTGGGTGGACAAGGTCCCAACCAAAGTTGCTTTTTTTGCTTGGGAGGCTACGTGGGGGAAGGTCCTAACCTTGGATAGGCTGCAGAGACGGGGCTGGCATCTTCCAAATCGGTGCTTTTTGTGTGGTTGTGAAGAGGAAAATGTAAATCATATTCTTTTACACTGTATAGTTGTAAGGACTCTCTGGGAGATTGTCTTGGCCTTGTTTGGGGCTTATTGGGTGTTCCCAGAGACAGTCAAAGAGATGTTAGTTAGTTGGAGGGGCCCTTTTGTAGGGAGAAAGAGGAAAATGATTTGGACTTCCATTTCGTTGTGTATTTTTTGGACGGTATGGAAGGAGAGAAACAGATTAGCTTTCAGGGGGGGCTCTTTAGCTATTCAGAAGGTAAAAAATTCTTTTGTATGTAACTTGTGGAGTTGGGCTAGGGTGTATATGGGAGAGGAGTCCTCTTCGCTTTTAGGTTTTTTGGAATGGCTTGCCGTTCCTTAAGGGGTGGTGAGTGTTTGTTCCTTTGCTTTTTGCTTACGCTACTATGTATACTTTCTGTATGCCTTGTGGCTTTTTGCCTCGTAATATATTTGCGCTCACTTATCTAAAAAACAAAAAAAAAAAAATTAATTAATGTAATTTATTGAGAATTAATAGTTATATAGCTTCTTAAAGGTGTGATTGTCTGGGAACCTTGGTATGATCACCTAGGATTATTTATTTATTCCTTTTTTTCTTTATCTTAATTTTTTAAATCTCTCATCACATTGTACAACAAATAGAGAACTTTATAATATTGGGATCTTTATGGTGTTGTATCAAAATTCCTTCCTTGCTAACATTGACTATTCAAATTAATCAAAAGCAGAAAAATTACACTAATATAGAAAGCAAAAGCAACTGCACAACTCAAAGTAGTTACTAGGTTAATCTGAAAACTAATTGGATACGACCTAGGAAGGAAGAAAATCCCCTACAAAAGAATCCAATGCTTGGTTCCATACTTTACTAATGTATCGACCATGTGATCCAAGCAAGGAACTTAACAAAAGAAACACTCAAACTCTGACGCAATATCAAAAGTTTGGCCCAACCAGCCATCAAACTTTAACAAGTCTCTTTCCTTTTAGTCACCCAAGATAGGACTTTGTGAAATGTCCTTTACTAGAAGATTTGATAGATCCATAGTTTTAGCTAGCTTCAGGCCTTACAACAAGGCTAGAATCTCAACCTTATCTCAAAAAGGGTGAGATTTATTTTCACCCCATGTCTGTAGAATGCTCTCACTAGTGTATCACATTGATATGTGAGTGTTCCTCCAACCTTTGGTTCTCTTGGGCTACTAAAAATGCATCTGTTAACATTAATTTGACATAATCCACTAAAGATAGAATCTATATAGAGAGTGTCTCCTCATCCAACTGAGTAGATCTACATATTAGCCTCCAATCTAGCGATATAATTTTCAAAAGGGTGTTTAGTAACGCTACATGAGCTGAGGCCTGGAGAGAACAGGAGAAATAAAACAAATCCCACACTACCTCCAAAGATCTTTATCTATCGTTATATATTTTGGCATTCCCTCTCCCATCAATACAAATTAATGCAGGGATAGTAAGATACTGCACTAACTTACCTCTAAGAAGTCCTACAAAACCCTTAAAAGAAATGATCAACATCCCGACCACATTCCTTGGTCCAATCAACCTTAATAGTCTTAACAACCCATTCATAATGCCAATGCTACTAGGCAACTCAAAAAAGATGATCCACCCATTTTTGGTCTTATGTTTCTTTAGATTTTGCTTGTTGCTCCTATTAGATTTTATTGATTGTTTTGGAGAAAGATATGATATGTTTTGCATGTTTTGTTTCTTTTGTCAACCTATGATGCCATTCGTATACATCCTTTGTACTTTTTATCTTATTTTTATTCTTTTGTAGGCATATACATCCTTTGCACTTAGGTTGTGCTCCCTTTCCTTTGCTAGGCTTTTTGTTAATACATTTCTTTTATTTGCCCATCAGGAAAAGGGGAAAAATGATTTAGTTATTCACCTTACCTGATCAACCCAACTGAATGTAACCTAAGTGAGCTTGGGTTGAAAACCTTGAATTGAGATGATGTTGGTGAGGGGTTCAGGTTAACCTTCAACATGACATAAGAAGCAGTAGTTTTGAACCTGCTTGAAACCATTATTTACACTTTCTTTTTTTATTGTAGCCATTTCTTTCCTTATATTATGTTTGGAACCACACCCTTGAAGGAAATGAAATGCAAGAAATTGAAATTCATTTCCCTTATCACGTTTGGTATTAAGGAAAGTTCAAATGAAGTGCTTCGTTTCCTTTATTTGGGTTTGTGTGGGAAATGGGGAAAAAAATTCTTCTCTTACCACAATAATCCTACTTGAATTATAAAAATTGAATTTAATGTGTATTCATCATCCATTGGTAAAATGAAGGCAACAATAGCTTTTTGTAAATACTATTCATAAAAAAAAAAAAAAAGATTTTTGTAAATACTAGATGAGCAATTTATCTTGAGAAGTAGAACAACCTAGAACTTAAAATAAGTGGACGTATAAGAAAATTAAAAATATAATATATTTTCATGGAAGGACTTTCTTTTTTCCTTTTTGAATCAGAATAAGAGTGTTTTAGACAAAAAGATATTTACAAATCCATATGGGCTTTGATGTTTTTACCAAACCAAAATTGACTGTAATTGGGAAAAAATGTTAATCAAACTCATTTGGATTTTCTAGAGATTTTAAATTGGTAAAAAATTTTAAAAATCTAGTGCAAGGAAGATAGACCAAAGAGATACAATAATTGTGAGGATGATGATGAAAAAAGAGAGAGGAAACAAGAAGCTATTTGCAAAGAGCTAGTAAACCTGAACCCTTCCAAATTCCTCCCTCACTGGGAGGATTTGAAAACTTGAGGAGAGTGTAGCCAAATTATTTGAAATCCTTTCTATGCACACAACTTGAGATTTCAATTCGTTTTCTTTCTTATGTTCAAATGCCTCTATTATAGACAGTGTTGTGGATTTTTCCTATAAGCTGTTTTAGTCTTACCATGCTTATTCTTTGATGAGATATCCTGATTAAAAGGAAGAAACTTTCTGTCTTTTAATGATGTTTTTCTGCCATTACAGTACCCTTATGAATATCTTCATTGTACATCTTTTTTCTGTTAGCTATGCTCCCATGTTCTTCGATTATATGTTTTGATTAAAAAAAAATTCTTTGATTAGATGATATGCTATGGTAATGGCATTTTGCAGCATCTGTTTTAAAGGAAAAACTTTCATCCTTGGGTTCATCTGGAATTTTAGCTGACCATCAACTTCAGGCGCAATTGCAAGAACATCATTTGAAAGGGTGAGTTTGAGATGATCGTTTTTAAAAAATTATTATACGGTTCAAGTTTTTTCACCTAGGAGATGCATTGCTATAAAATTGCACAATTTTAATTTTCCTATTTGGAATGACGCATCGCTATAAAATTGCATAGATTTTAATTTTCCCATTTAAGATCCATGATCTCATCTTCTTTTCATGATAATATATATGTGCCCTTGTAGGATGATAATTTTCAAGCAACTTAAGGTCCTTTTTTAGGCTAGACATGTTAGATTAACCAAACCTGGTTTATTTGTTTGTGATAGCAACGGAGGCCCTTATTTGCCTTCTTAAGAGAGGAAGGAGGCTACCTTTCAAGGTTTAAGGTGAGGGGGAGAGGCGATGAGGTGTCCTATCTGTCGTTTGTTAATGATACTATTATATTTTTTGAGGCTTTTCAAGATTAGATAACTCATTTATGTTAGTTGCTTATGTGGCTTGAAGCCATCATAGAGTTGAAAATAAATTTGAAGAAGAGCGAGTTGATTCCAATTGGAAGAATGGGTAATGTGGAGGTGGCCTTTGAGATTGGTTATAGGGTAGGAGGGCTTTTCAATGACCTACTTAGCTCTACCTTTGGGTTTCCTTTTTAAATCAATGGCGACTTGTGATGAGGTAGAGGAATAGTTTTAGAAAATGTTGGCAATGTGGAAAAAGACAATATTATCTCCAAAGGGTGAAAAGGTGAGGTTTACTCTAATATGGAGCACATTAATCAACTTGCTCATCTATTTTATGTTTTTCTCCAACATCCCAAGGAAAGACAAATTTAAGTTAGAGAGGGATTTTCTATGGGGAAGGGGAACTCTAGATAAAAAATCACATCTAGTGAAGTGGTCAATTATTTGCATAGATAAAAGAAAAGAGAGTTTTGAGTGTTAAAGGTCTGTCTTTGCTTAACAAGACCCCTTCTTTGCAAGTGGAGTTGACAATATGCATCTAAAAAGGAAGCTCTCAAGAAACAGGCTATAGATAGTAAATATGGGGAGGAAGAAGATGGGTGACATTTTTGTGAAGTGAGAGATGTGTACAAGGTTGGGATATGAAAAGCTATCAAGGAGTGGGACCTCTTTAATTGTAAATATTCCTTTTTTTTTTCTTTTTTTTTTTTTATGGCTAATGGGAGGAAGGTAAAATTTTGGAAGGATAAGTGGTGCGGAGAGGAGTCTTTGTGTGTTTCCTTCCCCTCATTGTATGCCTTAACCATATCAAAAGAGACATGGGTGATAGACTTCTAGGACCAGACTTATGAAGTGGGTCATCGGGGTCCTTGTTTCTTTAGGCCTTTGAATCTCCCAATCGGACATTGTAGAACTTTTTTTTTTTTCCTAGACTGCAAGGGAAGTCAGTAAATAGGGAATGGGAGGATAGGGTGGTATGGATGGATTCTAGGAATGGAACTCGTCATGTCAAAGCTCTATATTCATCTTACAACCAAGTAGTTTAATTCCTTTTCTAGTGGGGGATAATTTAGAATTCCCAAGTTCCATCTAAGGCGAGTTTGTTTGCTCAAGAGGCCAATTAGGGTAAGATGTTAACTTTGGATTAGCTTTAGATAAAAGGATGGTCTTTGGTAAAGAGATGCTTTCTTTGTAAATTTGAGAAAGAATCCATTGATTAGCAATTCTTCTTCATTGTGCCATGGCAAGGGTTTTATAATAGGAGTTGTCTTTTTTGTTTGGCATATCTTAGGTGCTTTCTTCTATAGTCAAAGAGATTCTCTTAGATTGTCATGACTCCTTCGTGGGAAAGAAATGAAAGGTGGTGTGAAGAGACACTCTATGTATTTTTTGGACAATATGAAAAGAAAAAAATTGAAGATCATTTGAAAATGAGAAGTTTGACCAAAGCCTGAAAAACACTTTTCTTAGCAGTCTTTTGTTTTGGATTAAGTTGAATATAGATTAAGGTTTTATGCCATTAATTAATTTTATTGATTGTTTGAGTTCTAGTTGATGGAGGGAGTAGCTTTTCATGTTCCCTCTTTTTTGGCTATGCTTTTTGGCACCCATTGTATATGTCTTGTGTACTTTGGTGCTTTTTATACAATTTTCTCTCTTATTACCTATCAAAAAAGAAATTATTATTAAGAATATCTATAGGAGATGGTGTGTAAGAAAATTTTATGAGATTCTAATTAATTTGTGTCATTATAAACTATGAAACCTAGGTTTTAGCTGTAAAGACTTTAAGGTATTAGGTGAGATGTAAATGGCAATAAGATTGTATCTATGTACTTTTGGGAGTCGAACAATACGTTAGCAAAAAATTCCTCAGAGTTCTGCTAAACACTAAATGTACTGCACAGAGCTGTTACAGCACAAAACCACTCAATTAGTCAACCACATGGGTAACACGTTGACCACTTGGTAAGCAGTGGCAAAAATAAGGCATTTTTTGTTTGTAAGGGGAAAACAGGGCATATAGTTGACCACATGGTTGACCTGCTCTGCCTAATTGTTCCACATGCAATGCTCTTTTGGTAGTCTTTGGGTATCCTAACCAGCCTTCAATCATCTTTATAATATTCATCCATCTTTAATTGACTTTAACTCTTCGAGTATTTTTCAAGTTTAAAACAGGACAAGAGTTTTAAATAACCTCAAAGGATTTTCATGCAAAAATTGAGGCTCAAAGTAGCCTCTAGGTGTCTTTCATCCTCATGTAATGCACATACACTAGCTTACATCCAAAAAGATTAATGAAGGATAAAACCAAGAATTTCCATTTCTCTTGCATGGTGGAATCTTCATCTTGAATTTTGCTTGACATGCTTTTCGAAGATGATTTGAGTCATTTGAACTGTGTCATATGGACTTGATATGGCTTTTTTTTTTTTCACTCCTATGAATTTCAGATAATAAAACCATTCATACCCTCACCCTTGTTTTATATCTTCAAAATTCGGGATTAACCAAACCTTGGGCTAACAAATGGTTGGTTGGCAATCCTTGGACTGTCAAGTTAGAGTTGGTTTTCTTTCTTTTCTCGAACTGTACTTATATTTGTGATGCCAGACTGGAATTTATTTTTTTTAACCTCATAAGGGTGTTAAAAACTGTTCAGCTATAGAGATTGTAGTTATTTTTAGGGCATACAACCATGTAATCATCCCTTTTTGGCGATGATTTATAGGCAGTACTAATCCTTCCACCTCCTTCACCATCATTTTTACAACCTTGCTGGGTGGTATATATATATATATATATATATTTTCCTGGCCCCAAACACCACTTGCCATGTCAGCAAGGAGCAAAAAGTTATGGTGGAGGAGAGCAAATTAACAAAGCTCTTTTCTAGAATAAACTACTCTTTCATTGTAAGATCTTTAATTTTTTAGTCTTTATTTTTATGCCCTTGAGGTTTGGCTCAAGTGGTAAAGGGGTGGGGAGGATTTGTGAGAGGGTCCAAGTTCAAGTCCCAATGGGGTAAAAAATTTACATATCAAAAAAGATTTTTAATTTTTTTACATTGATTTCTTTTTCAGAAATGAGCCTCTTGTTTTTAGTGGTATTTCATGTGAAATTTGTCACATGGATTTCTGTTGCTGGTCACAAATATCTGGAATGTGAGGTTTTGTGTTGAGAATATTAGTGGTGCTTGGAGGTTGTTACAATGGCTCATGAACTATTTGTGATATGTAAGGATTTATAGATAAACCTTAATTATAGTTCTCTCTTGTGATTCCTTTGCTTGATGCATTGTCAATAATTTGGAAATTTTGCTTTTTGGCATATCTTATGCATTTTATTCATCAATGGTGAAAATTTATTACCATCGCATACTATCGGTGACAAGTTGTTCTTTATGGCAGCCATAGTCATCTTACAATCTCAGATATTGCACGGAAAGCATTTCTATACAGCGTATGTTGCTTTCTTACTCAACTGTACTAATTTTTGTAATTTAGAAACTTTCCATTTTAGATGCCACATGATTATATGGATAAAAGCAAATTTGGATTTTGCATAGCAAAAAGTTACTGGGCTGTTACTTTGGTTGGCCCAATCCAATTAACCTTGTCTGACCTTTTTTTGTGGTCAGACATTGTGGGAGATACTTGAAGTATGGTTAAGGCATTTATCTTCCTAATTCCTGACTGATATATATTAAAACTGTTTAAATATTTCATATATATGAACACAGTGAAGAAAGTGTTTCTTCTATGTATTGATTATGAAGAAAGTGAATACAAGGCTACTTAAAATACAAGAGAGTTGACAAAAAACAGACAAATAAGGAAAAATTAATTTTAGCCTAAGTACAGACCTGATTTCTAGGACTTAACTAGAATAACAGCTATACAGGTAGTTATCACATATATAGCTAGACAATTCAACTATACAAGACAAATTATAGAAATAATTGTGTGTGTAATTGGACCCTATTATTTCGCAAATCTTCCAAAATGTATTCTATTAAAAATAATAGACCCTAACTAAAGTCTGCACTTTGTATCAGTATTTGCATATTATCCGCACAAATATTAAACATGCAACTGTGCATACTAACATTTTTGGTATCTGAATGATGAAGTTTGATTAGAATTGTTTGTGCTATAGAGGCCTATACAAATACTTTTTATAGGCTTGTGTTAGGTTATTTATCACAAACTTTCAGCTTGCATTGAGTATAATGCTGATTTATGTGGGGAAACCCTATATTCACTTTTCTAATTTAATGGTAGTGTTGATTGACTATGCTTACTTGATTCTTACAGCATTTCATGGAGGGCCATGCCAAAAGTGCTCCCATATCTCGGTTGCCTCTCATTACTGTTTTAGATACTAAACATCATTTGAAGGACATTCCTGTTTGCCTGGTAACTATTTAATTTCTGTTAATTATGACTAAGGTGGTGTTTGTTTTTTGGCTGAATAGAAAAAGCCAAATATTTAGCTTTTTCTATTCAGTCAAAAGTGACCTGTTGACATCATCCAACATAACTAGAGTGAACTTGTTATCAATAAGTTCAGTTTAGTTATGTTGGATGATGTCAATAAGTCACTTTTGACTGAATAGAAAAAGTTAAAATATTTGGCTTTTTCTATTAAGTCAAAAAACAAACACAACCTAATACTTTGGGTTGCTTGTGCTTTTGCTTGAGTTTGTTTTTAATGTGATTGACTTCATTGGCAGCCATTTCATTTGGAGCTAAATTTCTTCAATAAAGAGAATCGCGTTCTTCATTATCCAGTCAGGGCCTTTTATGTGGACGGTGTTAACCTTATGGCATATAATCTCTGTTCTGGAGTGGATACTGTATACAAGAAGCTTTACACCTCGGTAATTTTGGAATTTGATAGTTATTTTTCCTTAATGAAAATTTTGAGGCAGTGTACTTCACCCATTATTTTAAGTTTATGTGAACTTCAGATTTACAAGCATATTTGACTGGGTTTTATCATTTTCTGCTTTCAGATTCCTGGAAACGTTGAATACCATCCAAAGTACATAATTTATAGTAAAAAGCAGCACCTATTTCTTGTTGTTTATGAATTCAGTGGTGTGACAAATGAAGTGGTTCTTTATTGGGAGAATACTGATTTGCACACAGCTAACAGTAAAGGAAGCACAATTAAAGGTCTGTCTAGCTATTTAAAAAGGTTTATTTTTTGCTATTCAATTCAACTGCTCAAAAATGTTATCCTGTCTGCTTCAGGATTTGTTTCTGCTATTGTGCATAAAGTTGTGTAGTGAGAGCAAAATAATCACTCCAACCCATTTTCTTTTTTCTTTTTTGACTTTGTTAGGTCGGGATGCAGCATTTATTGGTCCTAATGAAAATCAGTTTGCAATACTTGATGATGATAAGACTGGACTTGCTTTGTATACTCTGCCGGGAATGGCTTCACAAGAAATTGATAAAAAGAATGAACCAGTTGAACAAAATCAATCAGCAGATACTAAAGTTGGTTCAGTTCGGGGTCCAATGCAGTTTATGTTTGAAACTGAAGTTGATCGTATCTTTTCTACTCCACTAGGTGCTTAAGGAAAAGATCCCTCATGTTTAATATTAATCATTAAAGATACATCATGCAGATCTTAGTCTAAAACAATCATGCTGATCGTAGTCTTCTGTAATTGTAGAGTCAACTATGATGTTTGCTTCTCATGGGGATCAGATTGGCCTGGCAAAGCTAGTCCAAGTATACCGTCTTTCAACTGCTGACGGTCATTACATATCTACAAAAGCTGAAGGGAAAAAGTCAATCAAGTTAAAAGGGAATGAAATTGTACTTCAGGTAACTGATTCAACATTTTCCAGGATTCTTGGACTCATTGTTCAACTGGGAAACAAACTCATAGAGCATAGGAACCATGATATCTGTAAAAGAAGCAAACTAAAACATGTATCAGGCCCCTTTTAAATATGCTCTAGTAATGCATTTTTTTTTATAAATAAAGACTTAAATTAAAGAGAAAGAGCTGCCAGAAAAACGGCCCAAGGTATACAAGAAAACAAACCTCCCTTCACCACTAAGGCAAACCTCCCTTCACCATTAAGGCTCAACCAAAATAGTACAGAAAGAACCTCAACAAGGTATACTCTAGTAATGCATAACTACTCATGATAACTAACCCATCCCTCCCCCCTGCCCTCTTATGTCTATTGGTTTTTCTCAGTATCCCTCACATGCTTTGCAGTTATTGTGCCTCGCCTTACAGGAGTATAACATGTCTGGCATGGTCGCAACAGAACCCATGCTTTTGTTTCCAGCATGCATTAATGTTGCTGCATGTTACATTAGAAGTGATTAAATTAGTCATACTGGGTTTTACATAACTGATTGATAAGTCTTTCGGTTTTTTAAAAGAACGAAGTATAAATTGAGCTTAAACCACATATATAGGTTTTGTTGCTTGACTTGATCCTATGGATTGTTAATCAATAACATAGAATGCTTTCTATTTCTATGATGTGAACTATGGTTAGAATTATCTGCATTTTCTGCTAAATGTCGGTACCCATTTATTTTTAGATGACTTCATCCAATGCACAATACGTTGTGGAAATTTTTTCTCTTAGACATGTTGAGGAATTTGGATGCTTCAGATTCAAGATATTTCATGTCCTTTCTTGACTGTAGATTTAGGTCAACTTGATTCAGCAAAGCATTTATCCAAACTACTTGGCTTTGGCTGCATAAATCACATTTTGCCATTCAGCTGGATTCACTGCAGTATACTGCGGTAAATGATTCAGAATAATCTCTTCTCTCACTTTGTCAAATCACATACTAGTTTGGTCTTTTAAGCTGGCATGGGTCTTTCGTCTGAAAGAAGATATGAAGGCCTTGGAAAGCTGCTCCTTTATACTTGTTCTGGATTCTATGGAGGGAGAGAACTAGGAGAACTTTCAAGAATATCGAGGGAGGCAACCAAGCTATTAAACAGTCTTTCATGTTCTTTTTGTTGGATCGGGTTAGGGTGTCTATAGGAGACCTCTCCTTGTCCATCTTGGACCTAGTAAAGTGATAGGTTCTAAGTAAGGCATGGTTGCCATTTTTTGTGTTCCCCTTGCCTCATCTTTTTTGGCCTTTTTGGCATGTTTTTCATTGTGTACATTCTTTTTGTGCCTCCTTAGATGCTATTAATATAATTGTTTTTTAATTATCAAAAAATAAAAATAAAAACCTAAATAAATTGATTTCTTACTTGTGAACAAATTCTATCTATCTATCTATCTATCTATCTATCTATCTATATATATATATATATAAGAAACAATGATTTCATTATGATGAATTATTAAGTACAAAGAAGGATAAGCAATCCTTCCAAAAAGTGTGTAGTCCTCTATGCAAAGAAGGATAAAAAAGACAAATGAATGTATGCTAGCCCAAAAATCCAAATCTAACTACAATTCACAATGGTATAAAATCTCCTAAAAAAAAAGCTGTAAAATTTTAGCTTAAGGCGGTTTAGCCTTCATATCATTTTTGAATGCTCTTGCATCAGTATGACCTTCACAACCTACTATCCAACACTCTCTCCGCCACATACTAATACACTGCTTGAACTTTGGATGAAATACCATGTTCTCGAACCTAAAAGGACATGATCAGTAAAGGATTGTTATCTAATATGTAAGGGCAATGATCAAACACAGGATAGGATAATGATTCTTAAAGTCTATAGGGAAATAAAAAATGTATACTATAACAAAGGTACACACACTACATACATACAAAGTTTATTTAAAATGAACACCCTTCTAGTTTTAAAAAACCACCTATTGTTATCATAACTCAAATGTGTCAATATTTTGGGAAAAGAAAATTCAAGCTCAATTGGAACTTTTGTAGGAGACAAGAATAAAAGTAGAGTGTTGGCGAAGAGTGCTTGTATTATAGGGAAAAAAATTATAGAGACTAAATCAAACAAAATTAAGAACACAAATTAAATACCCATAGTTCGTTTAACTTACATTCAGAGCTATTGTATATCAATGAGAATGGAGAAAGGGTTGGGATCCTACTTGAAATTTGTCAAGTCCTCTCATTGGCTTCATTATATGGTTGGTTCTTTTTTCAATTCTTCATTTGTTTACTTTCTTTTATTCTATGAGAATTGTGGGAATGTAATCTAAATACATGTAGTTAGAATGGAATTATTTTATAAAGAGATGAAGATGCGATTGATTTATCTTCTAAATAGATGAAATTGCAATTAATTTGTTTTTTCAGCTAATGGAAATGTGTTGATGACAACATGGACCTTCTATAATTTGTATAAGGATATACGGATTATTTTAAAATTGAACTTGGAAGTACATGTGGTTATAATGGAATTGTTTTATAAAGAAATGAAGGTGCGGCTGATTTAAGTACTAAAGAGATGAAATTATAATTGATTTTTTTTTTTCTACTAATGGAGGTATGTAGACGACAATGTGCACCCATTATAATTTGTATAATGAGATATTGATCATTTTAAATTATTATAAAGCTATTATTTAGGAATGGATATGACAAACTTGTGTTCCTAGATAGGTTTTCTCAGATATATTACCAATAAAGTGTATATTGATTTCATAGCATGTCTGTTAAAACATAACCTAGTACCAATAAACTCTGTGCAAAAACATAAAGCTCAACAATCTGACTTTAGTGCCTTTTGTTCTGTTGTTATTGATACTGATTCAAGTTTCTATATTATTCATTGTTGATACAGATGCATCTAGCATATGCCTTCTGAACTCATTCAACAGTTGCTTACCAGAAACTGCTTCTTTGTTAAACCATCCATATAGATCTGGTTCCAATGAAGTAGATTTTGGTCTTAGAATCAGTTATAAAAGTGATTTGAAACTGCTAATTAAAAAACTCATTTGTTTAACTCGGTTTTCCAGGTTCACTGGCAAGAAACTCTTAGAGGCTATGTTGCTGGAATATTAACTACCCAAAGGGTGCTAATTGTTTCTGCCGATCTAGATGTACTGGCTAGCAGTTCTATGAAATTTGATAAAGGGCTGCCTTCAATATCCTCAAAAGATTTTCCATGGGACATATTTCTTTTAACTTACATATTTTAATCATATAATTGAGGTTTCATAGGTTTGTTTGGGAACTTAACTTATGTGCACTATAGATCACTGTTGTGGGTTGGGCCTACACTTCTTTTCTCCACTGCTACAGCAATCAGCGTGCTTGGCTGGGATGGAAAAGTGAGGACCATTCTCTCTGTTAGTATGCCCTGTGCAGGTAAGTTGCTTATGTTGCTGTAAATTTTGGTTGGTTTTCCTTTCACTTTTGAGGGTTCTCTGCAGCTTGTCTTTGTGCTAGGGGTGCAACTTGGGCGGGTTGACCTGATCCAACCCAATGTTTGGGCAAGCTTGGGTAATCATTTTCAATACTCGGGTTAGGCTTGAGTTAGGTTTTTTCAACCCGAGTTTAATTTGGGTTGGGCTTGGGCTAAGGTTCAGGCAACCCAAACCTAATTCGAACCTGATTTAATGTTTTTATAATATTTATAATGCATATTATCCCATATAATAAATATTCATTTTCTTTTCTTATTTTTAAGAAAAAATATCAAATAATATTATACTGTATGTTTTTTATTCTTTTTAGAAACATATAAATTTATGTTTATTCTTTTGTTACTATCTTGAAATTTTGTCTTATTTACTATTTAAAATTTCATATAGATACATTAAAAAAGTTTTTTAAAAAGTATTATAGATGAATTTTGAATTATCCAACCCGATCAACCCAAGTATAACCCAATCAAAGTTTAATTTAAACAACTCAAACTCAAAAAAATGAGGTTGGGTTGGACTTGGGTTAGAGTTCAGGTTGATTTTTTCTTAATTCGGGTTGGGATCAAGTTAGTCATCGATCCGACCAACCCACCCAAGTTGCAGCCCCACTTTGCGTCTCTATTTGTGGTGTATAACATGCATTCATTTTTTGCAACTTATGTTTTACCATTATCCTTTTGACGAGAAGGATGAACTTCATTCTTGCAGTTTTAGTTGGTGCTTTGAATGATCGATTGTTGCTCGCAAACCCAACAGAAATAAACCCCAGACAAAAAAAGGGGTTCGAGATAAAGAGCTGCCTTGTGGGGCTTCTTGAACCTCTTCTTATTGGTTTTGCCACAATGCAACAAAATTTTGAGCAGAAGCTTGACCTGTCAGAAATATTGTACCAAATAACATCAAGGTGGTCTTCTTTCTGCCTATATAGGTTTGGTTTTTTGTGGCATGTAGAACTTCATTTTATGAACATTTCACCTCTGGATGCTCTATAAGATATAGGATTTTGGTGTTCTTTCTTTCCTTTTTGCCATATTAAAATGGTTCCATGCATGAAAGTAGTGACAACTGACTTGTAAGGCTTATCCAAATGAAGGTTTGATAGCTTGCGTATTACTCCGAGGTCTCTTGATATTCTTGCTAGAGGCCCTCCTGTTTGTGGAGATCTAGCTGTGTCATTATCCCAAGCAAGTCCACAGTTCACTCAGGTGGGCTATGGTTTGTGTTAAGTTTTTTTCCATGTTTTATGATTTTTTTTTTAAAGTTTCTGAATTTGTTGTGAATAAAATCAGGTATTGCGGGGTAGCTATGCAATCAAAGCTCTCCGTTTTTCTACTGCTTTGTCTGTTTTGAAGGATGAATTCCTACGTTCTAGGGATTATCCACAATGTCCTCCAACCTCTCATTTGTTCCACCGGTTTCGCCAGCTGGGTTATGCCTGTATTAGGTACGTTGGATCAGGCAAAATTTTCTTTGAATTTACAAGTTGATGTAATCCTGATGCTGCAGATGTTTCCAGTATGCTCTCTTTGTTGCCACTTGTCCCCCTATCATGTAAATTTTTTTTAGTTCAATATTAACCCCGGCCATGTCTAGAAGTAACTATTCCATGCTTGAATTTTTTGACAATCCATCATGGGCTGTTGTTTGAAATCTTAGTTTAGCAGCATTCAATGAGACCTATGTGTGTGTGTGTTTCATTCTCTTTTCATTTCATATATCGCAATAAATTCAAGAGAAAAGTTGCGAAGATTATGGTTATAAAAGTTAAGCACATAAAGATTTCTCTAGATGGTTTGAAAATTTACTTTTCATGATTGCTGTCTTGAGCCTGTCTCATCAAATTCTGGATGCAAGTTTCTCTCTCTCTCTCTCTCTCTCTCTCTCTCTCTCTCTCTTTGATAGGCAAAGACCAATTATATTAGAAGCACCTAACTAAAGGGCTCACAAAAGCATACAAGATATATACAAACGTGCTAAAAGGCCAAACACAATAGAGGGGTACACAAAAAACAACTCCCTCACCTTACTTGGAGCTCAAGTAATCAATGAAGTCTTATCATTGATAATAAAGTATAACATGGACAATGAGCAATTTCCTATAAACCATTCAACCCACTCCAAAAAATTATACATAAATGATTGTTTGATTACTTGATCCATTTTTTTCAGTATTTCAAACTTTCTCATATTTCTCTCTTTCCATATAGTCCAAAACAAGTACAAAGGAACTGCTCTACAAGCTTTCTTCCCAACAACAAATCCATACTAGTTTAGAAGGACATCTCTGACTTAGAAGAACATTACCCACTGCACTCCACAACATGACTTCTTTTGAGCAATGAAGGCAAATGTGATTAGTTTCTTCTTCTCTTTTGCCTAGATAGTATCTGTTTGACATTCTTCAACCCTTCATTCTGAGCTAATCCAATGTCAGTATTCTTCCTCATAGAGCTTTCCAAGTAAAACAATTAGCCCTCACCAAAACCCATGGATCCAAACAATGCAAAACAGGAGTGCCTTCATTTTTCCATTTGATAAAGAGGAATATAGAGTTTTAACTGTAAATATGTCACACTTCAAATTTGTTAAAACCCTTTTATTCTCTATATCTATACTAATTGTTTGCGCTTACAATCTCCTAAAAAAGGCTTCCACCTTGTCTTGCTCCCAATCATGAATCTGTCTTGTTAACGTAGGGTTCCAATAACTTCTTTTCCTTTCTTAATCCCACACCTTGGCTACCTATGCATCTTTGGTAGTGGCTATTGAGTACAATGCAACAAAGGCATCTTCTAAGGTACATCACCACACCGTATATACTTCCAAATTTTCACTCTTCAACTATTACCCACCCTAAATCCAACTCTACTATTAAAAATCTCTCATCCACTCCTAATTGCCTTCTACGCACTCACCCCTTACCCTTCCCTCACTCTACTAGAGCACATTTCCCCCTCTTCCTACCCATACTTCCTTGTAATAACCGCTTCCAAAGGGATTCATTGTCACTTGTGAATCTCCAACACCATTTACCAGGAAGTGCCTTATGAAGAATGAACAAACTTTTAATACTCAAAGCCCTCACTCCTCTTATCCATTCAAATTTTAACCAATTTCTCTAGATGTGGCTTTCTCTCAAGAGCCCTTCCCCTTAAAGGAAATCCTTTTAAATCTGTTCTAGCCTTGAACTGACTTCTCTTGGTATGAAAAATAATGTCATGTAGTAAATTGGTAAGCTAGATAGGGTGTTTTTTTATCAAAATTAGTCTTCCTCCTTTTGATAGGTACTATCTCTTTCACATAGTGAGTTGCTTCTAAAATCTCTCCACCACATCCCAAACTCATGAAGATCTAAACAGAGCTCCCAATGAAAGGCCTAGATAATTGGTGAGGAGGGTCCCCACTCTACATCTTAGAACTCTAGCTCGGTCCTCTACATTAGTAACCCTCTAAGTGGTTTCAACTAAGTTTTCTCCAAATTTGTTTTTAACTTGAGATTACCTCAAACCACTTGAATGTCCAATTCAAGTACTCCATATGCTTCTTGTCAGTATCACATAGAATAAGCATATCATCAACAAATAATAGGTCTAACACCTCTATAAACTCTCCACCTCTTCTTCTAACTGAAAACCTCACGATAAAACCTCCTTCCTTTTCCCTATTTGGGATACAGGAGAATGCCTCCATGGCTATAACGAAGAGATAAGGGTATCGGGTCACCCTGTCTCAAGCTTTTAGAACTCTACAAACATTCTTTTTGGGTCCCATTAATCAGTATGGAGAAGCAAATTATAGAGATATACCACTTAATCAATTTTATCCACTTAGAACCAAACCTCATGTTTTAAGCCCATTTGACATGATCATACACCTTCTTGTATCCAGTTTACATATCACCCCACTCTTGATGCTTTTAAGCCTTGATTCAATGGCTTCATTTATTATGGGGACTGTATCTAAAATTTGCCTACCTTCTACAAACGTATGCTAAAAAGTTGAAACAATTTTTCCCACCTCTCTCTCTCTCTCTTTCCCAAAGCAAATTGATCAGTTTGAAATCTTTAAATCCTCTACATCCCCTTTTTGGGACTAACACCATAAAAGTGACATTTAAACTTCTTTCGAAAGAGCCTAGTTCATAGATCTCTGCACAAAAAAAAAAAAAAACAACCATCACCTCAATTTTCACAAAGTTCCAACGAATTCTAGATGTTAGTTATTATGTAGTTATGTTTGTCCAAGCCTATTATGACATATTTGCTTTCTAAGCAATGATGGATCTTGAATTTCAAGAAATATTAATGTTTACTAGAAAGGAGTATCTATTATGTGCATAAACTGTTGTGACTGCACTAACCTTGAAAAAGAAAGAATAGTTTGTTAGGAGACTTTTACCATTGTACCTTAAGGATGTCTTTTGTTCACAGTAGCTTAATAGGGAATAGATATCTTATATCCAAGTATATTATTACCATGTTGAGTGAACATGACTTAGTTGGACATGAGGTCCCCTTAGGAAAATCTCATTACTATTTTTTTTTATAGGAAATGACAAAGGAATATATTGATAAAAAGGAAGTACAAGAGAAGGATGAGGAATCCTCCCACCAAAGAAAAACAAAACTACATGGAATCAAATACAAGAAAATACAAAGTAAAAACAAGCAAACTCTCTAGAGAAGAATAAAAAATAAAACAATAAAAAAAGATGAGCAATACATTTTTATTTCTTTCTTTATTTATAACTAGGTCCAATTTTTATAAATGTTATTTGGGTTGCTATTTAAACATTAATTCCCAGGATACCCACATGCCATAATAGAAAAAGAAATGATGGGAATTTCAAATTTTCAATTTTAACCAATCACTAAAATTGAAATCTCATATCAATTGCATTCTAGGAATTTGCTTAACAGAATTATGATTTTCAATTACAAAGTTTAGATGCACTGAACCTAATCCATCCTAGTTGTTTAATAAGTTGCAAGGGAATCAAGGTTGTTATTGGTAATTTTACAGGAGTCAGACAAAGATATGTTCTGGCTTAAATAGATAGTATTAGATCATTGCAGAATGTAAGTTTACTACTGATACTGTGCATCTAAAATCCAGGTGTTCGGTTCTTATGACCAATGGCTGATGATTCTCTTGTATGCTTATGACTGTCTGTTTGAATTAATAACAGGTATGGCCAGTTTGACAGTGCGAAAGAAACTTTCGAAGTCATAGCAGACATTGAAAGCATGCTTGACCTATTTATATGCCATCTCAACCCCAGTGCCATGCGGCGTCTTGCACAGAAACTGGAAGAAGAGGGCACTGATTCAGAATTGAGGCGATACTGTGAAAGGATTCTACGAGTCCGATCCACTGGATGGACCCAAGGCATTTTTGCGAACTTTGCTGCTGAAAGTGTGATTCCCAAAGGACCTGAATGGGGGGGTGGGAACTGGGAAATCAAAACTCCCACCAACATGAAAGCTATACCTCAGTGGGAGCTGGCTGCAGAGGTGATGCCATACATGAAAACAGATGATGGTTCCATTCCATCCATTATTGCAGACCATATTGGTGTCTACCTGGGGTCAATTAAAGGAAGAGGCAACATTGTAGAAGTAAGGGAAGATAGCTTGGTCAAACCTTTTACACCTGCAGGTGGTAACATCAAGGAAAATGGACTTCACACATCTCTAGCAAAATCTATGTCTAATAAGTCAAAGGAAGTGCAAGCTGGTGATTCCCTGATGGGCCTGGAAACCCTTACCCAACAAGTTTCTGGTTCCACTTCTGCTGATGAACAGGCAAAGGCTGCAGAAGAATTCAAGAAATCATTATATGGTGCTTCTGCTGATGGTAGCAGCAGTGATGAGGAGGGAGTGTCAAAACCTAAAAAGTTACAAATTAGAATACGTGATAAGCCAGTTACTTCTGCTTTAGATGTTAATAAAATCAAAGAAGCTACAAAGCAGTTTAAACTTGGTGAAGGTTTCGGACCACCCATGAGTAGAACCAAGTCATTACCTGGTGGACCCCAGGATATCGGCATGATTTTGTCCCAGCCTACTCCTCCAACCACTGGAACTGTGACAGCTCCAACATCATCTGCCCCTGTTGATCCTTTTGGCACTGAAACACTAATGCAACCTGCACCATTGTCACAACCAGGTCCCATGCTTACAGGTATGGGAATTGTGTCTGGACCCATCCCAGAGGACTTCTTCCAGAATACAATTCCATCTCTTCAGGTTGCAGCTTCACTGCGTCCTCCTGGGAGTTATCTTGCACAATATCAGGGGATTGAAGGCAACAAGGTTACACCTAACCAGGTTAATGCACCTGTAGCTGATGTTGGTCTTCCTGATGGTGGTGTCCCACCACAAGCCACTCAACAACCTGTTATTCCTCTGGAATCCATTGGACTGCCAGATGGTGGTGTCCCACCACAAGCCATGGGTCAGGCTGCTGGCCTGCCACAACCCATGGGTCAGGCTACTGTCCTGGCCCAATCCATGGGTCAGGCTGCTGGCATGCCACAATCCATGGGTCAGGCTGCTGTCCTACCACAGTCTGCAAGTCAGGCTGCTCAGATGCCAATCTCCACACAGCCTCTTGATCTCAGTGCTCTTGGAGTTCCAGGTTCTACAAATTCAGGCAATCCTCCAGCACGTCCTGCTTCTCCACCAGCATCTGTACGTTCCGGACAAGTGAGTATCTTTCTTTTTCTTTTTTCTTTTTTTTTTTTTTTTCTGGCTTGTTCTTCAATTACTTTTTGCCCATGTGTGCTTTTTTTTTTTTTTTTTCATATTCCTCTTTTTGACCTGTCATAATTTTTCAGTTAGTGAAATTTAGAAGATAGAAACAACCCAGGTTTCAAAAATTAAGACACCCAGAACTATGTTGTGTGATGATCATTTCATATGGCTCTAGTACACAAGATCAGTGGTTTAGATGAACCACACTTGCAATTCCTCTACTGAAATTGGTTAACTGGATTGGCTGATGGCAGTCACATCATCATCATATTATTATTATTATTATTATTGTTATTATTATTAATGAAATTTTGGTTAATGAAACTTAGAAGTTAGAAACAACCCAGATTTCAAAAATTAAGATACCCAGAACTATGTTGTGTGATGATCATTTTCATATGGCTCTATTACACAAGATCTGTGGTTTAGATGAACCATACACTTTCAATTTAGTTATTGTTGTTGTTCTTGTTGTTATTGTTATTATTGTTATTGTTCTTGTTGTTATTGTTATGTTATAATAATAACATATATATTTTTTGGTGAAGATGATTATTACACATTCACTAATTTTTGTCATAGATGACACATGGATGAACATGTGAGATTTTAAATTTTAATTATTTTATTTTTTGTAAGTTTAAAATGGGAGTCACTAAATACATGGTTCTGTTTCTTTTTAGAAATTCTTGATTTTATCCTCATAGTCTGAAACTTCATAAGCATAAGAAAAAAATAAGGGTATATGTGAAAGGTTACCATTCTTTACTGTCTTTGAAGCCTTTTTTCTTTTTTCTTTTTTCTTTTTTCTTATTTCTTTTTTTTTTTTTTTTTCTTTTTTTCTTTTTTTTGTTACATAGTAGAAGATGTTAAAAGTTGTACGTATTTGTTTCATAATTCTAGGTAGGGTACAGTTACTCTTCTTTTAAGATGTGTAAGTTATGAAGTCAAAGCTTAAAAATATTGTTCTCCAGTTTCTGTATGTGTGGGTCAAGGCTGTTGGAGGAAGAAATGCTTGTCTGGAATTTTTAAACAGTTTGGATTCTCATGGTTAGAGGAATATTGTCGTTCATGCAGTCCATTTCTCTTTTCTTTTTGCTTTCTTATGTTTTCTCAGGTGTTTCTTGCATGCATCCCAGGGGTAGACCCAGGCAGTGCCCAGGATGGGCAAATGATCCCCTGAAATTTTGATAAAAATGTTAGGGGTTAATGGGATTTGATCGCTTGACCTTAAATTCTGAGAAACCTAACTGCCTACCACTAAAATATGCAAGTACTTTGATTTTATTTTGCCCCCCCTTAACCTATTTTCTGGCTCCGCAACCGATGCATCCCATGTACATGTTTTGCCCTCCTTAGTTTTCTTAGTAATATACTAGACCCTTTCTTTGCTTTAAAAAGGAAAACAATCGAAGTATGGTAAAATCAACAACACCCAAGGGTGTTGAAATCCATTCTTGTATTCATTAACTAGAATAAACGATCATGTATCAACCAATAAACTGTTTTAAGAAAAGTGATATATTTTTCCTAGGTTGACTTTCTGTTTTTTCTGTCTTTCCATTTTTTCCAATAACATGAATTGAAAATTAGTGAGAGAGTGAAAGAGCCATTAGAAAAGATTTATAAGTAAAGCAGATAATTTTTCTTGTTTTCTACTTGGGAGATACAAACTGAATGTTATGTTCCATTCATTTTTGATGTTTCAATAATGCGTATTTTTCTTTTTAGGTAATATGGGACACATTAATTTCACCTAGTTTCATGAGAACTTGTAGTTGTGTTGTTATTGTTATGTTGAAAGTAACTGTAACTTAAACATCACTGAGTTCCAGTTTGATATTGTTCTCCACTGAGGAGCCCTCATGAAGACGTAGCTCATCTGAAATCAGCAATCTGATTTTTGTCTGCCGAAATTCCATGTGCCTATTGGCTGTTCTGCATGTGCTATGTTTGTTGGGCCTTTTTTTTCTGATCTAGGTTCCTTCATTCTCCTCCCTTACTGTAACAGGTTCCACGTGGAGCTGCTGCATCAATCTGTTTTAAGATCGGAATTGCTCACCTTGAGCAGAACCAACTTTCTGATGCATTATCCTGTTTTGATGAAGCTTTTCTGGCACTGGCCAAGGATCAATCTCGTGGAGCAGACATTAAAGCTCAGGCCACCATCTCTGCTCAATATAAGATTGCGGTAACTCTTCTTCAGGTAAATCCAAACTCCAAACAACTTAATGAGTGCAAGCTCATTTCTTGAGCCCAAGGGTGTGCACAAATATCAAACACACCTGTTGTTTCTGTTAGGACAGCTTTTCTTCTATGGATGTGGCACCTATGTATGAAAACCTAGGGTGTCTATCAAAAAAAAAAAAAAAAAACTAGGGTAACTGACCCTGTGGGAGTTTAGACTGGATGAGTTGAACCATCTAATTTCCCTTTTTTCTTTTTTCTTTTTTTCTGGAGTTTGAAATTCTGTGGCTTTAAGTTGCTGTCTGATGTTGGTAGATTATTCTTTTCACTTGCACTTTTTATCCATGTTTACTATGCTCAGTAAGCATCAATCTTGAGCAAAGTAGCTTCATATTGGAGTCAAGTCTTAGGAATTTAGGAGAATAGTATCTATGTTGGTGGAGTGTGCTGTTATACTGGTCACAAGTGGTCGAATTGAACCAAACTTAATTCCAGCATGACTGGTGGATGAGTTTGGGTAAGCATTTTTAGATGCAGGGTTGGGATTAGGTGCAAAAGGTCCCAACTTGATTTGTTAGATGCAAGTTTTGGATTGCCTTGAACATTTCCAAATCAAAGGTAAGCATTAGGCTTGATTGAAGTATTAGGAGTGGCACACAAAAAAGACATGGCATGAAAGATGTGATTAAAATAAGTTTTCAAGAGAAGTACATTTGACAACTACCATGATTGTGATATGTCAAAGGAGTTGTGTGCATCATGAAGACATATCACATAGAGGTGGAAGATTGATTTGATAAAATGTGATCGAAGATTGAGGTTATTGAAAATTGAAAAGAGTCTCAAATTCTTAATTAGAGCATTTTATATATTAGTAATTTAGTATTGTTTTGTAAAATTAGCTTCCTTATAAAAAAAGGAAAGTTGTTAGAACAATATTCTAAGTCATGACAAAAAAACTATGAGATAGAGATGGACATATAAAGTCTATACCGAGTAAGTAGAGATATGAGGAAGAGGAGAAACACCTGGTAGAGTGAGGTTTCATAATTCAAAGAGTACATTCAAGGAGTAGGTAAATGTAGGATATTTTTAGGGCTCAATAGTTGTATCTGTTTTATGTGTCCTCTATAATATTTTCTACGGTATTGTAGAATGATTCTCTCTCTTATCCGTGAATGTAGACATGATTGGTTAAATCATGTTAAAAAAACTCATATACTTTTATGTGTATTAATTTTATCTTTGTGTTATTGCATTAATATATTAGAATTGAAGCTTTCATTGGTACAACAGGTGGTATTAGAGCTTTTTTTTTTTTCAACATAAGAAGTGGTATCCATAGACGAAAATATCGGGATATATCAACTATATATCGTCAATATATCATGTATCGAAGAAGGTAAAAACAAGATATAGGTAAGATATATCGACTGGGGGAAACATCAGTAAATGTCGGTAAATATCGGTGATATATCGGTAATCATGGATATAATGGCAATACAAGTAAAAAATCGGCTCTAAATGGAAAAATATCGCTAAAATTTCAGAGATATATCGGTGAAAATTGGGTGAAAAATTAAATTATTATAAATAAGTTAATTTTAATTATCTTATAATCTATTTTGTATACTAATTAAATGTAAAGATATTTTTACATGAAAATATTGTGTCAAAATGTACTAATATTTTTAAATAAAAATCAATAAATACATTTAAATCACATAATTGGTACATTTGCAATAATTTAGTTTTAAATTAATAATTTTATTTTATTTTGATATTCAAGTGTAATAATAGTCTATTGAGAATAAATTAACTTATTACATTTTTAAATTAGTAAAACATTGAATTTAAATTAGTACATTTTTACAATTAATTATTTTCAATAGATGTAAGTAAATTAACTTAGTATAGTAATATATTTGAATCACATAATTAGTATATTTATAATAATTTAGTTTCATAATGAGTACACTTACAAAATTCACATTTCTTATTGATCAACACAATATAATTAAATTTAATATCACAAATTATATCATACATATATCAATTTCTTCAATAAAACAACTTTAAAATGTTTATTATACTTCTAATTTCATTTTTAAGAGTTTTTTTTCTACATTTTCATGAGTTTTGATCAATTTTTGATCCACCAATATTTTGTTTCAAAATATCCGCCAATATATCCGTAAAATTCAAGTACCGATATACCCGTGATCACCGATATATCCGTGATTATTGATATTTTCATCTTTGGTGCTGTCACAGCTTCCACTAGTACAAATGGTATTAGAGCTTTTGGTAGCATAACAATTTATTCATAAATGTTATGAAAAGTGAGATGTTGGATTTCTTCATGGAATTCCATTGCAATAAGTCTTTTGAGAGGATCTTAAATGCTACTTTCTTGGTGTTGGTCCTAAAGAAAGGAGGTAATGTCCCTTAGACTTATTACCTAGTGAGGGTTTTGTATAAGCTTCTAGTGAAGGTATTGGCAAACAAGCTGAAAAGAGTGGTAAGGAGGGAAAGTGTTGTTTGGACCCTCAGAGGCAAATTTTGAACATAGTGCTTATTACTAATAAGGCACTTGTTCAAGGTTGAAAAGTTCTAGACTCGATGCTGTTTGCAAGTTAGATGAGAAAGGCTATTGACCATGTTAGTTGAATTTTCCTTTTATTAATGCCTGGAAGCATAGGCTTTGGTAACAAATGGATTGACTGGATTCGATTTTGTATGTTAAGAATGAAGTTCCTTGTGTTGGTGAATGGCACACCTATCAGTTTTTTTCTCAAGCTTAAGGGGTTTAAGGCAAGGGAACACTGTTTTCCCTATCTATTTGTATTGGTGATGGAGGACTTTAGTTATATGTTAAGATGGGCTCTGGAACATGGTTAAAATTCAGGTTTCATAGCGGGGGAAGGGCTGAAGGTTTCTCACCTTCCTTTTTTTAATGGCACCCTTCTTTTTCACAAACCTTGTGTGGAGCAATACTTATTGGAATAGGACACTCTTCTGTTTCGAAGTTTCTTCCAAGTCTAAAAGTTTATTTGGAGAAAAAACAAACTAATTCCCATAGGAGAGGTTTGAAGTGTAGTGGAGTTCACTTATTGAGTTGTGGGGTAGTTAAGTTGCAAACCACTAATATAGGTGTCCTATTACAGCTCTCTGTTCAAGTCTTTGGTGGCTAGGTAGTGGAGGGGTTTCATAAAACAACTGAAAATCATTAATAAACTAAACATGCAAGATCCCTATTCCTTCACCGTCACACCCCTCCACCTTGAAAAAACCCCTTTCTGGAATCCTAGCGATGATGCTGCTCTATACCTCCATGATGAAAGGGAACAAGTATCTGGAAGAGGGACCCTCTATCTCAAACCGTCCAGTTCTTAAAATAAAATAAAAAGAACACTTTCTTTTTACCAGTACCATGAAAAAACACATCATGGAAATGCAAAACCAAACACATCTTTAAATACAGAACCTTATCCAACCAAGCAATTTCCTCCTAAAACTTGTCCTGTTCCTCACTGTAAGCCAAAGCTTTCAATTCACAAGCTCACCAGCTATCTTATTTTAATTTGGGTCACTACTCTTGTACTTGCAATTTTGGTTCCTAATTCAATGACGTCATTGACAACAAGAACTGCATCCAAAACCTGCCGATCCTCAAAAAAGTGATGGTGCAACTTGGGGACCACCTTCACAATAACCACCTTCAACCTATCAACTAAAATTTTCACCAACAGCTTATATAGGCTCCCAACGAAATCAATAGGCCCAAAATCCCTAATGTCATTTCCTTTACTTTCTTGGGAAATAAGACTATAAAATTGACTTTTAAAACCACCAAGACTGGTACAACTCAACCAAGTTGTAGGATCAGCCATGCCCATTACCAAAATGTAAATGGAGTTTGAATATTTTGTTGGCTCAGAAAACAACTCAGTTGAATTGGCGGTGAATTAGTTGTCTCGGGACGATTTTGTGATGACTCCAAGATGACTCTAAGAGGATGTTGAGACTAAGCAATTCAAAGGCAGTGATGTCAGAGAAAAGGGTAGTGGAAAAGAGAAGAAGAAAAGTTATAAAAATGAAGAAGATTGAAGTAGAGAGGAGTATGTTTGGATCTTTGAGATCTGTTTGCATCTGTTTGCATCTTCATCTAGAGATGGATCTTTAAGTTGCTTTTTATGCCAATAAATTTTACAAAAAAACTGAAAACAAGAAGCATGAACCCTGATTATATGTTGAATGTTTCATCATTGTTCATTGTTATATTTGTTTTCCTTGTGTAATTTGAACCTCTGTCCTTTTCTTTTAACTTGAAAGTTGACCCTGACGTGCATTTAGTCAACAACCCAGTCTAACCTAACTCAAGCTTGATTATGCACCTCAAACACTAGGTTGGATTGCATTATTTGTTAGGGTTGGGCTTCAACCCTACTCTGCTCAAATTCCAGCTATACCAGCAATGACCCCATAATAATTGATGTGTGCTTATTTCTATCTTTTCACCGAAGATTTTAAATGAAATCAACTTGATTTCCAAGTTCTGTTCTATCTTCCTGGCCTTGACCATCTCCTGATTGTGTATACATTGAATGTATCATTGTTCAACTTCTCATAATTGTTTCCATTGCAGGAAATTGGACGGCTGCAGAAAGTCCAAGGCCCTAGTGCGATCAGTGCAAAAGATGAGATGGCAAGACTGTCACGTCATCTGGGTTCATTGCCTCTTCTGGCAAAACATCGCATAAACTGCATTCGAACTGCCATTAAAAGAAACATGGAGGTGCAGAATTATGCATACTCAAAGCAGATGCTTGTTCTCCTCCTCTCCAAAGCACCTCCAAATAAGCAAGATGAATTGAGAAGCCTGGTTGATATGTGTGATCAGAGAGGTTTGTCCAATAAATCCATTGATCCTTTGGAAGATCCTTCCCAGTTCTGTGCTGCCACACTAAGTCGTTTGTCCACCATTGGATATGATGTTTGTGATCTATGTGGAGCCAAATTCTCAGCTCTCACAACTCCAGGATGTATTATCTGTGGTATGGGAAGCATTAAAAGATCAGATGCGCTTGCAGGACCTGTCCCTTCACCTTTTGGCTAACATCAAAATTGGGATAACTTTCCTCTTGCGCTAATCCACCAGGGAATTTTGCCCCTCCTGTCGTAGGGGGCCCTCTTCTCCACGGGTCCTACCTCAAAATGAAAATCTCTCCAAGGGGTTAAGATAGCAGCTACCAGGTGTATATTATAATGATTATGTTTTGCAGGAAAACAGGTATATACGTATTACTTTGTATTTGAGGCTTTTGGCTCTTCTTTTTTTTTTTCTTTTTTTTTTTTGTGTTGTAAATTTCTTTGTGAACCTCATTTTATTTCTTGCAATATACTTCATTGTTTTGGCTTGGCAGTTCTTGTCATTACTATTTTTCACCTGATTTCAGTATCCATCTTCAATTGTAACTGAAGCAATATTAATGGTAGGGATGCCAGTGCTAACTGTAGGATTGGAAGATGACTTGAATTGCAAACACCAGGTAAGAACTTGGTTTGCCTCTTTTGATGACAAGCAACAAGATTAACAAACTCCTGCTGAGAAGAATACACACCCAGTGAACCTGCTATCTGAATGGCAGTTCTAATTATAAAATAAAAGAGCTCTGTTTCCAAACAAGTATGTCCATCATCAATTGTAATCTTATTTTGGAAGTTTGCATATGTCAGAATAGTTCTCCAAAGTGGTTTTTCTTGTTCAACATATAATTAAGGGGGAGGATGTTGGTGAGCAGCCTTTCATGGACGGAAAGCTCTTTCTTAATATTGAGCACCATTTTTAAGGACTATACAAAACCCAGCTAAACCAACCTTGAAGGATGTCACAGCAGGAATCTCTCCAGAGGTGCAAATCAAATCTGAAGACCTCTTACGGCTCTAGTTAACTTTCTTAATACTAAGACATGGCTGACTTTCTCATAGTTTTTATACTACGAAGCCTACTCACAACTTGTGGGAAAATATTTATGGTTGTGTCAAATATGTTTAGAATGGATTCAAGTATACACTCGCTAGTTTAAAGGTCAGATTCAACCTAGGAAGCAAGACAAGCTCCCATAACACAACTGATGTAAAATAAAAGAGCTTCTTTATGTTTATTTCTTGGGTGGTTCCTGTTTCTGTTCGCTAGTTTTCGCTTACCCCCAAAGAAGCTCAAATGAATTATCATCTCACTTCTGAAATCCAAAAGATGCCCAATTAAATTCCCATTTCTTTAACATGATATAATATCCAGAAATGACCAGGTAACACTTATGGCAGGAGCAAGATGAGAGGTTGTGTAAATAATCATCTTTGAGAACATTTGGAACTTTGTTCCTGTATCTTAGCCTTTGGTAGGCCATTTAAGAGAGAGAGAGAGAGACAATGCATGTCCATGATCTTGATATCATTTATGAAGAAATGAAATATCACAAGCTATTCAAGAGACAGTATCTTTTGGGATACAGGGATGGATCTTAGGACATGCCGTAACCAGGCTGGTGGATAGCTTTAGTAGTAAACGCCCTAGTTACCCCCATGCACCCAGATGGTGGTCAGTCATCGGTGGTCCCAATCTGACATGGCAAGACCACCCCGGTGCGAAACAAGGAGCTCAAGTACTGGACCTAATCACAAGCCATTATTGTTGAAGAGTCAGGTTAATAATAGAGTACCACCGGAAACTACTGTAGACTGCACCATCAAGTTTTCAGGTCTTTCCAGTTCCCACACCTTAGAGAGAAGAGCTGGACCATTCACTTGTGTCTAAACTTTGATACATGGGACAAAGATCGATCCAGTGTTTCATGTGGTACACACGTAAGGTTGCTTCATTGTGTCTACCAGCTTGCATCTCTACGATTTTGTCATTATTCACCTACTCTTTTTGCCTAAATCTTCAGTGTTAGTGGATCAAGAAGAATGCCTTCCATGTGTGAATGGGCGTGGGCATATATGCACGTCGGCATGTGTAAGAGGGAGGGAGTGGGGGGTTTGGCTTTCAAGAGCGATTGGTTGGTGAAAAGAAAATGAGCTGGAATAAGACAAAAATGGTAGGCACAGTGCCACCACTAGTTCTCAGGTGGAAGCTGAATCATGCCAAAGATAAAACAGCTATCTATCTCCGCTCGCATTCTTCCTCGTTGTCAGCATCATTATCTACATTTTCTTCTTTCAGCCATATCCATTCTGGAGTTCAAGGTGAAAGACGATGTCAAAGAGGCACCGCATGCTCTTCTATAAGGAGATACCTTTTCTAGGATTTTGTACAAGGGACATGGTCTAGGCAAAGGTAGTTTGGTTTCATATGCTGTCACTGAAGCTTATGATCCAAGGGCAGGTTTGGTCACGCGAACGTCTGAAGTCTGAACCAGGAATCCTAGCCCTGAAGAGGAGTTTAGTCTATGCCCCTTCATATATACAGCATATTGTTTATCAGATGCACAGTGCAACCTGAAATGGATCAAAACCTACAAGCCAGAACTGATTGTATGAGTGGATTTTAAGTTACTAATACCTCTCTCTCTCTCTCTCTCTCTCTCTCTCTCTCTCTCTCTCTCTTTAATGACAGAAAATCTTTGCAAAATAATAATAATAAACCCAAAATTAAAAATAAAATGGGTTAGGGAATTTCAATGCAGATTTCCTCTTTTATATCTCGAAGTCCACAAAGTTGGATGAAGGCATCATTTCAGATTCATATTATGCTCAACAATTTCATTGCCAACAATATTTGTTTAAACCAAATAAAATAATGAAATAAATTCTAAAATGAAACAAGAAATATAAAATGAATTAACTAGAAGACATCATCATCTTTCATGTGCTCTCCCCCCAAAACCAAATAGAATGAACCAATAGCAACTAAAACCCATTTGTAGGAGAAAATTGTATCTCTCCAGCAGTTCCTTACATGGGCTAGATCATATATATATATTTTTATAATGTCTTTTATATCCATATACAAAACCCTGATTTCAAAACTCAAAGAACTATACTGACTGAAGGATGAGATAAGAAACAGTCTTTCACCGGTGTAAAAGGTACCTGAAACTGAAATCATATGGCATCACTTGTACCAACTGTGAAAGAGGCCCTCTTCCCCTTCTCTCGAGGCACTTAACTGCTTCATTCCGGAGGTCATCCGGGAGTTGCAGACTGATCCAATCCAGAAATGATTCAAGGTCCTTTGCAAAGTCAAGTAGATACCAATCCAACAGTTTGGGGATAATTAACTTGTTTGTTATTGAGATACCAACTGCTGCATGTAGATAGTCTCTCTTTGCCACTTCCAACTCAGTTTCCACTTCAGATGCTGTGTACGCCCTCACCTTCATATGACAATTCCATGTTAGCAGAAGTTTATGCATAAACTTTATTTAAATTCAAAGACAATGCTAAGGTGGCTTTGGAAATATTATTATGCAACAGTGATTGTTGGTTACAAAAATAAATCATCAGAAAGAGCTATTTGAAAATGAATCTCTGGTGAATAAAGATGTCTTGTGCCAATAACAGATTTCATAATTCATCTCCATTTTTCATCAGATAGGAGGGCATTTTCCTCAAGAATGTACTTCCTGGTCAAATTCATTCCCAATCAGCAAAGTGGGGATTTATATGCACCACACCAAATTTTCAAGATTGCTAGACCATGGTGCATACAAGATGCCATGAGGTCAGCTGCTAAAGTCTGCTGAAAGTTGTGAATGCTAAAAAACTCTTGAAGGTGGGTGCAATGCATTGCACCATCCAACCATAACCCCAATAATTGCATTTGCACAATTCAAAATTTTGAAATGGAAAGCAACCTATTATGATAAATGTCTTGTATCTGAGCCCAAGAGGCATCCTTGTAGCTCAGGGGCTGATATCTTTTCCAAAACCCATATGGTGGTCAGTGACAGTGGGCCCGAGGAGAAATTTCTTGGGCATACTTAGGTATTTTCATCATTGGGTTGGATGTAAGTACCCCCTCACAGTGCAATTAGAGTTGTATTGCAGCCTTGAGATTTCTGTAATGAGAGATGAGAGTTGGGACTTTTGCAACCCTAATTCATTATATGTGATAGTCAATTTAATGACCCTCTCCTCTGAGGACATAGGCACATTGTTAAATCACATAATTCGGCACATTGTTAAATCACATAATTCTTGTTTCATGCTGTAATTGCACTTTAATTTCCTTACAGTTACCAGGTTTGATGATTTCAGGGCCAGGCACCCAACCAAATCTAAAAGAATTGTCCTCTATAACTGGATAGCCAAATCTAATATTGGGTAAAACTTACAGCAGGAGAAGACCAGCTACCACAGGAGAGTGCAAAGGTAACCAAAGGTTCGGACCACTCCAATCCAAATGTGCTGCGAGCCTTCATCTCATCAGTTTTTGAAGCTTTTGAGCAGGTCTAGTAACAAGACAGAAAAAGAAAATCCAGCATGCAATTTAAAATACACATTTTGCTGAGGATGCAGTCCAGTTGATAAAACTTGAGATGGTTTTAACTTACATATTTCAAGTGATAAGGCAGTCTCAAGATGAAATGCTCAATTGTAATTGCATTCAGCAAGCATCCTCCAACATTTATTGTTGCCTGAGGAACCAGAATTGAAAAACGGTTACTGTTTTTCAACATCATTAGCACTGCCATTCAGGAGATCATGTCCGTAGAGTATTATTGGAAAGTCAACTGAATCTTCAAAGTAATTACTCAGTAGCTTAATTACTCAGAAGCTAGAATTTTATGAAGAAGAGCATGGTTATGGTGGAGTCACACCTAGATATTTGTGCTACTAATAATGATAGTTCCAAGAGCATGTATTTAAACCAGTTCTAACTTCTAACTGCTGAGCCTTTTGTAGTCTAGACCATACAAGAAACATGAAATTCAAGTTTAAGCAAATATAATGTCGTGAAATATTGTTAATATGTCCATATTCCTAATATACATTAATACATGCACTACAAGAGAAGAATAAAATAAAATAGAAAGGTGTTTGCAAGGTTTTACTGGATAACAACAAACAAGAATAATAGGACAGACTTACCTTCTGCATCAGAGCTACAACCATTTCAGGATTCTCAGGCACTCCATGCTCCAGAAATGCCTGAAACACTGGTAGAATCAGTAGTCTGCCTTGCTTTTCTACGGTAAATTGTCTAAATGTAAATAACTTGCAGTAAGCCATACAACATCCATGCGAGTAGTTTATTTTGATAAATTTATTTACGCTCGAAACTATGAGCCAATTGTCTTTTCTTTTCTGCATTGTAAATATTTAAACATGAGGATGACAGTGAGATCTTACATTCATCATGCAGGAATTGTATATGTTTATCCAAAATGCAAGCTTCTGCTGATGGGTAAGACCCTCTAAGTTGACACAGGCAAGCTTCCCCAGTAGGAGCCTGATTATTTAGAATGGGAAGGTAAATACAAATATTGGAAGTATTAAATCAGACGAAAAAACATAAAACTTACTTTAGTCCAAAAATTACTGGAAGTATTAAATCATAGGAAGAAACATAAAACTTACTTTAGTCTGTGGATCAGAAACAGTGCATTTGTTTTTCTGTTCAGATCAACTGAACCAGCTTGAATGTCACAGAGATGCTTGTAGGGCCCAATATTTCTTGCTCCAAATTCTAAACAGATACCATAAGGATCCAGAGACTCTGCTTCTCCATTCCTTTCATTAGAAGCAAATGCTAATGGAGGGGGGGTGGCATCCAATTCCACCACTTTTTCCCTCAATGTGCTCATTCTTAAGAAAATGCTGGACAAGCACTTCACAATGTCCTCAGAGATTTTGTTCGGTCCGCTGTCAGCTTCTGATACCCTTTCATCTAAAGAAGCACAAGAGCTTTCTTGTGCTCTTTCCTGGTCAACTAATCTGCACTCTAGCTGGACAATTGATGGCGGTAATTAATTTTACTATAAAAATGGTCAAATCTTATTTTTACTGCTAACTGCTTATTACTAATAGATACCTGCAGCTTCAGAGGATCCCGAGTCTTTTCTACTGGTTCGTGCTTAATCGGAGATTTCTTAACTGGGGTTATAACTCTGGGAGATTTCTTATCTGGAGATTGCTTATTCTTTGATGAGTTCATACATGTTCGATTCTCCTTTCCTTGCCGATCCTCCTCCAAAAGAGGTGAAGATGAATTGGGTTTCTTTAAAGTCTGTGCCCCATTCACAGGCCTGGTGGAACAATGTCCTGCTCTATCAGAGACAGAGTCAGCTGATAATAGCTTTCTACTTGAAGTACTTCTGGTGAGAGAAGGCAAAGGTCTGGTTGCAGATGTTTCCAAATTGATTTCATTTTGGGATAAAGACTTTGATTGCTCCTGTTTGGAACTTCTAACACTGGATTGATGAATCACATCAATTGAGTTTTCTACATGCCTCTTGCAGGATATGTATACAGCTTCCTGATAAAGACCTTGTCGGAAATTCACAACCTGTTCTTCCAGCCGAACAACCTCCTCTTCCAATACGGCAACTTCAGCAAGAAGCTCTAATGTCTATAACAAATCAAATCACATTCCACCATTATTCTCAAAATCAAAGTTCAAGATAATGTACAAATTTTCCAAATTAAATATCACATTGATATGTTTTCGTGTTGGGTTTCTCTTATTTTCCTCTATCAAAGTCCATCTATGGCATTGACCCTTCTCCATTATGCTAAAAAGTTAAAAGTAAATCGTGAATTATACTAACATATGGAGGCAGATAAGGAGGAAGACGAGGAAGAGCTCCTAAAGGTCTAGTAAATGCCCTCTCCAATGCTCTGTGAACATTCTCTTCATGCCTAAGCTTCTTCTTTAGCTTGTCTACCTGAAAAATTGAATGCGAAATAGTATCAGATCAACCGAAAACAAAAGAAACTAATAGTGAAAAGCACAAAATGGAGATCAAATTGAGTACATCTTGTAGTAAGGCCATTTTCCTTTCTCTGCTCGACCTTCTGCGATTCATGGAAGTTTTGTTAGTACCCACTAGTCTGCTTCCCTCAGTCTCCATCTTCTTCTCCTTTGAAAATTTGGAAGGAAGAAAAAAATTATAATGAAAAGAAAAAGGTGTCAACAAAATTAGACTCTGAAGAAAAGAAACTATTCGTTTCTTAAGAGAAATAAAGAAACCAGAGATTTGGATCAAAAGTACATACTTTTTCAGTCCGGAAGGAGATTTCACAATCAGCAAGAATAATTAAAAGGAAATAAAGTCGCATATTTTCTTTTCCAAAAGACAATACTATAAAACAGCAATGTAACAGAGGGGAGAAATGAAATAAATAAATAAATAAATAAATAAAGACTAGATTTTCTAGTGAATTTGAAAACCCGAACAAGAGGTGCTTCAAACACAAACTTTTTCAGAATTTCTAGGAACTGAAACACCAGGGCCTATTTTCCGGAGAAACAAACAGACCCATCTTGAAATTGGTACAAAATGAGATTATGAGAGAGCATACTTTCTCATGAACCAGAGGCGTTTTCATGGTCTGAAGAGCAGTCCGGACTCTGGTATTCATCTTTTAGTTTCCTGCAAAACCAAAGAAAGAGCAATAAAACGAAATATAAAATGATCGTAAAACCAGGAAGTAACAGCAAAAGAAAAGGTAAAAGAGGAACAGACCCTTTAGAGAGCGAGAGCGAGAGAGAGAGAGAGATTTCATTTCATAACTTTACAGAGCGGGAAACTCGAATGCAATACTACACAGAGACGCGAATGCCTGCATCTTTTCTTTTCGATGTTGGTGAAGCTACACAACAACCCCACACACCAGAAGATGAAAAGAATCACAAAACGACGAAGTTTCAAGCTATAACGTCATTCAAGGAAAGCGTAACAGATGGTGAAGAACAACTGTTTTTTCTCTAATAATATATTGCAAACATCATGTTTGGGGGAGCACAAGAGAGAGATAGCTTCAAACAGAGTTTGTTTTTTTCTTTTTCTTTTTCAAGATTGGAGTGAGAGAGATTCACAATGGTTGTACACAAAAGAGCTTTTCCCGGGAGAGGAAGAAGTGGGGATGCGAGTGTGATCTGGCACTGAGGGCAGTGTCCAATGAGACGTATGTGATTGTCTGGAAGTGGGAGGTGCACTTTAGCCTTCTGCCCAGACTACATGCTCTCATCATTATCTAACGTGCGCTTCTTCCTACTTCATTTGCCTTTATTCACACGCTATACGCTACCCACATTGCTATTTTCCTTTCTTTTCTTTTCTTTTCCTTTCTTTTCTTTTCTTTTCTTTTCCTTCCCATCAAATACTGAAATTTGGAAAGTGGTTCTCAAGCCTCCACCACACACTGCTGGGTTATCTCTCAATCATAGCTTATCATTTTCATAGATACCCACATACTAATACTAAATATCGTAGGAAAATTTGTCCACATTAGATACTTCATAATACATTGAAAAAGCAAAAACTTCAACAAAAATACAAAAAATGGGAGTGTTTATGGAAGAGGCCTCCACGTGATCCTTAGCAACTCTGCAGTCTGCATTACCCACAATAAATGAGAATTCCTTTATCTGCAAGAATCTGAAACATATTGATAAGCAGATCAGCCTTTTAATTATACACAATTTACTTTGGAAAGTTTATTGTCCAGAGGACTTTAACCTCAGTAGTCTTGACAAGTAAGCAAACCAACATGCTAATCAATGATGGTAAGTAGGTAACCAATCACTAACCTCTCACTTCTTTTCCTGCACCCTTTGTTTTCCATTTTTCCAACTTTTTCAAAGCCATTGCAAATAGGACCATTGAATCTTATCATATGAGTTAAAATACATATTTTATAAATTGATTTTATATCAGCTCTGTCAATGGAACAAGGTGTGAGATGGACTGAACGCTTGGTATTTGAACTTGAATTTTTTTAATCCACTTCACACAAATAGATAATAATAACTTGTCAGTATGAAAGGCTTGGACAAGGGAAAACAGACTGTGACTTGTTTGAGATACCCAAAAAAGGATCCAAACTGGACAAGAGTTTGAAGTTTGAACACTATGGCATTGGACTGCATAGAGACAACCATCAACCAGAGTCAACAAAATAATTTTTATTTCACTTTTTTAAATAGTATTAGGAAATAAATAAATAGCCCCATATTTTTCATGCAGTGATTTTAGAGGATATGTGGGTGTGGATATTATCAGCCACTGTTTTATTTTTGTTTCTGTTTCTTTTCTAACTTAAGATTTCAGGACTGAGAGTTAAGGTATGTGAATTGGAAGCAGGGGGAAAAGGGAGGAGCAAGTGATAAAGACTTGCTGAATATGAGAAATTAAGTGTCTTAAAGATTGGTAGAGATTATTTAATGAAAAGGTAAGACATTGTGACATTCCCAATGCTTTATATGATTATATTTGAAGGTTAGGTGAATGAATTTGAAGATAATTGCATTTTTTTTATAAGCAAGCACGTGATTTAGACACAGTCATCTATCCATTCATGCATCCCCAGATCTACAAGTGGTTAGTCTAACAGTCTTCAGTCTCGCTCTCATGTTCTACCGACTAAATCAACATCATTCTGTATCCTTTTTGTCGGGCGAAAAGCAATTAAAATGACCCCAACAACAAAAAATCATTTACTTAATCAAAGTATTAATGTTTGAGATGCAAATTGTATTAATTTGTAAATGATGGAAGGAGAGAAAGGAAGTGGTGGAGTCATTGATTACAAAGAAATGGGGCTAGGAAGTGAGTGCCTCGCATATGAGCACAGATCCACCACCATGCTTAAAGGTGTTTGGAACCATCCTACACCTGAGAAGGCCTAATAAATGGGTTGTGTGGGGGGTCGTGGTGGACGGGTGGTCATGCACCTACCTGGCCCTTCTGGAGGAGGCCCGAGCGCAGCTGTGATAATGGGATGGGAGTCATGCGTCATGCCACCCAAATCATGATCTCCTTCACTTCTTTTTTAGTTTCCCCATCATATTTCTACTGTATTTCCATGTATATAATGACGTTTTTGTATCATGTCCATTAAAATAAACAGCTTTTTTATTAAGGGGTAGCCTTGTGGACTAAAAGTCCAGCAGATTGATAAAAGATGGGGCTCTCCCTACCTATTGAAGGAGGGTCACATCATGGCACAGTATTCATATGATTTTAAAGAAAAAAAAATGCCCGGTTAATGTTATCATAATTCTCATAAATGTAGCAATGTCTTCATCGTTTAGATGCACTTACTAGGATGAGCACCGCACCCAAATGCAAGTGAAGTCAGAAAATTATATAAGGCTTAACATATCTTCACTAAACACAAGCCGATTTATTTCATATAAGATGAACAAAACTCATCCAAGAATCATTTTGTATGAAGCATGGTTGGTGGAGAGAGACAATCACAATGGAAAAGAAGAAGGGACCGCAGATGCTACAAACCTTCCATTTTCTTTAGAAGTGGTCCCGCAAAGCAAAAAGTGGAGACCCCGTAGTTGGATGTAATGGCCGAAGGGGCATAACCAGAGAGGCACATGCAAAGAAAGGTGTCCTACCCCATTCCCTTCCATTGAGGAGCCAGATTCAATAGTGATCTTGCCTTGGGACTTGATGGCTTTGAAGCTATATATACTGGCCTCACATTTTTTTTAGGTTTGTATTATTTCTTATATTATATGATGGGTATGCCATGTCTAGCATGGCTACAAAGTACAAAATATCTTATTGTCAAAATGCAAAAACAAACGGTGATATAGATGTACATGCTTAATCCTTTTCAAACAGTGTCGAGTCAAATTAAAATCAAATAATCAAATCATTAAATTATTACAATTAGACAGTCATGATTAATGCCATAAATCCGGATCACTTTGGGAACCTGAAGATCCCGACAAATCTATAGCCACACCTCCTCACATCAAGAAAGGGTTGGATGGGACTTGGGAGCTAGGACTGAGGTGCCGTGGGGTTTCAATGCCTTTGTGAGTCCTGGGTCTGCTAGTCTTTAGCTCGTTGATCACCACACATGATCCAAGGAATCGACCATCAAAGGACACTCTCCCATGTGAGCGATGCTCCATTTGTCTCTTGAAAAGGAAAATACAAAAACTAAAATTTATTTAAGAGTAATATTTTTCCTTGGATCCAAACAGAAGCATGAGATTGAAGGGGGAGAAGACGACGGATGAATTGGCAGTTGGTGATGGGTATAATCAGTTAGCCTGAAAGTTTCAAGGCAGCTGCCTGCAAAACCAATCTGCAAGCCCTGTACTAATGTTTATTTCTAGATGTCTAACCACTCTTGGTACTGACTTCATTCCTATTGGCTAAAAAGTCATCGCGAGGAAAATGAACTAATAATATTATTATGCCATTTTCTCATGGTACTTGTTCAGGATTACAACCCTGTCAATCTTGCCAAAAGCTACAGATAAACACACGAGTTACAGAGAGAAGGAAGAGGTCCCCCTTGAAGAAAGACCCAAGAGCAAGGACTCGTCACAATCCTCATTTGCTGTAGACGTGGTCCAGAAAACAAAAGGAAAAAATGGACCACATTCTTATGGTTTCTCTTCTCACAGCCAACAAATTGATTAACTGGATCAAAACATTAAGCCTCCCTCACCATTTTGCATTAAACACAAACACCGTTGCCATCTAATCACCTGAGAATTTAACACTAGAAAGTAAGGAGAGAATGATTTGTCATCTAAACAAAGTCGTTGGGAGATGGATCAGGGTGTTGGATTGAAGTGGTCACCCTTCAACTCTATGGCGTGCATCCAACTTGATCTGCCAGCTCTGGTAAGAACATGGTCCCAGAAAATCACAATCCATGAATCATTACCTACAATATGTATTCTTTATCTTTCTCAATTGCCGGCTTTTCTCCAACACCTATACCCGTTTCATCCCTTCCGTCCATATCACTCTTCACGAGTTGAAGTCTGTCTTATCTTTATCTGTCCCTCTCACTATCAATAGCCTACATCAACAAAGAAACAGGCCATCATTGCTTGAAAGTTACAGCATTCTAACGACCTTCATAACAAAATGTCCTGGGTAGAGGGCGAGGGCTCAATCTCAGTATGTGAGTTTTTATCTGCCCTCATGCATGGGCCACTGACTCGTCAGGAAGCTAGGATGGGCTCAAAACCATCTATGGAGAAATCAGAGACTGTGAAGTCTTGTTGCCTTCAAAGGGTTGAGTTCACGTGGGAGTCATTATATATGCTGCTAACTGGATAAACGTATTCCATCAACTTGATGCTTAATCTCATGATCAAAGTTGAGACTGTGGAGGGAGAGATTCCCCTTCTGCTGGCATCTTTGCCTAACAGGGGTATTCTAGATATTAGGCATGCGGCATTCAATACAGGTTGTCCTGTCATTCTATACCAATAACCACTTTCAAGTGTTGGAATTCATGCGTATCTTATTGTGGGTTGCAGGGCATGCATGCTTAAACCTTAGCTTGTTTGTAAAGCTGCAGGAAGATGGGCTTCTATTCTAGGCTTTGGCAGAGTGGCCATCATGGCCCATGAAACCCCCTAGCCTGCGGGGCGAGCTATCAGTTAAATGGCATGGCCCCTCCTAGTAACGTTGGCTTGCACTCGACTATGTCAATTGTCATTACTTCGTCACCCTGTCAATACAAAACCACATCATTGATTTTAACTAAGAGTATTTGCTTCTTCCCTTTTTGTGCAGGCCACCCCTATTCAAGATTTGGACCTAAACAACTAAACTAAGATTCTGAAACCCAAATTCTAAAGATGTCCATGGAGGATTGTCCCTCATGCATTAAACCCCCGACTTCATAAACTATGAACCACCAGATGGACATAAATTCTACAAGTCAAAATGCAGTAGAGAAAGAAGCAGTCTTGGGCGTAAACAAATTTGCAAATCTGAACCAAATTTGAGCATTTTAAAGGCTTCTCGAAATCTGACCAAGAGGCGTGATGTATTATATGACCTTAATGCTCGTCTCGAACAACAGATGGCACTTGTTCTCCACTTTTTAGTGCTTCAATTTACAAGCAGCAAGAATATTTATGGATTGCATGAATCAAAATCAACTCCAAATGTCAAGGTGACGAGAAGGGCAATGGATCAACTCCAAATAGTTATGTTTTCCTTAACTAAAATCGAAGATGGGCAATGGATCAATCTGGAGCTTAGTTGACGAAAAGGCAAGACCCCACAGAACAAACTCCTCAAAATACCATTTTTATAATCAAAAGAGTAAGATAAGAAGATTTCTAATTGAAAGCTGGATTCTTGTAATGAAATTATTCTTCTAGCATAAATATATGTACATACATATATGAAGAAAAAAAAAACCAATGCAAGGAATCAAAATGAAAATAACTAGTCTTTGAATATCCATCTAGAAGTGGTAAAGTTTGATACGATTCATTAACACGACAAAAACCTAACACGCTTTTTGCAGGTTTGAGTCAAATTCGTGTCGATATATATGTTGGTTTAATAAATAGGTAATTTTGGGGTCAACCTACATAACACGATGTTAACCTGAATTAACCCATTTAATAATCACACTACTAACATAATTATATTTTTAACCCATTTTTGACTCATTCTAAAATTGTTTTTAAATAAATAGATCACTTGAGTTATAAACATGTTTGATTAAAACATTAATCATATAGAAATATAAAAGACCTAACTCAACTTGATTATTAAACAAGTTACACGATATGTAACCTATTTAATAATTATGTAGTATATGAGTTTATGTTTTCCACACGATTATTATTCGTGTCAGGCTTGGGTTGAATTATGTAGTAGAATACCTAAGCTTTGACACAGCATGAACACAACCCAATAACACGAATTGCCACCCCTAATCTATACACCTATTTATACTTGCTACTAATACAGCTCTGCAAATAACCAGACATTTGAATTAAAGATAGAAATTTTTCTGTAGGGTGCAGGGCAGGATTCTCTAGCTGCAGCCAGGTTATTGATCGGTTCCTGACCACAAACTCCTAGAGTCAGCCCAGCTGTGTTAGCTTTCTTCCTCCATCCCTTTTTAATACTAGCCATCCTGACATATCTCTTTCCTCTCAAGCACCGCCAACACATCTCAAACCCTCAACCAACAAGAGCTGGAGGTGGTGATGAGCAAAGCAAACAAAGACCAAATCAACCCTCAACCAAAAGGGTGATATGCACAGCAAAAAACATGTTGCAATATCTTTGGCATCAGCAAAGCCCTAAATCAATGAATAAAGAGATGACAAATCCAGAATCTGAAAGCAGAAGGTTAAAAAACCAATAAGATGAGAGACTAACACTATTGGGATGTGTACTTAGCTGCATACTAGAGAGAATAATTTGGTGCAAGCAAAGCTCTATGCTAATCCAACCACAGCCCAGAAAATTTTCTTCCTTGGACAATCCCACTTATGAGAATTTAGGTTCTGGGTAGAAACACCAGCCCTAATTAAAATTTGGCAGTTCTACATATGCAAAACTATTCAAATATCCAGAATCTGATAGCACTCTCTTCATAAGCAAGCAGCAGACTAAATCCATAGTGCCTAACCCAAGAATGTACAATAGGTAATACAAATTCAGCTCCAAGCATGGCTCCAAAGTCCAAACAAAGATGGACCTCAACTTAATATCACAATTACATAAACAAACGGAAGGAAACTTGACATGCAACAAATTTAACCACACAGAGATACTGGTTAAATTAAATGCATGTTTACCTTTTGACCCACAAATCTTAAAAGACACAAGACACATAGCAAAACAAGGCAATTGCTTGATAAGTTATGCAACTATTTATAAAAGAAAATACTATATTAGAAAACACATACCATGACCATCAGATATTTTTAACTTTAAATCTCTGAAAAATAGGGAACTAAATTCCATTCGTATAATACAAGTTGTTTGGCTCTTTTTTTTTTCACTTTAAAAGAGAAGACAATGCACTCTAACCACAAATGATATGCAATAACTGATAAGGGTCTCTGAAAGCAATCAAAATAAAACTATTGAATATTACGCTACTGTGATTTCATGTAGGAGTATACTAACCCTGTTGGATCTTATATACTATAAATTTGACCATCTTTAACTTTTATCTCTTCTAGGCTTCTGGTCATTTTGGCACTCAGGTGGAGAAGCTGCATCTTTATCCGTCTGTCGACATTTTCTTAGTGGTTTACAGTACCATTTCCTTGGGAACTTTTTCCCTTTGTGCAGACCCTATAGGTGTTAAAAAGGGGTAGAAATTTTGAAAATTCGAAAATTGGTTGATCAGTCAATGTTCTCACATTGGTTTGTCAGGTATGGGAGGAAACTTCCTTCCCAAGATAACATTTAGTAATTAAGAGACTTAAGTCTTTTGTTTTTCATTTTATGGTAGAGGCTTATTCATTAAGTACGGTCCAATTCAGTTAATGGATATAACTGGGTGAGATGGAGCATGTGATGTTCTTATATGTGAGAGACCCCTTATATGTAAGAGATAGACCATGCATGAAAGAGAGAGACACCAAAATAAAATAATAATTTGGTTATTTATCATTAACCCTCTTGTCGAGAGCAACTTACAGATTTTGGTTGAGACTTTGTCATGAGGGTTTGTGGACCCCTTACAAAGAAGCTATCAGAATCACTTTTTGTAGCACTGGTAGTCATGGCAGATACCTCTGTTGGTCCATTCTTCAAGTGGATAGCAGAAAAATGGTCACCCCAGATATCATATCTGAATTCATCCTCACTGCCTGACTTTTCCTTTGCTTGAATTTTTTTCTGGCTGTAGAGGTTGGATCCAGGAGCTCGAGCATGCAGAGCAATTGCAGATGATGAAGCCAAAACATGAGAACGGCACTGTAAACTGGTGGATGGCCTAACAGCACAAGGAAAAGTTGCAGAAGGCTGCAGAACAGGTTTACTAGCTGCTTTTCTAACCCCAGTATGCTGCTCCTGATTAGGAAAAATACAATTGTTATTGCAGTACCTTGCAGAAACCTCAGGGCTGAATATGTTTGCCTTAGTAACAGGTTCAACAACTTGATCCTTCTCACAGTGTTGGTGCGCTTCTAGAGTAAATGGATTCCTAGCTTCACTGGATTGGTCTACATCAGGGGAGAGTGACCACACTCGTTTGGGTGTGAAAGAACTGACCGGGGACAAAGGTGATGAAGGAGTAGAGTTTCCACTTTGACTACTTGAAACTTCAAGCAGTCCTGTCACTCCTGCACCAGCACCCTTCTTCCTTCGCCTTCGACCCTTCTCTTTTCCAATCCTAACTGTGAGTTTCCCAGGTTGTGATGCTTCTAGAAAATCAGAGCTGTTAACTGCCACAGACTTCGATAGCAAAGAGGAAGGCAATAATCTTTCCTTTTGAATGTCCAAAAAACCATTAGTTTGTTTTTTATCTCCCATATTTGTTTTGTCATATTGAGAAGTAACCCCCTGTTCTGGCTGCACATCCTGAACATCAGGATCTGCACCACTGGAACCCAACATCAAGGTGTCAGTTTCCCCCACTGATCTAAACAAACCATCCACTTCATGGGACACTGAAACCTTAATGTTTTTCTGGTTATGGTGCACAGAAGATTTTCCTGCTCTCCTTAAAGTGGCAATAGAACTTTTCTCAGCCTTAAACAAGTAATCATGGGATCCCAAACCCATTACTTGCGGAAAGATGCAAAGGAACACCAGGAATATTAAGACAGCAGCAAGAAGAAACACAGAGAACTTCACTCGCATCCAGAACACTGATTTTTTACAAAGATTCAACATGTATGTAGGGAGAGTTGCCTTCATCGGTATCACAAGAATACCAGTAGTCAAGGCCAGTTCCAGATCCCTGTGTAACATTGCTGCAGAAAAATCTGTCTGGTATGATATCAGAAGCTTTGTGGACTCCCCTGGCTCAAGAGCAAAACCTTTACAATTATGTACCCTAAACCCATCCAACCCACACTCCGTCCCTGAAATTTCAATCCTTCTCACCTCCACTGGCAGATCCCCTGTGTTCTTTGCATACAGTTCTTTGGACAGTGGCTGAGAGCAGGAATAAGTGGTGTCTTCCACATCAAAAGATATGTCCAGAGGAGAGTTATTGAAAGCATTTGGCAAGTTGAGGTTGAATTCTAAGCTCTGAACAGGCTCAGACCCCTCAAGCAGCACTAGGGAAAGTGACCCTCCAAATCCACGCAACGATAACCACTCCACACCTGAAAGATTGTTCCTTATCAGGGCTGAACTTCTCCATCCACATCGATTTGAGGGGTGAAAGAAAATTGGCCCAAAAGATGCTTTTCCATAAGGGTGGACAAAGGCCTCTGTTAGTGCACTCTCAGCTACGGAGAATCCATACCTTGTCGGTGTAATAGATTCAGTAAGTGAAGGGGGTTGTAATAATCCATCTGGGCCCCTGCACTCATCAATTATTACTCCTGAGTTCAGAATGAGCTGCATTACAACTGGTTGTTGGCTTGGGTTTTTTACGGTGATCCACTTAGAGAGATGAGTTCCAACCTGAACCATTGGGAACAGTACTTCATGATCATCAAGCACTGACATGCCACTTGTGGTACCTTGAGATTTCCAATTTCCCAACACCAATTCATCTACTTCTGCAGTCTCCAATGCCTTCAAATAAAATCAAAGGTATCATCTTAATGAGAACATAGATAGCATATATGTGAATAAGAAAAACAACATACATGAAGATCAATGATTTCACTGAGATTGTAACACCTCCATCCCAACTCCCCTCCCTCCAAAACCAAACCCCCAAACCAACAACAACCAACACCACACTCCCAATCTCCCGCCACCCTCTCCAAGCGCACACACACAACAGCCGGACACACACATAGAGAGGGATGGAGGAGGTAGAGACCAGAGATAGCTCATGACTTGAGAAAATTCACCAGTTGATCAGTAGTAAATTATATGAGATTCATCTGTATATCAAACAACTTTGCAAGACAATGATTATTAATCAATCAATAACATAAACCCAGAGGCATACACACATAAAGAGGGAGGGAGATAGAGATCAGAGATAAATCATGATCTAAGAGAGTAAATTATCATGTGGTCCATATGTATATCAAACTTGGAAAAAAATATAAGTACTAAACAATCCATAACATGGTAACAGGTTTGGTAATAAAATCTTGATGGATAGAGCAAGTGAGTGCTACATAGATTGATTGATCACCCTCAAAAGTAATGTTAAGAAGTCCTCTTGCAGGCAACAGGTTTTTTTCTCAATTATCACTGGCAAAAGGATTCTGAATGAGCATGCAATTTAATCTAAATATGAGGAAACTTATTTGGCATCATCAGCAATCTCTTAACTTCACAGATCATTTCAAGAAGATAAACTAGGAAACTGAACGGATACCCTATTGCTGAAGCCTGGGAGTTACAGGATTCTAAGCATTTGCGCCCCAATGTTTTAAGTACCATTCAGCTTTTCATTTAAGCTTGTATAATATTTATGTTTTCAAGGCACAATTCTGTTCACTTTCAATAACGTATTGAAGATGTGTTCAGCTACCGTTTTGTGCCTGTGTACATGTGCATGTGAGTTTGCCAGTGTATCTACTTTGTTTTGCAACTCTTTTCAGAATCTTTCAAATCTCTCCATCGATTTTATTATTATAAATAGATCCCCTGTTCAGCAGCCCTTTGTTACAGCTTGCGCATGTGGTTTAATTTAGTTTTCTATTTTCAGGTTTTCTTAGCTACTCTGTTCTAGCATCTTTTAATTTTGACTCCATACATTTTGAATAATTTTGGTGTTACTTTAAATAACAACCATATGTTTTGATATTGCATCCAGGTACCACTACTCTCAAGTCCTTTAAATTCATCTTTCCCTGAAAACCCTTCATATTTTGGAGCCCCAATCAGCAGTTTTTTTGCACATATTCCTAAACTTGTGTTTCCAGTGTTAAGAAGTCCTCCCTTCAGGCTCTTGGCTACTTGTTACAATCCAAATATGCTTCCATTCCATGTCATGGGACCTTTCTTTTTGGGTATTTTTCATATTGCTACTTGTGTTATAAGGTTCATCTGACCTGGTTATGGACAACCTGTATCAATCATATATAGGCTTCAGTTGCTAGAACTGCCGCACCTTTTTAAAATTACTAATCAACCTGCTCTTGGTAGGCAAACTAAAATTCTATTAAACAAAAAACAAAAAAAAAAAAACCCTAACAAAAAAGGGTACAATGTATTTATAAAGGAAGTATACAAAGAGCATCAAAGGCAACAAAAACTCAAACCGATACTTAGTCTCTCCCTAAAAATCAATTAAAACAAATAAGGAGCTAAAATCACAATTCAGACTAAAAGTAGTAGACCAAGGTTATGTTTGATTCTCAAAAAGTACTAAGGAAAAAAAATGCTAAGCAAAATAATTTTCTCATGTTTGGTTGTCCTATAAAAAATACCAAACAAAATCAAATACAACTAAAATTAGTTAGAAGCTTATGCATTTTTAAATTATTTAATCTTTATATATAAAATTTAAAATAAGTAAAATGAATTTGAAGTAACATACAAAAATAACTTATTGACTTTAAATCTAATTTTTATTTTTCTTTTTTCTTTTTTTTTCTAATTTTCCTCCCTATTTTCTTTACCTCTCATTTTTCCTTTAAAATTTTCCCAAAACCAAACATAGCCCAAGAGTATCAAATTATTTAATTATCGCCTTGTTTATTGGATAAGAAATGACTATTGACAAAAAGAACTAGAATTGGAAGAGATGGAAGGAACAAGGGAAGGAATAAAGACTTCAAAACAAAACCTATCACATAAGAAAGAGATTCCCTGCATGAACCACTATCATCCATTGGTTTAACTTCTCTTCTGTTGGTTAATGACTAACTGCATCCTCTACTTGCGGGAAAGGATTCTATGTTGAAATTAACAAAATTAAGAGTACATTTGGCTTAAAAAAGTGAGATATCTGGAATTAACTTACCTAAGAATTCTATTTGAATAATAATTTAACTACCATAGAACTTGGTAATTGAAACTGGCTGCAATTCCAATGTGATACAATTACTAAAGATGTGTCTTTTGAACCATATATGCTGAGGAGTCTAACTCCATTGCCCCCACTTAGTTAAGACGTTTGAAAGATCTAAGACACCAATCAAAAGGAACTCACCAGTCTCCTTATAATTCTTGATTAATGTAAATGTCAACTAAAGCTACTAAAATTTTAGTGTAAGCAGAATTCTGAGAGACACGATCCATGTGTATAAAATGAAATGTTTGGTAAAAGATTTTAGGATTAGGATGATTTTATGTAGTCACTTTTGACAGGATCATTTTGAGAGAGTAAAGGAGAAGCTCCTGATACTCTCATTCTATTTACCTTAATATGCCATAGACAAGCTTGTTGGCCATGTTGGTTTTGGTGTTTCCTCCTACCTGAGTTTACTACACCATATTCTCACTTAGGTCAAAATTATGTTTGAGCCCTTTCGAGGATTATTATTTATTCCCTAACGATTTCCTCTACATGTAGTGAGGACTGACATAATTCAAGAGCGTAATCTTGGTATAATGAAAGTTCCCTTAAACATAAAACAACTTTAAAATAAAACAGTGTCACCGTAAAACCACTTCCTGCGTGAGCTAAGAAAGAGCTTTCACAAAAAGCAACATCTTTTTTATTTCCATCTTAAACTCTTTCTTAAGTCAGAATTTCTTTTAATTAAATTGCTACTACAAACATAAGCTCAGCTCTTATTGTGCTGAATCCTTCATGCAGTCTCTAGACCATGACTTCTGCATTGGATAGAGTAAATAATTGTAACAAACACTAAAGTTCAAATCTTGAGAGATTGATAAGAAGGGAGTGAATTGTTCAAAATATTTAAAAGATATATTTAAAGGACAGTATTGATAGATAGATATTATGATGATAGTTAGGGGATTTTGATAAAAGAGTTAATTCCTTAAAAGTTTTTGGGAAAAGTGTGTTTTCACATACTCATATAAAAAAATCACAAAATAGTAACTCAAAATTTATAAAATACAAATTCCAAACAGTTATTTAAAAATAATTAGGATTTCATGCACTTTTGGTCAAAGGTACAAACTTTAACCATTCTACAACCTTTAACAGCTAACTAAATGAACCTTGAATTATTTTTAGAGGATTCCTATTTTGTAATTATTTTTACATAGGTCATTATTTGATTGGTCAGATATAACATGAGATAGGATAAGAAAAGAGATATTATATTTTATCCCATATTTGGCTGATGGTGGGATAAAATAAGTTATCTCATCACTTATCATATCTCATGTTTGGTTGATGATGAGATAGAATAAGTTATCACATCACTTATCATATCCTATGTTCAATCAAACATAGATAGGATAAGTAGTGAGATATATTATCCATCATTTTTTTAATCCCTTTTATGATATGTATCATAAATTTATTTTTTATCAATTGTTTATTTTTTTTACATACTTATTTTGCAAAATAAATTTTTTTAATTATAAATTAAGGTAGTGTTTACTTTTTGTTGAATAGAAAAAGACAAAATATTTGGCTTTTTTTATTCAGCTAAAAGTAACATGTTAACATCGTTCAACATAACTAAAATGAACTTATTATCAATAGGTTCAGTTTAGTTATGTTGGACGATGTCAACATGTCAAATATTTTAGCTTTTTCTATTCAACCAAAAAGCAAATACCACCTAAATTTATAGTTAAAAAAGAAAAACTAAAAAAATAATATTTATAAAATAATATTAATATATGACATAAATTATTTTTTAATATTAAATAACATCATGTAAAAAAAATTATTTATGAAGTTTAAATATTTTAATCATGAATATTGAAATGTTATATAATATTTATTTCAAATAGAAAATATTGAAATGATATATATTTTTAAAAAAAAAATCATTTTTTTAAATAGAAAATATTGAAATGTTATATAATTTTTATTTTGAACATTGAAAATAATATATATTTCATATTATTTTTTATTCATTTCACAAATTAAATATAAACATAATATAACATAACATATCTCATTAGATATGCTACCTTAAAATATCACATTCATATGCATATTGAAGGATATCATATCTCATTAGAAATTATATCCTAGGATACGTATTTTTTATCCAATGGGATATAATATCCTAACATATATATATATATCTTATCTCATCCTATATATATTTTATCTTATCTTATCCTATCCTGCTAGCCTATGTGTTTATAATAAAATTATCTAATAAATGATTTTTATTCCTTTTCTTCATAAAAAAATTAATAAAAATCTTGCTAGCTTATTAATATATTTTTAATTTTTAATTGAATTTTAAAGAAATCATATCCTAAGATGCGTATTTCTTATCGGAATATCCTAACATGTATATATATATATATATATATATATATATATATATATATATATATATATATATATATATATATATCTTATCTTATCCTATCCTGCTAGCCTATTTGTTTATAATAAAATTATCTGATAAATGATTTTTATTCTATTTCTTCATTAAAAAAAAAATTAATAAAAATCTTCCTAGCTTATTAATATATTTAAAATTTTTAATTGAATTTTAATTTTTATTGTTTGGTCTCCACTTTGTGCTAAACTTCTCTATTATTAATATATTATGTCAAATTAATAATCATAATAACATGTTATTAATATGCCATATAAATTATATTTGCAAACTGATTTCATTCTAAATATCCATATGACAAAGAGTTTACTTTATTATTGTAAATTCAAAATTAAAATGCTATTAAAATAAAAAAGAAAACCTTTTATTAATAACCGCAGGTGATTTTCAAAAAAATTAAATAGTTATATAGCGGACTTTGTACGACTTAATATTATATTAAAATAACCCCATTTAATAATTTAAAACTATTAAAAATTAAAAAACATCAATTTTCTTGAAATATTATCCATGTGATTATTATGTGAAGTAGTGGAGTACTAATTACAGCTTTAGTTACGATAACCATAATACCTCAAACAAGAAAAAATCATATAGTTTGATTAAACTAGTCACTATTTAAATAAAACTAAAAATTTGACAAACCCTTGTCAACTATTTCACAATATAAAAATTTTTAAAAAGAAAAACAACTAACCAGCCATAGAAACTACCCATAAAAATATGGATAAAAATTATTAAAAGATATGCAAAAATATTGAAAGAATAAGAAGTAAATAAGAAAAAAAAAATGAAAACAATTAAGCTGTGATATGAATAGAATTTTTTACAAGTTCTATAAAAAAATAAATAAATAAATAAAAATTGATCTACCTTTTATTTTTACTTTTATTGGAAATTAAAGGAGAGTGTTTGTTTCAATTATGATATCTTATAATAATTTGATAAGTAGATGGTGTAATTTATTGCGAGATTTTGTATCATCAAATTACTAATTTGTCAAATTTTCATAAACTATTTGACAATCAAGAGCTGTTTTTTGACATGAATTATTAGAAACACTCTTACTTTAAAAGTTTCCAAGCTACCAATGGCGACATCAGAAATTTTTTTGTTGAGGGCTAAGAAGCATTTTTTGACATGGAGCTTTAGACAATTGACCGCACTCTCATTTTAGTAGTTTCCAAACTGCAACATTGTGAAGTCAGAAAATTTTTTGTTTGGGGGGAAGTAGCAAAATTATGGACTATAATATGCATTTTATTATCACTCAACATATTAAGTCATTTCAAATGTAGTTAAGAAAGAAAGAAAAAAAAAAAAATATATATATATATATATATATATATATATATTTATAAAAATAATAATAATAATCTAAAGGAACTTTTAAAAGAATAAAAAAAATGATAAAAAAAATTTCACTAGAAAATTTTCAATAATTTTAGTAATTTTTTGTAACAAAAAAATCCTAAAAATTTTCAAAAAAATTAATAATTTCATTGCTAAATGGTAGGATTTTTCAAATAACTACCTATAAAAAAGGATTTTTCAAATAACTAAATGTAAATTAGTTGAGTGACAGTTTTTAATTTAAATATTAAATATTTTGTAGTTCTAATTTTATTTTTTCAAAAATTATACAACAAATATGAAAAAGAAAATACAACAAATTTTGAGATTAGACAATTTCAACAATGATGCTACATACATCACTACTTTTACATCACTTTGGATCACTTTAGATATATATATAAAAATAATAAATAAATAAATCAGTAAAATACTTAAAAATACTGGTAAAAAAGGTGATATGAGTATTTTCCGTTTTTTGCATTTTATACTACATATAAAAGAGGATTTTTTTTATTTTTAAAAAAAAGTAATCAATTTCTAAAAAAGAGGAGAAAAGAGAGTGGTTTGTTACGCCACCATACGTAATCTAACACCCTAGAAAGTAGAATTGAAATGACTGTTTTAAACTACATAAAATTCTCATTTTTCTCTTAATTAAAAATGCATTTAAATGCCAGTTATACCACCCCAAAAACCTCTTCCTAGATATTCTTATCCTCTCTTTTAATCTTTTTTTCCCCTTCGCTGAATCGTATCTCACGTCATCATTCTCTCCATACCAACCATACTGCTCTAAAAGTCCTCTTCCTAGATATTCTCATCCTCTCTTTTTCATCTTCCATCAACTACATCTCAGCTCATTATTCTTTCCTTCTGACTGTCAATCTCATTTTCAACAGCTCAACCAATCCATTGCCTTTAGACTACAATTCCAACCTAACCATTCTCTATCCATCTCATCTTTCAACGGCTTAATCTATCCACTCATGGATCATGAACATAATTTTTGTCTACAAATTAATCACCTACAAACAAATAGAATTTCCGAGGGGACTGTAGAATATTAATTATTCTATCCTTTTTAAAATTTTATACTTCTGAACCGAAATTATTATCAGGGAAAGAAAATTCCCTATCGGCTTTCCTAATGGTAATAGGTATTTATTTGAGAACAAATATGCACTAAGCTTTGCTAGGAATATGCCTTAAGGTGATCCAGGACTTGATGCTTAACTGCAATATAAGATCTCAATCACACAAATAAATACTTACATAATGTAAACATAAGGAAAATCAAAAAACAAGTGAAGCGAACCAAAGCCCTAGCAGAGATGAGAATAACACAGTTTTCAAATTATATCAACATGATTCTTAAAAAACCAACAAAAAAATTTATGCATACATGAGTCAGAGGATCCATGCAAGGTCATTGGCTTTTTCACTAGAATGGACTTTCAATAAAAAGGCTAAAAATTGAAGAAAGAAAAAACAGCTCATTATTAGGAAGAGAACCCTGCTGATCATTATATATCAACCATCAGGGATTTGCAATACCTGAAAAAATATATACATGATAAAAATTTGAGAGAGTGTAATCAGCATACCTTGATCTGTGATGCCGTCTGCATGCCGTTGCCTAAAGGCCCTGCCTTCATGGTGCCAGATTTGGCCTTCTCAGACTGATGCCTGTATCCATTAAATGCATCCAATTGATGTCTTGAACAAATATGAATTATATCCTGGCAGGGAATTTCAACCTGAGGATTACTGGAGTCATTTATCAATATGAGTAATCTACAGTTCATGTTTATACTGGGCCACTCAGTTGGAGAATCATGCGATTCAACAGGCAGGTAACTGTAAGTAACAACAGCAACTTGTGTGACAGTGCCAGGAAAAAGTATTAAGCCTTCCATATATTTGATCTGGAAAATCTTTTCATCAGTAACTTCACTAATTTTGACAACACTTAGCAGATGTGAAGCACTATTTCTCAAAGAAATAGCAACAGCAAGATTTCTACTGGCATCACATGGCCCTAAAGATTCAAGAGATACTGAAATAGGCCCTGTAATATCATCATATGTAGCTTTCCCATCCAGATCAGCTTCCAGAGGAAACATAAGTATATCAGCTTTATCCTGTGAAGGCCTTAGCAACTGCATACATAAAGCACCAAATATTTTTCCTCTAGAATCATATGAGAAATCCATCTCTATAATGGTGTCAGTGCTGTGAGGACTAATCTCCCAGTTCCTATGGGGCTTCATTGCCATCAGTGGTGTGCCAACTTGACCACTAGTCACATCCAACCCATCCTCAACACTCAGAATGGTATGCTCATCAGAACCATGTAAATTTTCTAAAGAACAAATTGCTTCAGTTGAGTGTGAAGCATTCCCTAAAGAAACTGAGATCCATGCAGTTACTTCCTGCACATAGAGGTTTTCATCAAAAGGATTGTACAAAGACAAATTCTGACTCCACCGTCCATTGGAAAACACATCCAGTCCAATTAGGGGCCTTATTCCATATGGGGACTCCACAGCAAAGCCTTTAGCCTGGACCAAGAAACCACCAGAGCTTGTTTGCAGGATCAGGTGAGCTGAAGACACACCCAACCATCTAGGTAAGAAAACAAAACAAATTGAAGCAACTTCCCCAGGCCCTAGAAATACCTCACTAAAATTGCAAGGATAGAACTGTATATCAGTACTGAATGGTTCATATACATGTAAAATACTGTCATCGCAGGTATTTTCCACAGTTATAAAAGCTACAGAAGGAAGATATAAATATTTTTGCCCCCAATCCAGTAGAGGTGGACTTATTTCTACTTGGGGCAGTGAAGAACCATCAAAAGAACTTGAACTTTTCATCTCAGAGTTCTTGTTCAGCATAGAACTTGTGCTCTTCTGATTGAGTAAAGGTCCTCTACAGGAAGAAAGATCATTTTGATTAGCACTTCTGGTTTGAAGGGATGGCATCACATGGACTCCCTCTCTATAGTTCAAAGAACAAGAAACAGTCCTTCCATTCAATAACTTAAACATACCATAGTCTGATGACCAGCTCAAGTTACTAGCTTGTTTGCTCGGCACAGCTGATCCTACAGGTAGTTTGGCATCAGGACTTCCTGAAACTTCTAAAACAGCTTCTGTAAGCCTATGCTCTTCAGTTAAAAATCCAGGCAATGTTGAAGGAAAGCAGAACAAATGAGAATTAGCACAAACATTCTCAAGACTTAGATGCATCAGCGGATTTCCCAGAACAGTGTCTGAACTAATATCACCAACAAATATATCTTGAGAACCCGGATCATAATTATCCGTGTAGGACCCACATGCATCATATTCCACTTGTTTCTGCATCCCATTCATAGGACATGGTCCACATAGAGCGATGCAAAAAAGGGTACACAGCACAACCACAATAACATGGAGAGCTTGGGCTGGGCAAAACAATCCCCTGAATAAACAACCACACAAATGACATTAAATGCAAGATTAATTGTTCACTTAGCAATGAGGCTGGCATGGAAAGAAAAAATACTCCCAGCATAAAATCTCCTGATAAACCATTAAAAAACAAGAACCAGAAAACAAAAAACTATGCTTTTCTGCCCAGAAGACTAAGAAAGTGTTTGACGAAACTTAATACTGATTACTTCATGACTTAAGTTGAATTTTAGTTAAATTAATTTTTAAGTTGTTAACTTAAAACTTATTATTTGATTTTTACTTTAAGCATGAAGACCATTTCGTAAAATTTAGTTAAATTTCTTTTTTAATTATCAAATTGGCATATTTACCTTAATAATTTTAATCTATGATACCTAGATCCTTCAATTTCACCCAACATACCCATATTTACACAAAATGACATGGGACAGGGTATGGGATCCTTGTCGAACACTCTTATTTTACTTTGGGTGTGCTCTTTAATTTTTTTCATCAATATCCTTTTATTCTTTCAACTTTCTTAGTAATAATTACATTAGAAACAAAAAAAATAAAGAGTTAGCTGAAAAGTGAATTTTTGTAAAATTATTTTATGATAAGAGGAAAAAAAAGGGATTACAAGGAAAAGATGGGAGCTTTTAAAAAGGATACCCACAATTCCAATTTATTTTTAATTGATTTTACTTCAATAATGTTATCCCAATGCCCGTGCCCATTTTTTGGATACCTTTTACTCAAGTCATTGTATCCTAAAATTTGAGTTGATCAAACACCTAGACACATACCCACATCTAACACTCATACCCAAACCCATGCAACATAGATTTTAATAATAATTACTTTAGCTTTATTAATCTTAAATAATAAATTTGTTTGTTAAACATCCATGTTAAAAGTATAGTAGATACATAAAATTACCATAAAAGAAACTTTCACTAGATGTGGACAAATGAGGCAAAAGAGATTTGAGATATAGAATAAGCTAATTATTTTAACTTAATACTTAAGATTATTTTCAATTTTAAGTTATAACATTAAGTTATTGTTTTAAAAACATGTTTAATTCACTTAGGCCCTATTTAAATCAACTTCTAAGAAGTCAAAAACTCTTTTTTAAGTTTAATAATAGTTTCTATGCGTATTTGACTAATTTTATTCAAAAAGCTTATGGCTTCAAAAAAAAATATTAATATGAAAGCCATAGAAATGTTGGTTCTTGCACAAGCTTTATTTTGGCTTATGCACGAGATTCTTTAAAAATTGCGACTTTGGCTTTAACTTCAACTTCACACAAGAAGTTATCTCAAACAAGACCTTAAAAATTTAAATTAAGTTATTAAGTCATATTAATTCATTAAGTTGATTGACCAAACACTCTCTCACTAAAATTTAAAAAAAAAGAAGTTTAACATTAACAATTCTAAAGATCCCAAGAAAAAAATTATTTCAACTTTGTTTGGATTTTAAAGTTTGGAGGAAAGTAATAGGAAAGAAAATAGTGAAAAAACAAAAGGAATGAAAAAATAAATAATCTATGAATAAGATTTTCTTCCTACTTCTCCAAATTTATTTCTTTTCTTTCCTCTTCCATGCAAACAATGAACCATTCCAAAATGCATAAATTTTTAAATATTTTTCATGATATTTAATTTTTCTTTGTACTTTTCACTGCAAAATCAAATAAGAGGGATCTTCGGTTCCTTTCCCCAAATCTCATTCGTGATCCAAATAAGGCCCTAAGAGCCCAAACAACAGGGGATAAGGACATAATTCCCCCTTCTTTCATTGCTTTGGGGTTTACAAACCAACAAGACCAAAATAACGGAAACCGAAGTATAAAACATTGCTTAAAAAAAAATAACGAATACATAAAAAAGAAGTTGATATGGGTTACCCCTTATTTATTACACCAACTTAAAAGACTTGAAAAAATTATAGATAACAGCGAATCAGTAGACACCATGCTCTTCTCCTAAAAACAAGGGAATGCTTCTTATCAACACTATTAATAGAAACAGATGGATATAAGTAACGACGCTATAACGAATCAACTAAGTAAAAAAACAAAATTTTCTACTTTGAGAAATGACAAAAACAGAAAATATATTTTCTAACACAGACGTTTTGAAGCCGCCGAGAAATCAGGCAAACCACACGTTTCTCGTTATCAACCACAGAGAAATTTCTAGGAGTTCCTCATTAAAAAGAAGCTATTTTTCTAGATAAAACGCAGAAAAACACGCACACAAGACCAAAGGAACAAGAAATCAGGGGCAAACAAACATCCGAAACGGGAAGAAAATTTAAAAAATAATAATAATAATTGTTGCAGAAAAAAAAAATCGAGTATAATCTAGAAATCAAATACGATCATCTTGATAGCTCAGAAACAGTAAGCAAGAAAAGAAACGAAAAGGATTGGAATTTCTTGACAGTAATCCCCACCACAACCGGCCAAAAAGATTCCAGCCTTCTATTTTTCCTTTCCTTCCACTATTTTCACGGAAGCCAAACGGAGGAAAAGGTAAAAAGAGAAAAAGAATCGATCATCAGAGTGAAGGAGAGCATCGGACATGAAGGAAAGGCTCAGAAAATGAAGGAAAGCATTGAGAGTGAAGTGTTACCTATAGAAAATGGCAAGCTGCTGCTGAGCTCTGAGAGCTATGGTCTCCAACTCCATCTCTGCGAAGCAGCAGAGGAGAACATCTAAGGTTTTCGATTTAGGGTTTTCAGAGATGGTGGCCAGATGCTTTCAGCAAGGCACTCCTGATAAAAGCCAATGAATGGCCTCGGAGAACGAAAGAGAACGAGGGAGGAAAAAAGGAGGAAAAAAAAAAAAAGAACAAAATTAAATGACCTCTCTCGGACTTGCCAAAGCTTGTATCACTTAAAAGCCCAACACTGTGCTTCACCAAAAACGGCGTCGTTCTCCCAAAACTAATTCCAAAGAAATCAATGGGTAAAAATGGGAATTACCCCAGCGTTGAAGGGAAGTTGGAAGACTTGGTGTCTGATATTTTAAATTAAAATAAAGTTCCGCATTTCGGCGAGGGCAGTCTCGAACTACTTGAGAAGTCCATTTTACCCTTGCCGTGTTGCTGACGCCCCAAGGTTGATCTGCAGTCAAGCGTGTCACAGTTAGCCACCCACAAAGGGCCATACTGGGAGTAGGAGTAGAAAGATGCGCCGCTTTGCTCGTCAAAAAGGACAGAATCCTCTTGCAGCTGCCAAAATTGCAATTCATTTATTTTATAAATATTTTCCATATTTATCCACTGACAGATGTAAATATTTTATATTTTCAAATATATATATATAAATGCATATATCTAATGCTATATTTCCTCTCTAAAACAAATCAGGATAAAAATAAGTTAATAAATTAAATTTTTATTTTAAATAAATAACATTAGAATTCAAAGTATGATATATTTTTATAAAAGTAGTAAGAAAATAAAATAATCACTTATATAAAGAAGTTGCATGCGTGTTTTGATAAGTATATTTCCCCATTTGTTAATATGGGTAGTTGATAAAAAACTATTTGTTTTGATGCTTTCGAATATTATGTATTAAGAACAATAAATCTATATGTTACCGATTTTATTTTAATTATTTTTTGGTTTAAATATTTTTTTAAATAGTGTCTTACTCTTTATGAAATATTTTAAATTATTGTTCGCTTAATCGAAAAGTTATAAAACTATAAAATATTAAGGAAAGGGAAGTTAAATTTTTTTATAAGGTGAGGGTTGAATTGAAAGTTTTAATCAAGTTGAAATAATTTGAACATAATTTTAAATTGAGAATTTAAAATATATATATATATATATATATATATATATATATATATATAAATAATAAAAATAATTTGGAAATTAATTTTAAATTAAGAATCTTAATTTGGAAATGAATTTTAAATTGAAAATTTTAAAAGTAAAATATTTCAAAATAATTTGGAAATGAATTTTAAACTGGGGATTTAAAATTAAGAATTTTAAAATAAAATTTTGTCAATTTTTTAAAAAATATGAAATCTTTCAAAATCCTTTTAAAACTCACAACTTTCTAAATTATTTTTAGTAAAATATATTTATAAATTGATTCCAACTCCACTAAGTTTTTTCTTATATATGTCCTATAGGAATGTTTTTTTTATTTATTTTATAACACATTGAGAAAAAATCAACCCAACTTATCCTATCATTTTCAATCTCTCAGAAAGATTCATAGTATTGAATTTTTTATTGTTTAAAAACCTACACCTCTCTAGGGAGTATTCATTAGATCGAATTGTACATGTTGGAGGGTAAGTCTTTAAGGTAAAACAATTAAGTAAATTTATGTCACTTTATCTCGTATAATATATTTAAATTTGAGGTTTTAGAACTGATGAAGTCTTTAAGTTAAAAAAGTCAAGTAAATCTATCTGACTTTATCTCATAGAGTTGGTTTAGATTTATAGTCTTAAAATCCGTGAAATCTTTAAGGTAAAACAGCCAAATAAATCAATGTGACTTAATCTCTTATAATGGATTTAAATTTGAAATCTTAAACTCTATGGTTTTTTATCTCCATAGTTAATGTGGAGGTTTCCCATATAAAAAATTCGTGTCATTTGCATACTTGTTTGATCAATTGAGTATTTTAGTTATGCTACTTATCTTTGATATCTTGTAAGTTTAAAATTGGATTAATAAATTTAATTATTTATATTATAGTTTTTAAATACACTTATCCACGTTAACCCTACTAGACTTTTGGTTTTTCTCACTTGAATATAATAGTTAAAAATCAATATCACCACTCTTTTGAAGTTTGTGTGTTCAAAAACCTTAGGTCAAATGTATTTAGGTTTGTCTCTTTTAATATAACCTTAGTTTATCTATGCAATGCATGCAATATTATTTTTATATAATATCCTTAGATTATCTTTGATCGATGATAGTCAACATAATTCTCATATATATTGGATTATAAATCTTGTTTACGTACATTTATAACTTGCTTCATAAATTATAAGTGTTTTTTTAATTATTTGAAGGCTTAATAACCATTGCTTGCTTAACATATCTTCACGAAATAGCAATATCATCATAAGTAAACACGTGTTTTATTTATGATGAAACTTTACGAAAGTCTAAAAGATATCCTACATCCACGTACTCAATAAATTATAATTTTGATTTTCTTGAATAAAATAAACCAATATAAATTGTTCTACAGAGATATAGTAAAAAAATGATTCCGATAGGAATAAAAACCTACTCATAAGTAAAACTTGAATTGATTTCCAAGAAAAAGAATTTTGATTCATTTGATACATGAAGTAATATATAACATCATAAAATTGTTATTTTACTCTTACATTTTCATTATGTTTTAATGATTTTTTAGGATTAATTAATTTTATTTTATAAATAAATATTATTTAGTTACAAAGAAAACTCTTAAGTGATATTTAAAAAAAAAAAAAAAAAAAAATATTTTAAACAATATGAATGAATATTATTCTCAATTTTTTTATCCATTCATATTTCCACTATTACTAATCATTGAATTGAAGTCACCAAATTCATATTTTAAACAAAATATTTATTTTCAGTCTTCATTCCCATTTGACCAATATTACTTGAATAAAAAAAAACCCCTATACACGACTTTATTACAATGCAATGCCCCTGGTGGTACTGGTATTTCAGGGTGACTAGTGTTGAGAAAAAGGTAGGATTGGTAGGAATAAGTTTTTTCACATGTGACATCGCTGCCTTTACGGATTCCGTCAGTTACCAAACCAGAGTTTGGCGACGCTACCGCAATGTCGGAGTCTTTCCACCTGTATTTCTCCACTCTCCCACCGCTTGTCTTTATAATGCAAAGGAGAACATGGGTTCGAAAGCATACATTGGTGGATGAAGTAAAAGAAATCAAAGGTGGGTTTTGATGGAGGATTTGGATTTTAGCTAAAAAAAAATGAAAGAAGTTGATCGTGATGCAACCAGGCGACATATAGCCGCCACCTCCCTCCCTTTTCCTGGATGTTGACTATTCCAACTATTTGGTGGCGTAGAGTCCCACCCTCCTCCCCTTTTCTTCCTTTTTCAATTTTTCCTTCTATTTCTCAAAGATGCTCCTTTAATTTTGACTTTACTCTTCACCAATTTTTCCTTACAAATCCAATCAACAAATTAGAAATGTTTGTCCATGGAATAGGTCATTTTCTCATATTTAGAGGAGTAATGAAGTAAGCTTGACTCCCTGATGAGCAAGGAATAAGTAGGCTACACCTAGGGGATGAAAACGGAACTAGTCTTTCCATGGTTCCACATTCCACTCCTGTTGCTGTTTTATTCAACGGACCATAACTCCTTGTTACTCCGACTATGCATTTTCCATTTATAAAACAAATTCCACATTTTTAGAGGGCCGCCCTCAGATGGACTTCTCCAGAAAGAGAACGTAGTTATTTATCTTATTTTATTTTTTGGTCTTAATATATAATAACCTAATGATAATTTAAATTACTCTTTTAAGTTAATCGTTCAATGTTTTTGGAGGTTGGGTCACGCTACCATTGGGTCAATGTGAGTAGGATCACTAAGCCATATTTTATTATCGGAAAAACAAACACCGTCGAAATACATGCTAGTCAATCAAAGAAAGAAGATGGATAGTTGCTCGAAATGGTCATTAAATGCTTTTTGAGGGATCTCATCCAAATCACCAATGTGCCTAGCAATGTCAAAGATCGAACTGGTGGTATCAAGGCTTTTAGCTATGATTTTTGAGAAACTTTCAATCCATGAACAACAGTCAACAACTCCTATTTCCAGCAACGCTAACATCCGTATGATGAATTAACATGGGCCGAATCAATTGGTTCTTCCTGGGCAGAGACAAAACTCTTTGGGCTCCTTCCAGTCGTGTGTCCACAAAGTCCATGGACCTTAGTCAATTGGACTATAAGCGATACCCAAACAAAATTGGTTGTAGTTTATTCCATCATCTAAAACAATTGCTACGACGATACCTAAACAAAATTGGTTGTAGTTTATTCCATCATCTAAAACAATTGCTACGACTCTCTGGAGCCTATGGAATCATTGCATTGAGATAAGCTTGATTTATTAGCAATAAAATAAAAGAAAAAAAAAAAAAAAAAAAAGGAACTTAGAAGCAATGCCCATGGCTTCAGGCAGGAAACACGGGAAATGGGGTGCCACCCCAGACCCCAACAACGAAGATGAAAGCAACTAAAAACCAAACATTTCCCCCATTTGCCAAAGCACGGCACCCATATGCACAAGCTATAGCTGCTCCCATTACGTGCATTATTGGACACCAAGTGGACCTATTCGAGGCCCATTCACTCCATTACAATATTCATAACAAATCCCCATACCCTAAATGTTCTAGATTCTGTTGCATTTTTTATAATACCTGATAGAGTAATCATCTTATATTTTATAATCTCCCCAATCCCATATGAGATTCCAGATTTCAGATTTCAGATTTCAGATTTCATATTCATCTCTACCACTTTATTTTTACATATGTAAATTGGAAGGAGTCCACCACCCTTATTATATGCTTTGAAATGAGACCACAATTTTTCCCTATTATATTAGCTTTCCCTCAATACTTTAAACTTTTGATGATCTCATGAATTGACCCCCTCATCGATCTTAACCATCTAATCTGCCTTTTCCCTTTTTTTTTCTCTATGGTTGCAATTTTTAAAAAAAGTTTTAATTAACCATTTAAATAATTTGGAAGTTGAGTTGAACAAAATGTTTATGTCACCAAATTGACTTAATATTTAAGTATATAATAGACGGAATTTCAGTCTACATTTGTCTCTACTTCTTTGTCCTATGATGTGACATGGTACAATTATTTATAGGTGATATCTTTTTTTTTTTTTTTTAATTTTTAAGAATAAATAAATAAATAAATAAAAGGGTAGCCAGCTATTTACAGAATGGCCAATTTTGAAATTTTCTATGATTTGATTTTTGTTAGCATATAAAAAGTGGGAATGATCCCATAGAGACACGTGTATCTACAGAAAAACAACAAAAAATAGGAGGAGCATTGAATCCAGTTAAGTGGGCCTATTATTTTTTGAGACACACAATCAAATACGTTGAATCAAGTGGGCCCAAGTTGAATCGGGTGGGTCCAAATTTAACTCACTTTTTTTTGTAAGAGAATTTGTTTCAAACTGTTAATTTATTTTATTTTATATTTATTTTTGTCCAAATTATAAAGGATTTGAACCATTCTTGATAATTCATCAAAAAAATTTTGTAAAGAAAAAGGAGAAAAAAAAAATTTCCTATCAATAACAAAAGAGTTTAAATTATATTTCATTAATACCTTTTAAATATGCTCTTAACATTACACCTCATAAAAATATTGAAAGCCCATTTGAATCACTTTTTTTTTTAACTAATATTTTTGATAAAATAATATTAAATTTATAAAATTTTTGCATATTTATAAAATATTTTATTAAATTTTATTGTATAGAATAATATTATATTAAACTATATTATTTATTTTTCTCCCAATTATTTAAATTTTTTTATCAAAGATGAAGTGAAGCTAATCAATTATAGGCAAGCTCCAAAGTGGAGATCTGAATTAAGTATTGGTCTTTTGTTAACAATTTTAGCCATTTTTTGGTGCAATGTGACAAGAAAATAAAGAACAAGGAGCAAGAGAAGCAAAGTAAATAGAAATAAAGAAAACAATATCAAAACAATGATTTTATTCTTATAAATTGACTACATTCACCCCATCTTATTTTTACGAGATTCTTTTTACTATTCTAAAATCTTTTTCATTCAAAGCTTTCAAGTACTTTTGACTTGAGGCTTCGATATGAAATGTTTAGACATAATAATAGGACGAGATTTTTTTAGGTATTTGTCTGGTCCCCTTTTCTTGAGATAGTCTTGAATTTAAAATAAATAGGTTAGATATAGGTTTGAAATTTTTTTTAGAAAATTGAACAAGTTAAGTTACTGTCTTATCTTGTCCCCCGATTATGTATACAATTAATTTTAAAAATAATTTAATTTATTTTTTTTAATAAATATAAAATAATAAAAATCACTTTTAATAGAATTGGTTATAAAGGTTGAAATGAGAGTTACTTTCTATAGATAGGATGTGATCAGGATAGGGGTGACCTATCTCAAACCCAACCCTAATCCTTTGTCATTCCTAATGATACTTCATATTTGGATATGATTTTTCACATAATATAATATGAAAATCCCTTTAAAAAGTTTTATAATTTTGCAATTTGAGGTTCAACCTATAAAAGAAACTAGGGTTAAAGGTGCACTAAAAAAATGACTAGCACATAGAAGAATGATGCATTCACAATATATATATATATAAGAATAAAAATGATGATTAGCATATGATTAATCCATTTTTTGAATTATAGATATGTTAAATAAAATCAATCAAATAAATATAAAAGCTTTAATTGATTTTTTAAAAAATATTTTTCAATAGTCGATACAAATAATTTTCCCAAAAATCTTAATAATATCAAACAAGTTCGAAAGGGAAATAAAAAGTGGTTTTTGATAATATATTTAAGGTTATTATTATTATTTTATTTTTATTTTGTAACAAAATTTAGAACTATAATTGGACCCAATATTTTAAAAGAGGGAGGAGTGAAATGATGGGTGGTGACGTGTTTCATTAAATTAATAAGTTAAAGAAGTAGAGGATGCAATAAATGACAAGGCATTAGGGGAGTAAAGCTTGGGGAAAGGGTAGAGAGAGGCAAGGCGTGGGAATTCATAATTCGCAAGCGAAGGACTTTATATAAAGGCAAGTGGGTGGGCCCAGATGACAAAAGGACGGGGACTTTCCAAGGTGTAAAGGGTCCCACCCCAATAATATCAGTCCACGTCATTTTCCAAGAAATGCAAACCCCTCCTCTATTATTATTATTATTATTTTTTTTCATTTTTATTAGTTATTAGTTATTACTAAAGCGGAGGATCCACGGACTCCACGCCTGTTTCCTTTCCACCCTAATACACCAATTTGTTCGACGTCACTCTCGTCTCCATTTCTTCTTGAGTTTTGGAAATAAATAATAAATAATGAGAATATTTATTATTTACCTCCAATTTTAGGGTTTTGAATGGATGTCTCCTCAAGATGAGGAAACAAAGGAGGGTGATATAATGAATTGGGTTTAATTATTTGTTAAACAATCATAATATATTTTGACTGATCAACTTTAATGTGTTATTTTTATGAAAATGTAACGTCAATTTTTTTTTGGATGTATCGGCAATGAAGTTATCATGTTTTCAATTGTGTTCATGTCAAAGTTTAGATATTTTGTAACATAATTTAATCTAAATTTGATACGAATAATAATCTTATAAAAAATATAAACTCAAATACTATTTAATTAATAAAGTCTTTTTATTTAATAATTTAATTAATTTAAGTCTTGTATATATTTATATAATTAATGTTTCAATTAAGCGTGTTTATGGATCAATTGAATTTAAAATGAATCAAATACGATTTAAGTGATCTAAAAATTATTAAATTAGTTAATGTGGGTAAAATTCGTATGATAGACAAAAATATTACTTATTTATTAAACGGGTTATATAGGTTGACATGTATTTCACCCAAATTCATTTATACTTAGGCTCACGATGAATCATGTCAAACTTTAACACCCCTAATAGAGGTAAAGGTGAACATTTCATGTGGCATTCCTTTTCTTTTATATTTCCCCTCCAAAGAGAAAATCTTTTAAAGTCCTAAACTTTAGGAGACCTAATTTTTGCTATGGTTTTGATTAAAAAGGAAAAAAATAAGTTAAGAGTTAAAGGCCTAAAAATCACAAAGCTGAAAATTTGGAAGAGTAGAATCATTGCCAGGCAGATTCATAGTCTGTTAGCAGAAATAGTATTAGCTCGATTGCCTTGTCCATGGAGATGGTGGACACACAAGTGCATGCTTGTGAAAGAAAACAGATTTGATGACAAGAAACAAGCTCCAAATTTCCTCGAATAATTGGGATTTTTCCAACTGTTTCTGAGGAATCAAACAAGTTGCTAAGTAAGAGAGAAGGACTTATACTGATCAAGAATCCATGGCGGTTGTTGAATAGTTTACAAAATCGTAGAGGTCAAAGGATTGGCTACGAAGGCATACACACGACACATGCTTTTGGTGGATATTTCTTTCCTGGAGCCAGTACTTGAGAGGCATATAAAGTCATGGAAATGGTCCCTAATCATACGGTCATACTCATCTTGAAGAACAAGTTCCCGTAAATTCACGTATCTACGGGCTTTTAGAACATTCACATAAATGTGTTGAATAAAATGGCATACCCCAATAATCACAGGAAAGTGATGGAAATTAAACATAGAAAGAGAAAGAAAAATGGCAATTAATAATCTCTACTGGGATGTTTCCATATTTTCATCCCATTTAATTTTTTTTTTTCCTTTCCATTGTATTTCCATTCCTGTTTTTAGGTACTGAAGTCAGCTTTCATGGTAATAATCAAAAACAAACACCCTGATCAGACATGCAACAACATTGATGATTTGATTGTCATGGAGGTCAAATTGTTGATTGGGGAAAACCGAAAAAAAAAAAAAAAAAAAAAAAAGCAAAAAAACATATCCCAACTCCATCGGTGATGAAGGAGAAAGGAGTGAAGCAAGAAAGAGGGAATGAAAATAAGGGGGCCTAGATTGGAAACAGATGGAGATCTGAGTGAGAGAGCATTGCCTAATTTTCATTTGCAAATTGCAAAGAGATAGAGGGTGCAGGTGCACCACATCGTCATGACCTTCATAGGTTTTTTACACAAATATCATCATCATCATCATCATCATCATATCATATCATATCATATGGATCAGTAACGTTGTTGTATGAGATACGGAGGAGGCCAAGGAGACCATCCATGTGATTTTCTCTGCCTCTCGTAATACTCTTCAAGCAGCGGCCAAAGTCTCGCCTTCCGAGGCAGCGGCGGCCTGTGCTGATGCATGGTGCCGGTGGTCTTCTTTCTTTGAAGCCATAGCTGGGTATTTTTCTTTCCTTTCGTCTAGCTTCATCTGCTGTTCCCTGCACTCTAGACTACAAAAAGCGGTATCTCCCCTGCATAAACCCCGAATCAACCACCGCCACCATTAAATTAATTAAACCTCTCCAAAACTACACAACGGAGACTGAGCAAGTGAGAATTGCGGTAATCATGTAATACCTGTACATATAAATATCGCGACCAGGTTGCAAACGGCGCTGACAGAGGCCACAGGTCCTCAAGAAATGAGCAGTCTCCATGAACTCGCCGGAACTCTTCCTATGGATTCTCGGGGAGACCGTGGCCGCTAAAAACCGGGGATCGTATCCATTGGAACCCGCAACCATATTCTCTACCCTCGCCGCGGCGTGAACATCTTTGATGGGGTTCTGGGGATCGGCCGGCGCCGGAGCTTCAACGTGGCCGAGATCAACGGTGATCCCAGTCATGCTGGTGGTTCTTTTAATCTGAGGCCGGGCTCTCTTTCCTAACATCATCTTCTTTGCCTCTACTCTACAGTTCTCTTAGAGAATGAGAGAGAGCGAGCAGGAAGTGTTGGCGAATAAATGGAAGGTGGAAGAGAAGATAAACAGAAAGCGTGGGGAAGGGAGAACGAATCTGGGCCGTCCATTTGGGTGTAAGGAGTCTAGTTTCAGCCTTCCCTATTTCTCTGCTCTTTTTTTCCCTCAATTTCCAGATGGCATTTGCAATATGACAACATGGACAAATGAATAGTTTTTAATAATCAATTTTTAGTCCCTCTTTGCCTAATTTTGGTAACACCTTTCCACCATTTTGTGATTTATTTATTTATTTTTGCATAATTCCGCGTGTAAAATGCAAAAGCTATGATTAAGATGGAGCAGACCCTTCATTATTAACATCTTTAAAGTCACTTGAAATTGTATGCTTTCGGAAAATATTGAGGTAAAAACTAAAAAGTACTTGAAGCATTCAATGACATGTTGAAAAGTCTAGGAAAAGAGACTTTCAACTTATGAGTTATGATCTAGCATGCATTCAGTATTTAATTGTTTTATTTTTTATTTTTTTAAAAAAATTATTTTTAGTAGAGAAAGTGACTAAGGATATGTTTCACAACTCTTTTTAAAAGTAGTTTTTTTTTTTTTGTTTTTTAAAATAAGAAATCAGAAAAAACATGTTTAACAACTAAAACAAAAAATTGGATATTTTCGAAAAATATCTTTTAATTATTTTTTAGGAGTTATTTAAAAAAATAATTATTTAAATATATAAAATAATTAAAAATAAAATTCTAAATATAAAAATTATTTTTAAAATTATTAAACCCGATTAAAAGTATTTTAAAGTTTTAAATAGATTTATGTTCTACAAAACATCATAAAACGGGTTTTGAAAACTGTTTTTAAAAATTATTTTTTAAAATTATTTTAAAAAATAATTATCAAATAGACCCTAATTTTTCTATTATAATATTTATTTTTATGAAAAATGCAAATATGTGATATTCATAAATTAATGGGTTGCAAAAGTAATTTTCATTAACATTCTTTTATTTTCTTTTAATTTTTAAGCTATTTAACATTAAATAAAAGATATCACGAAGAAACTTAAATCCAAATGAGTGTTTGAATCTTTCTAAGAGTGATTTCAAGGGAGCAATAAATGCTTCTTTACATAAAATAAACTTTGAAAACTTCAAGCTTGAAAGTCTTGAGAATTTCTCAAGTGATTATTAAATAATCACTTTATGACTTAAAAACGCTATCTCAAATTAAGCCTAAATATAAAAAATATGGAAAAAAAAAAAGCTCAAACCCTTCCTTTTATAAAATGAAATAAAAAAGCTTTCTGTTAGTTTTTCCGTTACCTTACTAACGTTATATTGATGACATTAGCATGCACTCTCTAGTGGGAGACAGTAAGCACCCCACATTTTGTCCTTTGTTTTTTCTCCAAACTCCAGGGTGAGTGAAAAGATTTTTTTTTTTTTTTTTTTTTTAAAAAAAATCATAGAAAAGTTCAACTGTTGGAAAGTTACCGGTTGTGCCTGTCATAAAGATTATATATATATATGGTGACTTTGGTTCACTTTTGCAAAGAGAATGATACAATAATTTTTTTTTTAAAAATTAATCCTAGTATATATATATATATAGGAATAATGAAAGCAATAATTTGAAGGCATTGAAGGAGGGGTCCCCCAAATTGAATAATTTTTTTTGCTTGTGAAGGGAGGATACCTTTAAGCCTTCAGGCTTTAGGGTGACTAAGGCACAGATATTAATGGGGGAGATTCCTTGGCGTTTTCGTAATGGGTCAGAGCCACGTGTTGCTTCCATGTCCCTGTTGCTTCCATTTCACATTCGGTTCACTTGTGAATGGTTTTCAAAGGATGTTCTGATATTTTACATCACTCCTCAATCATTTGAGCCTTAGCATTCAAACCTTATGAAACATTATTCTTTCATGTTTGGTGTATTATCAGAACCCAACCATTTTGCATATGGGGCAGTAGAGTTGGATTAGGTATGATATATAGTCATTACCAGCTGGATGTAGGGCTTAGTTATACTGTTCTTAGTCCTAATGGCAATTTGGGATTTGTCAGATCATGAAACTACAAACAAAATAATAATTTGTGATGTGGTGGTTATAATAAATTTCATACATCTATTATGATTATAATTTCTCGGGGATATGTTTAAAAAAGAAAAGAAAAAAAAAGAAGATAGGACGAGAGAGAGATTAGAGGGTGCGGGAAACAGGACAGGCCGGTGACCAGATGACTCCATCAAAGCAATTATGTAAGCAGACATATAGGGGTGTCAATTATTGGGCCCTTGTGGGTCCAGTCCCATATGGTTTTTTTTTTTTTTTCTCCTAAAAAAATATGAAAGAAAGTAAAATAAAACATAAAAATACCAAAAACGACAATGTATAAACAACCACTCAAAGTATGTTGGAACGTCAGGGGGGTAGCCCACCACCCTCCAATACATGGCGTTACAGAGTTCACATCCAACGCTCTGTTTGTTTCTGTAACATATAATACCTTTTTGTTTAATTTTATACAAAAGTATATACTATGTGATTGTATGTATTAGAATAATTGCAAGGTATGTTCACTCAACAAATGGTTTTTATACTCTTTGTAGGGAGTTGGGTTAAAGCTCACGTTTGGATCGACCAGATGAGAGCAGCTCTGGAAGAGAAACCATTTTCCTTGTTTCAGAAAAAGAGAAAAAAAGGTAGGTCGCAGAAAAGCTAAATTTGTCATAGCAAGACCCAGAGAAACTACTATTTTCTGTGCCAGGATAACTGTAGCCAAAAGCTGAGAAAATATACCAGATTTACAGCCTTCCATTTCAAAATTATCATCAATACTATGAAGCAAAAGCAGAGTGTTAAGAAAAAAATCATAGCATATTTGATTATTTCGTACCATTTCAAGTCAACACCCATGTTATGACGAGAATGCCCAATTTGGAAATAATGACCGGATTGTACTTTAGGGTTTGTATCACTCGCTCTTCCACTGGGAAATCTCGTTTTTCTAGAAGGCATACATCACAAATTTTGGTCACAAATAGAAATTGGACACGGAATTAGTGCAAAAAATGAAGATAACTGAGAATCCCAATATGCATTTAATGGGAAATTAGTAGCCGAGATTATGATTTCCAAGGATTTATTCAACTGGATCAGCAAAATTCTACGCGTCCCACCCAGTTTGGGAATTCTGGGTCTAAGATTCCACGCTGTAATGATTTGAGTTTTGAAGATGGGAGTCGGCGTTAGAATTGGGTGGCGAAATAACCAAAGGTGAATGAGTGGAAGAGCAGGCGGTGAAGAAATTTTGTGATCATAAACCTCAATTTGTATCCTTTGATATAAGATTGGAGACACAGGGAGGGAGGCATACAAAATGGACATATGTATGGTTGTAGAGAAAGAATTTGCTGTGGGTTGAGGTTTAATGATGGATGTTTCCTACCAACCTAAAGTAAGATTTGACAGGGGCTATGATAGCTCCATAAAGGCCGTATTGGGCTCTTGCCACTCCCTCCACTCAGGTTCTATGCACACTAAAGACATGAGCACTCAACAGACGCATTATTGGGGAATCCAAAAAGGGACTCACACCACCCCCCAATCATAGCTTTTCTGTTACCTCTCTGCTGTTCTTATGAATCAAGTCCATCAAAACACTATTCACCTTTGCATTGCACTATCTCATGGAAAACCTGGACTTCATGTGACAGACTTAACATGAGATGGTGCTGTGTGACTCATCTAATCAAACTCCAGGATTGAGTTTCAAAGCAACTCTTCAAGTGGTGAAAGTTTAGTCATATCATTTACTCCGCAAGAAATCCACACATGACAACCATATCCTAGTAACCTCAAAATTTAGAAGGCTACAGAGGTGCATTATCAAAGTAGGAAAAGCAAAAAGAAGGAAGAAATAACATGGAGGTTCTTATGATTTTAGCCGGGGAAAAAGGGGAACATGGAGGTATTAGAAAAGTACCCGACTGAGCAGGGGCTTCATTCGCTCCCTGTAGCCATCAAGAACTCGCCCTCACATACCACCTCACCTCCTACATATGCCTTCCCTTCCATTTTTGCAATTCCAAACTGTTTTTGATGCTTAACCAGAGTCATTCGCATAACCAAAGTGTCTCCTGCAATGACCGGTTTCCGGAACCTCACTTTGTCGATTCCTGCAAAGAAGAAATTCTCACGAGAGCCTCCAACTTCAGGTTGAAGCATAACCAAGCCCCCAACCTGAGCCATTGCCTGGACCCACCAACCACTTTCATCAGCAATTACTAGAAGCACGTGTAATGTGTCCAAATGCGAACTTGATAGAAACAGGGTTGTAAAAATAATTTGACAATAACAATTTTAGCAATGCTGCAATGGGAAAAAAATCAGAAATAAAGGCACTCCTTTGAAGCTAGAAGTATTAATTGGGACACGATGAAAGAAACTAGTCTAAATATGGTTTTTCCATTTGGAACAAGGACAAATGACTGCAAGTATTAGCAGGAGAATTTTAATTCAAATTGAAGACATAATAGAACAATGTTACCTTAGAAAAACTGCCTCTAGATTTCTATTTGTGAAGTAGGCAGATATTAAACGGTGATGTATTTTGGAGAACAAACACTGCAAGGGGTATAAAACCCAGTGATTTGGTTATCCCTAGGGAGATCTGAGGCATTATATACTAACAAACAAAATAAAAACAAAAAGGTCCCACAACCAAATGGTTATGAAATATAAGGGAAAAGTTGAGACCAAAATTTGATAGCTGGTTCTGCCTACTAATATGAAAATCCTCATTTTATTTTAGAGATTTTATAAAATTAGCACTTTGCTATTGATTACACTTCTCTTTCTCATTAATGTGTCCTCAGACTTCTGTGCAGGAGGTTGCCATTCAGTCTCTATACCAAAGTCTGACAGTCAACTCCATTGCACAGAAGCCCAAACTAGTACAATAAAGCAGTAAACTGTGGAGCCTGTGCAGGCCTTGATTCACCTGGAAGATGCACCCTTCATCCCCAGGTCAGGTAAGGCCTGTGCAAGCTCCAGTGTCATAGATCATGGGTCTCTCTATTCCCTACTGAAAATAGCAGCCCAAAGAGCTCTATTCATAGTTTTTCTTTTTTTAATGATTGAGGAACCTTCCATGATCAAGCCCTTAGGATGTTCTATGGAGACCCAAACCTAGAGTTGCAGATCGCGCCCGCAACAACCAGCACTGGGTAAATCAAGGTATTTAACCAGCAGTAGGATTCGAAACTAAGACCATGCACCTCTACTACACATCCAAGCATTCATAGTTATATTGTATCGAATAAGCTAAAACTATTTTTCATTCTCATCTATTGAACTAGTCAAAGCTAAAAGAGGAGCATATCTTAGATGTGTTGATTATTTTATGGTGAGAATCATACTTATAGGAACCTGGCCGAATTGGGAGAATCTGTAGGTATTATTCTTGGTCAATCTACTAGAGAACCAGATGGTCAACTAATATTAAGAACTTTTCATACTGACAGAATATTCATGTGATATCCCACATGGATAGAGGAAACAATTCTTAGCATCACATATGTATGAATTTTTCTTAATCATGTAAATATGTTTTAAAGCCGTGAGATCCCATTGGGACTAGAGTGGACAATATCCACATAAGAAGGAACAAGTTGTTACAAATGGTATTAGAGCCAATTTACAACCTCGATGTGGGCCTTTGTTCGTTTGGTCTTTAAAGGGATGTCTATCTGCTTGGCCCACAATCTTGTGGGGACATGATAAGGATGATGTGTGACAATTCTACCAAAACATTAACTTCTATTACAGATGATCAATAAGTAGAATCAGAATAAGTGATTGCTGGGTTTCAAGCGGGAATATACACTTTTCACTTTGAAGAAAGTGCCCAAAAACATATTTATTCCGGTGCAAAGGGGAAGAGCAACAACTATAGGTCAACAAAAAGAAGAGGCAGGTTATCTTCATCAACTCACAGAAATTTGTGGTAAAACCAATTGTGAGATAATGATATGGATGTCCCAAAATAAAGGAGTTGCAAAGCAATATATTGGAGTGATTATGAACTTGGGGGAAGAAATTATCTTGTTGAACTGATTATGAATGAAACATGAGGCTATATATATTATGAGGTATGCTATGCTATTGAGTGTTGATTGCAAATAACCGTCTAATGGCAAAATTAGCAATGGATACCAAATTGGAATCACTTGCAGTTGCTTTGGAACACCCAGCTTCAAAATAATTTGGAGAATTATATTGTATGAAGCAGAATGTTGAGAACAGGGAAAAAAATTGCAAATTGACATGGCTATATCAGAAAGTTGAGTGACAAAATAAGTGTACACAACATTATAACTAGGGGAATATTGCAAAACAAAAGAGTGATCTGATAGGGAATAACATATAGAGTGCTGGACTCTAATAATCTGGTACAGAGCACTGAAAACCTATGATAATCTGAGTGTAAGAGGACAAGGATGAAAGCAGTATGAAGATTTGAAGTCAGCGATAAAAAAGCCTGAATCTCCTGATGAGATGCAAGTCATATGGCAATAACATGAAAATAAAATCCCAAAATCAAAAGAAGGAAATCATCAACTTATTAACAAAAGGAAAAAGAGCACTCCTAAGTCCTATGTATTAAAAGCTAAATAAGTAGTGCCACAAAAGGGTACCAGGAATTATGATATGCCAATCAGAGTATAAGTGTAATGTCAACCATGCATTGGACATAAATGAACTGTTATATTTGGCATGGAGTCATAGACAAGGAAGTAAGACATTTCATTTAGCACCACATGTAGAATGCTATTGTCAGTTGCACTTCATTTCTGTTGCCTAACAAAAAGTAATAAGAAGCAAAAGAAAAGAAGTGCAATGTTTATAGCATTCTATAACTAATGATAAATCAAATGTCTTACTTCCTTATTCATAACAAATAAAAAAGTTCGTTTATATCTAATGTATGGTTGACATGCCAAGAATCAAGTAAAAGCTTAAAAATACCACCTTTGATGTCCTCCCTCCCACCACTCCTCCCCCAATTAAGTATCAGGTAACAACCAATGAACTTCAATGCCTAAATTTTACAAGTCGATGAAGGAGAAGATAAATTCTTTGAGCCTTCCTTTGCACCCATTTGTTTATCTTAACATTTTAAGAACAGAAAAGCTTTGAATCCCAGCTATTAGGCTATGTCCATCTTTGTCAACCTTTTAGCTCTATCTAGATCAATGTCTTGCCTTAGCAAGTTAAACAATGAAAAAGATTATAGTGAATGTACAAATATTTATTGCTTTTTTTTGTCCTTGAAGAAAGGGGAAAAGGACAAGCTTGATTAGGATTGGGGCGGGCAACATGCTGAGAATCTGCAGCCAAATGGGATCAATTCATTTGGGACTCAGTTAAAGATCATAAAATCATCATCCACATTCAAAAGGAAGAGATAAATTCGTTGCCAATTTCTTTGCAACTGTTATAAAAAAGCCCACCTAGTGTATCTAAAATCAACAATATAACCTTAAATTCCAATTATTTGGGCTCAGTTACTTTGGAACAACAGGATTTGTTTTTTCCAAGATATGGGAAAAGGGATCAGCTTGATTATGAAGAGGGAATGAAACTTCCAGAGCATCTGTAGCCAAAAAGTGCTTGATTCACTTGTAGGCTCAATTAAGATAATGGACTAGTAGTCTGCTCAGTTCAAGATTAGCTGGATAATCAGCACATTCTTTTCATTCTCCAGGGATGAGTAATGCTATTTTGGGTAATTGTGCTTGTAATCAGCCATGGGAGCTTGGAGCTCCAAGTGGGAGGACAGTGGATGGAGATAGCCCCCTCTGAGTCAGACTCAACACTTCTACGGGAGATGTTAAGATCTCAACAAATTTGAAGACTACTCCTCATGGCCCACAGTTAGCACACACAATAATAAAACAGCATACAAACCATGCACAACCTCTTATTCATGTCAATCTAATGGTCAGATAACTCCCAAGGATCTCAGCTGATGAAGGAAAGACTTTGATTTTCCAGAAGGAAAAGAACAATTTATACCTAATTCATAGTTTCATCTTGATTATCCAACAAGAAGTCCTCCCTAATGGAGAATAGTAACTCAGTAAATAGTTGATTCCTGACTGTCTGGGTTTCTTGTCAATTCAAGAATGCTAAATACTATTCATGTTCTCTGGTATAAGAAATTCTACATTAAAGCTCCATCATGAATAATAAACCAATAACCATAACACTAGTTTGAGATAAGTTGGTAAGTGACTGCATCATATGTTTTCCAAAAACTGTGTACCCCACTTTTAGAGCTGAAGCCAATCCCTCCAAAGATCTTCGTGACACTTAGAACATGTCATACAAATATAACTCATGCAGCTATTGTTAGTCATCATTCTGATGTTCCCAAAAAATATACCCAATTATAAAATAAAAAGAACAGACAATGAGCTAATTGACTGATTGTAAAATTCACCCAACAAAAGGCTATGTCTGCTTAATGACAGTCAACAAACTTCACTAATAATGAAAATTTACAAAAATATGAAATTCTCCTAAACCTGCAAAATGAAACGTATAGTCAAAACACCAACATGTTACTCCAAAGTGGCCAAGAGTCCAAAATCGAGGAAATTATTAAAAGACCTTGGGATATAATGAATTCAAAGCCAAAGTTGAACTGGACAAGAATAATGATTTCTATTCTCATGCGGCAACCTAAGAAGAAGCTTTCACTTAAAAGCTTCAACAATTGGGAACATTAGATTTAAAAGGGAAAAAAAAAAAAAAAAGAAGAGACAAGAAAAATTGAGACAAATCCCAATGGGAAGAATCCTGTGACTAACATATATAATTAAGGGGACCCAAGTCCTTAGAGCCGAACCATTGCTTATTCAATGTGCACAAATATGTCAAGTTCTTTATTTTTCACACATTTTCTGTTATTTTCTAGTAAATTGAGTTCAAATGAAGAACATGAAGTTTGGCAATAAGCAAATTACCTCAACCATGAGCACACCAGGCATAATTGGCCTCTCAGGGAAGTGCCCAGGAAAGAAGTTATCGTTTATAGTCACATTCTTAATTGCTACTGCTGAGATCCCTGGGTTGTATTCAATCACTCTATCCACTAAAAGAAACGGAAACCTGAGATACAACCAAAAACAAAATTGCCAATACGACTGCAAAACAATAGTAATAAGAGAAAAAAAGAAAAAAAGAAAAAAGGAAGACTGCAACTTCAAGCTGAGTTTGATTGTCGAGAAAATGTAAGGTTTAAGCTGAATTTGATTGTCGAGAAAATGTAAGGAAAAATAAAATAGGACATTTAGACTGAAATTTTCCATCTTAGCCTACAAGATTTTATTTTTCTTTCCTTCTGCTTTCCTCCCTTTTCACATCAACCAAACAGAGAACAACAAAAAATAACCAAAGGGAAACTGAAATGCATGAAATCACGAATACAGAAACTCACCTGTGCGGTAAAATTTCCCGTATTTGATTAATATCCATCACCGTAGGGAATGCTGAATATTCTACAGAACACGCATAACAAAAAACAGAAAGAAATTGAACACAAAACCTAACAGCATAGAAAAACATGATAGAAAAACAAAAGAATCAATGCAGAAATGCCGGAAGAAGAGCATACTCTTTTCGACGGGAACGTCTCCTTTACCAGCGTCGAGAGAAGCGCAAGCGATGAAGGTGGATCGAGGATTGGATTGAAGAGAAAGAGAGCGAGGGGCAGAGAGAGAAACGGAGAATGTAGAGGGTTGGCGAGGAGATAGGGGGGAAGGAGAAGTGAGAGGAGAGAAGAGAGTGTTGGAGATGGTAGCCATTTTCCGAGAGGGAAAGAGGGAGAGAGTAGAGAGGACGGTCGGAGTGAACGACGCGAAAGGGATAGTTTGTGTGTTGAACACAGCGGAGATTTCAAAGACTGCCCTTTTTTCATTTCATCCTTTCCAGTTTCCACTACATTGCCCCAGCAAGACCTACAGCTGCCAGCCCTTCTGAAATTTAAAACCCATATTAGAAATTGTGAGGAAGAATATTGGCTTTAGAAAATTTTTAAAATATTTTTAATTATTAAATAAAAAAATTAATCGATCACTCCACCCTTTTCTAATTTTTTTTTTTTTTTTTTACTCTTTTACTCTTCTCTCACCTATTTATTATTTATTAAAAATTATTATTAGTAAGTAAATAACTTTTAAACATCTCATCAAATATTACTCCTTTTTTCAAACTTACATAATATTTTTTAAATACTTTAAAAACCTACATAATATATAATAAATATTATCCTTTATTTCAAACTTATATTATTTCTTGTATATATTAAATAATTTTTAAATACCTCATAAAATATTAATATTTTTTATTTGTTCTAATTTGTAAATTAGACATCATCAAATATTATTATTTTTTTCAAACTTATAAAATATATAATAAATACTTTTTAAATACCTTAGCAAATATATATATATATATATATATATATTTACTTACCAAATAATAAATATGTTTTACATTATTTCTTATATATATTAAATAGTATTTAAATACCTCATAAAATATTATTATTATTTTTTTTTAACTTGCAAATTAAACACAGAATGTTTATTATTTCTAGTATTATTCATAAATAATGTAAACACTCACATGATATATATATATTTATAAGATTAATTTACCAACCTTCCAATAATTTTAAAAGTGTAAATAGGGTAATTGAAAAAATTAAAGTCTTCAAAATATTCAAAATTTCTCCAATCCTAAATTACCTAATTGCTCCCCACACTAATCCCAAATATTTTTAAATAGAGATTTAGACATTTAAAACTATTAAAATAAATATGATTTTTTTAATCTCCATTTATAACAATAAAATTATGTTTATAAAGGGAAAATAGTAAAAATATATATATTTCATTTAGTTTACTTATAATGAACAATTCAAATATGATTGATTTTAATTTTATTTCTTATGTGTTAATTTTTGTAGGGAAAGTATTAATGATATAGTTTGGTAAAAAATAAATAAATAAATAAAATATCAATAATCATCTTAATGTCAAGTTTAAGTTGTTTAAAAATCGTACAAAACTTATTAGAAGCTTTGTACACCCTTATATATTTGACACATATTCCTTATATAATTAATGTAATACCTTTGTACAATGGTGTAAATTTCATATCCTTTTTAAGTTTTGTATTTATGTAGGTGTATTAATGTGTTTCAAAATGGTGGATGATTTAGGGTCAATTTTTTTCTCCAAATATCATTACTAAGGAAAGTATTGGAATTTTCATGTGAAAATTAAATAAAATGCATGATATAGATGTACAATTCGTGGGTGATAAGAAAAATAAAGGAATGGTTAAGAATAAATTGAAATATTTCACAAAATATAGCATTGTACACCTTTGTACACTTAATATATTTCCCTTATATAGTTAGTGTAATACCATTGTACCGTGGTACAATAAATGAATAAACGAAATTTCATTCATTTTGTTATTTTCATATAAGAAAAAATTAGTACCAAACAAGGTTTTCAATTTTTAATTTTAAAAATAGTTTTCATTTTTTAATTAAAAGTATTTTAAAAAAAGAAACAATATAGAAAATAAAAATTATTTTTAAAAATAAAAAATAAAAACTAGAAAAATATTTTTAAACCAAACTCAAACATAATCTATATAATATTTAACTACTTGTTTTAATCTAAAATGAGTAAATATACTTTTCAACCCTTTTATATAAGAAAATTTCAATATCTACCATGTATTGATATAATATACTTTTAAAATTAGGTTATACAAAAATATTTTTATTGGGTATTTAAAATAAAAACTCTCAATCCATCATCTTTCTCTCTTTTTCTTTTTCTTATTTTAATAAATTTTCAATTAATTCAAATTATTGAAAAAAATTCTTAGTAAACAAATTTGCAATATTTCATAAAACTTATTACTAAAAGTCATGTTCAAAAAGTTATTAAAATAAGAAAGGAAGAAAATAAAAAAAAAAAATAAACTTTTTATTTTATAATAATAATTAAAAAACTTTAAAATATTTTTTAGTATAAAAGAAAAGAAAATAGTGAATATATTGATTTTAAATAGTATTTTAATCATTAAATTATGTACTTTTAAAATGTAAAAGATAATATTTATTTATTTAAAAAATTAACATTTTTAGAGAAAGTATTTTTCAAAATAGTCTTTAAATCATTAAAATAATTTTTGTTTATTTATAATTTAAAAATAGAAAATAATGTTGATTTTTCAATTATTTATAAAAGAGTTTAAAAAATAATGAAAAAAAAACCAAAAATAGTTAAAAAAAAAAAGAGAGAATTTGATGGTAGTGACATGTGAAGAGTGGTAAAATAAAGACAAAAATGAGGAAAAATGGTATTTTGATCGATTACTATCTCATATTCTTATAATCAATTATGAGTGATTGAATGACTTTATCTTAATTATCAAATTTAACTGGGTTGAAAACATAATTCTCTCAATTTGAAAGATCATCAATATTATAAATGGTTGGAGAACGTCACTCAACTGATTTTTATTTTGATTTTCTATCATTTAAGTAAATTAAAAGCAGATGACCATTTATTTAATGCGGAAACCATGGAGGTGGTTGTTCTCAATCGTCCACTTTTTAAGCCCAATTAATTAAAATAATAAAAGTGCATCTACATTTTTAGACACCATTATGATTTGATTTAGTGTTTTAATAGATAATATCTTTAGAACATGGTCATTAAACCGACAACTTTTCAATGGTCGGATTGACGGTCAAATTAATGATATCATAAATATATAATTATTATATTTTATAAAATTTAAAAAATAAGAAATTAAGAATATATATATATATATATATAATTATTATTTAATTAATTGTACTACAAGAAATATCAAAGTGATTAAGTGGCTTAGTGAGCCATCACAAGCCTGGACAGGTTTTTTAGGAATCGGACGGTTCATCCGGCTTGGCGGTTCAACCGCCAGTTTAAAGGGTTGTGCATCGGTTGGCGGTCAAACCATTACAAGCTTCAACATAGTCCACCCCAAATTCTAAAATGGTAAAAGAACGCAAGTAGAAAATGAACTTAGATCTTTAAAGATTTGCATCTTCTTCACTCGTTATAAGTTATAACTTGCTGAAATACATTTCCCCTGAGAAACCATTACTTAGAGTGGAAGGAGATGCAAGGATAGTAGCTAGCTAATATTCATATTAGGAACTTGAGAGGTTTATATAGACGTTCTCAATCATCCACTTGAGGCTCCAGTGGTTCTGAGCACATCTGTAAGCCCAATATGCCCAGCCAAAAGTGGCACGCCCGTACACATTTATTTGAGCTTTTGCAAATCTCTGGTAGTCTTCCTTCGATGCTCCACTTATTGCCCATTCTGCGGTCCATTCCCCTACAAAATTCACCACCATCATATGCATCTGTATGACAAATAAGTCTAAATCCATGATTGTGTTTTAAGCAATAAACATGTGATTCATACTTACCTACAAAACTGAGAGGGCCATTGGAAGTGGTAACAGCACTGAGGTCTGAAGCTCTCTGGTTATTGATGAAATCAATATTCTGTTGTACGTTCATGTTGTTAAACATATCTGAGAAGAGGCTGTAGTAATGCACATCGATCACTACACGATTAAGGCCCCTGGCGAAGTCCAGGAGCTCCTTGGAGTCAGCAGGCCCCAGTCGGTTCGATAGGATCACATAAGCATTTGATGTGTGCTTCCTCACGGCATCGTAACCAGCTTTGTAATACTTCTTAAGATCATTGAGTGTGACTCCTGGAGCCAGAGGCTCATTCATCAACTCAATGGCTGCTAGACTTGGGTTGTTGGCGTATCTGCCCAAAAATCATGTCTGAATCATTAAGGCAATGGCCAAAAAAAAAAAAAAAAAAAAAAAATGTTGAGATAAAACTTTATTTTAGCTTCTGAAACCTTGCTGCTAGGAAGTCTATGACTGCAACAGTATCTTGAATGTTGGAGTCTCCCCATTCCTGAAACCCATCTCTGGTCCCACTATGATCGTTGCCATTTTGTGAACCTTGAACTGCATGCAGATCTACTATAATCTTCATGCCGTTGTTCCTGCAAAATTAGTGATTACCCAGAAATATTATGAACATATTGAATGGCGGCTAAGGATGGTTGGAGATGGAGTTGTATGGCTGTTTTTCTTTCACTTACTGTGCCCATGTGAAAGCATTGTCCAAGGCCTTTAAGGAGCCCCCCACAAAAGGCTTTGGTGGTGTTGGGTCGCTCGCTATCCACCACCCAACTGGAATCCTAACCGCATTCAGACCATTTGATGACAAGAATCTGAAATCCTCATTAGTGATATATGCATTCCAGTGATCCTGATATTAAGAGGTTTGTGCTTTTGTTATGATCAAGTGCTTTGCTGATGATTGTGATAAAAAATATTCTTCAGTTAAATGTTCTTGCTAGGCTTGTTGTAGAAATCATATTTGAACCCTTACCTGCATGACTTGAGGGGCTCTGTCTGGACCATAGCCATTAGTGATCTGGTATTCTCCTTGTAAGGTCCGGACTATCTTCATTTGGAAGACGGATGGATTATTGTCATCCCAACCTGAGCCTCCATAGTCTGCAGTCACCAGCCCCGGTTTCGCCTGATTATTTAAAAGCCCAATAATCATGAGATCCACAAGCATTTATTCCTAGAACTGGTAAATAATTCAATTGACAACTGAAACTAACTTGCTGTTGTTGAATACCTGCTAATTAGCTAGCTATTACTATAGCCCTGGAGATAGGAGAGGAGGTGGATCCTAGTTTAGAACTGAGACCTAATGTGAACTGGGAGAGCTAGATGAATCCCTTTCTCATCCCTGAATGGAGCTGAGGATACAGTAAAAAAAGCAGATGCTGGGACCAGATCATAGGTCTTTATATTATTAGTCTAACCCTCAGCTTATCAGGTTTTCACATGTATGGACTTGTTCTCTAGTGTTCTACACAATACTACCATTTTTTTATGGGGTGTTTAAGAGCCCAGAAGAGTGAGGAAATGCCTTGTGCCCTGAAATATACAGTTTTAGGATGGATGGGGTACCTGGAGGAAGAGGCCATTTGATGCTTTTATGCGAACTCGATTTCCATCGTCGTTCTTCCTTACTATCTGAAATGTTTCTGAGTTCCCAGGGGAATTTAAAACCGCTACCACTTTGTTTCCTTTGCCTTGATTTTCTAGTCCAAAGAACTGTTTGTTAAACACTCTGAGATTGAAAGTTGACTCATTGATCCTCCACAACTGCATCATATAGTCGAAAAGCAAGGATTGTTAACAATGAGGAAGAATTGAAAGATGGTTATATATGTTTAAAAGAACCAACCCTAAAAGTCTCCCAGCCAGAGGGCGAGGTGCGGTTGGCAACAACATCTGTCCCACCCCCATTTTCAGCGCAGAGATACTTCTGCAGCTTTGTAGACATGAACTGCACTTGAGTTCCATCCTACCAAGGATCACAATAAAGAGCCATACGTTGTTGATGAAATGCAAAATTAAGCAGTAAGGGGCCCCTTTTCCTTGGTTAGTGCCGCATTTATCAACACAAAAAGGGAAGATAAAACAAAATTAGTGGCCATAGGTCTTAGGAAAATGAAGCAACCGTACCAAAAGATCTTGGTTGGGTATCCCAGCAAAGAGTGAAGGTTTCATCCATCCCTCTGTAACAAGCCAATTTCCTAGATTCACAGCTTTAACCGGCAAATAAGGATCTGCACCCTGTGCAAACCAAAGAGTGGGGACCCATGATGAAAGGAGATAGAAAGCCCACACACATTTCACGTACGAGTAAGAACTCATTTGTCACTCTCTTCCTGGAAACTGAGGAGAGTTCGAGTCGAATATAAACAGGAGGCAAGAGCTACAAATGGTGTAGGATGATAGTGATTAGTAAATATTGTTCACACAATATTAATTAAGACATTTGGGAAATTATTAGGCAGTTTAGCACGGAAGTAGCAGAATCTTTTAAGACCATGAAATTTTCTTGTGTCAGGAACATGAATTAATCTAATAAAATCTCATTCTTGATATACCATTTTATGGTGTGAAAGGATTATAAGGAAGGAGAAATACGAGGGTATTGGAAAAAGTTGAGGTCAGCCTTGACTTGAGCGAGTGAAGTCGTTGGAAATTGATACAAGAGACCTCAAGCTTGACAAACAATTCTCTCCCTCAATCTCTCCTGTTGTTTCTCTTCTACTTAGTAATCTTTGAATTATTTACATGATTGACTTGAACGAAGTCAATGGAAATATGTGTTATCACTGTTGTCAGTGTAAATGTACCTAATTTGAGAACTTAAAGTCTTGGATGTTGGGTCTAATGGAGTGCATTTAACCCTTATCTTAAAATCATACCCATAAACTGAAACGTGTAAATATGTGGCATTTAACCCTTATCTTAAAATCATACCCAGAAACTGAAACGTGTAAATATGTTGCAGTATTTACCTCTTTGCCAATTCACTCACAGCAGTGGTGAACAGTAGTTCCAAGGATTTTTGATAAATGTACTGTTATTAGGAAAAGTAATTTTTAAAATGCCGTAGATTGGAAACTAATTTCAATTCTACCGCACTTTTTAACACGTCGGATAACACGTAGGGTAAGAGTGGAAAAAAATAGCATTTTATATTTAAAAAGAAGTGGAAACCCATTTCCCCCTAGCCTGTTTTCTTCTCTGCCTCGGAACTCATTTTGTCCTTTACCCGAAAACCCATTTTCCCGCACTTTGATCATGGAGTGGAGATCCTTGCCTCAACACCAATAGAAGGAAGTGAAGTGCAGATCTGAGAAACCATTGCCCTCGGGTGTTTTCTGTAAGTTTTGTGGTTATGTTTAGTGGTGTGGTTGTGTTTGGTCACCGAGAAAGTGTGGGAAAGTTGAAAAAAATAGTATTTTAATTTTTAAAATATTTACTTCTAAAACGTAAAAGATAATATTTATTTTTTTAAATTAATATTTTTAGAGAAAGTATTTTTCAAAATAGTCTTTAAATCATTAATATAATTTTTATTTATTTATAATTTAAAAATAGAAAATAATGTTGAATTTTTAATTATTTATAAAAGAGTTTAAAAAAATAATGAAAAATTCAAAAATAGTTAAATAAGAAAGAATTTGATAGTAGCAGCGTGGTAAAATAAAGACAAAAATAAATTAAAAGGGTATTTTTGTTCATTATTATCTTATATTCTTGTAATCAATTATGGGTAATTGAAGGAGTTTATTTCAATTATCAAGTCCAATTGGGTTGAAAACATAATTTTCCCAATTTGAAAGCTCATTAATATTATAAATGGTTGGAGAACATTCACTCGTCACTCAACTTATTTTTATTTTTTGTCATTTAAGTAAATTAGAAGTAGAGGACCATTTATTTAATGTGGAAATCGTGGAGGTGGCATTCCGGATTTAAAGCTTTGCATGGTTGTTCTCAATCGTCAACTTTTTAAGCCCAATTAATTAAAATAATAAAAGTGGTTCTACATTTTCAGACACCATTATGATTTGATTTAGTGTTTTAATAGACAATGTCTTAGAACAGTTATTAAACCGATAACTTTTTAGTGGTGGGTTTGGTGGTCAAATTATTGATATCATAAATATATAATTATTATATTATATAAAATTTTTTAATAATGTTGCTTATTTTAAAAAAATTGATATCTCAAATTAAAGGATGAAAGATAAAAATATATTTATTAACATTTAAAACTTTATTAGATAAAACATATATACTAGTTAAATAGCAAGATATATTTTAAATGACAGAAAAATTATAATATTTAATTTTATCATATATCTCATTATTTTAAAATTAAAAAAAATATTATATTAACTAATTTATATTTATTACATTTATTTAATGGTTTTATATGGTGGAAATGGAAAAAAATCAAAGTTTATATTATTATTTAAATAATTGTACTACAAGAAATATCAAAGTGATTAAGTGGCTTAGTGAGCCATCCCCTCCCCCGTGTAACATGTAGCCTGTGGTTCAAGTCACTTAGGCGCAAGCCTTGACAGGTTTTTTAGGAATTCGGATGGTTCATCCGGCTTAGCGGTTCAACCGCCAGTTTAAAGAGTTGAGCATCTGTTCATTCACTCAGACCGGAAACTGCATCAGTTGGCGGTCAAACCATTACAAGCTTCAACGTAGTCCACCCCAAATTCTAAAATGGTAAAAGAACATAAGTATAAAATGAACTTATTATATCTTTAAAGATTTGCATCTTACTTATTATAAGTTATAACTAGCTGAAATACATTTCCCCTGAGAATCCATTACTTAGAGTGGAAGGAGATGCAAGGATAGTAGCTAGCTAATATTCATATTAGGACCCTAAGAGGTTTATATAGCCGTTCTCAATCATCCACTTGAGGCTCCAGTGGTTCTGACCACATCTGTAAGCCCAGTATGCCCATCCAAAAGTGGCACGCCCGTACACATCTATTTGAGCTTTTGCAAATCTCTGGTAGTCTTCCTTTGATGCTCCACTTATTGCCCATTCTGCAGTCCATTCCCCTACAAAATTCACCACCATCATATACATCTGTATGACAAATAATTCTAAATCCATGATTGTGAATCATACTAACCTACAAAACTGAGAGGGCCATTGGAAGTGGTAACAGCACTGAGGTCTGAAGCTCTCTGGTTATTGATGAAATCAATATTCTGTTGTACGTTCATGTTGTTAAACATATCTGAGTAGAGGTTGTAGTAATGCACATCGATCACTACACGATTAAGGCCCCTGGCGAAGTCCAGGAGCTCCTTGGAGTCAGCACCCAGTCGGTTCGATAGGATCACATAAGCATTTGATGTGTGCTTCCTCACGGCATCGTAACCAGCTTTGTAATACTTCTTAAGATCATTGAGTGTGACTCCTGGAGCCAGAGGCTCATTCATCAACTCAATGGCTGCTAGACTTGGGTTGTTGGCGTATCTGCCCAAAAATCATGTCTGAATCATTAAGGCAATGGCCAAAAAAAAAAAAAATGTTAAGATAAAACTTTATTTTAGCTTCTGAAACCTTGCTGCTAGGAAGTCTATGACTGCAACAGTATCTTGAATGTTGGAGTCTCCCCATTCCTGAAACCCATCTCTGGTCCCACTATGATCGTTGCCATTTTGTGAACCTTGAACTGCATGCAGATCAACTATAATCTTCATGCCGTTGTTCCTGCAAAATTAGTGATTACCCAGAAATATTATGAACATATTGAATGGCGGCTAAGGATGGTTGGAGATGGAGTTGTATGGCTGTTTTTCTTTCACTTACTGTGCCCATGTGAAAGCATTGTCCAAGGCCTTTAAGGAGCCCCCCACAAAAGGCTTTGGTGGTGTTGGGTCGCTCGCTATCCACCACCCAACTGGAATCCTAACCGCATTCAGACCATTTGATGACAAGAATCTGAAATCCTCATTAGTGATGTATGCATTCCAGTGATCCTGATATTAAGAGGTTTGTGCTTTTGTTATGATCAAGTGCTTTGCTGATGATTGTGATAAAACGTATTCATCAGTTATATGTTCTTGCTAGGCTTGTTGCAGAAATCATATTTGAACCCTTACCTGCATGACTTGAGGGGCCCTGTCTGGACCATAGCCATTAGTGATTTGGTATTCTCCTTTTAAGGTCCGGACTATCTTCATTTGGAAGACGGATGGATTATTGTCATCCCAACCTGAGCCTCCATAGTCTGCAGTCACCAGCCCTGGTTTTGCCTGATTATTGAATAAAAGCCCAATAATCATGAGATCCACAAGCATTTATTCCTAGAACTGGTAAATAATTCAATTGACAACTGAAACTAACTTCCTATTGTTGAATACCTGCTAATTAGCTAGCTATTACTATAGCCCTGGAGATAGGAGAGGAGGTGGATCCTAGTTTAGAACTGAGACCCAATGTGAACTGGGAGATTGAAACCAAGCCTAAGATTGATTGGCTAGCAACTAATTTTGGTTAAACTTCAATTTTTAGTTTGAGTTGATCATGAATTAGATTTTATTTCACTCAGAGACACCTGTAAGAACATGTACCTCCATCATTGATATCACCAGTCACTATACAATTGTACATGGAACATGTGTGCGCCAGAGGCACGTAACTGAGAAGGAAAATCCAAATTCTTGTTCAGGCAAGGGGAAGACAGTAAATGCAACAACCCTCCATTTTTCTTGGCCTAAATGGACTAAGGATGATATTTATATTAAGTAGGTCCCAGAAATGGTTGGATAAAAACTGTGCTCCCAAGTTTGTATTGCTACCATCAGCTAGATTAATCCCTTTTTCATCCCTGAATGGAGCTGAGGATACAGTAAAAAAAAGGCAGATGCTGGGACCATATCATAGATCTTTATATTATTAGTCTAACCCTCAGCTTATCAGGTTTTTACATGTATGGACTTGTTCTCTAGTGTTCTACACAATACTGCCATTTTTTATGGGGTGTTTAAGAGCCCAAAAGAGTGAGGAAATGCCTTGTGCCCTGAAATATACAGTTTTAGGATGGATGGGGTACCTGTAGGAAGAGGCCATTTGATGCTTTTATGCGAACTCGATTTCCATCGTCGTTCTTCCTTACTATCTGAAATGTTTCTGAGTTCCCAGGGGAATTTAAAACCGCTACCACTTTGTTTCCTTTGCCTTGGTTTTCTAGTCCAAAGAACTGTTTGTTAAACACTCTGAGATTGAAAGTTGACTCATTGATCCTCCACAACTGCATCATATAGTTGAAAAGCAAGGATTGTTAACAATGAGGAAGAATTGAAAGATGGTTATATATGGTTAAAAGAACCAACCCTGAAAGTCTCCCAGCCAGAGGGCGAGGTGCGGTTGGCAACAACATCTGTCCCACCCCCATTCTCAGCGCAGAGATACTTCTGCAGCTTTGTAGACATGAACTGCACTTGAGTTCCATCCTACCAAGGATCACAATAAAGAGCCATACGTTATTGATGAAATGCAAAATTAAGCAGTAAGGGGCCCCTTTTCCTTGGTTAGTGCCGCATTTATCAACACAAAAAGGGAAGATAAAACAAAATTAGTGGCCATAGGTCTTAGGAAAATGAAGCAACCGTACCAAAAGATCTTGGTTGGGTATCCCAGCAAAGAGTGAAGGTTTCATCCATCCCTCTGTAACAAGCCAATTTCCTAGATTCACAGCTTTAACCGGCAAATAAGGATCTGCACCCTGTGCAAACCAAAGAGTGGGGACCCATGATGAAAATAGGTAGAGAGCCCACACACATTTCACGTACGAGTAAGAACTCATTTGTCACTCTCTTCCTGGAAACTGAGGAGAGTTCGAGTCGAATATATACAGAAGGCAAGGGCTACAAATGGTGTAGGATGATAGTGATTAGTAAATATTGTTCACACAATATTAATTAAGACATTTGGGAAATTATTAGGCAGTTTAGCACTGAAGTAGCAGAATCTTTTAAGACCATGAAATTTTCTTGTGTCAGGAACATGAATTAATCTAATAAAATCTCATTCTTGATATACCATTTTATGGTGTGAAAGGATTATAAGGAAGGAGAAATACGAGGGTATTGGAAAAAGTTGAGGTCAGCCTTGACTTGAGCGAGTGAAGTCGTTGGAAATTGATACAAGAGACCTCAAGCTTGACAAACTCTTCTCTCCCTCAATCTCGCCTGTTGTTTCTCTTCCACTTGGTAATCTTTGAATTATTTACATGATTGACTTGAACGAAGTCAATGGAAATATGTGTTATCACTGTTGTGAGTGTAAATGTACCTACTGTGAGAACTTAAAGTCTTGGATGTTGGGTTTCATGGAATGCATTTAACCCCTATCTTAAAATCATACCAGTCCAGCCCGCGCACAGGATACAAAATCTGTCCAATTTTTTTTATAAAAAAACATAAGATGCTATTTGGTAATCTGATCATGATTTGCAGGGAAAGGTTGTGTTTTTCAGGCTGGCTCAAAAATCGTAGATTTAGGGTTCGTGAAATTTAAATCCAATGGCACAAAAGCAAAGAGACCCCTAGAACAGATCCAGAAAGCACAGGGAGCAGAAAAAAAAAAAAAGCAATTTTTTTGGTTTTCCTTGGGGGTTTTGCATGGAGTTCCTCGGAAATCAAACGAGGATGAATTTTCCCTGAAATCGAATGGGGGATAGATTTTCTTGGGAATCAAACGGGGGTTGCAAAAAAAATAAAAAATAATAACATGATTAGATTAGTACCTGCGAGGATTGAGAGTGGCAGAGGAAAATAGGGCCTTTTCATGAGGGTAAAATGGGATTCTTCACTAGGTGAAGCTTGTTGCCAATGCAGTGAAGGAAATGCCACCAGAGGTCCAGAGGTGGCAAATGCAATTTCATCGGGCAAAATGGGATTCTTCACTGTGTTGCAACTTGGAACCAAATCCAACGAGATTTTGGAGATTATGGATGGTGTAATTTGGGTTGGTTTTGGGAAAACAATGAAACTAACCCAATGGAATGTGGGTTAGATTTGGCTTGTGACATAACGAAGTATTGGATCATTTTAATTAAACAATTATTATTATTATTATATTTAATTAGCGATATTTAAATTTAATTAATTTTAAATATTTAATTAATATTCAAATCATTTATCATATATAAAAATGGATATACTATCTTTTTATTTGTTAAAATTAAATAGTTTATCTTGTATAAAATGAATACATTAAATTGAATTTGATAAATTAAAATAAATTTAATTTGATTCAGTTTTATATATATTTTATTTGATTCTTTTTAGGTACGTGAATGGATAGTTTGCATACAATTGTCCTCCTAAAAAATGTGTTTTAGTGAATAATTTGATAAAATATGATGAGTTGGAGTAGAAGTTGTGTTATGTTATGTCGATCGATGGCGCTCATACCATGTTATCCATGATATTCCGGCATCCAATTCTTTTGTCGATTGGAAATAAGAACATTAATTATATACAATTACCAATTAAAGATGATGATGATGTAAGGAATGTTTCATGTTGTAGCACAAATCCCACCATCGAATACTATTAAAATGTATTTGCAAACACGTCCAAGGGATCATTCATCTAGGTTAAGTCCATCATTTGATCAAGAAATTATGGGTGATAATGTGCAAATACCAACAAAGGAGAATTTGGCAATGCATACTGATGAAATGGAGGAGAATTTAGCATACAATGACGAAATGAGGGGGAATTTGGCAGTAGTAACTCAGTCAGTTATGATAGCGACAAACAACTATGTTGACATTCCATTTACAAATAAATGATTGTGGTCGAGGACGTGGTTATCGAGCTCATGAAGGGGTACATGTTAGCTCCATAGAGCCAATAGTGGAGCATGCATATCATGGACGTCCACAACGAAAGAAGAAGGCTCCTTCGTGCGGTACACATTGAGGATGTTACTATATATGATTTGTAATTTGGATACTGGTATTATTTTGCATATAATTATTTTGGACAAATACTCAAGATGTATATTTATACTTGTTATATTTTGAATTAACTAACTTTTTATTAACGTAAGTTTTATAGTATTCTATCTATTTTGGACTTATTTTACACAAAATAGTATTGTTACTATTTTGGAAAGGTGTCGACTTAATTGATATTTGATTTACTTGTTTTCATTGGTTTTGGATTGAATGTCAAAATATTGATTATAATGTATACAAATGATAAACTTTAAACATTTGGTTGTATAGCAGGTAATACTAATTAAGAGATAGAATTTTATTTTTCTTTTGTGGAAAGTTTCTCTTCAAAAGACATTTTCAGCATAAATTCGAAATTTTCTACTATATATGAAAATTGTGGAAAGGGTCTTTTGAAGATATATTTTTTAGTATAAACTATAAACCCAATTTTTTTAAAATTATGGAAGGTGTTTCTTCAAGAGACACCTTTAGTATAATTCAATTTTATGGGAATTGTGGAAGGTATCTCTTCAAAATTCGAAATTTTTGTAGAAAGTGTCTCTTCTATAAACCCAATTTTTATTTTTTAAAATATGGAAGGTGTGTTTTCAAGAAACACCTTTAATATAATTCTATTTTTCGGGAATTGTGGAAGGTGTCTCTTCAAAATTCGAAATTTTCCACTGTGTATGGAAATTGTGAAAAGTGTCTGTTGAAGAGACATTTTCAATATAAACCTTTTTATTTTTGTTTTTAAATTATGGAAGGTGTTTGAGTATAATTCCGATTTTTTGGGAATTGTGGAAGGTGTCTCTTCAAAAGAAACCTTTAGCATAAATTTGAAATTTTCCATTGTTTGTATGAAAATTGTGAAAAATGTCTCTTGAAGAGGCACTTTTAATATAAACCCAAGTTTTTTAAAATTATGGAAAGAGACATATTCCACAATTCCCAAAAAATGGAATTATACTAAAAGAGACAACTTCCATAATTTTTTAAAAATTGGGTTTATACTGAAAGTGTCTCTTCAAAAGACACTTTCTACAATTTCCATACACAATGAAAAATGAAAATTTCGAATTTATGTTGAATGTGTCTCTTTAAGAGACATCTTTAGTTTTAAAATCATTTCCATAATTTTTAATACATATTGAATTTTATGGAATTGTGGAAAATGTCTTTTCAAGAGACACATATAATATAAATCCAATTTTTTGGAATTGTAGAAGGAGACACCTTTAGTATATATTGAAATTTGTGGAATTGTGGAAAATGTCTTTTCAAGTGACAACTTTTGTATAAATTAAATTTTTTTAGAATTGTAGAAGGTGTCTCTTCAAGAGACATCTTTAGCATTAAAATCAAATTCAGGAGACATTCAAATTTGTCAAATTGTGGAAGGTGTTTCTTCAAGAGACACCTTTAATGCATATTAGATTTTATGAAATTGTGAAAAATATTTTTTTAAGAAACACCTTTAGTATAAATCTAATTTTCTAGAATTGTAAAAGGTGTCTATTTAAGAAACACCTTTAACTTAAATTCAATTCTTTTAAATATATATTATGATTTTGAAAATTATAGAAGATGTCTCTTCAAAAGACACCTTCTACGTGACAAAAACTGACATAGATCTATCAAATATAGGGTGGAGAGACCTATGATATGGAAGTGGAACTGCCAATTTTCAAATTCGACCATTGCAATTTTGCATGTAAGAATCTGACTTTATTTTGAGTGTTACCATGGCCATGCTTTTGTTTAAATTTTGGCCTTTGAGATAGCGTCACTTGAGGATTGGCCTACCTAGAACTTTCATATTGGGGCATGGCTTCATTGGCAACTGATAAAAAGCTTATAAATAATTTGTGATCATTCCAAGATTTCAATATGTTAGCCCATTATAACAATCTATTAAAAAAAGAGTAAAGGATGATAAAAATATGCTTCCAAATACCTATGCCAAATTTATTATATTTGACAAAAATATTATGTGCAAGTTTGAATATACTTTTTATTTTCTGCTTTTAGATAAAAACCTAATTATAATTTTTATATTAGATGCAAATATTCTTCTCTTTTGAAGTTTATATTGAAAAAATAATGATTTTGAAAACTATTTTAAAAAACCAAAAAATAATGATTTTGAAAACTATTTAAAAAAAAACAAAGTATAAAAAAGGTTTTAGTACTTCAAATTTAAAAATTTTGCTTTTATAGATTAAATATGTATTTTTTGTATAAAATATTATACTTTTATATACAATTTTTTTTTTTTAAATAGAAAATTTATTCAAATTACAATAAATAACATCATTCATTGTGCTTTGCAATAATCCCATAAGGCCATATATAATCTATGACCCTGCGATCTACATTTTCCCTTTCCTATGAGGCAAAATGCGGGAACCAGAGCATCCAGGGCGTCTGAAAAGCTCTAGAAATCTACATATCCTGTTTTTTCTATCCAATTTTCGTTTGGAATCAGGAATCTTCTTCTGGGTCCTGCACAAAGTGGCTCATATTCAAATTGGCAAGAAAACCAAGCCCGGTTCGTTGAGTTATGTAGGGCTGGATTGGGCCTACGATTCTAGTGAGACCGGCCCACGTTTCAAACTTGCCGTGTCTGCAACTATGGGTCCAATGGTAAACACAGAGCCCAGTAAATCGAATGGGCTTGAAACTATGATGGAGAGCATGTTTTAAAATTTAATATTTATAAACAGTTAGATTTAAAATTGAAAATAAAATTTTGAAAAATGAAAAAAAGGAGGACATTCTAGCAGCAAAAACGGGAGCCGTCAGACTGATCCACCAGCCAGTTTGACTTTGGTGAAAAGGATCGACAGCCGGGGCGTCGTTGTAAAATTCAGGCTGGAATTACAGGTGGCATTTGTAGCGAGTGGTCCATACGCGGGTATGATCAGTGTACGATGGCTCAGAGAAAAGAACAGTAACGCACAGTTAACGAGAGAGCGCGTGGGATACCCATACTTTTGGCTTTAGGTGAAAAATGAGAGGCTAATAATGGGGATATAATTAATGGGGAAGTGAAACGTTACATTCGATTTGACATTGTATTCTACTGCGTCTTCTTCTGATACTGTGCATGTGCAGTGATCATCCATTAATGGTAGACACCAGAGACCACTGCTCCTCAGTCCTCCCTTCCTTTTTGGCTTTGGCCCTTTTATTTATTTATTTATTTTTAGATTCTATAATAGAGAAAGAAAGAGCTTTGGGTCACATCGTAGGGAGACTCAGTGAATGCGGCTCCTCTGTAGCCTGTAATGCCACTCGTTGGCCGTTACCCTTTAGAGAGAGACCTAGCTTGTGAGTCTACCATACCCAACTGCAACAGGGTCAGACCCTGATCCTATCAATTATTATATAGCTCCATAGCCCGTATCCAAAATTTTTGGCACTTTAGGTATTTGTAAATATGCCTGCAAGGCATAAATTAAAACAGAGTGGAGAGGGGAAAATCATAGAGTAAAGAGGCGGGGACCCAGTCACCCAGTAAGCTCAAAAGTAGAAGAAGAAGGGGGGGGGGGGACAGAGACACGCTGTTTCTGGGACGGGACTTGACGGTACCACTACAGTCCAAGACTCCAAGCTCAACCTCCGAGGTTTGGTAATTGTCTTTTCGTTTTCTATTTATTATCCAATTCCTACATTAAATTCTCTCTCATAACTACTGTTCTTTATTAGAACAAGTTTTCGGAAGATTCTATGCTATTTGGTAACATCCAACCTTCAATATATCTGAAATTATAATATAATAATTACGTTTATAAAATAACGTCATCAAATCAAATTATGTATGTGACTTGATTGATCTCGCTTATTTAATATCTATATCCATAGATAACACATTCCACACATCTATTGCAAATCTTAGCACGTGGTTTGGGTCATTTCAACCCGTGTATTGGAGTCTATCAAAGATTGGCAGGGAAATTGTGAGAGAAGATAAGATTCCGATATATACGCATACCATATTTTGGCTATTAGTTAAGCGTTTGGAGGGATTCTGAAAGATTTGGTTGTAAATGTGGAGACTGCCCTGTGATGCACCGGACAAGCCCACGCTTTAGTACGCCCTCACCTTTCTGTGAAAATGAAAAAGGGACGTATCCATTGTCCTTATGGGTAGCTCCATACTACTGCCAAACAAAAAATGGAAGCTCCACCGGGCGGTGGGACTTCTTTTTTTCTGCTGAACTTAGACAATCACGTGAGAATAGTGAAGATCCTCTTGTATGCCTTTTGTCGAACACTTCACAATCACCTCTTCTTCTGAGTTTACCCCAGCTGGAGAGATTGGCACTCTACAATTACCCTTTCCTCATATCTCATGGTAATTTAACATTATTAAACTTATTGCATTCAAATGTACATCCAAATTTGATTCACTTTCTCCTGTGAATAAAGGATCTTGGTTGGAGGGGACATCATTTCTACTGGGTCCGTTGTTGATAAAGTGAGTGTGGAGGAAAAATTCCACTAAATAAATCTCTTTAGTGAGACGTTATAAAAAGGTTAAAGTTGCCATACTCATTCACCTAAGCTACTTTTTTTATACCCTAATCATTTCACTTCATCCACCAGCTTGGTGGGAATGTAATCTTTTCTGAAATCTCCATGGAATTGCTATTTTCACATCTTAATCTGCTGCAGTCACTCGGTGGTGAAATCATGGCAACATTGATGGGTGGGTATATGTATGAACATTTCGATAGTTTGACTACTCATATATATATATATATATATGAAAATTTTCTCAAACTCAAAAGGAAGCTCACATGAGTGAAGAAAATTTAAAAGGTTAAGTATGCATTTCATCATAGCTGGTGGGATTTCATCATAGCAAACATGTGGACGACATCGCTTTTAGAAAGAAGAACAAAAGTATGCCATTGATCATCTGGGAAAAAGAGATAGACTATCATAAGATAAGACTTTATATAATGCCCGCCACTAAACTTTCACATTAACCCTTAGCCATTTATTCTTGACGTGGATGGCTACGAAGACACTGATCATACCTTCTGGGTTACACTCATATTCTTTACATTGAGGGAAATGATATAGCTTCAAAAGTTCTGCTACAACAGCATATTTTACCCGGAAGAAGGAATATTTTTCCAGTTGTATTATTTCAATAGAAAGCGAACTTAGCTGATCTTCTTTCATATTTAAGCAATATGAGGCTACATCTAGTGTATCTGAGGAGGAAGGGAGAAAAGTCCACTTTTCAATCATAAAAGGGTTGTTGTCTAACATAACAAAACTGAAAAAGAATGGAGGAGAGGTAGCGGTAGAGCCCTGTGGATCAGTGGTAAAAGTATGGCACTATTAAATACAACAGACGTGAACGTCCTAGGATACAGAGCTGGCGAAAAGCTTAGTGAGGTTAGTTGCAAAGCTTATCTGATTATATGGCTTTTTTTATGCCTCAATTGGGGTCAGGGCTAGCAAAGTCAAAATGGGACGAGCAGTGTCACCCTGACCCTACCCTTGACCTCTCTTTCCCTCCGTTAACTACCATTTTCACGAGCATCCAAAGATATTCTGCATTTGAACCTTTCGAGGTTTGTCCCTCTCGCTGTATTCCTTTCGCTCTCTGTCCTGTGTGGCAAGATAAAAGGAGGGTGTTGGATTCGTTAAAGTTTTCAAGTTTCAACCTCCAACAAGAACAAAGAGAAGCTAGCTAGCACAGAAGAATATGGACATTCGAGCGAGGAGATCAAGCAGAGAAACCAGTCCAGACAGGGCCAAAGTGTGTTTGCAGCCCAGAGTCAAACCCTTCAGGAAAGTTCAAGTTGTGTATTACCTCTCCAGAAATGGACAGCTTGAGCATCCCCACTACATGGAGGTCACCCACTTGGCCAATCAGCAGCTTCGTTTGAAAGGTAAATCGAATAATGGCCTTCTGCTTTGGTTATATCCTTTGATTGATTCTCGTCTTATTAATTTCCTCCTGTTTATCATGTTATCGATATAGATGTAATGGAACGCCTCACTGTTCTCCGAGGTAAAGGCATGCCTTCTCTCTATTCCTGGTCTTGCAAAAGGTATGTTCTTTGACTCATCTTCTCTCATGCATTTAGTTTTTCTTCCTTCAAACAATTGGGGTAATAGTGTTTGATATTAGGAGCTACAAGAACGGGTATGTGTGGAATGACTTAGCAGAGAACGACATCATCTACCCGGCAGAAGGAGCTGAGTACGTACTAAAAGGCTCTGAACTGATCGAAGGCTGTACAGGTAGACTCTCCATCCACCCTCTATTACACAACATGTTTAGCACAATCCCACCTTCTGTTTGCTGCTTTTATCTTCCCTCATCTTCTCACCGGGACCATTCCTTGTCACAGACAAATTCCAGCAGCTTCATGTGAGCAACAGAGTGCAGCACATTCCGGAACCCAACTTCCACCCTAAACGCATTCCACTCCCCCGGCGGAGCCGACACAGAGAGCCAGTAGAAGTGGAGAACATGAGAGATGAAGAGCACGATTACCAGGAAGAAGAAGAGGAGGAAGATGAAGAGAAGACAAGCTACACCAGCTCCAACACCTCCCGCTCGCGCTGCTCGAGAGGAGTCTCTACCGACGAAATTGAAGCAACCCAGAAAAACTCCAACCCTACTGAGTTAACGCTAGAGGACGGGTCACCCCCATCCACATCCTCCACAGTCTCTGACAAAGCAAACGAGAGCAACTCCAATTCTAAACGATTTGAAGACGGCGACCCAGTTGACCCCGTCTTTGCTGAGCCAGTACTAAGTCGCAACTCGGTTCTGCTCCAGCTCATTGCATGCGGTAGCATGGTCTCTGGTAAACCGAAGAATGGTACGAGTCTGAAGCGAAGCTCACCAAACATTCCTGTGAAGAACACCAATCTCCATAAAGGGGTTCTCTGCAAAACTGCAGCAAAGGTGGCGGAAGAAGACATGATCAATTACATTTCAGAGAACCCACGATTTGGAAACCTTCAATCGGAAGAGAAGGAGTACTTCAGTGGGAGTATCGTGGAGTCCATGACCGAGGACCGAGTTTCCATCCAGCCAGTGCTCAAGAAATCATCTTCTTACAACGAAGAAAGGTCAGTGACTCAATTCCACAACATTTTTTGTCATAATCTATAACACTACTTGAATGATAATTATAGCGTGCTCTATTCAAAACATTTCAAACTTTTTGTCATTAATTCACCAGAAATTTCTCCCCTAAATTGATCTGTCCACAAGACAATCAATCGTGGCCCAAAATTTGCATAGCTTTTTGACAATGTGCACGGTCTGATTTAAAATATCAGAATTATTGTAAGGCACCAGCCTGAAATAATTTTTTTCAAAAATGATTTTGTCATCATTCGATATGGGGCATAAATTAGTAAATGATTGTTTTGGCGACAGAATTAGACAGTTTCTTGCTTTAGGAAATCAAGACAAATAATGAAATAACAATTACAATCTTGCTAGCTGTGTGTATATGTATTTTGTTTGTATTACCATTTTGTGGTAAACTTGGACCAAACTGCTTTGTTATGTACTTTGAAATGGTCAGGAGCTCCAAGGCTGGGTTGGGAGAGGCAGTGGAGGAGGTGGAAGAGAAGAAAGAGAAGGCAGTGAAAGGGAAATGCATTCCCAGAAAGAAATTTTCTGGTACTTCTTCTTCGAAACAAAGCAAAAAATGAGAAGGGTGTCCCACTAAATGGAGCCGTTGGAGCAGTAATTAGAGGGATTCTATCTCATTCGGATGTTTATTTATAGTTTGACCGTGATGATGATGGGTGTTGTGATGTGGAAAGTTGGAAAAAAAAAAAAAAAAAAAGTAGGTAAAATCTTGTGATGTTGAAATTGGAAGAATGGTGTGATTCTCTTTGTCCTCTGTTTGAGACTTTAGTTGCAGAAATCATATGAGGAATCACTACTATTTGTCTCTCACTACTTTAATCATACGTTTATGATCTTCATTATTGAACTCAAGACCACTTGCAAGTTGCAAGTTGCAACTACCCTCTGTTGCCTTTGCTTGCGGTGTCGAATGGGCTTGGTTTGAGGAAGCCCAAGCCCCTTGTATTTTGGCCTGTCTAACCCATTTTAACACCCATGAGCATGATTCAATCTACGAGACTAGATAGCTTTTAGCCCAACTAATGTTTACTTTTAGTCACTCTAATGTTAGTGAGATTCTCCTCAACACTGTAGTGTGACATTTGGAACTATACATATGTATAGGTGAAATGCCTTGGAAGAGGAGCAACTACCATCACTAATGGAGCTACATCAATTAAATGATGGGCGCATAATCCTATACTAGGTGGGATGACGCTCCCATTGTAGGACATGTGTCCTTAGCCTGGCGCTTGGTTTGAAATTCAAATGAAGGTCGGACTGCCTTTCCTTAATTAACTCACATAACGAAGAGCACTAGGTAAAAAAAAAAGGGCAGTTGGAGGATCCAAGCACTAATCAAGGACTTGGCTTGCCACACTCGCAAATAATTTGGGCAGGACAAGAAGGACGAAGCCTCTTAGGCACTATGGTCATATACCTATGGAATAGTAGCATTGTTAGGAATACCTCTACCTGGCATTAGAGCACTATTAGGTAGTGTACCGAATATTCCAGCACTGATTGTTACACTTGATATTGATGTATGAACACCTTGGCATCCTAGTATTGTTAGCCATACCTTCTAGAGAAGCTACTCGACTAGTGAGAAAACAACACTTTTTTTTGTCGTTTATCGGTATAGAACCATGTATCTTAATAAAAAATCTTTCAAATTCATGTAATATGAGGTTTTTCTTTACTATTGATTTTGTTTGATCAATAGAGAGCAATGCTCATTTGACCTTGATTCTTGTGGATCGAAAAAGCAATCGTACAAAATAGATCCTTCTACATCTATGTATAAATATTGATTCCTTTATCAATTATGTAGATAAAAGAAGCAATAATAGCAACTACAATAAGAGTTGATTTAGAATCTGGGTTCTTTTACTTCATTATTATTTATTAATTATTTTTATTTCTCTTTTGGAGGAATCATGGTATACACTTTCGTGTACTACCTAAAGTCTTTTATATGTCTATATGCTAATAAGTCGTTCCATGATAATTTCATCAATCACTTTATTTTTGTTTTTCACTTTAATTTCGGTAAAATAACTCCTTGTTTGACACAAATAAAATACTTGAACTTAAAATACTCCCTAGGATTGGCTTTGGGCTTTTCCTATGCAGCTTAGGTGGAAGGCAAAAAAGGCCTCCTTAGGGGGAGTCATTAGTGAGATACTATTCTGGAAGAGCTAAAATTTTAACTTTGTGTTAGGACCTACGGGCTAAGGAATAGTCTTAGGTAGACAGGGCGTAGGCCTCCCAAAAGGTAATGGAGGTGTGCAAAGGTTTCCTTGGACCGCACAGAGATTGGTCTTCAAGTGCAAAGGTAGAAGGAAGCTTGACTGCAAGACCCACTCGTTGAGCAGGGACAAAAGTTGGCCTTAGTGATTGACGGTGTTGAGTGGAAGGGTCGTCGCTCAACGAATAAAAGTTACTTTAGGGATAACATATTGATCTTCCCCAAGAGCTCATATCGACGGGAAGGTTTAGCACCTTGATGTTGGCTCTTCACGACCTAGATGTTCTAAGGGTGGCTATTCGCCCATTAAAACGGTACATGAGCTGGGTTCAGAACGTCGTGAGACAGTTCAGTCCATATCCAATGTGGGCGTTAGAGCATTGAGAGAACCTTTCCCTAGTACAAGTGGATCGGGAAGAAAGCACCTCTAATGTACCAGTTATCGTGTCCACGGTAAACGCTAGGTAGCCAAGTGCAAACGGATAATTACTGACACAAATAATTTCGATAATAACAATTATTAATGGAATAGGCAGTAAAGCTATCTCGAGGACTACTAAATCACCATCCCTTGTGAATTTTGGATTGTTGGATCAAGGAGAACTCACTTTGTGAATTTTGAATTGTTGGATCAAGGAAAACTCAATAGAATTCATAAGTGTCTTAATGTTATTTTTTTTCTCCTAATGTTTTACCTAGCACTAAAATGGGTCCCTTCCAAAAAAAAATGACTTCTCCCGAAGAGGGTCCATAACTGGTTGGTGTTGCAAGAGGTGATCCTCAATAGTTATAAAATTATCCAAGACTAGCGCTCTAGCAACGGAGTTGACTGAACATATATAACTTTGAATTTCTCTATTTTTATAAGGCCACTTTTAGGTTTCTCCGTTTGGATGCCGGATTTGATTTTGACCTTGGTAGCTTTTCGTATGGACTTGTCAATTTTGATTTATTTATGGCCGAGAAAATGGGGTTGCTTAATTCATCATTTCTATCGAATACATTCTTGAGTTTCTTCTTTACGCGCATTAAACGCTATGTTTTGTGTTTCTCCGGTCGGTTCTCCGTTGTAAAGCAATGAGTTAAAACTTGTCTGTCCCTCACAGCATGCGAAGTTTTCAAGTTTTCATTTTATTGGCCGTGTAGTTAGAATTTCGCGGAGCTCTTCCTCCGTTTTCCTTTTCTACCCCTATGAATTCAAGACGAAATTGCAGTGGGAATATCCCCGAAAAGGGCCTTTGCAATGGCAAAATTTTAAGAAAATGAAGCTGGAAATGTGAAATTCTTTTGAGAGAATTCCGAGCCTTGTGGCTTGTGCCCTTTTAATATGGGTCACATAGAGCTATTATGAAGTGAGGGGACCCGGTGGGAGTGAAGCTATAGAATGGAGCAATTTCGTGACTGCTTTTGTTGCCATATTTCACAACTCTTGCCCACACCCAATCCCCATCCAGAAGTACAATAAACAATAAAAAAGGCTAGCTATGGGAATTATGAGGTGGACAGAGTATGAAATCACCTACCATTAAGTCAAGGCCATTGTGATTGAATCAATTACCTGTAAATTACTCTGATCTGGCTCCAGTTGCTCACCCCTTTCCCAAGAGTCTACGCGCTTGTTAACCGAAGAGGGCAGGGCACATGCTCTGCTTCTATACTAAAATCTAAGATCTCCACAACGCACGCCATTAGTAGAAAATGCTGGATACGATCATTTTGTCCACTCCATCCATTAATACGCTTTCAATTCTCTCTATGTGGGCGCAAATTGCCAAACTTAGTCAAACGTTTCATTTCTTGTCAACTGATCTGCCCTAGGAAATCCAAATTCGCAATGTTCCTCCACCATCACGAAAGCGCTTTCACATGTATTTTTAAAAATCTCCATGCCCCATTACTCACCCTTTGAGAAAATTGGATTCCAAAGCTTTTCTTCTTCATGTAAAAATGACAATGAGGATGTTTTCTTATTAGTCTCCAGTTGCTTCCCATAAATAAAAAAAAAAAAAAAAAATCCACAGGAAGTGAGAGCGGAGCGGAATTAAAGGAAAGACAAATGGATCCCACCGATCCGAAATTAATGTTGAGGCCGCAGGCTTGAGAGAGAGAGAATGGGAAAGTGGCGCAGTACGCGGTTTGTTAGTTTGAATGAGAAGGTGGGACCAAGCCATGTGGCCACACCGACACATGATGGGTGCCAGCTCATTCACACTCTGCTTCTGCTATCACCCTCCCCCTAATCCCTATATATCAATTCCATTTTCCTTTCGTTCTTTTTCTCATATTTATAACGTTCATTCACTCTTATCTCTCTCCGATACTGCTCTGTAACCAACCTACAAGATGGCTAAGTTGTTGATGTCCATTGCTCTCTGTCTCCTCCTCGTGTACGTTAGCGAGGCCCGCCCTATGCGGAAACCCTTCGTCCTCCATGGCCGCGTCTACTGCGACACTTGCCGCGCTGGATTCGAGACCTCCGCAACCACTTACATCGCCGGTAATGCCTTCTTGCTTTTAGCTTTTATATAATCGTTCAGAAACATGGTGTCTCAAAGTATTTGTTATTGTGTATGGATCTAGACCATTTGATTGGTGGATCATCCTTGGAGGGTTTTTTCCCCCAATTTGGTGGCCAGATCTGATGATTGTGGCGATGGTTTTCACCAGTTTTTGTTGACTATATCCGATAAACGGCCTAGATCTACGAGTTTTTGCGTACAATGTGAATGTTCTTAACCTTCTGCATTGGACAACAAAGATTCCTTATTTTTCTTCTGCGCTACTACATCTATTTTATTATTATTAGCATAACTATCCTTATCGTTAATTGTTATTTCTTCTGCTTTTGCTTGTACTGCAGCCGTTTTATTATTATCATCAGTCATAGGCTTTGTTGTTGTTATGCTAATGATAAATTGATAACGCAAAAAGACAAACACAGTGGGTAAAATCCCGGTAGGGTTCTGGTGCAATCACTCTGGCTCTACTGCCAGCATGTTGAGGTTTAGGGTTCATGGTCTACTCCATAGGGAGGTGTGAAAAATCATGTGATGTAGCATGTGATGGCTATTATTAGCCTCATCCTGTGAATTGTCAAGGTTCACGCGGATCATGGTTTACTTCATATGGTGTGGTTGCTTCCTCATTAAAGAATTCTTTTGGATTTTGATTTTGGAGTCTACAACAGAAGCAATCACAACCCAACACAGAAATACTCCTTTTATACTGCCTTTGCAGATGATTGCTTAAGAGCATCAAGAATGACTTGCAAGTTGTATCCATGTATCAGTTTATTATATTTTGTGGGATTGGGCATAAACAATTTGTTGTAAATTGGTAATTTTTGTTTTTTCCAATCTTATCAAATCCAAAATTGTTTTTATCTCTTCAAATGATTCAGTGTTATTCCCCGTTCTAAAAGATATTATTTCAGATATTTTAATGTCAAATTATGTGCTTGGGCAGGTGCAAGAGTTAGAATTGAGTGCAAAGACAGGAACAGCTTACAGCTTGTTTACAGCGTTGAGGGGGTGACTGACTCAACTGGAACATACAAGATCTCAATTGCGGATGATCATGGGGACCAAATGTGTGATGCTGTTCTAGTGAAGAGCCCACAGCCTGACTGTGCAAAAGTAGATCCAGGACGTGATCGCTCCCGTCTTAGCCTCACCCGCAGCAATGGTCTTGTTTCTGATACTCGTTTTGCAAATGCCATGGGATTCATGAAGGATGAGCCTGCTTCTGGCTGCACCCAACTGCTCAAGCAATACCAGGAATCTGATGACTAAAATACCTTATTGTCAAATTCTTTTGTCTACTTCTCAAGTATTACTTATATTTTGATTAATGATGCTTTCAGCTTCTATATTTCCGTCTTATTGGGCTGGATGATGGTTTTATGACACTCTGCTTTAGAAGTAATATATTCTGTTCATCATATGTAGTTGGCCATGGACCTGTGGCTTCCAAATTGTAGCTTATTATATTGATTGATTGCCATGTATGAAGTTTCTAGCTGGAGGTTTCTGAATATATTGTTGGAATTACAATCAGCTTTCACCCAAATCCTCTTCATGAGCCGCAGCCATTGAAAATCTCTCTAAAGCAAAAATCTTTCCAAAAAAAATAAAAAGGAATAAAAGATTTATTACAAATTGAAAATCATTTAATAAAAGAAAATTGCAAAATTTCCAATAATAAATAAATCTTAACATTTCACCCATGATGGAAACAGCATCACGTCAATTCAAAGTGCATAGGCATCTTGCTACACCTCCTTGATCATTTATAAGGGTGAATATCAAGAAGATTATAAAAGAACATATCAATCAACTTAATTAACAGAATAAACTCTAATTAAGATATTTGTTAAAACAAGCGACGGCGACAACTGTGGAAGTTTGTACAATCCAAACTCAATAACCGTGTCCGACATCTACATAATTGGGTGGATAATGGTTAGCCTACATGTCCAAACTAACCGTGCCAGCTGGCAAAATTTTGTAAATTATTCTATTTTTTAAAGAAAGAAAATGGTATATTGGGAGAAAGGGAAGAGGGATGAGTAATGGGTAGCGAAGGTGAACTGGGGACTTAACGGTCTATCCACCTACAATCCCAAAATTCTCCGACGGAAATGGAGGGAAAATCTGGTCTTTCGGAACGGAACACAAAAATTATAATACCACCCCCCTAGCAAAAATAAACAAGGAGAAAGGACAAAAATAATAACTGGCCAAAAAATTCATGAACCATTAGAAACTGAGAAAAGTTTCTCTGTTTAGCCACGCTTGAAAACCGGAGGGACGTCGGTCGGCGGTCATATTCCGGCGGAAACTGAACTATATTACTCAGAATTAATGATTGAATGTCGTCACTGACACGGCTTTCGGAATCTGATACCACCTCCGATATGACCAAAACCGCCACCCCTGACAATTCTGTCCCGAATGATAAGAAAAAGAAGGTATTATTATAATTATTATTACTATATCAATCTAATTTTTTCTTTTTTCTTTTTTCTCTTTTTCTTGAATTGCCGTCATTAATAATTCGAATGTACACCTTTTAATTATTGTTTTTGTCTTTGGGGTTATGTTTTGGACGTAGTCCATCCTTCCAAAGATCTTCACTTCCAAGAAGAATGGGGGACAAAACTTGGATGATGACATTTTCGAATCAGATGGAGTAGTTCTAGGTCTGTCTCTCTGACCCATGGATGCATTATATCGCCATCTTGGGTTTTGTTTTGATAATTTTGTTCTTATTTTCTGTCTGGTTGACAGATTTGGAAAGGAAAATTATTTCATCAAGGAGGAAACCTTTCAAGGAGACGTCCCATGTCATAAAAAAAAGTTTCTCTGGTGAGTTATGTTAATGCATTATTTCCATGGCCTGTATCATACATATGTATATAAAATTATATATTTTGGGTCAGCTCTTACTCAATTCAACGCCCTGGTGATGGGTGTACAGTCTAAGATCTTCCTTTTCATCTCCTCTGTTCTTGTATAATTTTGGTAGTTTACCTAACTGAAACTCTTCTTTGATTATTGGCCATAGACAAGAAAAAAAAGGGAGGAAAATAGATTTGGAGAAAGAAAATCTGCTTGTTTGATGTTGACCCTTAATGCATTACCCTTTATAATATGTAAATTTGAAAGTTTAGAAGATGGGGAAATAAAACCATGGTTTTGATTTCTTATCCAACGCACAGAAAGAAAGACTAGTCCAGGGATTGAAGGGCTAAACCTATCCAACTTCGATTCGTCCATGGCACCGCCCACTGAATTTCAAAATGTCCGGTATTAATTCCCATAGTTTTCCTCTTTTGTGAACATTTTCATTTTGTATCGCATTTGATTGGGCTTATGTTGTCTTACAGTGAAAATTTGATTGAGGTTGCAGGGTATTTGTGGCAACATGGAATGTAGGAGGAAAGACTCCCAACGCTGGCCTCAACCTTGAGGATTTTTTGCAGATGGAGGGTTCTGCAGACATATATGTCTTGGGGTATGGTATCCATTATTTCTCCTTCTTCAACCTTCTTCTCATGAAAACTTGTTATAAAGCTGCAACAAGATGTAATGTTTGTCTATCAAACATGTTGTACAAGGGATTAGGACCATATGATTCGGAGAAAACCTAGATAAGGTTACTCAGTTTGAAACAAAACCATCGTCTAATTGTGAAGTAATATGATCAATTCAGTTCTTGTCAAATAACATTCTTTCACCTTCAGGTTTCAGGAAATTGTTCCCCTGAGTGCAGGAAATGTCCTGGTGATTGAAGACAATGAACCTGCTGCAAAATGGCTTGCTCTTATATGCCAAGCACTTAATAGACCACAGTATGACCCTGATACGACCGATGGTTCAAGACTATCAAACTACTCAAAGGACTCAAAAACCCAGGGCGGTAGTCATCACTTCTTTCAGAAGCCTTCACTGAAGGTCCTTAGTAGGAACTTCAGGGCAGACACTCGGCTGCTCAAAACCTGCAATTGCCCTTTGGAGACAAGGGCCTCAGATAGGAGGAGGCCAAAAAAGCTCAGGGAACGTACAAATAAATTTGACTCTGCTTCTGGTGATGACTTTCTCTCAGATGCTGATATACCCTCTTATCCTAATTCACCTTGCTCCATGGGATACAGCCTTATCACAAGCAAGCAGATGGTGGGTATCTTCCTTTCAGTCTGGGCTCGGGATGAGTTAGTTCAACACATTGGCCATCTCAGAGTTTCATGCATAGGAAGAGGAATCATGGGCTGCCTTGGCAACAAAGTAAGTTCAACCTGTTCAGTCCCATTTGATAGCAATAGAAGTAGATCACAGGGGTAGTGACCTCTCTGTTTCATTAGTTTGAAGGGCTGAACCTTAATGATTTGTACTAATTTTAAATTAGCATGGCGGCCTACCGATCTTGAATTAATATGCATATTTCTATTAATGCGAAGGAGCTTTATATTGCAGGGGTGTATATCAGTAAGCATGTCATTGCATCAAACGACGTTTTGCTTCGTATGCAGTCACTTGGCTTCAGGGGAGAAGGAGGGAGATGAGCTGAAGAGGAATGCTGATGTAGCCGAGATCCTAAAGAATACACAATTCCCCAAGATATGCAAGAATATAATTCGTCCAATCCCGGAAAGGATACTAGATCATGAGTATGTCCTTGCTCACTTAATCATCAGTATAAAAATTTGCTTTCACTTCCGTTTCTTCTATCTCTCAAACATCTCTCCATATCTATTGCATTGTTTCTTCTCTCATGCTCTTAAAATTGCAGTCGTGTAATTTGGCTTGGAGATTTAAATTATCGGGTGGCTCTGAGCTATGAGGAAACAATAGTTCTGTTGGAGGATAATGACTGGGACTCCCTTCTAGTGAAGGATCAGGTTTGTTGCTTCAACTGAAATTATTTGACAAAGTGAGAGTTCCAGAGAGGAAAAAAAAGGGAAAAACCAAAATTTCTGCTCGATGACAGTGAAAAACCTATTAAAACATTGAATTGTCGCAAGTCATTGTAGAGGCCATGAGTGGCAAACCTTTCTTGAAGTTGCTTCCAGGAACTTTCAATACAAAAATGTAGAATGATATATCATGCTTGTTTAAACATTCTAGTTGGAGACCCGGAACCCCTCTTTATTTATGTAACAATGGTTAGTGAATGTCATCTTCCGCAGATAATGGCTAAATAATCCCATAAACTTCAACTCTGGGAACTGTTCATGAGCTGAATAAGTATATTCAATACTTCTATAGTTCATTTTGTACATGACTTGAGTAGCTTGTCTTCAATTGTTGTGTACAGTTGATTGTTGAGAGATTAGCAGGGAGAGTCTTTACTGGTTGGAATGAGGGTCGAATCTTCTTTGCCCCCACTTACAAGTACTCGCACAATTCGGACTCATATGCTGGAGAGACGGTCAAATCTAAGAAGAAACGACGAACCCCAGCATGGTACGAATTTGTCCCTTTCTCCCCCTATGTTCTGTCAGTGAATTACTAGAGTAGTAGTTTTTGACCAGCTTGAGCTTGAATTTCAGGTGTGACAGGATATTATGGCTTGGCGAAGGCATTGAACAATTATCTTATATTCGAGGAGAGTCGAGATTCTCTGATCACAGACCTGTGTGTGGTGTCTTTTCTGTAGAGGTGGAGATAAGGAGCAAAAGCACAAGATTCAGAAAGGGTTACTCATGTGCTGCTACTAGAATTGAATATCTTGACTGCATACCTCAAAGACACAGCTTCTATGAGTTCTGATTAAAATCAACTTGTATATTTTTAGGGTCTGGTGGAAGAAGCTGCCCAATGTATTATTGCTTAGCCATCAATCTCTCATTTTAGAAGCAAAATAACATGAGATATATTAACTGGTCCAGGAAACTGCATTATATCTGATGATGTAATAAGGCTTTGTTACACAATACAGGCAAAGATACTACAAGTAGTTTGCAAACTCCTGCTTAAAAGGAAAAGAAAAGAAGGGACTACGGTAGGAACCCTTTAACTCTTTCGGAAAGTATAGCAGAAGAGGTAAGAAAATGAAGACTCTAGGATAACCGGTGATCTCTTTTTAGCTTTGCTCGTAACGCATATTCCAAAGAGAAAATAAATTTTCATCAGACAAGGCCTCTTCCGAAAGACTTGCATTAATTTGCATGTTTTCTCTCTGGATCTCAAATGCTGCATCCAGTCCTAAATCTTCAATTCTACCTTCTCCCCAGTAACATGTAGTACTATCCGCCGCCTTGCTGCCACTGACCTCTCCAATTTCATTTACTTGCATGTCATTGCCCTGATCGACCTCGTTTGGCTCCTTACTCCCCCATTCAACTTCATTAATATCCATGCTTTTAAGCTCCGTCATTTGTGAATCCATCAATTCATGATCATAGGGGGGGAGATTGCTGACAGTTGAGCCAGAGCCCTCATCATTTATTTCTTCCCTGTCCTTAATTTCCTCTATGCCATAAGTGCAGTGAGACTGGTGGTCGTTCCTCAAGTTCCTGTCCACGAATCCGAACTCAGTTTGGCTCCGCGGACACTCTGCGTTTTGGCAAGCGTATAATGTATTTACCGCGGCCTCTCTATCAAACGTACACTTCCTTTTTTCACTGCAGCGATGTAAGTCAGAGTCTTCGTTTGGAACGAAGATAGATTGTTCTTCCTTTTCTTCTTCTTTGGATGATGAGATTTTGAGACATTTCTCAGCAAGTTTGTTGAGATATTCTTCTTGGTTAACCACCTTAGACCAAGTTGTAGTCTCTTTGGCAGTCATCTTATCTTGCAGGCACTTGGACTGCCTCACTAACCTTCTCATACGATCAAGATTAGGGGACATGTGCTTAATGATTGCAGCCAAAACACTCACCTTCCAAGCCTTTTTAAGGTCATGAGGCTTTCTATAAGGAGGTGGACCCTGCTCTTGGGCGATGCCTTGATCACCCCACCAAAGCTCCTGACCTGTGGGCCACCAAGGGGGGGCTAAAGCCTTCTCTAGGGGATACCTTCTTTGTGGAGGAGCACAGTGTTGCATGAGTGCTGAAAGAAGAGAACCCAAAGTTGCGTCTTGCAAGTCCTGAAGGAGATGCATACAAGATTCTAAGTCCACACCCTCACTTTCTTCTGGTAGTGGCAAGAGCTCAGCAATGGCCAGCGGAGCATTCTGATCGAACCGGACTTTATCTTTCCACCACTCTCTTAAACTATCGGATGAGCCGGTGACAGGCTTCCCCTTCTCTGGGACAATCCCGTAGACGAAGCCTTGTCCCTTGCACACTTCTATAATCTTCACCATGTACTTAAGAATGGCATCCTGCGCTCTGCACATCTTCTTTCGGCGAGATTGCTCTTGTTTCTCAATTGTCTCCGACACTTCCTTGCCGTGTTTCTCCTTAAACTTTTGCATGCGCAACCGGTCTTTCCACATCCGCTTCTTGAGCTCTTCATAGCTGAGCTTTTCTTTTTCTTCTTCCTCCTCCTCTACTCCTTCCGCTTCTCCAATTTCTTCACGGATTTGCACCATGTTTGCTATGAAACCGACCAGTGTATGATAGCAAGTGTATAACAAAACACGGGCCAATAATGTCAGTACCATCCATACATTAATATGAAGATCAATGGCGGTAAAAGGTATAATAATAGTACCCGGGAAATTGTAGATAGGGAAGGAGGAACAATGGGACAAAATAGCGCTTCACGAGGTGAAAGAAAACTCTGGATGTACTAGGAAGAATCCAGTGTGAACTGTGAAATCGGCCCTAGAGGATTGCGGGGGTTGCTTGTGCGTGGTCAGCAGTTGCAGGGATGGGATTTGAGTGGGTGATGCAAGTATGCAACTGAGGCCATCAACACGAGGCAGCTATATCATCATTTGCTGCATGAAGTTGGACACATGGCACAGGGTGATCCTCGGCAACTCACTGCACCAATAATATAATAAGAGCTATAATCCAAGAGGTCTCGCCTCATCTCCCAACTCAAAACTATTTGGAATTTAAGTCTTACATGTCCAACCTTTTCTTAAATGGAGCTCCAGGAAACAAGCCTGAGATTCAGGCCCCCATTGCAAAAGTATTTCTTGGGTGGGTGAATTGAAGCAGCAGGCCGGTCGGCATATTCATTAATATACTCCATCGGCTTACATCCTCCACATCTAGAACGATCATCTGGTGACACCCTTTCAAAATATCTTCGTCAAAACAGGACACAACATCTTCCCAGCCGTTTGTTTATTGGCATCATCATCGCAGTCCTTTATGTCTATCATTGCATTTTCCCGCAAGGTCAATGAGTCCACATCTAGTGTTAGGTCCTCCTAAAACCGTGTCATTGCCATACGAAATTAAAAGAAATTGCTAGGCATTTAATACCTAAGAAAAGCCTTGGACTATGTACGATTTAAACATCAAATAGATTGATAATTCAGTATTTCAAAGATATTTTTTCTCCAAAGTAAAATCTCAAACTTAGTTGCCTAATTACTACCTTCATTTCAAGATGATTTAAGTGTATTTGATAATAATTTTAAGAAATATTTTTAATATTTATAATACTTAAAAGATAAAAATTTTAAATTATTAAAAAAATTAAAAAAATTTTATAAAATCATTATCAAACTTACTTTTCATCATAAACATTACCTTTAAGGATATTTTTTCCTCGGTGCATACTCCTTTTCCTGTCTTTAAGGGATGATTAAATTATTTTCATTTAATATTTGGTTCTAATTTCCACTATTTTATTACTAATGTATTTTTTTTTGTGATGTCTTTCTTTGTTTTTATAAGTTCATATCACATTTTGTTAGATGTCATGGTTCCATACTATTGGAAGCCAGTTTTCCACCCCAAAATTGTCACATTCTCCAGTCTATGGTTGCCACGTAAGTTACAGATAATCCAACATGGGGTGCCCCATGTTTTAGCCATTTTCATGCCAAAACAAGCCAGGCAAAACCTGGGTGCCAGCTTTTCCTTACTTGCAACCAGTTGTCTCCCTTGCTCCAAGCTTCAATTCTCTCCCCTAAGTTGTGGAATTGGTGTGGAAGGGGCTCTATCAAAGGGGGAAAAGCTAGCTGAATATATAGCGTAGAAAGAGAGTGAAGTAGCGTGTAGAAGCAGAAGAGAAACTAAGGAATAAGGAAGAAAAACAGTACTCTTCCTCTAGCATAGTCGTAATTTTACATTTTTATTTATGCTTTTATTTTCAATTTTTAATTTTAAGTTTTAATTTTCTTTTATTGCTACTATGAGTATTTGATTTTGTGGTTTAAGGTGAGGGTAAGCTTAGGTTTTTCCTAAGTCCGAGTTTGGGTAAGTTAAGGATTAATACCTTCATTGTTGTCATCAAAGTAGAGTGTAGTTAAAGTCTTATATTTCTATTTATGTTTTTAGTTTAATTTTGATCAATTTTAATCTTTTTATCTTGGTGATATGAGTATTTGATTTTTTGGTGTAAGGTGAGACTAAGCTTAGGTTATTTCATCCAATTCACAAAAAAAATGATTTTGTGCAAGTTGGGTATGTAAGGACTAACACTTTCATTGTTGTCACAACACACCTCTACTACTTGAAAATATCTTAAGCAAGACTTGATTAATCTCAGTGTCATACAATTAATTGAGAGAGTGGAAAGTTTTCTAGTGACATGATCATAAAGGTGAGTCACAAATTTTGCATTCATATAGTTTGATTCAAATTAGTTTTAGTATCATGAGGGGGAAATGGTTAGAGAGACTGGAAACTCCATATCATGGCGCATATTTGAGATATAGGTCAAAAATGAAAAACCCTTAAGCTAACTTGAAACATTATCCATTTTCTATATATTTTGTTGATTTATCAATTTTTAACTCCATTACCTTTAAATCTCAATACAAAAAAAATTAGAAAAACAAATCCTTATTCAGATGTTTATTGATTATAAAAGGCAAGAAAACTAAAGGGGAGGACACAAAAATCATCGACACAAAACAATTAGTTTATCATTGTCAATCATAATCGTCTTCTATCATTTTGGTAAGAGTAGGATTAAAGTAGGTTAATCACAATTGCATCAATAAAGAGTATCCCAATGCATTTTTGAGTAAAATAACAATATTTTATCCCTAAATCAACACTTAACAAGGAGTCAAATTAATATTGACCTCTTCTAGTATGGACCATGTAACATCAAGTTAGGAGACTACTGTTGTAGTAGCATCTGGTGCATGCATCAATAGATAATGGCCAATGAACTAAATCAACACTCAACAAGGAGTCGAATCGATACTTGACCAATTGGTTTAACATCATTGCACAAGAAATTATAAAGAAGACCTCTTCTAGCATGAACCATGTAACATCAAGTTTGGAGACTACTTTTGTAGTAGCATCCGGTGCATGCACCAATAGATAGTGGCCAATGAACCAACATCAACTTCAAATCCATCTAATCCATCTATTATTTGGGAACCTAAAACTAGTATACCCATCTAAAATATCAATAAATTTGATAATTATATTTTCACCCTTAAATTTGAACAAATCCTAAATCATAATTGTCCCAATTTTAATTTGAACTAAAATTTGTGCAAAAAAAAAAATGGAAAAAAAAGGAATAGTTGTGAGACGTGGATGTGTCCAATGTTTAAGATGTTTAGTGCATAACAGTCTCTGCCTAATTGAAATATTCATTTGCTTTAGTCTAAATCAGTTCACCACTGCCTCCACTTACATGGTTGACATAACCGGGAGTCGTCACTCTTTTTGTTTGCTATGTGATATTGGAGAAAGAGAGATGCCTTGAAACCCAGAAGTGTCTGTTGGGAATGTTATGAAAATGCTGTCGGAGAAAGTGATGTTTTAAGAGGACGATGGAGTACGGTTGAAATTGGAGCTCAGGATATATTCCCTCATTTTGTTCTTTGACATGGAATTTAATTGTTATTCCCTCACCTGCACTGCCTTCTTTGGTAAAGTAAATATTCCTCAGACTGTCATCGACATTGATATTTAGATTGTGGTAGACAAGCCCACCTCCACCTTATAAAATGGCCTTACTTTGCCTCTGATTACTCAAGTTCCCAGAAGAATGGAGAGTCGTTCCACTCAAGCCTCTAAGAAATATCAACTGGACTGCCAATACCTCAATTCTTGTTTCTCAGGTACTCTTCCCTGTGTACCCTTTTGGTGTTGTTTGGCAGGAGCTAAAAAAAAATGGCTAGTTTACCATCATAGTTGATTGTCTTCAATGTGATGAGACATATTTTTCCATGTCCTTGATGGGCTGTTTATTAAGGTAAGAATTCTACTTACATGCAGGCAATGATGCAAATAATATCATTAACAAACAAAAGCTTGTGGAGCTTCTCACAACCCGAAGCCAGCAGGAACTCAAGCTTATCCGCCAAACATACATTACTCTCTACAACCAAGATCTTCTCCATGTTCTATCTGGCATTCGAAAGACTGATACCTTTGCTGTAAGCATGATGTTCACTACAAATTCAAGCAACATTCTTCCCTTATACTTTGTTTGCTACTTCATAAAATAATGATGTGCATATGCTTTTAAACTGTCCACAGAATTTAGTGCATCTTCGCCTTAGTGAACCACAGGATCGCGATGCAGACATAGTGAGAGACGCACTTTTTGGGGGGAGAGTGAACCTTAATGCTGTTATTGAAGTAGTGTGTACTCGTTCTTCTTCAGAGCTCCATTCTGTCAAGCAGGCCTATCGATTTCGCTATAATTCCGATGTTGAACAGGATATTACCCTCAAAACTGAAGGTGGTTTTAAAGAGGTATGCATATTATAAGTAAAATTTTGATGATAGGTAGTTTGAAAGCAGGGCAAGGACTTGATAGTCCCATGGAAGTGGAATCATTCAATTGTGTCTGGCATCATATTTCATACTGTTTCCTTCCTGTTTTTTTTTCCCCTAAGAAATTTGAAAAGGTGGGCACAAAATTTCAACTGTTTCTTTGTTAGTGTATCATTGAAGGCGCAATCGAACCATTTCAATCCAAGCTTGGGGGCATCCAAATATGGGCACAAATGTCACTTATCTGCCCTTGTGGTTGTATTTTCAGATTCTTCTTGCAGTCCTGAAATCGAGTCGCAAGTATGGCAGCAAAGTAGACAGGAGCATGGCCATGTGTGATGCCAAGACACTGTACGAAGCAATGGAGAGTGGAATATTTGTTGATTGGAAAGCAGTCATTTCTCTTATGAGTGAAAGAAACACTGGACAACTCAAAGCCATTCTGATCTCCTACAAGGAACTCTACGGTCAGGAATTCTCCAAGTTCCTCAAGTGCAACAAATGTGGAAAATTTGGAAAGGAACTCCGCGTCGTAGTCCGAGGCATGCAATATCCTGAAAGGTTCTTAGCCAAGCAGCTGAACAGAGCACGGCAAAATAGCAATGCACGGGAAGTTGTAGCCAGAATAATAATTTCCCGTTTGGAAGTAGACATGAAAAATATTAGCAATGTTTTTGCTGCCAAAACAGGATGGTCTTTAGGAAACCTTGTGAGAAGGGAATTCAACACTTCCGGCAGTGGCAACAGTCATGCTAGCAAAGCCAATGCCCTGCTTGCTGAATTTTTGTTGGGACTTCTTAAACGTTGTTAGGGAGATTCCATGTTAGACGGTAGGGATTATTGTTAAGGTCTGTTGTATGAACATACTAGGGCTAAACTTGGGCATGTTCCAATAATGTATAGCTGCCTATATTGACTGGATGTCTACTATATTTGGAAGGAAATGCCATCAGTGTACGTTATTTATATTTAAATAAGAGAGACCTTCAACTTAGTGTTAAGTATTAACTACATGTGGGTACCAGCCTCCAACCAAGAGGCATTTTTCTTGTGGCTGCCTTGGTGTAAGACTGTAAGTTCTCATTCACCCAACAGAAGAGAGGAAGAGAGAGTAGAAAGATGTTGCAGAAGTAACTTGTTGATTTTATCCACTTGTCAGGATGCCACGTGGGGCAACCAAGGTAGCAAGCAAGGTTTCATGGTCTTCTAGAAACAACCCCGACCCTATTCCCACTCAAGCAAACTCGAAAAATTTAAATTAAAACCAGTGAGTTTGCTCCAAAGTTTACCCCATTTTTCACATGGTGTAATGAGACACAGCCAGAAATGAAGGTACCCGAGCCATCAAAATGGAATGTACAAGCAGCTTGAGATTGTTCATCTCAGTTGGTTTTTGGGTTTTGTGAGCGGGCCGAAGCACCCACAGTGCATTGGTCCAATTAGGGGATTAGCATTAGACGGTTAGTCTGTTGCAATCTAACTCGATCTTATCCTAAATAAAAAGGGAGTTGTAAAGATGTTCAAGATGAAAAATCTCTCTCACACCGAAGGCGCTAAATATTTGATTCACATTGATAAAAAAGAAGTACCTCCAAACTAAACCGCCTTTGAGCAACTCAAGGAAAACCCCACACTTGAAAAGGTTTGCATAAAACATAAAAAGGCTGTTACAAGCATGAGAATAATGAGAAGTCACATGTCATTTAGCTTTTAAAATGCGTTCACAAGATATAGCATTGAATGTTATAAAAAGTTTGATTGACTTTCCATGAGTACCAATTGAGTTTCAAATAAGATGATCAAAATTTGATCCAATGATATCCTATAATAATTGCAAGTGTTACCTTACTGCACAAGGATAAATACGTGTCTTGCCTCTTTCTGCAGAGGCTCGAATGATGTTCTTATTGGAATTACTGAGAATTATGTCTATCATTTTCAAAGTTAGAAGCAAAAATTGCGATGCAGAGATGAACTCTAATCTCAATGAAAACTTTGCAGTTGAGCAGTTATCTCTGATGTTTTCCATCCTGATATTTTCCTTTACATAAACAAAAACAAAAACGACCAAAAATCTTGTAGGGGAACATTCACTTTTCTCTTTGTGTCAACATTTGGTGGGTGATAATGGGCTCATCATGTGTTCTTGAAAGGGCTTGTACTTGGGAACCTCTTAGTGTTAGGAGCATAAAAGCACTAGGCAACTAGATCGATGGCTCCCTCCACAAAATTTTCTCGCCAACTGAGCAAGTTTAAGCCCAACCTACCTCCCACACTCTCCCGTGGCAATATTTCTTCCAAAAAAAAAAAAGAAAAAAAAAAGGAGGTATGGGAATTAATAATATTCAAACATTTCCTCAATCTTCAACTTTCTTAGGTCACACCATGATTAACACTCGAAAATTAAAAAAAAAAAATTAGTCTATAGCTGGGTATATGAAGAAACCCATATACATCAACATACTTTAGTGATAGCAACATTGCCACGAGCACGGACCGGGGCATGGAATATCCTTCTTTTTGCATTTGTGATCATTAAGTTACAACGTTATTGTAGTACTATTTTTCTGTCTGCATCTACCAATTCTAATAATTACCTTTCCTATAATTTGAGTGGCCGATTCTCACCCAAGGCAGAAAACTGATGTTTGCAATCATCAACTAAAAGAAAGAAGCGTTACTAAAGGAGTTGATGATCACAAAATGCAACCACTCGTGCATCAATAGGGAAATAAAGAGAGAAGCCCATGGCCATAAATATCATTCCCATCCGTCAAAACAAGAGTGCAACTTTTAACCCATAAAAACATAACTAGTATACATAGAGGAAAGAAAAGGAGACCCCAAAAAGGGATTTGCTCAAAAAAATATATTGGTAAATGAGAATGCATTAGTTATCAAAGTAATCAAGGTTGGGCCCTTTAGGCTGCCTAAAGATGGGCTCCATGAGAAAAATTTATCTAGTTCCTTTAGGTTACATGGACAAAAGTTAAAGTTGAAAGGAAAATCACGATCAATGGGCTCATTTTTCTTTCTTTTATGTTTACTTTTTTTTTTCTTTTTTGTTTTTTCTCTTTTCCTTTTGATTATGGAATGGCCTAGCAAAAGCACCAGGGGTGGGAGAAACGCTTCAATTACCACCGGACTAAGCAGCAGTGCGCTTACTTTTGATTCTTAAGGGCTAAGATTTCTACTAGTGCTTTTGATTCTTATGGGCAAAGAGTTATATTTTAATATTTCATGCAGAAGCCATTTGTCTTGTTGTCATAAAAGACACCTTACATGACACAGCAGAGCAGCAGCATGTGAATCCCAGAAACGAGATTATGAAATTCAATTTCTATCTTGGGTAAGATGTGGGCATCCATATAAAATACCAATAATTTTAGGGTTCCCTTCAAATGCTTGATCTCTTTCCTTTTGCAGTATGACTCCACCTTGCTGATAGTCTTCTTCTGTATACACTTTATGTAAAGCAAATCTAACATTGGTTCTGTCAACAACAATACTATAAGAACCCCATATTATTTTATGACCTTCTCTACAAATTAAGCCCACATTTCATCAATTCAACATTAATATAGGCAAGTAACCAAACGGGTAACAGACTAACAGCACTTAAATGGTCCACTTCTCTACAACTTTTTCCCATATTCCCAACCCCCCCACCCACACCCCCCTCCCCCCTTTTTTTGGGGGGGGTGGGGGCATCTGGCTAAAGAAATGTTTTGACTTCAGAAATCAAACCCCTCCATTTCTTACAACATTCCACCTCAACCTCTGTACAAAGAACATTGGGCTCCATTGTTTATTGCTCCACACAGCATCAAAAGTTATGTACTCTTTTCCATGTACACTTATATATACTGGAATATTCAGTCAGGGGGGGTTGGTTTTGAGTTCGGTCTGACACCAAGTGGGCTCAATTTGAATAGGGTGGAGCCCTACAGGTGATATCCCACCATCACCACTACCAAATTGTTTGTCACTCTCCCCTGCCCAGCAAAAAAAGTGGTCTAGGAAAATTTGCCGGATTTTAAGGAGCCGTTAGAGCCTCCCTCGGGAAACCTAGGGGAAATTCATCACGGACACTTTTTTCAATAAAAGCGCTAGAGTCTATGCTGTGTTCTGAACGGGAAAATGAAGAAGTAAATGGAAATAATATGACAGAATGGATTTCCGTCTTCTGGGTGAAATAAATTTTGAAAGGATGTGGGTGTTTAAGGGTGAATTTGGTTCAGAATGATAAAATTAATTGGATTTGTTTGCTTTTCCTTTTATATTCGTGCCCATTAAACTTTCTTTCCTGAACTTCAATAAGGTGTTAGCCCTCCCACCTATTATCACTCTGTAAACAGGGAGGAGAGAAATGATAAATTTGGAGAGAGAAAGACGGTTTTTTTTTTTTTCTTTTGGTTGAATAAACTGAATGAATGTGAATCTCATCAGAACAATTGAATTGAGGATTAATAGCATAACCCTTTTGCCATTTACAGAAGAAAGTGAAGTTGTGAAGTTTGAGAGATTTAGAGGGGAAAATGGAAGTTTTTTTTTTTTTTTTCTTTCTTTTTGAACATTTCTTTCCTTTATTTTCGTTGGTTGAATAGACTGGAATGAATGTAACTCTCTCACACACAACGAGGCCCGTTACTGACAACTGTAGTAGATTCCTCGCTTTCTCTCTCCTTCTCGCTTCTTTTTACATTTCTTTTCTTCTTCTGTTTTTCATCATTTCAGTTTGCCTTCACCATCTCTGCAAAATCTTGGCTGCAGAGCTCTAAAAGCAGACTGATTTGCACTGACCCAAAATCCATTGATTACTTTGATCCGCATTCAGGTTTCCGTTAATGGGTTAGGTTTTATGACTCCTCAACTACTCCTCTTCTACTCCGCCATAACCCATTTCGCCAAAACACCCTCCTGCTTCCTCTGTTTCTTGTGCAGGGACAGGTGTGTGAACACGAGAGAGTCCCCTATAGAAAGTCTGAGGATTTCGCGTCGTTTTCACCTGGGTCTAGTCCCATTCATCGATACCAAGGGTTTCGAAGTGGGTTTTGCTTTTCTTGGAGAACAGAACTTCGTTTGAGGGTCACCAAGGTTGCTCTGTTTCTCTCTTTGCTGGTTTAGGGTTCGAAGAAGGAGGATTTCTTCTCTTTCTTCACTCCACTTTCTTTCTTCTGGTGGATTTCTCGAGGTGTGTTCGAAGTGGTTATCGAGAGGTGTTTGGTGACTCGGAAAATGGGGTTATTTTCATGAACTGGGGGTGGCTAGCTTTTTGCTGAAATATGGGTTGTGCAAGCTCCAAAACTGAGAAAAACGAAGCTCTTCGTCTTTGCAAGGAACGGAGGAGATTCGTTAAGCAAGCTATTGATTCAAGGTACGGTCTAGCAGCTGCTCATGTTTCTTACACTGAATCTCTTCGAAATATCGGCATTGCTCTGCGGCGATTTGCCGAAGCCGAGGCATTGATAGAGTCATCTCTATCAATGTCGGCCACCGAACTTGACAAAACCCCATCACAGTCCTCTTACCCGTCTCCATCTCCTTCGCACAATGCTGAAGTTTCAGATTCCCCAATGCACAATGAAAGCCCCCTTTCACCTCCTGTCTCCAGATTGAGTTATATGAGATCAGGAGCTACTGCTACTGTGACTGTTAGTGTGAATCCACCTAAAAATGGTTATGTGGATGATGAATCTCCATCATTTTCAATGCCACCACCCCCACCACCTCCTCCAGAAGGTGCTTCTTGGGACTACTTTGATCCCGCTGATGATAGTGAGGACTTCAGATTTGTGGGACTTGATGGGATCAATATGAATTTTGATCATTTGAGAGCCTGGAAAAGGGTCCAGGGCAAAGAAGTGGGTTTAGATGGAACTGATGAACTACATGAAATATCAACAAGGCCAGGATGGGAGCATAAGACTCCTGAAGGGTCAGATTGTAACGACCAAATGGAAGAGAGCAATGCCCATTCAATTAACTCTGGAGGAACTCATGGTATTAGAAAAACAATTGACTACGAAGTGAAACATCAGGGAGCAAATGCAGAAACTATGTCAAGAAAACATACTCTTGACCAATCTGGTTCAAAGAGGGAAAGGGCCTTGGTAGAGAAAGATGTGTCAGCAGAAAGAGAGGACCCTTCAGAGTTCATAACTCATAGGGCTAAAGATTTTCTTTCAAGCATAAAGGATATTGAGCATCGTTTCTTCAGAGCCTCTGAATCTGGCAAGGAGGTCTCCAGGATGCTGGAGACAAACAAAATCGGGGTCGGGTATTGTGATGCCAAAGGTGATTATTCTTGTTCATGAGAAAACTTATTTTGTACAATTTAAATTGCTGAATTGGATTTTGATTCTTATTTTTTCTCTGGTCCTCTGGGATGAATACTTATAATACTCTATTAGTTTTCATTCCTAATTATTCTTGTATAAGTTATATGCACTGTCCCAAATCATTCTTGTAGGGCGGTCATCTGCCTCACGTCTTTTTGGGGCTTTCCAACTAGTTTGTTGCCAGGAAAAAACTGCACTTGTTTCTCATGGTAAGTTTGACTTGTATATGAGTGTGAAATATGGTAGCCAATCAATAAATATACAGGTACCTAGTTCGTAGACCTGTTTATTGAAACTCAGAGATGGAAAATTTACATCCTAAAACAGTTGCAGAGAAATTTTGTCACCTATGTAAGTACAATCATTTAAATTTTTGGACAATCTCTTGCGTCACGCAGGAATCTTTTGCTATCAACCTCCTCAAGAACAAGGTGAAAAAGACAAAGAACTTTTATTTGTGGAGCAGAGGAATAACATCCTTGTTCAACTGTGCTCGTTAAAATTACATGTGAATAAACATCTTGATTGGGTTTTGGGGTCAATTGCATTTGCATTACTTGTCACTACCATAACATGCGGGCCAACTGAATTTAAAAAATCCCTTTCAATTCACAAGCAGCTTTTACCGCATGGCATATGGGACTTTTTTTTTTTTTTTCCATATTTTGTTTTTTTTTTTTCCTTTTCTATCTGGGTTGGTAGGTTACTGAGGTGTGTAGGTTAGGGGGATTGCTTGTAATAATCTAACTTTTTCAGTATCTGTACAGAACCTCTACAACATGGGACTAAGATTATTACATGGAATCGGTCAACATCTTCCAAGTCATCTTCATCAAAGAATCCTCTTACAACTGCTGCAACCAAAGAAGATAATGATGATAGTGGAAGTGATTTTGTTGAAGAGTTCTGCATGATTGCTGGAAGCCATTCCTCTACTTTGGAAAGACTCTACGCATGGGAGAGAAAACTCTATGATGAAGTGAAGGTACTTGTTTGAAGCCACTTTATTAACACAACAAGCATTTTCTCAGTTTCTTGATTATCTTGGGTTTCATGTTGTATGTAGTGTAGATGAACTTTCTTTCACAATTGACTGATTATTACTATTTCATGATCTGGAACACAAATGTTTGTATTTTAGATCACAATTTGGGACATTGTTACCCATAAAAAGAAGCTTTTTATTTCCAATTGACTATCTAGGGGTTTCTTGTTGCATAATTGTGAAAGGGTTTTAGTTTACCACATGGGTTCATGATCCAGAGCATCAATGTTTTGGTATCTGAAATTCTTCCCAGAAACTTTTTAGTGTGGCGAAGAATTGTTCTTCCTTGGCTAACATTGTTGGTCTTTTGACACAGAATAGAAAAAGGAGCATGAATTATTCAAGAAAATCCAGTGGATGGATAGAACCCAAACTGAATTTAACCCATCTGTTTACAGAAGTCAATATCTGGGTCTAAATTCAGTGTCTAACCAGTTTTGAGTTTTGTTGGAGCCCATGATATTCATTGTGGGTCTAAATTCTATAGCTTAAGATTTTAGGGTAATTGGTTATCTAACAAGTTTTACACTACTCTAGGGCAAGTAACATTAGTTGAAAAAACAAGCATTTTCTGGTGATTTTTGGAAACGCCATTTGGTTGATTTTCTCTTGAATGGACAGCAAGAGCTATGCGGATCTAGCCCTAGCCACTTTAGACCATCCCATTAGCCCATAATCAAATGAGCTTTTTCAATGTAGGTTCACCCATAAGCCGTATAGTCGTTTTAGAGGTCTTGAAATTCATTCTAGCTTCATCATTACCCACTTTGTTGATCCAAATTTAGGGGTGAGAAGCCTACTAAAAAATCTTGTTCTGGTAATTAGCCATCTAATTGATCTTGTATGTTAATTAACCATCTTAGAGAACTGATGAATTCTCTCTAGCCATTTACAGAATAATCCTTATATAATTTAATCCTGCTATTCCAACAACTAATCCATTATTGTTCATTTCAAAGGAGTTCTGATAAGTAATTTGAAGACCAAACCCCATGGTCTAAAAGCAAAATTTTTCCCTCCTATACATCAACCTTTCAGTGAAGGGATTTATGGTGATTAATGTAAAAACTCTACAGAAACCCAGTATTGTTCCTCTTCCGACAGACACATTAGATGCTGATATTATTAGTCACTAATGGTGCTCCATTTGGGGATGAGATTGTTTCAAGTGCCAATAGATTCATATTATTTTCACCTCAACTTGGGTGCCAAATTGTGCACATAAGGTGAAATAGCTCTCTTTCAATTTGTACATTGACATTCCTAAAGATTGATCAGGCCTATTTGTCCCTTTTGGTTTTCCTAATCTCTTCCTTTGCTGCTGATTGTGTATTCTATCTTGTCAATTGATTTGTGTCGCTGTTGTTATTGATATATAATCCCTTTTTAAAGTTGTCCCATGTATGTTGTTACATCTCTGTCATTTTCTGACCTGCCCTGCTAACTTTTTGGTTTTCTGTAGGCAAGTGAATCTATTAGGAAGGAGTATGATCGGAAGTGTGATAAGCTGAGGCATCAAGTAGCAAAAGATCTTAGCTCCCAAGTAATTGACAAAACCAGGGCAGTAGTTAAGGATCTACATTCACGACTAAGGGTGGCAATCCATGCTGTTGATTCCATATCAAAGCGGATTGAGAAAATGAGGGATGAAGAGTTGCAGCCACAACTTGCAGAACTGATTCAGGGGTAAGATTTTCTAGTTTTTATTTATCTTGAAAATGATATACCCTCAAGCCTTACTCTCATTCTTAGATAGTAACTTCAATTTTTTCCATGCCCTTTAAACCCATGTCAACTAAATTGATATGGTATGTATTAAGTCATTACATATTGACCATGGCCCCTGTGCAGATTGATCAGGATGTGGAAAGCCATGCTTGAGTGCCATCATGCACAATACATCACCATCTCATTGGCATACCATGCAAGAAGCTCAACAGGAACTCCACGAGGAGATTCCCACAGGCAAATTATGGCTCAGCTTCAGTCTGAGATTGAATGTTTTGGCTCAAGTTTTGCAGATTGGATCAACAGCCACACATCATATGTCGAAGCTCTGAATGGTTGGCTGCAAAACTGCATCTTGCTGCCACAAGAGCGTACCAAGAGCAGAAGGCCATTCTCTCCTCGTCGAGTTCTTGCCCCACCTATATTTGTTCTGTGTCGTGATTGGTCAGCTGGGGCCAAAGGTTTGCCAGCAGAAGAACTCAGTGATGCCATCAAACAATTTATATCTGATCTGCATCAAGTGCTGAGGCAAACAGAGGAACAACAGAAGAAAGAGAAGCCATTTGATTCAAATACCAATGGAGAATCGGAGGGCAAAGATAATGAGAAGAATGAGGACAAGTCTTTAAACGTGGGCTGCATACATACAAGTCTGGCCAAGGTGCTTGAGCGATTGATAAAATTTTCTGAGGCCTCACTGAAAATGTATGAAGATGTTCGACAAAAAAGCGAAGCAGCTCGAATTGCATATTCCACTGGCAGGCCTTCCAGATACTGAAGGCTATGTAATTAAAGTATAAGCATCTCTAAGCTTGCCATTGGAAATAGATATTTGTAAAAATCAAAGTTTGTTGCAAAAAACCTTTTTGAGTAGAAATAGAATAAATTTTGGGATTGGTGCTAAATTGGTTCTTGACTTAAAGCTAAAGGTGACTCCGAGGTCAGCCATTTATGACATCGTCTTTTTAATGAAAGACAGGATTTCCTTTTTCTTCTTTTTTGAAATTTTTTTTATTGGTTACACTAGACCGGATGAGCGGTTTACACAAGAATTCTTGTTACCACCAATTTCCAGCATCAGATGTAAAGAGGGAGCCTCTCAATCGGTTGGGATATGGGAGATTTGGATTCTTACCAAATCACCCTTATTGAGTAAAAAAATCACTGACTACCAGTGGAAAGATACTGCAGATGGGTGTAACAGGAAATGTTTGATAGAATATTTTCTTGTGGTGCATTTGCGCAGGTCATGGCACGAAAAAGAAAGAAAAAAACAAACAAACAAGAAATACGTATGTATGAACAAGGAAATGTGTAATCAATTGCAAGTTCCCAATCAAACAACAATCCCATACATGTTACAAACAATCATGAATGGGTGGCCCTTTTAAATTTGCTTTATTCTCCTTCTTGTTACTATCTCCCCTTGACCTCCAAATCCTAATTGCTAGCATTAACTGGGAAAACAAGAAAAATGAAAGACATCTTCTCACCATCTCCCTGATCCACTATTCAGGCATCTGCAGTTATCCAAACATATCTGGAGCTGCCTTTTTTCTTTTTCTTCTTTCTTTCCTTTAAAAAAAAAAAAAAAAGTCAGAAAAAAATAATCAGAACCCAACATGCTGGGTGTACTGAGAGTAGGCTTCTGATTGCATAGCAATGGGGGCACGAGTAACATGATCTGGAAGATTAAATGCATCTACAAGTTCCCCTGCAACATTCCTCACTTGGAAACTCAGGTATTCTGTGAGTTTGTGAATAGCCTGCACAAAAACAAAGTGCATTATCCTCTAGAACAGGGACAGCTCCTTTAATATGCAAATCATACAAGTTCCAATCATTCTTCAGATATACTTTTTAGTGTCAGGGATTACTCTGAAAGTCATAAATCAGATGTTTATTGCCATTCCTATTGTAGCTCATCTTCAAGCTCATGGTAAAATTAATAATGCAGATAGCTGGAGATATTTCCTTCACACTTCCTTGTCTAACATTTGGAATGATACAATTCTAATCTTGGAGTTGGATTATAAGTCTGGATGTTTGAAATACCTTTGCCTTGTTGGGGGCAACATAATCTACAATGCGGTAGGTTCCTATGTCATTCCAGATTCGATCCAACGCATAAAGATCACAGACAAGTTTCAAAGTTGCTCGAGTCTCCTCAGGACAACTGGTGCAAGAACAACACCACACCAAATTAAGCTTAGGAGAACATGGAAAGAAGTTTAGAGGCTAAGAAAAGGAAGTACCTCTGTACGGCTTCAATAAACTTTGCAAGGATGACAGATTCAATATGGGACTCTGCAAGAGTCAGAAGGTGATTCAAACATCTATTCCAAGCCCCAAAGCTCCCTAGAGTCTTAGAATGCTTGCGAAGTCGCACAGCAACACTTTGAAGCAATCTCGATGTTCGGTACTGTAGCAAGAAAAACCACAAACAAAAAATGCAGAGGCTTTATTGGTTGCTATGAAATCATGATTTAAAGATTGGAGAAAAGAAAATTATATTACTCACCCTGAAGGCATCTAGCTGAAATTTGGGATCTCGCAAATGCTCTTCACCTTCCCACCGAACAGTTACTGGATTTGGCTGAGACAGATACGTGTTCATGGACTCCCTCAAATAGTTCCATGTGACTGCAAGTGTCCCACCTTGGAACTTCTCCCTGTATTGCTTCAGGAGGTCAGCTGCTACCTGCATCACAAGTGAAAAGTTGATGGCTAGCTTCCATCTAAAAAAGACACCAAGATTATTTCTTGATGCAGACCAAGAATAAACAGCTTACAACCAGCTTGATATGGATACCCTAATGGCCTTTCCATGCATAATATAAATCTAATGAAATGGCTATGGTTATGGCTATTGGTAGATGGACAGCTAGACTTATCTATCCAGGATTATTTTAGCAAAATCTCATTTTGTAGATGCACAGAATCTTTAATACCTCTGAAAGAAGAAAGAATTAAGTTGTTCAGGTAACCCACCCACCCCACCCACCTCTATTGGAATGGATTTGTTCAAAGGTAAACAGGGCAGATTAGAAGGCACACAGCCATCTTCCAACCTGTTCTTGTATTGATAGCCCCAGGTTAATTGTCAACTATTCACATTATACATCACCTATTTGTAAGGAATTTGTGAGGTTGCAAACTATCCCAACTCCTCTGAGTACTTCACACTGGACTTGGCTTTTGAGAAGCAGTCAAGAAGAGTGTTCCAATAGGCTTGAGGTAGGGTTGGCACTCTACTCACAAGCCCATCTCATGTCATTCCTACTCACCCCAGCCCTTTCCTATTCCCACTTATATTCCCATGCATTTAAGTGCCCAATGTTTTATTTAATCAAGAGAAGGCTGTCTCAGTAGAATGGGATTAAGTGGGAACCTGTTGCAAAAGCACAGTGTTGTCTCCTTCAAATGTTTGAAATATGTCATGATCATTTCTCAAGCTACCAAACCGATTGACAGCAGCATAACCATGGCCTCCACAGGCTTCCCTGCAGGTGCTTAATGACTTTGCTGTATATGAAGTCACGTAAGCCTTAAGGCCTGCCGAGAGGGAATGGACATCCCCCACCAATTGGTCATCATGAGACTTCTTCATCTCAGAATACATCTGCACCAAATGCAGACTGGCAAAATGAAATGCGTAAGTAGAAGCCAGCATAGGCATAAGCTTGTGCTGATGAGACTGGTAATCAAGAATACTGATTTCAGGCTGCTTGGGAGGACCAAATTGCTGGCGGAGTAAGGAATATCTAATGGCAATTGTGATAGAAATCTTGAGAACACTGACTGAAGAATATGCAAGGCCAACCCTTCCCCCTACAAGTTCCCCTAGTGTGGCAGCAAATCGTTTATTAATAGATGGAAGGCTGCTTGTGTATTTTCCATCCCGAGAAACATCTCCAAATCGATTCAGAAGATTATCCCGTGGAATTCTTACTGAACGGAACCTTAATGCTCCATTGTCAACTCCATTCAGACCAACCTTGTGACCACAGTCATGTATTTCAACTCCTGGAAGTGTTTGATGGGTCTTTAAATCCCTTATTGGAACAATGAAGGCATGGACACCCATATCAGAAACTCCCTTTATGTCATGAGTAGGCAATAACAGCCTGGCAAAAACTGTAGCAAACTTCCCATGAACTGCAGCATTGCCAATCCACCATTTAATGGCCCCATCATTAGGGGTGTTGATTATGAATTCATCTGTGATCGGATCAAATGTTGCAACTGTTTGAAGGCCTTGAACATTTGAACCTTTTAAGCAGAATCAATTTACAGTTTAGTTTAGATTTGAGAACAGAGTAAAGTTTTAGCACTAGAATTAAAAACCTGTGACACATTCAGGAGAGATTAAAAAGAATCAACATAATCTTTTTTAGAAAAAAGATTCTAAAACAAATTAAACAGATAAAACAAGAACGAAATAGCAAAAGCCCAAAGCAAATTATCCATTAGATTTATCAAATGTTCTTTTCATTTAGGATTTAACTCAAAAACACTTAAATTGCATTTGATCCATTTTTACTGGACCTTAGCAAAATATTCTCTGATATTTCAACACAATGGGAATAACTATGCTAAGAATCACCAATCAGGAGCAAATTCACGTTAAAACTCCAAGACAAAATCTGTCATTGACATCCAGAATTTATCATGTACACATGCTGTCGGAAAGCTTTCCATAGGCAACTTGATTTTTTCCTTATACACACTTCACATAAATGTAAATCTTGGACTAAGTTTGCAATTAAGTAAGCAACAAACTATGATGAGAGCCTTTTAAACAGCAACAAAATTGGTTTGAACCTTTCTAAAAGCCTTGAGGCAGTTTGCACTAAATCCTGCCTCTTGGCAGGAAGAGCTCTTATAAACAATGAAGAAAGATTTTAAAGACTCCACGCCAATAGATGATATGCTTCAACCACAAAATAATGAAACACTGAATCCTGAAAAATCAACAAACAAAAAGTCCTGGATACCAGCAGATGAACCTACCATGATGCAGTTCTGTCATAGCAAAACAACCTGGATACTCCAAATTGTCAATAACATCATAGTACTTATCCTTATGTTTTTTAGTTCCTAAGTTGAGCACAGAGCCTCCCCAAAGACTGCACATAAAAGCAAGAAAATTCAGTGTAGGATTAGACACATTTATTTGTAAAAATATCAAAGGTATGACATATCAATTTTCATAGAGAACAAATTTGCCTGTAACAATGCTTTGTGACAGGTGATTGCAGTCAGGCGGCCCCATATTTAGATCTTTCAAAAGCGAGTACCACATAGGGAATAAGAAGAATTTGATTCCTGAACAATGGATTTATTAGAGTCAAACCATATACTTAATGAATAAAAAGTCCGCATCACACCTCAATAAGCAGTTCCTGGGATCACAGTGTAATGATGACTCAAACATAATCTGCTTCTGTAAGCAAAATGAATAACAGTATTGAGGAAAACATCTTTTAAGATTTGACATAGTTAGAGAAGGGATGATGAGACTAGATTGTGCCAAACATCTCTACTGTATATGTAGTGTCCACCAAACAGGGGAGAATTAATGGATTCAGATTTTAGGATGGCATTACAACTTTTATAGAGTCGATGTATTCAGGAATACTAGGATTAGGAAAATAATATCCCAACATAAATTTAAAATCCAAGCAATGGTGATTTGGTTCAATGAGAGTTTGAATGCCAACAAAATGCTGGGAATATGAAGAAAGTATTTCTCCAGCCATAGCTATGAGATGGATATTGAAAACTCCGATATCATTGTGGTTCAAGCTATGAATCCATGAAAGTTAGGGACAACTGTTAAGACAATAAACCAAGACCTCAAGCAGCCATGTTAGTTACAAGTTTCTTGCAACGGTAGTGCACAGAAAGGATAGTCTTCTTGCTTGATTTGAATAGAAGTTTCAAATTGAAACAAATCATCATGAACCATGCAGAGGATCAATATTGCCTCATCGAAAAATGTGTTATGTATATTATCCAGTACAAGTTTGTTGGACCCAAAGCATAGGATAAGAAGAAGAGGACAGTAGAGTTCATCAATTTGATGGGGCAGGTTTGAGATGATCTTTCAAGGTTTATCAAATACCCTAACCAAATGCATAAATTCATTCATAACCGCAATGCCGGTAAATCAGATCAAAGACATACAAGAGAAGTAAAAATAATGTATGGTCGTAAATCTCACCACGATAATGCAAGTAAGTTGCAGAATTCTCAACCCATAAAAGAAAAGAATTAAATAAACCATAGGGCTAATTTCAAATTCCATACAGCTACCTTTCTTAAAGAAATAACTAAAAATGAAATCACAGTTCAAAGAATATAAGACCCTGTATAAGTAAAACAAGAGGATAACCATAGAAGAAACAGGGCCAAGCCATTCATCATTATAACCCCGTCAAATTAAGCTTAATATCCAATACATTAAGGCACAAGATCCTAAAAGTGTGTTTGGTAATGATTCAAGAAAGTGTTTCTTGCATCTTTAATACATGAAAGATAAAAAATTTCAAGTGTTAAAAAGACTCAAAATACTTTCTAAAATTACTACCAAAATACATAAAATAATCAATTACATTTATATCAAAAATGGGTTACTCTTCGGACAAAAATACGAGTGGAGATAAATTCACAGGATTATTTATTTCCTTTTAAACAATTAATTCTAAAAGAAAAAAGAATTCAATTCAAACCAAACAAACAAGAAAAAGGTGAGTAAAGAACAAACAAGAGCAGACCCATGGCAGAAATCAACCCGTTTCTTAATGGATTGTAACCAATTCCACAAATTTCAAGCCACAAGACCCCAAATCCCCAAGCCACAAATTGAAACCATATCCAAAAAGGACCAAAACCCAGAAGAGGAAAAAGGGATACAGAGCTACAATCACCTGTACTGCACTCCCAACTTAATCCCAAGCGACATGTCAACGCTTCCAGCAGCTTCTGCAATGGCAAAATACTTGGATGGATCTTCAACAATGTATCTAAATGGCCTAACCCCGGCTTCTCTGACCAACCCAAGAAGCTGCCTCATGCAAAGCTCACGGTGCTCATCTTTTGAGATCTCAACTGGGGTTTGAAGATCAGGGCGTGACTTGAAGTATTCATACACTTTCTCTTGGATCCCTCTGTGTTTTCCTCTCATGAAGTCCGAGAGCAGTGCGGTGTTTACGCTAAGCTTCACCCGGGCGCACGTTAGCAACTGGAGCTGGTGGTGGTCGCGGATGAAGGAATTGGGGATGGGGGTGAGATGCAAGGAGAGGCGTTGGATGCGTCGACTGACGAGCTGAGTTTCATCCTCAGCCGTCGGAGTAGTGTTGGGTGAATCCATTGTCAGAACGTTTTCAATGCCGAAGAGATGATGAGCGTTTTCCGCAGATGAAGCTTGGGTTTGTAGCGTACGATCAAGGTCTTCATGACTTATAGGCCATAAGCATGACGTGGATGTTTCCCATCTCTGCACGTGGCTGTGGATAATTGGTCAAGTCGTTTAGCAGTTTGTTGTTTGGCGCGCCTCTCAACGTCACTGGATATGGTTGAGGAACGATTTGGATCAGATTGACGTGTCTACACCAATTTTGTTTGTTGGACGGCGATGAAACGATCCGCTGACTCTTCAGGCTATACAGCCTATACTTAATATCATCTCTCTAAAGCAAAATGCGGACACTAATGGGATGCTTTTATTAAGTTTTTAAGAAGTCTGAATCTGAAATTCTAATGCCTTAAATCCTCGACAACCGCGTGAACATGCATCAAATACATCATACTTTTGATAAGTTATTTAAAATGATTTTTGGTTTCCGTATTTACCATCTAAGTAAATTCAGCATGTTTGACAGTAATTATAAAAAATATATTTTAATATTTTTAATATTTGAAGGTAAAAATTTTTAAATATTAAAAATAATATAAACATTTTCTAAATATTATCAAATGCTTTATTAAAGTGTGTTTGATAGTAATTTTAAGAAACTTTTTTAATATTTTTAACACTTAAAAGATAAAAAATTTCAAGTATTAAAAATATTAAATTTTTTTTAAAAAAAATTACTATTAAACGAGCTATTAATTTGACAATGATTTTAGGAAGTGTTTGTACCATTATTAAAATTATTAATAATTTATCTTATCAAATTAATTTTAATTTATAGAATATTAAGACTTCATTAATTTTTTTATATTGTAGTAGTTTTTAAGTAAAATTATATTTTTAATATTTTAAAATAAAAATATTTAAAATTAAAAATAAATAAATAAATAAGAGTGAAGTGATAGTAATTTTTTAAAGTATGATTAATGAAATAAATATAGAAAGTAGTTAAAAATAAAATTATAATAATAAAATGATAATATAAATTTAAAATAAAAGATAAATAAAAAATGAATAATTTAAAAATAAATAAATATATATATTAAAAAAAATTCAAAAAATCAGTGATTTTTTCAAACCATCCTACGCTACACGCACATTGCTCCCACACCCCATTTTTTGCTCCAAAACTGAATTTTCACCAATATATGGATGATTTTTCCAACATTATGGTGATTTATCCATGGCTGATTTCATTTCGATCATCACCAATAATTGATTTTTCATCAATATTTCGGCCAAAAAAATCTGATTTTTCAAACCATGGATATACCAAACATTGAATATAATGTTAGAGAAAGTTAATTAACAATAATGTGTCTTTGACTCGGTTTCAATCAATAGGTGGAAACATGATTATGCCATCAATAAGTTTCACACCCTTTGTGTTAGCTATATTATAGATTTGCAGTAATGGTTGAACCTTTCTCAACTTATTCTTGCTTGATTATGTCATCTACTAGCCCTCCTAATATAAGGTGTTGATTTTCAAGCGTTTGGGATTAAGGCTTTGACATGACATGATTTCACATTTCTTCTTATGAGAAATTAATTCCGTGAACTATGATATCTATTTATTTTGGATAATTCAATTAACATAATATTGTAAATCCTTGCATCATCTAGTGTCTTGTCCTTCATCTTAATGATAATGGAAGCATTGGTTTGATCTCCATTAAAGGTATTTCCTTACATTGGTCTTGATTATCTAAATCCTTTCATGTGTTGTATATACTTTAGAATTTTGAAGTACAAGCTCTTTAGAGGAGTCTCACCCACCTCACCTTCCATTCTACAACAAGTATGTCCTAAGATCTCTAGTGGTACTTGATTGCCTTTGTTCTATTCTTTGGTCACATTGGTGCTCAATGAGTGTTATTTGTGAGGAACTATGTGTAATATAATAATCCTCATTCAAGAGGGCATGTTTGCTTACTTTTCAAAATCCTTATAAAATTTATGTAACATGCTATTGATTTATAAGAGTCTGTTTGATAGTGATTTTAGGAAGCGCTTTAAATATTTTTAATAATTAAAAATTTTTATTATTTAAGTGTTAAAAATACTAAAAACGCTTTTAAGAATTACTCCTAAATGCATTTTAAATCATTTTCCTCCCACAATTAAAAAAAAGAAAAGAAAAAAAGAAAAAGAAAACCACAATGAGCGTCATAGGGCCGAAAAGTAGGGAGGTGGGGAAATGCCCTCCTATTTCTTTTCAAAATTGAACCGCGGTGCGTGTGCTGGCCACGTGCCTACCGCCTACTTCGAAATATTTACAGTTCCCGCCTCAAAAGAGGATCTTATCTTCAGCGAGGGTATCACGCACAAGCCGCGACCCGGACAGATATCCACTTTTCAGTTTTCAGTTTGCCCCCAAATATTTTTCATCTCCTCATCCTACCTCTGCCGGTGTAAGGTGTGTGTTTTTATTATCGTTCGTTTCATGTTCCTACCATGGTCTTTGCCTTTTCTCTTTATCTTAATCTAGGGTTCTAACTTAAATTTTTCTTGTTCTTTTTTCTTGCATGTTTTGATTGGCAATTTTGTTGTTTTCGGTATTAACTTGTTGGACAGTGAGAGGTGGGGTTTCTTAATATGTGGATGAAAGGGTAAAGAATTCGTTGATTTCGATGAATAGGTGCAGTGGGGTTTGAGTTTATATGTACTGAAAGTTGAATCCAGGATTAGGTTGGTAGGATCTGTTTCTTAGAAGCGAATTCATGATGGGCAGTGATAGTTCTGCTGATGGGTTACGGAAAAACCGACTTGCCCTAGCTGACCTGACAAATCAAACAGGGAAAAGGGGTTTTCAGTTTATTTCGGGTAATAGGGGTGTTAAGTCTGGGGATGGGTATGGCAACATTGTGGACTACAAACAGGGAGATTTAGAGTTTGCAAAGCGAGTATGCCAAGGGGTGGAAAATTTGATGAAGGGGAAATGCAATAATACCAATTGTGGATTAAATGGTGATGACGAGGATTTGTCTTTGTTAAAGGGTAAGAAGGTTTGTGGTTTGCGGGAAAATATCTCGTCTCTGATCTCAAACATTCCCAAAGAAATCAAGGAGCCTTCCAACTTGTTGGACAACAGCACTGGCATTGCTTTGGGCGGTGTCGTAATACCTTCTGATAAGGAAGTAGGCAATGCATCAAGAGATAGTTGTCATTCTAGTGGCTCAATGCCCACAGGATCGGAACCGAGCGAAAGTGAGGGTTATAATTTTGGAGAAAAATGTCAAGATGATGATCAAATAATTGCTTCTGATGTTACACAAAAGGGTCCCTCAGTTGGATCTTGTGGAAATGATGGCAAGGGTGCTGTTGTTGATATGCCAAATAGATATGGTTCTGTTGATTTATCGAGATTTGCTGAGTCACAAGGGTCTAAATCTTTTGAATTGGGGAGATGCACAGGACTCAAGAATGATGCTTGTTCTAATCTAAATGTTGATGCTAACATGCTCAAGGCCTGCTCTTGTCCTTTTTGCTTGAAAGGTATCTTGTAATTCCTAGATAACTTTTTCATTTGCCTTCTTCTTGCCTTAGTAGTCTTCTCTCCGTCTTCACATTGTCTGAAAAAGGTATGGTTTTATGATGTGGTAATCAGCTGCTTATATTTGGTCGGATCTTCATTACCAGGATATCAAAGGTCGGATTGCTGGTATGTTTATATAAAATGTTTACAGTTAGATATTTGGCATTGATGTTTGCTGTGTGACTATCTTTCTTCTTATTATAGTCTTGTTTCTACTTACTCTATATTGTTCTATTTTTACAAGCATTAAAGAAGAGTCAAAAAGAAGCAAGCATTTTGGTTCAAAGAAGTTGCAGGGCTAAGGAGACTGATGCACATGGTCATGTGAATCCCAATAAAGCCTCTAAATTAGAATCTGAGCTTATGGGTCAGTGGAGGTCACTCTTTCTCAGTATGGGGGATATACTTGCTCACGAAAACGGCCAGCTTGTGAGTCTCACTCTTCTTGCCTATATTCTTGGGTTCAATTTTCTATTACATTTGAATAGCATGATGGTTATATTGCCTGTGAGACTATAATATTCACTTCCCAAGATGACTCATGCTGAAAAAAATGGGGCCTAATAAATGATATCTCTTTAGTTGGATTTCCAAAATTCAATTTTCATTTTTTGGTAGAATAGTGTGATTGTTTTATTAAATCAGATAGCCACTCCTAAGTGCTAATATGCTATTATTAGCCATGAGGCATTGGTTAGAAACACCAGCCAAGTGGTTTTTTTGCTACATTGTATATTGGGTTCTGCATCAGTCTGTTCTTGCCAATAGCTCACTGCCAGTATTAGCGGCCTCTCATGATCATACTATCACTGGCCTCTCATGATCAGACTATCACTTATATTTTTTCTATCTAACTAATGAATCATTATTCTTTTACGTCCCAAATGTGATGAATGCTTTCAATTATGTGGCAGCAAAGCAGTTTTCTCACACTAAAGGATTTGAGGGAAAACTGCAAGATTAATCTGGAGTTGACTAATCGGATGCCTTCTGATAAACAGTAGTGTTCTTCTGAAGCTTCTAGTGATCATATGGTTATCGACTCACTCCAATTCCAGTAATTTGCGTGTGATACCGGCTTAATGTTTAGAAAGTTTCTTGAAGTTTTACCATTCTCACAAGGCTGTAAAACATCTGCAAATTATGTACTATCAACCATTGCCTTTATTGCCCTTTTCCTGAATAGAAATTCGCATGCTCTGGAAATTGAAATTTTCTTTTCGTCTTTATTTTTTTTCATTAGACCCCTGTTCTTCTCCCTGGGCCAGTGTTTCCATTGGAATCTGCACATTGCTCAGTTGGGTGGATTTTATTAACAATTTTGAGGCTGTGGGATTCTATAAACCTAAAAGATCCAGTTTAGATTTTTTTACTTGTAATGATTTGTCCATTGAAGTACAATTTCTTTTTGTTGCCATGCTTTTGAAATAGTGACTCTAATGGCTTGTCAATTTTCCACTTGTAGTTGGCATAGGTTTATATCCAAAACCACCAAATAAAAAACACAGAGAACATATTTAAAAACACTGGGAGCAATTGCCAAACGTGTTTTTGAGTTTTCGGAAACAGCAACCAAAACAGGCCCTAGGTTCTTAGTCATCCTGTTGCAACACATTGATAGCACTGTACAACAGAGTAGCCTGCAAATAGAGGTGGATGGGTCCAATCTTTTTATCTAGTGGAAGCCCAAGGGGCCTTTTAGAGGGAAAGAAGCCAGGGCTCCTGGAAGTACTTGTACATTTAGATGTTTAAGGGGAAGAAATGTGTTAGACATACCTATAGGTTAAGAAAATTAGCCTATGAGAGGTTGTTCTAAATAGATTTACTGTTACACATGTTAAATGCTTGTTTGAAATTGGTTTCCTAAAGGCTTATTCTGGGATCAGGTGCTCATAAGCCTGTCATTGAGTCTCTTGTTAGTTTGTGGTTTGAAATTAATTTTTTGAGCTAATTCTTTGGTAAAACTACCAAACAAATGATTGTAGAAAATTTTCAATCCCAAAAGTAACCCATAAAAATAATTTCCATCATAAAAATCCATAAGATTATGTTTGGTTGGTTGGATACGGATTAGGATAGGATAAGAAAGGAAATAACATATCCTATTCTATGTTAGGTTGGTCATAAAGTAGGATAAGTTATCTTATCACTTATCTTATTCAATATTCAATCAAATATGAGATAAGATAAATGAAGGTATATATTCTACCTATTTTTTATATCCCTTTTCATGTATCATAAATTTGTTTATTTTTAATCAAAAAATTTTATTTTTGATTTTTTTATATTACTTATTTTGAAAAATAAAAAAATTCGATGAAAAAAATTAAATTTGTGGTTAAAAAAAAACTAAAAAGATATTTATAAAATATGTTGTAAAATAATATTAATAGATGTATTGTTATATATATGTATATAAATTATTATTTTTATATTGAATAACATAATACAAAAAAAATTATTTTATAAATTTTAAATATTATAATAATGAATAAAGTTAAATATAAGAGAAATTTCATATTTTTTAATAATAGATATTGAGATATAATACAAGTTTTATTTTAAAAAAATATCAAATATTGAAAAGTAATATATATTTCATTTTATTTATTTTTATTTTACAAATTAAATATAAATAAAATATAACATATTTCATTGCATATATCATTTTATTATTTCTTGTCCATCAGATATAATATCTAAGAATATCATATCCAATTGAAAATAATATTATAGGATATGAATTTCTTATTTAGTGGGATATGATATGTTAAGATATATATAAATAAATTATCCTATCTTGCTGACCATAGTTTAAAAGAAATTATTGGATAGAATTTTCTTATTATCTTTCATTTTCAGTTGATATCTTGAACTTCTTGTGCCAAATGGTGAACCCTAATCCTTAAAGCATGTTATGTTGGATGCAAAGTGTTTACACAGTAGGAGTCTGTTCCTTGAATGAATCAAATTTGGCCTTTTCTAGGAAAAATTGCAAGTTGTTAAGGAAATGTTTTTTTTCTTTCTTTTCTTTTCTTTTCTTTTTGACAGAATATTTGTCCTTTTAGATGGACAACTAGTGTTGATTTTTTGAGTTAAAGATTTCCTTGAGGGGGTTTTATCCCAAACCCTTTGGATCATCATTAGAATTGCATAAGGGCAAGGTATCTGATTCTGTTTTCAAGGTTCTTTTTGTGTTTATCTATGAATTATGATCTTTCTTTAGTATCTTTTGCCAATGATGGATTTGGTAAAAAATTTGGGGTGTTGGATGCAATTTTTTGATGGAGAGGTGACATGGAATATGTTGAGATGAGTTGGTAGGCCAGAGGAAAGAGATGATGTGCTATGTTAAAGCATATATGGATGCTAAAAGTTCCTTTTTTAGTTGTCATATGCAGTTCAGCTGTATTAGATGGTAGAATTTTTTACCATGTTATGACATGTGCCTTAGGAGTGAGAAAATGTGATGGGTCTTGGCCTCAAATTGACTCCAACTTTGCCAAGACATATAAATAAGCTGCTTGATTTGCCTTTTGAAGCCATCAATGGGGTATCCACCGGAGGATAAGGGCCACTTATTATGATGGAAGTGGGCTGGGCTGGCTGGAGGAAATGAATTGAAATGTGGCTGAGCAGTAAACATCAATGGGGATGGCAACATGGATATTTTTGGACACGCAATTCTGAATGGTATCTTGATTGTGTGATGACTTTTCTTGCAGATTTGGTACTTGTGGTAGGTTTTTACACGGAGGAGCCCCAAAAGGCTTGAGTGGAGGTGGAATGATTTGTAATGAGAAAATGACAGCGGACCTAGTCCTTGGAATCTCTTGAGTAGAATCCTTAACAAACCGAAAATCATGAAGCGGTCGTGTTGTGTTGTCTTGTTCATTCCCTTGGCCAGAAAATGGTTTAGAACTGTCATATAACAAGTTCAATCTGCCTTTTGGTTGAAGAAAAATTAGAAGTAGAAGAACAATTTGTTGATTGACTTGTATGAATTGAAAAGAAATGTTAGATGCATAATAAATTAAACCATGTCCATTATACGGTTCGTTGGATCACGCTTTGACCATCTTATTTAAAGATCGATTAATATAAGCTTATTCTAAGAGTTATCAATTGAGTCATCTATTCTCGGGTTTAACAAATCAGGTTTTAACCATCTCATTTGACAATGAATTGGTCTTTGACGAAGATACAAATTATAAATTTATTCTAGAGTCATTATTTGGGTGATTCATTTTTGAGTTTAAGAGTGGCAACATTGCACTCCAATTGGGTTGGGACGAATGGTTTGATTACTTGGCCAGGGCACCCCCGGTCGCCAACTCACCATATGCATTGATCCCTACTGTTTAATATAGTGAGTTGACAAATGTAAAGTCAAGTCATCACATGGAACAACGAAATGGAAGGAACAGCTTAATTGATGGGCAATTTATTTGATCGGTTCAAACTGGGCTAGTAAATGTAGACTGAGACACATCACATGGAACCGATACCCACTCAGCAATAATTGAACTCCAACTACAAGAGAGCAGCGAAATATCTTCCTATAACATTGACATTGAGGAGGGAGTTGATTTTTCAGGGTCATGTGGACCTCCTTCATTCCTGAAACTACCCAACCATAGGAGGAGCCAACTCCCAAGTAACCCCAAAGGTCGGATTTCAAGCCCACTGGCTAATGAGGCTTCCCAAGTTGTATCGTTTTGTTTTAAATTTTAGTGAATTATTTGACTCGATTTGGCTTGTTTGATTGAGCAGCATATTAGCTACACCAGAAAATGCCAAGAAAATGGGCAATCAGTTAGGCGTTTACGGTATATACATTGACAACCGTGTGATGTGATGTGATGTATGATCCTGTCAGCTGATGTATGATTACCATATGAAAGAAGGAAACAAAAACTTATAAAAATTGGTTAAATTAGTGGTTGGGACTTGGGATTAGTAAGTTGTATACATTTCAGAAATTTGAGGTCATGCATTTCAAAATCAATGGCTGCAGGCTGTCAAGAAAGAAGAGGAGAGAAAGGTCATCACTCTTTAATAAATAAAGGGCAAATTTATCGCAACTAAGTTGAGCATTGAAAGTTTTGAATTCAACTTTATCCCAAGTTGGGAATTGTTTGTTAGCTTAACGAAGTTGTATTGAAAAAGGGTGAAGATGAACTGCTTAGTGCTTAACTTAAAAGTTATAGGGAATGAATGAATGGAATGGGTGGTTGGTTGGCTAGCGTGGAGTGGAAGCGAAGTCCAGGCCAGGAAGAGCGTGGGAGGGCGTCCAAAATGGGCCCCAACCCCATCTTCGCTTCATCCTTACGCTAGCCCTCCCACTTTCTTCTTTCTTTTGACTTTACCTTTTTTTTAATCTCCAGTCTCCCTCATCAAGCTTTCCTCACTCTTTCTCCGCCCTCCATTTGCGGACTCACCTTCGGAATCTCCCCAAAATCCAATTCTGTTCGTGTAAAAACCCGAAAAGAAAACAGAGAAATGGGACAGCCGCAATTCACGAATCCATGTCCTGCTCCACCCCCCACTTTCCTCGCTCATGATTCCCACACTTTCCCATTTCCCATTTCGCCCTTCTCTCAATCATGCTTTTCTTTCAACCAACCCCAAACTTCTTTTTGGTGTCTTCTGCAATCTTATAAACGATGATTAATTCGAGCACAAACAAATTCAAATGAAAAAAAAAATTGCAGGGAGCGGCATTAAATGTTAATATATTATTTTATTAAAAAAAAAAAAAGAAAGATGAGGATAAGGTCGAGGAGGCTGGCGTCGGAACAACTTTTCCCAAGGCGAATTCATTAATCAAACTGGCTAGTTTTAACTTTAAGTAACACTAGCGACAAGATTTATTATCGTAAGACGAGGTTAGATGGGTTGGTTTGGATAAGAATGATGTACCTAGGATTATACTATCCTACTTGTGAGCAGTATGACAAGTACTGCTGCATTCACCATGTATCATTCCAATTAAATCCTAATCGAGGATCTCTGATCTATCCGCGGTTGATTATTTGATATCCGACGGTCCAATTTGCTTGCTTTGTACTTACTATGATAGTACTAGAATACAGGATCAATGCGCCCACCGAATTATGATTAAGTTTCGGTGGGAGATGGCAGGCGTGCCAACGTTACTAGAAAGAACAAAAATGTATTTAACTCCGAAAGGGAACAGGGACACCGTATTAGAGTCAACCAAATTGCATCCAATCTGAATCTGACGCGTGTAAAGTAGGCTGTAAACGGACACCTGCCGGTCACTCAAAGTGATGAGGACATACGTGTCGCTTGGGTATTGGTGATCGCTCATCGATGGGAGGCCCATTGAAGTTGACGAGGTGAGGGGTGAGTGATGATTAAGTAAAGAAAAATGGTAGTTGGAGAGAGAAAACACATGGGGTAGGAGTTATATAAAGAGGGAGGGAGTCTTCTTAATACTCAGAGTGAAAAAAAGCGAGGCCACAACTGAAAGAGTGATAGAGAGATAATCTCCTTTCCCCTTGTTTCTGCAGCAGTGTTTGATCTTCTGTCTCTTTCTCCCCCACTCTGTAGCTCCCCGCTTCTCTGAATCCCTTTCTGTCATCGTCTGTCTTTCAACTACTTATTTTGGGGTTTGTTTTTAAACCGAATTTAATCTAAAAGAGGAAGCAAACTCACGAGGGTGTTTTTGAAGGTCAGGTGATTCAGAATAGAGATCCAGGATTTTTTTCTCCTGTTTGTGTAAAGTTTTTGTTTTGATTTGATCAGAAATCAGAACAACTGAGAGGGTTATTTTTCTTCCCTCTGGTTGATTTTGGTGACCTCTTCTCTTTGTTTCTGCCAAAAAAAAAAAAAAAAATCGTTTGGTTTTTCTTGTTTTCTCCGAGTACCTGTTCTTTAATTTTGGTAAGAAACAGGTTGGCTTTGACAAGGTTTTTCATTTTTTTTTTTCGTAGTCGAAGTATTGTTTTTTTCCTCTTGACTTTGTTGAGAAGGCATGGCAGCGGCAATAGATATATACAGTAGCAGCAGGGCAGTCTTCTCAGAAAGAGAAGAACTTATGAAAGCACTTGAACCTTTTATGAAAGGTGCTTCATCAACCTCTTCTTTAACTTCTCCTTATCCTTATCCCTCTACTTCATCTCTCTCTCCTCCTTCTACTTCTAATTCTACTTCTCCTTCTTCTCTTCCCTTCTTCTCTTATCCTCCAGCCTCTTCACAGCCCAACATGTACCTTGATTTTTGCTCGACATCGACAACCCACATGTTTTCTCAAGGGTTCTCAAGTTACGACCAAATGGGTCTTGAGCAAACAGGTTCAATCGGGCTAAACCACATCACCCCAGCTCAGATTCTCCAAATTCAAGCCCAAATCCAGTTCCAACAGCAGCAGCAGCAACGCATGGCTGCCGTGGCTACAGCTTCATCCATCCAGAACCAGAGGCTAAGCCAATGGCAGCAGCAACAGCAGCAACATACCCTAAACTTCCTCGGCCCCAAAGCCATCCCCATGAAGCAGGTTGGAACTCCCCCGAAACCAGCTAAGCTCTATCGAGGAGTGAGACAGCGGCATTGGGGAAAATGGGTTGCGGAGATCAGACTTCCTAAGAACCGTACCCGCCTGTGGCTTGGCACTTTCGATACTGCAGAAGAAGCAGCTTTGGCCTATGATAAGGCCGCTTTTAAGCTCAGGGGAGAGTTCGCCAGGCTCAATTTCCCAAATCTCCGGCACCAAGGGTCACTTGTTGCAGGCGAATTCGGGGACTACAAGCCTCTCCACTCCTCAGTGGATGCGAAGCTTCAAGCCATTTGCCAAAACTTGGCGATTTCGCAGAAACAGGGGAATTCAGGGAAGCCTGGCCTAGTCTCCGATGCAAAGATTGAAAGTTCCACCCATCAGGCGGAAATGGTCTTGGATAATTCATCGGATCCCGAATCGGGGTTTCTGGGTTTGGAGGATTGTAAGGTGGAGATCTCATCATCATCGTCATCCCCTTCTCCATCCGATGAATCATCTGCGGGTTCATCATCGCCTGAATCAGATATTTCCTTCTTGGATTTCACTGATTCACAGTGGAATGACTCGGAGTGTTTGACGTTGGAGAAGTTTCCCTCTGTGGAGATTGATTGGGCATCCATCTAGACTTAAATCACATTGTAATCTCTGTTTTTAGTTCTTTTTTTAATTTGGCCTTTTCCAGGGTAGTTCCTCGGTTATTTAGTTTAGGTTTCAGTGGGTGGTCCAAGTAGTAGCCTCTGCAATGGGTTTTTTGACATTGACAGAGGTGCTGTTGAGTCAGTCAGGTGTTGTTAATGTATATGTAAGATATCTCCATCTTGGTCTGCTGGTATTTTTTCTTGGCCGACCGTGGAGAATTCCTAGTTATGTTTCGGTTTTCTATTTTGTAGGCCAGTGTAATTAAAGTATCTTTGAATATGTAATGCATAAGCACTTTCTGTATCTTGTATAAAAACATGGTGAAACATGATCTGGTGTTTGGTCCCTTTTCCATCTGTTTAATCCTTATCTTAAACAGTAAAGATCTGATTCAAGGGTTTCTCTTGCCCATTGGGAGAGAAAATGAGAAAATTTTCTTCATGATTGTGCCTACACGTGATGAGCATGCTATCAATTATTGCTCTATGGGGCCATTGGGATATTCAGGCGATTGGATTAGATTGTTTTCTGATCCCAAATGACACTAAACTGGAAATAAAATCAGCACTGTTGAGATATTTTGCATATTTGAAGAATCGAATTGGGTTGATTACAATTTTATTAAAGACAGAAAGGGTTGGTGTGTACGTCCACCACTTCCATGGAAATTTTAGATGGAATGCGAAACACCCTTTATGAGATGAGACTTTCCATGATCAATTGAAGAAAATTAGAACAGAGCATCACTTCGCCTGAGAAATTGGATTGGGTTGGAGTGGAAAAGCTAGATTGTATACGTGAATTGGAAGCCATGAGCAGAGCCTTTCAACCAGAATCTTCACCTAGATGTGATCCATCTCACACAATGGTATGCTTAAATTTCCGGTTTTGAGGATTTTATGGGTGCAGGGACATGAAATGTAAAGCAGAACAGGTTAACATTCAAGAACATGCAACAACAGTGAAAATAACCAAATTATTTCTTCATAACTTCTCAAGACATTAAAACTAGTAATCTATGAAATCATGCATGTGTTCAGCCAAGTGCCAATCATTTTGGCTTGTTTGGGGTGCAATATTTAGTTGAAAAAGAAACGGGTTTTGAAGGCTAAATTCATGGATTGATCGGAAGCATGCATGAGGACTGATGAGGAGGTTTTGGGGGCTTTGAATCTAAGAAACGTAGGGAAAGGAAATTATGGAAACATCCAGGATCTCCCAGCACTTTAGGAGGTTCTTTGTGCAGGATTATGTGACAGGTGGTAACCGCAAAACCATGGGATGTTGCAGAGATAACTCTACTATCACATAAAACACAAGAGACACATTATCTTATCCCTGGGGAGGAGATAAGGAATTTAGAGGCCCTCCACCCAAATTCCAAAAAGTGAAAGCAAATCGATCTATTCCATATTCTTATTCTTTCTCCTCAACATGTAAAGACAAGTTGCAAATAAATGGAGGGAGAAAGAGACTCTGAAAAAGCCCCTCTTGGGGCATCTGGAATCCTTTCAAAGCTGATCCACCCCCTTTCACCCTCTTTAGTCTTTGGTCTCTGTTTGCAATCTTAAAATTTCTTTTAAGTTGTTTTCTTTACCTTAAGTTTTTCTAAAGCATCCCGATGGCTAAAAAGGAGTGTGAATGGAGTGAAATTTGCATCCAAAAAGGTCATTCAAGGGTTCCTTTCAGTGTCAAGAAAGGTGAAGCCAAGTTGGTTGCTCTGCTTTACAGGTTTCAATGATGTGGCTAAGAATCTCATCTTTAACAAGAACCAGTGGGGACAACTTTTCTGAGGAATTTGCCACCCATGCGTAGGATCAACGTCAGGAAGAAAGAGATGGGCTTGAGGTGGTTTGATCACACTAAAGAAAGGCAAAGTTTATGAGGGGAGAGATCATCTTTTTGAATTGCAGAAAAAGAAAAAAGCGCCCATTCATTAATAATGATCTGTAGATATACCTGTAATAGAAACAGAGTAATGTGAGGCACCCGCATGATCCCCATGATTCGAGAGAAGTTCAACCACCCACTCCTTGCCTTTACGTACGGTTGTGGGAGGTTGATAGTTTGGATTCAACCAAATGATGAGGGGACTTACTCAGCCACACGTAGACGGACATATGACTCATACCAACTCTGCAATTTCAATTAATTAAAGCTCGTCTAGGGCCTGGGCCACAATCAGGGGTGTGGATGCTTCCCCAACATGTAAATCTGTGTGTTAAAACCCGGAATGACCCGGTTGTTCAGCCTGACGGGATAGCATTTAGGGCTAGGCAACTGTTTTTTTTAAATAATTTTGAGCAGATGAAGATTACTTTGGAAACTCTTATATTATACATAAGTGCATGCTAATTTCACGGAGAAAAAGTCAGGAAAACCCCTTTTATATTTGAGTTCCAATACAGAATTTTGTTCCTTAAAACACCTTTAACTGTTTTTAAGAATTGTTTTCCAAAACTATTTTTTGAGGATCGTTGTTGAAAATGTTAACAAACGGACCTTTACATTTCCAAAGTGCTTTCCATGTATCTTCATCTATGAAGCATTTCCATCTCACTTGTATGGTGATGAGTGCTTTAACATGTAATCTATATGCTCTATGACATTTTCAGTCCAGAAATGCTTCCAAACTTCTATTTTCATCACAAAATCTGATTTCTGTGATTAAAGAAGGCTCACATAAGGTAAGATTTTTCTGTTTATTCCTTAGAAACCAAGCCCATTTTCTCACATGACTAGACAACGAGACTGGCCATCTTGGATACCCTTAAAACACCTCAAAACCAAGCCTAGCAGACTATATCTCCAACACAACTATGTATTTGGTATTTGAGGCATTGGAAACCTTCAAAACACCTGGAAACAATAACCAAACAAACAATTTCATAGAAATTATGGAGTGCAGCAGATTAGGCAAATTCCAACATCCCAAAGCTCATAATGCTACCCAAAACTGAAAATTTTGCAGATGGAAGCATGGATAGACTAAAAGAAGAAAGGATTTGATTTTTGGTTTCTGTTTTTAATTTTTCTTTAATGTTGTTGAAGTGTTACGCTCATGTGTGTTTTGTCATTCACTGAAGATGACCTATTCTTCGGAGATCGGATGGCAAAGCAGGGCCATGTTGCTGGCTCCAGGATAACTAAACATTGGTTGTTTGCATATTGACATTGTATAAACTATTGCATGGTCACAGGTGGCTCACCAAGCAAGTGAGTATTGAATTGCTCAAACTTGGCCTATACCCAAGCTCAGGTTCAACAGGCGCGAGCAAGCCTATTCGAATAGCCTGGTTCAATTGACAATTGGTACACTTCCAAAGGATTCCAAGTTCCTTATATTACCTCCAAGACATCTTATGACATGCTCATTTTCCTTGTTTGCAAGCTTCCATGCCGGATAAGTCATATAAGTGTAGATGTTTTTGTTCTTATATAGAAACAAATCCCAAAGGCTTTATCATCGAGATTGGTTTCAAGTTTATTTGATTTCAGATACGAAAATTCTCCAAAATGGTGTCCCTAAAATTAAGTCCTTAACATGTATTAAACAAAATTTCCAGGTAATACTTCCACCTTTTTTTAATCACATCACTGATATCTTCAATCCTCGCCCTAACATGATCCAAGCCCCTCTCTTCTTTGCCTTATCTTGCAAGCTTTTATGGGCTTGGGGTATTAAGGAAGGGGGAATGGCTTAAGGCATTTCTATCATCCCCCAATTCTAAGCAATTACAGATTAATGAAACATAGGTTTTCCACATGCAATGATATTTAAGCTAGAGCTCCACATTGAAAATGCAACTCTATTCCTGTGGTTGAAGCTTTAATGATCAGTATGCTTATGCTGAGGAGGAAACTTTAGTGTGTATCTATATATATACACACACACACACGATTTTGATATGCGATGAGTTTATAAAAACTCTCGAGTACAGGAAAAGAGCAGTAATAGAACATTTTCGACAATTACACCCAAGCATGAAATAAAAGGAATTAAAAAAGCTATGAATTCTACAAGAAAAAAGTTGAAAATCTTTGAACCTATCTTCATAGTGCTCCATACAAATTACAAAAGCAAATCATGTGTTCATAATGTACATGTCAAATTTCACATATTCATGTGAAATTAGTTCACATATATTCCTTAGTTTCCTGTAGCTTTTGCTTCTCAGTCTCAATTGACATGCTCATGCCAAAATTTGCATTACTATGCGAAATTCTCATTTTTTTTCTTTGTCAACACTTTTCAATCTTCTTTTTTCTATGACCAATTAAACGCATAATTTACATTTTGAAATCACTTCAAAACTCTATAAAGAATAGTTAATAATCATTACAAGAACAATAATATATTAATCAAGTATTTTAGACATAATTATAACTCAACATATGTGAAACTTATGACAATTGCTATCTAAAATATGCTCTTTTTTAGTAGTACTTAGAGCCTCATAAACATCTCTAAGTATCCACTTAGTTAATGGATCTACAATCGAACGACTCATAGATATGTGCTTCAAGACCACTTCCTCTTGCATAGTCATGTGCTCATATAAAATGATATATAACACAATGTGTGTAGTTAGACCATTATATACTTGGGTCCTTCTTGTAGGCTAAGGTCAACATGCTATCATAATAGATAGTAATTAGCTTAAAATGTATGCAATAATGTCAAGCTCATGAGAGAACCTCGTCAACTAAACACCTCTTGAACAATGCTAAACAAGCAACATAATTTGATTCTATGGTGGATAATGCTATAAAGGTTGCTTTTTATTGCTCTAAGGTATGGTGTCATCATTGAGAAAAAAAGCATAGTCAAAAGTCAATTTGCACTCATCTACATCCCAACCGTAATCGACTTTACTAGAACCAACCAAACACAAATTTGATCCTTGATTATAGAGTATGTAGTCCATTATACCTCTAAGGTTTCAAAGTATTTGCTTAATTTATTGCTTTCCAATGTGAACACCAAGGATCCATAAGGAACCTTATTTCTATCCCAAATGTGTAACAGAATGTATTAGGACGTGTACATATCACAACATACAACAAGTTGCCAATAACACTAACTTAAGGATAACATGAGTTCTTTTCCTTTCTTTTTTTTTTTTTTTTTTTTTTTTTTTAAAGTCCTAGGACATATTCGGGTTTAAGATTGTCCATTTATTAACAAAAGTGTTGATGGGTTTGCAACTTTTCATTTTAAACCATTAAAGAATCTTTTTAAAGTAAATCTCTTGAGACAAACTAAGAAGTCTCCTTGATTTTTCAAAATCTTAATCTCGAGCACATAGTTTGCTTCACCTATATCCTTCATCTCAAAAGTGGAGGAAAACCACCTTTCGGTAGTGATAATTGCTTTTTTTTTCTTTTTTTTTTTTTTTTCAGTTTTAACTAATAAAATGTCATCAACATACAAAGATAAGATGGGGAATCTATCCTTAGACCGTTTAACATACACATTATGGTCTTATTTGACCATCATAAACCCATTAGTGATGATAGTTCTATGAAAACTAATATACCACTACCTAGATGATTGTTTCAAGCCATAAATAAACTTTCAAGGCTAGTAAATTTTGCACTCCTTTCTATTTAACGAGAAACCAATCAATTAATCTATATAGATTTATTTATTTAGTTCTCCACTGAGAAATACAATTTTAGTTTTCATTTGATATAATTTTAAATTTGAATGTTTGATAATGGCTAGAGTGAGGCCAATTGAGGCAAACCTTGCTACTAGTGAGAAAGTTTCTTCACCATCTACACCTTTCCTCTTTAAGTATATCTTTTCACTCCAAGTTAGGCTTGACACTTCTTAATTGAACTATCAACCTTACATTTAAACTTAAGAACCCACTTGTTCTTAATGGTCTTATGTCTTGGTGAGAGATCAACTAACTCCTAAATGATATTCTTCCTCATAGACTCTCATTTCCTCTATCATTGTAATTCTCCATTTTTCATAAGTAGGGTATGATAAACCTTTTTTTATAACTTTTGGACTTATTATCATCTTACAGTGCAAATATGAATTTTTTTCCCCTCAATCTCACAACAATGATGAGGGGTAGTTTCTACAACCATCAACTATCTTTAGATTATTATAATTTTTTTTTTCATCACAAAATTCCTTAAAACTATCATATACATACCCATGCCTCTAATTTGTACTTATAATGATTTTTTCTTTTTGATTCTTCACCACATTCATAAAATGCCTAAAATACGTATACCCTTAACTAAGAAGCATCACACAAGAGAGAAGAAGATAAAATGCAGAAAATAACCTATTTGTAGACTCGATTGGATAAATTCTCCATCAAATAACTATCTTGTCATGATGGAGTTCTCATCCGATAATCTTCCCATAAGAGAGGCCCATGTGATAGCGTTTTTATTAGAAGCTACCTAATTTGATGAGTTTGTCCACTTTGGGCAAAATCTTATTAGATAATGAAGTCCATTATGATAAAAGAGCTATTAGCAATTTCTGATATATAAAGTGAGATGATCGATTTTGTGTCAAATACTTTGTATTAATTACTTATCATGGAGTCATACAATAAGGGTAAGGGCATATCAACAAGATGTATTGGACACATCCATGGGGGATGCATAATTTCTTATAATTAAGATGCCTAGGGTTTCTTTTGGCAGTATACTAGAAAATAGTTCTCAAAAAGTAATTTTTTTTTTTTAGAACAATTCCTAAAATCAATCTTTTAGAATAGTTCCTAATAATAGTTCTCAATTTTTCTTGGGAAAAGGATTCCATTTGGGAACTCAAATGTAAAAAGATTTTTCTTAACTTACTCTCCATCTATTCAATTGTTACTTAGAAAATTTTACAAAAAAAAAATGGAAAAAAAGAAAAAAGAAACCAAAAACACTTCAAGATTGTTTTTAAAAAAATTTATTAAATTCTTGAAAAAACCATTTTCTATCAAAGTTTATCAAACATGTTTTCTAAATTGCAAAACCCTTTTTTTTAATAAAAATAAAAATAAAAATAACTGTTTTAAAAAAACAGCCCTTAATTTCTTTTATGTGTTGAGTTGAATGGATGCATCAATTTATACGAGGATGTTAGAAAGAGAATCAGGAATGTTAGATAATTCAGCAAATCCTGTCTCAATATTTAGGGCGGCTGAGATAGGTGGGGCAGCTAGACAAAAACCCCTCAGCAACCCCGCATATATATATCCAAGTCCATGCATGTTATATCGCTTCCACTCATCAAAAGGATAAACTTCTTGACTGATACGGCTGTTGAATCACTATCTCTTTTGCTGCGCACCTTGTATGGCGTCTTGGGTTTTTGTTTGAAAGAAAAAGCCACAAACCAACACATGGAATGCTTCAGTTTGTATCAAGAATATTACTTTCGCCAGGGACAACTAAACTATAAACTTGGATGGAAGCATTCAGTATTCAATCCGCGAAAATCCAAGGAATTGAACCAGGCCTTCATTTGACAAAGGTTCATGAATTAAAGCATATGCCAAATGAATGAACTTAAACGTAAATGTTGTGGGTTAAGAGGAATCACATTAGTTGTAAAGTAGATGTTGTCATTTCCATTATGTAACTACAATGATTAACTTTCGCAGATAATGACAAAACAAAAAAATGGGGAAGTTGCCTGATTGGTATTAAAGATATCATGAATCCTCGAGTCATGATTATGACAGTGGTTAGAGATGGTACTCCAACCTCTTGGAGGCCATCGGTTCGTCTTTTTTTAAGCATTTGTTTTTTACGGCAAGACGTATGGGGATGGTGGGCGGGCCTTTAAAACATATGCCGACAGCCAAAAGGGAATTTAAAGATACATTTACATTATCCAAGAATAGACTCCTGGAAATCTTTCTCACCAGAAATGATGTACAAAGTCTCCACTATTGTAAAAAGAAGAAACGCCTTTGTCCAATGAAGTCATCTATTTATGCTCAGAAGATGGAAGCTTGGGCAAACGCCAGCCAGGGAAAGGTAAGGCTTGTCCTCAAAGCATATTTGCAGGCCCAAAAGGCTTATCCCAACTGGGCTCCTCAAAGAAGCCCTATTTTTTTCTCTTTTTGGTGGGGCTGGGCTGTTCCTAGGCCCTTATAACCAAGGAAGAGCTTTTGGTGTTCGTTCCCCGAATGAATCTGTGGCTACTTTAACGTGCTAATAAGTAATAAGAATGTGAATTCACGAACCACAACTGCTCATTATCAGTGACCGTGTCGTCTTTCTACGGTTCATGGGCTCTAGACAGTGGGTTGGCAGTTGACCATATCCATTCTGAAGCAACCCCAGTGCCAGAGCCCATAATGTTCATGCTGCCTGGAACTGCTCCACACTGGAGTTTTTATCAGTTCATGCTCGGGTGGCTCCCACCCTGAGAGAGACTATAGGGTTTCTAAAGTTCTTTTTTTCCATTATCACAAAGACACAGCCCATGCTAGGATTAGGAAATCGTAGCATTTTAAACAGGTCCGGAGACCAATAATCTGTTGTATGTATGCTTACTTCAACCTAAATAATTACCAAATTTCTATATATATATATATATATATATACATAATTACAAATGCCAAACTACCCTATCAACCATGCCTCCATAAAAGCTCCTTTTTTCTATGACAAATATTCTTCAACTATAATGCACCTATTTAAATTAAAGGTGTTTGCTAGTTGAACTAAAAAATTCTTTACGTGGGTATATTTGTTCTTGAACTTGAACCCTACTTGCACCATGGTTTGTGAAAGCCTTAGTTAAAGGAAGGAGGCAAAACTCTCATTCACATTGTGTGCATAGTCCATGAAAGCTACTTGCTGACTTCTCGGAGGGGCCGGACCAGAGATTTTTTTTTGCTTGGCTCTTCAACCATGTCCAAAATGCAGTACTATTCATCGATTCTATGAAACAAGATGCAAAAACAAAAAACGGAATTAGATTATAATAGTGTTGAAGGCATTTGTTAACCTTTCAAATGGCTAAAGGTGAACTGAAAGAGAATCTAGCTAGAAAATGAAAGAACTATCAAACTGCAAAAAGAGTTTTTTTTAGGAATATATGGTTAGGTGTCAAGGGAGAATCTAGTACTTAGTCCTACTAGGTTCAAAAGTAAATGTATTAAGCCAACTTAATAAATATATGGTTGGTGATTTTGTGTGTGGAGATTAGCACCCCAGAAGATCCTATCAATCAGATTTTGTGCCAACAAGATCCCCCATTTTATCAAATTTTCTTATCAACAACGGTGGTGCATGCCCCATTACTCTCACTTATAAATTATATATATAGATTCCTTGAACTCATCCCACTCAATGATAGTAATATGACCCTTAAGTCTGTTCAGCGAATGAAAGCAGAAATTGAGGAAAAGAACCAACAACTAACCATATCTCAATTTTTCTAGAAGTAATCCTTTTCTTTTCTTCTCTCTCTAACATTATATATCAGCACTGCATCTTCTCCTCCTCCTTTTGGCATGTGGCAGTGACATGGGCGGCATTAGAGATTCTAAGCCACAATGCTAAGACAACCGAAAGTTCACATACTTTCCACAATCTCTTTTTAAGCAAATTGTGATATGGTTAGGAACTTATGAGATTTCATTTGATTATTATGAATAAAGAAAAAAAAAAGTTAACTCCTTTCCGAAGATCTTGATCCGGCCACAACTCTGGCCATTTGCAGCTGCGTTGAAGCATGGTAGCTTGGTCAGCTGGGGCCCTATTGCCAATTGGTTGAGGTTCAGTCAACCATGTCGAGGGAAGAAGGAACTTAAAGAATTAGCATTAATGTTGGTTTTACAAATTGGGCTGGTGTGTGGAATTGTCCATGACTCATGAGACTTGAGAGAGTGGGGTGGGGAGAGACATGTCACATAGAATATGGAATTAATGTTTGTTCGATGTAAGAGATGGTCATTTATGTAGGAATTAAATGCTTATTCAATGCAAGTATTGATTTTTTTGGAGATTCTTTTGTGGACTATGTGAATTAAAGCTAACACTTTAGGAGGCCCCCTTTTCTTACATTCTTAATCGATTCTTGTTTCTTATAAAAAGTTGCATTTAAGTCTTTACCAACCAGTTATTGTGCCATTGTACTTGAAATTCTTAAAGCGTGCCAAACAGGCCTTTTTATTTTCTTTTCTTTTTTTGGGGGAATTAATGGAAGTCATGGGCGTAGGAAGTAGGAACCCTAACCCACTTTAATAATGGAAACAGGTATTCTACTTTGGAACCCTAACTACCCCTTTTTATCTTTTCCTCACCTTTTACTTGTATTTGGATTTTTGTATGTTTGCGAGAGCCCATGCCCCTCCTGTTGCTGACAATAGAACCTCGCCTCCCTCACCCCCCCCTCCTCTATGCCATTATATGTCCAGCCAATCCCCACTTAAATTAAAGGGTGGCCCATATGCCAGGGCATCTCTGTCCCATGTGGGAGGTTTTCTGAGTCTAAATGATGTGGAAAGCTTTGATTTGCAAGGACTTGCCAAGAACTAACCTCTCATGCGGGTATCAGAATGTCTTCTTTTGATTAGTGAATCGGAAGACACCATATGTAATTGATTGCTTTGGTTGTAAAAGTATTTTTCCCCACACCTTTGAGACTTTTTTATTATTTATTTATTATTTTATTTACTCGCTGCAGCCCCTGGACATGGACATGGACATGGACCTCGACCAACGCGTTGAACCCAAGTCAACATAAATCAAGTGGACGACTTTGAAGCTAGGAATTGCTATCTTCTACAGTCTCAGTGTCTTTAGTCTTTCCTATATCTTGGAGGTTTCCAGACCACATGCTGAATAGTGATTTGGATGACCAAATTGCGTCCAACTGTTCTACCTTGATGGATGTGACCGGGCTTCGTGGTGCATGGCTTTGATTTCTTCTTTTGGGTTTTCTTTTTGCCCTTTCTTTTTGTTGTTATCTTTGGAGGAGGCGAGAGGGATGACACACAGATGGGTGGATGGAATCATGAAAGGATGGATGGGTAATTTAATTGAACCATGTTTGGCATCCTCTCCTTTGATTTCCTCGACATTGTTAATAATTAAGCTTTACTGATATGCTTTTAAACAGTAAAGAAATGAATGGAGATCATCTTGTTCCAAAGTGAAAAGGACTGAAGGATTAAAAATGATGATGGGTTGTTGCATTATTCAACACTGCCTACCCATTACCCATTTCTCTTTTGATACACAGACTTTAACTGCAATATTTGAAGGAAAAAGAAGAATCAAAAACTTGAGATATCACAGTCCACGTGAGGGATCGAGGAAAGGAAAGTCTTATTCTTTTTATAGGGAGGGATCAAATCAAATCATGGTATTTTTAACTTTACGATCACCACTATGGGCTTAAACTAGGTCTCTTTATCATAAAGCAAAGACTACAGGGATTTTTCTTTTTTTTAAGAACCAAAAAAATAAACAAATGATATTTTTCCCAAGTTGCTTTAGATAAAAAAAAATTAAAAATTGTGAAAACCATCCTGACCACGTGGAAGTCCATCATGCCGACCTGGACCCTCGTAGGAAGGTCCCAGCATCTCACATCACCAACTGTTTCTGTTGGAGATAGTTGAAGAGATGTACAAAAGATAACAAAGAAAAATAAATAAAGGTGGCGAGGGGAAGAGGGGTTTCTATCTCTAATCCAGCTTCATCTTACCTTTTTATCTAAATGATAGAAAAGTTGAATATCCAAACTCCAGTGAAGATAAAAAAGGGACAACACTTGGAAGCCTGTGTGGCCTCACTCGACCCCCCAGAAACAACAAAAATTAAATCAGCTCACTCAATCTAGACTTCTATACATATATTGCCTCTGGTACGACAAAAGCTAGCTAGAAATGGATTCGTACCCACTTGCTCCACATAGTGGTGAGGGGATAGGCCATATATGTATCATGATGATGTAAATGGTGATGAAATGTGTGTGGATTGATGATGATTATTTTTATTATTATTATGATGATGATAATCACAAATGGAGTCGGAGACATATAATGGAGGGATAAGGACTAAGCCTGTGCTGCCTGTAGCCTGTGGAGAATAATTCATATCACATGGAGTATTGAATATTTTGTTGAAAAATGCTACTCCTTCTCCTGCAACTCAGAAGCAAAGCCTCCACTACATTGGCTGGAATTCAATTGGAATCCATGCACTAATTGGTCTTGTCAAATTTATATATAAATATATATCTTTATATATATGCATATATAGCGGTTGCTATTCAAAGACATTGATACTAGTTCCTCGTACCAACTACCAACTCCACCAATTGTGCAGTGTTCTCCTTCATCCACGACCCAAACAATAATTGATCATTTTCACTTCTTTTTTTTTTTTTTTTGCCTACATATTTTAAGAAGTTCAAAACGGGTATTTTGTCATCATTTTCGACTTTATTCACTTACATATATATATTTTTCCTTTTATAGTTATTTTAATTTTAATTTTAATTCTAATTCTTTTCAGGACCGGTGTGACCTTTCCATTAGAAAAACATAATAATAAAGCAAAAGTTGTTTGTCATTTTCCATTGCGCTGCCACGAAGAAGCCAGTCAAGTGGGTGGGAACCCCATCATCCTGTCATAATTGTGACCAGTTATTTGCCCTTCTTAATATCACCAAAATTCTATTTATTTTTTATTTTTAAAAAATATAAATTGACAAGGAATATACAATACCCAGAGTTGGCAATTATTGGGGACCATCTGGTCAACTCCTGCAGCAATTCTGAAGTTAGGTTTGGGTTAGTGTATTAGTTAAATTACTTTGTAATTAAATTGAGGGAAGGGTAAACAAAAGAGGTTGAATGTGACCTGGCCATATATAATAATACAAAAGGACTATACTTTTGTTGTATCATAGACTCATAGTGGGTCTTGAACCGTCCCATAATTCCGCTAAGGGAATGTCACTTTTTTTTTTTTAAATCCTGCTTCCTTCCCATTTCCTCCAATATTCTCGATTTTCAATAGAGGACGAGTCCATCAATAATTTGATTCTAGTCTACAAAGTGTATAATATACATTGAACCACTACTTAAGCATTATAAAGCGAAAAAGGGTTGCTAGAAGTCTAGAATCAGTGCCATCTTTACACATCTATGACATCTATCGAGGCATTATGCCATCTGTCACGTTTTAAAGAATCAAAATTTTCTGTGCCTCACGTACTTGCTTAGGTCACCAACAATTGATCATGGTGGAATTTAACCAAAAGGTTACTTGATTATTAAGTAACAAAAAATGTCTATACATATATATATTTTGATTTAATTAATATAAGTGTACGTTATAATAAAGTATTGTGGGCCGACAATTTTTTTTTTTTTATTTAATACTAAAAAGGGGGGGTTTGTGATTTAAAATTAAAAAAAAAAAAAAAAAAATGGGGGAAGGAAGAAGACAAAAGAAGTGGATATTGGGGAAGGAGAGAAAAAGGGGAGATAGGGAAGGACGGGACGGGGTTGTAAATATGCGGAGAGCACTATGAGGTTATGGTGGGACCAGGGCAGTCATCTCATGTGTCAAGCTCATAAAGTGAAAGAGCTGGGACCAGTTCACGCGTGGCGTTTTCATAGAGAGGGCCAGTTCTACATGGCCCCACCTCTAACCGAAAGTTTCAAGGATTTATAGTTGCCGTGGCAGTTATTTTGGTTTCCCCCTGTCATGGTTTCCTCCTCTTTCATTTATTTATTTATTTTGAGATTGATTCCTCCTTCATTCCGGTTTCCTGAATCTTCTATGTATTCTCCTTTTTATGTGATCTGATGCTTCAAGAACTCGCCCAAGGGAGCCCTTAAAAGCCATACATCCTTAAATGAGCCTCGATTAGGTACGTGGAAAATTCTAAAAATATAATATATGCAAGCTAATTAACACTATTTTTAATCTAATAAGGGTTTTTTTTTTTAATTATATTAGGTGTTTTATAAAATTTTAAAAATAGTTTTAAAAATTTTAAAAATCAGTTATATAGAAAAAAATATTTATAATATTTTAATATTTTTTTAAAAATACTTTAAACAAAAACACGCACTTTAAAAATATGTTAAATAATATTTCTAATCAAAGTATTATTAAAAAAATCTTCTATTAAACGTTTTTTTATAATAAAAAACTATAAGTGATTTTTTTAACGTTACAAATCATATTTTTAAATTTTTAAAATTTATTAAACACTAAATATTTAAAAAAATATATATTTTGTAAACTAAAAACATTTTTTAAAATCATATTCAAACTGATTTTAAGTAGTATCTCAAATATGAATGTCAATAAATGGTCAAAAATTACAAATATCTACAATTTAATTGATGAATAATAAAAATTTGTGATTTCATGAGTAATCTCTTGAAGAATATTTTTTTTATAATTATTTTATATATATATATATATATTTCATTTGTTTCTCTTAAAACTTAACAAAAAATCACATCACTTTTCAAAAAAAATCGTCAGAAAACTATTTTGAATAAATAATTTATACTTAATTTTTTAATTTGTAACAAATATTTTCTAAAAAAGGAAAATTTTTATTTGTCTCCTTTTTATTTTTATTTTTGTCTTCATTTCATGATAAAATTACTTCTAAGAATAGCATAGAAAGTAGCCTTGATAAATTTGGCTTTAAATTTTAGCCCAAGCTGTACCAGAAGATGCGATGCAGCGTATGGATCATGTACTATATGAGCACATTTTCCTTTGGGTCTAGTCAAAAATAATGTGAGAAATAGGGTGGCAGCAACTAGTTGAAAAGATTATAAAATTGTCAGTTAGGTGATGATGAAGAAGGCAGAAAAAAATCATTATTTCCACGTGGATGTACCTATTCAGGAATTGGAAATATTTGTGATCTAGTGCACGCGAGAGGACTCCCACCAAACATCGCAGTCGCATCATGAATAATGGCACCGAGGAGTGAGAGTTGTTTATCAGTTTATGCAAGATATCTGATATTTTGCCGTATCTCAATTGGCTCCAACCCCATCACCCATCTCCCCCACATTCAAATTCAAATGCCTCTTTCCTATCCAACCTCACCCTTGAAAACGTCTCAAAACTGAATTACCAGTCCACCCGAGTCAATCACCTCCCACTAATACACTTGTCACCTTCCCTAGGCTTTACTGGTATCCAATCAAAATATTATTTATTTTTTCCCCCCGACTTACAATCAGTGTGATATTCCATTACAGGTCTTTCTAGTAGTCAAAAAGTTAGATGCCAGCTAGCTAATTGGACTGGCAAACGTCCATCACAAGGTACAATGACTCATTTCCAATCATCTCCATCTTACCGGTCATGAAGTACAGGGTTTACCATTGCCGCACTCAAGAATGTGACACGAAGAAGCAACCGAATGAATAAGTCAGGCAAAAAAAATAAAGCAAAGGTGATAAAGGTGGAAAGTGATGAGTTAGGTAGGCGCGTTAAAGGTGGTGTGTGTATTAGTATATATACATGCATGGTTTAATTGGCTTGTTGACAGAAACACAACACAGTGAACTCGAGAGTAGCGATGCATGCGGGTGGTGGTTCGGTTGCATAACTGGTAAAATTATGGGTTGGCTACTTGGCTTGTTGACAGAAACACAACACAGTGAACTCGACAGTAGCGATGCATGCGGCGGGTGGTGGTTCGGATGCATAACTGGTAAAATTATGGGTTGTTTTTGTAAATGGTAAGACACGTTACATGCAGAAACAACACCAACATGTGAGGGGCTGTTTATTCCTGGAATCAGCCGACCATCGTAGTGGGTTTGTTGCTCAGCATGTGGCTCCCAACCCTGGCCCCACCATCTCTCTCTCTCCTTGCCACTGTAACTATTCATGCGCCACGTATCCAAAACTTTTTACTCGCCTCTCTACAGGTAAAAGATTTCAAAGCACACGTGTGGTGTCGGGCATCCAGCCCTACATCGGGCGTGCCTACTGTCCCTCTGGTTTACACTATTCGTCGTGTACGCGTGACACGTATACGAACACGTCTGATTCTGATGCAATGGGGATTCGTGGGTGTTTCTTGTTGGGTAGACCGCAAGCACTTTACCATTCTGGGCAGCTCGGCTTCTAAAAGGTTAACAAAAAAACAAGGAAGAAAGTTTAATTAAAGATAGTGTGAGAAACAAGAAAAAGGGAAAAGGAAAAGGATGGATAAAGTATTCGGCTTTCGACTGTCCAATTAAACTTCACACTGTCAAGACTCCAAGACCATAATTTAAAGCTTAATCAATTTGACTTCATTTATTAGGTTTGTTAGGTCAATAATGCTCTTATATGCCGTCTCTATTCATTCATACGGTCGGGAGGTTTGACCATATTGTTAGGTTTCCATTCTGACACATATGCCGATGATTAAAATATCCTCATAATTTCTACAGTATATTTAGAAAGCACTAACGAAACTTCATCAACTGAATAATTAAGTCGTAACATCTTCTGGTGGTGTTCACATTGACGTATTATAATGGGTGTTGGGATTAATAAAAGGATTCTCGAGAAGATGGGAAATCCAGGAGAGAACCTAAATGAATAAACAAAGCAAGATTGGAAGCATTGATTTAGGCGGTGAAGCCGGAATCATGTTTGGATTAAGAAATACTTTCACTTTTACTTTTTCTTCTACGAGCCAAATACATGTAGAGTACTGGGAGGGCATCTCCAACACCCCTAGTTTTGAAAATAAAGTAATAGTAAATGAAGATCTCCCCCCACCCCGACCCACCAACAGGCCCCATCTTCTGATGTTTTAAACTTTAAAGTAAATTATATGAAGAAAGCCAAAGATACCTGTATACCACCCGGCTACCCAAATGCCCATGCATCTGAAAAAATGAATATGAACACCATAAGCACATATAATATGTATCAGAATCTCCTACTTTCTGATGAGGTCAAACAAATTAACAAGATATATTACAAATGTGTAGAGGCAGTTGTTTGATTGACTTAGCGTTACCCTGAACATATATTCTTTCCCATGACTCAAACACTTGGAAGAATCTTTCACATTCACATTCACGATCACATCCTCAGCAAAACCATGCATCTTGGATTGAAGAAAGAGTACTGTTGAAGCTATAGCATTGTCTCCTCAACAGAGAGAGAGAGAGAGAGAGAGAGAGAGGCAAAACCATGCATCTTGGATTGAAGAAAGAGTAATGTTGAAGCTATAGCATTGTCTCCTCAACAGAGAGAGAGAGAGATGGAAATTAGGAAAATGATGGAGCCTCTAGTTTCAAGTCTAGATGCAGAGAAGCGAACAATGGGCATAAAGACGAATCGTACGTTACTGGCTCTTTAACCATATTCACTTCTCTCTTTCTCTACCAATTATTTTGTTTGAGACCATTTCGAGAGGAAGGCTGACACAAAGTAACGAGTGTTCTTGGACTTACGTGGCTCCATTTCAAGCTTTTTCCATGTAATATTGCTTTCATATGAACTCAAAATTATTGACCACCTGCCACTCCGCTCTGCACATCACCTGTTTCTTTACTTTTTTTGACATCTGTCACGCTTATATTTTTTTTTTTCTCTTTCTTTTTTGCCTCTACGAGCCATATATGTATATTATAATTATAAAATTACAATGCGAAAAGATGATTGGTCAAAGCAACATGCAATGCAACTTATAGTACCAATAAAAGTTCTGATTGCGGGTACGCAACTGTTAGGTATTCTAATTATTGGGGTATCTCATGCATGACTTGAAGAGAAGTCTGAAATATAATATTAAAAAAACGTAACATAATTGAAGAATTTATTTTTAAAAACCCATGTTCAATGATATGTCAATTGGCTGGTATTTTGCAAATTTAGGTTGATTTATGCTTTACATGCATTAGAAGTAATTTTTGGATAACGCATTTGCATTGTCATAGATGGCAAAATTATGACGGCAATAAGCAAATTAGGAGGCATAGGAGGTATGTGAGATGATTGATCCCTTGCTTGGAAGTAGTGTCACCAGAAAGCAGGTAGGATTTTTGTGAAATATGTGAATGATAGTGTTGGCATAGCAGTTAGGTATGTGTCTCAAGGAGTATGAAAAAGAAATTCTCAGAGATCATTTCTAGAAAATAGAAAAGAAGTAGTGGGGCAACAAGGAGGCAATCAAACATTTAAACACAGCATTTTGGGTTTGTTTGGATAAATGGATATGGATTGGACCTTGGGTACCCTATATTTGTTCTGATTTCAGCATAGACAAATGGATTGATAGGACACCCTTGATGCTAGGAATTCCTTCGGCCATCTTCAGTTGATTAAAAAACATATAATCAGTGTGCCTAACCAAAGCCAATGCATGTGACCCAAGGCCTAGCGTTCGGTCAGTTTGGACTTAAACCTAATCCATGTCATAGTCACTCGATCTCTATGGTACACAATCCAATCTTCTATCCAGCCAGCTTGTTCCATTATAGACCAAGAGAAAAAAAAAAAAAAAAAACAAACATCCTCACTGGCCTTCCCCAACAAACCCTAAGGGAAGGGAACAATTCTGCCAACTTCCTGGCCAATATGGGACTTGTTTGGCTCCCAGTTTCAATAATTGTTTGGTTTGTCACAAAGATTGTTTACCAGGGCGATGGGGTTGTAGGTTATTGGTTTGTATGCTTTCAGCCAACTTACAAGAAAGTATGAAAAGGAGACTAGAAATAGATGGGATTAAAGTAGGGCTGTTGATGTTTTAGTAAAGTTAGTTGAATGGACGTCCTGTGTAGTCGCTCTATCTTTGCAAGTCGGGTGAACTATTAGTGGTAATAACCACATTTCCTTTACCCTTCAAAGTGGAAGGTAAATAATGTGGAATTTTGGCTACGTGAGAAGCGTGCAGCAAAATATAAAGTTGTGGAAAGTGAAGTCTGTTAAAGGTCTTTTTCATGTACGGGAAGAAGGATGAATTAATGGCCGGGTGGAGCTATTTTGGTAAAACAAGAAAGAAGAAGAAAAGAGATGGGAAATTTTTTATGTTTTATTTTTAAAAAATTAGAAACCAAAGGTGGTTTTGGTAAATGGGTGGGTATGTGAATGATGAGCTGCCTGTTTTGATGGGTTTTACAGGGGGCGATGAGGCATTGAGGCCCCATTTAAAAATTGGAGGCAGAATTTGGTGATTTGAGGAAGGGTTATGAAGGGTTTGAGCCATGAAACAGGGGGTTGGGGACCCAAAACAAGGGTGGGGGTTCTATTTTGGGAAAGCCTTGTAGAAACCGTGGGTCTCAACCTCGACCGTGAAGGTATAGAGGTTTTTATCCACGTCAAGTGGCCCGCCAAAGAATGTCGGCCACGTGGAAAAATACCAGCTAAGCCGAGGCTGTTACAGTGACGGCGAAGACGGCGCCAGAGCCCAATATGGGAGTGGTGGGGGCCACGTGGCCCTCTGGATTTCAAAGACTTGGAAGTGGGACCCTCCGGGTCCCACAGGGCTGTGGGCACTGCCTTCGTCCTGTAGCGTGTGGTTGCAACTATAAATCAGCCCAAAATGGGCCGCCTCTCTCACTCACCTCCTCACTCTCTCTCTCTCTTCCCCTCTCTTTCTCTGATCTTTGTCACTCGGTTTGCCTTTACGGCTTCTTTGTTTCCTGCTTTATTAAGCCTTCCCTTCATTTAGTTTTTCTTCCTTCTCTTTTTTTATTCTCTAATCCCTCAGCCTCAGAGCTGAGCTTTCAGCACAGAGCACTCTCTCGGCCTCCCTGTTTCTTTAATTTTTTTTTTTTTCATTCATCTGCTTCACCGGCGCTCGTTTCCCTGTAAACTCTTAAGGCCTCGAGGTATTGATTCAATACCTTAATTTCCTCAAATGGGTTCCTTCCGATTTTGGATTTTTCGTTGTTTTGATTGACTATGAAAATGGTGTATGTGTGATTGAAAATGTCGGATTGTTGTGCAGTGAGTTTGATTGAAGAAAGAGCAGAGATGACGAGGCAGAATGTAGTTGTAGCCGATACCAAATCCGGTATTAACGTGGCGATAACGATGACGGTATCGAACTCATCCCTGTTCACGAAGGCGGTAAAGAAAACTCGGGAGACACAGGGGGGATGCATAAACATTCCACCGAAGAAAGTCGGAGGTGGAGCGAGAATCAACGCGTGGGTTGATTCAATGAGAGCTTCCTCCCCCACCCGTGTCAAATCCGCAGCTTCTCTATCCGACCAGAGCTCTTGGATGGTGAGTACTACCAGTTTGGTAATCAATCTCTGTTTCACATACCAAACTTGAGAGTTTTTTGCTCTGGTGGTTTAATATAATCTGATGATGTCTCTGGGTTGAATTGCTGATAAAACAGCTTCGCCACCCATCAGCTTTGAACATGTTCGAGCAAATAATAGAAGCTTCAAAGGGCAAGCAAATAGTGATGTTTTTGGACTACGACGGCACGCTTTCGCCCATAGTTGATGACCCGGATCGCGCTTTCATGTCCGACGCGGTGAGTTCTTCAAAGCTCTCTTTCGCTGTTGTATACGCGTATCCCTTTCTTCCCACACCCCCACCCAGCGTATGAGCCGAAACTAATTAAATTTTCTTCTCGTGACTGTGCATTAGATGAGAACAGCAGTGAGAGAACTTGCTAGATATTTCCCCACTGCTATAGTGAGTGGAAGATGCAGGGACAAGGTACATTTTTCAAGCTAGCTTTTGTTTTTATGCTTCTTCATCTTTCTTCTGTCTTTTCATCTCTACACAGTTGAAGCTTTTAAACCGAATTTGTTTACCTTTTCTTAGTTTTTTCCCTTCTCCTTCTTCATCTTTCAATACGTATTGCTTCAACTCATCTTGTAGTCATTTTTAATGTGTAGGTGTACAACTTTGTACGATTAGCAGAGCTTTACTATGCAGGCAGTCACGGCATGGACATTAAAGGACCAGCAAAAGGTTCCAAATACAAAAAAGTATGTGAGCTGTTTACAAATATGCACTATAGTCTATATATTACAGAGTCCGTGGTTTTCTTTTCTTTTTCTTTCTTTTCCCTCAAAAATACTTCTTTTTCTAATTTTTTCTCGTCTGTTCCACATCTTTCTACTCTTCATCAGGAGACAAAGGCTGTCCTCTTCCAACCAGCCAGTGAATTCCTTCCCATGATCGATGAGGTGAGTTCATCTTTTTCCATCGGAGAAACGTATTATTCATGGTTCAAAGCTTCTTCTCTTTTCTCTTCTAAACTCTGTTCTCTGCCAATTTTCAGGTTTACAAAGCATTGTTGGAGAAAACCAAGTCCATCCCAGGAGCAAGTGTGGAGCACAACAAGTTCTGTCTCTCTGTGCATTACCGCTGTGTTGATGAGAAGGTACATCATCAAGTTTATCAGGACATAACTATTTACTGTTTCTCATACGCATATACGTATTTCATTGAGCATGTATCTGACTGGATGCATGGAAAATACAGAAATGGAGTATGCTGGCACAGCAGGTTAGATCAGTGTTACAGCAGTACCCTAAGCTTCGACTGACTCAAGGAAGGAAGGTGGGGGATGCCTGACATTAACCTGTCACAATGTTATTATATTCAATTAAATTTGTATAAGGGTATGAGACGAGTGAGGGAGATGTCTCACTTTGAATATTGTATTGTTTATTAATACAGGTGCTGGAAATCCGTCCTACCATTAAATGGGACAAAGGGAAGGCTCTTGAATTTTTGTTAGAGTCGCTTGGTGAGTTTAAAACTTTGAACTTTAAGCTATTATATTATAATTTGTACGTTTGTTCCACAAAGTCACTTGAGAGCCCCTTGTTTGGTTGTTGGAATATATGTAATCCAAACTTTGACAACAGGAAAAAGTGTTCAAAAGGAAGCCACCCCACTTGATTATTTTTGTTCACTTATAATAATATTGTTTTGTCACTAACCCATTATATTAAATATTCTTTTTTAGGATTTGGCAACTGTACCGATGTTTTTCCTGTTTACATTGGAGATGATCGAACTGATGAAGATGCATTCAAGGTATCCTATGTTGTAAAATTGATATTATACTCTTTTTTTTTCCTTTTATCTGTAGAAAATATTTGTTTTTTCCAAGCTTCCACTAACTGCTCTACGAATGTGTTTTACTGTGATCAGATCTTAAGAGATAGGGGACAAGGTTTTGGCATTCTAGTCTCGAAAATTCCCAAGGATACCTCTGCATCTTATTCCCTACAGGAACCCCTTGAGGCAAGAACCCTATCCTATTACATACATGCACTTATCTTATTCCTTTACTTACTTTTCTCTTCAATAGTTTACACACCTGCTTGTATTAATTATCATTTTTTTTTCGTGATAAATCTGTAGGTTATGGACTTTTTAAAACGCTTGGTAGAGTGGAAGCAACTGTCAATGAGGCAGGCAATACAGGGTGTAAAGAGCAGAAGAAATTGAATATTCTCCCTCCCTTTTGAGAAATGTCATAAGGGTTGGATGAAAATATGTAATTTCTTGTTGAAGAATTAGTTTAAGAAAATGATAAAAAAAAAAAAAAAAAAAAAAAAAAAAAAAAGGGAGGGAAGAAAAAGGACTTCCCCCTTGGCTTGAAGGCCTTGTACATCTTGTAAGTTTGTCACTACCTGTGTACAAGGAAGAAAGTTTGTAACTGCAACTTGTCTAAATGGATAAAAGATCTTGTTCTCTGCCTTAATCTTTTAATAATGCCAAAATGTTCAGCTTAAATAAACCCGTACTTTAAAACTAATACAAGTTCTTTGTTGGAAAAAAAAAATGGCAATGGTTCAGCAGAGGTGTTTGGTCTGCACATAGAGCGTGCACAACAGTTCAAATCCAGGCAAAATGCAATAAAATTTGCGTACTTTCCAAACCAACTAGAAATTGGGTCGCATCATCTGCTAACTCAGGCGCCCCAATACATACAGTTGCCTCACTCTTCTTATTTCAGCAGACAAGACAATGTACAGCTTAATATTAATATTCAAGGATTTGTACGTTTGCAAACTTTGCAGTATGGATGGATGTTAACCTCTTTACAACTTCAAGTTTCGACCCATTCCCTCGGGACAATGGAAGGCTAGAATTGTATCCATGACCAGTACCCCTAAGGATTACTTTGAAACCCAAATCCACTCGTGCCAACTGAGTCAAGTCTCAAGGGTGGTTGCTATGGAGGGATCTTTTGAAGTAAAGCAAACTCTCAAACCTGGCATTCTATCTATTGGTTGATTGTAAATTATGGGTTTTAGTCTGCATCTTTACAGTGATGGCTAAGTTTGTCAGAAACGGTAGCCTCCTTTGGGTTGAGACCAGCCTTTTTGATGAGATACCAGTACGGGCTATGGCCACTAAGGGGTTCCTGAAATTTTAAATCTCAGTGATGAGAGAGCTAGAGTTCAGTTGCATTTTAAAAGAACCAGAAACATATTCTGCCCAAGCATAGGGACTTGGTGCATAGCCGAACATAGGATGAGTGTCCATGAATAATTGAACTCATATTCTAGATAGCTTAATGTCATTAACAGTATATAATGATGAATGTCTTCAACTTTTACCTGAATATAGGTTTGCTATTCATGCGTTATAGATATGATTTTATGGATTCTTTTTTCAAATGGCATCGCACATAATCATTGCCATATTATAACCATGTATGCTTTATATATCTAAGGGCAATGATGCAGTTCTCTTTCTTGTTTTATTCACCATCAAACACCTTTCCAGCTTTGAAGAATAATGAGGAAACTAGCTGAAGCAATGAGATACAAAAACAGGCGTGTAGTCTTTACACTGTGTTGTACTACTTCATAGATAAATCCACAAAATTGAAGATAAGATCATAACAATTTATGGCTGAAGCACTGGAGATTAAGGAAATATGCTGGGCCCTCATGATGAAATATCCCCCTGTTCCATTTAACTGCATTTTCTCATGCTGAGTCAAAAGGATAAGTTATGAGGAAGATATTCAAGCGAGCTCTGAAAAGATGGTTCTTCACATCGATATCCCATTGAAACTTTTACTTTAGTGCCATCTTCATCATTCAGTTCTCTGTCTATAACAAGAATTAGAACTTTGATGCCCCCCGGCATCATATTTTATGGATAAATCCTTTCCTCGCACCATGGAGTCATAGAGAAGATAATTTTGCCAACAACCAGTACACTCATAAATGGTTATAGTCAAACTTGTATCTCATATGTATTTATATATCTATATATATGTCATCTCTCTACATGTTCTTAGGTCAATAATTGGTGCAACATAGGGTGATTCTCTATCTGATGGAAACAGGACATTTACCTTTAGCTTTCAAGGATAACTGCCTCACTGCACTAAGGCCTCGTTGGGTTGCATTCATGCGAGAAATGATTCAGGTCCCAGAAAAGTGTTTTCTATTGGTCCCTAATATGTAATTTTTTTGACATTCTTTCAAACTGAAGTATACTAGGCCTCACTTGCTCCTTTATGAGCAGTTGTAATCAAATGCAGCCCAGCTATAATCTATTGATTTAAAAATATATATATATATATATACATTAATCTATTTGGTAATCTCATGTTAATAGCTGTCTCCGCTTTCACATACCATAATCTACATACAACCTTTCTTGAGACAAGGGAAAAGAAAAGATTTGGGATAACTTTGATAAGCTTTAGAGATACCCTTTTAAAAATATAAGTTGGCATCATAATAGGACAATAAGAGTGATCAATATAAAATTTCACAACACAAGTTGTATGAATTTGACCAGATATTTTTACACACAAAAAAAAAAAGGCTGATTCATGTTGTCGAAACAAGAAACATATTATAGGAAGCATGCACCATTGGAGAACGGGTTCTCACATATACATGATCCTTACAAACCCCACAAAGAAGAGGTCTTTTAGCTTATGGTATTAGGGACCTAGGAGGAATGTGGATTGAAGAATAGCCATTGCTCACAAACAGAAGAGCAGACCTACCCTCATTGGGTACTTAGATTTGAAGGAACCCCACCTGAGAGATGAATGGAATCTCCTCCATCTTTTTTTAACGTTTTCTTCTCCCTTTGTGAAGAGAGTGAGGAAGGATAAACCTTTTGGTTAGGTTGTGACAGGGAAACCCACCACTAGGTGAAGGGAATCTATGTATTGGGTTGAATGCGGAGTTGGAATCCACTTAAAAGAGTGTTTGATGTGAAGAAAACTCATGGATTTTGCAATGGGGACACTAACATGGCTCCAAGTTTTTGACAACCTCGGCTCTTTCAGACGTGGAAAGATGGAGTCCACTAGATTCACCCCATCATTGGTGCCTTAACACAAATAAACTAAGCCCAGTGTTAACTTCAATTATTGGAGGGAAAGGAAAGAGGGAGAGAGAGAGAGAGAGAGAGAGAGAGAGAGAGAGAACCCTCCTCCCTATGCAAGCAACAGCCACTACCAATGCACCAACCCTTTTACTCCTATATCATTCGTGCCTTGCCTTTGCCCAAAAAGACACCTGTTTTCGATCTCGATTGTGCACTTTTATCTATTTTAATAGATATATGGGGTCTTGATCTTCGATGTTTTAGATACCGTCACGGCTGAATCCCTCTTGCTCCCACCAACCCAAACCCGTGAAATATGGTAATTATACTAATACTCATGTGAACCCCTACACCAATCTCCATTATAATATACATAATCGTACTCCACATAATGCAAGGTCATATATAAATATAAAATTGGCTCAGTGTGTTTGGAGATGGCTTGAGGGTTCGAGAAAGGAGGGGTTGGCAAATGGCAATGGCAATGGTATGTCAGAGCTCATGCTGCGACTGCCATGGCGGTGGTCCTGTACCATACGTGTCTATTAACCGGGGATAGGGGAAATAGATTTGAAACACGTGTGTCGACGTCGGGAATCGGTCCCCGCATAGAGGGTCGAGCCAAGAAGTGTGGTGGTTTGTCTTGGAATACTATAAGTATGTGTATATAATGTAAGGGGGGGTATGGTCGCGGGTGCCCAACTCTGTTCACATGGATTCCCATGTGACCCAGATGCCATTGTTATGGGGAACAAATGAATAGTGCCTATGTGTGATTTCTCCATTGATCCGAACCTGTCAGAACTAGTCTCTGAAATGCTTGAAAGAGATGCATGAAGGATGAGAAAATTTAATAATTGATGTGTGTGTTGTTAGGCCTTCGGTGGGTTACCTCACAGTCCTGATCAAAGGGCAGGCGAAAATGTCTCTTCGACTCGACTCTCACCTCACCTTCCATACATTTTTTATCATGGAAATGGAGGAAGCGACGTGAGAGTTGGACACTTAACATGCTTTCAACTAGTCAAGTGTGTGTTTTTTCCGCATTCAAGATTTTTATCACTTGTGCTTCCATTAAGATTTCAAAAAAGGCTTGTACTGCTAAAGTATTGCAGAATGATGCCCCATCTTAACTCACTTTAAACTCCATGTATTATGACTTATTAACCATGTTATTGAAACCAGCAGGATTGCATTTTGAATCCAATAAAGATGGACATTGAAACCCGAAAAAGAGAGACATCATTTAAGACTAACCATGTGCTAAGTGCAAGTGAAAGTGCAAGTGAAAGTGCAAGTAGGAAAAAAAAAAAAGGTGGGGATCCGGAGGCTCCTTTTTAAAGTTCCATAATTACCATATTTTAAAGTATTTTTGTGATGAGAAAAAGAGAAGGCTAGTTTTTAAAGTATCCATTGTCTATTCTTCAAAAATAGTTATCATTCTTTCAAAGCTTCTCTCCTTTAATCCAACACTCTATTAAAGTATTACCGTCCTTTGCAACACCGCATACAATTATTGTTCTTCTCCAGTGCTCCTTTGTTTTAAGATCTTTAGGGGAAAAAAAATAAGCTAACAATGGGGTAGAGGATGGAGCCATGCTTCCACTATTGTGTGGTACATCTTCCCCATTCTGTATTTTGGTTGGTGGGTTCCGTTGTCTGACCTTGCATATCACTTTGTATTTTATCTCTACTTAAACTACCTTAATTGTTTGCATCGACTAATCTAATTTTGGAGCTTCTCAATTCACCCAACTCCTGCTTTTCTTAGTTGTAGTTTTGGACTAAGATTTTGCCCCAAAAACGAAAGCAATCTAAGAAACTATAAATGCCTGGTAGGTTTGTTTCCTCCACCAACTCAATAACAAGTGATGCGATTTTATTAAAAAACTTAATATTAAAAAGGAAATTGTGGGTACCCTTACATCCATGAAAACGACACCAGAGATTGCAGTCCAAAGGAAATGAGCCGCCTTGTGGGCTTCAAAAAGACCAAGTCCATTTAAGTTCATGAGTCTTACATATATTAATTGGATGGGCTAAATTTTAAGCTTTCCTTTGTGATAGGCCAATACATCATGGGCCTTGATTCTTTGAGGCACATCTGGGCTCGGTCTTGGAATCTCATAGAACTATGGGTGTTACAAACAATTGACTCTGCTCATGCACTTAACTGATCAGACACATCCTTAAATTTTTTCTTACTTTTATAAATATTTAACAAATGATCATACGTACCCCTATTTAAGTTGAGAAACTAATCATTTATTCTTAATACTTTTATGGGTTGATCGTACTCGTAAACTGCAAGCAAACCCCAACGTGGATGACCATATTAATGTCTCTTAGGCTCTAGGCTGCTGATGGTAATGGAAGAAAATGAAGCCAGTGATATATAACATCCAATATCCAATCAAAAACTCTTATAATTTACAATTAGATTTGGAATATATGATATCTATACATAGTCCAGCGCAAGATATAGAATATTAAGACCCATCTAATGTTATGCTTGCATGAGCCGCTATTGGAATACAAAGTAATCCAGGATGGCCGACCACCACCATCTTCATTTGGGCGCCACCTTGATAGGGCATCTTTGATATAATATGCGAGAGCTGTTGGCCAATGTGTTCACCCTAAACTTACAATCGAACACCAGCTCCTCAATCCATATCTTCGTCGTCCAGATCTTCATCCTCACCGGAACATTCATTGTGAGGCCTAAAGATAGAGGCAGCTTGGACGTGGTGTTTAGGATGCTGTTTCGGACTTCATGTGGCATCGTCTTGTTTGAGGCTCTGAGGACCATATGCACCGCACTTGAACTCTTGTCTCCTTGAGCGAATGTTGGAAATGGCCCAGTAGCAACGCTTTTTTTCTTGAAAGAGAGGGCGACTCTTCCGCCCTTCACATAACCAACACCCACTCTGTTGTTGGGATTCTTGGCTTTCAAGGAGATCAAAAACCGGGGATGTCTGGCTAGTGGGTGTGTGACGAAGACATTGGAGATTGCGAGTTTAGGATATTTGGGGCTGAGAAGGAGGTAGATGACTCCGAGGGATGTGCCGACCATAAGGACGAGTGAAAAAAGAATGAGTAGGGTGACAATAACACGGGGACGATTAATGAACCCTCTCTTGTTGGAGGGCTGGTGGGGAGTTTCAGAAGCGGAAGCGTTATCCGGAGGAGGCAGACGGTGGGCTTGATCGTTTGGGAGGGGGAGGGTGTGGGTGTCGGAGCGAATGCCTGGTGATGATGGGTGGAGAGGGGGAGTAGATGCCATTGTGGAAATGGGGTGCGGAGCACAATGAGAAAGGGCATGGTGATGGGTAGTAATAGGGGTGAGCAGTTTAGAAGCTGGGGTGGCATGGGCAGGGTTGGTGGCATGGTTTGGGAATTGAGAGGTGCGGGAGACATGGGGACGTTACAGCAGACACAACCAATAATAATCCATGAGAGACCCTGCGTCACTTTGTTACACTCATCCTCTTCCAACTAATCAAGCCTCCGATCCTATTTTTGTTTCTTTTCCAACTAAATAGCTCCATATGCCTTAATCCCGCTTCAACTCCTCGCTCCACACTTTTCAGTCGCACAAATTCAAGTTGGAAAGCTGATTTTAGAAACCATCAAGTGAAGTGACCTGAGCTCGTTGAGCAAGGAGGCTGTTGGGCCTCATAAACCCCAGACCTATTTTACAACTTGGGTTGGGCCTTCCCACCCGTCTTTCTGCTGTTGGATTGATTCAAATTCAAATTTTCAAATAATATTAAATTACTTTCTAATTTGAAAAAACTCTATCTATTTGACACGTGTTAAAATTCATGTTGAATAATATTCATCGTATCAAACTGCTATCAAGTTCACAAATCTTTCGAAGTCCATGAATAGTGTACCAATTCCTTATTAAAATTTTTAAAAATTGATAATCATTGTAATTTCAATCATGCATGTCAATTTTTGCTCTTTTTTTCAAATGGTCACTTGACATTACCATGGTGTCCTTTGTGCTTTACTCACTATTTTGAGACTAATTTTATTATTATTAAATATTAATATTATTTATATTAGTATTATTTATATTATTGTTTTGTATTATTCATATTATTATTATTAAAAAAAATTAGTTAGTAATTTTAGTCTTATTTTTTGAAATATTAATAATATTATACTTATTATTATATTATTATTTATACTATTAATATTATTATTCATATTGTGACGATGCTTATTTTATTATTATATTATATTATTGTTGTAAGTTATCATAGTTTTGGTACATTAATTTTCAATAAATAATAATTATTAATTTGAATTAGAGTAGAAGTCTATTATTACTTTAAATTAGAATAAAAGGTAGAATTTGAAATATAGTACACCTCAAATGTATTTGTATATAAATATTTATCATTATCAATGAAAATAAAAAATCGTAATTTTCAAAATTCTCTTTACCTCTTGATATAGTGCATTTATGTTATACAAGTTTGTTATAATAAATTTAGATGGCTTTGAAGTATTTTATCTAATCATAATGAATTGTATTGTTAGTTATTGTAGTTTTAATACATTTATACACAATTTTTACAAAAATCCTACGTGTCATGAAAATGTTAAAAAGTATTGTTAGAATTGATAGTATGAGGTGACTTGTGCAAACTATGAAAAATATGCATAAATATTAACTTGCAATATAAAATAATATCGAAGAGTTTTATACTTATTACACCAATGAAAGGATTAATGTAAATATATTAAAGGAATAACTTGGTTTAGCTAATCATGGTTTAGCAAACAACATAAAACACGGAGTTTTAACATGGTTTAGCTAATCATGTTTATCTCTACGGATGAAAGAGAATATTTCATTATATGATATAAAATATTATAAAAAATAAAAAATAAATATAACTATTGATCTCTTTATATCTCAACCCTAAACTATGAGTAGTTTTGTTCTATTATGTGTCTTTCGCTTTTTTTCATATTTCTATCTTATCTTTCTTTAGTAACTTTTTCCTCTCAACCTAAAATATTTAAAAAGATATTCCCATTAACTTTTCTCATTTTATAAAGTATCTAATTACAATCACATATAAAGTTAAGAAATATTTTATATAATATTTATTTTACAAAAAAAATATATATATTCTATATAAGAATTTGAGACATCTTTCCAATAATCTTCATCCAAAATCAAATTTATTAAGTCAAATTTCAATTTTCAATTTCTCCATAATTTACCATTTCCCATTACACATTGCTCTCCTTATGAGCAACTTTGGCCACAATATTTTTGTTTTTTATATCACATTTTGATGAGAGAATAATTGACTTCACTTTAACCAAAATTCCTTTTTGCAATCATCTTTTTTGTTATGTTCTTCTTTACTCTTCTAAGGCTTTCTCAAACATCTTCAACTGAAGTCCTCCCAAACTTCTTCAACCAAAATTCTTATACCATTTGTTGTACCAACGAAAGAATCAATATAAATATATTAAAGAAATAACACAAAAATAAAGCAAACCACACAAAAAATATACAAAATTTTAATATGGTTTTACCAATCATGTGTATTTCTACAAATAAAAGAGAACATTTCATTATATAATAAAAAATATTATAAATGATAAAAATTAGATGCAATTATCGGTCCCTCTATATTTTCACCATAAACCATGAACTCTTTTATTTTATCAGCTGTCTCTAACTTTTTCATTAAATTAGGTGACTCTTTTTCCTTTTTGTGATTCTAACTTTTAGTAAAATAGGAAAAAGTATAATAATTCCTTTCATTTCATTGATTTTTTTAGGAATAAATATGTCGTTATTTATTAATATCATACTTTTTTCTCATACTAGATATAATAAAACTTTTTGAAAATTTGATTAAATGAGTTATATTCATCATCGTGGGTCAAATTTAGAATAAAATTAAGAAATAAAAATATAAGTAAACTTAAAAATAAAAAAAAATAAAAAAATCTTTGTTTTACAATTTTGAACATTCATAAAAGTCATAAAATATAGATTGGAATTAATTTGAGAAAAAAAATAAAAAAGACAATTAAAAAAAAGTTTGCCGCTTCGTAAGGTTGGAGAGTCGACCGATTTAATATCGCACATTCACACCATTCCTTCCCCTATAAGTTGTAATCACAGGAGGGAAGACGCTCCTCCGTCCTCGTGATATGGACTATGAAAAAAAGTAAGGAAAAGGAGGGCCCACATGCAATTTCTGGGCAAGTGAGTCCAGTATCGGCCACACATTACGCTGCCCAATGTGCCGTTGTCATATGCCCCTTCCACCACAATTTCCCCATTTTCACCATCTATCATAATGAGCATGGAATCAAATTCATTATTAACGTGCCAACAAAACCATTTCCTCCTCCGTCACATTCTTGTCTATCCACTTTTAATCCTACACGTACACCTGTCTCCTGCTGGCTTTCCTTTGTAACCATCAGGATTAATGTCGTCAGTTGATTTTCCAGAGAATAACACGTGTCCCTCAATAGCGTTCCCCCACTGTTGCGAAACACCAGATCATCGGGCGGATATGGTAAAAACCGTACCACCATGTGAAACATCGTCTCAAATTTGTGTATATAAAGGCGCGTTTGGATCGTATGATGTCCATCATACCTACGGACAGCCATGGGACTCAACAATCTCTTCGTCCGCCTCTTGATCCTCTTCTCCCTCGCCGCCGCCGGTCTATGTGATGCAAGTTTCCCGATATATGCTCCGTTTTTTTTGTTTTATCATTTTTTTTTTATTATTTTTTTATTTCTGGTTTTAACGATAGTTCGGAAATGGGTGATTTCAGAATGATTGCGTCTTCACGGTGTACGTGAGAACCGGATCTGCGATAAAGGGAGGCACGGACTCCATCATCAGCTTACGCCTCTACGACATCAACGGCTGGTATGTCGAGATCCCTAACCTGCAGGCCTGGGGAGGGATGATGGAGCCTGGGCACAACTACTACGAGAGGGGCAATCTGGACATTTTCAGCGGGAGAGCGCCGTGCTTGACCGCGCCGGTGTGCGCCTTGAACCTCACTTCCGACGGATCGGGCGACCACCACGGCTGGTACTGTAATTACGTGGAGGTGACCACAACGGGGCCCCACGTACCCTGTGCTCAGCAGCTGTTTACGGTGGAGCAGTGGCTGGCCACCGATATATCTCCTTTTGAACTCACCGCCATAAGGAATTCCTGTTCCTACGGCGTTGACCGTCTGTCTCATGCCGTGATGAAGTCTTCCGCTTCTTCTTCTTCTTCTTCTTCATCCTCTTCTGCTTCGTCTAGTATGTAAGAAGTGAGAAGCAGTTAAGGTATAGTAGGGTTTTGGATGTCTGCCATTTTAGAATGGATAAGATCCATCTCTTTCTGTCTCAGTCTCAGTCTCAGTCTCAGTCTGTCAGATTTGTACCCTCAGTGTGTGTATGATGGACTACTGCTTTCTTAATTACATCGCCCAATAGGGCTTCTTTACCTTATCCCTCCAATACCCTCTCAAATCCTCATTTCTCTCTGTAATGATGCCAATACAAGTAAATGTGAAAGATCCCCAAACTTGTCATACCAAATTTGTTGACATTTTCATTTTTATTTATTTTTCCTTTTTGTGTGACGTTGAAAGAGCGTGTAAAAAGACAAGCAAAACCAAATTGACAATCACATTAATAATATACATTAATAAAATTGGTAAGTTCACCGTCTTGGGTAGTCTTGTTTGCACCACCATCCCCCATCTGTGAGAGTGACAGCATTTTTAGTATCATCATAGATGGGGTTCGACAAGGAAAATGGCCATTTAACGTTGGGTCAAAATATGGCTGTGGCATATACCTTGGATTTGTGGAGTTGAGAATCCGCTACAAGGCCCATTTATCACCCTCCTGATCTGGTTCCACTTTTTAAATACTTTTCCAAAGATCCATGGATCCACCATAATGTTAAAAATCCAAAGCCATTTTGTAAGTGGCTTCTCGGCCTTGTCTTAAAGCATGCCAAAGACCATGGTAATTTACAGTGTTTGGTATTCTTTCAAGCGATTACTGAAGTTTATGAATGTGAAGTATTTTAATATATTTATTTTTCATGACATTTAAAAAAAATATATATATATTTGATTTGATTTATTTTTATTTTGTAGGAATTTCTCATATGGTCTTACAAAGACTTGTCAATTTATCAGAGCTGAGAGTCAAAATGTTTCAATTACCCACCAAATTTTTATGTCTATAAATACTTTTACTTTGTGCAACATTTACAACTTAATAATTTTATTTAAGTTAAATATGTTTGAGAAAATAATTTAATATTGCAATCCTAAAATTATAAATCATTTTAAATATTAAATAAAAATATTTAAATAATTCTTAATTTCAAAATTATTTTAATCTCATTTACCTATATATACAGTGAGTTAATATTTTACAATTATTACTTCACATCCACAACTTTTTTTTTTATAGTAAATATTTTATGGTTCTTTTATATATGTATAATAACAATTTAAATATAAATGTTTAATAAGCAATTTTATTACTTAAAATTAATGAAAATAAATATTAGTTAAAATTAACGAGGATGAATATGTTAATTGTTGATTTAGAGTGAATTTTAAATTGATTTTACCCAATAAGTATTAAGTAAAAATCAAATAATAGATTTTAAATCAACAACTTAACTATTGAACTTAAAGTTGACTTAAATCATCAAATAATAAGTATTAAATTAGCAAAACCCACCTAAATCTCTATTTAATTTGTCTTTAAGCATCGATTTGATTTTAGTTTTAACATGATTTACATAATTTGAATCTTAATTTGACTTAGGTTTTGATTTGATTTGATTTTAACATTACCTTAACCTGATTCGAACATTGATGTGAGTGACATTGAACTTAAACCCCTTAATTTTATATCAATGAAGTCGACACTAATTTTGAAACTTGAAAGCTAACAATTTGAATATTATGAAATTTGAGAAAGCTTCGAAAAGACGTGTTTTGAACATTTTGAAAAACGTGTTAAATCAATTCTTGAAAGTTTTTGGAAACCTTTTAGAGTCATACGCACATCTATATAGAATTTGAAAACCTTGGAAAAAAACTTGACCCCTCCTAAAGTTCTTTAAGGTTTAGCAATTTGCTTTTCAATTGTATTCGGTTACTGAAAAATACTAAAAAATAAAATATCAATATAATTATAATTAATCAAAAGTTTATATATTTTTAAATTAATTAATCATTATATAAAAGAGCTAAAATATTAATAAAAGAAGACATTTTTTGCTAATTTTCTATCTACTCATTTTCTTGTTGTCTTGTTCTCCTTAATGATTTCATACCATTATCATTAATGGTTGAAAACATGCTCAAGTAATTTGTCATTTGGCTCCCTTCAAATCAGATCCCGAATGGGGATCAAGTCATCATGTTGTTTATTGGAAATTCCTTTTTCTCTTTCGCAGGAGGAACATCTGCCACACTTCAACTCCAATAGTGAATCTTTATTTTATTTTTTAAATTTTTTTCCTTCTTTTTTTTTTTTTCCTTTTTTGTCATAGACAGTTCATGTGAGTAAGGAGGCTTCTCTTTTAAGAAGCATAGATTATGTTGCAGTCAGCCAAGAATACAAAATAGGAAGATGTAGGACTTGTTTGGAAATTGTTTGAAGGAGTTAAAAATGTGTTTGGTATTTTTTCTTTTCTTCTTTTATTATTATTTTTTTTTATAAAAACCAATTTTTAAGAAATTATTTTGAAAATAGGATATTTCTAGACATATTTTAATTACTATTTATTGTTTTCACTTATTTTTTAAAAAAGAATACACATACAAATATGAAGAATTATTGAAAATATACATACAAAAAAATGTTATTTTTTTAAAATATTTGAAAATATAAAAAATAATTAAAAATGTTTTATGTTTTTAAACAAATTATTGTTCTTAAAAATTAAATTAAACCTACTATCATATCTCTATAGATACACTTAGTTTTGATGAACTAGACAAACAAAAGTTATTGATACACTAATAGATTTCTAACTAAACAAAGCTTTAAGAAGTGCTAATATAGTGAAAGCTCCTAGAAGTGCTTACATGGTGGAAATTAACTATTAGTTAGGCTCCAATAAGATTGTCTTCACACACCCCCTCAAACAAAAGAGAGATTCATTCACCTTGAGTTTAGCCTTGAGCTTTCAAAATTGAGTGATTGAAAGTGATTTTGTAAATAAATATGCTACTTGATCAACTAAAGGCACAAATTGTATATCTAACTCCTTTTGAAATACTTCATCACAAAAAAAATGCATATGAATTTCGATATGCTTAGTTATAGCATGATAAACAAAATTAGCAACTAGTGAGGCTATACCCTAGTTATCACACTAAATAATTGCTCTAATCCTCTTTGAAGTCCCAACTGTGTTACTAACTACTTAAGCCAAATTAACTTAGTTGCTACATGAGTTAAAACTCAATATTTTGATTATGTGCTAAATGGAGTAACAACACTCTATTTCTTTGAATTTTAGGAGATAAGATTACCTACTAGATACACATAATAGCTACTAATTGATCTTCTACCATTCAAATAAGTAGCCCAATCGATATTTGTGAATCTCACAAGATTTAAAGATTTGTTTGGTTGAAAATGCAAACCATGAGTAATTGTTCCTTTCAAATAGTGTAATACCCTTTTACAGCTTTCTAGTAGATCTCCATTAAACTTTGCACGAACTGACTTAGTTTGCTAACCATATATGAGATATAAGGTCTTGCAACAATAACATATTTTCCATTGCATAGTGATATGTAATATTTTTCATTTTAGCAAGCAAAATGATCAATCATGGTCATAGATCCTTTTCTCAATAATTGCAATTGTACCTTTACTTGTACTAATTTTACCTTTGATCTTAAGGTAAACAAATGCTCCAAAGTCATCCATAGTTCGTATGAAGTAGCGCGTCAAACAACTTGGCTTATAATCACATTCGACAAAGATGAAAGCAACTAACTCAACAGTAAGCAATCTTCTTTGTTCATTGCTCAAACTTAAGATTGATATTTCTGACATTATTTTTCTCTTCATCTTGAGACTCAAAAAAATTTGGTGGACATGACTTTATGCCAAACAAGTAGCCTCTTATGTCATGGCCTTAAATAGTAAGCAATACTTAAGATTTCCATATGAGAGAATTATCATGATTGAGTTTGGTTGAGTGTTGTGCTAAGTGTGGTCACAAACAAAGAATCGAGATTTGTCTCGGGGCAATAAGTTCAAACTTGATGTGATAGAAGCAATGTTTACCTATGATTGACATATTCTATTACTTAAAGAGAAAATGGTGGTCTTGATATGATGAAAGGATATGTATTTTTCAATTAAGAGAAGGGGAAAAAAATGGAATCAAGAAATAAACATTGATTTAATAAATTGAGTTTACCTTATGGACAAAGTTGGGATCTTATGCACTTAAAAGTTCATTTGAACTTACTATCATATCTTTATATATACACTTAGTTTTGATGGTAGGTGCTTATAGGAATAGAAACTATTAGCTAGACATAGTTGAGATTGTCTTCACACAAGAGAGTCATTTAGATATCACATATGATGTATGTAATCTCATATGATGTATAAAATCTTATCATTTATGGAAAAGTCAAAATGTCGTAATTATCAAAATGAATAATCAATTTGATGTGAATTTAACACATGTAAATTTATCTCCTTCTCATATATCCTTTCTCATGACTTGCAAATGTTCCCCACTTTCACAGAATTTTCACGTATTCAAACATCTTTGTTTTCACTTTTTTTTCTCTCATTTGAAAAGAAATAATATTTTAGCGTTTCAACTTGCCTTTTGAATTCCTCAATTCTCAATCAAAAGTAAAAGCCGAAAGACCAAAATTCTTCTTCTTGTTAATCATGGTTTTCGAAGAAACAAAGAATGCAGCCAAAGATGGAACAAACTTGGAGAAATCATTTTCCCTGTAAAATTACTCACAAAAAACCAACAATTTGCCTAGCTGTGAGCCACTCAAATCTAAAACCCTTATAATGAGTAGGCCCCTCTCCACCAACTCTACCACTTCAAATATGCATTCTTTGCTGGACAAGTGGGCACAAAAAATATGCAGTAGACAAAGGAGTAAGTAACATCCCCCTTTTAAATCCACGAAAAGGTACACACATCTATATAAAAGTCATTTGAGCAAGTACTATTTCCAAACATATATTGCCTATCCCCTTTAACATCTCTGATTTAATTCATTGGGCCTCTCCTTTGTAACCTTCCGCTGCATGTTCCCTTTTGAGGCCCGCTATCCACGCCACTGTAATGGTTGATCTCATGTCTGTTTCTGCCCACTTTATTTCTGGCATTATGGTACAGAGGGGATGAGGAACCTACTATTGGTTTCCACCGTTCTCTCCTTTTTCTTCTTTTCTTTTTCTTCAGGTGTTATAGGATTTGACTGTGCTCTCTAACAAATCAAGGTTGTCTCCTGAAATTTCTTTGACCCTTGAGCCATTCTTGTATATTTTAAATGCTGGCAATGAGCTGACGCCTTCAGATTTTGGTATGTTAGGGTGCTCTTCAACCTCAACCTGTCATTGATTATAAGATTACAACTATGACCTGGCAAATTAAAATAGTGTACTCTGCATGAGAACTAATAATGGTGATGATAATACTCTATTTGAACTAGGAAAATTTTCTGTATTACTTGATGACAACAATATTATCTGAAGTGTGTAATGAAAATATTTTCTTTAGAGTGATTTTAATAGGGAAAGAGACCTTGAGGAAGTTGACTGATGGGTATCTCTTACAGAGTTGTTCCATAAACTGTATCACTTGTTTGTTCCCCTCCCCACTACAAAAAAGGGCCACAGAGACACCTGCAATTAACGAAATCAACTCAGGCAACGATCTTGTTGGAAAAATTTTCCAGATGTGTTTTCTAGACATGCAAACAAGTGTAGTTACCAGGTGAAGTGGCAAAGTCTTTGAAACGTTCGTGGCTGGAAATGTGGACCACTTTGGAGCCACTAGTATATTTCATGTCCCTCACATCTTCCCCACGTTGTTTCTTGAGCTGTACCTGGGCCTCAAACATGGCCTTGCCCACTTCCTCATCTTCTGGGGTTTCTCTCATCAACACCTCATAATCTTGTATTGAAGCTTCCCATCTCCCCAACTAATAGTAATATCCAGACAACAACATCAGGATAATTTAAAGTTAATTCCATCCATTATAATAGTATTAATTTCTTCACTCATGGTTGTGACATTGGAGAGAGTTTTCACCTTAGCATTGCAATCAGCTCTTCTTAGCCTGGCTTTGCTGTAAGAGGGGCGAACACTGAGAGCCGCTGTGCAGTCCTCCACTGCTTTCTCGAATTGACCAAGCTTGGACCGACATGTGGCTCGGTTACATAACAACACTGAATTGAAGGGATCATGATCCAGACCCTCTCCATATGCAATACATGCCTCGGAGAATCTAGATGCTTTGAAGAGATCGTTTCCCTTTGCTCGAGCTGCGATCACCCCTCTTGTCCTCCTAACCACTATGCCCACCTCTTTATTATTGGAGTCAAGGCGAGCTGCTTTTTGAGCTGCTTCAAAAGCATCGTCCAATCTGTCCACCCATAGCGAATCCATGTAAAAACCCTCAATTAGGATTGCCCAGCAAACCATGACCTTTATAAAATGAGAATGAATGATGTCGGTCTAATAACACTAACCTGCCTGCAGCCAAATCCACCTGGGCTCTTACCATTAATAGATTAGCATTACCGTAGGGGCCGAAGAATTTAGTGCAGTCGTCCACACTGAAATCGGGAGATGCTGCCAATACAGCATCCGCTTCTTGGTGCCTGTGGAGCTTCAACAAGGCCTCCGCTTGCAAAGTATGTATCTTTATTGGATGATGACAACAACCAAACAGAACCCAGGTCAGTGAATGTACACCCATGGCCTAATCGACATAAATAAGCCCAATTCTAGATATAGGAAAGGACTAAAATCTAATAAATTGATGGCTGACCTGTGGTGCTGAATCTGCCCCTGCAGATATGGTGTAGCCTGCTTCTTTGACTAGAGTATTCCAATCTCTTACCCTCCTAGCCTCGGTGCACTTGCTGAGATGGGCCTGAAGAGAATGAGCCTTGGCGATGTCCTCAGGATCAGATTCCGGTCCTGCATGTTTGAAGTGATATATGGCCTTTTCTGCTTCTCCTAATCTGCAGACACAAATATAAAATACAAACATATGAATCACAAGCTGGAACAAAAAATATATGCAGGAACATAAAACTGTTAAGCATTGTCTTCAGGTTAGATTCTGGGCGATTATTGGTACAAGTCTAAGAAGCTTGTCTAGTGGTTGGCAGTATCCTTACCTGAGATGGAGGTTTCCCAATCGTTGATGGGCTCTTTGATAATAAGGTTCGATCCTAAGGGCTTCTCTGCACTCGAAAACTGCTTCCAGGAGCCTACCAAGGGCAGTCAATGCTGCACTCTTGTTGCTTCTGTATGAAGCCTTGTTTGGGTCAATAGAGATTGCTGCATCATACAAGGCCAAGGCTTCTGCAAATCTTCCATTCTTGTAATCTTCATTACCCATAATCTTCAATGTCTCAGGATCCATTCTAGTTGAGAGAGCTCGGCAGAAGGATGAGGGAGCTTCTTTCACTTCATTGGGTTTCTTCACTACATTCCCCATTTGGCTACTCGAGTATTTCCCATTAGGCATGGAAGTCTCTTCTCTTGTAGCTTTTGGAAGATAATCCTGCACATTATTTGAAGTGAAATTCCCTGTACCGGGTTGCCTCAAGTTACCTAAATTGCTAAACAGCATGACATTGCCGGAGGAAGCTCGAACCAATGAGCTGTTTCCCTTTGAACTCTGGTGATCAGCGATCATGGCTTCCAGCTCCCCCGATATGCCAATTGCTTCCCTTGGTACCCTTCTTCCCTGGTTAACGTAAGCCTCCCTCTGTGACATTTTCATTGCACCTGAGCGCAACGATGGTTGCATGATTGCTTCATCACTTCTTTTTCCTTGATTTTGATTATATATTGGCGGGGTCTTGGTATGACTTGGGGAAGGTCTGATGATGGGTTTATCGCCTAGTCCTGATGCCGCTTCTGACGAATTAGATTGGTTGAGAAAGGAGGTTTCATCGGAGCTGCTGCCTCGTCGCCTCTTTGAACTGGTAGTGCCCGAGACCCTGCTGATATTAATGCTGTTCACCGAGGGCAGTGAGCCTGTAGATGTTGCTCTTCTCAACCAGAAAGTTCGCCGTCCAAAAACTGCATTCAGCAAGCCACAGCCCGACCTCTTATTTGGCGACGTGTCTACCATTTCCGTCATCGCTCTGTAACCCTTTCCGCTAAATTCTTTCTGACAGTGCTGAGATGGAAACGGAATGATATCTTTCTAAGCTCTCATGGAGAAAAGTGTTGGCTAGCTGGTGGAAACGGAAACTTTTAGAAGAAAATGATAGGTGAGAGTGAAAATCAAATACCATGGATCAATGGCAAAAGATTTTCCATGGAAACTTGATCAAGTTGAAAGCAACAAACCAAGAGAGACGATCAAACCCATGCTGATAGACAAACTCAAAGAACCCATACTGGGAAAAGGAAAAGAAAAGGAGAGAGGGAGAAAGAAAAGAGAGAAAGACGAAACAACCACTTGATCTTACGGCTTCCTTGGCAGGTCTCACAACATCGTGGAGTAGCTGCCAAGGAATAAACTCTCTTTTCTCGTCCCTCTTTCCGTTAGATAGATTAAATGAGATGGCATGGAGAGAGAGAAGTTGCAGAGAAGGATGACAATGATTTCTATTAGAATGTACGTTGGCATTTTTTTCCCTTTTCCTTTTTTTTAGGCGTTTTTTGGAATTGTTTCTACTGATTTTTGTGGGGTGGGAAAGGGGCACCTTGAGAGCCGGTCCTGGAAGAAATGAGGATCTCTAGACTATTAGAAAGAAAAGGTAGGTATTTCTATCATAAACCCATCATTTTCGGTTTGAAGTTTCAGTTATTCAATTTCCTTTTACGGCCAACATACAGGCATACACGCCCAGAGCAATGGGAGGAAGAGGAGATCACGTAGTTGAGTATGAGCGCCCCACCAGCCACGAATGGGTATGCCTTTACACCTACCCACTAGGCCACTTCCTTTTCTTCTCTGCCTCTAACCTCTTATTTTGGTATCCTCCGGAGACGGGCGAATGGGTCGAGTAAAGGGTGCACCATCATAGAACCGGATGTCCTCTTTCGATTCATACGGTCGGATTGTCGATGCGAGGGGCGCAAAGGGGAGTTTTTGGCCCTTTTCCCAGAACACAATGAATAGTAACAACTCGTTTGCTATGCTGACCGATTGAAGCTGTTCAAGACTATCACCAAGCAAAAGACTAGGAATACATTTGATAATGATAATAAGAAATATTTCTAAAACTTCAAACTTTCTATAAGAATTGTTTTCAAATGTTAAAAAAAGTTAATAGTATTTCTTAAAATCACTGTCAAATAAGCTTTAATACTAATTCCATTATTTGTCCAAGTCTCAAATTTAGCCTTGAACGGACTGAAATATGAAACTTATTGATGCAAGCTTTTGCTGTACAATCAAATGCTTTGATGGTAACAACAATCGTGCAAAGGCATTTTTGAGAGATGTAGCTTCTGACCTATAATTGAGAAAATTAAACTAGGAAAAATTTAAGTTGGCTCGTACCGGTTTGTCATATCAGCTCCGAAAGATGATAAAATCAGAATGAAATTGAAGAGAGAGAGCTTTTGACTTGGGCCTTTTTAACATTCATGTAGCAGTGGAAACTGGAAGAAGAAGGTGGCCAAGCAGGATTAAAAAAGAAAAAGAAAAAAAAAAAAAAGGGAGGTCGCCCCTGATTTCCACGCGAAGTGAGCATCCATCGCATGATCCAATGCCCTGTAGCAGCATTGTAAGACCCAATACCACATAGAAATTATCTGCTTTGCAAACTGAGAAAAACTTAAAACTTAGTCAAAAAAAGTGCTTCATTCCACGAGTACTATACTCATTTGATCTCAACTTGGCAGAAATTACAGAAGAAAATTGGGTTCACAACAAGTATATTCATCAGAAAAGGTTTTTTTAGCAAGGCAGCAGAACAAATAAAGATTTAAGGCAGTAGAGAATTTGGCAAAGGACCCTTCAGATATAATAGTAGGTTGCCATATATGGTGGTTTCTCATTTATGTTTAATCAGAAAAGCACGTGGGAAGGAAATTTTCAAAAGACAACAAAAATAATTGAAGATGAGATTTCAAATATCACCACTTTCATGGAGCTTCCCATGTTCTTTCCAATCAATTTGGGGGTTTAAACTCAATGCAAATCAAAGTGCCGGACCAGTGCTTGGTCAAGTGTGGAATTCAAATTTGAATAAAGCCACTGCTTAAAACCACTTATTAACATTTCCCCAATGTTTATGAAAAACAAAATTAGAGAATCACAGCCCATGTATGAAGTTTCCATTACCCTGAAGGAGATGACGATTGAGCTGATGATGAATGGTGTGGAGCTATTGCGTTATGCTTCTCTTCACTTCCTTGAGTATTTCTTGTGACAACTCCTCTGCATTGTACTCTACACCAAAACATCTCACAACCTCCATGTTTGGGCTCATCAAATACCTGTTTGTTTTCAAATGAGTTACAAAAATCCTCTTATTTCCACTCAGTGCAAACCAAAAAAGGGAAAGTAAAAGTAGTAGGGCTTACATGTTGTGAGAAGATTCAACAAGATAATCATCCCCATCCTCTTCAACCTTCCTAAAATACACTCGGTATTCCTGTGCCATCTGTCTGATGGCAGCATCAGGTCCAGTTAATCCTACTATTCTTGAGTCAAATTCTGCAGTCCTTTCAAATAAGTATATGATAAGGTTAACTAAAAAATATTGTAACTAAAACCATAGCAAAAAATTACCATTTCCTGTGTATATCTTTTAGCAGAAAAAACGGGTGGGGGAGACTGACCTTTAAGATAAGCTTGAAGTTGTGAAGGGGAATCACGGTGAGGATCTATGGTGACAAATACTGGTAGAAGCCTAACATTTTGTTTTGATTCTTGTTTCAAGTAAAATACAGAACGTCAGTAATTATGCAAGGAAAACAGCTGGACATAATAGATTTGGCTCATAGAAATGTACCAACCTAAGAAATCTATTGCTTTAGCCATCATCTGAACTTGCTCTGGCCCAACATCAGGAGATGAAGTATAACCAAAGTAGAGTAGGACCCAGTTCCCTAAAAGGTTCTGCTCAGTGACCAGCTGATGCTTTGCATCAATTAGAGTAAATGGACCACCAATTATCGGCCCCAAGACAGCACTTCTCTCAGAGTTGTTACCCTGGCCTGACCAGAGAGGAATTAGGGGAAAAACAAAAGCACTGTGATTTTAGTCCATACAAAAAATAGTACGAGGATTTAGAGGGAAAGAAAAGTGTCTAGCAATGTATTTTTTCAAAGTAATAAATTTTACTTCAGACAGTTAAAACCCAATTAGATGTTTAAGAAATGATTTTTCTTGTTCCCAATTGAAATATTTGGTTCAACTAATAATGAAGATGGAAACATGTTACCTCTTAGCAGAGAACTTTTATAATGATTAAAAAATATTTCTTTTTAAATAAGAGCTCTACATATCTTTTTATGCATAGATTACAATATTAACACCTATACAAATATGTGCTATAGGTGCGTAACTAGTGGAAAAGAGTCCTGTGTGGAAACCCTAAATACACTGCTATTTAAAATAAACAGTCATACTGAAGAAGCCAAATGGTAGCATTTATATAGGTTCATAGGACACATGCATCCGGAGGACTTCCAAAATACCCTTAGCTGTGGATCAGGTGTCAAAGCCTGCTAAGATGGACCGTGAGGGATTAGGTAGGTCACTTTAGAACAAGATTTTACGCTGCATTTGAATGACAAATAAAGATGAAAAGCCAATTTTTTGGGTGTCCTCTTTAATCAATCTGGGTCACTTGCTATTTCTGCTCCTACTGATTTTTTTTTTTTTTTTTTTAATTTGGAAAGGCAAACAAGACTATATAAAAGACATCAATCAAAGAGAGGGAGGCACATGCCAAGTACATAGGAGGTAAACGAAGGATGCCAAAATAAAAACAGAAACACCTCAAACAAGCACACAAAACACCCTCTCATTAACTAACACAATCAATCAATAAAATATAACAAGGAAACATGACCATCTTGAATATATTGGCGAGTCCAATGAAAAAGGATACAAATAAGAGAATCCTTTAATGTTTGATCTGAGTGTTGAACTCCATCAAAGTATCTTCAATTCCTCTCTTGCCAAACAATCCAAAACAAGCAAAGAGGGGCTGTTCTTCAAATCTATTTTCAATTTTGGCCAACAAAATGTCCATACCATCCCTTTAGCAAATCTTTCATAGAAAAAGGGAGGACCCAAGAAAAGCCAAAGAGCGAAAACAATAAATGTCAAAGACCCCTTGTCTTTCCACAATGGATTAGCAAGTGATTCATTGATTGTTCTGAACTCATACATAAACAACAATGGTTAGCTAACACCCAATCTCTTCTCTTAAGTTCATCTAAGTTCAAAAACTTTTCCCCCACAGCCTCTCAAACAAAAAAAACCTACCTTCAAAGGCCCCCAAGAGCCCCACACTACCTTCTAGGGAAAAAGAAACTCCTCTATCCAACTTTAAAGAAGAATAAAAAAATTTCACCAAGAAGTTCCAACTCTTGCTAACCTTCCAAATCAGCTTATCGTCATCCTCACTACACTTCCCAAGCATTGGAAGCCTCCAAAGTAACTCCCGATGATATGTAGCTCCCAATCTTGAAAGTGTCTCATGAAACCTGGGTGTCACACAGACTGCCCACTAACGACCTCTCAAGCATTCACCACCTAAACCTCTTTATTAGTAGCAAAAGAGAAACAAGACAGAAAAGGGTCCTTTAAAGGAGCATCCCCACACCAAACATCATGCCAAAATTTTGTTCTTCTTCCATTGCTAACTATAAAACTTGTGCTAACCTTAAAGGCTTCTTAACGTCCTCTTATCACCTTCCACAAGCCAACACCATAACCCTCCCTCCTTGCAAGAGAGCACCATCCTCTAGGTTCTTCCCCAAACATTCCCACTATAACCCATCTCCAAAGGAACTCCCTTTCCAAAGCAAATCTCCAACACCATTTTCCAAGCAAGACTTTATTAAGAGAGGACAAAACCTTAATACGTAGCCCTCCCAACTTCTTATCTTTGCACATGGAAGACCACTTCTCTAGATGAGGTCTTTTCTTGAGGGCTCCTCCCCACCATAAGTTTTGTTGAATTTTTTCCAATCTTAAAGCCACCATATTAGGAATGACAAAAAGAGACATAAAATAGATAGGCAAACTGCAAACTGTACTTTTAAACAAAGTGAGTCTACTACCCTTTGAGAGGTATTGTCTTTTCGAAAGGGCTAACCTTCTATGGAACCTCTCCTCAACCACATCCCACATAGAAGGGGACTTGAACGGAGCACCCAAAAGCAAGCCTAAATAAGTGGTTAGAAGCTTCCCCACCTTGCAACCCTACAATAAGGCAAGCTCCTCAACATTAGGGTCCTCTCCCACAAGAATCAACTCACTTTTATCTAAATTAATTTTCAACCCTAAAGAAGCTTGAAATTAAAACAGGACCCAACTTAAGTAAATCAATTAGTATGAGTAAGGATCACAAAACAGTAGGTTATCATCTACAAATAGGAGGTGAGAAATCTCCACACTCTCTCTTCTTCTACCTCCTCCTACCTTGAATCCTGAAATGAAGTGTCCCTCCTAACTTTCCTAACTTTCTTAAAAGAATATTGAGGGTCCCCATCATTAGCACAAACAAATAAGGGGATAAAGGATCCCCTTGGGCTTTGAAAGAAACCTAAAAGGTAAACCATTAACCAAGATAGAAAACCAAGTCGTTCAAATATTGAACGAGATCCAATCAACCCACCTCTGGCCCAAACCCATTTTCTCTAACTAATAATTTCATAAGATAATTTAAATTAAGCAATCTTATAAAATATGAATTACCTCATGTAAGCATGAAGAAGATTAATGAGCTCATAGAGTCCATAATCAATAGTAGATGTTAATTCACAACTAAAATAAATGAATTTCGAAGTCAGCGTAGCTATGCCTAAACCCCTTGTAAAGTGTGAACTATTTCCTCAAACTGTTATGCTCTTTCAGTATTTGCAACTCTAACCTTTTTAGTGTATGCTAGCTTTTCTTCTCTTCTTACCATTCTGCTCTTTTTCTCATCACTCAATCTTCTCCTTTCTTTAAAATTTTTCTAATATTAGAACCCCATCTGCTGTCAGGAACTGAAATGTATCTTTGATACCATAACAAATGCCACACAAAGCTAAAACGGATCTCAAATATCTCTTGGGTCTAAACATCCCCTAATCCCTAATCCCATTTGTGAAGTCTAAAATCGAGAGAAAGAGAGGAGGGAGGGGGGGAAAGGAAGAAAACCATGTATCACCTAGCCATAAGTTTGTATGGTAAAAAATGTGCATGATGCACAACTTGTGGTGGGGAGATCGTCCTTTGTGTTCTCAATTCTCAAGTTTATTCAGAATTGTCATAGTTTAAAACCTTATTATTTCATCAATTTTAAGGTCAACCTTTTTTTATCAAAATTTAAACTTCCATCGTAACCTTTTTTATTTTTTGTTTTGAGATAAGAGATCTTGAAAGACGTATGTCCTCTCTTTCTCATTTGCATTTATCTCTATCTGTTCCAAATGCAAGAGCTTGGTCTTTATCTTCTTCAAGTTTATCTACAATAAAATCTTTCTTTTTAGTCTTGTCCAACATATTGATCCAATTCCATTATTCCCTACTAATTTTGTTTGGAAATCACAAGTCCCATTAAAGGTCAGGTCCTTTGCTCGGTTAATGGCACACAAGAGGGTAAACAACAATGACATGCTATAATTAATAAGATCCTACAAAACCCTCAGTCTTGATATTTGTCTGTTATGTATGGAGAGGGATAAATCGATAGATCATCTTTTCTTACATTGTCCTTTGACTTTGAGACTATGTCATAGACTATTCAAATTGGCTCATTTGGATTGGGTTTCTCCTAGGAGCTTGGTCTTTATCTTCTTCAAGTTTATCTACAATAAAATCTTTCTTTTTAGTCTTGTCCAACATATTGATCCAATTCCATTATTCCCTACTAATTTTGTTTGGAAATCACAAGTCCCATTAAAGGTCAGGTCCTTTGCTCGGTTAATGGCACACAAGAGGGTAAACAACAATGACATGCTATAATTAATAAGATCCTACAAAACCCTCAGTCTTGATATTTGTCTGTTATGTATGGAGAGGGATAAATCGATAGATCATCTTTTCTTACATTGTCCTTTGACTTTGAGACTATGTCATAGACTATTCAAATTGGCTCATTTGGATTGGGTTTCTCCTAGGAGTATATGTGACATGATGATCATCTCATATAAAGAGTTAAGAAGATCCATTATAGGTAAGGACTTGTGGGAAACCACTTGTCTTGCTTTGATGTGGATTGTAGGGCGGGAAACGATAGGGGTTTTTGGGACAAAGCAAGAACTTCAGAGACTCTTTAGGATATCATCCATTTCTTTGGCTTCTTTTGGGCCTCTTGTACCACAACTTTCAAGGATATACCCCCTTAATGTGATTCAACTTGGTTGGATGTCGATGTGTGGTTCCAAGGGTGTGGGCTAGCCAAGCTAGCAAGGACTGATTGGTATTTATATATTCCCATATGGGTTGTGGCACCTCACAATTGTATAGATTTACTTAGTACTTCGGAGGTCCATACTTTTTGTGTAGTTTTTTTGGGAGGATTCCGCATCCTTCTATTATACATCTTGTTACTTATCTTAATATATTCTATTATTGTTTCTCATATAAATAAATATAAATTAAAAATTATAAAATAAAATAAAATAAAAAAGAAAAGAAAAAGAAAAAGAAACAATATTGCCAAACAGCATATCTAAGCAAGCCCTAAACCTACAACTTGTTGCATGACCATTACAAGAAGCGATTATCAAAGTAGGACCTTTTATTTTGCCTTGCTTCCTGAATAGGATCTAATGGAAGCAGTAAGTGGTCTCACTGGAAAGTGACGTTGGCTATATTGAGGCCTTAATTCCAATGCTCACATTTAAGGTTCTGCTATGGATATTTACCACTCCCATCTTCCTTTCATAATTTCTTTCAAAATTTTGTGAATCTTATACCCAACAAATCATCACATAGTTCAAAACCATATTTTGCTTCCCGCCTTCTACTGTCAAATTTAAATTTTTTTTTTATAAGTAAATAGGAGAATATATTAAAGAGCGCTAGCAAAAGCCACAGCCAAGTACTTCTACTGTCAAATTTAATTAAGGACTTCTCTTAATAGTTTCCAGTGTCAGCACATATACATGTTCAGAGATAACCACAACTAAAATATCAGTGTCCCTAAATAAGCTACTTATGGAAGAATGAACAATATTCCCACTACACAATTTGGTCAACTAAAGCATGGATGGTATCCTTTATCTGGTGCAGATGCAGAAAAAATATAAATTAAAATCTTACTTCAATTGAAAATATAAATAATAATAATAATAATAACATAAAGAAAAAAGAACCCAAAAAACATACAAAAAAAAACAACAACAAAGTTACACCAGTCAGGCATAGAAATCCAAATCATTAAGTACATGTTTGGGTACATTTCCTATTTTTTGTTTCTAAAAATACAAAATGTAAGAATTCCTATATAAAAAGTAGATGCATACCTTGTATACTTGAAAACACATTTTTTAAAATATTTAAATTTCGAGTATAAATTTTTCATTTCCACATATTTTTCATATTTTGAAAAGAGTTTTTAAGGACACAAGGTAAATTTATGCTTTTTGGGTAAGTGTTCTTATATTCTGTATAAAAATTTCTATTTTTAGAATAAAAAATAGAAAGTGTATTCAAACGCCACCTAACTTTCTTAATTGAAACTTCTGACACAGTAAGATAAGTTACTTAACATTTGATGATACTGGTTTGGAAAAAGGAGTACCTTTTAAAACTGCCCTCCTTTCATCATTATAATGCATAAATAGTGCTCCGCCAGCAATTCCCAGAAGACCAGCTGGCTGCACAAATCAAAATTCTAAGAAACTGAAAAATCATCCAGAGGCCACAATCAATCACTTGATAGAAAAGGCACAATGAACTCAAAAGTTGGGACAAATTAGTATGTGGCAACAACGAGATTGGAGTAGCATACAATAACAAAAGCACTCCATGACTGAGAACCTTGGGTTTTCACAGGAACTGGAGGATGAATATCTGGCCTTCCATTGCCATACCATGATGATCTCGAGTAGCTACGACTCTGAAATCTCCTACCAAACCTACAACAGATTCACGGTCTAGTGAAAAGAAGCAGAAACAAGAAACTATGTGGACACTGCACATGCAAGGGGGCAGAGAGATTCTACAAGAATATATTAGTATGACACCTAAACCTCCAGATGTTGGCTTATGATATCATTTCTAAACTTAATTTATATAAGTGTAAATTAGTAAAAGTAATACTTATTATGATCATAATAAGAAATACTTTTATTCTTTTTGACACAGTTTATCACCATATAACAATACTCTGTTTTTTAAATAGTTGTGCCTAAAAATTTCAAAATATTTTTTAAAATGTTTCAAAAGAACTCCATTCATCATAATAAGAAAAAGTTTCATTCCACTTGACATTTTTTTATTACTATAAAATGATACTTTGATTGTTTTTTGAATATTTCCACTTAAAATTTTCAAAATAATTTTAAAAGTGTTCCAAAAGAAGTCATTTCATTCATTCCACTTCAATGCTATAGGCAAAATCCCCATTTTTTCACATCCTTGTAGATGACTGATTGAAGACATGTTCAAATAAATAAATGATCCTTTTTCCCTCACTTAGAAGAGTTTTTCCCTCATTTCCACTTTATGTTGCACTACAGCTACACACATATAGAAACATATATTTTTTTTTTATATAGGTGCATATAGAAACATATAATAGGCTCAACTGATCTTAAACCTTTAGTTTCTAAAGTATCTCCAAGTTTTACCTCACAATTAACTCTTGCTTTGCTTTCATCAAGTAAAAACACAGTTACATATTGGCCTGAACTCCTTTCATTCATCTTGATTCAATGATATAGGCCAAATACCCCTTGTTTCACACCCTTGTAAATAATTGATTGAAGACTTTTTAAAAATAAATAAATAAAAGGTCATTTTCCTTCTCTTAGACATCAATGTTAACCATGCTGTCATTTCTATTGCACCAAAGCTACACGTTACACACATCCACACAAAGATATGCACATGCACACACCCACACAAAGATGGACATAAGTGCATACAAATGCTCATGCAACACACACATGCAAATGCACAACATGTACACACACAGAAACACATCCACCTGTCCACACAAACATGTGTGCATCCCACCCCCAACACATGCAAGCACACACCCACACCCCACAAACTAGTGGGGGTGAGTCCCTCATGATGAATTAAAAAAAATGAAGAAAAAATAAGGAAGGAATAATTTTGCTAATTTAAGTCCTTTAAATTCGTAATTAGTTAGTATTTGGTATTTGAGTATCATTAAGAACTTGAAAAGTTCTTGAATTGAAACATTCTTCCTAAAAGAAATTCATATATTTCTTGACTTTCTATTTTATAAAAAGTCTCTTTTTTTTTTAAGTTCATATTTGACTTCTTTCTTGAATCTAGAAAATCTTCATTATTAAAAACTTTTATCACAAAAACTTTCTATAAAGTTTTGAGTTTTTAATTCTAAAAAGGTAGTTTCTATTTTCTTTTAAATTCCATTATTTGGAGGATATTGGAGTTTTTGGAAAAAAAAAAAAAATAGGACCCCAAATAAGTCACTATATAGGTTAGGTTCCTTTTTCATTGTTTTATTGAGTTTAGGATTTTCTAAAGCCTATATATAAGGTTAATTAGTAAAATGAGATTGATGATGAATAAAAACAATTTATCTACATATCTTACAATTTCCATTGTGAGACTCCATTTCTTTTCTTCTAGGTGATGGTCTTAGAAAGCCGTAGTGAGACTTTAAGGTTTCCCATTTTTTATATCTTTTTCTTTTCTTAGTTTTATTTTCTTGTCCACATTATCATAATTTTAGTTCCTTGTTCTTCTCATCATATTCTAAAAGAGTAAAGCCTTACCCAACCTTATGTGATTGTAGACAACCACCTTGGAAGTTATCCAACATCATGGAGACATAAATGCACAAACACACACACCCATTGACTTACACAACGAAATGCATACTCACATCAACTTACAAAAGCACAAAGACACACCAACATATGAAAGCATGGATCCACGCAAGACACAAACACACCTACCAGCACCCCATAACTCCAAACCCCTACTCTCCCCCCTCCCAAAACATTCATATATTAGCCTAAATTATTCTATAACCTTTAGATTCTAAGGTATCTCTAACTTTTACCACACACACATATTAGTTCAAATTAATCTATAGCCTTTAAATTCTAAGATATCCCAATTTTTCACCAAGAATTAAGTTTTATTGCCTTCATTAAGTAAACACACAGACAGAAAGACACACATATATTAGCCTAAACTAATCTAAGATCTTTAGATTCAAAAGTATGACACACATATGTAAATTGGTTTGAATTGTTCTAAAACTTTTAGATTCTAAAATAACGCGAAGTTTTAACTTAGAATTAACTCTTACTCTGCTTTCATCAAGTAAAACTAGTATCTTGAAGATCTTGACAAATAACATAAAGGAACACACTATGGCACATCTTTCTAAATAAGGCAACTAGGGGCATCCAAAACTAATGCAAAATGGATAAGGGCTCAATGTTAATCCCTGGGAAACCTATGGGAACTTGAAGCACTTCTCTTACCTCAAACTTTTTCTCATCCCATTTACCACTCCAAGGTCGTGTTTTTTATTCATACATATAATTGACGCCTCTTTCTTTTCATAAAACCTACCAAATTTTCTAAAGAAGAAGCCAGCATATGTTTTTTGCATCGATAAACCTAGCATATGGTTACATCCATAAATACTTTGTGCAAGTTTTCTTCATGAAACTTTTCCAAGAATTGCCTAATCAAGAAATAACTTCTACTGCTGATCTCACTAATAGAAGAACAAACTAGTTTCACAATGCCCTTGTGTCTGGTCTTAGTCTATAATCACTTTCTCCCAAAGTTTTAAAGGAATTGCAGAGCAGTTCTCATCTATATATGAACCTGAGAGCAATTCTAATCTTGTCGATCAAGTAAGTTATCTTCGAAAATGGTCAACCATGTCCATAGGGAATCCACCAAAATAACTTCTATGATTCAATTTTAATCCTCTAGAGTCAAAACTAAAGCTTAGCCAGATCAAGGTGGTAAAAATCTCCATTGCTAGCGCTGCAACTTTTGTTTGCCATTTCTTGTTATTCTTTCAAACAAGCTTATTTTGGAAGCTGCTTCTCACAACCACACGTTCATCTAGTAAAGCCAAAGCTGCTATCATCAAAACCATTGTAAAAAACCTAAAAGATCTAAACCAAAAAAGCCCCAAATACTATTTCATATTGGAGTTAGCAATTCAGGATACATTCCATTTCAACGGAAAAACAGTAAGTAAATTGAACCACATACAATGAATTGAGCAAAGCATTTCAAATATCAAACAGTAGAGGCAAAAAAATTGAACTCTTTGGATTGACATTAGGTTTTTGAAACAAACCAGAAAAAGAAACAGAGCACACTGAAGAGTCGGGTCTACAACAATTAAAAAAAAAACAAAAAAAAAAAAAACGAATACAGTCGTGTAACAGAATTCTCCTTCAAAAGGGAAAGAAAAGGCAAATGAAGAATAAGTAAGAAGGAAAAAACAAAAGGGTGCTAAAGTGACCTTTGAAGTGGATTCAAAGCCTCTATCAAGCACTTCTTCGAGGCGGAAAGAATAAATCTGGACAAGGACATGGCTTTTGGTTTCTCAGCAACCGCTCTTTCGACCGAGCGCCTCCATTTCTACCGGCTCTGTTGAGGAACTAAGGAGGAGAAAATAGCTTTGAAAAAAAAAAGAATTCTTTGACAAGAAACCGGAGATTTTTCCTTGTCCTCCAAGGTTTTCGCAGGACACCGCCCAACATAAAAAACAAACCAACCTAAGTTCAATTTTGAATCAGAGCTTCGGAAAATCCAACCCATATATTTTATTTTTTATAAGAAGTGAATTTAAAAAAAAAAAAAATTAATTTTGAGGGATTTTCAGGAAAATATAGAAAATGTGATTGGACCGTGTTGTCAAGATTCATGAATATAATTTCTTGGGTTTAAATTGTCTTTTCCATGGCATGGTAATGATGAAAGATTTTGTATGTGGTTCTTAATTAACATAAAAAATGAATGTTGGTAAAAATTCTAGAAAATATTGTAGGAAATTTGAAAATATTTGTTTTCAAGCAATTTTCTTCTCCCCATTTATGAAACTTTTAGTAGTGTCTCTCCCCTTCTATTGGAAAAAAGATTCCCATTGGAAAAGAAAATTCCATTTGAAGTTATAGGATATTTTAAAATATGAGAGTTTCAATAAATTTTCAAGTGAAAAATTTTAAGATTTTATAATTCATTTATGAAGGGGAGGATTTAGATTTGATGTAAAATATACTTAACCTATGTTTGATTTTTGAAAAATTTTAAAGAACATGTGAAGGAAATAAAATAGAGAGGAAAAGGGGAAAAAAAAAATAAAGGAAAATAAAAAATAAATTAAAAAATAATAAATTATTTTCATATGTTTTTTAAAATTTATTTAACTTATTTTTCTCCATTGTATTAAGATTAAATAATTTTAAAATGCATAAATTTTTAACTAATTTTAATTATATTTTATTTTCTTTCGTTTTTTTTCATCCTGAAACTAAATATGAAAAAAATCATTTTTCTTAACATTTGTTTTTCATTTCCTTAGTACTTTTCAGGAATCAAATATAGTTTAAAAGAGATTATGGAAGAATAAGGAAGAGAAAATTGAAAAGAAGAATAGGAGAAAAGAAGCTAAGTAATTAATTCATTTTTATTGACAAAATTTTTTTATTTATAGACAAGGAGCAATATAAATATGGTAATAATGTTGTCATTCATAAGTTGTCATACAAATTTAAAACATCCCCCTCCCCTCTATAATAATAATAATTATTCTTAGCATGTCTCATTAAAACCCGATTATGGAAAATCTCGATAAATAAAGATGAGCATAATATTCTTTCAATATCCTTTGAACTACCTTTTAAAGTTCAAATATGTGTTTCAAAAGCACATGAATAATGGAAATTATGAAATATAAAAGACTCAAATTACCTAATTTAGCATGAATTGGTGTTAGCACTCTAAATATGGATCTAACATTGTTTTAAGCTTAATTTCAAGTAAAAAGGCAAAAAGAATGTAAAGAAAAGAGATCATCCTTAACCAAGATAGAGAAGGAAGGTAAATCATGCAAAGAATGAGATCTGAGACTTATAGACATGATGATGGTCTAAGCAAGGTCATAAGAAGCATGTCATGAGCAAGAGGGATGAAAAATGAAGGCTACGGAGAGAGCTTAAAAGCAAGCAACCTTGAGACAAAAGGTTTTAAGCTTTGGTTATAAGTTCAAAAGTAGATCAAAGTCAAACTCGAACATGTGCAACAAATTTATGAAATGATTTCTATGAAGTTTCTTGAGTACATATATGGTTCTGAAGTTTAAGAAGTTCCAAATATAACAGTTTAAAGGTTTTACAAATTATAGTTGAAACGAAGGAGATATGATTTTTTGAAGTGAGGTAGCACATAATTCATGTTGAGTTTAAGATTTAAAACAAAAATGAAACTCAGCAAAAAGAAAAATAAAATGGTCAAAAGCTAAGTTCAAAATTCCCATGAATTTCAAAATCATTTCAAAGTGGAGAGAAGAAATTGAAAAATAGTAAGAGTTAAGTTTTAAAATTGTAAAAAAAAAAAAAAAAAAAAGGAAAATGAGGAGTTCAAAATTCAAATTTCCAAAATCACCAACAAACCATGTAGAATGAACTTGAAATCTTGAACCTAGCCTTCCAAATTTCAAACTCCACCTCCCAACTTATAAGCCACACGACTCCAAGTTCCCAAACCTCAATCTTGGGCCTTCCAAGCATCCACTAACCCAAGAAGAGTTCTAACCCAAGAAGAGTTCGAAATGTTGGAGATTCATACTTTATTTATTTATTTGAGATATTTTTATCTATTTTAGGATATTGTGGAGCAATAAGGATATGTCACATGTCTTTGAATGAATTTTTTTTTATTTAAATAGGTTTTGAAAGTAAGTACTTTGTTTGAATAGCTTGGCTTTGTAATTCCATCTTAGTTTCAATAAAGGTTAAGATTTTTCATTTTTTCTTTTTTCTTTTCCATTTGATTCTCCTGGTAACCAAACATGGCTTTTTACTGTTTGATTACAATATTATTATCATTTGGGTGCTAAAATGTATTTTCTTTTCACCGAAAAGACTTTCAAGAACCGGCTTGAAAAGGAATTATATTTCTAGGTCGACACACACATGACTATCAATTCTTGTCGCTTTTTTTCAATTTCAAAAAATAAGTTCTAAATTAGAACCCTGTATGAATATTCAAAACAGATTTAGCTACCTCGATGAGTGGTTAAAAACTGCAAGATTGTGATGCTGCCAAAGACGGATCAAGAACCTCTAGTTGGATTTGATCCAAAGGCATTTTAGCAACGCAGATTAATTCATCATGGTGATCAACTAGTTAGGTGGGCCTCTGAATTCAAAGGGAAAAGGCATTATATATGGTATATATGGTATGGACACTACAACCAACTTTTTCATGTCCATTCTAACTGATGCAAGTTCCATCAACTAGCTTGACGTACAACTCACACACACAGATGTGACTCAGAAGTTCAATTTACTGGCCTTCAAACAACTCCACTGGCTGAGAAACCAAATGCCTAGTCTTCATCTTGTGGATGGCATTTGCAGGGTCTAGGCTTTTGGGGCAGTTAACTGTGCAGTTCTGTATAGTCCTGCATCTATATAGCCTCTTTAGGTCCTCCGTCAACGCCTGCACTCTTTCATCCGCGAAGTCATCCCGACTGCCAACACAAAATTCATACCATATATGAAAGAGAAATAGTTGAGAGAATTAGGGATAATAAACTGAAAAGCAGAGGACCGTCCACCATTTTCACTAAATAACCAAGTACTGAAGAAGAGACCTGTCGCAGACCCATCGATAAGCATGGAGCAAAGCTGCTGGTCCAGGGAATTCTTCTGGGTTCCACCAATAGGAAGGGCATGAAGTACTGCAGCAAGCGCATAGTATGCACTCATACAGCCCATCTAGCTTCTTTCTGTTTTTAGGCGATTGCCTGTATTCTCGCCCATCCTCTGGTCGCTGTCTTGCCTTAAGCCATGGCTCGATCGACCTATATATGCATGTATGTATGTCATCACATTAATCCACACCATTTATTGAACTTAAACAAAAATATGTTGATCATTATACGATAGTGGTTTTAATTCCATCTGTACCCGTAAAAGGGATCATAAGTATTAATTCAAATTGACTAGCTTCAGACGTAAACTAGTGGCCTATGGAAGTTAAAGATGCATGGTCATCTTACTTGTACTGCTGGTAGAAATTGGTGAGATCAACCACTAGATCCTTAATAGCAAACATGTGGGGGAGAGGAGTGATGGTGGTGGGCTTGGTGGTGTCTGCATCAATGGGCCTCAGACAAGCCACCGTGTTGGTTCCATCAATATTCATGGCACACGACCCACATATCCCTTCCCTGCATGACCTCCTGTAACTCAGGCTCGAATCTTCTTCCGCTTTTATTTTCTGTAGTGCGTCCAACACCTAGACAATCCCAGATACATTAACAACTGAAACCACCTAACATCTAGTGTGGAGTGTCCAGAAAAGAAGACTTAACCATGGGTCCACATGTCGACAGGTCCACAAAATAAGACTGCAGATGGGGCTTGGTGTTGGGAAAATCTGGGTTCCATCTATATATCTGGAATTCCTTTTTCAAGGCATTGAGGTTCTCTTGGATGGTGCCTTGTGTCTCCACCCCTGCTTCCGCATGTTCTTGTGCCAATGGATGCCCTTCTAGTACTGGAAACCTTTTCGTTCTTGTGTCTGCTTTACTGAATAAACCAGCTACCTTTTTGTAGCCATGGCGGATCCACCTCTTCAACATCCCCCTGTGTCACCCCTTCCACATCCCTCTACATGTGACTGCTTACCAAACGCTCTCCATTTTTAATTACAAGGTTTGCGCATGCCTATAGACACGTGGTTTCATGGAGGATACGTGTAATCTTGTACCGCGCCCCCACTGTCTATGGCGTGTCATCCACTTTGGGCTTGGGCCCATCTGAGTCGGTGCAGCGGTATGTTGGGCCTGATCTTTGGCCCACACTTAAAATCAGGGCTAAGTTCCTCTACACCCGTCACGGACTACCGTCAGTGCAATCTACCACCGGTTCATGCCGACAGTGGTAAAAGTAAAAGCGGCCGGAACTGTCGGAGTGACCCCAAGGGAAGAGCTAAATTACCGAAACTGACCCTAAAGCTGATGTCAGGGCTGATTGTCTGTGATCTGCACATTTGGTCAAACAAACACGTGGAGATGATGCAGAGTCAGAGCATTGGATCCGGTGCATAACATCCACCGGAGCCGCAGAAGTCAATGGTCAAACAATCCTTGTTAAACCTGTACTCATGGACCACTACTGTCCAGAGGGCCCCCCCGTACTTACGATCTCGACCACTGCTTGGGCCTACTTTTATTTCTTTGACCAAACCCAACTATTCCACCTCTTCAAACCCGATATATGTGCTACTCATCACGGATCCCTGATTTGAAATTTTCATTTTGGGACTCATAGAAAGTAAAAAGAGAAGAAAGGAAAAAGTCCAAAAAAAATTTATTTATTTAATATTTAAATAATATATACATATAAAGAAAATTATTCCCATAAATTTAATTCTATTTTTGTAATATTTCTGTACACAAGTAAGACGGTAAGAGACAACTTTCAAACTTTTTATTATTTTTAATATTTTTTTTTATTCATTTTCATTTCCTAAAATTTTTCCATAATCACAAGGGTAGTCGGGATTTAAAAGGAAAATTGACCACAAACTCAAAACAATACATTTTTGTTACCGCAAGATATTGACAGTTGCGAATCATTTGATTGGAATGAAATTTGGAATGGGTATACTTGACGATATGAATCATTTGAAAAATAAACGTATTCATTCTGTAGCAAATCTCTAACAAGATCAATTCGGACTGGCTCTAATTCGTTTAAAAAACGTGATTCGATGCTATGGTCATATATATTCATTAGGTATTGATGGAAGAGGAAATGTTCTTATAGGGGAGTTGTTGAGTTAGAAAATTCAAGGGAAGAGAAAAAAAGTAGCATTGTTGGAACTTTGAAGATTCAATACAGGAGGGTGTTCACTATATGTGCTTTGTTAAATGAAATTTATGTACAAAGGAGCATTTAAAACTCTTTAAAAAATAATTGTTGAACTCATAGAGAACCAGTCCCATGCAAATTTCAAATTTGAGTCAAAAAAGAAGATTAAAAGAAGGATAAAAGAGGCTTAGTGGTGTCTAATCGTACAATAAGAAACGTAAAACTTAAATCTACTTAGTGGGTTAGGTATGCTTTGATCAAGAAAATTCCCAGCTTCATGAACTGGATACTTGATTTCAGTCAAGGGTCTAGAAAGCCATTGCGGCGGAATACGTGATTTACAAGTTCGAGAAAATTTTGAAGGATCTGATTTAGACTTTGAATTGTGGAATCATTATCATTTTTTTGTATATATATATTAGTTGATTGATATGTGATGTTTGATTATATGAAGATTGGAGAAATAATTTAGATGTCATCCATCGTAAGGGCACGGAAATAACAAATTTGTTGCTCATATTTGAATATTATGTCCGAGTACGTGTGAAAAAGGAAAAATAGAAGGTAGAATTAAACGGGTAGGGTGCACTGATTGTAATAATGATGAAATAATGATCGTTAAGGGTTATCTAGTGTAGGGTGGATTGGTTGCGATAATGATAGTTAAAGGGTTATCTAGTTTGATAAGATTTCAAATGATCTCAAAATATAAAAAAACAAATATACTCTGGCATCTTTCATTTTAAAGTCAAACATATTCATATCTTATCTTTTCTCTATTTTTTTCTAATTATTATTATTATTATTAATTTATCCAATAAGAATAATACTATTACTAATATCTATAAATAATATAATAATTATAATGATGTAATAATGACCGTTAAGGGTTATCTAGTATAGGGTGGATTGGTTGCGATAATGATAGTTAAAGGGTTATCTAGTTTGATAAGTCTTCAAAAAATCTCAAAATATGAAAAATCAAATATACTCTAGCGCCTTTCATTTTAAAGTAAAACATATTCATACTTATCTTTTCTCTATTTTTTTTCTAATTATTATTATTATTATTAATCTATCCAATAAGAATAATACTAATACTAATATCTATAAATAATATAATAATTAATCATAAATTATTTTTTATAATAAAAATATAATAAATTTATTTTTATTATAAAGATTTTATAAAAAAATATTACAATAATTTTTTATATTTTTATTAAATAGATTTTAGAAATTTTGAGTTGTTTAACTTTATAATATAACTATTAAAAAAATATTTTATAATTGTTAAAAAAAGAAATTAAGACATGTCATAATATATTGCATTTTTAATATAACTATGTTGTAGGTTCAATACATAAGTGTCTTACCTACAATTCCCTTGGGTCTTTTTTTTCTTCAATTTTTTCTAATCATCATCGTCATCACCATCATCATCAATAACCTAGAAGAATAATATTAATAACAATACATATATCTAATATAATAATTAACAATAAATTATTATTTCATTAATTATTATTTTAAAAATATTATAAATAATTTATCCAAAATAATAATAATATATAATATAATAATTTTACAAATTATTGTTTCATTCTAATAATTTAATATATAAAATTATAAAATTATTTATTATATAAATTTCATAAATTCATTACTAGTTTTACAAATATAACTATTAAGAAAATATTACAATAAAAATTTGTTTTTATAATTATTAAAAAGTGAAATTAAAGCATAATGTATCATACTATTAGTGTACTTATGTAGTAAGTACAATACATAAATGTTTTACTTACATTTTTCAACAAATCTAATAGCATTAGAAATATTGTTTTATTATACCATATTAGTAATATCAATGCCTTTTTTGCATACCTATAACTTAAATGTAATATTAGTTACATTAAAAATATTAATGATAAAATTAATAATATAAAACTACTATCATAATTATTAATGAGGTGTTGATAATAATAATGTAATTAGTCTTAATGTAACATATAAAACATAAAAGGCAAAAAAATAATAATAGTTTTTTAATAAAGTTTTCAAACCTTAAGAATTAAAAAAAAAAAAAAAAAAAAAAAATTATCTTTTAGGGTTTCTTTGTAGTAGTAATAATAAAAATATAATAATATTATTTTTAATATAATATTTAAATTTTAAATAATAAGATTAATAATAATCATAAAAAAATAGATTTTTGTAGACTTCTTAGAGGTATTTTCAAGTATAGGATATCACTTGATAGAAAAAAAATCTAAATATTAAATATCACTAAAGGATACTTAAGTGTGAAGTGTCACTTGAAAGAAGATTATTAGAGAGTGAGATATTTTTTGAGAATTGTAAATGGTGTTTGTATAATTCTTAGAGGCTAGTGTTGGAAGCGTTGGATTAGTGAAACCTTCACTTTGTTAAGAGTTTGAGGAAAATGAACGAAAATCAGGTTGCGTTGAACTACTATAAAAATTAGTGTTTACAATCTTTTCCCTGCTCTTTTTATTTATTTGTAATTATTTTTATATTGATTTATATCATATTGTTGCTTATAGTTTAAATTTCTAATAGAGTACTACTAGAATTTCAAGTACAAGAAACTCAAATAAAAAATAAATCAAATTTATTTCAAATTCATGCAATACACAAATGACGTTTAGGACTCAATTCAAATTAAGACTATTTTAATAGTCATTTACATCTTTTTATAAAAATAAAAATAAATAGAAATAAAAGCGCCTTAAACTCAAAACTAAATTATGGTAATAGAGACAATTGAATTGCTTAGTTTCTTGATTCTATTTAAATAAAATGAATTTAATCCAAATGTAAGAATAAAATAGTGTAGCACAAAACAAAAACTACACACAAAGAGGTCAAGAAAAGAAAACACACCCATGTTAATTGCATTCACAAGGCACATAACATGTTAATACAAAAAGGCAAGTTGATAGAATATGTCAAAACTACACAAATAAATGTTTGAATTATACTTATGTAAAAACTTAGAAGATTTAGAAGCAAACTACAAATTTAAATCAAATTAGTCATCACTACCACATAGAGACTACCAACCCAAACCAATGCTCCACAAAAGGTTAGGTATTGCGTCATTAAAAAAAAAGTACAAAAAAACATAGTAGTCAAAGAGTAAAACATAGGTGAAAATCCTAACAGGGATCACACTACTAAATCGATGACATTTTCATATTGCATTTGGATATTTAATATTCAAACACTAGGTACTACTCTGATCAGCTATAGATAGTATCAAAATAAAGTTTTGGTTTATTTCATTTGTCTGATATGTCGTGTTTTTTCTTATGTTATAAGTGATTCACTTTTTTTCTTTTTTTGCATTTTTTATAGAAACCTTTTTTTTTTTTTAAATTTCTCAAGTGCTATTTTTTTGTATTTGCTTTGCATTTTACCAAAATGACTAAGTCACACCAATATTGAGTTGAACAAAGCCAATTTGATATCAAATCAAAAAGTTCGAACTATGCTACAATGTCTATACATCTTAATAAACACTTACATATATCACTAGCACGAGTACTTCACCTTTGAATTTTGTTCACATCGTACATTTATATTAAAAAAGTTACAAGTTGTTAATGGCAGGAGAGAACACCCAAGATATGTATAAAAAAATAAAAAAGACAAAACAAAGCTCAAATCTAACTTATAAGGTTCATTAATAAAAAATGGTAAACTCATAACATAAATAGAGTACACAATTGCAAATCTAAGTGAATTTCTAGGAGGCGTTTTAGAGACCATAGATTTAGACCAATCTTGGTTGCAAACATTTTGTACAGTTACTCTAGATGGAAGCAACTCATATCCATTCAATTTTTTTACAAAAAGAAAAAAAAAAAAAGAAAAAAAAGGCATTTCAAGGATTTTGAACTCTTTTATGTTTCTTTTGTTCATCTATTAAACATAATTTATATAAAATAGACAAAGATTATAGGCAAGAGTGATTTTAGAGTCTCCAAACAACTTTTAGAAGTCCAATACCATACTTATCTTAACATTCTTAAGTAGAAGGATTCCTATCCAATTGTCAGATCTAGAAATAAATTAGGAGATACTACCAAAGAAATGCCAAATAAACATATTTTACAACATAGTTTTCTTTTCTTTTTTTCTTGTACCAATATCACTTCAATTACCTTCATTCATGCCATAATACACCAAGTAAATGTATAATTAATGAGAACTTCTAAATTTTCCAAAAATAGAGCATAAATTAAACCCCAACTATAGGAGTTGAGTCCAACACATCAATCCATCTCCATTCAAAGTCTTAGGTATCAATAAGAATTAAAGCACTTAGACTAATTTCGTTAAAGCATATGATTTATGAACATTAAGAATTCAACCCCCTACGTAGTATTTAATACCTCCACAATCCACAACCACATTTCCTTTGTGATATATACAAATTTAAAAATAATAAACTCCTAGCATAACTTCAAATGTCTTATGCCCAAATAACTCAAACACTTCAAGACATAATACAGAGGTGTCATTCTTGAAACTTCAATTATAATCACTGCATATTATAATCAAAGAAAATAGCATAGAAACCTAATACCCAACAGTAAATTGGAAATTATCTACTTATTAGGAAATTATTTAATAAAATAAAATCACATAGGTAATCAATAAAAATCAAGATAAAGGTGACACGAGATATATTTTCCCCAAATAATTAATAAAAACATAAGAATAAAAAACAGAGAGCATAGATTAAAAAATAATAAAAAAAAAAAATGAAAAACAAGAATATTATTATAACATAAGTTGAGTTAGGGGTTAAGGTACTTGGAGCAAAAGGCAATCTTTCAAAAGAAGATTACCACCTATATTCTAAAGATTGGATAAATTCATCATTTCAGATAAGCATTACCAATAAAATGATGGAGAAAACTCTAAATAATAATAAATTAATTTATATTTTTTGAAAAAAAATTAAGCTAGTAAGATATTACACAACTTAAAACAAAGATCATCAATATTTCACAAAAACCCTAAATAAAACATGAGACCAATAAAGAGATTTATCTATTAAAGAGTTAGGGTCATTGTGGATTTCACCAAAGATGATCACCTCTTAAGTATTTCTTAAGAAAAAACCTTATATTTATTTGAAAGAACGTCTATCTCTTTTACCTACCATTATAAGGAGGCTAGGGTCACCAACTATAGTCTTCTAAATTTCTACAAGCTCACAAGTATCGTTGATACCTTGTTAGAGTGTGAGAATGACTGATGTGTTTTCATCGACAAAACTCTAGTATCGTCACAACTCTAGTATCGTCGAGGTGTGCGAGTGAAGAGAACTTTATTTGGAGGGAAGTATGTTTGGTGAGTCTGTTTCATAGTGTGAGAATGAAAGTTTAGAAAAATGAATATATAGGCTATCGAAAAATGACACTTCACAAAAGCATCAAGGATAAATTATTTAAGAACGCTTATACAAAACACCAATAGTTCCAACAATAAGTGTCATAATTACCTAGGTCTATATTAAGCATCATTGTATATTACACATTATACTCAATATCAATGCCTTTTTAAATGCCAAGGAAATATGTGTCATTGATTATCTATTTTGCAATACAACTTTAGTCAAGAAGTAATAGTATTATGGTATTACAATAGAAATGTGATTGTGTATTAGCAAATTTAGAGGATGAAATTTTTGTAGAAAGAATGTAACATCCTTATCAATATATCATGGATTAGGATTATGAAGTAACTTATATAAATATATTATCTTGCATAAATGGTATAATATGAAGAAAAAAATTATGATATGAAGTAACTTAGCAAATTATGCAAGCATTAAAGTAAACAAAAATGTAAAATCAAATAAAATTAATAAATAAAATAAAGTAACACTAGAATTATTTCTAATAAGAAATTTTATTTATCATGTTAGGTAATCCTTGAGCTTACAGAAGTGTTTTAACTTTCTATGCTTTTAAAGTAAGGGAATTATGGCATATGCATTTTGTAGGACCTCAGGCGCTACCAACCTTCCTAAAAGCAATTGTTGTTAGGAAAGACGCATACCCTAACCTTATAATATATTCACCCAAGCGCCCACGGCGAACACAAGGGAAGTTGATGGATGCGGCCAACCCTCAGATTTGCCAACAATCTCCCCCCCAGTAACACCCCTAGGGTTTGAACCCGTGACCTTAATTCTGATACCACTTATAGGACCTCAAGCGTTACCAATTCTCCTAAAAGCAATTGCTGTTAGGAAATGCGCATACCCTAACCTTATAATACATTCACTCAAGTGCCCACGGCAAACACAAGAGGAGTTGATGGATGCGGCCAACCCTCCGATCTGCCAATAGATATTATCCACTTTCACTTCCATGGGCCCTTACAACTCCTAAAATTCATTTAAATAATTAAGAGAAACTTATTACATATATAGTGTCTGAAACTTCTTCTCTTATTCGATGTGAAATATCAAAATACACCCATTTATATAATTGGAACTTCTTTATTGTATCTTACAAGATTGGAAGTTCATTCATATACACAACTCTTGTGAGACTAGATAGAAAAAATCTCACACCAGGATTAAAGATTAACTCTAATACTATTTTTCATTACATGTTATCTCTCTACGTAAATATTATTCACCCTAAGTCTAATAGACCTTCACAACTTTAAAATGCATCTACATGGTTAGGAGAAATATACTACATATATAATATCAAGGACTTTTTCCCCTATCCAGTGTGGAACATCATAATCAACACCTATCATCTTTATTCCCCTTTTCTTGATGCAAACACAATGTATCTATCGTGTCTCACAGGATTGTGAAGCCAGACAAACACTTCTTACAAGACCAAACAGATAGAGTCTCATATCGAGGTCAAAGATTAACTCTTATCTCATTTGTAATGATTTGCTTCAAAGAAGTTCACTGAACTATATATAATGGATCTTCTTAACTATGTAGACATACTTTAAAGGTCATAAAAAATGGGGTTCCAACACAAAAATTTCCTAGAAAGTCACCCATCCTAGTACTACTCTCGCCCAAGCATGCTTAACTATTGAGTTTTGAGATTTGATGCATTAGTGTTGGAATGATCAAACCTTACAACTAATAAAATAGATTGTTAATTATAGGTAATGGGTATTTATTTCATTGTCGCTTTATTCAACTTCTTATAGTTAATGCATAGTGTCATTGACCCTTTTTTTTTTACAACTAGTACTGGAGCACCCTAAGGCAACACACTAGGTCTTATAAAGCCCTTTGTCAATCATGTCTTGAAGCTGTGTCTTTAGTTCCTAAAGTTTCATCTGTGTTAATCAATAAGGTGACTTTGAAATTGGAACTATCCTAGGCACCAAATCAATAGTGACCTCTATTTTTCTCTTTGGTAAAAAGCAAATGCCTTGAGAAAAACATTTGGATAATGTAGTACTACTCGAATGTTATTGGCATTTAACAAAATTCTAAAACCTAGAAACTAAGCTAAATACTCTTGAGGGCAAATATTAAGCCTTCATGGTTGAAATTAATTGAATAGTTTTATCAATGGAACAACCCTCAAAATAAAATTTGACCTAGCAAGGAAGTTGGAAGATCATCTTCTTCTTTTTTTATATCTTTTCAGGTACTTTAAATGCTAGCAAGGAGTAACATAGATTAGGAAGGGATGCTAGCGAGGAGCAACATAAATTAGTAAGGGATTCTACATCAATCCTTTGGCTTGACTATTTTATGGATTTAGGAATTAGCAATTTGATATTTAAATACTTTTATTTCAATTATTAGTTGGTATTCTTGTTAGGAGATTGTTAATTCAAATTTGGAGACTTAATCATTATGTAAGAAAATACTTTATTTTACCTACATTGTCATTCTAATCACATGTTTAGGTGGTAGCATATTGCTATTTGATATAGCTTGTTAAAGCCATTTTCATGTTGAGTCTTTGAACCGAGCATGCGAATTGACCATGACGCTCAAGTTCAAGGTGTTATAGAGTAATATTAGAGTTGTTTCCCCATGCTAGTGTGATCTATCTGTTTATCTAGCTCCACAATCCTATGGAACAAAAAAAAAAAATTACACCTATATTAGGAGAAAGTTGATTGTGATAACTCATCTTAGATAAAATAAGAAGTTTTTATAATAATATATGTATTGGGTTCTTTTTAAATATGTAAACTTGTTTTAAAGTCATAAGGGTTTACTAGACTCATAACATACAATACCTACATAAGAAGGAACGTGTCGTTATAAATGCTAACAAAGTCAATCCTATACCCCAGTATGTCTATCTTTTTTGCACCATAATTCCATAGGATATAATTAAACATTATCTTTTTATTCATTTCTTATTTATTATTGAACTTCTTCTTATACTTTTATTTTATTATTTTGATATTAGTAAATTATTATTAACTTATAATTATAATATAAATTAAGTTATTTCTCTCTTTAAAAAAAATCTTTTTTCTCATAGGAATAAAAATCTCCATACCATAAAAATACTTTTCAAAAAAAGAAAAGAAAAACCCTTGTTCAAAATAAAAAAATACATATCAAAGGTAGAAAGAAAATAGGCCAAATGATTGCTTCAATCCCATCTACTATAATGCCGACAATAGGTTGATAGGCAATACCTATTAATTACGATATTAATTACAATTAATTTCGCAATAAGAAAGTGATTTCTTTAGTCCTGACTTCCAAATTTAGATCCAAATGATAAGAGGAAGAATATTTAAGATGTAATTTTAAGTCGGTGCAGCTACCAATTAGTCAACTTTATTTGATATCCCATGCATCTTTTTGTATTTGGATTCTAAATGGGCGGTGCAGAATAACACCAGAGAAGAAACCACCAAGAAAAGAATAAAAGGAGAGCAAATATTCTTGGAAGTGATTTAGGAGCAAATTCTGATTTGGAGAATATATTTGGAGAATGGGAATTTTATTTTTGCAACTGTGATCACATTAATATTCAGCGCCGACCATAAACACACATACAAACCCAAATTTTTAGCAATGTCAGCCGTTGAATCTGACATTCCCATGACACACAAGCATCACATGAATGTCTATGAAATTGCATGAGGTCAGACCTACCTTCCCTTTCTTATTTGGTTTTGAGTTCCGGAGAAGAACACATTGGTGTGTTGCGTTAGTCTCTTATGTGTATGAAAGAGAAAAAGTTGGCCACGGAACTTTTCAGAGTACGTCTGTTGTGGTTGTGGCTGTGGCCATCTCATTAAAGCAGCAATGATACAAAAAGGAAGGTTCATACCTGTTGGGGTTGGATATGGAGGTTGGATATGGAGCTGGTACCAGTATTCTATGAAATCCTTCTGCAGATCTGTTTCCCAGACACCTATTCACACCACCTTAGCTGGAGGTTGGTTCTAATAATTTTTGAATCATTTTCTAGCGAAGTATATTATTACAAACTTAAGTGTTTTCTAAGCTCAAGTATGACTTGGATAACTCAAACTACTTAAACGTTGTTCAACCGGCAACAGTAGGTTCCATTTTCGTGATTTAGTAGGATTTTCCTTTAGTTAATGACTACACCCTTTACATGTTAAGAGGAAAAGGCTGCTAAATGAAAAGTTGCTTTTTTTTCTTTTTTCTTTTCTTCTTCTTTTTTTTTTTTTTTTTGTTGGGTTCCGCCATGAAGGGAGCATACATAAGGCTTGAATGAAAAGTCAAGATTTAGTCATATAATAGTTGTGTGATAAAGGGGAGTTTTTAACTTTTCAATGTCCGTATTTAATTTTCATTAAAAGATGTGCTCTAACCAGGGCCACAAATCAGCATGCTTGGAATTCCAAGCCCAACCCAGAGCCTCAGGGTTGAATGGTTTGAAGTTTGAACCCAAAATCAGGGGTGGGGTCCCAATCTCTTGGTTGGATATCCACATGATATTCCTTATTAGCTCCATGTAAAGCTAGAAATTAAAATTTTACCAAGTCAGACGAATGGAAACAAAAGAGAACAGAAGCAAACATAGACGTATTTGGTTAGAATCTCTAGTTTAACCTAGTCATGCACCTTGGAGTTTGGGAAAAAATCAATCACCCATATCCCCATTGGAAAACGGCCAAATATATTTGGTCTGTCCATTTCACACTCCTACTCGAAGAATCCATTTTGATAATGAGAAATAGTACAGACCCCGCAATAAATAGAATGAAGATAGCAAATCTACTTCGAATTGCTGCTTATTCCAAAATGAATGACTTGTTTGACGACGAGGGAAGGCAATTTCGCTTGCAAAACCTGCGTACTTCGTATCGTTTGCATCTCTTGGAAAACCAAACAATGACTGGAAAACGAGGCCATGAAAGAGGAAGAAGATGGCATCAATGGAAGGGTGATAGGTGAATGATGAGTGGGCTGCATCCTGATGTGAGGTACAGGTTCATTGAAAATGATGGAGGTCCAATCAATCAACATTTCTTTTTGATGTCCAAACAAAGAGTAGTGCCCACATACAGTTAATAGGGAGTAGTTCGACTACAACAAGTAACGTATATATTTACGGCCACGTGTTCCCATCTCTATGGTCCGATGAACTCTCTAAACTGTAACTGTCAAAATAACTGTCATGATTCACGAACTGTAAAATGTGAAACAAGAGTCGATCCCAGTTTCTCCACCTGCTTTTTTAACCTTACGTGTAGACTTGGAAGACGTGAGAATTGGGATCTTAGGGTTAGAGTTTTTGGCTTTGTAGGGGCAAATACAGACCATGGGTATAAAACAAAGAGGAATATAATAATACCATGTAGAATGATAATTGATAAAGAACCCCTATCCTTCAGAGCAACTTGTGATATCAAAGTATTATTAATATCCACTTTTTTTTTCTCTCCTTTTTAAAAACTATTCTCACACCAATGATATATGAAAGTTCCCTTTCAGATTCTATTGTTGCAGCGAACTTGGATATTGTTGAGCTAATCCATCCATCCATCATCCATCCATTCAAACATCTCATGGGTTTCTTTCTTAGCAAGAGTGTGTTCCCATCTGATGATTCCAAGGATTTTTGAGGTTTTGGGGTTGGTAGATGTTAATGATTTGTTTTTACTTATGGGGTTTTCATGCTTTATTTTATTGTAACAAATGATGGGTTGAACCCAAAAATAAGAAAGAAAAAAAAAAAAAAAAAAAAAAGAAGGGAAGGAGAGAAGAAAGGGTATGGTATGGAGGGGTTGAATACGAATGGTATGATCCTTGAATACTAATGTTGTAATGTAATAATAATAGAAAGATAATTGATATTTTTATTTTTGGAATTTGAATTTTGCAATATTGATGAGGGGTTTACAAGGTGATGGTGCCTCGTTTTTTTTTCTTGATGCCTTTCAACCACCGTCTTCCCTAATTTGGTTGTTTGTTCTGCCCACCCCATTCTTTTTTTCTACAAATAATATGAATTTTATTTTATTTATTTATTTATTTATTATATAATAGTATTTTTATTATTTATCTTGCAGCTTCCTCGACCTCATATCTTATTTTCTTGCCTTCACACTGTAAAGGCTAAAACAACAACTCTCTGTTTGACCGGTTGCCACCCACCAGCTGCACAGCGCTCTCTCTCTCTCTCTTAACCTTCACATTCATGGAGACCCCACCTTGATCTTTTAAGAGTGGAACCATGAGCAGGAGCCGCCTCTCTTTTAGAGAAGAAAGGTTATAGAATCACCTCTTCCTTCCCATCTCTTTCTCTTTCTCTCTCTCTCTTTCTCTCCCGTCCCCTCTTGAAACCCTAAGAAAACCACAAAAAAGAAAAGAGACCCCCAAACAGAAGACTTGTTCTGCAACCATCAATTTCATGATCCGTGGGTTGTTTATTCTCTTCTTTGCGCACATCCTTTTGCTCGAAGACAAAGAAAAAGCGCAGCAAAGGAAAGGAAAGGACTGTCTTCCCTTGCCGATCAGAGAGCTTTAAAGGCATATGGGTACTTTCTGAAAACCCTTCCAGAAGATCTTCTTCTATCGTTCTCTTATGCCCTCTTTTGTAGCTTGCTCTTAAATGGGACTGTAAGTAAACAAATCTCTCTCCATATCTGTGTCTCCCTCCCTCACCTCTTTACTCTTTTGCTCTCTTTTTTATCTCTCTATCTCCCTCTATTCTCCCTTGAAGAGTCATGGATTCTGGGAATAGTGGGAGTATGCAGTCTTCAAGTGGTGGTGAAGAAGAGTACGATTCACGCGCCGAATCGATCTCAGCCTTCTTGAACCCACCAGGCCATGTTGGTCCCATGCCTAACCCACCACAGCCACCACCACCACCACCTCACCACCACCACCACCATCACACCCACTCCTCATCTATGTTCGACCCACTTTCGAACTACTTCGATCCCTTGTCACGATCACCAACCCAACTACAAAACCCAAATTCCCTACTGAATCTCGACATGGTCTGGTCCAAAACCCTAAGATCTGACCCCAATTGCACCGAGATCGGTGGGATACTGGCCTCATCGTCGTCCACCTCACCTTTTTCCGGCGCCCAAGGACAAATCCGTGCCACCTTTCCGAGTTCGTTACCGTCGATGCCGTTTCCTCCAGCTCCGGAAAATGCTGCTCGAGCTACAGCTTCAGCTTCAAATGATCAAACCAACGTAGCACGTAACCCCAAGAAACGATCAAGAGCTTCCCGGCGTGCACCTACTACTGTGCTCACCACAGACACCACCAATTTCCGGGCCATGGTTCAGGAGTTCACTGGGATTCCTGCTCAACCCTTCACATCTTCGCCTTTCCCAAGAAGCAGGCTTGATCTGTTTGGTACAGCTTCTACTATGAGATCAGGCCATTTGGATCATGCACCACCTTCATACCTTTTGAGACCCTTTGCTCAAAAACTTCAGCCACCCCCATTTGCTTCTCCCCCTCCCTCTTCATCTTCTTCATTCTCTTCCTCTTCCATGGTTGATGCTATAGCTTCTACTACTAACATCACTTCTGGTTCAGCTAGCAATACTTCTTCTAATTCAACTTCCATTAACTACCAACTACCTTCAGATTTAAGCCTTGTGAAGCAGCCCCAGAATCTACTGAACATGAACGTGCAGAACCCAATTCTCTCAATCCAGTCTTTCCTTCAGAGCCCACTTAAATACCCACTTCCCAATTCAGCCATTATGGGCTCAAAACCACAAGGCTCTCTGGCAATTCCATCAGCAGATTCACATATCAAAATGGGTGGTTTGGAGGACTTTGGTTTGAGCCATGGCCATGTCAATACACACCTCAGTGGCCTTCCCAACTTGGTATCATCGGATCGAACAGCGTCGAGAAGCGATAATAATCCTCCCAGCTGGAACGACGGATTGGGATCAAGTGGTGGAGATCATGGCCAGTTGGGGCCTCTCAATGGGAATTATAATAATTCGCAGCGGGTCACTAATGGCAAAATGAACTACTCGGCTTCCTCATCGGATTTTCACGGCGACAAGGTGCCGGAGAATGTTTCTACAAGAAGTGAAGGTATGGTGGAATCGTGGATTTGTTCTTCAGATTAGGAGTCTTCATTGACAGGGAAAAAGAAAAAAGAAAGAAAAAAAAAAACTACAAAGGAAATGATGGCGATTCTGATGAATACATGAAAAGAGAAGTTTGTTTTCTCCATCTGAGATTCTTAACCATGACTTCGGACGACACTGAAACACTGTTTTTTTCCCCCTTAGTTATATGTAAATAATAGTCCTTTTTTCTTCATTTCCATACATTTCTCAATCACACATCCATATACAAAAACGACCGCGGACCTTTCAATATTCGTTTTTCAATAGTGAAATGCTGTTAGTTTCTTATGATATGTGCTTGTGTTCATGGCTTTACTTGGGTTTGACCGATTTGAGGAGACGAATGTGTAATCAAACAAACAAACCCATCAACCCATGTGTCTTCCTCGTACCTTCTCATCTGTGATTCTCTCTTTTCTCAACTGAAGAAGAAATTAAAAACAAAATTTTAAATTTTAAAAAAATAAAATAAAATTTCAACTGTTTGGTGCAACGCAAGCCAATGGCCTGGAAATTTGTCTGGTTTCCTCTATTGTTTTCTCCTTCTCTCCCTTATGATACTCTTCTCTAATTTTTTAGTATCTTTAAAAAAATTTGATGATATGAAGGAGTGATTGGCGGCGAGATTTGGGGAATCCTTAGCCGCCGCAATCTCATTTTTAAGAATTCAAATATCTGCTCTTATGTGACTGTGAAAGGTTTTGTTTTTAATGATCATTCTGAAAAATTTAAAAAAAAAAAAAATAGAAATTGGGGCATACCACTCATAATAATAGCCAACAATTTCACACGGGTTTCGATACAGTTCATGATATAAATAATTAACAATGTTTCAGCCGTTTGCTCATTGCATACGCAATTATCTCCATAATTGTACTTTTGGGCCAAAGTTATCTTTTTTATTTGTCCCACGAATTAAAAGCATGAGAATGAGGGTATCTTGGCTACTCACCAATGTGAATTCGTATTTGAATTTTTCATTATCTGTTTGGCTGACAGGAAACTGTGGCATTCCTGCGATATTCCACCAAATAACGAGAATTTTGAAATTGATTTTTAATAATCATGCCCCTGGTAAATTTTATAAATCTTTTAAGATATAAAAAATATTTATGTACAGAGAAGGGGGGAAGCATGTTTGAAATGCAAACAAAGGAAATATTGACAACCCAAAATCAATCAATCTGCCTTGACAAAGATGAAAAATCATTCATCAATCGAAAATGATAATAATGACCTTGCAGTGTCTCAGAACTTTAGACAATGAAAAGATCAAGCCAGATGACAATATGGGCATATGTTGTTTTGGAGAAACATGCAATTATCCCAAATTACAGTGTGTGACTCTGCTAAAGCCACGTTTCTTACTGGCTGCTGCGATGGGCAAGGAAGCGAATAATGAAGAAGAGCAAAGCTAGGCATGCTTATGAGTGGTATATATAGAGATCATCATAAAAAAACAAGGGACTGGACTAGACCTTGTAACATGGTGGGAAGCTTTGTGAAGTGCGGAGTTCACGGACCGCGATTTGTGAAGCAGTTCATGAGGAGTTACAGAGTTGATCTAAGCATATATAGGGGCAATTATGTGGGGTTGAATAATTAGTTTGCTTGCAATCATTAGTTCATTTGTTAGTGCTAAGTTGAGCTCATGAAAAGCTTTGGCAACTGGTGGGAGGAGCCTTTTAGTGCCAAAAGTGAAAGAAATTTTTTTTTTTAGAAAAAAAAAAAAGATTATAAAGGATAGTATTTTGTTTGTCGTCTCCCTCAGGATATTACCTGCTTAAGCAGCACGGCATATTGATTGATTTTCCAACATGCGGGAGTCAGTTCAACCTGAATGGTAAATGAAAACCAGGCTACAGCCCTTACATTTTGGCTGCATGACAGCTACCAGAGAATGATAATCGGGAGTGAATTGAAGAAACCAAGGCATTGGTTAGCTTGACGATTTTGTTGACTGACTTTGTGTGACCTGTGAAGGTGTGGTTTTTCTGGCATTCTGCAAAGAAGCTGTAAGAGGACTCCTGAGTCCTGACATTTCACTGCATGTGCGAAAATGATTAGGATTATTTGTCTGACTGTTTTCAATTAATCCAGATATAGAGGCTTTTGTTTTATTTTATAGGGTTAGCAGTGGAAAAGGGGTAGGGGGTGGGGAGGGAAGGGAGAGAGAGGATATTGAGATCCAAAAAATATTCCAAATTTCAAACTTTCAAGTAGCCTAATAACCTTGCATATTCTAGGTCCCCAGGTAACTTTTATGAATATCAAAGTGGGCAATCTTTATATGAATAGATGATCTAAAAAGGGAGTGATCTTTTTCATCCCATTGATTGATAGATCATGATCTTTTTCACTCCAATTATAGATCCCCACCCGGCTAGTTTAAATTGAGAATTTTTAGAATCATTTCACCCATGGAGTGATATGATTAACCATTGGATTTTGGGAAACTTTTTTTCTTTTGTATAAAAGGAGAAAATGGCGTTTCCCCCTTTCACAGTTTCCCTCCCCTTATCTTGTGATCTTTCTTTTAAAAAAAAATGATGTTGCAAAAGGAGAGGATAATTGTTCTCCGATAAACCCATAGAATTTGAGAGAGAGAGAGAGAGAGAGGAGATGAGGGGTTGTGAACTTGTGAACCTGTGCCACTCTTCTTTTACCATCATGGTGCCACTCTTCTTTTAGCATCATGGTGGCCCATGCCAGTGAGTAAGCTTGTTCTTAGCAATGATGGCTGTTCTCTCTTACTCCTCACTCCTCAAAGGCTGAACACAGTAAGGCAAAACTGGCAAACCCACCTCTCTCTCTCTCTCTCTCTCTCTCACACACACACACACACACAGACACACACTCGATGCCCTACAATTTTGAGCCCGGAACTAAAAAAGACGTAGAGCTTTTGGCTTCGCCCCGTCAAAAAGGCTGTCACCATTCCCTCACTCGAAACCACTCCCTCTCTTCAAAGACCCCCCTAAAAATCAATAAATAAATAAATAAAGGCATATATTCAAGTGTGTCCTACGCTAGAAGAAGACAAGCTATATAAAGTTTCATATCCCCAGAATCAATAAATATTATTAATATCATGCATATGTTCCAAAGAACCCGAACCGGCAACTTGTTCAAATTTTTCTGTAATGATTTTTGACTCATCCTTTTTTTTTTTCCCTTCCTAGCTTGCAACATTTATTGACTAATCACTCCAGAGGTAAACCAGAGCAAATCATTAAGGCCCTAATTACTAAACATAATGGAGATTAAAGTATACTTATGCGTATGCTTGTATGTCCTCATCATGTTTTGGTTGGGATGAACAGGGCTTGCAGAAGGCATGATGAAAGTATACTGCAAGAGAAGGGAAGTGGGTTATTTGAAAACTCGCGGGCAAGTCTCACTGCAACACTTTTGGGTGCAGTCCTCGTGCAGGTTTGGCAAGTGGGGTTTCATTGACTTCATCATGATCTGCCTTCTCTACCATAAGTCTGTACCTCATTCCCAAATCCCAATTTCCAAAATTCTGTCCCATACATAAAAATTACTCATTGTTAGAAAGAAGGATTTGAAATCCATTTAAAGTTGCGAAAGTTAATTAATATTTAATACTTATGATTTTTTATTATTGATCATTGTCTATGTTTTCAGAAGCTCTCTGTCTCTGTGTCTGCAGTCATAATAAAAATTGATCCAAAAGTATAGTTTTTAAGTATCGGTTACTCCTATGTTCACTTCTAGTTGAGACTGAACAATTTGCATATCTTATTTTGTCATTGTTTATAAAAGTTATTCAGCAGTGGTGATAGCCAAAAATTTTGGCTAGTTTACAGGAATTGACAAAAGGCAGGACTAAATTATCAGCTGCCAAAAACATGGATGCAGTATATATAAGGGTAATATACCGGAAAGCATCGATGAAGGAGCTGATTCTATGGTCTCTCCTCAAAGTCACCGTGCACAAGCTTTTTTATAAGATTTTAGCATATGAATGAATCTTATTTGATTTCGCAAAAATGGTTATCACGTCATTAAATCATTCGAATAAAAAAATTATTTCACAAAATTCATCACCTTAACTTAAATCAGGTTATTATATGTAGGTTTGAGATTTGAATTTGTTATGTTTTTGTGGGTTTGAGGTTTTATTTTATTATTTTTTTGAGCCGATTTCACCTAACTCCATGAAGTTTGGTATATAGATATCTAATCATCGTTAGTTTTAAATTTCATCAATTAGCATTCTTATAAATTTATTTTATTTATAAAATTTATTTTTAAGAAGATTTTAAATAAAAATATTTTATATCCATATATTTAATAATTTTAGCATATGAATGAATCTTATTTGATTTCGCAAAAATGGTTATCACGTCATTAAATCAATCGAATAAAAAAATTATTTCACAAAATTCATCACCTTAACTTAAATCAGGTTATTATATGTAGGTTTGAGATTTGAATTTGTTATGTTTTTGTGGGTTTGAGGTTTTATTTTATTATTTTTTTGAGCCGATTTCACCTAACTCCGTGAAGTTTGGTATATAGATATCTAATCATCGTTAGTTTTAAATTTAATTAATTAGTATTTTTATAAATTTATTTTATTTATAAAATTTATTTTAAAAAAATATTTTAGGTCAATATGTTTAACAATTTTCTAAAAAATAAATTTTGACAAAATTTAAAACTAATTATGATTTATTGTATTTATACTTAACATTAAAAGATATTAATGAAATTAACCCTTTTTCTATTTTTTTTAATCCGAATTAGGTATCACCTTGTCCAATGATTATATGTACAATCGAAAAAAACAATTCAAATTTTTAAAAAATTAAAAAATAAAAATTTTTAAATATAAAATAAATGGAAAAAGTATGAAAAATCCTCTCGACTTGGGAATGAAAATAGTCTATTTGGCTTTGGGGTGGATCAAGCCCCAATCATCTAGTCATCTAGGTTTTTTTTTTTTTTTTTTTTTTTAATAAAATATTATTTTTATTTTATATATTTTTAAAAATAAAATAGAAAAACTAAATTAAAATATTTTTTATATAATTATATATAACAAGTATGAGATAAGATAACACCAGAACCTAGGTTTAAAAAAATGTCAAACCCATTTTGAACATGTTAATCTTTATACCAAATATTATTGGGATTCTTGTTGATGTTGGTGGATACTATTTACAAAATAAAATGATAAAATAACTCATCCCTTTAATTTAATTTTAATTTTATACTTTATTAATAATATTTAGTAATGTCAACTAAATTATTAAATCATATTAACTCAAACATTTCCTTGAAAATTATTAAAATGACATTGAACTATAATTTAAAATTTAAGAAACTTTAAATATATTTTGGATATATATCTTTTTTTTAAACGAAAAAACCCACAAACTTTTACATAAAAATAAAACAACTCATAAAAAAAATATAAATTTAACTTATATTTTTAAAATTTTTAACATTTGAAGTAATAAAAACTTTTCATGCTTTTCAACTGTTATTAAAGTCATTACTTTTCAATATAAATTTCTAAAAAAATTTTGTATCTAATAATAGAAAACAAAGAGTAACATATAAGAAAGAGTATATATAAAATTATATAAAAAAATAATATAAAAGAATGGCCTAAAATTATATAATAAAAATAAGAGATGTTTTTTTCTTCGAGTCTAAATATATAGGTTCTATTCGGTAACTACTTTTTAAAATATTTTTAAAAAATAGATTTTGAAAATTGTTATATGATGTTTTGTAAAATAAAAATTTAATTAGTAACTTAAAATGTTATTAATATGTTTTTAATATTTTTAAATATGCCTTAAATATATATTGAATGCTTTATTTTTAACCATCCTAGTTGTTTTTAATATTTAAAATATACTTTAAAAATATTTTTTATATCCAATATTTTATTTTTAATCATCCGACCTTTTAAAAACAAATTAAAACAAGTAAAAATAATTTAAAAATATCATTTAAAAATATCATATTTTTTATTATTAAGAATTAAAAAACAAAAATAACTTTCTTAGTTATGTTTTTTTTTTTCGAGAATAACAAAACTGTTATAAAAAACAATTTTAAAACACACCCACATCCTCTCTTCATTTATTTTACCGTTAATTTCAGTTAAATTTTGAATATCGATACAAGACAATCATTCTATCATTCAAAAATAAAGCTAAAGTGACTAACCATTAACTATGATTCCTCTTTCAAAAAGCTCAAACTTGATTTAGGGTTCCATTGATTCAACCGCCAAAGGCTGGAATTGAGGAAAATCATAATTGTCAAAAGAATATATATACAATCATCACTCAGTTATTAAGCACTTGCTTCAAAAAGAAAAAAGGGCAAGGGAAAAAAATGGAAAAAGGAAAAAGGAAAATGATATAGTAGGATTCACCCAATGGCTTTGAGTTGAAGAATATACACAAACATAATCACTCATATAATAGTCATCATTTAGTTATTAATGACTTAGCTTTTAAAACAAAAAGATGAAAAAGGAAAAGTAAGCACTTGCCAATGGAAAATGAGGCATAAGTAGTTTCCCAAAGTCAACCACTTTGCAGCTACAGTGAATTGGCACTCACCACAGCTTTAGATGAAATGTCAACTTTGCTTTGTTGTAAACCTTTTGGTACTTTTAATGATATTCATCTTTTTATATGTTTCACAACAAGACATTCTTACATGATCTTTTCCCATAATACGAACAGAGGTGTTTATGGAGGATATGAAGAGAGAAAGATGCAGTTTTGAAACCCCATGAGTTTTTTTTTCTTCTGTTTTTTTGGGGGGTTTTTTGTTGGATTTGATGATAGAATTTGGGTGAATTGGGAAAACAATGGACGGGTGGGTGGTCTATTCAGAATGATCTCTAAAGGGTTTGGAAATTCAGCAGAGTTACACTATTGATGAAATCTTTTTGACTGTGCTAAATAGGTGTTGTCGGGGTGCCATCTTTTGGACGAATATGTATTGGGAAGTGACTCACCGAAAGTGTTGCATTTCCATCTCATCAAATCCTACTCATGTGCTCCCCCTATTCTCATTTCCGGATATTACTATCAATCTATCGTCACCCTTTTTGTTCCCCTTTGGAAAAGGTGTGTTTGGGTGTGATTGCAAGTTTTTTAGGCTGTCATATTTTTTCTCTCATTCTGATTGTGAAATTTACAGCAGCTTCACTTTTTTGCTCTGTACTTTAAATCCAGTTTTGAGTTAGGCAGATGTGAAAATGCTGGATGAAAAGTAGCACTCCCTTTCTTTCTTTCTTTCTTTCTTTTGGATTTTTACTATACAAATTGTGTAATTGCCCTGAAAAATAATTTGAAGAGTCTAATCAACAAGGTTGAGATGAAAATAAAAATGAGTTTGATACATACATCCAGAGACAGAGAGAGAGAGAGAGGGAGAGAAAGGGAGAGGGAGTAGGAGGGTAAATGTAGGGGATAGAGTGGGACCGGTGAAAATGATGTGGTTCCTTAGCTGAGTCAGTTGCTATGATTTCATTAAAATGGGGTGTGGGAGATGGTATGATGAAGGGGGGTGCAAACATGATGAGAGATGGGACGAAGCAGGGCTTGATCATGTCCCACTCAGCCCTCACCCGCCCCTCCTTTCCTTTGTCTCTATGCCTCGCCTGGCCTGTTTCTCTCTAGTCTTAACCTGCCAGCACCCAAATCCACACACACCAAACACTGCTTCTCCTTCCTTCAGTCCCATGCAATGCATCTGGATGCCGCCCTCTCACTATCACCCACATTACTCCTAATATCATCATGGCATACTAATCATGATTGCATATGAATTAATCACTCATCTAACTTCATATTCCCAACAAAGGATTGTGTTTTTGAGAGAGACAGATAGCTGGTTAACAACACCCCTTCAAGTTCCGTAAAGGGTTAATGGCATGATCCTGTCAACGTCCAATAATTACAGCCATGTAAATGTTGATTAAGCTTATGATCAGTGACCTAGTTTTAATTTCCTTTTCAATAATATCAAGCCGCAGCTGCCATTATATTCTAAAGTCTAAACTTCAGATATTTTGAAGAACTTGTCTGCAGGCTATCATTTTGCTTTCAAACTGTTTCAAGAATCAATACCCTCTAAAGTTTTGGTACTACAAGCTTAAAGACCCTAACCGGCTAACTGCTCATCTGAGTTTGAAACCAATGGAGTTGAGAGGCATTGCGAAAGGGACGTCTGGCATTGAAAGACTGTGGCAGCTCACAGTGAAATAATAAGAGTGGCAGACAAAGTGGGGTTCTTGAAAAACACCTCAGAGCCACTTAGGCAGACAACCGATGATGTGAGAATCTAATATGAGCACTACTAAAACAAGGTTCACTTATTAATTACTCAGAAAGCTGTAGGGTAATTTTCTTGAAAAGGGTGTGGAAGGCAAGGGGCTAAGAGGTTGAGATCGTTTCTTATGGAATGAAAGGACTGGTGACATTGACATTCAAAAGGTCATGCAACTGTATTTATTTCTATCTCTGTAAATGTAAATGAAGAAATGAGAAATTTATTGATCTGTTTGTGAAAGTGGGCCATTCATAGAATCGTTAATGGATTCGTACCGTATGAAATCATTCTCTACTCTGCTCACCAAAAATTTTCAACTACGTACTCAGCCACAAACCCCAAAATTTATATATTATAGATTCTTAGAGATGTATGTGGCACTTGCACGATGAATAAATAATTTCAAGCATGAAGCTTCTATTTATTATTTCTTTGGTTTATACGATATTTTATAATTGTTTTACAAGCTAGAGCTTTAATAAAAATAATATTAATTAAAAATTAAAAATAAAATAATTCACACAAAATTACGTAAAATTTCAACTTAATCCATGTTTTCCAACTCACCAAAAAAAGATTCATAACTTGTGCGCCTTTTACCTCCACACAACATTATTTCATCAAACTTTCACCCATTATAAAAATTTTATCATCGTTGTTATTTATAAAAGTTTAGGTTGTGTCTTAGTTTTAAAGTGATTGAACTTACTCTTAAACTAACTATTAATCATTGCATTAATAAGTTATTGCCTTGCCAATTAACTAATCAAACACAAATCCCTCTTTTTACTCAACCAACAGAATATTAGTCGTCATTTCCAACTATCGTTCCCAATGGCAAGTTTTTTATGCGATATCTTTGTTTTAATTATTACAAATTCATCTTTATCTCATAATTTTTTCCTCTCACAACTTAAAATATTTATAAAAATATTTATGGTAACTTACTTATTCTATAAGTAATCTAATATTCAATAACATATCAATTTTAAAAATATTTTTTTTAATATTTTGTTAGAAAAATTGAACTAATTCAACCTATGGCAACCACCCTAGAGGGAGAGTGAATAGAATGATGGTCTTTTTTTGTAAATTTAAAATATTTGAATGTAAGAGACAATTATATGCAAATATATAATAAAATAATAAAAAAACAATTGCATATAAAGTAAAAAAGTAGGGAAGAGAGAATGCAGACACAAGATTTTATAGTGGTTTGACGCAACCCGGCCTACATCCACTCTCCTCTAACTTCAATCCCAAGCTTGAGGTTCCACTAATTCAAGGCTTCCATACCAAGCCTTCAAACAATACAATTGGATTATGGTTCCAATCCACCCTCTTGGACTTTTGGCTCCAAACACCCTTTACAATTCTCAAGAGATACCCCACTCTTAAACAACCTCTCAAGTGATACCCCACACTTGAGAATCTTCCTCTCAAAGATATACAAATAATTGATCTCACAAAATCTTAATACAAAAACTTTAAGTTCAAATGGTACAAGAAAATTAGGATTGAGAGTTCTACTAATGATATGCAAGTTTTAGAACAATGGTACACTCAAAACACTCTTCCAAGGCTCAAATATATTCAAGAAAGGTTTGGAAAGGTTGAGATCATAAAACAATGAAAATTGGAACATTTTTATAAAAGAAAACGACCAAACTAGTCATTAGGGCTTCCACCGATCGAGCTGGGGGTCGACCGGTTGATTAGTTGTTAGCATTTAATGCTTGGCAGGTGACCATTGCACCTCGACCAGACCTTGACTGGTTGAGATTCAACCTTGACCAGTTGAACAATCATTTTGGAAGAAAAAGAAAATATTTTTACACCCTCGACAGGTTGAGTTGGGGGTCAACCCGGACCTCAACCAGTTGAACTAGGGGGTCAACCCAGATCTAGACCAGTTGAGTTGGGAGTTGATCGGTTCCTCATCCGGTTCAACTAATTGAGCCGTTTTTGGCTCAACAACCAACTTTTTCAACTTAAAACTTTTTAAACAAGTTTGAAAAACATTTGACATAAGGTTTTAGTCGAAAACATAAAATCATCCAATTTTAAAAGTATTTAAAACAAAATAACTTTTGGATGATTTTGGTGCATAAGTAAAGAATTTAATGCATAAAAATTCTAGTGCACCAACAACCTTACAAAGAAATCTTATGAAGTTTGGGTCTTGAAAAACACTTCTCTTTGAGGTGGTCTTCTTCTTCATGATTTCTCCTTGACTTGATTTGTTTTTATGATTGCCACTTTGAAAATCATCTTACCTAATCACACTTGAAATATAATCAATAGTTCTAAACATTGTTTTGTTATCATCAAAACCAATATTAACCAAACATTGGTTTCACATATTTTTTTATATAAAAAAATTATGCTAGTTAGAAATTTAATATACTTTTCAACAATTTCCACATTGCATTAAATTTCCAAGTCAATCTACTATCTCTTCATAACATATTTTTTTATCACATCTAGTACGACACGCTTCTGTATCACATAAATCTTCAACTCAAACTCAAATATAAGTTTGTTGTGTTAGTAAAAACTTTAATATAAACAATGTCAATTTTAGAACACAAAGATAAAACAATTCACGCAAAATTTTAACATAATTCAATCAATATGTTTAGATTTACGAATGAGAAATAATCATTACTCTGTACCATAAAAAATATTACAAAAGATAGCAACTAGATATAAGTATTGTGTTTCAAAACATTTCACGTTTCTCCACTTTATTTATAATTTTTTATAACATCTCTATTTATTATGTATTATCTTTACAAACTCATTTCCATCTTAAAATATTTCTAATAAATTTTCTTATGAAATCTAATAATATAATAACATATAAATTCATAAAATATTCTATATGATATTTTTTTTATAAAATAATATATCTTAATTAGGAATCAACATAAATTATAAGGTAATGTTGATGTGAGTAGATTTTAATTTTTATTAAAATAAATTTTTATTTCTATTTTCTTTAATAACAAATCAACCATATGCATGAATGGAAAGAAAATAAAATAGATTTCTCATTTCCCATTATAATTTTCAAACACGATGTTCTTGAGATTTAGGACACAAAAATTCTTTAATTTAATAAAAAATAATACGAAAAGTTAATAAATACGTTGGGAAAGTAATTCAGTAAACACACTTAAAAGAAATAATTAGTTTTTTCTTCTCTTTTAATCATTCTCAAAACCCTAATATGGCATAGAAATTCAAAAGAAAATAATATGAGCCGATTTCTAGTTCAAAACTGCGTGCGAGATGGGGGAGGAGCGTGGAATGTGGAGATGTTACAGTGTAGCGAAACCCACTGACAACAATAGGTGGGAGGAGAATCAAACGGTTGCCGTGTTACGTTGCTGCATCAACCCATCGGTGGTGAGTCCACCTCAGGATGTGCACGTACTCCTTAAGTACACTTAAGTGCTGATCCTTGGAAAACTGCCAAGAGCCACAGCGTGTCATGTAAATAAAATAAAATTTCCGAGAGGGAGCGAAAAACCAGACAAGACCCACCCACGTCATTTCCACCTCAGCCTTACAAGGATGAGGTGGTGGGACCACGTCCAAGATTTAAGGCGGGAAATCACACGTGTGATATATGTGGTGGGCCCATATCAACACTGGCATTTAAACGTGTCATCATGAGGACATCTTGTCCGTATCGGAGGTGGCCCCACATCTAGACCCCATTTCTTGATCACCCCCCAACCCCACCTCGCCTATCTGTACGGGGGTCATGACCCCATCACTCCCACACTCCTTATTTTCATGATGCGCCTGCACTCACTTTTCCTTTTGGTTACAGTGCTTCGCATGCTACCCAGATTTCATGCACCTCAGCTCATCAGTCATTTCATGATCTGATTCCTTTCTATCATCAACTTTTCTTTTCTGTACTCTGATTTTCCCCCTCAGTCATCTCATCAAGCTGCTCCACAACTTAAAACTATCTTCATCTAAACGGGCTTTTCTTCATGTGACATGGTCTACGGTCTACCAAGCCCACACCACAAAAGAGAGTCCCATCAATAAATATTATTAAATAATAAAATAATTACTTTATTTGCTTAAGGGATTCTCTTAAGATTTTGGAATTTAGGCCACAAATGCGTATTTAACTAGACAGCCGAACCTCAAGTTGGGACAAGGGCAGGCCCGGGTCTGCCATTCATTGGGCTAGCCCAGCCCATTTGGAAAGTAAATCGACAGCCCAAAATGAATTACTGCAGATTTCTTTGGGCTGGGCCTAAAGTGTTTAAAGGAAGAGAAGTGAATGAAGATTCATAAATCACGTGATTTCCCCAAATTCTCGGACAAGATTTTGATTGGCCAATAACAAGCCCGTCATCGATCTTTCCCTTTCAGTTTACTTCCATTAAAAGCATTCCAAAATTCGGGCAAAAGAGATTACTAAGAAACATTGACATCGCAGTCAAATTTCTCCAACCAACGAATCTCCATCCAACACGTGGCAATGAGGTCCCAGGTCCCACATTTAAGGAACTCCTCCCCTCTTCGTTCTGTGTCTCCCAGAGGTGAGAACAGAGTCAACAGGAGCAGTGATGAGGCTGCAGCAGATGAAATCGGAGACGTTGACTCTGATCCTGGTCAACCTGGCCGGGATCATGGAAAGAGCAGATGAATCTCTGTTGCCAGGAGTGTACAAAGAGGTTGGTGCAGCTCTGCACACTGATCCAACAGGGCTTGGCTCACTCACTCTCTTTCGATCCATGGTTCAGTCGTCATGTTATCCTCTCGCTGCTTACCTGGCTACGCATCACAACCGAGCCCACATTATCGCTCTCGGTGCTTTTCTCTGGGCCGCCGCCACTTTCCTCGTTGCCATTTCCTCCACCTTCTTCCAGGTTCCTCTCTCTCTCTGTCATTCGTTTATCGACATTATAGTTTTTTGGGTTTTGCTTGAAATGTGAGGTGAATGGATCCTGTTCAACCTATTATTTTTTGCTTTCTTCGATGATCAAAATGCTAAGATTTGTGGTTAAGTTGTGAATTTTGTGTTTTAATTTTTTGGGTGGTCAATTGTCTGGTTCCATAGCCTCCCCTCACAACTGTTCATAGTATTTATTGGAGTTGGATATGTCGAGTATTTTCTGAAGGCATAGGAAGTTTTAACATTAAGTGACATTAGAGGAAGGTAAAAAGATTTTGAAGGATAAAAAACTAGAAGCCAATATCACAAAACGAGAATTAATTTATCAAGGTATTATTGAAGCTATGGTGTAGAAGAAAATATGAGAAGAGAGACAACTGAAAACCCTAATGGAGAACTATGTCAAAATGGATAAGAGGGGTTATAATGAATCTCAAGTTATAGCTTTGTTGTGTGTGAGCATAACCGGAAGGCTATATGAGAAAGGGAAAGCATTAGGAAACATAATGAATTTCCAAGGTTTTTAACTTACAAGGATGAAAACATTGGTTTTTGAAGAGGGGTTTCTAGAACTATCCAAGTGATTCTCCATGACTTTTGTTGGTATCGTTATCATAGCTGGTTCATTATTAGGCAAGATGTGTAACTTGTTAGGATGATAAATAAAAAATTAATGTACATGTGTATGGTTGCTTGATTTGTCCATACAGATGCTTTGCAACTAGCCTTGACCAACAAAGCCGAAAAAAATTTGTAGTTTTGCTTTGCATGGTTTGCTGCCATATTAGTATTTACTTATTCAGATCAATGTGGTTAAGTAGGTTGCAGTCTCAAGAGGTTTGAATGGGATTGGCCTTGCCATAGTTACCCCAGCCATTCAGTCACTTATTGCAGACTCTACTGAGGATCACAACCGAGGAATGGCTTTTGGATGGCTCCAATTGACAGGAAACCTTGGCTCAATCATCGGTGGGCTCTGTTCTGTACTAATAGCTTCAACATCATTCATGGGTGTCCCTGGTTGGAGAGTTGCCTTCCATTTGGTTGGAGTAATAAGCGTCATAGTTGGCATTTTGGTCCGCCTCTTTGCTACTGACCCTCACTTTTCTGATGGTAATAACTTGGCTAAAGACAAAATTCCGAGTAAACCATTTTGGTCAGAAGTGAAGGACCTTGTTAAAGAAGCCAAGTCAGTTATGAGAATCCCATCCTTCCAGATACTTGTGGCCCAAGGTGTCTCTGGTTCATTTCCCTGGTCGGCTTTGTCATTTGCCCCCATGTGGCTAGAGCTTATTGGCTTCTCTCACAAAAAGACAGCATTCCTCATGACCCTCTTTGTTATTTCTGGTTCAATTGGGGCCCTGTTTGGAGGAAAGATGGGGGATGTCCTTGCTAGACGCTATCCAAATTCTGGTAGAATAATTCTTTCACAGATAAGCTCAGCTTCAGCCATCCCTTTGGCCACAGTATTGCTGCTGCTCTTACCTGATGATCCATCCACTGCATTCATGCATGGTTTGGTCTTGTTCATTATGGGGTTGTGCATATCTTGGAATGCTGCAGCAACAAACAAGTATGTTTCTCCAAACCTTTTTATTCTTCATGTGTTTGAAAACTTACCTATAAATTATTCTCATATTCTTACTAGGACTGTATGTACATTCAGTGCTAGAATACACATGGTCCATACTGAAGTAAAGCAGAGAAAATTAGTATTTATCTTATCATAAAATGATGGATTCAGAAAATACGCTTGTAGAACACTTTTCTTTGATGTTAACATGGTCTACACAGTCCAATATTTGCAGAAATCGTGCCTGTGAAATCTCGAACAAGCATTTATGCTCTGGACCGATCTTTTGAATCTATATTAGCATCATTTGCACCTCCTTTAGTCGGGATTTTGTCACAGCGTGTTTATGGTTATAAACCAATTCCAGAAGGATCGACAGACTCAGCTCAGATTGAAACGGATAGGGAGAATGCTGCATCACTTGCCAAGGCACTTTACACTTCTATTTCTATTCCATTTGTGGTCTGTTGCCTCATCTACTCCTTCCTGTATTGTACATATCCAAGAGACAGGGAGCGAGCTAGGATGCAAGCACTAATAGACTCAGAGATGCAACAGATGGACAGAGACGAACTTCCTTTGGGAGAAGAATACTCTCAGCTTCATTTTTCAGAAACAAAGGAACCCAATGACAAGGGAAGAAGCGTGATTGAAATAGAATATGAAGATGAAAACCTTGATGTTGATGATAATGATAAGAAGACCCTACTTCCCAATCAGCAAACATTCTCACATTTGGGGGAATGATAAGCCCAAGGAGCAGAAGATGGTTTCTGATGTATTCTTCCTAACGAACCCAATTTTTGAAAAATTCATAACACGATCTTTCAATTCAGTTATTAGTTTAAATATGGCCTCTTTAAGGTGTGTAACCATTTTTAGTTCCATCAATACATCTACGATCATTGTTATCAAAACTTAATGATGCAGAATTTTGAAAACAATGGTGTCATGCTCACTTGAATTCCCCCCGCAGAGTTGCAGAACAGGCGCCTTCAACAGTGGAAGGCCAACTCTCTTTTGAAGTTTAATAGGAGAAGACCCCTCTTCGTAGTTCTTTACTTCAACTAGGTTTGCAGATGATAAGAAAGGCTTATTGTCTGCCCTTACCAATTCTATCTCATCGTTCTTCTTGAAAATTAAGAGCTTATGAAGTGACGATGGGATGTAATAACTAAAATGGATCTAATCTTTGTCAAGTAACATATTAATCTAAACTAAGTTTGTAATGGTCCAACTCCCTTTCATGTAAATATTGTTGACTATAGGGTCAATAAATTCACATGGCTACTTTGTAATTGTGATATCTCTTATCGAATAAGGAACAAAGTTTCATACACTATCCATGTATAGACTCATTTTAATCATGATGTACTTTTTAAAACTTTGAGAGTTCATTGGACCTAGAACTTAAAATATCTACATTTGAGGGAGTGAGCCCTTAGAAATAGTATCATAACCAATACCTAATTGTAGTGTTAGAATTTGCTTAGCCCCACAAAAGATGTTTGTGCCTTTGAGTGGCCTCGCAATCCACAAGAGACATTGTGTCTAGATGACTTGTCAATGTGATATCTTTATATATATATATATATACATGTACGTAATAAACTATTTTTAACCTTGTAAACCTATTTTAAAGTCATGAGAATTAATTAAGCTCAAAGCAGAAAAAATCTATTTAGCCCTAAAAGAGATGTTTGTCTATTTGGCACCGTAATCTAGTTAAACAAAATAAGGATGTTGTACTTGCATGAAAGGTGAATGTGATATAGCATAGTAAATAGGGAAGAAAAAATTTCTAACACTTTATATGAATTTCTCTTAACTATGTAAACACATTTTAAAGTAGTAAGAATTCAATGAGCTCATAATAGACAATATCTACATAGGAAGAAGTAGGTTATTACAAATGGTATTGGAACAAATCATCGACCTTGATGTAGGACTTTGTTTTACCCTGCAACGGGCGTTTGTTTATCTAAATAGCCTTACAATCTTATGACACATACCAAACATTGTGTTTATATGGAGGGTGAATAATATTGCATATTACATAGGGGAAGAAGTTTGTAAAATTTATATATATATATATATATCTAATAGGTTCTTCTTATCATTGTAAATGTGTTTTAAAATCATAAGGATCTATTGGGTCTAGAGCGGAAAATATCTATATGGAAGGGAACGGGTAATTACCATATTTTCAATATTTAAAAAAAAAAAAAAAAAAACAAGGGTAAATGTTTGGCTCTCCATGGTTAATTCTAAATTAATCACACCTAAGACCTTTAATGTAAAATCTAAACCATCTTTTGCACTTATATTCATTCTTCCTAATCTGTTCAATTTGTGCCTCTAATTGAGTCATTTATTACTTCCTTTTATCACCAAAAAAAAAAAAATATTCTAAATTAGAATCCAAGTGGCTTTAGATGAGCTTTTCCTTTGATTTCTTTTATAAGGATATCCTCATATTAGGCCACTCTTGTAGTGAGCTCAAATAAATCATAAAATAGTATTCCTTCAAAAACTTTCTATAATATTAAGCTAATTTAACAAACTTTCCTGCTTAAAACTTCACTTGGTACACATACCTTACTTTCTTGAATTAGGTTATAAACTATTTGACTGACTCCTTGTTTTTACCTTAATATGGAAAGATCTATTATTGATCTCTAGTTTGATCTTGAAAAACTAGTAATAAAATTGTTTTCCCATTTCCTACCGATTTTGGATAAAGTTAAGGGACAAGGAAATGTACTAGAAGGTTTTTCCAACGAAAGAATGGATAAATAACTTTGACTGAAAGAAATCATTTCCCTCAATATCACCATAACAAATAGTATATATGTTGATATAGTTGTATGGAAAACTACATCCTTTCACCTCAAAATAAAGTAAATTCTAGAATTTTGTAATCCTTTGGGAGCTCCTGCATCTGATCAACCCAATCCAAGTATGACTTTCTATAAATTGGTCTACCAAACCTATGTAAACCAAGTCCACACATCTCTTACATAATTGTGGTTATTTATTTCCTATCAATCACTATAGTAGGTACTGGAGATACACATATTGATGGTTACAGTCCCTATTAGACTAGCCCCTCAAGCTTAAGAGGTTGGTTTTCTCCCACCTGCTTTAGGTCTAGCTAAGAGATTTCTTCCTAGTATTAAGTTCCTCTTTCTCCCCAAAATACTATTTTTTGGCCAATGGTGGCAAAGTTAGATATAAGGTGACAATGATTGCCATATTCTTATGGTTGTTGCTTTGCTAATGTTGTAATTGTATTAAGACATTCTACCATGACATTAATCATCCATTCAAATCTTTATATTGCCCTCACAACTAATCAAATTTATCGACCAAAAGTATGAGTACAAAAGAGAACACCTTTTACATAATTGAGGCAATTTATTTCCTATCAATTACCATAGTACGTACTAGAGATACACATATTGAAGATTGCAGTCCCTATTAGACTTGCCCCTCAAACTTAGGAGGTTGGTTTTCTCCCACCTACTCAGGTATGGCCAAAAGATTTCTTCTTAGTATTAAGTTCTTCGTTCTCCCCAAAATACTATTTTTTAGCCAATGGTGGCAAAGTTAGATATAAGGTGACAATGATTGCCATATTCTTATGGTTTTGCTTTGCTGATGTTGCTATTGTATTAAGACATTCTACCATGACATTAATTATCCGTTCAAATCTTTATATTGCCCTCACAACTAATCAAATTTATTAATCAAAAGTACGAGTACAAAAAAGAACTCTCAACTCTATATTTCTGCTTGTCTTGTTTCTAATGGTCCAATCCCTATGTTTTCAATGCCTAAGGTATGTAGCCTATAGCCTATTTTTCTCAAGTGGGTGAAGATAGTGGGTTAAGCACCAATTCTCCACCCTCTTTCCATGTGTGTGTCTCCTTAGTTTTCTTCTCTTTCTTACATTGCTCGTAACTCATGTCTTTAGTTTAGTGTTAGCTAAGCTAACTCAAAAAGGGGTTCCATTAGGCATGCCAAAAATTGTATGTTGTGGCAAAATCTCTAATCTCTCAACTAAAAGTTTAGAAAATAAGTTAAATGCATTGATTGAATGCATGGGCATGTCAAAATAATTTAATGTTTAATAATGTCAATCTAGACTTGTCAAAAATACCAGTCATAATTTATAAATATTTTAATTCCTTCAAGAAAAGTAAGATGTACTAGGTGGAATGCTCTTATATTTTCCTTCTTTGGGTAACTATGTATACACGTTGGAGTCCCCTAAGCATAGGTTCTTTTTATGCTTAAAACCAAGAATTCATATTTCATTCAACCTATATAGAAAAAATTATCAAGAATAAGTATTGCTGACTAGGAGAGTAAACTAGTCCACTAAGGATTTCTCCCAAGTCTAGCTTACTTATACTATACTTTAAGAGACAAATGAGTTAAGAAAAGAGTTATATTAAAGTAAATGAGAAGAATTATACTAATAACACTCTATAATATTGATCACACTACACTTTACTCACTAACATCCCACCAAAAAAGACAATCCCTAATGACAATGTACATTAAATTTTGTCTATTCAATACTCTCCGTTAATGTATGTGTTGGATGTTGCCACAAAGGTGATCTATTAAAATGATGTGACTTGATCTATGCTAGAGAAGACCTTTTTCATCATGCCATGAGCAATGCTATTAAACTAATTGGTCTAATCCTATTCAAACTCCTTCCTTGGTGCTAGTTTAGTACCAAATCAATGTTGTTCTTCTCTTTTGTTTATTAATTTAAACCCGTAAAATAAGAAAAGGTGTTGAAATAATCCTCCATTAATGTAATTGTGATTGATCTATTCCCGCCTTACTCCTACTAAAATGATAGAGGACTATTGCACATGGCAACTAAAATACAATTGTATTGTGTTGATAATATTCGTTTCTACCCCTTTTGATTTCCTTACTTTTTGTACTTAAATTCCCCTGATCTTTTCTCCTAATTTAGACACATTGTACCAATATCCTTCCTTTAAATGGTTTCTAACATTAGCTTATTTTGGCATTAATTTTATTTAAAACAAATTTTCTCAAATGATATTTTCTTCTCATAACAATCTCCATTTATTATCTAAATTTCATCACCATCATCATCCTCATATTTTTACTATTCTGATGGGCCCACATTACATCTTCCATTTTTCATTTTTACATTGGTCACCTTTCATCTTTGTCGTCTTTCCTAAAATTTCTTCCACATGTCATTTTCTCTATTTCAGACGTGACCCAAATGGTTATAACTTGGTCTAATATTTTGTAGTCATCTTCTTCTGGTCTATTTACATGACACATATATTAAGTTAGTAGGTGATCAACCAACTATATATAAAGGGATTGGGTTAAGCCCAAATTGTTTTCCATTATTTGCGGAAAACTATAAATAAAAGGCACATTAAATGACATTTTCCAAACAAACACCCGTTATTTTCACATTAGTGGATACTTATCAAATTTCAAATCTGAACCGTTGAATATATTAATGAAACTTTAATTATCGAATAAAAATGCAAATAAATAAGATTAAAATTATTGATGGTAGATCCGGAGTCGATATCATTTGAAAATTCCCTGAAGACCTTTCAGGGGAGTAGAGATCCACACTCTACTAGTCTAGAGGTCTTGTAATACCAGAAGTGAATCGGTTTCACCCAAAAAAATTTATAAGCAATCCTCCTTTTCCCATGAATTAATGCTTGATTCTGATGGTCCCCATTCAATAACCTCTTTATTAAAAGCTTCTAGACATGGGTTTGGACCGTTTGGTTAGACGAAGAAGAGGGTTTCAAGTCCTAGGCCCAGAGAAGGAGAAAAGTGGGTGCGTTTGGTTGATTCAGATTCTTTGTTAGCCTGAGCAAAATAAAGGAGAAACAGATTGGATCTCCACACACAACCACCACATGGGAGAGGGCCGAATCTTGGATCCAAATGGGGATGGCTTTATTAAAGATACGTGAGCAAATTAAAGAGGTTTGATACTTTTTTCCATACACAGCCTTGTGGTTGGCAGATTGCTTTCCTCCAAAGCCAAAAAATCTTGCATTTTGGTTGAGCAAAAGGTTAAAATGCAGGTTCTTCTTTTCGGATTGTGGAGGATAAGAGAATGATGAGGCCATGTCACATTACAAAGGTCACCATTATCATTGAAAAAGACACCCCACCTATATGTTACTAATACTACAAATATTTCAAACCATCACACGTATCTTTTTCTGCATGTCACTATTAGTATTCCATCTACCCTCGACCTCGTAACAAACGATATCAAAATCAACAGACATAAAAGTTCTTACTGGAGTTATAAAAAAGTCTTAAGAAAATATCGAAACTTCTTTAAAAGCGAGTGGTTTAATAACAACATCATACTTTAATATGATCTAACATGTCTGGTTCTGATTAATGACAGGCATGCACTACTCCGATGGCTCTTTCTAGACAGTAATGGAATATTTACACAGTGTCTAGTGATATAATAAGAATGGGAAGGAATCTGAATTGAATCAGACCAGCGAATTTGTAGATGGTGAAGTGAAAGCGCTTAATCAGAAAGTGAGGACCATATGATAAAAGATATGTGATGAATAAATTAAGCATTTGTGTGAGCTAATCTCAACACACAGGGCCATGTCTTAAAGTCATTGAAAATTGACCCAATTCCGACTGCCTACCTACAATTGTCGGCTAAGCTTTGGATGCTTTCCTAAGTAATCTCTTCATCCTATTTCAGTTTTTGTCATAAGAGAGTTGGAGTTAGGCTGCCTAACCCATCACCTCAAATAGTCAAACTCTACTTCATTAGCTTTTATTATTATTATTATTATTATTACTATTATTATTTAGTAAAAATAATTCAAATTTAATAAATTTCTTCTAAGATTTTCATCAAATAAAAAATAATAAACTTTGTTTAAATATATCCTACCAATCTTGTCTAAATTTAAATACGAGATTGTTATTGAAAATAACGGTCTATTCTTCAAAACAGTTAAAAATTATTTTTTATTTTTTATTTTTAAGAAAAAAATATTTTTAGATAATATCTTTTAATTATGTAGGTATAAAGAATGACAAAAAATAAAATATTAGATATAAAATTATTTTTAAAAATATTTTAATCCTTTAAATAAATTTTTATTTTATGAAACATCGTAAAATATTTTTAAAAAATCTTTATGTTATAATTTTCTATTCTTTAAAGGAGAACAGTTTTTTAACCCAAAATGCATGTTTGACACAAATTTGAAACATTTCCATTCAGTGGTAATTCAGCTTGGGAATTGAGATTCCTGATAAAAGCATCATCATCACACTTACCCATTTACTGGCTCAAAAATAAAAGATGATCGGTCGCACCTAAGGGGCCAGAAAAAGACAATCCTGAGTGACTGCATCTTGGTTCTTTAAAGTCATCCGCCCGTTCTCTGTGGGCCCTTCGCCCCAGTGGAAGGCCCAAAACATATTACGAGGTGTCATGCACCATGTCGCACATGCTGGGCCCATACTTGGGCCCATTGCCTAGGATCCTGTTGACTTGTCCCACTTGTCATTTTTTTTTTTTCCCTCAAATTCCAAACAAATAAATTTTTATTTTTTTTAAAAAAAAAAAAAAGCATGTTGCTGAAGATTATAATTATAATATATAAATGCCGATTCACGCAGAAAATGGCGAGTCACGGGCCAACCGTGTAGTATTTTATTACTTTTTTAACGGTGGGAAAGCAAAATAAAGTAAAATATAGCTGAGGTGCATCGAAGTCAACTATTTCAACCATGGGTCTAACTCTAAAGTTTGACCATACTGCCAGATCACGAATCCGACGGCTCTCGATTGACATGCACCATCTCCGAGTCAAAGACCGAGTGAAATAACCGAGTCTAACAAATCTGGTTATTGCTTAGAATACCAGTCAGATCACGGCTCCGGTTGTGGACAAAACGACCTAGACTTTTTCACACTTTGACGTTAGAGAATTCTGGGGTAGCTACGTGTTAGAATAACTTTTTCTCGGTAAGCTTCGAGAATCGTAAGTCTCTGTTTGGTAAAACTTCTGGTACAGTCGGTGGGGTGGGGTGGGGTGGGGTGGATGAAAGTGTTACCTTTTCTTGACACTGCTTTTCAGTTGATGAGGAGGGGTCGATGAGATTTTCATTTATAAATGGGGAAGGAATTAATTATACCTGAAAACATTACCATTAAAAGTGGCTTTACAAAGTACAGGAAAATAAATTATTGAGGACATGTTATTGATGGCATTTGAAGAATGGGTGGTTGAATTTGTCTTCATACTTGGAAGTTCAGTTCGTATTCATATTGGATTTGTCAGCTTAATGAATGTCTAATCATCTTGGAAACATTTCTTTTTTAGTAATCGCCAATAAACTAACTTCATCCATGACAACTGCAGTTGATGGTATTCTTGCAGTGAGTGAGTGGGAGTGAGGGAGTGAGGGAGTGAGGGAGTGAGGGGATGAGGGAATGAGGGAATGAGGCAGTGGACACACAACGCGGGACCGGTGACACCGCGTAGGAACTCTACTTGTCTCTAGCGCCATGTGACTGATACCATCTTCTTCAACTTTCACATTAAAGTCTTCTTATTGTTTTAATTTATCCTTCACATATGCTAATATTAATATCTCCCACTCTCTTTGTCGCCTCTCTCTCTCTCTCTCTCTCTCTCTCTCTCTCTCTTGCTTTCTCTCACTCTCTCCTATATAAATTTTAGATCCAATTCCAGTTCTATATCTTTCCTAGAATTTCATCCGATCCTCTAAACAGGACCTTGATTTCATTTCATACATGGCTCCACTTCGGTACTTCAGTTTCAGACAGGTACTTGTGCTCTATCTTATTTTATTTCTCTTTGCTTCTACTCTTGTTTGTGCCTGCTCCGAGTCCCAACCTCGGAGAAAACAGTTTCTTGGGAGGAGGAGAGTGTTTGAGATTGAGAAAGAAGAGCAGCCCAAGAAGAAGACACCCAGCACTAGCTTGTCCACCAAGATCCAAACCAAACTCGTCAAAGAGGTACAGAAAGAAGATCAACCAAAGAAGAAGCTCGATGGGACCTCGTCCAGCAAGAACCAAACCAAACTCGTCAAACCCTCCACTTACTCGACCAAAACGACACCCACTATCCTCAACAAAACCCAGCTAAAGAAGCTCAATTCCACAGCAAAATCCTCAAACTCCACGAAAATGACACCCACTATCTCTGCCAAGAAACAGCTCAAGAAGCTCAATTCCACCTCAAAGGCCTCAAATTCAACCAAATCCAGTTCTGGTACCACCAAGAAATCCTCAGATCTACTCAAACCAAGCACACCCAATGACAAAAAATCCAAACCCGTCATCATAAAGCAGACCAAAACTCAAACAAGCGAGAAATTCGTGGTGCTTGAATCCAAGAGCAAGAACTCAGAGACGAACTATCCTATAGAGAAAAAACCCAAGCAGCAGAAGATCCAGAAGCCCACACAACCAAGCTGGATTGATCAAGAAGAGGATGGTGATTTGGTGTCAGAGTTCAGAGATCTACCCTCCAGGTTTCAAAAAACATTGATCCCAGACCTAGAGAGAATCTCCACAACTTCAAAAGCCTATATCTTTAAAGCCAACAAAGAGATCACGAAGGGTTTCAAACCTATTGTTGGCAACAAATATGCACCCACCATTGCCCCTGTAATCTCGTTTGCTTTCATATTGCTACCTCTCCTACTCGTCTCTCTCATCTTCAATAAAATCAAAGCTTACTTCTCCCTCCAAAAGATCTTGATCTTCATCCAAGTCTACCTTTCAATCTACTTCTCCATTCTATGCTTGTCCTCACTGGTCACTGGGCTCGAGCCATTGAAGTTCTTCTACGCCACTTCGCAGTCCACCTACATTTGGCTACAGGTGCTGCAAACACTTGGCTACGTTCTCTATCTCTTGATGCTGCTCATGTACCTGGTGCTTGTGTTCTCCACCGACTGTGGGCTGGCCTCAAAGTTGTTGGGCCTGCTTCAAACTTTCGTGGGTTTTGCCATTGGGCTCCACTACTACGTAGCCGTGTTTCATAGGGTGGTCCTCCACCAACCGCCCAAGACCAATTGGAAGGTTCACGGGATTTACGCCACTTGTTTTCTCATGATTTGCCTGTTTTCCAGGGCTGAGAGGAGAAAGAAGGCATACTTAGCCGAAGGCGGTGAGGAGGGCAAGAAGAGCTGAAGCAGAAATGAAAATTTCGAGTTGTTTTCGGTGCTCCTAGCCAATCAACTCCCTGGTATGTCTTGGAAACTGTGAAAAAATTTCTTATCACGGAGCTCGTTGGCTAGGACCACCTTCCTTTCTTTCCATTTTTGTCTTTATTATTTTATTTTCATAAATTATGTTCGTTATTAGGATCATAAATAAACTGCCATAAGTTAATATCCACCCTTCATCCTCCACGGCACACATCTCCAGGCCTCCTATCGATCCGAAACATGGTATTCCTCGTCCGCCGACATTGTGGTAATAAGAGCGTGTCAAACGTGCTCCTTGGCCCTTACCGCAGTTACCTGGGTCCCACCTTAATACTAATAATTAAGAGTGGCTTTGGTTTTTTGATTTAGAGATGTGGATATTGTAATTGGAGGCGGCCGACGGTATGGATGCGGTGTCGGTGAGGGTTTAGTCAAGAGTCAAGACTCAAAGGAGTCTCAAGACTCCAGAGAGTGGGAAAAATGTAACAATCACACAGCTGTCTGGCTTTACATGTAATGTAACCGACATAAATGAATAGTTGTTTTGCTTCTTTTTCCAGGTTTATTTTAATTGAGACAGAATATTGGCAAATGACTACAAATGGGGTAGGCCCCGCTTTCTTTGATTGCTCCAGCGGTTAGATGAGATCATGAGATCTAGACCTTACTCGTAAATTTTATAGTAAGAGAACCCTGATTTGATTCCCTAATTGGATTCAATGACAGTCATAATTAAACCCACAATTATGTAATGTTTTTTTAAAGATTAAACATGGCTATTTTTGGACTTATACATCATCCACTCGTGTACTTTAACACTCTCGTATATAGTATTCGTTTTAACTAATTGGGTAGATAAACATGTGGTTTCGATATATAAGTACTATTTGATTAGAACCCCCAACCTTCAATCAAATAAGATTTTTATATTTATATATGACTTTTATTTTTAGACTTATATATTGGCTTAATAAATTAAATAAATAAACATGCTTTCACTAAATAATATTTTAATACCACGTTGATTTATCAATTTTTTAAAAAATTTAAACTCATAATATATATCATATATTTTAATAGAGGATAAATCCTATAAAGCTTATACTTCAAAAATAGATTGTTAATCAATTGTTATGTGGATACATCACCTTTACTTTGATAGGCAGTGGAAATGGTAGCATTGTCATTCCAATATTCTTTTAATAAAGCAGTGCATGGTGAGAGTGAGAGCAGCAATGCTCGCCATGAAGTTTCGTATGTCACTCTCCGGGATGGTGACCACACTTTTACCAATAGCATCAACCAACTACTGTGGATCGGTGATAGTGATACCGCTGCTATGAGGTTTAGTTGGTCTCGCTTCATACCTAACAAGCTCAAGGCAACTCGTGAGCAGTCTGAATATCTTCCCATGGCCGAGATTTTTTGATGTAATGACTAGGTTTATGTGTCGGTTTCATTCTAGGGTCGTTTGGGCAAGTGCTGCCGTTAGTCCATCGAGTATGGATCATAGCATGGTGGGCCAAACTATATCCATAGAGAACCACCACTTAAGTCTGGCCCATCTTTGCAAGCCTGCTCCTCAACAATCGTCAAAACGATGGCCGCCCACAAGTTTGTAGGCTTGGCTGCACAATTGGGCCAAAAGGAGAAAGTCCTTTCAACATCTAAATATGTCACCATAGAAAGGATTTTGAAAACAGAGATTACGTTTACAATCATTGGCAGTTTCCAGTTGGGCTCGACCAAGGTGCCCAGTCTAGTAATCCACTCTATGAGTCATTTTCCCAGGTGAGTCCGTGAGTGTGCCTTGACCTCTCTTTACCTATGAGTCTAGGACTGCACTTTGCGGCTAATGGTCCTCACTCCTCGCCCATTAATTAATAACATTTTTTTCATGCATGTGTTGGGGATAAGACATTCTTTAACAAGTCCATGTGAATTTAAACTCTCTTAAAATATCTTAACTAATATTTTGAGAAGTCTTGAATCATTTATTAAATCTTAGGAAAATGTTTTGAGTCTATTAGACTTAACCTAGTATTCCATTCTTAATGCACCTTTCGATCATAATTTCATTTATATTCCCTTAACCAAAGTTGTAAACTAGGAATTTGTTTCAATAAATTGATCATATTGATGTGGAGAAAAAAATCTAAATATAAAATATTATTTATGAATTATCAAAGAGAGATTTTAAAAAATGAGGTGTCTCTAAAAGAACTTGTAAACCATCTATTGAAATCGCGGTTTAAGTATGAGAGTTTGAAGGTTTTGATCAGAAAAAACTTTAGTTATAGTGGCAATCTCAAAATAGTTTAACTATAATTTAGGCTTCATTTGATGTTCAACTATTTTTTTTTTTTTTTCAATTGGACTTTAGGCTTTAATAATTTAATTTGGAACTTGGGTTTGGACTAATTCATTTTAATTTTGAGCTTTAGTAATTTGAGTTGGGTTTGAACCTGGGCTTTTGTTTTTGGGCTTCAGTAATTTCCATTGGGTTTTGGGCTTTAGGCTTTAGGTGCTTCGTTAAAGGTAAACTTTTGTTTTGCCTATTGACTTATGGAAATAGATTTTTATATATAGTAATATTTTGAATAAATAACTTATAAGAACTTTACTATTCCTTCTATAATAATGAGAAACTTCCTTTTATTTTTTGTTAGGAAATGATCGATAACAATTCTCTTTCATTGCCGCCTCTTATTCTTCCTCACATCCGTATAGGTTTTATTATTCATTTCCATCTCATAACTTTTTTCCCTTATAATTTAGAATAATTATAAAGATATTTATAATAACTTTCCTTATTTTATAAGGAAATATAATATTGCAACAATATATTAAATTTAAATTTATTTTATGCAATATTTATTACAAAAAAAAAAATTATATTTATTAGGAATTTGAAACACGAGACACAAACATTCTTGCAATTCCCTCTAATTCGTTCCCAAGTTAAGTTAGGGGAATGTTCAAGCGATTGTCTTCATAGGTCCAGATGCACTCACAAGCCGCACAATAAGAATAAGACCAATAGAGGCTTCATAAGGGACCATTTGAGTTGCAAATTGTAACGCTCCTAAAAATACATATTTAGAATACAAAGGAGTGAAAGTTATCAACAATCAACGAGTGGATCATACCCTTCCATGAATCGTATGAGCACATTTTCTGTCACCCTTATTATGCTTATGGCTTTGTAGACGCTTTTTAATATTAGATATGAAACAAAATTATGTTTATATTTTATAAAATTAATATTAAAAAAATCATAATTTAATTTGAAATATATCATTAGATTATATCTAATTTTTAGACATGTTATAATCTATTATTATACATTTTTTATCTTGTATACATCAATTAATTGATGTGTAAAAATTTCTATGATATTTATTTACATTTAATAAATTATGTAATATCTTCTCACCTAATAACCTCACCCTCAAACTCATTATTGGTTAAAATTTACAATTAAAATAAAATAAAATAATATTTGTTTAAAATAAAAGAGTTTCATCATTGAATAGAACACACATAGAAAAGATAGGTTTACATTATATTTATCAGTTTAAAAAATATTGATTAAAAAGATAAAACAAAATTATGATTTCAATGTTATAAATTAAGTATTTTTCAACAGACAAAAAGATATGAATCACCTATTAGGAAATAAAGATTTGTTATTAAGCGATATTGATATATTTACACCAAGTCACCCAACATGCCAATGCGGTATCATGTTGCAATGATTACTTGATTATAAAAAATTATTTAATTAAAAAGGAATAAAATAAAATTAAAATTAAAATTTTGAGATGAAAATATATAAGTGAACGAATCTAATATAGGGATGACAAACACCGTTCATTCAAAATAATTTTCATTATCATCGCATTAAAAAAGTTAATCAATGCAAATATGAGATATTTTCATATTTGCCTCGCCATATTTAACTTTTTTTGAAAATTTTTTAAGTTTTTAAAATTACTTAAATTTTTGTTTAATTACATAAAAGTAACGTGTTTTTATAAATAATTAAATTATTATATTTTTTATAACTTATTTTATTAAAAATTATTATTTTGATTATTATTATATATATATATTAAAATATAAAAATAAAAAATCAAAATTAAAATAATTTTATGTATAATCGAGATAGAATAAGGTAATACTCGAATCCGCCCTAAACTCGTTTCGGGTTTAAAAAAAATTATAAAATCTATCTCAAACTCATTTATTTTAATTTTAAACCTGATTCATTAGGGATAGAGTGGATATCTAAAAAAAAAAAACATGTCAATTGTCATCCTAGTCTAACATGTTAAAATATGGAAATTTTAGATGCTCTTTTGCTCAGATTTTAAATAATTAATTATTTATTTTTTAGTTTTGAACTCTCTTCTAACAACTATGAACTACCCATGAGCGAAATTTCTTGGCTGTCTTCCAAGGACAACGAAGGCACTTTGTCTTCTTATTCTTAATATCTTATTAAGTGATTGATAGGTTTTTACTTTTTATAGTTACTTACCTTCTATTTTGTCGTTATCCACTTTAAAAGCAAAATTGTTTTACCTTATGGTAACAACAAGTTTTTAACCAATCACTAAATTCTTTTTATTTTTTTTAAATTTAATTATTTTTAATTCCAAGACCCATGATTGCAATTGAATATAGGTTTAAACTTATGTTTAGATTTACAAGGGTACCCTTGATTATAGAAAGAAAATAAAGAGTTATTTCGAGTATTTCAATTTTTTATTTTTTAAAACAAAAAATAAAAAAACACTTTTGATAATGGAAAAACTGATTTAAAGTTATTGGTGTCATTAGTTATATTTTTTAAATTAAAATTTATGATATATATTTAAAAAATAAATAAATAAATAAATAATTTTATTTTAAATTAAAAAGGAATAAAAAAACAAATTATTTTGTTAAATTTTTTAATAAAATTTAAAATAAAAATTTAAACTCTCTCAATGTAGCATCCCATTACCCGACCAAATAATGGACTTAAAATTACCCAATACAGCTGTCATTTATAAAATTTAAGACAATTATTAACAAAACTAGATATTTTATTTATTTAAATACCCAGAGTGTGTAAGCCCACCTCATTCTATACGTTTTGTGAGGGCCCTATGCCCCTATGCCCTATGCAACCAAGATGAAGTCTGGCCGTATTTTTTGTCCGTGTTGATGGGGAGGAGGACATATGAACAAAGCCAATGAAGAAACGGACAGAAGCGAAGGGACTGTTGAGCACTAGTTGACGTGGACATGTCCTGTTTGGGCCCTACCATCCATTTTGCTCTGTAGGGGTCAAAGGTGGTAGCTCCATCCCTTTCCCACATCTTCTTGACAACCATCTTTCCTCGTTTGCCTCATTGGTTTCCATCAAATATATTATCTCATGAAATTTAAAATTTTGTATTTTTAAATTATTTAATTTTTTTATTAATAAAATAAAATAAACTTGAAATAAGTTATAAAAATAATTTATTTATTTAAATTTCATTTTATATATGATTAAATTATGATATTTATAAACTTCAAATTTATTGAGAAATGGACCGGCGAAATACAATGTGCCTGGACATGTCCAAAATCCTTGTTCCAATGAATACTAAATGAATGAGATAACCCAAATAAAGACAATGAGAATGTATAATGAAATCTTTGATTTTTGCAAAAATGCCCTTGTATCTTTTAGTTTTTCATTCCCATCCTCACCCTTAGATATTTTAAAAAATATATATAGATATTATGATCTTATATATAGTTAGAGATTTTGAAAAAAACTAAAATCAAACCGTATAAATATAAATATAAATTTGAAAATTTAAAATATGAAAATTAATTACAATTCAAATACCACCAAAATTTTAAATAAAAATAATATTATAAATTTTAAATAAAACTGAAAATATAAAATTATTTTATAAAATTAATTTCAGTCAATTAGTTTTAATTTTTATCGAATAGCTCCTTGCCCATACATTTGTTAATTTGACCTATTATCATTTTTTTTTCAACTCAAATATTAAGATGTGAGGGAGATCTTAATTCTTGAAAATTTTTGAATTTGAGCACATGGAGGACAGTTGGAGCCTTGGGGGATGGAGGTAAGAGATTTTCCTTTAGCGGATTACTTGTGTAAGATAAATTTTTATTCATATATTGTATCAGACATCTATATAGTCTATGTAATTATAGCTCATGGGATGGTAAGATTGACTAAATGTCTAAAATTATTTTATAAAATTAATTTCAGTCAATTAATTTTAATTTTTATCTAATAGCTCCTTACCCATACATTTGTTAATTTGACCTATTATCATTTTCTTTTCAACTCAAATATTAAGTTATTTAACGAAATTTTAAATTTATAATGTTTAAGCGTGTTTAATTTAAATATCGGTTAATTTATTAAGTTAAATAAAATTTAAAAATATATATATTTTATAAAATCTATTTAATATTTACTAATTCAAAATTTCTAAATATTTCTAATAATTTTAAATTCATTTGATATTTTTAAAAAAATCTATTTTTTTTTACTAATATTTTAGGAAAGTTATTAAGTAATAAAAGAAATAAAATCAAAAAGCAAAATAGATATTCAAAGGAATTCAAAATTTCCTTTTAATTATTTTTTAACCATTTCTAGTATTTGCAAATAAAGGATAAGCAATTTTAGAATATAATTTATCTTTTTATTTTTATTTTTCCTTTTACGGTGCATTGAAAATTTGAAACCAAATAATAAAATCTAAAATTGGAATAAATTCAAGTAAAAACGGTAACAAAGCAAAAATTTAAAGCAATCATAAAGGGTGATAATTATCATTTCGGAAAATCAAAGGATGTGTCTGAAAATTTATATTTTTAAAGGAACAAATCACCTGCAGTTAACTTCAAGAACCGCATGAATGTGGGCTGTCAATTCTGTAGTACTGAACCGGGTCCACGAAGATACACGGTCCAAATCCATGCATTTAATATCGTAATCACAGATGATTGCCTCCTTCAAAGCCAACGGTAACAAGACAGGCGTGTAAAGAGATGGGGCCGATCTCAGAAAGATAAAGCAAAATTACACAGTGGCCGCAATAATAATACAGAAAATGGATGGCCCGTCTTGTAAACTTTTAATATCTAAACCTAACCCACTTGCAATCACACACGCTCTCTCCCATTATCCAATCATGATACAGAAAAGTGGGAATGGACAGCGCGTGAATGTAATTGGATTCAACAAAGAGCGTCTGTGAACATAATCCATCCGGGAGAATTAATTTGGACATTGCATTAAAACAGTGTTTTCATTGCGAGATCTTCTCCGCTGTCAGAATCCCCAAACGCCGTCGTATTGAGGCGTCTGCTCGCTGCTACTCAACTCTCTCTACCTCTCTCGCCCTTTTGCGCTCGTCGATTTGGCAACGATAGAAGTAGAAACAGAAAATTCACAGAAAAGCAATCTGCTTTCTCGCAGCAAAACCTTAAAAGCGGAAAAGCAGCTTTGTTTTGGTCGATGATTCTGTGGTATTTGTTTTATTGAAGCTGCTCCATTCACTTCTGCTTCTTCTTCGCCGTCATACATAGAGAACGGGTTTGCGTTTCGTGAGGTATCGCGTTTTCATCTCTTCCTCTCCGTTTTGTTTGTAAAAAATGTTTTCTTTTATGGAAATCAATGTATGTATACTCCCAGCAAACTTGAATCTTGATCGATTTTTCTTTTCCTTTTGGTTGACCATGTTATTAGGGTTTGGGAACTCGAGGATGGTTTTTGTTTCTATCAAATGCGTTACTCTTTAGATCTGATTGATTTAGAAACCATTAACTTTATGTGTGGGGAAGAGGCGACTCTGTTGCTCTGGTGTTTCATGCTTGACAATGTTTGACCTTAATTTCCATGCTAATTTATGGGCAATTTTTTTGGACTCTAACTGATGAAATTTTTATTTTTTTTAACTTTATTCCTTTTACTAAAAAAAAAAGGCTTGACATTGATCTTGAAGCCTGCATTAAAAATAATTTTTTTCTCTTAGGTTTTGCATTTCCTTAATCTGGGTTTTTTATATTGGTTAGATTTATGGTCTTGTTTATTTTGCATTCCTGTTTAGTTACGTGCTTTTATTGTTTACATATGGGTCCTTCATGTGGAAAATGTAAGATGCAAATGATTTGAATTTGCAACAATAACATGTAGTTTTGGCTGGTTTTTTTTTTTTTTTTTTCCATTCTTTTTGAAAAATATCATTGTGAAAGTGATTGGTCACGATAAATTGGCAAGATTCTTAAATACATAAGAACGATATCTTCAGTGTTGGGGTGCAGAGTTGGTATGCATGATTGTGAGTGTAGATTCATGCAAAACAATTTAAGAATGCCATATATGGTTTTTTACTTGTCATGACATTTGCAATATTTGTTAACAGGTCATGGAGTAATTCAAGATTAATAGTCAATGCACACACTTGCCACTGATTCAAAAGGAAATTGATATAGTTTCCTGAATGGGTTCCAAATTGCTTCTTCAACAATTACATTGATAATGCTCTATAATGATTTAACAGTGACATTTATGCATTGTTGCTTGTTCATCAATTCTGAGAAGTTATTTGGAGAATATAGCATTACCTTATTCTAAAATTGAAAAAAAAAAACAACATTGCGAAGTTTTGTTATTTCTGTTTCTATATGATTCATTTGATTTGTATTTTGCATCTAACCTTCCAAAACTATGTGTCTTTTAATGCAGTGTTGAAGTAATTTTATGACCAGAAGTTCTAGGAGGAATTAACTTGATGATCTATGATTACTGAGTAGTTATTTATCTGAACATGGATAAAGTATCACCAGACTGTCCATACCCAGGATGCTTCTTCTGTGTCATGAAGGAAGGCAATCCAAGTAAGCGCAGGGCAAGTATATTGAAATTCTTTAGAGAACTTCCTTCACAGGATGATGATGGTCAAGTCCTCCCTATCAGTGGCCTCTGGAATACTGCTATGGCACATCCCAACGACCCTGAGTTTATTGAGTTGGGCATATTTGAATGCATGGCTGCACTAATTTGGAAGGGTCTAAAGAATCGGCGCTGGCTCTCTCATGACCAAAACATATATATTCCTTATTATGCAGCGCATATTATTGGATCCTACACCATGAACATGGAAGAATTTGCAGAAAGTGCCGTTCATGCTGGAATAATCCCTCCCTTAGTTGAACTTTTGAGGGGGAGGTTAACTTGGGTTGAACAGAGAGTCGCTGTGCGAGCTCTGGGACACCTGGCTACATATGCCAGCACTTTTCCTGCATTGGCTAGTCATGGTGAAATACTTGAGCTTTCCATTCAGCTTGCAATGAGTTCGTTAGAAATTGTTTATTCCCATTTTTACCAGTATGTTGACAGAAGGCTGAGTTATCACTGTGATCTGCTAACGCGTGGCATGGGTGGCGTTGAAATGGAGTCCAGGAAGGCAGAGGAATGGGCTAGTCAATTGCAGTGCTGGTCCCTTCAGCTTATTAATTGCTTTGCTTTCAAACCCGAGTTTCTTTCTATTATATGCAAGCCCGAATTTTTAATAAAACTACCGGGCATGTGGGGTGGACTTGTTAATGAAAATTCACCAGCTGGTATTGGTTTATTGCGGACAATTTGTCATCATAAGCTTGGCAGAGGGCCAGTCGCTAGCTGTCCTGGTATCATTGAAGCATTGTGTAATATTGCCCGCTCGTCAGATGATTGGCAGTATATGGCTATAGACTGCCTTCTGTGGTTGCTCCAGGATCCCAGCACTTGTCATAAGGTAAAACTCTTTCAATTTTTTTTCCTTTTTTGTTTATTAAAAAAATGTTATTACATGGACATTTGTCTTGCCCAGGTTATGGCGGGCACTTGACTCATTATTGAAGTTAATAGAGATACACATTTGCATATATCTTTTTTTGTTTTTAGGTTTTCTTATGATGAATTATTCAATTGTTAAAGCTTTTTTCTATCACTTCTCCTATGTTATTCTATAAGGCCAAAGGCTTGAACCTTATGATGTTTGAATTCTGTTACTACCAGGAGAAAGTAGAGCTTTAACAAATCAATAAAAGAAGATGTCATGGAAGATTTATTCATGTGGAATATGTATAGTAGGTGTCATGCCATCTTAGTGAAATATCCTGATCATTTGACCTGGTATTATTAACTTCTAATTAGAACATTGGTAAGGTAAATTAAATGAAAGCTAAAACTTAGTGGAGGGAAGATACTCAATCAAGGTATTCCAACATACTTTTTATCTTAGAGATCCAATGTTTTTTTTGTTATTATTATTATTTTTCTTAGCAGCATCATCATAAAGAAACAAAATATGTATTAAGCATGGATAAAGAAGGATGAGGAATCCTCCCTAAAATTACTTGGAGATCCTAAGATTTTGGATTTAATCCAATAAGAACTGCCCCCTTGTTATTGCAAAAGGTGTCACTATTAACTTTGACATGCTATTTCTTTTTAAAATGTCATATATGCAAAACTTGCAATGACATGTTCAAATGAAATGCATTTAATGTTGATTTTGTGCTTAAATTAAAAGTCTTTGTATTTCAGAGTGGAATCCACCTTGGCCTTTGACTTAAGAATGTTTAGTTGTTTCTTGCTTTTCTGAGTTGGTCAACTATTTTCGACTGTGTAAATTAAAAGTCAAGAGTGGAAAGAAAACATGCTGAAATACTTCATCAGTTTTTCAATTTATTCTTTATAGTGCCTTATTTGAAAATTTGAAGCATTTTTTTCCTTCTTCTATCCCATTCTATCAATCTTTTGTTGAAGCCAGTATTCTAGAAACTTCCTTTTTTCCTTTTTGGTAGATCCATAACATTTTTATTCCTTTTAAGTGTGTGTTTAAAAGGCTGTCCTTGGTTTTTTGTTTTTCTTTCACTGATGCTGGTGGTGGTTTTCTTTTTGCATGTGCATGCCATCTCATCTGTTATTCCTTATCTCATCAAGCATTGTCTTTTCATGAAGATTCTCATTTTCATCGTCATCTTATTGTTGCATTTTAATGTTGTCTTATTAGCTAGTTCGATGAAATGAAGCAACTACTTAACACACTGGGACCCATAACCATAGAACACATTTCCCCTATTTATTCCTTTGCTTAATTTTACCAGCAACTTTTCCGTACCTCTTCTTCTTATGAATAATCAAACTAGGCCATAGAAGATTGTTGCATTCATATGAATGACCATCAACCTTAATTACCTCTACCTCCTTCAATGATCCTCACTTAAACTAGCATTTATGTATAATTTCTTGTTTAGATAAGCCAACCAAACAAAAGTTGATTGATGAGGGTTTTGGGCAGGGATGTGGGAGGTTGTAGGTTAAAGTCCCAGCGAGGACCAAAAGTTTACGCCGATGTTTTAAAACACTAAGGCGGTTTTGAGATATTTTGTCCAAATGAGGCGAGGCATAAGCCTTGAGGTGGAACTAAGTGTAAGCCTCTGTTTAAACTAAAAAATATATATATATAAAAAAAAGGAAACATTAAAAAAAGTAATGATAAAATCACATGAAAATTGAATAGTAGGAAAACCATAAAATTCACAATAACCAAATCAAAATTCTTTGTCATTGTTAGTAGTTTCTAATTTAGTTTCTCTTTCAAAATCCAACTCTCTATCATGGTTTCATCAAATAATCTTCAACAATATCATCATTATCGCTATTCAGATCCTCCAAGGAATTATAATCATATGCGATTGCTCTATTACACAAAACTTATAAAAACCCCATAAAAGCAAAAACCCATTAAAACCATTGAATATTGAGGCTTAGCTCAGTTACCTTGTACTAAGGATATAGTCTTGAAGCTAATATGCATAGCCTCACCTCAAGGCATATGCCTCAATAACCGATTACAAATAGCATTTTAAAACACCGGTTTACATGCAAAAACTACCTATGATAAATGTGTACACTGAAGCTCTCCACTATAAGTAGGACCTTGCATTGCTTGGTCCTCCTTTCTCTATGCGATATATTTTGGTACCTTTTGTGTCCATGACACTCATTTTCTGGTGGAACATCAGTGTTAATAAGTCAAGTATTTAATTGGTAATGTTTCCATTTAAACTGTTATGTTTTTCATCCTTATGGTAGAAATTTTTTCTTATGAATTTGGAAGAAAACTTTTTGCATTATGTTTTTGAAACATGAAGAGGTCAAGTTTTTGGCATGAAAAATGAGGGTTATTTATAACCAATCGATTCCTACCTCCCCATACAGATTTTACAGTCCAATAGCCTAGCTATACCCCCTGTTTATGGGAGCAAGTTGTCGATTTGTGATTGTATGTTTCCTGTGTCATAGAGATTTTAATATGGTGGTTTATATTTTTGAATCATTCTTTACAATTTGTGACAGTTGTATCATTATTCCCTTTAGGAGAAAAGGGGTAAAAATTTCTTTGTCAACACCCTTTAAAATCAAAGCCTGCATTTTCTCCATAAAGTAATATAGATTAGGCATTAACTTTCAGTTTTAAAATCTAGAAAGCTACCAAAAATTAGACATTTATAGCAATATTAAATAAAAAAAAAACCCATATGTCATATACTGCTAAAATAGTCAATTGCTGTTGACAATCCTTTTAAATTGATTGTATGCTGAACTAGCCTGTGCCAGGGGCACATCACTTCTAAAGTGATATAATTTTCCTTTGCTTTGCCATTACATTGTTTTGCTTTCATTTTGAAAGGAATAAGTTCATAAAGGATCATTTTCAAATTTCAGCTGATATGAATACCATCCTGTTAAATAATTATTTGTGGTGACTAGTTGGAGCAACTCTTTGCCAGAGGGCAACTTATACCTAAATGCCTCAAATTATGTTTCCTGGACATTTTTGTTATTTCATTACTCATCAGTTGTAACCATTTTGGGTTTTTGAATATGAACTGTGCTGTTATGTACCTAATGCTTCCCATCCTATTTCATAGGTGATTGACAAGGCTGTAAGTGCACTGGTAGACCTCTCGGAGATCTCAACTCTGGGAGATCACAAAAAGCTTGGGGATTCCATTGTTAATGTTCTTCAGGAATGTATCCAATCACAAGGGACAGGGCGGAACTCTTTGAGTAATCGCACAAAGGAACAGATTGAGGAACTATTAAATTCAAGACAGAGATTGAAGTGGGAAAAGAGTATGCCAAAGGAGGACCTCCATATCAAGCAGGCAGCAGCACTGGTGGTCAAGCTTGAAGGAAATTCCCTGTTCTCATCTGGAAACATATCTGGAGCTGCATCAAAGTACTCTGAAGCATTAGCACTGTGTCCGATGAGATCAAAAAAAGAGAGAGTTGTACTGTACAGTAATCGAGCTCAGTGTCATCTTCTGTTGCAACAACCATTGGCTGCCATTAGTGATGCTACACGTGCCCTTTGTCTTCACAACCCTCTTAACCGTCATGCCAAAAGCCTTTGGAGAAGAGCACAGGCATATGACATGCTAGGGTTAGCTAAAGAGAGCTTGTTAGATGCCATTCTGTTCATAAATGAGTGCTCTCAATCAAGTGATCCTGATCTGTCCTTGAGGCAAAATAAGGTTCCTGACTATGCTGAAAGATTAGTCAAGAAGCAGATGCGTGCTGCCTGGTTATTTAGAGAAGCAGCAATTAAACATGGGGGTGTTCATTGTGAAGGTGATGCAGGGGACATATATGGCCACGAGACTGATGATTCAGAATGGGAGACAGCAAGTGAAAGTGATATTGGGAATGATGGACGGGATGAGATGGGGGACGATGATTGTGAATGGAAAAATGAAGATGACAGGAAAGACAAGTATGATAAACCTTCAATGAAAGGTATCCTGATCCAACATTTCAATTCTGTGTTAACTCTTTAATGCAATTAATGTGCTTGGTGATTTTCATTTACAGAAGAGAGATGCTAGGCAAATAGAACGTATGCAGAGAGTGATATCCCAACATCTGATGTGCCCTGCCTAGGAATTTTCTTAGATCAACAGTTAACCCAATTGGATCTTTGCAACCATTTGATCCATAACATTGTTTTTTCCAGTCAAGGACAAAATTTCTCCGTGCATTCCTGATGAAGTTCTAGATTGGGTGATTGTGATCATGACTTATTTTTGTATATCGTTTGTGATATTAGATCCTCATAAATAGGGTGGTTGGCTATTTCATTATATTGCTTAAGAAGCTGTAACCACTGACTTTAATGTTCAACCTATATATTAATATGAAGTTCCCTTTCAGTTTTTTATTTGCAAGTGCATCCTCGTTGTGATTTTGATTGGCATGCTACACTGTTGTAGATGTTGGACTCCCTCAATTCAAAGTTCTCTTTTCTGGCTGTTTTGCCCTTTGTCAAGTTAGAAATTTCAGAAGAACCTTAACTTTTCAAAATCAAACATCCAATTATGATAACTTTACCTATTTCATTATCCAAGGTAGAATAGTTTACCTATTATACATTCTGTTTGCAGGACCTCCAGATCTTAATTTTTTTTAAGCCACAATATAATCACATTTCCATGTGTAAACATAGCAAATGCATAACGTTGAATTCCTGAAAGGTTTGCCAATATTTTTTCTACTCAGTGACAGAGCTTTGAATTTTGGTATTTTCCAAACTTTGAATTTTTTTAATTTCACTTTGTTGGCTCAAAGCCTTTTTTTCCAATTAACTTTGGAAGTTCTTAAAGTATTAGAAAGGTTGAATTTAATCAATTAGAAAATATAGCCATGTAGAAAAACAAATAGCGAAGGCTTCTTCATTCTGAATTTTTTTTTCCCAGTCAACAAATGTTAATAATTCCAAGACAGAATGCTAAATTCATATGAAAATATTTTATGAAATAACTTTTTACAGTGATTTTAGGCGATGAAGCAAAAAATGGGCCAGCAACATGACCTGCTTGGCGGTCAGGACTTACATATCAAGTGTGTTATTTGTGATACATGACATTTCTCAATAAATTGTGGTTGAGCTTTTTATTTATTGCTTTTTATTTGTTCCCTTTCCTGTTAGATTTAAAAGCCTGTGTATGAACTGGTACTGAGTTTTTCTTAATTAGTTAATGACATTATACATGTCTTGACATTTTTTTGGGGGGGTTTCATTTTCTCCTTGGTTTCTGAATCACTTCTATTTCTAAAAATGTATGGGGAATAAACTTTGATTTTGCAGCAGATGAAAGGTAGAAACATGGATGGATGTGAGAACACAGGATCGCATAAGGTGATTTAGGTTTTTTGTGATCGGAATGGTGAGAACCAATATACCAAATTAATTTATGTGTGCCTTGCATACCTCTATTCACAATGAAGTAAATATATTTATTGGTTAGGCTTTAGTGTGGATACTATGTCCTGTTTCAGATTGGGTATTACTTAGATCTGAAACTTGCAGTAGGAGAGCTTCTTTGCAATAAGAGTTGGTGGTTTAAATCCCAATATACATCAAACCCCATATCATGCCATTTTTTGGCTCCATGTTGAGTACAAGAAGAGAAGAATGTTGATCAAGGCATATTATTTATATTTTCTGAAGCTCAAAAATAGATTAATCTTTGTCATTCCATTGTTTGTTTTTCATTCTACTGTTAATGTCGCGAAAACATATTAACTTCAAGTCTACAACATGGTATATTCTTAAGGTCTAACACATTTCTGTTCCTTTATTTTTCACGTGAATGGAATTGAGAAGTTTCATCATTGATATCTGTACTGAGTTGTTAATTTCCTAATGTCCCTGAGAGTGCTTTGGAGGCAAAAGAAAAAGGCCCATCTGAAGTTTTGAACACTTTTCATTAGTTACTGTTCCATTGAGCTGTAGTTTGTTGCTTGTGGACTGTCATCCTTTTCTTGGTCTAGCATGGTGTTTACACACATGCCCAGGATTCCATGGGGTGTTTGGTTTCAATGTATGTTTGCTTGCTGTTTCCTAAATATTACCGTTGTTTTCATACAGATTTGAAGCATGGATACAATGTGCAGCTTGCTGAAGATGAACCATGAGGTTTGGGTAATATGGACGATTTGTTAAGATGTAAGACACAGCAGAAACGTGATTGAAGCAGCCTTGAGGTTTGGGAAATGCATCTCAATGGGCAGGTTGGAAGAAAAACATGTCCATGGTCAAAGTGTTTAAGACTGAAATTTGTTTTATATGTTTCTTTTTTAGTTCCCCTTTGGTGTTCAACTGTAACAATAGAAAAAAGGAAAGAGAAAAAAAAAAAAAAAAGATGAAGATACCGAGTCTAGATTGTAAAAAACCTTTTTGGAGTGATTTTAGAGGCTTGTGTATATAAGACCCATAGAGGGTCTGTTTTTGTGCTCTGAACTTTATCTATACATTGGAATGATAATTATGATTTTGTTTCGCAATCTTTGTTTCTGCTTCAGCTGCCTTCGGCTTATGGCACTGAATACTGTGATGGTTCTTTTTGGAGTTGCTGCTTGGTTTTACTGCCTATGGCCCTGTATTAGAAAGCTCGAGTGGGTAAAGAGATTGGATATGGCTTTCTGCAGAAGTTAGTGTTTCCAAATTTGCTTCCATTGACCACAGTATGTAACTCTCTTTATTTATAGAATTGTGAGTTATCTGGATTATTTATTTTCTTATTCCGTTCATGTAAAATTTAGGGTTTATGATTCTGACAGCAAGGAGCAATCCCAAATTCTGTGCTGGTTATAGTTTCTTTGTTTTCATACTTGCATACGTGTATATGTATTTGTATATTACTTGATAGCAATGTCTTATCAAAATTTAAAAGAGTTGGAAAATTGGTTAATAGTTGCTTGCGTGCAACTTTCATTATAAAAGTCCGGTTACAGGTCATATCAACATTTATTATTTTGTACATTTGGGTTTTATTATTATTATTTTTATTTTTATTTTATTTTATTATCTGTATCTTTTCTTAACCATTTAATATTTTTTTGTTTACGAAGATATTTTTTATATTTTTCATATCAATTATACATATTAAAAATAAATAAATTTATATTAAAGATGTTTCTTTAAATGATATTTTTTTTATAATTTTTTTATTAGTTGTACACGTTAAATAAATATCCTTTTCACAATACTATAAAATTAAATTTATACTATAAATGTCTTTTTAAGGGGTATCTTCCACGATTTTCGTATCAGACACATAATAAATAAAAAATTGACTTTACATTAAAGGTGTTTATATAATTTCATAAAATTAAATTTATACTAAATGTGTCTTTTGAATAAACACCTGTCACAAGTTTTATAGTAGTCGTCTATTGAACAAATTAAATTTATATTAAAAATGTCTCTTAAAGAAAAATATTTTAATATAAATTTAATTTTATGAAATTTGGGATGTGTCTTTTGAATAGACACTTTCAATGTAAATTCAATTATTTTAATTGATGATTGGTACGAGAATTATTTAAGATGTCTCTTCAAGAGACACTTTTAATGTAAATTTAGTTTTATGAAATTATAAAAAGTGTTTCTTAAGGAGACTTCTTTTTGTATAAAATTAATTTTTTACTATGTAGCTGATATGAAAATTATGAAAAGTCTTTTTAAAAGACACTTTTAATATAAATTCAATTTTATAGAATCGTAAAATGTGTCTCTTTAATAAACACTTTTAATATAAATTAAAATTTTTTAATGTATGTCATTGACATAAAAATTATGAAATATATTATTTTTAATATCAATTCAAATTTTTTTAATGTGTATCACTTATATAAAAATGATAGAATATATTTTTTTAAGAGACATTTTTTAAAATGATAAAAAGTATCGTAAATTTGAAAATATTTTTTAATATATTGTATTTAAAAAATAATAATTTCAAATTCATCATATAATTATCAAAAATCCAACTAATGGGAAAGGAAGTAGAGGTTTTGGGAGGGATCATACACAAATTTTAAGAAAAAAAGATTGAGAGCATGTATGATAATAATTTTAAAAAGTGTTTTTAATATTTTTAATACTTAAAAATTTATATTATTTAAATATTAAAAAAATTAAAAATATTTTATAGAATCGTTGACAAACCCAGTAAAAATGTTCTCAATAGCTCTGCTGATGATGAGAGTTTGCCCACGTCTCCAACCCCATTCATTTATTTTGGCCTACTGGACTGGAGCCGAAAGGACTGCTACGCTCTCTCATCTCAGCTTTCGTACTTTCTTCCCATTCATTGAATCCTCAGATTTTTCGAAGTCTCATGGAAAAGTGGGCCTTCCTGTGGAAAAATTTTGGGGTATTAGGTTGAGTTTAGAAATGTTCGAGTATAGCCATGTCTCCGTTCCACCCTTTAAAAACACAGAGCTTCCGTTTCACGCTTTAAACTGAGTTAGAAAATGTTAGGTTGTGATTCACAACGGTTTTCATAAGCAATTTCCTACATTTCTTTTTTTTAAGAATATAAAATGAAGATGCTTTCGATGGTATCTTTTAATTATTTTTACTTTTTTAATGACTGTTTTAAAAAATAATAATATAAATATATAGAATAACTAAAAATACATTAAATATAAAAAATATTTTTAAGACATAAAAATAATTTAGATTTTCAAACAGACTTTATTTTACAAAATATATATATAAAAAATATATTTTAAAAATTTGTATTTCAAAATTGTATTTAGAAATAGTTATCAAACAGAGTTTATAAAAACTTCATTTTAGTTTATAGAATATGTTTTTTCGTATTTAAGAAAAAATTTATAATATTAGTATTCTCTTTTAAAAATTGTCATTTTACCTTTAGATTTTAATTAAAAAAAAAAAGGTTATCCCAAATTTTAGAGTTCTTATTAAATTTGGTTTAAAATTGTAATTATCATTGACTTAAAAATTGTTATTAATTTCATATGTTTGTGTGTATTTTTAAAACTAATTTTCTCGTGTTTTTTAGTAGTTTCAATCACATGTGTTGGATGTGCATACATGTCACGGGATTACGTTGTATGGTTTAAATTACTAAAAATTGAGAAAAATTTCTTTTATTGAAAATTCTAAGAATCAAATAAGAAAATTTCAATAATTATCTTAATAATAATCAACATTTATAACTATTATTTGAAATCAATAGTGTGTTTTACAATAATTTTAAAAAATGTTTATAACATATTTAATATTTGAAAGATAAAAATTTTAAAGTATGAAAAAAATTAAAAACACTTCACAAAATTACTACAAAACACACTCTAAATTTATTAGGAGTTATAAAAGCGACATTAGTCATTACAAATTAACCTAAATTTGCTAAATGAACTAGAGTTGTTAACACTTGTAATGATAATTTAAGCTAAATCTGATAAATTTATGTTTGATTATATAAAAATATTTAAAAAGAAAAAATTAAGAATATGATTATCATTTGGTTGTAATACGAAAATTGTAAAAGAAAATCAAATATCATTAAAATGAGATAAAAATTTACATATTTTAAAATTATTTAATTCTTATACTGAAAAGTTAAAATAAATGAAAAGAATTTGAATTAGCATATAAAAAATATTTTATAACTTTCAAAATTTTAATTACCATTTTTGTTTTTCTATTTATCATTTTTCTTACATTTTCTTTCAAGTTTTTTATGGTGATTTAAGACTATGTTTGATTATCGAAAAGGGATAGAAAAAAAAAAAAAAAAAAATCTCATGTGTTGATTTTCTTATGAAAAATTCAAAAAAAATAAATATAACTAAAATTATTAAGTGATTGGTATATCTTAATTTATTTAATATTTATATAAAATAGTTAAATAAATAAATGAAAATTTGAAAAAGTTCAACATCCCACGTTCACATAACCAAGAAATATTTCAGTTTGCACGATTTTGAAATTTCAAACTCAACATGCACATGCACATGCACATGCATGCACACGAGAAGGACCACTACAAAACTCCACTGCCGCTGCCCTGCAAGTTGGAAACTTTTCATGCCAGCCCTTTAATTTAATAATTTTTTTTTAAAGAAATATGTTTTAATTTGGACTTTTTCACTTTTATTATTAATTTAAACAATAATAAATAACAGCACTTTGAAAAGATAAGAAAATGTTGCTTTTTATTTGTATTTTCTGGTTCTAGAAGCTTACGGTAGGAATACGTTTAAGTCATGTTAAAGGTCTGCTGAGATTTAAATGGAGCATTTAATTACGGTGTCTTGTCCCGTTCCACACTGGGCCCATGGGCTTCGGTTAGACCAGCTCAAAATCGTGTGCCGGTTTTGCCTTTCGTCCGTCGTTTTCCACATTGACCATTAAATATTTTAAAAGCTTCCATTTTGTTTTAAAATAATCCATTTTTATATTATTAACATGAATGATAATGTTGAGATCATTTTCTTTTAGGAAAATGTCACGAGATCTGAAACGCATAAATCCTTAAATATACACGCATGATAAGTTTTAAGTCATTGAATAACATATACATCTAATGATTTATGGTAGGTATCGAAAAAAATATATAAAAATTGATGATGCATTTTTTATAGATATTGAAAAATTGTAACTAATGTATACATTTTTTAAGTATGGTATCGATTTTTTATGTACCAAACACTTTCCAACGTGGTGATAAGAATTCAATTTCTTAAGAAAGCCCCACCCAAAAAACAAATAAAAAGCAGAAAACGAAAGCGTTACGGCAAATCCACTGGCTCGGGGGCGGATCATATCAATCGTCACACCAATTTGGTGAGCACGCTAAAAGAAGGCATATCTCCCACGTGGCAGTCCGTTTCAGATTTTTGTTTCTTTATACGCACAAGGCACAATTCCGCTCTATCGATAATATATAAATTAAAAAAAATATATAATCGTTATAATAAAAAAGGTAAATTCAAAGAAATGCCTCCTCACCCATTTCTAATCTCGTCTTTGAGTTTCGACTCCCTCCGCATTTCTATTCCCTCTTTTCTCCTGCTTTTCCATTCCGTCCGACTCTTCTCGGGGTTCAGTTCTAGGGTTTCGCTCCTTCCGATTCTGAATCGCGATCAGCTCTGCTGACTAATCGCTTGCTGCGGATGTTCGGATTTCTGCTTCTTTTCGAAGTTTGAATGTGCGTCTGATTATTGTTCCTTAATCCAGATTTTTCATTGTCCGTCTATTCTTTGGATTGGGTAGGGAACGCAGCTTATTTTTCTTAAATTGAATGTGTAATTTTTCTGAAGCGCTGGGAGTTGTGGTTTTTTGTGCTATCATACTAGATTTAGCGGAAATTTGAAGTGAATTTTTGAATAATAGTGTAAACATATTTATTAGGTTAGATAGTGTTATTTATGAGTGACTTAATTTTCTATCTACCATAAAAAATGCTGCCCAATTGTTTTTGTCGGCGTGTGTGTTTTTTCATTTCCAATAAATTTGGGAAATTATCGGTTCAATATTATTTTTGTGCGTTGATTAAATAGTCTGTTCGTAAAGATGCCATCGCGCCTACGAACATACTGTATTCTTATTGAATTATCATGGTACCAGTAAGCAGTATTTTGATATTGACAGCATTCGGGAACTGTTATTGATTCAGTTTCTTTTGCACATCTCTCTATAAATCAGTGTGGTGATTGAGTGCTGGTCTTTTTTACTTTTTGTTCATTTCTTTTTTATGTCCTCTGTTGGGCATAATGTCATCTGCAGATTATGGAAAAAGTCGGTGGTTTTCAAAAAAGTTAAAATTTATTGGTTTATAGTATATGGAACATCAACTTTAGGGGTCCCTCTGTATATTAACTTTGGTTATTATCATCATGATAAGCTTGCTCTGTAGCATCTTTCCATGGTATGTTGGTCATGCATATTTACCTTGTGGGGAGGACCTCTCATACTTCTCTTGTACCATTTTCATAATTAATATACCTTTTGTTTCTGATAAAAAAATGCATTTTCACTTGAGCAGATTGTTTTCTTGCCCTTTTTCCAATTAAAAAAAGTTGATCTAAGCTTGTAATTTAGTAAAATCTAGACTTGCATGATCTCCTTGTTTCAAATATAGCCCTGGATTTCTACTTTTAACCCTACTCTCGCTTCAATTATTCGTTTGTTCATGATAGGCTTAGTTCCAAGCATTGTTAATATATATCCATTTTTGCCTATTAAGAAAAACATTATTCTGGAATGAGCATCAAAGTTGATACGATTCTTTTAGCCCAGGTTTTTTAATTGGATTGGTGAAGATTTGTTTCACCTACAGGCTACAACAATTCTACTTCAGTGCCAATGCCTACCACCTTGTCTTCTGATGGATACCCATAGTTATAACTTATAAGTTTGTTTGATGCAGATAGAGAAGTAAAGGAACACAGGAAAGAATATGAAAGAGCTTAGGGTTAGTTCCACTGTGCCTTCCTACAAATCATGAACCATAAGCACATAATTACAGAATTGCCAACTTAACAATATTGCAATTATAACCTTTCTATTTAACAGTCCCGTTTTAGCTTAAGCCTATATGTGAATGACACTCCTGCATATCTCGCTTAATGCACACTGGAGAATGTAAATCTTTTTTTTTTTTTTGATAAGTAAAAGTAATTGTAGTAAGAAAGCTTGATGTACACTTGGAAGTATACACAATGCATACAATGCAACAAGCCAAAAAGAAAAGGAAGAGCGAAAAATCACCCCCTTACTTTTTTTTTTTGATAGGTAAATAAGATTTCATATATAAGAGATGCCAAAAAAGCGACTCAATGTATACAATACCTATACACCCGCCTCCAACAAGGCCAAAAACATAGATAGCCCAACCACACAACCCTAATTGGAGCCCAACCAATCAATAAAATTAGCTATAGTTAGATGGCAATCATCTATGAACAATTTAGTCTCAGACCAAAAAGAAAGAATAAAAGAGTATTTCAGACGCTGAATTGAGAACATATTATCCTTGAATGCCAATCTATTTATCGCTTTCCAAACTGTCCAAAAAATGTGAAGAGGAGTAGCTCTCCATGCCTTCTTGCGTTTTTTGCCCACAAAAGAACCATGCCAGCTTAGAAGAGTCTCTCTAACTGAAGAAGGTAATACCCAAGTCACCCCAAATAAAGTGAAAAGAAGATCCCATAAAATCCTTGTTCTTGAACAATGAAGGAGAAGATGGTCTATGGTCTCCTCTTCCTCAAGACACATAAAACATCTATTTGCCAATGTCCATCTTCTTTTCTGTACCATATCCAAGGTTAAGGCTTTGCCCCACGTTGCCTCCCATGCAAAGAAACTTATCTTGGGCTGCACATTCACATTCCAAAAATCACCCCCTTACTTACATCTCAACCAATCAATGAAATCGAAAATGGACCACGATGTACAGCCTACATGCACCCTAACCCAATAAAAAAACATGTACACAAAAGACTGTAAAATAGTTTGATCTGCTAATTCTATATTTTCAAAGACTTTTTTATTTTTCTCCTTCCATAAGGTCCAAAATAAACATAGAGGGGCTGCATCCCACGCCTTTTTTCTTTTCTTTCCAACGAAGGAGCCATTCCAACTAAGAATGGTTTCCTTTATAGAATTGGGCATAACCCATTGAACACCAAAAAGAGCACAATAGATGCACAAAAATGTTCAGAATTCAACTAGTTATCTATAATATGGCTGTTCATCTCAATGTGCTTTGCTGGTGTTGAACTGAAAAAAAATATAAATCACAACTTTGGTGTCACGATGCAATCTGATTTGCTTGTTAGTATTAAACCTTTCTCTTATAAATATCTCCAAGTAAAGTGGTTCACATACCTGATGGGTGTGTGCTCCATATTCTGCTGCTGCATGTGATTGCAATGACAGATTGTTTCTCAGCATGCTGACCTACACAGATGACCTCCTCTGGAAGTGTAATATCAAATGTAGGACGCCTGCTCAAAATACTTATTGCCCTTGTTGTATCGATGCAAGTTGTTTTCTCTTGTGGCTATGCATTCCAAATAAGTGACCTTCAGTTGCCCATGTTAAGTATATAAAAAATCTGGAGGTTGCCTGTAGATCAACCTTCATAGAGGCATGCAAAAATTGACTAATCATACTAACCACGAATGCTATACTTTGGCCCTTGTTTGCGAGGAATTAGTTGTCTTGCATATATCTGAAAGCTTTCTACATCCACTGGTGTGCTCGCACTGGATTTACTGCTAGCTTACCAATGAGGCTATTCACTTTGATTGGTGATTACCTGTTGCAATGTTCAATATATGTATTGTAGTTTGGCAATGTAATCCTTGTTTGACCTATGCTTGTTTGAGGTTATGATAGCACTGTGCGAAGCTGGCTTTATTTTGTTGGAGTCGCATGTTTTTTTCATGTTTTCCTTCTTGTTTGACATAAAAGTTATTGAACTTCCACAGAATCCTCAATTTTATCACATGTTGGTATGAGAAAATGGTACTTGCCTTCCACGATTTATATATTGTCCAATGGTTTTCATTTCTTGTCTCAGTTTAACACACAATTCAATTATGATGACACGGGGGTGTTATGGCTGATTGCTGTCAAGAGAACGCAAATTTTCTGTTTCACAGTCTCAAAATAGAATCTTCAATTCTCCAGAATAATGTACTCATACCAACTTTTGCATCTGATGGAACATGGTTAGCCTCAGTGGTGTCTGGAAGGTATCGCCTAATCCCATTTTTTTTTGTTGTACCATACAAGGTGTCTTAACATGTTTTGGAAATATCTTCTGGTTGCTATATTTGGCTACCACCTCAATGAAGCTATATGCAAAATGTCTGGTTTGGGTTATTACATCCTTGAAACAATGCTGATCTTTTTGTGTTCTCTTGGTTGGATTAGTGTGGAAGTAGAAATTTAAAAATTATTATGTTTGAATGCTGAGTTCTTTCACAAATATCAACAGCTAGCAGTCCACAGCATTGACCAGCTTATTCTCCCTCTGCACTCCCCTTGGAATTGGTTACGTGCCCCAAGTTTTCAAGCTCAGGATGTAGGAATTAATGGAAATTATTTGTGTTAAGTTGTTTGTCTAAATTTCTTAGAACCAGGTTTTATTTTTCACTTTAGAAACCAGTTTGTGACAATGTGCAACTTCATTAGTATGTACTTTTTCAAGCTTGTAATGAGGTGTTTGTTATAATTGGATGATAATCCAGGAAAGCCATGTGATTTCATCCAGTATGATTCTCAATGATTTGTCAATCATCATGGATGACTTATTTTCTCTGTTTCTTTTGAGTTTCAATTTACCTTTATTTTTTGGTAGGTATTTTTTTGTCTTTTTCACCAGGAACCTCCCACAAACCCACTCCAACCTTTTACCACTTGAGCCAGGCTTCAAGGGCCTGAGTTTCAATTGACTTGCTGATTGTCTAAGTATTGTGTAAGATGAGAGTCTGGAACCAAAGGATATAGTGAAGAAGATGACAATGGTTTGTGTTCTCCATATTGTCAGAGTTGACTAGGACAAAACATAAGAGTCTAAAAGTAACAAATATGAAGAAACTCTCCTGGTTGTTGAACCCCTTCTGCTTCCTGTGTTATAGGATGGCTCCAGTACAAATTGGCTATCCTTTCAGAATTCCCATCATTAGTAGTTCTTACAGTTTCAATTCTCTGTACACTTACGATTTACTAATTTCACCTTCTCAAACAAGTATCCTTGCTGGTGTACGTATCCTAAGGTTGGACATTCAAGCCTTCCATATTATTTAACTAATGTAGTAGCACTTGTGGTGAACTTTCAGACCTTATTCCAAGCACCTATATTCCTTACTATCCCAATGTTTCTGATTTGTTGATAATCTTTTAGAATTAGTTTTCATGCACTATTTAGGCACATTGTGTCATATCATCTGATGACAAATTATACTTATCAAAAAAATCATCTGATGACAAATTGTGTTGCCCATTCTTAGACATACCTGGTGTCTTTAGTACCTAGAGAGATGCTGATGCTTAAAAGCATGCATTTTCTTCTAAATCATTGCATGACAATGCAATTTTAAGATTAATTAAGCTAAGGTAGAACTACCCAGCATATAGATGTTTGGAAAAAGATTAAGTTGGATTTCTTTTGACAGTCAATCCCTTTACATTAAAAATATGTTGATGTATCTCTTCTTTCCAGGTGGAATGGCTATGAATCATCATATTCTTGTTCTACAATCCACCTTGGAGGGTTAAGTCGTCTTTTAACTGTCTGAATTTTTATTACACTTTGTACTGGATTTTGTTATTAATGAAATGAAATATATTTCTAAAAAATTTTATTTGTCCTTCTCGTAAATAAAAGAAACTCTCTCATAGTTTTCCCGACTCATGACTTTGATTTATTATTTGGATTTCTATAAGTGGCACTGATTACTTTTATGAACATTGACATCTAGTCTTTTTCAGAATTGTCTTACTTCCTGCCGTTTTAGCAGTGGAAAAAACGTGGAGAACTGTGACTACATAATTTTAAGTTGTTGTCCTTCAGATTCTTTTGCTCCTGAAATAGAAGAAAAAGGAGACCCCCCCAGTTGCTGATATTTGCCGGTGGGGGAAGTTCATCTTCAGCCATGTCTTCGCTTCAATTATTGCAGTTAACTGAGCATGGCCGGAGTCTTCTGGCTTCAAGGAGGTATGAGCCGTTGTATTATTTGTGCTTTTGTCAATATTCAATTTGAACTTCCAGTAATGACACTCTTAATTTATTAATTAGTCAATTCGGTTAATTCTTTTTTTTTTGATCAGTAGTCAATTCGGTTAATTCTTAATAGAATCATTATATATGTGCTGTTTTCTCTCTAATCATGCCTTGTTTAACTTTGAGTATTGATTGATTCATTTAAAATGTTGGGTGTTGCAACCGATTAAATGGAGTTAGATTCTTCTCTATCCAACTAATTTTTTGTCTAATCAGTTAATTTTTTCCTGGTGCTTAGAGTTAACTAGTTATTATTTGTTGACTTAAGAAGTTGCTCAGATGGTATCTAGGTGGCTGCCACTAGCTGGCCCCTTGGTGCATGCGTTAGGTCTAGTCAGTTAGTTTGTATTAATTGTTTAATTAAAACAAAATTTTCTACTTTCTGTTATTTTACTATATCATGCATCTCATGACTTGTTATTGTACATGAATTGGCACAGATGTTGACTCATGCTGCTAATTTATTGAGGGGATATTGATTTACTCTGGTTGATCGTCTCTAAATATTGCATGTTTGCTGGTTTTACCCCCCTTTGATGTTTTCTAGTGCCATGTAGTTGCTTCCTTCCCTCTTGCAAACTTATATGAGCAACTTATTTTAGTGGCATACCTTTTGCATCCTCGCGTTGAATGGTCAACTCATATTTTCTTGTAACTGTTTTACAGGAAAACTTTACTGGTTGCTGCTGGTGTCCTAGTTGCTGGTGGGACAGCTGCATACATGCAATCACGATTTAGCTGTAGAAGGCCCAATTCTTTTGGTCATTACAATGGGATCAACAAGGAGGGTGAAACACCAGACAAGGAGGTTGGAAATAATGATATTGTGAAGAAAAATAAACAGAAGAAAGGTGGATTAAGGTCCCTTCAAGTTCTTGCTGCTATACTCCTATCTCATATAGGTCGATTGGGTGTTCGTGATCTTCTAGCATTGGTGGCTATAGTGGTAAGCTTCTCTTTTATGATGTCTGAATTTTACCAACTCAAACTAAGATCCTGCAAATAACACAAGCAGTATTACTATGGTTTTGCAAAGAACTGTCCTATGCTTTCTTGTTTAAATCACTAAATTAATGAGAATGAAGCCATGGTTTGACCTTTTATTTCAGTATAATTTTCCATTGGTTTCATAATACAATTTCAGAATGCACAAAAATGCTGGAACAAAAAGAGATACTATTATTGATGGTTAGCAACTCTAGAGATGCTTTGGAACTTTAAGCAGGACATGCCTTTTGGAGCTTTGAGAGCTTAGATCAAAAGACTCCTGCTTCAAGTTTTTGTTTCTGTTGTATTCTCCTTTTTTACCTATAAAAAAAAGGGTTTCTGTTTCTGTTGCCAAGGGACTCTTTAGGGAAGGGGAGCTTGTATTTTCTTGATTTTTTTGATAGGCTGTTACTGGCCTGATGGCTTGTTTGGTTGTCCTATTATGGCCATTTTAGGCAAATGTTGTCTTTTATCTTCTTCTTCTTCTTCTTCTTCTTCTATTTTCTTAATATATATATATATATATATATATATAGGCTTTTCTTTTTATATGTCCCATGCTCTAGCATTTTCCCTTCTTTTGGTCCCTGCACAACACTGTGAAGGGGGATAATAATCTCCTCTAAAGTCTCTCAAGGCTGTACCTTACCTCTTTGCTAGATTGTCAGCTTCCTGATTCACCTATCTCGGCATATTCATAGAAAGGTCCATGTTCATTCTCATCCTATGCACAAATTGTCAGTGACCTCTACTCTACATGAATGCCAAGAAGAAAACAATGTAATTGTCCCTTTCCATCATGAGGTTCCTACTAAAGCTTGTAATTGTTTCAAAGACCAACCTGATTCTTGCTAGCTTTAATGTGGTCTCAAAATACTCATGATACCCATTCATTCCAAATTTCAGAACTAGCATCATAAAATTTTTTTGCTCAAGGTAATCATAGGGCAAAAGGATCTACTGAAAAGTATTTTTCTCTTTCTTTACATTAGTTAAGCAAAACTGTCCTGCTATTTGTGGAGATAAAAACTTTGTAGGAATTCCAACTTTAATACAATCTACATTTACCTATCAAAAAAAAAAAAAAAAAAAAAAGACTTTGCAGGAATTCCAACTCACCTTTTGTAACAAACTCCCATAGATATGTTGACTATTGTTTTTTTTTTTTTTAATTTTATTTATTTATTTTGGTTTATAAAAATAATGATTTGATCAATCAAGGCTATTTTTGGTTTTATTTATTTATGCTATATTCTTATTTTCTCTCTTTATATATTTTGCTTGAATTTGGAAGAGGTAGATAAGTGAAGGTTGGGGCAATAAGAATTTCTATGAGTTTTTCTGTGTCATGAAACTATGGAACTTTGTAACTTTGAACCATGGGTTGAAGCAATTATTGTAGTCTGTTTGTTAATCTCTGCCTTTATATATTTTTTTCAGGCGTTCCGAACTGCTTTGAGTAATAGATTAGCAAAAGTGCAAGGATTCCTATTCCGAGCTGCTTTCCTTCGACGTGTGCCAACTTTTTTCCGGCTGATTTTTGAAAACATTTTATTGTGTTTCCTTCAGTCAACCTTGCATTCCACTTCAAAGTACATTACTGGGACCTTAAGTCTGCGGTTCAGAAAAATATTGACGAAGCTTATCCATTCACATTATTTTGAGGTAGTTATGGTCATTATTTCCAAATGCAGGAATATATTATTTACCTTTTTATGGTTCTTAATGCCGTCTTATATTTATTCCATGTTGACTGTGGCATATCAAGCATCTCTTTTCCCATTGTGTCAGTTTTTTGTAGTTGTAATTGTTTAATTATAATTTTTGTTTTACTTCCTACTTCTCTAGTATGGTTAACAAGAATTTTGGTGTTGGAAGGACAGAAAATATCTCATTCATTTGCAAGAGAAATTACCTTTTATCTTGGAATGCTATAAAGTATGGTTTTCTGTATAAAATCACCAAGAATCAGATTCCTTCATAAATTGGACTTCAACAACTACTGTTTCTCTTCCATAATACCAGTTGTGTTACAGTACTTTACTCACCGCCATTAATTACAAAATTAAGATTTGGTCTCTGGAAGAAATCTGGTAATAGAATAAAAGATGAGGGTAATTATGGCTTGCGCATTGGAGAAAGAAAAAATAAGAGTAGCAATGAACTCCTATCCAGCACTAATTAGGTATATGATAAGTATAGGCAGCTTAGGTTATTTCCCTTGGGAGATTTGTCTAGCGTGCATTAGGGTTTAATTCGAGGGATTTGTCTTAGTGATTGAAAGCAACGTTTTGAAGTGGTTTTCCTAGATCTTTCATGTGTTGGGGGTGGGAAAAGAGCAAGGTTCATTTTGTTACCCAAAATAGCCTCGCATGTTAGAGATTTTTGCTGGAACGAAATTCTCAAAATGGTCAATTGCATGATAACTGTAGCAGAGAAGAGAGTGAGTAAAATGAAAAATCACTTCTTTGTTATTTGATGCTCCTCAACCTATTCCATTTGATTTCTTTGTGGGGATTGGTCACCCCTCTAGATACCTCTATATTTATGGTTATATGATATATAGATCTTTTGATCTTGGTGGCATGCAGGGTAGGATTCTTTTAGACAGTAGAAACCATAGTTCTTCATGCGATCATAGGATAAGTGTCTGAATTTATTGGTTTTCTCTTTCAGATGAGCATCTTAAATTGAATAGTGGATGTGCTTTTGTGAAACTTGGCATTGTTTGCCTCTATGGTAAGACAGAGGCACATTGTGGTTTTCCTTATTTCATATAGATTAAGTGGCCTGGGTTTTGTGAGGTATAGTTGCTTGCCATGCTTTTCTGTTCCTAGGCAGGTAAGAACTGGGGTCTATTAAGAAAGTGGTTTACTGCACCCTGTTCATGGGCTAGGATTAGCATTGCACTAGTGAAGGAAGTTTTAGCCCCTGAAAAGTGAAGGGGGGTTATTTATTTCTTTCAGTGTGACTAGGACTGGTGTAGTAGTGAAACAATGATGAAGACAGAATAGAGGTAGTTTTCCAAGAACAGGATTTGGGAAAAATTAGTTAAATTATGACTCTGCTTTAGACTTGTTAGTCCTTTATTGGAGCAGGAATCCTTTCAGAACTTGGAAGTCTAGCACATATGCATGCAGTCTGTTACTATTAAACTTGTGTCAAATGTTTGGTGGACTGAAATCCATCCCACTAACTGGGCGTGGAATGGGTAGAAATGGGGTTGTTCAGGTTCAGTCCTAAAAGGGATTCAGCTTGTGGGATTTATTGGGGAAATAATGAGTTAGAACTTAGAAGGCCTAGGAGATAACTCCTTTTACTTGGTAGAGTTTTTGTTCACACTTGTATAGCCTAAGAATTAATGAGTTAGAAGCATAGTTGTTAAAAACTTATGATACATGATACAATACAACGACATGATACATTTTTTTATGAAAATCAATACGTATCACAATTCGTATCTTATTTTAAAATGTATCTTATGATACATATACAATATATGATACAATATATGATATTACGATATAACGATACATACATCCTTAACTATTTTCTATATATATTTTTAAAAATAAATTATTTTTTTTAAAGAATTTATTATATTAATTATTTAAAATATACTTAAAGATTAAAAATTGATTATAAAAAGGAGAAATAGGTAAAATAATCTTATATGAGAAACTACATTCTTGTTGTTAAATGCTATATTAGAAGCCAAGTAAGTTTATTTTTACAATGACTATTAGAGAATTTTCATTTGAACAGTTTAAATGTTGACAATGAAAATACCTATATAAAAAATGTTGACAATGAAAATGATGGTGATTAGTGAATAAAATTTTTTACTCAATATATTAGCTTTTTTAATGTCTTTTTTGGGGGAAAAGAAATGATAACAAACCTGAAAAGCTGAAACCTTGAAAATGACACATAAGTGCATATGCCTAGTTCGAATTTGGAACTAAAAATCATAGTTAAAAATTGAAGAATCTGCTTTTGTGGATTATGTGATGAATTTATATATTAAAAAGTCATATTTTGTTAATTTGAACTTGTCAAAAGTTTAACATTCAATGTTTTCATATGATATGATATATAATTTACTTGGTAGAGTTTTTGTTCACACCTGTATAGCTTAAGAAATAAATTGTTCAGCGAAGAAAGGAGTTTTACTTTAAAGTTAAGAGTACTCCTTTGGGACTTACATATCAACAACACTCTTTCCTTTTCCTTGTTCAAAAGAAATATGTGGTGGCCTGAAACGATGATCTTTGAGTTTTGGGTACTTTTTGGGACTTAAATGTTGGTCAATACCCTTTTCTTTTCCTGGTTTCAGAGGTGTGGCCAATATGTGGTAGCAACTTGGAAAAATGAAACATGTTCAAGTTTGACTCCTTTTTGGGACTTCTATGTCAATCAATACTCTTGCCTTTTCCTGGTTTAAGAGATTGTGCTGATATGTGGGAGCAACTTGCAACAATGAAATATTCTTTCACTTGGTTATATGCTTTAAAACTAGCCTGTCAAAAATATTACTGATATGCTTTAGGATCTCTCTCTGCTCTTCTTGCTAGAAAACTGGCTTCTGAATTTGCACTTCTAGTTCAAGTCAATTGCTTTCCAGTACCTTTAGAAGCTGCCTACTCTTTTGATGTGCTTAATTACATTTGAGCTACCTGCTGCACCAATGACTTCCCTTAGACCAAGCAAAAGAGCTCATAGTACATCCATAACTAATTTTAAGAATATATATATATATATATATATATATATATATATTTTAAATCAGAAACAAACATATGTAATAATTAAGAATAAATAAAACATGAGAAGGATGAGAAATCCTCCTCATGAAATACAGACCTGATAAAAAAGAGCTAAGAAAACCTCCTCTATACAGGAGCTATACAAAACATACAAAAGCCTATACATGTGTGACAACTCCTGAACTAATTTTAAGAAAATGAAGATTATGCTTCCTTGATGGTCCCTAAAACTTCCTCAGCACTATTGACTTAGGTTCCTAAAGGAACTTCCATGAAGTTTCATCATTTTAGATGCTTAGAAATGATATACTTACAAAAAGACGGTAATATGGTATGGACTATATGGTGCTAACTTCATCCCTCCAATTTCATATAATGTAAAGAAGTAAAATCTCGGATCTCAGCAGATAGCAAATTGGTATTACTCGATAATTTTTTTTTGGGATTAGTTTTGATTTGCTTGGTACCATCCAATGAGTATTAAAATAAATCTTCTGCTGATATTTTACCAAAAGGAGAACTGTGAATATGGAAGGGGAAGAGGATTCCTCAAATTGAAAAAACTAAAATGCAGGAGTGTCTATGAAAACAAAGAAAAAAAAGTCTCAAGAAGACTAAAGAAGCATTCATTCCCAATAAAGTCTTCTGACAGAGGTCCTCCATGCTAGATATCCACTTTTGAGCTGGTCATACAGGAAAATATAGACAATTTAATTGACCAGGAATCTGCAAAGCTGATAAGCCATAATTTTTCTTAGTTGCCTTTGAGTTATTTTGTTAGAATTGAAAAGAAAAAACAAAGAATGTTATACATAAGCAGGACATGTGTTCTTGCTGAATTTTTACAATTTGGTTAAACCTAAGATGTACCTGTTGTCCATCTCATTACAGGGAAGAGGGAGGAGCAGTGAGATTTAATCTCTCTTACTGTGAGCTTCTTCTTTCTCAGTTGGTTGAGGGTTTTTGATTGCAGAATTTATCAGGGGTGTTTTCTGTTCTCTCCAGGTCTTTAGGCTATAGTGGTTTGGTTGTTAGGGTGGTTGGTATTTGCTCTTCACTTCTCTCTTGCTTTCCTTTTGGCCATAATTGTATTCTTCATGTGTACTTTGTTTGCACCATTTTGCAAGCACTCTTAATTTACTCTCTCTATTTAATTATATATAAAAAAAAGGATTGTTTCATTTGTTATCGTTGAGAAGGCTCTTACCATGTTATTGTGGCACAGAAAAGAGCACTCTTTAATTACTTCATAGGCATTAAATGAATGTGTATTACTGTATTTCAGTCTTTAGTTGTACCTTTTTGTTCATTAATTCTCTATTCAACCTTTCAGAATATGGCATACTATAAAATATCGCATGTTGATGGTCGCATAACGAATCCTGAACAACGAATTGCAAGTGACATACCAAGGTTCTGTTCAGAATTGAGTGATCTTGTACAGGATGACTTAATAGCAGTTACCGATGGTCTGCTTTATACTTGGCGCTTGTGCTCTTATGCAAGTCCAAAATATGTTTTCTGGATTTTGGTATTTCTCTATCCATTCTCTGTCCTAATTTACCAACTTTTTCTTTGGGGATAAATGTTTTTGAATGTCTATCTTGCTTAGGGTATTACATTTGTTTAGTGGTATAGGGTTTTTGAGCTTTTCATAGTGATAATGGCCATTTTTTGGTTTATTGCCTCAACATCCAATGTTACTCTCCAGGCCTATGTAACAGGAGCAGGGGCCATGATTAGGAACTTTTCTCCTGCATTTGGGAAACTGATGTCCAAAGAACAACAATTGGAAGGTGAATATCGACAACTTCATTCACGGTTAAGAACCCATGCAGAAAGTATAGCATTTTATGGTGGAGGAAATAGAGAAGAATCTCATATTCAGCAGAAGTTTAAGACTCTTATTAGGCACATGAGTGCTGTTCTTCATGACCATTGGTGGTTCGGCATGATCCAAGATTTCTTATTGAAGTACCTTGGTGCTACTGTTGCTGTTATCCTGATTATTGAGCCCTTCTTTTCTGGAAATCTGAGACCTGACTCTTCAACTCTAGGACGGGCAGAGATGTTAAGTAATCTAAGATATCATACTAGTGTTATAATATCACTATTTCAGTCCCTGGGAACTCTTTCCATAAGTTCAAGACGCCTTAATCGTCTCAGGTATTGCTTGATTCACCATATGATTTGGCATCTTATGAAAGATTAAAACATGGCATTTTCTTTTACCCAACATTTAGAAACAATAGCAAGAGCCTAACAGTTGCCTCTATAATGACTAAAAACATGCATACTAATATGTTTGGAAAAGAGGTATTCCCATATTTTAGCAGTATCTTTCAAAATTTTTGCCTTTATTGTTGTATTACGTTTGCTTAACATCTTCATGCATACATCTTCTTGATGAAAATCAAAGGGGTTAAGTTGGTAAATAGATTAAGCAGTTATAAGGATTCAATTGATCCGCAAGAAAATTTTCCAGAGGGATATAAAAAGGAGACTCAGATAAAGATAAAACTCAAGATAGTTACCTTTCATAAAAAGATAAAACTCAAGATGGATACGCGCATATACTCTTTTATTATAGAAGATGAAATACTGCACTATTAGTTTAATTCTAAATCACTAAAAGTGTTTTCCAGTAGCACACCTGTTTTATTCACAATTTCTTCAATAATTAATACTCAATCCTTCCCCATCTCTATTATGTGCTTTTTTGCTCATGTAGCCAGATGATTTTTTCAGTGTATTGCTATTTTTTTATTTTGTTTTTTTTGCAAGCATATTGGCTTGTTCATGGGAGCTTGTAACTGCATTTGGATGTTGGCATGTTTGTTCCTAGGAGATTTACATCTTCTGCCAAGCAAGAGATTACTCGCCACATTTTTTTTTCTTTTTAAAATCTTAGTAAGTGCTTTTTAGAACTCCTGTTCTTCTAGGAGATTTACATCTTCTGACAAGCAAGAAATTACTTGCCACATTTTTTTTTTCTTTTTAAAATCTTGGTAACCGCTTTTTAGAACTCCTGTCCCTCTGATTCCCACTTCTCACCAATAATAAACTTAATGCTTTAAAACCCAGTTATTTATTTTGCATCTAAAAGAATTGGAGCAAAGGGGCTGCCATTATTTCTCTTTATGATGATTACAAACCTTTCTTTATTTGTTTTAGGCTTTGAGGTCAGGGTGATTTTGTACTCTAATGATTAGATCTTGATTTGCATTACGAAACTATGTCCATTTTCAGCAAACTTGAGATTTATGCTTCATACTCCTTAGAGTATTCTTGTTTTTCTTTTTTGTGGAAACTTTTCTATGTTCAATTCTTTGCTTGTCTTATAGCTTCATAAAGATCTTGTTTGGGAACTTTCGACTCCTAAACCACAATACTAATTATAGGCCAGTTTGGGAATGTTTTTAAAGCAGTTCTCAAAAACCAGTTTTCGAATAAAGTTCTCAAAAAACAATTTTGAGTTTTTTTAGGAACAAATTATATTTGAGAACTCAATATGAAAAACAATTTTTTCTGCTTATTCTCCATGAATGTACCACACACTAATGTACAATGCAAAAGTTTCAAAGTATTCTTCATTTTTAATTGTTGCTTGTAATACTTTAGAAAAAACAACTGAAAACATTTGAAGCTTATTTGGGAGCTATTTTCTAGACTTAAAAACACATTTGGTAATTTTTTGGACAGACAATAGTTTTTCGAGAATTTATTTTGAAAATTAGGAGTTTTTTAATAATATATTTTAATTGTTTTCAATTGTTTTCACCTATTTTTTTGGGGGGTTGTTTTAAAAAATAATTGTACAAATATGGAAAATGATTGAAAATAAAGTATTGCAAATAAAAGTTATTTTTAAGAATATTTGGAAACATAGGAAATAGATTGAAAACATTCCAAGTTCTGAAACAGAGTAACACTTTACTAAAAACAATTGAAAACACTTAGAGCCTATTTAGGGACTGTTTTCTAGACTTAAATGCACATTTGGTAATTTTTTAATGGAAAACAATTTTTTGAGCATTTATTTTTTTATTTTTGATAGGAAACGACAAAGATATATATTGATAAAAAGGAAGTACAAGAGAAGGATGAGTTATCCTCCTACCAAAGAAAAACAAATATACAAGGAAATAAATACAAGAAAATACAAGTCAAAACGAGCAACTGCTCTATGTTAGGCCAACCCTGTGGAGTTATACACCGCTAACCAATCAAGATATATCACATTAAGGGGAATCCCCTTAAAAACCCTAGAACAAAAAGCCCAAAGAGAAGTAAGGAAATGAATCATATTCCAAAAGTTTTATAAATTCGTTGCTTTATCCTAAAAAATTCTTGTATTTCTTTTCAGTCATACCACCCATATTAAAGCGATGCACGCAGCTTGCCATAAGACAATCCCTCTCTTAGAAGATCCATAATCATTAAAATTGGTAGATAGCATGTCAAAGATGCTCTTAGGAGGGACCCAATCTATCTTTGCTAGCTGGAATAATTTGTGCCACAACCCCATCGTCAAAGAGCAATGAAGAAAAAGATGATCTACTGTTTCTCCATGCTTCATGCACATCATGTAAATGTCGGGACTAAGTACTTTGTAGGGTCTTCTCAACTGTAGCAAGTCATTAATATTTACCTTCTTGTGTACCACTAACCATACAAAGGGCTTGACTTTGAAAGGGACTTGAGAATTCCAGACTATCTTGGTAGGGAAAACTGAAGGCCAACCCTAGACCAAGGATAACGATGTGACCATCTAACAAAATTGTTGGCATCCCAACCATTAGAGTGTGATCCATAAATGCTTAAAATGACCTGATGCCACAACGCTGAACCCTCCCTAGGAAATCTTCACAACCATTTCCCTAAGAAAGCAGAATTCCTTAAGGAAATCCTTCCGAAACCCAATCCCCCTTTCGCCTTCGGATTACACACTACATCCCAGCTAACCAGATGATCCCTTTTGCCTTCCCCAACCCCAGACCATAAAAAATCTCTTTGCATTCTCTCAATTCTTGCTGCCACTGAGGCAGGTATCTTAAATAAGGAAAGGAAGTAACAGGGCATATGAGTGAGACAAGATTGAATGAGAGTTATCCTGCCTCCGAAAAATAAATATGCCATTTGCCACCCATCTAGTCTGCTCGAAATCCTCTCAATCACAGCATCCCAAAAACCACAAGCCTTGGGATTCCCTCCCAAAGGAAGACCCAGGTAGAGTATGGGCCACCCAAAAGCTTTGCAATCGAGCAGCTCGGCCAACCTAAGAAGATGGTTCTGACCAAGATTAATGCCGTAAATATTACTCTTGTCAAGATTAACCTTTAGCCCAGAAATATGCCCAAACACTAGCAAAACCTCTTGAGTGTTAGCATGTCCTCTTCTCGAGTGTTAGAAAAGAAAATAGTGTCACCTGCAAATTGTTAATGGGACACCTTTGTTCTGTTCCTACCCACCCTGAAACCCTCTAAGACATTTCTTTCCTCTGCTCTCAATAACATCCTACTCAATACATCTGCAACTAAAGTGAACAAAAAGGGGGATAAAGGGTCTCCTTGTCTTAAACTTCTAGATGCCTTAACCCACCCTTTAGCGTTTCCATTTACTAGGATTGCAAAAGACACCGAGGACAAACAACCTCTCATCCATTTCCTCCATCTATGACTAAACCCCTTCATCTCCAACACATGATCCAAAAAATCCCAACTCACATGGTCATAAGCCTTTTCAAAGTCAATTTTGAAGACAACACCTTGCTCCCCTGATCGTTTTTGCTCATCCACTATCTCATTGGCTATGAGAACTGCGTCCAAAATTTGTCTCCCTTGAACAAAAGCTCCTTGAGTAGAATGGATAGTTTTGTGAAGTACCCCTCTTAGACGCCCTGCTAACTCTTTGGCTATAATCTTGTAAAGACTAGTGATCAAACTAATGGGTCTATAGTCTGATATCTTCTTTGACATGCTTTTTTTTGGGTAACAGAACTATGAAGGAAGCATTAGTGCTTTGATTAATAATCCCGCTCCTGTGAAACTCAGCAAACACTCTCACTAAATCCTCCTTGATCACTTCCCAACAATCTTGAAACACTGCAATGGTAAAGCCATCACGCCCCGGTGCCTTATCCCTATCCAATTGAAAAATGGCCTTATAAATATCTTCTTCAGTAAAAGGGGATTCCAACCTAGACGCGCTCTCTCCAGATATAGGGGACCAATCTAAGTCTTCAACTCTCCAAGACTCTCCAGAAGGGCTCGCAAAATACCTTAAAATCTCCTCTTTGAGGCTCTCTGAATTGTTCAACACTAGGCCTCTTTCGTTCTCTAACACTTTGATAAATTTCCTATTTTTCCTGCCATTAGCCACTTTATGGAAAATTTTTGAGTTACAATCCCCTTCCTTAACCCATTTCACCCTAGCTTTTTGTCTCCAATGAATTTCTTCCCTCAAGATCAACTCCTCTAACTCCCCTTTCCTTAAGGCTCTTTGGATTAAAAGTTCAGAGGAGAGACCCTCTTCTTGCTCCATGGAGTCAAAGTTAGCTAAATCGAACAAAATGTTTTTTTTCCTTTCAATTAGATCTCCAAAAGAAGTCTTATTCCATTCTTTCAATTTGGCCTTAAGGAATTGTAATTTCCTCATGAACTTGTGACCTTCCCACCCATCTCCTTGAAACTCTCTCCACCAACTTCCAAAGCTCTCCTTAAAACTAGGATGTTGCAACCACATATTCTCAAACCTAAACGGTGTTGGGCCCCACTTGAACGTATTTTGATTGTTTAAAGTTGTTTGCACTTGTTTTTTGGGTTTTTTTTTTTTTTTTTTTTAAATATTTGTTCAAATATGGAAAATGATTGAAAATAAAGTATTATCAATAAAAGTTATTTTTGAAAAATATTTGGAAACATAGAAAATAAAACATTCCATGTTCCAAAACAGATTTTTGTTCTAAAAAAGATCAAAAAACCATTTTTTAAAATGATTCTTGAAAGCTATTTTTTAGAACTGCTTTCGAAAACATTCCTAAACAAGCCCTTAAAATTTGTTAAGAAAAATAATATGTTTTTAGAACAAATTCTCAAAAAAATGGTTTTTGTTAGAAGTTTGCCAAATTTGTTTTTTGAGTTAGAAAACTGTTTTCAAGAATATTTTTCAAACATGGCTATATTTTTGTTGTGTTCCTGATGGGCTTGCCATCATATCTCTGATATTTTCTTTGCTACAGTATTTTGTTCTGCTGTATTCCAAGTTAGTCATTTCCTGTTTGTTGTAGAGAATTTTAACTGTAATGGAAACAAGTATAATAGCATTGATTATGGTTATCTTTATTTAACTTCAACCTTTGCTTTTCAACTTGCAGTGGTTATGCTGACCGCATTCATGAGTTAATGGTCATATCAAGGGAACTAAGTACTGTTCATGATAAATCTTTGCAAAGAAATGGAAGTAGGAATTATGTCAGTGAAGCTAATTATATAGAGTTTTCTAATGTCAAGGTAATTGAAATTATTGTAATATTCCCTTTCAGTTTGCTTCTTGTTTTTATTTTTTATTTTTTATTTTGGTTGTGTTTTCCCTTTTTCATACTTTTTTTTGTGTGTTTCCTTGTTCTCATTGTAATAATGTGTTCCAGGTGGTTACCCCAACCAATAATGTATTGGTGGAGGATTTGACACTCAGGGTTGAGTCAGGATCTAATCTTTTGATTACAGGTACTTATTTAAATTAAACTTGTGTTGGTATCATTTCATGCTGCTTTCCTTCTTATTGTCATTTTTATCATTCTTCTACTTCTTATTTTTTTCCTTTCTAACTTTTGTTTCTGTTGAAATAAAAAGGAGAAAAAAAAAAAGAGAGCAGAAACCTGTCCTTAATGAAATCAGAGTATCCATTCGTTATTTTACTAGTGTTAGGTTATTGGTGAGTGAAGCAGATGGCTCTTGTTGGTTGTGACAAGAGTTTAGTTGCTGCTATTGTGTACTACCTTACGCATAGCACTTATCCTTTGTAGCTTGCTGGCTGAATTATGTTTAACCTTTTAAACTTTTGAGAGAGTGCAGATTGAAACTCCTCTGGGTGACAAATAAAGAAAATCGAGGGAATAGCAACTAATACATTGAGGAGTAATAAAGCACTGATAAATTGATAATTGATGCCAAAAGTTTATCATGGTACCACCACATAAGCATAGCTACATGAATGAAATGAATACGTATATGCTACATAAAAATCTTTCTGATATCATATGTGAAACAATTCATACTTCGTACATGAAGATTGAATAGCTAGTTTGACTGTAAAAATTTCAAAATACCACATGAGAGGTATTGTACAAAAAGAACAAGATACCATGCAGTGAAAGCAAAGGAAAGAGGAAAAGTGAATAAAAGAGAGAGAAGCACACGTAATATTTGGATTTCTCAAAATTCAGACCTACATGCTTATGCTCTGAGGCAGGAAGAGAACATAATACAGCTATCGAAGTAACCCCATCACCAATGGTCCAATGGTTCAAATCTTTGTGATATTATGAACCATTCATGAACACCACAAAATATGATTGAAACATTTATAGCTCCCACATAAATAAGGAGTTGTGCAGCAGCTACAAAATGGGATAGAGTAGCTTGAGCTAGCCGTCTAATATAGAACCTCTGAGTAATTAAGGCTAATGTATAACCAAATTAAAAATACCCAAGTTACACTTCAAGGTTGTACAAAACTTTATGTTATCCATGCCTTGATGTGGCTGGGGGGTCTCTGACCGCCAGACATGTTAGATTCAATCTACTGACCAGTTTCACTGGGCTCCACATAACACAACAAGGATACATGTTTTTGTGGGGTTTGATTTATCTAAGATTCTTAGGATGCCTGTATGGGTAAATTTTAAAGTTTTAATCTGTAGCATCTTTTGGGATAGCGATGGTCACTGTTGGGTATGTGGTTCTTTTGGTGATAACAGTGGAGGCAGCAGGGTTGGGTCCAGCACTAGGTTGTTCTAGAATATTGTCAGTGTCCCTTTTGTTATTGTTATCAATGTGGTTAGGAATTAGGGTGGAGCTTTGGCTGTGATTGAATCTGTTGGAGGTTGCAGTAGTGACATATCCTGGGATAGAATAGTAGTTAGAGAGAAGGTGGTTAGGTGGTGATGGTAATGTGGTGACATCTTTTAGTTTTATCTGGACCAAGCAATGGAGGTTAACAGGGTGGTTGGCTATGGTGGTAGTGTTATGTAGATAGCTGTGAAGGCATTGAATGAGTAGGAGAGGATGGTGCTCTTGGATGGGAAGGAGGTGTTATTCATGGATTGGTGGTGCTTGTGGAATGGGGATGGTGGGGCTTGAAGCCTGGTGATGGTGTCGCTGTTAAGCACTGTTATTGCTTACATTGGTATGGTATGATTGTCAGGTTTAGACAGTGCCCATTTAGGTTTTGTCATTGTGGAGGTGAAGATGAAGGTGCTGCTGGTGTTTTAGTACCCTTGGTGGTTTGTAGGTGGTGGTTCCATAACATACTGAGCCATCTGTTACAAAATATGTTAAACTTCTCAATGTATTATGAGATGTAACATCATCTTGTTGTTAATTCCATATTATATGTTCATTCTCTTCTGGTTTTTGTCGAAGTCAGTTTGGGCTATAGAGGATTGGGACATGTTCTGCTTGTGCATCTAGAATTCAAGGATTTCTCTCAACTTCAAATGCAACAGACAGGCAACAATATTTCTTTCCCCAGGGGAGTCCTCAGAATGCAGTACAAATTTGGGCTTTGAGCATAGTTGGGGATAATGTTTTTAAAGGCTATTGAGGCTTATACTTTGGAGACGAAGTTATGCAAATTGGCCTTGAGGCTGTAGCCTCAGTTTACAGGATTGGGGCTTAGGCCTCACTCTATTGAGGGCTATTAAGTTTTAAACCTCAAAGGCTTTTAAAGGGTGTAGGGCCTTTATGGACTTTTTGTATATATTTCATAAAAGGTTTTAACCTCAATATTTAATGGTTTTAATGAGTTGTGCTTTTATGGGCTTTTGGTATAGATTTATAAGTTTTGTTTTATATCCAAGACTAGGGTTAAATCTTTTACAAAGTGAGGGCTTAGTTGGTTACCAATTAACCCTTTTAATGGAAAGGGAAAGAGCATATTGAGAAGGAAGAAATAAAGGAATTGTTGGCCACTGTAGTGGCTGAGCTTTATGTGTATAATCACTATCTTATTATTGATAGATAAAGGAGAAAGATTGCTGCAATTAAATGATGAAGAAGACGAATAAGCGGACATTAACACTAATAGAGAGGACAATAGAACAATGGGTTCTATATCTCCAAGGGTGGAAGAATCACCTTAATTCAAAGCACTTTTTCCAGTCTGCCAATTTATTTTATGTCTATCCTCTATTTGCCTAGAGTGGTTAGAATGAGATTGGAGTAGATTAAGAGGGATTTTCTATGGGGAGATGGGGTCTTGGAGGGAAAACCTTATTTGGTAAGGTGGTCGACAGTTTGTCTAGACAAGAGAAAAGGGGGGTTGGGGGTGAAGAGCCTTACAACACTCAATAAGGCTCTTCTTGGCAAATGGAGTTGGCGCTATGCAAATGAAAAAGAGGCTTTATGGAATCAAGTAATAAGGGGGAAATATGGGGAGGAACGTGGAGGATGGTGTTCTCAAGAAGTTAGGGTGGGGTATGGTGTAGGCTTGTGGAGAGCAATTAAGAAGCTAGGACACCTTTTTAGCTCTAGATTTTCTTTTATGGTGGGAAATGGGCAAAGGGTGAGTTTTTGGAAGGATAAGTGGTGTGGAGCTACACTTTTATGCGTTTCTTTTCCCGCCTTATTTGCCATAACTACCTCTAAAGAGGCTTTGGTGAAAGATGTTTGGACTGCTTCAGAAAGTGAGGAAAGGGAGGGTGGGGATTGGAGCCCTTGCTTCTCTAGGCGTTTTAATGATTGAGAGATGGATGAGGTGGAAAACTTGTTATTATGTTTGAGTGGGAAGAGCGTGTTTGTGGATGTGGAGGATAGGATGAGGTGGGGGGAATCAAAGGATGGCACGTTTTCGGTAAAGGCTCTTTACAAAGCCTTAGAGATGGACTCAACAGGGTGTTTCCCAATGAAATTAATATGGAACTCAAGTGTGCAACCAAAAGTAAATTTCTTTGCTTGGGAAGCGTCATGGAGAAAAGTTCAGAAGAGGGGGTGGGCTTTAGCAAATAGATGTTATTTGTGTCAAGCGCATGAGGAGTCCATTGACCATCTTCTTCTCCATTGCGAAAAGACAAGGGAAGTGTGGAAACTGTTCTTTATCTTGTTTGGAGTGTATTGGGTGTTTCCTTCTTCAGTTAGGGAAACCCTCTTGGGGTGGAAATGGACTTTTGTGGGTAAGAAGCGTAAGACAGTTTGGAATGCAGGTCCTTTATGCTTGTTTTGGTCAATTTGGAAGGCAAGGAACAAGATTGCCTTTGAAGATGGTGTGTTGTCCTTGCAAAAGTTGAAAGCTTTTTTTGTCTATTTACTTGGTTCGAAGTCTAAATTGTTTACAAAAGATGGTCCTTCGACGCTAATTGATTTCATTGATTGGATGGGTTCCCGTTGAGGGAGGAGTTGTTTTTTGTACATCTTGTTTGGATAGTTTTTTGTTTTCGACTGTAAGGGGGTGAGTCTCTCTTCCTTGTACTTCTTAAGTCGCTATTTTAGTGCCTTTTCATAATACATTACTCTCGCTTACTTATTAAAAAAAAAAAAAATAGAACAATGAGATATGATTATAATTCATTGGAAGATCCTACTAGTGGTAGTGATGGTGATGCTGATTATTTGATGAAGCCTTGAGAGAGTTGGATTTTGGAAGAGAGAAAGAGGAACTGAATTGGAAACTATTGACAATGACATGCATTTAGTTTGATTATTATGAATTATATAGTTTTCTTATTATTTAATTTTCATGTGATTTTATTAGTATATTTTTTTCCTTGTTTTTGAGATTTTTTTTTTTCTTCTATGTTATCATTTATTTATTTTATTTACTTAAGGTTTAAATTGAGGCTTATGCCTTTGTTATGCCTTAAGACTAATGCTTCATCTCATTTGGGCAAACATCAAATGATTGTATTCAAGTAGGCCTAAGAATTATGGGTAGGCCTAAGAATCATTATGTTAGGTGGGGAAATTTATGGGACCTTGTATTCAAGTAGTTTTTGCTGGACAATTCAGCTTATTTCTTTTAGTTTTGTTGTTCTTTTTCTTGAGTGTGTGTGTGCAGAATTCATGATAAGGGAGGAGCCTTTGCTCCAGTTGTCATATTTTAAGTACATTGTACCTACTGTGTTTTCATATTCATTACTTGAAAAACAATATATGGCTTGAATTGCTGAGTTTGGATTGTATGGAAGCTTGTAAACTAAAGGACTTTAATATCAAATAGCTATTATTTTGCTGAGACAGGCATTTGTCTTGCATTTTTCTTCAGTATTCATTGTTCTATTATGCAATTCAAGATACATCACAATCCAACATTTCTTCTCAAACTTAATGGCTGGAAATATAAATTTACTAAAATAAATGATGTGAATTCTTCCTATATTTCATATTTTGAAATGTTCTTCCTATAATTTTTCACATTTAAAACTTTTGTTCTTTGCTGAAGGTCCTAATGGTAGCGGCAAAAGTTCACTTTTCAGAGTCCTGGGAGGCCTCTGGCCACTTGTATGTGGCCATATTGTGAAACCTGGGATTGGTTCTGATCTTAATAAAGAGATTTTCTATGTGCCGCAAAGACCATACACTGCTGTAGGAACACTTCGGGATCAATTAATTTATCCCCTTACACCAGATCAAGAGGTTGAACCACTCACACATGGTGGAATGGTTGAGCTGTTGAAAAATGTAGGAGCTTTCATCCTACCCATTTTTTTTCTCAATTCCTTTCTGTCAAATAGATGCTTTGTAATCTTTTGGCTCCATGAATTCTTAAGACTTCCTTTGACATAATCCTTGGTAAAATTTTGTGATCCATTTGCCAGGTTGACCTTGAGTATCTATTGGACCGTTACCCACCTGAGAAAGAAATAAACTGGGGTGATGAACTCTCTCTGGGGGAGCAGCAAAGATTGGGAATGGCCAGACTGTTCTACCATAAACCTAAATTTGCTATTCTGGATGAGTGCACCAGTGCTGTGACAACTGATATGGAGGAACGTTTCTGTGCCAAAGTTCGAGCCATGGGAACTTCATGCATTACAATTTCACATCGTCCTGCACTAGTTGCTTTTCATGATGTAGTTTTGTCCTTGGATGGTGAAGGAGGCTGGAGTGTTCATTATAAGAGGTTCAATTCATGATTTGGTTAATCTTATTTTTGTGTCCTTCAGCTGTATGGACTATATTTATTTATTGGACTTCTGTGAAAACTCCAGGGATGATTCTCCAGTCCTTACTGAAACCAAGACAAACATGACAAAGCCTTCTGAAAGTGATCGCCAAAGTGATGCAATGGTAGTTCAACGAGCATTTGCAATCACTAGGAAGGTACTAAGTTTTGATTTTTATGTTCATCTTTATGGGCATTTTGTTTATTAGACCTGTTATGACTCACAAAATATATTGTGACCTGTTTTTTCTTGTTCTCTAGGACTCTGCATTCTCAAATTCAAAGGCCCAATCATACATTTCAGAGGTTATGGCAGTGTCTCCCTCTGTGGATTGCAATGTTCCATTGCCTGTAATTCCACAGCTCCAAAGGGCTCCAAGGGTATTGCCATTGAGAGTGGCTTCCATGTTCAGAATACTGGTGAGCATCTTTTAGTTCAATGCGTTGTCTCTGAACACTTCTGTTGATGTTATATAATAGAGGAATGAGATGGTCCAACTATCACATTGGCAAAAGGGGTGGGTTTTCGTACTTGTGTTCTATTCTGGAAATTTAAATCTCAATTCTAGACTCTAGTGGGTAAGTGGGCCCAAAATTGATTCCCTTGTATATTCCTAACTTGTTTGGTACCAGAATTCCAGGTGCCAATCATCCAATTCTTGGTTTTGTCAAAATGATTCTCAAACTCCATTACTGAATTTACTTTCCTAGGTTAGCACCCTTCATAGATTGGGTTTTTTCAGAATTATTTGATCACATGCTTGTGATATCTGTTGCTTGTGTTTGTCTTGCTTTGGTGGTTCCTTTAATATTTCGTTTTTCTCAAACTTCTAGATTGTGAGATTTATATTATTTGTTTTGATTTTAGAAGCTTTTATGGTGGAAATGTCATTTTGTCTCCTTTTCCTCTTTCAGTTTCTTGGGGCCCTTTTCTGTATTTCCTGTGTACTTGGGGTGCACCCCTTTTCTGATTGTTTTTTTTATGATAGAGTCTTTATTTGCCTGTCACAAAATATAAGAGGAATTGGTACTGCCACTGGAACCCAACAGCGAGTTGATTAAAGAATAGATAGAATCTCTTGATAAGAATTTTCTTTAAACTTTTGATAAAAATTTCTTTACCTTCTTGGCTGTGCTCTTTTATTTACTGCTTGATATAAATGTTCTGTTTCAATATTGCCTACTTTAGGCCAGGTAATTTCAAGTTGTCTCTGGCTGTATTGCACTATGCCCCTTTCTCTCTTTTTTCTGTTTTGAGTTTGAGCTATGGTTTGGTCCAATTTTGTTCCAATTACACTTGATTGCAAGTATTTTTGTCATTTTCATGATGTGTTGGGCAACCTTAATCAAGTTTGAAAATCAAGAATATGAAAGAAATAATAATTGTACAATGATACTTATCAACCATTTCTAAACTGTAAGATGGACCAGAAAATTGAAAATTTTATCAAACACAATTATAAGGAGCAACATAGAGCACATTTTCTATATTTTTTATTGCAGCTTTAATATTGTATGCATAATTTCTCCAATGCCCACTTGTCTAATTTTACATATGTGGAATGAAAATATGTCCTACACAAGTGCTTTTCACCGTACAATTTTATGTTGGAAAATAACCTGCTTTTAGTTTGTTCTCACAACATAGGTAGATGATGCTTTTTGCACTGTGCTGTATCAAGATGTTGGTCCAATTGCTAATATCTTGTTGCTGGAACGTTTTCTTCATGGCTCGTTACTACAAATATGATTTGTTGATTTTCTACTTAAGCACCATATGCTCTGAAAATCTGCATATATGCATTATTATAGCTTCTTCTGGAAATACTTTTGCATACTTTCTTACTGCTTTTCAATTCTTTCTTACTGCTTTTCCATTCTAGGTACCGACAGTGCTGGACAAACAAGGTGCACAACTGCTCGCAGTTGCTTTACTTGTTCTCTCAAGGACATGGGTCTCAGATCGTATAGCATCTTTAAATGGTATTCTGCAGATATTGTTTTCTTCAAAATGCATATGAAAATCCATGTGATCACATTCTTAATGAAGTGCATTGGTTATACAGGGACCACTGTAAAGTATGTTTTGGAGCAGGACAAGGCATCCTTTATTCGTTTAATTGGTGTGAGTGTTCTTCAAAGTGCTGCATCATCATTTATTGCACCTTCATTGAGGTAATCTTCCATGGCCTAATGGTGCCTGCTTGCATAGACATTTAAAGCATGTCATGACTTATTTGTTGAATTGTTACTTTACCAAGTGTGGCTGCTTCAGTTGATTTAATTATGTGGTTCATACTGTTTAAAACCATTTTGTGTCATGGCTTTAGCATTATTCTCTTTATATAAGCCAGATTATAGTGAATTTATCATTTCTTTCTTTCTTTCTTTCTTTCTTTCTTTCTTTCTTTTCCCCATCTGGTTGGTGGCAGTTTTAGCATAATTGTATGATCATATACAGGGTGTCACTCGCAGTACTTCCATGATAATGTTAAAATTGGATCAAAATCAAATTATCCACTATGAGATCTGAAGAGATTTAGACATTTTAGTGACAATTTTATAAGGATGCAAGAAATGTGACCCTGTCCCAACTTTCTATTTCTGACCCATAATTTCTCCCTTTGGGCATCCAAAAATTTCTGATTAGACCACCCAAAAAGTTGCAAGCATGGCAGTTTCAAAAGGGTCCTATTTATTGTTCTGTTTCCTAGCCTTCCAAAAATTGTTGCTTAAAGACCTGAAATCTGGTTTTTTATTTCATGTATCCATACTAGTGCTCATGTATGCATCCATATGAGTAGCATGAACAAATTTTTTACTCCCCTATCATTCATCATTCGAGATTTCAAAATTGACTTCCCTTTTTAAGCAGTCTAAGGCCAGGCTGATTGATTTTGATGAGTCAAAAGATGAAGCAAGGAGGGGGAAAATAAGGAGGAATGTGAAGAAGAAAGAATAAATTTATTCTTGATCCTCAAATAAATAAATATTACACTATCATCTGAAATTATTTCATTCTTGTAAGACCCAGGATTAAATATATATCTTGATAGTAAACTTAATTGGGTTTTTCTATTAAAAATTAGATAGGAAGGTTTCACCAAAAATAGTGGGTTCATATATGTGCTTGTTGGTTGTTAGTTTTGTTCTCGAGTCCCTTTGGTGGGGTGGTAAGCAGGAGGATCCTTCCCCTTTTCTCTTAATCTTCCACGTTACAATTCTCAATGTTATCTTGAACAATGGATAGTTGTTTTTCTAATTTGGGTGGTTCCATATCTCATGTGATCATATCTCCAATTTCTGGAAGCCAGTTTTTAGAGCAGTGGGCTTTGACAGACTGTTGCTTCTGCCTGGATTTGGATTATGGGGTTGACTATCTTTGGAGTCACTATGCTTCCAATGAAGTTGAACTGTATTTTTTACATGCTTTGTGCTTTTCACTTAGCATTGATTGATAAGTAAAGACTGACAGGAGATAGGTGGTAATGCAGCATGCAGTACAGTTAATGAAGGATGATCCTTGCTTGTTTGGTGAAACCAGGAGGAGAACGTAACTCTTTTTATCCCAACCATTACTGTTTAACAAGGATAACTTTATGCCAGCATTTATTTTAATCAGCTAAATATCTAGAGCCACACCCAAAGAAAAATCTTAATTAAAGAAATGATAATGTGAATCCTTAGGGACCAATCTCTTTCTGGGTAGCAGGCTTTGTCGTACTTAACTTTTGATGTTCAAAGCTGTAATCTCAAAGAAAATTAAAGGCTGAATGCGCCATAGTTAATGAATGATGGTCCTACCACCTTCGTTGTGGAATTTGCTCTTCCAACTTCAGTGTCTAGTAGGGGCTAGGTTATCTGGCTCTTGAGTTCCATTATTTGTCAAAACCTTATTTCTAGAATATCTGAGATTTTCTTTATTAGATTTGTTAAGGGAGGAATTGATGGTAGTGATAGCTGCCTGACAGGCAAGGGTCTCTATTTTGTTAGTTCTCTCTTTATTGCCTTGCATATCCTCATTAATGATTTTCTGAAGGGGATCTCGCACCCTTGTTAATTTATTGTAAAACAAGTATACAATGAATTTACTGCTTTGCATAGCTAAGTATACTAGATAGGATTCTTTCAATTGATCAGCTTTCTTTTTTTGATCCTTTGTGCTGAATTGTGATGTAGCATGTACCATGTGTACTGCCTGGTTTAGTGTTTGTTCTGATAGGTTTTCAGTAGTTGTTCTTTGATGCTTTTTTGGGCATTTTGACGAAGAAAAAAGAAAGGAGGCTATTTCTGTGGTAATATTTTTGTAAGACAACCATAAGATTATGGAGAATATTGAGTCTTAAAGGGGATAGAAGACAATTGTTGCATAATAGATTTAGTTCATGTGATTGAGAGTGGTAACTATCCACATTTAGCTCACTCTGGAGAGTGTTCTTTTATTTTTTTTATTTTTGGCTATTGTGGTGCTTCTTACTCTCTTTTTTCCTTTTTAGAAATTCCATAGAATAACAGTATGTTTGATCTTGTCACAACTGACAAGATCATTGTTTGACTATTTTCTTGATTCTGTTTGTTATTATGATAGCAAAGTGATTTTCCTGTCAGTTGTCAATTTGAGGAATCGCTGATCTCACCTAAGTGTCTGTTATATGTTTGACAATATTTTCAAATTACTCTTAAATATGGCGTGAAACTTTAGAAACCAGATTAATGTAGTAGATGGTTACTAACATCCATATCATTGTACTCTTTATCATGGATCTCAGAAATGGAACTCTTAAATGATGTTTGTTTTATTATTTGAAATCTAAATAGATCTTAATTTGAATTAATTCTGAATAGAGCTGAATGCGGTTAGATGTTTCGGTTGTTTGTTTTTTATTAATATCTGAATTTTGTTAAGTTGTTTGTTTTTTTTAATGATTGAATATTGTTAAAGTGTTAAATTTGTTTATCTTAATATGCTAAAAACAGCTATGAAATTAATTATTATGTTTCTTCCTATTTTATATAATTAAGATACAAATATTTGGAAAAAAAAAAAAACGTAATTTACATATTCTTAAATACCCCAAAATATTGAAATTTTTTACAATAAGAAAATTTTTGTAACGATTAATTATGTATTTAGTTAGGATGCTAGTAATTTGGGTTTCTAATTAAGGAAATGATAGAAATTTTTTGAATTGAGTTCCATTGATTACTCACTGGTTTTTATGTGATGCATCTTTGGATTTATGGATTCGTAATTGAAATATGTGTTCAACTATCGGAATTAATTCGCACATTTTGGATTTTCAATTTGGGAGGAACGTCAAATACTTACTTTTTATTTTTTTAGCTTAATTGGAATGGTTGATTCTAGTGAATGTTTAGATCAATATGAATTATGCTTGGAGTTTAATTAAAAAACGAATCATTGGAATTGATCATAGTTGGTTTATTTTGGTTTTGTTGTACTATAAAGTGGTTGAATTTTAAAAAATTATAGTAGATTTATTTCCAATCAAAATTTTATGATTTAGAATTCATTGCTTTCATTTTTGAATAAGGAATATATTGAAATTTATGGAATCTAATTTCATTGAGAATCAGATGAGTTATGAGGCAAAAATGGTGGTTGCATGTGGTTGAATCTCACTTTTATTTTTGGAATGTGATTTGTTTTATATTCACTTTTTATTCAAATTAAGTGATATTTATGTTGTTTGTTTCATTTTTGAGTAACAATTCCTGAAAAAAATTAGGTTTAAATTTTCTTGAGAACTAGAGAAAAAAATGGACAAAAACGAAACCTATCTTATTCATTTTTTGTTTTTTCTCTAAGACAAATTTGTTAAATTTATGGTAAATTCAGTTCTCATCCAAATTGCATGAAATTAAAGTTGTTGATTTGCTTTTAAGTTATGAATTACCCAAAATTTTCAAAAATGAATTTGATTTTATTTTGTGTGAGAAATTGGGATTGAGGATTGTAACAAAGTTAATGGTTGAGAAGAAAGAAGGAAAAAGAAGAAGATTTTTTCCATTAAGAGAAAAGTAAGAAAATTTCAATTTTTCCATTAAGACAAAATTGTCTTAGAAAAAGTAATAAGTTAAAAAATAAATTAGTATAAAAATGTCTTAGGTCATATTTGTTTTTTGTCTTAAATCTAAGTAGACCTTAATTCAACTTAAGTTTAAATAGTATTTAATAGTGTTAAGTATCAAGTTATTTGTTTTTCTTGTTTTCTTTGACTTAAATCGTTGTTTTTAAAATCATTTGTTTTTAACTTATCACTTTTTGAAGACTATTTTGTCTTGTTAGAAAATGTGAAATGTTTTTACTTTTATCTTAAATCTTAAAGCAGTTTGCTTCAGGGCTTAAAAAAACCATCAAACCCTTAATGTTTTAAGTTTGAAAAACAAACAAGGCCTTAGTGTTACTCCATTCTTTGACTGTCATAATGTCTTCATTCCCTTTGTTCTTTGCTGCATAAATCAAGCTGGTACTAGGAGACTGGTACTTCTACTAGATTTAATGCTATACATCCCACATTTGGGTATGCATTTGCATCTGACTCATGGTTTATAATATTCCAAGTTAAACTTGTGATGTTATGTCATGAGCATGGACGAGTTTGTGGATTAAGCTGTGTGCCAACAGTTTGCTTTTTTTCCTAATGGAACTTGTTAGGATTTTAGCCCATGTTGACTTGATATATATTGTTGACTCATTACCTAATAACTTAAGTTTTTAGATCAATTAGTAGAGTAATATGGTAACAACCTTGGTTTTTAGAAGGTTGGGAGTTCAAACAAACCACTTGTTTATTCCCCCATTTATAGAACCTACACTAGCATGATAAAGCTGCACATAGGGTGGTTGGTAGGGCTTTAACATGTTGGCTTTAAAACCCAAGCTTGCATAGTGGCAGCTTAATGGAACTTTTGGTTTCAAGACTCATAATTGGTAACCTTTTGTGTGGAAGATGTAATGATATATATCACTATGGGCCTGTTTGTGACTATGCCATTTATAATCATTAATTTTCTTCTTTATGAAGTTTTGAATGCCATGATTGAGACATATGTGACTATTATGAATTCTCACTCAAATGGGTGCATCACTTGGGAATGTTTTTCTGCCATTTATAATCATTAGTTTTCTTCTTTATGGAGTTCTGAATGCTGAGATTCAGGCATGTGTGACTATTATGAATTCTCTCTTAAATGGGCCTATCACTAGGGAATGTTTTCCACTTTATTGCTTCTTTTAGTGGTACTGCTATCACTTAATGTGATAGATTGCATTTACAATCATTAGTTTTCTTCTTTATGGAGTTCTGAATGCTGAGATTCAGGCATATGTGACTATTATGAATTCTCTCTTAAATGGACCTATCACTAGGGAATGTTTTCCACTTTATTGCTTCTTTTAGTTGTACTACTATCAGTTAATGTGATAGATTGCATACAGTCAACTGAATTTTAGGTCATGTTAATTTCTTTTTGCGTTTTGTACACATGGGGATTTCATAAGTGGCCTTTTGTTTATTAATTGTGGAGCAAACTTTTCTTATTTTACAGGCACTTAACAGCAAGGTTAGCCCTTGGGTGGAGAATTCGTTTGACTCAACATTTACTCAAGAACTACCTGAGAAGGAACGCATTTTACAAGGTAAGGAAATGGTATACAGAGTATCTACTAATTCTAACACTTAATATATCTTGCTGTAGACCCAGTAGAGGATCATATTTTGTATGCTTGGCATGCTGAAAGGTCCAGTTTGATTACAACATATGGCTTCTTTGTAGGTTTTCAACATGTCAAGCAAAAATATTGATGCAGATCAGAGAATAACTCATGATCTGGAGAAGTTAACTACTGATTTATCAGGGCTGGTAACTGGAATGGTAAAGCCAACTGTTGACATTCTGTGGTGAGTAGTCTATATTTTGTAAGGTGTTTTAGAACCGGGATTTGGTTTCAAGAGTACTTTGATATTGGATTATGAATATGTATATTTTCACTTGTTCCTTTTCTCTTTGCTAATAATTTTAAGTGCTGATGCAATTTTTTAGGTTCACCTGGAGAATGAAGCTCTTGACCGGTCGAAGGGGTGTTGCGATACTGTATGCTTATATGTTACTGGGTCTTGGTTTCCTAAGAAGTGTGACTCCTGATTTTGGTGATTTGACAAGTCGAGAACAACAACTTGAGGGGACCTTTAGGTCATTTCTTGTTTGGTTTATACTTCCTATATTGGTTCTATTGTGCTGTATGGCTGTAAACATTTTACTAACATGTTGCATCATGCATTAATTAGATTCATGCATGCAAGATTGCGTACCCATGCTGAATCTGTTGCGTTTTTTGGAGGTGGTGCTCGGGAAAAAGCGGTAAGCTACTTTAACTTAAAGTGCTTCTTTTATATTGGATGCTAAATAGTGTTGCTGACTTAATTGTTATTGTTTTTAATTATATTGGTTATGTTATTTGCCTAAGATTTGTGGACATGAATACCAACACCAGGTGCTGGATTCAGTCACTCTACAGAAGCCTAAACATAGTTTGCTACCTAATGAAGATTTACCTACTGAAAAGATTAGTGGCAGTACAATAAAGGATTCAAGAAGAACAGATGTTTTTTTTATTAGTTAAGAGTGGCACAAAATGAGGAGAACATGATGGAAAGCTGTCTAAAATGATTCCAACATGTTTAGTGAAAACCAAATGATTCAGCACTTAATATGAATGACTGGTTTAAAGTGAAGGTGGCTAAAGGACTGAAGGAACATTAAAGGAAATGCAGGTCTAGGTGATGGAAAAGCATGATATTGAGGATCTAATATAGAATGTGGTCCTAGATAGGGTTGAATGATGAAATATAGTTAACCTAATTGATCCTAGGGATTCATTGCTTGGTGCAGGTGATGAATCTTTGAACCATCTGGTATGAATATGCAGGGTCAAATATATGTACCGCTATTTCTTGTAAAATGCTGAAGTGGGGTCTGTTAGGTCCACCCTAAGACCTTGGAAAATGGGACTTTGGGTCAGTCTTTTGTTAGAGTTCATCCCAAAGTTATTAAAGCTCTCTTTGGTAGAGTTTCTTAAATGGTCAAAGAAACAGTTGATGGTCAAACACAACTTCTAATGATATTTAGATAAAACTCTCAAACGTGGATCCCACACTTGTCAAAGTGATTTATCTACCTCTTGAAAAAACATGGAGACTTTTGATATCAAGGAAAATAGATTTTTATTTAAATAAATTTTCACAAGTATCAAAATTATTCTTATTTTTAACGAGAAAGATAGCTCCCAAACATAAAATCAATCAGAGTAAGGGCTGTTACTTCTAGTACTAAAGAAAGAAGTTAAAAATTATCTTAAACAGGTCCTAAACATGCAAGACACACTTAGGTGCAGCAGTTTCCTAAGAGTCTCAACATGCAGCTCCATATGTGCCCCTGGTGAAACTGTGAAATAAAGTGCAACTGATGTGTGTAATATATATCAGATACCTTTCCAACTTTGCAATAATTCCCTGTTGCAATCTTATATAAGTACTCATGCTAATACTCTCTCTCTCCCTCTCTCTCTCTCTCTCTACACACACACACACACACACACACAAATCACCAAAAAATTACTCAAATTTAATGAGCCTTCATTCTCTTTCAGTGAAACAAAGATATATTTCTAACCTCTCAGTTACTAAATTCCTAACAGCAAAGATTGTGGTTTCTCATACAATGAATGTTTTTTCATTCACTTCATTAGCTGTCTGATAGTTCTGTTAATACTATGTTTCTTTGGTACTTCGAACCACCCCCTATCCTTCCCTTTAAGCAGCCAGCAGGTAGACCATAAAACTCCCAAAAGGTGGGGGCAGCTAGATACTCCTGTGCCACAAACCCAGTCTGTCTTTTGTTGTCTCATATTTGCTCCACATCTGAAGGAAACATAATTAACTATTTTATTTAGAGAACTCGTGCTAATCAGTTTCTGTGGAGTTAAAATTATTTTTCTGTGATTTGAACTTGTTCTTTTTCTCCTTGCTTGATATCACTCACCGTTCTTTAATCTTTGATGATGCTCCTTACATTAAGCAGATGGTTGAATCAAGATTCGGGGAACTTCTTGATCACTCTATGTTACTTCTGAAGAAGAAATGGCTTTTTGGTATCTTGGATGATTTTACCACTAAGCAGCTCCCCCATAATGTGACTTGGGGTTTAAGCTTGTTATATGCTGTGGAGCACAAGGGAGACCGGGCCTCGACAACAACGCAAGGTGAAATTAACAAAGAAGCTTCTTTCTTACCTTTTTTTTTCCCCTTTCTTCTCCCCCTTTTTCTTGTCTTTTAGTTGTTCCTCATACCAAAGTAATTTTTTTAGGTGAGCTGGCTCATGCATTGAGATTCCTAGCTTCTGTTGTGTCTCAAAGCTTCTTAGCTTTTGGTGACATTCTTGAATTGCATAGAAAATTCCTTGAGCTCTCTGGTGGTATCAATCGCATTTTTGAACTGGAAGAGCTTCTAGATGCTGCTCAATCAGGTATATCTTTTCTCTTTCCTTGAAGATCTATTTGAGCGCCATCTTTACTTTCTCTACAAAAGTAATTCGTCTTTAGAATTGTCAATTGAAATATTTTTGAGTCCTCTTTAGTTTTCAGCATCTCTTTTAGGAGTGTTTTATTACCAGCAGATGCTGGAAATATGAGACCTTGATCCTAATGTTCTCTTTTGCACCAAGAGGAACTGTGTTTAAATGGTGGCATGCAAGAACATCTGATCTAAAATTGTTTGCCTAGGCCTTCTTTCTTATTGATGTTATTGACAAAACTGGAAGTTTGGTCTTCAATCATCGCAATATTGATCATGGATTCAAATTGTTGTGATAAGGGCTCATTTGGTCTAATGTGGGAGTAGAATTGTTACTGATCTTAGAGATTTCCCTGAAACTTTAAAATTTTCAATCCATGAATACTCTTTTGAGTGACTCCTAGGATATCCTCTGGGTGTGGGTGTCCATCTTATTGTTTGGCTATGGGTTTGAGGATCCATAGCACAGGGCTCATCTAGCATGATACTACTACAGGGGAAAACATATGAAGGGTGTGTTCATTTCATCTACATTCTTTTGTCTATAATTTGAACTGTGCCAATACTTTTTATTTTCACTCTCTCTCTCTCTCTCTGTTTTTTTTTATTATTTATAATGCTGGTCTTACCTTAATTGCCCCATCTATCCTCCTGAATACACTTTTGAGTGATTCCTAGGATATCCTAGGTGTGTTTGTCCATCTTATTGTTTGGCTATGGGTTTGAGGATCCATAGCACAGGGCTCATCTATCGTGATACTACAACAGGGGAAAACATATGGAGGGTGTGTGTTGATTTCATCTACATTCTTTTGTCTATAATTGACCTGTGCGGATTCTTTTTATTTTCACATGTTTTTTTTAATGCTGGTCTTACTTCATTGTTATCTATGCTGCTACTGATATACTGCTAACTTTAGCCAATGTATTGAGTGACTCTTTAGTTAACCTTCTCTGCTTTGTTTTACCTAATGAATTCTCTCGAAAGTGGTGTTCATTCTAATGGGAATATTGCTGATTCAGAGGATCCTGTGACCAATACCTTATCATCATCCAAGACCACAGATCTTTATATTGAAGATACCATTTCCTTCTCTGAGGTGGACATCATTACCCCTGCACAGAAAATGTTGGCTAGGCAGTTGACATGTGACATAGTACCCAGAAAAAGTCTGCTTGTTACTGGTAAGCGCTGTGATTTCTTTATTTATCTACTTATGCAAAATGTACAACTGACCAGTCTGCAAATTTCAAGGTCCCAATGGGAGTGGGAAAAGCTCTATCTTCAGGGTTCTTCGAGGTCTTTGGCCTATTGCAAGTGGTACACTTAGTAAACCAAACCAACAAATTGATGAAAGGGCTGGATCAGGCTGTGGTGTATTCTATGTTCCTCAGCGACCATATACATGCCTAGGAACGCTAAGGGATCAGATTATATATCCTCTCTCTCGTGAGGAAGCAGAGATGAGGGTGTTTAATTTGAATGGAAAAGGTGAATAAGTTGCTTAATAGTGCCTTTGTTGTATTCTCATTTTATTATTCAATTTTCTTATTCCATGCTAAATACACAATTTTCTCCTTTTTGTTGATATAAATGCTTTCTATGTATTCTTTTTCCCATTTTTGTTCCCTGAGGAGCTTAGTCATGCTGATGTTCAGGTAAAAAATCTGTTGACACCACAAACATTCTGGATGAACATTTGAAACATATTCTAGAGAATGTCCGGTTAATCTATCTTTTGGAAAGGGAGGAAGGTGGCTGGGATGCTAATTTGAATTGGGAAGACATCCTTTCACTTGGAGAACAGCAGAGACTAGGCATGGTGAGCTCAGCTAATCCTTGTAACCTCAACTCCATGTTTAAACAATAACAATTAAGAATTCTTATGGATGCAACTGTTTGACTCCATACTTTCTGTTTTACAAGGCACGCTTGTTCTTTCACAAGCCTAAATTTGGCATCCTTGATGAGTGCACCAAGTATGTTGCAGAAGACCCACATTACTTTTTTTTTTCTTCTTTTCCCAAAAACAAATTCTTGGCCCTGATCTAATGGTATTTTCTTTGTTGGCAGTGCTACTAGTGTCGATGTTGAGGAACATCTTTATAGGCTTGCAAATGGAATGGGCATCACTGTTGTTACATCGTCGCAGGTAAGTTAGGCCATTAACTACATTGGTGGATTCTATGAATATTTTAACCACCCTGTTTTCTGTTTGGTTGCTTATTTCAACTGTGAGATAATCCAACTTTTTAGCGGAGGCCCAAAGGGAAGCTTTGTCCTTTTCCTGTTTCCCTCACCCTTAGCAGCCACTTATTATTTGCTTGGTTTATCATCACAGCGTCCTGCTTTGATACCATTTCATTCTGTGGAACTACGGCTGATTGATGGTGAGGGTAAGTGGGAGCTTCGATCAATTAAGCAATGAGTTGAAAATGCCAGCCTGCAACTGATTGTCTTCTGCTCCATGTAATTCTGTATTATTTCCTGCACATGCTGGTGGAGGGAACGATATTATTGATGTTCCTATAGTATGAAATTGGTTAATTTGATCATTTCCAGAAGGTGGAAGCTGTAGTAACTTTCCTCGATACATGATTAGGGGCCAAGAGGAGAAGTCACGAAATCCAGTTCGGGTAATAAAATTTCAGCACACAGGCATGTCAGTAATCACCTGTAATATAAAGAAATCCCTTTATGTACAGGCATTTTTTTTAGGTATTTGATATCAGTTACCCCATCATTTTTGTTGTACAAACTTTGAAGCCTGGTCAAATTTATAAGCACCCATGAATAAAATGGCAGGGGTGGCAAAACAAGAAATTGGGTATTCTCGTTGTCTACTTTTGGTTTAACTCAATGCTTTCGTAGAGCAGTGTAGTCAGAAGACTAAAAGCAAATAGTTCTTTGGAAAATTTCATTGTAACCCAATCGGTTATAGTTTGTTTGATGGTATCTGCTACTGGGATTACCGTAGTAATTCTAGAGCTAATACGTGCAACAAACCCTGACTTTTGGTAGGGATGCATTTATTAGATAAAGGGTGGATGCGAGTTTTGCCCGTTTCTTTGATGATTCATGATAACTCATGGATCACATGGTCATTGTGCTGGCGATGCATCGTTCAAATTTCTGCCCTATCAATTTTCGATGGGAGGATAGGGGCTATTATGGTATTGAGGGGTAACGGAGAATTAGGGTTTGATTCCGGAAAGGGATCCTGAGAAACGGCGACCACATCCAAGGAAGGCAGCAGAGGCGCAAATTACCCAATCCATAGGCGGTCGGTTCTTGGGAGGGAAAATTTTGAATGGTCATGATAGGAAATTAGTTTTAAACCAATTTCCAGGAAAGGCTAGGATTGCTTCCCATTTGAAGGCAGATGCCCATGACAGCATATGTGTGGCAAAAATAAATAAATTAGTAAAAATCGAATGGGTAAATAAAAAATGATTTTGTAGATTGTTTGCCATAGATTAGTATGGATAAACACCACAAGCGTCATTTTCTTACCAACGTGTCGAGCACAATTTTTGTGTCTATCAACGGTACTGCCTATACTCTAGAACAGCATTTCTTTTAAATATTCATCAAATCCTCCCTCAAATTTTAAAAGGAAATATAGCATCCTTACATGATCTCTAAGGGACTGACAAATCTTTGAATGGAGCCTTTCTAGTAGTAAAGTTAAGCCTTCTTGAGTTCAAATCCCTACATGATCTCTAAGGGATTGACAAATATTTGAATTGAGTTTAAATATTTATTATAATAAGCGCTACAAAGGCTTTCCGCAACGATCTGTATCCACTTGCTTCGTATCTCAGCCCTTATCCACTTGCTCCGTATCTCAGCCCTTATCCACTTGCTCCGTATCTCAGCCAATCTTCGCTAGATCCGGATCCATTTGCTCCATATCTCAGCCCTTTTGAGCTCACCAATCCCGCCGCATTTCAAGTTGCGAAAGAGAATAATTATATGCATTCTTTGTTATAGCAATCGATCTTCCTTTGATCCTAGGTTGTTCTTTCCGAAATCTTGAACTACGACATGCAGCATTCTGGACCCACTTGATAGGTGAAATAAAAAATAATCCTTTCATTGGTAGTTCACTCAAATTGTTTTGAATTATTAAACTACTTATATTTTCTTACAATATAAAAAAAAGGATTTTAATATTTTTTAAACCCTAATTATTATTTATAATACCATTTTTACTAATACAACATTTTACATTCCTAAACTATCCTTCCTTATTCTTTTCCCCCTCTCTCTCCTCCCCAACCTCATGCCCCAATTGCACAATTTTTTTTATTTTTTTATTCCCAACCCCCACCCCACATTTTAACATTATTTTTCTTTTATTTTTATCTTCATTTTCATCTCTACTCACCTAACCCCCCACCTCACGTAATTTTTTTTTTCATTTTTTTTATTTTTTTCTCACTCAATTAGTTTTCATATTCTTTTTATATTTTAAAACAAAATAATTTCTTTAAATAATAAATTATAAAATGATTTTTTCACTAAAAGTATATTATGTAAAATGATTTTATTATAATCAATGTTTTAATATGAAATTCATAACTCAATTTTTTTTAATAAAAATTATTATTAAAATTTTAAAATAAACAATATTTCTTTATAAAAAAATGAAAGTTATAAACTTACCTGAAAATTGTTATTAAATGATTGAATTTCATCATTCATTATATTTTGTATGTGATTTGTAATTTTAATAAATTAGAATTTAGGTTCAATATGTTGAGAGAAGATTAAAAAGAGCCTTTTTTATTAAAAATGGTATATGTGAAAAAAATATGATAAAAAAAATGTTACGTTTAGCAAAAGAGATATTGCGAATAATAATTCCCTTTTAAACGTACTAAATTTTAGGAGATAATTTAATTTTTAAAAACATATTTTGAAATGAAAACTAGGTCTCGTTTTCATTCTCATCATATATTTTTAATTCAATCACGGGAAATTGAGGCGCGAGGTGCTGAAAAATGGACTCTTTCCATAACCTATGTACATGATTACACCATTTTATTTATAATAAAATGGTCAAATAAAGAGAAGGTGGTAATGCAAGCAGCGTTTCAAAAGTTTTAATCACGTGTCAACAGGATGAAAACATATGTTTCTTTTACCCAAAAGGAAAATTTTTAAATTCAAGGCTTGGGCCACGACACTCTTTTGTGGTTGATGATGCATTTTCCTTTGCATCATCAACACTTCAAATCAATGGATTGAAATCATTCATGAATTCAAAATTGAAGGGTAGGAATGAATCACATGGATTCTCAAGTTATGGTAATTAAGGATGATAATGAGAAAAGTTTTTTCGGATATATATCTCATTTCGTTCTTAATGGGACGAATTTGAATTTTAACTAAACGGGTATGGGATAGGTTTAATTTTTTTTTTTTTTTTTTTTTTTAATTCGGGACAAATTCGAGTGGGTTCGGATATTATCTCGTGTCTGCTCTCGTCTCGTCCCAACTATATATAAAATTAATTTAAAAAATTAAATTAAATTAATTTTTATTTTACTATTTTTAATATATAGATAATAATAAAATATTTTTTAATAAAATAAGTTTTTTTTAAAAATAATTTTATTTATTTATAAAATATATTTATTTTAATATAATTAAAAATTTTAAAAGTAATTTGAAAATAAAAATTAATTAATTTTTTTTAAAGTTAAATCGGCCGAAATGGGATGAGTACGAGAATTCATGCCCTTTCCATTTAAATTCTCATACCTATTTTATTTAATTTTTTTAATGAAATGGTGAAAAGAATTATTTTAAATAAATGGAACAAGGTTATGATGGGCACAAGTATCCCAATTGCCGTCCCTAATGGTAACCCTGTTGGAAGGGTCGTAATAGAGATTTAGCCTTTCAAAGATCAGAAGGCTTATTTTAATTAAATAATATACTATACATGCACTTGAGGATCTGAGGTGCCAACAAGAAGGCCATTATAGCGAAACTAAGATCTTGGTGACTGGGTCTGTGATTTTCCCCCACTATTTTTATGGATAATTCCTGGCAGCTTCCTCAAAAGCATTTCCCCACCTCTGGCACCTCCCCTTTATAAGCCACAACCCAAACCTCTCTCCCTTCATCGAATCGAAGAACCCTGTACTCTCTCTCAATACCCAGACCCTCTCTTCACACCAAAACATATACAGTTTAAGTAATCTCTGTTAATTTTGTCGCTGCTGCCATGGGTGCTTCTCAGTGTCTTTCTTCTCTTAGCTGTGAAATAAGGATCATAAGAGCGAAAAACATTGAACTCAAGACAGAGGGGAAGCTGTTTGTTAGGTACTATCTCTCGGCAGGGAACAACCAAAGAGTTGGGCTCAACAGCCGAGAAATATCGTCCAAGTCCGATCTCTTCTGGGATGAGTCTTTCTCTCTGGAGTGTTTGGGAAGTGAGGAGTCCATTCAGAGCCTCATGCAGGAAAGAGTGGTTTTCGAGCTCCGGTGGAGAAGTAAGGTCCCAGTTCTTGGTAGAGTTTGCAAGTCACATGTCCTGGGGAGAGTCGAGATTCCATGGACATCCGTCTTCGCTTCAAAGGAAATGGAAATCGAGAAATGGGTTTCGATGGTTTCAACCGGCAGTCGCGTTGTTGATCAAGACGCTAAGCCTCCTGCACTACAAGTGGCCATGAAAGTCCGGATTCCGAAGGTGGCTGAGAGGAGTAGACGTGTGATGAAGTGGGATGAGTGTGGGTGCATGGATGGTGGGTGCACTTGCGTAGATGCTGATCACATTTTTGCACTTGCAGCAGCTTTGGAGGCCTTCTAGGACAAAACCACAAAGATGGATTTTAGTTGGTTAATTGACCAAATCATTTGGCCTTTATTTATTTGTACTACTGTAAATGAATTGGAATTTTCTTCTCATAATCGTGTCCAAAGCTAAATGGGGGATCGTTCTCTTGTCTTATAGGTTGAAATTATTTGAATTTAAAAGGCAACGGGAGTAGTGAAATTTCATCACCAAGCACTGCCACCTTTTTGTTGATTATTGCCACCTACCACCTACTTCCTGCCACCTCTAGCCTATGGACACTCCTAGAACTCAGTGATGACATGCCCTCGAGTGAAAGTGTGGGCTCGTGTTCCACGTGATCTGCTTTCCTCCTTTCTCATCTCAAAGGCACTAACATATACAACTGCCTTGGGTTGGTTCAACCATTTTTTGACTTCATTGGGAATTAATTCCTTCTCAAATTTGTGTACTATATATATTGATGTCAGGTGCAAATGTCTTAATTTAAAACGAGTTGATTTGGATTTAAGGTGGTGTAATGATCCATTCCCAATTATATAGATATTATTCGTTTTGGACTCAAAAGAAATCTTACGATTTTATAATAATTCTATAAGGTTAAAAGAAGTTTATATTTATATAGCGTTAAAAACTTTCAATATGAGATGTCACATTTAAATTCTATTTAAAATTAAATGAAAAAAAATCAAATACCACCTTAAATTGCTAATTATATGAAATATTTCTTATGATTTTAGATTTTATTGCAAGTATTTTACCCCTAATCAAAGAAAATGATCATTAAGATTCATATCTAAAACTTAAAAGTTGTTTAATAAAACTTAGTATTTGATTTTAATTATAAAATCAAAGTTTCATTAATCTCGATTTCGATAATAATAAAATAAGATTGAATATTACTTTTTGATAAAATAAAATAAAAAGTTTTAAAATAATAGTAACAACAATAGATAAGTCAAAAGAAAATGAATGGAATCTTCTTTTGGCTTTAGGTGGAGGGTTACTCGAATTTCAAATGAATGGAAAAGGATCAAATGAAATCTTAACCACAAACACTCCACCTTTCTCTGCCCTTTTTGTGGCTTATGTTTTTGTTTCCCACCAAGAGCCCGCATATACTTATGTGTCGGGGAAACGAAATTGGCTAATATGCTCGTTAGTTACTGTTACAGTCTCTTTCTGGACAATGAAATTTCCTTTTTTCCCATTTTTTTTTACCAAAAAAAAAAAAAAAAACTTGTTTAAATATTACTTTACCGATATTAATAGTAATGACTAATAACCACCCAGCTGCAACCTCTAACCTACAACCGACACTAACTAGCTACTAGACGCCCAGAAACCGACGTACACTCAACATCCCATTCCAAATGCCTTCTACCACATGTCTGCTTTACTCTTCTTCCATCGCTATGACCATGAATCAGACTATATGAAAGGAAATCAGCCAATGAAGAAGACATAATTTAACGGTTGGCTCCACCTGAAGACGACGTTATCGTTATCGTTATGTGTCTTATACGATTGCGGGATCAAATAGTCCGTTTTCAATCTTGTAAATATTGTTTATATAGTCTTAAGATGTCTTCATGATTTTAAAATATGTCTACGATATGTTGAAAAGCTTGTTTGAAAAATCACACCTTGGGCCCTTCCTATCGGTCCAATATCTCATCATTCTGTTTTAAGTGAAACCCACGTCGTCAGGGTTGGGCCCAGCGTCCTCCAGCCCACTTCGATACCCCTCAAATGGGCCCAAGGGAACGGTCACATCTCCTTTGCACACGGCGATGATTTGATTAACCTGGGCGGCTGGGCCCCATTCTCTCTGGAAAGTTTGGTGGAGGCTTTCACATCACAAGCCAGATTTTTACTGTAGTTTTTTTATTTTTTTAAATTCTCGTTTATAAAGCGAAGCGTGTGACTGGGAGTGCTCCCACACAGTAGCCGAAGCCATAGAGAATGGAGAGAGCAACACCGGTAAGAAAGCCTCACACTTCCACTGCCGATCTGCTTACGTGGTCGGAAGTTCCTCCGGCAGATTATCCGGCAGATTCTCCGGCCACCGGGTTCGCCTTCCATTCCGGTGCTCGTTCCCACCAGGTATGTCTTACTCCTTTACCGACAATGTTCCATTTTTTTCTTAAGTAAAGCGGGGGCTTAGGGTTTCGACATTTTGGACATTTTCCAGCCCTCCGATGGAATCAGTAAGGTGCTCCATGGAGATCAGGTCAGTGACGAAGAAGTTGAGAATCTTTTGAAAAGGTGAGATCTACTTGAATTTATGTGAGAAATCTAGGGCTTCTTTTTTAGTTCTAGTTCTGAAGTTTAATTTGTAGTACAATGTTGCATTGGATCTATTGTTAAACTTCTGCTTTCTGCTTTATGATTTCAGGATTTTTCTCGTTTTTATGCTTTGTTGAATCGCTGATTTGATTTTTTATTTGTTTCATTTTTCTTTTTTCTAAATGATTAAATTTGAAGAAATGATTCGTAAGATCGAATCATTTTATATTCATTTCTTATCTGATCTATTTTATAAAGGTGTTAAATTTACGCTGCTAAGCAGTTCTGCCACATGGCTTTCTGAATCAGTATATTTGGGAATGTTTAACCTATTTGAACAATATGATCAGATAGAGATGAGAAATGTGTTGGAAGATGTTTCAAATTGGTTGAGAAAATAATTCCCGTTTTAATATTCTTTATTAAGACCATTAAAATTCTGCCTACGTGGGTTGTTCCTTTCCATATTGGTTACCCAACCAAGACTATTTCATGACGTGATTTACGTACTCTGCCAACCCTCTTAATTAAGACACTTTCAGAACTCTACCTATAAATTTAAAATGCATTAAGGGCATCGCCTGAAGGTGGCTTTTTTTTTCTTTCTTTTTTTTGTTTGAGATATCGCCTGCAGTTTCAGTAGAGTATCCACCAATGAAGAACATTACAATTTCATCCCTTAATTTTTGTAAGCTTTCTAAACATGATTTTTCATGAATGGCATTAGAAATGCTGGTTTTAACATTATTTAAAAAATTGTTGACCCATAATATCTCTCTCTCCTGCGACCATAAGTTGTCTCCATTAAGCACCACCATCATGATTGGCAAGATTCCCTACTGTGCATCATTACTGTTGTTACCTCCACTGTCATTACCGACCACCACCATTGTTAGCTCCACTGCTTGTCATCATCATACTTCTCAATGCAACATCGCCATCCAATCTCTATCAGACCATAATGTACAATCAATATGGGGTTCTCTTATGGATTGGATTTTATAGAATTATAGTTGCGGAAATACCTACCATTTCAATGGAAAAAGCTATGAGGATGACCAAAACAAGGAAATTTGTGTTATTTAGCTATAACTTTGGGAACACAGATCAGGGAAATAATTTTCAGCAACTAGATTTTGTTATATTTTTACCCAATGCTCAAAGATGGACCTGACTTATTTTATAAACCAGAGCCAAATTGGGCAATTGCCATAAAATCTACTACAAGTGCACTGTTTAAATAAACCCCTTTTTACACCCACTACCATCACCATTGAAGTTGTCCACCCCTGCTATCAACCTCCTTGATTATTTGGTTAAAGAAATTTCATGATGTTAAATACTGAGAAACAATTAAAAATCCAAACGAAAGACACCTTGATCCATGATGCTAAGCTTTTGATAGTAGAAGATATGAAAATAATAACTTTGAAGCTTTGAATCTTAACTCTCATACTCTCATTTTTTTACCATCCTTCGTGATGGATAATAGACAATGTCTAGTTAAAGAAAATGGTGAGTGGAGAGTGGCACAAAGAGGCTTGTATATATGCATATATTGCTTTTTGGTTCATCCCATCAACGAATCAAAATTAGGGTCTTTTTATCTTATTCCTTGTGATAAATTTTAGAACATGAAATTCCTGAATTTTGAGTTCTTTTAGGGTGAATCTATATAATGTCATTAGAATACATGAATGTGAACTAAAAAATCCATATATCAATCCATCTATTTTGAGTAAATCATTTTTCAAAAAGTCTGGATTTATGTTTTTGTATCTTTAGAGTCCTTTTTGGTTTTGAATACGCATTTATAACCAATTGATTTAGAGCCTTTAGGTAATGCAACTAAATCCCATACATTATTTTTATGCATGGATTTGAACTTATCCTTGATGACATTAATCCATTAGATGCTATTCTTATTTTCAATAGCTTGCAAAAACATTACTAGATTTTCTTCAATGTCAATATCAAATTTATGTTCTTGTAATCACATAATGTAGCCATCAGGAATTGTTAATCTATTATGTTTTTGAGATCTTCTTGAAGTTCCTAAATCTAGTTGATGTGTATCTTCATTCATGGTAGTTTCCTTATTTGGTGGTTGATTGGGAAGAGTTTTCGCTGCATCATATTGAACATGTTTGTGTGAAACCTCATCTATTAGTGACATATTAGGTGAGAGAACATTTACCTTAGGTTCTTCAAATATCACCAAGTGCTCCCACTATCACTATCATTTTCAAGAAACTTGACATTTACAGCCTCAACAATTCAAGTGGTACGATTAAAACAATAAATATTATATCCTTTGGATCTTTTTGGATAACCAATAAAGTAACAACTTATGACTTTAGGATCCAATTTCTTTTTATGTGGGTTTTAAAAATCCTTGCTTCTGTAGAACATCCTTAAACATGTACATGATTTTGATTGGGTTTCTTGCTTATCCGTAATTCAAAAGGAGTTTTCTTGATAGCTCTACTAAGAACCTTATTTAAGGGGTTTTTAGTTTCTGGCCCCGCTTCCGTTGTGGATTTTGTAGATTGGTTGGGCTTTGTTTGAGGGGCTACTGTTCTTTATGGTCCCCTGCTCTTTTTTGAGGTGCTTTTAAGCGTCCTTTGTATACTCTTTGTGTACTTTGGGGTGCTTCTTTGGAGTACCTTGTTTTTAATATATTTCTTTTTACCCATAAAAAAAAAAAAGAAAAAAAAAAGCTTTATTTAATATGTGCATTGCAACTTCTAAAGCTTCTCCCCACAAAAATATAGGCAATAATGTATTACTTATCATAGTCCTAACCATATATATAAGCATACAATTATGCCTTTCCACAATGTCACTCCGTTGAGGTGTACTTGGCAATGAGTATTGTGCACAATTCCATTTTCTTCTAAAATTCTGACAAATGGTCCAGACTTTCAACCACTCTCATCATATATACTATAGTAATTTCCACACTCGTTAGATCTCATGATTTTTATTTTTTTGCCCGATTGATTGAAAATTCTAAAATATTGCATAGCTTCAACTTTATCCTTTGAAAGATAGACATACCCATACTGTAAGAAATCATAAAATATTATTCACATACAAGGATTTGAAAATGGTCCACAAATATTAGTATGTATTACTTCTAATAGTCCTGAGCTTCTAGTAGCACATATCTTGGTAAATTTAGATTTTGTTTTCCCAATCAATACATATTTCCAATAAACTAAGAAGTTATTATGTATCTAGTTTCTTTCCTTCAGTCTAATACTGGAAGGAACTTTCTTTTAAACTATTGGGCTTAGTAAGAATCCACCTCATGACCTATTCTTGTCTGGCTTTACCAATGTTCTGGTTAGATTGTGAATCTCCCAGATTACTGGTCAGGCACACATATCTTACTCTCAAAATTTAACTTTAAACAAAATTCCCTGGTGTGATTGATTCTTTGGTTTTATAACGTGTGTGGTCATCATTTTCCTAAGGCCTGCTGGAACTGTTGGATTTGATACTTTCAGGAAGCCTTGCTCAGGGTATAAACTAAAGGAGATGACTGGCAGTGGTATATTTGTTGGTGATGCTGAAGATGGTACATCAGAGTCTGGCAGCGCTAATCCTATTAACAAAACAGGAGTGCGTATTTATCAGGTGTTTTATCAGCTCTAACTGGATCTGGAATGCAGCTTAAGTATATTTGAAGATTAGAAATCCATCCTGCTGGCAAATCTCCTTTTTAAGCCTTTTTATGGTTGAATTTTCAGCAAGCGTTGAATGGGATGAGCCAGATATCATTCAGTGCAGAGGAGAGCATTTCTCCCAAGAAGCCTACCTCTCTCCCTGAGGTAGCAAAGCAGAGGGAGTTAAGTGGGACACTAGCAAGTGAGTTGGACCCAAGGATTAAGAAGCAAATATCAGATGCAAAGTGCAAAGAGCTCAGTGGACATGACATTTTTTCTGGTCCTCCAGAAATATTGCCTCGATCATTAGCGGCTGCACGCTCCTTAGAATCAAAGGAGAGCAAAGACATGGGGGAACCTGCACCACGAAATGTACGCACATCTGTCAAAGTTTCTAATGTGAGTTTACTTAGTGCATATGCAAGTTAAGCATTTCATGATTTCTTTCGTTAGTCTCCCACAGTGATATCAGTTCCAGTGACTTCTAGGACCATACAATAGCCCATTCAAATTTGAAACTTAAATGCATCACAAATCTTCCTTTCGAGGAATGCTGCAAAGGGGCTCCCAAATGAAAGTTTCAAGATCAAATTATTATGTGGTCTTTCTTATTCAGAAATTTCCATGAAAATCATGAATTTCAAAAGCATTTGGGATTGTACTTGAATTTTTCAACTTGGTTTTCTTCTAATATGCATGAATTTCTTCATAATCCTTTTAAAATAAAAAATAAATAAATAAAGTTTCCCCATCCAAATTCTTGTTTAATTTTTTTCATTTTTATCATATTTTTTAACACAATTTTTGCTGGATGGGAAATTATTCCATGTGCCTGATAATTAGTGGAGTCAAAATTTGAATGCAACTTAACATCCAAACAACCCATTTTTGGATCTTGTATTCTCTCCCCCATGGAAAAGTAAGATATTACTAATTCTTCCACTGGGATACCCTTTTGTCTTGTTGATTTTTGGTTTGGGGAGGTTTGGTTTGTTCTTTGGTTGTTTGAATGTATTTGTGCTTTCATCTACTCTGTTCTTAGCTATGTTATACTGTAACAAAGTTGGTTTTGTTTTATAGCCTGCTGGAGGCCAGAGTAATATCCTGTTTGGTGAAGAACCTGTGGTCAAGACAGCCAAGAAAATACACGACCAGAAGTTTGCAGAACTTACTGGTAATGATATCTTCAAGGGAGATGTTCCTCCAGGGTCTGCTGAAAGGCCACTGAGCATGGCCAAGCTGAAAGAAATGAGTGGAAGTGACATCTTTGCTGATGGGAAGGCAGAACCCAGAGACTACCTGGGTGGTGTCCGGCAGCCCCCTGGTGGTGACAGCAGCATTGCATTGATTTAACTCATAACGTCTCAAGTCTTAACTGTTATTTTTACATTATATGGTCATTACATGTCCGGTTTCCTTGTATCCAGTGTTGGGTCTCTATGTTATTGGACTTCTGAATATGAGGTGTGTCAAACATACATTGCCAAGGCTTTAAGCATTTAGATCAAACTGAAGGATGGTTGGCTAATTGGGTTATTTCTGTAGTTTTATGTTCCACTAGAATGCTTTATCCGTAATAGCATATTTAAAAGTAAGCCAGAGTGTTTTTTTCATATTACTTCTTGTTGATTAGTCAGTCATAAAGGGTTCAGGTTTAAATTTGCTTGTTTGAGTTTACAGTTTGAAGCAAGATAATATCCCTCTTTCTGCATTTGGTGCCTTAGACAAGCAATCAGGTAAATCTACCTGCAGACCTCTAGACAGAAAACAGGATACGAGGGCCCATAAAAACCATGGCCTAGAAGGCCAGCACATCATGAATGTGCCATTTATTCCAAGGCTTGTAAGCTCTTGCACAAGAAACCTCATAATGAATACCAAAAAAAAAAAAAAAAAGAAAAAAAAAAACACAAGGCCCAAATAGTGACACAACATTCAAAAACCCAGTTGCTTCATCTCAAAAGTTTTTGACCCATGCCAGCACAATAAAACCATAAAAGCACACTCATACCAGCAAAGATAACTCAAAGCAGTTTACAACTTTACATAAACATTATTACTCCGGGGAGAAACCCTCATAGAAACTTTCAGGATAGCAAAGCATTGCTCAAGCATTCCCATGACCTATCAAGGCAAGAAGCATTTTTTCATAGTCTCCGGACGTGTCCCCAGAAATTGCCCTATCCAGAGGGACACTGTTCCTGCGATGGTACCCCTCTTTAATACGCTGCATGTCAACCTCGGCCCGAGTAGTAACTACCCTAGTAAGAGCCCATTCGTCTGTCCCCATCTTGTTGATAGCCAAACGGAGAACCTTCTCAAAATACTTCTCGGGGCATGTCAAGCACTTAATTGCAGCCCTCAGTAATTTGAGGAATTCATCCTCAGGATTGGCCTTCAGATCCTGCAAATGGGTGTCCCATCATCAGTATAAAATGAAGTATGCTATCATTCAGTATCACCAACTTCCCCAAATCCTTTAAATATCTTTCAGTAAAGAACAGAACTCATAGCTATGAGATCATTAAATCATACAAATCGACTAGACAGGCTCTTCAAACTTCAAACTTGAAGGAAGCCCAGTCACCATTGATATAAAACTAGTAGTAGATCAAGTAAAATCTCGATACCTTATTGATAGCATTTCCAAATTCATTGTTGTAGTGGTTGAGTGTTGCATTGAGCTGTGGTTTGCTCCTTGTAGTGACAATCCTAATGAGTTCCTCATCACTGTAAGCCTTCTCTGATATCTTCTGGTGAAGTATCTTAGCCTCTGTTCTTGCCAATATCATGTTTACTTCAGGTCCCTCATATCGGAATGCACTCACAAGAGGAACTAGAAGCTGTATGGCAACCAACCAGTGCATGTTTTCAGAGTAAAACAAAATACTAGATAAAGAGGAGGCTTTGGAGTACATACTGTAACTTAATCCTAATTATTCTAATCTCAGATATAAGACAAGCACCAAGCTATTTTCTCAGGGAGATGATGTCCGTGTCATCTAGCAAGTTCAATCAAAATCTTAATGGGAGTCTCAATCAAAGATCTCTTTTTTCTTTTCTTTTCCTTTTTCCCAATCAAATTTCAAAAAAGGCCTGAGCAGGCTTCCTGCATAAGGTTTCTTCTCTGGAGGCTATCCAACCAAAAATGGGAAAGGTAGAAGAAAAACAGCGCTTTTGAAGACTGCACAATATGCTTCTATACTAACAAATTTTGAGAAAATACGCCCAGATTATGAAATATGTTTTTGATCAATAAATTCATAAGAGATCTGAAAAGAGATGAGCATTGAGGGATGATGGATAGAAGAAGATACCTTGCGGAAATCCCCAGATGTATGGTATGCAACATCTTCTTCAAGGGATCTCTTATAGCGAGCATGATAGGCTTGCCTCACCAAGAACAGGTCATGGGAAGATCTTGTGCAACCTATTTCCATAATAACCCAATTGCTTGCAGTCAACATCTTTGTAGCTTCATTTGCCAAAAACGCATCCCGCTCTGCAGGGACCAGTGTCCATAGCAGTACTGCCCTCTATTTGATGGAAACAAAATCCCAACTCAACAATCAACGAAGGACCCCACAAAATACCACAAACCAAAAAACAAAAAAAAGGGAACATTTTCCAATTTGTTTCTCCTCCCATGGACTGCAATTATACAGAGGGTATAATGGGAGAAGATGATTGAAAAACTTAGAACACTCATCAAAGTATAAAAATAACATCGACCATCGATTAAAAGCACTGCTATTCAAGCAATCAAACAAACAAAAGCTGACCTCAAAGTCACTAGAGAGTTCTTTTTCAAGGGCTTTGAGGAGATCTTCTCCATAAGATTGATTGTAAGTTTCTTGAATTAACTTGCGCTGTGCTGCATTCCTATGAGCCAATATGGATATGATCAAAGCTTCATTTGTCCCCCACCCTGCATCCAAAAACGCAGTTATTAAGATCAAAATTCTTTGAAACACCCCAACACGAGATCAAAACGGCTGCCTTTCCTGAAACCCTGTACTGACCCAGTAAACAAACATCCAACACATCATCAAAGGAACCAACATGATCAAATCAAAATGTGAGCAAAGAAATCAGACCCCCGATCAGTTGGATCTGGGAATGATGATGATAAAATACCTGCAAAGGCTTTTCTGAGTTGCTCACAATCCTCGGCTGCTGAAGGAACCGATTGGGGGACTGTCAGAGTCGCCATCTCGTGTGAGTATGCTGTTTGAGAAAGGGGTAGGGGGGTGGGTGACCTTTATGGCCTTTATTTCCTTATTTATAAAGGCTTATCCCATCGAAACCTCCGTTGGTAATCATGATTGTTGGAAAAGCTTTTAGAGAGAGGATGGGGTGACGGCTGAGCATCGATGAAATGCATGGTTAAAATTGCCACGTACAACACGGCTTGACACTTGGGCCTTTTACATTTGATTTGAAGAAAAGATTCCTGACGCTCCTGAATCAGTTTGTTCAGTCGTCAGTCATTTTGGCATGTTCTCACCAGTGGATTGCAGCTGATGCGATTGGTACATTTATATATGCAAGGCCTAGATAATTGATTGCAAGGAACCCAAAGTTTGAAATTGATGGGTTCTTTCTCAAACGACGTCGTTTTTAACAAGAGTTGAAAAAACAAACAGATGACTTAAAACGACTCCACTGGGGATCGAACCCAGAATCTCTGGTTCCGTAGACCAGCGCCTTATCCATTGGGCCATGGAGTCCTTGCGTGTTCTGTGAGTTCAGTTAAGTTTATTTATATGTAATTATTTGCACGTTGGTGTCTCGGCGTTTGAAATGTAGCTGAAATGAAATGAAAAGAAAGGAAAATGGGATAATAATAAGAAATGGAAGCAGACCAGAAAGAGTCGGTTACACGATACTCTTTGTTTCCTTCATCTCTAATTCTAACTCCCAGCCTGACCTTGACCTTGACGCTTCAATCCTCTAGAATGGTATGTATTGTTTTGTCAATGGTGTTGTTTCTTGCTATTTCTGGATAGCAGAAGCTGCAGAAGTGAGAGGGAATGGGAATGGAATCAAATGATTTTCTCTTCATATCCTAAGTAAAGAAAAAAGGGGCTTTTTGAGGGGTTGTGACCATCTGATGATTCTCCTCCAATAAATGGGTCGACACTCGCTTCGTAGTAAAGCAGTCCACTTTGTTTCTGATCTCACCACTGGCCTTCTCAATCCTATTTCTGACAAACCTTCAAAGCCTCCTGTAAGTCTTCTCGAACATGCCGCCTTGAAAGCTTCGCTTGTTGTTAAATGTTTGATCACCTTTTTTTATATCCCATGTCTTGGTTATCGGTCGGGGACCCGTTACGAATTAGATGTTCTGTGTTCAAAATTCGTGTTTTCTGCTCTTGGGTTTTGTGGGTTTCGATGTTCTGTGGTTCCGTGTTTTAGTTTTGGGAGTTTGCTACTAGGGTTTATGGTGAGTTTCTTTATTTCTCATTATGTGTCGTGTTTAGATGCTTGGCAAGAGACCCGTTTCAAAATTTGCAGTCTAAATAATATGTAAACACCTGAAATGGAGATAAGCAGCTACAGATTATCAGAATCGCCTTATTTACTTTTAGGGTTTTGGTCATGGGTAGAATTATTCCTTATTCTTCATTTATTTCAGGTGTTACTGAGTTAGAATTTAAAAATCTTGAGATCGGTAGTTAGGAATGATAGCTAAAATATAGCACATGAAAAGCTTAATACAGTTTACAATTAGGGTTTTTGCTTCTTGATTTCTTTCTTTTATTAATCTTTTTTTTTCTAATTCTTTTTTGATCGGAAAATTAGAGAAGTATTAATAAAAGCGCTTTACAAAGTGATGTTTACTTTTTTATATGTTGTGTTGTATAATTGCTTGATTTAATTTGGAGTTTCTTTGGAGGAAACTCAACTTTTTAGTTTTTGATCTGTTTTAAAAGGAGAAAAAACATCGAAATGGTGGAGGAAACTCAACTGGTTCCTGTGAGTTTCTGAAAAATGAAAGAAAAAAAAGCCATAAAAATAGAAGTCTTGAATCAAAATGGGAGAAAATAAAAGGAAAAGAAAAGCATAAAAAGGGAAAATAAAAACTTCACTGCTACCAAATGGGGCATTAAATTTATGCATCGGAAAAATCTGGACACAGTAAACATTTATAGCTTTAAAGTGGCTACTGAAAGATATAATATAATCCTTCAACAATGATGGTTGACTCTCAACCTAATGTGTGTGCAACTAATTTAAACTTATAAGACTTCAATTAATTGTTCAAGCAATGACAATGTAGTCTTTTATTTCAGGATGGTGTGATTGAGCCTAAAAGAAGTCAACAGGAGACGATTGCAGAAGAGGGTTCTGAGGATTTGGTTGATGGACCTGATACATCTTCTTTTACAGCGTTCCTTTATTCCCTATTGTCTTCAGAGCCTGGTTCAAACTCTGAAGGGCATACTGAGCATGAAAGGGTAGTGGGTGAAGTACCATCTAAAACTGCAATGAGAGAAAGTGGTGCAAAGAAAAGCTTATTTTCGAAGGGGAAACAAACCCTGGGGAAAGTTATGTACCAAGCTGGGAGAATTGGTGGATTTAGAAATCAAGGATCAGATCGCAGGGGTAAATGTGATACAATAACTGATGATGGAAATGGCTCTAAACTTGATGGAGTTGAATTGGGGCCTATGCAGACTACAAATGAGCATGTGCTTTGTATGGACCTACCAGAAATTTCAGAGCCTTCATTTCTTCTTTCAGAGAGAACAAGAGGTGCTCTTTATGTTTCACTTCCAGCACTTATTCAGGACAGAAAATGGGTATTGCTGTACAGGTGAAGAGACATGGTGTCTTTTTGTTGAACTGCATACAGGGTCCTTAGTTTGGTTAGACAACTATGGTACTTTCTTCAATATTTCTATGTTGTCATCTGCAGCACATGGAGACATGGGATATCACTTTCAACCCTTTATAGAAGAAGCATGCTTTGGCCTGGCCTCAGTTTGCTGGTATTCTCTTCTGAAATATTTGTAAAAATTATATACGCATGGACATAAGGATGCCTTTAACACATTACTGCTATGGTGTTCATGGTTGAGGGCATTCTAACAAATTTAGAATTTGCAATTTATTCAACTAGACTAGTTAGGTTTGGAAATGGAAAAATGTCAAGAACAATTAGGAAAGTTTTGCCCAAGTTTGAATGTGCATAGAGAGAGGAGATCATGCATTTCCCAGATTACTGTTGTGGTGTGGTGTTCACGGATGAGTGCATTATCAGAAATTTAGGATTTTGCAATTTATTCGTTTGGACTATTTGGGTTTGCAAATTGGAAGATGTTGAGAATAATTGGAAAAAGCTTTGCAAAATGTTTCAGGGAATCATATTCAAACTCAATCCCTACTCATTCCAATTTATCTCTCAATAAAATTAGATAAATAACCCCCAAATTCCCTATTAACCAACGTCAAGTAAATTTCTTGTCCAAAAATTTTCTGTTGTACCTTGAATGTTGAACTTCATAGGTGGTAATGTGGTAAAAGCATGATGCCCTCACCCATTTATCTCTCTGGTTGTGCAGTATTTGCCTTGTGATGAGTGACTGTCATTTGCTTGAGTGAAAACTAAGCATCTTTTCTTAATTTCTAATGTGTATTGTCTCTGTGTTTGTGTATTTTTAAGATATATATATATATATATATATATATATGCAACCATATTGACTTAATTGTTAGAATATATATCTGTAATTTCAGGTTGTTGGGGACCGTAAAGGTGCAGTATTCGGCGGCTTAGTTGAGGCACCTCTAAGACCAAACAACAAGAAAAAATATCAGGTTGAACTTAAGCCACATACTTCCTTGAACTTTATTCTGCAAAGTTTTCTTTTTAATATTTCTTACTGAAATCTGAATTTTATGCAGGGCACAAAGGATACATTTGTCTTCACAAATATACCTGGTCATCCTGTCATATTTCGCCCTACTGGTACTAATTCTTCCTTCTGTGTTTCCAAGAAATGCCTATCTGAATCGCAATCTTGTTTTGAAAACTGCACACTTGGTTTCCAGGCATTTAAATTTTTTTCCTTAAAATAGAAAACAAACAGAAAATAGTTGTATTTTACATTTTAGTTTGGAAGTGTGTTGGATGCATGAAACTTTTTGATGATCAGTAGAAGAAATGATTGTGTAGACACAGTTAATTGGGCATTCATTAGTAATCGGTGTGCTTTGCTGGAGAGAGTGATCATATTTATCATAGCTTTTAACAAGTGGTAAGGGATGTGGAGGGTTTGTGGGAGGTTCTAGGTTCAAGTCCCAATGGAGACAAAAATTTACCTATCGAAAAAAAAATATTTATCATAGCTTTTAATAGTTAAATAAGGAATAGATTCCTTAGTGGTAATGTGACATCCAAAAACCAGATTTAATTCAGATGTTTATTGTTTTTCTCCAAGTGCATGGTTGTGAGGGCATGATTCTCCTGTCCTATGTTTGTGTTAGACACTGCTGTTGCAGGGCATTAGTAGTTATATGCAGCAATAATAGTTTCTTCATTTTGGCACTCTAGCTCCAAGTTTTGATTATCCTGCTTGGGAAATGCGTGAATATATAGCATCTTGACGGATATTTCAAATTGTCATTGGCTTTATGAGTAGCCTACAATGTGGTTATCATGTTCTAATTTTAGGATGTCTAAACCAAGGTTGAAGTTTTAACTATAAAAGGGTTGGTTCCTAGCCTGCCAATTTAACCCTGGATAAGGAAAACAAATGAAGTTATAACAGATATGTTTGGTTGTGAACCTAGCCATCAACCCAGTTTAATAGGGGCTAGCTTGTGGGATGCTGCTAGTTTTCATTTTTGATCTGTGTGTGAGAAGTGTTATTTTGTTCAAGTATAGTAGGCTAACTGCTATGTGCAAGCAGGGGTAAACCGCTACTTCACTTTATGCTCCACTGAATTCCTAGCACTGGGCGGGGGTGGTCACTTTGCCCTTTATTTGGATGGTGATCTGTGAGCTTTCTGGCCCATTTCTCTCCCTCTCTCTCTACCTCTCCCTTCCCTTCTCCCTCTGTCAATATGCAAATTATTTATTGGTTTCTGATTATCAATTGTATTCAATTTCTAATTCAAGATTGAACGGATCAAGTTCGGTGTCAGAAACATATGGCAACCCTTGTCTTGCCCACTCTGAAGACTTTGAAGTCAAGGAGGTTGAGGTATAAGCAGAGCTACTGCTCTCTCTCCTTCCTTCATTTGATATCTCACTTGATCTGTGGACAGTAAAGGGTAGTGGTAGCATATCTCATCTTTCCCAGATAACATTGGTCTCCAATTTCTTCATGTGTTATGTAGTTGTGGGGCTTCGTATATGGTTCAAAGTACGAGGAAGTAGTTGCCTTAAGCCGAACCGAAGCACCTGGAATTTGCAGATGGTGAAATCTTCATAAGCGAAGAAAATCTCAATTCAGAGTGCTGATTGGACGCCTGTGTGAATCTGCAGGTTGGGTTTCCTTCAAATGCTGGATACTGACCCAGCTAATAACTCAAAAGTTAAAAATTTTTGTATATATAAAAAATATTGCCTCAATATATTTTGTTACCCTAATACCTCATGCATCCTAATGTGTATATACTAAGAGAACTAATATACGCCACCCCACTTGCCAGTTTTGTTTTGGGTATAAATTGAATTGGGAAGAAACAAACTTGACAAGATGTTATGGCAGAACTTTTAGGAGAACCAGTTTCAGTTTTCCTTTTTTATTTATACCCATTTTTCATTTTCAGTCTTTCAGTATATCTACCTTCTCTGCATCATCATGGTAAAGATGATGCAGATTAGATTGATTTCGTTACTAGAATAGACGTATATCATCAGGATGACCACGAACTCCGCATGGAAAAGACATATTTTGGGTGGGTGAATTCTTGCCAACAAGATTCATCTTCGATACCAAGATTATTTAGAGTGTATTTGATAGTAATTCTAGAAAACGTTTTTAATATTTCTAGTACTTGAAAATTTTTATTTTTTAAGAATTAAAAATATTATAAATATTTTCTAAAATTACTGTTAAACATATTTTAAAAATGTATTTGATAGTGATTTTAAAAATTATTTTATAATTTTTTTAACATTTAAATGATAAAAATTTTGAAGTATTAAGAATATTAAAAATATTTTCTAAAATCATTTTCAAACGGTTCTTTAAGCTCATTTTATAGGAGTTTCAAAAAAAGCTTAAATTAGATGGTATGATAAATTTTTAAGGAAAAATTGGTTTATATGGTATTTATATCATTAAAAGGTAATGCATGGTTCTTAAAAATAGTATCTTTAATATTAAAATTTTTTAATATTATGTTTGGTTTTTAGAAAATGTAAGGGAAAATAGGAAGATTAGAGAGAAAAAGTGAAAGGATATAATAAATTAAAAGAAAAAAAATTTGAGGTTAATAAATTATTTATATATATTATTTTAAATTTATTTTATTTAGATTAAATAATTTAATAATATATTAGTTTCTTATTAATTAATAATATTTTATATATATATATATATATATACTTTTCATAGTACAACCAAAAGGGGAAATGATTTTCCCATGTTTGGTTTTTTCCTTATTTTTAAAAGTTTCCAAAAAAACCAAATATAACTTTATTAATTGATATAAGCAAGATTAAAAATTATGAAAGGTGTATTTCATACGCGTGAAAAGAACCATAAAATAGGAATTCAAGTTTGTAAAATTAAAATGTAATACATATGTCCAGAAATAATTGGGAAAAGTGTATTTCATACAAACATGTGAAAACAATCATAAAATAGAACCCGAGTTTGTAGAATGCAAAATTTGGGAAAAGTGTGTTTCATACAAACATGTGAAAAAAACCATACAATCAAACCTAAGTTTGTAAAATTCAAATTTAATATATATGTCTAAAATATAATCGGGAAAATTGTGTTTCATACATATGTGAAAAAAACGTAAAATAGAATCTAAGTTTATAAGTTTCAAATTTTATACATATGTGATATGTCCAAAAATAATTGGGGAAAGTGTGTTTCATACACACATCAATGAAAAAAAAAATCATAAAATACAACCCAAATTTGTAAAATTCAAATTGAATACTTATATGATATGTTTAAAAATAATTAAGTTATGTTTGATTCTTAAAAACTTAAGAAATAAAAAAAGAGGAAAAGTATTAAAGAAAATAATTTTCATGTATTTGTTGTACCATGAAAAGAATAAAAAATCAAATATAAATTAATTAATAAAAAACCTTCACAATCTCAAATTATTTAATTTATATATATAAAAAAATTTAAAATAACACATAAAAATAATTTATTGTCTTTAAATTTATTTATTTATTTATTTATTTTTATTTTTCCTCCTTTTTTTTCTTTCCCCTAGTGTCTTCAGGAATCAAATAGAGCGGAAGTGTATGCATGTCTCAAATAACCATATGGTCATCCCATGCTTTTACTGTGTGGATTTGTTGAGGTTCATCCCATCTTTATTCTGTCCCCTGCACAATACCAGATTTCTCAGTTCAGGGATTGTACACTGGGACTGCTCCTCTCTTCTTTATATTTCAGAAAAAGAGAACAAGATTACGACGAATGTACACGCCTAGTTTCAGGGATTCCCACAAAAACTAACTGCACAGGAAATGAATCCCTAAATTGTTTTACGGCATAAACACGCATAGCTTGAGAGAGGGGAAAAAACACTTCATACTTACTACTAAACGAATAAAATCCAAAGACAATAGCATCATCCGCGATTAAATATCTAATAAAACAACACTTCAACATTTAACTTGGACACATAAATCTGGACTTCCGTGCTATCGGCCAAGCATTTGTCGCATGATCTGTCAGCAAATAAGCACAAGCATGTCACTCAACTGACTAAATCTTCTTGTATAAAATGCTCTTCCCTGGTCAAAAGAATTGCATGGCTACATTGTTATTATTATTTTTTACCTAGAATTCAAACAAAGCTTGCTAATTCAGACAAAGGTTAAACCTGGAGATTACTTTAAAGAATAGAATACCTTTATCATCACTCATCAGCAATAAACCCTAAGTTTGAGATCATTTGACAAATGAGGATTCTATGGAATTCTCAATCAAATGGCTGTCGTGGTACCGTTTATCAGATTGGCATTCTTCTCGTCCACTGCTTCCTCATAAGCACATTCATGAACACCAAGAGCAGCCCGGCCAGATGGGTCAGGATTTTTCGACCATGCCGCATCCCATTCCACTGCTTTTGCAGTACTGCATGCTATACTTGGACCTCCTGGAACAGTTGACCTTGCAGCATTCTGCACAAAAAGGTAGATTAATCGAAATATCCTTGGATTGTGAACAAAAAGAAAGAAGAGGGCCAAAATCCACAGATAGCAGTAATCTTGCAAACAAATACATATGCTACAGGTTTTCTCCACCTGTCATAAGATTTAATTTTGTTTTCTCTCACGACCTATTTCAAATCAAGCAAAGGGCAGGGGAAGACCTTTTTATCAAAGCTAAATGGCAAATAGATGTTTAGCATACTCCAACGTTTAAAAATGAGTCAATAAAAGCATAAAAAATCAGGAAAGTAGTGGAAGTTAAATAAGTCCCTTTCTTTATAGATTTCCTTTTTCCTAAATTGAATCAAACTAGAAACCTCCATTGTCCTCACCCAATCTCTTACACCTCAGCTAAGCCTCAAGGGCCTAAGTTAAATCACCTAATAAAGAAAAAAAGAAAGAAATAGAGAAAGTAATGTCCCACCTTGGGAAAGAACTTCTCAAAGATAGCCCTGTAGTAGTACCCCTCTTTTGTGGTTGGAGTGTTTTCAGGATAAACAAAGCTAGCATTCATCAACATAGCATCTGTAACCTGGCCAATCACAAACAAAAATGCGAAATGTTAATCATAATCAGCAGAGAAAAGTAGGACCTTGCGTTTCTTGGACTATAGCTTTAACAAAAAGCCAGAAACAATTTGGCAAGGATTGAATCACAAAAGAATTTAATCAATATAACTGTGTCCATATCTCAAGGATGCCATACATGTTCGTTTGCATGATCCTTCAAACCATCAATCCAACTGTATCCAACTCCATCACTGAATTGTTCCTTTTGCCTGTATAATATGTGCTGAAAAAAAAAAATGAAGACACTTTCAACTACTGTTCATGAAAATATAAAATGTCAAAGGTACTCTTTAATACATGAAGCCTGATGAGAACACTTTCAAGAAAAAACAAGTAAAACTTGCAAAATGAAAAATGTTCTTGAATTAACCAGAAAGATAGTTGGACTTGATGCAAAAGAAGAAGGCAACATACTTTTGGCAGATATGGCTTCTGATCATCATCAAATGCATTGCGCAAGACCCACTTCTCAATCCTTCCAAGATCAGGCCTGACCTGTAATTGTTGATCGGACAAGTAAGATGGATATGCATATAAAGAATGAGGCTTGGTATACTGTCTGATTCACAAGCACTACAAAATTTAACAAAGCAACAATACAAACCATTTCCAGTGGTCATAAACCAAAAAGGGGAATTCAATTGTATAATTTTCTGAAGAACTGACCAGCTACTATCATCAATGGACAATAAAAGCTAGTCCTAATGACATTGTAAAATGCTTCTACATGGACATGACCTGATGAAGAACAACCTGCTAAAGCACTTCCTATACAAAATTATGCACCAGGTGTCAACACCAAAAGGAGCACCAAATTCTTGGGATGTCCATACTCATGAGAAAATATGACAAATTTGAAAAGATGGGATGCTTAAGATGTATATCCAGATGTCATGAGACTAAAATAAAAAACAGGGATAGGATAAAATGCACAAAAGAAAATTAAACTGCATCTCCATATTTTTGGCAGATCACTGATCTATTTTTCTTATGTAAGGACATTGATAGATTTCTTTTTTAATATTCATGTCATGGGTAGCCACCACTGTATCAAATTACAATAAATGGGCTATAATCATATGATAAAGTTGAGCTTCTTGGAAGTTGAAATGGGAGAGAAGTAAACTTAAGTTCAGAAGTCTTATACTTGCCATTTTCCACTCTGGATCAATGCTCATCGCAATGTTGATGAATTCTTTATCTAAAAAGGGCACACGAGCCTCAACACCCCATGCTGAAGTTGATTTATTCGCCCTCAGGCAGTCATAAAGATGAAGAGCTTTAATCTGAATAATTATTAAGGCAGGCATCAGAACTGAAAGAAATTCATTGTAGCAGTTGAACAAAATTCAACAATGTTATCGTGTACAATATAATTAGCTCTGGCTCCAATTCAGGAAAAAGAAAAAGACAGTCTGCATACCTTTCGACATGTTTCCTGGTGAAACTCTTCCTTGTTAGGTGCCTTGTGGAAGTACAAGTAGCCTCCAAAAATTTCATCCGACCCCTCCCCAGAAAGAACCATTTTCACTCCCAAGGATTTGATCTTTCGAGACATAAGGAACATAGGAGTGCTGGCTCTAATAGTGGTCACATCATATGTTTCAGTATGGTAGATGACTTCCTCAAGTGCATCTAAGCCTTCCTGATATAGCAAAGAAAAGCAATTCCTTAAATCTTTCAACAAAAACGATGCATGCACTAGATGCATTGACCTAAAAGTGAAGAGAATACCTGAACAGTGAAGTGAAACTCATGGTGACGAGTTCCAAGATAATTTGCAACCTCCCTGGCAGCTTTCAAATCTGGGGAGCCCTGCACAGCAGAAGTAAAAGAAAAAGATTAGCTGAAATTTCATGCAAGGGAATTCCAAAAGATAAATCTAACAGACAACTCGTATCTTTGGATAAAAGATCACATTAGATGCAGCATAACCAGGACGCTAATGTTCAAGTAAATTCTTCCATGTCCGGCATGCAACATAAACAAGTGCAAAACACCATTTTGGGCATTAACAACCATGTGCAATACATTTTGGTTTAAGGTGAACATGCCAGACACCTTGTAACCCTGTTGGACAACCATACCCATGCTATTATCCTTGTCATATAGCGTAGAAACATTACAACACAAGAAGCACTTGTCCTTGATATCTCTTCTTTCTTCAAGCTATATTGCACTTCATTTCTTTGAAGCAACCATGCCAGACACTCCATGTACATGTTGGATACCAACACCTGCATGGCTATGCTTCTCTTTGTTCCATAGGTTAAGAAGACTGAAGCTACCCCATGACTCAAATAGAAATAATAAATGGGCTCCTCAGAAACTAACTCCATGAAAACGTATGTAACTTCTTGAGAAATATCCAATGAACTATATAAGGTGCAGAAAAAATAAATCAATTATAAGTAACTATATTAAGCCATGCCTCAGGATCAAATAAAATCAGAGAATTACTAGTTACAGAATGCCAAAAAACTAACATGCATGGGTGGTATGATATCATACCAGATACTGTCAGATATAAGCATAGCAAGCTACCACAGTGATTATGATATTTATTTTCAAAAATATATCCCATGACATGCTGTATATGTTGCAGAAAGAAGAACCAGAACAAAAGAATATATAAATTTCATAAAAGCTCTATTTGTGCAGTGAAGATTGACATATACTCATTGAAACTCCCAGAGGAAAATAGGAAATCACAAGTACAAGATATGGCTACTTCACATGAGAGACAGTATTATGACCTTGAGACCAATGCAGAAGGTGTGCAACTGTGAACCCCATTGGCAAGCAGCCTCTGATTGAAGCATATAACGAGAAGCCACAGAAGCAACAAGTGATGAGTCCAGCCCTCCAGACAAAAGTACACCAAATGGTACATCAGTCATAAGCCTCTTGATTACAGCCTGCATTATGATGAAAACAGTGTTAAAAGTCAGTTATAGAAATTGAATGAAAAAAGATAGTCAAGATAGAACACCAGAAGTTTCCATGGATACCCACTTTATGATAAAATAAAAAAAAATAAAAGTTAAAGGTTCTAAACTCAGAAGAGATTCCAATTAGTAATGTTATAGCAGTAGTTACGTAAGAAAACATATGCTCTCATCAAGAATGGTTAAATAACAGAGGTAAAGATAATAGCTGAGAAAGAAATATTAAGCAACATCTCCCAGTCCAGAACTTCCAGTAGAAAAATTAATACTCAAAAGAAATGTGGTGAGAAAATAATGTGAATATTCCTTAAGAGGATTTTCTGGGTTCTTAGAAACATGTCATAGTGTTTTACTTCAAAAATGAGAATGAAGAATGATAGAACCTCCGTTATTCAAAAAAATTCTTATTTCTTCAAAATGTTATTAAGACATTATCTATGATTTGTGGATATAAATGCAGGCATCATGGTTTGACCATACAAAGGGTTTCAATCATGACAATTTACAAAAATCTAGGCACTGCAACAGAACTATATGTGTGTTTCTTAATTTCATACATGGAAATATATATTTATGTGTGGTTAAGCATGCATATGAATGCTTAAAAATAAAAAATAAAAAAATAAGTAAAACAATAAAGAAAATAATAGCAGTGAACTGGAACTTGAATAGAGAATCAAAAGCTTAAGAGCTGTGGCAACTTGCAAATTGGACTTCAGTTTTAAGTATTAATCAATGGGACTGCAACAGGTTATTCATAAAGCTAAAGTGGCTTGAGGCAAAGAGACCCATTTTTCCCTCTTTACACATTTTGGTGGTGAAGGCATTGAATCCAATTGTGGACTGGGCAATAGATGGAGGCTTCATTAATGACTTCACGGTGGGATGGAGGGGGGAAGGCAGGTTATGATCTCACATATTTTGTTCACTAGCAATTCTCTCTTTTTTTTTTCTTTTTTTTTTTGATAGGTTCACTAGCAATTCTCTTCTTTTTTGTGAGGCTGGAAAGGATTAATTGTTATATCTGATATGACCAATTCTATGGTTCAAAGCTGTTTCAGGCTTAAAAATAAATTTGGAAAAGAATGAGCATATTTCAGTTTGATGTGTCAAGGAAGTAGCACAGTTGGCCTTAGGATGTAGAGTGGGTTAACTTCCTTCTACATATTAAGGTTTGCCTTTGGAAACCTTTTTCAAGAGTTCTGCTGTTTGGTATGCAGTGAATGAGAAATTAAAAAAAGTTTGGCTTCTTGGAAGATGTAACCTTCAAAAGGTGGTAGGCTCACTTTGGTGAAAAGCATATTTTCTGATCTCCCAATTCACATCATATCTTCCTTCACCATTCTAAAGAAAATGTAGCTCTGGAGAGAATTCAAGTAGAGTTTTTCAGGGAAATGATCCTCCTAATGGTAAGATCCATTTTGTTAGGTGAGATGTGGTGTGTAGCAGAGGAGGGGCTAACACTAAACAGTCTTCAATTGTTGAACAAGGTGTTGCTTGGGAAATGGTTATGAAGATTTATTTGTGAATGGGGTAGCCTACAGAGGAGAATCATAATGAGGAAATATGGCGAGATGGTATGGAGTTGGTGCCCTTTGGTTGGTATAAAGGGTTGTGGTTGCGGCCTTTTGGAAAGCCATAACCAAGGCTGGGAAGATTTTCAAGTAAGAATATCAGTAATGATCAGTTGTAGGGAATCAAAGCTAAAGGATCACTTTCTAGCCCTCCATAAAAAAGCTAGTGTTGTAGATTATTGGGATGCTGGAGAAGGAACAAGGGCTCATTGGAATCCAAGGTTTAGAAGGAATTTGTATGATTGGGAGTTTGAGATGGAGGAATGTTTGCACTTTGAGCAAGATGACTTTCAGATCAAACCAAGTTAGTGTTGAAAGCTTCCAAAAAGGGTGTTTTTCCAATTAAGTCATCCTATAATTCTCTATGCCCTGCAGTTTCCTTGACCTTCTCTGCCAAGGAGATTTGGGATTCCAAAGTGCCCTCCAAGGTTAACTTCTTTGTTTGGGAAGCAACTTGAGGAAAAATTCTGATAATTGATCATTTAATGAAAAGAGTGTAGACCTTGGTAAACAAGTGTTGCTTATGCAAGAATCAGGGAAAAATTGGCAACTACATTCTCATCTGTCGGAAGTGGTTATACAACCTTATTTCTTGTTTTTTGTTTGTTTGAGGTGGTGTGGGTTCTCCAAGGAAGGTCCATGATGTTCTTGCTAGGTGGTATGGCAATTTTGTGGAACAAATAAAGAAATTGGTATGGAAGATGATCCCTTTATGATTGCTTTGAACTATTTAGAATGAGAGGAAAGAAAGAATCTTTGAATACATTGAGTGTACTTTATTGGCTGTTAAAATCACTTTTTCAATATCTTTGCTTTCTTGATTGAACTAATCAAAGATATGAATCAACTATTACTTGATTTTTTTATAGATAGTTTGTGCATGAAGTAGCAGCAGGAGATGTTTTTGGTTCTTTCTTTCTTTACCTTGGTGTACCTTGTATACCTCCTATGTATTGGTTTGTGCCTCCTTTTTGTTAGGAATCTTTTAATAGATATTATTTCATTGGCTATAAAAAAAAAAAAGAAGAAAATGATAATTGTACAAGTTCCTAGAAAAAAAGGCATATTGCCTAGTGCTTTTACACATTTTTAAGTTAATAAAGCTATACTCATATACAAGCTTCTAAACAATTGTCCAACCTATATAACTTTAACAAGTGACTTAAATGTTAATTATCGGCACCCTACTTACAATGCTTCATGAATACCATTTCATGTGATTATTCACAATTCCCCTATTAAATCTTTAGAAGGCCATTAGCCCTCCTTAATATCGAGTCAATGCATTTATTCCACATAAGGTGTTAAGTTTTGGTGAACTCCTATAATCTTGGCATCACCTAACTATTTCAAGTGGAGGGTGGGAATTTTAACACAATCTTATGTACTTTACTTGGTTAGGTAATGGGTTGAAGTCCCTACCCTCCCCACATTCTTTCAAAGTGAAAGATTTGTAAATAAAGGCCAAGTAATATGGATACATCATCTTTGATAAATGAGAGACCTCTCCTTCCTTTTAAGAAATCCCTCCTAATGCCAGGAGAGCATCACCTCTTCACTGCTATTATGTACGAGGCTTCTCAGCTTTCTAATGTTCAGGAATAGAATTAGCATCCTGGTTGTCAATAATAAAGGCTACCAAAAAATGGTGGCATAAAAGAGGGATCAAACCACAAATCCAACTCATTCTCCAATAATAGTTTTCAAATAGCTCTGCAAAATCCTCCTTATAGTTTCCTAACAAACGAGATTCCCCACATAACTGTTTTAGTTCATGGTTTATCCCCCTTGAGGAATGTTAGAACTTCATAGACCTACTCTTCCTCTATTGTCCTCTCTCCAGAACTCCTAAAATCAGCACCCAGCATGCCCATCAAGTAACAACCTTACAAGCCTTTTTTTTTTTTAAAAAAAAAAAAAAGCCAGTTATCTCCATTCCATGCTAATCCATCAATGATCCAAATAAGAGAAATCTTTAGTCACAAAAAGTATAGACTACAAAGCAAGTCTTTAAATCTTAATATTTCACACCAGAAAAAGCAAAAGGAGGTTACTACTTCAAAAACTAATAAAATAAAATGATAGTGGTTAAGCATGAAAAGAAGAGACTAGAACTTGCCTTTTCAAAGGCCTCACGTAAAACAAGTGGATCATATGGAGTTGAAGGTATGTGCTCTGAGTACCATGGTGGGTTATACCACCTTCTGAGCTCTCCTGCAGACATGTTAATTAAAAAGTGATAATATAAGTGTACATGCACAACATCAGGAAAACTTAAAAAGTGGTTAACAGAAAAGTGCAATTTTGAAGTTTTATTCTATTCCCTTTTAGGAAAAAGTTAAAAGAAACCACATTTTGAGGCAATTTTTTGACCATTAAACTAAAAAAATAATCTGATATAAGATATCCTCAACCCCTCATCTTGCCAAATTTTAGACAAACTCATAAGTTCCTCTTGGGAAATTAAAACCCACCTCTCTTCTTTCACCCTTGTAAACATGTTTCTACATATCATTAAACTTTTATCAACATTTTGATGTAATTAAATTATATAATAAAATTTTGAGGATAAAGCAAGGAATTCAGAGTATCTATGGGATTCTATTGTTTTCCTTGCTTCTCTTTGGGCCTTCTGTTCTAAGGCCTTTAAGAGGACTCCCCTTAATGTGTTACAACTTGACTGGTTAGCCGTGTGTACTCCTTAAGGAATGATCCAATTTAGAGTGTTCGTTTGTTTTACTGTGTACTTTCTTGTATTTGTATTCTTGTAGTTTAGTTTCTTTGGTGGGAGGATTTCTCATCCTCCTATTGTACTTCTTTTTTCTATCAATATATATCTTTGTCGTTTCCTATAAATAAATAAATAAAAAATTTATATAATAAATTTTGCTATCAATATTATGGATCAGTATATTCTAAAAAGGATACACTTCTACTTATAAAGAATAAAGCATTTTCCTTGGGATAAAAGGTTGCCTCTTACAAAATCCCTCGAACAAATAGCCAAAATCAGATTGAAAGACACCACACCAGAATATACAACTGATTTAAAGATTTAAGAAAAAGAATAACACAAAAATTAAACAATATAAAACTCCAATATCTAATATCTTAAAATATGCATACCATGTTTGCTTGAATAGTAATGCCCGGGAAGGAAAGACATGAATCGCTCACAATCATCACTTAGAGCTTTCATTTCTGAAGCAAACCAGATTGATCCTACAAGGCAATTACACATCTTTAATAAGTAAGCATGCATCCCTTATAAGAGGAAAAACAGAATACAGTATAAATGTTTTACCCAAATGTTTGCCACATACAAGACAAGAAGAAACAGAGGTGTCAAGTAAGCCAGCCACATTTTAGTGGACCCAAAATCAATGCCAGTTTTATAGTAGCTAAATTTTTTAAAACAATTGAAGTCAAGATTTTTCTTGAAATGCAAACAAAAATTTGAATTCATGATTTTACTAAACCCAGGAATATAAATTCATTAAGTTCCTACACTAGTCCTAGTTTTAAAAAGTTGCAACCTCTTCAGCTCTTCAGACCAATCTTATAGCAGTAATATAAAACCAATATCTAGCAAGAATCATCCTACATCTGCCAATGAAGATCGGCAACCATTTTCAGAATTTATAACTCCATAAAAGTACCATAAAACTGTAAAAGTAAAGCCTTAATAAAAATATATGCATGGATGCCAAATGAAACTGAAAAAAAAGAAAAAAAAAGGGGGGGGGGAAACAAATTTTCTTCCCAACCTCTCAATTTCATCAACCAAGATTATGTCCTAGAATCTAAGATGCCAAGGTGCCTCACTGGTATATTGACTACTCTTTGTCACTCAAGCTTCAAAAACCTGCTAAGAATCTTTCCTACATAACATCATAATAGAATTGGTATGCAACTCATTTCAGTTATTACAAATATATCAACTCCATACATGCATACATATATATATATTACCAAGATCTTGCACAAATAGAATCAAATGGTGAGTTTCATCTAATTTGTATAGTTGCATGTACCAACATCTCACATAGAAAAGATATAACAACACCCAAGGGCAGATAGCACTTTCAGCCATACAGCATCAGAAGATAATGGATTGAACTATGCCACAGCAAAAGAACAGGTGAAGAGGCAATTTGAACTGATAATGGATCAACAGCCAGGTTATGAAACATCAAGTTTACCCATACGATAGCTTTAAAATGCATTGAAAGCCTTGTGCAGGTGCATAAGGCGAAAATAATTCTGATTAATGATAACCACAATTTGAATAATTCCACAAACCGACTATTAGATGTGTACATTAATCCTTTTTTTCATTCCTTCCAATGAAAAACTGCTTTTCAAATAATTTTGATAGAAATAGCTGCTTCAAGACCATCTTAATGCAGTGTTGCCCACAAAAGCTTAAAGATACAACTAAATATGCAACAACATCCAAAAAGAACCATCTCCATGACAGTTCCCCAGAGAACAGAGCAAAGCAATGTTGAAGTACACATACAAAGTTAAAGTTGCATACCATCAAGACCCCAGCCAATGTAAAGTGGTGTGATACCAATAGCATCCCGAGCTGCAATGAAACTTTTATCACGGGTGTCAAGAAGGACAAAGGAGAACATTCCATCCAACATGCCCACAAAATCTTCTCCATATTCTTCATACTGGCAAAGACGGGTAGCCAGGTTATGAAATAAAAAACATAAAAACAAACAAATGAAAGAACCTCCCTACTACTTTGTGTTTTCACAATAGTGGAATCTTATCCACACAAAATGATTTGTCCCACCCATAAGTAATCATATCCACAATGTTATGATTCAATAACACTACCTAAATAAGAAATCAAAAGGACAAATAGATTGGCAAGAATAAGTTCTCAAGTACTTGGTACTCACAAGATGGGCAATCACTTCACAATCACTTCCAGTTCGAAACTGATGTGACGTCAACTTTTCTCTCAATTGTTTATGGTTGTATATCTCCCCATTAACCTAAAAGCAAAAGCTCCACTCATCAGATATGAGGACTAGATTTAGAAAGTGAAAAAAGAAAGTTCAAAGTGCAAATAACAAGAGAATAATAAATCAGTCTCCCATGCATTTCTGTGCAAGATCCATAACACAAATATTGCTTGCATCTTATTCAGGTTGTTCAACCCATTATTACCATCATTCGCCAACAATCCATCATATGTCATGTTTAAGAGGAAACCTCCAACACAATCCTTTTATCAATAACTATATACTAAAATTCACAAGCTACTGGATTACCACAAACAAGAATGTCAAAGTAAAAAACGTGACTTCATATATTCCTATTTTTCCGGAGTATACCCTGTAAGAGCCAAGATAACCTACAAAGGAAAAAAATAAAAAATCTTAGAAAAAATAAAAAATACCGTGACAACAACTGTCTTGTCTTCATTGTAAAGAGGCTGATCTCCAGAAGTAGGGTCTACAATAGCTAATCTTTGATGAGCAAGATAACAATCCTGGTGACAATGCAAGCCACTCCAATCAGGACCTCTATGGCGCAACCTGCCCATTCAAATCAAAGGAAATAAAAACAATGCAGTTAGGAGTTTAGTCTATCAGGTAAAACGCAAGAGTTGGCCAGACAATAAGATGAGCTCATTTATTCTTCCTTTTCTGCTTGTGCGTATACCTTGTCGCTGAATGAATGTCTTCCCCTTTTTCCTTTTCTTTCCAATGTTTATCATCAATGCAATTGGTTGCCCACCAACATAAAATTTTACAACTGTTTAATCATCTGAGCATCTTCATCTCAGCAAGCAAACATTTTAGAACTATTTTTCTTCCCTTTGTAGACCCAAAATCATTGCAAAATTTTCTCTTAAAGTGAGAAAAGTATTTTGTCATGCCAAGCAAAACATTAGCCCGTCTGTTCAAAAACAGTTAATAAAAATCGTGATTTTTCCAACAGTATTGTTGAGAAAGGTGCCATTTTCTGGCATTTCATTTTCCTGAGCAGATGAAAGAAATTAAATACCAAAATTTTCTTCTCCTAAGAATATGGGCAATTTACCAAAATAAAATTTTCAAATTAAAAACAAGAAAAGAATGCAGAAGACGGTGAGTCCTCCACAGACGTTTTACAATTCCCAGAATATACATTTTTTTTTTTATTGGATTTTCATTTTCAAAGTCATTATAAAGCAAAACAGCCATAGTCGCTGCATTATGCGATTCGTCTTCAGTCAGAACATTTCTCTCACAAATCAACCAATCTTTTTAACATCTTCAGAAAAGAAACACTTGGATAATGAGAATAGAGACAAAATCGAAAAGCACAGCAAGGAAAATGCATTCACTATTAAAACTCTAAATAAATTCAAACAAATTATCATCAACCATTCAATTCAACATCTAGGAAAAAAAAAAAAATTGTAACTTCAAACTAACAAAAAATAACAACAGTAGACCTTCGAGACAATTCAATGATTCGAGAGCGCTTGGCCTGAGAATTGTCAATGCAACCAAGAACGGCGAGTATACCACACATCGTGGCGGCGGCTGCTTCCCCTCGGCGACTCCTCTATCTCTGATCGCTGAAGAGAGTCGTGGCAGAGATGAAAACTGAAAGGAAGCCTGCTGAATGTCGTGGATCTTATAGAGATTTGATTGAGGCCGTCGAATTTTCAAAAGATTCCATTTAACTATTCATAAAGTTAGAATCTTTCCAAAACCCTAATTATATTTTAAAAAAAGGTTAAGAGAATCCATGTTTAAAGGTTATTAGTCAGGGCTTATGACACGGTCGGATTCGGGTTGGTAGAACCGCACTTGGATCTGAGATATTCCGCGCGCAATTGTCTTTTCATTAGCTTTAGTCGTTGTCAAATCACTCAAATTATTATTTTACATAATTTTGATTCGAAGTGAAAATATTTCTTACGGTACTTGAAAAAAAAAAAAAATTGAGAAGTAAAAAAATATCCCTCCTTGTTTTGTGCCCAGACTCACGGGACTGTACGGTCACGTGACAGTATTAGGGATGCCTACATTAATAAGCTTAAGTGCACGTGCACCGACGCCTCTTATTCGTTAAATAAGTATAACCAAAATGTTGGCTCCCTCCCTTAATTAATCACAATTAATTTTCTGAATCATAAAAGTAAATATGAAAAGCAAATAAAATAAATAGTCTTTATTATTTCTCATTCGGTATAATTTTTGTTTTTGTTGCTCATCAAAATTTCAAGTTAAAATAAGGATTTATTCCTTGATTGTTTTCAAAAATAATTTTCTATTTTAAAAAATAAATAAATTACAAAAAATATTTGACAATAAAAAAATTGTGTTCTATTTTCTATTTCAAAAAACAAAAATTACAAAATTTTTAGATAATATATTTTAATTTTTTTCACTTATTTTTTGATAATTGTTTTATTTAAATAATCAAATATAAGAAAATCATTTTTCTTAATATTTTTTTTTTAAATAATATTTTTTAGTTGTTTTTACTTATTTTTTTATGATTGTTTTACAGTTTTACTTAAACAATCAAATATAAGAAAATTATTTTTCATAATTTTTAAAATAAAATTTTGTTTGAAAATTCAATTATAAAAAATAATTTTCTTAGCTTATTTCACAAAAGTTCTCAAAATATTCTTTATTTTTTCAATTATTGCTCACAACATCCTACAAGATATAAATAAAAACTCCCCATATTTTTTTTGTTAAAAAAACATGTTTTCAAAAGTTCTTAGATAACCTATATCTATAAATAAAAATAAAATAAAATTGTCAAACATGTTTGGAACAAGAGTTTAAGAGAAGACAAACAAGAGTAAGGAATCCTTGTGATCGGATCCTATCCTAAATCAACCTTAAGCTCTTAAAAAACATGATATGATGTAATAAAATATATAATTTTATTTATATTTATAATTTGTGCATTCTTCTACCATCTTACTTATACATTATGACTAATTAGAGAAATATATCTACATCATTTGGATTGCACATGACTCATATGCATTAAATGTTGTATATATAAGTCATAATTTATTATAAGTTGATGAATTGTTCACAATTAGTTCATAAACTTTAGTAATCTATCTAAGGTTGTATTATAATACTTTATGATTAGAAGAATAATTTGTTTTGATCATTAAAATGAGTTCCTCAGAGTAAATACACTATTATGTATAATCATACATTAGATAAGACTTATGGTAAGTCAAACATTGATTATTAGGTAGTCATGACTTTATTAAGGTATTGTGTTGCACGAGTTCTAAAGTTGTTATGTATCCCTTATGAATTAGGTCATTATTGATTAAAGACACTATGATATCTCATAAGTTTGAAATAATTTGTACTCTTATGTGATCCTAAGGAATTGTGATTGTGAAATCTATGGTTGTAGTAATTTCCTCAATGAAATTAACACATGTCTTTGGTGAGTTAGAATCTATTAGTTGATCATATAATAAAAGGATTTAAAATTTAAGGATGGTAGGAGCTTGCATGCAATTGTTAATAGGTTATGGTCCCCAACTTTGTATCTCAATTTAATGTTTTAGGATATTGAAATGTAGTTAGCTCTCTATAATGGGATATTGAGTTAATTTCAAAATTGGATTTCGAGGAAGTCAGTATTTTCCTTAGATCTCAACAATCCTAGTTGAGCTCATATTTCTTAGTGACATATCATTTTATGGATATTTGGGGTTATATATTCATATGAGTGTGCACACGGGCATTTTAGTAAATATATGATGTTAGACAATATCTTATAAATGATATTTTTAAATTGAACTAATTAATTAATTGAAGTTCAATTGAGCTAATTAATTAATTAATTAATTAGGATTTAGTGTGTTGGATTAAGTGACTCAAGCCAAGATAGACCTAAGTCATGTAAGCTAATACAAAAGTTTATATAAACCTTATTAAGGGTTTACGTTAAGATACACTATTCACTTTATCTTTTAAAAATAAATAGTCAAAGCCTCTATCCCCATTGAGAGAGAATTTCAACATTCTCTATTACTAAGGTTCAAGAAAAAGCGATTAGGTGGAAGACCACGAGGTATTTGAAATTATCTACATCAACTAAATTAGATTTAGGAACATCCAAATCAAAAGTAATATGTTTTAGCACCTAGATCTACTGTTTTTATAATCAAATTGCTTTCGTTGCATTGATATAGTATCCCTAGGAAGATAGATGAATGCACCCTAGTGATCAAAGGCTCAAAATGGAGTTTTTTAGATATTCCAACAATTTGGAAGACAATTTGCAAGACATGAAATATCCAAGCAAAACATTAGAGCACTCATGCAAAAAGTTGTACTAGGAAAGTCTTCACTATGCTAAGGGAGATGACAACCTTCTACCGACATGTCATATGTTTTTTAAAGGAAAAGTTATAGGGCTATGGGTCCTTCATCAAGACCCCTAGTCATCACACTTAAGGTTCTCGACTATGATCTATGTTGAATACCATTTGACCTAATGAACTTTATTGACCTACTATATTAGTCAACCTATGAGCAGATGAGCATAAGTAAGGACAAGCTCTCCCAAGTGAAGATTCCCTTGTGAGACTAGATGAAGTTCTATGTGACCGATTCAAATTGGACCCATGAATTGGTTCTCCATCATGGATATACCTTCAGCTTATAATGTAATCATGGAGCAACCCTAGATACACAACATAAAAAACACTCTTTCACCTACCACTAGAGAACACAACATAAAAAACACTCTTTCACCTACCACTGGAGATTTGAAGCTTGAAAATCAAATAGCAATTAGTTGAAAACCCTCAAGAGGGCACCTAGAAGCATTGGGAGTCTCTAGTTGTAGAACCATTAAAACCCTTATCATTGAGGGGAAGAATTTGAATAGAATAAGAATGATAGGGACACTCTTGATAGATGAAGAAAAGGTTTACATAAGATGACTTTTAGAAGAGCATCAAGATATCTTTGCTTAGGTTGGACTTGGTGAGGAGTGACCTTTAAATTGCTTTTAATTGTTTGAATGCATATATGGATGCTTGACTCATTTGATAGAAGCTCCTGAGGTTGGCACCTGGGAGACACCAAATAGTGAATGAAGAAATACGCGAGCTCCTAAATACAGGATTCATATGCGAGGTGATCTACCTATTAACCATTGTAGTTCTTAAGAAGAATAAAGAATGAAATGTGAGAAGGGATCACATTGATCTGACCAAGGTTTGCCCAAAAGATAGCTACCCCTACCCAATATAGGTCAAATAGTGGATGCCACCACTAAGCATGAATTGTTGATGTTCATAGACAATTACTAGGATACAACTAAATCTACATATATTTAAAATAATGAAGAAAATGCTACTTTTAGCACACATAAGTAGACTTATTGCTACATTGTCGTGCTTTTTGGGCTCAAGAATGCAAGAGTCACCTATCAATGCCTCATAACCCGAATCTTCCCATCATAAATAGGAGTTAGATGCAAGTTTACGAAGTCAAAAGTAAGAGGAGCACCACTTATTTTTTCCCATATCCAAAGAGATGTTGTTGGTCAAAAGTAAAAGGAGCACCACTTATTTTTACCCGTATCCAATCAATTGCCAAAATGGAATAAGAGATGTTGTTTCATCTCTAGGTTCAATTCTATATTCTATGTTATATCCATCTATCGGCCAGCCAAAACATGACATTTTAAATTTGAAGGAAGTATTTAGTTTAAGCTGAAGCAGAGGAGCGATCTAGCCATGCCGTTGCAAAATCTCGAGGTGCGAATCACGGATTCAGATCTGGCGTCATTCGGTAATGTCCATCTTATTCGCTTGCTTTTTCTCCGCTTTCGGCAGCCCACTGCAGCAGAGCCAGTCTCCAACGCGGCAAGAGAAAACGCCGTCATCGTTGTTAACCCTTTCCGTCTAATACAACTTTAATAAACGACGCCGTTTCTAGCTTCCCTCGCAACCAAAAAAAAGAAAGAAAAGGAAAAATCCCTCACAATCCGTACAAATATTGGCCGCTACCAGAAAACGTGTCTTTCCCTGTAATCTACGCCAAATCACACAGCGAAGAAAGAGGAGGAAGGTGAAGAAGAAGAAGGAGGGACCGGGTCTCTCTCTAGTCGCCATTAATGGCGACAAAGAAGCGTGGAGTGCCCACTGCGATTCCAGAGAAAGCAAGCCCAAGGGTGTGGCTGTATCTTGTACTTCTTACCCTTCAGTACGGAGCTCAGCCTTTGATCTCCAAACGTTTCATCAGGTAAATTTATATTTCAGGCGTTGCTTTATAGTGATTTGCTTTAATAGTTTCTTTTTGTGCTTTGCCGAGACAATTTTGCGGAGATCACGAGTGATCATTTCAGAGGAAGAAACTTTTGATTTGAAACTCGCAATTTCACGGAATTTCAGTTCTGGAATTGGAAAAGGAAAATCCTTCTCTTCACTGTTCTTCATTAATTTATGTATTTGCACTTGGTGGAAAGAAGCCCTTGCCTTCTCATTTTTCATTGTGATTCCGTGGTGTGGTTGTCTTGTATATGTACTTGAACTAAAATCAAGACCTTATCATTTGGAAATGAAATAAAATCTGGCAAAAAGAGGACAGTGTTGGTTCTGAAATAATTCTCTGACTGTAGAATTTACCGTCAATTCCAAATTCATTAGTGTCTGTACAGAGCAATCTAACTGTTGATTTAGGATTAGGCCCTCCAATTATAAGAGCATGATACTGACTTCCTAAATCATGCAAGCAATGCTGCAGCAGATTTTATAATTTAGAATTAGTTTTTTTCTGATGAAGTGGTCATGGATCTTTCATTACGAGTTTTCTGGGTTTTCTCAACCATTTGGACATGAAATCGTAGACATGCCTTGTTTCATCATACTTTCCATAATGAGTTGGTCAAAGGATGTCAAAGAAATATGTTACAATGAGATGATGCACGCCTGTTGAATGACGGAGAATATTGAGCTTTAATCAATGCATGTGATTATAGTGATGTGATACTTCATGGTACTCTATTAGATTGTAGAGTTAATTTTCAGGATTTCTCAAATACCTCCTTAAATAAAGGGATAATTCATCATAATATACAGGAGGACAGTCTCTTCCTGGTTTCTTCAAATAAGATTATCTAAGGTGAAATCTTGAATTTCTATTGATGTTTGTTTTCCGATTTGACCTGAGTTCTAGAGTAACCATATCTGGAACTCCTCTTGAGAAGGCACGTTCATTTCTTCTTGTTTCAACTTAAGTCGTAGACTTACCTATCAAAAAAGAAAAAAACTTAAGTCATAGACTTGTGTCTTACTTCTGGTTCTTTGAAGCTTGCCATGTTGGATACCTTGCATCCATTTTGGCCAATAGTAATCGATTTCTATATTGCTCATATACTCCACTTGCCGCTACCCTGGAAAACATCTTTCATAGCCAACTCTAAACTTGTGCTATTTTATAACCCAATTTATGCATGTTGTCAGCATCCAAGTAAATTAACATAATCTGTAATTAATTCAAGTTTTTGTTGTCTTACACACTACAGTTCAGAAGTTGCTGCCTCACATACATAGGATTATTAATTACTGAGTTGCTCCTCATCCTCTTTTCTCTTTGTTTTTTGTTAACACCATTCCCCATTCTTGCCTTGGCTCCTTGCACTTCAATTAAGACAATTCAAGTATTATATGGAAAAAGTTGTTTATATATGGCTTTGTAAAATCTAGTGATTTGCTCATTGTGTCTTGATGCTTTCTACAGGCGAGAGGTTATTGTTACTTCATCCGTCTTAGCATGCGAGGTAGCAAAGGTAACTTTACTAGATAAGCTTCTCTCAATTTCTGAATTCTGATTTCATATTTGTTGAAGTGGTTGTACTATTGTAATTTTTTGTTTCTTGGTAAGAACACTTATGCTCCTTTATGCTTTATAGGTTATCTGTGCCCTATTTCTCATTGCAAGAGGAGGTGGTTTGAAGAAACTATATAATGAATGGACTTTAGTTGGCTCATTGACGGCATCAGGACTTCCAGCAGCAATTTATGCATTGCAAAATAGTTTGCTGCAGATTTCTTACAAAAATCTTGATTCACTCACATTCTCAATGCTAAACCAAACAAAACTTTTCTTCACAGCATTGTTTACATATATAATATTGAGGTATGTTCTCATATGTTGTGGTGTTGTAGTGAGCTAGTATGTTGTTTTCAACTTTCTTCTTGCATGCAGGAAATAGTCTTTCCCTTAACCATCTAATTGTACTTCTATCAAGTGTTAACCTCTAGGATGTCCCAAGGAATAAACATATTCACTAATTTTGTGATATTATATGCTCAAGATCCTGAGCCCCTAATATTTAAAAAACCCAGAAATTAAATTGATGGTTATTTCTATTTATCTATATCATAATAATTGCTGATGGTTATTGCTATTTATCTATATCATAATAATTGGTGATCCTATGCTATACTTTTATTGCAAATGCAATTGCCAGAGTTAGTTACTCGGGGTACCACTTTGAAGTGTTAAAAGAATCAGGGAAGGGTGTGGGGCTGATCCATTTATTTTTCAGTGCCTATATGCACCCTTCTAATGGAAAAGCATAACGTGTTATTTGATGGTTGAACGATTATTGAAATTTAATTGTCTATTTCATGCATCCTATTGATTGAGAGCATTTGTTAATGGTCTTTGAGAGCTCCTGCACCAGTTAAGATGGTCTTGGTTCGATACAGAATGTTTGTTGAACTTCATATTGACATTTGTTTGTTGAACTTTACGTTCATTATTTTCCTCTTCTATTGGCAAAGTGAGGGAAACAAAAAACATTTAAAAGAAGTATCCTCTGATTTTAAGATAGCTTAGAAGCCTGTTCTCTAACTAGGATGTCCAATTTCCATTGAGTGCTAGCTTTATCATTACACATGGCACTGAGAAAATCTCTCATGTGGCCAATTCGGGTAGGGGTATCTTGGACTTGATACTCAATAAGTTACTTCAGTTAAATTTTAATGTTAATCCCGTGAGAAAAGAAAACATGATAGGTGCTAGCCCAACAATTAAGGAGGGAAAAAAATAATTGCTCGTGTGAATAAAATGTTCTTTCCTGCCAGTGTGGGAAAAAAATTCCAGCGAGGCTCTTTTTCTGTCTCTTGGATTTAATGCTTTTCTGGAAAAAAACATGCTAGATTGTGTTTATTACCAAAGAAAAATTAAAAGGATTTCGTTGCATCTTTTACCAGAAAATTCATAATAATTCATTTGTCTCTAATGCGTTTGAAGATGGCTCAGGTATCTGACAACCACTTCTTTTTTATGTGCAGGCAGAAGCAATCAACTCAACAAATCGGGGCCCTTTTCTTGTTGATAATTGCAGCTGTTCTTCTAAGCATTGGTGAAGGCTCTAGCAAAGGTTCTAGCGGTAGTAACCCCGACCATATTTTATTTCATGGAATTGTTCCTGTCTTGGTTGCTTCTGTTCTCTCAGGTCTTGCGTCCGCTCTGTGTCAATGGGCTTCTCAGGTTATCAAATATTTCAGTTCTCTGGTTTGAATACCAATGGTATTGCAGTTGTGCCAGTTTTCCTCCTTACATGGCTTTGTCTTTTTATTACAGGTGAAGAAACACACATCATACATGATGACTATAGAAATGTCTGTTGTGGGAAGCCTGTGCTTATTGGCCAGCACCTATAAGTCCCCAGATGGAGAAGCTATCAGACAGCATGGATTCTTTTATGGTTGGACTCCACTAACTTTGGTAATCTTCTTTCTTGATATTTGAAAGCTTATTCTGAGCATGATTAAAAGGTTGCCAATTGCTTTGACCATTATGAAGATGTTAGATGACTTATCAGTTAAAGCAACACCTACGCCAGGAGTAAAAACCACCATAACCATCAGTTAGGTTCAAAATGCTTAACCAGAATGAAGGCGGAAAAATTGTAGTTGAGATGCAGTCATTTTATCTTCCTCTTCCATTCTAGCTTTTCAGATTGAAAGCAGAAAATTTAGGCAGTCAAGCTCATCCGACCTGTTTAACCGTGAGCTGTAGGATCTCCACTGGATATAGTTTATACTAGTAGAAAAATTTTTAGGCAGTCAAGCTCATCTGATTTGTTTAACTGTGAGCTGTGGGATCTCCATTGGATATAGTTTATACTAGTACTGCAGCGCTGTTCTTTGGTTCTGCATGCACATGCACTTGTTTCCTTCTATTTCTTCACTTCTTTGAGCGCATGACTTTCCTTTCTGCCAAGCCTGCTGAGTTGATCTTTACTCAATTGATGTTTGTAAGTACTTCTAGGATTTTTGCTAAATATCATCTTCTTACTTCTCTCCTGTTCCATTTGGCTCCATCTCGAATGGTAACAGCTTTATATTTTTCTGCTGGGGCATTACAATTGCCTTTATTTTTCTTAAATTAAAGTTTTTAGATTTTTTTTGATAAATAAAAGAATGTATTAAAAGCATCAAAAGAACTAGTGCACAAGAGTACACTCAAGTTTTTAGATTTTTATTTTTTAATATAATTATTGGAGACTGGAAATTGCATTGTTCATGATGCTTATGGTTTTTGAAACTTTCATCTGGATTAGTGGAAAGTTATTTGATTTGAAAACAGTTCATTCTTTTAAAAAAGAAAATATGTTGTGAATTTAATACTTATATCTAGCGAAAAAAATTGACAGTGTGTTGGCTATCCATGAGATGTGCATGAGGTTTGTATTAGTAAGCTATCCTTGTCAAAACATTTGATGGTTTTCCTTGTTATATTGCACATTCCTTTTTATGGGTGTGTGTATGCACATGTGCATGGCAACTTGATCTGCTATTAGATATTAGTTTAGTTCCTTTAATTGAAACAAGTTATGCTTCATTTATTCCAGATTCCAGTTATATTTAATGCTGTTGGTGGAATTCTCGTTGGCCTGGTTACATCCTACGCTGGAGGCGTTCGAAAGGCAAGTCTGACATCATAAAATTGTGCACTATTTCTTAGAATGGAACATGTGAGGATAAGAAGAATGGTGATCAGATAGCTTCAGACCCACCAATGTTTTTTGTTGGTTGATTGATTGGAAGTTTATAAGCACAATTTCAATTCCTCTGGCTTCTCTTGGTGAATGAAGTTGTGACTCCTGAAAAGCTTATGGTGGCTTTGAATCCATCTGACCACCCCTGCAACGAGAATCCATGCAATCTGGATCCTCATCAATGGCCTAGATACAGGATATTGGAACTGATCATTAATGCATAATTTTCCAGGAGTACATACACAAATGAAATTCGTTTTTCATATGATACAAAATGAATATAACATGGTTACCCTAACAGAATACTTTTCAAAATAATCTTCTTTTCTGGCTCTAGTTTTGTCTAATCTTGATTACTAAATTAAATGGTCCATGTTGGAGACTTCATTCTAAGGAAATTCTCCTATTGAAGAAGCATAAAGTAACTTTAATTGTAAATCATTTTAGGCTCACAATGTTTCTCATATTTGCAGGGGTTTGTCATTGTTTCTGCACTTCTGGTGACAGCTTTGCTGCAATTTATATTTGACGGGAAGCCACCTTCGTTTTATTGCCTTCTGGCTCTCCCCCTTGTGATCACTAGCATTTCAATATATCAGAAATACCCTTACCGGGTTAAAAAGAAAGAATCCTAAATGTAATCATCACCAGATTAGGGTAGGATCCCAGATCTTCCCCCAAATTGATATGGTTTTCAATTGGTTTGACATGTATGCCTTCTTGCAGAAAGGAAAAAGGAAAAGGGTGGGGGAGGTACCAAGTTTTTTCATGTGTACTCATACCCACTAATTCAGGAATTTGAAACAATTTTACCCTTGCCTATCTTATTTGGCAATGGCATTGCGTACCTTCATACAGGTTGCCTCTCTTGGGTCTTGAGGTGTGAGGTTTAGATGATAAATCCCTTTGAAAATGGAAAGTATGCGGACCCAAATGGGAGGTTGCAATAAAATACTGACCCTTCTTTTGTAAAGAAATTCCCAATCTATATATTAAATATTATATTATATTATATATATTACATTAAAATAAGTAGGTAAGTATTTTATTTATTTATTAGACTATATATTATTATAAGTGGACATGTTTGTATATCACGAATTAATTTATTTTAGTTGATTAATTATAAGTATATTATTTTATTTTAAAATAAAAACATAGTAAAAAAAAAAGAAAAAAAAATACAATATTATAATACCATATTTAAAATATTTATAAATTTCAAATTTTAAAATATGCTTTTCAATTTTCTTAATCAAAATTATTTCAAAAATAGGAAATAAAAATTATTTTTTGAAAATAAAAACTAAAAAATATTTGCCAAATTAAACTCAACCTAATTAATTGTTATGGAACACGTTGGGAAGTTTTCTCGAGGTATAGAAGGAAATGAAGAATGAGAGACCCTCCCTTTGGTCTCACCAGCATCCATTATTATTATTATTATTATTATTATATTCTGAAAAATAAATTGAAATAATAATAAAATCTTCGATTAAGCGAATTGGGTAAAGGTCAGACAATGACTGGGCTTTGTAGGTTGATCCAATAATCCAAATGATCCTCAGCCCACTGGACCAACTCGGATCGGTTCAACGAGCTCAGAGCTCCAGCCCAACACAACCACAGTCTCCACTCTGCGGAACGATTTACATTTGTGAGTTGCGACTTGAGAGATTCACAGAAACAGAACGAGGGATCAAAGATGGGCAGCCGTTTGGGAAGAAGAGTGATCAATTTCACGAATCTCCCCATCAAGCTTCTCATGCCCTCTTCCTTCACCAACATCAAAGAAATTGCCCTCAAAACCGTTCCTTCAGCCTCCAAGGTACTTCGTTTTTTCTCCATCTCTTTCTTCATTTCTATATCTGTATTTAATTGTCAAACTCACTGTATTTCTGTTTTTCTATCTCTGTTAAGATCGAAATCAAGAGGGTTTTGGAATCACTCTACGGCTTCGAAGTCGAGAAAGTTCGGACCCTAAACATGGAAGGCAAGAAGAAGAAGAGGGGAGGCCTGTTAATAGCAAAACCCGACTACAAGAAAGCCTACATAACGCTCAAGAATCCCTTATCGATTTCGCCTGACCTTTACCCAATTCGCTTAATCGAAGAGGAGAAGAAGAATACGAATAAGCAGTCGAAGTCCAGCATTGTCGAAGAAGGGGAGGCGAAGTCGCATTGGCTTGATGGAAAAGATGGTGACAGGTTTAGGCCCGAGAAAAGCTCCGCCGAGAGGGGCCGCGGTAGTCGTGGCGGTGCCGCGGCGGCGGCGGCTAAGTTTCCCTGGAGTGGCATGAGGGCTTCTAGGTAGACTTGTTTGAATTTTGTGAATTTTTGGTTTTATTGATATTTAGATTTTTTGTTCTTGAGACTTGGCGTTTTCGAAAGATTTTGAATGGGCTCGATATTATTGGTTGACTCTGGTCTGAAACCCCTTTAAGCATGCCGATTATTTGGATATCTGTGCTGTTGTTTCATAGTATCTTCGAGTTATTTCTACCAGTCTTTGACAACTTTCACCTACCTGCTTCTGTGCTTCCCCCTGAATTCATTCACACTCCTATCTCATGAGTATTTTAACAATGGCTCTCAAGTTGGTATTCAAGAGTGCACAAACGAATTATATTTGTTTCATTTATAACTAATGAAAGCCAAGATGCTGCTTACAGCGAAAGGTGAGCATGTGAGTGTTGTTCTGCCAGTCACACACCCTGTTTTTGGTTTTTTTTGGGGACATGTTTTAGTCCATGTGTTGGGATAATTATACAACTTACTATATAATGTTTGTTGACATCTTGCATGAATCATAGCTCAAGACTACTAGCCTTACTTATGGTTAAGATTGTATTCTATGAGAGACTGTCTTTGAATGTAATATTGATATGAAGAAGATGACCAGGATTACGCTTATTTTTATGTGAATTTGATTAATAGAACCACAAATTGTTAGTTACCTTTTTCTATTTCAAAGCAGATAGGAAACATTTGTTTTTGATAGGTGAAGAAAAAGATCTATTAAAAAAGAGACACCAAAAGAGCAACTCAAGGTATACAATACCTACACACCTACCACCAAACCGGCCAAAGCAGATAGGAAACATGATACACACATAGGTACATCTACGTACACACTTTAACCCATAAAAAGCATGTGGAAAGACCAGCCAAATCTCGAAAGAGATACTGATGAAGCTGTTGAATGGTTCTGGTAGATTTAGCATTTTTTATTTGATAACTGGTAAGGTTGAATGTTTGTAGTTGAGAAATATTAAGCGACGGATTGTCTTCTTCTGTTACTCATTCTGCCATTGACTGGGTTGGGTCTCTGCATTCCATCTCCACTTTCATTCCCATCCACTTTTCCACTGAAAAGGGTGGAGTTCTTGATCTTCTTCCACCCCAAAGTCCAACTTGGTATGCTTCTTTGCTTGTGGTTTAGCTTTTCACATTCTCGTTGCAGCTCAGAGTGTCCTCTCTGTAGTTCTGCCATATTCATCTTCATTTTCTCAAGTTCCACTTTGAGTGTCTTGATCTCCATCTGTGCAGATGACTGGCTTTCTTCTTGTTCAGAGTCTTTGCCACTTGCCACTGGCTCCTTGCCTTTCATTGCTACCCTCATCTTTACTTGCTCTGCAAGCAAAACCTGAATGTTCCATGTTCTTTTCTTCAGTTAAGCAATATTAATCTTCATGGAGCAAAATCTGGTAATGCTGTGCATGTAGCAGACTGGTAAGTACTGTGCGTGTGGCTTTATGTCTGTGGGGTGCAAATCATGTGAATGATTAGATTCCTACAAGTCTGAACTTTGCTTTTGAGTTTGTTTTATGCTATATCATTGAATCTTGTCCATGTCCAAGACAAATGCAGATTCCTTGTAGCTATTCATGAGTAGCAATTTGTTTATGAAAGTGAACAGATGATTTTTGCACTTTGATACTTATTACTATTTCATTCCTATAAAAAATTATTGTTATCTTTTGGTGTTTATTATATGAGGGGTAGTACAATTATATCACCGTATTAAAAAACTAAAATGCACAGGGATGTAACTGCTCTAATCTTAAAACCCCATGTTAAAAGAGGGCAATAATGTAACTACCCCATGGGCAGTGTGAAGTATTCCTTGGTTCCTATACATCACATCTGACACTTATTAGTATCACCAGGCTTCAACGCAAAATGACTTATAGAATATGATTGCTTGTATCATTGTGTGTCTCTATATACCCACACGTATTAGCCATTTCATTTCAATGAATTAGTAAGTATTGAGATGCCAATTTAACCCAAAATTTTAAGTTGTTCGATAATGGAACCAAGTATATCAAGCAAATATACATAGGCTAGAGCCTTAACATGTGGCCTAATGATCAGTCATAACAAGTTTGAACAACATATGCCAGAGTCTCCATTCTACCAAGCAATTATATAATATGATGAATGATCAAGTGATTTTCCATTCTTCTTGTAGATGACCTATGTTACATGGACGCCTCAAAATTTGTAAAATACCTATGTGGGATATGATGTGACAATAGTTAGGGTGTGGGGCATGTGGCCCGTGTGCCCACTTCTAAAAGATTTAACCAAAAGGCATGTCCAATAAAGAAAAAGAAGAACACTTCCTATTTCAGTGTTAGCAACTTATGTTAAAGAAGAACACTTCTTATTTCAAACACCATCCTAGGTGTTATCTAAGTTTATCCTTTGTCCATTTGGACTCTCATCATTGGGACGCCATTCTAGATTCTATATATGTTCATTCTTTGTTTCCATTGGACTCTCATCATTTGGACGCCATCCTAGGTTCTTTAATAATTGCACTCACTAAGATTTGGGAATAGACTAATATGACACTTAGACATACACTAATGCCTAACAATTATACCAAAGTCCATGTAACTTAGCACATATTACACCTATCCAAGCTTTTGTAAGGCCTTATTCCTCCTAACCTAAAGCACATCATTTGTATTAAACTTCTTATTAGCTATAGGCCATGCAAAGGCCTTCATTAAATTTTAAGACAGAAAGGAAAACAAGGGAATTAAAACAATAAAAATGGGTGAGACTCGCCTTTGCCATTGTAAAGAGATTTTGGGTAGTGAACATGTAAAAGTTGATCAACCACCAAGTATTTTCCTTAAAATGATTTTTTGTACCATCATCCACTAATCAATTAAGATGACAAAAATTAAAGAAAATTTGTACAATACCTTACGAGGACAATGGTGCAAACACATTGTTATCATGAGAAGGTTTTAGTTTTGATGTTGATATGTGTTAGCCTCAATATTACATATGACCATGACAACATTAAACTTAGCCAACTTGTTCCTACTCAAGCAATAAGCTTCTTTCCTCTTTAGGGTGATAAACTATTCAAGTAGTTGTCTAGTTGGTTGATGAACTAGTATAATATGTTGATGCCTCAAATTTGTTTTAACTCTTGATCAATACTTATACGTTTAGTGCAATGTGAGAAGTTTTATATGCTTAATTGCACATTAGGAAATTATGGGACATGCTACACCCTAAGATTTTGACTATATGTTTTTAGTAAAAAAGAAAAAAACATGTGCAAAAATTATAGTAGTGCAATAATGTATATCATGTTTATTTTGGTTTGTAATTCATTATGTGATTTTTAGTTAACATTTTCCTACTTCCTCTCATGAGATTTTAGGAGCTTCTACATGGTTGTGACATATATTTTGGTCTCATTGTGTGGACATTTCTAATCCAATACCAAGACCTTAAACCATGCTAAGGAGAGATCACAAAATTTACAGCTTATTGAAGTTACACTATTACTTGATTAAGTATTTGTTATGATTTGTCTAAAATGAAGTACTTAAAATTAATAAAAGATCTAGAACTTATGCTCTTAGGAGAACTACTTTGTATTAAGAATTTAATCATTTTACAACATGGACTTGATGCAAGTTTTTGATATGCAAAAAGTGAATATATATTAATAGTGCCTAAAGAAATGGCACCAAATAGGCAAGCAAATCCACTTTACCATTTTTTAAGATCTTGTTTGAGGCCTTTAGCTTCGTTGCAAAAATATGACTGGGATCCTCTACTAGGTCTTTGAACCCTTCATCCTTAAGCCTTGGAATTTGAACGGAGATTTGCCCTTCCTCATATTGGCCCCATCTAAAATAATGGGAGAGTGGTCAAAAGTTGGTTTTGGTAAACATTGTGAATAAGGCCTGAGAAGTTATCCCTTCCACTCCTTAAATAATTAGAAGGGATCTAGTCTTGAAGAAGATTGATTAAATTGTCAACAGCATCAAGTTAAGGGCCTACCAAGCAATGAAAGATCTTGGAAGTCCAACTTCTCTATTATCTTCAAAAGCGCCTCATATAGGATGTCATCCTTAAACAATTTCCTATTTCCTCAAGGAATTTGACACTATTAAAATCTCCTCCTAAGCACCAAGGATGATCCCTAAGGTCTTTACAACACTTAACTTTGCCTAAAAATTCTCTCCTCTCTCCTTTGGTTCTCTAGCTTCATTGCTCACCAATTCAAGAATCTTCCCACCCTAGACTTAATACCAATTGCATATTCATTTGTTGAACCTTTGTTTCTTGTAGGCCAACAAGGTCAGCCTTTTAAGATCAAATCAGTATTTTGCTTGTCTTTCATTTGTCCCCATCATTTATTATTATTATTATTATCATTATCACTATCATTATCATTGTCATTATTATTGTTTTAATATTTGAGGAACCTGACATGGTTGAGCCCTTCGACTCTCCATGAGGACCCAAATCTTGGGATGCTGGCCCTCCAAAACTATTATTAGGTAATCCAAGGCATTCAACCAACAACAATAATCAAACTCAGGACCGTGCACCTCTACCACACATCTTGATATTCGCCTAGCCAACTGCCCACCGTGATTGGCTATTGACCCCTCTAACATATCAAGATGGAATCCTTAATTTCGTTGACGGTCATAAACCAATTTCTAACCATCGCCTCTCTCTTTTCCTTTTGAATGATTATAATTAATCAAGTATTCCTACTCTCGAAGCTCCTTCTCAAATTGAGACACAAATAAAGCCCTCTTTTTACCCAAGGCTGAAACTCTACTCCATCTTCTAGTCTCCATTTTCCTTAGAAGGGAAATAGTCTCCTTCTTAAAGCCCTCCACTAGCAGCCCCATGACTTTATTGAAGGATTTCAACTTGCGAAAAAATGATTTGGAGAGGTTTCTCCCGCTAGAACCTAGCTCAAGTTGTCCTTGCCTGAGACCACTTCCTATTTTCTCTCAACATCTTTCGCATTCCCTATTCCTTTTGTGAGGTTTTCCGAAACTCCACAAGCATGCTGCCATAAAAAATCATCCTTAGCAATTCATTTCCCTTTTCAAAGGGAACTGGTGATGTCCCCCTATTCGGCTTCCTCCTAGGAACTAAACTATTATCAAGCTCCACAACTAGGCTCCCATGCTCAGTGAGAGAAAAAGAAGACGAAGGAAAAGTCCCATCCCCCAACAGGCAAATAGAGTATATAGCTTTGCTTGCAAATCTTGTAGCTTTAGCTAGGAGAACTTTGTTTGCAAAGAGTGCCCTCACTTCCCGAATGCTAGGAACTTGTTGATAAGTAGAGGTTAAATCGCATGAGCTTGTGGTAACCCTTTTCTTTGGGCATATGAGAGACTTGGATGCCCATTCCTCCCCTCAAGGAACTCGACTTGGGCTTTCATTAATCTCATTTAGATCAACCTATGATAGAGACTATCTACAAGAGGCTTTTTCTAACTCATCTCAGCTCACATTATAAAGAGTCTCTCCACCTTAAAAAATAACTTATCAAAAAACATGAGCCCACCTCACTGCTTTAGGTCTTTCCATGAGGGGGGAGCAAGCCCCCTGATTAAGTTGTCATAGGTCAACCATGACCTACCCCTTGTGAGAAGAAAGGTTTAAGTCAATTGGACCTATTGGCCAACTAGAAGTGAAGTTGCATCCATTTAAAGGCTAAAAAAAGGGGCCCAACATCCCATTTTGCCCATCAACCACCCTATGACTGCAAAGAGAAAAAATGGTTGGGTCTACCATTCCTTTGGTAGACCTCTTTAGCCCCAACTCCTACACATGCACTCCTCCTTTGGCACAATGTCTTTCTCCACTCTCCTATCAATGCATTGGTCCCCTTTGCATTATCCTTAGCCTCTAAACATCTATAACTCACCTTTGAAGTAACCAACATCAACCATGATTGTATTTCCCACCATAGTTGGATGGAAAAAGCAGATAGTCCAACCTTAACCTACAAAATACTAGGCAACTACCTCCCATTGATCTGGTAAGGATCCTGCCCACTACAAGTGAACACTCGCTATATCTTCATCCACTGCCACAAAGCCTGCACAAGCACCACTTAATCTTTTGAAAAGCTCCTTTCCCACAATTGTAGTTGTAACCCCACTACTCTTACACTTCTTTGGCACAGACCCCTTCCAAAAAACATCCTACTTTGGGCACCCGCCTATCCAATTGCAATCTTTTTCCTTTTGAAAATTCTAATGTTGTATGCAACACCCTTTCAACTTTGAAGACACTTTCAAACTTGATCAAAATAAGGGAGCCTCCCAACAAAGCCAAATGGAGGTTCCCCTTTAATCGCCAATTATACACAACCCGATTCTTTAGCAAGACCACATCCAACGCTTGATCTATAAAAAATCCCCACCAACTCACAAGGCGCTTCTTCAAGGGTTCCATATTTTTCTTTCTTTTGATAAATAAAGCACAATATATTAAAAACAAAAGATGCTTGCAAAGCGCCCTAAAGTACACAAGACGTATACAACGACCACTTCAAGGTGCCTCCAAAAAAGTAGGGCGACAAAAACACCACCCTCCTCAAAACGAGCCCAACCAGTCCACAAAATCTCCATCCCAAATTGAATCCATATTGCATCACCTACCTCACCTTGGCCTTTTCTCACCACCTTCACATATGAAGCTCCCTTAGGAGAGATTGTCTCAACCCACTCCATTTGGTAGTCAATCTCCTAGGGTGCCTACACGGGCTTGTGAAGCATAGCGACTCCAATGCTCCTCAATTTGGTGGCTAGGGTCTTCCATCCCCCTAGAAACCCCCTGCCTTCTAGAAAGACCAAAGAAAACCTTTTCTCCTTCATTGATATTACAAAACACAAAGAATCTACTTGGATTATTACCAAGAACCTCCAGCTCATAATCCCTTCTACCCTCCTTCCAAACCATCCTATAGAGCTTTCGAACCTTTTCTTCACACCAATCCTCTGCCTTGTCCAGCAACAATGCAAGGCCCCTCTCTCCAATCTAATCCAAGAGGAAAACCCCTGCCCTCTCTCTACAACCTTTCCTTTACCCATCCTTATTGAAATCTCTTGATGCTTCTCACCTTGGTTCTAGATTGTAGATATTCAGTGTTTGTTTGCTATAAATTTTTAATACAGATGATGATACAATCTGATGCAAATTTTGAATGGCATGTGTGATGCATCAGTACATGAAAAATTTAAGTCTAGAGTTGTTTAGGAATTTTACCTGGATGACGATTCTTAGGGGTAATCGGTCATTTTGTGCAGCATGCATACATGCATCAAGTGAGAGTTTCTCATAGTCCATTACTTTGCAGAGTCTTTTTCGGTCATGCTCAGATAAGGAAGGGTGAGTCTAAAAGGAAAAATACCATTTATGACATTAATTTGGAAAATAAGGAGAAAATGAAGACCGGATGAACTTGTGGCTCACCTTAAGGTACGTGTCAATGGCTCTATAGAGACCATCATGACAGGTTCGTGCATTTTCTGGCAAGGCTTCAGCCAAGACATGAAACTTAGTGATGGAGAGATTTGGGTCTCTTGCAATCTCGGCTAGGTAATTGTCCAAGAGCTTACTCACATTCAATTTGCTAGACTTGTGTTGGTGCGGTTGCTGCTGCTCATGCATCAAGAAGTATTCCACAATCCTTTGCACCGCATCTATGTCGTGCATTGTGAGTTCTTCCGATGAACTATATTGGTCATAGTGGAAATTGACAAGGATGCAAATTAGCAATATTGATTGTTATAGAATCTTGTATATGGGGACTTCCTATCTGGATTGTTATGCCAAGTCAAATAATCTGCTAAGAAAGAGTAGGTAGAAAACTTACTTCACCAGTTTCCCTTGATCCCCATTTCTGTAAGTGGGAATCAAAAGATCATTCACATTGGCATCTTGCAGCACCATACCCACTCTCTTCTCAAGTTCTGAAACCAAAACTTGCACTGCAGAATACACCACAGACATCTTCAACATCCGCAACAAGAACTTACATGAAACAGCTTCTTTCTCTGGGGGAAGTATGCTTACTAGGCTCTCTATAATCATCTTTAGCTCCTTGTTATGCCCAACTCCACCTTCCTGTCTCCTCCCACTCAAAATGCTCAACTGCAGCTCATTCTTTCCACAACCAAATGCTCTTGGTCCTTCTAATGCTACATCCATGCCAGGCAACCATTTCTCTGCATAGTGCATGATACACGAGCCTATGATATCTGGTTTCAACCCTTTTGCTCGTGCTGCTGTCATGATCCTCATGAAATGGTCAATGCGAAGGGTAGCCACATCATCAAACCACCAACCTTCTTCACTGATCGTTTCTCCAGTGGTTGAATTATCTTGGGAAGCCTTCCAAGCAATTGAGTCACAACATCTTCTGACAATTTGAAGGTTTTCAGCCCATGGAGATAGATTTTCACAAGATTTGAGAACAGTAATGGAGTCTCTCCATGAAGAAAGCACTACAAATGTGAGGAAAGCTTCAGTTTTGGAGATGAGATTTCCTTCATCAAGTTCTTCTGTCATTTCTAGAAATTCTGATGCACATCTTAGTGAGGCTGTATTATTAGGATTCAAGTCCACTGGTAGACCATAGCAGAATTTTAGAATAATTTCAAATGTTTCTGATCCACCTGGGAAGTTTTCAAGCTTGAGGTCATACCCTAAGTTCGAGATTGAAGGCTGGAGTTCAATCTGGCTTATGTAGCCACATCTCGAAACCAATGGGTACTGTTACAATAGAAAGAAAAATTGCAGTGTAAAAAATGATTATGAGCTGTGAACAAAAAATTTTCACCAAGAATCTAGTGTAGATTACCAGCAGAAAAGTCCAATCCACATGGGAACATCGTCAAGGATCTTTGACTATGTAAGAGAACATGTAAAGCTGAAGAATAATAAGATAGAAACAAATGTGCTGCTTGAAAAATCAAACTGTGCATTGTTATTTACAGTTGGTTTATGTACTTTTTTTTACAGGTAAAAAAAGCAATTATGCTAAAAGCACTCAGCAAAGGAACACCAATTTTTTTTTTTTTTTTAGGTAAAAAGGCAATTATATTAAAAGCTTTTAGAAAAGGCTCACCAAGGTACACACAGTATACAAATAGCATCAGAAGGCAAGCAAAAGGAAATAGCAACAACGGAAAGAGTTGGCTTATCTACTTTGGTATCGGTACTTTAAAATATAATTGAATCCTAAATAAAATTGAAGCAATAGAAAAACCGTGAAAAAGAATCAAATGCTTAAAAATGAAACATGACATCTAATATCCATTTCTGTAGACAATCCAGTTTACAATGTCTCCCTTCTTATGGAACACTCTAACTTTGCAAGTTAGAGCAGATAGCATGACATACATTTCACACATACACAGAAAGGGAAAAAGATATATCGTGTAGTATTAATTTCTATGTGAGAGGACAAACATTAAATTTTTTAGGTTAATACACTTTTCCATGAGATGCATGAGCACAGTTATGTACTTGGATTCTATAGCTGTTGATTGTAGCATGTCTCATGTCATTATATCTTTTAGATTCTTGATTCCAAGTTAGTGAAATAAAAGCCTTGAATGACAAATTCTCAGATTGCTGTATGGTGATAACTGCTCTTCAATGTGGAAGATGATACATATAATAGTGATGGGACTTTAATCACAACAGAGACTAGTTATGTCACAAGGCAAATGACAAAAAGCATAAAATGGGAAAATAGAAACAACCTCTTGATTCTTTCTTCTCTTTTCATTAATTTTTTTTTTTTCTTTCTGCAACTGAGTGGAGTCTAGATGCCTTCTTTTGATCTTAATCTATATTGCTAACTAGAAATAATTTTGGTTGTGTCCAATCACTAATTTTTACTCTTCCATTCTGAGAAAACCATTAGATAGAAGTGTTATAAAAGTAATGAACTGACAAGAAGTTTTCTTTTGCCTTTTTTTTTCCCTTATCCTTCTTCTTCCCTCTTTTTGGACCTTATGTTACTGTTGATCCCTTTGGTCTGTCTAGGCAAATAGTCATGACACCTGGAATGGAGAAGATGGTTATTATAGGTATGTTAATTTGATTTTTCATTGAAACTCTTGCAAATAGTCAAACTATGTAACTGCATTTTTCATGTCATTTAATGGTGAAGATAGAGTCATGATACAATATCTATAGTCAATCTCATCATTTTGTTTGTAAAATGTAATCGTATGATAGTTGATTACTTGTAAAAGATGGAGCTAACAACAAAAGGGAACTGATCTAATTTCGATTTAGCATGTTGCCATGGGAAAAAGGTTTTGATTGTGTGTGTTGCCTTTCGAAACTTCAGGCATATCATGTTTTTTGTTTTATAATTACCTTGTGGGCATAAAAGGTGATGTCCTGAACTTGAATTGTAAGATCTGTTGGGACTTGTGAAGTGACAAACCTGCACCAGCCCATCAAAAGAAAGAGAATATAGCTAACATGAGTCAAAAAGACAAAAAGGTACTTGGAAACAAAGAGAACAAAGAAAGACATGGTATAATGTAATATCTGGATTTAGCGATTGATGCAAGAGAATCCCAGATTATCTTAGGTATCCTGTGGAAACTGCAACAGGCCTGGCTATATTTGATTCTAGTATTATTACCATGAGTGTTCTTTCTTTTCGAAGCTATCGGCTATGGTGACGAGCTTGCTTGGAACTACTATGCTCTGGTCATGAACTTGATCACTGTAGTCAGAATCACTCCCAGGACTAGCCGGGCGACCCAATGTAAGAGACTTCTTCATGGTGACTCTACGGAGGCAGACATGTTATGAGAGACGATGCATTTGATGCAAAGGAATATGGAATAATGGTGTGGGGTAAGGTTGATTAAATGCCTGAGAGGTGAGCCTGTGGCTGGAATGGCCCAGTATTAAGTGGGTTGGTGGATGGATTGTCTCATTTCTTGCAAGTGTATGAACCATCACAGAGATTGGGTCATGGTACAACATGGAAAGTTGAGGAATGTGCATGAGTGAGAGAGAGAGAGAGAGAGAGAGAGAGAGAGAGAATGTTGGCTACGACAAATCCATTCCAATCCACGTATTCCTGGACTGAACCAATCGATAATTGTGTGGCATTGATCAAAGTATGACTGTCATAGCATTCATACCATGCCTGCATGCACCTTGTGGGGTTTTGATCCCATTACAATGAAAAAACCTATAAAATAATAATACTCTTAGTGTGGTTATTGATTTAGCAATCAATGAATATTTCTACTTGGAACGTTCCAAAAGTTTATAGATAGAAGCTTAACCTCAGACCCAAATCTGTCTGCATTCTGGATTGAGGCTGTGGGGCATATCTTTACATTACTGGAAACTGCATCTGAGGCAATGATAAATCAAGAATGGATATTGGGTTCGACTTTAGGTTAGGTCCAACTCAAGCGTCCACCCAGGCCCAGCCCATTCTAAAAATACCTTCTTAACTACAATAATTATGGTCTTAAAAAACCTATGGATATGTAAGTTTGTATTCTTGATATCGATTTGTACCATTTGGGTAATTCCTATCCTGTCATTTTGTATCCAGAAAATCATGGGCCATATCGATAGTCAATTTTTTCAAGGCTTATTTTTCACTTCAAAATATATATATATATAACTTTTGACCAAAAAAAAATAATAATAATAATAAAAATAGAGGAAATAAATCCTCGAAAAATAATTAATACTAATTTTAAAATAATAAATATTTTATAATTATACTATATGGTTTAAAATATGAAAAGATAATTCCTATTTTCTATATATATTTTAAATGAGTAAATGAAAGCTTTTTGGGAAGGTGAGAATAGGATGAAAGGAAGTGAGGGGCAAAATATGTCCAGAAGCCCGTCTTCGTCGTAGTTGGCGGTTTTTTCTGCTTGCTTATATATAAACAGGAATTGAAATCAAAACGTGAGCTCTCGCTTTCTCTCTTTCTCTCTTTCTCTCTCTTCCTTCTCTTCCTCTTTTCTCTCTGTAAATTGAGATTCAGATCTGCCGGCATGGCGGTGGTATCCCCTCTGGCCAAATACAAGCTCGTTTTCTTGGGCGATCAATCCGTCGGCAAAACTAGCATCATCACTCGCTTCATGTACGATAAATTTGATGCCACCTACCAGGTCCATTTTCATACCACCTATTTAATTTTTTCTTCAGATTTCAATTTCAACCTCTCCTTTTTTTTTTTCCTTTTTCATTCCTTCTTTCCTTGTAAAACTTTTTTTAATCGTGTTTTTGCATGTATATAAAGTAATATGAATAAAATTTCCCTTTATACTTGTGACATATATGGTTCAATCGTTTCATAGAAAATGAATTCTATGGCTTTGTTTTATATGAGGAAAAATTAATAGATATATTAGCTCAGTTGGATCTTCGTGGTTGGAATGTTTCAATGTTGTTATGATATTAATGGCCAGAAATGATGAGGCAATGGGATGCATAGTTGAATTTTTCTCTTCTTTTTTTTTTTTTTTCTCAAAAAAAAAAAAAAAAAAAATGATATAATATGAGATTTCAACAGGAAATATTAAGAAAAGAAAATTCATGAGTTCACGCAAGGCTGTGCCAGGATGAGTTGACAAGGAATGTCAAGACTGCAATTGTTCTTTGATTATGGCGTTTGACCTTGGGGTTGGGGCTGAATTTACACAAATATGTAGAAGTTGTATAATTTCACATAATTGCTCCCAACGATTTTGCAATGCGCTGAATGTTCTATTGGCTATCGCAAAAAGAAAAAAAAAAAATGGTTTATCTAGGTAATCTGTCTATTGGAGTTAAATTTTAAAATTAGTTACATTCTCTTGATACTCTTTTTTGGTAATTGCAGGCTACCATTGGGATTGATTTTTTGTCTAAAACGATGTACCTTGAGGATCGAACAATTCGTTTGCAGCTTTGGTAGGATGCTTTTCCTTCCTCTTGTAAGCAGGTTTTTCTTAATTTTATGCTTCCTTATGAGTAATCTCCACAGGTTTTTGGCACATCCATTGGTAAGTGGGAATAAGTTTATGTGATCCAAGAAGGAGATGTATTTTTTGTTCCTCTCAATGCAGAAACATAGATAAAATTCAGGGGAAATGTAGAAGGAATGTGAGCAAACAAGAACTTGATAAAAATGGCTGTTGCTTTTTTTAACCATCTTATTGCTACAGTGAATATTTTGGATTTTTTTTTCAAACTTTGATGGCAAAATGATGTTTTCTTTGTCAAAAATAAATATATTGCTACAGATATATCAAGCAAAAGTAATACAATTTCACAAAACTTGTTATGCAGACCGGTTAATTGGGGTTGTCCTGTTTTTCATGATATCATGCTGATTGGTTTCTCAAATTGTTTAGGTTTACATGCTGTAGATACTTGTATTATTTGTTTATATACTTCTAGTTTCTAAAATTTTGGCTTTTGAAATTCACAGGGATACTGCTGGCCAAGAAAGATTTAGGAGTCTTATACCAAGCTACATAAGAGATTCTTCAGTTGCTGTGATTGTTTATGATGTTGGAAGTGAGTAGTAATTAAATCAGCATAAATTGAGTTTTTTGAGAAACCATGGATTTCTAACATGCACTTTACTGAATTTGTTGTACCCAAATAAGGGAAGCAGAACACTGCTTCTATGTTTTTCTAGTTAAACAATCAAGAAGACTAGTGTCGAGTGAATGGAGACATACAACCATGTATGTGTATACACTTCATCCTGGACTTGGCATAGAGCTCTCTTGATGAGGCATCCACATTTAGTGCTTACACGAATTTAAATCAATCCATATATTATCCACCCAAACCTACAGTATCCTGAATTGTTCGTTAAATTTTCACTATGCAGATCGGCAATCATTTCTGAACACATCCAAGTGGATTGAGGAAGTGCGTACAGAACGAGGCACTGATGTCATTATTGTTCTTGTTGGGAACAAAACCGATCTTGTCGATAAAAGGTTATATTTATACTCATTACTGTGTTGGACAATTCCAAGTCTTGTGTGTCTCAGTGACTTCTGACCCATGGCTTTCCTTTCTCTCAAGTTTAACTGCCAATTTGGCTCTGCTTGAGTGGGCTATATGCTTTACCAATTTTCATGTAGTAAACTGTCTTCTGGTTTAGATATTTTTTTTACCCTTACTCTATGATGGTGTTGATATAATTTGCAATGAGTTTGGTATTTCCTTGAGAAAGAAATTTACAATATTCTCTTCGAAGGGCAGTGTTTGGGGACCAGTAAAAAGTGAGAGCAAGTAGTTCCAACAGTCGTCCATGTTTCAGGAAGATCTGAAGTTTTTACTGTGAATGATTAATGAACAAATTAAAGATGATATATTAGGTGGCAATATTCAGATATTAAGAATTTCTTTCTCAGATAACTAATATTGATGGCTAACCATAGTTTTGGATTTTTCCCTTATTTTTGTTTCTATTTTCAGAAAAATTCAGATTATGTTTTTTTGGTAATCAAACAGGCAAGTGTCAATAGAGGAAGGTGATGCCAAATCTCGTGATTTTGGAGTCATGTTCATAGAAACCAGTGCTAAAGCAGGATTCAATATCAAGGTAAAGAAAGGTTTTAAGCCTATGTTTTTCTTTTTAGTCCTTGCACTTGACTGTGAGCATGGGGAGTGATCTCCTATCTTGACTTGTGGCACAACATTGCTCTTGTATTTATGACATTCATCAGAGATGTTTCGAGGTCTTGTTCTTATTCTCCATTTTTTTCCTTTCTACTTTGGTTGCTCATGTTTTCCCCCATTTTTTCTCTTATATTTTTCTGAGATACATTGAGAACTTCATGACAAGGCTTGAACCCCTGCACCTTTCACACACCTCATATTACTAAAAATGAGCTAAGCTCATTGGTTGTTTCTTGCATCTCTGATAACCTCTGTTTTCAATGTGAAATCAAAATTGCAGCCTCTATTCCGGAAGATTGCTTCTGCTTTGCCAGGAATGGAAACCCTTTCCTCCACAAAACAGGAAGACATGGTCGACGTGAACCTGAAGCCCAGTGTCAATTCATCTCAGACAGAACAGCAGGGAGGAGGTTGTGCTTGCTAGAGAATGTATTTATACCGAATATAAAGAGAAGAAAAGCAGTTAGAATGAACCAATACCGAGATCAAATCCAAAGCTAATTTTAAACCAATGAGACGGCTGCAGATGTGTTGGTTTCTGTTCAACATACCACCAAGTCATTTTAAGTCTGCAGGAGGCAGGTGGTGGCAATGGCTCTACTCTAAGGGTACTCAGCTTGACAATTGGATGTGTTCTGCTATTGTTGTTACTAATACTATTTCTTTTTTTCCTTCTCCATGAGATTTTCTCCTATATGGTTGTATTGGATCCTTAGATTGCATTCAGGAATTCAATTTTTGTGCAAGATTCTTTCCAGAGTCAATACCTATAGTAAGAGTGGAGACACTGATGGATGCTCTCATAAATGTTCACTTATTAGTTTCAGACGAAGTACTGGACACCATTAAGATGTCTGTTGTATAAAACATTGCCCCAAAGTAATGTCCTGGAAGCACCAAATAGAAGAATGATTGCTATATTACCACAGTTTTCAGAACATAAAAATGACTATAGTTAATATCATGACATAACCACCTTTTCTACCTCAGTTTTCAGAACCCTTTTAATTCAATTAGGTTTAGGAATACTGATATTTCTCTATCTGATGTTTAAGTTCAGTGACAAATCTCTAGTTTCTGACCATACTCTTTTCTGTCATAAGATTGGAAGTTTTCTGACAACTAGGATTTCATTGAGAAAGGAACAAACCAGACTTGATGTTTGGGAAATCAGAACTGCACAAGAAGCAAGGAACAAACCAGAGATTAATCAAGGACTGCAATTCAATTACAAAAACAGAGATTAACTCAAAGTAATGCTAACCAATATAGATAGATATCATTGCCTTTGAATTTGAGAAATGTCTATTTACTGGTGATTTAATAATCCATCGAATTTTTGTAAAATGCCAAGAATGTCCTTCAAGAGATATTTTATTGAGTTGAAAAGGGGTGGCTGTCACTTAGGAGACACATTGTTACATGATTTTTTTTTTTTTTTTTTATGTTGTTTATTTTCTCCATTAGATAAAATAAATTAAAACATAGAGGAGATCTCTCCCTAAAACTTCACTTTAGACCGTCTCTTTAAGTCCAAAACGGAATCAAAAGAATTGGTTAACTAACCCAACCGCATGGGTTTAAGCGTAGATTTAAGCTTTGTGAAAAGAGAGGTGGTTATTTTGGTGATATTTTCAAAAATGGTTATTAAAAATTATTTTTTAAATCTTAATTATTTTGAGGAATAAAATTTTGGGAAACTTGTGTTTTCAGCCAATGATTAGAAAAATATGTGGTTTTGGAATCCTACATAAGTGAAATATGAGATTTCCCTATTAATTGAGCAAATATTATATTTCTCGTGTACTATATACTATTTATATATGCATTTCCAAAATTGTCCTTTAATGTTTCTCTATCAACAGCTACCGGTGTCCATATCAACAGGAAGGTGTGCAATTTAATAAGTACCAAAATTTGAAACTTAAAGTTATCAAATCCGAAACCCACAAAACACCCAACTTGAGAAACATTTGAAATTTGGGCAAACTCTCTTTGTCACTTCCTCTCATTTTGCCCTAATCTAATCTCAAGAAATTTGCATTTTCATAACTCGTTCGATACATGAAGGTAGGCAGTCGATCTGTTTATTAACGTCCTAACTAATCGATCTGTTTATTAATGTCCTAACTAAGCGATGGATCTCGTATCGGGTCAAGTGATTTTTCATAGGTTTCAAATTCAAATTTTTTTGTTTTATAAATTTTCAGTCTCTCATCTGACATGAAGGGCTTCTTGTTAATATAGAGATTGGGTTGCAGTTGACATTAAGGCATAGAGGGCAGTCTAGGAACATAAAATGGAGTCGGTAAAAAATGCATGAAAAAGAAAATATTTTCCCCTTTGACAGTCAAATCTCACATTCTAATTCATTGGAGTTTGATTGTCATGTTACTTTCAAATAACCACTTGCATACACAACTTTCTCTAAAATTTTTCTTTAGACCTCGAATATGAAAAATAATTTTTCAACTTATTATTCACTAAAATATCACCTAATTATGTATAGTAATCACCCAAAGATGAAAAATAGTTTCCCTGACTTACGCTGTGAAAAGATTTCACTAGTTATTTAGGTAATGTAACCCCAACCCCAGTGGTGGGTGCATTGAAAGACGGATTGTATACGAAATTGTGAGGTCACTAGGTCTAGATTTCACCTAGTTACTTGGGCGCCACCCCTCTAGTGTGTGCTTTGAAAATCGCATCAAATACGAAATTGTGGGGCCACTAGGTTCTCCTGGCTAAGCAGTCTCTACATAAAAGAAATCCACTACAATTCCGATGTCATGAACTTTCTCCAGCCGGATATGGAAGATCACATATACAATACAAATTTTTTAAAAAAATATTTTGCATATATTCAATTGTTTTTAGAATACTTCATACTAGGGATGGCAACGGAACATATTCGGGATGGGTCCCCCATCCCAACTCCACCCAGCTTATTAAAAATAATTCATCCCAACTCCACCCAGCTTATTAAAAATAATTCTCATCTTCGTCCCATCTAAAAAATTCAACAAGACGAGACGGGACAAGTATGATAAATTTTCATATATGTCCCGTCCCGCTCTATTTAACTTTTTTTTTTTTTAAATTACTTTTAAATTTTTTAATTATATTAAAATAAATATATTTTACAAATAATTAAATTATTATATTTTATATAACTTATTTTATTAAAAATATTTTATTATTATCTATATATTAAAAATAGTAAAATAAAAATTAAATTAAATTAATTTAAAATTTTAAAAATTAATTTTATATATAATCTGAACGGGATAAGACAATACCCGACCCGCCCCGAGTTTTAAAAAAAATTTATAAATTTATTTATTAAAATTAAAACCTGTCCCATTAGGGGTGGGACAGGACAAATACCCAAAAAAACCCGCCGATTGCCATCCCTACTTCAGACCGTAGATTGCAGCTGGGTTACGGTGGTAGACCGTAGATTGTGCCCTTCACCTTTTTCCCATTCATTTCACCCTACCAAGTCAATGGTTTTGGTTAAAAGGTGCAATCAGCACCATCAGCACAGACGTAATTGCAAGAAAAATGCTTTCATTGAAATCAGAGCCTTTTCTCGCGGCCAGCTTGACTTAAGACTTAAGAGGACATAGCAAGCAAATAAGTCTTGCAACATCCACCTAATCTGATGACTTGTTTTTAATAGAGCAAAAACAACTTTCAAAATTTAAAGCAAAATAGACCCTGCCTCCATGGTGGTAGTAGTAGCGTTGTCCCCCTCAAAAAATCCAATTACAGACATTGCATTATCTTTCTTACATCGGTAGGGTAACTAGAATTGGATAGTTGTGAGACTGGGAGCATCTGCTACGACTCTGAAAGTGACCACAACTTATGTACAGAGAAGAACAACAAAGCCCATTAGCAGTCCTCAAGAGACTTCAAAATAAAATAGGGAAAAATAAAATAAAATCAACCACAATTTCGGGAGGCACAGCAAAACCCCTCAGACGTGAACAAGCCCATCACCAATTTGTCTAACTCTGAGTGTCAGATAAATCAATATCATTGTCCCCATACTCGACCTGGAAAACAAGGGTGTGTCAGTGGTTGGAAAAGAAACAAGTTGAAGAGGGAAATATAATATATGTATATATGTAGTTTGGGTTGAGCTGGGGGGATGGGAAGGGGATCTTTCTGTTGGATGAGGGATTCACAAATGTGACAGAGCCTTTAAAGTATATCCTCTTTATGGAATGGGTGGCATGGAGTGTAGGGTCTGATCCACATATGGTAGGTACATCCATATTAAATAAAAGAAGCAAAGAACATCATGGCAAAATTTAGGTTCAGAGGGATAAAAAGTGTACTTACAAGATTGAGAAGAGGAGAACAACTTTTCTTGAATCAAATGAAGCAGCACGCTTGTATTTCCTCCATCTGTTGTTAGGTGTTTCATAAACCCTTTCAGTCACTGGTTTATCTGTTTAATCAGAGGACCGATTGTTACTCAACAAAATATTGCGTAAGTTACTGGTTGTTACTTGTAAGCATATTCTACTAAAAAGAAGCATAAATCATTCTAAGAAGAATATATACCAAATTATGATGGGCTCCAATTTACTTGGCCATCCATAGCACAGGGATCGGGACAAACAGTATGAGCTCCATTTTGGAGATCTTCTAGGTTAAAAATAAATTAGAACCATGTTTTCCATGATGCAATGTAATGACTGCTACACTAGCCCAAATGATATTATGTCACACTTTTAAGTTGAAGGCTGGAGGCTTAGAACTCCAGTCCTATCTCTTGTTGAGAAGTTGAATTATGCATGCTACCACCTCATGAATTGACCAGGAAAAGAAATGTGAAATGGGAAGTTCTCTCAGGCTAGATCATGCAGCTGAAGAGACATGGTAGGTGCACTGGGCTAAAAGAAGTTCAAATGTCTCCAGAACCCATGCAAGAATCTATTGGTTTTTTTTAGCTGAAACAATTTTTTCTCTAATTTTTAATCAGAATATATCCATGTCTGAGGTTCCAAAGACATTTGAAACATCTTCCAGCTCAGTGCATTTGACATCTTCCATAACCAAACTGCTCAGTGCCAACTTGCTAGCCATCAGAACACCTCATGTAGGTAAAAAGAAAGCTGTTCCTTGTATACAAAATTATCCAAACAGGTACATAATCGTTTAGCCATGTAAAGTAGAAGGGTTCAAAGATTACAGAAAAATGAAAATAAGACTTCACCAAGAAACAGTAGCAAACAGATGGTGCTAGACAATGCTTACATACCTCTAGAAGTGAACTTGAGTAACATTAGGCCATGGCTCATCAGTAGGTGCAAGAACTTCCCACCCATTTGAAAGCTCTTTTGTCTCCGCAATGCCTTCTGCAAGTGCTGTTAGCCATCAAGGAGAAACATTATATGCAGGATTAGGAACATAGGAGGCCTAAGACTCACATCACTAATACATAAGCAACAATCAAATGTTGCCAGACCATAGTGCCTACCAATGTAAGGAGATAGATTTTTCAGAAGGCTGTCCAAATTAGATGAGTGAATGGGACTTACAGTTAATACACCTTCAGTTTTCAAACTTCCCATAGTTTCCTCATTGGCTTTTGGAGTTTCCAGACTTCCCTTCTCAATATCCATATCCACAGTACATGGGGAATAAGTATCTGAACTTTCCATCTGTAAACCAATGCAGCTCTTGCAATTCAATTGGGTGTCTGGGCACATCTGACTTTTAAATGGATTGGCAACTTCTAAGAAGTTTAAGAAAGCTATCTGTGATTCACATTGTGGATTAGTGATGCCATCATCAGGCAATACGGAAATGCTATAGACATCTTGGCCCTGCACAAATAGAAACATAGAAACTTCTAAAATTTGTCAACTCCATCTCCTAAATCAATTCCCAAATGCTCATTTCAATTAAAGTTGCTATTTCAGATTAAAGAGTAGACAGAAAGAACAGACTTCTTTTTTCCATGTCTTCATGGTCAACCAGAACTTATTTAGGACCAAATTACTTATATTAGACAATGCTATTTTAATGGCACAAATTAAAGAAAAATCTCTTTTGTTTGGTCCTGAAGCATCCCTTCATGGTCTAGCATCCCTCAGAAGTTTGAATCTAAAGATACAACATTAATTTACAAAAACAAGAACCTTTTTTTTTTTTTCATGTATCTAAAAACACAATCCAAACTTGCCAAGGACCAAACTGTTACAAATCAAGTTTTTTTCATTGCTTTCTATGGTATCATGCATTCGGAGTGCACATCTGCAATGTTGTACTAAATTTACTGATTATGTCCCATATATTCTCCCTAAATTTACTGATTATGTCCCATATATTCTCCCCATAGTGACATAATCCATAACATAAAATTGAAACAACTCGAGTACCATATGTTTTCTCCAGTATGACATAATCTACAACATAAAATTGGAAAAACTTGAGTAGTTTCAACTGCCAATTTTCCACTCAGAACAAAAGGATAAATAATAATCTAGAACACAAAATTGAAACGATTCAAGTAGCTTCAAGCATCAATTTTCCAAGCAAAGCAAAAGTATAAAAAATTTAATATCAAAGGAAGCAATAAATCATAATGTTTCAAAGATAAACTTACCTGTGAATTGTGGAAGGGACATTTTAATCTCACTGGAAATGAAGCATCATCGAAAAGAACGGGCAAAACATCTGAAAGGACAGGACGAGAGAATACTTCAAACATGCTGATGCAACTAAGGGTATAACATTCAAGGACTTCAGAGATGTATCATCACCTAAAGAACAGTGTGGGTTGACCTCATCAAGACCAGGCTTGAGCAGCTGAAAGCATGAACTGACAGGTAGATTGCAACTCCCATCCACAATCCCCTGGAAGTATAGTTTCCCCTGCCAGTAATGTAGGTGTTAGACTCACTCATGTGATATCAACCTCTGAAAACTTGAATAAAGAAGATGATTCAGTAACACCATAAACATCAAATTGTGGATGTACACACTCTATGCCATCACCTAGAAAAGGATGAAAATTAGCAGAGAATCTTCAAAAGTAAAGATGGAGCTTTAAAGATAGAATATCAAACACCCTGACTAGAATGGCAATTTAATCTATATTCCTTCGCAACAGCAGTGATTATCAACATAAATCAAATATTTTCTGTAAGAACAAGAAATCCTCCAACAAAAAAATGCAAAATCCAGTGATCCAATGCGATTTCAAAAAGTCAACCCCAAATCAAAGTCTACCATGCCGAAAATGCTTTACACTTAACAGTCAAAGTGTTCCCATTTATGATGAACCCTATGGCAAAATTGCCAGTAAATTTCACTGCAATTCCTGTTAATTCCCAAAGGGCAGTAAAACACAAGAGAATCGCCCAAAAAAAGGAAAAGAAAAAAAAAAGAAAGAAGAAGAAGATACCCCTCAAGCAGAAGTATGATTAGGAGTTAAAAACACCCGCCATTATTTGATAACGCTGAAGAATTTTGTTTAGTAGGTGAGAAAAACGGCAGAACAAGAACAGAGCAAGAAAGTCAAAACCACATTTTACGCTGATTCTGAGTTTCCAAGACGTGAAAAACAAAGTCAAAATAATAGAACTAGCGAACTTTCTGGGTCAAGTAACACAAGAACCCATTTCTCAAAATCTCAATTCCTTACTTCCCCCACATTTTCTCAACAACCAAGCAACCCTATCCAGAACGAGACCACCCAAACCAGCAACAGAGGCACAAACCAAAAAAGAAAAACCCAAAAATAAAATTTTCACACTGCCCCACCGAGCAAAAACTGAAATCCGAAACACGACTCCGTTAAAGAAAACGAGAATGCAAACACAAATCAAGCAATGCAGCTGAAAGTAGACAATTAAGAGCAAAAATCAGTTGGATCTGCTCCCCCCGAACTCGAAAGCAAGCCCAAAACCTTACCTCATCGCAGTTGTTGATAGCCATTGAAGTGAGATTGTTAGCTCGAAAGGCAACGAAAAACAACCGTTCTAGTTCATGTGCATTTTGAATGAATCCGAGAGAAGAGAGAGAGAGAGTATATATGGTGAGATTTGAACGTTACATCGGAAGCGAGCGTTTTCTGGCGTGGGCGTGACTGCCAGAAAAGCTCCTGATCACGACATTGACCCAGAGACCCTCACAGACGTTGTTCTCAAAATTCTCCCTTGTTTTCCTCTTCTGACAGAACTGCCCTCGCCTTTCCTTACTATTACCCTCCTCCAACCAACATTCTATCACTTTCTTAATACAAACCATCCTCCCATCCTTTTATAACGTAATTTTTATCTTATCCCCACTTTATTGTTCTCCGTCTTGTATTCCCAGAGGGGCCTAGAAAATGAAAAGCAACCAACACAAAGAAAATATCACTAAAAAGAAAAGAGATCTGTCCGTAGAGCGTAGAGGAAGGACAAGGAGGAGAGAGGGGTAGAAGGAGAAATTGGGAGAAACGGGCAAAAATAGAAAGTAGAAACATTGAACTGGGATTTGTCAGGTAGTAACATTGCTGCATGTGAAGCGCAAAAGGTTAAAGGGCAAGAGGGCTCGTGGAAGAAGCGGACGAGACAGGGGAGAATCAAAAGGCAGAGTCACGGGTTGCTTAACTGTTTCAGGTCTCTGCTCGTGCCACCTAGTCACCTACCTTCGCCTGTGACTTTTTTATGGCTGCTTCTTTCATGGACTGTCTCGGGTTTTTTCCTTTTTGGGTTGGGCCCAAGCCGATTTTCGTACAGGCTTCCGTAACCTTGGCGGCTACTTTAAGGCCACACACCCCTCAAGCCCAGTGTCGGTCGCTTCTAAGTTCTAACCCACGCTGCCTGCCCCACTCTGTAGCCCACTCCACTGCCCGGGATGGTTTTATTATATAAAAAATTAATTTTTATTTTTAAAAATTATAAAATATTTTAATACAAATAATCTACATTGTACAACACACTGTCTATTTTTTGGAAGTTGGCCATAATTTTCAAATCAAAATTGAGTCAGCCATGACGTGTGGGGAAGTAGAGTAGGCGGCCAGTCACTAAAGCGTAGGTGCCATGAAAAAGGTTACTAAAATGTGAGCATCTCTTTCTTCCAATAGCCTTCAAATAGAATGAGGACATATTCTATAATCCACACCCACAACCCATCCGAATCTTCTCAAATTAGAATCACCACCGCCTTTTTAAAAAACAACTTTGAGAAATAGTTTTTAAAAACACTTTTTGTTTGTTTTTGTTATGAAAAATGGTAAACTGTTTTCAAAAATGCTACCAACCATGGCTTATTGGGAGCAAGGACGGTGGTCACTTGGAATGTAACTATTCTATCTGACAACCATTTCTTAGCTATACTTTGCCTGTCACAGCTTTTAATGCAGGAAAGTGTAATAATAAACTTTAAATTTAACCACCCCCACCATTTGGAATTTTGGCCCACATGGTTACAATTAGCGTACACAAGACCAAAATCAAGCATGCACCATGGGCCTTTCTTGCAACAGGTACAGGCCCAGACTTTAATCTCATGGGCCCTTGTACGAATTTGCAGTCCTCTTCACTTTTTCAGATATTATTGTTTACTAAAAGCATTAAAGTCATTGCATTTGTACCGATTCAATGAAGGGTGACATTCTGGACTTCATAAAAGCGATCCCAGTAAAAAAATAAAATAAAAATATATATTGGTTATCATTATTATTAATAACATTTTTATCAAAAATATCATTATGGAAAATCAGTTTGTATTCTAATATAAATTTAATTTTTTTTGTATAAATTTTTATATATTTTATATGATAGAGAAGGGAAAAAAATTATGAGTATGTTTGATAAATATTTTTAAAAATAATTTTTTATTTTTTAGAGAAAAAAGAACATTCGATAACCAAAAATTATTTTTAAAAAATAATGATATAAAATAAAGTATTTTTTTAGAACTATTTTAAAAAATAATTATATAAACATATAAAATAATCTAAAATAAAATATTATATATAAAAATTATTTTCAAAATATATTTAAAAATAAATTAAAAATATTTTAGGTTTTCAAATAAAATTTTATTTTATAAAATATTATAAAATTTTATTTTATAAAATATTATAAAATAGTTTTCAAAAAATTATTTTTAAAATCTATTTTACAAAACTATTTTTAAAAATAATTATCAAACAAACTCTATTATTTTTTTAAATACCTATTAAATATAGGTCAAAAAAAATTATTTAATTCTCTAAAATTTTATAACAAATTTTTCGAATTTTATCCAATAACTCGCTTCCAGACATACATTAATTTGGATCCGTTTTTCCATGCATTGGCATTGTCTAACAGGATTGAACGTAGAAATCATCGAAAGATTGGAGTGATGTTGACTTAACCGATCAAAGTTTTGCAATGAATACATGAAGGTTTAATGATGTCTGTCGGTCGTTAGTGATGAGGCGGTTGGGTTGTTAAGTGAAGAATACAATGCCGCGAGTCGACGATGCAAACAAAGCAAAGCGACGTGAGTATGGCGATGGAAGCGAAGCATAAACCACCAATCTTTGGATTCCATCCCCATAAATATTCTATTCTCTCGTACCCTTTACGTTTCTTCTTCTTCTGCTTCTTCTTGCTCATATATACCAAATCACATTCTCAAATGTTGAAACAAACATACTGTCTCGTTGATCCAACAAGCATTGCACTCTGCAATGCTAGAGTCCGATCTCTGGCTCACGCACCTCATCCACCACTCTCGCCCCTCCACCCTTTCTTCTTCCTTCATTTCGTTCAAGCCTTGGGGTGGGAACCGCCGGATATCTGGCAGGGTTGGGCTTTTCCGGCGGCAGAAGAGACGGGGTGGTGTTTTCTTGTCGGTGAGTTTGTGGTTAGGTAAGGGGGATGATGGGTGTGTTGGGGAATCGGAGGAGGAGGCAGAGGAGGAAGTGGTGTTCGCGGTGGAGAAGACACGGAAGAGTGGAGGAGGAGGGGCTGGCGGAGGTGCCATGAACACCACTAAGCATCTCTGGGCTGGTGCTGTGGCTGCTATGGTTTCAAGGTTTCTATTCTCTTCTATTTCTTTATTTTGAGTTAAGTCTTTTTTTTTATTTGCTTATGGGGTTTCTTTCAAATTTGTATCTCTGGATAGAGAAATCAATTCTCTTACTAATGCAATTTGAATGAGCTGTTTGGTTGCTGAGAAAAGGTAGGAAAGAAAAGAAGTTAAAATTTTAAATTATGAAGTGTCCAATAATTATTTCTGGATAAAAATAAATAAACAATACAGTGGATATATGGTGACCTTTTCTTCCATTCTTTAATAGAACTTTTGTGGCTCCACTTGAGAGACTAAAGCTGGAATATGTAGTTCGAGGTGAACAGCAGAATCTGATTGAGCTGGCACAGAAAATTGCGGCTTCTCAAGGGCTCAAGGGCTTTTGGAAAGGAAATTTTGTCAACATCCTACGCACAGCCCCATTTAAGTCTATCAACTTTTATGCTTACGATACATACAGAAATCAACTAATGAAACTGTCTGGGAAGGAGGAAAACACAAATTTCGAGAGGTTCCTTGCTGGGGCTGCAGCTGGGATCACTGCCACCTTGCTGTGTATACCCTTGGACACTGTAAGTAGCATTTAAGACCATTGCATTCAGATTGGCTAACACTTTTTCTTCTTCAAGTTGAAGAATTTACCATCACAATTAGACACCAAACAGTTACCATTTGAAGAATTTATACTAATAGTACCAGATTTGGAATGATTGTTCCATGGAAATTGTTTCTAAGTCTTAAAATGTGTAATACTTCAGATCAGGACGAAGATGGTTGCGCCCGGTGGGGAAGCCTTGGGTGGTATAATTGGTGCATTCCGTCACATGATCCAAACTGAAGGGTTCTTTTCTCTTTATAAGGGCATAGTACCCTCGATTATAAGCATGGCACCTTCAGGTGCTGTTTACTATGGTGTTTATGACATACTGAAATCAGCTTTTCTGCATTCCCCAGAAGGGAAGAAAAGAATTCTGCACATGAAACAGCAGAGTGAGGAACTGAGTGCTTTGGAACAACTGGAGTTGGGACCCCTTAGAACATTAGTCTACGGGGCGATTGCTGGTTGTTGTTCTGAAGTTGCCACATACCCATTTGAAGTTGTGAGGAGACACCTTCAAATGCAAGTTCAAGCAACAAAAATGAGTGCATTGGCAACTACTGTCAAGCTGGTCAAGCAAGGAGGTGTTCCTGCTCTGTATGCTGGACTAACTCCCAGCTTATTGCAGGTATGAGGTTGATCTTTTGAGGAATTAAACTGCTATATTATTTCATGGTAGCTTTTGGATTTATTTTGAGTAATTAAGTTATGAAGAAAGAAAAGGTAGCATAAAAACATGGTGGGTCAAAACTATATCAATTTTCTCATCTAGGAACAACAGTAAGACCTTTTAAAGATGAATACCCATTTAGCTTAAGAGTTGAATAATGTGAATCCTCCCCCTGGACCACCTATTATGCACTGTGTATACTAAATGCTTCAGTAAAGGTGGTCCAATTCCTCTGTTTTACATGCTCAACATCTGGTGAAGGGAACCAAGCATCTTGACTGATACTGAAAGACAGTGGAATAAAGAGAACTTCCTTTAATAACCTTTTATCAATATGTTAGTAGCTCGGTCCTTAGTGGCTCAACCATCCATCTGGACTTTAATGGTAATCCCAACCCAACTATGTGAATGGCAGATAGCTAAATCCAGAACATATACCAAATTCTACATATCTGCCATGAACCCATATGAACACCTTCGGCTTGACTAATCTGAAATTTTTTGCTTCTCCTGTTCCTCCTCTTGGTACAAGGGGGTTCTTATGTAGTCCTTGAATCCTCTCTAGCTTGCAGGTTCCCATGAGTTTTATTGAAAGGTGATATTGTGTACCCTGTCAAAATTATTATATATGGAGGACTTAACATGATGCCAATTTACTGTTTCCAGGTTCTAACTTCTCTTATCCTATATTTTTGCTCCTTCAGGTTTTACCTTCGGCTGCCATAAGTTACTTGGTTTACGAGTTTATGAAGATTGTTCTTAAGGTGGAATCCACATGCATCGTCAATCCTATCAAGAAAAATTCTGGGTTTGCTCCGGCTAGTTGATGCTCAGAATGAGTAACATTTTGTTAGAAAGCAGTTTCTTGAAAGAGAATAATCCTCCCATGCTATCTCCCTTGACAAAGATCAAAAGAAAATGTCACTTCGCATTCAACCTTCATTAACAATTATCCTTCTATGTAACACTTCCATTGAGAATTGCTCAAAGAGCCAGAATGATAAATATCTCAAATAAAAAGTCTTTAAATGTTAGCAAGGACTAAACACCAGATGACTTTGTCATCCTCATTTATCATGGAGGGAAGGGACCATGGATTTATTTTTGGGTTCTTGTAAGAATTTTGAAACAAGCACATTTGCTCACAAAATCACAAATCCAAGAATCTCAAAAGTCTCACAATCACCCATTGGATTCAGTTGGAAACAAACCGGACACATTAGGCCACAAGTGGAGCAGTCAATTGGAATCCATAAACTGTTAGGTTCTCATCTGATTTGCTAGTTTCGAGCACGCTGGCAACCATAGTGATAAAGCAAGAACAAAAGCTGGCTTCTAACACAGAGAGACGCTTCAAGCTTAAGTTTCGGCCTAGTGGGAAACGTAAATCAGAGTTCACAGGTGGTTTTACGGCATGAAATTGAGAAGTGATCAACTGCAGGGTACCACAACATTTAGGACTAGGTAAAATTATAAGGCTTCCAGTGAACAACATATTTTGCCATGGGCAAAGTGTCTTTGTTAGCAGACGAATTCCCTAAGGATGAAATAACAGTTACCGGAAAGCATCACTAACCTTAACTCAGAGACTTGGCCACATGCTTACCGGAGTCGAAATCGATACTGAGCTAACTAGCCAGAGCTTTTAAGTCGACCTCCTGTGATAGATTTTAGGCGGTCATCACACTATTTAACCCCATCCAAAACATTCAAAGCATCCTCCTGAAAAATGCTTTTATAAAAATATGGGGGTTGACTAATTCAAATCACTGTAGAAAACAAAAGGAAAATTTTGCTGAAACTAAAATTCTTCTTGTCCCTATAAGAAGTAGCATTATTTGGCTTTGGTGATCCGTGTGATGTTCATGGCCTTGATAGCAAGGCAGTTCCCTAAGATCATCGTATCAGCTAAAGCAACCACACATGCAACAGGAAAACCATTTCATCATCAAAAGGGGAAAATGGATTCCTAGTGAGTTAAGAGGTTATGTCCTGATACTCCTTGTGTTGTCTGGGAAGTCAAAGTTACATAAATTTAATACAATGAACTTTCCAGTGTTTTTAATTCATGTCACTAATAAATGGTAACAAGAAACTAATACATCTAGATACAACTCATACAAGTCAGTAAGCGATCGATCCCAATTAAGTTGCAAAACTCCAACTATGAACAGGGCTCAAATCCAATGTAATCTAGCTCTCCGAAAACTTCAGTCAGTAATTCTTCCAAGCTTCAAATGGAAGTCCCATCCTTTATTGTGGCCAACCATACTGTTGATTTCGATTAACACCCATTGGATTGGGACCTCTACCACCAGCAGCACCTCCATATTGACTGCTTTGGGAGTAATTTGGAGGGCCAACCCCATAGCCACTGGTGGCTCCTCTGGGACCAGTAGTAGGCACACCACTCCCATATGGTTGGCCACGTCCTTGTGGTGGATATGGTGCGCTGCTGTACCCTCCAACTTGACCCCCATGATTTGGGTTATAGCCCCCATTAGGGTTTCCACTTGAAGGGTACCTGTTTGGACCTCCAGGAAGACCATGAGGCCTTCCATACTGATGGTGACTAGGTCCAGCAGGCACTGTAGGCTGGGAATTGTTTGTGGGATGATTAGGCCCATGCCAATGTTGAGGATGAGCTCGCCCACTATGTTGAATTGGAGGCAGGCGAGCATGCTGCTGTGGGTGCTGTAATTTCTGTCTCTTTGCCTGTTCTTCGTTTTTTCGCTGCTGCTGCCTCTTTTTCTTTGTCTGGAAGTCATGTGATGATTCATATTTAGGCAAGCTGTATCATCAAAAGATGAACATTAGTTTAACGTATTATACATAAGAATAGAAGCCTGGAGGCATTTTGATAAAGAAGTTTCTAGCGAAGTGCAAACTGAATGGAACATTATGGAGATATCTCAATATGCCATGCCATAACATTGTTTTCATTTTATGGAGACGTAGTATTCTGTTTATGTTAATCTGAAAATTCATCAATAAAATTCTATATATGGAAATTTGAAACATTAGACAAGCACCTCTTGGGATCGCAAGGTAAGGGGTCATTCCAGAAATATTCAGCATCCAGAGCATCCTTGGCAGATATTCTCTGCACAAACAAGTTACACAGAAAAAAAGAAATGTCAATGAAGAAAATGCAACACATCAGAAAAAATTAAAAACAAATCAATGAAACTGTGTCGAAAGAGAGATTCATAACTAACTTCATGCAAGGTATTGAGTTCAACATACATCAAATAGGATAATAAGATAAAATTACATGCAGAAAACAAGGGGTTAGCCCTAATGGTTGTAAGAAAGCACCCCCTAATGGTTGGAAGTGCTTTTAAGCACTTTCAAAATTAGAGTGCATTCGGGAGTGATTTTAGAAAGCGTTTTTAGCATTTCTAACACTTGAATGATAAAAATTTTCAAGTATTAGAAATATTAAAAGTGCTTCCTAAAACCACTACCAAACGGGCTCTTACTCTCAAATGGGCTCTAAAAGTAAAAAATAAAAATAGTTCACTAGTAGATAAACCACATCTATTATACAAAGAGTTTATTATACGCCCATGCAGAAAACAATGGGTTAGCTAATATGCTAGTATCCAAGTGAAGATGACAATACAATAAAGGATTTGCTTAAGAACCTAGTGGCTATCAATATAGCTTGCTCAGACGGTTTCCAGGCACATTATTGGGAATTTAGGCAAGTTCAACCCAACATACACCTAAAAATTGTATAGCATCAGAAAAGTGCTTAGTTTTTGTTGGACGAACAATTTTCTTAAAAGTTCAAGTTTATAGGATTTGAGCCCACAATATATATCATGCTCTCCAACACCCTCCCTCATATGTGGTTCATACTTGCACGTGGAGAGACACATGATACAGACCCATAGACAAGCAAACCACAAATAGGCCCCTTTGGGCTTAGACGTGGGCTAATAAATTGGGATGAATTAATAGGCAGTGAAGTTCAAACACATGACCTCCCGTCAAACAAATTCTAATACCACGATGAATAACCAATTTTCGTAAAAGCTTAAACTTGTAGGATTTCAGGACACAATGTACATCATGCTCTCCAACAATTTTCAATTTGCAATATATTCAGTCTTCTAATTTATCTTCCTATAAACATCGTAAAACTTAAAACCTTTTTGAATTTATTATACTTTAAGGTTTAATATGGTCAAAGATTGATATGCTCATAGCATTGAAGTAAAATTAAGAATTGCTATAGTTCATACGGGGGGGTTCCAATTCAATCAATCATTACTTTCTCCACCATTATGGGCTCCATTGAAGTTCAACAACAAACAGTAATAGAATAACATAATTGCATCGCAAAATATGATTCAAGATAATGACATATAAGATATCAAATACATAAAAATTGAAAACCAAATGATCATCATGAGGAGAATCTTATCATACTGAAATAAATTTATCAGTTTCAAGATATACCTTGGATGGATCAAGAGTGAGCATTCTATCTACCAAGTCCAGAGCATGACGATCAAAACTGAAACAAAATAAGGATTATGAAATCATATTTTCTTGAACCAATTAGACAAAATAAAAACCCCCATGTTGCTCACTCTGATATCTTGTAACAGTACCATATGCAAATACAATTTTTGGTCACTTACGTCCTGAAAACCTCCCTGACACGTCTCTCTAAGGGCTTTGCTGGTTTGAAATTGTTATACCAAGGGATCTTGGAAACACCAGGCCAGTTGTTCTCATCAGGAGATCCACAAAGCTCAAATATCTTTCTCAATTGTTCAGGCTGCAATGATCTAAACAAAATCAATTTTCTCTTATAGAAGTTATTGAATATAGTAGATACTTATCATCAATTATAAGAATTAAAATGATTCGCCAAGAATTTCTAAGTGTTTTCAATGTTCCAATAAAATCCTGATTTACAAAATTTATAAAACCTATCTCTGAAAGATCTTATCTCACTCCAAACAAAAATTTGAACCCTAAGATTAAACAGACAGAAGATAAGGATGCCTTTTAGTAGCAGCAGACCAATCAATTAAAAAATACAAAGGTTGAGATTAATTCAACTAAAATTGCATGAGTTTTCAAGTTGTGTCTAGAACAAATATGCACCTGTATATATGTCATAACATTTTCCCCAAGCTGAAGAAACAGACTGTGTAACAATTCCAGAATTACAAGGTAGTACCTTTTAGACATCTAGTAATGTGGGATTTCTCACAGAATATGCTTGTAACTTGAATATCATCAGTATTAGTTTTAGTTCCATTCTCTATATTGTGCTGCTCAGTGGATCCCTAAATTACATTCTGATAACCATGTAAGCACAAAAAAATAACAAGTGACCAACGTTAAATTAAAAAAATTTCAGCATAGCTCAAGAAATGAAAACTAAATAATGAAACATTCTATTGGCATGACCTAGAAAACAATATAATTGACATTTCCTCCTTGTGGGAACACTTCAAATAGAAACTCTCTTCAACTGAGATAACAGCTTCTAAAACTCATTCCTCACATTCAATAGGAAACCTTTTTGAAACCTTCATCTTGGGGCATGTGGGTCAGGAAGATAAGGTTTTGGCAAGCATTTTTCATTTACAAATGCTCAAGAGACAAGGTTTTCCTATGAGAAAAATTGTTGAGACTTCAAGAAATCCGGTTCTTCAACATTCTCATAACATCCAGATGTCCAAAAACCATTCCCTGTTAGAAAGTTCCTTAGACTTACCTCTACAGTACAACAAAGCACTAATCCCAGCTACTTGATTCCCAATTGAAGGTGAATCCCAATGATGGACTACACTTGGGGGAGGTGGGGGGTGGGGTTGAATAGGTGTTTTTAAACAAATTCAAAAGTTCCCCCAACACATATTATCTTTCTTTAGAATTTTTCCATGTTTATAAACTTCGACAACTTTTCAACAAAAAATAAAAATCATAAGCAAGTACGAATGCAACAACACTCTCCTAACAATTTATAAATGTCAGTCACATGCAAATGCTTCAACACTCCCTAACACAAATTCACAAGAATAATTTCCTCTTTAACCCATCTCCAATCACTACTTCATTTCAATCAAATTGAACAAAAAAACAAAAAACTATTCAAGATTACCAAAGGAGAATCACGCCTATTTCAGCTCATCTTTCATTCATTCAACATATATGCTCAAGTATGAAATCAAGATCAACAAATGGAAATGAACAACTGAGGAGAATGAGAGAAAGAAACAATAAAATTGGATTTTTACGTGGAAAATCTTCTAAGAGATAAAAAACCACGGGCCTACCAACGATCAAAAGCTTCCAATATGAAGAACAAAAAATGAACACAAGGTTTTACTTCGCTCAAGTCTTCCAATCCTTCCCAAACCACTTGACTAGCACCTTCTTACTTTCAGCTTCACACCTTCTTCTTCCAGAGCACACTAGGAGTCCACACCAAGCTCAATCTTGGCCTCTTCTTGAATCCGCACAAGAAGAAAATCGGTTTTCACCCAAACCCAAATAAATGAGAAAATGAGAGATGAATGAATGAGAAGAATCAACCCATTTTTCAGAAAATCCAATGTAGAAAACAATTTTGAAATCAAGGAGAAAGAGAATTTTCTTGGCAATCAAACACCCTTAATTTAGCATAAAGAGAGAGAGCTCAAGAAGGACGAGAAACAGCTGCTGGGGTTTCTGGTGTCCCTTGCCCTAAACTGAAATCCTTTGGGTTTAAAAAGAAAAGGAACCCTTGATCCAACAGCTAGGAAAAGATCCAACCAAATGTGGATCAATCTTACCAAAATCTGGATCGATCCTAGAACAAGGCACATAAACACTTGGTTAAAAAGTTGTTGTCCTAGCCTCCTCAACTCTTAAAAAATAGTTCAAGAAAAAATAGTGATTTGAAAACTTGGGTGATTCAATTTCATCCATCTACAATCTCAATTACATACCTTGGCCTCTAAGCAATTTCAACATTTTGATCTTCATTAGGCAAATAGTCCAAGGAAGGATTCAAAAAACTGAGTTAGAAGATACTTAGGAATTTTTGTCCGGAATTGCCAACCTAACTAAACACTAACACCAATCATTTTGGGCCACCCCACTCACTTCAATTTTTTGCCTCATTTCCATTCCCACTAGTTAATCTAGTAACTATGGGACAAGGATAATCTTTCCTAATTTCAGATATAATGGTGCCCATAGTTATGAACCTTATACAATGTACCTCAAACCAACATCATCATCATCATCATCATTATTATTTCTACATATTGGAAAATAGATACTAAAAACAATATTAACACATATATGTATATAAACAAGAACACACATAACCACATATATCATAGAAAAGAACAAAAATATTGCACAAAAGAACAAACAATTTCACAATCATCAATATAATTCACCAACATACATGCATCCAAAGTTACAAGATTATCAAAATCATTTGTAAAAATGGTGCAATTTATGAAACTTCTTATATGGATAGGAATAAGAAAATTTGAAGTTAGAAATACTTAACGAAGATGAAGCCAATATAACAAAAATGGTTTGAAAAACTTATAAATTTGGTTTATGAATTTAAAATTAAGAAATTAGTAACAAGATTGATACAGAAGATAAATACAAAAAAATAGATAAGAAGAGATGCATCCACCCCATACATATTAGATACTTTCCCTTATAAACAAAACTCATAACACCAAACCCACTCAAAATTTTATCAATTACTTGTGTATCAAAAAAAATGTGTTGGTTCATCAAGGACATTTCATAAAAACCATCTATATAACCATGACTATGTGACCAATTATATACCTTATTTATGATTTTATCCCAAAAAAATTTCTAAGGAACCCTTTTGGGAAATGTATTAATTAAATCCAAATTTCATAATGAAAAATAAATAGTAGTGTATAAAATGGCCAATAATTCCAAAATAAGCAATAAAAATAATGCATTTCTAAAAATTCATACATGATTGTTCTGAAACTGCTTGTGCTTGCTACTCCATCTGAATGTTTATAGGAGATAAAGGTATCCAGGTTGCTGAAGCATACCACTTTCCAACCAAACAAGCAGTGCAAAAAGCCAAATCAAAGTTCACCAACTTGATCTAGCTGTATCAGAAGCATGACACAAAGTACAAGTCTATGATCATTCTGAACTAGAGAAGGTTCATCCATTCTTCTTTTGATATCAAGGACCAAAGGCACTCATACTTTCCGCAAAGGCCTCATGCACTCTTCCAACTCCCTCTCACACTAAAAAGATCAATTCTAATTACTCTCCCCCTTAAACAACCAAGCAGACACCTCGCCATTAATCACCAGAAAAAAGTAACTAAAGTACGATGAAGATAATTTCAAGTTCAAAGTGCATTCCACATACACAGACTACGTACGTGGTTCATGATATATCAACCATTCCTATCAGCACCATCTCTGGAAGATATGACTGGTGACACAATATCATTTGCCTCCATCATGTATCTGATGATCAAAACTGCTCACATAAGAACTGGTAAGCTACTTGGGACTTATCGGAGATGATGGAATCTATCTGGTTCTATGATATGCAACATCAAATGAAGGAAAATGAAGGAGATCCATGAGTAAAAATGATGACAAGTTAAGGGTAATTGATTTCTTTCATAAGAATATAACAATGTTTTAAAACACAGCATACAGGATGTAACCAAGTACAAGGGAGTAAACATGTTACACACAAGAAACAAGAATAGAGAGAAAAGTAAAAAAGAATGAATAATTGTCAATCCTCAATCCCAACCACATCCATTCTGTCAATGAAGTCTAAAACGATATCTTCAATCCACTATAGATTCCATTAATGATTGGGGAAAGAAAGTCTCTGTAAATCCTTGCTGATATTTCCTATGATGTACTGAAATATTTAATCATGTAAGCAAATTATTGTCTAAACTAAATCTACGGTCAAGAACATAAACAGAGAGACAATCATGTGGTAGTTCCAATATTGAATGCTAAAAGCAACTATTAGGTTCCATTTTAGATGGAAAATCACGTTCTGTGGTGGTGGTCAACCAAAATGAGCCTGGAGATATTTGACAAAAAGAATATACCATCAGCATAGAAAAGATTACATATCTAACCTCATTATTCCCATTCAAAATTGGTTTTCCATACAAAAGCTCAGCAAAGATACAACCGACGGACCACATGTCAACATCAGGGCCATACTTTGTGGCTCCTAGCAGCAATTCTGGCGGCCTATGCAAATCAATATAAACCTGAATCAACTAAATGAAAAGCGGAGCTTATTCTTGGAAAAGATGCAACATGCACAACAATTGAGCTAGACAGTTTAAAATACATGAGGTTAATGTAATATTTTACCTATACCACAAAGTAATAACACGATTTGTAAGATTTCCATTATGGTCACTGGAAAATGACCGAGCAAGTCCAAAATCTGCAAGCTTTAAAATTCCCTCATTATTTATAAGAAGATTGGCACCTGCAAGAAACAGGTGTTCATGGATGTAACACTAGTTGCAAAAATTAAGGAGCAGATCCAATAGAAGAAATAATTCAATTTGATGATAACCTTTGATGTCCCTGTGAAGTACTTGATTGACGTGACAGTAGTGAAGCCCAGTCAGTAACTGCTTCATATAACACTGAAAAGAAAGTTTGTCGGTAAATCATCAAGGAATTTTCGTCACCACAAAAGTAAAATAAAAATCTTACTAAGCATTATAGACATATCACACCTTGACCTGAGGAATTGAAAATCTCAATCCAGGACGATCAGACAGGCCTGCTAAATCATGGTCCATGTAATCAAAAACCATGTAGATGCCACCTCTGTACTTATTACCATCTAAAGTCTCCAAGAAAAAAAATGATTCATGTTAAATACTCCCACAGCATAAACTTTAAGTAAAATAGGAAACTATAAAAAGAACTTAAATAATTCTAAGTGGACACCATGCAACAGCTCCACTCACCAGGATGCCCCTGCTCATCCTTCTCACGACCTTGAAAACAAGTCCAACAGATTTGAGGTATGAGCAAAAGAGACTAAATAACAATTTTAAACATATATAAGAAATGGCAATTTGCGAACCTGGAAAAATAAAAAATACCTGGAGACGTTACAATCTCTTTCAGTTTTAGAACATTTTCGTGATGTAGCTTCTTTAGAAGCTTAATTTCCCGGATAGCAGTTATAGGAAACTACAAAAACAAAGCAAAAATGGCAACAAATTATTAGAGGGAATCCTTGTTATGTGCACCTGCTAACAGCTACTTGTAGCTAAACCTCCCTCACCTGTTACATAGTTCAACTAACTTTTTGACAGACTACAATCAGAAAACACACACAAATAAGGGAGAAAATTAATAATAATAATACCCCTTCTCTTTCATTTTCCATGCGTATCCTTTTTAAGGCAACAATTTCTCCTGTTTTGATTTCTCTGGCCATGTATACTTGACTGCAAAGGCATAAGGGAAAACAAATAATTAATATTCAACTACAGCAACATAGATAGGTTCAACTAAATAAATAGTTCATTAAATATAAAACAAAATTAACATTGCCCTTGCAAGGAAAAGCATCCATCCAAAAAGGGGAAACTTGCATATACAGTAGGGATACGAAGTGACCACAATTCACAAAGGAAAAGAAACATGGGAAATAAAAATTACAAACGGCTACATGATAAGATACAAAGACCCAATAAATTTTTCATGTAAAAGAATATGCATTACTATGCATCCTAGGGGTTATCTTACATACAATATATAAGATATGCAACATGGCAATATAATCGTATTTAATTATTTTAATAGTCTTTTAGAAAATCAAATCTGAATTTTTTTCTTCAAAAATTTATTATTATTGTTTGTTTTGAAGTTAAAATTGGACTGGGAAAAAAACAGGAGAAGAAGAGAATGATGAATGTGGAAGCCTTTTAAACAAGTTGTTGAAGGTGCACATGGAATATTGAAACTTAAGTCAAATGAATATTGAGGAGGCATTATCAAATTAGCCCCTAAGAAGGATGATGAATGAAGAAAATAAAATTTTGCTTAATGTATAAGTTTTTTCAACTAGAGCTTTTTTCCCTTTTACTAGGGAGGGTGGCAAACCAGAAAAGTTTGAGTTTTGAACATGGTGCATAAATCATTTATGTGAATATCCCATACAAGTGTACAGTTATATATGATCAAAGTTTCCTTTTTTTTGGTGCTTCAGGGCTTATAGCAACATGAAATTTTTGGCAGGATAATATTTGTTGGTGGACAAGTTGGAACTTTGAGTTTAAAATCTATGTTACAAGTTAAAAATGTTAGTTACAATGCTTTAATGATGGATGTTGATGTTTACCTCTTTTTAAACTCATCGTCTTTTCATGAAATTGGTTATCAATTTCTCATACTTCAATCTTACAAAATATCTGTTTCTTATATTTATAGATATTTTTTCAAGATTGATAAAAATAAAAAATAAAAAACTTGAAACAAAGAGATACAGAAAAATGGAAGAGATGATGCAGACCATAGAAAAACATAAAAACAACACATGAATTGATTTATGATTCACAAGTTCGCAATGATGATCTAGATACTTGGTTGATAACTGCCATGGAGTTGTTTCAAAATTAGACACCCTTTTTATTTTTCTGATGCCAATTTCCAAAAAATAGAATCGCTAGTTATAACATCCTTCAACCATATAGTTCATATATAATACAGCTGTCGTAATGCAAATCTTCTTCCAATGGCATTCTTGATTGTCTTCCAACCAAAACACGCGTTGCTTAAATGGGATTCGTAAGCTAGCAAAAATCAAATCAAATCAAATCAAATCTAGTTTTCACATATTGAAAGAAAACCCTTTCCAGAAAATCACAGAAAATATTCAGCAGATAACAAAGTTCGAGTTCTGGGGAATGACCTGCAACTATCCTTACATGATCAAACTGCATAGTAACTCATAATAAATTTATAACGTATCCTCTATTGCAAATAATAATTCTATAACCATATAGCATTCATTCTCCGTGATCAAATACCACCACGTTGATCAGTCGCAAGGACATCATTTAACCATCAAAAAAAGAAGAAACAGCCACCGGAACCGCCATTTCAGCATCGTAAAATACAAAATTAAATAAATAAATAAAAAAAAAAAAGCAGAGATAAAAAAATAATAAAATTCTAACTCATGGTCACGCAAGAATGTGAATTTTCTCGGGAAAATCGTTAACGTCTTACCCGTACGTTCCTTCGCCAATGTGCTCTAATTGCTGAAAGCAATCCACGGTCCGAGACCCCCATAACGGCGATTCCTCCAGATTGAGAAGCCCTAGAGGCGCTGCAGCCATCTCCCTCTAGTTTCAGTCGGTGGTTCTTTTAAATCAACTACACGAGATCAAGCATAAATATAAACAAACAAGAATTGCAAGTATGATATTTGCTTAATTTATGATCGATCTCTCCCTATACACGCCGATATAAGCTTATACCATATTTATATTTATGTGACAAAAATCTTTCTATATTTTAAAGTGGAAATATGGGAGTTAAAAAATAGAATTAATTATTTTTATATTAGACAAAATAACAAAAATAAATTTAATATTAATATTAATAAACATATGGAAACTATAATTATAATTTTAAGAAAAAATAAAAATTAAAACTTATTGTGCGATATTTTAGAGGGGTGATAAAACAAATCACTAAGGTGTAAGAGACATAAAAATTGTCCTAATATTAAAATAAAAGATAAAATATTAAAGGTGAAAGTTTGAATTTTTTATTATGTCTTTATAATTTGGAATATTTTAATATTCTTTAAGGTCTTAGATCGAAAATATTTTTAAAAAATCTGAAAAATAACAAATTATTGTTTTTGAGCATTTATTAATTTAACGTTGGACTATTATTACTAATTATTTTGTAATTTTAAAATTTAATTAAATAATAATTGCATAAGACATGTTTATATTAATTTAAATATGTTTATAATAGACAAATTTTGCACATCTAATACAGAGTTATTTATACATTTAGTACAAGTTCCTTATACATGTGTTAATATATATATATTCAACATTTATTCATGTGTAAATAATATTTTTAATGTTTTGATATTGAAATATTGAAAACAAATTATAAGAATGGAGAAAAATATGCAAATAGATATATGTCAATGATAATTTTTGTCCAAAAATTTTCATGAAGTGCACAATAATTATGCAAACTTTAACCATTTAGAACTATTTTCTGATCGATCTGTCTTGGAATGTAATTGTCCATAATAATAATAATAATAAATCACAGAGATTTATGACAAGACATTATTTATATTACAGTGTCAGTGTCGTTGTGTTGGTAAATTTCATTATTCTTCACTATATATTCGTAGTTATAAGTCAACATTAATTTTCCTGAGAAAATATAAAGCAAATAACAAACCCTAGTACACTAAGCTAACAAAGAAACTCATCATTGCCATCAAGCAAATTATAAAGCATAAATTCATATAAAAAAATCAAAATAAAAAAATTTATTACTAAATAAATAAATGAATAAGAATGATTTCAAATAAATAAATTAAAACAACTAAAATTAGGAGTCAACAAGGATAATAAATTTATTTTAGGATTAATTAATTAAAAAGATCCAAATTTGTAAAATTAACCTCTCCCATTTTTTTAATTTGAAGAATAACTTATTTTTTATATAAATACCCTTCAATATTTTTATTATTTATATGCGTGTTTTAAAATAAAATATTATTTTAATTTTTTTTTAAATGAGGGTCTTTTTTTTTTTTTTTTTTTTGTCAAAAATGGGTATTTCTTTTAATGAAAAAAGTGGGAGGTTAGATTTGTAATTTTATGTTTATTTTAACCCCTTTAATCGATTATCTCTAAATTTTACTCCAATAAAGTTGAGATTTAAAATATAAAAAACGAGGCAGAAGATGAAGTTTAATTAACCACGTGAAGAAAGGAAAGTAAATAAATACAACAAAATATTAAAAATAAAATTAAGATATAGAATATTTCCTAAAATGACAATTTTAATTATTAGATTAATAATACCATTTGAATTTTATTTTTTATGGTGAGAATTGATTCGAGATTAATAAAATACGAAATTTTAAAAATTTAATTAAAATTAAAAATATAAAATAAAATATTGAAAGCTCAAGCATATTAGTAGAGACATAAATATGGAGAAATAGTGGAAAATATAATGAAAGTCAATGTTTTAATATTTTGGTTTTAATTATTTTTAATTTTTAAGTATTTTACTTTTTTATTATCGATGTCAATTAACAAAATTTTCATTCAATTTTATTAAAATACAATGATAAAATTTCTAAATTTATATAATACATTATATAAAATCATTACTAATTAGAGAATTATAAATATTTTATTTATCATTAAGGTTAAAGGATTTTTTAGGAAATAATTAAAATGCATATATTTTAAAATATTTTTAAATTAGAAAATATTTATATAACTTATGAAAAAATGCATGTATTTTAAAATATTTATAAATTAATGAAGATAAAACTGATTTATAAAAATTATAAGTTTTTTATTTTTTATATTTTTTAAAATTAGCGAGTCAAAACCGAATTCATAATTTAGATATAAAATAATAAAATTAGATTACAAATATTTTTTATAGGCATCAATTCTATTTAGGAAAAGGTAATTTTGATAATTTAATTTGTAATTAAGAAAAAAAATATAGGAAGAGATTTTTGACCAAAATAGTAAGTCTATTTTTGGGTATAAATCGGGTCTTTGGATTTGAGAGTTTGAAAAGAGTTGTAATCTCGTTTAACAATAGCGAAAGTTATTTTTTTCTTTTGCGGATGCAAATTCAAGACCGAATCGAGTAAATAATTGTGTTTTATTTTTTTATTATTTTTTAATTATTTTCTTCCTATTATTATTCTCTAGTATGATTTGCACAACAAAAGCAAACTACATCAATCAATCAAGGTTGATCTGTCACTAACATGATTGCTTGTTGGTGGCTATTTGAGGCGACAATAGTTGGCATTTTCTATTATTCCGGAAGGGTTTGTAAGATTAATTGCTTTGTTAATATTACAGAATTAGAGGTGCCATTTGTAAAATCCTTGAGTCCTGGGGTCACAATTCTTAATTCACTCAAATAAATATATGAACACATTAGGAACCAAAATAATGTACGACTTCAGGTTTTACTTAAAAGAGAAAAAATATTTTTGTATCATTAAATATAAATATGTTGAAGGACTACTGTTGCAAAATTTGTTAAATATAATGTGGCAAAGAGCAATTAGCGATTTTATAATATATTTAATTTGATTGTTGTCCTGAAACGTGTTGCGGTGAATAAAAAACAGGGACTTAATCTGAAAAGCGGGGGGCAAAAGTGGGAGCAAACGCACTACACAGGTGCCAAAAGTAAAATTACCCAAAAGCTACTTACACAAAATGAGTAAACTAGATTCCCCCAATCGCCAGCCCGGAAAGCAATATCCCGAAACTTACGTCAAAAGACTGAAGTCTTCGGCACCAGTGTGACCGTTTCTGTCCGAATTCCTCTTCGGCGGCGATCTCACCTTCCCTCGCAACTTCCTAATTATTGCAATCCACCGCGTCGATCTAAGTTTCCTTCCCCATCCACCCTCACTCCAATCACATCTCCGTGTCTTTGTCTCATATCAGGAAGTTCTAGGCGATGATTTTGTTGTAGGTTTGAGATCGGAGTGAATAGCTTCATGGCGTCCATGGCGGATACTAGGCGGTATGCTCTCGGGAATCAATTAGGTGAGGGTTTTGTGGTTGTTTTTTTCTAGAAATTGTTCTTGTTTGGTTCTTTTTATTTATTTATATTTATTTTAATGAGAAGATGTTGATTGAAGTTGAATTGTGTCTGTTTTAGTTATTTTTTTGACCTTTTTGTTCTCTTCATGATAGGAATTTAATGGAATTGACTGTACTCTCGTGTCTGTTAAATGAATTTACTGTTATCTGTTGCGAGGCTGATTCTTGTTGAATACTACACTTTTGAGTTGGGGATTGTTGTGTTCCATAGATGCATAGATATATTGTGTGTTTGGATGCGTTTATGTGTATATATATTTTTTTTTATGTATTTGTGCATTTCTACTCTTCCAGTGTAAAAATGTTGTCCTTATTGAGTACTGCTGACTATTTGAGCAGCCTCAGTTAAAAGTACACCTGCAAATGTCCTTGCAGATTGCTTTAATATTTTAATTTTACCAACATATGTATCCAGATTTTCCAGTTGCATTTTGATATATGTTTGGGAAAGTGTAGTAATACTCCATTGAATGCTTGGTTGGATGATTGACTTTCTGGTGAAATTGCTTATAGTGATAAATAGATGCCATCTGGTTTACATGCAGTAATAGAGTGGTTTGTGTGGGATTTCCCCTTCTTTATAACTTGTAGAAGAAACTTGTATTTCATTTTAGAAACACAAGCTGAGTTCCATGTCGTCTTAATGCTATTGAGTATGGACTAGATAACTGTTAAAACCTTCATATCAAGTCAATAGCATGTTGTACTTTTTGGAGCTATTTTTTAGAGGCTATAGAAGGTACGGTTTCAAGGATTGAGTAAGGAGTTATGCTTGATTTTGCCTCTTACATAGGGTTATGGGTCTTATGACATCATATTGTGGTCTAGTGATGATTTTTTTTTTTTTTTCTTTTTCCAATCAGAATGTATTGTTTAGCTCTTCCAATCTGCAATATGTAAATTGGGATGCACAATTTTTGCATTTGATGTAAAAACTTGATCAGATACCCGGCATATTGAATGTCATGTTGCTTGACTATACAGTGATAACATTTGAATTCAAAATTATTCTTTAGCTACACATAAATTGCTAGACTATAAAGTCATTGCATTTGAATTCAAAATTATTCTTTAGCTACATGTAACTTGCTGGAATGTAGAGTGGTAACATTTGAATTTAAAACCATTCTTTAGTTACAATTTTTTTACAATTATTATTGTCTCTGTTGGGACTAGCTTTTGGAATATCCAATTTTCCACCTCAAACCCATGCTTCTCGAGTCAGGCCTAAAGGGCAAGGAAAACATTGAATATATTGAATTAGTGATTCCTCTATTGTCTCTTATTTTCATAGAAGCAACTTCTGCTGGGGTTTTCCATATTATTTTCATCAACAGATAAATTTTGTCATGGCTGTTGGAATTTTGAATTGGTTGTTGAAGAATAATATTTGATCTAGTAGTTGATGAATCGAGCATTGATCTAAACTTGGTTGTAATATAGCTACCACTTTTTTTTGCGTGGGGTTCTTTTTCTTCTTGTTTATTCTAACTTGTATATGCTATAATTGAGTGCAGATATCGAGCAAATACTCTTAGAAGCACAGAATCGATGGCTGCGCCCTGCTGAAATTTGTGAAATTCTTCGAAATTATACAAAATTCCGTATTTGCCCAGAGCCTGCAAATATGCCACCAAGTACAGTTTTTAATTGCATTTAGTTCGTTAATAATTGTAGAACAGGTTTTTTAGAAATTCCTTTTGTCAAATAATCAGTCTTCATCTTGCTGCCTGAGGCTTGGCTCAGGATGCAAGAGGTTGGAGTGGGGATAGGGAGATTCTAGGTTGATTCCGAGGAAGAAAAGTAGTTGCTTAACATAAATATATGTAAAAACAGTGAGAATTTATCTTATTAATAATAAATCATTCATTGTTTTTGTTCACAAATTTGAGCCTTGAATTTCTGTAACAAGCCCTCATTGTATTGTAGGTATTTGGTATTCTCAAAATTTTCTTTTGCATTCACTTGTTTACAGGTTCCTTGTTTGTTTTTGTGTTTTTATCTTGAATGTCTTAAATCAAGGCTGTTGCACGGTAGGTGTAAATGACAGTTGATCACACAAAACTTCATAGATCTAGAAGGCCAGTCACTTATGCATGGATAAAAAACTAAAAAAGTCTAGGTAGTGATAATGAATTCTAACTTTATCATAGTTCAACCATATGTCTCATAGCTAAAACATTATTCCAATCACCATCAATCATGAGATTAATACTTTTACAATAAATTCAAAGCATAGACTTTGAACTCTTACTCTACCTTATTCCGACCTCAGAAATACAAGCCAATAACCATCTGGATGTTGCCAGTTGCTTCATATAGAACATAGTAAGATGTTATTTTTTTGTTACTCCTTTTCTAATTTCTCTTTTTTGTCACATAACATCTAATATCAGTGTTAAACTGAAACCTCTGACAAGTGGCCAGAGACCCGAGGGAATGAAAGAATCAGTTACATTTTTCATGTCTTCTCATGGATAAACTAAAATTGATTTAGAAGAGTGAGAAGAGTTCCTTTTTGTATGACTTCACCCTTCAATATGTTATTTTATATTCATTGTTATTATTTTAGGCTAATAATAATCTTATTCCATATTTCCTCTCTCATTTTTTTTAGGTTCTAAGGTATTATCTTCTCTCTTTCAGTCCCATGGCTTACTGATACCCTTTTTATTGCTTCTCCTTTTTCCTCCTCCTCCTCTCTCTCTCTCTCTCTCTCTCTCTCTCTCTCTCTCTCTCTCTCTCTCTCTCTCTCTCTCTCTCTCTATATATATATATATATGTATATATTCACATATTGTACTCTCTTTTCATACATTGGTAGAGGTAAAGCAGTTGAAACCATTTTGAATGTGATTATATTATCTGCTGCAATTATCAAAACTGCTGTTTTGTTATTTCTTAATATAATCTCTACTTAACCATAGCTCATCCCATGTTAAACTACCAACTTTTCTGAAAGTTTAAGTTGTTAGGATAACAATACATACAACACCTCCAAGTTTATAACCTTTTTATTGCTCTGTATGCTCCTATTTTCAGTGCTTCTCTAACTCTTATGAGAACTGACTGTTTTAAACTTCAGAAGTGGATCGTCCTCCTTACTTATTTGCATTGATTAGGCCACATGTGTGTTTGTACACTGTTGATTATTTTTAGATGGGAAAGTTGGGTTATAAAAACTTACTAAAAGTTATAATTTATTTGCATTTTGGTTGGTTATTTTAAAAGATCCACCTTCTCTAATACAGAGCATTTCTCTGATTGATTTTTGTCCAGTTAATCAGGGTATACTCTTAAACATATCTTGTGTTGACTTTCATTTCTCTTTCAGGTGGTTCACTTTTTCTTTTTGATCGGAAGGTGTTGAGGTACTTTAGAAAAGATGGCCATAACTGGAGGAAGAAAAAAGATGGGAAGACAGTGAAGGAAGCTCATGAGAGGCTCAAGGTAATCTCCAAGGATGATCCCTCTGGTTTTTAGTTTATTAGAAACAAACATTATGTTTAAATTTTATTGAAACACTACCAGACAGAACATTGCTGATAACTTCATTATTTGGTAATTTTGATTTATTTCAATTTTGGGAGTTGTTTGTGTTGAAAATTTCTTAGTTCACTTCCAAATTAAATTTTAAAAAATAAAACTAAGTTATATCCTTTCAGGCTGGAAGCATTGATGTTTTGCATTGCTACTATGCCCATGGAGAAGATAACGAAAACTTTCAAAGACGCAGCTATTGGATGCTTGAAGAGTGAGTTTATCAAGTTTATACATAGTACACATGCTCTTTATGAAAGCCCAACACCAACCCTGACCCCACCCCCTCACTTTTTTTTTTTTTTTTGAACTCCTGTATTTTTAAGTCTATTCCTCTCTCCACACGTCCTTCCACCCCCATGCATCTTATAAAGGATAATAGTTATTGGTCCCATTTGTTTCTGTTTATATAATACAAATCATTATTCTTATGCTAGTTTCAGCATATATTCTTGGTTGTTATTTTATATCTATGAGCATCTGTCGATATTTATTGTTGTTTCTGCTATTTAGCAGTGACCATGAACTATTTAATGAGTAATATTTAGAATGTATATTATATATGATCTTGGGGGTTGGGACTATTTTTCTTTGCCTCAGAAATCCATTGAATTGTTCCACGTTTGTCTAGAGGGATATGGATAAAATTAGGGTTGAATGCCTTCTGCACAATCCCTCTTATATATGCTAATCTTGAAAATTACAGGCATGCCCAATGCTTGTAAATTTTTGCCAACTTTCAGGAACTTCCATGAATTACTTCCACTTCCAGAACAGCTGGAATTAAACAAAATTTGTAGTCTAGACTTAAGAGTCTAGTATGATCACCTTGCTGATCTATCTAATAAACTAACCTAAACTTTCAAAGTTGAGTCTAAAGTTGAGGTTTAGAAACTTGCACACGCTCATTTTAGCAAAGAAGTACCAAACTGACAGAGTGCAGTGACTTGTTTTCACCTTCTCTATTTTTTCTGCTTTTGTTATGATAATGGACATCTAAAGCTAATAAATAGTGGTGAGAAGGATTCTGAGACATGGTTGAATATTTTGAATAGTGATGATTTGAGAACTACTTTTTCCTTATGCAAACATGGTGCTGGGTCTGTATGCACATGCAATTTGTTCATATGGTCCTCTTTTAACCATTTTTTATATGAGGGCAAGTACTTCTGTTGAGTTGGACCTTGAGCAAGGACTGTCGTCATATCTGGTTAAAACCTGGGCTTTGGTCATGCACCTTTCTTTCAAGTTGATCTGGTTTTAGATCTGAACAAACTCAACTGAACCTGATTGATTGAATTTCAGTAAATTATTATTAGACTAACCAAGTTGATTTGCCCAGACTGATACACTCAAACTGATCATAAAGCGGAAATTTGAATATTCCAATGTGTTTTACGTAATAAATTTCACTCACATGCTGGAAATGGTGAATATGGATTTCTACTCCTTGAATGACATCATAAAGGAACTGCTGCATGTAATTCCTGTGCAGCTAGCTTCTAATGGAAACTCATTCTGGTCATGATGGATAGAGTTGATATATCAGGCTAGATTTTTCCACTTGACTCAGAATGAAGGCAACGAATGTTGACATTATCATATGGAACTTTCAATGCATATATTAAAATTCATTAGCTCTTCATCTCTGAGCATGAGCATGGTTCCATATTTGTCTTGGATCTGTATTGCAAAACATGATATCAGGAGAAGTTTGGCTATCAACCAAGCAACTAAACTATGGACTTAAACTTGTGCATAGTTTTTACTCAGTTTTGGATTTTTTTTTCTTTATTCCAAGTGATACTGAAAAACATAGAAGGGTTTAGGAAGAATAAAATACTTGCACAAGATCTCACCTGGATATTCGCCCCTGAAGCATGACCCTTATTAATAAACCCCTCCCCCTCCCTCTCCCTCGCCCACCCCCCAAAAAGAAAGAGCAAAAGTGACTCTGAACTGAAGGAAATTATCATGTGGTTGATTTGTCAATTTGAATTAATTCAATCTAAATTTTTATACTGCCTCATTCTGCACCATATTAGTAAATGAGAAAAGGCTTTTTATATGTGTGTATAGAGAGAGATCTGTCTTGCTTTCTGAGTCTTCATTGCCATTTCTGTTTCTTTTGGTTTCCATTGTTTAATCATTCCTTGCTAGAGGACCTTCTTCTGTTTCTTATCGGGTTGTGGCCACTGCTGCAGGGAGCTCTCACACATAGTTCTTGTCCACTACCGGGAAGTAAAGGTTAGATTTTATCATCTTTTTCTTCTTTTTCTTATTGCCCAAATAATTTTTTGGTTTTTCATTTTGGCTTCTAATTGTATTTGAGTCTGCTGGATATATAGTACCTAGCTGAGAAATAGTGTGTCTAGTATATCTTGTCACCCAGCTTCTACTTTCTGCACACTGTGGTTGTTTCACTTTCTAATAGTAGTCATTGTGATGTTTGTATTTCTCAGAAGAAAAATCATTTTCACTCCAATGTGGGCCTTAATCTTCCATCTCCATGTTGGCTATTACTTCAAATAGAACTAATGCTCTTTAAAGTTGGGCAATAGATGTTCATGCAATTTCAGTTGTTATCGGTTTGTCCTTGCCATATAGCCATTGTCTGTTGGCTATACTTCAAATGAGGCATGCACAACCTCTGCAAGTCATCACTAATAGTCTCTCTTTCTCTCTTGACAAATATTACTATGCCACACTGGCTTTGCTGTTTCAGTTAACGATCTTCATATAGTTGTTTTTTTAATTCATTAGGGAAATAGGACAAGCTTTAATCGCATTAAAGAGACTGAAGGAGCTTTAATCAATTCCCAAGAAACAGAAGAAGTTGTACCCAATTCTGAGTTGGACTCTTCTGTGTCTTCTAGTTTTCCCATGAATAGTTACCAAATGCCTTCACAAACCACTGACACAAGCAGCCTGAACAGCGCTCAAGCATCAGAATATGAAGATGCTGAGTCAGGTATGTTTATTGCATATTTGTTGTCTCTCAGTTTCTGATATATCAAAATTTGCGAGTTTCTGCACAAACTTCAGATACAAAAAAGGTTTGAATTGTTAACTATTGCTATATTGTCTGGAAAAGTAAATCTAGCTTCGTGGATTGCAAATGTCCTGATTGATAATGATTCTCCTCATCATTCATGTCAAAATAAATCTTCTGTTGTTACTTAAAATGGAATTTGATGCAGCATATAATCACCAAGCCAGTTCCAGACTCCACTCTTTTCTTGAGCCTGTGATGGAGAAGGGTGATGCTGGACTTACTGCTCCTTACTACCCTGCACCATTTTCAAGTAATCTAGTCTTTCTTTGTCTACTCTTTATTTTGTCATCTCTGGCCATGTTTCCTTTTTAATAGTTATGAGTTGTTTGATAACATTGCATATCAACTTGATGGTAATACTTGAAACTATCAGCAGATGATTACCAAGGAAAGTTGGACATTCCTGGGGCTGATTTTACCTCACTTGCTCAAGAAAGTAGCAGCAACGATTCTAACAGTGCTGGTATATCATATGAGCTTCCAAAAAATCTTGACTTCCCATCATGGGAAGATGTCTTGGAAAATTGTAATGCAGGAGTTCAATCTGTGCCTTCTCAGACACCATTTTCATCTACACGAGCTGATACTATGGGTATCATTCCTAAACAAGAAAATGAGATTTTGATGCAGCTTTTGACAGACAGCTTTAGTAGAAAGCAAGAGTTTGGGAGTGATCCACAAGGTCAAGACGAGTGGCAGGTACTGAATGATTCAAAAATGCATTCTATGGCATGCCCTTTTATTACCCTAGGTTGTAATAGTAAATGGTAAACATCTGAAAGATATTGATAATTGGTAGAGGATCTTTTCTTTCTTGTTTATTTTCTCAAAAACTGAAGATACAAATCGACGCATTTGTTAGTCTCTTCATCTGTACTACAAGATTACTTAAAGGTTATCTAGGATTGCAACTCAGGTGGGTCAAGTTGGGTTCACCACCAACTTGAGCCCAACCTAAATGAACAGTTACATAACTTGAACCCGAACTTCTCCCAACCTTTGACCTAAAGTACTCAAACCAAGTCCAACCCAACTTATTTTTCAATTTCAAATTGGGTTCAAGTTAGGCTTAGTAGATAGGGGTGGTTAGACTTGGGTGGATAGGTTATTTGCGTTAGGTCAAATTCAGGTTAAGTAGGGTTGAACTCACCCATAATGATTTTTTGAACTTTGTCTTTTGTAAAATTATACCAAAATTTGAATAGTAAATGACGCATTATTTCATGATAATCGCAAAAAAGAAAAACAAATCTATTCATACTTCTTAAATAATGAAATAGTTCGTAGTATAATTAAATTTGATTTTTTTTCCTTTATTATTTAAAAAGCATATAAATGAACCATGCCCTGGGTATAGATTTAAGTAGGGATTACATAAGCTGGAACCAAGGCCCCCTTCCCGGCCAGAACTATTTGGACGCCTTGGGTCCCAATTAGAGCTAGCTTCTTTGGTTGGGAGGTGGCTTGGAGCAGGTTGCTCACCACTGATCGCCTGAAGAGATTTGGTTGGAGCATTCCCAACAGGTGCTTTTTGTGTAAAAATGAGGAAAAAACCACAGATCACCTTCTTTTGTTTTGTGAGAAGGCCAAAATGTTATGACTTTTGATCTTCTCCCTTTTTGGGGTGCAATGGGTGATGCACTCCTCTGTGAAAAGGAACCTCCTGGGTTGACATGGTTCTTTCGTGGGCAAGAAAAGGAAGAAAGCTTGGAGAGCGGCCCCCCTTTGCCTGATGTGGACCATTTGGAAAGAAAGGAATAGGAGGGTCTTCGATGATATTGAGAGGAATGACCAAGATATTAAGTCCATGTTTTTGTACACTTTTGTCAATTGAGCTAGGGTGTATATAAAGGAACACACTTTCTCTTTGATAGATTTTGTAGATTGGCTAGCCACCAAGTAAGGGTGAGGCATGTTTGCCCCTTAGTGTATTACTCCTTTGTATCTTGGTATACTCCGTGTATACTCTTTCCTTAGCCTTTTGGCCTTTAATGAAATTACTTTACCTATCAAAAAAAAGGAATTACATAAGCTGGAGTGCTTCATGAATTATTCCAATGCTTCGGGCCAAGGAAAGAGGAGCAAAAAAGGCAATTGGGAGACATCCAAAGTTCGTTGATAAAGCTTTGCATTCTTTCTTGAAACATAAGACGGATCAATAGGGGGAGGGTGGACCTCATGTGTCTTCAAGAAACTAAGGTTCAACAAATGTCTATTTAGATGGTGAAGAGTTTGGTGTGGGCAGATTCTTGAGTTGTGGTGTCATGGATGCTAGAGGTCAAGCAAGGGGGTTTTAGTTTTTTGGGACAATAGAGTGATGAAGTTAATTGATATGGAAATGGGGACTTTTTCAATCTCTTGTCGGTTCAAAAACAATGAAGACAATTTTATAAGGATGTATTCAGGGGTGTATGGACCAGTCTAAAATGGAGAGAGATGATTTTTGGGCGGAGTTGTGTGATATTAGAGGGCTTTGGAATGACTTGTGGTGCATCAAAGGGGATTTTAATGTGGTCTGTTTCCCCGAGGAAAGGAGAAACAACCTAAGGAATTCAACAAGAATGAGGCATTTTTCATATTTCATTATAAGCTTCACTTAAGGGACGTCTCTTTGGCAGCTGATCCTTTTACTTAGAGTGGAGGTTTGAATAATCAATCCTCATCTAGGTTGGATTACTTCTTGGTATCAGAAGAGTCGGAGGTTCGATATGTTTTGCCAAGGCCAGTTTTTAGTCACACTCCCATTTTATTGGACGAAGGAGGGATGAGGAGGGGCAAATCACCCTTTAGGTTTGAAAATATGTGGTCGAAAGAGGAAGGGTTCAAGGACCTTATTAGAAATTGGCGGGTGAGCTACCATATTGAGGGTTCATTTAGCCACATCTTGGCCACCCAGCTAAAAGCCCTGAAGCTTGATCTTAAAGCTTGGAATAAAGAGATATTTGATAATGTTGCTAGTGGCTACTAATAAAGTTGCAGGTCTGGAAATTTGATAGCTAGGAAATACTTTTACTCTTAGATAGGCTATTATGAAAAAAGGGGAACAAGATGTTTTCCATGGAATTGGAGCAGGATGGATGAAGTGTTTGGAGTATAGTGTGATCAAATGAATTGTAAAGATGAAGGAAAAAATTATACAATGGCTGTGATGCAGGCTACGCTTTATGGTAAAGGGTGTTGTTTTGAAAGGAGAAAAAGTGCAAAAAGAAAAAGAACAGCAAAGGAAAGAATATGTAAAACACATTTTGTAGCCAAAATGAGAATATTGAGATGGATGAGTTGCAGAACATGAAAGATAAAGTGAATGATGGTTAGTCATTACCATTAAAGTCTTTCAAGTTAGAGACTTAAAATTTATAATAGTTTTCAGCATCCATTATGGTTCCTTTGAGGGTGGGATTGCTTGGGAAATGCTATGTGGGATTGCCTAGGAATCTTGGTGTGGCTGCTAAGTATTTCTTTCTTCTCTCAGTCAATTTTAACCTTTTCATCTTATTGCATAACTCACAAAACTTCTGTGATGCTAGAAATCCTAAGATCTTACATCATAGTGGTACTGAATTTAAGTTAGCTATGACCCTTGATGGGGTTAAATTCTTTTTTGAGATTTAAGACTTCATTTAGTTGCAGGAAATGAAGAAGTAAAAGACACAGGAGACGAGAAGGGGTAGTAAGGAAATGGTAACAGAGAGGGGGAGAAAAAAAGGAAACAAAGCTTCAAAGAGCCTGATGCCTGAATTGAGAGGAAAACAAGCAAAAACATCCAAATACAATCAAAATCTATAGCAGCAGGATGGATCTGTTTGAATGCTTCAACACATGGCCTCCCTTCTGTTAATTGGGTTTGTGTTTGAATTAGCAGGACTAAGTGAGAATGTACTTTAAAGATGCAAATAAAAAAATTGTGACATGTGGAGCTATTTCATGAACCAGTAATGGTGTTCATACTCTAAAATCTTGTTTGTGAATCTCTCTTGATTGAGGATCATGGTCATGTCAGCTTAAAGTTCCCTTGATCCCCATAGGATGACAAGGAACATACCCTTACTGGAGTTACCCTGCTGGTCTGGCATTTCTCCATTTTGATTTTCAATCATCTCTAATTCCCATCTAACACAGCTTTCCAGAGTAGTTGTTCCTGCTTAAGAGTTTTGTTTAGCCGACCACTAAGATGGGGGGAGCAAGGGCAATGGAGTACTCCTTTAACACATTGGATAAGAAGATAACACCAATCTCCAAATTTTTAGGTAGAGAAAACTAAGCAATGTCTTGAAACTCCTTTTTTAGCTGAAGCCTTAAGTGAGTCTATTAGGGCTTTGACCCATACATTGTTGGCCTACCATTATTTAGAGCTTCAGATTTTGAGTTAAATTGATAGCCAAACATGATATCAGAGCTTCAGTTAACTAGAAGTCTTGAGTTCAAGTTTTACTTAGTGTCTTTCTTTGTTTACTCCCTCATACGATCTTATCTGTAATCCATGATTTTTAGTTTGCCTTTCCATGTGCAGTTATGGGTCTTACATCTATTACCTCACAGTTTAAGCTTTTGGGTCTAATTGACAGCTTAACAGAGGCTTTAATTCTAACCCTACTCAATGGATCCCAAACTGCCATGCTTATCTTAAACAATCCTACCATTCTTGCCCTCCAAGAGCCTAGAACAGCCAAAGCTTGTAGTCTCTTCCATAAGGTCATTTGTCCACCTCAAAACCTGGAAACTTGGATGCCAAATACTATTGTACCTGTTCCATAGAAATCCATCTTAAGAGAGATTGCTTCAAGCTGTCTTCTTTCCATAACCGGTCCCACACTTGTAAGTGTTTTTCTAGAGAGGTTGAAGTTAAAGCTTTATATCCCATGGGAGTTTTAGCATGAAAAATAAATTCCCTTAGAAGTTAAGGGATTTGAGGGAGGTGAAAGGAATGAGGATTTATTAAAAACTAACACTTAGTTTTTAGTACTCATATTTAAGAGTCTCTATGGGATGAATAAAGATCTAGGCATCTATAAGAAGATTGGGTGTGGTAGAAACTAGAAAGTTGGTTATGAGCAAGAATGAGGAAAATTACAAGTGTGTAATGAAGATATTTAGGGCTATTGCTTTGTTGTGAATGGTTAGCCTTGTATATATTGGTAGCTTAATATGGTATTAGGGCCTTGGTTTACAGAAGCTCATGAGTTTGAACCTTACCAATTATTTGGTTTCCTTAGTTTATTGAGCCAACATAGATGCCCAAGTAAGGTTACATATGAGATGTAGTATTAGGATTTTACTTTAAATCAGTTTATCTAATAATTTAAACTTTAAGGTCAAATTGGTAGCTTAACATGAGTTATATAAGAGTGTGAATTTGCTTGTAAGAAAACTTGTGTGCTTGTATATGGGAGGTTTATATATCCTATTCATTTGGCATAAAAAAATTGTTTTTCTTTCTTCTTGCTGAGGGATTGTTTGGGAGATTAAATCTGTTGTTTTCAAATTTTTTAGATACTTAAGGTATGGGTTGAGAACTGTTCTATAATTACTGGAGTTCTTTTCTTTTCTTTTCTTTATTTCTGCGGCTTTGGTGCTCCTTGTATGTTTCCTGTGTACTGAGGTTGCGCCCTCTTCTGATATGTGCCTCCTGTATGATATACTAACAATGTTTGCCCATCAAAAAAATAGAAAAATGTGCTCAAAAGATAGAGTTGGAGAAAAATTTACCATCTTCTGATCTTATATCGTTTTTTTATTCTTGCTATTGTTATTTAATTAGAATGATTGTCTTTATTTTTTGGTATTAGTTTGAACTTGTCATGTCTATAATTTCTGCACTCATGATGAAATTTGTTGAGCTATATAATGTTAATTAGTTGAATTTTTGGTACTCACATGTAATTCCATTATGAAGTTTGGAAATGCCCACGTGTACTTTCCATATTTGTCTTAACCCCCTTGGTTTGAACATTGTAATTCCTAGAATATTGAACCCTTTTGTTATCAGAAAACTTGAATCCCTTGATATATCTTTCTTCATGATCATATAAGGTAGTTTGAGTTCAGGTTTCAAAAATGTGTTTTCATTTTGGAAAATGCATTTTTTGATATTTTATTGAATGAAAAACAAAGAAATTTAGTAAATGTCCACTTGTTGAGATTTTCCACAATTTTATTTATGTATTTATTTTTACTACCAGATGCCTTGTGTACATCATCTTTTCATTTTTTTTTTTTTTTCAATCTTCAAGATGAAAAACCATTTTCAGAACCTTAACTAAACAGGCATGTAATTTGAACAATATCATGAATTCATTGGCAAGTAATTTCATATTCTTTGCAGAAATGTCTTTAGCTTGTCACAGGTAATTTAGAGCATCTATGCAGGTTTTGAAAATCTTTTCTATTTTTGAAGGAAAGATAATAAAAATGATGCAGAATAAATTGTTTGGAATATAGTTGCAAAACTGCCAAAACATCTGCTGGAATTTTCTCTAAAAACAGCCTGTTTTAGAAACTTCTAATTATTTCTGTAATTTCACTTTTAAAAAGTTTTTCTGTTTGTGTTTTCTGATTTCACAAAATTGTGCTCTGTAATGAGGTGTTTTTTGTAAACATATCGAAACAGGTGATTGATTTTGTTGTTCTTTTTGTTAATATATACTTGTAATATATATACAACATATGTCATTGTCAAAGGTGAATTTATTAATTTTTATATTTAGATATTAGCTGCATCCACAGACATTTTTGAATATTTTATAATCCTTAATCTGTTAATTTTGCATCATTATATGTAGCAGTATTATAGAGACTAGTTTTTTTTACTTAAATGCCTTTATTAATTGTATTTAGTGTAAATTTTGCCCCTGCAAACAGACTTCTGAAGGGTATCCTGCACATTTATCTAAGTGGCCTGGGGATCAGAAGTTTCATTCAGACTCAGCATATGGTCTCTCAACTAGGTTTGACATACAGGAAGCCAATTGTGTGGATTTACTGAATTCTTTGGAGCCTGGACATGCATATCCTGATGGGCAGAAGGGTCATCCTTTGCAAAATGACTTTCAAATACAGCTTTTAAATGTAGATCATGGATGCTATCAGAAATCGGATTCAGAAAAAAATATGATCACAGAGGGAAAGGCCAACTATTCCTCTGCTTTAAAACAGCCTTTGCTAGATGGCTCTCTAACAGAGGAAGGTCTGAAGAAGGTTGACAGCTTCAACCGATGGATGAGTAAAGAACTAGGAGACGTTAATGAGTCACATATGCAGTCCAGGCTGTCCAGCTCTGCAGCCTACTGGGATACCGTTGAGAGTGAAAATGGAGTTGATGAGTCTAGCATTTCTCCTCAAGGACACTTGGACACCTATATGCTGGGTCCCTCCCTTTCCCATGATCAGCTTTTCAGCATAATTGATTTCTCACCTAACTGGGCTTACGCGGGTTCAGAAGTCAAGGTAATTCTATGAATTGAGCTTTTGGATTTATTGGCTGTCAGCTGTTTTTTTTCAATCTTATATCAGTAAAGCCTTTCAATTCTTTTTGTGTTCAATACACATGTTTCTATACATATTTAAGTAATGGCAGCATCAAAATATAGCTGCCCTTGATCTTATATCATGTTTCTCATTTATGCTTCAACTTGCGCAGGTCCTCATTATGGGAAAATTCTTGAAGGGCCAACAGGATGCAGAAAAATGTAAATGGTCATGTATGTTTGGTGAAGTAGAAGTTCCAGCTGAGGTCATATCAGATGGTGTTCTTCGTTGCCATACTCCCATACACAAAGCTGAAAGGGTTCCTTTTTATGTTACATGCTCCAATAGGTTAGCGTGTAGTGAAGTACGAGAATTTGAATACCGTGTCAGCCATATTCGCGATGTGGATACTGCAGATGTCTCTAGTGGCAGTACAAGTGAAATTTTCCTTCATATGAGATTTGTAAAACTATTGTCTTTGGCCCCTTCCTCAAATTCTGGGCTGAGCAATGAGGGTGATAGATTCCCTTTGAACAGAAAAATCAGTTCACTAATGGAAGAAGACAATGATGAATGGGAGCAGATGTTAATGCTTACTTCAGAGGAGTTCTCACCTGAAAAGGCTAAGGAGCAGCTGCTTCAGAAGTTGCTGAAGGAGAAGTTGCACGTGTGGCTCCTTCAGAAGGCAGCTGAAGGTGGAAAAGGTCCAAATGTATTAGATGAGGATGGCCAAGGGGTGCTTCATTTTGCAGCTGCTCTTGGCTATGATTGGGCTATACCACCCACAACTGCTGCTGGTGTTAGTGTCAATTTCCGTGATGTGAATGGATGGACTGCACTTCACTGGGCAGCATATTTTGGCAGGTGAGTATCTTGATAATTCTTTCTTAATTCATTTAAAGAAAAGTTTTCTTTTATAGTTCTCGTCAAGTTCTTTCTTTCCTCTTCCGCTGTTAGTGAAAAGGACACCATTTCTTACAGTCAATGCTTGCCATTAACTCTGATTGGTTTGTTGAAACAAAGGGAAAATATCCCAGTCAGATTATAAGCGAAAGGAAATTGTTAACTTGGAGAACAGAATACCTCATTACACAGAAAATAGAAAAAAGAAAAAATTGAATGTAAGTAACAGAATAAACATTTCTAGTATAATGGAAGGCCTGCTCTATCTATACAATAAAAAAGATAATTTCAAGGGGTGGTTTCTAGGAATTTCATCAGATACTTGACGTACTCTTTTAATTATTCTAATTCCCATTCTGATTTTTCTTGGCGGTTTCTTCTTTCTGAACCTTTTTTTTTATATCAGAGAGCGGACTGTTGCTTTCCTCCTCTCTCAAGGTGCTGCTCCTGGAGCATTGACAGATCCAACTCTCAAATATCCTACAGGCAGAACGCCTGCAGACTTAGCTTCTAGCAATGGACACAAAGGAATTGGTGGTTATCTTGCAGAATCTGCTTTAAGTGCACACCTTAAATCTCTTGATCTGAAAGAAACCAAGGAAGCTGATGCTGCGGAAATTTCTGGAATAAAAGCTGTACAAATGATTTCTGAACGGAGCCCAACTCCAATCAGCACTGGGGATCTCCCCCTGAAGGATTCATTAGCTGCTGTCTGTAATGCTACTCAAGCTGCTGCTCGTATTCATCAAGTCTTCAGGGTTCAATCATTCCAAAAGAAGCAGCAAAAAGAGTATGATGATGGAAAATTTGGAATGTCAGATGAGCATGCTCTCTCACTTATTGCTGTTAAAACAAGCAGGCTAGGACAACATGATGAACCTGTGCATGCTGCTGCAACACGGATACAAAATAAGTTCCGCAGTTGGAAGGGAAGAAAAGACTTTTTGATAATCAGGCAGCGGATTGTTAAAATTCAGGTGTATTGTCATACTTGCCCTTTTTGACATAATCTTAGTATTCACGTTTCATCTTTTAGCATTTATTCTTCCCCAACCATTTTCCTGTAACTTCTTTTCCAGAGCTCAGTTCTTCAATTCTAACCCTTGTTTTTTGTTTTTTTTCCCTGGTGAAAGGCCCATGTAAGAGGCCACCAGGTCAGGAAAAACTATAGAAAGATAATCTGGTCTGTAGGAATTTTGGAGAAGGTAATTTTGCGCTGGAGACGGAAAGGGAGCGGTTTGCGAGGTTTCAAACCAGAAACACACACTGAGGGCACAAGCATGCAAGGCATATCCTCGAAGGAGGATGATTATGATTTCCTGAAAGAGGGAAGAAAGCAAACAGAGGAAAGATTGCAAAAGGCCCTTGCTAGGGTGAAGTCCATGGTTCAGTATCCAGAGGCTAGAGATCAATACCGTAGGCTGCTGAATGTTGTCACTGAGATGCAGGAAACCAAGGTATTTCGACTTTTTCTCCCCTATTATCTTTCCTTGAATGCTAGATTGTGCTTCTACTGAGATTTGCACCTTTTTGCTACGAGTTCTGGATCAACTCATTTTGCTGTTTCGGTGGTCTCCCTTGATTCAGCTTTCATAGCACAAAACCAGCTAGTAGGAATAGGCTACGTTGTCTCTAAGATATGTTTAAGAGTCACCAAATTACCTTCAGCCTTTGCTGCATTGGTAAAGTGATGGGTTGTGTGCCTCTGACATGAAGTAAATGAACCAAAAACATGAAGATCAGCAGGAATTTCTCATCAATCAATTTTTTTTATTAAAAAAAAGAAAAGGAAAAAAAGAGATGTGAGGGAATATCTGGATAATTTTGGAATTTTGGAGTCTTGCATCATCAAGACGGAAATCTGTTTTTACAATCATAAATGTAGATTGGTGATAAGGCAAAATAACCTGGGAGTGACCCACTTGTTATATATCAAGCTTTATTTATCTGTGGGAATTGAATTCGAGGGGCTCTTTATCTCTAGATTCATAAAAGGGAAGGGGTCTCTGTAAGTTGGACTATAACCCACTGTCAGTGTTGCTGATGTTCGATGGAATTGTTTATATTCAATCCTCTTAGCAGGTTGTGTATGACAGAGCTCTCAACAGTTCAGAAGAAGCGGCTGATTTTGATGACCTGATTGATCTCCAAGCATTGTTGGATGATGACACCTTCATGCCTACAGCATCTTGAGTGAAGATCTTCGCGGTTTTATGGTGTGCTATTATTATTCATAGGCTGTGCCAAAAAACCAAAATTCAGGTGTAGATGTAATGACCGAGTCCACCAAATCATCCCCTTTATAAAGTGGGTTAGGATTTTAGGGTTTAGGAGTTCTCCCAGACACAAAGTGGTTGTAATGTCATCTTATGCTGCTACATCTGATTATGTTTGTGCATTTGTAATTTGTAGGCGAGTCTGATATAAATTATTATTTAGGAATCTAACATTGTACTGCATCCATTAGCTTTAATAGAAAAAACAAGAAGGAAAAATAACATTTGTTTTATTGTTGCTGCATTGCTTGGTGTTTGCTTGAGGGCCTCAAGACAAAGTGTTCGATTTTTGTTATTCTCTTCAAAGTATCCCACGCAACAGCTTGAATGTTGAACATTGGAAATGATTAATAATAATAATAGACCCAATCACACCTTGCCAAAAGCTTAGAACACGTAGGTTATGTTTGGTTCCCGAAAAGTATCAGGAAAGAAAAAAAATGTAAAAGAAAATGATTTTCTCATATTTGATTTTACAATATTTTTTTTAAAAATTAAATATGATTAAAATTAGTTAAATTTTTATATATTTTAAAATTATTTAATTTTTATATAATGGAGGAAATGAAATGAAATAAATTTGAAGAAATATATGAAAATAATTTATTAATTTTAAATTTATTTTTTATTTTCTTCCACTTTTCCTCTTTATTTTCTTTCCTTCACATTTTCCCTCAATTTTTATGATAACCAAACATAGCAGTAAGAATTTTTCATAAGTTTTTGAGGTACCCTATTTTTTTTTTTTCTAACAAGAAGGAATTGCCGCCTTTGATATGGTTCATTTCTAAAGAATGGTACCGTCCTCCTTGAACTATATAGCCATGAAGTAGATATATCATTATAACACCAGCCTCCTTCCATGCGATAGAATCTGGTCACTGCACTGCGGATATAAATATGATGTACCAAACAATGGTGCAGAATATAAATGGACTACTAAAGCCATAGAAGATAAAATTCAGTTAAATTTGTTACAGTGCCGGAATCCAGAACCCAGTTAAAGTCAATAATGGAACAAGTCCAAAACCCTAATCTCACCAATTTCTGATGCCCTCAAAATCCAACCCTGAACCGGGAGAGAGAAAAAAATGGATAAACAATACAAAACACTGAAATCCTTCAGCTCATCTTGGGAGGGATGGCCCCAGTGACAGAGGTGTGCCGACTGTTGTTCTCCTCTTGAAATTCTCAGGTACATAATTAGACCAAAATCCAAATACCTGAAAGCACATATTACAAATTCCATATACATGCCATGTTGGTCAAATCTTATAGCCCAAACTATCCCCCATCAATCCAATGCTATAAGGAAAATAGGCATCCAAAAAATAAACCTACAAAAAAAAGCCTCTTTGAAGGTTCATATAGATAGCCATTGGTTGGGAGCAATTTCATTCGTTGCATTTCTATCGTTATGAAGAGTACAAATTTCTCTCTGAAATCCTCAATCACCACCAAATATACGGCTTTTTTTCCCCTTATTGTTAAAAAAAAAAAAAAAAAAGGACGGTGAGCTTCCAGCCTTCCACCACCCACTGTACATGGCAACCACCTAAGTATACAATTTTCACATCCCATATCATCTCACTGATACTTGAGAGGCTCTTCCCACAGGTTAAATAGGGTGATAAAGAGAAATAAATAAAACATAGGGAACAAAAGAAAATCGAGTTCGAAGATTAAGAATACCTACACATCATAAAACTGAATCCCCGGCTTCTTAGCTCTTGTCATTTGTAGCAAGGCTCTCATAGAACAAGATGTACCCATGATCAGTGTTACTTGAATACTCCTGTGCAGACCCAAAGAAAGTTTGCACGGAAGACTCATCAATCATCTCCACATTTTCGTCATCAAAAAATAACCAATGGTTATGACTTTTCACAAGGCTAACATAGTGCCCATGGTTGGGCCCACTTCCAACATGAACAACCACAGCAAAGAGGGAATATTCAGAATCTGCATCTTCTACTGTATTGCTCAGCTTCAGCTCAAGTGGGAAAACAACCCGGTAAGATAGCTTCTTGTACCTGCCCAGCTGCTCAATGTACTTGAACCGCTTCAAATGGATGACCAGTATGTGAGGTGGTTTCTTTATCTTCATTCTTTTCTGGGCCTCTTGTAAACTGACATATAATAACAAGGTCCACTACTTTGTTACTACTAATCTCTAAAAAATAAAGGGATAACTAAGGCTTTGTTTGTATACATTGCTCATTTTTTATTTTTTAAAAAAGAAACTTCTATAAAAAATAAAAAGCAAAAAGAAACTCTTATACCAAAAGTATAAACTTACCTTGTCTTTAAAACTACATTAAAAAATTTTAAAATTTAAAGTAGTTTTTCATACCTCAAATTTTTTTATTTGATTTTTAAAAACCTTTACATTTTTTGATAGGAAAAAAAAAAAAAAAACCTTTACATTTTCAATATAAGCGTTTCAGAGTTCTTGTATTTTATATAGAGGTTCTTATATTTTCTATTTAAAAAAAAAAAAAAAATACAGAAAACAGAAAATGTATCTAGATGGACAATAAATGATTTCATTCTTCTATAGGCTTGCCAGAACTGTTTCATAATAACAAGGTCCACTATTAGACTGAAAATAAAAATTAAAAGCAATATCAAGAAGATTCCATTCTTTTTTCCTTCCCTCCCTTCCCCCTTTCACTGTACATGCAGTGCACCCGCATGACAGCCAATTCTTACAATAGAAAGTGTTAATATATTTTCTTAAGTCCCTATCGGTAATTCATCAAAGGTCTTACAAACATGCATATGAGTAAGTTGTTGAAGAGGTGCCCAACAAGGTCAACAATTCAAAATAGGGGAATTTGTGGGTAGCTGCAATCACAGACAACATTTGTTGAATGCACAATTCTATCCTCTACAATGAATTCATTTTAGAAATAGAACCCTCACAAAAAAATTACATTAGAATGTTCAAATAAGTTGTCCATAAAGATACTATGCATGAAATATTCAAATGATATGGACAATAGATTTCTACAATCTGTAAGTCTCAGTTTGTTTATTGGTAAAATAATAGGTTTGAGATCACATTAGGGTGAAATTGCACGTTTGGGATGTTTTGTACTTTACAAAAGAAAGAGAGGAATATATATACATGGAAGCAACGGCAAAACAGCAGCCAATGTCTTCCTAGTGGCAAGGCCCTAAAACAAGTACCAGTTTGTCCAGAAAGTGGCAACCTAAGGTGTTGTGTGGATGCACTTCTTGTTTTCTATTTTTAAAAACAAAAGATAGTAATAATTCTAACAAAAAATATAAGAAATCTTAGAGACTTATCTTAAAAAGATAATGGTTTTTAAAAACTGTTTAAAAAAATTGAGGCATCAAAAAATTTTATTACCTCAATTTAAAAAAATTTTAAATGTGATTTTTAAGAATTTAAGATATATCCATACTTTTTATGTAAAAGTTCTTATATTTTATATACAACTTACTACTTAAAATAAATAAATAAATAAATAAGAAGTGTATCCAAACAAGCGCTAAATGCTTGCATGATCAATTTTTTTATCACTCTACCCCACCATAATCATACAGAGAACAGGTTAGCATAAGGATCAAAATGAAACTGACATAATCACCACAATAGGGTAATAATAATAATAAACTGAGGTGAGTAAATGCAAAGATTGATGAAGGCCATCTACCTGCAGCATTTGTCACAGAAAAATTTGTCCTCTGCATTCAAAGTTTCTGTTGAGCTAAAATTTTTCAGACAGCTTGTGATGGAACTGTTCTGTTCAATATCCAGGCTCAAGTCCAAAAATGTTTCATCCCTTGCTGTGACTGTTTCACACCGCAAGCACCTTGTCTCATTCGTGAGTATACCCTGGCACAAGTAGCCATCAAAATATGAAGGGATAATTCTTAGGGGATTAAAGAAATAATACATGGAATCACCACTGTTAAATTTGAGAGGAACTAATTGCGGCTGCCCAAATAAAACATAAGTTCATATCAACAAAGAAAGAAGGCCATGAGCTTGGTCCTGCCTGATACGGTCCTGTGCATTGTGCTTGACAGGCAATTTTCCCCTTGTTCAGCACAGACAAGAGGAAAAAGGAAAAGGCAAAACGAGCAGATCAAACCAACAAGGTTGGTAAATATGTAGCCTCATGCATGCAAAATATAAGGGCACAAATTAGGGTTAATCACACCACATTTTACTTAAGCATTTAACATTTTAGCATATCACAAGCAAAAAATGAATATGAACACATGAATTGGCTGAACAAAATCACCTGAAAATTTTTGTGCACCCAGGTAACTAGAGGCTCTTTCTGAATACCATTAGCCTGAGCAGTCTTTGGCCCATTTGCAGTCTTCTCAGGTGGGGATGAGGTTTCTGGATCACTTTTCGAAGCAGAAGCCTCCTTCTCCAGTATGTCAACAAGTTCATTTAGCAAGAAGTTCAAAAATTCATGTGCATCCTAGAAGGAAGAAAAATGGATTTCATTTTATTATTTTCTGGATTGCATAAACAACTGGAATGAACAACTGTGTACTTTGGTGCACTCTTTCTGGTGTTTTTTTAATACAATCTTTATTTACCTACCAAAATAAATAAATAAACAAACAGCAGGAATGAAAGACACTTTCCCAAAAAACACTAAAATTTTAAGTTAATGATGGAAGAGGATGTGTCAAGATGCATCTATGAGGTATACATACGTAAGGCAAGGATAAGATGAACACCAATTTTCTCCTCCATAATCTTCTGATATCATAAGCAAGCATCTAGTAGGCATTTCTTTATAGCTATAAGTTGTAATGTGTCAGAGCAATTGGCTGCCAGTTTATGCAAACTTGCAACCACATTAAAACTGTGGCACACAAGGCCAATGGTGACATATACCACTTGTCATTTGGGGTCCCCATAAACAGGTCCAAATACATCCAGGATTCTTGTAATCACATGTACTGGAATTTTATTACATTTTCCCAAATGAAAGTGATTATGGTCTCACATATTGCATTTCTAGGGAGCCTATCAAAAAAGTGTATATATATTTATATTGCATTTCTGGGGAAGAACCAACCTCTCCGAAGTACACACAAAAACCCCAGTAAAGATTTTGGATTTTAAAACTCTCTACAGTGAATCAGCATCCTAAATTACAATCTGAATGTTCACCATATCAAAAACTCGTGGGATATAAAACCAGTGTCACTAGAGCACTGCCTAACATCCCACACTACAGTCTGAAATTGCACAATATGCTCTACTACTCTCATACACACCCATTGGCATCTCTAGAATATAAATCCCAATGTACATGCTGGCATCTTTAGAATATGCTCAGGTCTCTCCATTTAGCAAAATTTTTTTTAAAAAGTACAATAACATGCCTTTTCATCCACTTAACGTGTTATCAATAAACATTCTGAAGATGAGTGCTAATATTGGAAATACTAGAGAACTACCATTCTCATTTCTACCCATACAGCAAAACTATTTTCAGTAGTCAAGGATCCAGAAAGTCACATTGGAGAGGAGAAAGAGGGGAGGGGAAAGTGAAAGATTGCGCTGCGCCACTCTCCAACAAGGAGAATTTTATAATAAATTGCTTCTTTTTACCCATAAGAAAAAAATAAAATGAAAAAGAACTTTAGACTTGTAATAAATACCGAAAGATTTTCATGTGTAGAAAGTGTAACCCAGCACTTCCAAACATAGTTACAAAAGGTAAGAATAAACACCTCAAGAACAAACATGTGGTAATCAAATTAAGTCATCTCAATGACATATTCTTGAAAAAATTCCAAAAATAAAAAATAAAAAATCAAAGGCTTATTTGTTAACAGTTTTGAAAAATGTTCTAAAAAAAAGGTTTTTGAGAACAGTTCTTAAAAACAACTTTCAATTATTTTCAAAACTCAAATATGAAAAACAGTTTTCTTCACTTATTCCCCATGAAGATACTATACACTTATGTATGATAACAAAAGTTTTTTTGATAATAAACTTATGTATAATACAAAAGTTTTCAAAGTATTTGCATATTTTCAGTTGTTTCTCTACATGCTATAAAAAAAACTGAAAACAGCTTAAATTTGTTCTAAAAAAACTTAATTTCAAAACTAATTTTCAAAAAACTGTTTTCAGTCAACAAGTGTCAAACATGTTTTTAAGTTAGAAACTCCTTTCTATTCTAAAGAACAGAAAATTGTATTAAAAAATAGTTCCCAAATAGGACCAAAGTTTCTGAATAACACACATGATCATATGCAAATTGGAAACAACCGATATACCAATTAGAGAATTTTAAGTTTCAAAAAATTATCTACTAAGAAAACCTGTAAACATAAGCTTCAGTTATCTCATTAATAAGAAAAATCAATAAATTCCATTAAGAAATTTTAGGTTCTTTCTCATATATTTGAACACAAGTGGTTTTAGAAGAATGAAGGTACTTTCATTTAAGAATTATTCAAACGATGTGCAAGCAACATTACACACACACACACACACATACGCATACATTACATATATACATTATATATATATATATATATATATATATATATATATATATTTCAAACAACTGAAAATTAATGAAGTGTTTTTATCTTTGCAGACAATTATGGATTAACCATTGAGTCTAGGCTCATTGATAAGAGTTTTGGTAATGGGTATTTGCATTTGAAAGGAAAAAATGTAACTTCATAGTTGGGATTTTTTTAAAAATATCATTTTTCTATATTTTGAAGGGGAGGAGAAGGGCCGTTTCTGTTTTATTTTTTGAAACCCACAGATAAAGTTAGGTTTTTTTTTTTAAAAAAAAGAAAAAATTCAGGGTTGGGGATCATTTTTTGTTTTTGAAGGGGCATAGTAGCTGCCACCTTTGAGCTACAGTGCCTCTACCAGTAATTTTGGGGAAAATCCACCTCAAAATTGTATTTGATCACTACATTCATTTGCATAAAAAGATCCCAAGATGAACTTAATAACTACATTTGAAACACCAGAAGAAAATTTTCTAATATAATGTAGATTCATGAGTGGAAGGGTGGTCTCCATAGGCTATACACTTGTTTATTGTGAGCCTTCCCCAGAATCCATGTGGTATTGGTTCATCCCAAAATCTCCACAGCGATTCACTCATTTCTGCTCGTAGTAACACACTGTTGAGCTTAGTTCAGTTGCACACGTCTTTGGATGAGTCTATTGAAAAAACTAATTTATCCAAGCACTCTAATACGGTCCTATCTTATATATAAATGCTGGTAAACAACAAGTCACAATTGTGAGTCATCTAATGCACATGTGAGAACATTAAACAAGTTTGTTGGGATGAAACCAATCTCTGTCATTTTATGGAGGTTACAGGTATTATGAAGATCATGCAATCAGTGTGAAAAATGAGGGTTGTATTGAAGAAGCACCATACAGAATTTAAGAGCAGAAATCCTCAGCTATAGTTTAACACATATGACTGCAAAACCAAAGAAATCATGGGAACACCATTGGTATCGCATCAGACTCACAAAATAATTAGATCCATCAAGCACAAGGATTTTAACAGAAGAGTTCTGATTCAAATCAACTGAACAACTTTGGTGACATTGATAGCTGACGTGTTTGCCATCTCAGTAACCTTAATAGCCTTTGTTTGTTTCATTTTCCTTTTCAGGCCCTTCATGTTAAATACATACCTGGTGCATATAGCTGCGAAAAAGCTCATTTTGTTTCTTCAGCCTCTGTACAAAACGCTTTGGTGCAATAACACCTGTTTTCTTCTTCTGTGAGCTTATCTACAAAAAGAAACAATCAAATGTTGGCCCTAGTATCATGATTTATGGAGTTAACAAGTAACTACTATGTATATGCCATGGCATGTAATTTTTTTTAAAAAAAAGATAATGTTAGCAAGGAGAGAGATAGTAAGAGAACAAAAGTGCTCTGACTAACATTTCTCAACTCTCCACTAGTGCATCATTCAGCAGGATAAAACATCAAAAAGACATGTCCTCAAAATACAGATAAACATGTATCATTCAACTATTCTCAACAATATAAATACCAGTCCAAAGTGGAGGCTGTGGATTTGGGGATGTTTATCTTCTAAGACTTTTGCCATTCTAGCGAATGGGAGTTCCAAAGGTTGGGTTAAAGTGTCCGGAGGCTTAAGACAAGGCAACCCTCTCTCCCCTTTTCTATTCACTATTGCTGTGGATGTTTTGAGTAGAATAGTTGTGAGAGCTGAAGACAGATTTAGAAGACTTTTAGGGAGGGAAGGACAAGACAAGGGTGTCACTCCTTCAATTTGCTAACTATACAACTTTTTTCTCAAAAGCTAATCAAAAGGAGTTGCAATACCTTAAATATATCTTAACGGTTTTTGAATACATATCAAGCTTAAAGATCAATCTAGAAAAAGGTTCCTTGGGCGGTATTAACATCAGTGAGGACTCTATTCAAGACTAACCTTGTTGTAGGATCATAGAGTCTCTATTTGGCCCCTTACTTATTTAGGTCTCCCTTTAGGTGGAAATCCTAGAGCTGCTTCTTGTTGGGATCCAATGATGGCTGTTTCTATGAAATAAAAAAAAAAAAAACAAAACTATTCTTAAAAAGGAAAAAGGTTTGCAAATATTTAATCAGCTTTTTTTCAAAATGGGGCAAGAAAAGTGGGAACAAAAAGATAGGAAGGAAAATCCAAAAATAGTATAAATAAAATCTGCCAGTAATGTACAAAAGAATTCATAATTTTTTTTTTTTTGATAGGTAAATAAGCAAGATATATTAAAAGCACTTGCCAAAAGGCACAACAAAGTACACAATTAGGGCCAATTGGCAAGCAGGAGAAAGGAGAAGAAAAACCCACCACCCTAACAACAAACAGCCACAAAGAAACTGAGATGCAAGAGAAAAAAGAAACCCTTACTGCAACCCAAAAAAGAAACCCTTCTTGGGCACTAAATCTTCCTGAGCCCAAGCCCAACCCCTTCCCTAAACTCCAGCACCCCTCCCCTTTCCCCTTACAATGGATGGAGAGCAATCATAGTTAACCGAACTCTCTAGCTTTCGGATTTCCCTCTCAAAACGGGAAGAAGGCAAAGATTTCTTCTTTCTCCCTGACCTCTTTACCCCCCTCCCTTTTCTCGAATTCAGTTTCTTAAGAAGAGAACTGATTTCCTTCTCTAAGCCCATGACTGGGATACCCAAACTGCTACTGAACTTGACAAAGCTACTAGGCAAACTAATGACTTCCTCCCCCTCTGCAGTACTTTTGAAGCCTTGAGCCAAGGAATTCATAATTAATGCGTTCTGTAGCATGACATCCCAGAATTTGCCTTCTGAAGAATGTAGTCCAGTTATGGCTTAAAACCACCCAATGACTTTGAATGGGGAAGACAGATTCTCAAGGTAATGCAGATTATCAACCATTAATACATTAACATGAATGCTTTTCCTGTTCAATGTTTATCCAAACAATTAAGTATATTTTAAGTCTTGCTTCATCAAATTTCCCTTCAGCTCTGTTAGTGGAATTCATCACCATACCAAATACACCACAATAAAATTCAAAAGTATTGGAAACTAATGGTACTCACACCTAAATAATATAACACAATGATGAGTTAAAATTATGGATAGTGAGGCTAATAAGTGCTATGATTAAGCACCCAGATGCTATGGGCATGTGTTAAAAATAGTACAAATACAACTTGAATAACACCCTAAACATTCCAAAATAACAAAAACTTGCATTGCTCCCAAAAACAATCATACCAATAATTTTCACATCCAATCAATCAGGAAAGCTTTTTTGATAACAGAGGAAAATTCTATGCCCAAACCACTCATCAGCCACAATGATTTAAGATAAACGCCAAATGCACGCACTCATCTGCAGACTGGTCCTATTGGGAAAATCCAAGTGTTTTGGCACTCTTGGGAGTCCAATCTATGATGTTTTAGTTTAAGGTTTGCCCCATGTTCCAAACAGGAAATTGTAGTTACGATTCCAATAAGAAGATTCAAAAATCCTAATGAAAAACCATGAAGCTTCAAATGCAGCCCAACCCACTGAAACTATACAACTCAACTGAAACCACCAATGGCCCTTGGGAATTACTGAAACTGTAAAACATAACCAATTTATAATGAAAATAACAAATTTTCATTCCAAACCTTCTACACCTTTTTCAGGGTCCACAGACCATTTGAACCCTTCAGACACTATTTGCTTTCTCACATTCAAACAAACAACACCTTATAATGAAGATGCAAGTGATCAATTTGCAGCAAGGTTAGGTTAGTTGTGACTTGATAATTAACAAGTAAATGTTCAAAAACTACAGATGCATACCAGCCATCAAAACAAAAGGCCCTGGAATATCTAAATCCCTAATATGAAACTTTGAAAAGGAATATCTAATATAGTAATATGAAACTTCGAAGAGGAATACCTAACATGAAACTTTGAACCAATGCAAAAGTCAAGGCATCTCTTGTATTCAACTGCATGGATAAATTTAAAATGGGAACTCTTGTAGAGGAATACCTAATGGTAGACAAAAAAAAAAAAAAAGGTTGCATTTAACGAAGGTAAAGATCGTCCACATCCATTTTTTTCACCTTCTACCATATGTGCTGTATATGTTTAATTGTGTGAGGTCCTTCCATGGCTTGAAGGCATCTTTGGTTATAGAAGAAACAAGCTAGGTTTGTATAAGAAGAATCGTGGCATAAAAACACCAAATTTAAGCAACTCTACAAGATTTTATATAATAAGATGTCACATATTGGGAAAGTTGAGTCTTTGTTCAGCAAACTGCAGCCCTTGGCAGTGAGAAGAAGAGTGGAGGACATTTTGAGTTGGAAAGAGAGTAAGAATGGAAAATTTTCTGTTAGGTCCCTCTATTGCTCATACACGAGGGTCTCTAGAAATCCTTTTCCATGGGATATGATTTGGAGGTCTTGGGCTCCAGTGAGGGTGAGCTTTTTTGTTTGGGAAGCGTCTTGGAGCAGAATTTCATCTCTCGATCAGCTGAAAAGAAGGGGGTGGAATATCTTGAATAGGTGTTACTACTTGTGTAAAGAGGAGGAGGAAACCACCAACCACTTACTTTTGTTTAGTGGCAAGGCTAGAATGTTGTGGAGCTTGATCTACGCCCTTTTCGGCATACAATGGGTTATGCATTCCTCAATTAGGAGGAATTTATTAGATTGGCACGGTCTTTTTGTGGGTTAAAAAGGAAGAATGCATGGAGGATTGCCCCCTCATGTTTAATGTGGACTTTATGGAAGGAAAAAAATGGACGAGCTTTTAACAACGTTGAGCAGTTTGACCAATCAATTAAGTCTTTATTCATGTATACTTTTATGAATTAGGCTAGGGTGTATATAGAGGATCACATTGTATCTATGATTGATTTCATAGATTGGTTTCTTGTAAAGTAAGGGGAAGTTGTCTTCTTACTACTTCACTTTTTGGGGCATTACTTGTATACTTCATGTGTACTGCTTTCGCCACTTTTAGGCTTTTCTAATGCAAGCCTTTTTTTACCTATCAAAAAAAAAAAACATATTGGCAAAGTTCATTATGCAATAAGAGTTTATAGACATGGCAAAAAAGCAATACATCAAAGTACACAAGATGTAAACACAACAAGCACTTGGCCTAACTTGATTCTTAATCCTTTTTTACAGGTTATTTATTTATTTATTTTTTATAATGTCCTCTTTTTTTGGTGCTACTTGGAATTGAACCAGGGATCATCTCATCCCCACTTCAAATCTTTGCCACCAAAGCCAAGTTTCGAGGGCTACTTGTATATTCTTCATGCTAAATTTGGGTTTAAGCTAAGCCAACCATAAATAGAATCTGTCAGTTCAAAGAAAGACAAAGTCACAAGAAAACGATGAACCAGTACTTCATTTAACATAGCAACAAAATCATAAGATCAAACCACTGCTTGCAACAGCAGAAGCATATTTCTTTGTGTATGTTTGTGTATTTGTGTATAAAAATAGATTGATAGACAGATAAAGAAAAAAACTGTATTTAAGAGCATTGCAGTATAGGCAAGAATAAAATCCCTAGTTTTTCATTGCATGAATAAATAGCTGCAGAGTGAAGAATTATGAGGGGAAAACCAAAATCCAAAGCAAAAATTCTGAATTCGACCTACTAAATCCTGCTTAATCAGTAAAATTATTATTGCCTTTATCCTTGGCAGACCTATTTGATCAGTAAATTCAACAGACCACAATTAACCAATGGAATGTAAAAATTAGTCCAACATTACTCGTAGAAACATTACCTGCATGAATAAGTCTGCCAAGCATGTCAATAGATTTTCTTCTGCATCTGCGAGATTTTTGTTATTTGTGTAATAGTCTAGCAATTGTTCACGAAATGGGACACAAAAATAAAGAGCCTGCAGAAAACAAGTAACATCATTAGGTAGTAAATTGTTGGTAAAATCTTTTTCAACATATCTTCACATGCCTATATTTCAAATTTTCAACAACCCTAGTTGAAAACATTCTTGCTTTCTGGTCATCCTCCTCCATGACCAGAAATACACAAAAAACATCCATCTAATTGATTGTTCAGTAAGAGCCCAGGATCCCACGTTTTAGAATACACCAATTCATAAAACTAACCTAATATAAAAATCCATAAGAATTTCAACTGAGCATCAATATTCATCATCAAACCCGAAATCCGAAAAAAAAAAAAATCACATATTAAACCTATCATTCAACCTATAATCGCTCAATAAATACAAAATCTACAATATCAACAATGATCCAATAAAAAAAAAAAGACAGACAGATATTTGAAATCAAATTCAATAGAATCGAACCTGCAAGACGCTGTTGCAATAGCAAGTGTTGCCAAAATTCTCAAGCCCGAAGTATCGCTCGCCTTCGGGGAACTGATCGCCAAGAGCTTTCTCGAGCTTCGAACCTGCAGCGCCCATCGGAGGATTGACCAAATAACCGCGGCGACTCGGATCGATCGTCCGTTTCAACTCAGGAATTCCTTCACCATCTAAAAACGCTCTTTAACCCTTTTTCGCTATTTTCAAACGTTAGGGTTTCCTCCGGAGGGAATTGGCAGCGAAATTTGGCAGAGATGAGACGGAAAAAGAAATATGGGAGAGACGAAAAAAATAAAAATAAAAAAAAACAACTATTGCCACTCCACCATTTGCTCATCGCGCTCCGCTGAGTGCAAGGTGTCATTTTCGGACAAGTGGCACTTCCTTTTTATCTATTAAAAGAAAGGGTTTTTTTTTTTTTTTCATCTCAAATTTTAAGAATAAAATAAAATAAAATAATTTATTTTTAAAAACAAAAGTTAAGAATTGATGGACTAAATAATTCGATTCTTTGTATCTTTCAATGCATCTATCAATCATTGTCCAAGCTTTTTCTATAAACATGTTTTTCTAAGAAAATTTGGCCAAAAAAAAAAAAAGATAAAATAATCTCTATTTTAAAGATATAATTTTAAAAAAATAATAAAAATATAATGTTGTTTGGATAAAGATTTTTTGATATTTTTTATTTTTTAGAAAATAGTTTTTTGATATGGGATAAATTTAAAAATTAAATTTAAAGTTAATAAATTATTTTTATATATTACTTCAAACTCATTTCATATGTTTTTTTTATATATATAAATATTAAATAAATTAAAAATATATATCTTTTAAAATAATTTTAACTATATTTACTTTTTCTTTTTCTGGTTTTCTAAAATGAATAAAATCATTTTGGTTAAGGTTATATATTTGAGGAAAAAAAAAAAGGTAAGAAAAAGAAAATAGAGAGAAATTTTTTTAAAAAATAAATTTAAAATCAATAAATTATTTTTATATTCTATTTCAAACTCACTTCACTTATTCCATACTTTTATTTAATTATTTAAATATTAAATAATTTAAATATATATATTTCTTACTAATTTAATTATATTTGACTTTTTTTTTATATTTTTTCATAATAAAACTATATATGAGAAAATCAATTTCTTTAGCAAATCAACACAACCAAGTAGAAGAAAAGAGAAGGGGAAGCGAAATAAAAATAAATTTAATGTCAATAAATTATTTTATATGTTATTTTAAACTCATTTCACGTATTTTAACTCTTCCATCTAAAGATTAAATAATTTGAAAGAGCATAATTTTCTATTTAATTTTAATTATATTTTATTTTCTTTGACATTTTTCATATTACAATCAAATGTGAGAAATAATTTTCCTACGTACTTTTTATTTCTTTTCTTAGCACTTTTTAGGAACTAAATATAATCTAATGTTTTTTTTTTCTTAGTACTTTTTAAGAATCAGACATGATCTTAAAAAAAATCTTGTCTTTAGAATGAATTAACCAACCATCTAAAGTAGGTCCTATAGTTCATATGCTTAATGAATTAAGCCGATGAATACTAAACTTGTACTATTCTTATTATTTTCTTAAAGACTCAAAATCTACAAGATTTTCTTAACAATAACTTGAAATAGAAGTTTTCACTTATTTATGCTTCAATAGTCTCAATCTATGTGTGGGGAATATTAGGATTTTGAGGAATCTTCTTAAGTTAGACATTCAAATTGATAGTGAATTTTAGATTATTCATTGTCTAAATATCCATGTTGTATAATTATTTGGTTCTTATGAGGTTTAAAAAATGATTTCTTGATGTGAAAAAAAAAAAACTATCTTGACCTTGTAGTAAAGTGAAATAAATAGGTTGATAGTGAAAACTATGACTAGAAAAAAAAATCCTAAAAAATGGTAAAGGTAAATAAGAAATGTATGCATCATAACAATCAGTTATTATTGTTGTAAATAAAAAAGAAATTAACAATTATTAAAAATAAATTATTAGGAGTTAATATAACACATCATATGTATGTACATGCATGTGAAATTGGGAAGTCATGATAAACAAAAATTCATCTAAAAGGACATCAAATCAACTGTATAAGATTATGGTATGTATGTATTTGTGATACCGACACGATGTTCATTTTGAGTTTGAATTGTGGAGGTTTTTCTACTTTGTGATAAGCTTGATACTCTGTATAATTTACAAAACAACCTATTTTCTATTGAAAGCTTAGAATTTCAAATTTACCCAATCTATTTCAAGCATTTTCATGTAAAGGATATAATTTTGATTTTATCTAAGTACACTTTAGAATAGTTTTTTGGGATTTATATTGAGTTGAAGAAGTCATTTGTGTCAAAATAAAGTTTTGTGTGTTATATAGACTCTCAAACGTCACTCAATAAGATAAAAGCATGAAAAAGATAATTTGATCTAGGACACTTCTTAGTCGCCTTTTTGCATATTTTTCATATACATTTTCATACGTTTCTCTTAAGCACTCGTTTCTTATGATCACGAATTAAAAAATTTCAACCGAAATATCAGCGGCCAAGGGTCAAAGTAGAGCGTTGATTGAGTCAAAGCTCTCAAAGCTCAAAAATGGGTTTTTCAACCGAAATATCGGCGGTCAAGGGTCAAAGCAGAGCATTGACTGAGTCAAAGCTCTCAAAGCTAAAAAATGGGTTGTTGTGCTACTCAAAATGGGCCATTTTTGCTACATAAGGAGTTGAACCCCAACCAACAGGTTCGGCCAGCATCCACTTACTATTAGGGTAAGTTTGCCATTTGTTACTTACCATGCACCACATATATATATTAAAAGTGTTCATGTACACGAAATATTAAAACAATCCTTTAAACAATGAATTAATTATAATTATTTTATAAGTAAATAAAAAATTTTCATTTAATTAAGTGGCAAAAAGTTTTTAATATCATTAATTTATTAATTAAATATTAAAAAAATTATACATTTATTATCATTTAATACAATTAAATTAAATATATCATAATTTTAATATTAAATATATTTTAATATTAAATATATTTTAAAATTAAATATATTATAATCAAATATCACAATATTATTATTGAATAATATTTGATGTAATTTAATAATCAATATACACTTATATATATATATTTATTCAACAAAACAATTTTAAAATGTTTATTATACTTTTAATGTCATTTATAAGAGTTTTGTTTAATATTTTCATGAGTTTTGATTAATTTTAGGTCAATTGATATTTTGTGTCAAAATATCCATCAATATATTTCCGATATATTCGATATATCCGTAAAATTGAACTACCGATATATCTGTGATTATCGATATTTTTATCCTTGCTTATGATGTAGGGTATTTCCATAGTGAGATTTCACCCGATCATTCTAGATTGTATCTTTGTGATATCATCTTATGTGCATTCATATATGTTTAGTTTTCTAAGTTTGATTCATTCTTCTCATTTTCTATGATATCCTTGATCCATCACTTTTGAATATCTCATGGCATCTCAAATAAATAACTAGGAAAAGGTAGTTTCTTGCTTTCCATTTCCTAAAAGACAACTATGTCCATCTACTCCTATTGGTGCTTCACTTCAAGGTGATTTTATAATTAGGTGTCTCCAATCTCTTGACTACATGACTTGTTTCTATGCTGAATTCTTTTAGCAATATGTTGAGGTAGAGCACCATATTGATCTTTTTACTTTCCAAGACTCTTAGAACTTGAGGATTTTCCATGAGAGGTGTTGGAAACCTCTAACAACTATTCATGGGGTGATGCACCCTAACTACACTAAGGTGTTTTGCGTGAGCATGCATTACTATTTGCCTGACATGGAGTTTCATGTCACAATGTATGGAGTGACTTTCGCAATTACTCCAAAGTCTATTTACTATGCCATTCATTTGAGGTGGCATCTTATTAGAGCCCAAATGTCTGTTCCATATGTACATACTTTGTTGCTATTGAAGTGCAAAGTGATTGTGCAAAGTGATGGTGCAAAGTTTATAGGGAGAATAGAGTCCTCCCATAGTACATTTCCCATTGGTTGGCTTTGCTAAGGTAGTTGGGATCATTGGCATGTTTCTTACTCATGCTTTCTACTACTTCGAGACTACTTCACTACTATAAGTTAATATGTACATGTTTAAGTAGCAAAATATAAAACTCGGGTAGATGTGTTTTAAGTTTGAAATTAGAACAAAATAATGGAATTATAAAATACATGAGTCAGTCTAATTTAGTTTTATAGGTAAGCTATTGATGAATGAAAGCAATTAGGAGTAATCAACCAATTAAAAGCATGCAAAACATGAAAAAACTAGGATGTTTAATAGTGTAATAGAAGCATGTTTAAGCATCATCTTGGAGGGTGTTTAAGTGGTATGGGTACTTTTATTACAAAAATTTGTATTTTTTCTAATTTGATACTATTAAAAATTTATGCTATGTTTGATTCTGGAAAATGTAAGTGAAAAAAAATAAAGATGAAAAGTGAAAGAAAAGAAAAAGTGAGGACAAAAAAAAGATTCAAAACCAATGAATTGTTTTTATATAATTCTTTAAGCTATTTTGACTTATTTTTCTTGATTATATAAAGATTAAATAATTTTAAGATCCATAAATTTCTAACTAATTTTAATTATATTTATTATTATTTTTTTTAATGTTTTTTTTTCTTATCATTTTTTTTCCTTAATACTTTTTGGGAACTAAATGTAGCCTTCACGTTTTAGTATAAAAAGATTTCAAAAAAATTGATTTTAAGTATACAAAAAATATAACTCTAAACATCGAAAAAACTCATTTTCTTTGATATACTAGAAAGTATTAATTTTTTTTAGGTTATGTTTGATTCTCATAAAGTATTAAAAAAGAAAAAAAATATAAAAAAAATTATTTTCTCATGTTTAATTTTATTGAGGAAAAAATCAACTATAATTATGAGAAGAAACTTATATATTTTTGAATTATTTAATATTTTTATAAAAGTGTAAAATAAGTTAAATAAGTTTAAAATATGATAGAAGAATCATTTATTAATTTTAAATTATTTTTTTACTTTTATTTTTTCCCCTTATTTTATTTCTCTTATATTCTCTCCCAAACTTTTTAAACCAAACATAGCCTTAATCTTTCCGAACGTTAGATTCTGAGGGCAAAACCAAATGACGAATACCTAAATTCCCGACCCAATTTCCGAAGGTGAAAAATATCAAAAAAGAGAAAAAGAAAATAAATAAAATAAAGAAAATAAAAGCCTTATCCACATTTTCCACTGATTTGAGCAGAGAACGCAGAGAGAAGAAAGAGGGAGAATCACAGAGATGTTTAGCCTTTCCATTGCTTCACCTTCAAGCCTCAAAATCCCTCCCAAGACTACCTCCACATTTCCCAAATCCTCCTTCAATGGAATCCGAATCCCCACTCCCTACAAGCCGTGGTTCCGAAGCCCTTCTTCTTCTTCATCGGTGGTCATGATGGCAAAGAGGGAGGAAGAGCTCAAAGAGATCAGGGCCAAAACCACAGAAGAGCTCAACGAAGAAATTGTTGATCTCAAGGGTGAGCTCTTGATGCTTAGGCTTCAGAAATCGGTCAGGAACGAGTTCAAGCCCAGCGAGTTTGGCCGAATGCGCAAAAGGGTATTGTCTCTTTTACTTTAATTTATTTTTCTTTTTCCTTTTATGGTTGGTTTAGGGTTCAAGAGAATGAGTGAAAAGAGAAGAAAGCAAAATTTCAAATCTAAAAATGTCTAGGAAGTCGGAAAATTGAAACTTCACCGGAGGGTACTTTCTATATCTCAACTATATTATCCGTCTTTCTTTCTTGAGAAAGATTGTACTTTGTTGGTTTGGCTACTGAGAAATTGCAGGAAAAGTAAAGAAACCAAAATTCTGAATGTTAGATTTTTCATTATCTGAAATCCTAAAATTTTAACAATTGTCCAGTTTTGATACCATTTATGGATGAATTTTTAATTTATTGGACCTGGAAACAAGAGTAGACACATGACCTGAATGTTCCCTTTCCTGCCCTTTAGTTCCTTGCAAAAAACAGTGTTAGGGTTTTATGGAGAACAATGGGTTCCATAAAAAAAAACTATGGAGAACACATGGGTTGAGTTTAGTTGCAGAAAGGGGTTCTAGCCATTGAAATTGGGCCCAAGATCTCGAATTCACTCTCTGGTTGATTTGTGTACTGGGAATTGAGAATTCAAGTCCAGACGCCTAATATCCGTATAAACAATTCACAACAAAAGCAAAATTTTTGGATTGAACGGAATTGGGATTCCAATTCTGTGCAACCAAATGCAGAATTATGGATACGTATTAAGCTGTAAATAGGGAGATGAAGTGCTTAGTAGTAGTTAAGCTGTTTCTGTGGTTGAAACTCCCTATGAAATTTTGTGGGAGGAAATGTACACAAGATATATGTAGTTGACAATTGGATTGACTTCTCTTTTTGAAGCTCAATAGCTGCTTCTAGGAGTGTTAGATTGTTTAAAGATTTTATGGGTTAGAAAACAAGAAAGGTATTTGTAATATAGAGTCGATCATACGGTGGTCAAAGTTAGGTTTCAAAGATTACTGTGGCTCATCTTTTAATCGAATTTGTAGGTATTTTGCTTCATAATCTCTTTTCATAAAAAAAGAAAAACGAAAAAAAAGGGGAAATATGACAATAAAAATGTTCCTTCTCTGATTTTTATGTAGATTCATGGTTTTTTTTTTCTTACTTAAGATTTTAGACTGAAAATGGGAAAAGTAATGATGACAGTCCACTTGGAAACATGGAAGAAGGTCATCCAAACAGGGGATGGTGTAGTGGGATTTCAAAACTTTATGACCAAGTGTCGATGATAAGTAAATCTAAATAAGAGCATTCTAATCATGGTATGGTTGAAAAGCCACATAGAAATAAAGGAGGTAGTAGTCGTTCAAGTGGGGTGATGGTGCCAATCCTCTGAGATTTTGGTGAGTATGAGTGTTTTGGTGGGGGTTGCTGAATATGTGACTTATGCCTCGATAACCTTTGATTTTGGTATCATATTGATTCGAAGTTTTTCTTCAATAATAGGTTGCTCGCATGCTCACTGTCAAACGGGAAAGGGAGATCGAGGAGGGAATCAACAAGAGGTTGTCAAGAAAGCTCGACTGGCAGTGGAAGAAAAGCATTGTCGTGCGGCCACCTCCGTCCCTGAAGAAATTGCAAGAGGAAGAGGCAGCTGCAGAAGCTGAGAAATCTTGATATGCTAAATTAAGTGTTTATTGAATGAAAATGATATTTTTGGTGTTACTGGAGCTTCTTCAGAGTTGTTTGTTTTCTGTATTAGTAGACCATTTATACATAAATTTGTTTGTTGGTTGATAAGGAAAGGCTTGGCATGGCCCATGATTGAGCAGTAAAATTCTTTCCTGGGAAAATTTGAAGCTGAAATGAAATGAGGTTGTCTAGGACTCCACGTTGGCCTTTCATTTTATCCTTGGAAGATGAATATGACATTTTAGAGTTTATTGTAAAAAGGTTAAAGAAGGGGTGAAAAGTGTTGTATTTTTGTATTTATTTTTTAAATAGTTTTATTTTAATAATATTTTTTTAAAAATAACTTTAAAAAAAAAAAAAAAAATCCTGGTATCAGACACTCGGTAATTTTTTATATTAATTTTTAGCATTTCTAATTGGTAAAAATAATTGATCGATAATTGAATGGTTCGGCTTGGGAACATCATGAATCCAAAGTTAACCATGAGAGATACTATGTGATTTTTTTTTGGGACAATTGTGTTTTGAATTCAGTTGGGTTTGGTTCATATAAGTTTATCATTTAAGCCAAAATTCAGAGAAAGTATGAAAATTAAGAAGAATGATATGAATTTTTTATTTTTTAAGAAATGACTTTTAGGAACCATGAAAAAAAAAAACAGAAAAACATTAATTTAAATTTTATTTTTTTTGTAAACCTCAATAAAATTTAATATAATTTAGTTATTTGAAAAAAAATACACCATTTAAAAAAATTAAAAAATAAATTATTATTATTATTATTTAAAAATCAAATATCTTGGTGTATATTCTTAAAATTGTGAATATAAAAATAACTAAAAATATGTCAAATTTATTTTTTAAAATGATATATATTTAAAATATATTTATTTAAAAAAAAATTATTATTATTATTTAAAAATCAAATATCTTAAAAAATATATATTTTTAAAATTGTATATATAAAAAATAATTAAAAATATGTAAAATTTATTTTTTTTAAATGATATATTTTTTTAAAATTAGTTTTCTAAAAATAATAAATTTTTAGAATAATTATTAAAAAACAATTAAGATAAAAAAATTGTTAATATTGTGGTAGAAAACAGTTTTAAAGGTAATCTCTTCAAAATTTATATTATTTTCATCCGTGCAATTTATATGTATCAAAATTTAATTTTTGAGTCCACAATTTTCCCTTCTTTTTTTTTTTTTTTCTTCCCTCTCAAGATTCGTTTCGAGCGCCGACTTTATACAGGACAACACTCCCTCAGCCTTTGCCTTGCTTCAAACCACTCACAGTCGCAGCAAATGGAGCAACACCAGGACCCGGAAAACCCTAACCAAACCCTAGACTCAGCCACCCAAAAAAAGCACGCTTCAATGCTGGAACGCCTCTCCAACCTCCAGCAGACTCGCTTGCAGCAGTCCCTCGCTCGCAAATCCGACTCCGTCTCCGGCCCTTCTTTTGAATCCACCCAATCTTTCATAACCCGGTTCTCCGACTCCAAACTCTCCATTGAGTCCCAACTTGCTGGCGCCCGTCTCACCTCCGATCCCCAACGCCGATCCGACCTTCAACAGATCTCCACTTCTATTGCCGATCTCGAAAAGCTCATAGCTGAGAACTCCTACTACTTGCCCTCTTACGAAATCCGTTCCGCTCTCAAATCGGTATCTGAATTGAAGCAGACTCTTGACAATTTGAATTCCGAGTTACTCCCCAAAAAGAAATTTTCGTTTCGCAATAAAGGGACAAAGAAAGAACCAAGCAACGCGCCAAAGGAAAAGGAAATTGGAAATGCTGATTTGCAGCAGAAACCAGTATTTTCGATCCCCGATACGCCGGGGTTTAGGAATAAGGAAGGTGAGCTTTTGGTTAAAGATTTTAGGGGTTCGGATATTGGGGAATTTACCATTTCGGATCTTGATTCTTGCGAAGTGAGGTTGAGTGGTTGCGTCAGAACCATTTTTATTCATCGCTTGAAGAATTGTCGTGTTTTTGCTGGTCCAGTTTCTGGGTCTATTTTGATTGAGGAGGTTGAAGGGTGCGTCTTTGTGTTGGCGTCACATCAGATTCGGATTCATTATGCCAAAGGGAGTGATTTTTATCTCAGGGTGCGGAGTAGGCCGATAATTGAGGACAGTAATGGTGTGAGGTTTGCGCCCTATTGTTTGTGTTATCAAGGGATTGAGGAAGATCTTAAAGATTCAGGTCTTGACGAGGAAACGGGAAACTGGGTAAATGTGGATGATTTTCGGTGGTTGAGGGCAGTGCAGTCTCCAAACTGGTCTGCTTTGCCAGAGAATGAAAGGATTGGTACTGTAAATATTTCGAACTTGGAAACCAGGAGTGAAGAAAGTTAGAGCATTTTGTACTGTGGGTTTGATAAAGCCCAGTGTATCCATTCTTTTAAATGAAAATTGAGGCATTCAAATTTTGAGGTAACCTTCCTCATTGTATTGAGATTGGTTGATGTGTTTCATTTGTGTGTTCTTGCCTTATATTTGAACATGATCCTGGCCAATCAATCCTTTTGTATTATGTGTGACTTGTGGTTTTATCTATCTGTTAGTTTTTTGATGGATTGAATAATTGTAAATTTAACTACGATGTTTTTGAGGATGAAAAGAATGCCTTCTTGATAAGTTTTCTTATGAGCTTGTTGATATTTATAAAATCTTCAGGGTAGCTTCTCCAACTATCTCCGTGAAAGAAATCATGGATCGAATGCCTATGATTTTGCAACAAGTTACAAGTTTTTGGTCTCAAGTCTAGTGGAGGAGAAAACATGAGAGAACTTATTTGGTGTTGAATCATTTTCCTTTAGTAGGTTTGGCAATCTTGATCTTTGATTTGACAAGCACAAGAAAGTTAATGGTCACATGTAGTTCTGTTTAAGTCTGCTTAATTGCTGAATAGTTGTGATAGTTGATTCGTTATACACAGATCGTATTAATCCATTATAACATAATATATTGGAACTTGGAAATGAATTGTTTCTGTTTGTGCAATTTTTTTTTTTTTTTTTGATAGATAAAGAAAATTATATTAATCAGAAAGAGGAAACACCAAACTAGTGCCCTCTAGGTATACAGGGAGTATACAAAACCAACCCACAGACTCTAAAACAAGGAAGGGAAAAAACTCCTACCCTTACTTTGAGCCTAGCCACTCAATAAAGCTAACAAGAGAATAAGGGCTCAAAACTATAAACACCCTAACCCAAGACCAAAGATTACATACAAAAGAATATTTCACCCTTTGGAGAGAAAGCCCTTCATTCCCAAACGCCAACAAATTTCTTTCCTTCCATACTGTCCAAAATATACATAAAGGGGCCATTTGCCACGCCTTTTTTCGAGTTTTCCCCACAAATGCTCCATGCCATCCAAGGAGAGTATCCTTAACTGAACCCGAAAGAACCCAAGCCACTCCAAAAAGAGAGAAGAGAAGATTCCACAGTGCCCTCGTCTTAACACAATGGAGTAGAAGGTGATCCACCGTCTCTACTTCAGAAAGACATAGAAAACACCTATTTGCCAAAGAATACCCCCTCCTCTGGAGCTGCTCCAAAGTTAAGATCTTGCCCCAGGAAGCTTCCCAAGCAAAGAAAGCAACCTTGAGAGGCACCTTTGCTCTCCAAATACTAACAAAGGGGAACAAAGCAGATCCTTCAGGCTCCAGCATAGAATAGAGCGACTTTTTCTGTTTGTGCAAATTTAGGAAGCATACAACATCTCTAGAGCTAGGAGATCTTTTCTTGAGTCTATAAAACTGAACCATCAATGTGGCAAAGTCTAATGCTTGTGATCAGGCATTAGAGTTGTTTGGAGATGTATACTCTTGAGAGAGAGGAGCTTATCATTCTTTTGGGGTTCATATTTGTCCTTTTTGCTACTTATTTGGATCAGAAATTGTTCAATTTATTGGGAGCATTTTAGCAAGGTGTTAGAATTTGCTTCTGGATGGGAGATCACTTTTATTTCATCAGACCTTAGGGAAGGGCTGTGTCTTTTTTCAGATGTGAAAGAGGTCCTGGTAATTTCATCAAACCTTGGAGGAGGTTCATGCAATTTTCAGTTACATGCACACAGATATAACAGTTTTTCTTGTTTTTGTTTTGGAATAGTTGTAATATTTTAGTCAAGATTTGTCTAAATGGATGTCATTCCCTCTTGGAGAGCCCGAGTTGTATTTGGTTCCTTATCAAACACTAGGTCAGGATATCATTGTCGTCTTCATTATTTCAGTTACTAGGTTCCTTTTTTTAGATCAATTTCATTGGGGGCTTTTGGTTTATATTCATCTAATATAACTTGGTGTACTATATTAATATTGGTTTCTGCATATACTTTGAGATAGTTCTTTTCTTATCCTCCTCTTCTTCCTTTATTTTTTTTTTTTTCCATTTTTTTTCGATAGGTATCATTTTTTTTTCCTCATTTTGGCACTTGGAAACAGACCTGAAACCTATTCCATCCATAAGCCACCCCCCTGCCACTTGAGTTAGGCCTCTAGAGCAATTAGTCTTATTGTTGTTACACACACACACACATATATCAATATTTTGCGGATATGGTTTTTGGTATAGCTTTAAACTACTACTTTGCATTGATACATGGTTGCATCAATTTATAGTTTGCTAGGGATGACCTTAAGCTGCCAACTTGCTAAGACAAATGGATGCCTCGGTACATTGTTGCTCTGATGTACTATCAATAGGACCTTGAACTACCATGTTGTTTCCAAGCATATTTTCTTGGGCCTTAAAATTACCTTGTTACCTCGATGCTTGTTTGCCAACCTATGATCTAGTAGGGCATTAAAATATTACTTTACCTCAATACATGGTCTTCTACAACCTTAACCCAACACTTGTTCTCATATATGACTTGGTAGGGCCTTAAACCAACACATTTTCTTGATATGGTTCCTTTGATAAATGGCCTGACAGGAGCTTAAACTACTATTGCCTCAATACTTGATCGAGTACTGCCTCAAATTACTATTTTGCCTAAAAACATGGCCTCAATCAGATATAGTAGTTCCTTAAAATACTACATTCCCCAGGTAAATGGTTCCTTCAATAGATGGCTGGAATTAACACTTATGTTTGCCTTGATACATGGTTTCCTTGATATGTTGTCTGTTAGAACATTAAGCTATCACATGCCCTTAATATATGGACCAGTAGGACCATAAACTTCAATGTTGTCTGGATATGGTTGATCAGACCTCAAGCTAACTTCCATGTTGTCTGGATATGGTGGATAAAACCTCAAGCTACCATTTTGCCTGTTTGAATTGATACATGACTGCTGGATATGGTAGCATCCTAAATCATCATGTTGCCTCCATGCAAAGAATTGCATCCCTTCAGTGTTCCTTGCTTTATTGTCTGAAAAAAATATAGAAACCCTATTGCTGGTGGCAAGCTTAAAAACATCAGTGGATAGAGTATAGAGAGGTGAATGACTACTGTGGTCCTCTTGTTGTCATCAGTTAGCGATACTTAGGTATTCCTCAGACATTCTGAAAATATCAATATTGTTTTGGTTCTTTCATCTTTATCCCTGAAGAATAGAGCACTTACCAATTTCCACAGACATTTCACAAAGGTCAACAAATTTCTGTCATCAGAATGTCAGAGCTCCTTAACTGGACTCACTTTTTGATGTGAATGATAAACTAGATGGAGTCTTTGAAGGTGAGTTAATGATTGAAATGCCTAAGAGGCTAGAAGTGCAGGTTGAGTTTAGTTGGGCGAGTCCTACTAAAATTGCTAGTCCTTAAATTCTGGAGGCCTCTTTCAAACAGGTACCGACCCCAGAAGGCTTGTGTTTGTTATAACTGTGTCAGATTCATGTCTGATCGACTTGGTCTACTTGGATTTAATGCTAATGAGTTGCTGAATATGAGGCTGATTGAAGTTAAAAACCTCTACCCTCTTTGGTTCTTCTCCATCTGGTGGCTAGTATCCAGTTTCCTTGACATCTTGAAGCTAGTTAGCATTGCTCTTACAAGCTAGTGACCAACAAGATGTGTAGCCATTTTGGATCCTTGTTGAGGTTAGGCCCAATACTTACACAATGGGCCTTCCCAAAATTCAAGACATGGTTGTATTCTGGTAATTCTTTCGATTCTTTAGGATGTTCCCGCGAGAATGGACTTAAGTTCTCTTTAGCACTTTATTGTCCAGCATAGGAGTTCATTGAGAAATCATGTTTATTATAATAGACGTGATAGACAATTCAACAATGTAGACTTCATGGGAATCTTGCCAGCTCTACAATCACTACTCCAATAAAATAAAATAACCCGATGTTTGAAAATCTGGGGGTTGCTGCCCTTAATTTACATCTAAATATGGTGTTGTGTTAGACTGTTGGTGGAAATCAAAGAGCCTCCTGTAGGTTTAACAAGTTTTTATGTTATGTCTTGTTCCAAGTTTGACTTCTGGATTTCATTGGATCCTAAGTGATTTGTTGCTCTTGCATCATTGTCAAAGTTGGGGTTTTTAACACCTACCTGTTCTGTCATTAACCATCCGTCAGAAGTCATACCTTGAAATCCTTTTCTGACTTCCAGCCTAACACTAGTCACTTAGAAACATTTTATAGTGATTTCACTCTAAATTACTTCTTAACAGCTATCTTTCTAATATGTGTATTTTGATCAGTGTCCGTGAATTATGCTTGGAACCAGCTTCTGGCTTCGCTTATAAATTCTGTTCAAAATTTGGTTTTCCCCCTTCAAACTAAAATGATCAATCTTACCTTTCTAAACTTGTCATGTATGGAAGCTACAGTTTAGGCATCTTGCTGATATATTTCTTCTTGGTGTATTGTTTTCAAACCCTCTCTAAGCAAGTCCAACCATTTCAGCTTGCCCCGGCAATTATCAGAGTAACTTACGCAATATCCTAACAACTCTTCTTTGTGAATGGACCCATAATAGAGGTGATCTTTTTCTCTATGGGACAAGGGGGTTAGTTTCTTCTTTAGGAAGTATGCATCTCAAATCTCCCTGCCTCCTAATGATCTCCTTCATTATCTTCTGCACCTGTACAGAACAGAGACAACTTACAAGATTATGGTATTTCCCAAGGTATGTTTTCTCTTGTTCTGTATTTTAATTTGGTTCAATTATCGGTTCGGATGAGTTTTCATAATGAAAATGCTAAAAGGCCCAACAAATTTAAGAAAGTACAGTTTTTTATTCCTCTTTTATTTATTTATTTATTTTATATATATATATAGCATATTCTCTCTTTTATTTATTTATTTTTCACTCTGTGGTGTACATTCCTCTGTTGGTGACATCTCTTTTGACATCAAACAGATGATAAGCTTGATTGCAAGAATTTTTTATCTCAAATCAGGTGTTAAGCCTGGTTGCATCAACACTAATCTCAATTCTAAGATTGCTGCTCCATATGCACATAGCCTTACCTGAAATTTGGGGGTTGTGGCTGTATCTGTGCATATAAAGATTAGCTGATGCTTTTGAGTCACTCCAGTGGCCTTGGGAATGTCTGATGAGCCAGCACTAAAAATATAAGGCGCTTGGATGAATGCTCTCTCTGTCTTGATTGTAGAGTAGTGTTTTTGTTATAACATGTATTAATCAAAATTATTCCTCCAAAGACTTGTTTTCCGGATAATTGAAGATGGAATTCAAAATGCTTCGTCCTGCATCTTTCTGAATAAACAGATGTTTTATGAAATGCAGCACTAAAGCATTGTTTGGATCGACTTCTAAGAAGTCAAAAACTCTTTTTTAAGTTTAATAAGAGTCTTAACGTCAGTTTAGTTAATTTTATTCAAAGAGCTTATGACTTAAAATGATCTTAATATGAAAGTGAAAAAAATTATGTTTTTTCTCAAAGCTCTATTTTAATTTACGCATAAAGTTGTTTCATGTTTAATAAAACCTTTATAATGCCAATATCATTTAAATAAAAAATAAAAAATTGGACCTTTGGTCTCAGATTTAGCTTTCAGCTAAAAGCAAAACACAGAAAGTTACTCCGTTCTTTTCCTTTCGCAGTTTGGCTATAGCCTATAGCTGATAATTTAAATTCATACTTAGTGGATCTGCATAGAGCAAGACAGGTGGCAGCCCACCACATTGTGGTCTTGGGCCTAACCCCATAGGCCCTTAACTGGTTTGGCCCCTATGACAATCCGAATATGACCCTATAATCTTCTCTTTATCATTCAGGGGTCTATAATCTTCTCTTTTGCATTTAAGGGCTCTCAATGGGTTAGGTTCAGGATGGGCTCCCTTTATTCAGGTCTGAATCTCATTATGGATTGTAATCAAGTTTGGTTCAAGGATGGGGTCCACTAACCAAACCCCCCAACCAAACTTTGTTCCTTCACCAGGCCTTTGTTAAGGACGTAGAGTAGCTACGTGTTTTTCTGGTTTTGTGTCCTAATCATCTAACAAGTGGTTATATATTTCAATTGATTCACACTATGCTTATAAAGACTTTTTTTTTTTTTTTTTTTTCTTTCCCTTTTCTATGAATATCAACAAAAGGTATTTCTTGGAGGAGTCTAAACGACCAAGCAGGGCATCAATGTTAACTCAATGTGATCAACTTACATACATGGGAGCTCATTGAAAAAAAACCCTAAGGTTGTCAAAACCTCCTTTGAGTAACCATTAAAACTATTAATTTGATTGAACACTACACATTTTGCATTCATTTTGATGTTGAAATTCTATGACCCCCCCCAAAAAAAACTAGATGTTAATATTTGATGAGATGAACAAGCAAAAAAGGATTAGAAGCCATCTTTCTTCACTTAGAAAGATTGTAAACAATAGTGGTGTGAGTAGTTTTTTAATTCTTTCATTTTCCCTTCCATTGCTTAATTCTTTGTTTTCTATTATCAGATTTATGTGTATTCACCATCTTAGTAGAACTGTGTTCTAAAATCCCTTCAGGTGTTTTTCTTTCCAATGTAAAGTAGCTTATGTCTAGAATTTAATGTAGATACATGTATTAATTCATTGCCAAATACTTTTGCTAAGTTTAGAATTTTCCAACTTACATCCCATGGCTAATCATCTATCATATGTTAACATGCCACATATACTACACTCATACACAAAATCAAATTGATTTTTCTTTGCATATAGTTGGTGCATATTGTCAATTTGTAAATAAAAAACTTCTTTGGTTGTCAATACATCAGAATCGACCAATAGAATTGGAATCACTTTTAAATTGGGCTTTCTATATATGAAGATATCATGTATATCAATCAAAGGGGTCAAATTTTGAAACCATGAACTCAAAATACTAAGATGATGGTTTTCAGGGTTGGAGTTAGCTGGTGCAGATATAATATGCATGAGACTTTATATATGAAGATATAATATATACTGACAAGATATGATCTTGTAACACAACTTAAAATAGTTCAGTGGCTGTTTTCAGTGCAAAATTAAACTCTATATATGAAGATATAATATATATTGATATCCAATGGGTACACCTTGAGCTTAAAATACAAGGGTGGTTTGTGGTTTTTGATTGTTAGAATTAATGCAGGTAGTTTGCATTCCGCAATTTTTTAATCTTCAAGGATTAAAAAATAACTTGGCAGAGCATGAGAGGACTAAACAATCTGGAATACCCCAGTTTTACATAAGAACTTATAATAATTGCGGTGTTTTTATATATAAATTGTATTATATGACTACTTGCGTTGCATGTGTTGAAGACGTGTCGAAGATATTAAGGTATAAACAAATGAAATTAATGGGTAACTATATGAACTTTGACTGGTGGCTGTCTATTAATGTTTATAACACTTATCATGACTGTTATAATGGTGTAGGATCAATCTGATGTACTCTTCAACATATTTTCCAAACTTGAATGAAGGATTAATGTGAATTTAAGCAGTTTAAAAGAGGGGTTTTTGTTGATGATCATTTCAAATGCTAAAACATTTGTAGATTGAAATCCAATTTATTTGCTTTGGCAATTGGTTTTTTGTTTTTTTGGCAGCCTCTGGCATGTGTCAAGTTGGTAATAGATTTGGTGGTCTGCAACCCAGTTGCCATTTCCAAAGTGACTAAAACCCGGAACAAGACCAGTTAGCGAATGAGATTTTTGTCAGTGAGTATATTTAAGTTGAATCATTTGATATCATTTGTATAATAAATGTACCATCGACTGTCAGTCTCACCATCTTTCATTGTCCTTAGCTGTGAAGGTGATGTCATTGCCGATGGAAGTTAAGCCAACAAATAAGACGAAGTAGTTGATGGCTACAAGCCATCAATGATTTAGTAGGGTACAAATGTAGATACAATATTTTTTAGTACATTTAAACATGCATCTTAACCAAATTGCATGATATTATATGGATGATTGCTCATTAAATAGTTCATAAAATATTCCTAATCCCATAATGTTGGGCATAACAGTTGAGACAATTAGCTAGACGCCAAGGTTTTCATACAAATGTGGAGTCATTGACAAGATTTAAACATTGTTTGATTAGAAATTTGAATTTTTTGACTCCTTGCCGTAACGTCATTTCTTAAGAAATTAATCAAAATTTAACCTAGTCTTCATTATACATTAACTTAAACTACACATATAATATTCTTTAGGTGTCTACTGTGGCACTTAGGATGAGACCAATAGGTTGCCAGGTCCGCCCTCCATCCCTTTTGATATGTTGTTGTCAATTGAAACGGTAAAGATATGATGAAATTAGCATAGATTTTCATAACCCCACATCAATATTTTGAGGTTACTATTAGGGTTGTTGGGCTATTGATAGTTGAAAAGGGGGAAGTTGGTATGTGTTTGATGTATTATATCAAATACGATTCACGTGTACTCTACGTAAGAGAAGTATTTCTTATTAACTATATTTGGTGGGCTCTATGTTCTGGTTTATATTTGTTTATTCTAGCGCGCAACGACACTGGAGAGCAACTGTCATTGTCTATCACATTTCATATATTAGAAAGAGACAAACCTCCCTAGTTTAAGCTATATTCGGCTTATTTTAGTGAAGGTTTCAGACAGTAGAGGGAACAAGTTCAACAGCTAGGTATGATCATTTTCTTGTTTATAACGAAGAAAAGATTAAACAGTACTTTACAAGTTAATAATCTGAAAAGGCCAAGTAGATTTAAGGTGACAATTGGTTGATATTTAAAGTTGATCAGGCAGACCTCATTCAAGGGTAGTGGACAAGGAGGTGGTGGACTGCTTTCTGCATGGAAATGGAAAGTCACAAAGGGACATACGTGTCTCTGGAAGCATATGAAGTCTCTGAGTTTAGATGTATTGGGTAGAAACCCAACAGAGCAAGCAAATCAGTTGTTTAGCTGAAACTATAAGAAACGCTTATTTCAAATATTGAAAAGAAAACTATTTAGGTGACATCACAAAACCCTTCTTATTTAATTGAATTAAACCTGCTTCTTTTGATGTGGGAAGGTGGTCCACCAGACAAGGAACCGTAGTTGAAGAAGCAATCCTCTTCCCACACCCCTCTCTCTCTCTCTCTCTCTCTCTCTCTCTCTCTTCAAAGGGAAGTCTCCCAGAAGCTTTCATGAGGAAGGCCATGATGATGTGGGTTTTAATTTGTTTTTCTATGAACCTAGAGTGTCGTTGTTGTTACTTGTTACTTTGACCTTGTGTGGCCATTGATGTGATTCTTTAAATAGGAGTTTAGGTTTGAAAAGATAATAGCTTATAAATTAAGATAATGGCCTTTCTTTGGAAAACACGAATCCTGGATTTCATGTTTGAATGAAAAAAAAAAAGGTTATGTATAACTGCCTTTTGCAAATGTATTTGCGTAGGTACATACTGTACATAATGTATTTATATACCCATTCTTAAATGTGATTGAGGATCTCAGTGGATGGCACGATCTCCATAGCTTAAGTTGAGGAATGGGTTTGCGCTTAGTAAACACAGATAGGCCACAGTTGATTTATTATTGGCCACCCTTAGGTGGTTATCCCATGAAAAAGAGGAAGGAAAAATAAAAAGATTTTGCAAGGGGGAGGGGGGGGTGTAGGAGAGGTTGTATTTTCAATTGCCAACTTTCTGGAAAAATGCTTACTTTTGCTATAAGAAATTGAACCACTGCTTTAGTTCTATCTTTCTAAGTGTGTAATAAAGACATTTCCATTAGAAATTGAACTTTGATTTTTTTCCCTTTTTTGAAATTGATGTTTTATATCAATTTGTTTTCTCAACAGATTTAAAGGAATTTGATATTTTCTTCTTCCCTTTTTGGCAAAAGGAATAACATGTATGGCATGTATCTGTTTTGGCACGTATGGCATCATTAAAAAAAGTGATAAACTCGTGTATCAAACTTAATTCTTCAGGAATAATATCTCTGTTGTTGGGCCAGTGTGAAAAAGCTGGAAGAATGTCATTGACGCATCAGAGTTATGATATAGGACAAAGGAGATGAAGACAAGCATCAACAAATGCCATTGACGCATTCTCAAGGCAAAAGCTGGAAGAATGTCTTTGGGTTTCAAAGGTTGTGTTGGAAATTCAGAGCGTTTGCTGCACCAACTTCTCCTCTAACCAGCTCCCTCAATGGTCAAATGGGGGTCACATCTCTTCATGTCTCTATCATACCCCAAGTTTTGATTGCTCATTGAAAACCAAAACATTTTGACAGTAATTATTAGTTTTGAAAAGGGAGTAATCCTCAGAACTTCCATCATCAACTTCCATTTCGGTTCAAACAATGGATCTTGGCACACCTTGCGCCTTTTGGAAGGTATATGTAACTTATTACCGTAATACAAGTTTTCTTCCTCAGAGATGGATGGCTCATTTTTCCCCAAAGAAGAAAAATATCAATCTTCTCGACCCAATTCTTACAACCCACAAGCCAGGACGGAAATATTAAGTTAGGAACCACACAAGGACCACATAAGAGATGAGATTGGTTGGGGCGTGAAATCACTGTCTACACACGAGGAAAGAGACTCATTACTTTTAATATTACTCCCACGAGATCCACCTCATGAGACCCTTCAATTTATTAAGGCAAGTTTGCATATGAGTATTAGCTTCAATTAACAATCCCCCCTGAATTCTAAACCACCATCACCCATTTAATTCTACCATCTTCGTCTAATGACCTGCATTGCATTTCATCACTCTCTTCCATGCAGAGATTGAAGAACAGGTTTTGAAGTTGGTCTGATAAATTCCTAATCTTTTTGATGATGCAGCAAAGGGATAGGATTCATATGAACATGCTGCTTCTGCAAATATGAAAACAGGAAATTAGCTTAACCGATCAGTTCCAAATTTCATAACCTTTCAAACAATATGTCTAGTCCCGGAAGAAATATTGGGGTGTGCAGGATAGTGATTTTTCCTTCTTGTATTCACGTGGCACAGTGCGATTGGCACGTGAATTAGAATGGAGAGAGTGGAGCTGAACTTCATTGTGAGAGCCAGAATATACGTAAGCTGGTCAGAAATTTCAGAAAGAGGACCCATGCATGATGCATTAATATCAATACGTAAGTAAATTAAATGAAACCCATGCAATCAGTGACGACTGAAAGGCTTCTGTTGCGTGCATGGAATGGGTTCTTCTCTCCACCGTCAACATGCCATCTGTCTGGTCATCTGACTTTACTTGAGCTTTAATTTCTGATTTTTTTTTTGTTGGTTTTAATGTAGATTAATTGATTAATTAATACCCTATTATAAACATAGTCAGGTATATAATTCCGAGAAACCAATAATTTTATATTCCTTTATGTTTTTCCACATCCGTCCATGTGAAGTGGTTCCAAAAGTAGTCATGTTAATCAATTTATAGGTGGAGTACTACTTCAGAGACAGGGAGAGCGAAGGATAAATGTGTCATTTGGAGAAGAAAAGGGCCCAGTTGGTTTGCAAGCAAATGGGAGGCGAGCACGTCGGTCACCACTCTGTTGGGAATAAACAAGGTAGACAAGTGGGAAGGGGTCTATAAATAGTAACATAGTGTTTTGGTTGGATTTGAGGGATCTAAGCAACTAAATCAATAGAAAAAGGAGCAACAGTATGGGAAGATCTCCGTGTTGTGATGAGAGTGGCCTCAAGAAAGGGCCTTGGACTCCTGAGGAAGACCAGAAACTTGTCAAATATATCCAGAAACAAGGCCATGGAAGCTGGAGAGCCCTCCCCAAACTTGCAGGTACATTCACACAATGAATCCTTTTTTTTTTTCTTTTTTCTTTTTTCTTTTTTTGGATATCTATCTGTCTCTAGCAAAAGGCATGGGTGTTCTTAATTTTGTCTTAATTTACAGGTCTTAATAGATGTGGGAAGAGTTGCAGATTAAGATGGACTAATTATTTGAGGCCTGATATCAAGAGAGGGAAATTTTCTCGAGAAGAAGAGGAGACAATTCTGAATCTCCATTCTATCCTTGGCAACAAGTAATTCTTCGAACAAAATCAATTGCTTTAATGGAAGCATTTTAATTCTATTGAATAATGTGTATTAATTATTTTCATATTTCTTTTTTCTGGTTTTCCTATTGTAGATGGTCAGCAATTGCTTCCCACCTTCCTGGACGGACCGACAATGAAATCAAGAATTTCTGGAACACCCATCTTAAGAAGAAGCTGATTCAGATGGGTTTCGACCCCATGACTCACCGGCCTCGAACTGATATGTTTGCAAGCTTGCCTCACCTCATAGCTCTGGTTAACCTGAAGGAGCTTATGGAGCACCAGTCGTGGGAAGAACATGCTGTGAGGCTACAAGCAGAAGCTGCTCAAATGGCTAGACTTCAGTGCTTGCAGTATCTCCTTCAATCTCCAGCTTCAGTTGCGACTGCCTCAAATAGCATCAGTGGCATCACAGACATGGAAGCATTTAATCTCTTGAGTTCACTCTCTTCAATCACAGACACACAAGTTTTGAATTCTTCCCAGTTGGAAACTCCCACCCCATCTTCTTTTGGAGCTGGCCTTGATTCCATGCCCTTCTCTCATTTGCCCAGTTTGGAAACCCCTTCCACCTTCGAAACACCTTCGAGCAAGGACATGACTCAGTCTTCTAACTTCACAGTGTTCAGCCAAGGTGAAACCTTGCTTAACTCTCCATGGCTTCCTTCCGCTTCGTCGTCTTCTCCTGCTGCCCCACCTGCAACCGAGACTTCCATCACCAACCCAGCAGACGCATCTAGTTCTCCAAGCTATGAAGGGGCCCCTCCTTCGTTCTGGCCTGATGGCGTCTTCATTGAAGACCCCATATTTCGTGAGATTGCTTAGTTTTAAATACGTATGAAAAGGTTTGCAGTTGCACCATCGACCTCTTCACCGCATGACACACACTCTCCATTGTTCATACAATCATCCTCGATATACTCATTAACCTAGTTATGCATGCGTTCATCCTTATGTTGTATGTTTCTGAATCCATTCCATGGTTCAGTTTTCTTACTCCTTTTTTTGTAAGTCTATGTCAAATGTGCCATGTTAAATATACAGTCATTTCATCGAAGGTTTTCCCTCAGTTTCAGTACTTGGATTTGAATTTCTTGTTGCCTCTTCTTGGCAAACAACAATCCAATCAGCCCTTTTCCAACAAGAATCGCATGGTAAAATTCAAAAACAAAAAAAGAGGGAGAAAATTTGAATAAATAAAATATAATCATGAAGGTAAGGATTCAAAACTACTGAATTTGGAACGCTCACTATTAGTATGGATGTTCACACGCAAACTTAAGTTTTTCTTTATTAGTTGTACTTTAAATGGTATATTTTAATTAACTAATTAATTAATCTATAGTTTAATTAGGGGGTAAGTGAAGATCAGGCTGGCTAAGCCAACCACTCTGAGAGATGGAGCTAGCTCCAAAATCCATTTCACTGTCTTGTTCATCACTAAACAGACCTTTATTGAAATGGAAAAACCTAATAAATTAATTTTTTCGGGGCCATGGCCTGAGAAAGAGTTGACCAAAGCCATTTGTGTCAAAAGGGTGACGTCCAAAGGGTTCTCAATGATAAGAGGGACCCAAGTTTGTTAGAAAACAAGGTTTTTAGAATACTATTCTGACTGTTGAATTGATTTATGGCTGCTACCTGTCCCAGCACAAGACTGCATGATTTTAATTAATTAATTAATTTAATGTCATGCAATTGAAACTGATAGTGCAGTAATGTAGATGTGGGTGATCAGTACAACGAAAACAGAAGTCTCTGGGGTGATTTTGAAGATGATGCCTGCCCTCCATTTGTTTTTTTGACTAGATTCATAACTTACATATCTTGCAAACTCCTTGCTTTTGAGACTTTTAGATCAATGTTTTGTTGTTAAAAAATGTTGAAAGTTAAAAACGATGATAAAGATGAATTCTTGCATGAACATTGTTAATTATATTAATTGATTAAGTAATATGATAGTGATTTTAAAAAATGTTTTTAACATTTCTAATGTTTAAAATATAAAATTTTTTAAATATTAAAAATATTAAAAATATTTCCTAAAACTCACTAGCAATGAAACTCTTTTTCTTCAAATGAACTTTAAAGATGGTTTTATCGTCCATATAACGGGATATAATTAACTTGTCAAATTCTAAACTCGGCAAATAGATTAAATTTATGGAATACTATTAATTTATTGATGCTAAATCAGGCATATAAAATACAATCAAGATAGAGTGCTTGTGGGCATCTTTTTGGCTGTTTGCTTAAGGAGAAAAACAAAGTTAAAAAAAATATTGTTGAGGATCCCCTAAAATCAACTGGCAGTTGGTGATGTGTTAATATAATGGAGCTAGACCTTCTAATGAGGGTTAGGTTTGAGACAATTTTCAATTTGATAGGATACCCATGAATAGATTCTTAAAATTTCCATGTTATCTTTAATTTGATATGTGTGCATGTCACTAAATTTTTATTTGGATGGGAAAAATCTAAAAGTTAATAAAAATATGATTAATTCAAAATAAAAAATTGCTAAATAAGTTATATGTCAACCTCATCTTATATGCAAATTGATTAGTCCACTCAACGATATCCGAACCATGAAATATATATATAAGTGTGTATTTTTTTTTATGACATTTTTGATTTCCTTGAATATTTTAAATGTGTTTATAAAGCTTTATAGTTGAATTGGGCACATAATTAAGTATGAAATTCAAATAAATTAATATGTAAAGACCATGAGAGAGATCAAGTGGCTATTTATTGTAAAAAATGACAAATTAAAAACATGATATGGTATATGTAGGTGAGGAAGATTAGAATAAAATGCATGACCGTACAATATTCAAGAGATGGGCACTATTTCCTTCTTGAGGAGTAGGTATTGGACTTTTGATTGTTACTTTTACAACAAGGGATTGACTGTAGACACTTGAGTTAACGAATCCATCAAATTCTTCACTGATTAAAGTCCAATTTGCTTAGAAGTGGAAGAATGGGTATCGTGTAGGATTGAGTTACAAGGTGCTGACTGCATTTGATTAAGTTTCTTTTGAGTAAGCTACATGCTGGAAAAAAAATTGTTGAAACTTTGGTTAAAATTTAAAAAGTCAATGATATGGTCATTCATGGTGGTGAAACCAACAATAAAAAACTTCTATAGCTTGTGGAGAAAATGAACATGATAATCACTACACCACTCAATAGTGAAAAGGGGAAAGTGAAGCAAGAAGTTCACCACCTAACCTAACCCCCTCACCCCAAAATGTCAAGTGTAATCATAATTTTATTGTTTGAATTTAATCCTCTTCCAATACATTTTAAAAAACGTGAGCAACTATTTTGTGGGATAATAAAGAATATTGACTTTCTAATACTTTGATGGCTAGGGTTTTAGAAGTATTGTGACTCTTCAGGCATTACCTAAAGGAATTACCATTGAGGTTGTAAAATGGATTAGGGCTACCAAATTAGATTGCGAGTGAATTCTCGGTCAATCGAATATAAGATAAGATTAGAGTTAAATTAGGGTCGAGGAGTTTCATGGGACATGGACTATTTATGGCGAAAATCATTATAGAAAATTAGAATGAAAGTTGATGATTAATTAACTATGATTGTAGGGAAATTTTTTAGAGCTAAAAGGTCTTAAGATGATGAAGTTCAACCAAGAATATTGATAGTGGATGGTTTGAATATAAGCTATTTAGCCTTAGAGTTGAAAGTTGTTAACAACTAGGTCTATTTTTTCTTATGGGTGCCCTTTTAAAACTATATATCATATGATCAACGTTTTCCACTTAGAATAAAGGTGCCTTGGCTCCATTTTTTCTTTAATCCTGAGTTGAAAAATAGCCCGCGCAGAAGTATTGAGGAAACTATTCCAAACAAAGGAAGCTGCAGGTAATTAGTTAGCCTCTTAAGTCAAATTCACAGTTTAAATGCAAAGACATGAATCACAAGCATAGTATTATATATCATAATTGAGATTGCCTTAGTGGGTCATGACGCCATAATGTATGGAGTGGGTAGCAGTAGTGAAGAAATGAGGGCTGCCGACAATTATCATTCAAAGTGGGGGTGTGTTGTCTCTTTGATTAAACTGAGTCTAATAACCAATTGATGGGTTTTTTTTTTTGGAACCACCTGTACTTGCTTCAATGGTCTTTGGCTGCACCTCTCTGGTGGGGCATTTAATCATGCAGCGTGATTTCACAGGCTCATTTTATTAGTGATTTGGTTATACATGAAGTCTTCTGTGTGTGAGGCATGACAGGATTTTTGTTCCCTATGTCTGTCTCAACCAGAGCCATGTGGTGTAATCTAGGCCCTGTAAACCATCCATGATTTGCTGGATACATGTTTGGGGAAAGAGAAAATTGAAAATCTTGGAGAACAGTATGGCCAAGTTTTCTTTATAGACCAGATCATAAGTCTAAAATAATTTCAGAATGTAAATATGAACTAACCCACTGGGACGGTCTAGCAGAAGTTCAAGTAATATCATCTATCTATGCCTAATCTAGTTTAGAGAAAGAATAGTACCTATGCATTTTTAAAGCCGTTTTTCAGGCAAGGGAAACCTAACAAGACTGTAGATTACAGTTGCTGTAGTGGTTCCTAGAATGGGAGCCACAATGTAGATCCAAAGGCAGTCAAACTCCATTGAGACAAGTGCCGGGCCTATGCTCCTAGCAGGGTTCATGGAAGCTCCTGTTATTGGCCTGCAGATTGCAATAAAGAACATGAGCATTGATGTGCTCGTCAAAGAGAAATTATGATAAAGAGGAATTCGGTTTTTATTAGTATGTGGAAAAATTTTTCATTACCCAGCAAGGAGGACATTCACTAGCACCGTGGCTCCTACTGTAACTCCAGAGAGCTCGTTTATCTGTTCAATTTTCAAGAGCATCAGTGGGAAGTCAACTGAGTAGCAATGAAACTAATATTTTATCTAAGTAAAGAATGGATTAGTAGAAGCGTATAGAAGATGAAGGCTGTCCAAGTAACATTTTTAAGGTAACATTTTAGAATTGCTGAACAAGTAAAGTTTTGCATAGAAAGAGGTACCGCCCTACTATCAGTGGCGACTCCGCAAATGGCAAACATTAGAATAAAAGAGATGATGAATTCCCATGTGAAAGCTTCAGGGATAGTTGTTGGACCTAAAAACTGAGTGACCGTGGCACATATAGGTACGCTGGTGTTCAACAAAACAAAAAGGGTGAGGATTGCCAGGCTTGAGCCTGCCACCTGAGATAAAACATACGGTGGCACCTGCAAAAATTCCAAGAAAATTTCAATTGAACAGTTGTGGTAGCAGAAATGAGGTTGGAAGGTGATGAATGATTATGCAGTTGAATATGGTATACGGGTTTCCCCTCTCAGTAGTTTCAGAAATGTAAAAATAGAAGCGAAAAAAAGGAGGAAAGAGAAAAATCATTTTGAAAACAGTGGGGATTGGGCCTAGACTTGTTGCTGCACATGTCGGTTCGAAAGTCAAATATGATTTGCCAATATTGTGACAAGCCGGATCACAGTGCCAAGCAATGTTACAAGAGCACTCGGCCGAAGCATAAACCTACACCACTATCCAACTTCACTACTACCAATGCCACTTCCTCTCAAAATTGGTTGGTTGATTTGGGTCTATCCCATCATATCCCCTCTGATCTCAGTAATTTGGCCATTCATTCTAATTGGACATATTACAGGTCTTCCAATTACTGGTATAGGTTTAAAAACTTTCTTTAATCTAAAAATTCTTCTCTAAATCACCTAATTGCCACAAACTGAAGGTTTTTGGCCGCCTATTATCCATGGTTTCGTCTTACACCCACCACTCTTGGGTGGTTACTTACCCACCCAAAGTGCCCTTCATTGTCTCGATATCCTACTGAACGTTTTCTTCATAGAAGATCAATTTCCTTTTCAAAGCCATGATTCTTCCATCTCTCGCGTGTTCTCTTCTGATCAGTCATGGTTGTCAACAACCATAAATGTTTCTCCTATGCATTTCAATGTATCCATTCACAATCCATTTCAGTCAATTATATGCTCTACAGCTGGTTTGGAAACACGGCGTGTATAAAGTTTTCGCCCACTCATTTTGTGTCTATTGGTCCTCTTACTATGTCACAGGGCAATGTGCTCCAATCCTCCCTTGGTAAGGCTAGAGTCTACTTCTCTATGCACATATGATAACCCATGTCCTAACTAATGTTGGTCTATTTCTCTCCCAACAGAAATTTATACAAGACTGGTTGGACAAAACTAAAATGTTCGGTGTGAAGGTGACTTCCACTCCTCTGCCCACTACAATTCCTCTGCAACTTGATGCTATAGCCCCTGTTGATACTATTGTCTATGAGAGTGTCATCAGTGTTCTTTAACATTTATCTCTTACAAGACTTGACACTTCTTACATTGGCTACAAATTATCGCAATTTATGCACAAGCCCCCCCTCACTCATTGGATAGCAACTAAGAGGGTCCTCTGTTGCTTAAAGAGAATCTTGAATCATGGCTTAGTTTACATAACACTCTTCTTCAACTACATGCTTATACTAGTGCTTACATTGTTTACTTTGGTGCAAATCCCATCTCTTGGTGTTTCCGCAAACAAAGAACAATTGTTCGCTCCTCAACTGAAGCTGAATATTGTGTTGATGCTGGCACTGGCACTTGGATTCATAACCTTCTTTAAAAGTTGGCATCACTCTACCGGCACCACCTATAATTTATTATAAATTTATAACAATGTTGGTACCATATAGAAAATCCTATGTTCATGAATGAATGAAACACACTGTCATAAAATTTCATTTTGTAGGGGATCCAGTATCAAAAAGCAGCTTGTGTGTCTCTCATATATCCACAATGGACCAGCTTGTTGATGCACCAACTAAGGCTCTCTCATGATATCAATTTCATATGCTACTAACCAAGATTGGTGTTCTCCAAGGACTCCATCTTGGGGGGAAGGTATAGGGAAAGATGGTAAAGATCGTATCCACTCCAGCCCAACATACTAATTAACAACCCATGATTTGTGAACTTCATATTTCTTGCTATTGATGTATCCATATATCTTTATGGACAAGCACCAAGAAGCAAGAAAAATAGTAATGCTTATTGCAAAATGTAATGGAAGCGATCAACAATGTCCTATAAGCATATGCATTTGCCTAGTAAACAATTTTTAGGTAGCAACTAGCTACTAGTTAAGATTGACAAAAATATCATACCATTCATCATCATTTTCCAAACTGCAAACCTTCCCTTTTCCCCTTTCTGGGCTCGCATCCCAGAATACAGAAGAAATTCTCCAGGGATGCGCACAAATATAGCGGATCCAGAACTAGCTATTGCCTAGAATGATTTCTACTTACTGTTTGAAAAATAAAATGAAAAAAAGTAAGGAATCTGTCCAACATCCGAGATTGCTCACCCTATAATTCCACTAAAGACAGTTATCATTGTGGGAACCTAAGTACAGTTTCACCATTTTGCTTGCAAGTTTCATAGATGCAAATACTAAAGACCACAATCTGGTGGCCAGTGCTTTCATGTACAGCATATGGAAACAGAGCAAGAGGCAACAATTCTATGTTCACAACAGTTAAAGAAAGAACTTAAGATGCTTGCCTGTCTCCATGGGAACTTGCGTGATGCAGCGAAAGCAATAGTCACAGCAGGATTGAAATGGCCACCTGAGACATGCCCAAGTGTGTATATCATCACCATCACAACCATACCCCATCACACTGCTATGCCCGTGACAGTAAGCCGATACTTCTTGTCAATAAGCACACACCCACAACCTGCAAATATGATCACATAGGTCCCCAGAAGCTCTGCAAGTATCTAAGCGTCCAGGAAATATGCCTAGTTGTTAATAAATAACACGGCGGAAAACTATAGGCATTTACAAAGACAACCAAAATCATGACTAGAACGAGAAAAGCTTACTTTGTGGCCATATGGTGGGCTAGTAATGTTACTTTCAGTTGACTCTGAAATGGAGATGGCTTTTTCTTCTTCCACTGGTGAGAGATCACCCATTGTTGGAGGTTTAGGGGAACACCCAACCGGCAATATGTTCACCTCAGCCAGTGGGAAGCTCAGGAGCCAACCTCAGTAAAAGGTTCTCTCCTTATACATACTTACAATCTTAGTACTTCTGAACCTAAATCACCGGCTTTGATAGAATGAGGAGATTGCTCCATTGGGATGTTCGCAATTTTTTAAAAGCATATATTCAGGGATGATGCACTACACAAAATTGTACTTTTAATTATGGAAACTCTGATCACTTCAATGCACTGACAACTAGGGAATTTGGATTTAGTCCCGGTTACTTGGGAAGCATCTGACAGTGGTATCCTAGGCTTTTTGTAGAAAGGGTTGGAAATTCCTAAAAATTCTCTAGTTCTTTGAGATAATTTTGGACTCTAATGAGACAAAGGCAGAGAACCATATTATATTATGGTGACAATTCACCTTGAAATCGAAACTGAAACTTTTTGTTGCTCTAAAGTCTTTTAAGGGCTCTGATAGTGGAAACAGAGATGTAAATCTGCAATTCAAATCAGATGTCATAAATCAGACCACCATTTTGATGAACCTTCAGGCCTAATCAATCAATGTTGTACTCAAATCTTAATCGGGTTGAATATAGGTCAAGATCCTAGATTCTCGAATGGACGAAAGAAATCAGACAGTGAACGAAATATTGGACTCTGAATCATTCTAGATTCTAGAAAAAACCATGGTAGCAATTCAATCATCTAAGGAAAAAGGGGAAAGGAAAAAAAAAGAAGAAAACAAAAACAATGTACACTGCTAAAGCATCTCATCCATAAAGGAGTTCATGATAAGGGGCAGGTTTGGCCATGGTTGATAATCATATCTGATCTGATCCAAGATGTTCAAATTTCCCATATTCTGCCATGATGTAACACATTATCATATCTAAGCCTGACAAGCTATCTAACCTCACTTCAACTGTCAGAACTTTGAAAGGACTTCCATGAATGATGGCACCATGAAACCAAGTGGGCACCTAGGAAATCCACTTCTTGTTTAATGAAAGATCAACAAGACATTTGTTTGTCAAGAGCTAGATACTTTAATATATATTGTCAGTCTATTTCTCATTATGTAAGCTTTTGAACCAATAATTGTTCAACATAATATCGTAACTTTGGATCTTGAAGCTAATTTGAGCTTTTCGGCGTAAAGTATGACTTCTGAGGTTGGTAGGTAAGTGGCCCTTTGACAATAATTCGCAAGTTCTGTTGGACGGTTTGTCCATTTCTCGTCACACATTTTGTCCTTGGTATCATGGATTCCGATTAAAAAGGCTGGTCACCATGTCACAGTGAATGGAGACGTACACGTTAATTCAGCACCATTCACGGCTGAATGTTGCTCGCTATCAGCGGCAGGCAGGAGAGGATTCACATTGATCCAATAGAATCCTTACAGTTTTTAAATTATCACAAATAGATTTGTAGTCCTTGGGTGCTCGAGGGAAAGATTTGAAATGAGGACTCAACAAGGACTACATGCATATCTTTATGCCAGAGTGAAGAGAAAATAGGTAAGGGGTCCTACACAGAAGTAGGTTGCTCTGATTTCCAGTTGGCATGGAAAAATGAAACACTCAGAAGTCCTTGCAGTATAGCTTTGGTTGATGAAGAGGAAAGCTACTTTACAGAGTCTGATGCCTTGAGTGGATCTGATGAAACTGCAAATATTCTACTATGAAGCTTGAGTGGGCAATTGGAGAAGGGCTTTGTCGGGATGAAAGGAAGAAGAATGGTTCTATATGTGAAGATCCTTTGCAATTGCCTATTCCTCCTTTTCTCAAGATACCAGCTTACATGCCCAGCATATGGATATGCATAAAAATTAGGCACAAAGAAGTGAAACCATTTCCTAACAAATTGGTTAGGATATCTACCCCTGCCAAACACATTTTTAAACTTCGTCTGGCTCAAATAGAAAACAGCTGGGAAAACAATCTTTCATTGTGGTTTTTCAGATTCTGTTCCATTGTTGTGACTTATGAGGAAGAACCCTGGAAGAGTTCAGTTGTTTTAGAAACAGGAATGCTGTAAACTTGGTGACATGCCCCAAAAGAAACCTTTACTGAACCAATCAATGGTGTTAGACCAGTCCCAATCAAGAATAAAGTGAAGGTGCAGCAACAGAATCTGATTTCCTCTCTAGACTCGCTCTTTTGCAGACTTTCAGTTCCCACATGCATGGTATTCATAATTACAACTTCCTATTGGGTAGTCAGATCTCATCGTGAGAATCTTGGAATCTCCCTTCATATTTACGTTCAATTGTGATAGAAACCCTAGTATTTAATCTGTTTTTTCATATTCTAAAATTAGGGTTAGAGAAAATAGAGCAATTGTGAGAGCAAGTTTAGAGCTTCAAATTTTTTTCAACTTAAATAGTGTTTGTTTCTTGGGAAATTTCCAAGTATTTGTCTGGGGAAAATTTTTTCAACAAAATATAAGTCTACTTGATTTTATTTTCCATTTATCATTGGAGTAATCCAGACTGTTTTCTTGATGATTAGGTATCGGGGTGAGGCCAAGATCTTTTCTCAGTGTCGTTTTCAAGTATACTTGGTATGAAAACGACTAATGAAGTTGGAAAAGTAGAACGAGTGGATTGGAGTTTTTTTGACTTGGTAAAACCTTCATTCAATGCTTTTAGATCGTTGAATTTCCGTACTTTTTTATTTTTTTCGATCCGGATGTCTTTATCTTTCAACTGTTTCTTTCTTTCACCTCTAAACCGCGTCGTTTCATTTTCACCGTTTCTTTCAAAATATGTGGTAGTGGGGGTGGGAATGGATGGTGGGTCTTGGGGTGCAATAAAGGAAAGAAAGATATGTGTAGGTGGCAATCACTGAGATGAGAAATCATATATTATGCTGGTAGGCACTAAGGCCCTTTCCAATTCCACCTTAACTAAAGAAATTATAATGATACGCTCAAATTTCTTCCTTGTTAGTGAAATTTTTGGATCAGTTGATCTGTTCCACCATCTTAATAGTCATATTTGCAACTTGCAAGTTGGTCCAACATCTTCTTCGAATCCACACCCCCCGCAACATGTTTTTTTTTTTCCATTTAGTTATGCCCACTAAAATTATTATGTACGTTTTTTTTTTTTTTTCTCAATTCAAGAAAAGTCAAATCCATGAATCACATGTTGGAGCTTGATGACTGGAGATACAAGGAGTCCCGTTCAACGCTATAACCTCTTTTTTATTTTTATATTTTTTTAATGAAATTAAAATAATTATGTTACTTGAATGGTTAAATTTTAATTTTTCAAAAATTATTATTAAAAGAATAGCTTAAACAATAATTTGGGTTACTCAAATTCGGGTTGAACAAATTCCTACGTATTCATTATTATTATTATTATTATTATTATACCTAATCCATCATCATTTTTTAATTTTATTCAAGTCAATAATACAAGTTGAATGGAATGAAATATCTGGCATAGTCTACAAAGCTTCGAGACATTTCTAATTTGTGAATAATTTTTTTTAAATGAAATATTTGACAAAGTTGTCAAAATCATTTTTAAAAACTTAGATCATTACTTCACGTGATTTTTATATTACCCTAAGAAAAAGTGTATTTCTGTACACCCATGAAAAAAATCATAAAATAAGAACCAAAATTGATAGCAGTTATCTAAAAATAATTAATATTTTATGTTTTTTTTTAATCAAATGTATTACTTTTGACCACTTAAATACTATCTTTGACCATCCTAAGTATTACTTTAGGATGATAACTAAGTGCATGAAATTTGAATTATTTTTTAAGAGTTTCTATTTTATAATTATTTTTACATGTAGAAACTCACTCTTTTTTTTTTTTTTTTCTAAATTCACTATTTTGTTTTATTTCCAAATGCTAATTAACTTTTTATTAGAGGTTATTATTATTATTATTTATATATAAAAGATTTAAAGTTTGTTTGATAGTGCATTTAGAAACTAATACTTTTAGCATAATAACAATTTTTTTGAGGAAAAATTTAAGATTTGTTTGATAATTGTTTTTCGAGAAAAGTTTTTTATTTTTTATAATTAAAAAAAAACACTAGGAAATGATTATTTTAAAATATAATTATGTGAGCATGTAGAATGGTCAAAAATAAAATACTATACATAAAAATTATTTTTAAAATATTAAAAATACGTTAAGTTTCCCAATAAATTTTTATTCTATAAAATTGGAGAATAGTTTTAAAAAACTGTTATCAAATAAAATCTCAATTTTTGAGAAAATTTAGAAAAGACTTTAAAAATTTTGAAAAATTAGTTATGGGACTTTTTGGTAATTTTTTAAAAAACACTTAAAATAAAAAATACTCTAAACATACTCTCTTATTAAAAGTCTATTAATGAGTGATTTTGAGATAGTTTAAAATGTTTCCTAACAATGGAAAACACTTTCTCATGACAGCCCAATACTTGCCAAACTTCTAAAAATATAGACAATCGTTTAAAATAATTTATGATAGTTACTTGACTAGCTATTTTTCTACTTTAACACTTTCAAGATAAAATATTTGATTTTTTCAAAAATGACTTTTTTTTTTTTTGGTTGCTATTCGCAACATTCCTTTTACTAAAAGTACCACTTTTTTATCATATTTTTTTCCACACACCATTTTTAATAAAAAAAAAACTCTCTTTAACCTTCTCTCAACATACTGAACCTAAATTATAATTGATTAAGATTGCGAATTACATATAAAATATAATGAATGATGAAATTTAATCGTCAAATGACAATTTTCAGGTAAGATTTATAACTTTCATTTTTTTTATAAAGAAATATATATATTTATAAATAAAAAAACCGACAACCTAGGTGGGGCTATGGTGACCTAGGTGGGGTTTCGGCGCCTCGGCGCCTTAGGAGGCAGTAGCGGCGACGACTGTTAGAGTTTGGAGTAGGAATGAAAGTCGGTGACCATTGGTGGCGGTGGTTGGGCTAAATTTTTTGCTTATAATAATTATAAAAACCGAATTTTTATTGTTTATTTTAAAATTTTAATAATAATTTTTATTTAAAAAAATTGAGTTATGAATTTCACATTAAAACATTGAATATAATAAAATCATTTTACATAACATACTTTTGGTGAAAAAATCATTTTATAATTTATTATTTAAAGAAATTATTTTGTTTTAAGATATAAGAAGAATATGAAAAATAATTGAGTTTGAAAAAAAAAATGAAAAAAAAAAAAAAACAAAACAAAGTTTACATGGGGTGGGGGGTTGAGTGGGTAGAGATGAAAATGAAGGTAAAAATAAAAGAAAAAGAATGCTAAAATGTGGGGTAGGGTTAGGAAAAAAAAATGAAAAGAAAAAAAAAATGGTGCAATTGGGATGTGAAGTTGGGGAGGAGAGAGAGGAGAGAAAAGAGAAGAGAGAGGGGGAAGGAATAAGGGGAGTAGTTTAGGAATGTAAAATATGCATTAGTAAAAATGGTGTTGCGAATATAAATTGAGTTGTTTTTTATTATATAAAATATTACTAAGAATACCATCAAAATATTTTTTTTTGGGTTATTTCTATTTTCTATTTTAAAAATAAAAAATAATAGTAATTTGTATATGAATTATAAAAAATGTTATAGACTTATATTGTAATGATTTTCTAAAGTTGATTAGATTAACAAAATTAAAAAAATAGATAAGATGATTATATTACTAAAACTTGGTCGTAGTTCATTTAAAAATCATTTGTTATTATGTGGTTTGTTAGAAAAAACACTTCTAAATCCCTGGTTGAAAGGAATGTCTGAATGAATTGAAAATAATTAATTTTTAAGTGTTTCATTTTAAGAAAATAATTATAATAATTGATTTTTGTTATTACAAAACATCTGACAATGATTGTAAGAAGCATTTTTAATTAAAAATATATATTAAAAAAAATTAGGAATTTAACAAAATTTAAGAAATATTTTTAAAAATTTGAAAAATGACTTGTAATATTTTCTAAAGAAATATTTTATATATAATTTTTCTAGAAACATTTTAAACATTTCTATTAAAAATACTTTGTGTCAAAACACTGCGAAATACAATTTTAGGATAATGTTTTAAACATATTACTCATTAAAATTTATTACAATAATTAAATATTAAAAATTAGTACTTGAATATTATTCGCTTGGCAAAAAGTAATAATTTCATTCCTCAAAACCCTAAAAAATAAAAAATAAAAAATCTAGATATGAAGACCCCCTAGTCAAATTTGATTTACCTAGTCCAAAATTCATCATGATTATAGGAAAAACAAGAGATAAATTTTTTAAAATAATATTATTTCATCCATTTTCCCATCATAGTAATGTTTTTTTCAAAAAAGATACATGAAAAATAATGCTTTTTTTGTAAAAAGAAATTCACGAAATTAATGTTTTCTTTCAACATATATTCTTGTCAAAATTACAATCACTAATTGTGATTTTAGTTTTAATGTTTCTTTTTTTTTTTAAAAAAAAAAAAGAAAAAAGAAAAAATAAGTTGATTGTAATTTTAACTTGGCTAAAATCAAGGTCGCTAACTATAAATTTTATATTAGAGAAAAGGAAAATATTAAAGAAAAGGAAACACACGTGAGATTCGATGTGATGGGAAAATATTAATTTGAAGAATATTTTGAAAAAAAAAAGATTTAGAATTTTTTTAAATACATGTTTGGTAATTGTTTGAAAATAGTTTTATACTTTCCCTAATAAAAAAATAGGAACACATATTTGATAATTAAAAGTTATTTTTTATTTTTTATTATTAATAACATAAAACAAAGTGTTTTTGAATAATATTTTTTAATTATTTTATATTATTTTTATTTATTTTTTAAATAATCACTCAAATATGTAAAAGAATTAAAAATAAAAAAATATTTTTAAAACATATTTAAAAATATAATAACATTTTAAGTTTCAAAACAAATTTTTATTTTATAAAAAAATTAGATACCAGATTTCAAAAACTATTACCAAACAAATTTTAAAACATTTACTTTTAGGAAAAACTTCTCATCTTAATTAAGAAAAAAGAATATGTATGATTTACGAAATATGAAATTAGGACTATTTAAAAATAAAAAAACATTTTAAGTTTTAAAAAAAATTTCGTTATACAAAATATCAAAAAACAAATTTCAAAAATTATTTTTTCAAAATTGTTACCAAACAAGCCTTAAAGCATTGCTTTTTACAAAAAGATTCTAATCCTAATTAAAAAAAACAAAAGCAAAATCAGATTGTATGATTATGAAATATGAAATCAGGAAGCAATCTAAAGTTACTCGATTAAAAAAAATGTTTATATAATAATTAAAGCTAAATATAAAATAAACATCATTAATTTATGTCTAATCAATTTCATATCTTTCACCAAAAGCAACCCAAATAATTGGAATAAAGTTGTTATACTTTTCTATTTCAAAAGAAAAGTCGAAATAATTGAAATGAAAACCAAGGAAATAAAATTCCTGCAGGCCAAACAAGTAGGTAAGGAAGGGGAGGAGGAAGAGGAGTGCTCACTTTAGGATTCAGAGGGGGGCCGGCAAAGTCAACACGCTTTTAAGCACTTTGGCAGCCGTTTTTTCTTAGCAAAAATTTAATGCAAAAATTTGTCAGTTTATTGATTAATTAATATGAAAATAATTTTAAAATGTGGTCAGTGCGTAGACTCACACAAAGAATTGCGAAGTCAGAAAAACAAACAGAATTCGCGATTCCTACCTCACACCAACTTTCTCCCTAAGGTGGGTCATCCAGTGTTCCTTCTTTTACCATTTCTTCTGCTTTTTCCCTTTATTTTATTTGATTTGAACAAACACAGCACACAAGATCTGATCATCGTCAATAACAGCAGCTACAAAAGCTGGGCAGCTTCTTCTGAAACAGGAAGCTATTTGTTTGAATTTTATTTTATTTGTTTCGATTCACAGGAAGGGGAGTAATGAAAAGTAAGTGAAATTAGGAAATACCCATGTTGTGTTTGTGTGTATCTTTGTTGTAAGAAATTTATGATGGGTGTTTTTGTTGTATGATTGGGGGTGTGGTTTTGATTGGCCAACTTATGAGGTGGGTTTTCATGGAATTTGGATTTTAGGTTGGATGTTGAGAAAGTGAAGAAAACACTAGAGGTTGGTGGTGGTGGTGGTGGCGGCTACCAGATTTTCATGGACAAGTTGTGTTGCTTTAATTCTCAGGTGAGGAAATACTACTCCCTTTTTGCGGTGTTTAATTTATTTATCTTTTTTGTTTCTTGCCTAGTATTATTTTTTTGGGGTTGTGCAAATTTGCCCCCGTTTAGAGATGGGTCAATTTTGCATAGTTGCTGTTTTGAAGCCCCTTCTCCTTCTGGGTGTGTTTGATAGGAGGGATTTTGGGTGTGAATAGGGGATTCTGGGCTCCGGAAACTTCTTTCCTTTGCTTGACTGGGAAACAATAAAAAGTGAAATTGAATTTAAGGGCTTCAATGGCCAAAATCCTTGCTTCATATTTCCAGTGTATTAGGTTGCCACATGTCTTCGTGCAATCTCCAGCAGTTCCACTCTGACCAACAAATGACCAACCCTGCCACCACCACAACGACCTCCATCCCCTCACTGCTGCTGTAGCCATTTCATCATCACCATAACATACCAATACAGCCTCTATTGACAGCATTGCTGCAGGTACCTGTTGCAATTGTTCGGATTACATGTACTCATCCAAATAGTGAAGTCCCAATTTGGTGGATTTGTCATTCTGCGGTTATCTGATCTTCAACTCCTCTGAACAAATTCTTAACACTTATTGAGTTGGGTGTAGAAAGCAAACTTCTAATTAGGTTGAAGCAAACATGTGGTGTTCTGATGAAAGCTGTTAAATTTGGGGGCTGGTCTTTTGATTATTATTATTGTTATTATTATTTTGAGTTCTGCGTGGATTTCTGGGCACCTTAGTTCATTGCTTCAGAATGATGTAGATTTTTGGGGGGTTTGTCTGCTAATTCTATATCATTGTTGATTGGGCTCTCAAAAGAAATTGTCTTTCTCTGTGGGAGTCAAGTTTCAAAAGCCTCTATCCCCAGTCAACTGGTGATATGCCAATGGCCACACTGTGGTTGCATGTATTATTGCCTCAGACAAAAAAAGAAAGCAAAATTTTTATCTTTTTGTTTTCTGGTTTTCCCATTTTTCCTTGGTAGATTTTGGTGGTCGCTTCCATTTTGGACTTTTAATAATAAAAAGTGTTTTTCCATATCCATTGCACGCCTTTCATATCCTAGCATACATAGGTTGTGCCTCCGTTTTTTAAACTCTTATCTGGATACTAACACTTGCATATCAAAAAATGAAAATTTGAATCTGTTTTTGTGCCATCTAGTTTCATGAACTGTGTGAGATTTTTACAATATTAAATGTATTTTTTTCTTCTTTAGCATGGAGGACGAGGTTCCTATAGCTCTGGTAAGGGCAGAAGCCCTCAAGGCCCAATAAAATATGGATTTAGCCTTGTAAAAGGGAAGGCGAATCATCCTATGGAGGATTATCATGTTGCTAAGTTTCATCATACCAAAGGACATGAGCTTGGACTATTTGCTATTTATGATGGCCATATGGGAGATAGCGTGCCAGCCTACCTACAGAAGCATTTGTTTTCCAATATTTTAAAGGAGGTGGGTTGTTGGATTAGAAAAGTTGGCATCTTCGCTATCCTTTTTATTTTATGTGTTTATTTGGAGATTGTGTCTCTTACACATTCGAATGTTATCATTTTAGGAGAATTTCTGGACTGATCCTAATGGTTCCATTTCAAAAGCCTACGAGAGGACTGACCAGGCAATTCTTTCTCATAGTCGAGACTTGGGGCGAGGTGGATCTACTGCTGTTACTGCAATTCTTATAAATGGCCGAAAGTTATTAATAGCAAATGTTGGTGATTCGAGAGCAGTTCTTTCAAGAGGGGGTCAAGCAATACAGATGACGATTGATCATGAGCCCAACAGAGAGCGAGGCAGTATTGAGAACAAAGGCGGATTTGTCTCGAATATACCAGGTTGTCAAATATAACCTCTATTTCAAGGCTGTTTCTTTCTCTCTGGTCAGTAAAGTTTATTTATTTGATAGGCTTATTTGTTTGATAGGCAAACTAGATGCATAAAACAGGAAGCCCATCCTATGTCACTGGGGGTGTATAGGAGGCATCACAGGAACAAAGTATAAAACAACAACACCTTGACAAAAACAATGAAACAAAAACCCATCATCCATGGTTTTGGTTTCCTACAAAATCCAATAATGAACAATTCTCCATCCCAATGGGGCTTTAGATCACTTCAAAAGGGATTTAATAAGGTTCTCCTTCCATTTTGGTCATGAAGCACTTCCTCTTTGAATATCCTTCTATTACACTCTTGGCACATGCACCAAAACAGGCAAAGTGGGACCATACTCCAAACCTTCTCTACCTTTAATCCAAACCGTATACCTTCCATTGCAAAAGGGGCACTTTCACCAAATCTGGAAATGCCATTTCAACCTAACTATTGCTAATAACATATCCCACAACCTCTCAATTCTATCACAATGGATTAAGATGTGATTTGCATATTCCTTGCTAACTTTGTAAAGATTTACATTTGTTTGCAGACGATCATTCTTTCTTCATAAGGACATGTATGGTTAGGATCTTTCTCCACATTGCCCTCTAAACAAGAAAAAAGAACAGGTTCTTGTTGGGGTACAAGTGCTCTAAACTTTGTTGGTGGGGAATAGGTCCATATTCAACACATAAGAAATTGTAAAAGATTTCACATGGAATGTCTCCTTTGTCCCCTTCCTCCAAAGTGAGTTGTCCTCCTTTGTTGCTTGCAATCTTACATTATCAAGGTTAAAAATCCTAGTTAAGACTAGTATGATTCACCAAATTGTATTTGTCTCAACCATGACCATCAACAAATCAATAATTGAGTTCAATATTTTGTTCACTTGCGAAATGACCCCGTTGAATCAGTAGTCTCAATGCGATTTGCATGACAACTTCGAGATGACTTGGAGATGATGTCGAGATTGAGTTGTTTGGGTGATGAAGAAGACTATGATGTCAGAAAGAAAAGTGATAGAGAAGAGGAAAAGAAAAGCCATGAAAATGAAAATGATTTGAAAGAGAGAGAAGTATCATTGGGACCCTTTGTTTGCATCTTCGTCCATGGTTGATTCATCTTCAACCTTTTCTGCCCTATTGTGAATAGGTTGGATGAATCTTGTTTTTCCATTTTGCTTAGCACCATACTCACATTTTCCATTAAATTATGCTCTTTTTGCCTCATTTCATGTGTTTTTATGTAAAACAACCCTAAAGGTAACTGTCTACAATCAAATGAGGTAGGTTAAGATTTAACTATCTTAGGATTTAAGGAAGGGAACGAGCAATTAAGGTTATGGTAGACGAGTCTTGTTAAGGCTTTCTAGGAGTTTCACCTAGAAGAGAATAACTCTCACTATTAAAGGATGCCAAGATGCAAAAGTTATTATCATACATAAGTCATCCCATGTTCTTAAAATTAACCTTATTTCTAGTTTTAAGAAAACTCGAAAGACTTACCAACCAATAAATAATAAAAAATTTCAACCTATAGATTAACTTGTTAGGATTCTTAATTATTTCTTAAAACTGTTAAACCTTCCAAATATTTAAATTAAAAACAAATGTAAACTTTAGGAAATATTTTTTTTTTCCCAATGGAAGTTAAAATGCATTTTTGTATTTTTTAGAAAATGAGAACTATGTTTCTAAGGAAAATAGACACTCCATATAAAATAGAAGGATTTTTTATTTTAAAGAAAATAGAAGTTTTTATAAAATGGAAATTGTTAAGGCATAAGAAACTACAAATAAGAAGTTTGTTACTAAAAGACTTCCTTGATTCCAAATAGAGACCATATGACTACCATTAGCTTAGACTTTAAACAATCCAAATAAGAAAATATTACTAGAACACCCTCTTGTTCATTTTCATGAATAAGCTCTAAAAGCCTTATCCCCATCAATTCCTCCCAACATGGATGGAAGTCGACCTTGAGTTTATGTGATTTTCTAAGATCTATTGAAATCCATGATAATTCATTTTATCCTTCATTTTTCTTGTCTTCTCTTATGAATTCACTTTCTACACTTTATCAACTTTTCTTATCTAATATGTAGTCCGGATCAAATTTGCTTGCCACACTCCTTAAAATTTCCTTTTAGATGCCCATACAAGATGCGTTGGTGCAATAGCATTGCTCTTTGCTATCTAGCCTCCTTCAATGCATGAACTCTCAATACAACCTCCTTTCCTTTCCTTACAATCATCTTCTCATTGATCGCCCAATTCGCCATAACAATAACATATGAAAGTAATCTTCAATATCATTCATTAGAGCAATATACTTCTAATGTTTTTATATTACTATAGTTAGAATATTTTAATAAGCTCTAGGAAGGCTTCTTTAAACTTCCCAAGAATTGGAATGAATGAGTGTTTGAATAAGATTTATGGCCTCATCAAAGTAAAGTGTCTTATATAAGAATATATCTATTAACATCTTTTACTAAGACATTTGAATACTTCAAAATTAGGTTCTTGAGGTCCTTAATTTCAACAAAAAAATCCAATGTGATTTGCATGACAACTTCATGATGACTTGAAGATGATGTTGAGATTGAGTTGTTTGGGTGATGAAGAAGACTATGATGTCAGAAAGAAAAGTGATAGAGAAGAGGAGAAGAAAAGTCATGAAAATGAAAATGATTTGAAAGAGAGAGAAGTATGTTTGGGACCCTTTTGTCTGCATTTTTGTCCATGGTTGATCATCTTCAACCTTTTCCGCCCTATTGTGAATAGGTTGGATGAATCTTGTTTTGGCATTTTGCTTAGCACCATGCTCACATTTTCCAATAAATTATGATCTCTCTGCTTCATTTCATGTGTTTTTATGTAGTACAACCCCAAAAGTAGTTGTCTACAATCAAATTAGATACGTTAAGATTTAACTATCTTAGGATTTAAGGAGGGGAACAAGCAATTAAGGTTATGGCAGGCGAGTCTCCTCAATTTCAACAAAAATTCCAACTTTCCCTATTACTATGACATAAGATGCTTCTTTTTCTATGCTACCAATAATAATCTTTTGCTTTGGAAAGTCGAGACTAGTTTTCATTGTGCTCTTACAGCTTCGAGAAGATCAACAGTTGAAGCATGAACCATTTGTGCATACTTTTCTATGTTGGTCATTAAAACTTGTGTCGTGGCTTTTATAAATGTATCTAATGCAGTTGTTAACCCAAAGATTATGACTAACCACTTATATAATCCCTCTATTGGAGTTAGTAAATAGGAAACTCCTATAAGGGTACAATATTTCTTGAATAAAGGTTTAAGCAATATAAAGGAAATGTATCCAAATGAACCCTAATTCACCAATTTTTGTACTTCCAAACAAACATTAAGTTACCAATTTGACCTATTACAAAAGTTAAATAGATGACTAAATCATTTAAAAGGATTTGCTCAAGTGGTGAGTGCAATTGTAATAACTTATTAGTTGCTATAGGGCTACAAAAGATAAATTGCTTCATTAGAGAAGATGTTATACGAAAGATACTTATGCTGATATGTATAAATGAGATGCTTTATAGACACTAACCCACAGAATGTATGTATGTATGTATGTATGCATGTATGTAAATGAGATAAACAATTTTGAATAAAGTTAAATAATGAAGGGTTTTTTTAATAATTCCAAAGATATTATGTTTCCACTAAATACTTAATGGGTTAATCCTACAAGTTATTAAGAGTTTAGGCCCTTTTAGTAATGTCAAAATACGGGGAATTGTTGCTAAAGGTGCCATTATAGAAAAAATAGGGATACAATATTGAAGTATATGGCTTACTTACAAATTTGAGTCCTGAGTGAAACCTAAAGTTTTAGAGCCTGTTTGGAATTGTTTTTTAGACTTGAAAATACATTAGAGAATTTTTTAATAGAAATGATTTTTTGAAAACTTATTCTAAAAACAAGGTGTTTTTTGAGAACATATTTTGTTTTCAGTTGTTTTCACTTGCTTTCTAAGAAATGTTTTAAAAGATAATTGTACAAACATGGTGAATGATTGGAAATAAAACGTTATAGATAAAATTTATTTTTAAGAAATATTTGGAAACATAAAAAACATGTTGAGAGCCTTCCAAGTTCCCAAGCAAACATTTGTTCCAGAAAAAATTGGAGAGTTGTTTTTAAAAATTGTTTTGAAAAACTGTTTTTTTGAAAATTATTTTTGAAAACCTTCCAAAACAGGCCCATCTCTACGTAGTTTTTTTAGTCTTTATCAACCTAAATTTTGGATTCCCAAACAACCCACTTCTCTCCCTGAATCCTCAACGTTTTCAAATAGATATCGCACTTAAAGGTTGAATGTGGAATCTTGAAATTTAGTTACTGCAATTAAGTTCTTTACAATTTTTTTCCCTTACAAACAAAACCAAAGTATGACAATAGCGAATTAAAAAAAAATTAAGTGATATTCCAAATAGCTAAGGGGATATTTATTTCTAATGAATAAATTGATATATACATGCTTTGGATGTTCAAATAATGGAAACATAAATATATTGAATTTCAAGAGAATCTTAATAATTTGAGAGGGTAAGCTCAAGCTTTTTTTTTTTTTTTTTTTTTTTTCTTTTTTTTGCTGCAAAATAGGGAGTTGGTATTGTATGTACAAGTTTTATGTCCTACAAAATCCAATAGTCAAGAAAAATAGTGAACACAATTAATTGTATTAAACTTAATAAATTGTATGGGTACAATCTTTTCTGGTATATTATTTACAAAAGAATATTTCCTTTGATTTAGTTGTTTCGATCTTGATCTAAGAAGAAAAGAAAGTGCGTCCTTGTATTGGAAGTTTAGTCGAGGGTTATAGATGACTTGTTTTTAAGTGACTTTGTCAAGGATGAAGAAGAGCCAGCGTGTTGTGCTTAGGATTCTTCCACAAGCTTGTGAGGGCTTCCCTTGCTTCTAATTTCAAACTAAGCTTTTTGGGGTCTCCTTTTGTTATTTTTCTGAATTCTCGTACTAAATAACAACATTTGTATTTATAGATGGTGTTAGGATTTAATTCGATACCCTAAATTTGATTTTCTTGATTTAAGGAATTTGACTCCTTGATTTTAGTAATTTGTCTCCCTTATTGATGAAATTTTGCTAATAGGAGAATATATTTTATAGGTGAATGAACTCTAGTTTGTTTTTTTAGAGTTCAAGAGGCTTGAGGCAAGAGGATCCTCTTTCTCCTTTTTTAATCATTTTTGGAGATGGAGGTCCTTAGTAGCTTTCTGAAGAGGGTTAGGGAGGGAGGCTTCATATCAAGCTTTAAATCAAGGGGAAGTGGTAGGTAAGGGGTATAGGTGATTCTTCTTTTGTTTGCAAAAGACAACATCATTTTCTGTGATGTTTGTGAAGAACAAATGAGGTATTTAAGTTGAACCGTAATGTGGTTTGAGGTGATTTCGAGGTTAAAATTAATCTAACAAAAGTGAGCTTATTCTAGTAGGAGGGGTCCTAAATGGGGAGGATTTGGTGTTGTTATAAGGACTCAAAGTAGGAAAGCTCCTTATCTCATATTTGGGTTTTCCACTTGGTGCTTATTTTAAATTGCATAGAGTTTAGGAGGCAGTGGAAGAAAGACTCATTAGCAGTTGGCTATGTGGAAGAAACAACACCTTTCAAAGGATGGTAGGTTAACAATGATCAAAAGTATTTTGTCTAGCTTGTCAATATACTGCATGTCCCTATTTGTCATTTCAAGAGAGATATGTTTGAAACTTGAGAATATACAAAGAGATTTCCTTCGAGGAAGGGGAGCATGTGTGAAAAAACCCTATTCAGTAAAAGGCTTAACTGTGTGTATAAACAAGAAGAAATGTGGTTTAGGTAATAGAAGAGTTGTCTACTTAGGATATTTGATGGCTTTGGGGACTTTCATGATTTAGGGTCCTTTGAAAAAAGCTTAAATGCCACATTCATAGTGCCATTACCAAAGGAGGGTGCAAAAGATTTAAAAGATTTTAGACTAATCAACTTGATGGAAGGAGCATACAAACTTCTAGTAGAAGTTTTAGTTAACAGACTAAAAAAAGTGGTGAGGAAAGTGGCTTCAACTTTTCAACATGTGTTTGTGGAAGGTCATCAAATTTTGGATACGGTTATTATGTGAAATGAAGCCATTGATTCGAGGTTGAAAAACTTCACTAGTGGGGTCATTTGTAAGTGGGATATCCAAAAAGGTATATGATCGTGTCAATTAGAGTTCTTTGTTGGTAGTTTTGGAAAAAATGGGATTTGATCCCAAGTGGATTTGATAGATTAAGGTGCATCTGTATGGCTAGCTTCTCTATCTTGATTAGTAGAACCTCATATGATAATTTACAAAGTTTTAAGGAATTAGAGATAAGGTGACCTTCTTTTCCAATACCTATTTACCTTGATTGCTCTCTCTTATGTTTTGAATATGGAAAAAGAAAGGGTTTGATCGCAGGTTTTTGGAGTTAGTGAAAGAGGAGGATGGAGGCATCTCATTTGTTGTTCATTGATGATGCTTTCATCCTTTATGAAGCCAATCAAGATTAGTAAAAGCACTTAAGCTGTTTGTTCATGTGATTTGGGGCAATCTTGGGTTTAAAAATCAATATGGCAAAAAAATGTACTAATCCTAATAGAGGAGTAGCAAATACGAAGTACCTAGCTGGTGTTTTGGGTTATTTGGTGTGTGCCCTCCCCAATGTTTAATTGGTGGGTAGCCTCCTTACTGTTTATTGGGGTATCATTGGGAGCAACGTTTAGATTGTTGCAAGTTTGGAATATGGTGAGGTAGTACCTATGAAAAGGAGGAAGGCTAACTTTAACAAAAGTGCCTTATTGAGCCTACTATTCATGTTCTTATTTTTCATTGTTAAAAATGTGAGCCTAAGACTGGAAAAGATCTAAAAGGATTTTCTTTGGTGAATTGTTTGATAGTTTGTGAGGACAAAAGAGATGGTGGCCTAGGTATTAGAGGTCTTTCCATTCTCAACAAAGTCTTTCTTTGTAAATGGTGTTAGAGATTCATCGTTGAAAGGGATTCCCTATAGAAGTGGAGGATTGTACGACATTATGGGGAGGAAGTGGGTGATGGTTCTTAAGGGAAGTGAGGAAAGGTTATGAGGTGGGTTTATAGAAGGCAATCTATAATGGATGAGAAGTTGTTAGCAGTAGAACGGGTTCTAAGGTAAGCAATGGGGTAGAGGGTGAAATTTTGGAAGGATAGATGGTGTGGTGACTCACCATTATCAGAGTCTTTCCCTAAGTTGTTTCTCAAAGTCACTATTAAAGATGCATTAGTAGTTGAAGTGTAGGAGTAGGAAGGGAAGGGGGGTTACTTGAACTTTTGTTTTTGAAAATAGATTCATGATTGGAAGCTTGAGGAGGAGGTGGAGGCTTTCTTTAGGAGACTATAAGGTTAGACAATTTGATAGGAAGTAAAGGATAAAATGTTGTGGTTGAATTTAAAGTGTGACAATTTCTCTGTTAAATCTCTCTTCCTTCTTTGTCTAATACAAGAATGGTGATTTTCTCTTTAAACACAATTTGGAATCCTTGGGTTCCATCGAGGGTTAATGTTTTTGCTTGGAAAGTAGCATGAGGAAGGATATTGACATTGGACCAACTCAAAATGAAGGGATAGAAGATGTCGAACAAATTTTATCTATATAAAGAAGAAAAAGAACTGGTTGATTACATCCTTTTTCATTGGTGAAGGCCATCATCTTATGACAACTCATTTATGCCTTATTTGGAAAAAAGTGTGCGATGCATTCCTAAGTTACAAGTGTCCTTTTAAGTTGACATGGATCCTTTGTTGGGAAAAAAATTCAAGAAAAGGAAGGAAGCTTGGAGAGCAACTTCTCTATGTTTATTTTGAACCATTTGAAAGGAGTGGAATAGGAGAGCTTTTGAAAACATTAAAAAAGTGGATTAAATAATCAAACAATCCTTTATGTATAATTTTTTGGATTGTGTTAGAGTGTACATAGGAAATTCCTCAATTTCTATGGTAGACTTCATTAATTGGTTGAGTTCTAAGTAAGGAGATGATTTTTTTTTCTCTTTGCTTTGTATTGTCTTCTAGTGCTTCTGTATACACCATGGATTAGAATTTCATTGGAAATTGACGAAATTTCAAGGAAGAAGAGATTTTAGGAGGTCATGATATGATAAGGGAAAAGGAAAGATGACTCATTGGAAAATCATTGATTGATTTTTCCAAATTTATCATACTTTCACGATTTTTTTTTTTTTTTTAATTTTATGGAAACTTCTTGATTTTATCACGGTTTTTGCAAAATTTTCACTGATATACTTGCAATCTTTTGGCATTTTGGTGCCATGTCAATGAGCATGGTTAACAAACTCCTTAAGTCTCAAATTCAACTCTCTTATGTGAAAGGAGTGGAATTCAACCATTAGGCCACTTCTACCTTTTGTAATATTCATCCAACTTTTTTTTTTTGATAAGTGCAAATTGTATAAAAATGCTAAAAGAGGCGCACCAAAGTACACATAGTGTATACCTAAAAGCACCAAAAAGGAAAGGGAAAACAAAAATACTCCCTTCCTCAATCCGTCCCCAACCAATCAATAAAATCAACTAAGGACATAGAAGTTTATTCTATAAACATGTTTGTCCAAGATAATAAACTGCACAAAAACAAGAACTTCAATCTTTGAATAGAAAACTCCATATTCTCAAAAGATCTTCTATTTATCTCATTTCAAATTGTCCAAAAAAGGCACAAAGGTGCTGCACTCCACGCTTTCTTTCTCTTTCTTCCAATGAACGAGCCCTGCCACCCTAAAAGGGTCTCTTTAATGGAAGTTTGAATCACCTAACATAACCTGAACGAAAAGAACAAGAGCTCCCACAACAACCTTGCCTTCCCACAATGCAAGAGTATATGGTCAATTGTCTTCTCATGAGTATAACAAATGGAGCATCTATTAGCTAAAGACCACCCTCTCCTTTGCAATTGGTCTAAAGTCAAAACTTTCCCCCAAGTTGCCTCCCAAGTAAAAAAACTAACCTTAGGAAGGACCCAAACATTCCACACAATACCAGTGGGGAAAGGGCTTACCCTTACTTCCTCAAGGGTAGAAAGGAGGGACTTAATAGAGAAGGATCCACTCTTTGTAACCACCCAAAACACCTCATCCTCCCTCTCCTCAACCACCACCTTGTCTTGAATCCTTGACAAGAAGCATTCCACCGTCTCAATCTCCCAATCATTGAGAGGTCTAGAGAAGCTTGGGTTCCATCCACCCCCTTTAGAAGAGTGCACCCACAAATCCTCCACCCAAGCCTCTTTTGAGCTTGCTAAAGCGAACAATGAAGGAAAGGACACAAATAAAGGCTCATCCTTGCACTATTTGTCTATCCAAAACTTGACCCTTCTCCCATTGCCCACTACAAAGAGAGTTCTGGAAGAGACTAAATCCCACAAAAGCCTTATAGCCTTCCATAGACCAACACCATAGTTGCCCCTCACTTCCTTAGAGCACCAACCCCTCTAACTTAATCTAGCTAAAAAACAAAAACTTTAATAATATCAATTTTAATAATCTTATTTTTGAATTCCATTTGATTGTTAATTTGATGAGTCTTTCTTTAAATATTTTGTATAATAAATAAATACAAGTGAAATATAAACTTGTAAATAAAGTTATGAACATTTTAAACTAAAAAAAAGAAGGAAATCAATACATGGATAATCATTTCTTTTATATCATTGAATATACCCAAACTAGATAGATCATCATTTGAGTGCTAAATGCGTTTTAATGTTCTATATATTATTGTCGAACATCACAAATTCAATTATAGATACATTGTTTTCTTCAATAAAACAACTTTAATATATGTATTATTGCTTATCTTATCATTTCTTGGAGTTTTTTCAACATTTTATGAGTTTTGATCAATTTTAGTTCCATGAATATTCTTTTTTATAGATTTTTGTCTGATATTTTCGATATTTCCTGAAATTTCCATAAAGTCCAACCACCAATATTTTGTCAATTTCAATATTTTAATCCTTGGTATACACCATGTATGCTTTTATGCGCCCTTTTGTTAGGCGCTTTTAATATATTTTATCGTTGCCTATCAAAAAGTGGCTTTAATTGATTTTTCCCTCAAATCATTCTTTGAAAGTCTAAGGATGTCTTCATGGTTGACAACCTTAATTTGCTAGAGTTCTTAATTTGCTAGATTTCAAATGAGTTTGAGCTTTGGTAGGGCTTTCTTCATTGTTTGTTGCTTTTTCATTCTGGACACTCTTTGCATACCCTTTTTTGTGGGTTTTCAGGGGATTCTTCCAGTGGGTGGGTGGGGGTTTGGAAGGATTGGTGATTGGGGGCATGGATTTTGTGATCAGCATGGTGGTTTGGTGGGGTGTGTGAACCTTTATTTTTCAAGTTTCTAGATTTCTTAGGATAGGGCTAGGCTATGGGAGGGCTTTCATTTCTGTTGCTTTTATTTTTACTTTTTACGCCTTTTCATTATGTACTTTATGTATTGGGTGCACCATCTTTTTGTCAGGGGACCTAATGATAAATCTCTTATTTGCCCCTACCCAAAAAATAATGTATGATAAGTTGATCGTTTAAAGAATTTCTATAGAGGAGTGAGAAATTCTCTCTCTCTCTCTTTTCTATAGAGGAATGAAATCCGTGTATGTGAGAGATGGATCATACAATGAGGATTCTAGACTAACTTCTATTTCATATTTTATCAGGAGATGTCCCAAGAGTTAATGGCCAGTTGGCAGTGTCTCGTGCTTTTGGAGACAAGAGCCTGAAATCACACCTACGATCAGATCCAGACATACGACATACTGATATTGATCCCAACTGTGAGATTCTTATTCTTGCAAGTGATGGTTTATGGAAGGTAAGCCATCTTTTTCTTGAAATTTTCCACACAGACATGGGTAGTACTAATTTTTACTCATGGAAATGAACAAAATCCTTCCTTTTGTTGGTTTTTAAATGCACAATTGCATTCTCTTATTTTTAATAATACTTTAGTCCCCATAAGAATAATGTACTGAAGCTCTTTGTTATAACAGAAATATGTAATAAGAACTTTGGTCCTATTTTTGTTAGGAAACTTTTTCAGTGAAATGATAAACATTTTGATATGTTATTGGAAATTCTGTTGATTTGTAATTTTCAATCTAAATCTTTTAATTGGTTTTTAATAGGGAAGTGGCCTTGGTAGCAATAGATGGAGCCTTAGTCCTTAGTTTTTTCTGAGAATGTATTAGGAAGGAAAACTCTATTAAAGTAGTTTATTTGTATTCATGTTAATATTTGTTTTTTCCACTTTTTGTTTTGAAGCTACTCATGTAGAAAGGAGGTAAAAAGGGTTAGATGATTTAATCACAAGTAATGACTGTGATTAAAAAGGAAAATGAAGCCTACCGTTGTTAGCTCGTGATTACATTATTCTATCGATTACATATTTTACCAAAATTTAGAAGCATCAGAATACTAAAGAACTTCTGGAATTTTTTAGAACTTCCTTCTATAAATGGATATACCTTTCGTTGTGCTAGTGAATCAACAGTCCAGATTTTTATTATCCATTGTACGAGAAGTCACAGAGCAAATAATTAAAACAGGTTGCAGAATTTGCAGGATAGTTTAGCCTCCTTGTTCCAGAAATAAAGATTAAATTGGTGCTAAATGAAATTAGAACTGCATACCTTGTGGATTCCTGTTGCCAGCTCTTTTAAAATAGCGTAAGTTGAGGCTAAGGATAAAGGTAGCCCAACACATTCCGTAGAACCCTCTTATTTCTTTGAAGTGCAAAGCAACCTTGATGGATCAATGGGAAAGGATGGAGACTTCTTTGGGATTTACTATCTATTTGGAACTGTGAATCAGGTGGGGGAAACAAATACTATGGTAGAGTACCATGAGAGAGTTTTTTATGGATTGCAACCAGGAATCAGTCATCCAAATAGGAGACCTTAGGATGGTTCTTCATGGTCTTAAGGGTTCCCCGAAAGATCTGGAGCATCAGGAAACCAACAATAGTTTGAAAATCTTGATTTTGCTGAAATAAACTGTTTTTATTGAGAAATCAATTTGTAGCTGATGTCTTAACAAACTAGGTCATGGTAGAGAAGGCGGTGGTTGGATATAGCGGTTGGAGAAGACTAAAGAGAACCGACAAAAAAGCCTTAATCCCAAGTATGTGGGATTTGCTAAGTTTGCCTAAGGTTTTCTTTTTGTTTAAGGGTAAGAAAAAAAGCCTGATAGCTGTAAACAATGAAAACTACTCCTTTTCTTATGCAATACAACTTATCAGTTAGAAAATTTGAGAACAACACAGAAAATAGATAAACTAGGCAGGAAATTTGGGTTTTATTGATCACAATGGTGACTTCCAAGATGACTTCTTCATCGTGCCATTAGTTTGTTCAATTAGTTCACCTTGCTCCTCATGACTAACTTTGCTTGGCCTGTAGAATCTGCTACAATTTTGACCTTCATCTCCAAGTGCAAAAGGTTTCCTTCTTTATTCATCTTGCTAAAACTGTCTGATACACAAAATGAGGTATTGTTGAAGAAAGCAAAAACTTGAAATCTATGAAGGGATGGGAAGCATCACTTGTATGTAATATATCTGATTGAATCTCTGTCCCTTACACTAGCAAACTGTTCGAAGTTTTTATCCACTTATGTTTCTACTATACCCATAAATTTACATCTTAGTTTCTCTCATCCCTTCAAATGGGACACCTTTGGGCTATAGATCTGTATCCTATTCTATGTCTGAATCTTGGTATTGAGGCCAGCCAAGTTGGATGGTTGGCTAGAATGATGAATATCTATAATCTATTGTACCTGAACCAGGATTTTTAGGCAGTACCTATGCCAAAAAAGGACCATCTTTTAATCCTGGCACTCACTCTAAACTGGGTTGATTTGTACAAAGTGGCAAACACAGAAGCGAACATGGTTTTAACATTCAATAACAAATCATCGTATTATCTTGTAATTTGGGTTAGATAGGTTGGCTACAAAACATATCTGTGTGGATCCTTGACAAGATGTGTGAAATTGTCATGAGTGCAAGACTAAACCTGAAAAACAAGGAAAATTTGAAAGAGAAAGGAGAAACATCATAAAGTCAGAATCTCTAATATTAAGAGAAATGCCAATATCTAACTGAAAATATCTGTTTTGTAAGAGTACCAGGGAGTCCTGGTTGGATGAATTCAGTGACTCTTGAGAAGGGAGTATTTACAGGTTCAATTGTAATTGCTAACATCTATTGCATGGATTCTGTAAAGAGAAATTTAAAGTTACATTGCAAAACTAAAAGATGGGAAGGACTAAAAGTGAAAGATAGTGGATATGTCATGGCCTCTTGGGTATGAAAAATAAAAAATCCATTCTATGGGATGAAAGGAAGTAAAGAAAAGTAATAATCCTAGAATGAAAGATAATATAGGGCCTTGAGGTCGGTTATGGGAGGAAGACTAAGTTTTGGCACGATGTGTGCTGTGGGGATGTTTTTTTTGAGGAATCATTATCCTGAACTTCATGTTTTAGCTTTGCACAAAGATGCTTGGGTTGTAGATTAATGGGTGGAAGGAGAAGCGAACCTTGGTCATTGGTTGCCTGGTTTAGAAGGCGCTTTCAGTATTCAGATTGTCATCTGTGGAATCCTTTCTGCTGCTTATCATTGTACTACTAGGAAGAATTATGAGGATAAGTTGGTGAAGAGGACAGCCAAGAAGGGTATTTTCCTTATGAAGTCCTTTATCCGTTGCTATGCTTAGGCACTCCATTTCTTCCCCCTCTAAAGAAGTTTGAGTTTCAGTTGCTCCTTCTGAAGCATGCTTCTTTGTGCAGGAGGCTTAGCAGGAAAAGATTCTTACTATTGGCCCTCTTATGACTAAGGGTTGGTCTCTATTGAACAGATGTCGTATGTTAAAAAGGTGGAAACAACCATTCACATCCTTGTTCATTGTGAGTGTGGGAGTTGACTGGCCTGTATTGTTCTTTCATTTTAATCTGAGGTGGCTTTTTCCTAAAGCTGTCGATGAGCTATTGCCCAGGTGGCAAGGTAGATTTGTGGGAAGGAGATGCAAATAACTGTGAGAACTGGCTCCTTCATGCTTATTTTGGTGTTTTTGGAAGAAGAGGAATAGAAAGACCTTTGAAAGTGTGGAGCAGTCAGAATTGGCATTCAATGACAGCTTCCTCAGAAGTTTTCCTTCTGGCGAAGGGAGATGTGAAGGAGGGGTCTCACTCTTTTCTTTTTGGTATAGGATAGGCTGCATTATGACATTTTTTCCTGCTACCTGTGGTGCACTTTGTATATCAACTCTGTGCGTGCCCCCTTTTTTGTTAGTCGTTCTTCTATAACATTCTATTTGCCTATTATACAAAATGGAATAAAATAAAAATGAACTAATGGTGTTTGTATACTGTGTCATTATATCTAATAATATGTAAGAGCTTGTAAAGAATGTAAATGAACAACTACTTGAACAGTAAACCAAAAAAGGCATTTCGATAATTTTTCTTGCTTGTATTTATGTCCAGGTCATGGATAATCAAGAGGCAGTTGACATTGCAAGAAAGATCAAGGATCCACAGAAAGCTGCTAAGCACCTAACGGCTGAAGCATTACGTAGAGAAAGTAAAGATGATATATCTTGTGTTGTTGTCCGGTTCAAGGGTTAGTAGGAGCTATATAATTCACCAGATGCTGGGTATTTTTTATTTTTGTTTCTGGAAAGTTGCTCTCTAGATCAGATGATCATGTATAGAGAACTGTCACCAATACCTGGTCCAGGGACACTGCAGCCCATATTCAGTGAAGGAACTCAGCCACAAATGCATATTTCTCCAAAAGTAGGTCATATGCCCCTCTACCTCTATAATTTTTTCTTCCTTCTTTGTGCAGTTTATGTTGCTTGTTCTGAGCAACCTGTATTTATTGTGTATGCCCTCATTTTTTTTGTTTCAACTTTGCACGAGAAAAATTTGAGGTTTGTAGTAGATGGTCACAGATTCATTTTATTATTGAAATGAAAAGGTAAGCTTTTGTGTTGAATGAAGTCTGGGCTGTAACAGTTACTAGTGTTATTTTTGAAGAAAAGACTTGTATTTGCTTCTACTCTTTTGTGATATGGATGGTTCAGGTTGTTCAGGTCTCGCGTTCGATTCCTGCCATTGGTGGGGGCCTTGGATTACTCAGAGCTGGCTCTGGTGGGTGCGGTCGGGCTCCCCTGGGTTTGGAAACCATGGGTGGTTCCTTAAAACAAAAAAAAGGTTGACTCATACATAGCTCAACAACTGCACAATACCTTCTTTCGGGTAATAGACGGCTCTTTAGAATTTATGCTGGTTCAAGTTTCATTCTGGAATTTGAAGCTTTCTTTTCCTTTATAGATGGGCATGGATCTTTTCCTTTAAGTTATAGAGGTGCTAACCTTTTTATTGTAAGGTTTCATCTTTCCATACAAATCCCTTGAGAAATCCAACCTTCTTATTATTCAATCGAATCTGTTGTTCTTTTCGCCTGGCATGTCATCTCCTGAAGTTATTCTCTTTGCAATGATTATTGGAGTGTTACTTACAATGATGCTAGCTGATTGGGTTGGTAATTTTGGTCCAAAGGCAATTGATCCAATGCTACTCTTATTTGCATCAAGAACAAGATTTAAAGCTAAGAGAAAAGAATTAAGGCAGGTGTATAATTTTGCATTGAGTGTTTACTAGACATCTTAAATTTTGTTCTCTTGTTGGTTTCTACTCTACAATTTTATTAAACTTGGTATTATATTCCACTTATGGTTTTTACGCTTATAAAATAAAAATTATTTTTCGTCACCCTAGGGAGACTACCACATCAAAAGACTAAGGGTCTGTTTGGCAACAACTTTCAAGAACAAGTTTTTGTTTTCTAGAACAAAAGAATTGGAAAATACGTTTGACAATTAGAAATTATTTTTTATTTTTTATTCTTAAAAATAGAAGATATTAGAAAACATCTTTTAGTTGTTTTTTTTAAAAATAATTATACAAATATATATAATGATTAAAAATAAAACTATGGACATAAAAATTATTTTTAAAATATATTTAAAAACATTTTAGGTTCTTAATAAGATTTTTTATTTATAAAATACCATAGAACAGTTTTCAAAAACTATTTTTAAAAACTATTTTTCATAACTATTTTAAAAAACAGTTATTAAATAAGACCTAATATTTTCTTTGCTATTACTTCATCAAATGATGAGGATAGATTTGAATTTGAAATCATCCATGTCACATATGACCCATTCAATCCATTAGGTAAAAACCTAAATTGGGTATAACCACCACATTAATAAAAAAGAAAAAAAAATTTAATATCTAATTTAATAATTATGCACCTAATTTGAAATTTTCACTCAAAGAAAACCATAATTCTTTAAGAGGGGTTTCATCCTATTAGCTAAAATTTTATTACTTTATAATGATTTGAAAATTTGGATGGTCAAAACTTAGGAATGAAGGTAATAAAATTCTTGTTTCTCTCTCTAAACATTTGACCATTCAAAGGAAAAGGACTGATTATTTTATAGATAGCTTTGAATATTTACTTAAGAAGCCAGCTTGAAGAGCATCAGGTTCTAGATACTTCTAGGTTTTTACTATTAATATGTGGAAGTATGGTAAGAATTTCTTCCTACTTTAATTATCCTCCTATTTTCTATTCTACTATATAAAATGGAATGATTCCAATAAGACTACTTTGCTTCGCTTTTCAACCACCATCGGGTTCTTTTTCCATTTATGTACAATTATTTGTTTTTACCTTTAAAGTTATGTTTGGTTCTGGAAAAGTATTAAAATTATTATTAATTTCAAAAAAATATTAAAAATAAATTAAAAAAATACCAAGGAGAATAGTTTTCTCATATTTGATTATCTTATAAAAAATAATTAAAATTAGTAGAAATTTATATATTTTTTAATTATTTAATTTTTATATTAAAAAATTAAAATAAGTAAAATAAATTTAAAGTAAGTATATAAAAATAAATTTTTTATTTTTCTTCATTTTTTTATTTTTTACTTTTTTATTCACTTTCATTATTTATTTTTAAATTTTTTAAGAACCAAACATAGCCTACGAAAAGAAAAAATGCTAAGAAAAATGTCGGCAAAAAGTGATTTGCGTGAAATCAATTGTGAGAGAGAATATGAAGAAAAGAGTAAAATGGTTGGGATTGAATGATTTATGAAAGTAAGGCAAGAAAAAGCACTTTGTGAAAAGATTGGTGGGCCCATCGGCTCAAAGTGTGAAAACATACAAGGTTGGATGCATTTTGAGTTTGGCATTACACTCCGTCGCCTTATCCATGTCTTGCTACTTCAAAACTAAGTCGTCTACATGCCAACCTTGAATGAAATGGACACCACCCCTCAATAAATTATGGTTTGTTCAATTTGAAATTTTGGATTAAAAGGAATATTTTAGTGTTGGGTTTTTTATATTTTTTTTAAAACTATTATTTAGAGCATGCGGAGTTTTTAAAAAAGTTTTTTTTCTTTTTTTAATTCATAACATTGTTTGGATATTATTTTCTATTTTTAATATTTAAAAACAAAGTGAAATAAAAAATAATTTTTAGAGAACAAGTAAAAATTATTTTCACCGATGTTTTAAAATAATAAAAAAACACATGTACTTTTATTTCTCTTTTATATAAAATCATTGTTATTTTTTTTTGTTAGATAAATTAACTCTAAATTAAATGAGACTTAATACTTTAAATTTGTTAATAAATTTATTAATCTTTATAAAATATAAGTAAAATATTATTTTTAAAAATAATATAAGCTTTTGTTTTTTGTTTTAAAAAAATCTTGCTTTTTAAAAAACTGTTTTTTTTTTTTTTTTTTATATTTTAAAAATTATCATCAAACGCATCTAAGAGAATTTTATTAACTCAAAATTTAAATTTTGTAAAAATAATTTTAAAAAATATAAGATAAATTCATATTTTTTAAAAGAATATTCTAAGAAGTTTATAATTTTAAATTTTTTAAAAAAAGTATTCAAAGGAAGACTTTTTCTTTCATCACGAATTGTAAATTATGAATTATGATGATGAGAGTCAAAGGACATGCCAGCTACTGTTTCAGATTCCTACGCGTCAAAAATGGCAGCTACACGTTGGTCATCACTCGTTCCTTTTTTGCTTTTAAATTCATCGGGTTTGGATTTGAATTCTGCATTGCGTTCCGTCAGCTTTTAATGGGAGGGGTTATTTTTCTAAATTCTTGAATTTAGAACCCAATATGCTGGCATGAATTTTCCTCTGCTGCTTCATCAACCTTTGAAATTTGTGAGTCAAAATTGGCATTTAATTCTGAAAAGAAAGGAAGACAATATCCAGGCCAAATTTTCCATTGCTAATCATATTTTTGAAAGCAGAGCTCCCCAAATTTGACCTCAGCAAGTGTTCTCAGTTCACACTAACCGCCATTGGATCAGCTCATCGGACCAGATGTGAGTGAAATTTGGCATCATGTCAAGAAATTCAAACTCTAATTGCCTCTTGGTTGGGAGTTTGTCAGATGAACAATTTTGGCTACATATATTTGTGGGTCATGAGCTAAGAAAACTTTGGTTGATGTGACAGCAGTGATGCCAACAAATACTAATAAACAATGATTTTCTTTTTTTTTTTCTAAAGTCATGGCTTATAATAGTTTATTTAATGTCACATAATTCACCCCCGATTTGTAGTATTAATCAAATGCCTGTGAGGGAGTAGGATACCATGTGGGTCTGCCAACATGACCAAGTTGATCAGAATTTTTTTAAGAAGTGGTGTGATGGGATGGGATGTAAAAGAGGAGGCCAGGCCAAGTGGTGGGTGAAGTTGACTTTTAAAGTGCCGGGAGTCAAGGTGGAGAAAAGGTTTTAGAAGGAAGAAGAAGAGGGCAGGCGCTTGTATCATCATAAGCTGCATCTGACTCCAAAGCAAGTCCCCTGCTTTCAGTATCCTCATGTCAAATTCCGGTCGTTTTTTCGGACAAGCTCCGAAATTTCCTTTATTTGGAGATGTTACCCGGCAGGAGGGCACCGACACACGTGTTCCGCTCCTGAACCTCGCCACTGTTCAGATGAGGGTGGATTCTCTGGAGCGCTTCTTGTCTGACTCGATCAGCCGAAGCGTTGTGATTGGTCCTGACCAGATGGGGATGGTTTCCACCGAGATTGTCTCCGCAATCCACCAGATCATCGTCAACGGAGCTGCTCTTCTCTCCTGTTCTCAGGCCGAGTACTCCAGTTTTCCGGCTGCCGGGGCTGCAGTTCTCCCCGAAGGTTATGCTGTGATTGGGAACGGTTCGAATCTGAAAAATCTGAAGACTCCGCATCTGACGATGGCGGCGGCTGTGAAATCGGGTGGTCCTGATGCGATGGATCTGAAGATGGAGAGGGTGGAAGATGATGTGAAAGAGGAGATCGACGGCGGTGATGACGATGGAGATTGCGAGGTCATCGAACTGGACGCCGTTGAATTGCTAGCTGAGCACATTCACTTTTGCGATATCTGCGGAAAAGGGTTCAAGCGAGACGCAAATCTCCGAATGCACATGCGCGCACATGGAAACCAGTTCAAGACTCCCGAAGCCCTAGCGAAGCCGGATAAGTGTATGGAAACGCAGCGACGCGTGCGGTTCTCGTGCCCCTACCAGGGCTGCAACCGAAACAAAGGTCACAAGAAGTTTCGGGCGTTGAAATCGGTGATATGCGTGAAGAATCACTTCAAGCGGAGTCACTGCCCTAAGATGTACTCCTGTAATCGCTGCAACAAGAAGAGCTTTTCGGTTCTGGCAGACTTGAGGAGCCACTTGAAGCACTGTGGAGAGTCCAAGTGGAGGTGTTCCTGTGGGACAAGTTTTTCACGAAAGGATAAACTGTTTGGTCACATGGCCCTGTTCGAGGGCCACATGCCCGCAGTCGAAAATGGGGATGAGAAATCGCTGCTGTCAGCAGCAGCAGTAGCAGCTGCCACCATGGAAGAAGATGCGCATGAAGACGAAGATGGGATTGGAAAGGAAGAAGAGAATGGGATATTTGAGGAATTGTTTCAAGGATTTGGTTCAATTGGGGAATACTGTTTGCAGGATGTGTTGAGGTCTCCTCCTCGACTATATGATATTTCCGACTTTTTGGATTAGTCGGGTATATGGGGTATCCGTATGTATACATGTATGTGTATTCTTTGTAACAATAAAATTATGACCCTGCTTTCATCACTCTTGTTGTAGCTGCTCTTTCATTTGCAATAAAGTTTTTGGATTAAATATACACTGTTAGGCTGATCTTGTTCTGGATTTGCATTGAGATTGTTTTGTTGTACATTGTGGATTATGGTTCCAATACCAACATTTATACCAGTTAAAAAGACGATATTCTTTTGGAAGTAGTGATGTTGAGTTCACTTTGTTGGCCATGAATTGGAATGGGTACAGGGACTACAGGTGATGAATGAGATTCGATCAGTCTTCATTCCAGAATGACTTGAGAGGATTTGTTGAAGGGTTCCTTTTTCAGGCAGGATAATTTGAAAACTTGGGGGTTAATCAGGGGAGTATGATCTATGAATGGATAAGAAAGGCATAAGGGTGAAATCCCATAGCTGACACTACTCAGGGGCCTGATTTTTAGTAGAAACAACGTTGAGGTGGGAAGTAGAGTTGGATCATATTCACTCTTTTTCCCCATCTACTATGAAATGCAAAACGTTAATTCCCAAGGCTCATGGGTCTCTAGAAAGTGCAAAATGCAAAAGCGATACCTTATCAGAATCGATCTCTCCAGTAAAAAGATGTCCAGACTTCTAGTATATCCAAAAAAAAAGGCCAAAAATCTGCATAGTTTGCATCTCCTTCAACCCAAATCCATGGTCATGTTTAGAAGCAACTTTCACCGAAGCAAGTGACTTCAATTGCGCTTTTATCTTAAACTTCAAAATGAAACTTTGACAGTGTGTTTCCGGATCATGTTTCTCATTTCAAGTAATTTGTAACTTTGGAGCGTGTTCATTGCGAGAAAACGCTCTGCTGAAGCTACACTTTCCACTTCCAGTATGTTCTGTTGAAAAGCAAATTCATCTACATTAGTCCCTAAGAAGCATTCTGATGAGAATTAGAAGTTACCCTTTCTTTCAAATGCACTTGAGCAAGTCTATGATCCAGTTAAAACCTTACACTGGCTTATTCTGTAACTTTTCTATACTCTGCTTCTCAGCATCCTTGTGATTTTAGTCACTTCGCTTCTTGGCTTCATTATCACCGACGAATGATCCTTATCTTCATCATGGGGAGTGGTGAACTGGCAAATGTGATTGTGATACCTCTCCAATCACATTCCTATCTGGACATAAATCAAAGCATGACTCTAATGTAAGTGCGTGGATGCAGCAGATGGAAAGCAACATGATGGTAAGGACCAGTGCTACAATGAAAGCACTTTGGTTAGAGAAAGTAAAAAATTGTGGTGCATAAGAAATAAAAATCTTTCTTTACATGATTTCTTGTAAGACAAATACAGGGAATATTTCCCCTAGGCTGTGTTATATCTATCTCATCCATAAATGCTGCAAGGCCAAAACGGGCCATAGTATATTAGTAATGTCCCTATCTGTAGGGCATCTAAATAACTGATATATGTAAAGACAAAACTTCATCCTTGCCTCAATCCCTTTCATTCCCTCCTCCATTTTTCTTTTTCTGGCGTGGCTATTAACATTTATGCAAGCTGATTAATGTATTAGGGCTGGGCATATGTACCAAAATCAATGTATCATTGGAGGAGAGTTGGGGGATCATAAAGACCTACACTGCCCTTAAATTAAATGGTTGTGTTGACCAAGAAGATCGGAGATGGTGATTTCAGCCTCTTATAGAGTTTAATATTGTACAAATATCATACAGGCATTGACACAGCATTACAATTGAAATAGAAAAGGATTGCCCGGGAGCTCAATAGGCTGAACCAGAACTTGTGCACCAATGGCATAGCAAAGTGGGAACGTCCAAGTGTGAATGCTTGAATGGCGTTTGCCTAATCATCATGATGAAACCCGTGTTTCCTGAGATGGCTGAGCAGCTTGGACTGACTTGGCAAGTTGGTGCACTGAATGTCGTATTTTACGTCCCTTTCTTCTTCTTTTAAGCTGAATTCTATTCTGGATTGTATGAGAAAACTGTCTGTCTGTCACCCATAGTCTCAGATACATGTCAGATTTATTCATTTCAGCTAGTGCTCCAATGTAATTAACTTGATTCTGATTGAACGTAAATTATGAGAAACCATGAATAGATTTTAACAACTTAAGCCTTATACAACATTGCCAGCAAGCATAATTAATGATCCAATTAGCGTTTTCTTAACATTATTTCTTGGGGAGATGACGTGGTCAACATAACAATCTTTTGAAATTATTTGTTTGACGAGAAGATTAGACGGTCAATGGAACAGTCACGGGACTTTACCAATACCCAACTCCTCTCATTTGCAGCACAACAGCATTGGTAATGGCTGACATCAAATTAAATCAGGAATATCATTTGGTAATAGCTGACCTCAGATCAGGCACAATCACATGATAAATGCTATTTTAAACATGCGTATATATACATATATATATGTTGGGTATCTGGACAAACATGTTTGAAACTTTGGAGTTACTCCCAACCATCTGAGTTGTTCATGATACTCCAATTTTTGTACTCACAAATCTGCGCATATATCATCATGTCAGTTTCATTGGAAGCTTTGGCAATGGCCGGGGCGAATTACCTTGAAAGTGGCATGGACATTGAAGAATGGGAGCTGCAGGACCTGGGACCACCACCACCCCATTTACTCGCCGAGGAAGAAGAAGAAGAAGAAGAAGAAGAAGAAGAAGAAGAAGAAGAAGAAGAAGAAATCTACCAGAAGAAGAACAATAAAGATGAAGGTCGCATCGGAGATGATTTGGTCACCTTATTATACCATGTGAAAGAATCTCTGATACGAATGATCATGAATGAGAGGACCGCAAGACGAGTGCGGTCAATAGGAAGAACGTATATGAGAGCCATCATAAGGGTATTGGTGATGATAAGGATTGATATTATAAACAGATGTAAAGCCTCATCACCACCCTACTAATTACAACTTGAGAGCTTGAGTGTTCTCTCTCCTCTCCTCAATGCCCAAAATGTTGTTGTAAATGTTTTGTCTTATTTCTCTTTATTAGCCTCCCCTCCCTATTGAGGATGAGAGTACGTGCAGTTTTTTACATGGCTCAACTTCAGTACATCCTGCTTTTTTCTTTTTTCTTTTTTCTTTTTCTGCACAGAATACAATCAACTTATGGAAGTTTAGATCATTATTAAGCTTAGGGCATGCTTTCATTTATTTTTAAATTTTGTTCTGAATCTCTATAAAGTTGTATGTTATTATACTTGTGAATTTCCTTCTTTTTGTTTAATTACGGTTCAGATATATACATTTGCCCATCCCACAATCCAGTACTTACCTCTGTGTAACCAAAGTGGAGTAGCCTTACCTTAGAGGAGCAACTGCTCACCAACACACCAATACAAATGATGTTAATCTTAGTGATAACTTAAGATGACAATTCACAAGTATAAGCAAATGAAAATGGTGGATTGTGTGCGCTGTTAAGTTGACAACAATGCCGTGCCTCAGAAAAATGATGGCTTAAGAAGTAAAGATCTGAAATGCTATGATTTGATGTACATGGAATTTGTCTAAGACTGTGTTACCTCAGAACAGGAAATATGTCTACGATTATGTTACCTTGGGATTTGGTTTTGGCTTAAATGTAAACCAGAAATTGTGTGCATGTGTTGGGATTTGGAATTGTAATGGGAAGTATATCCAAGGTTGTGTTGGTGTGTGACTTAAATCACATAAAGAGAATCAAATCTAATAGAAATTAATTCATGGTTAATGCCTCTCAAAGATAATAAGTGGTACTGGAGCTAGGTCATGGGTCCAAAAAGTCAAGATTGTGTGTCAATTGGCAAAAATACGCTATAATGTTTGGTGGATCCTATCTTAATTGAGCATCTCTGCCCACCCAATTAAGGAGTAAATTAATTGATTATAAATTTATATCAAACAGAAGGTAAATTCTGCAAAAATATCATGATCAGAAGAATGACTTAAGACTTGTGCTCTTAATTATTTCAGTTGTTTTACTGCACATTTCTCTACTAGAACATGCTTAACCATCAAAGATTAAAACCTTAGACTGCCTATAGCCCTTCTCAACACTTTAGGCAAATATATATATCAAAGGACTATTGCATAAGATTCAGTTCTGTGTATTTATCCCATTCAAAGAGCACATAATAGTTGGGAAAGGCAGGCAAAAGTTTAATTACAAAAGGATTGTAGGAAAGTTGATTATTCATCAAGTTAACAAATTGTTGGAGCGACATAAAAAGTCATGACGGAAAAGGAAATTGTTAATCACCTTGAGATTACTTGTTTTGTGTATAACTCTTAGTTTCATGTAATTGCAACAATAGTTGGAACTAATATGATACTTCCCTTTTAAACAAGGGGGTATTTGGTAAAATTTAATATTTATTATTTAATGAGTTAAGTTGATTTTAAATTAAATTATATTAGAGATATTGACTTAAAATCTATTACTTAATTCTTACTTTAAGTAAGTTTGCTTGATAAAATTAATTCTAAATCATCAAATTGATACATTCATCCTCATAAATTATAACTATGATAAAGGAGATTGAATAATAGTAGAGGTTGTGGAGTGACAAAGGAAATTGTGGAGTTAGTTAAGACAAATGAAAGTAAAAAGATAAAATAAAAATTTAGACTTAAGAATAAGTTAATTATTTTTATTTATTACTTAAAGTTGTTTTTTATTTTTAGTCATTCCAATAAATTATTTTACCAAAATATACTTAATTTATTTAATAACTTAAATTAAGTTATTAAATTATTTTAAGTTATTAAGTTGATTTATCAAACATGTGATAAAAATTGTTTATTATTGCAAATTGGATTCAAATAGAAACTTTCATAATGCATCTACATGTTACTTGAGCATTAATTATCTTTCATCATCAATAAGTAGGGTGCACGAAACCTATATCTCAAATTTCTTTTTCAACTGCATTATTGGAATTTCTTAGTCACACAAGGAAATAAAAGATATTAAGATTGAACCGCGGAAGGTACTAGGCTAATGGGTATGATCCATATCTTCAGATGTATGTATCTTCAGATTTCAATGTTCAGACTCATTCCAAGTCAAGGCCGAGTACAACTCCCTCAAATATAAGTAACTCATATGGTGGTGGAAACTTTTGAGAGATATGGCTTGACCATAGGCATATTGATATAAACTAATTTCTACATACAAAATAAGCGTGTGTCTTCTTCCTTTGCCCCACTTGCAGGGTTAGTAAAAGAGGAACAAGAGGAAGGCCACTTGCTTATATCTCACAAACTGACAAGTTTTTCAACAAACAATCTCAAGTGAAAAAAGCACTGTCTATTGCAATGGCCGGTGTAGATTACATGGAATGTGGGATTGACCTTTAAGTTTGGGAGACTGGTGGCTCCACACAACCGCCTCCTTATCTTCTATTTGAGAAAATCCCAGGCACTGAAGGCAGCAAGAGAGGGCGAAAGCTAAGATGCGAGAATGGGCTAAGGTTCTTGCATGCTGCCATGAATAGGACTGTATTGAAATTAGGAATGAGAGATGTACTTAGACTAATTATCTTCTTCAAGTCTTTAACTAATATACCAAATTTATATTGTGAATATGGTCACTCCCTTTGAGATAAACCTTCAGAGAGTTCATTTACTTGGGCAAATTAAGCAGATTAAAAAATTAATGTTGCTACTATATATTTGATTCATGGCAGCAATGCAAACAAACAGAAAACAACTAATGCATTAATTTCATTGGGATTTGGTTTTGGGATTCGTCCAAGTTAGAGAGAAGTTGCCCACATCCCATCCACATGGAGGCTTCATTTGTCCGTTATCATTGTGAACTTCAGTGGATCTAGGCTCGGATCTGAACCGGCTTCAGTCGGCCCAGTCCACTCCAAGCCATAAGTGCATACATTGAGACGTGACAATTTTGGTCTAAGGACTCATGCGGAGTCTTCCACATATCTGGTCATATGTACCAAAATCAATGTATCATGGGGGGAGATCGAGTTAGGGGATCATATGAAGGCCTAGACTTCCCTTACATTAAGCGGTTGTGTTGATCAAGCAAATCCTTCATGGTGATTGTTGTTGAGTTGTGTGGAATCTAATTATATTATTACGGTTTCCTATTATCCATCACCATGCATTGTTCTAACTTTTTAAGAGAAATTTTAGAAAGGGTTATTATGGTGGCCATTTTTTGAGTGTAAAAACATAGGAGATGCCATTGACGTAAGGCATGAGATCATTATTTTTTAATATAGTAGAAATCTCTGGAGGCAAAATGAATATAGCTCTCACATTGAGAGTGAAGTACTGCTATATATCTTGTTTATACTTGTCTATTTTCTGTTTCTTGTGTATTATTATTCTCGTAAATAAGGATTTACCACTAACAATTGCATCCTCTTGTGTAGTTAGATATATATCATACAACTATCAAATAGGCATTGACACAGCATTACAATTGGAATACACAAGGATTGTCCGGGATCTGAATAGGCTGAACCAGAAATTGTGCACCAATTGCATACTCAAATGGGAGCCTCCAAGTGTTGATGCCTGAATGGCGTTGCCTGATCATCTTGATGAAACCCGTGTTTCCTGAGCCGGCTGAGCAGCTGGACTGATCACTTGGCCACTTTGGGTCAATGAATGTCGTGTTTAACATCCCTTTCTTCTCCTTTTAGGATGAATTCTATTCCAGTTTATATGAGAAAACTGTCACGTCTAGTCTTGGATACGTGTTACATTTATTCATTTCAGCTAGCACTCCAATGAAACTTGAAAAGCTACAACATCACCAGCAAGCATTTGATCCGATTAGCGTTTTCATGACCTTATTTCTGGGGGGAGATAACGCAGTCAACAAAACAATCTTTTGAAATTAATTATTTTTTTTTTTTAGGAGAAGATAATTAGGCAGTCAATGGAACAATCACGGGATTGTACCAATACCCAACTGTAATGGCTGACATCAAATCAGGATCATTTGGTAATGGCTGACCTCAAATCATATATATATATATATATATGTATGTATGTTTGTTGGGTATGTGGACAACCTTTTGTTTGAAAATTTGGAGTTACTCCCAACCATCTAAGTTGTTCATGATACTCCAATTTTTGTACTCATAAATCTGCGGATCGTCATGCCAGTTTCGTTGGAAGCTCTGGCAATGGCTGGGGTGAATTACCTTGAAAGTGGCATGGACATTGAAGAATGGGAGCATCAGGACCTGGGACTGCCACCGCCCCATTTACTCGCTGAAGAAGAAGAAGAAATCTACCTGAAGAAGAACAATGAAGATGATGGTAGCATCAGAGATGATTTGATCACCATACTCTACCGTGTAAAAGAATCTCTGATAAGAAAGATCATGAATGAGAGGACCGCCAGACGAGTGTGGTCAGTAGTAAGAACGTTTATCAGAGCCATTTTATGGTGTTGGTGGTGATAAGGATAGATATTACAAACCGACGTAAGGCCTCATCACCACCCCACTGATTACAACTTGGGAGCTTGAGCGTTCTCTCTCCTCTTGTCAATGCCTAAAGTGTTGTTTTAAATGTTTTGCGTCTTATGTCTCTTTATTAGCCTCCCTCCCTATTGCAGGATGGGAGTTGCAGTTTTGTACATGGCTCAAGTACTACAGTACAGCCTTTTTTTTTTTTCCTTTCCTGCTGAGAAAATCATCGAGTTCTGGAAGTTTTGATCAGAATCTCTACAAAGTTGCGTGTAATATACTTGTGAATTTCTCCTTTTTGCTTAATTACAGTATATATAACCTATGTAACCAAAGAGGAGTAGCCTTGCCTTAAATGAGCAACTGCCCACCAACATGTACACCAATACAAATGATGTTAATCTCAGTCATAATTTAAGATGACAACTCCAACGAATAAAAAAATGAAAAAGGTTGATTAATGTGTGCAACATTAAGTTGGCAACAATGCCGCTCCTAGGAAAAATGATGGTTTAAGAAGTAAGGCTTGAGATTTGGTGTAATGGGAATTTGGGGTTAGTCACAGAAATGGCTAAGAGTGTTAGCTTCTCAAGTTGTGAGTAGCGGAGTTGGTAATGACTGATGGGGTTTGAATCTGTTTGTAATATCCATTCTTATGATCTTATGGCTCTCATAATCGTCATTCCTATTGACCATACTCTTCTCCACGTCCTCTTATTATAGTTCTTCTCAGACATTCTTTTACCCTGGCATAATATTGCAACCAAATCATATCCATTGTGCCCATCATATTCGTTGTTGTTTCTCTGATCAATGGCCTTCTTCTTCAGTGAGTAAATGGGGTGGTGGCAGCTCCAAGTCCTCACACCATGCCACTTTCTAGGTAAGTCACTCCAGCCATTGAGGTCATGAGAGCTTCCAAGGAAACTAATTAACATGACACTTGCAGATTACAAGTACAAAAGGCAACTTAGATTATTTGAGAATTAGAGTCTCACTTCAAATTTTCAAACAAGAAGATTATCCGTACTCCATATGTATGTATATGATCTTTGCTAGGAAAAAGAAAATCTACTAAAGAATTATGGATCAGCATGATAATCAAATGGAAGAAAGAGAAAGTGGTGAAAAACATAAAAGTAGCATTTATCATGTGATTATTCATTTGACTGCAATCTTGTTGTGAACAAATAATACTAAGATGGTCATGGAGGTGATCTGATGTCAGCTATTACAGATGCTGCTGTAAGGGTGCAACTAGGAATACTTGGATATGATCTCGTGACTGTTCTATTCATTGTGTTTTCTTCTCCTCAACAGATAATGTTAAAACGATTATTCGATTGACTGTAAGCCTTGTCTTATACAAGAATATATATGTCTACTTCTCTTCCATCAAAGTAAATGAATTGATCACGAGTCAGAACATATGGATGTAAGCCATTACGCATGCTGGCAATATTGTAGCTAAAATTGTTAAAATTAGCTTGGCATAATATGAAAACTTTGATAATCTTGCAATGATAGCATCCGACTACTCCATTTTGCTCAGGTCCAGACCATGAAACATAATGCATCTAAATTCAACAATTTTTAATGTGATCAAGAAAAATATTAGAGTTGAATTCACCTCCATCATCACATTGAAAGATCTCAATTCCTTAAACAAATCAATTTTCCACCATTTTTAATAATTTTTGGAAGCAGTCAATGAAATCAAATTAATTTCCTTCTTAGCGACTAGAGCCATGTGAATTTGGAATGATCACCTACAAAAATTGCATAAAAACAGAAACACTCATTTGAAGCTAAAAGGGGGAGTCCCCAAATAAGATCATATATAATGTAATTTCTCAAGAGGAAATTATGATATATATATATATATATCTTATTCATAGAATTAAAGGATAATTTACAACTCGTCTCTTTGATAACTAACACATATAAAGAGTTTCATTACCTAATAGGTGATATCAATGACTTTCTTTTCCTTCAATATTAAAGACGAACAACTTTGAAATAGGATGTACAAGCCTTGATGCCAAATTGAAAAGAAGCCACCAATTTTTATTGTACTCAAAGCCTCTTGGAAAATTTTCATCCAAGGTGTATAGCTGCCACTTACTATGCCCCCACTTGCTATCATCTTTTGGTTTTGGCCCTAACAATAGACATATTATTTTGGGAAAAATTTTCAATTGACAATAAATTCTTGGTTAAATTAGGGATAAAAAGAACATCTTTCGAACTCAATCCAAATATTCAAGAGATTTTGAGTACCCTTTTATGAGAATCATTAACATGTTTTTCAAATGCCCTTCTTTTTCCACTATTGTGGACAGTAATTGCTCTTCAAGTGAGGTCCAAATCTGATACGTCATTTCAACATCGAAGATTATATTAAGGACTTCTTCTTTCATAGTTCGAAGAAGTCCTGAAGTAATTAGTTATTCATTATTAACCTAGGTTTGACAAAGCAGGTTGACACCTTTCTTTTCCTCATCATTATCAATTTTTTTAGTGGTCTTCAGCGGTTATGATTTGATGAAGCGGCCACACCAGGACAACGAACTAAAGGAATGGCTTGGGAACACCATAAGAGAAGATTTGAGGTGTTTAGTTTGATTGAAATCAAACTAGAACATTAACGGAAGGCTTGGATATTGAGTTTGAATTCTTTAATTAGGGTTCAAAAAAGCAGACGTGGTTTCTCGACTTGGAGGTATTAACTCTATATTATGAAAGATGCTGTCGTTATGCTGCAACTAGGAAAGAGTTGGATATGATCTCGTGACTCTTCTATCGACCGAGTTAATCTTCCCCTCAACAAATAATATTGTTAAAACGATTATTCCATCGAGTGTAAGCCTTGTCTTCTCTTCCAAGAATATGCCTATTTCTCTTCCATCAAGGTATATGAATTGATCACAAGTCAAATCATAAAAGGATGTCAGCTATTACGCAGCATCTAAAATTGTTGAAGTCTATGTGGAAAAATAATTAATAGTAAGCAAAGGCTAAATCAGATTCAGGTTGCATGCATCATTAGGCCATCTAGCAGTAATAAATAAAGTCACCATGAAACCAAGCCTGTGGGTGACACTTCTCTCAAATAAACTGGAGCAGAGTTCAGCGTCAGAGAAAGAGAAACGAAATGCTAGTAAGATATTAGAGCCCCAGGCGGCCAAGTTAGTATTGATTATCCCACTGGCTCAGCCGCTCATGGCAACACCCAATTTCATCAGGATGACCAGACAATGCTCAGTTTCAAGGATTCACTATCCTTGGAGGCTCCGATTTGACCATGCAGTTGGTGCACAACTTTGAACTTCATAAGAGGCAGAAATCACCATCAAGGATCTGCTTGATCAATTTAACCTTTTAATGGGAAAACCTATAGGCTAGTTATACCAAATTAAAATATGAATGTTGGGAAACTTGAAGTTGGGATCAAAGTGGCCCACTTGACAAACATAAATGCAAATTTTTGGGCCTATTTGTAACTATTGCTCAAAATTGCTTCTTTCTTTCTTTCTTTTTCTTTTTTTTTTTTTTTTTAAAAAAAAAGAAAAAAGTCTGAAACTGCTATACAAATTATAAACCCTATTTTCAAAAGAAGTTTTTTAAAATTTATGGTGAAACTAACCACTGTTATAAAATGCTATTTTGAACCTTTTTTTTTTTTTTTTTGAATCTTTTTTTTAAAAATAAATATGTATGAAAAGAAGGTCATTTTGAACAATAATTTGAAAAGAAGGCTAAAATGAATATTTTAATGGTCAATTTAAACCAAAACAGGGGAAAGTCCTAGTTAAAATTACCTAGCTAAAGTGATTCCATACACCAAAATGGCACAATTTTTGCCTTACCTTGTTCCCATCATACCTATAGCTTGATGACACCTTCAATGAAGCATATATCTAGTGGAAAAATGACCTAAAAAGATACCGTCCTTGATAAATTTTTTAATGGATTTATGGCACTAGCTTGCTCTTCTTCTTGCACTCCTTCCCTAAATTTTATTTTGAATTCATGTATGTATATAGTTCTTAGTGCGTGAGCATGTCCAAACAATAAGGCCTTGCATTTTGTATTAATACAAAGCCTTTTCTCAACGTTAAATATTAATTTTTCTGTCGTGTGTCATGGCTCATGAGAGGCTGCTATGCATGCATGAGGTTATCATGATTTTTTACAGAGAATTATGTACACAATTCTTCGCCGATCCCCTAGATTGAAAATATGCACAAGCCCGACATGCTATATCATCTCTCTTTTTTCATTCTGAACCATAACTTTATTTGATCATTTCATGTAAAACTATGGGTCACAAGGGCTGCCTTTATATATATATAGAATGTGCATATTGTGTAGCTTCTCAATAATCACAGCACTCCAGGAGCTTGAATCAACAATATCAAAACTGGGAAGCTGGGACCTTGGCTTCAGTATAAGTAGAAACTACAAGTTGATCAGAACGCGCATCTTCTTGTACAAGTACTCCTCCCCTCTTTAAAGTATTTAACAATCTTCATTGCTAGTGCTCATGTCGTGTGGATTTTTAACATTGCCTTGAGGATGCAGATTTGTCGCGCGTTCAAGCCCAGAAATTTGCAGTAAAACTGCATTGAAGGTAGGTACCGCTTTAGTCCAGGCGTCCATCTCTTCCTTCATCACCTGGCATTTTTCTAAGGGCATCTTGTCCCTCTCATTTTCCTCACTCTTATTTCTGTGTCTTTGCTCGGCCAGAAGATGTTGCGGTGTCTTCTCCAAGTCTTCCCGCTCCAACTCTTGGAGGTTGATGCCACATTTGATGTAGTCAGCACCTGCCATCGCTAAAGCTTCAATCGACATGGCTGTCCCTGCCTCTCTCTCTTTTGGACAGCTTCTCAACCTGAACGAAGATTTCTTTGAGGTGTTTCCAAAGGGTCTCCAGCATAAGATATTTATAGTTGAATTCACCCCCACTCTCTCTTCTAATCAGGGCCATATCAATATGTCCGTGAACCATAACCCCAGTGGCGTGGCATTGAATCTATCGACTCTCTCTCTCTAGCTAGTTATACTATACTGTGTTGACAAGACCACAGCTGTTCAACTGATGATTATCACATCCACCACAAATCGACCCTTGAATTTACAATCCGATCAGATTACTTTAACCAATTAATTAAACTTCCTCATTATTAAGTCTTAAGATGAAAAAAAATAAAATTGAATAATAAAACAGACTCTTGTTAAGTTTTCAGATGGCAAAATTAGAATAATGATTGTAACAGATTAGTGGCTGAAATGGTAAAAAATTAAGAAACATTAGATACTTTGTGTAATTAATATTGTGATGAACATTTGACATGAAGGATGCAGGATATGATATGATATGATCTGATCGAAAGCCCGGAAAAACCACGTGAAATAGAGATACTGGTTTGAATAGGCAGTTGGAGATTCATTGCAGGGAGAGGGGACAGCTCCTTTTTCAATATCAAACTAATAATTATTATTAATAACTAGACCTATACCACATGATAATACACCCAAAATATCCGTGAATGGAAACAAAAGGTTCATACAAAAGTTTGTACTATTTGTGTAAAAGTCAAGAATCCTAAGATTTGCCGCGTTTTGGTTGATATTTTCTTGAAAAGGGAAAGCAAAAAAGTGAACTTACTTTAGTTCTTACAAGGAAGAAATGTTAATTAAGAAAACTGGTAATTAAGTGGTATTTAATCAGTCACTTTTTTTAGCTTTTTGTCTCGCTTTCCTTTCTTTTGATGATTCCTGGCCTTTTTTTTTTTTTTTTTTTTTGAATGGAAGTATGTGAAAGTCTATTTTGGAATTTGCCCGTAAGCATTGTAAATTGTTAATGGGGTTGATATCTGCCCCCTAATTTTCAGAACTTTGAGCAATTAAAACTGCTGATAACTTGCCCTCTTAATTGCATTTTTTCGGGTCTTTGTCGAAATGTTGAATTTGAGAGTGTCTTTATAAATTAATTTTGAGAAATGTTTTACATTATATTAATTTCAAAAATTAGATGCTATGAACTTGTTTAGAAACTACTTTTGAAAATAAAGAACAGAAAATTTTTTTTATAGGGCATTTCGAATAATAATTGAGAATATGAAAATAATTAAAAACTATTTTTTAGAAAATATTTGTAAATAAACTCTATGATTGTGTTGGGTAACTATTTTGGAAAATAATCTTTTTTTTTTTCTATAATAAAAAAATAAAAAAATATATGTGAGAACTAAAAAACAAAAAATAATATTTTATTCTTAAAACTATAGACATGACGTTTTTAAAAAATAATTTTTAATTATTTTTACTTATTTTCTTGAAGATTAGTTTTTTTTAAAAATACTTCTACAAATGTAAATAATGATTAAAAATAAAGTATCAAATATAAAATTTATTTTTAAAACTTATTTAAAAACATATCAAATGAGTAAAGAATATTTTAAGTTTTCAAACAAACTTTTATTTTACGTAACATTATAAATCAATTCTCAAAAATTATTTTTTAAAATTGATTTTGAAAACACTTCTCAAACAAAACATATGTACATAGTGGATGGACTAGACTCGGCTAGTGATGATGGACAAATGAAACCTACATTTGGATGGGATGGTGCAACTTCTCTCTTACTTGGACGAGTCCTAAAACTAACACCAACGAAATTGCATTACTTGTTTTCTGTTTGTCATCAATAAAAAATATAGTAGCTGAAAGTTCCAGCAACATAAATTGTTTCTCTACTATTAAATTGCTCAAAAGTAAATGAACTCACTGAATGTTTGCCTCCAAGGGAACGACCATATTCACGGTATAAATTTGGTATATTACTTCCAAGACTTGAAGTACATAGATAGTAGAAGTACATCTGTCATTCCTAATTGCTATACAGCCCTATTCATTGCAGCAACAGCTTTAGCCCATTCCAGCATCATTGCTTTCAGCCTCTCTTCATTCGCCTTTAGCTTATCGTGACTTTGCTTACTGCCTTCAGTGCCTGGATTTTTCTCAACTAGAAGATACGGAGGTGGGTGTGTGGAGCCAGCAGTCTCCCAAACTTGAAGGTCGATCCCACATTCCATGTAATCAGCACCTGCCATTGCGAGAGCTTCAATAGACATTGCCTCTTCACCTGAGGTTGTTTGTAGGAAAAACTTTTCAGTTATGAGGAGATTCTTATAAGCGAGTGCTCCTCCTATCTTGTTCCTTAGGTACTAACCCTCCAAGCGGGGCAAAGGAAGAAGATACACGTGTTTTGTATGTAGAAAGTTTTTATCAATATGCCCGTGGTGATCAAGACATCTCTTTTGAAGTTCAACTACTTAAATTTGAGGGAGTTATAGTCATGTGTATCTAGATAAAAACGTGAGGATATATCTCAACTTATTTTGAGCTTACGTCCTAGAGGAGCCTGTGCGGGTGGTGATAAATAAATAAATGAGAACAAGCTGAGTTCAGGTTCTTACTTCAACAAGGAATAAGAAAATGAAGACATCCTGTTTTGGTTTGCAAATGATAGCTCAGATACCATGTTAAATAACCAATTTTCCTAAAAAGTTATAGGATTTATGCTCTCCAACAGTATACATGTTCTCCAACAACCGCCCACCAACACACCAATACCAAATGAAGTTAATCTTAGATGGTGTTTATTTTTTTAGCTTTTTACTAAAAGCAATTTGTTTTCAGAATTTAGGTTATTTGTTTTTCTACTTTTTCATGATTTATTATAAACTTTTTACAAAATAGAAAAAACTAAAATATGTAACTTTTTTTTAATAGAAAAAATAATATATTAATTTTTTTTTACTTTTAGTACTTAATAGAAATAAAATATTACAAAAACAAACAACCTAATATTTAACACTTACTTAAGATTCTATTTAGAATTAAGTAAAAAAACAAACATCACTTTAGCCATTATTTAAAATCACAACTAAGAGATGTAAGTCAATGAATAGATAGGGTGTGCCATGTCCCTAGCTAGTTAAGCTAGTTAATTTATTGAATATTTCTCTATTAAAACATGCTTATGACTTGAAATTAAGAGCTTCCAAACACTTAGTGCATATATCATTTTTTAAAACAGTAGGTCTGGGAACTTATGAGTTTCTCATGAGAAGCTCTAGTGGTGCTTAGCTTGTTTGAGCTCCTTTACCATCATGCTCAAGCTCAGAGGTCTGAGTCTATATATATATATATATATATATATATATATGGCAGTTTGAAAAAAAAGATGAAAAGATTTGAAGAAAACATCAGGTTAACAATTTATTAGGAATGTTAGTCAGGAGTCACAGAAAAGGAAATTGTTCAATATTCTCCTGGGGATTTCTTGTTTTTTGTGAATATATATACATAACCCTTGTTTCAGGTAATAATTAAATCAGTAGTCCGAATATGATGCCTAAATTTCAGACTCATCACATTAAGACAAAGGAGAAATACAGTTGAATGGAGGTTTATGCTCTTGATCTTTCGCCCCTACAAGCTAGCAATATATAAATATCTTGTCACAGACAATACAAGATTTTAAGACCACCATTCTGACATCTGCTCTATACCTCATATATGACATAAGCATTCTTAATGCTTTATACTTCATATATGACATAAGCATTCTTAATGCTCTATACTTCATATATATGACATAAGCATTCTTAATGCTTTATACTTCATACATGACATAAGCATTCTTAATGCTCTATACTTCATATATGACATAAGCATTCTTAACACGAGAAGCTTCAGATATCAATTCAATTCTAGCTAGCTACCAGTCCTGCGTTCACATACCTTTACCAGTATAAACATGCATACCACATGCGAGGCAAGACATCAATGAGACTTCACTAGTTAGACTCACTCCGAGTGAAGGCCGAGTGCTAATGTGCTATATATCCCTCCTGATTTTAGCTTTATAGAAATGACTACAACTCCCTCAAATGTAAGTAACCAATTATGGTTGAAACTAGAGAGTGATGGATGGATCACGGGTATATTGATATTCACTTGGTACATGCAACATCCGTGTGACCTCTTTTTTCCTAACTGGAGACCTGATAATAGAGAAACAAACTATGGGGTCTTAACCAATAAATAACATCTCTCGTGTCCGTCACTTGTCCATAGGGACAACAACTTACAGCTTCTTGATCAACAAACAAGCTCAAGTGAAAGAAGCAATGTCTATTGAAGCTCTAGCAATGGCGGGTGCTGATTACATGGAACGTGGGATTGACCTCCAAGTTTGGGAGACTGCTGGCTCCACACACCCTCCACCTCATCTTCTAGTTGAGAACATCCCAGGCACTGAAGCTGGTACGAAGTGCAATGATGAGCTGAAGGCGAATGAAGAGAGGGCGAAAGCAAAGATGCGGGAATGGGCTAAAGCTGTTGCTGCCATGTATAGGACTGAATTGCAATCAGAATTCAGAAATGAGAGATGTATTTTTAGTAATGTACTCAAAGTTATGTTGTGAATATGATCACTGTATATTTTATGCAATGGCTATCTCTGCATGTGTACCCAGCGACCCACAATAATTTAATAAATAAATAAAAAGGACTGCCATCACTGAATTAAATAAATAGAACATATCAAAAGTGGTATCAACATTCAAGAATGGGAGTAGCAGGACTTGGAGCCGCCACCACCACCCCATTTCCTCGCCGAGGAAAAAGAAGTCCATCAGATATAGAAAACGAAGACGATATATGGCCACAATGTAGATGATTTGGTTGCAATATTATACCAGGTAAAAAAATGTCTGACAAGAGTTATGAATAAGAGGATACCCCAAGAAGAGTGTGGTCAATAGGAATGGCGATTATGAGAGCCATAATAAGGGTATAGATGATCACAAGAATGGATATTACAAACAGATTCAAGCCTCTTCAGTTATCCCCAACCACTATATAATTACAACTTGAGAAGCAATCTCCTCTCCTCAATCCCCAAATGCCTTTTTAAACATTGTTTGCATCTCTGCATTAGCACTCTTTCCCTTTTGAGGATGATAGCTGCAGTTTTATACATGAGTCTATCGCGATACAGACTCCCTTTCTATATGTTTTCCTTTTCTCCAGAGAATACAGTTTTGTCCTTTGAATTTAAAGGCCAAAGCCACTTAAGTTTTCATTTATATTTAAGTTTCGCTTTATACCAAGTCTCATGAAGTGCATTCAGAATTCAGAAATGAGACTTGTATTTACTCGAAGTTATGTTGAGAATGTGATCACTCTATTTGATTGATGTGAGAAATTCGTCCAAACAAACAAAAAGAGAAGTTCCCCACCATCACATTGAAATCCAAGTTTTCTGTAAAACAAAGATACCATGCGAATTCATCTTTTAGCTCCTACAGTTTAAACTTCATGTTATGTATCAAATTTTCTACTCACGGAGATTTTGAGTGTATATAGTGGCATTTAGTAGAGGCCGTCACTGATAGTAATAGTTTGATACCGAGAAATGACCAGTCCCCTCTCCCTCCAATGAATCTCCAGCTGCCCATCTGAACCGGTTACCATATATCACATTTACACCCTCCATATCAAATGTTCACCACAGCAATTAATTATATCAAAGAATCACTACACAGATTTCATCCACCTTCATCATTTTAGTGTGCATGTAAGAGCATGAACATGTGATCGATCACAGAGTACTCATTGATTAAATACATTCTTCCTTGACCTACTTTAGCATGGGATTATAGCATGAAGTCCAACGGAGAAAGCTTTATAACACAAAATGCAAGGTCTTGCCTTGTTTGAATATGCTTTCGCAAATAGAGCTATATGCACACGAGTTCAAAATAAAATTTAGGGAAGAACAAGAAGTAAATCTAGTACCAGAAATCCATTAAAAGAAAAATATCAAGGATTGTTTATTTCTGGTAATTACTCCGCCATATATATGCCTCATTGGCATCATCAAGCTGGATATGATGGGAACAAGGAACCAATTGTGCCATTTCATCAAATGATTATACTCAATTTCCACAGCATCAGGTGCATAAGTTCATGTAAACTGCAGTCACCTACAAACATTTACAAAAAATAAAGTTTATCCAACATTTATGGAGTTTTGATTAATTTTTATTTTCTTGATAATTTTTTGTACATATTTTTGTTCGATATTTTCTTATATTTCCAGTTTTTTTATGCTTTAAACCATGACTATATTGCCAACATGCGTGATAGCTGACATCCATCTGATAAGAGCTCTAACCATGTTTTGACTCTGGTGATCAATTCTTGTAGGAGATTAAGACAAGGCTTAGAGTCAATAGAACAATCGTTTTAACATAATTATTTGTTGAGTGGAAATAGAACAGTCACGAGTTCATATCCAATTACTGCTAGTTGCACCCTCACAGCAGCATCAGTAACAGCTGACATCAGATCAGTTCCATGACCATCTTAGCACTATTTGTTCACAACAAGATTGCAGTCAAAAGAACAATCACATGATAAATGTTACTTTTATGATTTACACCAGTTTGTCTTTCTTCCATTTGATTATCATGCTGATCCATAATTCTTAATTTAGAAGATTTTATTTTTCCTGGCAAAGATCATATACATACATACTAGTGTGGACAACCTTTCTTGTTTGAATAATTGGAGTGATGTCTCTCAATTCTCAAATAATCCAAGTTGCCAGTTTATATAAGATTATAATCCTACTTTTGTACTTAATATCTACAAGTGGCATGTCAGTTTCGTTGGAATCTCTGGGAATATCTAGGTTGAATTACCATGAAAGTGGTATCGAGGTTAAAGAATTGGAACTGCCATCACCCATTTACTCTCTGATGAAGTCCATTGATCAGAGAAACAACAACGAAGGTGATGGCCACAATGCAGATGATTTGGTTGCAATATTATGCCTGCTAAAAGAATGTCTGACTTAAACATTATGCATACGATCAGGACCTCGAGAAGAGTGTGGTCAAGAGGAATGACGATTATGAGAGCAATAATAAGGGTATCGATGATTATAAGGATGGATATTATATACAGATTGAAGCCTCATCATTCATTACCAACTCCACCTATTACAACTTGAGATGCAAATCTCCTCTGCTCAATTCCAAAATGACTTTTTAAATGTCTGCTTCTCTGTATTAACCCCCCTTTCCCTAGTGACAATGATAATTGCAGTTTTATACTTGATCTATCACAGTACAGGCTCCATTTCTATTTAAAGGACAACTCACAAATATAAGCCAATGAAAAAATTAAGGTAGATAGCATGCGCCATGTCCCTAGTAAATTTCCGGCAAATTTATACAATGGAAAAGAATTTTCAAGAGTGAACTGCATGTCTTGCTTGCAGTTGAAAAACTTTGTCCAAGTCACTTACTGGTTTTCTAATTGCCACTAACGCATCACAAATACCTTTGAACTCCCTTAGGTATTCATCAAGAGACCCTGTGCCTTTATTCAATCCTCAAAGTTTATTGGTCATATGTACCCCATTTTCTTTGGTCATTAGTAGAAGATTCTCTTCCAAGAGTTTCAAATGTCATAGGTAATCTCCATTCCATCTAACAAAAGCATCACTTCTTTTGTCATAAGTCCAGGGAGCCAAGAGGTAAGTAACCATCATAGTGTGACCATTTATGTATTGACTAATCATTGGCCTCTTTTGTTTCAGGATCCATTATCTCCTTTGATGTGTTTCTGTTTTCAGATAGATGATGAACTAGTTTGAGACTTCAAACAAGGAGGAGAACTTGTCCACCATAAAACGAGGTTGGACTTATTCAATCTGATGAGGACGAGGTTTGAGCACTGATGAAAGGCCTAGATGCTAAAAGCGGTTTCTGGGTTCGCCATGGATTGTTTTAAGTTCACCTGCTCTAATACCACATAGAAAGGAATAGAATTTTCAAGAGCGAACTACACGTCTTGCTTACAGGTTGCATATCTTTTCAAAGAGAGTTACAATGTTGAAAAATATCACACTTTCCTAATACAGCAGATGGAATAATTTACAGAAAGGATTAGTAGTTGATTTCCTTCCAGCCTTGATTTTTTACACGTTGCAAACATGGAGAGCCGCGGCTGCTTTCCATTCTGATTGTAGATCTCTATCTCTCACATAAAGATTGGCAAATTCTTGGCTGCATCATTAGTGCATGCTTTCATTTCCTTTATCATAATTTATATTTCTCTATTAAAGCATGCTTATGACTTCAAATTAACACCTTCCAAACACTTTGTACATATATCAAATCATTTTTGAAACAATATGTAATAATTAAATCAGTAGTCTGAATATAATGCTTAAATTTCAGACTCATCACATCAAGACAAAGGAGAAATACAGTACTGCTTTGAAATTTCTGTTCATGGCAATACAAGATTTTAAGACCATGATTCTGACATCTGCGCTATACCTCATATATGACATAAGCATTCTTAATATGGCTCTATACCTCATATATGACATAATGAGAAACTTCAGAAACCAATTTAATTCTAGCTACCAGGTCCGCGTTCACATACCTTTACCAAGATATACCACATGCGAGGAAAGCCATCAATGAGAATTCAATATTTAGACTCATTCAAAGCAAGGGCTGAGTACTAATGTGCTATATATCCTCCTAATCTTAGCTTGATAGACATGACTACAACTTCCTCAAATGTAAGTAACCAATTGGGGTTGAAATTTGAGAGTGATGGAGGGATCACGGGTGTGTTGATATTCACTTGGGACAAGCAACATCCGTATGACTTCTTTTTCCAAACTGGAGACTTGATAACAGAGAAACAAGCCATGGAGCCTTAACCTATATATACCTCTCCTGTCCGTCATTTGTCTATAGGGATAACAACTTACAGCCTTTTGATCAACAAACAACCTCCAGCAAAAGAAGTCATGTCTATTGAAGCTCTTGCAATGGCGGGTGCTGACTACATGGAATGTGGGATTGACCTCCAAGGATGGGAGACTGGTGGCTCCACACAGCCACCTCCTTATCTTCTAGTTGAGAACATCCCAGGCACTGAAGCCGGTACGAAGTGCAATGATGATAAGCAAAAGGCGAATGAAGAGAGGGTGAAAGCAAAGATGCGGGAATGGGCTAAAGCTGTTGCTGCCATGAATAGGTCTTTAATGCAATCAGAATTCGAAATGAGAGATGTGTTTTAATAAAGTAATGTACTCAAAGTTATGTTGTGAATATATTTGATTGATGTGAGCAATTCATCCAAACAAACAAAAAGAGAAGTTGCCCACTTCCCATTGAAAACCAAGTTCTGTGTAAAACTTTTTCACTTGGCTGGGTCGGGCATTGTGCTGAAGTATTACTATTTTCAAGAAGACCAACTGAACTCAAGTATCATCAAATTCTTTTAAGGGAGAAAAGTTATACATTTTTCTTGGATTAAAAGCATTTATATTCTAAATGTCCACAGAGACATCATACGAATTCATCTTGTAGCTTAAATTGTTTGCACTTTGTATTAATAAACGTTCTATTCACGGAGATTTTGAGTGTATATAGTGCATGTGGTATAGCTCGTCACTGATATTGTTAGTTTGAAACTGAAAAAGGACCAGTCCCCTCTCCCTCCAAATGAATCTCCAGCTGCCCATCCAAACCAGTAACCGTATATCACATGGTTTTTTGGGGTTTGGGATCATATTGTATACCCTCTATATCAAAAGTTCAAAGAATCAATACCCAAATTTCATCTTCACCTTCTTTCTTTTTGTGTGCATGTAAGAGCATGAACATGTGAACACAAGGTCATTGATTGAATTCATTCTCCCTTTACACACTGCCTAACATATCTAACATGGGATTATCGCATGAAGTCCAGTGAGGAACAGGTCTATAATACAAAATACAAGGACTTGATTCAAGGATCATATCTTTTTTTGGTAATTTTTCGACTATATGCTTCATTGAAAAGGCATCATCAAGCCAGACATGATGGCAAAAAGCCAATTGTGTGCCATTTTGGTAACAGGACATAAAATGATTATACTCAATTTCCACAGCATCATGTGCACAGGTTCTTCATGTGAAATGCAGGCACCCCCCAAAACATTTATGAAAAATAAAGATTCAATAATTTGATCTCCATCATGTACTTCCCCATTTTAGCTAGAAGATCATTTCCTTCTCTCTTTTCTGAGGATGAACTCTACTCCATAGTTAATTTGCGAGAATTGTCGCCTAGCCTTGGTTTCATGGCGACTTTATTTACTACAGCAAGCTGGCATAACGCATGGTACTGCAATTCAAATTTGATTCAGCCTATGCCTAACATTAATTATTTTTTCACATATTTCACTAACTTCAACAATTTTAGCTACAATATTGCCCACATGGGTAACAGCTGGCATCAGTTTGATGAGGGCTCTACCATGTTTTTAACTTGTGATCAATTCATATACATTGATGGAAGATGAATAGGCATATTCTTGTAGGAAAAGCAAGCCTAAGAAAAGGCTTACAGTCAATAGACTACTCATTTTGACATTACTTGTTGAGGGGGAGACAACATAGTATATAGAACAGTCAGGAGAACATATTCAAACTCGTAACTAATTTCCTAGTTGCAGCATCACGACAGCATCGGTAATAGCTGACGTCAAATCAGAACTTGGTAAGAGCTGACATCAAATTACAACTTTGTAATAGCTGACGCTAAATCAGCTCCTTGACCATGTAAGCATTATTTGTTGAGAACAAGATTGCAGTCAAAAGAACGATCACATGATAAATGTTACTTTCAAAGATTTTGCTCCTCTCTCTTTCTTCCATTTGACCACCATGCTAATCCATAATTCTTTATAGGATTTTCTCTTTCCTAGCAAAGATAATATGTACATGCACATAGAGTTTGGACAACCTTCTTGTTTTCAAATTTTGGAGTGAGTTGCAATTCTAAAATAATCAAAGTTAATGCTCAGTTATATAAGATTATAATCCTACCTTTGCACCAGTAATCCGCAAGTGTCATGTCAATTTCGATGGAAGCTCAGACAAGCTAGGGCCAAGCTCAAGCTCAGAGATCCTAGTAATCCTATTTTGAAAGTAAACGTTGGGCTCATCTACCTCAGGCAAGCTTGTAATTGGTTGAGGTAGTGATCATGCTGCAGTTTAATTGTATTTATTCAATCCAAGAACATACGGCAGTTTGAAAAGAAAGATGAAAGATTTGACGAACACGTCAGTTTGACAATTTATTATGAAAGTTAGGAAGTCACAGAAAAGGAAATTGTTCAATCCCCTGGAGATTTCTTGTTTTCTAATTATGTATATATAACCCCCTGTTTCAGGTAATAATTAAATTAGTAGTTGGAGTAGGATGCTTCAATTTAAGATTGGCATATGACAAAGGAGAAATACCATTGATTTGCGATGATTAGGGTGCATGAAACCTAAATTTAACGCTACTTCTACAACTGCATTGAAATTTCTTGTCACGGGCAACACAAGATTTTAATGGTGCAGAATCCACTGTTCTGACCGCTGCTCCATACCTCATATATGACATAAGCATTCTTAATATGAGAAGCTTCACATGCCAATTTAATTCTTGCTACCAGTTCTGCGTTCACATACCTTTTCCAGTATATGTACAAGCAAAGGCTGACTGCTGATGTGCTATATATCCTCCTGATTTTAGCGTGATAGACATGACTTCAACCCCCTCAAATATAAGTAACCAATTGTGGTTGGAATTTGAGAGTGATGGGTGGATCACGGATATATTGATATTCACTTGGTACATGCAACATCCGTGTAGGACTTGATAATAGAGAAACAAGCCAAGGGGCCTTCAGCTATAAATATCTCCCCTGTCGTCCTTGGTCTAAATGGATGGATAACAACCTACAGCTTCTTGATCAACAAACAAGCTCAAGTGAGAGAAGCAATGTCTATTGAAGCCCTAGCAATGGCGGGTGCTGATTACATGGAATGTGGGATTGACCAACAACTCTGGGAGATTGGTGGCTCCACACAGCCACCTCCTTATCTTCTAGTTGAGAAAATCCCGGGCAGCGAAGCGGGTACGAATTGCAATGATGATAAGCAAAAGGCTAATGAAGAGAGGGCGAAAGCAAAGATGCGGGAATGGGCTAAAGCTGTTGCTGCCATGAATAGGTCTTTAATCCAATCAGAATTCAGAAATGAGAGATGTATTGTAATAAGTAATGTACTGAAAGTTATGTTGTGAATATATTTGATTGATGTGAACAATTCATCCAAACAACCAAAAAGAGAAGTTGGATAGGCGATTTTCTTTTCTTAAAAACACTTTAAAAAAAAAACTTCCAAAAAACACACCTTAATTCCAATATTAATTTATATCACATCAAATGCATCAACCATCAGTGGACATGTGGTAGATAAATGGAACTACTGGGTTCTCAGCAGCATAACATAACTGGAAAGAAATTCAAGAAACGCCATAGCCCACTGGAGTCATGGCTCAGATATTACAGTAGAAATTCAGACCATTTGGAATCACATCTGAGAAATCTTCCAAATAGAGATAGAAATAGAGAGATTGAGTTCAGCCGATCCATGACTATTCAAGCCTTGGCGATGGCGGCGCCAACTACATCAAGTGTGGCATCAACCTTGAAGAGGTGGCACATAGAGACCTGCAGAAGATACCACAGTATGTATCTTCTAGCAGAGCAAAGACCAAGAGATAGGAGCTGAGAGCAATGGTATTAGACAAGGCGATTTTAGAAAAATGGCAGGTGAAGCAGTGGTTGCTTTCAATGTCTCTCAGCTGCCAATTTGTGGGTTTGAACAAGAAAACTGCAATAACCTAAGCTATGTCAAAATTCACAGAACAGCGGGTTTAAGTGGGGTACTTGTACAAGAAGATGTGGGTTCTCAACATATAGTTCTAACTCAAAACAGGGCTCAGCTCCCCAGTTTTGACATTTCTGAGCCTGACTCCTGAAGTGCAGTAATTATGATGTAACTACAAAATCACATTCTATAGGGCCAGAATTTATAACCCACAGATTCACATGAAATGAAATGAAGCCAGGTCATTGAGAATGATAAATAATATTGCTTCTATGTCTAAGTCAACATAAATCAATTGTCTAATTTCCCAGTTTAGCAATTGTTCATGATAATTTCATACATGCCTAATAGCCTCTCATCACACAATTGAAATAGCATACCGAAATATTTTGTAGCAAGCACGGATTCAAAAGGCAATATTCAATATTAACATTGAGGAAAAGCTTCATAATACAAACTACCAGGCCTTAGATTGTTTGAGTGTTGCTCAAACACACAGAACCACATACACACATGAGAATTCTAAATAAAATTTAGCGAAGGAGAAAAAAGCTGGAACCAGAAATCCATCAAAAAATATTCAAGGCATGGCTCTTTTTCCTGTAATTTTTAAATAAAATACAATTGGAAGGAGACGAAGCTAACCTACTGAAAGAAAATTATATGGCTTTGAAGGGGAATGAGATTGGATTCATCCATTACCTCATCTTCCACCAGACAATTCAGTAGCATCACAGTGATTGAGTGAATCTCCAATATGGTCAAATCTTTCTTGCAGCAGCTCATACTCCTGTCGACGACTAACTTCATCATGCTGCCATTCTTCCCATCTCTCAGCCAGCCCCTCTCCTTCAAGCATCCGAACCACCTCTGACATTGCTGGACGATCCTCTGGTGATGGTTGTGTACAGAGCAATGCAACTTGGATCATCATCTCCACTTCTTGGAAGTCATAGTTCCGATTTAGGTTGCGATCTACAATAACATCTAGTCTTTTCTCCCTTTCAAGCTTCTTGACCTTCACAAGCAAACATAAAAGTATCAAACTGTAGGGGCCAATGATGCCATTTTGAAACATTGTTCATCAAATAATTAAATTTCAATCCCGCAGCATCATATGCACAAGTTTTTAATGTAAAATGCAGTCAGCCAAAATAGTTAAAGAAACTAAAGTTCAATCATTTCTTTCAAGTTTTAAAATGACATTATTCAGATAACTTCGAATATGAGGAAATCTCCACCATGCAGCCAAGCAGAACCCAGTTAAAAATAGGGTACTATTCTATGAAATGGCAGTTATTTCCCATCGTGTTTAAAATCAGTTGCATTAAGGAAAGTAAATTTACATGTTTTAAGTATAGATGAGACATTTGCACCGGAAAATAAATGAAGTATAGAAGCATGCACAACTACGAAACAACATTCTAATCTAGAGAGGAGGAGGGGAGAGGTGGAAGAACCAAGGTTTGAAATATCGGTAAATATACTTAGATTTTACAAATATATCGGAAATATTGGAGAAATATCGATGAACCTTTTGACAAAAATATTAATAAGATAAAAATTATTTAAAATTCATGAAAATAATTGAAAAAATTTTAAAAAAAAATGATAAAATAAATAAAAATACACATGTTAAAATTATTTTTTAATTGTAATTGACATAGATATGATTAAAGAGAAAAATATCGATAAGTAAGGATATAACAGTATTAATAATTTATTATTTATCTAATTAAATTAATTTTAATATAAAAAATATTTAAACTTAATTATTATTTTTTAGTATTTTTTGAATAAATTTATATTTTTAATATTTTAAAATAAAAACATTCAAAATTAAATAAAATTAAAAAGATAAATATAAAAATTTAAAAATGAAGTGATAATAATTTTTTAAAATAGGATTAATGAAATAATGATAATACATTTAATATTAAAACTATAACTTATTTAATTCAAATGTACTCAATGATATAAAATAAACGATGATGCATATATGAATTTTTAATATTTAATTATCATATAAATGAAATTTAAAAAAAAAAAAAACTTGTTAACAAAATTATAAGGGTGGTTTTTATATATTTATTAATTAAATAAATAAATTTTAAAATAACATATTTATTATGTAGATATATCAACAAAAGAAAAGATGGCTTAGTGGTAACCAAGCTTGAATCAAAGCCTTTCGGCCTGGATCCGAATCTTGGCAATAATAGGCTAAAAACAATTGATGAAGGGCTTTGTGATGGGCTGGGCGCACGCGAAAAATTGAAATGGAGGCTTTGTGGCGGGTTTGGGCGAAAAATTGAAATGGAGGGCATGCAAAAACTGGTGCGTCGACTGTAGGCGGCGGTCAGGAAATAATTTCCTGAAAAATCGGCAGAAATGTTGAAAAATTCCAGAAAAATTGCTGATTTTTCGGTGGACTAATAATCGGTATGAAATTTCGTATCGGCAAAATTGTGCCAATAGCGACATTTTAAACCTTGGGAAGAACTGCACAAAAGACGAACAAGATTGTAATTTAAAAAGGTCATCTTACATAGTCAAGCAGCAAGATATCATCGTCTTCTTCTAACCGTGAAAAGTCAATTGCTGGTTGACCCGTTACAAGTTCCAGCAGCATAATCCCATAACCAAAAACATCTGTCCTCTCTGATGACTTCCCAGTGGACAAGTACTCAGGTGCTATGTGGCCCATCGTTCCCCGAACTTGAGTTGTCACGCTGGTAATTCTCACGTCCACCAACTTTGCCAAGCCAAAGTCCCCAACAACAGCTTCAAAATCTTCATCCAGTAATACGTTAGCAGCCTTAACATCCCGATGAATAATCTTGGGATTGCAATGTTCATGCAGGTATTCTAGTCCACGAGCTGTGCCTAAAGCCACCCGTTTTCTTGTAGCCCAATCTAAAACTGGCTCCCCAGGTTTAACCTCTGCATCAGTGTGAACATTAAAATTAGTCAAACATTATCTAACTCTATTAAAAATAAATAGAGGAAACTAAAGTCCCTAATGATTATAATATGGCCAAACAAATTGTAGCTACAAGTAACATCAGGGTGCAGAACTCATCAAGTATAATTTCAATAATATTTTTTGCTTTCCAGAATAAGAGTTGCAGCATTAATTGAAATGGCTGATATGGTGCTCGCATAAGAAAAGAATGACCCAGAATCCCTTTTAATGTGCAAATAAGAATATATCAAAAGCACTAAGCAAAAGGGGGATGAATCCCTTGTACATAGAGAGTATACAAAGGGGCCAAAAGGTGAAAAGATACACATCCAAAGCCACAACAAGATTCCCACTACATAGAGCACAATCACTCAATGAAGTCTAGCAAGGATGAAAAACCAGCTTGAAAAACATCTTGAAGAAATTGGCAAGACCAGTGGTAAAGGTTACAAATAAGGGAGTCCTCAAGAGATTGAACTGAGTTTTGCACCCTTTAGAAGAGCTGTTCTCCAAGCCTTTCTTCTCTCCTTGCTCACAAAACTTCCATATTAACCCATTGGCAACACTCTTACTGAAGGAGGATCCAAGAGATGCCAAAAAGAGAGAACAGAAACCATAGCCCCATAGCTTTCCTACAAAGAATGAGGAGGTAGACAGCTGATTCTTCTACAGCTTCACAAATAATAATAATGGCCAAAAACCACCTGATCCTTTTGACCTGATTCAAAGTTAGAATCCTCCCTTCTGCAACCTCCCATGCAATGAAACCCACTTTTGTAGGACACAACGAGCTTTACAGTTCCTCATGGGGAAATTCGCTCCTTCATCCAACTCTCAAAGAATAGAAAGATTTCACTATAAATTTCCCACTTCTACTAACTTTCCAAACCAAATTCTCCACCTCCTTACTGCACCTTCCTAACACTTCAAGCTTCTAAAGTAGCTTCTCAATGCTACCCACCTTCCAATCTTGTAAAGTCTTAGGAAACATGGATTCCAACGGACCTAGCAATACGCTACCACTTAAATATAGACTGGCCCAAGCCTCCTTAAAAGTTGCAAAAGAGAAGGAAGAGGGAAAAGGGCCCTTTAAAGGAGAATCATAAAACCGAACATCTCATCAAAACTTGACTCTTCTGTCATTGCTTACCAAAATCTTGGCCTAGCCTTTGAAAAACTCCTCATCCTCTTCTTCTCACCTTCCACAAACCAAAATCATACCCATTCTTCCTAACTTGAGAGCACCATCTTTCTAGCACTCCCCCAAATTATCCCACTATGACCCTTCACCAAAGGATTTCCCTCTCCTAAATATATCTCTAGCATTATTTTCTTTTCAATAACCACTTCAATAGATATGTTTCTTCAGAAGACCTCCTCCTCCCCACAAGGAAAACCATTCAATTTTTTCACATCTTAATGCCACCTTCTTAGGGATAACAAAAGAGGCATGAACTAAATAAAAAAACAACTAAGATTACTTTTTAGCTAATTGAGTCTCTCACCCTTAGTAGGGAGGTATTGTCTTTTCCATAGAGATAACATTCTGAGAAACCTCTCCTCTACCACATCCTAAACAATTGAAGACCTGAAAGGAATTACAAAAGGCAAGTCTAAATAGGTGACAAGAAACTTCCCCACCCCACAGCACAACACTGAAGTAAGCTCCTCCACATTAGGGACCTTCCTCACTGGAATTAATTCATCATTGTTCAGATTAACTTCCAATCCAAAGAAGCCTAAAACCATAGCAGAGTCCAACTCCTATAGTCAACTAATCCAAATAAGGTTGACAGAAAAGTAATGTGCAGTCATCAAAAGGGAGGTGGGAAGCCTCCCCTTCCTCCCCACCTCCTCCCTGGAAGCCTGAAATGAAGCCTCCTTCCCTCAATTCTCTCAGGAGAAAACTGAGGATCTCCATCACCAAAACAAAACAGATAAGGGGATAGGGGTCCCTCTGTCTCAAACACCTCATACTCTGAAAAATGCAAGAAGGCAAACCATTTACGAAAACAGAAGAACTTGTTAAGATGCAAGCCCAAATCCAATATATCCACTTCTGCACAAATTCCATTTTACACAACACTGCCAAAACAAAAGCTCCAATTTACATGATCATGGGCTTTTTTGATGTCTAACTTACAAGTAACAATCAAATCCCTCTATACAACTCCATCTTGATCCAATAACCTTATCGGCAACAGGAGTCGTGTCTAAGATGTGTTTCCGGTTTCCCTTCCACAAAATCATTCTGAGTCTAACACCACATTCCCTATCACTTTTTTCAACATGTTCGCCAAGGAATTTAGCTAAAATCTTATACCAAGTCCCAGCAGTGCTACCAACACGCCAAAGAGAAATCTTCTGGTGAAGGAGCTTTATCCCTACCTATTGCCACTTTTTCCAGAAATGTCTAACAAGATAAAGGCAACTGCCCTCTCCAATGAAGCCACCATTAAACCACTGCATTGTAAACTGATACTAAAAAACCACAGCAGAGGCTGTAGAGCTTCAATTAGGAACAAATAGAAAATTGTTTATTAGAAAATTAGACAGGAATGATAATATTTTCATGATAGACTTAAAAATAATCTCCAGAAAACAAGTAACTTACCCAAGAATTTCCCCACAAACCCCAACAAAGGATGAGGCAAAAATGGGAGTAGAAACTCAGAGAAATGTTTCATGAAAGAAAAATATCTTGATACTCGAGCTACCTTGCTTGACTCAAATTTTTAATAACCACTAGGGTACTGATGAAGACTAACCTAGATTACCTTGGAGTGTTGGATCCCACCCCTTCATAATATAAGAACTATCCAACTAAGCACATAAAATCCATATTCCTATACATGACCAAAATAGTAAAGCTAATCCAAACATATTTAGATACATATATCAGGTAAATAAAACAAAGAATCAAAAGAATAAACCTAAACTAAATGATGCCACAGGATGAAATTCAGAAGTGAAATTTCACAAAATGCGATTTAGAGAATTAATACCCCGAAGGCGAGACGCCACACTTAGGTTCTGCATAAAGGGATACACCAAAAGGCGTTCTGTTGGTGTTGTGCAAAATCCAATCAGCCGTAATAGATTCCTGTGAACAGCTACACTTATCATCTCCACCTCACGCTGGAAAGCTGCATCTCCACCAGGACTTTCATAATCTGTTAATCGTTTCACAGCAACCTTGGTGTTATCTCTAAGCACTCCCTTATAAACTTTCCCAAAGCCTCCCTGTCCAAGAACATTTTTCTCACTAAAATTTTCTGTAGCTACTTGTAACTCCCTCCATAAAAATCTTCTCAATTGGCCAAATTCAATTCTTCTGTCAACTTCACCTGAAAACAGACAAAAAGATGTCCAGAAGGCAATTTTCCAAGGGAATCAAATTTTGTATCAAAACCTTAAATTCATCCAAGTATTTAAAAGAGATAAAAGCATAGAACAGATTAATAAACCCAAGCACTAAAAAAATCAAGAAAACAATATAACTTATAAGAAACTAGAACAGATAATTTGAAGATGATATATAACAGATAAAATTAAACAAAATAGCCCAAAATATTTATAAATCAATTTCTCAAGAGATCATTCAGAGAGCCAAAGCTTTTTCCTTTTTACCAGTCATGCCCTTCTCTAAAAATTCTCTCCGCCTCTGAGCAAACCTCAAATTCAAACAGGATGAGGGGACTACTTAAAAACTTCAGATGCAGCTCCCCTTTCACATGCCAATAAAACTTGGCTCACAATCTTAATGAAGGAAGAAAAGGGATCTCCCCATGGCCCCATTTACCCACTAAGCAGTGCCTTAAGTCCTGCATTTTGCTAAGCGCATCGACCCCCCCACACACTTGCATCTTTGCAACCTCAGCTACACCTCTTTTGCCATATCTAACTGCATCTGCAAACGAAGACCCTTCAACGAAACCTCTTCCTAAAACTCCCTGAATCAGGACGACATCCTCGAAAGCTACAAGGAGACTGTCTGTGGATCTTACACCAAGGCTTCTAAGCTTGCTGGTGAGCAATGACCATCCCCCTACCAAACCTCTACCTTCGGGGAACACAAGAGAAAAACACCTACCTTCCGCTGAACAAACAGAGCAAAAAAAGAAGTTACCTGTTGAATTCCTCCTAAGCTCCAATAAGAAGCTTTTATCACCTTTAGGGTTCAAAGTATCAATCGAGTCCGGTACAACTCGATTAAGTCGTATCCACCTTGAAACCTGCCGCAACAAGACCGATACCAGATACGGTATAATGCACAAACTCAGCACAGAATTAGTAAGACTTGGTTGACTCATCTGAGTTTCCGAGTTAACTCAGTCAACTAAGATAGATTACAAAAAAAAATTCAAACATTCTCTTTTTCTTTCAAACCACAATAAAATATCACTACATTTTCAATATATATATATATAGAGAGAGAGAGAGAGAGAGAGAGAGAGAGAGATTCCCCTTTCAAAAGCAAACACCCATGATTTTGAAATTGGAACTTTTAACCCATCAATGAGAAGATCAAAGAAGATGAAAAAAAAAAAACCCAACCCATGACCCATTCAAAAATAAGAGGAGAAACCACCGAAGGATGAGAGCATGATTTAGGATTTACTTACCTAATTTTCCTGAAAATCGAGCATTACCGAAGACTAGAGCTTTGGTGTCTATGGTGGTGACTTGTCAAGTGGACTAAATCTTTCACCGGCAACGCCAGCAATGCCTCACAGTCAAATTGCTCCCCTTCCAGTGTTGGGTCTTGCATAGTTGCAAAAATGCAATTGCAGGTGGTGTCGTCTATTGTGGGTCTTGATAACAATGGTGGTGTGCTGGGTGGGAGATTGGGAGCTCAAATTGGAAAACTAAAAAATGCCTTTCATATGGATTTACATAGATGGTATGAGATATGATTTAATGGTAAGATATTATGAGAATTGAGTCCCTAAAGTAAAATGATATGGATAGTATGGGATGGGATTTAATGATAAATTAAATGTATTTATATGGTAGAGTGAGGATTAAATCCCCAATTCTTAGGATTATCATAAATAACTATGAGTTAAATGTAACAAAATTTTGTTTTATTAATTTTTTAAGCTTATTTAATTATATCTATTTTTTTATAATTTACATAATATTTTTATAATTTTTTAAAATTTCTAATTATCTTATTTTATGTATCGCCCGATACTGAACAAAGACACCGAGACCAATATCCCTCAGGACCCTTCAAATTAATGACCAATACCGCAACTTTGAGCCATGATCACCTTCAAACCAAGACTTTCTGAACCTACACCTTTCTAAAGACTTGCAATAGGACTCAACCTTTTCCAACAACATTGCTGAACTTTTGGCTCTGAACCTAATCCAAACCCCTACCTCTCTCTGTGATCTTGCCCAACAACTTACCTTCCACAAACTTAGTCAAAATCTCAAAGGACTTCGACTCTACAAAGAACCAGCGTTTGCCTTCTAAGACTCTCATTGGTTTTCTCATCCTAATCCAACCTTCAGCCTTTTCACATGATTTGGTCATACATAAAGTTTGAACTGTGCTTTCACAATCAAGAAGGCCCACAAATTATTATTGCACTAAGTATTGCCTCCATTCAGACATTTAAATCAATGTGTTACTAAAAGGATCACAAACCTGCAACATCTACATAAACTTCGCGCTTGTAGCCTCCGCGTGAACTCTTCCACAGAAAAAACAGCACAGTTGCAAAAAGAAGAAGACCTATAAGTCCTCCAACAATTCCAACTATCAGTCCAATTTTCGGTTTGTGAGAACCACCTGTCACGAAAAGGAAACCCAGGCTTAACCTTGTCAAAGAGAAGGAAAATTCCAAGACTGAATTTCAGAAAAATATTTCTGTCATTGTAAAGCAGGGTTGTCCCAAATGAGACAGATAATCCTGTTACCTGAATTATTATCAGATGCACAAAGGTGTGGAAAATTTCTGCCACAATTCAAGCTATTAGCAGTAAAACTGCACCATCAACTGAAATCAATACAAGTTTAATGTTGGCAATTCTGTGTGTGCATCTCTGTGTGGCAGTTTTGTGTGTGTGTGTGTGTGAGAGAGAGAGAGAGAGAGACATTAGGGACAGAGACAGACTGAGGGAGGCAGGGAGAGAATGAGAGAGAGAGAGAAGAGAGAAAGCAACATGGACAGCATAGCAAAATAAATGAAGAATCACAAATTAATATGGTTAATGCCTGAATTAGAAGTTAATAAAGTAAGTTCATACTTGTACTTTGGCACTTGAAATAAATCCTCAGGTATTTCACCACTGAGATCATTTGATGCCAGCTGACTGAAAAGATAGGTTCAGTACTGCTGTTAAATACTGAATAAAAGTGTCTGATTACACAAACATTTAAGTTCCAAAGATTCAATAAATATCAGCAGCAATTTAATCAGTATAAACATAAATCAAAAGAAAATCTGCATAGGATATGAGATTAGATCATGTACAGATTGATCAAGCTTGGAAGAAGACTTGAGAGCGACTCAGGGATAGTCCCAGTGAGATTGTTTTGATTCAAACTCCTGATTGCAAGATAAAGCTAATCACACTTCCAACAACAAAATTGTACAGAGATACATATTTAACATAATGCAGATGGTGTTACTCACAAAAACTGTAGCTTCTTAAGATTACCAAGGCTAGATGGTATTTCGCCCGTTAATCTGTTATTTCCCAAATCTAAGTTTGTTAGATTTGACAAATTTCCCAGCTCTTTTGGCATCTCACCAGTTATGTCATTTCCTTGCAATATACTGCATGGTGAACACATCTGACATGTATTAATTAATCAAAAACATAAAAGTAAGAGAATATGAAGGGTAATAATCATCTTGCTAGGTTATTGATTAATAAAGGAAAGATATTTAACAAAAAGCATATAACTGAAAATTAACGAATCCAAGGTAACCATACAACTATTACTACTAGTTCAGGGCCATCAAGATTTTTGTTTAGCAAATATGAAATGGTTAGAGCTGCAGGTCACATTTCTTTCTCATGCTAAACACAAAGGATGTCCATGATGGAAATAAGAATTTAATTTGAGAGTGAAGAACTTTATACTAGGCAGGCAGCTAGCACCTACAAATGTTTACTTCTTGATTTACTAAACTCACTTTTTGTTCTAAGTTTAGGGGTTTCCCATCTTCCAACAACAAAATTATGCAGAGATAGTGGAGACGGGATGGGGCCTGTAGCTCAGAGGATTAGAGCACATGGCTACAAACCACAGTGTCCGGGGTTCGAATCCCTCCTCACCCATTTTTGCCCTTTCTTTGGAAATATCTGAAACTTCACATGTTCCAAATAAATGATCATTTCTTTGTGAAGATCAGAGTTTGCTTCCATACTAGAGGTTTGGTAAGCAAAAATCATCGAAGATTGCTTGGCCATGAGCAATGACGAGAAGTGTCTCCACCAACAAGCAGTAATGGTTCAATCAAGTTGAAGGCATTGAATAGATGAGAGAAAGCTAAATGAAAGTAGGTTGAGATCTTAAGAAGATTATGAAAACCTATAATTTAACAATGGTTATAACCACAAATAGAACTGAGTGGTGAAAGAGGTCCCAAGTGGCCAAATTCAAGCAATTCATTGAGTTCAACTGAGTCGACTATCTTGGGATTATATTTTTTTTAGGAATACCTACCCTAGGTGATCCACTCTAAACTCCTACCGAGGTCAAGAGTTTCAACACTATCCAAGTTTTATTAGGAAAACCAAAAAGAAATACATAAGACACATACCCCAACATTTTTTTTTTTTTTTGTTAGGCAAGACACACCAACATATATGTCATAAAAGAAACCATCAACAATTACCATAAAATAAGCATGAGACTTGATGATCATGACATTTTCTATTTCCAGAATATGAAAATTATACAGAAAATACATAAATATAAAATTTTACTCCATTTGGAATTATATAAAAGATGACAGTATTCCAAGTAACAATTCTTCTTCATAATTCATAGCTGGGAATTGGAAAAATGAGTCAGGTCAATTAAATGCATCCAGAAATTTAGAAAAATAAGATTTAGAGTTCGTAGTAATTTCTCCAATATACTCCATACGTACAGTGTTGAAAGAGTGTTCAGAATTCCAATTTTGGGGGACAATGTTCCAGACAGTTGCATAAATGACAACGTTCTGCAAACGATAATAGATATAAGCATTAACAATACTTAAGGTATTGATTGGGGCAAGTAGAGAACATTTTTTTTTATATAGATAAAGGAAATTTCATTAAAAGCCAAAGAGGCTAAAGAAAGAGTATACACGGAGTATACCGGAAAGCAAAAGAGCAAAAGACAAAAAGGCAACAAGCCTAACCCTTACTTGGTAGCTAACCAATCTACAAAATCAATCAAAGAGAAAGTGTGTTCCTCTATATACACCCTCTCCCAATTCACAAAAGTATACAAAAAAAATGGATTTAATTTCTTGGTCATTCCTCTCAATATCGTCGAAGGTCCTCCTATTCCTTTCTTTCCAAATGGTCCACATCAAACAGAGGAGGGCAGCTCTCCAAGCTTTCTCCCTTTTCTTACCCACAAAGGAACCATGCAAACCCAAAAAGAAGAAGATTAGAAGCCATAACATTTTGGCCTTATCACAAAACAAAAGAACGTGATCTGTGGTTTCCTCTTTATTTTTGCACATATAGCACCTGTTGGGGATGCTCCATCCACTTCTCTTCAGGCGGTCAATGGTGAGCGACCTGCTCCAAGCCACCTCCCAACCAAAGAAGCTAGCCTTAATTGGAACCCAAGGGGTCCAAATAATTCTAGCCGAGAAAGGAGGTCTAATGCCCCTTGAGAATGAGCTATAAAAAGACTTGACTGAGAAGGTCTCATTCTTGTTCTCTCTCCACCAAAGCAAGTCATTCACACCTCTTCTAATGGTCAAAGGATGAAGCTTGCTTAACAAGCTTTCTACTTCCCCCACCTCCCAATCATTTAGGTGTCTAATAAAACGAAGCCCCAGCTGCCCCAACTCCATCCTCCTCCCAAGCCTCAGCAACCCAGCCCTCTTTGTTGACTGTTAGATTAAACAAGTTTGGGAAGGCATCTTCCAGAGATTGATTTTCACACCACAAGTCCTTCCAAAACTTCACTCTAGTACCATCCCCTACGATGAAGCGAGAGTGAGTTCGAAAGTTCTCCCAACCATTTCTGATGGCCTTCCAAACCCCCACCCCATAACAGTCTCTTACACCTTTGGAGCACCACCCCCCCTCTTGAAGGTCATACTTTCTAGAGATAATTTACTTCCATAGAGAATCATTCTCATTAGCAAATCTCATAACCACTTCCCAAGTGGGCAAGTAGTGAACATAAGCTTGGGCAATCCACAATCTTTTAGTGCCAATTCTGTTGGTAACGATGCGTTTGGTGTTACTTGTTAGCATGTTTACCAGTACAAAGGTCAAAACTCAAATAGAAAGAGAAAGAACATAACTCACACAGAAATGACATTATTACTGGAGTCACAAATAACATTGGACCAACTACATGGGTCAACTTGACTTGGGTGCCAGTCCATGAGCTGTTTGCTGGAAGCATTCAATGAATTCTTTAATGCATGGAGTGCATCTCCTGAAATGGAACATAACAAACATTAGAAGGGGTAGAAGAAAAGGGAAAAACAAATTTAAAAATATATTCAATTGACTGTATCTCATCATACCCAGCTATCTATCACAATCATCTTTTTACATCTTTTCATCAGGCTGGGAGGGAGGAAGAAGGAGAGAGACAGAGAGAGACCCCCTATCCACTACATAGATAAATATTGCATCCTCCTCTTGTCTGTGTTCAGCTTAGATAAAGGAGCATTGTATTGTTCTAAAAACAGGAATCGGTTTGGCATAATCTAAGTAAATCAACCTGGAAGATATTATCTTACGAAGATGACTAAATGAAGGGTTTAGAAAGGGGAAGAAAGCCCTATAGTCTTTAAAAAACAAAACAAAACAAAATCAAATCAAATAAAAATAAAACAAAACAAAACAAATAAGCACTAATGATAGAAAACAAATGAATCATAAACAGAGTTCAGGTTCAAATCCCATGGATAATATGGATGGATTATGACAGAAAAAGCATATGTTAACTTAATGATTAGCTATAAATTATCTCATTCAAGAGTGAGAAAAAGCTTCAGCAGAATAGGGCTTGTATTAAAATTTTCAATTCATTGCTGAGTACCCTAGTTCCTAAGATCAACAATCTTCTTCTCATTCAATCTAGCTTGAGAAGGATTAGAACTTAAGAGTTTAGGCATAGTCTGCGACTCACTTGCATAAGTTGACTCTCACTTAGAATGATTACTATCTGCTACGATATCAGAAGTGCAGATAAACAAGTGCAAATAAGATATTTAGGACATAATACCAATTTTTCTAGGGGGATAGAGATAGAGGACACAATAGTGTCAAATCCTGACTAATTAATATCAAAATTCAATATTCACTAGCCTAGTTTGCATATCTTAGTCTTGTTTCTAATAATTAATAAATCTAATACAATAGTATTTATAATTTGCATAACCTATATGCTGTCTAATTGAATCAAAATGTCAAATGAACGCATCACCATACCTTGCGAATCAGACAATACAAAAGAATGAAAACCAGATAACATCAGGGATGCAAGGACAAATTCCATCTTCAATGGCATCATTCCTAGTGACCAATGCAATGAAACACATGGTCCCCACTGAGCACAAGATAAGACTTCCATCCCTACAAAAACATCCCAGCACCAAATTATATGAAAATCAAGAAAGGAAGGTAACAGACGTAAGATCTCCTGTGATAGAACATCATGTATATGTAAATTTATTCGGAAACGGGTAGTGGGAAGAGACAAAACTAGGAGAAAATGGCATGCATTGAACTATCCAGGGGCAAGGATATGTTTCTACATGAGTGGAATCAGGGAATAAAGAGGTGAGTCAACAACAAGGAGAGAAAAACAGCCACAGCCAATGTATCAATATTTTTAACTATCTTCCTTTAGTGATCAAACACAAGGGTTATATTGCATCCCAACCTCTTTATTATTTCGAAGGAGGTGAGTCATACATACTAAAAGTAGAAGGAAGGGTATACGTACTTGCTAGGTGTTTAGGGCTTGGAATTTCCCACACCAGAGATTTATATTCTCATAGGAAGTGGTTTAACAATTATGAAAACCATTACATACAGAGGAAGTCAAAGAGAGAAGCCTCCAGAGTTCTGCAACCATCATATTCCAGTCACTTTAGGTGACTATACAAATTCTGTAAATCATGGCATGTTCTTCTTTTACCTTTCATCTCCTCAATTGTTTGGTACTTTTTAAATCCTTCTCATCAATGAATTCACTATCTCCATAAATCCATGGTTATGATCAAAATTGTGAAGGCCAAATTGTGGGCACATGGTCAAGGGTCAAAAACAAAAAAAGGAAAAAAGAGTATGGTGCTGTTTGGATTGACTTATGATAAACCAAAAAACTCTTTTTTTAAGTTCAATAAAAGCTTTTGTACTTATTTGGGTAATTAGGAGCATGTTGCTTCTTATAAATGTCCTTTTTAGGCTTTTGCATGAACTTTTTTCTTGTTTAATGACATTTTTATAATATCAATATTACCCTTTTAATGTTATTATAGTTTTTGCTTCATCTTCGATTTCTAGTCAAAGCTAAAAACAAAAGGTTATCCCAAAGAGGGCCTAAAGACAACTTCAAAAGTCCAACAAGTCCCAAGCAGCTAAATTGTCATTGACAATTTATTATAATGGATTTTGCAGTCATTGGATTGTTTTTATACCCTCATTTCATTACTAAGGAATCAAGAGGAAAAAATTGAGTCTTATATTGTCTCTTCTCCTTGTCTCATATGAATGAAAAACTGAAGGGTTCAATGTCAAACAATAGTTTTTAGGTTTATATTAAGTTTTACATATATACCCTGGAACCCCAGAACTATGCCCCTTATCTCACTTGAACTCCTAAACTAATTTTTGCATTACTTAGCCCCCTTAATTAAGTATAGCCCCTCTATCCACTTTTTATCTATCTAACTAGTAGCAAACCCCTTCCTTTACAAACTAGGCATGTTCCCATAACATTTTAAAGAACTTCTTGACATTGCTTTTAACTATTTTTTAAAGCAAATGGACCTAATTTTCCTCCAAAATAAGCAGCCAACACTATACATATCTTCTCATTTTCAGCCAAAAATATGTTCATTTATGGTCAAAAAAAGTTAAAGGTGATATCAAGAGGTTAAAATATTTGACATAATGCGTCAACAAAAAAGGGGGTTTACCATTTGTGAAATGGATAGCAAGTCCATAGAAAGGCTGTAGGCGAATAGCTTAGTTGAGGGGATATACGGTGCAAAATTAGTTTAGGAGCCAAAGTGACCATTTTTGTTTTTTTAGCTCCTAATTCCTAAATAGAAGATAAAGCTGAGTGCCTATTTGGATATACTTCTTGTTTTCTGTTTTTAAAAACAGATAATAGTAACAGCTTCCATAAAATACATGAACTCTCAAAGATTTACATTGAAAATAAAATGGTTTTTAAAAATCGATTTGAAAAATTGAGGCTACCTCAAATCCTAAAATTTATTAAAATAATTTTTAGACACAGGGGAAGTCTATATTTTTTGTATGAGAGAACTGTTTATATATAAGTTTCCATTTTCAAAAACAAAAAACAGGATTGGGAAAGGGGGTGATTTTTGTTTTTTGTGTTCCCGTGTTCTCGAGAGACCTCTTTTTCAGAAAAAAAAAAAAAAGAGGCTGTTTTGGTTGTTTTCTTCACCTGTTCAAGGAAGAGCTGTTCTCCGTGTTTTCTTCTCCTGTTTTTTTGTGTTTCCCTACATGTGGTTTCTCCTCCAGCAGCACGAAATGAAGGCCATGGAGGATGAAGATGGCAGCCATGTTGGCTGACCATGATGGTCTTGGCGTGAGTGAATGGTTGTGGGTGTGAAAGGCGTCGGCGACCGTGAGGTGCTTTGAAGGGCAAGGCCACAGGTGGAAATGCCGTGAGCGACGGTGCATGGCAGCAGGGTGGAAAGGAGTGGTGGCAGGGTTCAAAATATCGGCCGAGTCATATCCGCCTCGACACTGACCGCGCCGAGTCCGATACTAGGTACGACGAGTCCGATTCTGAGATTCTCAAATCCCAATTTCAAACCATCAATCTCGTCCGCCATGAAGATTAAAGAAGAAGAAGAAGTATTCCCGTTTAACCCAATCGTTACCTCCTTCGAAGTCTATTAAGATGAGAGATCAGGGGGTGAGGGCTCCTTCACCTCACTACAATTGACGAACTGCGGGAGCTTCGATGCCAGTGAATGGTAACTCATCGTCGCCGACGCCGGGATTGAACATAAGATTCCTTCTCCAGCTCCGGGGACCCTCGACTGTGACTGGGATTTGGGCGAGAGCTTTGGGTTTGGGTATTCGCCGGTGGTTGTAGGGATACGGAGAACCAGGTAAACTTGTAATTTTATAATTTATAATGCAATATCAGATTTAATAAATATAAAATTTAATATTTGGTAATTTATACGTGGGATCAGATTTAATATTTGGTAAAATAATATTTAATAATTTATAATTTATATATTATTAAAAAGAAACTTGTAAATTTTATAATTTATATACCACATCAAATTTAATATTTGATAATTTATACGCAATATCATATTTAATAAATAATAACATGATTTATATAAAATACATTTATATGTTGATGAATTTCACTAACATGCGTTTATACGGTAAATAGATTATATTTATATTTGAATTATTTTTATTTTATTTATTTTTTAGTATCATACTCCATGTTTATTTTTATTTGTTAAAAATTAACAAAAATTATAATTAGTGTAAATAAATTTTAGAACAATTTTTTTAATTTAAATAAAATATGAATTTAAAAATAATTTATATACTTACCATATCAAGTTAATTGAAGAAAAAAAACATTTAAATATATTTTTTATTTTACTTGTTCTAAAAAACTTTTTTTATTAACTCAATCAAACATGTTTTTTATGTTTTTGAAAACAAAAATTATTTTTTAGAATTAAGTTCTCAAACACAATTGTTTTTTTTCTTTTTTTAAAAACACAAAAAACTGTTCTTAAAAACTATTTTCTAAAACAACTTTTAAAAACAACAACCAAAAAAACCCTAAATTTAATTTCTTTTCTTTTCTTATTATATATTTCCTATTTGACATTCAAAGCTGATTTGTCAATTTTCCGTTTATGACACTAACCATAGCCCCTAATAAAAACCTCCCAAACTCACAAAGCCAATAAACAACACAAATTCACTACTTAATGTCAAACAAATAAAAAGCTAAGCCAAACAAAGAAAACAAGCCGTCTCATGAAGCTCATGAACCTAAGCACTTAGAAGGTAGAAAAAACAGACGTAACTGTAATTCAACGTAGACATAAACTAAAAGTATATTTGATAGTAATTTTATAAAACGTTTTTAATATTTCTAACACTTGAATGATAAAAAATTTTAAGTATTAAAAGTATTAAAGCACTTCCTAAAATTATTACCAAACAAACTCTAACTCAAACCAACTACATAAATTGTAAACCTCCAAACATACTAAAAAAAAATGCTAACATCGCAAAGGGGAAAGAAGATGCTTTCAAGATTGAAAGAATTCTTCCATTTTGCCGCACTGCCACAGCAACCAGACAGAGCTTAAACATAAAGCAAAGAAGGACAGCAAGATCCAAACCAGGATGAGCAAAATCAAACAACAGGCCCAAAAGATGAAAGGGAGTAACAGAAATCAAGGAGAATGTGAAGAAGACGTACCTTTGGGATTAGGGAAAAAAAATTGGATAGAAATGATAGTGGTGAAGGGTTGGCCACAAATTCGTTGGAAAGATTTGGTCCTTCAATTTAGCGTTTACGTGAAGCCAGAGTCCTTACGGAGTCAATATCAAGTCTTGGGGTCAACGATTAAAAAACCTTCGACAGTTATTCAACCGTGAGCCCGATGGGTCATAACTAAATGACTTCGAAATTTCCATCCGTCAAGCTTTGGGAGGCTGATGTTGCAAAATATTATTTCAAGAATGGAAAATTGCTTTTCGATTTATAAAATAAATTTCAAAAATTAAAAAATATATATATTTTGAATTGACTCATGTTATTTTTTAGAACAAATAGGAATTATTTTTGTTTTTGTTAATATTTTGTGTAATAATTGAAAGAGATAGAGAATATTTTAAAACAGTTGGAATTGTATATAAGTGTATAATATTTTAATGAAGGATAAATCGAGAACAATAGTTTTTAGGGAGAATTATGTTTTGATGGGCTAATTTGAGAATAATAACATTTTCGAAACCCAACTTTTCATAATTCAAGATATGCCCACTGTTTAGAAAAATATTAAAGGAAACATGCACTGGTCTGAGGTGTTATTTCATACCGAAAATACCCCTCCATGAAAGTTTGTTTTGCATTGTTCACGACCTGTGATTTAGAATATTTGGGAATTTTTTGTTTTTTTTGCTATAGCTAAAATTTTAATGTTTACAGGACGGCTGTTTGTGGGGAATCATTGAGGAAAAAAAAATTTGAGAACCACCAGTGTTTGAAATATCGAGAAATATTTCGGTATTATATCGGTATTTTTTACGTATTTTCGGGAAATTTCCAGATATTTCCTACCAGCCCAGCCCACGCAGGATGCAAAATCTGTCCAATAAGATGCTATTTGGTAATCTGATCATGATTTGCAGGCAAAGGTTGTATTTTTCAGCCTGGCTCAAAAATCGTGAATTTAGGGTTTGTGAAATTTAAATCCAATGGCCCAAAATCAAAGAGACCCCTAGATCAGATCAAGCAAACACAGGGAGGAAAAAAAAAAGCACTTTTTTTTTGTTTTCCTTGGGGGTTTTGCATGGATTTTGTCGGAAATCAAACGAGGATGAATTTTCCCGGAAATGAAATGGGGGATAGATTTTCTTGGGAATCAAACGGGATGGATTTTATTGGGAATCAAAGAGACCCCTAGATCAGATCAAGAAAACACAGGGAGGAAAAAAAAAAAGCACTTTTTTTTGTTTTCCTTGGGGGTTTTGCATGGATTTTGTCGGAAATCAAACGAGGATGAATTTTCCCGGAAATGAAATGGGGGATAGATTTTCTTGGGAATCAAACGGGGTTTGCAAAAGAAAATTAATAACGTGATTAGATTAGTACCTGCGAGGATTGAGAGTGGCAGAGGAAATTAGGGCTTTTTAAGGGATTCTCTCGTCTCGAGGCAACTTCAGAAAAGGGCTCCTTGATGCCCGAGTGAGAGCCGGTGGCTGCTGACAGGGACAACTAAAGGGCAATTTTGGAATAGCATTTTGAAACAGTAGATAGTGCATGTTTCTTTAATATTTTTCCAAACAGTGGGCAAATCTTGGATGATGGAAAGTTGGGTTTTGAAAACGTTAATATTACCGAATTCGTCCACAAAGCATACTTTTCCCTAATTTTTATAATTAAGTTTTTAAATATAATTTTATTTTTTATGACTAATGAAACTATTTTTAAGCCCATTATCAAAATTAAAATTTATTTTTAGAAAAACACTATCAAATAAGCTAGTAATTTCAAAAAAACTAAAAATTTATTATATATTTTTTTCTAATTAATATATGAGCTGGTATTGGTCAAATTTTATAGTTCTTATGTTTTGTTAACTATTAGTCAACTGATTGAACTCATAACCAATATACATCATTTACGAGCACATTATTTAAGTGCACACTAACCACGTGTACCCCATGTACATCACTCATGTGTACCACCACATCGTATATGACAACTTCCTAATTTTTATAAGGATTATTAATTTTTCTTCTTTCAACATTTCACTATAATTCTATTAAAAAAATATGAATAATTTTTTTAATTATGTTTCAAAGTTTAAAAATATTAAATATACTTGATAATTACATTTATTTATGTAATTTTATATATTATGCTTTTTTGCTCCAAAACAATCCCACTAAAATTTTTTACTTCATTTGAGAAATAGTTTAAACTCTCCTAAATTTACTATTTTTTATTTTGATTATTTTTCGTAATCCCTCTACCCACATTTTAAATTTTAAAAATTACAAATTAATATTAAATCTCAAATATTGTATCGTGCTAAAGTAAGCCTTTAGCTAAATTAATTTGCTTACAAGTTTCAAATTACAAATACCTTATTAGAGAAATATTTCATTAAGTAGTTTCAATTTTTTTTTGCAAAATTTTCTCTAATATTAACATTTGGTTATTTTGGAAATAGAAATGACCCTATTTATATTATTAAGATTTTAGCTATATCAACTTAAGGTAATTGCCCGAGCAAGGTGATGGTTAGTTTTTGAAAATTTAAACCATATAAATGCAAGTGATAATTATATGCAATTATATAATAAATACAATGAAAAACAATTGCATATAAAATAAAGAGTATAGGAAAAAAAGAATGCAAATATAACAATTTTATAAAGGTTTGATACAACCCAACCTACATCTACTCTCTTCAAGCTTCTAATCAAGTAAAAGTTTTATTATCACTAAGACTTTAAGATAAAAAAATTTAAACCTTCTTACACTTAAATTACTAGGTTTTAATCGATCTTTAAAATCCATTTGAATAATCCATCAAGTGATTTTTCTTTGAGAATAAGTCTTAATTGATCTTCTCTTTAAGGAGTTTTTGTATTTTTTCATGATTTTCCTTTAACTTGATTTATCTTTATGATTGTTTCTTTTAAAATCTTATTTTATAAACACATATGGAATAAACCATTAGTTTCAACCTTGTTTTGTTTTTTACGCATAGTTCGACTAATCCTATAGGGCCCTGAAGTTAACGACCGGGTAAACCTCCAATGGCCCTAAGAGGATTCGAATTGGTGACCATTGATGAGCAAACCCAAGACCGGACCAACTAAGCTAACTCTCAGGGTTTTCAACCTTGTTTTGTTATCATTAAAACTTATATTAACTAGACTTTGGTTCCATGTATATAAAGCATTAAACAACTCGTATATATAAAATTAATAATAAAGTATTATTAAATAAAAAAATTTAAAAATAATTGATTAAATTAATAAATGTAGAGAAAACATTACATATAAAAATTATTTTTAAAAGGTTAAAAATATTTGAAGTTTTTAAATAAATTTTTATTTTATAAAACATTAAAGAATAATTTTCAAAAACACTTCCAAAACAAAAACTTGAAGGTCATTTGCTTTTGATTGGTGTTCTCGTTACATGCCCAAGGAGTGTTGAAGCAGATATGATATCAAACACAAAACCATCTAATGTTTGAGCATATAAACCAATATATGATCCTATGTGACCCATCGTAGACAATATAAACCAAGGTCCTTGCAACTATTCAAAAAAAATATATGATCCCAAACCATTGAATTTGACTCATAAAAGTTTGATGTCTATGGTCTTTTGGTGGTTCTTCCAGTCTCAGTCCTCTTTACCCGTGCGCCGGCGAAAATGGAAAACTTATCTATTAAAAACAAAACCCTAGCTCCCAATTTTTTCCTCCTGGTGTTCATTTGTTAGATGTCTTTTACATGGGCCATTGCTCACCAAATTTCTACCCTTAATTTCTCTTAGCCGTATGCCTCTGGGCTCTGAGAAGGAATCAAATCCAAGACATGTCTGATTCAGTCCACGCCAAAGGACGATAGCTGAGCTGTGTTTGATATATAAGTTTGGGAAAAGTATGCTTTGGTGGACCAATTTGGTAATATTAACGTTTTCAGAACCCAACTTTCCATAATATAAGATTTGCCTACTATTTGGAAAAATATTAAAGGAAACATGCACTATCTACTGTTTCAAAATGGTATTCCAAAATTGCCCTTTAGTTGTCCCTGTCAGCAGCCACCGCCTCTTACTCGGGCATCAAGGAGACCTTTTCTGAAGTTGGCCTCCAGACGAGAGAATCCCTAAAAAAGCCCTAATTTCCTCTGCCACCCTCAATCCTCGCAGGTACTAATCTAATCACGTTATTAATTTTCTTTTGCAAACCCCGTTTGATTCCCAACAAAATCCATCCCGTTTGATTCCCAAGAAAATCTATCCCCCATTTCATTTCCGGGAAAATTCATCCTCGTTTGATTTCCGACAAAATCCATACAAAACCCCCAAGGAAAACAAAAAAAAAGTGCTTTTTTTTTCCTCCCTGTGTTTGCTTGATCTGATCTAGGGGTCTCTTTGATTTTGGGCCATTGGATTTAAATTTCACAAACCCTAAATCCACGATTTTTGACCCAGGCTGAAAAATACAACCTTTGCCTGCAAATCATGATCAGATTACCAAATAGCATCTTATTGGACAGATTTTGCATCCTGCGTGGGCAGGGCTGGTAGGAAATATCGGGAAATTTCCCGAAAATACGGTAAAAAATGCCGATATAGTACCGAAATATTTCTCGATATTTCAAACACTGGTGGTTCTCAAATTTTTTTTCCTCAATGATTCCCCACAAACAGCCGTCCTGTAAACATTAAAATTTTAGATATAGCAAAAAAAACAAATTCCCAAATATTCTAAATAACAGGTCGTGAACAATGCAAAACAATCTTTTATGGAGGGGTATTTTCGGTATGAAATAACACCTCAGACCAGAGGGCATGTTTCCTTTAATATTTTTCCAAACAGTGGATATATCTTAGATTATGAAAAGTTGGGCTCCGAACCCGTTATTATTCCCAAATTAGCCCATCAAAACATAATTCTCCCTATAAATTACGGTCCCGTTACAAATGGATATCCCTAAAAAAATATACCATACATAATATGCCACATACTTGATTTATGTTACATTTTTTATATCTTATTCTTTTTTTTAGATTTTTTATTTTGTTTGCTCGTATTTGATCCTATTTACTCATACCCTCATTTAATCATTTAAATTTTATTATTTATTTCTAATAATTAATATTACAACTTCAGCGACCCACGAGATCTTTTTAAGGATAATTATATTTTAGGAATAAATAAAACTGATAATATACTTAAAGTTCATAAAAGATATAAAGTCTAGTTCAAAGGTTAACAGATATTTATAATCAAGTTCAAAAAATATTAAAAAGACATGAAAATCATATAAAATGAATTTATATTGTGTGATTATGTTATATCATTTGCAATACATTTTACTTGTTTTTTTGTTAGGCTTTTAATTCTTTAATGATTTATTTTTTAAAATAATAGATTAAAACCATGTGCAAGATTTGAAAAATGTATTTCAATATATTGAATGAAAATTTTAAAATATATGCAAAAAATTTAATAAAAAAAATTATTGCTCTCTTTCAAATATATGAAATTTATATTTTAAAAATGTTATTATTAATATTAAAATTTAATGAATGTTTTAGTAATTACTTTTAACAATGTTATTAAACTGTTATGTTATTAATATTAAAATAAAATAGGAAAATAAGAATAAATTTAAATTATATAAAGCATTTTTTTTTACTTAAAATTTAACTTATACAATTCTAAAATATAAAAATTAAATTAAATTAAAAAAATTAAAAATTAAAAAGATATAACTAAAAGTCTATTATTAATATATCTATTGTGCTTTTCTTTTTTTCTTTTTTTTTAAGAAAAAGAGAAATGAAAAAAATATTAAAATATCTTTAAATAAAATAAAAAGGTGAAATAAATATAATACTTAGATATCAAAAGGAAAGAGTAAAACAATGTATATATATATAAATAAATAAATAAATCGAAGAATTAAAAAGATGAGACCCATGAACACATTCATTTTTCTTGATTTTTTTTAAGGATATTTTTGTCTTTCAAATTTCAAATGCTTAGCATAAATTATGTTAAATATGTGGACCTTAAATTATATGCTTTAACTAGCACTAAATCATAGTTTTATGATATTTTATTTATTTATTAGTATTATCAACTAGAATCGGACATAATCAAATAATTATATCATGTCATGTATATAGATTATTGATATTAATTTGGACCCATCCTATTACTTTATAATTTAATTTTATTATATTATATTTTTTTGTCCGATCAAATAATTTAGATTTTATTATATACTTTGAATGTTTGAGATTACAAATATATCAATATTTTTATTTTTTTTTATTAATTAATTCCTTAGATACCCCTTTTAGTCTCGTAGCGTGCATTGAATGGAATCAATTTGATGACCAATAGATAAAATAATATTTTTCATGAACTGTTTGATTTATGAAAAATATTAAAAAATTGTAAAGGGAAATAATTATCATGTATTATTACACTCGGTAAGAGGGTGGAAAAGTGAGCATATAGTGGGGATTTTTTATAAGAATATGACAGTTTAAAAAATAATTCTTAAATTATAGCAGTGGAAAAAATAATTTTAAATTTATTGTAGTTTTGGTTAAGTAGGAGAGAGAAAAATATATTTTTATTCTATAAAAAAATAATATTTTCAAAATACTTAAAAAAAAGTGACAAATTGTCTTTTAAAAGTACAATTTTGTAAAAAAAAAAATAAAACTAAAAATCATAAAGAGACGATTATCTTTTAAAAAAAAATTGACAAAAAGTATGATTTTCTCAAAAAAAAAAAAACTTCGAAAATTCTTTTTTTCATTCCCTAAAAATAATACACTTATACAACAATATAATTATTATTATATATAAATAAAGATATTTTATTTACTAAATTTAATATATAAATATAATTATAATTGTTAAGATATTTATCAACAATAATATTTATAAAATCTAAATTATGTTTAACATTCCATATTTAAAATTTTTATATTAAATTAGATATTAAATTAAAAAATATTTTTTTCTTAACCTTCAATTTTTTCTTTAAATTAATGCAATTAATTATAATTAATAAAATTAATTTAATTTGATATATATTTTTTATTTATCTATTATTTTTTGTTTCTTTCATTTTGGAATTAAAAAAATATTATCATCAATTTTATGTGAAAAATGAGTTTATAAAAAACTAAATTATTATTAATTTATTAAATAATTATATAATTTTTAAAGTTTTTTTTTTGAAAAACCAATTTCTCACAAAAGACGATTTCTCGATTTTTGGTTTTGGTTTTTTTTTTTTCTTTTTCTATTTTTAAGTGAAATTGACTGTTGAAAAGATAATTTTAAGACTTTTTTTTTTTGAGAAAATTTTCTTTTCAAAAGGTGATTTCTCAGTTTTTCCATTTTTTAAAAATCCTAATGATTTTACACTTTTTATAATTTTTTTAAAACAAAATTGTCTCCGAAGATTTTTCACTTTTTTTAAGACATGTTTCTCCCTTTTTTTTTTTTTTTTTTTTTCTAGAAAATCGTCACGATTTTTTTTCGTATAATTTTTTTTAAAGAAAATAAATCGCCTTTTGAAAATGCGATTTTTTTTTTTTTTAAATTATTTTCCTTATCTATTTAAAATTACAATAAATTTAAAATTATTTTTTCTATTACGAAAATTTTAGAATTATTTTTTAAAACTACAGTATTCTTTTCAAAAATCCCACTGGACGGATCGGCGACATAAACCGGAATAAAAGTCCGGCAAAATTAAATACAAATAAATATAGAATAAGATATGGGTCTGCTATTTGGCAGCTATAAACTGGAGAGATTGGTGGGCGGCTACGAGCCTGCGAGTGCGGGAAGTCCTAGATTCTTGGTTGCATACGGAGGTTTTCCGGCCTGCCAATCACTAATTTTCCTTTTTGCTTTGGTCGTTGGATGAAGCCGCTTCTCTTCTTCTTCTTTTTCCTGATTGTTGCTCCAGTGGGAGAATCGAGAAATAAAAAAGGGTTATTTTTTTATGTTCGTTAGGGAACTCGCGAATTTTCTTATTCCTTCATCTATTTTCAGACCAGCCAATAGAGGGTGAATTTATGGAGGTCAATAAATAATAATTTATATATTATATAAAATTTTAAATAATTATAAAAAATTAAATTAAATGATGAAGAGAAATATAAATATATTAATATTATAAATTTTATTAAATAGAATATTTATAATATTTACATATAAAAATATATTTAAAATGAAAAAAATTTATAATATTTAATTTTATTTGCATGTCTTTTGCATTTTATTATTTTGAAATTATTATATTAATTAATTTATATTAATTTTTAATTACATTATATAATTATTATAAAAATAAATGTGAAAGTGTTTTATACTTTTATACAACAAAAATTTGAAAAAAAATAATAATTTTATTATATATTTTTATTTGCAAATATAATACAATGAAGAAATTTCATGACTTAATGGTTAAGTTTCAATTTTTACACTTAAAAGTCCTAATTTAAATTCTCTAACTTAACAAAGTTTTTTCCTTCTCACTAACTAATCCTACTTAGAAAATGGATAAAAAAAATATATAAGAATCATAGGGCATAAAAAGGCATGCAAGAATCATTAACTTGTAAGACTAAACACTTATTGAACTTGATGACAAATGAGTTGAATGGGCTCCTTATAGAGTGATCCAATTCGTTTAGGAAACGTTATCATTTTGATACAAAATACATCAAAATATTTTTTTAAAATTATAAAAGAAAAAAAAAGGTTGAACCCTTTAGTTCGCCGGTCCGACCTTTGGTTCGATTTCGATTCAACCCTTAGTTGACTCAATTTATTAGATCGAACTAGAACCATGACCGGTTGAATCGACCGATCATGTCCAATTTTTAAAACCATGACTTTTGTGGTTAGTCCATTGCCACTTTTATTCGTTCCCCAGCTTGTCCGAATCAAAAGCTCAACAGAATCCCATTAAAACTTGAAAGAAAATAAAATACAAAAATACAAAGCAGAATAAAACCAAAGAAAAAAAAGAAGGCTACGTAGCATCGGCTCTTGGAGACTACGAGTACAACTCTGCAGTCTGCTCAATACTCAATAGTCTACACTCTATACACATTCTCGCTCAAGTTGGTGTACCGATAGCCAGACTAGCCAAAACACCCAACCAAGCCAAAACCCCCCCACCAAGCCTTCCTGCAAAAATCAATAATTTACAAATTAGAATCACGCTCTAGATGAAAATCAAACGTATCGGTTTACTTCAATTTCTAATTGCCACTAACGCATCACAAATACCTTTGAACTCCCTTAGTTATTCATCAAGAGACCTCGTGCCTTTCTTCAATCCTCAAAGTTTATTGGTCATATGAACCCCATTTTCTTTGGTCATTTGTAGAAGCTTCTCTTCCAAAGAGTTTCAAATGGTATAGGCAATCTCCATTCCATCTAACAAAAGCATCACTTCTTTTGTCATAAGTCCAAGGAGCCAAGAGGTGAGCAACCATCATAGTCTGACCATATATGTATTGACTGATCATTGGCCTCTTTCGTATCAGGATCCATTATCTCCTTTGATCTATTTCTGCTTTCAGATAGATGATGAACCAGTTTGAGACTTCAAACAACTTGTGAGCACCATAAAAGGAGGTTGGACTCATTCAATTTGATGACGACGAGGCTCGAGCACTGATGAAAGGTCTAGATGCTAAGAGCGGTTTCTGGGCATCAAGAAGGCCTTTTCTGAAGTTGCCCTCCAGACGAGAGAATCCCTGAAAAGGCCCTATTTTCCTCTGCCGCTCTCAATCCTCGCAGGTACTAATATCTAATCATGTTATTATTATTTTTTTTTGCAACCCCTGTTCGATTCCCAAGAAAATCCATCCCCCATTCGATTTCTGGGAAAATTCATCCTCGTTTGATTTCCGAGAAAATCCATGCAAAACCCCAAGGAAAACCAAAAAAATTGCTTTTTTTTTTTTGCTCATTGTGTTTTCTGGATCTGTTCTAGGGGTCTCTGTGCTTTTGTGCCATTGGATTTAAGTTTCACGAACCCTAAATTCACGATTTTTGAGCCAGGCTGAAAAACACAACCTTGGCCTGCAAATCATGATCAGATTACCAAATAGCATCTTATGTTTTTTTTAAAAAAAAATTGGACACACTTTGTATCCTGTGTGCGGGCTGGACTGGTAGGAAATATGGGGAAATTTCCTGATCGGTAAAAATACCTATAAATACCGAAAAATCGGTGATATTTAAAAAAAATTACCTATACATACCTCTCCTGTCCGTCATTTGTCTATACTGATAACAACTTACAGCTTTTTGATCAACAAACAACCTCGTGGCTCCACACAGCCACCTCCTTATCTTCTAGTTGAGAAAATCCCGGGCACTGAAACCTGCACGAATTGCAATGATGATAAGCAAAAGGCTAATGAAGAGAGGGCGAAAGCAAAGATGCGAGAATTCAGAAATGAGAGATGTATTCTAATTAAGTAATGCACTCAAAGTTATGTTGTGAATATATTTCATTGATGTGAACAATTCATCCAAACAGCCAAAAAGATATGTTGGATAGATGATTTTCTTAAAAAACACTTTGAATATAAATACTATAAAACACGCTTTAATTCCAATACTAATTTATATCATATCAAATGCCTCAATCATCCCTGGACATGTGATAGATAAATGGAACTACTGGGTTCTCAGCAGCTTAACATTGCCCACTGGTGTCATGACTCACAGATATTACAATAGAAATTCAGACCATTTGGAATCACATTTGAGAAATCTTCCAAATAGAGATAGAATAAAGAGATTAGAGTTCAGGCAAGCCATGACTATTCAAGCTTTGCCGATGAGAATTCCAAATAAAATTTAGCGAAGGAGAAAAGCTGGAACCAGAAATCCATCAAAAAATATTCAAGCCATCGTTCTTTTTCCTGTAATTTTTGTAAATAAAATATAATTGGAAGGAGACAAAGCTAACCTACTGAAAGAAAATTATATGGCTTTGAAGAGGGAATGAGATTGGATTCATCCATTACCTCATCTTCCACCAGACTATTCAATAGCATCATGGTGATAGAGTGAATCTTCCCGACCGTAAAATATTCTTCGCAGCTGCTCACACTCCTGGCGACTACGAACTTCCGCATCCTGCCATTCTTCCCATCTCTCAGCCAGTCCCACTCCTTCAAGCATCCGAACCACCTCTGACATTGCTGGACGATCATCTGGTAATGATTGTGCACAGAGCACTGCAACTTGGATCATCATCTCCACTTCTTGGATGTCATAGTTCCGATTAAGGTTGCGATCTACAATAGCATCTAGTCTTTTCTTCCTTTCAAGCTTCTTGACCTTCACAAGCAAACATAAAAGTATCAAACTGTAGGGACTAGATATGATAGAAAGAAGGAACCAATCATGCATTTTGAAACATTGTTCATAAAGCAATTATATTTCAATTTCCGCAGCATCACATGCACGAACTTTTCATGTAGAATGCAGTCAGCCAAAATAGTCACAGAAACTAAAGTTCAATCATTTTTTTTCAGTTTTAAAATGACATTATTCAGATAACTTCGAATATGAGGAAATCTCCACCATGCAGCCAAGCAGAACCCAGTTAAAAATAGGGTACTATTCTATGAAATGGCAGTTACTGTATATACCCATTTTAACTAAGAGTTTCCCATCGTGTTTAAAATCAGTTGCATTAAGGAAAATAAATTTACATATTGTAAGTAGTGTGAAACTCAAAACAGAATCATTTCATCTTTATGTGGTTTTCTCAATGCATATGGGAACGAATTGTCAGTCATGCATTTATTAAATACAGTGGACGAGACATTTGCACTTAAAAATAAATGAAGTATAGAAATATGCACAGCCAGAGAAGAACATTCCAATCTAGAGAGGAGGAGAGGAGGGGATGGAACAACCAAGGTTTGAAATATTGGTAAATATACTTAGATTTTACAAATATATCGGAAATATTGGAGAAATGTAGTGGAAGAGACATTTACACTTGAAAATAAATGAAGTATAGAAGTATGCACAACGAGAGAATAACATTCCAATATAGAGAGGAGGGGAGGGGATGGAAGAACTAAGGTTTGAAATATCGGTAAATATACTTAGATTTTACGAATATATCGGAAATATTGGAGAAATATCGATAAGACAAAAATTATTTAAAATTCATGAAAATATTTGAAAAAACTCCAAAAAAATGATAAAATAAATAAACATACATATGTTAAAATTATTTTTTAGGTATAATGGACGTAGATATGATTAAAGAGAAAAATATGGTAAGCAAGGATATGTTATTATTAATAATTTATTATTTATCTAATCAAATTAATTTAAATTTATAAAATATTTGAACTTAATTATTATTTTTTATATAATTTAGTATTTTTTTGAATAAATTTATATTTTTAATATTTTAAAATAAAAACATTCAAAACTAAATAAAATTAAAAGGATAAATAGCAGGCTACGTTGAGGCGAAAAATTGAAATGGAGGGCACGCAAAAACTGGCGCGCAACAATGGTGTTTGACTTCACGAAATATCGGGAAAATTCCAAATAATCGCCGATTTTTCAATGGACTGATAATCGGTATAAATTTCGTATTGGCCTTGTCCGATAATTGATATGAAATTTCATATTGACCTTGTCCGATAAGCGAAATTTCATATTGGGAAATTTCCTGAAAAATCGACAAAAATACTGATAAATGCCGATATTTCGGTGAAATTCCAGAAAAATTGCCGATTTTTCGACGGCTTGATAATCGATATGAAATTTCGTATCAGACTTGTCCGATAAGCGAAATTTCGCCAATATTTCGGCCAAAAATTGCGACATGTCAAACCTTGGGAAGAACTGCACAAAAGACAAAAAAAGATTGTAATTTAACAAGGTTATCTTACATGGTCAAGCAGAAAGACATCATCTCCTTCTCCGCGCGAAAAGTCAATTGCTCGTTGACCTGTTACAAGTTCCAGCAGCAAAATCCCAAAACCAAAAACATCTGTCTTCTCTGATGACTTCCCAGTGGACAAGTACTCAGGTGCTATGTGGCCCATCGTTCCCTGAACTTTAGTTGTCACACTGGTCTTTCTCACGTCAACCAACTTTGCCAAGCCAAAGTCCCCAACAACACCTTCCAAAGATTCATCCAGTAATATGTTATCAGCCTTAACATCCCGATGAATAATCCTTGGATTGCAATGTTCATGCAGGTATTCTAGTCCACGTGCTGTGCCTAAAGCCACCCGTTTTCTTGTAGCCCAATCTAAAACTGGCTCCCCAGGTTTAACCTCTGCATCAGTGTAAACATTAAAATTAGTCAAACATTATCTAACTCTATTAAAAATAAATAGAGGAAACTAAAGTCCCTAATGATTATAATATGGCCAAACAAAATGTCGCTACAAGTAACATCAGGGTGCAGAACTCATCAAGTATAATTTCAATAATATTTTTTGCTTTCCAGAATAAGAGTTACAGCATAAATTGAAATGGTTGATATGGTGCTCGCATAAGGAAAGAATGACCCAGAATCCCTTTTAATGTGCAAATAAGAATATATCAAAAGCACTAAGCAAAAGGGGGATGAATCCCTTGTACATAGTGAGTATACAAAGGGGCCAAAAGGTGAAAAGACACACATCCAAAAGCTACAACAAGATTCCCACCACATAGAGCACATTACTCATGAAGTCTAGCAAGGATGAAAAACCAGCTTGAAAAACATCTTGAAGAAATTGGCAAGACCAGTGGTAAAGGTTATAAATAAGGGAATCCTCAAGAGAGTAAACTGAGTTTTGCACCCTTTAGAAGAGCTGTTCTCCAAGCCTTTCTTCTCTCCTTGCTCACAAAACTCCCATATTAACCCATTAGCAACACTCTTACTGAAGAAGGAGGATCGAAGAGATGCCAAAAAGAGAGAACAGAAGCCATAGCCCCATAGCTTTCCCACAAAGAATGAGGAGGTGGACGGCTGATTCTTCTACAGTTTCACAAATAATAATAATGGCCAAAAACCACCTGATCCTTTTGAGCTGATTCAAAGTTAGAATCCTTCCTTCTGCAACCTCCCATGCAATGAAACCCACTTTTGTAGGACACATGGAGCTTTACAGTTCCTCATGGGGAAATTCGCTCCTTCATCCAACTCTCAAAGAATAGAAAGATTTCACTATAAATTTCCCACTTTCACTAACTGTCCAAACCAAATTCTCCACCTCCTTACTGCACCTTCCTAACACTTGAAGCTTCTAAAGTAACTTCTCAATTCTATCCACCTTCCAATCTTGGCAATGTCTTAGGAAAAATGGATTCCAACGGACCTAGCAATACGCCACCACTTAAATATAGACTGGCCCAAGCCTCCTTAAAAGTTGCAAAAGAGAAGGAAGAGGGAAAAGGGTCCTTTAAAGGAGAATCATAATACCAAACATCTCATCAAAACTTGAGTCTTCTGTCATTGCTTACCAAAATCTTGTCCTAGCCTTTCAAAAACTCCTCATCCTCTTCTTCTCACCTTCCAAAAACCAAAATCATACCAGTTCTTCCTATAACTTGAGAGCACCATCTTTCTGGCACTGCCCCAAATTATCCCACTATGACCCTTCACCAAAGGATTTCACTCTCCTAAATATATCTCTAGCAATATTTTTCAATAATGCTTAATTGAAAGTGGACAGCACTTTAATACCAAGGCACATTTTCCTTTTCAATAACCACTTCACTAGATATGTTTCTTCAGAAGACCTCCTCCCCACAAGGAAAACCACTCAATTTTTTCACATCTCAATGCCACCACCTTAGGGATAACAAAAAAGGCATGAAGTAAATAAAAGAACAACTAAGATTACTTTTTAGCAAAGTGAGTCTCTCACCCTTAGAGAGGTATTGTTTTCCATAGAGATAACATTCTGAGAAACCCCTCCTCTACCACATCCTAAAAAATTGAAGACCTGAAAGGAAATACCAAAGGCAAGTCTAAATAGGTGACAAGAAACTTCCCCACCCCACAGAACAACACTGAAGTAAGCTCTTCCACATTAGGGACCTTCCTCACTGGAATTAATTCATAATTGTTCAGATTAACTTCCAATCCAAAGAAGCCTAAAACCATAGCAGAGTCCAACTCATATAATCAACTAATCCAAATAAGGTTGACAGAAAAGTAATGTGCAGTCATCAAATAGGAGGTGGGAAACCTCCCTTTCCTCCCCACCTCCTACCTGGAAGCCTGAAATGAAGCCCCCTTCCCTCAATACTCTCAGGAGAAAACTGAGGATCTCCATCACCAAAACAAAACAGATAAGGGGATAGGGGTCCCTCTGTCTCAAACACCTCATACACTGAAAATGCAAGAAGGCAAACCATTTACCAAAACAGAAGAACTTGTTAAGATGCAAGCCCAAATCCAATATATCCACTTCTGCACAAATTCCATTTTACACAACACTGCCAAAACAAAAGCTCCAATTTACATGATCATGGGCTTTTTTGATGTCTAACTTACAAATAACAATCAAATCCCTCTCTACAACTCCATCTTGAATCAATAACCTTATCGGCAACAGGAGCCGTGTCTGAGATGTGTTTCCCGTTTCCCATCCATAAAATCATTCTGAGTCCGACACCACATTCCCTATCACTTTTTTCAACATGTTTGCCAAGGAATTTAGCTAAAATCTTATACTAAGTCCCAGCAGTACTACCAACATGCCAAAGAGAAATCCTCTGGTCAAGGAGCTTTGTCCCTACCTATTTCCACTTTTTCCAGAAATGTCTAACAAGATAAAGACAAATGCCCTCTCCAATGAAGCTACCACTAAACCACTGCATCATAAACTGATACTAAAAAACTACAGCAGAGGCTGTAGAGCTTCAATTAGGAACAAATAGAAAATTGTTTATTAGAAAATTAGAGAGGAATAATAATATTTTCATGATAGACTTAAAAATAATCTCCAGAAAACAAGTAACTTACCCAAGTATTTCCCGACAAACCCCAACGAAGGATGAGGCAAAAATGGGAGTAGAAACTCAGAGAAATGTTTCATGAAAGAAAACTATCTTGATACTCGAGCTACCTTGCTTGACTCAAATTTTTAATAACCACTAGGGTACTGATGAAGACTAACCTAGATTACCTTGGAATGTTGGATCCCTGCCTGTATGCGAACACCCCTTCACAATATAAGAACTATCCAACTAAGCACATAAAATCCATATTCCTATACATGACCAAAATAGTAAAGCTAATGCAAACATATTTAGATACATATATCCGGTAAATAAAACTAAGAATCAAAAGAATAAACCTAAACTAAATGATGCCACAGGATGTAATTCAGAAGTGAAATTTCACAAAATGCGATTTAGAGAATTAATACCCCGAAGGCGATATGCCACACTTAGGTTCTCCATAAAGGGATACACCAAAAGGCGTTCTGTTGGTGTTGTGCAAAATCCAATCAGCCGTAATAGATTCCTGTGAACAGCTACACTTATCATCTCCACCTCACGCTGGAAAGCTACATCTCCACCAGGACTTTCATAATCTGTTAATTGTTTCACAGCAACCTTGGTGTTATCTCCAAGCACTCCCTTATAAACTTTCCCAAAGCCTCCCTGTCCAAGAACATTTTTCTCACTAAAATTTTCTGTAGCTGCTTGTAACTCCCTCCATGAAAATCTTCTCAATTGGCCAAATTCAATTCTTCTGTCAACTTCACCTAAAAACAGACAAAAAGATGTCCAGAAAGCAATTTTCCAAGGGAATCAAATTTTGTATCAAAACCTTAAAATTCATCCAAGTATTTAAAAGAGATAAAAGCATAGAACAGATTAATAAGCCCAAGCACTAAAAAAAATCAAGAAAACAATATTACTTATAAGAAACTAGAACAGATAATTTGAAGATGATATATAGCAGATAAAATTAAACAAAATAGCCAAAATATTTATAAATCAATTTTAAAGTTAATTGCCTTCCTTTGAAGCTGTCACTTTCTTTCCAATACAGAATGATGGCCTGATCTGTAAATCTCTTCAAACTTTCTGCACTTGTAGGCATCCCAAGATACCATCCAATTGAAAGAAAGTGTTTGAAAATCAGCAAAAACTTGCTTTGATGCTATGATTACCTAAGAAAAAAAAGGGTGGGCGAAGAAGAAGAAGAAAGCATTGCAGCCATTGTGCAGAACAGGTCCCATATAGCAGATAAAATTAAACAAAATAGCCCAAAATATTTATAAATCAATTTTAAAGTTAATTGCCTTCCTTTGAAGCTGTCACTTTCTTTCCAATACAGAATGATGGCCTGATCTGTAAATCTCTTCAAACTTTCTGCACTTGTAGGCATCCCAAGATACCATCTAATTGAAAGAAAGTGTTTGAAAATCCAGCAAAAACTTGCTTTGATGCTATGATTACCTAAGAAAAGAAAGGGTGGGCGAAGAAGAAGAAGAAAGCATTGTAGCCATTGTGCAGAACAGGTCCCATTTCTAGGGTTCTAGGAAGGGTGGACAGGTGACACACCCAACCTTCAGGTTTTTTTTATAAGTAAAGCAATTGTATTAAAAGTGAAAAAAAAATGCCTAAATTATACACGATGTATACAAGGCCCAAAAAAAGAAGGGATAGACAAGAAAACAACACCCTCACTTTACTTACAGTCCAACCAATCTATGAAGTCAAAAAGGGACAAAGAACTAGACCCTAAATGTGCCCTAACCCACTCCAAAAACATGTACATAAAGGAGCGAAAAATAGCATGGTCTATTAGTTCAGAGTCTTCAAAGGTTCTCCAGTTTCTCTCCTTCCAAAAGGTCTAAAATAAGCACAACGAAGCTGCTTTCCAGACCTTCTTTCTTTTCCTCCCAACAAAGGCACCCCGCCAACTAATGAGGGCATCCTTGATTGAGGAAGGCATTACCCATTATGCATCAAAAATAGAAAAAATAAGGTGCCACAACATGATTGCCTTAAGACAATGAAGGAAAATATGGTTTGCTGACTCCTCTCCACCCTAACACGAATAACATTTGTTTGGAAGACTCCAACCTCTCCTTTTTACTTGATCTTAATTTAGAATTTTTTTCAAAACTGCTTCCCAAGTCAAAAAAACTGACTCTCATTATCACCCAAGGATTCCACAACATGCTTGTGGGGAAACCTTTCTAGTAACAATCTACTAAGGAGGAGGAGAAGACTCAAAAAGTGTCTCCCTTTGACAACCACCAAACAATAACATCCTATACTCCTTCTCTAATCACTTGCCCTTGCAACCTTCTAAGCAACCCCACCTCCCTAATTCTCAATCATTTATCTATCTTGTGAACACAGGATTCCAACAACCTACTCCCACATCTGATATACCAAGACTTCTTTATTAGTGGTTATTGAATACAACTCTAGAAATGTCACAGCCAAGGGTTCCTCTCCACACCACCTATCTTTCCAAAACCTCACCCTCTTGCCATTTCCCACCCTAAAGCCAATCTTGTTATTAAACCCCTCCCACCCACACCGACTTGCCTTCCAAAGGCCCACCACATAATATCCTTCCATTGAAGTTCTAGAACACCAACCCCTTTTTCCTCCCCAGACTTCCCTACAACCACCTATTTCCAAAAGGAATCATTCTCTTAAGCAAATCCTCAACACCACTTCCCAAGAAGAACCTTATTTAGAAAAGATAACACGCCCAAACCCCCTTTCTTTTTATCCAAGCCAACAATTGACCAGCTTACAAGATGAGGCCTTTTTTAAGCTCTCCTTCCCCCATAAGAAAGTCCCTTTGGATCTTCTCCAATCTAAGACTCACCTTATAAAGGATCACAAATAAAGACATAAAATATATTAGCAAACTAAATAAAGTCAATCTCCATCCTTTTGACAAGTACTACCTCTTCCACAAAGCAAGTCTTTTTTGAAATTCTTTCTCCATTACATCCCAAGCTTGAACAAATTTGAAAGAAGCTCCCAAGGGGAGGCCTAAATAAGTAGAAAGGAGAGATTCCACTTTGCACCCCACCATCCTAGCCAAATCCTCTATATTAGAGACCTCCTCCCACTAGGATTAACTCACTTTTATCCAAATTAATTTTTAAGCTAGAAATCATCTCGAACCACATGAACGACCAACTCAAAGCCTCTAAATGCTCCTTATTTGAGTCACTGAAAATCAGAGTATCGTCCACAAAAAGGAGATGGGACACCACCCTACCCACACCTCCTATCCCACTAACCGAGAAGCCTTAAATGAAGCCTCCTTTCATAGCCTTCTTCAAAATACAAGAGAGCGCTTCCATTGCCAAAATGAAAATAAAATGGCAAAGATCTCCCTATCTCAAACCTCTAGAACTTGCAAAGAAACCAGTAGGAGTTTCATTAATCAGAACCAAAAAACGAGCAAAGGAAATGCACCACGTCATCCACCTAACCCACTTAGCCCTAAAGCCCATTTTTTCCATGAATGCTAATAAAAACTCCTAGTTCACATGATCATAGGCCTTTTCAATCCATTTTGCAGATGATCCCCCCTTTCTTTAGCCTTGAGTATAAAGCATCATTTGTTATGAGGATTGCATCCAAGTTTCGCCTACCCTCCACAAAAGCATGTTAGGAGTTTGAAGCTACTCTCACAACCACTTTTTTTAACCTATTGGTCAAAACTTTGGTTAAAAGCTTAAAAAGGCTCCCAACCAAACTAATAGGGCGAAAATCCCTCAAATCCTTTGCACTCCCTTTATTAGGAATGAGCACAATAAAAGTGTCATTTAGGCTTCTCTCAAAAAGGCCAAAATGACGAAAATCAGCAAGGAAACCCATCACTTCAATCTTTACAATGTGACAACAAAATTGCCAAAAGGCTAAGGAGAACCCGTTCGGACCGAGAGCCTTATCCCCACGCAAACTAGAAAAAGTTGCAAAGACCTCTTCCTCCAAAAAAAGATTCTCCAAGGCTCTTGCTTCTTCACTGTCCAGCACCAAGAAGGGCAACCCATTGATGCTTGGCCTTCAATCATCAGTTTCTGAAAAAACTCCTTGGAAACCATTAACCACCTCCTCCTTTACCTCATCTTCCCTTATCAACCTTCTTCCATTCATTTTGATAGCAACCAACAAATTCCTTCTTCTCCGGGCATTAGTAATCTTTTGAAAAAATTCAAAGTTTTTATCACCTTCTTTCACCCACAATTGTCTTGATTTCTGCCTCCACAAAGTCTCTTCCATGCTTGCCCACTTACTAAAATCCACCACAACCCTTCTTCTAGCCTCCAACTCTTCATGGGAAAGACCCAAATCTCTTTCTTTGGTGTCCTAGTAACCAATCTAAGAGAAGGCAGGCTCTTTGTTGGAGGAAACATTTCCAATCACCTCTTTGTTCCATGTTTTGAGATCCTGCTTCATCGCCTTAAGCTTGCAAGCGAAGATGTGGCTAAACGAGCCTCTGAAAGTGTAACTCGTCCACAACCTCCTAACCAGATCTTTTAACCCTTTCTCTCTTAGCCACATGTTCTCAAAACGAAAGGGAGTTTTACCACTTTTGATCCCACATCCATCCAAAAGAATAGGAGCATGACCGGAAGTAGGAATGGGCAACAACTTCTGAGAAAGACCATTAAAGTGGCTCTCCCTTGCTAGAGGTAAATCCCTCAGATGGAACTCTTCAATGATCTCCGTGACACGCCTCATTGCTAAGAAGATTATTGAGCAATTTCTTCTTTTTCTAGGAGATCTAACCACATTAAAATCTCTGCCAATGCACCTTGGATCTCTCCATAACCCCCTGGTGTCCCCAAGTTCTGCTCACAACACCTCCTTATCGCCTTTGCTAATCGACCCATACACACTAGATAACACCCAAATAAAATTGTCATCACAATTCTTAAACCAGCTAGAGAAAGAATGCACACTCATTTCCATCTCTGAAAGCTCCAAAACTCTGCTATCCCAAAAAACCAAAATACTCCCAGATTAACCTCTCGAATCCACAGTTTCCCAATTCAAGAATTTGCCTACGCCCAACTTTCTTACTAACATTTCCGACATATGCTGAACCTTAGTCTCCTTTAGACAAACCAAGTATGCCCTTTGAGATCTGATGAGAGCTCTCACTATTTTTTTTCTATCACATCATTTAAACCTCTTACATTTCAAGAAAGGATTATAATATTCATCAACAAAGTAAGCGAAATTCTCCAAAGAACTCCCACTCATTTTTCCTATCCCTGAAGATGAATCATAATTGATAGAACACTAAGGTTTGTGTAATTCTCTCTCAAATCTCGACGTTGAGGTTGAAACTTTTTTTTTCCAAGATGAAGGCTTCTCCCCTTCTTCCTAGACTCCAATCTCCGGAGCAAAGCCAAAATTTCATTGTTAAACCCTTCAATTGGCATTCCCACAAACCTACTAAAGGCTAACAATTTACCAAACGAGCCCATAGTAGGAACCCCCTCAATCAAATCGCTAGTTTCGGTGTCGTAACTGATCCTTTCATTGAGATCCTCCTCCTCTTCTCTATTACTAGCCCAAAAGGCTAACAATTTACCAAACGAGCCCTTAGTAGGAACCCCCTCAATCAAATCGCTAGTTTCGGTGTCGTAACTGATCCTTTCATTAAGATCCTCCTTCTCTATTACTAGCCCAAAGGCTTAAAGGCTCAAGCTCCATTAGAACTCCTCCCAAAGGGACCTTGCACTTATCCTCCCATCGAACCAATGGTCCCAAAGCTTCATCTAACTAGAACGAGGCAAGTGATAGAGAAAGAGTAGAAGAAAAGAAAAGAGAGATTATCCCGCCCAAGAGAAGTAGAGGAAGGAAATGACAAACCTGGAAAACGCAAGGCTTCCTCCACTAACGCTTCATCAATGACAACTAGCCATGGGAGAACCACAACCGAAGATCTCTTCTCGAACAACAAGCAAACGTCATCCTCATCCTCAACGCAGATGAGAGAAAGCACATTAGTCTGCAAAAAGGAGTCTTTCTCCTTTTGGGAGCCAAAATGAGCCCTAGAGGAGCCAAAGTCATTTTTGCATTTAAAGCCCACTCATTCACTAAGCCAGCCCAAACAAACATCACTTTTCACCTAGCCCCCTCCATCAAGGCCCAGAGCATCATAGGCCTCCAAAGAAAGGAGAAATCCTTTCTACGGCTTAACTCGCTCCTCCAACTAGACACTGTTAGCAAGTCGACCCAAGCCTGCTCTCCCAAAAGCTAACATAGCACCAACATCTCTTTGCACTGGCTCAGAGAAATTAGGCTACTTCATATCAACAAAACTCCTACCCCCTTGGGAAACGACACACGCCATCCTCTTTTTCCAAAGAACAAGCCTCTCATCCTACTCTCACCAACACGTGTGATGCAACACCCACTTCATCTCCTATATTCTGTTTCTATTCTACTTTGCATTGCACCACCATCGACACCCTAAGAGAAAGTTCCCACCAAAAAGGAATGAAAAACACAAATCGCCCACCACACACAGTAAGCTACTCAGGAAATATACGGACCTCTAGTTTTCACCAAGACCCTCACCCACTGTAACTTGCGACAATTAGCGGTGTCTTCATCCACTGCTACAAATCCACCATAAGCATCCCCAAATTCCTTGAAAAAGCCTTTGTCCCACAAAAAAAGGGTAAACCCAAAATTTTTACCCAAGTTTCATCCACATGCACTTCTTCTTTTGAGCATCCTACCTTAAGAGATCATTAAGAGAGCCAAAGCTTTTTCCCCTTGTACCAGCCATGCCCTTCTCTGAAAATTCTCTCCGCCTTTGAGCGAACCTCAAATTCAAACAAGATGAGGGGACCACTTAAAAACGTGAGATGTAGCTCTCCATTCACATGCCAATAAGACTTGGCTCACAATCTTAAGGAAAGAAAGAGAAGGGATCTCCCCATGGCCCCATTTACCCACTAAGCAGTGCCTTAAGTCCTGCATTTTGCTAAGTGCATTGACCTCTCCCCCCCTCACCCAAAAAAAAAACACTTGAATCCTTGCAACCTCAGCTACACCACTTTTGCCATATCTAACTGCATCTGCAAAAAAAGACCCTTCAACGAAACCTTTTCCTAAAACTCCCTGAATCAGGGCAGCATCCTCCAAAGCTACAAGGAGACTGTCTGTGGATCTTACACCAAGGCTTCTCAGCTTACTAGCGAGCAAAGACCATCCTCCTACCAAACCTCTACCTTCAGGGAACACGACAGAAAAAAACCTACCCTCAGCTGAACGAACATAGCAAAAAAGGAATTTACCTATTGAATACCTCCTAAGTTTCAATAAAAAGCTTTTATGACCTTCAAGGTTCAAAGTATCGATCGAGTCAAGTACAACTCAGCCGAGTCGTATTCACCTTGAAACCTGCCGCAACAAGACTGATATCAGATATAGTATAATGCACAAACTCAGCACAAAATTAGTAAGACTCGGTTGACTCGTTTGAGTTTCCAAGTTAAATCGATCAACTCGGTTAGATTACAAAAACAAATTCAAACATTCTTTTTCTTTCCAACCACAATAAAATATCACATTTTCAAATATATATATATATATATATAGAGAGAGAGAGAGAGAGAGAGAGAGAGATGAGAGATTCTCCTTTCAAAAGCAAACACCCATGATTTTGAAATTGGAACTTTTAACCAATCAATGAGAAGATCAAAGAAGACAAAGAAGAAAAACCCAACCCATGACCCAATCGGAAATAAGAAGAAAAACCACCGAAGGATGCGAGCATGATTTAGGATTTACTTACCTGATTTTCCTAAAAATCGAGCATTACCGAAGAGTGGAGCCTTGGTGTCGGTGGTGGTGACTCATCAAGTAGACTGAATCTTTCACCGGCGACGACAACAATGCAACCCCCTCACAATCATGGAAGAAAATATCAAGATATATCGGTGATATATCGCCGACATATCGTATATCGGAGGTTATGGAAATGATATTTGGTGGAGAAATATCGTTTTAGCAAAATTTCAGGAAAAATCTCCACAAATCAGCGATATGGTGATAAATCGGATGGTCAACACGGGTCAACGACGGTCAAACCAGCTACAGTAGTTGCTACAGTGCTCCAGCTACAATAGTTGCTACAATGCCCTCAAAAATTCCAATTTCTGTTGTTAAGGGGACTCAAACCCCAAACAAAAGGTTTGGGGTTCAGGCCACTTACCACCAAGGCAAGTTTGCCCCCTGTTGAATATAAGGCACTAAAGATATATATTCAAAGTCGTCATATAAAGAAAATATTAAAAGAATATTTTAGAGAGCAAATTAATAATAATTTTCATATAATTAAATGCAAAAATTTATTTTAACTGATTACCAAAAATATAAAATTATCATGATAATTTTCTTCATAGTGTTTTTAATATCATTAATAGATTAATTAAATATTAATCTATTGTACCTATATCACAATTTATTTTATATCATTTAATACAATTGAATTAAATGGATCATAATTTTAATATTAATATATATTTTAAAATTAGACATATTATAATCAAATATCATAATATTTGATGTAATTTAATAATAAATGTACACTTATAAAATTCATATTTTTATCAATGCATACGATATTATTATCAAATATGATAAATCATATTATACATAGATCAAATTCTTTAATAAAACAATTTTAAAATATCTATTCTACTTCTAATTACATTTTGATGAAGTTTTTCTAATATTTTTATAAATTTTGATCAATTTTAAAATATCTCCGATATATCCCTAAAATCGAAGTACCGATATATCCGTGATTACCAACATTTTTATCCTTACTCACAGTCAAATTGCTCCCCTTCCAGTCTTGGGTCTTGCATAGTTGAAAAATTGCAATTGCAAGTGGTGTCGTCTATTGTGGGTCTTGACAACAATGGTGGTGTGTGTGGGTGGGAGATTGGGAACTCAAATTGGTAAAGTAAAAAATGCCTTTTATATGGATTTACATGGATGGTATCAGATATGATTTAATGGTAACATATTATGAGAATTGAGTCCCTAAAGTAAGATGATATGGATAGCATGGGATGGGATTTAATGATAACTTAAATGTATTTATATGGCAAAGTGAGGATTAAATCCCCAATTCTTAGTATTATCATAAATAACTTTGAGTTAAATGTAACAAAATTTTGTTTTATTAATTTTTTAAGCTTATTTAATTATATCTATTTTTGTTTTAATTTACATAATATTTTTATAATTTTTTTTAATTTCTAATTATTTTATTTAGCGTATCGTCCAATACTGAACAAAGACACCGAGACCGATATGCCTTGGGAACTTCCGAGTCAATTACAGATACCGCAACTTTGAACCATGATCACCTTCAAACCAAGACTTTCTGAACCTACCCCTTTCTAAAGACTTGCAACAGGACTAAACCTTTTCCAGCAACCTAGCCGAACTTTTGGCTCTAAACCTAATCCAAACCCCTACCTCTCTATGTGATCTTGCCCAACAACTTACCTTCCACAAACTTAGTCGAAATCTCAAAGGACTTCGACTATACAAAGAACCAGCGTTGGCCTTCTAAGACTCTCATTAGTTTTCTCATCCTAATCCAACCTTCAGCCTTTTCACATGATTTGGTCATACATAAAGTTTGAACTGTGCTTTCACAATCAAGCAGGCCCATAAATTATTATTGCACTAAGTATTGCCTCCATTCAGACATTTAAACCAGTGTGTTACTAAAAGGATCACAAACCTGCAACATCTACACGAACTCCCCGCTTGTAGCCTCTGCATGAACACTTCCACAGAAAAAACAGCACAGTTGCAAAAAGAAGAAGACCTATAAGTCCTCCAACAATTCCAACTATCAGTCCAATTTTAAGTTTGTGAGAACCACCTGTCACAAAAAGGAAACCCAGGCTTAACCTTGTTGAAGAAAAGGAAAATTCCAAGACTGAATTTCAGAAAAATATTTCCATTATTGTAAAGCAGGGTTGTCCCAAATAAGACAGATAATCCTGTTACCTGAATCATTATCAGATGCACAAAGGTGTGGAAAATTTCTGCCACAATTCAAGCTATTACCTGTAAAACTGCACCATCAACTCAAAGCAATACAAGGTTAATGTTGGCAATTCTGTGTGTGCGCATCTGTGTGGAAATTTTCTGTGTGTGTGCATCTCTGTGTATTTACATGTGTATCTGTGCATGCATGCATGCATGCATGTGTGTGTGTGTGCATGAGAGAGAGAGAGACATAGAGGGACAGAGACAGACTGAGGGAGGCACAGAGAGAGAGAGAGAGAGAGCAACATGGACAGCATAGCAAAATAAATGAAGAATCACAAATTAATATGGTTAATGCCCGAATTAGAAGTTAATAAAGTAAGTTCATACTTGTACTTTGGCACTTGAAATAAATCCTCAGGTATTTCACCACTGAGATCATTTGATGCCAGCTGACTGAAAAGATAGGTTCAGTACTGCTGTTAAATACTGAATAAAAGTGTCTGATTACACAAACATTTAAGTTCCAAAGATTCAATAAATGTCAGCGGCAATTTAATCAGTATAAACATGAATCAAAAGAAAATCTGCATAGGATATGAGATTAGATCATGTACAGATTGATCAAGCTTGGAAGAAGACTTGAGAGCGACTCAGGGATAGTCCCAGTGAGATTGTTTTGATTCAAAATCCTGATTGCAAGATAAAGCTAATCACACTTCCAACAACAAAATTGTGCAGAGATACATATTTAACATAATGCAGAAGGTGTTACTCACAAAAACTGTAGCTTCTTAAGATTACCAAGGCTAGAAGGTATTTCGCCTGTTAATCTGTTATTTTCCAAATGTAAGGTTGTCAGATTTGACAAATTTCCCAACTCTTCGGGTATCTCACCAGTTATGCCATTTCCTTCCAATGTACTGCATAGTGAACATATCTGACATGTATTAATTAATCAAAAACATAGAAGTAAGAGCACAGGAAGGGTAATAATCATCTTGCTAGGTTATTGATTAATAAAGGAAAGATATTTAACAAAAAGTATCAAACTGAAAATTAATGAATCAAATGTAACCATACAACTATTACTACTAGTTCAGGGCCATTGAGATTTTTGTTTAGCAAATATGAAATAGTTAGAGTTGCAGGTCACATTTCTTTCTCATGCTGAACTCAAAGGATGTACACAACGGAAATAAGAATTTAATATGAGAGTGAAGAACTTTATCCTCAGCAAGCAGCTAGCACCAACAAATGTTTACTTCTAGATTTACTAAACTCACTTTCTGTTCTATGTTTAGGGGTTTCCCGTCTTCCAACAACAAAACTATGCAGAGATATATATTTCACACAATGCAAATGGTGTTACTGACAAATACTGTAGCTTCTTAAGATCCAAGGGTAGATGGTATTTCACCCATTAATCTGTTATTTCCCACATCTAACTTTGTTAGATTTGACAAATTTCCCAACTCTTTTGGCATCTCACCAGTTATGCCATTTCCTTGCAATATACTGCATAGTGAACACATCTGACATGTATTAATTAATCAAAAACTTAAAAGTAAGAGCATATGAAGGGTAATAATCATCTTGCTAAGTTATTGATTAATAAAGGAAAGATATTTAACAAAAAGTATATAACTGAAAATTAATGAATCCAAGGTAACCATACAACTATTACTATGAGTTCAGGGCCATCAAAATTTTTGTTTTGCAAATATGAAATTGTTAGAGCTGCAGGTCACATTTCTTTCTCATGCTGAACTCAAAGGATGTACAAGATGGAAATAAGAATTTAATTTGAGAGTGAGGAACTTTATACTAGGAAGGCAGCTAGCACCTACAAATGTTTACTTCTGGATTTACTAAACTCACTTTCTGATTCTAAGTTTAGGGGTTTCCCATCTACCAACAACAAAATTATGCAGAGATAGTGGAGACGTGGTGGGGCTTATAGCTCAGAGGATTAGAGCACATGGCTACAAACCACAATGTCTGGGGTTCGAATCCCTCCTCACCCATTTCTGCTCTTTCTTTGGAAATATCTGAAACTTCACATGTTCCAAATAAATGATCATTTCTTTGTGAAGCTCAGAGTTTGCTTCCATACTAGAGGTTTGGTGAGTGAAAATCATCAAAGATTGATTGGCCATGAGCAATGACGAGCAGTGTCTCTACCAACAGGCAGTAGTGGTTCAATCAAGTTGAAGGCATTGAATAGATGAGAGAAAGCTAAATGAAAGTAGGCTGAGATCCTAAGAATATATGAAAACCTATAATTTAACAATGGTTATAACCACAAATAGAACTGAGTGGTGAAAGAGGTCCCAAGTGGCCAAATTCAAGCAGTTCATTGGGTTCAACTGTGTCGACTATCTTGGGATTATATTTTTTTTTAGGAATACCTACCCTAGCTGATCCACTCTAAACTCCTAGCAAGGTCTAGGGTTTCAACACTATCACAGTTTTATTAGGAAAACCAAAAAGAAATACATAAAACACATACCCCAACATTTTTTTTTTTTTGTTAGGCAAGACACACCAACATATATGTCATAAAAGAAACCATCGACAATTACCATAAAAAAAAAAATGAGACCTGATGATCATGATATTTTCTATTTCCAGAATATGAAAATAATACAAAAAATACATAAATATAAAATTTTACTCCATTTTGAATTATATGAAAGATGACAGTATTCCAGGTAACAATTCTTCTTCATAATTCATAGTTGGGAATTGGAAAAGTGAGTCAGGTCAATTACATGCATCCAGAAATTTAGAAAAATAAGATTTAGAGTTCGTAGTAATTTCTCCAATATACTCCATACGTACAGTGTTGAAAGAGTGTTCAGAATTCCAATTTTGGGAGACAACGATCCAGACAGTTGCATGAATGACAACGTTCTGCAAACGATAATAGATATAAGCATAAACAATACTTAAGGTATTGATTGGGGCATGTAGAGAACATAAGCTTGGGCAATCCACAATCTTTTAGTGCCAAATTCTGTTGGCAACGATGCGTTTGGTGTTTCTTGTTAGCATGTTTACCAATACAAAGGTCAAAACTCAAACAGAAAGAGAAAGAACATAACTTACACAGAAATGACATTATCACTGGAGTCACAAAAAACATTGGACCAACCACATGGGTTAACTTGATTTGGGTTCCAGTCCATGAGTTGTTTGCTGGAAGCATTCAATGAATTCTTTAATGCATGGAGTGCATCTCCTGAAATGGAACATAACAAACATTAGAAGGGGTAGAAGAAAAGGGGAAAAAAAAATTAAAATATATTAAATTGATTGCATCTCATCATACCCAGCTATCTATCACAATCATCTTTTTACATCTTTTGATCGGGCAAGGAGGGAGGAAGAAGGAGAGAGACAGAGAGAGAGAGAGACCCCCTATCCACTACATAGATAAATATTGCATACTCCTCTTGTCTGTGTTCAGCTTAGAAAAAGGAGCTTTGTATTGTTTTAAAAACACAAATCGGTTTGGCATGATCTAAGTAAATCAACCATGGAAGATATTATCTTACGAAGATGACTAAATGAAGGGTTTAGGAGGGGAAGAAAGCGCTATAATCTTTAAAAAAGAAAACAAAACAAAATCAAATCAAATCAAATAAAAATAAAACAAAACAAAACAAATAAGCACTAATGATAGAAAACAAATGAATCATAAACAGAGTTCAGGTTCAAATCCCATGGATAATATGGATGGAATATGACAGAAAAAGCACGTGTTAACTTAATGGTTAGCTATAAATTATCCCATTCAAGAGTGAGAAAAAGCTTCAGCTGAATAGGGCTTGTATTAAAATTTTCAATTCATTGCTGAGTACTCTATTTCCTAAGATCAACAACCTTCTTCTCATTCAATCCAGCTTGAGAAGGCTTAGATCTTAAGAGTTTAGGCATAGTCTGCGACTCATTTGCATAAGTTGACTCTCACTTAGAATGATTACCATCAGCAACGACATCAGAAGTGCAGATAAACAAGTGCAAATGAGATATTTAGGACATATACCAATTTTTCTAGGGGGATAGAGATAGAGGACACGGTAGTGTCAAATCCTGATTAATTAATATCAAAATTCAATATTCACTAGCCTAGTTTGCATATCTTAGTCTTGTTTCTAATAATTAATAAATCTAATACAATAGCATTTATAATTTCCATAACCTATATGCTGTCTAATTGAATCAGAATGTCAAATGAACGCATCACCATACCTTGCGAATCAGACAGTACACAAGAATGAAAACAAGATAATATCAGGGCTGCAAGGACAACTTCCATCTTCAATGGCATCATTCCTAATGACCAAAGCAATGAAACACATGGTCCCCACTGAGCACAAGATAAGACTTTCATCCCTACAAAAACATCCCAACACCAAGTTATATGAAAATCAAGAAAGGAAGGTAACAGAGATAAGATCTCCTGTGACAGAACATCATGTATATGTAAATCTAGTAGAAAATGGCATGCATGGAACTATCCGGGGGTAAGGATATGTTTCTATGTGAGTGGAATTAGTGAATAAAGAAGTGAGTCAACAACAAGGAAAGAAAAACAGCCACAGCCAATGTATCAATATTTTTAACTGTCTTCCTTTAGTGATCAAACACAAGGGTTATATTGGATCCCAACCTCTTTATTATTTCGAAGGAGGTGAGCCATACATACTAAAAGTAGAAGGAAGGGTATACCGTACTTGCTAGGTGTTTAGGGCTTGGAATTTTTTTTTTGATAGATAAAAACACAGAAAATATATTAGAAGAAGGAAGCAAAAAGGCAACCCGAAGCATACAGGGGGTATACACGAGAAACCTTAAGAAAACAGCAAAACAAAAACAAGCACTCACCAACCCTCACCTAGAACCCAACCAATCAACAAAGTTAATTAAGGTACGGGGTTCTCCATCTAAACAAGACTTAGTCCAAGAGAACAGATTACAAACAAAGGAATTTTTCAATCTTTGGAGAGACAAAGCCTCATTATCAAAAGCTATCTTGTTTCTAGCTTTCCAAACCGTCCAAAATAAACATAGAGGAGCTGCCCGCCAAGTCATTCCACGCTTCTTGTCCATAAAGGAAGCGGACCAACCAAGGAGAGTGTCTCTAACCGTATGCGGAAGGACCCAATGAACCCCAAACATCGAAAACACAAGATTCCACAACACCCTCGCCTTGGGACAGTGTTTAGGGCTTGGAATTTCCCACACCAGAGATTTATATTCTCATAGGAAGTGGTTTCACAATTATGAAAACCATTACATACAGAGGAAGTCAAAGAGAGAAGCCTCCAGAGTTCGGCAACCATCATATTCTAGTCACTTTAGGTGGCCATACAAATTCTGTAAATCATGGCATGTTCTTCTTTTACCTTTCATCTCCTCATTGGTTTGGTACTTTTTAAATCCTTCTCATCAATGAATTTACTATCTCCATAAATCCATGGTTGTGATCAAAATTGTGAAGGCCAAATTGTGGGCACATGGTCAAGGGTCAAAAACAAAAAAAGGAAAAAAGAGTATGGTGCTGTTTGGATTGACTTATGATAAACCAAAAAACTCTTTTTTTAAGTTCAATAAAAGCTTTTGTACTTATTTGGGTAATTAGGAGCATGTTGCTTCTTATAAATGTCCTTTTTAGGCTTTTGCATGAACTTTTTTCTTGTTTAGTGACATTTTTATAATATCAATATTACCCTTTTAATGTTATTATAGTTTTAGCTTCATCTTCAATTTCTAGCCAAAGCTAAAAACAAAAGGCTATCCCTAAGAGGGCACAAAGACAACTTCAAAAGTCCAACAAATCCCAAACAGCTAAACTGCCATTGACAATTTATTATAATGGATTTTGCAGTGATTGGATTGTTTTTATACCCTCATTTCATTACTAAGGAATCAAGAGGAAAAAATTGAGTCTTATATTGTCTCTTCTCCTTGTCTCAAATGAATGAAAAACTGAAGGGTTCAATGTCAAACAATACTCTTTAGGTTTATATTAAGTTTTATATATACACCCTGGACCCCCGGAACTATGCCCCTTATCTCACTTGAACTCCTAAACTAATTTTTGCATTACTTAGCCCCCTTAATTAAGTATATGACTTACTTATAGCCAGTGTTTGAAATATTGAAAAAATTTGGCGATATTTCTCCGAAATTTCACTTATCGACTGGCTCCGATACGATATTCGTGAGGTCGACGGAAATTTCGGTAATTTTCGGATATATCACCGATATTTCGGTATTTATCGGTATTTTTATCGATTTTTCGGGAAATTTCCCGATATTTCCTACCAGTCCATCCTACGCACAGGATACAAAATATGTCCAATTTTTTTATAAAAAAAAAAAACGAAGAAGATGCTATTGGGTAATCTGATCATGATTTGCAGGCAAAGGTTGTGTTCTTCAGCCTAGCTCAAAAATCGTGGATTTAGGGTTCGTGAAATTTAAATCCAGTGGCGTAAAAGCAAAGAGACCCCTAAAACAGATCCAGAAAACACAGGGAGCAAAAATAAAAGCAATTTTTTTGGTTTTCCTTGGGGGTTTTGCATGGATTTTCTCGGAAATCAAACGAGGATGAATTTTCCCGGAAATCAAATGGGGGATGGATTTTCTTGGGAATCAAACGGGGGTTGCAAAAAAAAATAATAATAATAACATGATTAGATTAGTACCTGCGAGGATTGAGAGTGGCAGAGGAAAACAGGGCCTTTTAAAGGATTCTCTCGTCTGGAGGGCAACTTCAGAAAAGGACTTCTTGACGCCTCGAGTGAGAGAAGGGTGGCCTTTTTGAGTTTCAGATTTAGTAGATATGAAACAAATCATGAGAACAATTTCCTCTATATAAATAATTATTAATTATTAATTATTTATACATATTTAATTTAAATTTGTTAAGACTCATCATTAAAAAAAAATCTAATTCTAATTATTTTATTTTAAATTATATTTAATTGATTAATAAATATATAAAAATCAATATTATAATTTTTTTAATAAGTCTTTTTTATATTATTTATTTGATAGTTAAATATAAAAAATATAAATATTAAAAGAATCATATATCATATATTTAATTAAATAAATTATAATTTTAATATTAAATGTATCATAATTTATCTCATTAATCTTATTGTAAAAAATTATTATCACTTCAATTTTAAATTTTTTATATTTATCATTTTAATTTTGAATATTTGTATTTTAAAATATTAAAAATATAAATTTATTTAAAAAAACTAAAATATAAATAATAATAATAATAATAATAATAAAGTTCTAATATTTCATAAATTAAAATCAATTTGATAAGATAAATAATAAATTTTACATTAAGACCTATGTATCATTATAGATAATTTCTTTTATAATAATATTTATATCAATTACATTTAAAAATAATTTTAAAATATAAATTTTTATTTATTTTATAATTTTTATAGTTTTTTTAAATATTTTTATAAATTTTAAATAATTTTCCTTCGGATGTTTATTTGTTAGATGTCTTTTTCTATGGGCCATGCTCACCAAATTCCTACTCTTAATTTGTCTTAGCCGTATGCCTCTGGGCCATGAGAAGGAATCAAATCCAAGACATGTCTGATTCAGTCCACGTCAAAGGGTGATAGCTGAGCTGCGTTTGATATAAGTTTCATTTTTATTAAAAAAAATAATACAATATTATAATATTACGGTCCCGTTACAGCTTACAAATAGATATCCCTAAAAAAAAAATACCATAAATAATATGCCACGTACTTGATTCATGTTACATTTTTTTATATCTTATTCTATTTTTTTTAGATTTTTTATTTTATTTATTTGTATTTGATCATATTTACTCATACCCTCATTTAATAATTTAAATTTTATTATTTATTTTTAATAATCAATATTACAACTTCAACAATGCACACGAAATTTTTTTAGAGATAATTATACTTTAGAGACAAATAAAACTGATAATATACCTAAACTCCACAAGAGATATGAAATTCAGTTTAAAGGTTAATAAATATTTATAATCAAGTTCCAAAAATATCAAAAGAATGTGAAAATCATATAAAATGAATTTATATTGTGTCACTATATTGTATAATTTATAATACACTTTATTTGTTTTTTTTGGTAGACTTTTAATTCCTAGTGATTTATTTTTTGAAATAATAAATTAAAACCATGTGTAAGATTTGAAAAGTATATTTCAATATATCATATGAAAATTTTAAAATATATCCAAAAAATTATTGCTCCCTTTCAAATATATGAAAATTACATTTTAAAGATATTATTATTAATATTAAATGTTAATGAATGTTTTAGTAATTGCTTTCAACAATATTACTAAAATATTATATTATTAATATTAAAATAAAATAGAAAATAAAAATAAACTAAAAATAAATTTAAATTATACAAAACATTTGTTTTTACTTAAAATTTAACTTATACAATTCTAAAATATAAAAATTAAATTAAAATAGAAAAATTAAAAATTAAAAAAGATATAACTAAAAGTCTATTATTAATATATCTATTGTGCTTTTCTTTTTCAATTTTTTTTTTAAGAAAAAAGATAAATGAAAAAATGTTAAAAAAATAAAAAGGTGAAATAAATATGATACTTAGATATCAAAAGGGCAAAGTAAAAAAGTAAAATATATATATAAAAGTAAAAGAATTAAAAAAGATGAGACCCACAAATACATTCATTTTTATTGATTTCCTTTGAGAATATTTTTGTCTTTCAAAGTTCACGGGTTTAGCATTAATTATGTTAAATATGTGGACCTTTAGCATTAATTATATTAAATATTTGGACCTTAAATCTATAATATGCTTTAAATAGCACTAAATCATAATTTTATGAGATTTTATTTATTTATTTATTATTATTAACTAGAACATGGCATAATCAAATAATTATACTATGTCATGTATATGGATTGTTGATATTAATTTGGACCCATCCAATTACTTTATAATTTAGTTTGATTATATTATGTTTTTTTTGTCCGATCAAATAATTTATATTTTATCATATACTTTGAATGGTTGAGATTACAAATATATCAATATTTAAAAAAGAATTTATTAATTAATTCCTTAGATACCTCTTTTAGTCTCCTAGCGTGCATTGAATAGAATCAATTTGATGACCAATAGATAAAATAATATTTTTCATGAACCCGTTTGACTTATGAAAAGTATTAAATAATTATCATATATTATTACACTCTGTATGAGGACCGAAAGGTGAGCATGTAATGGGGATTTTTGACAATGGCAGTTTTAAAAAATAATTATTAAATTATAATAGTAAAAAAAATAATTTCAAATTTATTGTAGTTTTGATTAAATAAGAAAGAGAAAAATATTTTTTATTATATATAAAAAAAATTATTTTTCCAAAATACTTAAAAAATGAGAAATCATCTTTTGAAAATAAAATTAAAAATAAAAAATAAAAAGAAAAAAAATGAAAAATCGTCTTTTAAAAATAAAATTTTGCAAAAAAAATAAAAAGAAAAATTATAAAGGTGGGAAATCGTCCCCTTTTTTTCTTGTTTTTGTTTTTGTTTTTTTTTTTTTTTTTTTTTTTCAGAAAATCCTATCTTCAAAAGGCGATTTCTCACTTTTTCTATTCTTTTTTGTTGAAAATCCTGATGATTTCGCACTGTTTATAATTTTTTTAAACAAAATCATATATTCGAAAGAGGATTTCTCTTTTTTTTTTAAGACATATTTCTCCTCTTATTTTTTTCTAAAAAATCGTCCCATCAAAAGACGATCTTAATTGGACGATTTTTTTTTTATATATAATTTTTTTAAAGAAAATAAATGAAGACGATTTAAAAAAAAAAAAAAATCTTTTCCCTATCTATTTAAAATTACTGTGGATTTAAAATTATTTTTTCCATTACGAAAATTTTGGAATTATTTTTTAAAACTACAGTATCCTTTTCAAAAATCCCACTGGACGGATCGGCGACCTAGACCGGAATAAAAGTCCGGCGAAATTAAATACAAATAAATATAGAATAAGATATGGGTATGCGATTTGGCAGCTATAAACTGCAGAGATTGGTGGGCGGCTATGAGCCTGCGAGTGCGGGAAGTCCTAGATTCTTGGTTGCATACGGAGGTTTTCCCGCCTGCCAATCACTAATTTTCGTTTTTGCTTTGATCGTTGGATGAAGCCGCTTCTCTTCTCCTTCTTTTTCCTGATTGTTGCTCCAGTGGGAGAATCGAGAAATAAAAAAGGGTTATTTTTTTATGTTCGTTAGGGACCTCGCGAATTTTCTTATTCCTTCGTCTATTTTCAGACCAGCCAATAGAGGGTGAATTTCTGGATATTTTGTTAATTCGGAATGGCCAAGTGTTTCAGCTTCACAGCAACCAGAGACTGGTGTTTCCGCTTGTCCTTCTCCAACGCCGGCCTCCAATCGACGACGAGCGATCTTGGGGACGGCACGGTTATGCATTCTTGGATACCGAAAGCACGCAAAGAGAACAAACCAAACCTACTCCTCATCCACGGAGTGGGAGCCAACGCAATGTGGCAATGGGCAGATTTCATACGCCCTCTCATAGCGCGGTTCAATGTTTACGTCCCAGACCTAGTCTTCTTTGGCGACTCGTACACGACTCGGCCGGAGAGGTCAGAATCGTTCCAGGCTCAGTGCGTGATGAGGATGATGGAAGGCCACGGAGTGAGTAGAATGAACGTGGTTGGGATCAGTTATGGAGGATTTGTTGCGTACAGAATTGCGGAGCAGTTTCCGGCGGAGGTGGAGAGGTCGGTACTGTGCTGCGCAGGAGTGTGTTTGGAGGAGAAGGACATGGAAGCAGGCATGTTTCAGGTTTCGAGTGTGGAGGACGCCACGAGCATCTTGCTGCCGCAGACGCCGGAGAAGGTGAGGGAATTGATGCGCATTTCATTCGCCAAGCCGATCAACACCATGCCATCTTGTTTCCTCAACGATTTCATTGATGTAAGTATCCTTAACTTGCAACGCCCATGATTCTTTTATCATGATTCTGATCTGTTGGGAATATGTGTTTGTTGATCTTAGAATTGTTATTGTTGGTTGATAAATTTGTTTCCGTAGTCAAATTTATCGGTTGGAAAAATCTTAGTGTTCCCAAAAGTCTCCTTAGATGCAACAAATTTGATTCAGCGATAGCAGATTTTGAAAATAATAAGTGATGGCTTTAATGTGAAATGCAAAAGAAAAGAAATATCACATCAAATTTGCGGAAATCATGAAGTTTGCTTCTCGAGAAAAATAACTATGCTCTGTTTGTTTAAGTTATGAAAAGTCTGGAACACCAACTGAAATGGTTCACATTCATATGAGAAATGAGAAACACCAACTGAATGGATTTGTAAATGTGAAATGCAGGTTAGTCAGGTGCTATTTCTGGTAGGGTTGCCCAGCTCTGTCTTACTCTGTACTTAGGATTCTAATGCTTGATGTTGCCCATTGGTGATGTAAATCAATAGGAAATTTTTGTTTTTTTTCTCTTGGGATCATTTTTATATTTAATTGCGCGGATGGGAGATATATTAGGCAATGAGGGAAGAAGTGGTGAAAAGGTTTGATCAAACCAAAACTTTAAAACATAGTAAAACTGATGCCTATTTCTTATGTTCCCTTACCTCGATTTTTAGGTTTTTCTAGCCATATCAAGCATAAAAGAGGCTTTATTCATCTAGAATGTGACTTACATATGTTTGTTGAAGAAAATTACTCTCATTCAAACAGGTAAATTTCAAGGAAGGTACTGCAAACTCTTAAACCAGATCCTTTTGATATTCTGTATTGGATTGCAGAAAGTGAGAAAGGGATACCTTGCTTGATGAAAAAGAAAAGGAGGATGCTTTTTGAAGAAGTTGAATGTTTGTACAGACGGAAAAATAGCGGCACTTACATCTAATCATGCTTGTTCTGATGCTAACTTCCTAAGAACATTTTTACATCAATACTAGGACCGATCAGTTTTACATCTTTCAGGGGAATCAATGCCCTTATGCACACTCAAGAGTATGTATATGAAATTTATTCTAGAACTGTACAAGTTACATGAAATCATTTTTTTGTAAATTTTACAAATAAGCTAGATTCTACTATTTGAAATCTGATAGCCGTACAAGGGAGTAAAATTGAGACAGCTATGGCTTTCAAAAAGTTGAATTTGATTTATGTGAGTGTGATTGGTTTAGCACAAGTTCAAGACTTGTGAAACATCAAGAAGATGGGCAAGTTCTTGAAAGGCACAGAGAAAACTTCTGAACATGATCTGGCTGCTGGCCAAAACTGTCAAGTGTAGGGATTGCTGATTGAAAAAAGGAAAGAAAAAGATTACCTTTTAGATCAAACATTTGGAATTTGATAGGACAGATATCAGGTCTCTCTCTTGTTTTGCCTTTCGTTTTTTATCACCACTTGACAGTAATCTTCAAAAAATTTCCTCAATTATTCCTGGAAGCACGGCAATTGCAAGTGTTTCATGGCATATCATTAAGGTTGTTTGGAGTGCATCTTGAGGCTATAGTAACTCATTTAAATGTTAATTTTTCTGTTCTTTTGGTTGATTTCTTTTCCTCCAATGCTATTTATCCTGGTGGTCATATGTTATCACGATGTTAGTGCTTGATATTTGATGATCTGTGGAAGTGTAATCCATATATTATTTTGCCTGAACTTGCCTTTTGGAATTTCATTGCATAAGCAGGTCATGTGTACAGAACACCTTCAAGAGAGAAGAGAATTGATCATGGCATTACATAAAGATAGAAAACTCTCGAATGTTCCTAAGATAACTCAGGTTGGTGTTGATATTCTGTTTTTGTAGTGATCAACAATTCTTCATAAATCCTCTCATGTTCAATGATTTTATTTTCCTCAGTTTTCTGCACCTTATGAACTTGAATACTGAGAAAAGAATTGGTGCAATAGACTCTGACTCTTAATGGTTGCATTAAGGTTTTGTTGGGTCAAGTTTCAATACAACTTGTCACAATCGGCTTATTTTCTCCAGCTCTTTCTAGAATGCAGGTTTGACCCCTGTTTTTTCATCTCCCTAAGCATTTTCTAAAGGCTATGCTTTATTCCTGATGCAGCCCACATTAATAATATGGGGAGAACTAGACCGGGTATTCCCACTGGAATTGGCACACAGATTAAAAAGGTGAATCTGAAGGGCTAGTAAAATAACATTTTCTTGCATTCTAGTTTTCATATGTGCTGTTGTTTTTTGCCCCATAAGATGTGAAGTAGAAGTAATAAAAGAAAATATATTCCATATCTTGTGAAATGGAAATCCCTCGTCACATTTTAATATCCAGTCATGTTCTTGGTGACCAGGTGATTTTGAACCTCTTCTAAACCATATGATTGGCTTCAAATTTGAGTATCGAATTCTGTTTTGCAGGCATATTGGTGAGAATGCGGAGCTGGTAATCATAAAGAATGCAGGACATGCAATCAATGCTGAGAAGCCCAAAGAGTTGTGCAAGTACCTGAAGTCATTTCTCATCCATCCTCTTCCTCCTCAAAATGGAAAGAGTAGCAACGGCAACAAGACAGATTGAAAAGCTTCAGAGGAAAAGTAGACAGCTCAGGAGCTGCTCGACATATTCAACTTGCCTACATTTTATGGGATTAAGGTGGATATTTTGCACATGGCTTGTATTTAAAGTTTGTGGCAACTAATTAGAAGAATACAGAAATGTTAAAAGCAAGGAATAGAATTTTCAAGAGCCAACTACACGTCTTGCTTACAGGTTGTATATCTTTGTAAAGAGAGTTACAATGTTGAAAAATATCACACTTTCCTAATACAGCAGATGGAATAATTTACAGAAAGGGTTAGTAGTTGATTTCCGCCCAGCCTTGATTTCTTACACGTTGCAAACAAGGAGACGCGGCTGCTTTCCATTCTGATTGTAGATCTCTATCTCTCACATGTTCTTGGCTGCATCCTTATTGCATGCTTTCATTTCCTTTATCATATTTCTCTGTTAAAACATGCTTATGACTTCAAATTAAGACCTTCCAAACACTTTGTACATATTATATCCAAACATTTTTGAAACATTAGGCAATAATTAAATCAGTAGTCCGAACATAATGCCTAAATTTCATCACATCAAGACAAAGGAGAAATACAGTACTGCATTGAAATTTCTGTTCACGGGCAGTACAAGATATTAAGACCATGATTCTGACATCTGCGCTATACCTCATATATGACATAAGCATAATTAATATGGCTCTATACCTCATATATGACATAGGCATTCTTCACATGAGGAACTTCAGAAACCAATTTAATTCTGGCTACCAGGTCCGCCATCACATACATTTACCAGTATATACCACATGCGAGGAAAGACATCAATGAGACTTCAATATTTAGACTCATTCCAAGCAAAGGCTGAGTAATAATGTGCTATATATCCTCTTAATCTTAGCTTGATAGACATGACTACAGCTTCCTCAAATGTAAGTAACCAATTGGGGTTGAAATTTGAGGGTGATGGAGGGATCACGGGTGTGCTGATATTCACTTGGGACAAGCAACATCCATTTGACTTCTTTTTTCCAAACTGGAGACTTGATAATAGAGAAACAAGCCATGGGGCCTTAACCTATAAATACCTCTCCTGTCCGTCATTTGTCTATAGGGGTAACAACTTACAGCTTTTTGATCAACAAACAACCTCAAGCAAAAGAAGTCATGTCTATTGAAGCTCTTGCAATGGCGGGTGCTGACTACATGGAATGTGGGATTGACCTCCTAGGATGGGAGACTGGTGGCTCCACACAGCCACCTCCTTATCTTCTAGTTGAGAACATCCCAGGCACTGAAGCCAGTACGAAGTGCAATGATGATAAGCAAAAGGCGAATGAAGAGAGGGTGAAAGCAAAGATGCGGGAATGGGCAAAAGCTGTTGCTGCCATGAATAGGTCTTTAATGCAATCAGAATTCGGAAATGAGAGATGTATTTTAATTAAGTAATGTACTCAAAGTTATGTTGTGAATATATTTGATTGATGTGAGCAATTCATCCAAACAAACAAAAAGAGAAGTTGCCCACGTCCCATTGAAAACCAAGTTCTGTGTAAAACTTTTTCACTTGGCTGGGTCGGGCATTGTGCTGAAGCATCACTATTTTCAGGAAGACCAACTGCACTCAAGTATCATCAAATTCTTGTAAGGGAGAAAAGTTATACATATTCTAAATGTCCACAGAGACATCATACGAATTCTTCTTTTAGTTTGCACTTTGTATTAATAAATTTTCTATTCACGGAGATTTTGAGTGTATATAGTGCATGTGGTATAGCTCGTAACCGATATTATTAGTTTGATACTGAAAAAGGACCAGTCCCCTCTCCCTCCAAATGAATCTCCAGCTGCCCATCCAAACCAGTAACTGTATATCACATGGTTTTTTGGGGTTTGGGATCATATTGTACACCCTCTATATCAAACGTTCAAAGAATCAATACCCAAATTTCATCTTCACCTTCTTTGTTTTTGTGTGCATGTAAGAGTATGAACATGTGAACACAAGGTCATTGAGTCAATTCGTTCTTCCTTTACATACTGCCTAACATATCTAACATGGGATTATTGCATGAAGTCCAATGAGAAAGAGGTCTATAATACAAAATGCAAGGACTTGCATTGTTTGAATATGCTCACGCGCATAGAACTCTTTACACACATGAATTCAAAATAAAATTTAGGGAAGAAGTACAGCAAGAAGAGCTAGGTAGTACCAGAAACCCATTAAAAAATTTATCATATCTTTTTTGGTATTTTTTCCACTATATGCTTCATTCATTGAAAACGCATCATCAAGCCAGACATGATGGCAACAAGCCAATTGTTTGCCATTTGTCACCTAGCCTTGGTTTCATGGCCACTTTATTGATCACAGCTAGCTGCCATAACGCATGGTACTGCAATTCAAATTTGATTTACCCTATGCCCAATATTAATTATTTTTTCACATATTTTACTAACTTCAACAATTTTAGCTACAATATTGCCCACATAGGTAATAGCTGACATCCGTTTGATGAATAAGCATATTCTTGTAGGAAAAGTAAGCCAAGAAAAGGCTTACAGTCAATGGACTAATCGTTTTGACATTACTTGTTGAGGGGGAGATACCATGGTATATACAACAGTCAGGAGAACATATTCAAACTCGTAACTAGTTTCCTAGTTGCAGCATCACGACAGCATCCGTAATAGCTGACGTCAAATCAGAACTTGGTAAGAGCTGACATCAAATTGCAACTTTGTAATAGCTGACGCTAAATCAGCTCCATGACCATGTAAGCATTATTTGTTGAGAACAAGATTACAGTCAAAAGAACAATCACATGATAAATGTTACTTTTAAAGATTTTGCTCCTCTCTCTTTCTTCCATTTGACCATCATGTTAATCCATAATTCTTTAGAGGATTTTCTCTTTCCCAGCAAAGATATTATATACATAGAGTGTGGACAACCTTCTTGTTTTCAAATTTTGGAGTGACTTGCAATTCTCAAATGATCGAAGTTAATGGTCAGTTATATAAGATTATAATCCTACATTTGCACCGGTAATCCGCAAGTGTCATGTCAATTTCGATGGAAGCTCAGACAAGGTAGGGCCAAGCTCAAGCTCAGAGATCCTAGTAATCCTATTTTGAAAGTAAACGTTAGGCTCATCTAGCTCAGGCAAGCTTGTAATTGGTTGAGGTAGTGATCATGCTGCAGTTTAATTGTATTTATATAATCCAAGAACATATGGCAGTTTGAAAAGATTTGACGAACACATCAGTTTGACAATTTATTATGAAAGTTAGGAAGTCATAGAAAAGGAAATTGTTCAATCCCCTGGAGATTTCTTGCTTTCTGTTTATATATATATAACCCCCTGTTTCAGGTAATAATTAAATTAGTAGTTGGAGTAGGATGCTTCAATTTAAGATTTACATGGCAAAGGAGAAATACCGTTGAATTGCGATTATTAGGGTGCATGAAACCTAAATTTAACGCTACTTCAACAACTGCATTGAAATTTCTTTTCACAGGCAACACAAGATTTGAAGGGCGCAGAATCCATTGTTCTGACGGCTGCTCTATACCTCATATATGACATAAGCATTCTTAATATGAAAAGCTTCAAATACCAATTTAATTCTAGCTACCAGTTCTGCGTTCACATACCTTTTCCTTTTCCAGTATATACATGTAGACCACATGGGAGCCCAGACGTCAATGAGACTTCAATATTTGGACTCATTGATCCCAAGGAAAGGCCGAGTGTTGATGTGCTATATATCCACCTGATTTTAGCTTGATAGACATGACTACAAATCCCTGAAATAGAAGTAACCAAGTGTGGTTGAAATTAGAGAGTGATGGGCGGATCACGGACATATTGATATTCACTTGGAACACGCAACATCCGTGTAGCTTCCTTTCCCCCAACCGGAGACTTGATAATAGAGAAACAAGCCGAGGGGCCTTCAGCTATAAATATCTCTCCTGTCCTGCTTGGTCTAAATGGATAGATAACAACTTACAGCTTCTTGATCAACCAACAAGCTCAAGTGAGAGAAGCAATGTCTATTGAAGCTCTAGCAATGGCGGGTACTGATTACATGGAATGTGGGATTGACCAACAGGTCTGGGAGATTGGTGGCTCCACACAGCCACCTCCTTATCTTCTAGTCGAGAAAATCCCAGGCACTGAAGCCGGCACGAATTGCAATGATGATAAGCAAACGGCGAATGAAGAGAGGGCGAAAGCAAAGATGCGGGAATGGGCTAAAGCAGTTGCTGCCATGAATAGGCCTTTAATGCAATCAGAATTCAGAAATGAGAGATGTATTTTAATTAATGTAACTCAATGTTATGTTGTGAATATATTTGATTGATGTGAGCAATTCATCAAAACAACCAACAAGAGAAGTTGCCCATTTTACGTCACATTGAAATGCAAGTATATATCAAATTTTCTATTCACGGAGATTTTGAGTGTATACAGTGGCATATGGTTCATAGGCCGTCATTGATATTATTAAGTTTGATCTTGAGGAAGGGCTAGTCCCCCCTCCCTCCATTGAATCTCCATCTGCCTATCCAAACCAGTAACCATATATCACATGGTTTTTTGGGGTTTGGGATCATGTTGTTCATCCTCCATATCAAATGTTAACTACAACAACTGTATCAAAGAATCAATACGAAAATTTCATCTTCGCCTTCCTTGTTTTTGTGTGCATGCAAGAGCATGAACATATGTGATCATTAAGTCCTTGATTACATTCATTCTTCCTTCACGTACTGGCTGACATGTTTGACACGGAATTATCACATTAATGGTACTTTGATAATGTTTTTCAAAAACACTTTTAACCTTAAAAAAAAAAAATTAGGTATTTAAGAAAATTTAGAAAACATTTTTTCAAATAAAAAGTATTTTAAAAATAAAATAAAATATTTGACAAAATTTAGGAAAAACTTTTAAAAATTTTAAAAATTACTCATAATACTAAAAAATCACTTATAATGTTTTTTAAAGAAAAAAATTTAATAGATGATTTTCTTAAAAATACTTTTAGTAAAAAGAATTAAAAGTGCATTTAGTAGTAATTTTAAAAAGAATTTTAAGGCTTTTTAACATTTAAAATTTTTTATCTTTCAAGTATTAAAAAAGTTAAAAACACTTCCTAAAATCATTACCAAATACATACTTAAAGTGTGTGTTTGAAAGTTACTCTAAAGATTATTTTTGTTTTTCCAACACTTAAAACTTTTTATTTTTAAAGTATTAAAAATGCTAAAAATCAAAATCACCATCAAACGCACTTTAGCGTTTGGTGGTGATTTTAGAAAATATTTCTAGCATTTTATAACACTTAAAAAAATTTATTTTTTAAATATTAAAAAAATTAAAAACACTTTAAAAAATAACAGCTAAAAGCACTCTTAAAGTATAAATATTGTCAAACACTTTTAATTCCAATATGAATTTATATCATATTAAATGGATCGATCATCCGTGGACACGTGGTAGATAAATGGAACTACTGGGTTCTCAGAAGCAAAACATAACTGGAGAGAAATTCAAGAAACGCCATTGCCGACTGGTGTCATGACTCCCAGATATTACAATAGAAATTCAGACCATTTGGAATCACATCTGAGAAATCTTCCAAACAGAGATAGAATAAAGAGATTAGAGTTCATGCAAGCCATGACCATTCGAGCTTTGGCGATGGGCAGCGCCTTGAAGAGGTGGCGCATACAGACCTGCAGAAGATACCATAGTATGCATCTTCTAGCCGAGCAAAGACCAAGAGATAAGAGCTGACGGCAATGGTATAGACAAGGCGATTTTAGAAAAATGGCAGGTGAAGCAGTGGTTGCTTTCAATGTCTCTCAGCTGCCAATTTGTGGGGTTGAACAAGAAAACTGCAACAACCTAAGCTATGTCAAAATTCACAGAACAGCGGGTTTAGGGGCAGGTATTCGAACAAGAAGATGTGGCTCTCAACATATAGTTCTAACTCAAAACTGGGCTCAGCTCCCCAGTTTCGACATTTTTGAGCCTGACTCCTGAAGTGCAGTAATTGTGATGTAACTACAAAATTCACATTCTATAGGGCCAGAATTTAGAGCCCATAGGTTCACAATGAAGCCAGGTCATTGAGAATGATAAATAATATTGCTTCTATGTCTAAATCAAAATAAAAATCAATTGGGTAATTTCCCAGTTTAGCAATTGTTCATGATAATTTCATACATGCCTATGGCCTCTCATCACACAATTGAAATAGCATACCGAAATATTTTGTAGCAAGCACGAATTCAAAAGGCAATATTCAATATTAACATCGAGGAAAAGCTTCATAATACAAGCTACTAGGCCTTAGATTGTTTGAGTATTGCTCAAACACACAGAACCACATACACACAAGAGAATTCTAAACAAAATTAGCGAAGGAGAAAAGCTGGAACCAGAAATCCATCAAAAAATATTCAAGACATGGTTCTTTTTCCTGTAATTTTTTAAATAAAATACAATTGGAAGGAGACGAAGCTAACCTACTGAAAGAAAATTATATGGCTTTGAAGTAAGGGGAATGAGATTGGATTCATCCATTACCTCATCTTCCACCAGACAATTCAATAGCATCCTGTTGATAGAGTGAATCTTCCCGCCAGTCAAATCTTCTTTGCAGCCGCTCATACTCCTGTCGACGACTAACTTCCACATGCTGCCATTCTTCCCATCTCTCAGCCAGCCCCTCTCCTTCAAGCATCCGAACCACCTCTGACATTGCTGGACGATCCTCTGGTGATGGTTGTGTACAGAGCAATGCAACTTGGATCATCATCTCCACTTCTTGGATGTCATAGTTCCGATTTAGGTTGCCATCTACAATAGCATCAAGTCTTTTCTCCCTTTCAAGCTTCTTGACCTTCACAAGCAAACATAAAAGTATCAAACTGTAGGGACTAGATATGATAGAAAGAAGGAACCAATTATGCCATTTTGAAACATTATTCATCAAATAATTATATTTCAATTTCCGCGGCATCATATGCACAAGTTTTTCATGTAAAATGCAGTCAGCCAAAATAGTTAAAGAAACTGAAGTTCAATCATTTCTTTCAAGTTTTAAAATGACATTATTCAGATAACTTTGAATATGAGGAAATCTCCACCATCCAGCCAAGCAGAACCCAGTTAAAAATAGGGTACTATTCTATGAAATGGCAGTTACTGTATATACCCATTTTAACTAAGAGTTTTTCATCAAGTTTCAAATCAGTTGCACTAAGGAAAATAAATTTGCATGTTTCAAGTAATATGAAACTCAAAAAAGAATCATTTCACCTTTATGTGGTTTTCTCAATACACATGGGAACAAATTGTCAGTCGTGCATTTATTACCGATGCTGAAAAAGAGACATTTGAACTTGAAAATAAATGAAGAATAAAAGTATGCACAGCGAGAGAACAACATTCCAATCTAGTGAGGAGGGGAGGGGGGGTGGAAGAACTGCACAGAAGACAAACCAAGATTGTAATTTAACGAGGTTATCTTACATGGTCAAGCAGCAAGACATCGTCTTCTTCTTCTAAGTGTGAATAGTCAATTGCTCGTTGACCTGTTACAAGTTCCAGCAGCATAATCCCATAACCAAAAACATCTGTCCTCTCTGATGACTTCCCAGTGTACAAGTACTCAGGTGCTATGTGGCCCATTGTTCCCCGAACTTGAGTTGTCACGTTGGTCTTTCTCACGTCCACCAATTTTGCCAACCCAAAGTCCCCAACAACAGCTTCAAAATCTTCATCCAGTAATACATTAGCAGCCTTAACATCCCGATGAATAATCTTGGGATTGCAATGTTCATGCAGGTATTCTAGTCCACGTGCTGTGCCTAAAGCCACCCGTTTTCTTGTAGCCCAATCTAAAACTGGCTCCCCAGGTTTAACCTCTGCATCAGTGTGAACATTAAAATTAGTCAAACATTATCTAACTCTATTAAAAATAAATAGAGAAAACTGAAGTCCCTAATGATTATAATATGGCCAAACAAATTGTAGCTACAAGTAACATCAAGGCGCAGAACTCATCAAGTGTAATTTCAATAATATTTTTTGCTTTCCAGAATAAGAGTTACAGCATTAATTGAAATGGTTGATATGGTGCTCGCATAAGGAAAGAATGACCCAGAATCCCTTTTAATGTGCAAATAAGAATATATCAAAAGCACTAAGCAAAAGGGGGATGAATCCCTAGTACATAGTGAGTATACAAAGGGGCCAAAAGGTGAAAAGATACACATCCAAAAGCCACAACAACATTCCCACTACATAGAGCACAATCACTCAATGAAGTCTAGCAAGGATGAAAAACCAGCGTGAAAAACATCTTGAAGAAATTGGCAAGACCAGTGATAAGGTTACAAATAAGGGAATCCTCAAGAGATTGAACTGAGTTTTGCACCCTTTATAAGAGCTGTTCTCCAAGCCTTTCTTCTCTCCTTGCTCACAAAACTCCCATGTTAACCCATTAGCAACACTCTTACTGAAGGAGGATCCAAGAGAGATACCAAAAAGAGAGAACAGAAGCCATAGCCCCATAGCTTTCCCACAAGGAATGAGGAGGTGGACAGCTGATTCTTCTACAGTTTCACAAATAATAATAATGGCCAAAAACAACCTGATCCTTTTGAGCCGATGCAAAGTTAGGATCCTTCCTTCTGCAACCTCCCATGCAAAGAAACCCACTTTTGTAGGACACAAGGAGCTTTACAGTTCCTCATGGGGAAATTCGCTCCTTCATCCAACTCTCAAAGAATAGAAAGATTTCACTATAACTTTCCCACTTTTACTAACTGTCCAAACAAAATTATCCTCCTCCTTGCTGCACCTTCCTAACACTTGAAGCTTCTAAAGTAGCTTCTCAATGCTATCCACCTTCCAGTCTTGGCAATGTCTTAGGAAATGTGGATTCCAACGGACCTAGCAATATGCTACCACTTAAATATAGACTGGCCCAAGCCTCCTTAAAAGTTCCAAAAGAGAAGGAAGAGGGAAAACGGTCCTTTAAAGGAGAATCATAATACCAAACATCTCATCAAAACTCGACTCTTCCGTCATTGCTTACCAAAATCTTGTCCTAGCCTTTGAAAAACACCTCATCCTCTTCTTCTCACCTTCCACAAACCAAAATCATACCCTTTCTTCCTAACTTGAGGGCACCATCTTTCTGGCACTTCCCCAAATTATCCCACTATGACCCATCACCAAAGGATTTCACTCTCCTAAATATATCTCTAGCATTATTTTTCAATAAAGCTTAATTGAAAGCGGACAGCACTTTAATACCAAGACACATCTTCCTTTTCAATGACAACTTCACTAGATATGTTTCTTCAGAAGACCTCCTCCCCACAAGAAAAACCATTCAATTTTTTCACATCTTAATGCCACCATCTTAGGGATAACAAAAAGAGGCATGAAATAAATAAAAAAACAACTAAGATTACTTTTTAGCAAAGTGAGTCTCTCACCCTTAGAGAGGTATCCTCTTTTCTGTAGAGATAACATTCTGAGAAACCTCTCCTCTACCACATCCTAAACAATTGAAGACCTGAAAGGAATTACCAAAGGTAAGTCTAAATAGGTGACAAGAAACTTCCCCACCCCACAGAACAACACTGAAGTAAGCCCCTCCACATTAGGGACCTTCCTCACTGGAATTAATTCATCATTGTTCAGATTAACTTCCAATCAAAAGAAGCCTAAAACCATAGAAGAGTCCAACTCATATAGTCAACTAATCCAAATAAGGTTGACAGAAAGAAAAGTAATGTGCGGTCATCGAATAGGAGGTGGGAAACATCCCTTTCCTCCCCACCTACCTGGAAGCCTGAAATAAAGCCTCCTTCCCTCAATTCTCTCAGGAGAAAACTGAGGGTCTCCATCACTAAAACAAAACAGATAAGGGGATAGGGGTCCCTCTGTCTCAAACACCTTGTACTCTGAAAAATGCAAGAAGGCAAACCATTTTCGAAAAAAGAAAAACTTGTTAAGATGCAAGCCCAAATCCAATCAATCCACTTCTGCACAAATTCCATTTTACACAACACTGCCAAAACAAAAGCTCCAATTTACATGATCATGGGCTTTTTTTGATGTCCAACTTACAAGTAACAATCAAATCCCTTTCTACAACTTCATCTTGAATCAACAACCTTATCGGCAATAGGAGTCGTGTCTAAGATGTGTTTCCGGTTTCCCTTCCACAAAATCATTCTGAGTCCAACACCACATTCCCTATCACTTTTTTCAACCTGTTTGCCAAGTAATTTAGCTAAAATCTTATACTAAGTCCCAGCTGTGCTACCAACATGCCAAAGAGAAATCTTCTGGTCAAGGGGCTTTGTCCCCACCTATTTTCAATTTTTCCAGAAATGTATAACAATATAAAGACAAATGCCCTCTCCAATGAAGCTACCACTAAACCACTACATCGTAAATTGATACTAAAAAACTAAAGCAGAGGCTGTAGAGCTTCAATTAGGAACAAATAGAAAATTGTTTATTAGAAAATTAGACAGGAATAATAATATTTTCATGATAGACTTAAAAATAATCTCCAGAAAACAAGTAACTTACCCAAGTACTTCCCCACAAACCCCCAACAAAGGATGAGGCAAAGATGGGAGTAGAAACTCAAAGAAATGTTTCATGAAAGAAAACCATCTTGATACTCGAGCTACCTTGCTTGACTCAAATTTTTAATAACCACTAGGGTACTGATGAAGACTAACCTAGATTACCTCAATGTGTTGGATCCCTGCCTGTATGTGAACACCCCTTCGTAATATACCAACTATCCAACTAAGCACATAAAATCCATATTCCAATACATGACCAAAATAGTAAAGCTAATGCAAACATATTTAGAAACATCTATCAGGTAAATAAAACTAAGAATCAAAAGAATAAACCTAAACTAAATGATGCCGCAGGACGTAATTCAGAAGTGAAATTTCATAAAATGTGATTTAGAGAATTAATACCCCGAAGGCGATACGCCACACTTAGATTCTGCATAAAGGGATACACCAAGAGGCGTTCTGTTAGTGTTGTGCAAAATCCAATCAGCCGTAATAGATTCCTGTGAACAGCTACACTTATCATCTCCACCTCACGCTGGAAAGCTGCATCTCCACCAGGACTTTCATAATCTGTTAATCGTTTCACAGCAACCTTGGTGTTATCTCCAAGCACTCCCTTATAAACTTTCCCAAAGCCTCCCTGTCCAACAACATTTTTCTCACTAAAATTTTCTGTAGCTACTTGTAACTCCCTCCATGAAAATCTTCTCAATTGGCCAAATTCAATTCTTCTGTCAACTTCACCTGAAAACAGACAAAAAGATGTCCAGAAAGCAATTTTCCAAGGGAATCAAATTTTGTATCAAAACCTTAAAATTCATCCAATTATTTAAAAGAGATAAAAGCATAGAACAGATTAATAAACCCAAGCACTAAAAAAAATCAAGAAAACAATATAACTTATAAGAAACTAGAACAGATAGTTTGAAGATGATATGTAACAGATAAAATTAAACAAAATAGCTCAAAATATTTATAAATCAATTTTAAAGTTAATTGTCCTTCTTTGAAGCTGTCACTTTCTTTTCAATACAGAACTATGGCCTGATCTGTAAATCTCTTCAAACTTTCTGCACTTGTAGGCATCCCAAGATACCATCCAATTGAAAGAAAGTGTTTGAAAATCCAGCAAAAACTTGCTTTGATGCTATTATTACCTAAGAGAAAAAAAAGGTAGAAGAAGAAGAAGAAGAAGAAGAAGAAGAAGAAGAAAGCATTGTAGCCACTGTGCAGAACAGGTCCCATTTCTAGGGTTCTAGGAAGGGTGGACAGGTGACACACCCAACCTTCAGCCTTTTTTTTGATGGGTAAAGGAATTGTATTAAAAGCGCCAAAAAAAATGCCTAAATTATACATGATGCATACAAGGCCAAAAAAAGGAGGGATAGACAAAAAACAAACACCCTTGCTTTACTTACAACCCAACCAATCTATGAAGTCAAAAAGGGACAAAGAACTAGACCCTAAATGTACCTTAACCCACTCCAAAAACATGTACATAAAGAAGCGTAAAATAGCATGGTCTATTAGTTCAAAGTCTTCAAAGGTTCTTCCGTTTCTCTCCTTCCATAAAGTCCGAAATAAGCACAACAGAGCTGCTTTCCTGCCTTCTTTCTTTTCCTCCCAATAAAGGCACCCCGCCAACTAGTGAGGGCATCCTTGATTGAGGAAGGCATTACCCATTATACATCAAAAATAGAAAAAATAAGGTGTCACAACATGATTCTCTTAGGACAATGAAGGGGAATATGGTCTGTTGACTCATCTTCACCCTTACACAAATAACATTTGGTTGCAAGACTCCAACCTCTCCTTTTTAACTGACTCTCATCAACACCCAAGGATTCCACACCATGCTTATGGGGAAACCTTTCGGGTAACAACTTACTAAGGAGGAGGAGAGAGATTTGACTGAAAAAGTGTCTCCCTTGGACAACAGCCAAAACATAACATCCTCTACTCCTACTCTGATCACTTGCCCTAGCAACCTTCTAAGCAACCCTTCCATCTCACCTAATTCTCAATCATTTATCTATCTTGTGAACATAGGATTCCAACAACCCATTTGCCCAACCTACTCCCACATCCGATCTACTCAGACTTCTTTATTAGTGGCTATCGAATACAACTCTAGAAATGTCACAGCTAAGGGTTCCTCCCCACACCACTTATCTTTCCAAAACCTCAGCCTCTTACCATTTCCCACCCTAAAGTCAATCTTGTTATTAAACCCCTCTCACCCACACCGAATTGCCTTCCAAAGGCCCACCACATAGCCTTTCGTTAAAGTTCTATAACACCAACCCCCCTCTTCCTCCTCATACTTCCCTACAACAACCTGTTTCCAAAAGGAATCATTTTCATCAGCAAATCTCCAACACCACTTCCCCAAGGAGGACCTTATTTAGAAAAGATAACTTCCTAACGCCCAAACCCCCTTCCTTTTTATCCAAGCTGACAATTGACTAGCTTACAAAATGAGGCCTTCTTTGAAACTCTCTTCCTCCCCAAAGAAAGTACCTTTGGATCTTCTCCAATCCAAGACTTACCTTACGAAGGATCACAAATAAAGACATAAAATATATTGGTAGGCTAAATAAAGTGCTCTTTAATAAAGTCAATCTCCTTCATTTTGACAAGTACGGCCTTTTCCACAAAGCAAGTCTTTTCTGAAATCTTTCCTTCACTACATCCCAAGCTTGAACAGATTTGAAAGAAGCTCCTAAAGGGAGGCCCAAATAAGTAGAAGAAAGAGAGCTCACTTTGCACCCCACCACCCTAGCCAAATCCTCTATATTAGAGACCTCCCCTCACTAGGATTAACTAACTTTTATCCAAATCAATTTTTAAGCCAGAAATCATCTCGAACCACATGAATGCTCAACTCAAAGCCTTTAAATGCTCCTTATTTGAGCCATTGAAAGTGTAACTCGTTCACCACCTCCTAACCAGATCTTTGAACCCTTCCTCTCTTAGCCACATGCTCTCAAAACGAAAGGGAGTTTTGCCATTTCTTATCCCACATCCATCCAGAAGAATAGAAGCATGATCGGAAGTAGGCTTGGGCAGCAACTTCTGAGAGAGACCATTAAAGTGGCTCTCCCCTGCTAGAGGTAAATCCCTTAAATGGAACTCTTCAATGATCTCTAAGAAATGCCTCATTGCTGAGGAGATTCTTAAGCAATTTCTTCATTCTTCAGGAAATCTAACCACATTAAAATATCCACCAATGCACCTTAGATCTCTCCACAACCCCCTGGTGTCCCCTAGTTCTGCTCACAACTCCTCCTTATCAGCTCTACTAACCGGCCCATACACACCAGAGAACACCCAAATAAAATTATCATCACAATTCTTAAACCAGCAAGAGAAAGAATGAACGCCCATTTCCATCTCTTGAAGCTCCAAAACTCTATTATCCCAAAAAACCAAAATACCCCCAAATTGACCTCTCAAATCCATAGTTATAAATTCAAGAATTTGCCTACACCCAGCTTTCTTACTAACATTTCCGACATATGCTGAACCTTAGTCTCCCACAGACAAACCAAGTATGCCCTCTGAGATCTAATGAGAACTCTAACCATTTTCTTCTTATCCACATCATTTAAACCTTTTACATTTCAAGAAATTAGTATAATATTCATCAACAAAGCTAGCAAAATTCCCCGAAGAACTCCTACTCCTTTTTCCTGTCCCTAAAGATGAATCATAATTGATAGAACACTAAAGCTTGCACAATTCTCTCTCAAATCTAGACCCTAAGGTTGAAACTTTCTTTTTTCCAAGATGAGGGCTTCTACCCTTCTTCTTCCTAGACTCCAATCTCTGAAGCAAAGCCAAAATTGCACTATCAAAACCTTCGATTGGCATTCCCACAAACCTACTAAAGACTAACAATTTACCAAACGGGCCCTTAGTAGGAACCCCCTCAATCAAATCGCCAGTTTCAATGTCATAACTGATCCTTTCATTGAGATCCTCCTTCTCTATTACTAGCTCAAAGGCTCAAAGGCTCAGGCTCCATTAGAACTCCTCCCAAAGGGGCCCTGCTCTTATCATCCCATTGAACCAACGACCCTAAAGCTTCCTCTAACTAGAATAAGATAAGCGATAGAGGAGTAGAAGAAGAAAGAAGAGAAATTATCCCACCTAAGAGAAGTAGAGGAAAGAAATGACAGACCTAGAAAACGCAAGGCTTCCTCCACTAACACTTCATCTATGACGGCTGGGCATGGGGAAATTGCAACCGGAGATCTCTTCTCGAACAAGAAGCAAACACCATCCTCATCCTCATCCTCAATGTAGCTGAGAGAAAGCACGTTAGTTTGCAAAACGGAGTCTTTCTCCTTTTGTGAGCCAAAACGAGCCCTAAAGGAGCCAAGGTCATTTCTGAATTTAAAGCCCACTCATTCACTGGGTCATCCCAAACTTCCATTACTTTTCACCCAACCCCCTCCATCAAGGCCCAGAGCATCATAGGCCTTTACAAAAAGGAGAAATCCTTTCTGAGGCTTAACTCACTCCTCCAATTGAATAGTGGTTAGCAGGCCGACCCAGTCTTGCTCTTCCAAAAGCTGACACAGCACCAACATCTCTCTGCATTGGCTCAGAAAAATTAGGCTACTTCATATCAACAGAACTCCCACCCCCTTGGAGAAATGACATGCATCCATCCTATTTTTCCAAATAACGAGCCTCCCATCCTACTCTCACCAACGCATGTGATGCAACGTCCGCTTCAACTCCTACATTATGTTTTTCTTCTACTTTGCACTGCACCACTAGCGACACCCTAAGAGAAAGTTCCCACCAAAGAGGAATGGAAAACACAAATTGCCCACCACAAACTGTAAGCTACTCAGGAAATACAGACCTCAAGTTTTCACCAAGACCCTCACCCACTGTAACTTGCAACAATTAGCAATGTCTTCATCCACTGCTACAAATCCACCTGAGGCATCCCCAAATTCCTTAAAAAAGCCCTTGTCCCTCAAAAAAAGAGGTAGACCCAAAATCTTTACCCAAGTTTCATCCACATGCACTTCTTCTTTTGAGCATCCTACCTCAGAAGATCATTCAGAGAGCCAAAGCTTTTTCCCCTTGTACCAACCATGCCCTTCTTTGAAAATTCTCTCCACCTCCTAGCGAACCACAAATTCAAACGGGATGAGGGGCCTACTTAAAAACGTGAGATGTAGCTCCCTTTTCACATGCCAACAAGACTTGGCCCACAATCTTAAGGAAGGAAGAGAAGGGATCTTCCCATTTACCCACTAAGTAGTGCCTTAAGGTCCTACACTTTGTTGAGCACATCGAAACCCCTCCCTCCCTCCTCCCCACCTGAATCCATACAACCTCATCTACACCCTTTTTGCCATATCTAATTGCATCTGCAAAAGAAGACCCTTCAACAAAACCTTTTCCTGAAACTCCCTCAATCAAGGCGGCATCCTTGAAAGCTACAAAAAGACTATCTATGGATCTTACACCAAGGCTTCTAAGCTTACAAGCGAGTAGTGACCATCCTTCCACCAAACCTCCACCTTCAGGGAACACGAGTGAAAAACACCTACCCTCCGCTAAACGAACAGAGAACAAAAAAGAAAGTTACCTGTTGAATTCCTCCTAAGATCCAATAAGAAGCTTTTATCACCTTTAGGGTTCAAAGTATCAGCCAAGTCTGATACAACTCAGTCGAGTCGTATCTACCTCGACACCTACCGCAACAAGATTGATACCAAATATCGCATAATGCACAAACTCGGCACAAAATCGGTAAGACTCGATTGACTCATTTGAGTTTCCGAGTTAACTTGGTCAACTCGGTTAGGTTACAAAAAAAATTTCAAACATTCTCTTTTTCTTTCCAACCACAATAAAATATCACAACATTTTCAAAAAAAATAAAAAAATCAAAGATTCCTCCTTCAAAAGCAAACACCCATGATTCTAAAATTGGAACTTTTAACCCATCAATGAGAAGATCAAAGAAGACGAAGAAGAAAAAACCCAACCCATGACCCATCTGGAAATAAAAAGAGAAACCACTAAAGGATGAGAGAATGATTTAAGATTTACTTACCTAATTTACTTGAAAATCGAGCATTACCAGAGGGTGGAGCTTTGGTGTCGACGGTGGTGAATCGTCAAGTGGACTGAATATTTCACCAGCAACGTCGGCAAGGCAACCCCCTCACAATCAAATTGCTCCCCTTCTAGTGTTGGGTCTTGCATAGTTGCAAATTTGCAATTGCAAGTGGTGTCATCTGTTGTGGGTCTTGATAGCAATGGTGGTGTGCAAGGGTGAGAGATTGGGAACTCAAATTGGTAAAGTAAAAAATGTCTTTTATATGGATTTACATGGATGGTATAAGATATGATTTAATGATAACCTATTATGAGAATTGAGTCCCCAAAGTAAAATGATATGGATGGTATGGGATGGGATTTAAATGTATATATATGACAGAGTGAGAATTAAATCCCCAATTCTTAGTATTATCATAAATAACTTTTGAGTTAAATGCGACAAAATTTTGTTTTATTAATTTTTTAATCTTATTTAATTGTATCTATTTTTTTTTTTTTAATTTACATAATATTTTTTATAATTTTTTAAAATCTCTAATTATCTTATTTTGCATATCACTCGATACCGAACAAAGACGCTAAGACCAATATGCCTTAGGACCGTCCGACCCAATGATTGATACAACGACTTTGAATCATGATCACCTTTAAACCGGGACTTTCTAAACCTACACCTTTCTATAGACTTGCAACAGGACTCAACCTTTTCCAACAACATAGCCGAACTTTTGGCTCCGAACGTAATCCAAACCACCAAACCCCTACCTCTCTCAGTGATCTTGCCCAGCAACTTACCTTCCACAAACTCAGTTGAAATCTCAAAGGACTTCAACTCTACAAAGAACCAGCATTGGCCTTCTAAGACTCTCATTGGTTTTCTCATCCTAATCCAACCTTCAGCCTTTTCGCATGATTTGGTCATACATAAAGTTTGAACTATGCTTTCACAATCAAGCAGGCCCACAAATTATTATTGCACTAAGTATTGCGTCCATTCAGACATTTAAATCAGTGTGTTACTAAAAAGATCACAAACCTGCAACATCAACATAAACTTCGCGCTTGTAGCCTCTGCGTGACCTCTTCCACAGAAAAAACAGCACAGTTGCAAAAAGAAGAAGACCTATAAGTCCTCCAACAATTCCAGCTATCAGTCCAATTTTCGGTTTGTGAGAACCACCTGTCACAAAAAGGAAACCCAGACTTACCTTGTCAAAGAAAAGGAAAATTCCATGACTGCATTTCAGAAAAATATTTCCATTATTGTAAAGCAGGGTTGTCCCAAATAAGACAGATAATCCTGTTACCTGAATCATTATCAGATGCACAAAGGTGTGGAAAATTTCTGCCACAATTAAACCTATTACCTGTAAAACTGCACCATCAACTCAAATGAATACAAGTTTAATGTTGCCAATTCTGAGTGTGTGCATCTCTGTGTCGCAATTCTGGGCGTGCATCTCTGTGTCGCAATTTCCTGTGTGTGTGCATCTCTGTGTGCTTACATGTGTATCTGATCATGCATGTGCGTGTGTGTGTGTGTGTGTGTGAGAGAGAGAGAGAGAGAGAGAGAGAGAGAGAGAGAGAGGGACAGAGACAAAGAAAGAATGAAGGAAGCAGGGAGAGAACGAGAGAGAGAGAGAGAGAGAAAGAGGGACAGAGACAGAGAAAGAATGAAAGAAGCACGGAGAGAACGAGAGAGAGAGAGAGAGAGCAACATGGACAGCATAGCAAAATAAATGAAGAATCACAAATTAATATGGTTAATGCCTGAATTAGGAGTTAATAAAGTAAGTTCATACTTGTACTGTGGCACTTGAAATAAAACCTCAGGTATTTCACCACTGAGATCATTTGATGCCAGCTGACTGAAAAGATAGGTTCAGTACTGCTGTTAAATACTGAATAAAAGTGTCTGATTACACAAACATTTAAGTTCCAAAGATTCAATAAATGTTAGCAGCAATTTAATCTGTATAAACATAAATCAAAAGAAAATCTGCATAGGATAAGAGATTAGATCATGTACAGATTGCTCAAGCTTGAATGAAGATTGGAGAGCGACTCAGGGATAGTCCCAGTGAGATTGTTTTGATTCAAAAACCTGATTGCAAGATTAAGCTAATCACACTTCCAACAACAAAATTGTGCAGAGATACATATTTAACATAATGTAGATGGTGTTACTCACAAAAACCGTAGCTTCTTAAGATTACCAAGGGTAGATGGTATTTCACCCGTTAATCTGTTATTTTCCAAATCTAAGAATGTCAGATTTGACAAAAGTCCCAACTCTTTTGGTATCTCTCCAGTTATGCCATTTCCTTGCAATGTACTGCATAGTGAACACATTTGACATGTATTAATTAATAAAAAACATAGAAATAAGAACACAGGAAGGTAATAATCCTCTTGCTAGGCTATTGATTAATAAAGGAAATATATTTAACAAAAAGTATGAAACTGAAAATTAATGAATCCAAGGTAACCATACAACTATTACTACTAGTTCAGGGCCATCGAGATTTTTGTTTAGCAAATATGAAATAGTTAGAGCTGCAGGTCACATTTCTTTCTCATGCTGAACTCAAAGAATGTACATGATGGAAATGAGATTTTAATATGAGAGTGAAGAACTTTATCCTTGGCAAGTGGCTAGCACCAACAAATGTTTACTTCTGGATTTACTAAACTCACTTTCTGTTCTATGTTTATGGGTTTCCCGTCTTCCAGCAACAAAACTATACAGAGATATATATTTAACACAATGCAGATGGTGTTACTGACAAATACTGTAGCATCTTAAGATCCAAGGGTAGATGGTATTTCACCCATTAATCTGTTATTTCCCAAATCTAGGTTTGTTAGATTTGACAAATTTCCCAACTCTTTTCGCATATCACCAGTTATGCCATTTCCTTGGAATATACTGCATAGTGAACACATCTGAAATGTATTAATTAATCAAAAACATAAAAGTAAGAGCATATGAAGGGTAATAATCATCTTGCTAGGTTATTGATTAATAAAGGAAAGATATTTAACAAAAAGTATATATTCCTATCAAAAAAAATTTAACAAAAAGTATATAACTGAAAATTAATGAATCCAAGGTAGCCATACAACTATTACTACGAGTTGAGGGCCATCAAGATTTTTGTTTTGCATATATGAAATGGTTAGAGCTGCAGGTCACATTTCTTTCTCATGTTGAACTCAAAGGATGTACGAGATGGAAATAAGAATTTAATTTGAGAGTGAGGAACTTTATACTAGGCAGGCAGCTAGCACCTACAAATGTTTACTTCTGGATTTACTAAACTCCCTTTCTGATTCTAAGTTTAGGGGTTTCCTGTCTTCCAACAACAAAATTATGCAGAGATAGTGGCGACGGGGTGGGGCTTATAGCCCAGAGGATTAGAGCACATGGCCACAAATGACAATGTCGGGGGTTCGAGTCCCTCCTCACCCATTTCTGCTCTTTCTTTGGAAATATCTGAAACTTCACATGTTCCAAATAAATGATCATTTCTTTGTGAAGCTCAGAGTTTGCTTCCATACTAGAGGTTTGGTGAGTGAAAATCATTGAAGATTGCTTGGCCATGAGCAATGACGAGCAGTGTCTCCACCAACAGGCAGTAGTGGTTCAATCAAGTTGAAGGCATTGAATAGATGAGAGAAAGCTAAATGAAATTAGGCTGAGATCCTAAGAAGATATGAAAACCTATAATTTAACAATGGTTATAACCACAAATAGAACTGAATGGTGAAAGAGGTCCCATGTGGCCAAATTCAAGCAATTCATTGTGTTCAACTGAGTCGACTATCATGGGATTATATTCTTTTTAGGAATACCTACCTAGGTGATCCACCCTAAACTCCTAGCAAGGTCTAGAGTTTCAACACTATCCAAGTTTTATTAGGAAAACCAAAAAGAAATACATAAGACTCATATCCCTACATTTTTATTTTTATTTTTGTTAGGAATGACACACCAACATATGTCTTAAAAGAAACCATCAACAATTACCATAAAATAAACATGAGATCTGATGATCATGATATTTTCAATTTCCAGAATATGAAAATAATACACAATATACATAAAGATAAAATTTTACTCCATTTTGAATCATATAAAAGATGACAGTATTCCAGGTAACAATTCTTCTTCATAATTCATAGTTGGGAATTGGAAAAATGAGTCAGGTCAATTAAATGCATCCAGAAATTTAGAAAAATAAGATTTAGAGTTCGTAGTAATTTCTCCAATATACTCCATACGTACAGTTTTGAAAGAGTGTTCAGAATTCCAATTTTGGGGGACAATGATCCAGACAGTTGCATGGATGACAATGTTCTGCAAACGATAATAGATATAAGCATAAACAATACTTAAGGTATTGATTGGGGCAAGTAGAGAACATAAGCTTGAACAATCTACAATCTTTTAGCGCCAAATTCTGTTAACAACAATGCGTTTGGTGTTACTTGTTAGCATGTTTATCAATACAAAGGTCAAAACTCAAATAGAAAGAGAAAGAACATAACTTACACAGAAATGACATTATTACTGGGGTCACAAATAACATTGGACCAAGAAGTACATGGGTTAACTTGATTTGGGTTCCAGTCCATGAGCTGTTTGGTGGAAGCATTCAATGACTTCTTTAATGCAATGAGTGCATCTCCTGAAATGGAACATGACAAACATTAGAAGGGGTAGAAGAAAAGGAAAAAAAAAAAATATTAAAAAATATATTTAATTGATTGCATCTCATCATACCCAGCTGTCTATCACAATCATCTTTTTACATCTTTTCATCGGACAGGGAGGGGAGGAAGGAGAAGAGAGACATAGAGAGAGAGACCTCCTATCCACTACAGATTAGAAAAAGGAACTTTGTATTGTTCTAAAAACACAGATTAGTTTGGCATGATCTAAGTAAATCAACCATGGATGATATTATCTTACGAAGATGACTAAATGAAAGGTTTAGAAAGGGGAAGAAAGCCCTATAGTCTTTAAAAAAGAAAACAAATCAAAATAAAATAAAATAAAAATAAAACAAAACAAAACAAAACAAATAAGCACTAATGATAGAAAACAAATGAATTATAAACAGAGTTCAGTTTCAAATCCCATGGATAATATGGATGGAATATGACAAAGAAAAAGCATATGTTAACTTAATGGTAAAACATAAATTATCCCATTCAAGAGTGAGAAAAAGCTTCAGCCTAATAGGGCTTGTATAAAAATTTTCAATTCATTGCTAAGTACCCTAGTTCCAAGATCAACAATCTTCTTCTTATTCAATCCACCTTGAGAAGGGTTAGATCTTAAGAGTTTAGGCATCGTCTGTGACTCATTTGCATAAGTTGACTCTCACTTAGAATGATTACTATTGGCTACAATATCAAAAGTGCAAATAAGATATTTAGGACATAATACCAATTTTTCTAGGGGGATAGAGATAGAGGACACGGTAGTGTCAAATCCTGATTAATTAATATCAAAATTCAATATTCACTAGCCTAGTTTGCATATCTTAGTCTTGTTTCTAAAAATTAATAAATCTAATACAATAGTATTTATAATTTGCATAACCTATATGCTGTCTAATTGAATCAGAATGTCAAATGAGCGCATCACCATACCTTGCGAATAAGACAGTACAACAGAATGAAAACAAGATAATATCAGGGCTGAAAGGACAAATTCCATCTTCAATGGCATCATTCCCAGTGGCCAATGCAATGAAACACATGGTCCCCACTGAGCACAAGATAGAGTTCCATCCCTACAAAAACATCCTAGCACCAAATTATATGAAAATCAAGAAAGGAATGTAACAAAGATAAGATCTCCTGTGATAGAACATCATGTATATGTAAATTTATTCGGACACAAGAAGTGGGAAGAGACAAATCTAGGAGAAAATGGCATGCATGTAACCATCTGGGGGCAAGGATATGTTTCTCTGTGAGTGGAATCAGTGGATAAAGAAGCGAGTCAACAACAAGGAGAGAAAAACAGCCACAGCCAATGTATCAATTTTTTTAACTGTCTTTCTTTAGTGATCAAACACAAGGGTTATATTGCATCCCAACCTCTTTATTATCTTGAAGGAGGTGAGCTATACATACTACAAGTAGAAGGAAGGGTATACAGTACTTGCTAGGTGTTTAGGGCTTGGAATTTCCCAAACCAGAGATTTATATTCTCATAGGAAGTGGTTTCACAATTATGAAAACCACTACATACAGTGGAAGTCCAAGAGAGAAGCCTCCAGAGTTCTGCAACCATCATATTCCAGTCACTTTAGGTGGGCATACAAATTCTGGATATCATGGCATGTTCTTCTTTTAACTTTCATCTCCTCATTGGTTTGGTGCTTTTTAAATTCTTCACATCAATGAATTTACTATCTCCATAAATCCATGGTTGAGATCAGAATTGTGAAGGCCAAATTGAGGGCACTTGGTCAAGGGTCAAAAACAAAAAATGGAAACAAGAGTATGGTGCTATTTGGATTGACTTATGATAAACCAAAAAACTCTTTTTTTAAGTTCAATAAAAGCTTTTGTACTTATTTGGGTAATTAGGAGCATGTTGCTTCTTATAAATGTCCCTTTTAGGCTTTCAAATGAACTTTTTTCTTGTTTAATGACATTTTTATAATATCAATATTACCCTTTTAATATTATTATAGTTTTAATATTATTATAATATCAATATGGTTTTTAAGGTTGGAAAAGGCACCAAAATCAGTTTTTGGAAGGACACTTGGTGTGGGGAGGTGGGGCTGGCCAGGAGATTCCCTAATCTCTTTAATGTGGCTGCACAAAAAAATGCCACTGTGGGGGAGTTATGGGACCAGTCTGCTGGCCAAGGAGGCTGGAACCTTAGGTTTATTAGAAGGTTCAATGATTGGGAGCTGACCCTGGTTGACGAATTGCTGCAAATCTTGAGGAGTCAAAGAATATCCTTGGAGGAAGACTTGGCCGTATGGAAGGGGGGGAAAAATGGGAAGTATGAAGTCAAGGATGCGTATGGGCTGGTGACCAGCCATAGCATCCCTATGTTTCCCAAAAAAGGAGTTTGGGTGGAGAATGTTCCTTCCAAGTTAGCGTTTTTTGCATGGGAAGCTACTTGGGGGAGGGTTCTCACTATTGATAGGCTTCAAAAGAGAGGATGGCAGATGCCTAACCGGTGTTACCTTTGTGGTAGTGAGGAGGAAAATGTAAATCATCTTCTTATTCAGTGTACAGTGGCTGGAGGGTTGTGGGGGATGGTTCTTAGCCTGTTTGGAGCCCAGTGGGTCTTTCCAGAAACTGTAAAGGAGGTGATTATCAGCTGGAAGGGTTCTTTTGTGGGCAAAAAGAGGAAGAGAATTTGGAGATCCATACCGTTATTTATTTTTTGGACGGTGTGGAAAGAAAGGAATAGATTAGCATTTAGGGGGGGGGGGGGGAGCTTGCTTTACAGAAAATTAAATACTCTTTTGTTTGTAATTTGTGGGGGTGGGCAAAGTTGTATAATGGTGCAGAGTCCCGCTCCCTTATAGGTTTCCTGGAGTGGATAGCCTCCAGTTGAGGGCTGGTGAGTTTTTTGTTTGTTTTTTGGTCCTTTGTTGTGAGGCCGTCGTCGCCTCGTATACTCCCTGTGTACCTTGCGGCGTTTTGCCTTTGCTAATATATTTGTGTTTACGTATCAAAAAAATTATAGTTTTAGCTTCATCTTCAATTTCTGGCCAAAGCTAAAAACAAAAGGCTATCCCAAAGAGGGCCTAAAGACAACTTCAAAAGTCCAACAAGTCCCAAACAGCTAAACTGTCATTGACAATTTATTATAATGGATTTTGCAGTCATTAGATTGTTTTCTTACCCTCATTTCATTACTAAGGAATCAAGAGGAAAAAATCGAGTCTTATATTGTCTCTTCTCCTTGTCTCAAATGAATGAAAAACTGAAGGGTTATGCAAAACAATACTTTTTAGGTTTATATTAAGTTTTATATATAAACCCTGGACCCCAGGAACCATGCCCCTTATCTCACTTGAACTCCTAAACTAATTTTTGCATTACTTAGCCCCCTTAAGTATATGACTTACTTATAGCCCCTCTATCCACTTTTTATCTATCCCACTAGTAGCAAACCCCTTCCTTTACTAACTAGGCATGTTCCCATAACGTTTTAAAGAACTTCTTGATATTGCTTTTTAACTATTTTTTAAAGCAAATGGACCTAATTTTCCTCCAAAATAAGCAGCAAACACTATACATATCTTCTCATTTTCAGCCAAAAATATGTTCATTTGTGGTAAAAAAAAGTTGAAGGTGATATCAAGAGGTTAAAATATTTGACATAATGCATCAACAAAAAAGGGGTTTTACCATTTGTGAAATGGGTAGCAAGTGGATAGAAAGACTGTAGGTGAATAGCTTAGCTGAGGGGATATACGGTGCAAAATTAGTTCAGGAGCCAAAGTGGCCATTTTTTTTTTAGCTCCTAATTCCTAAATAGAAGATAAAACTGAGTGCCCATTTGGATATACTTCTTGTTTTCTGTTTTTAAAAACAGATAATAGTAACAGCTTCTATAAAATACAAGAACTCTCAAAGATTTACACTGAAAATGAAATGGTTTTTAAGAACCGGTTAGACAAATTGAGGCATTAAAAAAATTTTACTACCTCAAATCCTAGAAATTTTTAAAGTAATTTTTAGACACAGGGGAAGTCTATATTTTTTTGTATATGAGTTTCAACTGTTTATATATAAGTTTCCATTTTCAAAAACAAAAAACAGGAAGACTAAAGTCCACGATTTTGATTTCTTTTCTTTTCTTTCATTTTCTCATATGCCAAATGGTTAAGCTACAAATTTTAGAAAATTAGAAACTGTCTTGCTTAATGTAAATGTCCCTACTGGATAACTTATTACATATTTCTCATTTGACATTCAAAGCTGATTCATCAATTTTCCGTTTAAGACACTTACCATATCCCCTAATAAAAACCTTCCCAAACTCACAAAGCCAATAAACAACACAAATCCAACTTTAATGTCAAGCAAATAAATAGCAAAGCCAATCAAAGAAAACAAGCCGTCTCATAAAGCTCATCAGCCTAAGCACTTAGAATGGAGAAAAAACACGCGTAACTGTAATTCAACACAGACATAGACTAACTCAAACAGTCAAACCAACTACATAAATTGTAAACCCCCAAACATACTAAAAAAAATGCTAACACCTATCTTTCGCAAAGGGGAAAGAAGATGCTTTCAAGATTCAAAGAATTCTTCCGTTTTGCCACACTTCCACAGCAACCAGACAGAGCTTAAACATAAAGCAAAGCAGAACAGCAAGATCCGAATCAGGAAGAGCAAAATCAAACAACAGGCCAAAAAGATGAAAGGGAATAACAGAAATCAAGGAGGATGTGAAGAAGACGTACCTTTGGGATTAGGGAAAAAAAAATGGATAGAAATAGTAGTGGTGAAAGGAAGGAAGGAAAGGAAGGGTCGGGGAATTTTAGAGGGTTGAGTGGAGATGTGAAATTGGGAGGGAATCCAGAAGAAGATTGTGTCGCTTTGCCGGTGTTCAGACAAGAAGATGTAATCATTGCGACCTGTTTGGGGAGACGGCGCTCTTAAGTATAGTGTGGAGTGTGGACGCCCTTCATCATCACCATGCCTCACTGCTTTCCAACTTGCCACCTTTTTACAGTTTGCCACAGAGGTCAACTCTCGCTTCCTTCGTTGTCTTTCCGCCTATCACTGACCCCCACCGTTTGCATACTTTGTTTGGCAAGTTTTTAAAGGCAATTCCTAAAATACCCTTTTCATAAATAAAAAACTTATAAATTTTATAATTTATATACAACATCAAATTTAATATTTAATAAAATAATATGTGATAATTTATATACAATATCATATTTAATAAATAATAATAATATACATTTATATGTTGATCAATTTCAACTAACTTTTATTTATATAATAAATAGATTATATTTACATTTGAATCATTTTTAATTTATTATATCATTAATTTTTTTCTCTTATAATATTTTAAATTATATTAAAAAATTAATAATTATTTTTAAATGACATAAAAATTATATTTATATTTAAATTATTTTTATTTTATTAAATTTTTACCTTATTTATTTATATCATATTCCATGTTCATTTCTATCGTATAAAAGTTAACAAAAATTATAATGGGTGTAAATAAATTTTAGAATAAATTTTTTATTTTAAATAAAATGTGAATTGAAAAATTATTTGTATACTATCAATATCAAGTTAATTGAAGAAAAAAAAAATCTTTAAATATGTTTTTTATTTTACTTGTTTCAAAAAACTTTTTTTATTAACTCAATCAAACATGAATTTTTTTATTTTTTTTTAAAAATTATTTTCCAGAATTAAGTTCTCAAACACAATTTTTTCTTTTTTCTAAAAACACCAAAAGTTGTGCTTAAAAATTGTTCTTAAAAACTATTTTTTAAAGCAATTTTTAGAAACAACAATCAAAAACATATTTCTATCGGATAACTTATTACATATTTACCATTTGACATTCAAAGCTGATTCATCGATTTTCCGTTTATGACACTTACCATAGCCCGTAATAAAAACCTTCCCAGCCTCACAAAGCCACTAGACAATACAAATCCCTCAAGCAAATAAAAAGCAAAGCCAATCAAAGAAAACAAGCCGTCTCATGAAGCTCATCAACCTAAGCACTTAGAAGGGAGAAAAAACACGCGTAAAGGGGAAAGAAGATGCTTTCAATATTGAAAGAATTCTTCCATTTTGCCACACTTCCACAGCAACCAGACAGAGCTTAAACATAAAGCAAAGCAGAACAGCAAGATCCAAACCAGGAAGAGCAAAATCAAACAACAGGCCCAAAAGATGAAAGGGAGTAACAGAAATCAAGGAGAATGTGAAGAAGACGTACCTTTGGGATTAGGGAAAAAAAATTGGATAGAAATGATAGTGGTAAAAGGAAGGAAGATTTGGCCACAAATTCGTTGGAAAGATTTGGTCCTTCAATTTAGCGTATACGTGAAGCCAGAGTCCTTTCGGAGTCAATATCAAGCATCAATGAGTCGTGGGGTAAACCATTAAAAAACCTTCGACAGATATTCAACCGTGAGCCCGCTGGGTCATAACTAAATGACTTCGAAATTTCCATCCGTCAAGCTTTGGGAGGCTGATGTTGCAAAATATTATTTAAAGAATGGAAAGTTGCTTTTCGATTTATAAAATATATTTCAAAAATTAAAAAATATTGTTTTATTGAATTGACTCATGTTATTTTTTAGAACAAATATGAATTATTTTTGTTTTTGTTAATATTTTGTGTAATAATTGAAAGAGATAGAGAATATTTTAAAACAATTGAATTGTATGTAAGTGTATAATATTTTTATGAAGGATAAGCCGAGGAAAATAATTTTCATAATTGAGTATTCAAATATAATTTTATTTTTTATGACTGGTGAAACTATTTTTAAGCCCATTATCAAAATTAAAATTTATTTTAAAAAAAAACACTATCAAATAAGCTAGTAATTTCAAAAAACTAAAAATTTATTATATATTTTTTTCTAATTAACATATGAGCAGGTAAAATTTGGTCAAATTTTATAGTTCTTATATTTTGTTAGCTATTGGTCGATTGATTGAACTCATAACCAATATACATCATTTACGTGCACACTAACCACGTGTACCCCGTGTACATCACTCATGTGTACCACCACATCGTATCTAACAACTTTATGATTTTTATAAGGATTATTAATCTTTCTTCTTTTAACATTTCAGTATAATTCTATTCAAAAAATATGAATACTTTTTTTTAATTATGTTTTAAAGTTTAAAAATATGAAATATACTTGACAGTTTTAGTTTTGTTTTTTAAACTTACAAAAATGTATTTGATAATTACATTTATTTATGTAATTTTATATATTATGCTTTTTTGCTCCAAAACAATCCCACTAAAAATTTTTACTTCATTTGAGAAATAGTTTAAACTCTCCTAAGTTTACTATTTTTCATATGATTTTTTTATTTTGATTATTTTTCTTAATCCCTCTACCCACATTTTAAATTTAAAAAGTTACAAATTAATATTAAATCTCAAATATTGTATCGTGCTAAAGTAAGTCTTTAGCTAAATTAATTTGCTTACGAGTTTCAAATTACAAATACCTTATTAGAGATATATTTCATTCAGTAGTTTCAATTTTTTTTTGCAAAATTTTCTCCAATATTAGCATTTGGTTATTTTGGAAATAGAAATGACCCTATTTATATTATTAAGATTTTAGCTATATCAACTTAAGGTAATTGCCCAAGCAAGGTGATGGTTAGTTTTTGCAAATTTAAACCATATAAATGCAAGTGATAATTATATACAATTATATAATAAATACAATAAAAAATAATTGCATATAAAATAAAGAGTATAGGAAAAAGAAAATGCAAATATAACAATTTTATAATAGTTTGATACAACCCAACCTACATCTACTCTCTTCAAGCTTCTAATTGAGTGAAAGTTTCACTATGACTAAGACTTTAAGATAAATTTTTTTTTACCTTCTTACACTTAGATTACTAGGTTTTAATCGATCTTTACCATACTCAAAAAGTACCTCACTTTTGAATAATCCATCCAGTGATTTTCCTTTGAGAATGAGTCTTAATTGATCTTCTCTTTAAGGGGTTTTTGTTTTTTTTTTTTTCATGATTTTCCTTTAACTTGATTTATCTTTACTATTGTTTCTTTCAAAATCTTATTTTATAAACACACATGAAATAAACCATTAGTTTCAACCTTGTTTTTTTTTTTTTTTTTTGATAACAGTGCATGTTCAGACTAGCTTACGCGCACTAGTTAATGACTGCGTAAACCTCCAGTGGCCCTGAGGGGACTCGAACGAGTGACAATTGAAGAGCAAACCCAAGACTAGACCAACTGAGCTACCCCTTAGGGTTTTCAACCTTGTTTTATTATTATTGAAACTTATATTAACTAGACTTTGGTTACACCCATATAAAGCATTAAACAACTCATATATATATATAAAATTAATAATAAAGTATTATTAAATAAATAATAAATAAAAATAATTGATCAAATTAATAAATGTAGAGAAAGCATTACATATAAAAATTATTTTTAAAAGGTTAAAAACATTTGAAGTTTTCAAATAAATTTTTATTTTATCAAATGTTGAAGAGTAGTTTTCAAAAACACTTCCTAAACAAAAACTTGAAGATTATTTGCTTTTGATTGGTGTTCTCGTTACATGCCCAAGGAGTGTTGAAGCAGGTATGATATCAAACACAAAACCATCTAATGTTTGAGCATATAAACCAATATTTGATCCTGTGTGACCCACCATAGACCATATAAACCAAGGTCCTTGCAACTATTCAAAAAAAAAAAAAATGATCCCAAACCATTGAATTTGACTCATAAAAGTTTGATGTCTATGGTCTTTTGGTGGTTCCTGTCTCAGTCTCTTTACCCATGCGTCAACAAAAATAGAAAACTTATCAATTAAAAACAAAAAATAAAAACGAAACCCTTGCTCTCAATTTTCCTCCTTATGTTCATTTGTTAAATTTTTCATTTTATTTGTTTGTATTTGATCCTATTTACTCATATCCTCATTTAATCATTTAAATTTTATTATTTATTTTTAATAATTAATATTACAATTTCAATGATGTATACGAGATCTTTTTAGAGATAATTATATTTTAAAAACAAATAAAACTGATAATATACTTAAAGTCCACAATAGATGTAAAATTCAGTTCAAAGGTTAACAAATATTTATAATTAAGTTTAAAAAATATAAAAGGACATGAAAATCATATAAAATGAATTTATACTATGCATTAGGCTTTTAATTTTTTAGCGATTTATTTTTTTAAATAATAGATTAAAACCATGTGCAAGATTTGAAAAATGTATTTCAATATATCGTATGAAAATTTTAAATTATATGCAAAAAATCTAATAAAAAATTATTGCTCTCTTTCAAATATATGAAATTTATATTTTAAAAATATTATTATTAATATTAAATTTTAATGACTGTTGTAGTAATTACTTTTACAATGTTACTAAACTGGTATATTATTAATATTAAAATAAAATAGGAAAATAAGAATAAAACTAAAAATAAATTTAAATTATATAAAGCATTTGTTTTTACTTAAAATTTAACTTATACAATTCTAAAATATAAAAATTAAATTAAATTAAAAAAATTAAAAATTTAAAAGATATGACTAAAAGTCTATTATTAATATATCTATTGTGCTTTTCTTTTTTATTTTTTTTGAAAAAGAGAAATGAAAAAATGTTAAAATATTTTTTAAAAAAATGAAAAGGTGAAATAAATATGATACTTAGATATCAAATGGGAAGAGTAAAAAAGTGGGAGTAAATATGTATATATAAGTCAAAGAATTAAAAGGATGAGACTCATAAACATATTTATTTATTTCTATTTCTTTTAGGGATATTTTTGTCTTTCAAATTTCCCGTGCTTAGCATCAATTATGTTAAATATGTGGACCTTAAATCTATTACATACTTTAACTAGTACTAAATCATAGTTTTATAATCTTTTATTTATTTTTTATTATTATTAACTAAAATCCAACGTAATCAAATAATTATACCATGCCATGTATATAGATTGTTGATATAAATTTGGACTCATCCTATTACTTTATAATTTAATTTTATTATATTATATTTTTTTTGTTCAATCAAATAATTTAGATTTTATTATATACTTTGAATGTTTGAGATTACAAATATATCAATATTTTAAAATTTTTTTATTAATTAATTCCTTTGATGCTCCTTTTAGTCTCCAAGCGTGCATTGAATGGAATCAATTTGATGACCAGTAGATAAAATAATATTTTTAATGAACAGTTTGATTTCCGAAAAGTATTAAAAAAATATAAAGGAAAATAATTATCATATATTATTACATTTTGTAAGAGGAAGAAAAGATTAGCATATAGTGAGGATTTTAATATTTTTTTCTTAACCTTCAATTTTTTTCTTTAAATTAATGCAATTAATTATAATTAATAAAATTAATTTGATTTGATATTGTTTTTATTTATAAGATAAATAATATTTATCTATTATTTTTTGTTTCTTTCATTTTGGAATTAAAAAAAAAATATCATCAATTTAATGTGAAAAATGAGTTTATAAAAAACAAAATTATTATTAATTTATTAAATAATTAAATGAATTTTGAAGTTTTTTTTTTTAAAAAATCAATTCTCCCTTTTTTTTTTTTGAAAATTATCTCTTCAAAAGGCGATTTCTCGTATTTTGGTTTTGGTTTTGGTTTTTTTTTTCCTTTTTTAGGTAAAAATTGTTTATTGAAAAGACAATTTTCCCACTTTTTCCTTTTTTTTTAAAGAAAATTATCTCTTTAAAAGGTGATTTCTTACTTTTTTTTTATTTTTATTTTTTAAATTTTGATGATTTTTTTAAAACAAAATCGTATCTTCAAAAGGTGATTTTTCACTTTTTTTAAGACATATTTCTCCCCTTTTTTTTTTTTCTCTAGAAAATCATCCCATCAAAAACGATTTTTTTTTTTTTTTTTTGTATAATTTTTTTTAAAGAAAATAAATCATCTTTTGAAAAGATAATTCTTTTTAAAAAAATATTTTTCTTTTCCCTACCTATTTAAAATTATTTTTTCTATTACGAAAATTTTGGAATTATTTTTTTAAATTACAGTGTTCTTTTAAAAAATCCCAATGGACGGATCGGCGACCTAAACCGGAATAAAAGCCCGGCAAAATTAAATACAAATAAATATAGAATAAGATATGGGTCTGCGATTTGGCAGCTATAAACCGGAGTGATTTGTGGGCGGCTACGAGCCTGCGAGTGTGGGAAGTCCTAGCTCCTTGGTTGCATACGGAGGTTTTCCCGCCTGCCAATCACTAATTTTCCTTTTTGCTTTGGTCATTGGATGAAGCTGCTTCTCTTCTTCTTTTTCCTGATTGTTGCTCCACTGGGAGAATCGAGAAATAAAAAAAGGCCCAACCGTGCATTTTATCTTATTTTTTATGTTCGTTAGGGACCTCGCGAATTTTCTTAATCCTTCGTCTATTTTCAGACCAGCCAATAGAGGGTGAATTTCTGGAGATCAATAAATAATAATTTATATATTATATAAAATTTTAAATAATTATAAGAAATTAAAATTATATATAATTAAAATTTTTAATAATATTTTATTTTTATATTTGACATATTAAATTAAATTAAATGATGAAGAGAAATATAAACATATTAATATTGTAAATTTTATTAATTAGAATATTTATAATATTTAAAATGAAAAAAAATTATAATATTTAATTTTATTTGCATGTCTTTTGCATTTTATTATTTTGAAATTATTATATTAATTAATTTTATATTATTTTTTAATTATATTATAAAAATAAATGTGAAAGTGATTTATACTTTTATATAATACAAATTTGAAAAAAAAAAATAATTTTGTTATATATTATTATTTGTAAATATAATACAATGAAAAAGCTTCGTAACTTAATAGTTAAGTTTCAATTTTTACACTTAAATGTCCCAGTTTAAGCTCTTTAACTAACAAAGTTTTTTTCTTCTCACTAACTAATCCTACATAGAAAATGGATGAAAAAATATATAGGAATTGTGAGGTATAAAAAGGCATGCAAGAATCATTAACTTGTAAGACTAAAAACTTATTGGACTTTATGACAAATGATCCATATGAGCTCCTCATAGAGTGATCTAGTTCCCTTAGGAAACGTTATCGTTTTGGTATAAGGTACATCAAAATGATTTTTTGGATTATAAAAAGAAAAGGTTGAACCCTCTGGTACATCGGTTTGATTCCAGTTCAACCCTTGGTTTACTCAATTAGTTGGGTCAAATCGGAACTGTGACCGTTTGAACCTCAAGTCGGATTTTTAAAACCATGACTTTTGTTGTTAGTGCATTGCCACCTTTAAAAACATGGCTTTTGTGGTTAGTGCATTGCCACTTTTTTTTGGTTCCCCACCTTTCCCAAATCAAAAGCTCAACAGAACCCCATTAAAATTGGCAGAAAATAAAATGCAGATATACAAAGCAGAATAAAACCAAAGAAGAAAAAGAAGGCTAGGTAGCATCGGCTCCAGGAGACTAGGAATAAAACTCCGCAGTCTGCTCAATAGTCTATACACATTCTGGCTCAAGTAGTTGGTGTACCGATAGCCAGACTAGCCAAAAGTCCCCACCAAGCCTTCCCTGCAGAAATCAATAATTTACAAATTAGAATCACGCTCTAGATGAAAATCAAACGTATGGCTTTACTTCAATTTCTACTTCGTAACATCCGCCAAAGCTCTTTGTCTTCTTCCCCACCTAATGCAGCTGCCTTTATGCCCCAAGACAAACTCCTTTCTGCTATCTTTAGAATCAGTATACAGTATGCGTGGTTATCCCAAAAACCACAGCCCACATTAAACTACTATATATAAAGTATAAATATTTAAATGACAACTCACAGATATTAGCCAATGAAAAAGTTAAGGTAGATAGCATGCGCCATGTCCCAAGTAAATTTACTGCATATTTTATACAAAGGAAAAGAATTTTCAAGAGTGAACTGCATGTATTGCTTGCAGTTGAAAAACTTTATCCAAGTCACTTACTGGTTTTCTAATTGCCACTAACGCATCACAAATACCTTTGAACTCCCTTAGGTATTCATCAATAGACCTTGTGCCTTTCATCAATCCTCAAAGTATATTGGTCATATGTAACCCCCTTTTCTTTGGTCATTAGTAGAAGCATGTCTTCCAAAGAGTTTCAAATGTCATATAGGCAATCTCCATTCCATCTAACAAAAGCATCACTTCTTTTGTCATAAGTCCAAGGAGCCAAGAGGTGAGTAACCATCATAGTGTGACCATATATGTATTGACTGATCATTGGCCTCTTTCGTTTCAGGATCCATTATCTCCTTTGATGTATTTCTATTTTCAGATAGATGATGGAACTAGTTTGAGACTTCAAACAAGGAGGAGAACTTGTGAGCAATATAAAAGGAGGTTGGACTTATTCAATTTGATGACGACGAGGCTCGAGCACTGATGAAATTAAGGTCTAGATGCTAAGAGCGGTTTCTGGGTTCGCCATGGATTGTTTTAAGTTAACCTGCTCTAATACCATATAGAAAGGAAATAAATTTTAAAGAGCGAACTACACATCTTGCTTACAGGTTGTATATCTTTTTAAAGAGAGTTACAATGTTGAAAAATATCACACTTTCCTAATACAGCAGATGGAATAATTTACTGAAAGGATTAGTAGTTGATTTCCGCCCAGCCTTGATTTCTTACACGTTGCAAACAAGGAGAGCGGCGGCTGCTTTCCATTCTGAGTGTAGATCTCTATCTCTCACATATTCTTGGCTGCATCCTTAATTATTGCATGCTTTCATTTCCTTTATCATATTTCTCTGTTAAAACATACTTATGACCTCAAATTAAGACCTTCCAAACACTTTGTACATATATCCAATCATTTTTGAAACATTAGGCAATAATTAAATCAGTAGTCCGAACATAATGCCGAAATTTCATCACATCAAGACAAAGGAGAAACACAGTACTGCATTGAAATTTCTGTTCACGGGCAGTACAAGATATTCAGACCATGATTCTGACATCTACGCTATACCTCATATATGACATAAGCATAATTAATATGGCTCTATACCTCATATATGACATAGGCATTCTTCACATGAGAAACTTCAGAAACCAATTTAATTCTGGCTACCAGGTCCGCCATCACATACCTTTACCAGTATATACCACATGCGAGGAAAGACATCAATGAGACTTCAATATTTAGACTCATTCCAAGCAAAGGCTGAGTACTAATGTGCTATATATCCTCTTAATCTTAGCTTGATAGACATGACTACAACTTCCTCAAATTTAAGTAACCAATTGGGGTTGAAATTTGAGAGTGATGGAGGGATCACGGGTGTGCTGATATTCACTTGGGACGAGCAACATCCGTTTGACTTCTTTTTTCCAAACTGGAGACTTGATAATAGAGAAACAAGCCATGGGGCCTTAACCTATAAATACCTCTCCTGTCCGTCATTTGTCTATAGGGGTAACAACTTACAGCTTTTTGATCAACAAACAACCTCAAGCAAAAGAAGTCATGTCTATTGATGCTCTTGCAATGGCGGGTGCTGACTACATGGAATGTGGGATTGACCTCCAAGGATGGGAGACTGGTGGCTCCACACAGCCACCTCCTTATCTTCTAGTTGAGAACATCCCAGGCACTGAAGCCGGTGCGAAGTGCAATGATGATAAGCCAAAGGCGAATGAAGAGAGGGTGAAAGCAAAGATGCGGGAATGGGCTAAAGCTGTTGCTGCCATGAATAGGTCTTTAATGCAATCAGAATTCGGAAATGAGAGATGTATTTTAATTAAGTAATGTACTCAAAGTTACGTTGTGAATATATTTGATTGATGTGAGCAATGCATCCAAACAAACAAAAAGAGAAGTTGCCCACGTCCCATTGAAAACCAAGTTCTCTGTAACTTTTTCACTTGGCTGGGTCGGGCATTATGCTGAAGCATTACTATTTTCAGGAAGACCAACTGAACTCAAGTATCATCAAATTCTTGCAAGGGAGAAAAGTTACACATATTCTAAATGTCCACAGGACATCATACGAATTCAACTTTTAGTTTGCACTTTGTATTAATAAATTTTCCATTCACGGAGATTTTGAGTGTATATGGTGCATGTGGTATAGCTCGTCACTGATATTATTAGTTTGATACTGAAAAAGGACCAGTCCCCTCTCCCTCCAAATGAATCTCCAGCTGCCCATCCAAACCAGTAACCGTATATCACATGGTTTTTTGGGGTTTGGGATCATATTGTACACCCTCTATATCAAACGTTCAAAGAATCAACACCCAAATTTCATCTTCACCTTCTTTGTTTTTGTGTGCATGTAAGAGTATGAACATGTGAACACAAGGTCATTGAGTCAATTCGTTCTTCCTTTACATACTGCCTAACATATCTAACATGGGATTATTGCATGAAGTCCAATGAGAAAGAGATCTATAATACAAAATGCAAGAACTTGCATTGTTTGAATATGCTCACGCGCATAGAACTATACACACACATGAATTCAAAATAAAATTTAGGGAAGAAGTACAGCAAGAAGAGCTCGGTAGTACCAGAAACCCATTAAAAAAATTATCAAGGATCATATCTTTTTTGGTATTTTTTCCACTATATGCTTTATTGAAAAGGCATCATCAAGCCAGACATGATGGCAACAAGCCAATTGTGTGCCATTTGTCACCTAGCCTTGGATTCATGGCCACTTTATTGATCACAGCTAGCTGCCATAACGCATGGTACTGCAATTCAAATTTGATTTAGCGTATGCCCAATATTAATTATTATTTCACTAACTTTAACAATTTTAGCTACAATATTGCCCACATAGGTAATAGCTGACATCCGTTTGATGAGGGCACCAACCATGTTTTAATTTGTGATCAATTCATATGCATTGATGGAAGATGAATAAGCATATTCTTGTAGGAAAAGTAAGCCAAGAAAAGGCTTACAGTCAATAGACTAATCGTTTTGACATTACTTGTTGAGGGGGAGATACCATGGTATATACAACAGTCAGGAGAACGTATTCAAACTCGTAACTAATTTCCTAGTTGCAGCATCACGACAGTATCGGTAATAGCTGACGTCAAATCAGAACTTGGTAAGAGCTGACGTCAAATTACAACTTTGTAATAGCTGACGCTAAATCAGCTCCATGACCATGTAAGCTTTATTTGTTGAGAACAAGATTGCAGTCAAAAGAACAATCACATGATAAATGTTACTTTCAAAGATTTTGCTCCTGTCTCTTTCTTCCATTTGACCATCATGCTAATCCATAATTCTTTAGAGGATTTTCTCTTTCCCAGCAAAGATAATATATACATAGAGTGTGGACAACCTTCTTGTTTTAAAATTTTGGAGTGACTTGCAATTCTCAAATGATCGAAGTTAATGTTCAGTTATATAAGATTATAATCCTACATTTGCACCGGTAATCCGCAAGTGTCATGTCAATTTCAATGGAAGCTCAGACAAGGTAGGGCCAAGCTCAAGCTCAGAGATCCTAGTAATCCTATTTTGAAAGTAAACGTTAGGCTCATCTAGCTCAGGCAAGCTTGTAATTGGTTGAGGTAGTGATCATGCTGCAGTTTAATTGTATTTATATAATCCAAGAACATATGGCAGTTTGAAAAGAAAGATGAAAAGATTTGACGAACGAATCAGTTTGACAATTTATTATGAAAGTTAGGAAGTCACAGAAAAGGAAATTGTTCAATCCCCTGGAGATTTCTTGCTTTCTGTTTATGTATATATAACCCCCTGTTTCAGGTAATAATTAAATTAGTAGTTGGAGTAGGATGCTTCAATTTAAGATTGACATGGCAAAGGAGAAATACCGTTGAATTGCGATTATTAGGGTGCATGAAACCTAAATTTAACGCTACTTCAACAACTGCATTGAAATTTCTTTTCACAGGCAACACAAGATTTTAAGGGCGCAGAATCCATTGTTCTGACGGCTGCTCTATACCTCATATATGACATAAGCATTCTTAATATGAAAAGCTTCAAATACCAATTTAATTCTAGCTACCAGTTCTGCGTTCACACACCTTTTCCAGTGTATACATGTGGACCACATGGGAGCCCAGACGTCAATGAGACTTCAATATTTGGACTCATTCCCAAGGAAAGGCCGAGTGTTGATGTGCTGTATATCCTCCTGATTTTAGCTTGATAGACATGACTACAAATCCCTGAAATAGAAGTAACCAAGTGTGGTTGAAATTAGGGAGTGATGGGCGGATCACGGACATATTGATATTCACTTGGAACACGCAACATCCGTGTAGCTTCCTTTCCCCAACCGGAGACTTGATAATAGAGAAACAAGCCGAGGGGGCCTTCAGCTATAAATATCTCTCCTGTCCTTCTTGGTCTAAATGGATAGATAACAACTTACAGCTTCTTGATCAACCAACAAGCTCAAGTGAGAGAAGCAATGTCTATTGAAGCTCTAGCAATGGCGGGTGCTGATTACATGGAATGTGGGATTGACCAACAGGTCTGGGAGATTGGTGGCTCCACACAGCCACCTCCTTATCTTCTAGTTGAGAAAATCCCAGGCACTGAAGCCGGCACGAATTGCAATGATGATAAGCAAACGGCGAATGAAGAGAGGGCGAAAGCAAAGATGCGGGAATGGGCTAAAGCAGTTGCTGCCATGAATGGGTCTTTACTGCAATCAGAATTCAGAAATGAGAGATGTATTTTAATTGATGTGAATATATTTGATTGATGTGAGCAATTCATCCAAACAACCAAAAAGAGAAGTTGCCCATTTTACATCCCATTGAAATGCAAGTATATATCAAATTTTCTATTCACGGAGATTTTGAGTGTATACAGTGGCATATGGTTTATAGGCCGTCATTGATATTAATAAGTTTGATATTGAGGAAGGGCTAGTGCCCTCTCCCTCCATTGAATCTCCATCTGCCTATCCAAACCAGTAACCATATATCACATGGTTTTTTGGGGTTTGGGATCATGTTGTTCACCCTCCATATCAAATGTTAACTACAACAACTATATCAAAGAATCAAGACGCAAATTTCATCTTCGCCTTCCTTGTTTTTGTGTGCATGCAAGAGCATGAACATGTGATCATTTAGTCCTTGATTACCATTCATTCTTCCTTCACGTACTGGCTGACATGTTTAACATGGAATTATCACATTAATGGTACTTTGATAATGTTTTTCAAAAACACTTTTAACCTTAAAAAAAAAATGTTTTAAAAAAAATTAGGTATTTAAGAAAATTTAGAAAATATTTTTTAAAATAAAAAGTGTTGTTTTAAAAATAAAATAAAATATTTGATAAAATTTAGAAAACACTATTAAAAATTTTTAAAATTACTCGTAATACTAAAAAATCACTTATAATATTTTCTAAAAAAAAAAATTTGATAGATGATTTTCTTAAAAATACTTTTAGTAAAAATACTTTAAAGTGTGTTTAGTAGTAATTTCAAAAATTGTTTTAATACTTTTTAACATTTAAAAAATTTTATTTTTCAAGTATTAAAAAAGTTAAAAATACTTTTTCAAATTATTATCAAATGTACATTTAAAATGCGTTATTATTTTTTGTGTTTCTAACAGTTGAAACTTTTTATTTTTCAAATATTAAAAATATTAAAAATCAAAATCTCTATCAAACGCACTCTGGATTACATTTAATAGTGATTTTAGAAAGCATTTATTATTTTTTTTAACATTTAAAATTTTTTATTTTTAAAGAAACACTCCCAACAATCACAGCTAAAAGCATTCTTCAAGTATAAATATCGTCAAACACGCTTTTAATTCCGATATGAATTTATATCATATTAAACAGATCGATCATCCGTGGACACGGGGCAGATAAATGGAACTACTGGGTTCTCAGCAGCATAACATAACTGGAGAGAAATTCAAGAAACGCCATTGCCCACTGGTGTCATGACATCTGAGAAATCTTCCAAATAGAGATAGAATAGAGAGATTAGAGTTCAGGCAAGCCATGACCATTCAAGCTTTGGCGATGGGCAGCGCCTTGAAGAGGTGGCGCATACAGACCTGCAGAAGATACCATATAGTATGCATCTTCTAGCCGAGCAAAGACCAAGAGATAAGAGCTGACGGCAATGGTATAGACAAGGCGATTTTAGAGAAATGGAAGGTGAAGCAGTGGTTGCTTTCAATGCCTCTCAGCGGCCAATTTGTGGGGTTGAACAAGAAAACTGCAACAACCTAAGCTATGTCAAAATTCACAGAACAGCGGGTTTAGGGGCAGGTACTCGTACAAGAAGATGTGGTTCTCAACATATAGTTCTAACTCAAAACTGGGCTCAGCTCCCCAGTTTCGACATTTTTGAGCCTGACTCCTGAAGTGCAGTAATTGTGATGTAACTACAAAATTCACATTCTATAGGGCCAGAATTTAGAACCCATAGGTTCACATGAAATGAAATGAAGCCAGGTCATTGAGAATGATAAATAATATTGCTTCTATGTCTAAATCAAAAAAAAAATCAATTGGGTAATTTCCCAGTTTAGCAATTGTTCATGATAATTTCATACATGCCTATGGCCTCTCATCACACAATTGAAATAGCATACCGAAATATTTTGTAGCAAGCACGAATTCAAAAGGCAATATTCAATATTAACATTGAGGAAAAGCTTCATAATACAAACTACCAGGCCTTAGATTGTTTGAGTGTTGCTCAAACACACACAACCACATACACACATGAGAATTCTAAATAAAATTTAGCCAAGGAGAAAAGCTGGAACCAGAAATCCATCAAAAAATATTCAAGACATGGTTCTTTTTCCTGTAATTTTTTAAATAAAATACAATTGGAAGGAGACAAAGCTAACCTACTGAAAGAAAATTATATGGCTTTGAAGTAAGGGGAATGAGATTGGATTCATCCATTACCTCATCTTCCACCAGACAATTCAATAGCATCCTGGTGATAGAGTGAATCTTCCCCACAGTCAAATCTTCTTCGCGGCTGCTCACACTCCTGGCAACGACGAACTTCCGCATGCTTCCATTCTTCCCATCTCTCAGGCAGCTCATCTCCTTCAAGCATCCGAACCACCTCTGACATTGCTGGACGATAGTCTGGTGATGGTTGTGTACAGAGCAATGCAACTTGGATCATCATCTCCACTTCTTGGATGTCATAGTTCTGATTTAGGTTGCGATCTACAATAGCATCTAGTCTTTTCTCCCTTTCAAGCTTCTTGACCTTCACAAGCAAACATAAAAGTATCAAACTGTAGGGACTAGATATGATAGAAAGAAGGAACCAATCATGCCATTTTGAAACATTGTTCATCAAATAATTATATTTCAATTTCCGCAGCATCATATGCACAAGTTTTTCATGTAGAATGCAGTCAGCCAAAATAGTTACAGAAACTAAAGTTCAATCATTTCTTTTCAGTTTTAAAATGACATTATTCAGGTAACTTCAAATATGAGGAAATCTCCACCATGCAGCCAAGCAGAAGCCAGTTAAAAATAGGGTACTATTCTATGAAATGGCAGTTATTGCCCATCGTGTTTAAAATCAGTTGCATTAAGGAAAATAAATTTACATTTTTTAAGTAGTATGAAACTCAAAACAGAATCATTTCATCTTTATGTGGTTTTCTCAATAAATATGGGAACGAATTGTCGGTCATGCATTTATTACTGATGCAGCAGAAGAGACATTTGCACTTGAAAATAAATGAAGTATAGAAGTAAACACAACGAGAGAACAACATTCCAATCTAGAGAGGAGGAGGGGAGAGGTGGAAGAACTAAGGTCATTTATTACTGATGCAGCAGAAGAGACATTTGCACTTGAAAATAAATGAAGTATAGAAGTAAACACAATGAGAGAACAACATTCCAATCTAGAGAGGAGGAGGGGAGAGGTGGAAGAACTAAGGTTTGAAATATCGGTAAATATACTTAGATTTCACGGATATATAGAAAATATTGAAGAAATATAAATAAATATTTTAACAAAAATATCGATAAGACAAAAATTATTTAAAATTCATAAAAATATTTAAAGGAACTCCAAAAAATGATAAAATAAATAAACATACACATGTTAAAATTATTTTTTAGGTATAATTAACATAGATATGATTAAAGAGAAAAATATCGATAAGCGATATATTAATATTAATAATTTATTATTTATCTAATCAAATCAATTTTAATTATAAAATATTCGAACTTAATTATTATTTTTTATATATTTTGGTAATTTTTGAATAAATTTATATTTTTAATATTTTAAAATAAAAACATTCAAAATTAAATAAATTAAAAAGATCAATATAAAAAATTTAAAAGTGAAGTGATAGTAATTTTTTAAAATAGGATTAATGAGATAATGATAATACATTTAATATTAAAAATATAATTTATTTCATTTAAATACATTCAATAATATAAAATAAACGATAATGCATATATAAATTTTTAATATTTAATTATCATATAAATGATATTAAAAAAATACTTGTTAAGAAAATTATGGTGGTGGTTTTTATATATTTATTAATTAATTAATTAAATTTTAAAATAATATAATTAGAATTAATTTTTTTTTTTTTAATACTAAAACTTTAACATATTTATTATGCAGATATATTAACAAAAGAAAAGATGGCCTAATGGTAACCAAGCTTGAACCCAAGCCTTTTGGCCTGGCTTCGAATCTTTGGCAATAGGAGGTAGGAGGCTAAAAACAATTGATGGAGGGCTTTGTGGTCAGCTGGGCTAAGGCGAAAAATTGAAATGGAGGGCACGCAAAAACTGGCGCGCGGTAGTGATGTTTTACTTCTCGAAATATCAGGAAAATTCTTGAAAAATCGCCAATTTTTCAGTGGACCGATAATCAGTATGAAATATCATATTGGCCTTGTATGATATTTGGTAAGAAATTTCGTAATATCATAGTATGATATTTGGTATGAAATTTCGTATCGACGTTGTTCGATAAGCGAAATTTCATATCGGGAAATTTCTTGAAAATTTGGCAAAAATGCTGATAAATGCCGATATTTCGGCAAAATTTCAAAAATATCGCCAAATTTTTCGACAAACGAATAATTGGTATGAAATTTCATATCGGTCTTGTCCGATAAGTGAAATTTCGCCAATATTTCGGCAAAAAATTGCGACATTTCAAACCTTGGGAAGAATTGCACAAAAGACGAACCAAGATTGTAATTTGACAAGGTATCTTACACGGTTAAGCAGCAAGATATCATCTTCTTCTTCTAAGCGTGACAAGTCAATTGCTCGTTGACACGTTACAAGTTCCAGCAGCATAATCCCATAGCCAAAAACATCTGTCCTCTCTGATGACTTCCCAGTGGACCAGTACTCAGGTGCTATGTGGCCCATCGTTCCCCGAATTTGAGTTGTCACGCTGGTCTTTCTCACGTCCACCAACTTTGCCAAGCCAAAGTCCCCAACAACAGCTTCAAAATCTTCATCCAGTAATACGTTAGCAGCCTTAACATCCCGATGAATAATCTTGGGATTGCAATGTTCATGCAGGTATTCTAGTCCACGTGCTGTGCCTAAAGCCACCCGTTTTCTTGTAGCCCAATCTAAAACTGGCTCCCCAGGTTTAACCTCTGCATCAGTGTGAACATTAAAATTAGTCAAACATTATCTAACTCTATTAAAAATAAATAGAGAAAACTGAAGTCCCTAATGATTATAATATGGCCAAACAAATTGTAGGTACAAGCAACATCAGGGCGCAGAACTCATCAAGTATAATTTCAATAATATTTTTTGCTTTCCAGAATAAGAGTTACAGCATTAATTGAAATGATTGATATGGTGCTCGCATAAAGAAAGAATGACCCAGAATCCTTTTAATGTGCAAATAAGAATATATCAAAAGCACTAAGCAAAAGGGGGATGAATCCCTATAGTACATAGTGAATATACAAAGGGGCCAAAAGGTGAAAAGACACACATCCAAAAGCCACAACAAGATTCCCACCACATAGAGCACAATCACTCATGAAGTCTAGCAAGGATGAAAAACCAGCTTGAAAAACATCTTGAAGAAATTGGCAAGACCAGTGGTAAAGGTTACAAATAAGGAAATCCTCAAGAGATTGAACTGAGTTTTGCACCCTTTAGAAGAGCTCTTCTCCAAGCCTTTCTTCTCTCCTTGCTCACAAAACTCTCATATTAACCCATTAGCAACACTCTTACTGAAGGAGGATCCAAGAGATGCAAAAAAGAGAGAACAGAAGCCATAGCCCCATAGCTTTCCCACAAAGGATGAGCAAATGGACAGCTGATTCTTCTAACGTTTCACAAATAACAATAATGGCCAAAAACCACCTGATTCTTTTGAGCTGATTCAAAGTTAGAATCCTTCCTTCTGCAACCTCCCATGCAAAGAAACCCACTTTTGTAGGACACAAGGAGCTTTACAGTTCCTCATGGGGAAATTCGCTCCTTCATCCAACTCTCAAAGAATAGAAAGATTTCACTATAACTTTCCCACTTTGACTAACTGTCCAAACAAAATTATCCTCCTCCTTGCTGCACCTTCCTAACACTTGAAGCTTCTAAAGTAGCTTCTCAATGCTACCCACCTTCCAATGGACCTCGCAATACGCTACCACTTAAATATAGACTGGCCCAAGCCTCCATAAAAGTTGCAAAAGAGAAGGAAGAGGGAAAAGGGTCCTTTAAAGGAGAATCATAATACGAAACATCACAATACCCTTAGAGAGGTATTGCCTTTTCCACAGAGATAATATTCTGAGAAACCTCTCCTCTACCACATCCTAAACAATTGAAGACCTGAAAGGAATTACAAAAGGCAAGTCTAAATAGGTGACAAGAAACTTCCCCACCCCACAGCACAACACTGACGTAAGCTCCTCCACATTAGGGACCTTCCTCATGGGAATTAATTCATCATTGTTCAGATTAACTTCCAATCCAAGGAAGCCTAAAACCATAGCAGAGTCCAACTCATATAGTCAACTAATCCAAATAAGGTTGACAGAAAAGTAATGTGGGGTCATCAAATAGGAGGTGGGAAACCTCCCTTTCCTCCCCGCCTACCTGGAAGCCTGAAATGAAGCCTCCTTCCCTCAATTCTCTCAGGAGAAAACTGAGGGTCTCCATCACCAAAGTAAAACAGATAAGGGGATAGGGGTCCCTCTGTCTCAAACACCTCGTACTCTGAAAAATGCAAGAAGGCAAACCATTTACGAAAACAGAAGAACTTGTTAAGATGCAAGCCCAAATCCAATATATCCACTTCTGCACAAATTCCATTTTACACAACACTGCCAAAACAAAAGCTCCAATTTACATGATCATGGACTTTTTCAATGTCTAACTTACAAGTAACAATCAAATCCCTCTCTACAACTCCATCTTGAATCAATAACGTTATCGGCAACAGGAGTCGTGTCTAAGATGTGTTTCCCGTTTCCCTTCCACAAAATCATTCTGAGTCCAACACCACATTCCCTATCACATTTTTCAACCTGTTTGCCAAGGAATTTAGCTAAAATCTTATACTAAGTCCCAGCAGTGCTACCAACACACCAAAGATAAATCCTCTGGTCAAGGAGCTTTGTCCCTACCTATTTCCACTTTTTCCAGAAATGTCTAACAAGATAAAGACAAATGCCCTCTCCAATGAAGCTGCCTCGGAGTGTTGGATCCCTGCCTGTATGTGAACACCCCTTCATAATATAAGAACTATCCAACTAAGCACATAAAATCCATATTCCAATACATGACCAAAATAGTAAAGCTAATGCAAACATCTTTAGAAACATATATCAGGTAAATAAAACTAAGAATCAAAAGAATAAACCTAAACTAAATGATGCCGCAGGATGTAATTCAGAAGTGAAATTTCATAAAATGTGATTTAGAGAATTAATACCCCGAAGGCGAGACGCCACACTTAGGTTCGGCATAAAGGGATACACCAAAAGGCGTTCTGTTGGTGTTGTGCAAAATCCAATCAGCCGTAATAGATTCCTGTGAACAGCTACACTTATCATCTCCACCTCACACAGGAAAGCAGCCTCTCCACCAGGACTTTCAAGATCTATTGATCGTTTCACAGCAACCTTGGTTTTATCTTGAAGCACTCCCTTATAAACTTTCCCAAAGCCTCCCTGTCCAAGAACATTTTGCTCACTAAAATTTTCTGTCGCTAATTGTAACTCCGTCCATGCAAATCTTCTCAATTGGGCAAATGCAATTCTTCTGTCAACTTCATCTGAAAACAGACAAAAAGATGTCCAGAAAGCAATTTTCCAAGGGAATCAAATTTTGCATCAAAACCTTAAAATTCATCCAAGTATTTAAAAGAGATAAAAGCATAGAACAGATTAATAAGCCCAAGCAGGCAAGCACTAAAAAAAATCAAGAAAACAATATAAATTATAAGAAACTAGAACAGATAATTTGAAGATGATATATAACAGATAAAATTAAACAAAATAGCCCAAAATATTTATAAATCAATTTTAAAGTTAATTGCCTTTCTTTGAAGCTGTCACTTTCTTTCCAATACAGAAAGATTGCCTGATCTGTAAATCTCTTCAAACTTTCTGCACTTGTAGGCATCCCAAGATACCATCTAATTGAAAGAAAGTGTTCAAAAATCTAGCAAAAACTTGCTTTCATGCTATTATTACCTAAGAAAAAAAAAGGTAGACGAAGAAGAAGAAGAAAGCATTGCAGCCATTGTGCAGAACAGGTCCCATTTCTAGGGTTCTAGGAAGGGTGGACAGGTGACACAACCAACCTTCAGCCTTTTTTTTCTATAAGTAAAGCAATTGTATTAAAAGTGCCAAAAAAAAAAAAAAAAAGGCCTAAATTATACACAATTTATACAAGGCCAAAAAAAGAAGGGATAGACAAGAAAACAACACACTCCCTTTTCTTACAGTCCAACCAATCTATGAAGTCAAAAAGGGACAAAGAACTAGACCCTAAATGTACCCTAACCCACTCCAAAAACATGTACATAAAAGAGCGTAAAATAGCATGGTCTATCAGTTCAAAGTCTTCAAAGGTTCTTCGGTTTCTCTCCTTCCATAAGGTCCAAAATAAGCACAACAGAGCTGCTTTCCAAACCTTCTTTCTTTTCTTCCCAACAAAGGCACCCCGCCAACTAATGAGGGCATCCTTGATTGAGGAAGGCATTACCCATTATACATCAAAAATAGAAAAAATAAGGTACCACAACATGATTACCTTAGGACAATGAAGGAGAATATGGTTTTCTGACTCCTCTTCACCCTTACGCAAATAACATTTGTTTGGAAGACTCCAACCTCTCCTTTTTAGTTGATCCTGAGTTAGAATTTGTTCTCAAACTGCTTCCCAAGCAAAGAAACCGACTCTCATCAACACCCAAGGATTCCACAGGATTCCACAACATGCTCGTGGGGAAACCTTTCTAGTAACAATCTACTAAGGAATAGGAAAAAGATTTGACTCAATAAGTCTCCCTTTGACAACTACCAAACCATAACATCCTTTACTCCTCCTCTGATCACTTGCCCTTGCAACCTTCTAAGCAATCCTTCCACCTCACCTAATTCTTAATCATTTATCTATCTTGTGAACACAGCATTCCAACAACCTACTCTCACATCTGATATACCCAGACTTCTTTATTAGTGGTTAGTGAATACAACTCTGGAAATGTCACAACTAAGGGTTCCTCCCCACACCGCCTATCTCACCCTCTTGCCATTTCCCACCCTAAAGCCAATCTTGTTATTAAACCCCTCCCACCCACACCAAATTGCCTTCCAAAGGGCCACCTCATAATAGACTTCCGTTGAAGTTCTAGAACACCAACCCCCATTTTCCTCCCCATACTTCCCTACCACCACCTATTTCCAAAAGGAATCATTCTCATAAGCAAATCCCCAACACCACTTCCCAAGAATGACCTTATTTAGAAAAGATAACACGCCTAAACCCCCTTCCTTTTTATCCAAGCCGACAATTGACCAGCTTACAAGATGAGGCCTTCTTTTAAGCTCTCCTCCCCCTAAAAGAAAGTCCCTTTGGATCTTCTCCAATCTAAGACTTGCCTTATGAAGGATCACAAATAAAGACATAAAATATATTGGCAAGCTAAATAAAGTGTTTTTTAATAAAGTCAATCTCCATCCTTTTGACAAGTACTACCTCTTTCACAAAGTAAGTCTTTTTTGAAATGTTTCCTCCATTACATCCCAAGCTTGAACAAATTTGAAAGAAGCTCCCAAGGGGAGGCCTAAATAAGTAGAAGGTAGAGAGTCCACTTTGCACCCCACCATCCTAGCCAAATCCTCTATAGTAGAGACCTCCTCCCACTAAAATTAACTCACTTTTATCCAAATTAATTTTTAAGCCAGAAATCATCTCGAACCATATGAACGACCAACTCAAAGCCTCTAAATGCTCCTTATTTGAGTCACTGAAAATCAAAGTACTGTCAGCAAAAAGGAGATGGGACACCACCCTACCCACACCTCCTATCCCACTAGCCAAGAAGCCCTAAATGAAGCCTCCTTTCATAGCCTTCTTCAAAATACAAGAGAGCGCCTCCATTGCCGAAATGAAAAGAAAATGGCAAAGGGGATCTCCTTGTCTCAAACCTCTAGAACTTGCAAAAAAACCAGTAGGAGTTATGTTAATCAAAACCGAAAAACGTTCAAAGGGAGTACACCACCTCATCCACCTAACCCACTTAGCCCTAAAGCCCATTTTGTCCATGAATGCTAATAAGAACTCCTAGTTCACATGGTCATAGGCCTTTTCAATCCATTTTACAGATGATCCCCCCTTTTTAGCTCTTTAGCCTTGAATCTAAAGCCTCATTTGTTATGAGGATTGCATCCAAGATTTGCCTAACCTCCACAAAAACATGTTAGGAGTTTGAAACTATTCTTACAACCACTCTTTTTAATGTATTAGTCAAAACTTTGGCTAAAAGATTAAAAAGGCTCCCCACCACACTACTAAGGCGAAAATCCCTCAAATCCTTTGCACCCCCTTTCTTAGGAATGAGCACAATAAAAGTGTCATTTAGGCTTCTCTCAAAAAGGCAAGAATGATGAAAATCAGCAAAGAAACCCATCACTTCAATCTTTACAATGTGACAACAAAATTGCCAAAAGGATAAGGAGAACCCGTTCAGACCTAGAGCCTTATCCCCATGCAAATTGGAAAGAGTTGCAAAGACCTTTTCTTCCAAAAAAAGATTCTCCGAGGCTCTTGCTTATTCACTATCTAGAACCAAGAAGGGCGACCCATTAATGCTTGGCCTCCAATCATCAGTTTCTGTAAAAACTCTTTGGAAACCATTAACCACCTCCGCCTTTACCTCATCTTCCCTTATCAACCTTCTTCCATTCACTTTGATAGCAACCAAAAAATTCCTTCCTCTCTGGGCATTAGTCATCTTGTGAAAAAATTTGAGAGTTTTTATCACCTTTTTTCAGCCACAGTTGTTTTGATTTCTGCCTCCATGAAGTCTCTTCCATGTTTGCCCACTTACTAAAATCCTCCACAACCCTTTTTATAGCCTCTAACTCTTCAAGGGAAAGACCCAAATCTCTTTCTTTGGTGTCCCAGTAACCAATCTAAGAGAGGGCAACCTCTTTGTTGGAGGAAACATTTCCAATCACCTCTTTGTTCCATGTTTTGAGATGCTGCTTCATCACCTTTAGCTGGCAAGCAAAGATGTGGCTAAATGAGCCATTGAAAGTGTAACTCGTCCACCACCTCCTAACTAGATCTTTGAACACTTTCTCTCTTAGCCACATGTTCTCAAAACGAAAGGGATTTTTACCACTTCTGATTCCACATCCATCCAAAAGAATAGGAGCATGATCGAAAGTAGGCTTGGGCAACAACGTCTGAGAAAGACCATTAAAGTGGCTCTCCCTTGCTAGAGGTAAATCCCTCAGATGGAACTCTTCAATGATTTCCGAGACACGTCTCATTGCTGAGAAGATTCTTGAGCAATTTCTTATTTTTCCAGGAAATCTAACCACATTAAAATCTCCACCAATGCACTTTGGATCTCTCCATAACCCCCTAGCGTCCCCAAGTTCTGCTCACAACACCTCCCTATCAGCTTTGCTAACCGGCCCAACATACCAAAGAACACCCAAATAAAATTATCATCACAATTCTTAAACCAGCATTAGAGAAAATATACACTCATTTCCATCTCCGAAAGCTCCAAAACTTTGTTATCCCAAAAAACCAAAATACCCCCAGATCAACCGCTCAAATCCACAGTTTCCCAATTCAAGAATTTGCCTACACCCAACTTTTTTACTAACATTTCCGACATACGCTAAACCTCAGTCTCTTATAAACAAACAAAGTATGCCCTCTGAGATCTTATGAGAGCTCTCACCATTTTTTTCTTATCCACATCATTTAAACCCCTTACATTTAAAGAAAGGATTATAATATTCATCAACAAAGTTAGCAAAATTCCCTGAAAAACTCCCACTCATTTGTCATGTCCTTGAAAATGAATCATAACTGATAGAACACTAAGGTTTGTGTAATTCTCGCTCAAATCTGGACCCTGAGGTTGAAACTTTTTGTTTTCCAAGATAAAGGCTTCTACCCTTCTTCCCAGACTCCAATCTCTGAAGCAAAGCCAAAATTTCACTGTTAAAACCTTTAATCAGCATTCCCACAAACCTACTAAAGGCTAACAATTTACCAAACGAACACTTAGTAGGAACCCCCTCAATCAAATTCCTAGTTTCGGTGTCATAACTGATCTTTTCATTGAGATCTTCATTCTCTATTACTAGCCCAAAAGGCTAACAATTTACCAAACGAGCCCTTAGTAGGAACCCCCTCAATCAAATTGCTAGTTTCGGTGTCGTAACTGATCCTTTCATTGAGATCCTCCTTCTCTATTACTAGCCCAAAGGCTCAAAGGCTCAAGCTCCATTAGAACTCCTCTCAAAGAGGCCCTGCTCTTATCCTCCCATCGAACCAACGGCCCCAAAGCTTCATCTAACTTGAACAAGGCAAGTGATAGAGAAGAAGCAGAAGAAAAGAGAAGAGAGATTATCCTACCCAAGAGAAGTGGAGGAAAGAATGACAAACCTGGAAAACACGAGGCTTCTTCCACTAACACTTCATCTATGACAACTAGGCATGGGAGAACCACAACCGGAGATCTCTTCTCGAACAACAAGTAAACGTCATCCTCATCCTTAACGCAATTGCGACATGTATTTATATGGCAGAGTGACAATTAAATCCCCAATTCTTAGTATTACCATAAATAACTTTGAGTTCAATGTAACAAAATTTAGTTTTATTGATTTTTTAAGCTTATTTAGTTATATCTATTTTTTTATAATTTACATAATATTTTTATAATTTTTTAAAATTTCTAATTATCTTATTTTATGTATCACCCGATACTGAACAAAGGCGTCGAGACCGATATGCCTTGGGACCCTCTGAGTCAATGACCGATACCGCGACTTCGAACCATGATCACCTTCAAACCAAGACTTTTTGAACCTACACCTTTCTAAAGACTTGCAACAAGACTCAACCTTTTCCAACAACGTAGCCAAACTTTTGGCTCTGAACCTAATCCAAACCCCTACCTCTCTCTGTGATCTTGCCCAGCAACTTACCTTCCCCAAACTTAGTCGAAATCTCAAAGGACTTCGACTATACAAAGAACCAGCGTTTGCCTTCTAAGACTCTCATTGGTTTTCTCATCCTAATCCAACCTTCAGCCTTTTCGCATGATTTGGTCATACATAAAGTTTGAACTATGCTTTCACAATCAAGCAGGCCCACAAATTATTATTGCACTAAGTATCGCCTCCATTCAAACATTTAAACCTGTGTTTTACTAAAAGGATCACAAACCTGCAACATCTACAACTCCCCGCTTGTAGCCTCTGCATGAACCCTTCCACAGAAAAAACAGCACAGTTGCAGAAAGAAGAAGACCTGTAAGTCCTCCAACAATTCCAACTATCAGTCCAATTTTTGGTTTGTGAGAACCACCTGTCACCAAAAGGAAACCAAGGCTTAACCTTTTCAAAGAAAAGGAAAATTCCATGACTGAATTTCAGAAAAATATTTCCATTATTGTAAAGCAGGGTTGTCCCAAATAAGAAAGATAATCCTGTTACCTGAATCATTATCAGATGCACAAAGGTGTGGAAAATTTCTGCCACAATTCAAGCTATTACCTGTAAAACTGCACCATCAACTCAAATCAATACAAGTTTAATGTTGGCAATTCTATGTGTGCACATCTGTGTGGCAATCCTGAGTGTGTGCATCTCTGTGTGGCAATTCTGGGTGTGCATCTCTGTGTCGCAATTTTCTGTGTGTGTGCATCTCTGTGTTTACATGTGTATCTGTGCATGCATGCATGCATGTGCGCGCGCGCGCGCGTGTGTGTGACAGAGAGAGAGAGAAAGAGGGACATACAGGGACAAAGACAGACTGAGGGAGGCAGAGAGAGAGAGAGAGAGAGAGAAACATGGACAGCATAGCAAAATAAATGAAGAATCACAAATTCATATGGTTAATGCCTGAATTAGGAGTTAATAAGGTAAGTTCATACTTGTACTTTGGCACTTGGAATAAATCCTCAGGTATTTGACCACTGAGATCATTTGACGCCAGCTGACTGAAAGGATAGGTTCAGTACTACTGTTAAATACTGAATAAAAGTGTCTGATTAAACAAACATTTAAGTTCCAAAGATTCAATAAATGTCAGCAGCAATTTAATCAGTACAAACATAAATCAAAAGAAAATCTGCATAGGATATGAGATTAGATCATGTACAGATTGATCAAGCTTGGAAGAAGACTTGAGAGTGACTCAGGGATGGTCCCAGTGAGATTGTTTTGATTCAAAATCCTGATTGCAAGATAAAGCTAATCACACTTCCAACAACAAAATTGTGCAGAGATACATATTTAACATAATGCAGATGGTGTTACTCACAACAACTGTAGCTTCGTAAGATCACCAAGGCTAGATGGTATTTCACCTGTTAATCTGTTATTTTCCAAATCTAAGGTTGTCAGACTTAACAAATTTCCAAACTCTTTTGGTATCTCACCAGTTATGCCATTTCCTCCCAATCTACTGCATAGTGAACACATCTGACATGTATTAATTAATCAAAAACAACGAAGAGCACAGGAAGGGTAATAATCATCTTGCTAGGCTATTGATTAATAGAGGAAAGATATTTAACAAAAAGTTATCAAACTGAAAATTAATGAATCCAAGGTAAACATACAACTATTACTACTAGCTCAGGGCCATTGAGATTTTTGTTTAGCAAATATGAAATAGTTAAGAGCCGCAGGCCAAATTTCTTTCTCATGCTGAACTCAAAGGATGTACACGATGGAAATAAGAATTTAATATGAGAGTGGAGAACTTTATCCTCTGCAGGCAGCTAGCACCAACAAATGTTTACTTCTGGATTTACTAAACTCACTTTCTGTTCTATGTTTAGGGGTTTCCCGTCTTCCAACAACAAAACTATGCAGAGATATATATTTAACACAATGCAGATGGTGTTACTGACAAAAACTATAGCTTCCTAAGATCCAAGGGTAGATGGTATTTCACCCATTAATCTGTTATTTCCCAAATCTAACTTTGTTAGATTTGACAAATTTCACAATTCTTTTGGCATCTCACCAATTATGTCATTTACTTGCAATATACTGCATGGTGAACACATCTGACATGTATTAATTAATCAAAAACATAAAAGTAAGAGAATGTGAAGGGTCATAATCATCTTGCCAGGTTATTGATTAATAAAGGAAAGATATTTAACAAAAGTATATAACTAAAAATTAATGAATCCAAGGTAACCATACAACTATTACTACGAGTTCAGGGCCATGAAGATTTTTGTTTTGCAAATATGAAATGGTTAGAGCTGCAGGTCACATTTCTTTCTCATGCTGAACTCAAAGGATGTACATGATGGAAATAAGCATTTAATTTGAGAGTGAAGAACTTTATACTAGGCAGGCAGCTAGCACCAACAAATGTTTACTTCTGGATTTACTAAACTCACTTTCTGCTTCTAAGTTTAGGGGTTTCCCGTCTTCCAACAAAAAAATTATGCAGAGATAGTGGAGACGGGGTGGGGCCTATAGCTCAGAGGATTAGAGCACATGGCTACAAACCACAATGTCAGGGGTTCGATTCCCTCCTCACCCATTTCTGCTCTTTCTTTGGAAATATCTGCAACTTCACATGTTCCAAATAAATGATCATTTCTTTGTGAAGCTCAGAGTTTGCTTCCATACTAGAGGTTTGGTAAGCAAAAATTATCGAAGATTGCTTGGCCACGAGCAATGTCTCCACCAACAGGCAGTAATGGTTCAATCAATCAAGTTGAAGGCATTGAATAGATGAGAGAAAGTTAAATGAAAGTAGGTTGAGATCCTAAGAAGATTATGAAAACCTATAATTTAACAATGGTTATAACCACAAATAGAACTGAGTGGTGAAAGAGGTCCCAAGTGGCCAAATTCAAGCAGTTCATTGGGTTCAACTGAGTCGACTCTCCTGGGGTTATATTTTTTTTTTTTTTCTAGGAATACCTACCCTAGGTGATCCACTCTAAACTCCTACCAAGGTCTAGAGTTTCAACACTATCACAGTTTTATTAGGAAAACCAAAAAGAAATACATAAGACACATACCCCAACATTTTTTGGTTTTTTGTTAGGCAAGACACACCAACATATATGTCATAAAAGAAACCATCAACAATTACCATAAAAAAAAAAACATGAGACTTGATGATCATGATATTTTCTATTTCCAGAATATGAAAATAATACAGAAAATACATAAATATAAATTTTTACTCCATTTTGAATTATATAAAAGATGACAGTATTCCAGGTAACAATTCTTCTTCATAATTCGTAGTTGGGAATTGGAAAAATGAGTCAGGTCAATTAAATGCATCCAGAAATTTAGAAAAACAAGATTTAGAGTTCGTAGTAATTTCTCCAATATACTACATACGTACAGTGTTGAAAGAGTGTTCAGAATTCCAATTTTGGGAGACAACGATCCAGACAGTTGCATGAATGACAACGTTCTGCAAACGATAATAGATATAAGCATAAACAATACTTAAGGTATTGATTGGGGCAAGTAGAGAACATAAGCTTGGGCAATCCACAATCTTTTAGTGCCAAATTCTGTTGGCAACAATGCATTTGGTGTTTCTTGTTATCATGTTTACCAGTACAAAGGTCAAAACTCAAACAGAAAGAGAAAGAACATAACTTACACAGAAATGACATTATCACTGGAGTCACAAACAACATTGGACCAACCACATGGGTTAACTTGATTTGGGTTCCAGTCCATGAGTTGTTCGGTGGAAGCATTCAATGAATTCTTTAATGCATGGAGTGCATCTCCTAAAACGGAACATAACAAACATTAGAAGGGGCAGAAGAAAAGGGAAAAAAAAAAAAATTTAACTTTTTTCAATTGATTGCATCTCATCATACCCAGCTATCTATCACAATCATCTTTTTACATCTTTTGATCGGGCAGGGAGGGAGGAAGAAGGAGAGAGACAGAGAGAGAGAGAAACCCCCTACCCACAACATAGATAAATATTGCATACTCCTCTTGTCTGCGTTCAACTTAGAAAAAGGAGCTTTGTATTGTTCTAAAAACATGAATCGGTTTGGCATGATCTAAGTAAATCAACCATGGAAGATATTATCTTACGAAGATGACTAAATGAAGGGTGTAGAAAGGGGAAGAAAGCCCTATAGTCTTTAAAAAAGAAAACAAAACAAAATCAAATCAAATCAAATAAAAATAAAACAAAACAAAACAAATAAGCACTAATGATAGAAAACAAATGAATCATAAACAGAGTTCAGGTTCAAATCCCATGGGTAATATGGATGGAATATGATAGAAAAAGCATATGTTAACTTAATGATTAGCTATAAATTATCCCATTCAAGAGAAAAAGCTTCAGCGAATAGGGCTTGTATTAAAATTTTCAATTCATTGCTGAGTACCCTAGTTCCTAAGATCAACAACCTTCTTCTCATTCAATCCAGCTTGAGAAGGCTTATATCTTAAGAGTTTAGGCATAGTCTGTGACTCATTTGCATAAGTTCACTCCCACTTAGAATGATTACTATTGGCTACGATATCAGAAGTGCAGATAACCAAATGCAAATAAGATATTTAGGACATAATACCAATTTTTCTAGGAGGATAGAGATAGAGGACACGGTAGTGTCAAATCCTGATTAATTAATATCAAAATTAAATATTCACTAGCCTAGTTTGCATATCTTAGTCTTGTTTCTAATAATTAATAAATCTAATACAATAGCATTTATAATTTCCATAACCTATATGCTGTCTAATTGAATTAGAATGTCAAATGAACGCATCACCATACCTTGCGAATCAGATAGTACACAAGAATGAAAACAAGATAATATCAGGGCTGCAAGGACAAATTCCATCTTCAATGGCATCATTCCCAGTGACCAAAGCAATGAAACACATGGTCCCCACTGAGCACAAGATAAGACTTCCATCCCTACAAAAACATCCCAATACCAAGTTATATGAAAATCAAGAAAGGAAGGTAACAGAGATAAGACCTCCTGTGATAGAACATCATGTACATGTAAATCTAGGAGAAAATGGCATGCATGGAACTATCTGGGGGCAAGGATATGTTTCTATGTGAGTGGAATCAGTGCATGAAGAAGTGAGTCAACAACAAGGAGAGAAAAACAGCCACAGCCAATGTATCAATATTTTTAACTGTCTTCCTTTAGTGATCAAACACAAGGGTTATATTGCATCCCAACCTCTTTATTATTTCGAAAGAGGTGAGCTATACATACTAAAAGTAGAAGGAAGGGCATACGGTACTTGCTAGGTGTTTAGAATTTCCCAAACCAGAGATTTATATTCTCATAGGAAGTGGTTTCACAATTATGAAAACCACTACATACAAAGGAAGTCCAAGAGAGAAGCCTCCAGAGTTCTGCAACCATCATATTCCAGTCACTTTAAGCGGCCATACAAATTCTGTAAATCATGGCATGTTCTTCTTTTACCTTTCATCTCCTCATTGGTTTGGTACTTTTTAAATCCTTCACACCAATGAATATACTATCTCCATAAATCCATGGTTGAGATCAAAATTTTGAAGGCCAAATTGAGGGCACATGATCAAGGGTCAAAAACAAAAAATGGAAACAAGAGTATGGTGCTATTTGGATTGACTTATGATAAACCAAAAAACTCTTTTTTTAAGTTCAATAAAAGCTTTTGTACTTATTTGGGTAATTAGGAGCATGTTGCTTCTTATAAATGTCCTTTTTGGGCTTTCAAATGAACTTTTTTCTTGTTTAATGACATTTTTATAATATCAATATTACCCTTTTAATATTATTATAGTTTTAGCTCCATCTTCAATTTCTGGCCAAAGCTAAAAACAAAAGGCTATCCCAAAGAGGGCCTAAAGACAACTTCAAAAGTCCAACAAGTCCCAAACAGCTAAACTGTCATTTACAATTTATTATAATGGATTTTGCAGTCATTGGATTATTTTCTTACCCTCATTTCATTACTAAGGAATCAAGAGAAAAAAATTGAGACTTATATTGTCTCATCTCCTTGTTTCACATGAATGAAAAACTGAAGGCTTCAATGCCAAACAATACTTTTTAGGTTTCTATTAAGTTTTATATATATATATATATACCCTAGACCCCCGGAACCATGCCCCTTATCCCACTTGAACTCCTAAACTAATTTTTGCATTACTTAGCCCCTTTAATTAAATATATGACTTACTCATAGGCCCTCTATCCACTTTTTATCTATCTCACTAGTAGCAAACCCCTTCCTTTACTAACTAGGCATGTTCCCATAACATTTTCAAGAACTTCTTGACATTGCTTTTAACTATTTTTCAAAGCAAATGGACCAAATTTTCCTCCAAAATAAGCAGCGAACACTATAAATATCTTCTCATTTTCAGCCAAAAATATGTTCATTTGTTGTCAAAAAAAGTTAAAGGCGATATCAAGAGGTTAAAATATTTGACATAATGCATCAACAAAAAAGGGGGGTTTACCATTTGTGAAATGGATAGCATGTGGATAAAAAGGCTGTAGGTGAATAGTTTAGTTGAGGGGATATTCGGTGCAAAATTAGTTTAGGAGCCAAAGTGGCCATTTTTTTTTTTTTAGCTCGTAATTCCTAAATAGAAGATAAAACTGAGGGCCCATTTGGATACACTTCTTGTTTTCTGTTTTTAAAAACAGATAATAGTAACAGCTTCTGTAAAATACAAGAACTCTTAAAGATTTACACTGAAAATGAAATGGTTTTTAAGAACCGATTAGGAAAATTGAGGTATTAAAAAAATTTTACTACCTCAAATCCTAAAATTTTTCAAAGTAATTTTTAGACACAGGGGAAGTCTATATTTTTTGTATAAGAGTTTCAACTGTTTATATATAAGTTTCCATTTTCAAAAACAAAAAACAGGAAGACTGAAGTCCACGATTTTGATTTCTTTTCTTTTCTTTCATTTTCTCATATGCCAAATGGTTAAGCTACAAATTTTAGGAAATTAGAAACGGTCTTGCTTAATGTAAAGGTCCCTACTGGATAACTTATTACATATTTCTTATTTGACATTCAAAGCTGATTCATCAATTTTCCGTTTATGACACTTGCCATAGCCCCTGATAAAAACCTTCCCAAACTCACAAAACCAATAAACAACACAAATCCCACTACTTAATGTCAAGCAAATAAAAAGCAAAGCCAATCAAAGAAAACAAGCCGTCTCATAAAGCTCATCAACCTAAGCACTTAGAAGGGAGAAAAATCACGCGTAACTGCAATTCAACATAGACATAGACTAACTCAAACCAACTACATAAATTGTAAACCCCCAAACATACTACAAAAAATGCTAACACCTATCTTTCGCAAAGGGGAAAGAAGATGCTTTCAAGATTCAAAGAATTCTTCCATTTTGCCACACTTCCACAGCAACCAGACAGAGCTTAAACATAAAGCAAAGCAGAACAGCAAGATCCGAATCAGGAAGAGCAAAATCAAACAACAGGCCAAAAAGATGAAAGGGAATAACAGAAATCAAAGAGGATGTGAAGAAGACGTACCTTTGGGATTAGGGAAAAAAAATGGGTAAAAATGATAGTGGTGAGAGGAAGGAAGAAAAGGAAGGGCTGGGGAATTAGAGAAGATTGAGTGGAGATGTGAAATTGGGAGGGAATCCAGAAGAAGATTGTGTCGCCTTGCCGGTATTCAGAGATCATAAATATAGTGTGGTGGCCCTCCATTATCACCATGCCTCACTGCTTTCCAACTTTCCACCTTTTACAGTTTCCCACACAGGTCAACTCTCGCTTCCTTCGTTGTCTTTCCGCCTATCACTGCCCTCACCGTTTCTATACCTTGTTTGGCCAGTTTTTTAATAAAATTCCTAAAATACCCTTTTCAAAAAATCCAATTCTAGCAAGTTTTCTACCACAAAAAATCTATTTACAAATTTTAAATATTCTTAACTTCTTTTTCCATTTTTTCAAATATTTTCTAAATATTTTAGATATAATATATATTTTTTTTAGTCATTATCTACATTTACTCAATTACATTTTCAAAAAACTTTTAAAAAATTTTTAAAATAATGAAAATATATGGTCAGACAAAAAAAAAATCATGTTTTCAAAACAATTTTTTTTTCAACACAAAAAACTATTTTTAAAAATAACCTCAAAACAAATTAAAATAAAATAAAATGAAAGAAATAAAAAAGTAAAATAATAGAATTTGAAAGCTTTTGAAGTATTATAAGTTATTAGTGTTTCTTACTAAAATTATCAACCAATAATTTAAAAAAAAAAAATAGCCCCTTAGAATTTAGCAAAGTGGACAAATTTTTTATTTGATGCTACGAACTCAAACTTATCTAGAGGTGGGTCAAAATGTGACAAATTTTGCCGACACCACAAATCATAGAGTATATCCTTAGCAAGATGACATGGTCGGTCCAAAACAATATTTAAATAGATGAAAATTCCGTTATGGTATACAATAAAAAGTAATACTTCATTACCTTCCAAGTCTAATTTTATAAATTTTAATTAGCTAAAATACCATAAAAAATGTAAATAATTATATTTACATTTAACAATAGATTATCAAAATATTAACTCTTAAATCAAATCCGTGGAATCTAAGAACGATGACTGACTTTTATTTTATAATTTTTGATCTTGAGTCTCGTGATTTTTGAATCAAACTTATGGGATGCGATATTGATTTATTTTATCCAATATTAATTGGTTATTAAGCAAAATTATTGAAGTTGAATGAGGACTAACTTTTATCTGTATCGGGATTATAAAATATAATTTAAACATTAAAAATAATAAAAAATAGAAACACACCTTTTTTTTCCTAATACTACTTGATTTAATCAGTCAGTTGTTCTAGATGTTAGGGTTAAAATATTGTGGGTGGTCTTTTTAGAGTGGAGAAGTGCTTTTGGGCACAATAAAATCATAGGTATAAATATAGTGAATAAGATATTGGAAAGGCTAATTGGTGGGGATTCAACCTCCCAAAGCCATGTTTTAGGGTAAAAATGTCTATCAAATGACCCCAACATTTATAATTTATATAATATATTATAATTTATTATGAATTATTAGGTGGAAAAATATTTTAATATTCTAATAGCTTCCAATCAAAAGCCATCTCATCAAACGGATAGAATAGTGAAAAAAATGATTGTGAAAAGGTAAATATCGAGCAAGAAAATATATAAAATTCGTGTTATTAAATAATATAATATTTAAAGTTTTTAGGAATTTTTTTTTAATTGGGAATTATTTTATTATTTTTTAAAATATTTTAATACTTAAATATTAAGGTTATATTTGGTTATTCAAAAATGTAAAGAAAATAAAATAAAGTGGAAAAGTGAAAGAAAAAAAAAATAAAAGAAAAAAAAATGAGTTGAAAGTTAATAAATTATTTTTAAATATTTTTTAAAATTTATTTTATTTAATTTATTATGATATATAAAAATTAAATAAATTTTAAATTTTAATTATATTTGATTTTAAAAAACACTTTTCTTTTTTTTTTTCTACGAACCAAACATTGCGAGAAACTCGTTGAAAATATTTGGTCCTTCAATTTAGTGTATACATGGAACCCGGAGGCCTTATGGAGTCGATATCAAGCATCAATGTGCTGTGGGGTCAATCACTAAAGAGCCTCCACAGATATTCAACAATGAGCCCCATGGGCCATAGGCCCATAACTAAATTATTTTGAAATTTCCATCCGTCTTAAGATTTGGTCAAATTTTATAGATATTATATTTTGTTGGCTATTAGTCACATCAATTGAACTCACAATCGATACGAGTAATTAACGTGCATAGGACTCAAGTGCCCACCAACCATGTACCCATCTACATCACTCATGTGTACCACCACATACTATGTGGCAACTTCCTAATTTTTTTTTAGGGATTATTAATTTTGCTTCTTTCAACGTTTCACTATAATTCTATTAAAAAAATAATATAAATATTTTTTTTTAATTATGTTTCAAAGTTTAAAAACATTAAATATATTTGATAATTACATTTATTTATGTAATTTTATATGTTATGCTTTTTTGCTCCAAAACAATCCTACTAAAAAAAACTCCTAATTTTACTATTATTCATATAATTTTTCTTTTTTGGTTATTTTTTTCTTAATTACTCTACACACATTTTAAAATTAAAAACTTACAAATCAATATTAAATCTTAAATCTTGTATCGTGTTAAAGTAAGTCTTTAGCTAAATTAATTTCCTTACGAGTTTGAAATTACAAATACCTTATTAGAGGTATATTTCATTTCATTAGTTTCAATTTTAGTTGTAAAATTTTCTCTAATTTTAACATTTGTTTATTTTTGAAATATAAATGAACCTATTCATATTATTAAAATTTTAGCTATATCAACTTAAGGTAAGTGCTTAAGTTGATTATTTTTTACAAATTTAAATTATATAAATGCAAGTGATAATTATATGCAATTATGTAATAAATATAATGAAAAGCAATTTCATATAAAATAAAGAGAGCATGAAAAAGAAACTACAAATTTAAATTTTTTGTAATGGTTCAACATAACCTAACCTATATCCACTCAACTCAAACTCCTAATCGAAGCCTACATCCACTCTCCTCGTACTCCTAATTGTATGAAAGTTTCATTTAAGACTTTAAGGTAAATTTTTTTTAACTTTTTTATACTTAGATTACTAGGTCCTAATAGATCTTCACAATCCTTAAAAAGTACTTCACTTTTGAATCCTCGAGTAATTTTCCTTTATATTTTATTTTATGTTACATTATATATCTTATTCTATTATAAAATAGGATAAAATACAAATAAATAAAATAAAATAAACCTAAAAAAATAGAATAAGATATAAAATAATGTAACATAAATCAAGTATGTGGCATATTATGTATGGTATATTTTTTTAGGGATATCCATTTGTAACGGGACCGTAATTTATAATATTTTATTATTTTTCTAATAAAAATGAAACTTATATATCAAACACAGCTCAGCTATCACCCTTTGACGTGGACTAAGTCAGACACGGTGGATTTGATTCCTTCCCAGGACCCAGCGTCCCAGAGGCATACGGTCAAGAGAAATTAAGGGTTGAAATCTGGTGAGCAATGGCCAATGGAAAAGACACCTAGTAAATAAACATCCAAAGGAAAATTGAGAGCAAGGAAAATTGGAGCAACAATCAGGAAAAAGAAGAAGAAGAGAAGCGGCTTCATCCAACGACCGAAGCAAAAAGGAACAATCAGGAAAAAGAAGAAGAAGAAGAGAAGCGGCTTCATCCAACGACCGAAGCAAAAATGAAAATTAGTGATTGGCGGGCGGGAAAACCTCCGCATGAAACCAAGAATCTAGGACTTTCCACACTCACAGGCTCGTAGCCGTCGACCAATCTCTCCAGTCTATAGCTGCCAAATCGCAGACGCATATCTTATTCCATATTTATTTATATTTAATTTTGCCAGACTTTTATTCATCGCCGATCGCGTTTCGTGATCCACTTCCGTCCCGTGTATGCTTACCTTTCTGTCCTCTTACAGAGTGTAATAATTAATAATATATGATAATTATCTCCCTTGACATTTTTTTCTTTTTTTAATACTTTTCATAAATCAAACGGTTCATGAAAAATATTATTTTATCTATTTTTCGTCAAATTGATTCCATAAAAGGGTATATAAGGAAACAATTAATTAAAAGTAAAATAAAAAATTGATATTTTTGTAATCTTGACCCTTCAAAGTATACAGTAAAATCTAAATTATTCGACTAAATTAAGACAAAAAATAAAATAAAATTATAAAGTAATAGGACATGAACAATCTAAAATAATAACAACAATCTATATATATGACATGATTATAATTTTTTATTACGTTGGATTTTAGTTAAAAATAATAATAAATAAATAAAAGATGAGAAAATTATGATTTAAGACTAGTTAAAACATATAATAAATTTAAGGTTCACGTATTTAATATAATTAATGCTAATGACATTAAATTTGAAATACAAAAATATCTTAAAAGGAAATCAAGAAAAATGAATATATTTGTAAATCTCGTCTTTCTATTTTTTTTATATATATATTTTTCCTTTTTTTTCTTTACTCTCACTCTATTATTCTTCCCTCTTGATCTCTAAATGTCAAATTTATTTCACCTTTTTAATATTTTTTCTAAGGATATTTTAACATTTTTTTTATTTCTCTTTTTATTAAAAAAAAAAACACAATAGTGACTTTTAGTTATATCTTTTTAAATTTTTTATTTTTCTAATTTAATTTAATTTTTATATTTTATAATTGTATAATTTAAATTTTAAGTAAAAACAAATATTTTATATAATTTAAATTTATTTTTAGTTTTATTGTTATTTTCCTATTTTATTTTAATATTATTAATATAACATTTTAGTGAGGTTGTTGAAAGTAAGTACTAAAACTTTCATTAAAATTTAATATTAATGATAATATATTTAAAATGTAATTTTCATATATTTGAAAGAGAGCAATAATTGATTTTTTAAAATTTTTTTGCATATGTTTTATAATTTTCATATGGGATATCAAATTACACTTTTCAAATCTTACACATGGTTTTAATTTATTATTTTAAAAAAAATCACTAGAAAATTAAAAATCTAAGGAAAAAAAACAAATAGAATGCATTATAAATGATACAATATAATCACAGTATAAATTTATTTTATACAATTTTTATGTCCTTTTGATATTTTTAAAATTTAATTATAAATGTTTGTTAACTTTTAAACCAAATTTCTCATTATTTGTGAACTTTAAGCATATTATTAATTTCATCCGTTTCTAAAATATAATAGTCATTAAAATTATCTCGTGTTTATAGTTGAAGTTGTAATATTCATTATTAAAAATAAATAATAAAATTTAAATTATCAAACGAGGGTATGGGTAAATAGGATCAAATACAAACAAATAAAATAAAAATAAAAAAATCTAAAAAAATAGAATAAGATATAAAATAGTGTAACATAAATCAAATATGTGGCATTGTAGACCCCCTCAGCTGGGGGCTTTTTTCTTTCTTTTTTTTATTTCTTTTATTTCTTATTATTTCCTATGTTTGCCACCTGAGATGGAGGATTGGAGGCCACTAGATGGGACGGGAGAGAGAGACGTAGGAGGTCTTCTGCTGAGCAGAAAGCAGAGAGCAGTTGGAGGCGTGGGGAAGAAGTAACCAGCTGGGTAGAAAAATCTGGAGCGTGGGTCTCGGACTGGGGGGGAACGAAAACGAGCAGAGGGAAGGGTAAAAAAAAAAGCTGGACTGAAAATAGAAAGAAATAGGGGGGCAGCAGCGGAGTGGGATTTCAGAGGGGAAAAAAAAAAAAAAAAAAAGAGGAAAATCCGGGGAGGGTTCCTGGTTTTTTTTGGTGGGGTGGCAGTTTAGGGGTTTTTTTTTTTTTCGGGGAGAAAAATCGGAAGAGGGAACGAACTTGTGTTGTGGACGAGAAGGTAGCGAAACACTGGAAATCGAGCATTAGCGCTTAAGCGATTCAATTTCCAAAATTCTAATTTTCACATTTGTTTATTTTAATCATCATTATTTTCGTTATTATTATTATTTTGTTTATTTATTTTTAAAAACCTTCATTCTTCAATAATTTTTTTTTAAAACTCTAATTTCCAAATTCAATTCCCAATTTTTTAAATTCAAAATTTTCAATTTTCTAATTTAATTTTTAATTTTTAAAATTTCAATTTTTACATTCATTTATTTAATCTTTATTATTTCCGTCATTATTTTATTTATTTATTTATTTATTTGTTTTCCAAATTCCATCTTTAAACAATTTCTCAAAAAATTTGCTAATTTCTTTCAAATTTGATTCCCAAAGTTCCAATTCTTTAATTTAATTTTTAAAACTCTTATTCTCAAATAATTTTAAAAAAATTTCAATTTCTTTCAAATTTAATTTCCAAAATTTCGATTCTTAAATTTAATTTTCAAATAATTTTCGAGACTTCGATTTTCAAAACTCCAATTTTCTTTTAAATAGTTTTAATTCCACTCAATTTTTTGAATTTTTTTAATTCACAAATTTTCTTTGATATTCAAATAATATTTTGTTTTCCTCGTTTTTTTTAATAAGCATAAAGACAATTTTCATGATTCCAAAATAATGGAATTCGTGAGATTAGTTCATGCAAGATCGATTGGGTTTTTGGGGGACCCAACATATGTGATTTTCTCATTGATTGATTAATTGTTATACTTGATTGGTTTGCCTCACTCTATGACATGCGTGCTATTATTCTGTATTTGTACACTAATCTTATCTCTTATGAATAGTACTCAGTTTGCGACTAAGGTACGCCTCGTACCCAATTGTGCCTATTGATTTATTTGTTATTATACGCGTCTTGCTTTTACACATTTAATTACTGTTCGGTATCCCTGTTTAATTAATCAATTGCCATACTTGTTTCATCTTATTAGTAGAGACCCATTTTAGGGGCTTAGAAGGGTGCTATAGTTTTTACCGTACCTTCCCAATAAGTAACCTGACCCCCGAACCCAATCTCGGTTTTTCATAGACCACCTTTTCCAAATAAGGAGTCACACTTAGGGTTTTTCTTTTTTATTTTGTTTACCTTTTAAAAATAAAACAAAAATAAGTGACGACTCCAAGTTTTTTTCTAAAAATCAAAATTTCATCAAATAAAATAAAAAACGAGTTTTGCTATCGAGTGGGAACGCATCGAGCCGAAATGCGGGGTCCACAGGCATCTTATGTATGGTATATTTTTTTTTAGGGATATCTATTTGTAATGGGACCGTAATTTAATATTTGATTATTTTTTAATAAAAATGAAACTTATATGTCAAACACAACTATCACGCTTTGTCCTGGATTGAATCAGGCATGTCGCATTTGATTCCTTCTCAGGACCTAGGGTCCCAGAGGCATACGGTCAAAAGAAAAATTTGGTGAGCAATGGCCAATAGAAAAGACACTTAGCAAATAAACATCCAAAGGAAAATTGAGAGGAATGACTAGATAGGTTTTTCCATTTTTGCGGCGCCCGGGGAAAGAGACTGAGACAGAAACCACCAAAAGGCCATGGAGATCAAACTTTTACGAGACAAATTCAATGGTTTGGGATCATATGTTTTCTCTGAATAGTTGCAAGGACCTTGGTTTATATGATCTACCATTGGGTAACACAGTGCATACACATTAAAATATTTTTTTGATGGAAGAATATAAAAATGATTTATATCAATTTCGATGGAAGCTCAGACAAGCTAGGGCCAAGCTCAAGCTCAGAGATCCTAGTAATCCTACTTTGAAAGTAAACGTTGGGCTCATCAAGCTCAGGCAAGCTTGTAATTGGTTGAGGTAGTGATCATGCTGCAGTTTAATTGTATTTATACAATCCAAGAACATATGGCAGTTTGAAAAGAAAGATGAAAAGATTTGACGAACACATCAGTTTGACAATTTATTATGAAAGTTAGGAAGTCACAGAAAAAGGAAATTGTTCAATCCCCTGGAGATTTCTTGCTTTCTGTTTATGTATATATATAAACTTATAAATTTTATAATTTATATACAACATCAAATTTAATATTTAATAAAATAATATTTGATAATTTATATACAATATCATATTTAATAAATAATAATAATATACATTTATATGTTAATTAATTTTATTGATATGCATTTATATGGTAAATAGATTATATTTATGTTTGAATTATTTTTATTGTATTTATTTGTATCATACTCCATGTTCATTTTTATCCATTAAAAATTAACAAAAATTATAATTGGAATAAATAAATTTTAGAACAATTTTTTTAATTTAAATAAAATGTGAATTTAAAAATTATTTATATACTTACCATATCAAGTTAATTGAAGAAAAAAAAAACTTTTAAATATATTTTTTATTTTACTTGTTTAAATTTTTTTTTTTTATTAACTCAATCAAACATTTTTTTTTTTTTAAATAAAAACTGTTTTTCAAAATTAAGTTCTGAAATATAATTTTTTTTTTTTAAAAAAAAAAAACCAAAAACTGTTCTTAAAAATGATTCTTAAAAACTATTTTTCAAAATAGTTTTTAAAAACAACAATCAAACAAACCCTAAATTTGATTTATTTTCTTTTCTTTTCTTATTACATATTTCCTATTTGACATTCAAAGCTGATTCATCAATTTTCGGTTTATGACACTTACCATAGCCCCTAATAAAAACCTTCCCAAACTCACAAACCCAATAAACAACACAAATCCCACTACTTAATGTCAAACAAATAAAAAGCTAAGCCAAACAAAGAAAACAAGCCGTCTCATGAAGCTCATCAACCTAAGCACTTAGAAGGGAGAAAAAACATGTGTAACTGTAATTCAACGTAGCCATAGACTAACTCAAACCAACTACATAAATTGTAAACCCCCAAACATACTAAAAAAAAATGCTAACACCTATCTTTCGCAAAGGGGAAAGAAGATGCTTTCAATATTGAAAGAATTCTTCCATTTTGCCACACTTCCACAGCAACCAGACAGAGCTTAAACATAAAGCAAAGCAGAACAGCAAGATCCAAACCAGGAAGAGCAAAATCAAACAACAGGCCCAAAAGATGAAAGGGAGTAACAGAAATCAAGGAGAATGTGAAGAAGACGTACCTTTGGGATTAGGGAAAAAAAATTGGGTAGAAATGATAGTGGTGAAAGGAAGGAAGATTTGGCCACAAATTCGTTGGAAAGATTTGGTCCTTCAATTTAGCGTATACGTGAAGCCAGAGTCCTTTCGGAGTCAATATCAAGCATCAACGAGTCGTGGGGTCAACCATTAAAAAACCTTCGACAGATATTCAACCGTGAGCCCGATGGGCCATAACTAAATGACTTCGAAATTTCCATCCGTCAAGCTTTGGGAGGCTGATGTTGCAAAATATTATTTCAAGAATGGAAAGTTGCTTTTCGATTTATAAAATATATTTCAAAAATTAAAAAATATTGTTTTATTGAATTGACTCATGTTATTTTTTAGAACAAATATGAATTATTTTTGTTTTTGTTAATATTTTGTGTAATAATTGAAAGAGATAGAGAATATTTTAAAACAATTGAATTGTATGTAAGTGTATAATATTTTTATGAAGGATAAGCCGAGAAAAATAATTTTCATAATTGAGTTTTCAAATATAATTTTATTTTTTATGATTGGTGAAACTATTTTTAAGCCCATTATCAAAATTAAAATTTATTTTTAAAAAAACACTATCAAATAAGCTAGTAATTTAAAAAAACTAAAAATTTATTATATTTTTTTTTCTAATTAACATATGAGCAGGTAAAATTTGATCAAATTTTATAGTTCTTATGTTTTGTTAGCTATTAGTCGATTGATTGAACTCATAACCAATATACATCATTTACGTGCGGACTAACCACGTGTACCCATGTACATCACTCATGTGTACCACCACATCGTATCTAACAACTTCCTAATTTTTATAAGGATTATTAATCTTTCTTCTTTTAACATTTTAGTATAATTCTATTCAAAAAATATGAATAATTTTTTTTAATTATGTTTCAAAGTTTAAAAATATGAAATATACTTGACAGTTTTAGTTTTGTTTTTTTAAGTTACAAAAATGTATTTGATAATAACATTTATTTATGTAATTTTATATATTATGCTTTTTTGCTCCAAAACAATCCCACTAAAAAATTTTACTTCATTTGAGAAATAGTTTAAACTCTCCTAAGTTTACTATTTTTCATATGATTTTTTTATTTTTATTATTTTTCTTAATCCCTCTACCCACATTTTAAATTTAAAAAATTACAAATTAATATTAAATCTCAAATATTGTATCGTGCTAAAGTAAGTCTTTAGCTAAATTAATTTGCTTACGAGTTTCAAATTACAAATACCTTATTAGAGATATATTTCATTCAGTAGTTTCAATTTTTTTTTGCAAAATTTTCTCCAATATTAGCATTTGGTTATTTTGGAAATAGAAATAACCTTATTTATATTATTAAGATTTTAGCTATATCAACTTAAGGTAATTGCCCGAGCAAGGTGATGGTTAGTTTTTGCAAATTTAAACCATATAAATGCAAGTGATAATTATATGCAATTATATAATAAATACAATGAAAAACAATTGCATATAAAATAAATAGCATAGGAAAAAGAGAATACAAATATAACAATTTTATAATAGTTTGATACAACCCAACCTACATCTACTCTCTTCAAGCTTCTAATTGAGTGAAAGTTTCACTATGACTAAGACTTTAAGATAAAATTTTTTTAACCTTCTTACACTTAGATTACTAAGTTTTAATCGATTTTTACTATCCTCAAACAGTACCTCACTTTTGAATAATCCATCGAGTGATTTTCCATTAAGAATAAGTCTTAATTAATCTTCTCTTTAAGGGGTTTTGGTTTTTTTTTTTTCATGATTTTCCTTTGACTTGATTTATCTTTACAATTGTTTCTTTCAAAATCTTATTTTATAAACACACATGCAATAAACCATTAGTTTCAACCTTGTTGTTTTTTTTTTTTTTTAATAATAGTGCATGTTCAAACTAGCTTACGCGCACCAGTTAATGACCGCGTAAACCTCCAATGACCCTGAGGGGACTCAAACGGGTGACGATTGAAGAGCAAACCCAAGACTAGACCAACTGAGCTACCTCTTAGGGTTTTCAACCTTGTTTTGTTATTATTAAAACTTATATTAACTAGACTTTGGTTACACCCATATAAAGCTTTAAACAACTCATATATATATATATATATAAATTTAATAATAAAGTATTATTAAATAAATAAAAATTAAAAATAATTAATCAAATTAATAAATGTAGAGAAAGCACTACATTTAAAATTTATTTTTAAAAGGTTAAAAACATTTGAAGTTTTCAAATAAATTTTTATAAAACATTAAAGAATTGTTTTCAAAAACACTTCCAAAACAAAAACTTGAAGGTCAATGGCTTTTGATTGGTGTTCTCGTTACATGCCCAAGGAGTGTTGAAGCAGATATGATATCAAACACAAAACCATCTAATGTTTGAGCATATAAACCAATATATGATCCTGTGTGACCCATCATAGACCATATAAGCCAAGGTCCTTGCAACTATTCAAAAAAAAAAAAAAATGATCCCAAACCATTGAATTTGACTCATAAAAGTTTGATGTATATGGTCTTTTGGTGGTTCCTGTCTCAGTCTCTTTACCCATGCGTCAACAAAAATGGAAAACTTATCAATTAAAAACAAAAAATAAAAACGAAACCCTTGCTCTCAATTTTCCTCCTTCTAATGTTCATTTGTTTGTATTTGATCCTATTTACTCATATCCTCATTTAATCATTTAAATTTTATTATTTATTTTTAATAATTAATATTACAACTTCAACCATGTATACGAGATCTTTTTAGAGACAATTACATTTTAGGAACAAATAAAACTGATAATATACTTAAAGTTTATGATAGATGTAAAATTCAGTTCAAAGGTTAACAAACATTTATAATCAAGTTCCAAAAATATCGAAAGGACATGAAAATCATATAAAATGAATTTATACTAATGCTTTTAATTTGTTAGTGATTTATTTTTTTAAATAATAGATTAAAACCATGTGCAAGATTTGAAAAATGTATTTCAATATATCGTATGAAAATTTTAAATTATATGCAAAAAATCTAATAAAAAATTATTGCTCTCTTTCAAATATATGAAATTTATATTTTAAAAATATTATTATTAATATTAAATTTTAATGACTGTTGTAGTAATTACTTTTACAATGTTACTAAACTGGTATATTATTAATATTAAAATAAAATAGGAAAATAAGAATAAAACTAAAAATAAATTTAAATTATATAAAGCATTTGTTTTTACTTAAAATTTAACTTATACAATTCTAAAATATAAAAATTAAATTAAATTTAAAAAATTAAAAATTTAAAAGATATGACTAAAAGTCTATTATTAATATATCTATTGTGCTTTTCTTTTTTATTTTTTAAGAAAAAGATAAATGAAAAAAATGTTAAAATATCTTTAAAAAAAATAAAAAGGTGACATAAATACGATACTTAGATATCAAATGGGAAGAGTAAAAAAGTGGGAGTATATATATATTAAAGTCGAAGAATTAAAAGGATGAGACTCACAAATACATTTATTTTTCTTGGTTTCTTTTAGGGATATTTTTGTCTTTCAAATTTCACGTGTTTAGCATCAATTATATTAAATATGTGGACCTTAAATCTATTACATGTTTTAGCTAGCACTAAATCATAGTTTTATAATCTTTTATTTATTTATTATTATTATTAACTAAAATCCGACGTAATCAAATAATTATACCATGTCATGTATATAGATTGTTGATATAAATTTGAACCTATTCTATTACTTTATAATTTCATTATATTATATTATATTTTTTTTGTTCGATCAAATAATTTAGATTTTATTATATGCTTTGAATGTTTGAGATTACAAATATATTAATATTTAAATTTTTTTTTATTAATTAATTCCTTAGATACCCCTTTTAGTCTCCAAGCGTGCATTGAATGGAATCAATTTGATGACCAGTAGATAAAATAATATTTTTAATGAACAGTTTGATTTCTGAAAAGTATTAAAAAAATTGTAAATGAAAATAATTATCATGTATTATTACATTATGTAAGAGGAGGAAAAGGTTAGCCTATAGTGAGGATTTTTTATAAGAGTATGATAGTCTAAAAAATAATTTTAAAATCTATCGTAGTTTCGGTTAAGTAGGAGAGAAAAAAAAAATTTATTCTATAAAAAAATCATCTTTCCAAAATACTTAAAAAAGTGAGAAATCATCTTTTGAATTTTTTTTTTAAAAAGGAAAAATTATAAAGAGTGGGAAATCGTCCCAAGAGAGGATTTTCTTAAAAAGAAAGAAGAAGAAAAAAACTTCAAAAATTCATTTTTTTATTTACTAAAAATAATATACTAAGATATTTTATTTACTAAATTTAATGTATAAAAATAATTATAATTGTTAAGATATTTATCAACAATCATATTTATAAAATATAAATTATGTTTAACATTTCATATTTAAAAATTTTATATTAAATTACATATTGAATTAAAAAATATTTTTTTCTTAACCTTCAATTTTTTCTTTAAATTAATGCAATTAATTATAATTGATAAAATTAATTTGATTTGATATTGTTTTTATTTATAAGATAAATAATATTTATCTATTATTTTTTGTTTTTTTCATTTTAGAATTAAAAAAAATTATCATCAATTTAATGTGAAAAATGAGTTTATAAAAAACAAAATTATTATTAATTTATTAAATAATTAAATAATTTTTGAAGTTTTTTTTTAAAAAAAAAACCAATTTCTCCCTTTTTTTTTTTTTTTTGAGAAAATTATCTTTTCAAAAGACGATTTCTCATTTTTTTGGTTTTGGTTTTTTTTTTTTTTCTTTTTTTAGGTGAAAATCGTTTATTGAAAAGACAATTTTCTCACTTTTTCCTTTTTTTTTATAGAAAATTATCTCTTTAAGATGTGATTTCTTACCTTTTCCATTATTTTTTAAGTCTTAATGATTTCACATTTTTTATAATTTTTTTAAAACAAAATCATATCTTTAAAAGATGATTTCTCACTTTTTCTAAGACATATCTTTTCCTTTATTTTTTTTTTCTAGAAAATCGTCCCAAAAGACAATTCTTAGTTAGACCATTTTTTTTTTTTATATATATAATTTTTTTTAAAGAAAATAAATCATCTTTTGAAAAGATGATTATTTTTTAAAAAAATATTTTTCTTTTTCCTATTTATTTAAAATTACGGTTGATTTAAAATTATTTTTTCTATTACGATAAAATTTTGGAATTATTTTTTTAAATTACAGTATTCTTTTAACAAAATCCCAATGGACGGATCGGCGACCTAAACCGGAATAAAAGTCCGGCAAAATTAAATACAAATAAATATAGAATAAGATATGGGTCTGCGATTTGGCAGCTATAAACCGGAGAGATTGGTGGGCGGCTACGAGCCTGCGAGTGTGGGAAGTCCTAGATTCATGGTTGCATACGGAGGTTTTCCGGCCTGCCAATCACTAATTTTCGTTTTTGCTTTGGTCGTTGGATGAAGCTGCTTCTCTTCTTTTTCCTGATTGTTGCTCCACTGGGAGAATCGAGAAATAAAAAAATGCCCAACCTTGCATTTTATCTTATTTTTTATATTCATTAGGGACCTTGCGAATTTTCTTAAACCTTCGTCTATTTTCAGACCAGCCAATAGAGGGTGAATTTCTGGAGATCAATAAATAATAATTTATATATTATATAAAATTTTAAATAATTATAAAAAATTAAAATTATATATAATTAAAAATTTTAATAATATTTATTTTTTATATTTGACATATTAAATTAAATTAAATGATGAAGAGAAATATAAATATATTAATATTGTAAATTTTATTAATTAGAATATTTATAATATTTAAAATGAAAAAAAATTATAATATTTAATTTTATTTGCATGTCTTTTGCATTTTATTATTTTGAAATTATTATATTAATTAATTTTATATTATTTTTTAATTATATTATAAAAATAAATGTGAAAGTGATTTATACTTTTATATAATACAAATTTGAAAAAAAAAATAATTTTGTTATATATTATTATTTGTAAATATAATACAATGAAAAAGCTTCGTAACTTAATAGTTAAGTTTCAATTTTTACACTTAAATGTCCCAGTTTAAGCTCTCTAACTAACAAAGTTTTTTTCTTTTCACTAACTAATCCTACATAGAAAATGGATGAAAAAATATATAGGAATTGTGAGGTATAAAAAGGCATGCAAGAATCATTAACTTGTAAGACTAAAAACTTATTGGACTTTATGACAAATGATCCATATGAGCTCCTCATAGAGTGATCTAGTTCCCTTAGGAAACGTTATCGTTTTGGTATAAGGTACATCAAAATGATTTTTTGGATTATAAAAAGAAAAGGTTGAACCCTCTGGTACATCGGTTTGATTCCGGTTCAACCCTTGGTTTACTCAATTAGTTGGGTCAAATCGGAACTGTGACCGTTTGAACCTCAAGTCGGATTTTTAAAACCATGACTTTTGTTGTTAGTGCATTGCCACCTTTAAAAACATGGCTTTTGTGGTTAGTGCATTGCCACTTTTTTTTGGTTCCCCACCTTTCCCAAATCAAAAGCTCAACAGAACCCCATTAAAATTGGCAGAAAATAAAATGCAGATATACAAAGCAGAATAAAACCAAAGAAGAAAAAGAAGGCTAGGTAGCATCGGCTCCAGGAGACTAGGAGTACAACTCCGCAGTCTGCTCAATAGTCTATACACATTCTCGCTCAAGTTGGTGTACCGATAGCCAGACTAGCCAAAAGCCCCCACCAAGCCTTCCCTGCAGGAATCAATAATTTACAAATTAGAATCACGCTCTAGACGAAAATCAAACGTATGGCTTTACTTCAATTTCTACTTCGTAACATCCGCCAAAGCTCTTTGTCTTCTTCCCCACCTAATGCAGCTGCCTTTATGCCCCAAGACAAACTCCTTTCTGCTATCTTTAGCATCAGTATACAGTATATATGCGTGGTTATCCCAAAAACCACAGCCCACATTAAACTACTATATATAAAGTATAAATATTTAAATGACAACTCACAGATATTAGGCAATGAAAAAGTTAAGGTAGATAGCATGCGCCATGTACCTAGTAAATTTACTGCATATTTTATACAAAGGAAAAGAATTTTCAAGAGTGAACTGCATGTATTGCTTGCAGTTGAAAAACTTTATCCAAGTCACTTACTGGTTTTCTAATTGCCACTAACGCATCACAAATACCTTTGAACTCCCTTAGGTATTCATCAATAGACCTTGTGCCTTTCATCAATCCTCAAAGTATATTGGTCATATGTAACCCCCTTTTCTTTGGTCATTAGTAGAAGCATGTCTTCCAAAGAGTTTCAAATGTCATATAGGCAATCTCCATTCCATCTAACAAAAGCATCACTTCTTTTGTCATAAGTCCAAGGAGCCAAGAGGTGAGTAACCATCATAGTGTGACCATATATGTATTGACTGATCATTGGCCTCTTTCGTTTCAGGATCCATTATCTCCTTTGATGTATTTCTATTTTCAGATAGATGATGGAACTAGTTTGAGACTTCAAACAAGGAGGAGAACTTGTGAGCAATATAAAAGGAGGTTGGACTTATTCAATTTGATGACGACGAGGCTCGAGCACTGATGAAATTAAGGTCTAGATGCTAAGAGCGGTTTCTGGGTTCGCCATGGATTGTTTTAAGTTAACCTGCTCTAATACCATATAGAAAGGAAATAAATTTTAAAGAGCGAACTACACATCTTGCTTACAGGTTGTATATCTTTTTAAAGAGAGTTACAATGTTGAAAAATATCACACTTTCCTAATACAGCAGATGGAATAATTTACTGAAAGGATTAGTAGTTGATTTCCGCCCAGCCTTGATTTCTTACACGTTGCAAACAAGGAGAGCGGCGGCTGCTTTCCATTCTGAGTGTAGATCTCTATCTCTCACATATTCTTGGCTGCATCCTTAATTATTGCATGCTTTCATTTCCTTTATCATATTTCTCTGTTAAAACATACTTATGACCTCAAATTAAGACCTTCCAAACACTTTGTACATATATCCAATCATTTTTGAAACATTAGGCAATAATTAAATCAGTAGTCCGAACATAATGCCGAAATTTCATCACATCAAGACAAAGGAGAAACACAGTACTGCATTGAAATTTCTGTTCACGGGCAGTACAAGATATTCAGACCATGATTCTGACATCTACGCTATACCTCATATATGACATAAGCATAATTAATATGGCTCTATACCTCATATATGACATAGGCATTCTTCACATGAGAAACTTCAGAAACCAATTTAATTCTGGCTACCAGGTCCGCCATCACATACCTTTACCAGTATATACCACATGCGAGGAAAGACATCAATGAGACTTCAATATTTAGACTCATTCCAAGCAAAGGCTGAGTACTAATGTGCTATATATCCTCTTAATCTTAGCTTGATAGACATGACTACAACTTCCTCAAATTTAAGTAACCAATTGGGGTTGAAATTTGAGGGTGATGGAGGGATCACGGGTGTGCTGATATTCACTTGGGACGAGCAACATCCGTTTGACTTCTTTTTTCCAAACTGGAGACTTGATAATAGAGAAACAAGCCATGGGGCCTTAACCTATAAATACCTCTCCTGTCCGTCATTTGTCTATAGGGGTAACAACTTACAGCTTTTTGATCAACAAACAACCTCAAGCAAAAGAAGTCATGTCTATTGATGCTCTTGCAATGGCGGGTGCTGACTACATGGAATGTGGGATTGACCTCCAAGGATGGGAGACTGGTGGCTCCACACAGCCACCTCCTTATCTTCTAGTTGAGAACATCCCAGGCACTGAAGCCGGTGCGAAGTGCAATGATGATAAGCCAAAGGCGAATGAAGAGAGGGTGAAAGCAAAGATGCGGGAATGGGCTAAAGCTGTTGCTGCCATGAATAGGTCTTTAATGCAATCAGAATTCGGAAATGAGAGATGTATTTTAATTAAGTAATGTACTCAAAGTTACGTTGTGAATATATTTGATTGATGTGAGCAATGCATCCAAACAAACAAAAAGAGAAGTTGCCCACGTCCCATTGAAAACCAAGTTCTCTGTAACTTTTTCACTTGGCTGGGTCGGGCATTATGCTGAAGCATTACTATTTTCAGGAAGACCAACTGAACTCAAGTATCATCAAATTCTTGCAAGGGAGAAAAGTTACACATATTCTAAATGTCCACAGGACATCATACGAATTCAACTTTTAGTTTGCACTTTGTATTAATAAATTTTCCATTCACGGAGATTTTGAGTGTATATGGTGCATGTGGTATAGCTCGTCACTGATATTATTAGTTTGATACTGAAAAAGGACCAGTCCCCTCTCCCTCCAAATGAATCTCCAGCTGCCCATCCAAACCAGTAACCGTATATCACATGGTTTTTTGGGGTTTGGGATCATATTGTACACCCTCTATATCAAACGTTCAAAGAATCAACACCCAAATTTCATCTTCACCTTCTTTGTTTTTGTGTGCATGTAAGAGTATGAACATGTGAACACAAGGTCATTGAGTCAATTCGTTCTTCCTTTACATACTGCCTAACATATCTAACATGGGATTATTGCATGAAGTCCAATGAGAAAGAGATCTATAATACAAAATGCAAGAACTTGCATTGTTTGAATATGCTCACGCGCATAGAACTATACACACACATGAATTCAAAATAAAATTTAGGGAAGAAGTACAGCAAGAAGAGCTCGGTAGTACCAGAAACCCATTAAAAAAATTATCAAGGATCATATCTTTTTTGGTATTTTTTCCACTATATGCTTTATTGAAAAGGCATCATCAAGCCAGACATGATGGCAACAAGCCAATTGTGTGCCATTTGTCACCTAGCCTTGGTTTCATGGCCACTTTATTGATCACAGCTAGCTGCCATAACGCATGGTACTGCAATTCAAATTTGATTTAGCGTATGCCCAATATTAATTATTATTTCACTAACTTTAACAATTTTAGCTACAATATTGCCCACATAGGTAATAGCTGACATCCGTTTGATGAGGGCACCAACCATGTTTTAATTTGTGATCAATTCATATGCATTGATGGAAGATGAATAAGCATATTCTTGTAGGAAAAGTAAGCCAAGAAAAGGCTTACAGTCAATAGACTAATCGTTTTGACATTACTTGTTGAGGGGGAGATACCATGGTATATACAACAGTCAGGAGAACATATTCAAACTCGTAACTAATTTCCTAGTTGCAGCATCACGACAGTATCGGTAATAGCTGACGTCAAATCAGAACTTGGTAAGAGCTGACATCAAATTACAACTTTGTAATAGCTGACGCTAAATCAGCTCCATGACCATGTAAGCTTTATTTGTTGAGAACAAGATTGCAGTCAAAAGAACAATCACATGATAAATGTTACTTTCAAAGATTTTGCTCCTCTCTCTTTCTTCCGTTTGACCATCATGCTAATCCATAATTCTTTAGAGGATTTTTTCTTTCCCAGCAAAGATATTATATACATAGAGTGTGGACAACCTTCTTGTTTTAAAATTTTGGAGTGACTTGCAATTCTCAAATGATCGAAGTTAATGGTCAGTTATATAAGATTATAATCCTACATTTGCACCGGTAATCCGCAAGTGTCAGGTCAATTTCGATGGAAGCTCAGACAAGGTAGGGCCAAGCTCAAGCTCAGAGATCCTAGTAATCCTATTTTGAAAGTAAACGTTAGGCTCATCTAACTCAGGCAAGCTTGTAATTGGTGGAGGTAGTGATCATGCTGCAGTTTAATTGTATTTATATAATCCAAGAACATATGGCAGTTTGAAAAGATTTGACGAACACATCAGTTTGACAATTTATTATGAAAGTTAGGAAGTCATAGAAAAGGAAATTGTTCAATCCCCTGGAGATTTCTTGCTTTCTGTTTATATATATAACCCCCTGTTTCAGGTAATAATTAAATTAGTAGTTGGAGTAGGATGCTTCAATTTAAGATTGACATGACAAAGGAGAAATACCGTTGAATTGCGATTATTAGGGTGCATGAAACCTAAATTTAACGCTACTTCAACAATGCATTGAAATTTCTTTTCACAGGCAACACAAGATTTGAAGGGCGCAGAATCCATTGTTCTGACGGCTGCTCTATACCTCATATATGACATAAGCATTCTTAATATGAAAAGCTTCAAATACCAATTTAATTCTAGCTACCAGTTCTGCGTTCACACACCTTTTCCAGTATATACATGTAGACCACATGGGAGCCCAGACGTCAATGAGACTTCAATATTTGGACTCATTCCCAAGGAAAGGCCGAGTGTTGATGTGCTATATATCCTCCTGATTTTAGCTTGATAGACATGACTTCAAATCCCTGAAATAGAAGTAACCAAGTGTGGTTGAAATTAGAGAGTGATGGGCGGATCACGGACATATTGATATTCACTTGGAACACGCAACATCCGTGTAGCTTCCTTTCCCCAACCGGAGACTTGATAATAGAGAAACAAGCCGAGGGGCCTTCAGCTATAAATATCTCTCCTGTCCTTCTTGGTCTAAATGGATAGATAACAACTTACAGCTTCTTGATCAACCAACAAGCTCAAGTGAGAGAAGCAATGTCTATTGAAGCTCTAGCAATGGCGGGTGCTGATTACATGGAATGTGGGATTGACCAACAGGTCTGGGAGATTGGTGGCTCCACACAGCCACCTCCTTATCTTCTAGTCGAGAAAATCCCAGGCACTGAAGCCGGCACGAATTGCAATGATGATAAGCAAACGGCGAATGAAGAGAGGGCGAAAGCAAAGATGCGGGAATGGGCTAAAGCAGTTGCTGCCATGAATAGGTCTTTAATGCAATCAGAATTCAGAAATGAGAGATGTATTTTAATTAATGTAACTCAAAGTTATGCTGTGAATATATTTGATTGATGTGAGCAATTCATCCATTTTACGTCACATTGAAATGCAAGTATATATCAAATTTTCTATTCACGGAGATTTTGAGTGTATACAGTGGCATATGGTTTACAGGCCGTCATTGATATTGATAAATTTGATACTGAGGAAGGGCTAGTCCCCTCTCCCTCCATTGAATCTCCATCTGGCTATCCAAACCAGTAACCATATTTCACATGGTTTTTTGGGGTTTGGGATCATGTTGTTCATCCTCCATATCAAATGTTAACTACAACAACTATATCAAAGAATCAGTATGCAAATTTTATCTTCGCCTTACTTGTTTTTGTGTGCATGCAAGAGCATGAACATGTGATCATTAAGTCCTTGATTACCATTCATTCTTCCTTCACGTACTGGCTGACATGTTTCACATGGAATTATCACATTAATGGTACTTTGATACTGTTTTTCAAAAACACTTTTAACCTTAAAAAAAAATGTTTAAAAAAAAATAGATATTTAAGAAAATTTAGAAAACATTTTTTATTACTTTAAAATTTTTTTTAAATTATTCATAATATTAAAAAATCACTTATAATATTTTCTATAAAAAAAAATTGATAGATGATTTTCTTAAAAATACTTTTAGTAAAAATACTTAAAATTATGTTTAGTAGTAATTTCAAAAAGTGTTTTAATACTTTTTAACATTTAAAAATTTTTATCTTTCAAGCATTAAAAAAATTAAAAATACTTTCTAAAATTATTATCAAAACGTATACTTAAAATGTGTTTTATAATAATTTTAGAGATTATTTTTTATATTTCTAACACTTGAAACTTTTTATTTTTCAAATATTAAAAATGTTAAAAATCAAATCACTACTCATCGCACTGTATATTACATTTATAATAGTGATTTTAGAAAGCATTTATTATTTTTTTTAACATATAAAATTTTTTATTTTTCAAGAAACACTCCCAACAATCACAGCTAAAAGCATACTTAAAGTATAAATATTGTCAAATACGCTTTTAATTCTGATATGAATTTACATCATATTAAACGGATCGATCATCCGTGGATACGGGGTAGATAAATGGAACTACTGGGTTCTCAGCAGCATAACATAACTGGAGAGAAATTCAAGAAATGCCATTGCCCACCGGTGTCATGACTCACAGATATTACAATAGAAGTTCAGACCATTTGGAATCACATCTGAGAAATCTTCCAAATAGAGATAGAATAGAGAGATTAGAGTTCAGGCAAGCCATGACCATTCAAGCTTTGGCGATGGGCAGCGCCTTGAGGAGGTGGCGCATACAGACCTGAAGAAGATACCATATAGTATGCATCTTCTAGCCGAGCAAAGACCAAGAGGTAAGAGCTGACGGCAATGGTATAGACAAGGCGATTTTAGAAAAATGGCAGGTGAAGCAGTCAATGTCTCTCAGCTCCCAATTTGTGGGGTTGAACAAGAAAACTGCAACAACCTAAGCTATGTCAAAATTCACAGAACAGCGGGTTTAGGGGCAGGTACTCGTACAAGAAGATGTGGTTCTCAACATATAGTTCTAACTCAAAACTGGGCTCAGCTCCCCAGTTTCGACATTTTTGAGCCTGACTCCTGAAGTGCAGTAATTGTGATGTAACTACAAAATTCACATTCTATAGGGCCAGAATTTAGAACCCATAGGTTCACATGAAATGAAATGAAGCCAGGTCATTGAGAATGATAAATAATATTGCTGCTATGTCTAAATCAAAATAAAAATCAATTGGGTAATTTCCCAGTTTAGCAATTGTTCATGATAATTTCATACATGCCTATGGCCTCTCATCACACAATTGAAATAGCATACCGAAATATTTTGTAGCAAGCACGAATTCAAAAGGCAATATTCAATATTAACATTGAGGAAAAGCTTCATAATACAAACTACCAGGCCTTAGATTGTTTGAGTGTTGCTCAAACACACAGAACCACATACACACATGAGAATTCTAAATAAAATTTAGCGAAGGAGAAAAGCTGGAACCAGAAATCCATCAAAAAATATTCAAGACATGGTTCTTTCTCCTGTAATTTTTTAAATAAAATACAATTGGAAGGAGACGAAGCTAACCTACTGAAAGAAAATTATATGGCTTTGAAGTAAGGGGAATGAGATTGGATTCATCCATTACCTCATCTTCCACCAGACAATTCAATAGCATCCTGGTGATAGAGTGAATCTTCCCCCCAGTCAAATCTTCTTTGCAGCCGCTCATACTCCTGTCGACGACTAACTTCCACATGCTGCCATTCTTCCCATCTCTCAGCCAGCCCCTCTCCTTCAAGCATCCGAACCACCTCTGACATTGCTGGACGATCCTCTGGTGATGGTTGTGTACAGAGCAATGCAACTTGGATCATCATCTCCACTTCTTGGATGTCATAGTTCCGATTTAGGTTGCGATCTACAATAGCATCAAGTCTTTTCTCCCTTTCAAGCTTCTTGACCTTCACAAGCAAACATAAAAGTATCAAACTGTAGGGACTAGATATGATAGAAAGAAGGAACCAATTATGCCATTTTGAAACATTGTTCATCAAATAATTATATTTCAATTTCCGCAGCATCATATGCGCAAGTTTTTCATGTAAAATGCAGTCAGCCAAAATAGTTAAAGAAACTGAAGTTCAATCATTTCTTTCAAGTTTTAAAATGACATTATTCAGATAACTTTGAATATGAGGAAATCTCCACCATCCAGCCAAGCAGAACCCAGTTAAAAATAGGGTACTATTCTATGAAATGGCAGTTACTGTATATACCCATTTTAACTAAGAGTTTTTCATCAAGTTTCAAATCAGTTGCACTAAGGAAAATAAATTTGCATGTTTCAAGTAATATGAAACTCAAAAAAGAATCATTTCACCTTTATGTGGTTTTCTCAATACACATGGGAACAAATTGTCAGTCGTGCATTTATTACCGATGCTGAAAAGAGACATTTGAACTTGAAAATAAATGAAGAATAAAAGTATGCACAGCGAGAGAACAACATTCCAATCTAGTGAGGAGGGGAGGGGGGGTGGAAGAACTGCACAGAAGACAAACCAAGATTGTAATTTAACGAGGTTATCTTACATGGTCAAGCAGCAAGACATCATCTTCTTCTTCTAAGCGTGAAAAGTCAATTGCTCGTTGACCTGTTACAAGTTCCAGTAGCATAATCCCATAGCCAAAAACATCTGTCCTCTCTGATGACTTCCCAGTGGACAAGTACTCAGGTGCTATGTGGCCCATCGTTCCCCGAACTTGAGTTGTCACGTTGGTCTTTCTCACATCCACCAACTTTGCCAAGCCAAAGTCCCCAACAACAGCTTCAAAATCTTCATCCAGTAATACATTAGCAGCCTTAACATCGCGATGAATAATCTTGGGATTGCAATGTTCATGCAGGTATTCTAGTCCACGTGCTGTGCCTAAAGCCACCCGTTTTCTTGTAGCCCAATCTAAAACTGGCTCCCCAGGTTTAACCTCTGCATCAGTGTGAACATTATAATTAGTCAAACATTATCTAACTCTATTAAAAATAAATAGAGAAAACTAAAGTCCCTAATGATTATAATATGGCCAAACAAATTGTAGCTACAAGTAACATCAGGGCGCAGAACTCATCAAGTATAATTTCAATAATATTTTTCACTTTCCAGAATAAGAGTTACAGCATTAATTGAAATGGTTGATATGGTGCTCGCATAAGGAAAGAATGACCCAGAATCCCTTTTAATGTGCAAATAAGAATAGTTTAAAAGCACTAAGCAAAAGGGGGATGTATCCCTAGTACATAGTGAGTATACAAAGGGGCCAAAAGGTGAAATGATACACATCCAAAAGCCACAACAAGATTCCCACTAAATAGAGCACAATCACTCAATGAAGTCTAGCAAGGATGAAAAACCAGCTTGAAAAACATCTTGAAGAAATTGGCAAGACCAGTGATAAGGTTACAAATAAGGGAATCCTCAAGAGATTGAACTGAGTTTTGCACCCTTTAGAAGAGCTGTTCTCCAATCCTTTCTTCTGTCCTTGCTCACAAAACTCCCATGTTACCCATTAGCAACACTCCTACTGAAGGAGGATCGAAGAGATGCCAAAAAGAGAGAACAGAAGCCATAGCCCCATAGCTTTCCCAAAAACTACCTGATCCATTTGAGCTGATTCAAAGTTAGGATCCTTCCTTCTGCAACCTCCCATGCAAAGAAACCCACTTTTGTAGGACACAAGGAGCTTTACAGTTCCTCATGGGGAAATTCACTCCTTAATGCAACTCTCAAAGAATAGAAAGATTTCACTATAACTTTCCCACTTTTACTAACTGTGCAAACCAAATTATCCTCCTCCTTGCTGCACCTTCCTAACACTTGAAGCTTCTAAAGTAGCTTCTCAATGCTATCCACCTTCCAGTCTTGGCAATGTCTTAGGAAATGTGGATTCCAACGGACCTAGCAATAGGCTACCACTTAAATATAGACTGGCCCAAGCCTCCTTAAAAGTTGCAAAAGAGAAGAAAGAGGGAAAAGGGTCCTTTAAAGAAGAATCATAATACCAAACATCTCATCAAAACTCGACTCTTTTGTCATTGCTTACCAAAATCTTGTCCTAGCCTTTGAAAAACTCCTCATCCTCTTCTTCTCACCTTCCACAAACCAAAATCGTACCTGTTCTTCCTAACTTGAGAGCAGCATCTTTCTGGCACTTCCCCAAATTATCCCACTATGACCCGTCACCAAAGGATTTCCCTCTCCTAAATATATCCCTAGCATTAGTTTTCAATAAAGCTTAATTGAAAGTGGACAGCACTGTAATACCAAGACACATATTCCTTTTCAATGACAACTTCACTAGATATGTTTCTTCAGAAGACCTCCTCCTCCCCACAAGAAAAACCTTTCAATTTTTTCACATCTTAATGCCACCACCTTAGGGATAACAAAAAGAGGCATGAAGTAAATAAAAAAACAACTAAGATTACTTTTTAGCAAAGTGAGTCTCTCACCCTTAGAGAGGTATCGTCTTTTCCATAGAGATAACATTCTGAGAAACCTCTCCTCTACCACATCCTAAACAATTGAAGACCTGAAAGGAATTACCAAAGGCAAGTCTAAATAGGAGACAATAAACTTCGCCACCTCACAGCACAACACTGAAGTAAGCTCCACCACATTAGGGACCTTCCTCACTGGAATTAATTCACCACTGTTCAGATTAACTTCCAATCCAAAGAAGCCTAAAACCATAGAAGAGTCCAACTCATATAGTCAACTAATCCAAATAAGGTTGACAGAAAAGTAATGTGCAGTCATCAAATTGGAGGTGGGAAACCTCCCTTTCCTCCCCGCCTACCTGGAAGCCTGAAATGAAGCCTCCTTCCTCAATTCTCTCAGGAGAAAACTGAGGGTCTCCATCACAAAATAAAACAGATAAGGGGATAGGGGTCCGTCTGTCTCAAACACTTCGAACTCTGAAAAATGCAAGAAGGCAAACCATTTGCAAAAAAAAAGAAAAACTTGTTAAGATGCAAGCCCAAATCCAATCAATCCCCTTCTGCACAAATTCCATTTTACACAACATTGCCAAAACAAAAGCTCCAATTTACATGATCATGGGCTTTTTTGATGTCCAACTTACAAGTAACAATCAAATCCCTTTCTTCAACTCCATCTTTAATCAACAACCTTATCGGCAAGAGGAGTCGTGTCTAAGATGTGTTTCCAGTTTCCCTTCCACAAAATCATTCTAAGTCCAACACCACATTCCCTATCACTTTTTTCAACCTGTTTGCCAAGGAATTTAGCTAAAATCTTATACTAAGGCACAGCAGTGCTACCAACATGCCAAAGAGAAATCTTCTGGTCAAGGGGCTTTGTCCCTACCTATTTTCAATCTTTCCAGAAATGTATAACAATATAAAGACAAATGCCCTCTCCAATGAAGCTACCACTAAGCCACTGCATTGTAAATTGATACTAAAAAACTAAAGCAGAGGCTGTAGAGCTTCAATTAGGAACAAATAGAAAATTGTTTATTAGAAAATTAGACAGGAATAATAATATTTTCATGATAGACTTAAAAATAATTTCCAGAAAACAAGCAGCTTACCCAAGTATTTCCCCACAAACCCCCAACAAAGGATGAGGCAAAGATGGGAGTAGAAACTCAAAGAAATGTTTCATGAAAGAAAACCATCTTGATACTCGAGCTACCTTGCTTGACTCAAATTTTTAATAACCACTAGGGTACTGATGAACACTAACCTAGATTACCTCGGAGTGTTGGATCCCTGCCTGTATGTGAACACCCCTTCATAATATAAGAACTATCCAACTAAGCACATAAAATCCATATTCCAATACATGACCAAAATAGTAAAGCTAATGCAAACATATTTAGAAACATATATCAGGTAACTAAACTAAGAATCAAAAGAATAAACCTAAACTAAATGATGCCGCAGGACGTAATTCAGAAGTGAAATTTCATAAAATGTGATTTAGAGAATTAATACCCCGAAGGCGATACGCCACACTTAGGTTCTGCATAAAGGGATACACCAAAAGGCGTTCTGTTGGTGTTGTACAAAATCCAATCAGCCGTAATAGATTCCTGTGAACAGCTACACTTATCATCTCCACCTCACGCTGGAAAGCTGCATCTCCACCAGGACTTTCATAATCTGTTAATCGTTTCACAGCAACCTTGGTGTTATCTCCAAGCACTCCCTTATAAACTTTCCCAAAGCCTCCCTGTCCAAGAACATTTTTCTCACTAAAATTTTCTGTAGCTACTTGTAACTCCCTCCATGCAAATCTTCTCAATTGGCCAAATGCGATTCTTCTGTCAACTTCACCTGAAAACAGACAAAAAGATGTCCAGAAAGCAATTTTCCAAGGGAATCAAATTTTGTATCAAAACCTTAAAATTCATCCAAGTATTTAAAAGAGATAAAAGCATAGAACAGATTAATAAACCCAAGCACTAAAAAAAATCAAGAAAACAATATAACTTATAAGAAACTAGAACAGATAATTTGAAGATGATATATAACAGATAAAATTAAACAAAATAGCTCAAAATATTTATAAATCAATTTTAAAGTTAATTGCCTTTCTTTGAAGCTGTCACTTTCTTTTCAATACAGAACTATGGCCTGATCTGTAAATCTCTTCAAACTTTCTGCACTTGTAGGCATCCCAAGATACCATTCAATTGAAAGAAAGTGTCTGAAAATCCAGCAAAAACTTGCTTTGATGCTATTATTACCTAAGAGAAAAAAAAGGTAGAAGAAGAAGAAAAAGAAGAAGAAGAAAGCATTGTAGCCACTGTGCAGAACAGGTCCCATTTCTAGGGTTCTAGGAAGGGTGGACAGGTGACACACCCAACCTTCAGCCTTTTTTTTGATGGGTAAAGGAATTGTATTAAAAGCGCAAAAAAAAAAATGCCTAAATTATACATGATGCATACAAGGCCAAAAAAAGGAGGGATCGACAAAAAAACAAACACCCTTGCTTTACTTACAACCCAACCAAACTATGAAGTCAAAAAGGGACAAAGAACTAGACCCTAAATGTACCTTAACCCACTCCAAAACATGACATAAAGAAGCGTAAAATAGCATGGTCTATTAGTTCAAAGTCTTCAAAGGTTCTTCCGTTTCTCTCCTTCCATAAAGTCCGAAATAAGCACAACAGAGCTGCTTTCCTGCCTTCTTTCTTTTCCTCCCAACAAAGGCACCCCCCGCGAACTAGTGAGGGCATCCTTGATTGAGGAAGGCATTACCCATTATACATCAAAAATAGAAAAAATAAGGTGTCACAACATGATTGTCTTAGGACAATGAAGGGGAATATGGTTTGTTGACTCATCTTCACCCTTACACAAATAACATTTGGTTGCAAGACTCCAACCTCTCCTTTTTAACTGACTCTCATCAACATCAAGGATTCCATACCATGCTTGTGGGGAAACCTTTCTGGTAACAACCTACTAAGGAGGAGGGGAGAGATTTGACTGAAAAAGTGTCTCCCTTGGACAACAACCAAACCATAACATCCTCTACTCCTACTCTGATCACTTGCCCTAGCAACCTTCTAAGCAACCCTTCCATCTCACCTAATTCTCAATCATTTATCTATCTTGTGAACATAGGATTCCAACAACCCATTTGCCCAACCTACTCCCACATCCGATCTACTCAGGCTTCTTTATTAGTGGCTATTGAATACAACTCTAGAAATGTCACAGCTAAGGGTTCCTCCCCACACCACTTATCTTTCCAAAACCTCAACCTCTTACCATTTCCCACCTTAAAGTCAATCTTGTTATTAAACCCCTCTCACCCACACCAAATTGCCTTCCAAAGGCCCACCGCATAGCCTTTCATTAAAGTTCTATTAACACCAAACCCCCTCTTCCTCCCCATACTTCCCTACACCAACCTGTTTCTAAAAAGAATCATTTTCATCAGCAAATCTCCAACACCACTTCCCTAAGGAGGACCTTATTTAGAAAAGATAACTTCCTAACGCCCAAACCCTCTTCCTTTTTATCCAAGCTGACAATTGACTAGCTTACAAAATATGGCCTTCTTTGAAGCTCTCCTCCTCCCCAAAGAAAGTACCTTTGGATCTTCTCCAATCTAAGACTTTCCTTATGAAGGATCACAAATAAAGACATAAAATATATTGGTAGGCTAAATAAAGTGCTCTTTAATAAAGTCAATCTCCCTTATTTTGACAAGTACTGCCTCTTCCACAAAGCAAGTCTTTTCTGAAATCTTTCCTTCACTACATCCCAAACTTGAACAGATTTGAAAAAAGCTCCTAAAGGGAGGCCCAAATAAATAGAAGAAAGAGAGCTCACTTTGCACCCCACCATCCTAGCCAAATCCTCTGTATTAGAGACCTCCCCCTACTAGGATTAACTCACTTTTATCTAAATCAATTTTTAAGCCAGAAATCATCTTGAACCACATGAATGCTCAACTCAAAGCCTTTAAATGCTCCTTATTTGAGCCACTGAAAGTGTAACTCGTCCACCACCTCCTAACCAGATCTTTGAACCCTTCCTCTCTTAGCCACATGCTCTCAAAACGAAAGAGAGTTTTGCCATTTCTTATCTCACATCCATCCAGAAGAATAGAAGCATGATCGGGAGTAGGCTTGGGCAGCAACTTTTGAGAGAGACCATTAAAGTGGCTTTCCCCTGCTAGAGGTAAATCCCTCAAATGGAACTCTTCAATGATCTCTAAGAAATGCCTCATTGCTGAGGAGATTCTTAAGCAATTTCTTCTTTCTTCAGGAAATCTAACCAAATTAAAATATCCACCAATGCACCTTAGATCTCTCCACAACCCCCTGGTGTCCCCTAGTTCTGCTCACAACTCCTCCTTATCAGCTCTACTAACTGGCCCCTACAGACCAGAGAACACCTAAATAAAATTATCATCACAATTCTTAAATCGGCAAGAGAGAGAGTGAACGCCCATTTCCATCTCTGGAAGCTCCAAAACTCTATTATCCCAAAAAACCAAAACACCCCCAACTTGACCTCTCAAATCCACAGTTTCCCAATTCGAGAATTTGCCTACACCCAGCTTTCTTACTAACATTTCCGACATATATTGAACCTTAGTCTCCCACAGACAAACCAAGTATGCCCTCTGAGATCTAATGAGAACTCTAACCATTTTCTGCTTATCCACATCATTTAAACCTTTTACATTTCAAGAAATTAGTATAATATTCATCAACAAAGCTAGCAAAATTCCCCGAAGAACTCCCACTCCTTTTTCCTGTCCCCGAAGATGAATCATAATTGATAGAACACTAAAGCTTGTACAATTCTCTCTCAAATCTAGACCCTAAGGTTGAAACTTTCTTTTTTCCAAGATGAGGGCTTCTACTCTTCTTCTTTCTAGACTCCAATCTTTGAAGCAAAGCCAAAATTTCACTATCAAAACCTTCGATTGGCATTCCCACAAACCTCCTAAAGGCTAACAATTTACCAAATGAGCCCTTAGTAGGAACCCCCTCAATCAAATCGCCAGTTTCAATGTCATAACTGATCCTTTCATTGATCCTCCTCCTCTATTACTACCTCAAAGGCTTAAAGGCTCAGGCTCCATTAGAACTCCTCCCAAAGGGGCCCTGCTCTTATCCTCCCATTGAACCAACGACCCTAAAGCTTCCTCTAACTAGAATAAGACAAGCGATAGAGGAGTAGAAGAAGAAAGAAGAGAAATTATCCCACCTAAGAGAAGTAGATGAAAGAAATGACAGACCCGGAAACGCAAGGCTTCCTCCACTAACACTTCATCTATGAAGGCTAGGCATGGGGGAACCACAACCAGAGATCTCTTCTCGAACAACAAGCAAACGTCATCCTCATCCTCAATGTAGCTGAGAGAAAGCAAGTTAGTTTGCAAAACGGAGTCTTTCTCCTTTTGTGAGCCAAAACGAGCCCTAGTGGAGCTGAGGTCATTTCTGAATTTAAAGCCCACTCATTCACTAGGTCATCCCAAACTTCCATTACTTTTCACCCAGCCCCCTCCATCAAGGCCCAGAGCATCATAAGCCTTTACAAAAAGGAGAAATCCTTTCTGAGGCTTAACTCACTCCTCCAATTGAATAGTGGTTAGCAGGCTAACCCAGTCTTGCTCTTCCAAAAGCTGACAAAGCACCAACATCTCTCTGCCTTGGCTCAGAAAAATTAGGCTACTTCATATCAACAGAACTCCCACCCCCTTGGAGAAACGACATGCATCCATCCTATTTTTCCAAATAACGAGCCTCCCATCCTACTCTCACCAACGCATGCGCCATGTCCCAAGTAAATTTACTACATATTTTATACAAAGGAAAAGAATTTTCAAGAGTGAACTGCATGTATTGCTTGCAGTTGAAAAACTTTATCCAAGTCACTTACTGGTTTTCTAATTGCCACTAACGCATCACAAATACCTTTGAACTCCCTTAGGTATTCATCAAGAGACCTTGTGCCTTTCTTCAATCCTCAAAGTTTATTGGTCATATGTAACCCCATTTTCTTTGGTCATTAGTAGAAGCTTCTCTTCCAAAGAGTTTCAAATGTCATAGGCAATCTCCATTCTATCTAACAAACGCATCACTTCTTCTGTCATAAGTCCAAGAGGTGAGTAACCATCATAGTGTGACCATGTATGTATTGACTGATCTTTGGCCTCTTTCGTTTCAGGATCCATTATCTCCTTTGATGAACTAGTTTGAGACTTCAAACAAGGAGGAGAACTTGTGAGCAATATAAAAGGAGGTTGGACTTATTCAATTTGATGACGACGAGGCTCGAGCACTGGTGAAAGGTCTAGATGCTAAGAGCGGTTTCTGGGTTCGCCATGGATTGTTTTAAGTTAACCTGCTCTAATACCATATAGAAAGGAATAGAACTTTCAAGAGCGAACTACACGTCTTGCTTAAAGGTTGTATATCTTTTTAAAGAGAGTTACAATGTTGAAAAATATCACCCTTTCCTAATACAGCAGATGGAATAATTTACAGAAAGGATTAGTAGCCAGCCTTGATTTCTTACATGTTGCAAACAAGGAGAGCCGCGACTGCTTTCCATTCTGATTGTAGATCTCTATCTCTCACATATTCTTGGCTGCATCCTTATTGCATGCTTTCATTTCCTTTATCATATTTCTCTGTTAAAACATGCTTATGACTTCAAATTAAGACCATCCAAACACTTTGTACATATATCCAATCATTTTTGAAACATTAGGCAATAATTAAATCAGTAGTCCGAACATAATACTTAAATTTCATCACATCAAGACAAAGGAGAAATACAGTACTGCATTGAAATTTCTGTTCACGGGCAGTACAAGATATTAAGACCATGATTCTGACATCTGCGCTATATCTCATATATGACATAGGCATAATTGATATGGCTCTATACCTCATTAATGACATAAGCATTCTTAATGTGGCTCTATACCTCATATATAACATAAGCATTCTTCACATGAGAAACTTCAGAGACCAATTTAATTCTGGCTACCAGGTCCGCCATCACATACCTTTACCAGTATATACCACATGCGAGGAAAGACATCAATGAGACTTCAATATTTAGACTCATTCCAAGCAAAGGCTGAGTACTAATGTGCTATATATCCTCTTAATCTCAGCTTGATAGACATGACTACGACTTCCTCAAATGTAAGTAACCAATTGGGGTTGAAATTTGAGAGTGATGGAGGGATCACGGGTGTGCTGATATTCACTTGGGACAAGCAACATACGTTTGACTTCTTTTTCCAAACTTTAGACTTGATAATAGAGAAACAAGCCATGGGGCCTTAACCTATAAATACCTCTCCTGTCCGTCATTTGTCTATAGGGGTAACAACTTACAGCTTTTTGATCAACAGACAACCTCAAGCAAAAGAAGTCATGTCTATTGAAGCTCTTGCAATGGCGGGTGCTGACTACATGGAATGTGGGATTGACCTCCAAGGATGGGAGACTGGTGGCTCCACACAGCCACCTCCTTATCTTCTAGTTGAGAACATCCCACGCACTGAAGCCGGTGCGACGTGCAATGATGATAAGCCAAAGGCGAATGAAGAGAAGGCGAAAGCAAAGATGCGGGAATGGGCTAAAGCTGTTGCTGCCATGAATAGGTCTTTAATGCAATCAGAATTCGGAAATGAGAGATGTATTTTAATAATGTAATGTACTCAAAGTTATGTTGTGAATATATTTGATTGATGTGAGCAATTCATCCAAACAAACAAAAGAGAAGTTGCCCACGTCCCATTGAAAACCAAGTTCTGTGTAAACTTTTTCACTTGGCTGGGTCGAGTATTGTGCAGAAGTATTACTATTTTCAGGAAGACCAACTGAACTCAAGTATCATCAAATTCTTGTAAGGGAGAAAGGTTATACATATTCTAAATCTCCACAGAGACATCATACGAATTCATCTTTTAGTTTGCACTTTGTATTAATAAATTTTCTATTCACGGAGATTTTGAGTGTATATGGTGCATGTGGTATAGCTCGTCACTGATATTATTAGTTTGATACTGAAAAAGGACCAGTCCCCTCTCCCTCCAAATGAATCTCCAGCTGCCCATCCAAACCACTAACCGTATATCACATGGTTTTTTGGGGTTTGGGATCATATTGTACACCCTCTATTTCAAACGTTCAAAGAATCAATACCCAAATTTCATCTTCACCTTCTTTGTTTTTGTGTGCATGTAAGAGTATGAACATGTGAACAGAAGGTCATTGAGTCAATTCGTTCTTCCTTTACATACTGCCTAACATATCTAACATGGGATTATTGCATGAAGTCCAATGAGAAAGAGGTCTATAATACAAAATGCAAGGACTTGCATTGTTTGAATATGCTCACGCGCATAGAACTATACATACACATGAATTCAAAATAAAATTTAGGGAAGAAGTACAGCAAGAAGAGCTAGGTAGTACCAGAAACCCATTAAAAAAATTATCAAGGATCATATCTTTTCTGGTATTTTTTCCACTATATGCTTCATTGAAAACGCATCATCAAGCCAGACATGATGGCAACAAGCCAATTGTTTGCCATTTGTCACCTAGCCTTGGTTTCATGGCCACTTTATTGATCACAGCTAGCCGCCATAACGCATGGTACTGCAATTCAAATTTGATTTAGCCCATGCCCAATATTAATTATTTTTTCACATATTTCACTAACTTTAACAATTTTAGCTACAATATTGCCCACATAGGTAATAGCTGACATCCGTTTGATGAGGGCTCCAACCATGTTTTAATTTGTGATCAATTCATATACATTGATGGAAGATGAATAAGCATATTCTTTTAAAGGCTTACAGTCAATGGACTAATCATTTTGACATTACTTGTTGAGGGGGAGATACCATGGTATATACAACAGTCAGGAGAACATATTCAAACTCGTAACTAATTTCCTAGTTGCAGCATCACGACCGCATCCGTAATAGCTGACGTCAAATCAGAACTTGGTAAGAGCTGACATCAAATTGCAACTTTGTAATAGCTGACGCTAAATCAGCTCCATGACCATGTAAGCATTATTTGTTAAGAACAAGATTACAGTCAAAAGAACAATCACATGATAAATGTTACTTTCAAAGATTTTGCTCCTCTCTCTTTCTTCCATTTGACCATCATGCTAATCCATAATTCTTTAGACGATTTTTTCTTTCCCAGCAACGATAATATATACATAGAGTGTGGACAACCTTCTTGTTTTAAAATTTTGGAGTGACTTGCAATTCTCAAATGATCGAAGTTAATGCTCAGTTGTATAAGATTATAATCCTACATTTGCACCGGTAATCCGCAAGTGTCAGGTCAATTTCGATGGAAGCTCAGACAAGGTAGGGCCAAGCTCAAGCTCAGAGATCCTAGTAATCCTATTTTGAAAGTAAACATTAGGCTCATCTAGCTCAGGCAAGCTTGTAATTGGTTGAGGTAGTTATTATGCTGCAGTTTAATTGTATTTATACAATCCAAGAACAAATGGCAGTTTGAAAAGAAAGATGAAAAGATTTGACGAACACATCAGTTTGACAATTTATTATGAAAGTTAGGAAGTCACAGAAAAGGAAATTGTTCAATCCCCTGGAGATTTCTTGCTTTCTGTTTATGCATATATAACCCCCTGTTTCAGGTAATAATTAAATTAGTGGTTGGAGTAGGATGCTTCAATTTAAGATTGACATATGACAAAGGAGAGACGTCAATGAGACTTCAATATTTGGACTCATTCCCAAGGAAAGGCCGAGTGCTGATGTGCTATATATCCTCCTGATTTTAGCTTGATAGACTTGACTTCAAATCCCTGAAATAGAAGTAACCAATGGTGGTTGAAATTAGAGAGTGATGGGCGGATCACGGACATATTGATATTCACTTGGAACACGCAACATCCGTGTAGCTTCCTTTCCCCAACCGGAGACTTGATAATAGAGAAACATGCCGAGGGGACTTCAGCTATAAATACCTATCCTGTCCTCCTTGGTCTAAATGGATAGATAACAACTTAGCTTTTTGATCAACCAACAAGCTCAAGTGAGAGAAGCAATGTCTATTGAAGCTCTAGCAATGGCGGGTGCTGATTACATGGAATGTGGGATTGACCAACAGGTCTGGGAGATTGGAGGCGCCACACAGCCACCTCCTTATCTTCTAGTCGAGAAAATCCCAGGCACTGAAGCCGGCACGAATTGCAATGATGATAAGCAAACGGCGAATGAAGAGAGGGCGAAAGCAAAGATGCGGGAATGGGCTAAAGCAGTTGCTGCCATGAATAGGTCTTTAATGCAATCAGAATTCAGAAATAAGAGATGTATTTTAATTAATGTAACTCAAAGTTATGCTCTGCATATATTTGATTGATGTGAGCAATTCATCCAAAAACCAAAAAGAGAAGTTGCCCATTTTACGTCACATTGAGATACAAGTATATATCAGATTTTCTATTCACGGAGATTTTGAGTGTATACAGTGGCATATGGTTTATAGGCCGTCATTGATATTAATAAGTTTGATATTGAGGAAGGGCTGGTCGTCTCTCCCTCCATTGAATCTCCATCGGCCTATCCAAACCAGTAACCATATATCACATGGTTTTTTGGGGTTTGGGATCATGTTGTTCACCCTCCATGTCAAATGTTAACTACAACAACTATATCAAAGAATCAATACGCAAATTTCATCTTCGCCTTCCTTGTTTTTGTGTGCATGCAAGAGCATGAACATGTGATCATTAAGGCCTTGATTACCATTCATTCTTCCTTCACGTACTGGCTGACATGTTTGACATGGAATTATCACATTAATGGTACTTTGATAATGCTTTTCGAAAACATTTTTAACCTTAAAAAAAAAATGTTTAAAAAAAAAAAAAAAGAGGTATTTAAGAAAATTTAGAAAATATTTTTTAAAATAAAAATTATATATATATTTAGCAAAATTTAGAAAATACTTTTAAAAATTTTAAAAATAACTCATAACACTAAAAAATCACTTATAATGTTTCCTAAAGAAAAAATTTGATAGATGATTTTTATAAAAATACTTTTAATAAAAACACTTAAAAAAGTGTGTTTAATAGTGATTTCAAAAAGTGTTTTAATACTTTTTAATATTTAAAAATTTTTATCTTTCAAATATTAAAAAAGTTAAAAATTCTTGTTAAAATCACTATCAAACACACATTTAGAATATATTTAATAGTAATTTTAAAAATTATTTTTTATTTTACAAATACTTAAAATTTTTTATTTTTTAAGTATTAAAAATGCTAAAAATTAAAATTACTATCAAACACACTCTACAGTGCATTTAATAGTAATTTTAAAAAATATTTATTTTAATATTTAAAATTTTTTATTTATCAAGTATTAAAAAAATTAGAAACACTTCCAACAATCACAGCTAAAAACACTCTTAAAAGTATAAATATTGCCAGGCTTTTAATTCCAATATGAATTTATATCATATTAAATGGATAGATCATCCGTGGACACGTGGTAGATAAATGGAACTACTGGATTCTCAGCAGCATAACACAGCTCGAGAGAAATTCATGAAACGCCAATGCCCGCTGGTGTCATGGCTCACAGATATTACAATAGAAATTCAGACCATTTGGAATCACATCTGAGAAATCTTCCAAATAGAGATAGAATAGAAAGATTAGAGTTCATGCAAGCCATGACTATTCAAGCTTTGGCGATGGGCAGCGCCTTGAAGAGGTGGCGCATACAGACCAGCAGAAGATACCGCAGTATGCATCTTCTAGCCGAGCAGAGACCAAGAGATAAGAGCTGACGGCAATGGTATAGACAAGGCGATTTTAGAAAAATGGCAGGTGAAGCAGTGGTTGCTTCCAATGTCTCTCAGCCGCCAATTTGTAGGGTTGAACAAGAAAACTGCAACAACCTAAGCTATGTCAAACTTCAAAGAACAGCGGGTTTAGGGGCGGGTACTTGTACAAGAAGATGTGGTTCTCAGCATATAGTTCTAACTCAAAACTGGGCTCAGCTCCCCAGTTTCGACATTTTTGAGCCTGACTGCTGAAGTGCAGTAATTGTGATGTAACTACAAAATTCACATTCTATAGGGCCAGAATTTCGAATCCATAGGTTCACATGAAATGAAATGAAGCCAGGTCATTGAGAATGATAAATAATATTGCTTCCATGTCTAAATCAAAATAAAAATCCATTGGGTAATTTCCCAGTTTAGCAGTTGTTCATGATAATTTCATACATGCCTATAGCCTCTCATCACACAATTGAAATAGCATACCGAAATATTTTGTAGCAAGCACGAATTCAAAAGGCAATATTCAATATTAACATTGAGGAAAAGCTTCATAATACAAAACTAACAGGCCTTAGATTGTTTGAGTATTGCTCAAACACACAGAACCACATACACACATGAGAATTCTAAATAAAATTTAGCCAAGGAGAAAAGCTGGAAACAGAAATCCATCAAAAAATATTCAAGACATGGTTCTTTTTCCTGTAATTTTTTAAATAAAATACAATTGGAAGGAGACGAAGCTAACCTACTGAAAGAAAATCATATGGCTTTGAAGTAAGGGGAATGAGATTGGATTCATCCATTACCTCATCTTCCACCAGACAATTCAATAGCATCCTGGTGATAGAGTGAATCTTCCCCCCAGTCAAATCTTCTTTGCAGCCGCTCATACTCCTGTCGACGACTAACTTCCACATGCTGCCATTCTTCCCATCTCTCAGCCAGCCCCTCTCCTTCAAGCATCCGAACCACCTCTGACATTGCTGGACGATCCTCTGGTGATGGTTGTGTACAGAGCAATGCAACTTGGATCATCATCTCCACTTCTTGGATGTCATAGTTCCGATTTAGGTTGCGATCTACAATAGCATCAAGTCTTTTCTCCCTTTCAAGCTTCTTGACCTTCACAAGCAAACATAAAAGTATCAAACTGTAGGGACTAGATATGATAGAAAGAAGGAACCAATTATGCCATTTTGAAACATTGTTCATCAAATAATTATATTTCAATTTCCGCAGCATCATATGCACAAGTTTTTCATGTAAAATGCAGTCAGCCAAAATAGTAAAAGAAACTGAAGTTCAATCATTTCTTTCAAGTTTTAAAATGACATTATTCAGATAACTTTGAATATGAGGAAATCTCCACCATGCAGCCAAGCAGAACCCAGTTAAAAATAGGGTACTATTCTATGAAATGGCAGTTACTGTATATACCCATTTTAACTAAGAGTTTCTCATCATGTTTCAAATCAGTTGCACTAAGGAAAATAAATTCACATGGTTTAAGTAATATGAAACTCAAAACAGAATCATTTCATATTTATGTAGTTTTCTCAATGCACATGGAAACAAATTGTCAGTTGCGCATTTATTACCGATGCTGCAGAAGAGACACTTGCACTGAAAATAAATGAAGAATAGAAGTATGCACAGCGAGAGAACAACATTCCAATCTAGTGAGGAGGGGAGGAGGGGTGGAAGAACAGCACGGAAGACAAACCAAGATTGTAATTTAATGAGGTTATCTTACATGGTCAAGCAGCAAGACATCATCTTCTTCTTCTAAGCGTGAAAAGTCAATTGCTCGTTGACCTGTTACAAGTTCCAGCAGCATAATCCCATAACCAAAAACATCTGTCCTCTCTGATGACTTCCCAGTGGACAAGTACTCAGGTGCTATGTGGCCCATCGTTCCCCGAACTTGAGTTGTCACGTTGGTCTTTCTCACATCCACCAACTTTGCCAAGCCAAAGTCCCCAACAACAGCTTCAAAATCTTCATCCAGTAATACGTTAGCAGCCTTAACATCCCGATGAATAATCTTGGGATTGCAATGTTCATGCAGGTATTCTAGTCCACGTGCTGTGCCTAAAGCCACCCGTTTTCTTGTAGCCCAGTCTAAAACTGGCTCCCCAGGTTTAACCTCTGCATCAGTGTGAACATTAAAATTAGTCAAACATTATCTAACTCTATTAAAAATAAATAGAGAAAACTAAAGTCCCTAATGATTATAATATGGCCAAACAAATTGTAGCTACAAGTAACATCAGGGCACAGAACCCATCAAGTATAATTTCAATAATATTTTTTGCTTTCCAGAATAAGAGTTACAGCATTAATTGAAATGGTTGATATGGTGCTCGCATAAGGAAAGAATGACCCAGAATCCCTTTTAATGTGCAAATAAGAATAGTTCAAAAACACTAAGCAAAAGGGGGATGAATCCCTAGTACATACTGAGTATACAAAGGGGCCAAAAGGTGAAAAGATACACATCCAAAAGCCACAACAAGATTCCCACTACATAGAGCACAATCACTCAATGAAGTCAGAGCAAGGATGAAAAACCAGCTTGAAAAACATCTTGAAGAAATTGGCAAGACCAGTGGTAAAGGTTACAAATAAGGGAATCCTCAAGAGATTGAACTGAGTTTTGCACCCTTTAGAAGAGCTGTTCCCAAAGCCTTTCTTCTGTCCTTACAAAAATCCCATGTTAACCCATTAGCGACACTCTTACTGAAGAAGAAGGATCCAAGAGATGCCAAAAAGAGATAACAGAAGCCATAGCCCCATAGCTTTCCCACAAAGAATGAGGAGGTGGACAGCTGATTCTTCTACAGTTTCACAAATAATAATAATGGCCAAAAACCACCTGATCCTTTTGAGCTGATTCAAAGTTAGGATCCTTCCTTCTGCAACCTCCCATGCAAAGAAACCCACTTTTGGAGGACACAAGGAGCTTTACAGTTCCTCGTGGGGAAATTCGCTCCTTCATCCAACTCTCAAAGAATAGAAAGATTTCACTATAACTTTCCCACTTTTACTAACTGTCCAAACCAAATTATCCTCCTCCTTGCTGCACCTTCCTAACACTTGAAGCTTCTAAAGTAGCTTCTCAATGCTATCCACCTTCCAGTCTTGGCAATGTCTTAGGAAACGTGGATTCCAACGGACCTAGCAATAAGCTACCACTTAAATATAGACTGGCCCAAGCCTCCTTAAAAGTTGAAAAATAGAAGGAAGAGGGAAAAGGGTCCTTTAAAGGAGAATCATAATACCAAACATCTCATCAAAACTCGACTCTTCTGTCATTGCTTACCAAAATCTTCTCCTAGCCTTTGAAAAACTCCTCATCCTCTTCTTCTCACCTTCCACAAACCAAAATCGTACCCCTTCTTCCTAACTTGAGGGCACCATCTTTCTGGCACTTCCCCAAATGATCCCCCTATGACCCTTCACAAAGGATTTCCCTCTCCTAAATATATCTCTAGCATTATTTTTCAATGTAGCTTAATTGAAAGCTGACAGCACTTTAATACCAACACACATCTTCCTTTTTCAATGACAACTTCACTAGATATGTTTCTTCAGAAGACCTCCTCCTCCCCACAAGAAAAACCATTCAATTTTTTCACTTCTTAATGCCACAACCTTAGGGATAACAAAAAGAGGCATGAAGTAAATAAAAAAACAACTAAGATTACTTTTTAGCAAAGTGAGTCTCTCACCCTCAGACAGGTGTCGTCTTTTCCGTAGAGAAAACATTCTGAGAAACCTCTCCTCTACCACATCCTAAACAATTGAAGACCTGAAAGGAATTACCAAAGGCAAGTCAAAATAGGTGACAATAAACTTCCCCACCCCACAGCACAACACTGAAGTAAGCTCCACCACATTAGGGACCTTGCTCACTGGAATTAATTCACCATTGTTCAGATTAACTTCCAATCCAAAGAAGCCTAAAACCATAGAAGAGTCCAACTCATATAGACAACTAATCCAAATAAGGTTGACAGAAAAGTAATGTGCGGTCATCAAATAGGAGGTGGGAGACCTCCCTTTCCTCCCCGCCTACCTGGAAGCCTGAAATGAAGCCTCCTTCCCTCAGTTCTCTCAAGAGAAAACTGAGGGTCTCCATCACCAAAACAAAACAGATAAGGGGATAGGGGTCCCTCTGTCTCAAACACCTCGTACTCTGAAAAATGCAAGAAGGCAAACCATTTACGAAAAAAGAAAAACTTGTTAAGATGCAAGCCCAAATCCAATCAATCCACTTCTGCACAAATTCCATTTTACATAACACTGCCAAAACAAAAGCTCCAATTTACATGATCATGGGCTTTTTTGATGTCCAGCTTACAAGTAACAATCAAATCCTTTTCTACAACTCCATCTTGAATCAACAACCTTATCGGCAATAGGAGTCGTGTCTAAGATGTGTTTCCGGTTTCCCTTCCACGAAATCATTCTGAGTCCAACTCCACATTCCCTATCACTTTTTTCAACCTGTTTGCCAAGGAATTTAGCTAAAATCTTATACTAAGTCCCAGCTCTGCTACCAACATGCCAAAGAGAAATCTTCTGGTCAAGGGGCTTCGTCCCTACCTATTTTCAATCTTTCCAGAAATGTATAACAATATAAAGACAAATGCCCTCTCCAATGTAGCTACCACTAAACCACTGCGTCCTAAATTGATACTAAAAAACTAAAGTAGAGGCTGTAGAGCTTCAATTAGGAACAAAGAGAAAATTGTCTATTAGAAAATTAGACAAGGAATAATAATATTTTCATGATAGACTTAAAAATAATCTCCAGAAAACAAGCAGCTTACCCAAGTATTTCCCCACAAACCCCCAACAAAGGATGAGGCAAAGATGGGAGTAGAAACTCAAAGAAATGTTTCATGAAAGCAAACTATCTTGATACTCGAGCTACCTTGCTTGACTCAAATTTTTAATGACCACTAGGGTACTGATGAAGACTAACCTAGATTACCTCGGAGTGTTGGATCCCTGCCTGTATATGAACACCCCTTCATAATATAAGAAGTATCCAACTAAGCACATAAAATCCATATTCCAATACATGACCAAAATAGTAAAGCTAATGCAAACATATTTAGAAACATCTATCAGGTAAATATAACTAAGAATCAAAAGAATAAACCTAAACTAAATGATGCCGCAGGACGTAATTCAGAAGTGAAATTTCATAAAATGTGATTTAGAGAATTAATACCCCGAAGGCGATACGCCACACTTAGGTTCTGCATAAAGGGATACACCAAAAGGCGTTCTGTTGGTGTTGTGCAAAATCCAATCAGCCGTAATAGATTCCTGTGAACAGCTACACTTATCATCTCCACCTCACGCTGGAAAGCTGCATCTCCACCAGGACTTTCATAATCTGTTAATCGTTTCACAGCAACCTTGGTGTTATCTCCAAGCACTCCCTTATAAACTTTCCCAAAGCCTCCCTGTCCAAGAACATTTTTCTCACTAAAATTTTCTGTAGCTACTTGTAACTCCCTCCATGCAAATCTTCTCAATTGGCCAAATGCAATTCTTCTGTCAACTTCACCTGAAAACAGACAAAAAGATGTCCAGAAAGCAATTTTCCAAGGGAATCAAATTTTGCATCAAAAGCTTGAAATTCATCCAAGTATTTAAAAGAGATAAAAGCATAGAACAGATTAATAAGCCCAAGCGCTAAAAAAAATCAAGAAAGCAATATAAATTATAAGAAACTAGAACAGATAATTTGAAGATGATATATAACAGATAAAATTAAACAAAATAGCCCAAAATATTTATAAATCAATTTTAAAGTTAACTGCCTTTCTTTGAAGCTGTCGCTTTCTTTCCAATACAGAACGATGGCCTGATCTGTAAATCTCTTCAAACTTTCTGTGCTTGTAGGCATCCCAAGATACCATCCAATTGAAAGAAAGTGTTTGAAAATTCAGCAAAAATTGCTTTGATGCTATTATTACCTAAGAGAAAAAAAGGTAGAAGAAGAAGAAGAAGAAGAAGAAGAAGAAGAAAGCATTGTAGCCATTATGCAGAACAGGTCCTATTTCTAGGGTTCTAGGAAGGGTGGACAGGTGACACACCCAACCTTCAGCCTTTTTTTTGGTGGGTGAAGGAATTGTATTAAAAGCACGAAAAAAAAGGCCTAAATTATACATGATGCATACCAGGCCAAAAAACACAACACCCTTACTTTACTTAAAACCCAACCAATCTATGAAGTGAAAAAGGGACAAAGAACTAGACCCTAAATGTACCTTAACCCACTCCAAAAACATGTACATAAAGGAGTGTAAAATAGCATGGTCTATTAGTTCAAAGTCTTCAAAGGTTCTTCAATTTCTCTCCTTCCATAAGGTCCAAAATAAGCACAACGGAGCTGCTTTCCAGACCTTCTTTCTTTTCCTCCCAACAAAGGCACCCCACCAACTAATGAGGGCATCCTTGATTGGGGAAGGCATTACCCATTATACATCAAAAATAGAAAAAATAAGGTGTCACAACATGATTGTCTTAGGACAATGAAGGGGAAATATGGTTTGTTGACTCATCTTCACCCGTACACAAATAACATTTGGTTGCAAGACTCCAACCTCTCCTTTTTAACTAACTCGCATCACCACCCAAGGATTCCACACCATGCTTGTGGGGAAACCTTTCCGGTAACAACCTACTAAGAAGGAGAAGAGAGATTTGACTGAAAAAGAGTCTCCCTTGGACAACAGCCAAACCATAACATCCCCTACTCCTACTTTGATCACTTGCCCTAGCAACTTTCTAAGCAACCCTTCCACCTCACTAATTCTCAATCATTTATCTATCTTGTGAACATAGGATTCCAATAACCCATTTGCCCAACCTACTCCCACATCCGATCTACTCAGGCTTCTTTATTAGTGGCTATTGAATACAACTCTAGAAATGTCACAGCTAAGGGTTCCTCCCTACACCACTTATCTTTCCAAAACCTAGCATCTTGCCATTTCCCACCCTAAAGTCAATCTTGTTATTGGACCCCTCTCACCCACACCGAATTGCCTTCCAAAGGCCCACCGCATGGCCTTTCGTTAAAGTTCTAGAACACCAACCCCCCTCTTCCTCCCCATTCTTCCGGAAAACAACCTGTTTCCAAAAGGAATCATTCTCATCAGCAAATCTCCAACACCACTTCCCAAGAAGGACCTTATTTAGAAAAGATAACTTCTTAACGCCCAAACCCCCTTCCTTTTTATCTAAGCCAACAATTGACCAGCTTACAAGATGAGGCCTTCTTTGAAGCTCTCCTCCTCCCCAAAGAAAGTACTTTTGGATTTTCTCCAATCTAAGATTTACCTTGTGAAGGATCACAAATAAAGACATAAAATATATTGGTAGGCTAAACAAAGTGTTCTTTAATAAAGTCAATCTCCCTCATTTTGACAAGTACTGCCTCTTCCACAAAGCAAGTATTTTCTGAAATCTTTACTTCACTATATCCCAAGCTTGAACAGACTTGAAAGAAGCTCCCAAAGGGAGGCCCAAATAAGTAGAAGAAAGAGAACCCACTTTGCACCCCACCATCCTAGCCAAATCCTCTGTATTAGAGACCTCCCCCCACTAGGATTAACTCACTTTTACCCAAATTAATTTTTAAGCCAGAAATCATCTTGAACCACATAAATACTCAACTCAAAGCCTCTAAATGCTCCTTATTTAAGTCACTAAAAATCAGAGTATCGTTGGCAAAAAGTAGATGGAGCACCACCCTACTTACACCTCCTATCCCTCTAGCCGAGAAGCCATGAATGTAGCCTCCTTCCATAGCCTTCTTCAAAATACAAAAGAGCGCTTCCATTGCCAAAATGAAAAGAAAATGGGAAAAGGTATCGCCTTGTCTCAAACATCTAGAACTTGCAAAGAAACTAGTAAGAGTTCCGTTAATCAAAACCGAAAAAAGAGCAAAGGAAATGCACCACCTAACCCACTAAACCCTAAAACCCAATTTTTTCCATGAATGCTCATAAGAACTCCCAGTTCACATGGTCATAAGCCTTTTCAATGTCCCTTTTGTAGATGACCCCCCTTTTTGAGCTTTTTAGCCTTGCATCTAAAGTTTCATTTGCTTTGAGGACTACATCCAAGATTTGCCTACCTTCCACAAAAGCATGTTAGGAGTTTGAAACTACTCTCTCACTGTAAATAAAATACTAAAGCTTAAATACATGATAACTCTGGCCAAGAAAAACCAGAGATAGAGTTACCACAGCTTTATAGTATTCCGAATAGTCGTTCTCTGAGATTAACTCTAATATGTTTATTTGTTTTTAGATTCAAAGGATTAATTATTTACTAAAGGTAAATAAAAATATCTAATTCAAATAAATTAGAATAAAATATGGATGAAAATTTCCTAAATAAACCTATTTAAATCATAGAATAATTATTGATTTTTAATTCAATTAATTAAGATTAAGGGTCCACAATCCAACTCGAGTATAAATCTTTAGGCAAAACAAGGGTATATAATTTAATAATCTTAAGGTAATCAAAATGCATGGTCTAACGAAATTAACCTAAGTTCCACACCTCAGAGTTGATCCGCATCCTAACTTTTAATGTTTTATTCCATTGAATTACATGATAGATGAATGAACATGAATCTAGTTTTAGGTCATGGAATCCAGTTTTAGGTCTACGGTTTTTAGGCTTTTAACACTCTGTGTAGATTTGTCTTAGAGTAGATAACAATGACAAAACATTTGATAACTAGAGATCAAGAATTACCAAGAATCCCTAGTATCAAGGAATATGTGATTGTATCATCTCCTAAGTCGAACTAACTTTAGAGGGTATTTTGATTTCAATACTAGTACCCTAACCTTTCATCAATTCCATTATTAATCCAATTTCACCAATTGTTTCCCTTTGGATCTAACTAAGTTTTCATGTTTCACCCCAAAATGACTTTTTAGCCTCTTATGGGCATGTCCCCACATACATAGGCCATAAAAGAATAAGAAAGAACCATTCTTGATTTCAAAGAAATTAAAAACAATAATTTATTCAATAATAAAAAGAAGAAAGAAAACAAACCAAGAAAAGCCTTCAAGGTCTTCTTTTCTCCCTCCAAGAATCGTCAAGTCATCTCTACTCCTAAAAAAAATCAAGAACTACCTAGAAAACCTAAATATCGAGTTTTTATAGTTTCCACCAAAAAACCTAACACGTGAAATGTTTCTATTAGCCACTTATTTTACAAATAATTACCTAAAATGACTAAGTCATGTAGGGCCCACTTAGGGTGGATGAAGTGCCCAAGATGCAATCCCCAAAATAGAGGAGGCAAAATATCAATGTGGTAGCGTGTGAATTCGAAATTGGGGTCATTTCGATTTGGATTTCAAATTCATAAGTTGAATTTCGAAATCATTTCAAAATGGTCCTTCAGCTTTGCACAATTATCTTCAAACAATCATAACTTCTTCGTTCCAGCTCTGATTTGCACACCGTTTGAAGCATTAAATTCCTAACTTCCAAAGCTTCAAAACAATATATAGCTTGCCTAAAATGGACTTCGAGAAGTGCTTCAAATTTCGCTTTAAATTTAGAATACATGTTGTCATAAGATTTTGCGTTCCAAATTTCAATTCAACTTGATGAATTTGCTTCATGACTCATTATCCATGTTCGCTTGCCTTTTCTCATAGTTCATGAGTCTTAACTCGCTCATTTCCTCATTTAAACCCTTTTTTGATATTTCAAAATTTAAAGTGATTCAACTTGCACCTTGTTCTTTCCTTAAACCAGAGATAAATCTCCTAAATGCAAGTTAAACTCATGGCTAAGGCCTTAGATACAATTTTGATCAAGTCGGATGATTTGAGTGTCTTACGGTACATAAATCATATTGAATATGTGCCATTAGAGCACATATTTTGGCTCCAATCACTCTCCGAACCACTTTTTTTAACCTGTTAGCCAAAACTCTAGCTAAAAGCTTATAGAGGCCCCTCACCAAACTAATAGGGCAAAAATCCCTCAAATCCTTTACACCCCCTTTCTTAGGAATGAGCACAATAAAAGTGGCATTTAGGCTTCTCTCAAAAAGGCCAAAATGATGAAAATCAACAAAGAAACCATCACTTCAATCTTTACAATGTGACAACAAAATTCCCAAAAGGCCAAGAAGAACCCGTATAGATCCAGAGCCTTATCCCCACACAAATTAGAAAGAGTTGCAAAAACCTCTTACTCCAAAAAGGATTCTCCAAGGCTCTTGCTTCTTCACTGTCCAGAACTAAGAAGGGCAACCCATTGATGTTTGGCCTCTAATCAACAGTTTTTAACAAAACTCTTTGGAAACCGTTAACCACCTCCTCTTTGACCTCATCTTCCCTTATCAACCTTCTTCCATTCACTTTGATAGCAACCAAAAAATTCCTTATGGCATTAGCCATCTTGTGAAAAAATTGAGAGTTTTATCACCTACTTTCAGCCACAGTTGTCTTGATTTCTGCCTCAAAAAGTCTCTTCCATGCTTGCCCACTTACTGGAATCCTCCATAACCCTTCTTTTAGCCTCCAACTCTTCAAGGGAAAGACCCAAATCTCTTTCTTTGGTGTCCCAGTAACCAATTTGAGAGAAGGCAACCTCTTTGTTGGAGGAAACATTTCCAATCACCTTTGTGTTCTATGTTTTGAGATCCTGCTTCAGTGTCTTTAGCTTGTCGGCAAAGAAGTGGCTAAATGAGCCAGTGAAAGTGTAACTCGTCCACCACCTCCTAACCAGATCTTTGAACCCTTTCTCTCTAGCCACATGCTCTCAAAACGAAAAGGAGTTTTGCCATTTATGATCTCACATCCATCCAGAAGAATAGAAGCATGATTGGAAATAGGCTTAGGCAGCAACTTCTGAGAGAGACCATTAAAGTGGCTCTCTCCTGCTGGAGGTAAATCCCTCAAATGGAACTCTTCAATGATCTTTGAGAAATGCGTCATTGCTGAGGAGATTCTTGAGCAATTTCTTATTTCTCCAAGAAATCTAACCACATTAAAATATCCACCAATGCACCTTAGATCTCTCCACAACCCCCTAGTGTCCCCTAGTTCTGCTCACAACTCCTCCTTATCAACTCTGCTAACTGGCCCATACACACCAGAGAACACCCAAATAAAATTATCATCACAATTCTTAAACTGGCAAAAGAGAGAATGAACGCCTATTTCCATCTCTAGAAGCTCCAAAACTCTATTATCCCAAAAAACCAAAATACCCCCAAATTGACTTCTCAAATCCACAGTTTCCTAATTCAAGAATCTGCCTACACCTAGCTTTCTTACTAACATTTCTGACATATGTTGAACCTTAGTCTCCTACAAACAAACCAAGTATGCCCTCTAAGATCTAATGAGAGATCTAACCATTTTCTGTTTATCCACATCATTTAAACCTTTTACATTTCAAGAAAATAGTATAATATTCATCAACAAAGCTAGAAAAATTCCTCAAAGAACTCCCACTCCTTTTTCCTATCCCTGAAGATGAATCATAATTGATAGAACACTAAAGCTTGCATAATTCTCTCTCAAATGTAGACCCTGAGGTTGAAAATTTCTTTTTTCCAAGATGAGGGCTTCTACCCTTCTTCCTAGACTCCAATCTCTTAAGCAAAGCCAAAATTTCACTATCAAAACCTTCGATTGGCAATCCCACCAACCTACTAAAGACTAACAATTTACCAAACGAGCCCTTAGTAGGAACCCTCTCAATCAAATCGCCAGTTTCAATGTCGTAACTGATCCTTGCATTGAGATCCTCCTTCTCTATTACTAGCTCAAAGGCTTAAAGGCTCAAAGGCTCAGGCTCCATTAGAACTCCTCCCAAAGGGGCCCTGCTCTTATCCTCCAATTGAACCAACGGCCCGAAATCTTCATCTAACTAGAACAACACAAGCGATAGAGAAGTAGAAGAAGAAAGAAGAGAGATTATCCCACCCAAGAGAAGTAGATGAAAGAAATGACAAACACAGAAAACGCAAGGCTTCCTCCACTAACGCTTCATCTATGACGATTAGGCATGGGGGAACCGCAACCGAAGATCTCTTCTCAAACAACAAGCAAACGTCATCCTCATCCTCAACGTAGCTGAGAGAAAGCACGTTAGTTTGCAAAAAGGAGTCTTTTTCCTTTTGTGAGCCAAAACGAGCCCTAGAGGAGCCAAGGTCATTTTTGAATTTAAAGCCCACTCATTCACTAGGTCATCCCAAACTTCCATTACTTTTCACCCAGCCCCCTGCATCAAGGCCTAGAGCATCATGGGCCTTTACAAAAAGGAGAAATCCTTTCTGAGGCTTAACTCGCTCCTCCAACTAAACAATGGTTAGCAAGTTGTCTCTCTGCTCAGAGAAATTAGGCTACTTCAAATCAACAGAACTCCCACCCTCTTGGAGAAATAGCATGCATCCATCCTTTTTTTCCAAATAACGAGCCTCCCATCCTACTCTAACCAACACACGTGATACAACGCCCACTTCAACTCCTACATTCTGTTTTTGTTCTACTTTGCACTGCACCACCACCGACACCCTAAGAGAAAGTTCCCACCAAAGAGGAATGGAAAACACAAATCGCTGACCACCTACTTAGGAAATACAAAGCTCTAGTTTTCACCAAGACCCTCACCCATTGTAACTTGCCACAATTAGCAGTGTCTTCATCCACTACTACAAATCCACCTGAGGCATCCCCAAATTCCTTGAAAAAGCCCTTGTCCCACAAAAAAAGAGGTAGACCCAAAATTTTAACCCAAGTTTCATCCACATGCACTTCTTCTTTTGAGCATCCTACCTCAGAAGATCATTCAGAAAGCCAAAGCTTTTTCCCCTTGTACCAACCATGCCTTTCTTTGAAAATTCTCTCCACCTCCTAGCGAACCTCAAATTCAAACGAGATGAGGGGACCAATTAAACACGTGAGATGTAGCTTCCCTTTCACATGCCAATAAGACTTGGCCCACAATCTTAAGGAAGAGAAGGGATCTTCCCATTTACCCACTAAGTAGAGCCTTAAGTCCTGCATTTTGCAGAGCACATCGAAACCCCTCCCTCCCTCCCCCCACCTGAATCCATACAACCTTAGCTACACCTTTTTTGCCATATCTAATTGCATCTGCAAAAGAAGACGCTCCAACAAAACCTCTTCCTGAAACACCCTGAATCGAGGCAGCATCCTTGAAAGCTACAAAGTCTATGGATCTTACACCAAGGCTTTTAAGCTTACTAGCGAGCAGCAACCATCCTCTCACCAAACCTCTACCTTCAGGGAACACGAGTGAAAAAGGCCTACCCTCCACTAAACGAACAGAGCAAAAAATGAAGTTACCTGCTGAATTCCTCCTAAGATCCAATAAGAAGCTTTTATCACCTTTAGGGTTCAAAGTATCGGCCAAGTCCGATACAACTCAATCGAGTCGTATCTGCCTTGACACCTACCGCAACGAGACCGATACCAAATATGGTATAATGCACAAACTCGACACAAAATCGGTAAGACTCAATTGACTCGTCTGAGTTTCCGAGTTAACTCGATCAACTCGGTTAGGTTACAAAAAAAATTTCAAACATTCTCTTTTTCTTTCCAGCCACAATAAAATATCACAACATTTTCAAAAAAAAAAAAAAAAAAAAAAAAAAAAAAAAAAAAAAAAAAAAAACAGAGATTCCCCCTTCAAAAGCAAACAGTCATGATTCTAAAATTGGAACTTTTAACCCATCAATGAGAAAATCAAAGAAGACGAAGAAGAAAAAACCCAACCCATGACCCATTCGGAAATAAAAAGAGAAACCATGGAAGGATGAGAGAATGATTTAAGATTTACTTACCTAATTTACCTGAAAATCGAGCATTACCAGAGGGTGGAGCTTTGGTGTTGGCGGTGGTGAATCATCAAGTGGACTAAATCTTTCACTGGCAAAGTCGGCAAAGCAACCCCCTCACAATCAAATTGCTCCTGTTCCAGTGTTAGGTCTTGCATAGTTGCAAATTTGCAATTGCAAGTGGTGTCGTCTATTGTGGGTCTTGATAGCAATGGTGGTGTGCAAGGGTGGGAGATTGGGAACTCAAATTGGTAAAGTAAAAAATGCTTTTTATATGGATTTACATGGATGTATAAGATAGGATTTAATGATAACCTATCATGAGAATTGAGTCCCTAAAGTAAAATGATATGGATGGTATGGGATGGGATTTAAATGTATTTATATGACAGAGTGAGAAATAAATCCCAAATTCTTAGTATTATCATTAATAACTTTGAGTTAAATGTGACAAAATTTTGTTTTATTAATTTTTTAATCTTATTTAATTATATCATTTTTTTTTTGTTTATAATTTACATAATATTTTTATAATTTTTTAAAATCTCTAATTACCTTATTTTGCATATCACTCGATACTAAACAAAGACGCCAAGACCGATATGCCTCAGAACCCTCCGAGCCAATGACCAATACCGCGACTTTGAATCATGATCACCTTTAAACCAAGACTTTCTAAACCTACACCTTTCTACAGACTTGCAACAGGACTCAACCTGTTCCAACAACATAGCCGAACTTTTGGCTCTGAACCTAATCCAAACCACCAAACCCCTACCTCTCTCTGTGATCTTGCCCAGCAACTTACCTTCCACAAACTTAGTTCAAATCTCAAAGGACTTCAACTCTACAAAGAACCAGTGTTTGCCTTCTAAGACTCTCATTGGTTTTCTCATCCTAATCCAACCTTCAGCCTTTTGCATGATTTGGTCATACATAAAGTTTGAACTGTGCGCTTTCACAATCAAGCAGGCCCACAAATTATTATTGCACTAAGTATTGCCTCCATTCAGACATTTAAATCAGTGTGTTACTAAAAGGATCACAAACCTGCAACATCTACATAAACTTCGCGCTTGTAGCCTCTGCGTGAACTCTTCCATAGAAAAAACAGCACAGTTGCAAAAAGAAGAAGACCTATAAGTCCTCCAACAATTCCAACTATCAGTCCAATTTTCGGTTTGTGAGAACCACCTGTCATGAGAAGGAAACCCAGGCTTACCTTGTCAAAGAAAAGGAAAATTCCATGACTGCATTTCAGAAAAATATTTCCATTATTGTAAAGCAGGGTTGTCCCAAATAAGACAGATAATCCTGTTACCTGAATCATTATCAGATGCACAAAGGTATCCAAAATTTCTGCCACAATTCAAGCTATTACCTGTAAAACTGCACCATCAACTCAAATCAATACAAGTTTAATGTTGGCAATTCTGTGTGTGCGCATCTGTGCGGGAATTCTGAGTGTGTGCGCATCTGTGCAGGAATTCTGAGTGTGTGCATCTCTGTGTGGCAATTCTGGGTGTGCATCTCTGTGTGGCAATTTTCTGTGTGTTTACATGTGTATTTGTGCATGTGTGTGTGTGTGTGTGTGTGTGTGTGTGTGTGTGTGAGAGAGAGAGAGAGAGAGAGAGAAAGAGAGATAGAGGGACAGAGACAGAGACAGAGACAGAATGAAGGAAGCAGGGAGAGAACGAGAAAGAGAGAGAGAGAGAGAGAGAGAGCAACATGGACAGCATAGCAAAATAAATGAAGAATCACAAATTAATATGGTTAATGCCTGAATTAGGAGTTAATAAAGTAAGTTCATACTTGTACTTTGGCACTTGAAATAAATCCTCAGGTATTTCACCACTGAGATGATTTGATGCCAGCTGACTGAAAAGATAGGTTCAGTACTGCTGTTAAATACTGAAAAAAAGTGTCTGATTACACAAACATTTAAGTTCCAAAGATTCAATAAATGTCAGCAGCAATTTAACCAGTATAAACATGAATCAAAAGAAAATCTGCATAGGATAAGAGATTAGATCACGTACAGATTGATCAAGCTTGACTGAAGAGTGGAGAGCGTCTTAGGGATACTCCCAGTGAGATTGTTTTGATTCAAAATCCTGATTGCAAGATAAAGCTAATCACACTTCCAAGAACAAAATTGTGCAGAGATACATATTTAACATAATGCAGATGGAGTTACTCACAAAAACTGTAGCTTCTTAAGATTACCAAGGGTAGCTGGTATTTCACCCGTTAATCTGTTATTTTCCAAATCTAAGGTGGTCAGATTTGACAAATTTCCCAACTCTTTTGGTATCTCACCAGTTATGCCATTTCCTTGCAATGTACTGCATAGTGAACACATCTGACATGTATTAATTAATCAAAAACATAGAAGTAAGAGCACAGGAAGGGTAATAATCCTCTTGCTAGGCTATTGATTAATAAACGAAATATATTTAACAAAAAGTATGAAACTGAAAATTAATGAATCCAAGGTAACCATACAACTATTACTACTAGTTCAGGGCCATCGAGATTTTTGTTTAGCAAATATGAAATAGTTAGAGCTGCAGGTCACATTTCTTTCTCATGCTGAATTCAAAGGATATACATGATGAAATCAAGAATTTAATATGAGAGTGAAGAACTTTATCCTCGGCAGGCAGCTAGCACCAACAAATGTTTACTTCTGGACTTACTAAACTCACTCTGCTCTATGTTTAGGGTTTCCCGTCTTCCAACAACAAAATTATGCAGAGATATATATCCAACACAATGCAGATGGTGTTACTCACAAATACTGTAGCTTCTTAAGATTACCAAGGGTAGATGGTATTTCACCCATTAATCTGTTATTTCCCAAATCTAACTTTGTTAGATTTGACAACTATCCCAACTCTTTTGGCATCTCACCAGTTATGTCATTTCCTTGCAATATACTGCATAGTGAACACATCTGACATGTATTAATTTATCAAAAACATAAAAGTAAGAGCATATGAAGGGTGATAATCATCTTGCTAGGTTATTGATTAATAAAGGAAAGATATTTAACAAAAAGTATATAACTGAAAGTTAATAAATCCAAGGCAACCATACAACTATTACTACTAGTTCAGGGCCATCAAGATTTTTGTTTAGCAAATATGAAATGGTTACAGCTGCAGGTCACATTTCTTTCTCATGCTGAACTCAAAGGATGTATATGATGGAAATAAGAATTTAATTTGAGAGTGAAGAACTTTATACCAGGCAGGCAGCTAGCACCTACAAATGTTTACTTCTGGTATTACTAAACTCGCTTTCTTTTCTAAGTTTAGGGGGCTTCCCGTCTTCCAACAACAAAATTATGCAAAGATAGTGGAGACGGGGTAGGGCCTATAGCTCAGAGGATTAGAGCACATGGCTACAAACCACAATGTCGAGGGTCCGAATCCCTCCTCACCCATTTCTGCTCTTTCTTTGGAAATATCTGAAACTTCACATGTTCCAAATAAATGATCATTTCTTTGTGAAGCTCAGAGAGTGCTTCCGTACTAGAGGTTTGGGGAGTGAAAATCATTGAAGATTGCTTGGCCATGAGCAATGACAAGCAGTGTCTCCACCAACAGGCAGTAGTGGTTCAATCAAGTTGAAGGCATTGAATAGATGAGAGAAACCTAAATGAAAGTAAGCTGAGATCCTAAGAAGATATGAAAACCTATAATTTAGCAATGGTTATAACCACAAATAGAACTGAGTGGTGAAAGAGGTCCAAGTGGCCAAATTCAAGCAGTTCATTGTGTTCAACTAAGTCGAGACTATCTTGGGATTATACTCTTTTTAGGAATACCTACCCCAGGTGATCCACTCTAAACTCCTACCAAGGTCTAGAGTTTCAACACTATCCAAGTTTTATTAGGAAAATCAAACAAAAATACATAAGACACATACCCCAACATTTTTTTTCTTTGTCAGGCAAGCCACACCAACATATATGTCTTAAAAGAAACCGTCAACAATTACCATAAAATAAACATGAGATCTGATGACCATGATATTTTCGATTTCCAGAATATTAAAATAATACAGAAAATACATAAATATAAAATTTTACTCCATTTTGAATTATATAAAAGATGACAGTATTCCAGGTAACAATTCTTCTTCATAATTCATATTTGGGAATTGGAAAAATGAGTCAGGTTAATTAATGCATCCAGAAATTTAGAAAAATAAGATTTAGAGTTCGTAGTAATTTCTCCAATATACTCCATACGTACAGTGTTGAAAGAGTGTTCAGAATTCCAATTTTGGGGGACAACGATCCAGACAGTTGCATGGATGACAACGTTCTGCAAATGATAATAGATATAAGCATAAACAATACTTAAGGTATTGATTGGGGCAAGTAGAGAACATAAGCTTGGAGAATCTACAATCTTTTAGCGTCAAATTCTGTTAGCAACGATGCATTTGGTGTTACTTGTTAGCATGTTTATCAGTACAAAGGTCAAAACTCAAACAGAAAGAGAAGAACATAACTTACACAGAAATGACATTATTATTGGGGTCACAAATAACATTGGACCAAGTACATGGGTTAACTTGATTTGGGTTCCAGTCCATGAGCTGTTTGGTGGAAGCATTCAATGAATTCTTTAATGCATAGAGTGCATCTCCTGAAATGGAACATAACAAACATTAGAAGGGGTAGAACAAAAGGGGAAAAAAAAAAAAAATTTAAAAATATATTCAATTGATTGCATCTCATGATACCCAGTTGTCTATCACAATCATCTTTTTACATCTTTTCATCAAACAGGGAGGAAAGAAGGAGGAGAGGGAGAGAGAGGGAGAGAGAGAGAGAGAGAGAGAGAGAGAGACCCCCTATCCACTACATAGATAAATATTGCATACTCCTCTTGTCTGTGTTCAGCTTAGAAAAAGGAACTTTGTATTGTTCTAAAAACACAGATCTATTTGGCATGATCTAAGTAAATCAACCATGGATGATATTATCTTACAAAGATGACTAAATGAAAGGTTTAGAAAGAGGAAGAAAGCCCTATAGTCTTTAAAAAAGAAAACAAATCAAAATAAAATAAAATAAAAATAAAACAAAACAAAACAAATAAGCACTAATGATAGAAAACAAATGAATTATAAACAGAGTTCAGGTTCAAATCCCATGGATAATATGGATGGAATATGACAAAGAAAAAGCATATGTTAACTTAATAGTTAGCTATAAATTACCCCATTCAAGAGTGAGAAAAAGCCTCAGCCAAATAGGGCTTGTATAAAAATTTTCAATTCATTGTTGAGTACCCTAGTTCCAAGATCAACAATCTTCTTCTTATTCAATCCAACTTGAGAAGGGTTAGATCTTAAGAGTTTAGGCATAGTCTGCGACTCATTTGCATAAGTTTACTCTCACTTAGAATGATTACTATTGGCTACGATATTAGAAGTGTATATAAACAAGTGCAAATAAGATATTTAGGACATAATACCAATTGTTCTAGGGGGATAGAGATAGATGACACATTAGTGTCAAATCCTAATTAATTAATATCAAAATTCAATATTCACAAGCCTAGTTTGCATATCTTAGTTTTGTTTCTAAAAATTAATAAATCTAATACAATAGTATTTATAATTTGCATAACCTATATGCTGTCTAATTGAATCAAAATGTCAAATGAGTGCATCACCATACCTTGCGAATCAGACAGTACAAAAGAATGAAAACAAGATAATATCAGGGCTGAAAGGACAAATTCCATCTTCAATGGCATCATTCCCAGTGACCAATGCAATGAAACACATGGTCCCCACTGAGCACAAGATAGAGTTCCATCCCTACAAAAACATCCCAGCACCAAATTATATGAAAATCAAGAGAGGAAGGTAACAGAGATAAGATCTCCTGCGATAGAACATCATGTATATGCAAATTTATCTGGAAACAGGAAGTGGGAAAAGACAAATCTAGGAGAAAATGGCATGCATGGAACCATCTGGGGGCAAGGATATGTTTCTATGTGAGTGGAATCAGTGGATAAAGAAGCGAGTCAAGAACAAGGAGAGAAAAACAGCCACAGCCCATGTATCAATTTTTTTAACTGTCTTCCTTTAGTGATCAAACACAAGGGTTATATTGCATCCCAACCTCTTTATTATTTCGAAGGAGGTGAGCTATACATACTAAAAGTAGAAGGAATGGTATACAATACTTGCTAGGTGTTTAGGGCTTGGAATTTCCCAAACCAGACATTTATATTCTCATAGGAAGTGGTTTCACAATTATGAAAACCACTACATACAGAGGAAGTCTAAGAGAGAAGCCTCCAGAGCTCTGGAAACATCATATTCTAGTCACTTTAGGTGGGCATACAAATTCTGTAAATCACGGCATGTTCTTCTTTTACCTTTCATGTCCTCATTGGTTTGGTACTTTTTAAATCCTTCACATCAATGAATATACTATCTCCATAAATCCATGGTTGAGATCAAAATTGTGAAGGCCAAATTGAGGGCACATGATCAAGGGTCAAAAACAAAAAATGGAAACAAGAGTATGGTGCTATTTGGATTGACTTATGATAAACCAAAAAACTCTTTTTTTAAGTTCAATAAAAGCTTTTGTGTTTATTTGGGTAATTAGGAGCATGTTGCTTCTTATAAATGTCCTTTTTAGGCTTTCAAATGAACTTTTTTCTTGTTTAATGTAAAAATATCAATATTACCCTTTTAATATTATTATAGTTTTAGCTTCATCTTCAATTTATGGCCAAAGCTAAAAACAAAAGGCCATCCCAAAGAGGGCCTAAAGACAACTTCAAAAGTCCAACAAGTCCCAAACAGCTAAACTGTCATTTACAATTTATTATAATGGATTTTGCAGTCATTGGATTGTTTTCTTACCCTCATTTCATTACTAAGGAATCAAGAGAAAAAAATTGAGTCTTATATTGTCTCCTCTCCTTGTTTCAAATGAATGAAAAACTGAAGGGTTCAATGGCAAACAATACTTTTTAGGTTTATATTAAGTTTTTTTTTTATATATATATATACCCTAGACCCCCGGAACCATGCCCCTTATCCCACTTAACCTCCTAAACTAAATTTTGCATTACTTAGCCCCTTTAATTAAATATATGACTTACTCATAGGCCCTCTATACACTTTTTATCTATCTCACTAGTAGCAAACCCCTTCCTTTACTAACTAGGCATGTTCCCATAACATTTTAAAGAACTTCTTGACATTGCTTTTAACTATTTTTCAAAGAAAATGGACCTAATTTTCCTCCAAAATAAGCAGCAAACACTATAAATATCTTCTCATTTTCAGCCAAAAATATGTTCATTTGTTGTTAAAAAAAGTTAAAGGTGATATCAAGAGGTTAAAATATTTGACATAATGCATCAACAAAAAAGGGGGGTTTACTATTTGTGAAATGAATAGCATGTGGATAAAAAGGCTGTAGGTGAATAGTTTAGTTGAGGGGATATACGGTGCAAAATTAGTTTAGGAGCCAAAGCGGCCATTTTTGTTTTTTTAGCTCCTAATTCCTAATAGTAACAGCTTCTGTAAAATACAAGAACTCTCAAAGATTTACACTGAAAATGAAATGGGTTTTAAGAACCGAATAGAAAATTTGAGGTATTAAAAAAATTTTACTACCTCAAATCCTAAAAAAATTTTAACCAATTTTTAGACACGTGGGAAGTCTATATTTTTTGTATAAGAGTTTCAACTGTTTATATATAAGTTTCCATTTTCAAAAACAAAAAACAGGCAGACTAAAGTCCACGATTTTGATTTCTTTTCTTTTCTTTCATTTTCTTATATGCCAAATGGTTAAGCTACAAATTTTATGAAATTAGAAAGTGTCTTGCTTAATGTAAAGGTCCCTACCGGATAACTTATTACATATTTCTTATTTGACATTCAAAGCTGATTCATCAATTTTCCGTTTAAGTGCCATAGCCCCTGATAAAAACCTTCCCAAACTCACAAAGCCAATAAATAACACAAATCCCACTACTTAATGTCAAGCAAATAAAAGCAAAGCCAATCAAAGAAAACAAGCCGTCTCATAAAGCTCATCAACCTAAGCACTTAGAAGGGAGAAAAATCACGCGTAACTGTAATTCAACATAGACATAGACTAACTCAAACCAACTACATAAATTGTAAACCCCCAAACATACTACAAAAAATGCTAACACCTATCTTTCGCAAAGGGGAAAAAAGATGCTTTCAAGATTCAAAGAATTCTTCCGTTTTGCCACACTTCCACAGCAACCAGACAGAGCTTAAACATAAAGCAAAGCAGAACAGCAAGATCCGAATCAGGAAGAGCAAAATCAAACAACAGGCCAAAAAGATGAAAGGGAATAACAGAAATCAAGGAGGATGTGAAGAAGACGTACCTTTGGGATTAGGGAAAAAAATGGGTAGAAATAATAGTGGTGAAAGGAAGGAAGAAAAGGAAGGGCTGGGGAATTAGAGAAGATTGAGTGGAGATGTGAAATTGGGAGGGAATCCAGAAGAAGATTGTGTCGCTTTGCCGGTATTCAGAGAAGAAGATGTAATCATTGCGATCTGTTTGGGGAGACGGCGCTCTTAAGTATAGTGTGGTCGCCCTCCATTATCACCATACCTCACTGTTTTCCAACTTTCCACCTTTTTACAGTTTCCCACACAGGTCAACTCTCGCTTCCTTCGTTTTCTTTCCACCTTTCACTGCCCCCCACCGTTTCTATACTTTGTTTGGCCAGTTTTTTAATACAATTCCTAAAATACCCTTTTCAAAAAATCCAATTCTAGCAAGTTTTCTACCACAAAAAATCTATTTACAAATTTTAAATATTCTTAACTTCTTTTCCACTTTTTCAAATATTTTCTAAATATTTTAGATATAATATATATTTTTTTTTAGTCATTATCTATATTTACTCAATTACATTTTCAAAAAACTTTTAAAAATTTTAAAAATAATTAAAATATATTATCAGACAAAAAAAAATTATGTTTTCGAAACAAATTTTTTTTCGAACACCAAAAAACTATTTTTAAAAATAGTCCCAAAACAAATTAAAATAAAATGAAATGAAAGAAACAAAAAAGTAAAATAATAGAATTTGAAAGGTTTTGAAATATTGTAAGTTATTAGTGTTTGTTACTAAAATTATCAACCAATAATTTTCGAAAAAATAGCCCCTTAGAATTTAGCAAAGTGGACAAATGTTTTATTTGATGCTAGGAACTCGAACTTATCTAGAGGTGGGTCAACATGTGACAAATTTTGCCAACACCATAAATCATAGAGTATATCCTTAGTAAGATTACATGGTCGGTCCAAAACAATATTTAAATAGATGAAAGTTCCATTATGGTATACAATAAAAAGTAATACTTTATTACCATCTAACTCTAATTTCATAAATTTTCATTGACTAAAATACCACAAAAATTGTAAATAATCATTTTTACATTTAATGATGGATCATCAAAATAATGACTCTTAAATCAAACCCGTGGAATCTAAGAATGATGACTGATTTTTATTTTATAATCTTCAGTTTTGAGTCTAATGACTTTTGAATCAAACTTATGAGATGCGATATTGATTTATTTTATTAAATATTAATTGATTTTTAAACAAAATTATTAAAGTTGAATGAGGACTAACTTTTATCTGTATCGGGATTATAAAATATAATTTAAAGATTAAAAATAATAAAAACTAGAAACATACTTTTTTTTTTTCCTAATACTACTTACTTTAATCAGTCAATTGTTCTAGATGTTAGGGTTAAAATATTGTGGGTGGTCTTTATATAGTGGAGAAGTGCTTTTGGGCACAATAAAATCATAGGTATAGATATAGTGAATAAGATATTGGAAAGGCTAATTAGTGGGGATTCAACCTCCCAAAGCCATGTTTTAGGGTAAAAATGTCTATCAAATGACCCCAACATTTATAATTTATATGATATATTATATTTTATTATCAATTATTAGGGGGAAAAATAATTTTATATTCTAATAGTTTTCAATCAAAAGCCATCTCATCCAACGGATAGAATAGCGCAAAAAAGAATGGGAAAAGGTAGATATTAAGGGGAAAATATATAATAGTAGTCTTATCAAATAATATAATATTTGAAGCTTTTTTAATTATTTTTTAATTTATTTTTATTGGAAATTATTTATTAATTTCTATCAAATATTTCAATACTTAAATATTAAGGTTATATTTGATTATGAAAAAATATAAATAAAATAAAATAAAGAGAAAAAATAAAAAAAAATTAGTTTAAAGTTAATAAATTATTTTTATATATTTTTAAAAATTTTATTTTATTTAATTTATTGTAGTACATAAAAATTATATAATTTTAAAATTTTAATTATATTTGATTTTTTTTTTAAAAAAAACCTTTTTTTTCCACGAACCAAACATTGCCACAAAGTCGTTGGAAATATTTTGGTCGTTCAATTTAGTGTATACGTGGAGCCCGGGGTCCTTGTGGAGTCGATTTCAAGCATCAATGGGCTGTGGGGTCAATCATTAAAGAGCCTCGACAGATATTCAACAATGAGCCCCATGGGCCATAGGCCCATAACTAAATTATTTTGAAATTTCCATCCGTCAAGCCTTGGGAGACAAATGTTGCAAAATATCATTAAAAAACTGGAAAATTGTTTTTCGATTTATAAACTATATTTCAAAAATTAAAAAATACATTTTTTTGAATTGATTCGTTATTTTATAGAACAAATATGAATTATTCTTAACATTTTTTGTAATAATTAAATATTTAAAAATGATTACATTGTAAGCCTAATAATTTTTACTAAGGATAAGCTAAGAAAAATAATTTTTATGATTGAGTTTCAAATATAAATTTATTTTTAAAGACTATTGAGAACTATTTTTAAGCCAATTATCAAAATTAAAAACTATTTTAAAAAATAATTATTAATTAAGTTAATACTTTCAAAAAAGCTAAAAATTTATTCTATATTTTTCTTATTAATATTCGATGTAAGATTTGGTCAAATTTGATAGTTATTATATTTTGTTAGCTAGTAGTTGACTGATTGAACTCATAACCGATAGGCATGATTTACGTGCACACTAACCACGTGTACCCCATGTACATCACTCATGTGTACCACCACATCATATATTGACAACTTCCTAATTTTTATAAGGATTATTAATTTTGCTTCTTTCAAGGTTTCACTATAATTCTATTAAAAAATATATAAATATATTTTTTTTAATTATGTTTCAGAGTTTTAAAATATTAAATATACTTGATAATTACATTTATTTATGTAATTTTATATATTATGCTTTTTTGCTCCAAAACAATCCCACTCAAAAAACTCCTAATTTTACTATTATTCCTATAATTTTTCTATTTTGGTTATTTTTTTCTTAATTACTCTACACGCATTTTAAAATTAAAAACTTACAAATCAATATTAAATCTCAAATCTTGTATCGTGTTAAAGTAAGTCTTTAGCTAAATTAATTTCCTTACGAGTTTCAAATTGCAAATACCTTATTAGAGATATATTTCATTTCATTAGTTTCAATTTTGTTTGTAAAATTTTCTCTAATATTAACATTTGTTTATTTTGGAAATACAAATGACCTTATTGATATTATTAAGATTTTAGCTATATCAACTTAAGGTAAGTACCCAAGCAAGGTGATGGTTATTTTTTACAAATTAAAACTATATAAATGCAAGTGATAATTATATGCAATTATGTAATAAATCCAATAAAAAACAATTCCATTCAAACTCCTAACCGAAGCCTACATCCACTCTCATCAGACTTCTAACCTAATGAAAGTTTCACTATCACTAAGATTTTAAGGTAAAATTTTTAAACCTTTTTACACTTAGATTACTAGGTTCTAACAGATCTTTACAATCCTTAAAAAGTACCTCACTTTTGAATCCCTCAAGTGATTTTCCTTTAAGAATAGGTCTTGATTAATCTTCTCTTTTGAGGTTTTTTTTTTTTTTTTAAACATGATTTTCCTTTGATTTAAATTATCTTTATGATTGCTTATTTGAAAATCTTTTTATCTAAACACGCTTAAAATAAACCATTAGTTTCAACCTTGTGTTGTTATCATCAAAACTCATACTAACCAAACCTCGATTTCACACATATAAAGCATTAAACAACTCATACATATATACCCCATTCATCACATCATCAAACACTATTAAATGAGTTATAATTTGGATAAAAAGCATGAAATAATACTAAATTGTTGGGATAAAGCCCTTAAAAACAATACATTATGTAACAAAGTTGAACTTCAACTTCCACTTTATCTATATATTATATGTATTAATATTAATTTGAACATTCAAACTCATATTACTTGCATTATATATGACTTTGATATATTAAAAGTTACACAAAAAATATAAGCATAGGTTTCTTACAAAATGATATATAATTCATAGTCAATTTATGGATTTAAGTAATCTAGTAAAGACTATAATATACTATCTCTTAATTAGAGAGATGATTTGTCCTAATCATTAGAATGAGGTTCTCATGGTGAGTGTACTAGTATGTACGATTAAATATTGAACAAGATCTATGATGAGTCATGCCATAAGGCTATCAAGTGGTTAAAATTTCATCAAATTGTTATGTTGTATTATCTCTTAACTTTGAAAAAATATTGAATTTATGTCAAAATTAGCAGTAACTTTGACTTATGGGTGAAATCTTAAAGTGATCATATATTTCCTATGGATTAGGTTGATTGCAATTCTCTTTTGTAGTATTCTGGTTATCGTCCTCAATAACTAACATATGGAAGTTGTCAATGTAAGTTTAAATGATTGTTTTTTTTGCTTAATTTATTGAATTGAAAATATGTAAAATTGATTTGAATAAAATTGAATTTACTAAAATAAACTTAATTAAATTAAAAAAATAATTATTGATTTTTAATTCAAATTATTCAAGGTCGAGGGTTCCACGATTCAACTTTGGGTATAGAGTCTCAAGCAAAACAAGAGTATTAATTTTAGTTAGTCTTAAGGTATTTAAATGTGAGGTCAAACGAGATTAACCTTAAGTTTCATAATTCAGGGTTGCATCCATAACCTAAATTTTAATATGTGATTTCATTATTAAAATACAAAATAGATGAATGAGTATGAAATCTACGTTGATGTATAGGATTTAAGACTTTATCACTTTGTGTAAATTTATCTTAGGGTAAATAATAATAAATAAAACCTCATATACTTTAGGATAAAAAATTATCAAGAATCTTTAGTATTAAGGAATGAATTATTATACCATCCATAATTCAAACTAACATTAGAGGATATATTCAATTTTTAGTTTGATTTTACTCATTTTTTTCCCCTTAGCCCTATCAATAGGTTTTCATGTTTCACATTTCAAGGTGATTTTTTAGCCTCTCTTAATGGCGATTTCATTTACACAATTCATAAAAAAAGAAAGAATAAAAAATGATCATTGCATAAAAGAAATTAAAAATAATTAATTAAATCAATAAAATAGAGAAAACATTATAAATAAAAATTATTTTTAAAAACATAAAAAACAGGCAAAAAATATTTTAAGTTTTCAAACATATTTTTATTTTACAAAATATCAAAGAACAATTTTAAAAAACACTTCCCAAATATAGTATTTAAAAATATTTTTAAAAAACACTTCCTAATCACAACCCATTTCCAATTTTAATTAACAAAATTAATAAGAAAAAATGAATTTTAATTCACTAATTTGAAAAATATAGAAATAAAAAACCTTCAACTTTTATAAATCACTTATATTCATCCATCTAAAAAATATTTTAATATATATGCACTGTGTTACCCCATGGTAGACCATATAAACCAAGGTACTTGCAACTATTCAGAGAAAATATATGATCCCAAACCATTGAATTTGTCTCGTAAAAGTTTGATCTCCATGGCCTTTTGGTGGTTCCTGTCTCAGTCTCTTTCCCCGTGCGCCGCAAAAATGGAAAAACCTGTCTAGTCCTTGCTCTCAATTTTCCTTTGGATATTTATTTGCTACGTGTCTTTTCTGTTGGCCATTGCTCACCAAATTTCAACCCTTAATCTCTCTTGACCGTATGCCTCTGGAACCCTGGGTCCTGTGAAGGAATCAAATGCGACATGCCTGATTCAATCCAGGACAAAGCATGATAGTTGTGTTTGACATATAAGTTTCATTTTTATTAAAAAATAATCAAATATTAAATTACGTTCCCATTACAAATAGATATTCCTAAAAAAATATACCATGCATAATATGTCACATACTTGATTTATGTTACATTATTTTATATCTTATTATATTTTTTATTTTATTTTATTTGTTTGTATTTGATCCTATTTGCCCCTACCATCGTTTGATAATTTAAATTTTATTATTTATTTTTAATAATCAATATTACAACTTTAACTATACACATTGAGATCTTTTTAAAGACAATTATGTTTTAGGGATAAATAGAATTGATAATATGCTTAAAGTTCACAAACGATGTGAAATTTAGTTCAAAGGTTAATCAACATTTATAATCGAGTTTTAAAAATATCGAAAAGACAGAAAATCGTATAAAATGAATTTATACTGTGTGACAATATTGTATCATTTACAATGCACTCTATTTATTTTTTTCCTTAGGTTTTTAATTCTCTAATAATTTATTTTTTTAAATAATAAATTAAAACCGAGTGCAAGATTTGAAAAGTGTAGTTGGATGTCTCATATGAAAATTATAAAACACATGCAAAAAATTATAAAAAAAATCAATTATTGCTCTCTTTCAAATATATGAAAATTACATTTTAAATATATTATTATTAATATGAAATTTTGGTAAAAGTTTTAGTAATTACTTTCAACAACCTTACTAAAATGTTATATTAGTAATATTAAAATAAAATAGAAAATAAAATAAATTAATTATATAAATATTTGTTTTTACTTAAAATGTAACTTATATAATTATAAAATATAAAAGTTAAATTAAATTAGAAAAATAAAAATTAAAAAGATATAACTAGAAGTCTATTAATATGTCTATTGTGTGTGTGTGTTTTTTTTTTAATAAAAAGATAAATGAAAAAATGTTAAAATATCCTTAGAAAAAAATAAAAAAAGGTGAAATTAATATAACATTTGGAGATCAAAAGAGAAGAGTAAAGAGAGTAAATAAAAATAGAAAAAATATATATAAAAGTAAAAGAATTAGAAAGATGAAACCCATAAACATATTCATTTTTCTTGATTTCCTTTCAAGATATTTTTTATTTTTCAAAATTCATATTATTAACATCAATCATGTGAAATACGTGGAACTTCAATCCATTATATGCTTTAACTAGTCTTAAATCATAATTTTCTCATATTTTATTTATTTATTATTATTTTTTAACTAAAATGAGACGTAATAAAAAATTATACCATGTCACGTATATAGATTGTTGATATTACTTTGGACCGTTCATGTCCTATTATTTTATAATTTAATCTTATTATATTATATTTTTTCTCTTGGTTGAGTTGATTTTATCATATACTTTGAATGATAAGATTACAAAAATATCACTATTTTATTTTATTTTTTATTAATTATTTCCTTAGATACCCTTTTATTCTCCTGGCGGGCATCGAATGGAATCAATTTGACGACAAATAGATAAAATAATATTTTTCATGAACAGTTTGATTTATGAAAGGTATTAAAAAAAAGGAAAAAAATATCAAAATAATTATCATATATGATATATATTATTATTTATTACACTCTGTAAGGTGACAGAAAGGTAAGCACACAGGGGACGGAAGTGGACAACGAAACGCGATGGGCGATCTGAACGGGGATAAAAGTCTGGCAAAATTAAATAAAAATAAATATAGAATAAGATATGGGTCTGCGATTTGGCAGCTATAGACTGGAGAGATTGGTCGACGGCTACGAGCCTGTGAGTGTGGAAAGTCCTAGATTCTTGGTTGCATACGGAGGTTTTCCCGCCCGCCAATCGCTAATTTTCCTTTTTTGCTTTGGTCGTTGGATGAAGCCGCTTCTCTTCTTCTTCTTTTTCCTGATTGTTGCTCCACTGGAAGAATCGAGAAATAAAAAAAGGCCCCACCGTTCATTTTATTTTATTTTTTGCGTTCGTTAGGGACCTCGCGAATATTCTTATTCCTTCATCTATTTTAAGATCAGCCAAACAGAGGGTGAATTTCTGGGGATTTTGTTAATTCGGAATGGCCAAGTGTTGCAGCTTCACAGCAACCAGAGACTGGTGTTTTCGCTTGTCCTTCTCCAACGCCGGCCTCCGATCGACGACGAGCGATCTGGGGGACGGCACGGTCATGCATTGTTGGATACCGAAAGCACGCAAAGAGAAGAAACCAAACCTACTCCTCATCCACGGAATGGGAGCCAACGCAATGTGGCAATGGGCAGATTTCATACGCCCCCTCATAGCGCGGTTCAATGTTTACGTCCCAGACCTAGTCTTCTTTGGCGACTCGTACACGACTCGGCCGGAGAGGTCAGAGTCGTTCCAGGCTCAGTGCGTGATGAGGATGATGGAAGGCCACGGAGTGAGTAGAATGAACGTGGTGGGGATCAGTTATGGAGGATTTGTTGCGTACAGAATTGCAGAGCAGTTTCCGGCCGCGGTGGAGAGGTTGGTACTGTGCTGCGCAGGAGTGTGTTTGGAGAGAAGGACATGGAAGCAGGCATGTTTCAGGTTTCGAGTGTGGAGGACGCCGCGAGCATCTTGCTGCCCCAGACGCCGGAGAAGGTGAGGGAATTGATGCGCATTTCATTCGCCAAGCCGATCAACACTATGCCTACTTGTTTCCTCAACGATTTCATCGATGTAAGCATCCTTAACTTGCACCGCCCATGATTTTTTTATTATGATTCTGATTTGTTGGGAATGTGTTTGTTGATCTTCGAATTGTTATTGATGGTTGATGAAATTGTTTCCGTGGTCAAATTTATTGGTTGAAAAAATGTGTTTCCTGTTTCTAATTGGAAAAATGTTCTGTTTGCAAAAATTCTCCTTCTGAGATGGAACAAATTTGATTCAGCAATAGCAGATTTTGAAAATAATAAGTGATGGTTTTAATGTGAAATGCAAAAGAAAAGAAATATCACATCAAATTCGCGGAAATCATGAAGTTTGCTTCTCGAGAAAAATAACTATGCTCTGTTTATTTAAGTTATGAAAGATCAGGAACACCAACCGAAATAGTTCATATTCATGTGAAGAAATGGGAAACAAACTGAATGTTTTTGAAAATGTGAAATGCAGATTAGTCAGCTGCTATTTCTGGTGGGGTTGCTCATCTCTTACTCTGTACTTAGGATTCTAATGCTCGATGTTGCTCATTGGTGATGTAAATCAATAGGAAATTTTAATTTTCTCTCTTGGGATCAGTTTTATATTTAATTGCGTGGATGGGAGATATAATGCAATGAGGGAAGAAGTGGTCAAAAGGTTTGATCAAACCTATCCTTTAAAGCATAGCAACACTTATGCCTATTTCTTATTTTCCCTTCCCTTAATTTTTAGATTCTGCTAGCCATATTAAGGATAGAATAGGCTTTGATCATCTAGATGTTAATTACATATGTTTGTTGAAGAAAATTACTCTCATTCAAATGGGCCAACTTTTATGAGACTCTGGGGTTTTTTCCTCATGGCATGGTTCTCAATTTCAAGGAATGTACTGCAAATTCATAAACCAGATCCCTTTGATATTCTGTATTGGATTGCAGAAAGTGGGAAAGGGATACCATGCTTGACAAGAAAGAAAAGGAGGATGCTTTTCGAAGAAGTTGAATGTTTGTACAGATGGAAAAATAACGGCACTGCCATCTAATCATGCTTGTTCTGATGCTAACATCCTAAGAACATTTTTACATCAATACTAGGACCAATCAGCTTTACATCTGTTAAGGGAATCAATGCCCTTTTGCACACTGAAGAGTATGGATATGAAATTTATTCTAGAACTATACAAGTTACATGAAATCATTTTTTTGTAAATTTTACCAATAAGCAGGATTCTACTATTTAAGATCTGATAGCTGTACAAGGGAGTAAAAACGAGACAACTATGGCTTTCAAAAAGTTGAATTTGATTTGTGTGAGTGCGATTGGTTTAGCACAAGTTCAAGACATGTGAAACATCAAGAATATAGGCGAGTTCTTGAAGGGCACAGAGAAAACTTCTGAACATGATCTGGCTGCTGGCCAAAACAATAAGTATATGGATTGCTGATTAGAAAAAAAGAAAGAAAAAGCATATATTTTAGATCAAACATTTGGAAATTGATAGGACAGATATCAGGTCTCTCTCTTGTTTTGCCTTTCTTTTTTTGTATCACTTGATAGTAATCTCAAGCATGCCGATAGCAAGTGTTCCATGGCATATCATTAAGGTTGTTAGGACTGCATCTTGAGGCTATAGTAACTCATTTAAATGTTAATTTTGCTGTTCTTTTGGTGCATTTCTTTTTCCTCTAATGCTACTTATCCTGGTGGTCATATGGTGTCATGATGTTAATTCTTGATATTACTCATTAGATGATCTGTGGAAGTGTAATCCATATATTATTTTGCCTGGACCTGGCTTTTGGAATTTCATTGCATGAGCAGGTCATGTGTACAGAACACCTTCAAGAGAGAAGAGAATTGATCATGGCATTATATAAAGATAGAAAACTCTCGAATCTTCCTAAGATAACACAGGTTGGTGTCCATATTCTGTTCTTGTAGTGATCAGCAATTCTTCATAAATCCATTCAGGTTCAATGATTTTCTTTTCCTCAGTTTTCTGCACCTTATGAACTTGAATACCGAGAAAAGAATTGGTGCAATAGACTCTGACTCTTAATGGTTGCAGTAAGGCTTTGTTGGGTTGAGTTTCAATACAGCTTATCACAATCAGCATATTTTCTCCAGCTCTTTCTTGAATGCAAGTTTGACCCCTGTTTTTCATCTTCCAAAGCATTTTCTAAAGGCTATGCTTTATTCTTGATGCAGCCCACATTAATAATATGGGGAGAACTAGACCGGGTATTCCCACTGGAATTGGCACACAGATTAAAAAGGTGAGTCTGAAGGACTAGTGAAATAACATTTTCTTGCATTCTAGTTTTCATATATGCTGTACTTTTTTGCCCCATAAGATGTAAGGTAGAAGTAATAAAAGAAAATATATTCCATATCTTGAAATGGAAATCCCTTGTCACATTTTAATATTCAGTCATGTTCTTGGTGACCTGGTGATTTTGAACCTTTTCTAAACCAAATGATTGGCTTCAAATTTTTGTATTGAATTCTGTTTTGCAGGCATATTGGTGAGAATGCGGAGCTGGTAATCATAAAGAATGCAGGACATGCAATCAATGCTGAGAAGCCCAAGGAGTTGTACAAGTACCTGAAGTCATTTCTCATCGATCCTCTTCCTCCTCAAAATGGAAAGAGTAGCAACAGCAAGAAGACAGATTGAAAAGCTTCAGCTCAGGAGCTGCTCGACATATTCAACTTGCCTACATTTTATGGGATTAAGGTGTATATTTTGCACATGGCTTGTACTTAAAGTTTGTGGCAACTAATTAGAAGAATACAGAAATGTTAAAAGCTATAGTTCCTGTCAAATTTGATTTAAGGGATTGGCAGGTGGAAACCTGCAAATTTTGTGAAGCTATTCTCTATTCCCTGAATACATTGAAGCCCCTCTCCTAGTTTCTGTGGATTCATTTGTAATAGTCAAATATAATATTAAAAATCGGTTACAGTGGCTTATTTTTCCGATTGGATGTGCGGATCTGCTTCTGAAAATGGAGTACTGGAACACCTCTCTCCCTTAACCCCGCATGATAAGTGAATAACATTGAAACTGAATTTTAGCCTTCTGTGTCTGTGTAACTTGTTAAGTAGTGAGAAACAGCTATTGCTTAGCTCAAAAAAGGGAAAGAGTAACGTTAAAGGGTGAGTTGAATTTGTTAATACTTGATGAGATGTGGACTCCATTGTTTTTGGTTGGCTAACCATGGTCAGGGACATCAATATGTAGTGAAGGTGTTAGGGGGACATATTCATGCACTCATTAGATGCTTTTGTGGTTAGTGCATTGCCACCTTTATTCGTTCCTCACCTTTTCCAAATCAAAAGCTCAACAGAATCCCATTAAAACTTGAAAGAAAATAAAAATACAAAAATACAAAGCAGAATAAAACCAAAGAAGAAAAAGAAGGCTAGGTAGCATCGGCTCTAGGAGACTAGTAATACAACTCTGCAGTCTGCTCAATGGTCTACACTCTATACACATCTTGGCTCAAGTTGGTATACCGATGGTCAGACTAGCCAAAACACCCAACCAAGCCAAAACCCCCCACCAAGCCTTCCCTGCAAAAAGCAATAATTTACAAATTAGAATCACGCTCTAGATGAGCATCAAACGTATGGCTTTACTTCAGTTTCTACTTTGTAACTTCCGCCAAAGCTCTTTGTCTTCTTCCCCACCTAATGCAGCTGCCTTTATGCCCCAAGACAAACTCCTTTCTACTATCTTTAGCATCAGTATACAGTATACGTGGTTATCCCAAAAACCACTGCCCACGTTAAACTACTAAATATAAAGTAAAGTATAAATACGGGAATAAAAAAAATCAATAAACTCACAGGTGGGTCGAGAACCGGAGCTCCAAATCCCAGCCAAACTGTAGCCATTGCAATTGGAGCTAGTATTGAAACCGTTCCCACAAACGCAGACGAAGGAATTACTCGGAGGAGCATATCCACACACACCTCCGCTGCTATCACAAGCGTAACACTTAGTGTCCATGCCGTAATTATCAAACTTCCCCTGCGTATACTTGAACGCCACTCCATAGTCCCACCGGGTAGGATCGGTCGGGTAATCACCCAACATCACGACCGACGCGTAAGCGGCACACTTGAGGGAATGGAGGTCCAGCTCACCCTTGGTGTTGAAGTTGGCCGGGGAGTAGACGCAGCAGGTGTTGGTGGGGGGAAACAGCGGCAAGCCCAGAGAGACGACGGAGGGACAGGTGTAGATGGAGGCGCAGAGGTGAGAGAGAGAAGGATCGCAGATGGGCGGCGAAGCTTTGGAGGCGAGAGACGGAGGGCAGGAGAGGAGGATGAAGGCTGATGGGCCCAGCTGGAAGGGGCTCGCCCAATCGAGTCCCAGATTCGGCGACGGCTGCATGCAGGTGCAGTTGGACATGAGTGGTGGCGTGACGGTGAAGGCGGCAGCTTCATATGATATGGAGGTTATCGGGTAAACACCGGTGTGGGTTCTCAAGAGGAGCTGATCTCCGCCGTCAGACGACTGCGAACAAGATATGTAAGGCTGAAACCTCGGCGAGCCGCAGCCGACGCCGGTGCCGAAGGGGAACTTCACCGAGAGAGAGCCGCACGTGTCACGACATGCAGGCTCTGGCGCAAACGTGAGCTGGGGTGCAAAAACTATGATGAAGATGTGGAAGAAGATGAAACAAAGAAGCTGTTCCATTACCCGAGTCTCTCTGTCACTCTCTCTCTCTCTAATGATACACAAAGTCGAACATTATCACCAAGGAGCTTCTCCGTTTGTTTTGTACCCCCCTCAAGCTTAGCGTGAACAAAAGTTTGCACACCTTTACTGCAACAGCTTTCAGCAATAATCCGCCAAGAAGAATTTTGTTTTATTTTATTTTATAATTATTTTCTACCATAAAACATTTTGCTGGATTGCTATATTCCAAACTATTCATTGGAAGGATTGAAATAAAGCAAAATAAGAATTCACTTACAAGAATGGGATGGCAGAGGTAGATCACTCAATTGGTCTTCTGTCTATAAAAAAGAAAGATTCCCACAAAGGAAGAAACCCAAGCTGTTGGAGAATATGTTCCTGAGAATCAAAAACATGTTTATATCTTTTTTCTCAGGAAAGATTTCTGGCAGATGAGGATTCATTGCCTTATCATTTCTACTGCCAGTCTCAATTTGAAGGTTAGGGTCTCCTATCCTTTCTAGAAAAATAATTAATTATTACAATTTTTTTTTTCAAAAAATATTTTGATTCAATTTTTATTTAAAAAGGATGATTTTTTTTACAAATTATTTAAAAATATTTTTACAAATTTATTTACAAAAGAATATTCCAAATTTGATTTTATTTACTAAGAAAGCGATTATTTATTTATTTATTAAAAACAAGACTTCTACGATTTTATTTTTTAAAAATATTAAATTAATTTTTTATTTAAGAAAAACGATTTTACAAAGAAAAGGTTTCACTAATTTATTTTAAAAAGAAAATTTTAATTCAATTTTATTAAAAAATATTATATTAAAAAAAAAAAGACTTTATAGTTTTTATTAGAAATAAATGAAACCACTACAAATCGTTCATCCTTATGATGGAGCTCATCAAGGTGAGATAGGGCCAAATGGGTCAGCCCAAATCAATAATATACAAGCCTAAAGCAAATAAAAACTTAAGCCTAACAAGTAGAAAATAAAAATGAGCCCAAATCGTAAAATAAATATCCAAGCCCAGATCCAATAATCAAATGTGATGACTTAGGATTAGCAATTAAAGCCTAAAATAATATCGAAAAATATGCAAAGCCCAAAATGACATCTAAAATATACCACAAAATGTCTTAAACCCAATGATGAAATTAAAATTAAATAGCCCAAGCCTAACAAAATTGAACTGGTATTCCTAAAGCTCACAAACAAAGCTTAAAGCAAACTATGGAGATCAAAGGATCCTTACATTGTCTCCTAAAACCATGGATGAAGAATTGTGGCAATGGGCACGAACATGGAGTCGATAGGTGGTACTGTGGTAGTAGGGAGATGTTAATGGAGGCGAGATTAGTGTAGCGATGAGGTAGGGTATTGCGACATGGTGAAGAGAGTGAGAGTGAGAGAGAAAGGGAGAAAGAGGGGGGGGGGGGGGGGGGTCCGAGATGGAGGTGTTAGTCGGAATATGGTAGTGATATCGGTGGTGTTTGGTGACCTATGATGTAGTTGGCCGTAGTTGGTAGTGGTGAAGAAGTGGGAAAAAGAGAAAGAGATAAAGGGAATGGTATGGTGGTGAGGGAAAAAAAGAAAAAATATGGAAAGAAAAAGGCTGAGAAGGAGGAAAGAAAGAGAGAGAGATGGACGATAAGAGAAGGGGGGTGGAGGTGGGAGTGGTTGCTGGTGACTGGTGCCGATGGTTGGCAGACGACGATGCTGGTTTGACGAGCAACATGGTTGGAAGGAAGGAGAGAGAGAGGAAGGATGGTGTGGGGTTTGAGGGAAAAGAAAGGAAATAAGAGAAAGAAAAAAACAGGAAAAGTGGGAAAAAAAGAGAAGAATAAGGTGAGTGGTCGAAGAGGGAAAGAAAGGTTTTTTTTGAATGAATAGTAGGGATTGAAATAAAAAATGAAGGATCAGGATTTAATCCAAATAAAATGAGCTTGAAACTTAGGCCAAACTTAAAACAGAAAGGGCTCATAAAATATGGAAAAGGAATGAATCTAAAATAAATTTTAAAAATGAGATTAGGACAATTTTTGAGATCTACAGTTAGGTTTCTCGAGTTAATGTTCAGGTTGGGTTTATTGAGTTGAGCTGGACTTCGGATTTGGACAAAATGGAAAGGATCCTAAATTCCCGTAATAAAGTTGGTTCATATTCGAAATCTTCATTAGTGCCATTAGGAGTGGTAAAATTTGACAAGATTTTTTAATATAATTTAAATTCAATACGTTGCTCATAGGTTTGAGTTGAGCATAATCGTGTTTGGATAAAATTTTATTAATTTATATAATTTATTTATATAAAACAAATTTGATCTGAATTGATCTATTTAATAATTGAGTTATTCATCAAATTATAATTTATAATGTATCCGATTCATGTTTGACTTATTAAATTATGTTGTAGTATGTGATTTATATTGAGTGAAGACATATGAAAAAGAAATGAGCAAATACTGGAGTGGAGCGAAGTGGAACGAAGGGAGCGAAATAAGGGTATTTTTGGAACTTTATTACTTGAAGGTTAGTATAAATATTTTTTCATAAAACCTTAATTTGAGATATAATGAAAGTCTTATTCCCTGTTCTCATAAACGTAGACAATTTGTCGAAAACACGTTAAATCTGTGTATTTTTTTTATAATTTTTCATCAAGAATCGTTATACAAGAAGTTATATATATAGATATGATTTTACTTAATTTTTAAAATTTTATAACTATTTATATCGTGTTTAGGTTCTTAAGTTTTAGAAGATAAGAACTCCAATCGACAAGAATTGCAACCAATAAATAGCCGGGGGCAAGGCAGAGCTTTCGGACGAAAATATCCACACTCCAAGTTGCTGTCTAGTTGGTTTGAGGCCAAGATTCCAAGACCAAATCGCCTGGACTTAGACATTTTGATCTCATTCCACCTTTTTCAAAATTTCAATCATATCTTCACTTCACTTCTTCTTGCATTTAATTTTTTTTAATAAATTAAGGCACATAAACTATGTAGAATAAATTATTTTTAAAATATATGATTAATGTAATTTTTTAATTTTTTTAATTTTATTTTTTGAGGATGAAAATATTTATTTTCTTTGTTATGTATTGGAGGTATCGCCAATCAGACGTAGATCCAAAATCGAACGGCGGAGAAAGAGCTGACGCATGAAAAGAATTAGGGTTGAGGGGACACGTAAACATTTCCCGTTAAGTTCTAAAACACGCGGAACATCTTGGACAGGCATTCTCCTGGAACGAGAACGTTCTCCTTCACAGCCTCATCCTCGAGGGCTCCTCTTCTGCTACTCACCTCGCCGAACCCTCTCTCTTTGAAAACCGATCTGAACTTCTCTCAGAGGGAAGAGAGAGAGCGCCGAGTGACTGAGATTCGAAGAAGAAGAAGAAGAAGTAGAAGAATCAGCCTCGTCTTGCATTTTTGCTTCTCTCGCTGTTCTAGGTCAGTCGCAACCGATTTTATCTAAATGCCCTAATTTTATTCTCTTTTGCTTTTTTTTTTGGGCGTTTCCGTCATTTGCTTTTCATTCACTTCTTCTTGATTCTCTGAAAGATTTCTCCAATTGATACGTAGAATTTGACTGTTTTGTTTTATATTTTTGCCGATGATTTTTTTTCCTCTTTGATTGTTGCGATTATTTTTCTTATCTGTTTTTATTTGAGGTTTTTTTTGTGAGTTCCGTTTTGTTGGATACGGAACCCTAATAGCCAGCAATTCAGATTCCCGAGTAGAGTAATATGAATAGAGTTCAAGAGGGGCAAGTAGACTGATTATGCATTTCGGGTGCTTTTGTTGATGGTATAGTGTATTGAGTGTAATTCCATTATGCTGTTTGGTTTCCACAGTTGCTAATGAATTGATACATGAATATTGGTGAGAAAAATATTGTTGTTATACACACCAGGGAGATTGGCAGAAGCTCTTACAATTAGCTTTGTTTTAAACAAATGTGGCTGGTGTTATTTTTCTCTCTACGGGTCAGATAAGGAAAGTTGAAAATTGTGTTCATCACTCCAGCAAGGTAGGTAGACATGGTGGAAACTCACATCTCCTCTGATGATGTTTGAGAGCTCTTGCAAGAGATTGTTGGTGGTGTTTTGGTGGGGTATGGAAAATCCGTTTATACCGGTGACTTCATGTATCTGTCGCGATTATGATCTTGTACAACTACTGTTGTTTGTTGGCTTCCACGTGCTATGCATATGTGAATGAATGGTTTCCAAAATCAAAGGACGGAGAGAGTTAAAAAGGCACCATGTGAAACCGGTATTTTCGGAAGTTGTAAATTATAATAATCATTACCTTTGTATAGGCTGTGGAGCAGCAGTTTTGGAAACATGACCAAAACAGGGAATTTGATGCCAATTAATGCAGACAAAGCAGAGATTGAATGTGTCGTGGCAAGGAAGGTGCTAGTTTTCTATAGGCTTACAAACCAAAGATTAAACATGTCCTAGAAAGGAGTTGTCGGCTGGTGTGGACAAATCGGAAAATACAATATCCTGTCTTATTAGAGATGGATATGTGTTGTTCCCATACCCATCCTTGAAATGGCAGAGTGAGGATGAAATGCTTCTCTACTTCTCGCTTCCATGAAGTAGAGTGTGACTTTGGGTGCTTTCACCATGATCTCATCTATTCTTAATTTTTATCTTTTAGAATCCTTAAGACTATGAGATGGCATTTAACTCATGTCACAACAAGAAACTTAAGGTCACCTACGATTATAATAAGACCATTCTCATTTTTTTAGAAGGAATATGTTCTTTTCATTATGCCTTGACATCTTTTAATCCTCAAAAATATCTTAGCATTTCATTTTCTAATAAACATGTACACATGTAACATGCATAGACGAAGGCGCACTGGCCCCTAAGGTACTTTTAGAGTTGCTGCTCTTTTGTTCTATTCCTCTTGCTAAATTTATAGTCGTTCTGATGGTGAACAGTCTAGCACCTTTTAGGCAAACACTCGGATGGTAAACGGTAGCAACCTTTTGGGTGGGAGGGGAAGGAGAAGGCTCTTGGTCCCTCTTGTTCATGAGACATTTTCAAGACTAGGAATTAGGAGTTGTGATGCAATTCATGGAGCTTATCCACAAGGTGAGAGTGCTAGAGACGGGGGAGGAGAACTTACCATGGAGGGAGGAGAGGAAGGGGATGTTTAGGGTGAAATCTTTCTATAAATGCTTACATGATGAGAATCTAGCCTTGTTCCTTGTGAAAGAAATTTAGGGCACCTGTGTCCCCAGGAGAGGCTTTTTTTGGCTTGACCATGGGGGAAAATCTTACCATCAATGCTCTTATGAGAAGAGGATGGATGATAACCAATAAATGTAGTCTTTGTGAAGCCAATGAGGAATCAACAAACTATGTAGTTATCCATTGCGAAAGAACCAGAAAGATGTGGGATTAATTGTTAGCAATCTTCGGGTTCAAGGGGTATTTCCAAAATCTAGTTTTATTAAAGGCGATTGCCTGGGTCGCCTAGGCCATTAGGCCAGGTGAGGTAGATGAAAGTTGCCTCTTAAGACCCAGGCAAGGGGGCTTTAAATAGGCAACGCCTAGGCAATCACCTTGGGATAAGACGCAAGACAAAGAAGTGGTCGCTTTTGACCATAAGTTAAAATTAAACATACTTGGATTATAACTTCATTCAATCTAACATTGGATTAAACAAAATATAAGATGGAATATTATATTATCAATCATAGAGATAATGAGATGGAGGGCTATCAATCTAGTTTTGATGAAAGTGATGACAATTCTAATTTCAATGATGATTATGATGATAATGCCCCAAAATTTTTTATGATGTTCATTCTCTTATTTTGTTTTTTCATTATGATTTTTAGATGTATGAAAAGAATAGCCATTTAGACAGAATTAATATCTCTAATATGATGTTGCCTATGATGTGATGTATAATATTTAACACTTTGAATAATTATTACTATTTTATTAATTTTTTAAGACATCATGAGGGATGGAAAATAAATAGCATTGATTGTTAAAGATGACACTTATATTGGTTAAGTATCGAATAGGTAAATATATGTATATTTTTATTGCCTTATTATAATTAGGCTATCACCTTGTTTTTCTCCTTTTGCCTTAGGCTAAAAGGAGTCTTATTGCATTGACATCACCTTTTGCTTTTGATAACATTGCCAAAATCAGTGAAAGAGCTCCTCTTGGGTTGAAAGGTGAAAGACATGGATAAGGGGCGGATGAAGATGTGGAGTATGGCCCCTCTTTGTTTGTTCTTTAGGATGTGGCGAGAAAAAAATAGAAGGATCTTTGATGGGGTGGAGCTCAATGACTTAAGCTAAAATAATTCCTTATAAGGTCACTTATGGATTGCTTTGGAATCATGTTGGGGAGGGATTGTGCTTCTCTATTGGACTTTATTGATGATGGCCTAGTTGGCACTTTTTGTGTACTCCCTGCATACATAGGATGCACCACCTTGTTTTTGATTGTGAAAACTTGAACCAAACAATTAAAATTCTCTCTTATATCTTTTTTGGGACCAAGTTAGATTGTATAAATGGGGGATGGTTTTTCGTCATTGTTAGACTTTGTGGATTAGTTAAGCTCTCTATAGGGTATGGTTGCTGGTCTTTGTGTTTTCACGCTTTTGGTCCTTTGTTTACTTTGTATATGTTGTGAATACCTCGTTTCTTATTAATGCAATCCTTATTTAACTATTAAAAGGGAAAGAAAAGAAAATGCTTTTTTGTTTTTTGTTCTTTGTACATCTTGTTAGTTGTCAGACCATAAAAATGGCTGAAATTATGGGATGCATCCTGTGAAATGCATTTCTTGTGTCAATATGCATATCAATAAGCAATAAATTCATATTTCTTAATGTAGATGCTCCTGATTTTATTTGGTTTCACATTGGTGGCTTTGAAGACATCTTATATTGATCTGCCTTAATCACTATTTAAACAAAGAGCTGTCTAGTTTATTCTTTGTGCATTCAACTATACATCTATCACCCTTGTGTTTTGATGATTGTTAGTCATCCTTTCCATTGGTGTACTTCTGTAATGAAAAGGATTCTGGGTCATAGAGCAAAGTCAATTGTATCTATAAATTCTAAATTACTCTTGAATGCTTGTTTATCCTCAGTCATACAGTCCTTTTAATTCATTTGTACAGGGCAATAATCTGTTCCAATTGCTGTATGTATAATATTTACATTTTCAATATACACTAAATTATGAGTTGTATGCAAAGAGCTTTTCGAATGATACTGGTGATAACTTGTTGATCAACACACACCCTTGCCTGATAACAGATTGGATGGCCATTGTACCGTGTGGAACTACCTGGCCTGCTCAATGGGGCATTCGTCCTCAGTTTATGCTAAGATCTTCGATCACAAACAAGCTTCCAAGATCCAATTATGGGTGAGCATTCCATTCAACTGTTCACTAGTTAGAAGTTTAACAAAATGCTAGTTTGTTACAACAGGATAGGCATCTGCTGGCCTGAGTTTTATAAGACATGGTTTGATGTGCTGTGCCATATTTTTTGCATTGTGATTATGCTGCAAGCAGGTCGGAATGTCTGAGCTACTATTAACTACTCCTCAGATAGAAATGCTGGCTGACTTTCTTCTGTGATTGAAGGCGCCACATTCTGTCAGCATACCATAAATGAGTCTGTCACTTCTGAAATCAGAATGCATGCAATCTGGGGAATCTATTCTGTCCTTTTAGGTTCATTGTGTTATGAGCATGGTCTGAAATAATTACGAACTTCCTTAATGTAAGTCAAATAGATTCTACCTCGGAATCGATTGAATTGCAACCCCTGAGGACATTTTTGGTCCCTAGAAGCCTATACACAATGATTTCTTCACTTTAATTTCCATAATCCAATAATCTAAGTTTACCTATCAAAAAAAATAATCTGGAATGGGTTCATGGGAGGTTCTTCAAGTACCAATGGGAGCCAAAAAAAAAAAAAAAACAAGAGTATAAAAACAAAACAATATTCTGAGTTTAAAGTTCCCCTCTTGCTTGTCAGTTTAGCTATGTTAATGGAGTTATTTATGTGGGTTTGGGTATATTTAAGGGATTTAATCTGTCTAGCCATCAAATGTCAGGAGTTGAGGAAATTGATGGCTTTTCTTATGCATAAATGAAGGGGGCAATAATGGCTTAAAGCATTGTGTCACTAAGTCAAGCTAGTTTTTTCTTAGTTGCTCCGCACTTGGAAGTTGCTGCTTGATGAAATACACTTATTCCCCCTACCTCAATTTCTTCTCTGATGGTCTATGGCTTAATGGAATATAGCTGTCAATAGCTGATTCATGAAAAGGGTAAAGAGAAAGGATTAGCCAGTGTCACAAAATTGCTGCTCGGTTATGTTTGAATTCTGGGCATTTGGGCACTATGCAAGTGTAGTTGGGTACTCTCCCAGTATACTGCTGAAACTGGCAAAAGCTATGAAGCTGCTTTTTGAACCATTGAGCTGTCTTAGCTGCTTAGTTTCCCTGCTTGTTAAGATGGGTTTTATTTGATTCTAAGCTAAACATTAGGTGTCTACAGGAATAAATTTTTTTGGGATTAGTCTTCTCTATGGTGATTTATTATGATCGGATCATTATCCTTTGATTTTGATATATGTCATCTCTGGTTTCCTTTAATTTTCAGTCCTTTGAGGCACATGCTATTGAATTATTTGTCATGTGCAATTATTGGCTTTAATTGTCTTTCTTCCTTGGGCTCTCTGGTAAACATTTGCGGCTAAGATTGAGTTTTGGATTCTTTCCTTAATTGTTCATTGTTGATTTAGAATTTTAAATGTGTGTTTGCTCTCACATAGAGAATAATTTATTTTTGCTTATTTTGTCTTGCCTGCAGTGTTACAAGCAAGATCAATTATTTGGCATCCGCATGTTCCAGCTTATTCTCACAGGGTTCCTTGCATGCGTTCATTTATGCGGGGCCATCTCAAACGTCACATAATCGTAGGGGGGCTCGATTCACTGTTAGAGCTGATAGTGTGAGTACAATGCTTTAGTGTTTCTTTGCTTCATGATGGCAATGGGGCAATATATTTCTGCCTTTGCCTATCAAAAAAAAATGGGGCTGTGCAGGGTCTCTGAAATCTGTTACCTTGTTGCTCTCGTTATTGTTCCAAATTAAGTTTTGCTCTGCACTCTGCTTGCAATACTAATCAATGGCTGCATAATCCAGATTCTGGTACTGACAGTTTTTCTCATGCAGGATTTCTATTCTGTTCTTGGAGTGTCTAAAAATGCCAGCAAATCTGAAATTAAAAGCGGTATATACACTTCTGGCTCCTTTATTTGCTTTGAATGTTCTGCATGAATTTGATGCTATGTGTTTGTGTCTTCTTTTTCCTTGGCCAAGTCATTCTTTTATAGTGATTTCTATTTCTAATCTTACTCTGGATTTGAGCTTATGTTTATGTAAAAGTCCATTGAGCTAGAAAAATGTGCATGTTTGTTTTAAACATGGTTCCTAGGTGCTAGAGGATGTTTGGTTGCCTTAGTTTAAAAATGCTGTCCACCTATTTATTTTCGAAGCTCATAAGAGAGCTTTCGTCAATTTAGGTAATCTGATTAGTTTGTGGGAGATTTTTATTTTTAATTACCTTGTTTTGCTATTTTTTTAATCTATGTTGCTGATGTAAGGAGAGGTAGGATGATACTCTTGAGTGGCTTGCAATGAAGGGGAAATCTTTTTCATCAGTTTATACTTCATCTAGTTAGGGTTTCAAGGAAGCTCCGGTTTCCATCTTAAAAGGTTTGGAACTTGGTGGTGCCCTTCATAGATTGACCATGGCCTTAGATAAGTGTTTACTAAAGCATCATATGCTAACCAGGAATTGGTTGATTCCTAACTGGTGTATGATGTGTATAAGAGGTGCAGAGTTGTCTTGATCTATTTATGTGTTGTACTGTTGCTACATTTTTGGGCCTTTTCCACTCTCTTGTCAGGATCAAGTAGTGATGCCTTTTACACTTAATGTTGTTCTGACATGCTGAAGAGGGCATAAGAGGAAGAGAAAATTATGGAGTATTGTTCCACATCTGTTTAACTGGTGTATTGGGGGGCAGGGGGAGAAACAGAAAATTTTTTGTGACGTATGGTCATGGGTTGGTTTGAAATTGATAATTGGCAAACACCTTCTTTGATTGAAGTAATAGTTGATTGAGCCTCATTTCATTTTATTGATTTTTCTTGACTCTCTTAACTGTTACATCCTTTTTCTTTTTCTCTTCCCCTGTTGTACTGTTGGATTTATCTGGCATGAACATGCCCTTTTCCTCTGTGAACCTGATTTGGTTTGAAAGGAGTTCTTTTTCTCATACTCTCAATGGAAAATCTAGTCTGCTGCAAGGTTTTCTTCCTTTCACTCTGTCTAGAACTTGAACCATGGATGCTTGTGTCCCTGACAATTGCATCTGGTTTGGTCTGCTTTATTTTCCATTCTGTTGTGATTGTTCTTGTTGCCTGTAAAAAATAATTCTTTGTTCTTGTCACTGTAAATAATGGGATCTGGATTGACCAAATCCGTCCTTGATCACTGTTCGTGGAAGAGATGAAGAATTCCTATTGTTTGAGATATGTATTGCTCTTCTCGGTGTTCAAGTTCTCCTTTTTGTGTATCATCATGTACACTGTTTTCAGACTTAATTTTGTAAGCCTAAAGAGATTACTTTCAATGGTTATGTGGGATGTCTTTTCAAGCCTACTTTATTAATTGTGTTTAAGGCTAGTGAGGTTTGTGTCACCCAACTTCTAGGGCCGATGCATGATCAATACAATCATTTGACCCAGTGTTTTTTTTTTCATAGGCAATAAAATTTATAGATATGGTAAAAAAAGCAATATACCAAAGTACATAGGATGTCTACAATGGGTACCAAATGGCAATGCCTAAAGATGGAGAACACAAAAATTAACCATCTCTTTCAGCATGATCTCAACAAAATTTACAAAATCAATCAGAGGCATTGAACCTTCTTTTATGTAGAACCTAATCCATACTAAAAGATTACTTAGGAATGAACTTTTCAACTTTTGATCATATTGTTCCTTGTTTTTTAATGTTCTTTGATTTCTTTCCTTCCAAATCATCAAAAAAGGGGGAAAAAGCATGGAGGAGCAGCTCTCTATACCTTCTTCCATTTCCTTCCCATAAAGATCCATGCCAACTTGGAAAAATCTCTTTGACTGTGGAAAGGAGTACCCAAATTACACCAAATAAGGAGAATCACAACTATCACAGGACCCTTGATTTAGCACAATGAAGGAGAATGTGACCAATTGATTCCTCTTTGTCTTTATTGAGAAAATATTTATTTGCTGCCTTTGAAGTTGAGCTAACATCAATACATTTCCCCAATTGGCTTCCCAAGCAAAAAGGTTTGTTTTAGATGGGACTTATTAATTCCAAATTATGTTCGTTGGAAAGGGAATTGATCTCCTTGGCTCGTAGTTGTTAAAGGCATGATTAAAGTGTGCTTAGCCTAATGCTCAACCATTTCCTAGTTATATAGGGCCTTGCTGGAAAGGTATGCCTTGTCTACTTTATTTATTTATTTATTTTTTCTTTTTTAACACGCTTATTCTTTATATATATATTGCAATTTATATAACATTTTTATTCTTAAGTTTTTTATTTATATATTAAAATTTATATAATTTTATTACTTTTTTGTTAAATACTTTTAATAAATGTTCAGTCTTGAATTTTTTGTTTTTGGATTGGATTTTGGATTATATTTTCTAAAATTGATATGCATCCTAGGTTGTATTTCACTTTGCTTAGGCACACACCTTGTGTTGCGCCATGCTTCTAAGGCTTATGAGATTTTTGCACCTTAGGTGTGTCCTTTGCCTTTTTAAACTATGCCGGCTTCACAACAGAATAAAGAGATTTGACAAAAAAAATAAAAAAAAAAATAAAACTCCATTTTTTGAGTCTTTCCAGACCATCCTATTGTTTTCTTCCCTTTTCACCAACTTATCTTGTAATCCTGAAAAAAAAAAAAAGTCTCAGCAATACCCAACTTGTTTAAGTGTCTAGATAAATGCGGATTCCAATGCGCATACAAAAAGAGGGAAAGGACACACACAAGGGCTCCTCCCACACTATTTATCCTTCCAAAATTTCACCCTCCTTCCATCATGAGTGCAGTGGTTATAGTGGGAAGGAGCTGCACAATGTGGCAGCCAACTTCAAGTTTTTCAAGGGTGGTAGTAGAGCAAAGCAATTATAGTTTCCATGGACCTTGACTTTTATGTTGTGTCAAAATAATCATGGTTTATACTTTCTGAAATGTTGAGGGAAGTGTTGAAGGTGAAGACAAATCATGGGCTGAAGCAGTGTAATATGGTGTACTAGGTTGTGTAATGTCATATTGTTTATAAGCCTACAAGATATGATATTAGCTTACCTTTTATTAGATTTAGTATTTGTTTTAATATTTTTCTTGTTATATTCAAGATTATGGAATGTACTTAAATCCTATTGGGGCTCTGTTAATGTAATTTCAGTATTTTATTTCCTAATAGTTATATGTGTGCTGAATATTATATATCCAGTGTATAAATTGGCTCTATCTGAACTTATAGACTTAGATTGAACCTTGGTCTGGTGACTTCCGAAGGGGAAATTTTCAAATCTATTACCTATTATTTGAAGAACACATAAATTGGTATCTAACTCTATATTTAAAATTACTTAAATAACCTCCTTTAACTATTACTAGGTAGGTACATGCACTACATGCATGAGCGTATGACATATGAGAGAAGTTAGGAAGTCAATAGGTTAGGGGCATGAAGGTAACACACCAGAGAGGAAGCTGAAAAAGTAATAGGGGCATGAAGGTAACACACCAGAGAGGAAGCTGAAAAAGTAATACGGCTATTATCATGTAGTTACTATTTTTGTTTTCTTTTATTTTCTATCATAAAGGTAAGGGAGGATTATTTTTGTCATTTTGCATGTTAAATATTGTATGGGATAGTTTAATAATAATTGAGTGCGTGCTCTTAGTTAACAAAATAACAGTAATATTACTTAAATTGGCATTACAAATACCTCTGTTTACCATTTTTAATGTTCCATGTGTGCACCCCACTTGCCTGGTGCATATCTGTCCTGTGGAGAGAAAGCTTGGAATTGAAAGTGTTGTCTTGATTGATGAAATTGATAGCTTTGCATTGTTGGAAGAATCCTTCCATTGAAAGTCTGAAAAAGATGAAAGATAAAAATCCATAAATATACCCATTATACCATGTGATTTAATAACACACCAAATAAGAAAGATAAAGATCTATTTTGATTAATTATCATATTCTCTCTCTCTTATGTGTTACAAACTGAAGTTGAAGAATTGTTTTTGCATAGCCTGCTTTATATCCTTACACTAATATAACCTTACTCTGTGTACTCTTCATCTTGTAGCTTATCGAAAGCTTGCCAGGAGTTATCATCCAGATGTGAACAAGTGAGTTGAACAGCTATTTCTTAATCATATATAATTAATATCATCAGGGTTGTCCATTCCAATTGCTTGATGTTATAGCTTGTTACTTCTGAGAAGTGAAGTGGGCATAGTATTTTACACCTTCATCTCATTCAGAGAATTTACTTTCTTGTTTGATATGGTGGCTGATACATATTATTATGAGCTAGGCTACAAGAAGTGCGCTCATGAAGGCAGCATGTCAATCTAGGCAAACTCCTTACTATTTAGTGGGCCTCATATGGATCCATATGTGAACAATCTATTTGCTCTTTTCTGCCCCTACATGGCAGTTGTTTCAGTTGTTTGGAAGACAATGATATTCTGTATCAAATTTACCAATTATTTGTTTTTATTCTATGAAGATCTGTTTAATCTGTGTTGCCTTCTTTTTTTTTAATTAATTTTCTTTTCTTGAAATCATTCTGTTCTATGCTGCAGAGAACCAAATGCGGAGCAGAAATTCAAGGAAATTAGCAATGCATATGAGGTAAAAGTTCTTTTGATTCATGATTTAGCTTCAACAGTTTGATTGCCATCTATAAAACAATTGGTTTATTGGCAAGCTACTTGTGCAGGTTTTGTCAGATGACGAGAAACGATCCTTATACGACAGGTATGGGGAAGCCGGACTTAAAGGTGCTGGTATGGGCATGGGGGTGAGTAGATCTCCAATAATGCTAAAAGAAAATGCTTTTGGAATCTATTATTGGTTTGTTTTTTCACATCTACTCTCTGATTGGGATCATTGCTTCCCTGTGCCAGGATTTCAGCAACCCATTTGATCTTTTTGAGTCGCTCTTTGAAGGCATGGGTGGTATGGGTGGTATGGGTGGCATGGGCGGCAGAAGTTCCAGGAGTAGAGTTGTTGATGGCGAGGATGAGTACTACAACCTTGTTTTAAAGTTTAATGAAGCAGTTTTTGGGGTTGAAAAAGAGATTGAGATAACCCGACTGGAGACATGTGGAACCTGCAATGGCTCAGGTGCTAAACCAGGGACCACCCCTACCACATGTAGCACGTGTGGAGGGCAGGGCCAGGTTGTCTCATCAGCAAGGACTCCATTAGGAGTTTTTCAACAGGTGATGACCTGCTCTTCTTGTGGTGGGACTGGGGAGTTATCCACCCCTTGCACTGCATGTTCAGGGGATTCCCGGGTAAGGAGGACAAAGCGGATAAGTTTGAAAGTTCCAGCTGGTGTGGACTCTGGTAGCCGCTTAAGGGTTCGATCTGAAGGTAATGCTGGAAGACGAGGTGGAGCCCCAGGTGACCTTTTCGTAATGATTGAAGTCATACCAGACCCTATACTTAAACGTGATGACAACAACATCCTATACAGCTGTAAGGTGTCATACATTGATGCTATTTTGGGTACTACCCTCAAGGTTCCAACAGTGGATGGCATGGTTGATTTGAAAATCCCAGCTGGTACACAGCCAAATACAACGTTGGTAATGGCAAAGAAAGGTGTTCCCCTACTGAATAAAAGCAACATGAGAGGTGATCAGTTGGTTCGTGTGCAAGTTGAAATACCAAAAAGGCTGAGCAGTGAAGAGAAAAAGCTCATTGAGGAACTTGCCAATCTCAGCAAAGGCAAGGCTGCGACTAGCAGGAGGTAGTTGTTAGTGGTACCATTTGCATCCCCATCAATTTGATATCCGCCTACTTACCCTCCCTTGGTGAATGGACTTCTTGGGATCCAGTGCATGTTAAGGGAAATACAGCAGTTAAGCTGTTTGAACTTCCCTTTACTTTCTCCCTCCCTTCTATTATTCTCTCTTCTCTCTCGCTCTCTTTTTCTTTTTTCAGTTTCTGTGATGATGGTCCTTGGGGATGGGTAGCAACTGGGAGTGGGGGGGTTGGGTGTTTGTAGTTGTAGCGTTGTAGGTAATGCCATTTTATGATAATTTTGTCCCATATAAAAGACTCATAGGAAGGAGATAAAAGGAAGTGAGAAAGAATGAAATTTGAACAATTTTCTGCATCTGAACTCTGGACAATTTTCTCATAACTTAATTCTTTTGGATTGGACATAAATTTGAACAAATTGGATTTCATTATCTGATAATTTGTTTTGTTATTAGCAGGTTTTCCAATTGTTACATTGTTGCAATCTTCATGTTTACCATAAGTTGGTACTTGAGGATGGTTCATGTGTTATTATTTTCCAGGTCTATTCTGACTGGGTTTTAGGATTTTATCAGATGTTTCGGTACTCTGTTTTAACATCATTTGTTTTATGGAAGTGGCCTGTTTCCGGGAATAAGTGTTTGGTATCAAATAAATTCTAGATGGCAAAGATGGGTTAAGTTAAAAAAAAAAAAAAAAAAAAAACAAGTCTCGGTTAAGATGGGCCATATTATATATCTATCTATGTATATAATGAACTTATATTAAATAAATGATGGTTTATATATGTATATATGTATATATATGATGGTGTAAAGGGTGAATGAATGATGGATATTAAAAATTATTTTAAAAAATGTGGGGTATCAAGAGTGAAATGAATGGTGGGTATGGTAAAAAAATATCAAAAAGGTCTGGGGTGAGAGAGGCTCGAACTCTCGACCTCAGGATCACTCGAAGCTATGAGACCTACGCGCTAGCCAACTGCGCCACCACCCCGACGTTTGATGCTCTAATTACTCTCTATTTATCTAAATAAATATCCACATCATAGTCATTTTTTTCCCTATTGTCGTATTTCCTTTTTATTTTGATAAATTTTAAAATTTAAAGTGTGAGTATCAATTTCCTGATTTTTCAAATGGATTTCTGTATCAAATATCAATCAATTTTTTTAGTGCAAGACTTAGTTTTGAGTTTTCACAAAAACACATCCAAAAAAAAGAAAAAAAAAAAAAAAAAAAGGGAAAAAAAAAGAAAAAGGAAAGTTCCCTTTACGCTAGGGACATGGCAGCAAGGTGTATGTTTGTACAGTCACATGCGTTAATGGCCGTAATTAGGTTGAAAAATACTAGTTATATAATGAAAACTTGACCCTATTCTTTTCATCCTTATTCACCATTTACTATACACGTAATGGAAAGCAGTGATAGATACAAAACTACTAATGCCATATGCCTTTAGTGCCATTGATCCTAACTAACATGTGCATCATTTAGCAAATATATAGCATTTAAATATTATTGATCATAATTATCCTTTAAATTAAATAAAAGGTAGTTAATAAGCACACGGCAAATATGATTGTCTTTTGAATTAAGTAAAAGATATTATTGACCATAATTGTCCTTTAAATTAAATAAAAGGTAATTTAATAAGCCCACGTCACACAATGATTATCTTTTAAAATAAATAAAAGAGAATTAATAACAAAATATGCCACGTGGGCGACATTAAAAAACTAGCAATTGGGTCTTATTGCAGAAGGGCGGCGCCATTATTCTGCAAGCAAAATGAAAAAGATGGCGAACTTCATTTTATTTCTACTAATTGTTCATAAAATCAACAGATATGTAGATAATGGCAAAGATGGCTGTGACTTGCGACTACAAACTGCTGCTATGTTGCCTTGCCGCCACTTGGTTTATTTTTTAGCATCCATGGTGGAGAGCCTCTTGATCAATCTGTCGAAGTTATTGCAAGGTGAACTACCAACGCCAGTAGCTTCTTCTGCTTTCTTCTTCCATTCCATAGCATTTTTCTTCATTTCCTTCCCCCTTTCCCCTTCCATCATTTCCTTAACAAGGGCTTCAATGTCATGGCGCTTTACATCATGATTAACTTCCATACCAATCCCCCACTCTGTACATGCATAATGACAATTTGTTTGTTGCTCTGCAAAGAATGGCCAACAAATCACAGGTTCACCTGCACATATAGTTTCCATCATGGAATTCCACCCGCAATGTGTCAGAAAAACGGCCACGGATGGGTGAGAGAGCACTTGCTCTTGTGGACACCAACTCGCTAGCAATCCTCTATCCTTAGTCTCCTCGAGAAATTCTTCAGGCAAAACTGCGGAATCCCCCATTACGACATCGGGTCGAACAATCCATAGAAATGAGTATTGGCTGTTTGCAAGCCCCCATGCAAACTCCTTCAAGTGCTGATCAGAAATCACCGTCACGCTCCCGTAATTCGCATAAATAACTGAGTTGGGTGCTCTTTGATCAAGCCATTCAAGGCATGCCGAATCGTCCACCCACAAGTTAGGCCTAAACGAAGTCAATTGGCTTTTGGGCGTGAAGGAGCTGAGCAACGAAAGTGGGCCTATGTTGTAAATGTGAGGGAACTTGGAGGCGATTGCTTCTAACACTTCATGTTCAAGGGCGTCGAAAGTGTTGAAGATGATTGCTGAGGCTTTTAAGCAATTTTGTGCTTCCGTACCCGCAAAATGGAATATGATATGATTTGGGTCTGTGGTTCTAGTGAAGCTTGGGAGGTCTTTAAGCCTAATGTTTCTCATGCCTGGTATCCAATCTACAGGTGTGTCAAGAGTGCCATCGCTCATGAAGTTTTCATCTGGCACACCAAAGATTTCATTGTTAGAAGATGAATGAAAGTGCTGTAACTGAGGGAAGAGTTTTACAAATGAGCTTAAAAGATAAAGGAAGAGAAAAGAAACGATACCTTTGAATGGGAAAATGCCCCTCTGAATGAGTTCAGCGTGCTGCAGATATGCCATGAAGCCACAAGCTGAGGCAGTCCAGAACTGAATCTCAGGTATACCCAGCTCTTCCGCAGCCTTCAACGCAAAACTCATAACCCCATCTGAAATTATGCATGTAACTGGAGGCACTTCTGGCGATGAATTCAGCTTAGCTAACAGATGTCGAAACGGGGCCAAACAGTGCTTTGGAAGGTGGTAACAGAGCAAAGTGGGATTTTGGGTGGCATCAGGATTGGACGGTGGCAATCCATCTGATATTGTTTCGAACCAGAAACCATCAAAGCCCTTAGCCCAGTCCTCTCCTTTGCTCCGAACCAAGCGCCTATGATTGAACTCGGTGTTGACAAAAGTGATGCAGAAGCCTTTCGAGTGTAGAAGCTTGGCTAGTTGCATCATGGGAATCACATGCCCTTGTGCTGGGAATGGTACACATACTACATGGGGCTTTCTGGTTGTGTTCTTTGGATCCATCTTTAGCAAAGCAACAGGGACGAAACTGCAATAATTCCAAGGCCTCCGAGAAACCTTACCTCCCTTTTATATATAGTACTCGTAATTTGTAAAACAGGTTCTTCAACCCTAATAGCTGAATTTGAGAATGATGTATAGGAGAAAGCTAGACTTTTTGTGCCACTGCAACCACTAGGTTCAGTGCTAACAAATGGAATAAAACTGAAGATTTTGCAAACCGTGAAAAGTCTGGAAGGTTTCCACACAATCCCATCCCAATCTCGATGGGTACAGTATTGTTTTACCTGGTGCCTGTACGGCGGTATCTGTATGTGAGTGAGGAATCTGGAGTGAACACATTAAATTACCATCCACTTGGCCCTATGACGTGTTTCCACACAATCCCATCCCAATCTCGATGTGAGAGATGGATGGTCCCAAGCTCTTCGATTATGAAGACAAATCCACAGCTGGGCATCTCCTTGGGGTAAGAAACCTCTCAATAGTCAATAGTTATCAACACATGGAAGAAGGGGACAGAGTGCTGGGCTATTCTGTCTTATCATTAATGAAGCCAAGTGGGGAGCGTGGGTTGCTTCATACCATGGTTAATAAATTTTTTTCTATTTAAGAATTATTTTATTCATGTTGACATGATGTAATTTTGTCTCTCCTTTTCATTTCTGAGATAAGAAAGTAAGATGATCTGTTTATTTAAAATAGTAAATTGATGAGACAGATTGCTTTACACCATCAAAGATTAAGCCTTAAGCTTAAATTACTTCACTTCATAAAATAAAATGCTTGCTGTGGTAATATTTCACTTCATAAACAAATATTTTATTTATGATGATAGTGGAGAGATCGGACCTATAGACCAGATTTTACTCATACAATGTAAACCTACTTTATTTATTACTCTTTCATATATTTATATATGTTATATGTATAAGATTTAGAGTTATAATTTATATATGCTTATACAATAGATGTTGAAATCTCCCTTTTTTTTTATATCAATTTTTAATATAGTGAATTTTTTTTCTTTATCCATGATTTTTCACATAAATTTACTGATAAATTTATGTATTCATATTATTTTTTGTTTCTTATTACATATTCTCATTTTTTGTAACAACACTTAAGGATATCTGTGAATAATGAGTCCTGCGATAGTTTGATTAAAGAAGTATCTTCACAAATCCATGTTATTCTTTGAATATTCGTTAAAAAAATTCAAATTTGAGAAATATGATTATACAAATCCAGGATTCAAATTCGAAGTATTAAAAACAATCTTCGCTGTCGAAAAATTTTCAACATGGTAAATGTGATTCAAATGCTGCAGATTACTTCTGCCTTGTCCCTACTTGGTTTATTTATGATCCATGGTGCAGAACCTCCTTGATGAGTCTGTCAAAGTTATTGTAAGATGACCCTCCGACACCAGTTGCTTCTTCTGCTTTCTTCTTCCATTCCATAGCTGTTTTCTTCATTTGTTTCCCTTTTCCCCCTTCCATCATTTCCTTAACAAGGGCTTCAATGTCATGGCGCTTTACATCATGATTAACTTCCATACCAATCCCCCACTCTGTACATGCATATCGACAATTTGTTTGTTGCTCTGCAAAGAATGGCCAACAAATCACAGGTACACCTGCACATATAGTTTCCATCATGGAATTCCACCCGCAATGTGTGAGAAAAACAGCCACGGATGGGTGAGAGAGCACTTGTTCTTGTGGACACCAACTCGCTAGCAATCCTCTATCCTTGGTCTCCTCGAGAAATTCTTCAGGCAAACCTGTGGAATCCCCCATTACGACATCGGGTCGAACAATCCATAGAAATGAGTATTGGCTGTTTGCAAGCCCCCATGCAAACTCCTTCAAGTGCTGATCGGACACCACCGTCACGCTTCCGTAATTCGCATAAATAACTGAGTTGGGTGCTCTTTGATCAAGCCATTCGAGGCATGCCGAATCGTCCACCCACAAGTTAGGCCTAAACGAAGTCAATTGGCTTTTGGGCGTGAAGGAGCTGAGCAACGAAAGCGGGCCTATGGTGTAAATGTGAGGGAACTTGGAGGCGATTGCTTCTAACACTTCATGTTCAAAGGCGTCGAAAGTGTTGAAGATGATTGCTGAGGCTTTTAAGCAATTTTGTGCTTCCTTACCCTGAAAATGGAACATGATATGATTTGGGTCTGTGGTTCTAATGAAGCTTGGGAGGTCTTTGAGCCTAATGTTTTTCATTCCTGGTATCCAATCTACAGGTGTGTCAAGAGTGCCATCGCTCATGAAGTTTTCATCTGGCACACCAAAGATTTCATTGTTAGAAGATGAATGTGAGTGCTGTAACTGAGGGAAGAGTTTTACAAATGAGCTTAAAAGATAAAGGAAGAGAAAAGAAACGCTACCTTTGAATGGGAAAATGCCTCTCTGAATGAGTTCAGCGTGCTGCAGATATGCCATGAAGCCACAAGCTGAGGCAGTCCAGAACTGAATCTCAGGTATACCCAGCTCTTCCGCAGCCTTCAACGCAAAACTCATAAGACCATCTGAAATTATGCAAGTAACTGGAGGCACTTCTGGCAATGAATTCAGCTTAGCTAACAGACGTCGAAACGGAGCCAAACAGTGCTTTGGAAGGTGGTAACTGAGCAAAGTGGGATTTTGGGTGGCATCAGGATTGGACGGTGGCAATCCATCTGATATTGTTTCGAACCAGAAACCATCAAAGCCCTTAGCCCAGTCCTCTCCTTTGCTCCGAACCAAGCGCCTATGATTGAACTCGGTGTTGACAAAGGTGATACAGAAGCCTTTCGAGTGTAGAAGCTTGGCTAGTTGCATCATGGGAATCAGATGCCCTTGTGCTGGGAATGATACACATACTACATGGGGCTTTCTGGTTGTGTTCTTTGGATCCATCTTTAGCATAGCAACAGGGACGAAACTGCAATAGTTCCAAGGCCTCCCAGAAACTAGGGCCTGTTTGGTTAGTGTTTTCAATAACTGTTTTCTGTTCTTGAAAACAAAAAACACCGAAAACTTGTTTGATTGAGAAACTTGTTTTTATTTTTGTTGTTCTTTCCCAAAATGGCACTGTTTAGACAACAACAAAATTGTGTTTTCCCCGTTTTTTACTGTTTACAGAACAAAAAAAGCCATAAAAGAGAACATCTGTTCTCCGTGTTTTTTTTTTCAGATCTGAGCTTTTTTTTTCATCATGAGTTGTTAGTTTTTTTATTTTTCCCGTTAATATTTTCCTGTTTGGATGCTGAGAAAAGTGGGGGACGAGAATGAAAACAGAAAAAAAAATTTCTTGATTTTTCCCGTTTCTCAGTTTTGATTTAGGGTTCGTGAAATTTAAATCCAATGGCACAACAGCAAAGAGACCCCTAAAACGGATCCAGAAAACACAGGGAGCAAAAGAAAAGCAATTTTTTTGGTTTTCCTTGGGGGTTTTGCATGGATTTTCTCAGAAATCAAACGAGGATGAATTTTCCCGGAAATCGAATGGGGCATGGATTTTCTTGGGAATCAAACGGGGGTTGCAAAAAAAATAATAATAACATGATTAGATTAGTACCTGCGAGGATTGAGAGTGGCAGAGTAAGAGAAGGGCTTTTTTAGGGATTCTCCCGGCTGGAGGGCAACTTCAGAAAAGGGCTTCTTGATGCCCGAGTGAGAGAAGTGGGTGGCCTTTTGATTTTTATATTTAGTAGAGATAAAAAAAATAAACAAATCATGAGAACAATTTTAACTCATCTTAATATAATATACTATAATTTTTAATAAAATTAAAGATTAAATAAAAAAATATTAATAAAAATGATTTTATCATTTAATTTATTTTAAAAAAATATAAAAAATATTTTTATTTTAAAATTAATAAAATAAATATTTTTTTAAATTTAAATAAACTGTATATCTAAAAATTATTTATAAAATAAAATTATTTGAGAAAAATATTTTATTAATTGGAAAAGAAAAAAAAAAATCTTTCAAATTTATTTTTTGTTTTATTTATTCTAAAAAACCTTTTTATTAACTCAACCAAATATGTTTTTTCTGTTTTTGAGAATAAAAACTGTTTTTCAAAATTCAGTTTCTAAACACAATTTTTTTTTCTAAAAACACTAAAAATTATTCTTAAAAACTATTCTCAAAACTGTTTTTCATAACAGTTTTTAAAAATAGTAACTAAACAGACTCTAACCTCCCTTTTATACAGTACTTGTAATTTGTAAAACAGGTTCTTCAACCCTAATAGCTGAATTTGAGAATGATATATAGGAGAAAGCAAGACTTTTTGTGCCACTGCAACCACTAGTTTCAGTACTAACAAATGGAATAAAACTGAAGATTTTGCAAACCGTGAAAACATGGACTCGAAATAGAATTGAACATAGAAATGTGGGAAATCTATTCTGGAAGGTTTGATGAAGGGCGCTATATATTTCTCACAAGTTCCAAGTTGTCTGTCAGCCACTCACGGGTATGATTTGACCACAAATATTGGATAGTCTGCATCACCATTAGTCAACAGTTAAGTGGAGAACCAATGCACCACTAGCTATTCATCTCTTGACAAACAAGACCTTGTGGGCCTTTTTGACAATGGTATTGGGTTTATATATATATATATTTATTAAATTATTACATTTTTTTCAAAGTTCCATGTGCATGGAATACGCAAGTTTCTTGGACTATGCAGAAAGGGTGTCAAGTGTTTAAATGAGGTAGTTGGCGGATTTTTTAATGTATCGAGACTTTGAAGCCTGATACTTTAGGTGGAGCCGGACCTATTAATCACAAGTCAGAACGCATCTTTGAACCGCTCTTTGCCATAAAATAGAAAAGGACAACACGTGACGTGGTAAAACTGCTGATAGGTTTCTGGGTTCTAGCCTTTGGACGGAACTTCGAACCTGGTGGGGGTGTTCCTCCACGTGTCTGTTTCAAGTTCAAGATCCCTTGGCCGTTTAGGACAAGTATGTAACCCATCTGAGATCATTTCGTCCAGGTCAAGATAAGTTCTGTCTGACACTAAAAGTAAGAGGGTTTCTTTATACCACAGGGGCAGACGGAATTGATAGCCTGGACTCTGAAATAGGAAGAACTGTCCAGTCAAGCTTTAAAGACTTTTGGCATGCGTGATCAATCACACCTGACATCTAAGTGGCTGACGATACTCCATTTAGCACACAAGTTTAAGTTAATTAATTGTTGCACATAATCTCAGACGTTGACAAGCTAAATGGATAAACAGTTGAATGGTCCTGAGATCTTGGCACGTCAGCAGATGGTATCTGCCAGCCGACCTTAACTAAGATGATTGCCCAGCCGCCCTAAGGACAATCATCATTACAGAAAAGCTTAGAGTGCATAGTCAGCACTATAGTGACGATGTCATCAACTCTACATAAACCCTCCAAAAGGCACGAACAAGGTACGCGCACACATACACTCACTCTCTTCCAAAAAATAGTTAGAGTTACTCTTGTCTGACTTAACCTTCGGAGGGGCGTACCTGGATCACCTATTCGAACATCCTTTTGTGTAGGAAAGAAGTCTGTTTGATTCCAATATAGCTAGACGAACTCCTCAAGAAGTACGAAGAAGGGAAGAATTCCGTTTGACTTCAGCGAAGCTAGATGGACCTAATTCTAGTTGGCTTAGCATCAACAGTTGCCAAATGCTAGTGATTCGATTGAGAAGGATCCAGAACTTGACATTATCTTTGTAGAATAGTTTGGCGAGGCCTAAGGTTAGGTCATTGAAGGTAGTTTAGTTTTTATGTCTTGCCCTGAGGTTTGTATAAGGTATTTTTGTGCTTTATGAAGACAAACTTTAAAAAAGAAAACCCAAGGAGTCGCGGCGTCTCTCTGTCTCTCTTTCTTGGTCTCTACTTAAGGAGGTTGCCTACATAACCTTGCGTATGAAAGAATAACATTATGAAGGAAGATCTTTAGTGATTGAAGCATCTCAACCAAAACAAGCTCTTTTTCTTCCAAATCAAGTTTTTATTTTTATTTTTTATACTATGAACTATGAGATGTTTTGAATAAATAATTTTTGTGCTACATTTATGCACTCTGAATCCAACATCTTTTGAGATTGAATAGCATATCATTTTAAGGGGATAGTGAACCTTGAGAGCAAGTACTCATGAGTGCAATGCCATGAGTCAATCCAAGGGCAAAATACTATGAGCATGGTTATGACACACAACATGAATGATGCATTCCTTGAAAGAAAGGAATCAACAAGGCTGGTTCACATGGACTAAAATGAAAAAAATGCAGGTTATGAGTTGAGAAGAGAGCTTAGCACATAAGAACAATGTTACAATAATAAGTATGTAGGTCAAGAGAGGGTTTGACAAGGTACAAACAAAGCGAGTAGCATGCAATAGTGCAACGAGACCTAGGAAGATGACATAACTAAGACAATTGTTGAGTATGATATAGGTGCTGTCATGTCTCGAATTTTGGGCAATCCAGAATTTGACTCATGACCCTAGGTCAAAGGTTTGACCTTAAGGGTTACGTCTATCCAAGGTGACAATCAATTTTAATAATCTGATTTTTTTTGATTTTTTTCAAAACCAACCATTAGACTAACACCCATTCGCAAGTACAATAACCCTGCCAGTCATCTTACCACCCAAGATGATAACCAAAATATTTATAAAAAGTTTTACAAACTAATAAAATATAGTTTAAGTTACAAAAACCCTTATAATTCAAATTACTACTTGCCAAACATAATACAACTGAAAAACAACCATCATTATTGTTCTTTTACTCTATGGGGCTCTATGCGGCTCTCTGGAACACTTCATGATTTTCTTGTAGTTCCTTAGAAACTATCTTTGCATCTAAAAATTTTAGAAAATAAAGGGGTGAACATTTTCACATTGCTCAGTAAGGTGTTTTACATCACAAATCAGTTAGAAATTCTAGGTCAATAAAACACAATTACATGTTAAAATATAATATTACATCTATATCGAATACATTAAATGAACTACAACTATATACACTTAAACTAATCAAAATTATCACTTCTCTTATTCAATCACATGCCTAACATATCAACAATTCTAAATTCACCAAAATAAACAAGTCATTTTAGTTTCGAATAATATATTCAAACATCCAATTGATAAATAATATCAATCCTTCTTTCAAATGCAACGTGATGCAAATGCTTACATACAATCACGTAATGCACTGTTGTTCTCAGGCTTTCACCGAAGGATATGCATACGTACCCAAATACACTCCCCATTCGGAGTCTTTCCTGGATAAACTTTTGGGTCTTTCACCATAGGGATCTTACTTCCTCATTAATTCGCCATTTTTGGGGTCCTTCCATTTTTCATTTATATTTTCTTTTCATTTTTGCCTTTTTCAAGGTCTTTTCATTCTCATTTCCGTTTCACGCAACCATTTCTTCAATTTTCTTTTTTTTCTTCACACAATCATGATGCATATGAAATGCAATCAAATTATATTTTAACATCTATAATTTTCCAAAACATAATTCTATTTACTCCCATTATATTTCATAATTTCTAACAATCCACACAACAATTTTTTCACAATTAAATAACCAAAAATATCTAAGAAAAATCCCAAAAATCTCAAAATTTTAACACCTAATACAAGAATTTCCTACAATTAAGCCACCATAACATTGAGGAAAAATTTCCAATAATTCAAAAATTAACAAAAACCCAATTTATATCATTATTTAATTTATTTATAATAATATCAATAATTTTAACAACCAATACAACAATTTCCCACAATTAAACCACTACAACATTCGAATTCTTTTTTCAATAATTTAAATATTATCAAAAACTCAATTTATATCATCATTTTATTTATTTCTAATAATATCAATAATTTTAACAATCAATACTACAATTTCCCATAATTAAGCCACCACAAGGTTCACAACATTAGGGAAAAATTTCCAATATTAATTAAAATATTAACAAAAACCCCATTTATATCATCATTTTATTTATTTCTAATAAGATCAATAATTTTAAAATAATCATTTTAAACATATCTCAATACTCAAAAATTCAACAAATAATTTCCATTATTTTTAACACTAATATATCACCAATAAATTTATATAATTTTTAACATGACAACAATTATAAAAGTATATCAACCAATATTCTGATAAAACATTTTTTCACAACTACAACAATCTAGTAAATTCTATCACAAGAGCAACAATTAAATATCAACAATTCTAATATTTTTATTTTGCCTTGAACTTTCATTTACTTTCCATTTAACATTTTTAAAGCAAAACTAAATCATTTTGCATGTTTAAGGTTTCCAAAATAATTTAAATAAAAATTATATGACGATCTACTACAACCCTACAATTCACTCATTCCCATATAGGTTTTTAAAATATATATATATATATATATATATATATATATATATATATATATTATATTTATTTATTATTAAAACTCCCACGACCTAGCAAGTCTCCAACAACTTCATATTATATATATATATATATATATATATATATATTATTAAACAATTTTAAAATACCATACACATCCTTTTGTTTTAATAAAATAAATTATTGTTTTTTATTTCACATTTCACAATTATAAATGATACTCAACATGTGATTTTATGTCTCACGAAAATACCATTATATTTTTAATTAAATTTACTACAAGCCTGCTTTTAAAAAAGAATAATTTGACTTTAATTACCTAAAACATTTTTACTTCTAAATTCATTTTAAACATGATTCCATTAATTATATATATAAAAAAATCAATTTCATAAAATGTATGAAATAAAAAATAATTTTTTTTCGACATCAAGAAACTAAAATTCATAATAACCTTTAATAATTTAATTTTACCAATATTTATTTACCAATAAAAATTTAAGTAGTATTCTAAAAATTAATTTCATAATTTAATTAGTCATTCAATTTATAAAAATCAAATTCTCAACCCTTTGGTATAACTTTTATATAATTTACTTCATTTGTCAAATTCTTCGATCGCATCAAAATTTCAAAAGTTAAATTCATAAAATTTATATTTAATTAATTTATTTTTTTGTCTATCTTTCTACATTCATATATTATAATTTAATCTTAATTTAACTTCAATTCAATTCAATTTAATTTTAATTTAATTTCAATTCAATTGTTTGATGTTTTATAATTCTATAAAGTTTAATTCCAATTATAAAAATTAAATTAAGTCCTTATAAAATTAAATTAATTAAATTTCTTCTTGATTATCCATTATAGCAATTCGATATAATATAAATTCTCACCAAGTTTTCTCACTACAATTCTTTCATAATTATTCAATATTAATTTAATTATTTCTCACAATATACTTAATATTCAAAATTTCAAAATCTAATCTTAATTATTTGATGTTTAAATTTTTCTTTAAATCTAAATTTAATTCCTAAAGTTTCTACTCTTGCATCTGATGTGACAAAATTTTCAAACTATTAACTTTTGATCAACTTTTTTAAAATTTTTCCTAATTAAATACTAACACGTGAATCTTTACTACTCTTTTTGATCATTTAACTAACAATTTTTATGAAAAATTTTCTAACCCTTATATCTGATGTGTCATTAAAAAACCTGGGTATTATACTTGCCATGGGTAAAAGCAAGCAATGCATGCAATTACTGAGACTTGTGGTATAAGTGGACGAAAGCAATGCAATTGTTGGACACATGGTAATGACTAAAGCCATGAGACGAACCACTACTTAGATGCAACCCTAAGAGTAACCCCTACCTAGATGTGGTTGGGTTAGCGGGTTAACTCCTAGAAGTTGTGTGTCTTGTGTTCTCTTTGTATTGTTCATGTCATGGGGGTTGAAAGGTAGTGTGAAAAACTTACAGGATAAATTTTGTGCCTGCAACACTAGGTCACTTATTTATTCAAAAAATGGAATACGCAGGTTTCGTGGAACTTAGATTTTCAATGAATATTTTGAAGAGCATGCTATTTGTTGTCCAAATGATTTGTGAGGGTTGTGATGGAAAGAATGGCCTATTTTCAGTAATAGAACTCCACCAGCAAATGCGTTATTAAAAGACCTAAAGATGGGTGGCAAATTAAGCACTTTTCTCTTGCGGGCGTCATCCTCATGCTATACGTTAAAATTAAACAAATATTTTTGTCATATTTAATTTATCATAAATAATATAAAAGATTAAATATAATTATAATTAATTAAAATTCACATACTTTTAAATTATTATTTTTTATATAAACATAAAATAAATAAATTAAGAAACGTAAAAATAATTTATTCATTTTAAATTTATTTTTATCTATTTTTTGTTTTAATATTCTTTAGTTGAAACTCGACCACCCATTAAGATTTCAGGGAGGGGCAAATATCCACTAAACACGTAAGGTCCAAATGGTAATCCTAGATTGGAAGTGTTCCGTCAATCGTCAATATTTCCGGCCCAATGACTTCATTTTCCAAAAAGTAATAATCAATAGGATGGCTGACAAGGCATCATGTACGCGTCATATGACCTATACACCAGAAAAAAAGACAGGCGTGGCGGCGACTATTCCATAACATCTATCGTCATCAGCAGCGCCAGCCTCAATCGATGCACAGAGCAACAGATGGGAAGATGTGAACCATCGCCTCATGAGCTACCCCGCGAACCACAATTTTATCCGAACAAGCTTATACATATTGCTCAGGATTATTATTATTCACAACCGTTACCGGATAAGAAATATATTTTTTCAGCTATATTTAATAGAGTTTGGTCGCTCGAATCCTATTTAATTTGACATAAAAAATTTATTGTACGATATAAATAATAAAATTAAAATTATGAGAATTTTTTATAGTTTTATGATGATAGTAGAGAGATCGAATTGATAGACCAGATTTTACTCATACAATGTAAACCTACTTTATTTATTACTCTTTCATATATTTATATATGTTATATGTATAAGATTTAGAGTTATAATTTATATATGCTTATACAATAGTTGTTGGAATCTCCCTTTTTTTATACCAATTTTTAATATAGTGAGTCCTGCGATAGTTTGATTAAAGAAGTATCTTCACAAATCCATGTTATTCTTTGAATATTCGTTACACAAATTCAAATTTGAGAAATATGATTATACAAATCCAGGATTCAAATTCGAAGTATTAAAAACAATCTTCACTGTCGAAAAATTTTCAACATGGTAAATGTGATTCAAATGCTGCAGATTACTTCTGCCTTGTCCCTACTTGGTTTATTTATGATCCATGGTGCAGAACCTCCTTGATGAGTCTGTCAAAGTTATTGTAAGATGACCCTCCGACACCAGTTGCTTCTTCTGCTTTCTTCTTCCATTCCATAGCTGTTTTCTTCATTTGTTTCCCTTTTTCCCCTTCCATCATTTCCTTGACAAGTGCTTCAATGTCATGGCGCTTTACATCATGATTAACTTCCATACCAATCCCCCACTCTGTACAGGCATATCGACAATTGGTTTGTTGCTCTGCGAAGAATGGCCAGCAAATCACTGGCACGCCTACACATATAGTTTCCAGCGTAGAATTCCACCCGGAATGTGTTAGAAAAACAGCAACAGATGGGTGAGAGAGCACTTGTTCTTGTGGACACCAACTCGCTAGCAATCCTCTATCCTTGGTCTCCTCACGAAATTCTTTAGGCAAAACTGCGGAATCCCCCATTACAACATCGGGTCGAACTATCCATAGAAATGAGTATTGGCTGTTGGCAAGCCCCCATGCAAACTCCTTCAAGTGCTGATCAGACATCACCGTCACGCTGCCGTAATTCACATAAATAACTGAGTTGGGTTCTCTTTGGTCAAGCCATTCAAGACATGTTGTATCGTCCACCCACAAGCTTGGCCTAAATGAAGTCAACTGGCTCTTGGGGGCGACAGAAGTGAGCAATGAAAGCGGGCCTATAGTGTAAATGGAAGGGAACTTTGACACTATTGCTTCTAATACTTGATGTTCAAAAGCATCAAACGTGTTGATGATGATTGCTGAAGCTTTTAAGCAATTCTGTGCTTCATCTCTCAAGTAATTAAGCATGGTGTCGTTGGGATCTGTGGTTCTAATAAAGCTTGGGATGTCCTTGAGTCGGATATCTGGCATGCCTGGTATCCAATCTATAGGTGTATCAAGAGTGGCATCGCTAATGAAGGTCTCATCTGCACATGCACCAAAGAATTCAGAGAGTTAAGAAAATAGAAGAAAGAAACCTTAGGGAAGAGTCACAAATGGGCTTAAAATTAAGGAAATAGAAGAAAGAAAAACTACCTTTGAATGGGACAATTCCTCTTTGGATGAGTTGAGAGTAGTGCAGATATCCCATGAAGCCACAAGCTGAAGCAGTCCAGAATTGAACCACAGGTATACCTAGTTCTTCTGCGGCTTTCATGGCAAAACTCATGACCCCATCTGAAACTATGCATGTAACTGGAGGCACTTCTGGCAATGAATTCAGCTTACCTAATAGATGTTGAAACGGAGCCGGACAGTGCTTTGGAATGGAATAACAAAGCATAGGAGGATCTTGAGTGGCATCACGATCAGATGGTGGCAACCCATCTGGTATGGTTTCGAACCGGAAATCATCAAAGCCCTTAACCCAGTCCTCCTGCCCTTTGCTCCGAACCAAGCGTCTGTGGTTGAACTCAGTGTTGACAAAGGTGATGTAGAAGCCTCTTGAGTGTAAAAGCTTGGCCACCTGCATCATGGGGTTCACATGGCCTTGTGCTGGGAACGGTACACACACTGCATGAGGCTTTCCCATAACCTTTGGATCCATCTTTGGCAAAGTAAAAGATTGAAGATGAAATCCAAGGCCTCTGAGAAAGCTTCCCTCACTTATATAGAAGAGTTTCTTCAATATTCATGATTTTTAATCATGCTTGATGCTTTTTTGAGTGTTGCGAGATTGATAGGAGCATGCAGACCCTCTGGCAGTTCAACCATTAGTTGCTACTTGGTTGTGGGGTCTTCATGCATGTTGCAATCATCTCCTTGTTGTGTTGTTGTTTGTAATGCTTGCCAAAATTGACTTGAAGGAAATTTGAAGAATTTGCAATTGAAAATTTAATGCGCTTAAAAACACTACAAATAGATTCATAAATAGCAGATCTCGTACAAATCTTAATATATGTGTGAAAATATGAAAATATATATATATATTTGACAATTATGCTTCAATATTTTGGTATTAAAAAAAAAAAAACCTAAATATATTCATAATGGGTATACCTGTAAAGACTTTATATAATTAATACAAATGCGTTCTTATTTAGTATAAATACCTTGTCATAGGTGTGAAAATATAAAAAATATTATATTTAACCATTATACATGTGTGTAAATAATGTTTTCATATAAAAAAAAAATGAAAATACATTTATAAGAGACGGATTTGAATAAATCTTATCTATATATATATATATATATATATAATATTTCTAATGATTTAATAAATAAAAAACATGTAAATAAATTGGAATGAATAATAAAAAGGTATTTTTGTTTATAAATTTTTGGGAGCTAGTATTTATACATCTTATATGAATATCGACTTGATTTTCAGAATGTGAAGAACTTTTAACACGATCGTTCTAATTTATTAATGCATTTGAATTATATTTTTGTTATTGAATCAGAAATGAAAATTTCATTAATATAAATATCGAATATTACTTGATTAGGATTTTGATTCCTGTTTTGCATGAGACGGCATTGACCTTGATTCATGGCATGACAATGGACGGAAAACGAAGGGTGGCAGTTCACCACACGACACAAGAAGAATACGTTCACTGTATTAATTAATTTCAATTCAATTGAAACAGGGGCATCTGTTGCTGAATATGCCAAGTTTCCTGGGACCATGCGGAGATCAAATGTCAAATGTCAGTAGTAGATGAGTACACGACGTTCTAAATTTCTGATCGGCCCATCACTGCATCTTGGCATCTATCAGCGCTTCAGAGAGCTTCAGATTTTAGTGGGTGGCAGTGCCATCAGGCTGATGGAATATCATCTTTGAATCTTTGTTGCTATCAAGGAAGAGACCAGCTAGAGGTGATGCATGCTTGAGGTAAATTTTCTGGGTCTGACTTAAATGCCATTGGCGGGAAGTGTTGAATAATTGCTGAATAATTGGAGTTTTGGTAATGGGCGATTTTAGCCTTTAAAATATGCATTTGGGCCTAAACAACGGTTTTTTTTTTTTAAAAAAAGAAGTTATTTTAAATAATAATTTTAAAAAATGCCTATAACTTATATAGTAAAATCATTGCAAAATAATATTTTTGAGATCATGAGAAATTATTATCCTTAAGGGATTAATGATTTATTAATAAATAAATATTTTATTAATTTATCAATAAATATAATTTTTTTTTTTAAAATTTAGAGAGATTATTATATTTCTACAGTAGAGTACTTAATACATGTATGTCTACAAATTCAAAAATAATAAATGTAGTAAAAAATTAATATATAGAAACTTAAAAAAATACTCTAAAGAAAAAAGAAATGATTATCATTTGTAAAATATGGAAAAACTTCTAAACTAAAAATATTTGGCGTCGAAACTTAATTCCATAAAAGATAAAAGATATTTCAAATATGTAATTATTCGGAAAAAGAGTTAAATTGAAAAAAATAAATATGGTAAAAAAACTATTTAATACTATATTATAAATTTTTTTTTTATTTTTTATTTTTTATAATTTCATGATTACTAATTTATATTTCCCCAGATCTTTTAAGGATTTTTTTTTTAAAAAAAAAAAAAATACTATCTTATGCATTAAGAAAATTATTAATTTAGTAAATTGACCCAAAATGGGATAGGAAGATTTTAGAAGATTTTATCATTGAAATGAAATTATTAATTTATAGAGGTTTTATTGTATTTTGTTGGTAAAAAGATCAATTTGACTCGAAATTCAAACAAGCACACAAGAATCTACATATGCTTTTAAGGCAAATGGGAGGAATATGGGTTTTTGGTCTAAAAGATACCTATAACCCATATTTTGTTGCTTAAAGGGTGAATTTGATTCAAAATTCTAATAATTAAACAGCAATTTAGATTTGACTTGAACGGTTGTTACCGCTAAAATAGACTTTGATTGCCTCAACGGCTAAGTTTATAATATGAAGAAATAAATAGTGGGGAAAGTAATTTATACCTTCAGATTGTGTGATATCCCCAGAATCAGGAGTATGAGAGTGTAGCAGTGCCATAACAAGAGAAGGATACAAACAAAGGTGGGGGAAGTACAATTTTAAAAGTTATTAAGACACTCACTGCAACTCCTCTGGCACTGAAATCAGTTGCCACCAATGGTTTATCAATTACTGATAATCACTATGGTTTTGGAGGGCCTCCTTAATGAATCCTTCAAAATTATTGTAAGACGATCCTCCAACATCAGTTGCTTCTAATGCTTTCCTCTTCCATTCCATAGCATTTTTCTTAATTTCCTTCCCTTTCTCCCCTTCCATCACTTCCTTAACAAGTGCTTCAATTTCATGGCGCTTTACATCCTGGTTCACCTCCACGGCCATCCCCCATTTTGTGCATGCATACCGGGCATTTGTGACTTGCTCAGCAAAGAAAGGCCAACACATGAGAGGAACACCACCACAAATACTTTCAGTGGTAGAATTCCACCCACAGTGAGATAGAAAAACACCTACAGATGGGTGGCAAAGCACTTCATCCTGCGAGCACCAACTTGCTACTAGTCCTCTATCCTTGGTCTCCTCTAAGAACTCTTCAGGCAAGATTGCAGTGTCCCTGCCCACCACGTCAGATCGAAGTATCCACAAAAAGGGGTGTCTGCTATTAGCCAGCCCCCATGCAAACTCAATCAGGTGTTGATCTGTCATAGTTGTTATGCTCCCATAATTTACGTACACGACTGAGTTGGGTTCCCTCTTATCAAGCCATTCGATACAGTTATGGTCTTCCTTCCATAGGCTTGAGCTATGATGCTTGAAAGGGCTTTCGGGCAGATGCCTAGCATGCAAGGAAAGAGGGCCCGCAGTGTAAAGTCTAGGGCACTTGGACTTGAGGGCCTCCAAGACTTCATGTTCCAATTCATCAAAAGTGTTGATGATTACGGCCGTTGCCTTTAAGCAATTTTGAGCTTCCTCTCCCAAGAAATCAAACATGATGTCATTGAGATCAGTGGTCCTGAGAAAGGTTGGCAAGTCCTTGAGCAGCATGTTGGGCATACCCGGAATCCAATCAATAGGCGCATCCAGAGTGCCATCAGTAGCATAGCTCTGGTCTGGACACATCGAATTTAGAAAGGAAAATGATAATTATTAAAAATCTCTCAAATTATGAAATCAATGAGCTTGCTGAAAATATGGTCGTTTTCCATTATTGAATCCATAGAAAAAATCCTGTGTTTTCCTTTCGGTTTTCATTTTTCGGCATTTGAAAGATAGTTATCAATTAAAATCCTAGCTAAAAAGGAAAACTTGGGATGGGTTCAACAGATATCCATTTACATATATACTGTCAAAAACTTATTTTGCTTCATGATAAATATAGTTATGATACGTTTATAATAGACCCAAGAAATGAACAAGAAGAAGTACCTTTGAATGGAACAATTCCTCTTCTAATGAGCTCACGATAGCTTAGATATCCCATGAATCCACATGCAGAGGCAGTCCAAAGTTGGAACCCCGGAATGCCCAATTCCTTGGCTGCTTTTATGGCAAAGCCCATCACTCCATCTGAAATTATGCATGTAACTGGAGGCACTTCCGAGGATGAACCGATCTTAGCTAATAGATCTTTAAATGGTGGCAAACAAGTCTTCCGGGTCGAATCACAAAGTGATGGAATATCTTGTGATGCATCACGGTCTGATTGTGGCAGTCCATCCGGTATGGTCTCGAATCGAAAATCTGGTAAGCCCTTAACGGCATTTGGTCCCCGGGACCGCAGCAAGCGCCTTTGGTTGTATTCAGTGTTGACAAAGGTTATGTGGAAACCTCTTGAATGAAGGAGCTTGGTCAGTTGCAGCATAGGGGTCACATGGCCTTGTGTTGGATATGGAACACAGACTGCATGAGGCTTTCTAGCTCCATTAATGGAGTCCATCGATGTTTTCAGCAAAGGTATTGCAACGGGCCGGCTAGGAATTCAAGGATGGTGAATGCTTTCCATATTTTTTGGTGCTTATGGAAGTCTTGTTTTTATCCTGATTCCTGACCATTGAATAATTGAGAAATCCTCACGTGGGGTTGGTCCTCGGTACTAGTTTTCTGCCATCAACCCAACCCCTTGTGAATTCGTTTTATAGTCCCTGCTCTTTCAATTACAAGGTTGAGATTGATTTGGTCTACTGTTGGGATTAGCACTTTAATATTGGTCTTGTAATTATTACTTTATTACAGTATTACACATGACTCTCATCCATCGTTGTCACTAGTATTTAAAAACCAAAAATAATTAGAATCGGTCTTGCAATGAGAGAGACGGGAAGGGACGGTGTACAGTGACATGTTGAGGTGCTGATAGAATTTAATTTCAATAAAGTATGAAAACGGACAATACCACGACCCGGCAGGCTGGAGGATGGAACAAGGGTTGATCGGCAAGATTATGGAATATGCTCAAGTATCCTAAACTTCAGAAAGACGGTGGATGTCAATACTGTAGTGGTTTGTCTTGTTGCCTCTGAAGGTGTTCAATGTTAGAATATGTGTGGAATCTTTTTATTTGTCTTTGTAATCCTCGATCACTTGTCTCTGACTCTCTGCTGTGAGAAAAGCCAGAACAGTCACATGGGTACAGTATTGTTTCACCTGGTGCCTGTACGGCGGCATCTGTATGCGAGTGAGGAATCTGGAGTGAACACGTTAAATTATCATCCACTTGGCCCTATGACATGTTTCCACACAATCCCATCCCAATCTCGATGTGAGAATGGATGGTCCCAAGCTCTTCGATTATGAAGACAAATCCACAGCTGGGCATCTCCTTGGGGTAAGAAACCTCTGAATAGTCTAGTTATCAACACATGGAAGAAGGGGACAGAGTGCTGGGCTATTTCTGTCTTATCATTAATGAAGCGGACTTTTCTCAATAGTATGCTAATTTAAAAAAGTTATACTTAAATTATTATAGTAGAAGAAGTTATTACAAATATATGGTAGTTTTTGCCACCTAGGAGAGAGGAAATAGGAGAGAGGAGAGAGGGTGAACGGATAAATTATTTTTTAAACCAAAATCATCTTTTCAAATTTCAAAACACGAAATCGTCTTTTCAAAAGACGATTTTAAAAAAATTTCAAAAGGGAAATCGTCTCTTCAAGAGACGATTTCCATGAAAAAAAAATTCCCCAAGGGAACTCGTCTCTTTAAGAGACGAGTTCCATGAAAAAAAATTCCCAAAAGACGAGTTCCCATGGGAAAAAAAATTTCCAAATAAAAAAATAAAATAAAATTCAAGGGAACTCGTCTCTTCAAGAGACGAGTTCCTATGGAATTTTTTTTTTTTTTTTTAAATCCCAAATTAGTTAAAAAAAAAAAAAAAAAAAATCCTCAAGGAAAAAAAAAACAATTCCTCAAGGGAACTCGTCTCTTGAAGAGACGAGTTCCCATGGAAAAAAAAATATTTAAAAAAAAAAAATTCCAAATAAAAATAAAAAATAAAAAAATAAAAATTAAATAAAAAGGAAAATTCAAGGGAACTCGTCTCTTGAAGAGACGAGTTCCCATGGGATTTTTTTTTTTTTTTTAAATTCCCAAATTAGTAAAAAAAAAAAAAAAAAAAAAAAAAAAAGAAAATTCAAGGGAACTCGTCTCTTCAAGAGACGAGTTCCCATGGGAAATATTTTTTTTTTTTTAAATTCCCAAATTAGTAAATAAAAAAAAAAAAAAAAAAAAAAAAAAAAAAAAAACAATTCCTCAAGGGAACTCGTCTCTCCATGGGAAATTTTTTTTAAATTCCCAAATTATTAAAAAAAAAAAAAAAAAAAAAAAACAATTCCTCAAACTCGTCTCATAGAAAAAAAAAAATATTTTTTTAAAAAAATTCCCAAATTAAAAAAAAAAAAAAAAAAAAAAATCCTCAAGGGAAAAGACGAGTTCTATGAATATATATATATATATATATATATATATTTTAAATTCCCAAATTATTTAAAAAAAAAAAAAAAAAAAACAATTTCTTAATAGGCCAGTTCCCATGAAAATATATATATATATATATATATATATATATATATTTTTAAAAATACATATATTTTTTTTCATGGGAACTCGCCTATTAAGAAATTGTTTTTTTTTTTTTTTTTTTTTTTTTTTAATTTGGGAATTTAAAAAAAAAAAAAAAAATTCCCATGGGAATTTTTATTTTTTTATTTTTTTATTTTTTATTTTTATTTGGAATTTTTTTTTTAAATATTTTTTTTTAAATATTTTTTTAAAAAGTTCCGTTGAGGAATTGTTTTTTTTTTTTTTTAAATAATTTGGGAATTTATTTTTTTTTTTAAATATTTTTTTTCCCTTGAGGATTTTTTTTTATTTTACTAATTTGGGAATTTATAAAAAAAAAAATATATATTTCCCATGGGAACTCGTCTCTTGAAGAGACGAGTTCCCTTGAATTTTCTTTTTTTTTTTTTTACTAATTTGGGAATTTTTTTTTTTTTAAAAAAAAATCCCATGGGAACTCGTCTCTTCAAGATACGAGTTCCCTTGAATTTTCTTTTTTATTTTTTTATTTTTTATTTTTATTTGGAATTTTTTTTTTTAAATATTTTTTTTTCCATGGTAACTCGTCTCTTGAAGAGACGAGTTCCCTTGAGGAATTGTTTTTTTTTTACTAATTTGGGAATTAAAAAAAAAAAAAAATCCCATGGGAACTCGTCTCTTCAAGAGACGAGTTCCCTTGAATTTTCTTTTTTTTTTTATTTTTTTTATTTTTTTTTATTTTTATTTTTATTTGGAATTTTTTTTTAAAATATTTTTTTTTTCCATGGGAACTCGTCTCTTCAAGAGACGAGTTCCCTTGATGAATTTTTTTTTTTTTTTTTTTTTTAATTTGGGAATTTTTTTTCATGGAACTCGTCTCTTAAAGAGACAAGTTCCCTTGGGGAATTTTTTTTTTAAAAAAATATTTTTTTTTTCATGGAAATCGTCTCTTCAAGAGACGATTTCCCTTTTGAAATTTTTTTAAAATCGTCTTTTGAAAAGACGATTTCGTGTTTTGAAATTTGAAAAGATGATTTTGGTTTAAAAAATAATTTATCCGTTCACCCTCTCTCCTAGGTGGCAAAAACTACCATATATTTGTAATAACTTCTTCTACTACAATAATTTAAGCATAACTTTTTTAAATTACCGTACTATTGGGGAGCGTGGGTTGCTTCATACCATGGTTAATAAATTTTTTTCTATTTAAGAATTATTTTATTCATGTTGACATGGTGTAATTTTGTCTCTCCTTTTCATTTCTAAGATAATAAAGTTATATGATCTGTTTATTTGAAAAAGTAAATTGATGAGATAGATTGCTTTATACCATCAAAGATTAAGCCTTAAGCTTAAATTATTTCACTTCATAAAAGAAAATGCTTTAAATATTTTGTATACATGCATGCATTTTCTCAGAAAGTTAGATTTAGAGTTGCTGTGGTAATGTTTTAAAAAAATACTTTTAACATAAATAATATTTTTTAAATAAATTTAGAAAATACTTTTAAAAAATTAAAAAATCATTTATAATACTTTTTAAAAAATACCATAAAATATTTCCAATAAAATTAATTCTGTTAAAAAAAAAAAGGGGGGAAATGCACAATGATAGTTTAAATTTGAATGGTTGTATATAAAAAATTCCCAAAGGAGCAATGTCCTCTCATTGGACCAAGTTGCCAAGTACTTCCACTGCATAAATCAAATCATATGGATTATTATGCATCAACCTTAGAGGTTGATGAGACCTTTTTTTTCTACGAAGGACCAATAATTGATAGAAAAAAATATATAACAATAAGTGATAAAAATACCCTTTTTAAGTAGAGTTGGAGACTCCAACAAAATATGGAAAGAGATAGTGACACGTCTATAAAAAAAAAAAGTGACATATGTACTTATTCTTGAAATTAGTTTATGCATAAATAATTATAATTCTAATTATGAATTTTTTTTTTATTTTCTTTTTCATTGAAAAAAATTAAAATAAATAAATTTGGGCTAAATTATAATTTTTAACATATTTTTTATTTATAAATTTTTATGTCTAAAAAATCCTTTTATTGGTTTTTTCTTCTTCACAACAAAAAATAAAATAAAATAAAATAAATGAATTTGGGGTAATTTCTATTTTATAACATATCTTATATTTATATTTTTTATAGTTAAAAAAATTTATTAGTTTTTTTTCTTCATAGCAAAAAAATAAAATGAAATAAATAAATAAATTTGGGGTAATTTCTATTTTCTAACATATTTTATATTTATATTTTTTATGGTTAATTTTTTTTTTTATGTGAACTAGTATGCCTTGTTTTTTATGGTTAAATAAAGTTTTTATTCTTTTTTTTTTGTAACAAAAAATAAAATAAATTTGGACTAAATTCTATTTTTAACATATCTTTTATTTATATTTTTTATGGTTAAATAAACTTCTCCATCTCAATTTTGAGGTCATTTTGCAATTAGTTTTAGTATAATTAGAATTCAATAATTTATCTCTTAAACTTATTTAATAGTATGACTTATTTTATTTTATTTTTTTAAAGTTTTACAAATATAAAAAAAAAACAGTTTATTTGTTTTAATTCTTTTAAACGTTAAACCATTTGAAACATTATTCGCATATTTATGTGAATATGACTTATGCATGTATATGAAATTTGCACAATTGTACAAATGTATTACACTAATTGTATAAGACAAATATATTAATATAAGATGTGTATAAGACTACTATTTATGGAGAATTTTAATAGATTTTGAACAATTATTTGTTTTTTCTTTTTATTCAATAATTGCACACTCTCATGTCACGCATTCTTTTATCACACACTTATATTATAGACTTTATTTAACTCGCATATGACAATTTAAATACTTACCCTACTAATGATATTTGAGAAAAAAATTTGTTTTTACGTCTTCTATCATTTTCTTAACTAAACTATTGGAAACATGATTCACGCATCTTATGTGGGTACATAATCTATGCATATGGATGGAATTTTCATTGGTATACAATGGTGTTACACTAGTTGTATAAATCAAATATACTAACTGGACAAAGGGTGTATAAGAGGCCACCCTTTGTTAAGGATTTCAATCGATTTTGAACTTTTTTATTTTATTTTATTTTTTATTTTATCATTCAAAGGATTGCATATTTTCATGTCACATATTCTTCTATTACACACTCATCTCATGCACTTTATTTAACTTGTACATAACAATTTGAATACTTACCCCACTAATAATGTTTGGAGAAAATTTTATTTTTATTTATTCCACTGTTTGGTAAACTAAACCAATGAAAACATGATTAACCTACCTATAGACACACATTAAGTAGGAAATGTATGAAATTTGTGTCACTATATCACATTAACTATATAAAGGCAAATATACTAATGGTACAAAGACGACTGAATATGAATTTATTATAAAAAAATATTTTTATTAATTTATTATTATACAAAATACATAAATATGAATTTATTTATATTCATAATTTATTAATATTGAGAGCTACTAATTTAACTATAAATTCATATTCATAAGTATTAATATTATGTAAATAAATAAGCATCCTAAATTTAAAATATACTATTTTTTTTTTTAACCCTTCAACATCTATATCATGGAAAGATACATAAATATAAATTTATTATTAATTTATTTATAAGCTCTTTTACTTTTTTTTTTTTTCGTTATATTTTCTAAAAGACTAAAAAATTATATTTTATTACCATGTGCAATGCATGTGTTTTTAGACTAGTACTTATAAAAATACAACCCAAAAACCACATAAATCACAAAGTAAAAAAAAAAAAAATTATTTATAAGAACAAAAACAAAAGGAAGACAAAAAAAAAACAAAACATAATTGACAGCTATAGTTTGCCCAATTTCGAGTATTTCAATCATGAGAAAGAACAAATATTTTTTCTCATTACATGAAAATATTTCTTATAAAAAACTAATTATTTAGTTATTAATATGAAAGTCAAAATAAAAAGATAATATAAAAAGCAAAATATAAACAAATATATATGAGGAATTAATTTATTAACTATTAAAGATACAAAATAATACAAAATCCCTTATAAAGAATGTATCCAAATAAAAATATAAATAAATTATTTAATATATTGTTGGAAGATATTTTTAATATAGAAGAAGTGTAAAATACTTTCACATATATTGATGAAAGGGTATTTTTTATGTTTGATATATTGATTAGAGGTAACTTTTTTATACATAAAACATCTTCTATACACTACCTTACAAATTATCTTATTATTTCATAAGTAGGTTGATTTATTCAAAATTTCAAACTTAGATTTCATTTTTCATTTTATTATAGTTTTTTTCCAATTTGCTGGATACATGGGCCCAAATTAGGACCAATGTAAGTAGAGTTTGACAAGTGGGACTAGGTGGCTTGCTAGCCTTAAAAAAAAAAAAAAAAGACATGAACTCCATGTATTATTTTTATTTTTTTCTAAAAAATAAAAGGATTTTAAGGGTATTTTAGACATTTATGACTTACATCCTTCATAGACAAAAACTTTCCAAATGCTCTACAATTTTGTAAGTTTTTCTAACTCTTCACATTAATTTTCTCAATTTTCAATCCCATGAGCCTTAAAGCATAATTCTCCCCTCAATTATTGAGTTGAAGTCCACAAAGATCTTAATTACATAAAACGACAAATTCAGCCTAGTCAGCATCCTTTTCTCAAACCAACTAAATTTGAGTATTGTAGGATATTGCTGAAGGTTTTTATACTTCTTGTATGTGCTCTAATACCTTCAATAAACAGACTAAACTGAATGCATTTGGAAAGTTTGCCACTCACTCCCTACTATGGAGTATGGAGAACCTCCTTAATGAATTTATCAAAGTTAGTGTAGGATGAGCCTCCTACATCAGTAGCTTCTTCTGCTTTCATTTTCCATTCCTGCGCCTTCTTCCTCATTTGCTTCCCTTTATCCCCTCCCATCATTTCCTTAACAAGCTCTTCAATTTCATCGCGTTTAACATCATGATCCACCTCCACCCCTATCCCCCAAGTGGTGTAGGCATACCGACAATTGGTTTGTTGGTCTGCGAAGAATGGCCAACAAATCATAGGCACACCTCCACAAATGGCTTCCAGCATAGAGTTCCAGCCACAATGCGTTAGAAAAACGCCTACAGATGGGTGGGAGAGCACCTGCTCTTGTGGACACCAACTCACTAGTAATCCTCTATCCTTGGTCTCCTTAAGAAACTCTTCAGGCAAGACTGCAGAATCCCCCATCACAATATCGGGTCGAATGATCCATAGAAATGAGTATTTGCTATTGGCAAGCCCCCATGCAAACTCCTTCAAGTGCCGGTCAGTCATCACTGTCACGCTCCCATAGTTCACATACACAACTGAGCTGGGTTCTCTTTGATCAAGCCATTCAAGACATGTAGAGTCTTCCTTCCATAAGCTTGATCTCAGCGACTTTACTTGGTCATCGAGCATGTGGCGCTCAAGCAATGGAAGTGGCCCAGCAGTGTAAATGCGAGGGAACTTTTGTGCAATTGCTTGTAGCACTTCATCTTCAAAGGTGTCGAATGTGTTGAAAATGATGGCTGGAGAATTTAGGCAATTCTGTGCTTCCTCTCCCATGAAATCGAACATGATGCTGTTGGGATCAGTAGTTTGGATATGGCTTGGGATGTCCCCGAGCCGAATGTTTGGCATACCAGGGATCCAATCAATAGGTGTATCAAGAGTGCCATCACTCCGGAAGCTTTCATCTGAGGCACACCAAGGATGAAATTGTGCTTGAATATAAGACTTCATGGTTTCATACATTAGTGAATAGAGCCATCAAGGTTTTTCCCAAACAAAAGGTACATATGACACATCTAAATGTGCTTGGGCCACCAAGATATTCACATACCTGCCATAGTGAGTCAGTGACGGCACAGCCAAGCATAAGCCCCTTTCCCCACTGTCAGACTACTCTGAATACTACGATCCCAATCCGGCCCAGTTCATACCACCCAAAACTATGAAGCCCAATCCCAACATGTAGCATCTATTCTGAGATGTCTTTCTCTGAAGAATGTTTTTTATTTTCATTTTTTAACATTTTATTATTATTATTACTATTTTTTCTGATGAGAAAAATGGAACCCAACAGAGTAAAGGTTCTTCCTTATGAAATAGTTTCGATGATGAGTACTGCATCATTCTTCAATGAGATTAAATGAATTATATGATAAGATTTAGTCAACAAGAACCTTCTAATCACCCAATCCACCAAAGGCATTAATTTCTTCTCACAATTGAGAGGGGATTCTAGTAACTAGTAAATTAACCAACTGCAAATGCAGAAATTACCCATCAAAATATAAACCACCAAAAACAAAAAGATGTACCTTTGAATGGAAAAATGCCCCTTCTGATGAATTCGCGGTAGTGTAGATATCCCATGAAACTACATGCTGAGGCAGTCCAAAATTGAACCTCTGGAATACCTAATTCTTCAGCAGCTTGTATGGCAAAGCTCATGACTCCATCTGAAATTATGCATGAAATAGGAGGCACATCCGATGATGAATTTAGCCTAGCTAATAGGTCTCTGAATGGGGCTAAACAGTTCTTCCGAGTCGAATCACAAAGTGCCGGAACATCTTGGGTGGCGTCAAGATCTGATGGTGGTAACCCGTCTGGAATGGCTTCAAACTGGAAATCCACTAAACCCCTAACAGAATCTGGTCCTGCAGACCGGATCAGGCGCCTCTGGTTGAACTCAGTGTTCACAAACGTGATGTGGAAGCCTCTTGAGTGCACAAGCTTGGCCAGCTGCATCAAAGGGGTCACATGGCCTTGGGATGGATAAGGAACACACACAGCATGAGGCTTTCTAGCTGCATCTTCTCCCATCTTCAAACTTTGGAAAAGCTTACCTGGTACTGTGCTAATTAAAGAAGAGATGTTTCATTCCTTAACATTGAATGGAGAACCCAGACAGGATGATATTAAATATCTTTCATCAGTCACTCTACCCAGAATTGATCAATCATTTGAAAAAGTAATGTTTGATGTGATTTTCTCTTTCAATTCAAGCAGTTAATATTGATTTCAAATCTTCAAGATGCATCGATTTACAGCATGTTCCACCTCTATTATTGGAAGCATATATCCTTTCCCCTTTTTGTTAAAATAACAGTGACCAGTCCTCACTCATCTTGTTTGCTTGCGTAAGAAAAATGCTTTGCTGGCATAGAGATGCATCCAACCATGCTTGCCTCAGTCAGCCGCCATCTACTTATAAACAAAAAATGTTGGTGCATTGTACCCAAGAAGATGGTTGAGAAATTTCAACAACCAGTCAGGGAGTTTGAATTGGTATGTTTGAGCTGAAAGATCCTTTTTACACCAGCTCGAACAATCTTTAGAATCCAAGACAAGATGTGGTACTGGATGGCTCTTGAAAAACATAGTATTCACTTTTCTGCTATGTTTTTTCTCATGAGCGTGCATCATTCATAACATTAAAAGGGCCGAGTTCTCTTCCAAGTTGATTTAAAACACTATAGATATATCTCCATTGAGGATGGCACTTATCATCAACTAGAAATTTATGAACAACTCCATTAATTTCGATAAAACTCCAAGCAGGAACTGTAACTACACCCCTCTCTTTCATCATTTTCCTAAGCCTCATAACACCTTCCCAGCTACCCATAGTGGCATACATGTTTGCCAGGAGGACATACCTTCCGCTATGTTGAGGCTCTAATTGGATTAGAAGCTTCCCCACCTTCTCCCCCAACTTCATATGATCATGCATCAGACACCCATTAAGCAAAGATCCCCAAATGGCTCCATCTGGTTCCATTGGCATGCTATTTATTAATATCTCTGCCTCTTTCACTTGTCCAGTCCGAGCCAAGAGATCAACCATGCACCCATAGTGCTCAATCAAGGGAAAGATACCATAAACTTTGCTCATGCGTCCAAGCAACCGCAAGGCTTCATTCGCTAAGGTTTTGTGATTACAAGCAGTAAAAACACCAATAAAAGTAATAGCATTCGGTCTAGGCCCCCTCGTTTCCATCTCATGGAAAAGCTCAAGCCCCATCTCATTATTGCCATTGATGGCTAATCCCAAGATCATGGAACTCCAGGCTGTTACATCTTTCAATGGCATCTTGTTAAATATTTCCTCAGCAGTCTTTATGCACCCACATTTTGCATAAAATTCTATTAGTGCAGTGCCCATTTTAAGATCATAGTCCAAACCATTCTCATCTATATAGGAATGAATCCATTTTCCTTCCTCAAATGCACCAACAGCTGCACAAGCATCAAGAACACTCACCAAAAGAGAAATATTCGGCTTCACGGCAGCACAACTCTTCAATTCACGAAATAACTCAATCGCCTCGTCGAAACAATCATTCCTAACATACCCAGATGCCATTGCACTATAAGAAACATCGTTTCTCTCCGGCATGGCATCAAACACACAACGAGCTTCATCAACGAATCCGTTACTACAATACCCACTAATGAGGCCTGTCCAACAAACTATATTTCTGTTCGAGCTTTCGTTGAACACTTGGCGAGCAAGCTCCATCGCTCCACATGTCGAATACCTGGTTATTAGCAGGCTGATTGCATAAAGATCAGATCCATGCCCAAACTTCATTATCTGACAATGAACCTGATTAATCGAAGATAAACGGAGAAATGCTTTTATCATAGCAGTGAGAGTCCGAGCATTCGGCTCCACGCCTAAGGTTCGCATTTGGGCGTAAACAGAAAGACCCTTTTCAAATTCGGAACGATTCAAGAAACCCGTTATCATGGAATTGAAATCAAAGATGGTGGGTGCCACAATTTTGTTGAACACGGTCTCTGCATAGCTCAAATCACCAGTTTCGGATACTGCGCAGAAAGATAACACTCTGCTGGTGATGTAAGTAAAACGAGCCAGACCGAGAGTGATGACATGGGCGTAAATCTGCTTCAATTCGTGCATGCTAGAGCATCTTTCTAAGAGACGAAGATACGGAAGATCCGAGGTGGATTTCAAGAAGCTCGGTCTCATGAAGATGAAAGAAATAAAATGACAGCAACAGATTCGCCTCCACTATGATCTACCAGTTATACATGGGAGTAATTGATCTTTACGAGTGACACCCATTTACAGCTAAATTTATAATTTTTGTGCTACTTCAGTGACATGGCTGTTGGAAATAGCCCAGGAAATTATGGACATCCCATAATTTTTCTTAGGTGGTTGAAGCATCTCCATAGCTCTCTCACTTTCATTTGCATTTGTTTGTATATTAAGTTCTGTATCGTCAGCTCGTGTAACTAAATCTTTAAGTTTATGTTTGATTGTTGAAAATTTTGATGGAAAAATACGGGGAAAGAAAATAGGGAAGAAAATTGAAGAAAAATAAAAAATAAATTTAAAATTAATGAATAATTTGTATATATCATTTCAAATTTACTTTACTTATTTTCACTTATCGATATAAAGATTCAAAAATTTGAAAATATATAAAATTTTAATTAATTTTAATTATATTTTATTTTCTTTCATATTTGTTTATGGTATAACCAAACATAAAAAAATAATTTTTCTTAATATATATATATATATATATATTTTTTTTTTTTCTTAATATTTTTCAGGAACCAAATATTACCTAAAATTATATTTGATTCTTGGAAAATTGGAGAGAAAAAAAAAAAGAGACAAGTAGAATGAAAGAAAATGTGAAATAAAATAAAAAATTAGTTTAAATTCAACAAATTATTTTGATATGCTTTTTCACACTCATTTCACTTATTTTCCTCCATTATATAAATATTAACTAATTTTAAAATATATAAATTTCTAATAAAATTTAATTATATATATATATATTTGTATTTTTCATGATTAAACCAAATATGAGAAAATTATTTTTCTTAAATTACATTAAGTTTCCAAAGAGTATTAAGGGAAGAAAAAAAAACTCTTTAGAAAAATAATTTTTTCATGTTTGATTTCTTTATGAAAAATATGAAAGAAAATAAAATATAATTAAAATTAATTAAAAATTTATACATTTTAAAATTATCTAATCTCTATATAGAAAATAAAAAAGACGTGAAATAAGTTTTAAATAAAAATAATTTATTAACTTTAAATTTATTTATTTTTTTATTTTCCTTTACATTTTTTTTCCTTCTACTTCTCCCTATTTTCTTTCTCTAGTATTTTCTCTCAAATTTTTTATTAACCCAACATACCCTTAATGCTTTTGGCTTTATACCTTGCAAGATATAAAGGAGTTTTCAAATAATTTTTCTTTGTAATCAAAACTTAAATTTCTCTACTTAATGTAATCCATCATTGAATCACATTTTTTTGTTGTGTAATATACATGTACTATAAAAGTGATTAAAGAACTTTTTTTTCCATTTATCTCCAGCTATATATAGAATTAGTTTCAAGATTTGTATATTTATCTAATACATATTCTCTTAATGAGTGAAAAATTTTCTTGAATAAAAGGTCTCTCTCTATTCCAACATCATTACATGTTTCATCAAAGTGAGCCATATGCTATTTTAGATTTCTATTCCATCAAAATATTGAAATTTTAGTGGTTTGTAATTTATTTGCATTTTTAGTAATACAATTCTTTATGTATATGGCTTTATACAAGTGAGAGAAATATGAAATCTACTATCTAATGCTTTGTTTATAGTCTATAAAATGAAGTTTTCCAATTGATTTGTGGGAAGAAGCTCGTTGGAAGAAACTTGAAGGCTTTTGTGACATCTTTTCTTTTATAACAAATTTGAAGATTGTGTTGAAATACATCTTGACATGGATGTGTGGTGTTGTTTATTAGTCCTACTATAAGCCCAAATTTATGGAAATTGCATTGATCTTGACATTCTATTCTTAATTGCGTTTTGCAAGTTCTTTAAGAACCTTAGCCAATCTCGTAACGTGTTCTTCAATAGAGTATGTTTTTTTTTTTTTTGGATTGCGCATTAGAAAACATGATATGATGTAATAGATAAAAATTCATTTATAAATTTATTTATTTATGTTTTTTTGTTTTCCTTTATAATCTCATTTTGCATTAATTGATTATTTGAACATATACTCCTCACATTGCTTGCATTGTATATAACTTGAATGCATTAAAAGTTACATTGAAAATCCAAGTCATGAGTTTTTTACAATGTGATGAGTAGTTCATAGTTGGTTCATGGATTTAGGCAATTCATTCGAGATTGTAGCGTGTTACCTTCTAATTGGATGGATGATTTGTCTTAACCATCATGATGGTTTTTCCATGGTGAGCGTACTAGTGTATGTAATGCATATTAAACAAAATTTATAGTGAATCATAACGTAAAACTATCAATTATCATGATTTATCAAGTTACTATACTAAATGGACTCTCAACCTTAAAAAAACATTAAGTTTGTATCAAAGTTAATAAATATCAACCTTGAGAAGGTATATATATAACTTATTTTCAAATAATAAAAGTTTTAAATTTTTTTAAATATCAAATTCTCAATAATCCCTTACAAAGTTTAAAACTCTATAAATAACAATTAAAAAAAAAAAACTAATAAATCATATATGCTGGCTGTGGGGTTCGAACCCACGCGCACTTATGTGCAGAAGATCTTAAGTCTTCCCCCTTAACCTCTCGGGCAAACCAGCTAACCTACCTACCTACTTTCATTTACACAAAATGATTCTCATTTCACTATATAGATAAGTTTTTTTTCAAATATATCTATATAGTCCAAAACTATTTCAATATATACCTATCTAAAAATTATCTTACTAAGAAAAGAATCATAGTAAGGATTACCATAATATATTCCATTATGTTCAATCTAATAAACAAGAATATATGAATCTAAATTATTAAACATATTTTCCATTACTTAGAAATAGAGATTTTTTTTAACTATTTTTTTCTCTTCCTAATGTTTTTCATTTTATACTTGTTTCTTTGTTATTATTAATTAATCACTAACTTTTATTTTTCTTCATTTTATACTTATTTCTTTGCTATTATTAAATAATCACTAAATTATGTTTTCCTTCAAAAAAAAAAAAAAAAAAGACAAACGCCTTTTGCCATCTAAATTCTCAAATGATGCACACAAGTATTTTAACCATTAATAATTTTATCTCTCTCTTATCATATCACAATCACAAAAATATTTTTTTTTTAATTATTTATTTATTTATGAAATAAATATTTAATCCCTCATATGTAATATTACCGTCTAATTTAGTATTAGAGACCATAATCAGATCAAATTCATTAAAACTTTGGTTATGCTTATATATGAATTGAATTTAATAATTTATAAAACAAATTCTCAATTGTAATAAAATATTAAAACTATAAAAAAAATTAAATAACTCCTAGAAATTTGAATCTACCAAAACAAATTTTAATTAAATGATTTCGTCTAATTTATTTAATAACAAATATAATAATCAATGGGAAACATTTCTCAAATTTCCTTCTATTCCCCTTTTTCCTTAATTTTTGGGTCAAGGAATAAAAATTTATTTAGGAATTTCTATATGGAAAATAATCTTTTTCTCTTTCTCAAACAAAATCAACAAATCTTTGCCTTTCAAATAATGTACCATAATTTTACAAATATATATACATATAAGATTAAATCCTTTGAAAGCTATTTATATTTTACATAGAATCTTCCTCACCAAAAATTCAATCTATTTTTTTTTTAATACCTTTGAAAGTTTGTAGATTTGTATTACAATACACCTAGAGAAGGGGTGAATAGGTATTTACTTATTTTAGCCCAAAATTATTTTATTTTTAATTCATTTTATAATATTAAGAAGTGACAAAAAAAAAAAAAATCACAAGACATAATGAACTTAATTTACATGGAAAACCACTAACACAATCTCCCAAAGACTAAATAGATGTAAAAACCACAAAGTGAGAGATCGCAAAGAACAAATCCACCATTGAAAGAACAATACACAATTTTACCTTATAGATATTAGTTCTAAGTCTTACTGCCCAATACTTATATTGATCTTCACACCCACGGTGTAGCACCACATGTGCTCCTAATCAACTATACCTCAACACTGGAGAGGATGCATAAATTCTCACAACCCTAGAGAATGATAACATGAACTTCTTTAGAGTTTTGAGATGTAAAAGGCTATTTAGATTTTTTTTTTCCTCCCCATAATTTGCATCACAAAGCAAAAATCTCTCTGTGGATGGAATTGAGAATTTTCCCAAATTAAACCAATTAAAATATTAAAAACAAAATATATTCTTGGCTTTTTGTTTTGAATCCATTTGGTTGCATCGTATAGATGTTTTCCTCAAGATTGTTAGTAAAAAATGCAATATTGACATTCATTTATCATATCTTATAATCAAGATGTGTTGCAATGAATAGGAGTATCCTAATAGACTTAAGCATGACTATACGAGAAGGTCTTCTCTTAGTTGAAACTAAGTTTTTGACTATAACCATTTGCTACAAGTCTAACCTTATATATCTTAGTTTTTCCATCCACTCTTCTTTTCTTCTTATAGACCCACTTGCACTTATGGGTTTTATCATTTCAAGTGCTTCTACAAGCTCTTAGACTTTGTTAGAATACATGGGGTTCTAACTCTACCTCTATAGATCTTGCCAAAAATATACATACACATTACTCATTGTTTCATCATAATTTATAGGATCAATCTCATGTTCCTCTCGAATGGCCTTAACAACTCGCCTACTATGACAAGCCATCAATATATTATATTATAGATTCGAGAATGGTTGTACTGGATCCATAGTTTTTAATGCTAATGTCGAATTCTCATCTAGTGCTCTCCAATCGACCTCACTTCTAGACTTATTCTTATCATATAAATCATCTTCCATAAATCTAACATTTGTACTAATAAATACACTTTAATTGACCTGACTATAAAAATAATAATTTTTAATTCCTTTTAAATAACCTACAAACTAACAAACTTCTTACCTTAGTTCCAACTTGTTTACCTTTGGCTTCAACACATATGTTCGACACCCCCAATATGCAAACATAGTGTAAACTAAGTTTATATCCTGTCCACATCTATAAGAGTCAAAGTTACTGATCTAGATAGACTAGGTTAAGACAAGCAATGGTGTAGTTGGTCATAAACAAAGTATTTCTTAATTAATTGCCTCATTATAATTATTAGGGAAAATCATGTTTTCATAAGATATTCGAAAATATAACATTTATGTTTTTAAATATTATTTTTAAAATTTGAGATGGTAAATTGATATTAAATGTTTTTTATTTTAACAATTTTAAAAATATTATTATTTTTTTTCAGATATATTATTATTTTCTGTTTTTTTAAAATACAAATCAAAACAAGGTGGATGCAGAAGACACCTAATAAATTGCTTAAAAGGAAGCGGGTGCCTTTTCATCATAAGATAAGGAAGCATTAGAAATCCAGAGCCATGTATGAAATTAATTGAAGGTGATGCTTTTGTTGGGCAGAAGAATTTCCTGAATCAGTTTGTTCAAATTGGAGTAAGAAGAACCCTCACATGGGCTGGTGGCTTCTTCAGCTTTGCGCTTCCATTTCATTACCTTCTTCTTCATCTCCTTTCCCTTCTCTCCCTCCATTAACTCTCTCACCACCCTCTCCACTTCCTCTCTCTTCACATCGTAAGCGATCTCCGTCCCAAACCCCCAATGCTCGCAACTATAATAGCAGTTGGTATGCTGATCGGAGAAGAACGGCCAGCAGATCATTGGCACGCCGCCACACACGCTTTCCAACGTAGAATTCCAGCCGGAGTGCGTCAAGAACCCTCCGACTGAAGAGTGGATCAGGACTTGTTCTTGGGCACACCAACCGGCTAACATGCCTCTATCTTTGATCTCCGTTATGAACTCCGGTGGGAGAAAGGCGGTCTCACCCATCACCAAATCGGGTCGGATAATCCATAGGAATGTTTGCATGCTATTAGCAAGTCCCCATGCAAACTCAACTAGCTGCTTTGGACTTAACACTGTGATGCTACCGAAGTTCACATAAACTACGGATCTGGGTTTCTTGGAATCCAGCCACTGGAAACAGCCAGGTTCTTCTTTCCATAGGTTGGAGCCGATAAGCTTGGTGTCTTCATACTGGATTTGATTGAGAAGAAGATGCATTGGACCCATAGTGTACAACCGATTCAACATGGAGGAAAGGGAATCCAGAACGTCACGTTCCAAGGCATCGAAGGTGTTGAGGATGCTAGCAGAAGCCTTATAAGCTCTTGATATTTCACCTTTGATGAACTCGAGGAAGGCCTCATTCGGATCCGTTGTTCGGGTTGAAGATGGTATGTCCCTTAGACGGATCTTGGGGATTCCAGGTATCCAATCAATAATGGTATCCAAATTCCCTTTTGTTAAGCAACTCACATCTGAACAATTCCACATGCGTTATGTCACCCACAAAAGCAACAGGGAAGTAATATGTATATATCTGGAGTTATATATATACGTACCTTTGAAAGGTGTAAAACCTCTTTCCAGGAGATGAGGAAAGTGTAACAAGCAGATGAAGCTGCAAGCACTGACAGTCCAAAATGCGACTCCAGGGACTCCCACTTGTTGAGCAGCTTCAAGAGCGAAGCTCATCAGCCCATCGTAAATCACACAAGTCACCGGTGGGATCTCCGGCGCCCCACTGTTGAGTTTGGCCAATAGGTTGCGAAACGGGATGAAGCAGTTGTTAGCAGTGGAGATAGAGAGGGCGATGATGTCCTGGGTGGCGTCGGGGTTATCTGGAGGAGGGAGGCCATCGGGAATGGACTCAAATCGGAAGTCGGGCAGACCGCCGAGAGAAGAAGGGCCTCTGGATTTGAGGAGACGGGCATAGTTGAAGTGGGAGTGAACAAAAGTGATGTGAAAGCCCCTGTGGTGAAGGAGTTTAGCGAGGTTCAGCATGGGACTGATGTGACCTTGAGTTGGATAAGGTATGCACACTGCATGTGGTTTTTCTACCGTCGCCGTTGCCATTGCTGGAATTCCGGCTTCTCTACTCTACCTCCACGGCCTTTGGGTCTGTTTCTTTCAATTCTTTGCCTATATAAGTCCTTCCTGTGGGGAATCGGCGCCCCACTTCCTCAATTTCACGTCACATTCAACTCAGGCTTTTATCAAATTGCACTTGAAACCTATTCCGATTCTTTGGGAAGTAGGCAATGTGCGCAAATGATTTTAGGGTTAAACAGCCTTTACTCTGCCGACGTCAATCTTTACCCGCTTTTATATTTTAATTTTTTTTTTTCTCATTTCAATTGAAAATCTAATAATACTTCATCTGCCATATCTTCCTCCGTTAGAAATTCTTTATAAAATTATAAAAGAAATTATTCATTTTCATGCTCTAGTTCAATACTATTTTGAATTTAGGCATTTTTCAACTTTGAATTAACAACTTTAACATAGATTTTTTAAATCAAAGTATTATTACCTAATAAGTTTATAAAGTAAAATGTTGAATTTTCGATATAATGGAATAAAGTGTATAATATACCAAAAATTTAGGGTGAATTCGATCTTATCGTACCATTTTCCAAGCAATATGTGCACCAAATAGTCCTATTTTTTTTTTTTTTCTTTTTTTCAAGAACCCAATTGGAAATAAGCTAATTATTAATATAAAGCTTCACCATTTATATATATAAGATAATTCTTTCATATAACATGCATAATATTTAGCTTTTGATTGGGTTGGGTGGTGTCCTGTAAGGATGGTGTTGTGATAAGAAACACTAAAAATTTATTTCACCTAAATATGACCTTTTTAAGATTTTAAATTCATAAAAAAAAAAAAAATAATTTACATGTTTCTAACTTTTATGTTTAAATTTAAAATTTGAATTAATTTAATTGTCATTTGGATACATTTTTTATTTTTTATTTTTAAAAATAAAAAATGATAGTGATTTCTATATAAAATATAAGAATTTTTTTTAAAAAAATATAACAATCTTTGAAAAAAAATATTGAATGAAGAATTAAAAAATATTTATTACCCTAAATTTTAAAATTTTAAAAATAATTTTTAAATACATAAGTCTAGATTTTTTATATAAGATTTATTACATTTTATGTAAAAGTTTTAATTATCTTCAAAATTGCCTTTTGATGTTTTTAACTTTATAAATTTTAATTTAATAATTTAATTTTATAATGTAGAAAAGAAATCAAACTTTTGAGGGACATCTGAGTGAAATGAAGTCATAAAAGCAGGCATGGAGGCTGGGGATAGAGACAGGACAGTCAAATTAAAGCCCAGTCCCACTTTATGGGTTGGCAACACTCCTCTTTAATTAATTTATATGCAACTTTTCTTCAACTAAATGTAAAAAAAAATAAAATAAAAAATAAAAAAATGACATTATATTTGGTAATGTTAAAATCAATACCAAATGTTTAAAAGTTAGACCCTACTTTGGAGACATACTAGGACATGTGACCATCTTTTATTAATTGCTACTTTACTTTTGGTACTCAAAAGTAACTTTTTGTGTCATAGGAAATCCCCTTAAAAAAAAAAAAAAAAACTAAAATTTCTTGTGATTAGCCCTTTTTTAAAAAAATAATACAAAACAATTTTTCTAATTTAAAAATATGTTTGATAAATTTTAGATTGAAATCAATATGGTTTATTTTTTAAAATAAAAATTTCTACATAAAAATAATATTTGTTATAAAAAGTATATATTTAACTTACATTTTTTAAGAATCACTTTCAAATTTTTAAATTTCAGTCAGTAAAAGATTGGTTTGACAATTATTTTCGAACAATTTTTTGTTCTCTAAAAAAAAACAGAAAAATGTATTTGACAATCAAAAAATTATTTTCGGTTTTTCATTCTTAAAAACAAAAAATAAAATATTTTCAAAAAATATCTTGTATTTATTTTATATTATTTTTTTATGACTGTTTTAGAAAATAATTATGTAAATATGTAGAATAATTAAAAATAAAGTATATGATATAAAAATTATTTTAAAAAATATTAAAAATAGGTAAAAAATATTTCAAATTCTCAAATATATATTTGTTTTACAAAACATCATAAAACAGTTTTCAAAAATTATTTTTGAAAGCAATTACCAAACAAAGCCAAAATGCTTTTGAAATAGTTTTTAAAACTATTCATTTTTCAAATTTAGAAGAATTATGGTATCTTATATAAAAATTCCTATAATTTTCCAACTTTAAAAATAAAAAATAAAAAATAAAAAATAAAAAATGTATTCAAAATACCACTTAAATATTTAAAAAATCAGAGGCAATTATTTAGAAGAGATTTAAGATTATTTTAGATTTTCTTTTACAATACTTCTAATAAATAATTAAAAATACCAAGAATTCTTCCAAAACTTTATATATATATATATATATATATATAACGAGCCCAATTTTGGAGATGGGTGCTGGGAAACATTGTGGAATAGGCCTACTAGAAATGACAGGAGGGGACCAAGTTAGGCTTTGACCTTTTTATCATTATCATTTCCAAATAATGGAACAAGAAATGAGGTGTCTGGGGAAGGCATGCTGTGCACCAATAATACACACATGGTGGGCACTTTATCATCATATGTTCCCTTTTCTTCCTCAGGAATCTGCTAAGTTAAACATCAAGCCCCCCTGCTCTTGTTTTGGGGTTCACCAGACTCATCCAGCTTGCTTCATGGAAATTGTGGACCATAGAAAAAGATATGTGAATAGGCCATTTCCTGCTACAATAATGCATGCACTTGGAAATTATTTTTCATTTTTATGAAAGTTGGACTCCTGTTTGATAAAGTTTTGAAACCTACTTCTAAAATTTAAACAAAAAATATCACTTGCAAATATTAGATAAATGCTTAGCTCTTTCAAAAATCATTGTCTTTCATTGTCAATAACACCTTTTTTCCTTTATCAAAATCAATTCTCCACTACTCATCTCTTGGACGGCATATTGTTTTATGGTCTATGGAATAATTTGCTTCACTTTTCTCAAGTGCAACTGATCTAGCCTTTTTTTCAAATGTTTCTATCAAAAGATTCATTCAAATTTTAAGATCATTTAATAAACTATTTATAGAAACATGTTACTTTTATTTTTATTTTTTTACCTTTACTAATAAGGGATATTTGGTTAAAAGACTCTCCATTGACCAGAGAGTTGCTTAATTGATCAGGGAATTAGTCGATCAATTAAGTCATCAAGGATTGGTTGATGAGTACAAATTTTATTCTCTCTCATCCAATAGCTATGTATTCCCAATCGATGAGGGGCCTTTTCCAATTGAGGGGAAGCTCTTTTCGATTGAGGTTTGATTAGGTTCCAACCATCACCTATTGTGCAATTAACTCCCAACAGCTAGTCAATCAATCGAATCAGAAATTGACCAAAACGAAGCTAGTTTGTATTTTTTTTTTTGTCTAAGACTAAAAATCTATAAATTGTGAATTTCACTTCATTTATTTGATAGAAAACACTTGCATTTAACTCTTTAACCACCTGTTTCTCACCTTCAAAACTTTCTTTCCTCTTTTAGTGCATCAAACCGTTCCTTACAAATCTTTTATAGTGCACCCATTTAATTCATTCTAGATTCCATTATACTTGTTCATTCATTGAGCTAGATTGAGAATGCTTTCATTCATTATCATTGAAGTAAGGTTTTAAGGGTTAAAAACTTCACATTAAGGTATACTTGAAGGGAACTTGTAGTGCCCATTGGAGTTGGAAATCCAAGCGTAAAAGATTGAAAACTTGGTTGAAGCTTCTAAATTAGTAGAACCCTCACTCAATTGAAGCTTACTCGATTGGAGCTTGAAGAGAGTGGACGTAGGTAACAATTGTCAAACTACTATAAAATATAGTGTTTGCTTTCTCTATCTCTATCATTTTATTTATTGCTCTTTAATTTTCTTAAAATTGGTGTGTTTTAAAAAAAAAAAAATTCAAAACTCAATCCATCCCCCCTCTTGGTGTTTTTCTAAATTAATTAGCCTTTAAATTCACATAACCCTAGTTAAGCATTTTATGAATCAAGCTTAACTCCTGTGCAGTTTAATGTACAAACGCATCTCTTTCACCGACGGTATGCCTTTCTTTTTTGTTTCGGCAAGTAGGAACACCACGCTGAGGGTGGTTGATGGGTGACACCTTATACAGGGTGAGAAAGGTACCTAGTGGTGAGGCCCAGGAGCTAATGTACATAAAGGAAAGAAAAAAAAAAAGTCATTTGGATACATAACTCAAAATGACAATCAAATTGTATAAACAACCCCTCACTTTAATTTTGATGTGTGCACCATTTGAAAGCTTGGATTCCTAACTTCTTGAGTTTTGTACCTTAGATTCTAAGGTAAACTAACACAGGATTTATTCTTACTGGATCAATCTTTGAAACATAAAGAAAGTCATAACATTACCATGTTCTTGCTACTAGTCTTTTGAATTTTTCATTCTCATGTTAACATCTCTAGATTCATCAAATTAGCTAACCTGGTGGAGGATTATGAGCTCTTACAGCTAGAAGAACCTAAGATCGCCTATAACAATAGTTGTGTCAATCAAGCCTCAAGGTTGCAGGATTTAGACTTCGAGGAAAATGCAAAAACTTGTGAAATTGTTGATGATGCTTGCAAAGGAGACCGGACGATCCAGAGTCCATAGTACCAATGATTGAAGAAGATGTCATTGAAGATTAAGAAAGGAACTTTGATGAAGAACAAGAGGATCCAAAGGGGAAAGGTTTGGACACAGGTTAGAATGACTTTCGAGATTTTCATTGACATTTAAAGAGACTGATTACTTCTAGAAGAGTGTTGAAGAAGCCTTTTAACAACAGGCTTTATCATAACAGTATCAACGCATTAAACGCTAACTCTAAAACTAATTTCAAGCTAATTACTGACTCTTGACGCCTCAGCATTCTCAATAGTCAGGGGGTGGCGTATCACACCTTGAGCGGATTATTTGGATTAGAAATAAAAAATTGAATAATTCACAAGGAGTGGCAGTAGTGTGGATAGTGCAGCGCCAAATACCACTGGAGGCAGCCCAGCACTTTATGACAAACAAAGTAAGAAAGACCAGGTGCTTGCAAACATTAGTCATCCTATGTGATTAACAAGATTTATCCAAACTAACAATGTGGTCGAACATTGAAAATGCTGAGAATTTCAATTCAAACAGTGTACTAACTTAGATTAATCTGTTTTTAACTTTCCCAAAACCGAAATGGTTAGTAAGTCAATGTTAAGGACACCCACCAGTCATATGGCAATCTGGAGCAATTCTTTGTCAATGCGGTGTGGGTTTATGGCGCAGCTTACTCACATTGACCCTTTTATGCAAGGACAGTCCATGACAACTTGAGTTAGTAACCCATAAATCAACCTTACTCAGGCATAAGCTAGCTTTTCTACTTCTCATTGCAAATAAGGAGTACCATGTTAGCTGCATACCAATTCTCATGAGAGAGAGAGAGGGGAAGAACAACTTATTATGTTTTACAATCAAATCATTTGATGCTTAAATTTCTCCTTCCATTACAAGGAGTAGAGTGAATACAAGATATAGGAACGTAAAAATTGATCCTTTTCTTTCACCAATTTGGCAAATCAAATTGATCATCTTAACAAAAAGACAGACATAGATGAAAGATATCTTTGACAATGGCAAGCAGCCAAACTTCACTATAATTTACACAGCTGACCAATTTTAAGGGATGTGATGAGTTCACTACTTGGCAGGGACAACATTTTGAAGCAACAACTCCAAGTCTTTCAACCTGGATTAATGGTACAAACTTCAGGTATCAATGTAAAGTTACCAAAAAAATCTAATAAATAACATGTAGAAGTTAAATGACTACCATACCTTACATTGCTCAAGTCAGGATACATTGCTATTGCATCTTTAAAATCCTATAATCAGTCAAACAACAGTCATTCCACAATGCAACTTTCTAGATGATGATTTCAGTTATTGCATTTCAAAGATAGCTGCTCAGAGAAGAACCTTACCTGGTCAGCTGTCGAAGATGTGTAGGTGATCACACATGACATCCCAGCTCCTGTAGCTGCCTACAGATGTAAATTTGTTTGCCTTGAGTTTTCAAATCTGAATCATGGTTTATGGACTTTGTTCTGTGTGCAACAAACCAAACCAAACACAGTGTATATGGTACCAACATGACCAGGGCATTCTCACAGTTAAATCAATTTTCTGGTATATCATTTGAATAAATTTACATAATCACCTCTTTTCAGTATGCTGTGAATCTAAGATTATTTACAACAGAGTAATGCCTAAGTTTTCCCATAAGATTCCACAAATTGCTTTTGCTAAAACAGACAGAGCATAAACATCCTTTATCTTGCAAGAGTTGCATTGCATAACCCTATGTCTCTCGAAGACACAGCTGTGCAAACTTTTCTTCTTTTTTTCCTTTCAGTTTTATTCATGCTCTTGAAACTCTTTAATCCTAAGTATAAAGATTAACTAATAATCTCACAGAAACAAAATCTACCTGTAACCCGATAACACTATCCTCCACCACCAAACAATCTTTCTCTGACACTCCTAGCCTCTGAGAGGTACAAAAGCTTAAAGATCAGATCATGACAGTTGCCAAGTGAATACAGAAATAAGTAGCTTGCAAACAAAAATTAAATTTCTTATATCTACCTTCACAGCTGTTTGGTATATTGATGGATCCGGCTTTTTTTCCTTCACATCATCACCTTCAAGAGAAAAGAACAACAATATTTGGGTATTACAATGGTATGTCACTGCTTACTGTGGGTTCAATGGGTCAAACACTAGTTATATCTGCAATCTGTAAGATATTTTTATTCCTTAGATTCTTAATTCACCTATGACATCTATAACCTTTTTCATCACCAAACACCGATTTAAGTCATAAATATCATATACCAAATTTCTATTTTGTTCTTTCTTCATCACCTATGCAAGAAATTCCTTGCATCTCCATACATCAACTTCATGAATCTGGAAGATAAAGTATGAAATAGAGTGTTGGATATTCAAATCTTGATATGCTATAGAGCCTCTATATACTATAATATCAACCAAATAAACGTAAAGCTATCATTTCTTCTGGAATAGACCTTTTAAATCCCCACCCAGACTTGTCCCTGGTTACTTGTTCCATGTCCATTGCAAAATTGTGGGGAGAGTTGGGTTACAATCCTTTGCTGAATTAAAATTCAGAATCTGAACCGAATTAAAATTCACGTGTGGGAGAGAATAATAATTCATGATTACCATGACCAAAATGTAAAATCTAAATGCTTTTACTCAATGTAAGGCAAATAATGGTAGAATAGGCATACAAATATCCAAATTCTAAAAATGGCAAATGTGTCCCACACATCATGTTAATGAACTAGATATGGAAACATCACATTTAGTAAGTAGGCAGTATACCTGCAAGGAAACAGTCTAGACCTTGAAACCGCTCCTAAAGAAAAATAAAATAATGAAAACACAAAACATTGTTGAAGCAGAAAAATGAAAACCACTAATCATAAGAAGCAATATCATAGAGGGGCTTACAATTCCTATAAGATTTTCAAGACACAGTATGACTGAACTTTTAGTTGCTGCCGAGCAAACAGCTAGTTTTATTCCCTAAAATTCAGAAGAAAAAAAAAAAAGTTACGAGCACATTTAAGCAACCTTTACCAACTGAATAAAAACTAATACCGTATAATAAACTAATCCATAGAAAGTGATCAGATTTCTTACACCCCAATCCAGTTATTGGTAAAGAAATACAACTAGAATAAGTGAAATTCAAGTAACAACACAGACAAAATGCAATTTCAAGGAAAATGTGTATCTTACAGCGGCCCTAGTCTCATCCATCAATCTCAAAACACCTGGTCTAGGCTCCACCTGCTCAACATGGTGTCATCCCATATTGAAATTCTTCAAGAATATAATAATTCAGCAGAATAAAAAGTGGGCATAATATAATAACACATCCTTACAGCTCCAGATTTGATTATTTCTTTGTACCTTTCAGTTTTCCAGTCCTGCAAAACCATTCAATCATCAAATTGAAAATGCATATGCAGAGCTCTTAAATTCTTATAAAATGGAAGTGAAATAGCAACAGCTTATAAACTCAAACATCAAGATTGCTCCCATTTTTACTACAGCTTTCTTTTTGAAATAGAAGAACAGAAATATATCTGTCAAATCATATATGTAAGAATCACTCTCTCAATACCTGACCTTCTGTTTGGTTACCAGGAGAATTGAGGGAAATGGAAGAAAATAAAACAAGAACATTACATTTTGTGTTAGAATGAAAATCCCAGCTCCAAAAAATTATAGTTTCCTTTCCTGCAGTTAATCAGCAACCAAATAGAACCTAAATCATCAGAGGAATCAAAGAAGGAACCTGAAGAATATCGATCAACTTGGCTCTATCGCCATCATCCTCCGGGGGGGTGTCAAAGACGGTGGACGAAGGCCAGCCGTACTCCTTAAAGTACCTAATCAAATAAAAGCACGACCAATCAATACATAAACCGAAAATCAAGAGAGAGAAAGTTGACAAGAGAAGGACGAGAACCAGCGCATCTTGGGCTTGCCACCGCCAATCCGGTTCTGGAGCTGGTCATAGAAATGACTGTCCCAGTTGAGAGGGTGCTGGGAGGGAGAGGAAGGGCAGCGCACATTGAAGTGAGAGAAGGCATCGTTGTAGGCTCGGCGATGCAGGTCTTCCGACTCCAGAATGACGCCATCGCAGTCGAAGATGAGAGCTTGGAGAGTCGACGAAGCTGAGACTGACAGTGCGTTGGAGGTACGAGTGGCTCTGGCTCTGGCTCTGGCTCTGGCACTAGCTCTGACTCTGACTCTGCTCCTGCTGCCGCTTCCGAGAGAAAAGGAGAGCGGGGTGGAAGAGATTAGGGCCGAAGAAAAATTCAGAGGCACGTGATTGGGAGGCGGTGAGAGCAGAAGATGCTGTGACACCATCCAACAGCAGCCCGCCATTGGTGAACACGCCAACGGATCGACTCATCCACTTCCTGTGGCTCCTTCCACCTTTCAACGGTTTTAAATTAAAATTTACCCACTTTTTGGGCCATACATGTCTAGCCCATAATCTCCCCACGGCCCATCCAAATTTTGAGCCCATGAGCCCATCCAATAGTAGCTTCCATTTCCATTCCATTTACCATCACAAAATACATCTAATTTATTCTTTTTAATTACCTTTATCCTAAATTTATTCAATTATTTGCATGAAAATGTTAAAGAGACCACCTCTCCAATGAAGACGGGAGAATCCATAAGGGAAGGCACAACCTCCTCCTGCGAAGCCCAGAGGTCAAAGAGGTGGAACTCAACTCACTCCAGTAATAGCCTTAGATGATGCTTAATCTATCCGTACGACTCTGGTTTACAAGGCTGATACATCATACATGTGATAAAAGCGGTTGGAGAGGCCAAGTTCAAGTCATCAATACAAACACCAACCACCCCATCAATGATTACCATCAATGTACTAGAAACTATTCCTTTTCAAGGCCAAACTTTTCAGTGAGACCCATTTGATGCTGAATCACCATCCCTTGATCCCAAATTTGGAGGCTCATTTATCAATTGTTTAACCATAAATTGACCAAACTCTGTGGCATAGGTTCACAATATTGGTCAAAAGGAACACCTCAGAAGTTAGAATGAGCAAACAGTTTTTGGTGTTAACGAGGGCCCATTTCTAGGCAACAATATTGCTGCAAAGTGGGCACAACACAAGATGTGGGGATCCGGTACGGATGAGAGTGATTCCACAACAAGATTACATGACTGCTTCACTGCTATTTCTTCTGCTGCATGTGATTCCTCTCTGATTTTAACAAGCCAAAGGAACAGTGCTCAGACCCCGGACTCTAGCATCCCTCACTGGGGTCTGGGGGTTGTCAATCACCATAATAACCTCGAAATGTGTGAGGCAACTAGTATCATGTCCTGGTATTTTGGTCATTTTATCATGGATGTTGCTACTGTAACCCCACATAGGGAGACGCAAGTAACATAGAAAAGAAAATTTCCCATTGATGAGCAACAGTGAAAATCAGACTCATAAGGTCTGTTACAACTTCTGTACATTGTATGAATTTGAATGTATATATATAATAAATGCTTGCACCATCAATATATATCTCTTTGTCTCTAAAGAATCCCAGGGACCCTCAAAAAGAAAATTTTGGAAAGAGAGAAAAAAAAAAAGAAAAGAACAAATACAGTTTACAATCATAACCATCTATATATGGTCTTGAAGCCATCTCCGTTTTGGGATGAAATCTCCACTAGAGGCTGTTCTAACTTCTAAGGGTTGAAAAAGTGGTCACCACAATGGCATTTCCAACCCAATGGCTTGTAATTGGAGTACCTGTTACCTGCGGTTGAAGGCGATGACTCGAAAAACTCCATGGGAACGGTGGCGGTTAAACCCGGCCGGGGTCCGCTTTGACTAGGAAGGGTAGGTACTTGCACCGCCATGCAAGGGTGGCACTCGTTGCACTTGTTATGGCAGCTCGGAGGGGTCGACCCCAACCTCGTTTTTTCCTCAAATAACAAGCCCTGCACAACGCCCAGATGTTTTCTTGTCCGTTAAACAAATGAGAGAGGGAGAGGGAGGGGGAGAGAGAGCAAGGGTCTGTCTGCTTACCCTAGTGGAATCTGAACGCTGTTGTTGACTGAAGCAAGAGACGGGAGAAAGAAGAAGATGGAGAACTGCAGTAACTACTGTTATCGTGTAGAGAAGATATGACCCAAGTGAATTCATAGCCATGGAAGCATTTCATTTCATCTCATCATGGGAAATAAATTAAAAGATAAAAACCCCCAACTTGCCACAGAAGCTTAATGAGAGCAGGAGAGACAGTGAGAGACAGAGAGAGAGAGAGAGAGTTGAAATTTTTTATGGCTTGCAGAGAGAGAAGCAAGAGAAGGTGAATAAATGAGGGGGCGATCTGGTGGTCTGAGCTCAATTAGAGAGGAGAGAGCAGAGAAGTGTGACTGTGAGAGGCAGAAGAGTGAAAAGAACAGGACGAAAGGGGAAAACAAATTGGGAGAATCCACATCAAAAGAGGAGCAGATGAGAAGGACCTTTAGACCTATTTTATTTCATATTTTCTTCTCACAAACCTGGCCATCAGTAGCTGTGTAGAAAGCGAAAGGGTTGTGTCTCAGAGTGGGTAAAAAATAAAAATAAAGGTGGTACAGTAGTTAAAATCTCATTTATTAACGCAGACTCACTTTTGTTTCAGTGCTCAGAATCAGGATATGGGGTTTGACTGCGATTGATTGAATAATTCAATGAGAGAGATAGAGAGAGAGAGAGAGAGAGAGTCCCTTTGCTCTGTTTCCATGCATGCCTGGGGAAACGATTCTGCTCAAGCCTCAAAGCCCATCGGCCGCGCCCTCCCTCCAAATGGTCGCAAGGATTGAGGGTGAGGGTTTGCTCTCTTCCCCCGTTTTGGGTCATTAATTACCCATTAGCTGCAACGTTACTAATTCATCACCCCATTTTTTGGGAGCAGAGCTTAATGAACATGTAGCATATAGGCTTTGGTGCTCCATTTTTTGAGTACAAACACTCCATAAACCGCCTGAAGAAGAGATTGATCCACTTTCACTGTGTGGGCTATGTTCTAATTTGCTTTTGCATGTTATGTTTCCCGATTTGTAGCTCTGATTACAGCTTGCAATTAGTCAAGCTCAAGCAGCAAAAGTGAAACTGCAGAGCCATCTGAGAAAGAGAGAGATTTCAGTTTCAGAGAGAGGAAGAAAAAGAGAAGAAAGAGAAGCAATATTCTACATACTTAACGAGAGAAGTACAGACCCGAGGCCTTTTGGGTGTGAGCTTTCTAATCAGTGATTGAATTATCAAAGCAAAATGGAAATGAAGAAGCTAAAAACAGCAGACACGCTGCTTCCACACCTTCATAAACTCTCTCTCTCTTTGAATTATTTGAGGAGGTGTCATGTCATTGGTGCGTTACGTCTCTCTGCCAAATCAGACGGTACCTTGGTTCACATGTAATGGACGGTGCTGATGCATGCCATGACTGTCACCTCCACCTTTCTACTCAGTGGTCCCCTCCGCACTCCATCAAGTATCACCCAACACTTCAAATCATAAATTAATTTAAATGCTTCTATTGGTGATTTAATTCTCTATTCCTCCAAAATTTTCACCTATTTGTAATTGTCCTTTTCAAACAATTATGTTGCCAAGTACTATCTTTATGTTATTTCCTTATCAGAGACTTTTCTTTGGTAATCTAGGAACAGTTTTGTGAATATATATTCATGCATATTTAAATCTTGAAATGAAAAAGTAATGAAATAAAAATGGAGTTGCAAAGATTTTACCAAGTAGGTAACCGTGTGAGAAAAAAAATAAAACATAATTTATAAAGAAAATATAAAATGTTTTAAGATTTGTGTTCGAGGTATAAATATGGACGATCGTAGAAACGTGTGTGATTGTTTAAGACTTTTTCTATTGTAATTGACCTTTTTTTGTTAAAAGAAAAGAAAAAAAAAATTAAGGTCTATTTGATAAAACTTAATATTTATTATTTTATTATTTAAGTTGGTTTTAAATTAAATTATATTTAAGTTGTAGAATTAAAATTTATTACTTAATTTTTACTTTAAGTATTATGATTGCTTAATAAAATTAATTTAAAAGTTATTATAAATCATTAAATTGACATATTTATCTTCATAAATTATAATTAAAGTAAAGGAGGTCGAGTAATAATAATAAAAGTTATGGAGTAGTAAAAAGGATTGTGAAAATAATTATGACAAATAAAGATAAAAAGAAAAATTAAAAATATAGATTTAAAAATAATTTAATTATTTTTACTTATTATTTAATTTTTTTTTACTTTAAATTATTTTTATTAAATTTACTTAATTTATTTAATGACTTAAATTAAGTTATTAAATTATTTTAAATTATTAAATTGATTTACCACACCTCATGAAAAGATAATTATGAAAAGAGAGATGAAGATGGTAAGTGCTTCTTTTGTAATCTAGTGAAGGCCCAAGGAACAATTTCGTGAAAGATGGACGAACTAGGATTGGATCATGAAAGATATTGGACGGACGTAGGAATATGTGGGAGGAAAGACCATGAAAGATGGGAAAGGTGAAATGCTGGTATGAGATATTTGGTCTAGAATAATGAATGAACAAATAAGTATTTATTATTAAGCTAAATTGAAAAAAAAAATCAAAAAAAAAAAAGAAAAAGAAAAAGACCACGGGTGGTGTGAAATGTGAATTAGCTAATTCAAACGATGCCTGATAAGCCCATCAGGCCCATTGACCAAAACGTGGCTTTGGGGGTTGGGCAAAATGGATGATTCACCGAAAGGGCCAGTTATAATGGATATGTACATCTATGTTGGGCTTAGCCCATTTTGGCTACATATCAGGGAAAGTCAAAGGTCAAAAATGCCCGAGGGTACCAGTTCTACAGAGTTGCCAGTCCACGTCAACACGAACAACATCAAAGCAGCCAAACCACATATTCGCATGATGAAGGCACGGATTTAAGTCACATCGTTCTCAGAAATAAAAGCCTTTTTTTTTTTCTTTAATAATAATTCACTAAAAATTTAATAATTTTAGAAAGTATTTATACCCATTCTTTCCGCCATTTTACCATAATTTGTAAAAGGAGGTGAGAGGAACCCTTTTTTTTTTTGTTTTTTTTTTCATAAATTATTTTTTAAAAACTATTAAAATTTTGCTTTCACTTCCAAAAGTGAAATTATAATATTATATAGATCTCAACGTGAAGCATGGTTTGAGCTTTAAGTGAGTAGCTCCCGATTTGGGCCCATCAAGGAATGGGAGCAGGCTTCTTCGTGGAAAGTGATGGTGAGATGGGCCCAGTCCGACCCAGAACTTTTAGCACCTACTTGCCAAGGAAGCTCAAGAAAAAAGGTGAAAAATCCAAAACTTCTGCATTCTCATCATCCCATAACTCCAAACTGTGGGCTCCATGCTTTCTAACTTTATGTTTATTTTATTTCATTTTTTATGGATCACTGTCATACAAATGGCATAACAGTACCCATTGACAACATTCATTCATTTCTTCACAGAATAGCGCCTAAACTGACCAAAAAATAAACCCAAAACTAATTCGCTTTCTACTATATTTTATTGGTCTGGGAATGCTAAACTTTATTCATGATTATTCTAAGTGTAACATAAATGAAACCATTAAATTTCCTGACTGGTGGAGGCCAACCAAGCTGCTACTGTCAACTGGGGGCTGACTAAAAGGGCATTTACCACCTTCAAAACCAAGACCAAAACCCAAGTCCCAGAACCCAAAACCCAAAACCCACTCCATCTTCATAGCCATAGAGGCTAGAGGAGGGTCCATTAAAAGGCTTTGCCCAATCTATACTTCAGATTGGGACACTACTTCTTTCACCCCTATGGTCTGGTTTTAGTTTTCTTCTTTTATGTGCCTGTCTGTGGTCCTTTACTTGCCCCCCTGGTATTTCATACCTTCTCAAGGGGAAAGTCCACTAGTACGGCTCCTCACCAGCGGTTACTCACTCAAAAGACTTGTAATAGACTAATAGTATGATAACATTTAGAGCTTGTGAGAAATAAGAAATTTTTGAAGTGATGGTGAGTGAAGTAGTGGCTAATTGAGAAAGCATACATGGGAATCTTTATCAAAAATAAAGGCCAACATATGATTGAGAAAAAACATAGGCACATAAAGATGGATTAAAATTAAAAGGTGAGAGTACAGATGAAAAGGAAAAAGACCTGTCTTTTTCTCTCTCTCTATTATTGCATCTTTTACATAATGAAATCCAGTTGAAAGAAGCGGAAAAATATAATTTTTTTTTTTGAAACGTGGCAAGATCTGCAGAGCTTGTGGCAATCAGGAGGGATATTTACTGGAAAGGAGAGAAGTAATTGCTTCATCAAATTTAATTTTTAATTTTTTATATTTTTTGTAGAGGATTATGTTTGTTGTTCTGAGTGAGAATATTGTTGTTACGCCTGTTTTGTTTCTTTTGTTGGTTGTTTGGTGCAACTCTGCTTAGATGTAGGTGGCCGTATGCCAGCCCACTTTCTCTAGAAATTCTTCCACAGCCTTCGTCTCGGCTGGATTCACCGGATATTTGCAGATCCAAGAACACCCAGAACCGGTATTCCCACATTCCTCTTTCTTCTACTTGTCCATCATCGTCTTTTTCTTTAACTTGTACTAGTTTTTCTTGTACACTGGTGTGATTCCGAGGACTTCTTTTATTTCACAATTTTTTTATGTGCAATGCATTAAATTGTGATGGTGATTGTTATAATGGTGAATTGACGACCCTGTTCTTTTCTCTTTGTTTGCTTTTGAGGCTGCGGGCTTCTCATTCTGGTCTGATTGGGTGCTTGCTTGGTAACTTGGTTGATCCACTGTGTAATGGAATTCCCCTTCTTTATGCTTTGTTTCATCTCTCTCTTGCATGATTGTTTGCCTTGAGGAATTTTCTCATCTGGGTATGGCTGATCTTGGCAGCTTTGGTTTCTTGAACTTATGCAAGATTTGGGTTCTGTTATTTTTGGTGAATTTATTCTTATGGGGCCTTGATTTTCTTTCATTTTCTTTCATTTTATTTCACACGAGGTTTGGAATTGTTTGCTTTGGGAAATGGGTTTTCTTATTTCCCTAAAGTTGCTTCCTTTTTCTTGTGGAAATTGACCCTTCTGATGTTTCCTGGAGACGGTAATTGCTTGATTTTCTTCCTTCTCTGGTTCTGCTTTCTCAAATTTTGGACTTCTTGATCCGTTCTTTCTTCTGTAACTCTGTTTAGCTTTTGAAACATGGCTGGGGCGTCAGATCTCAATCCCTTTTTCTTTTTTCTTTTTTTCTTTTTTTCAATTTTTACCTATTCTCTGTTTGTGATTGTAAGACCTGGATTTTCTGAAAAAAACTTTTCCCTTTTCCCCTCTCCTTTTCATTTTTCCCTTTGATGTTGATGATTATGAAAACAATGATGGGTGCCCAATTCTGGTCATGCTCTCTGTCTCAGCCTTATCTTAACATGAACCCTGTCGGTCTGATTCCTGCATGCAGCTTCTTAATTTGTATTTTGGGTCCCTTTTCCTCCTCCTCGTTCATCTATGAGGAAACAACCTTTCTTCCTCATATACTTGAATCCATTCTCTTGATTCATGTTTTTGGTGTGATTCATCTGCTTATCATCCTCTGATATTTCTTCTTCTTCTTCTTCTCTTATAGCAGTAAAGAAGGAAGATTAGATGGAGGAAGGATGCGAGTTCCGGAGCTGGGATGAATTGATACCAGATGCACTTGGACTCATATTTAGCAATCTGTCTCTTCAGGAGATACTCACTGTAATCCCAAGGGTCTGCAAATCATGGAGAAAAACAGTGATGGGGCCTTACTGCTGGCAAGAGATAGACATTGTGGAATGGAGCCAGAGATCCAGCCCTGAGAATCTTGATCGAATGCTTGAAATGTTAATCACCAGGAGCGCTGGCTCACATCGCAAGCTCTGTGTTTCTGGCCTCCCCACTGACGCCAGTTTTTCCTTTGTTGCAGACCAGTATGTGCCACATTGCCAATTTTAACTCTCCTGTAGGATAGATTTATTCTCTGATTAAGTGATTTGAGTTTTTTTAAATAAACAGCAATGAGACTGATTAGGGTTTATGTTGCAAAAGATTGGCAACTGAATTCCATGAAAAATTTCGATCTATGCTTCAAATTTCTCTCATACAACCCACCCATAGAAGTTAACAGATTGTCTTAGACTGATTAAACCAATTCTTGCATTGTTTTTGTGCAGATCAATCATAGATTTATTGGTGTCGGTTTTATTATTATATCACTTATTTGCTGTTATTTATGGTTGCAAGTGCCAAATCTCTTCAGACCTTGAGGCTGCCAAGAAGTGAAATAAGTGACTCAATAGTGGAAGAGGTGGCGTGGAAACTCTCCACTATAACTTTCTTGGATGTGAGCTACTGCAGAAAGATGGGAGCCCCTGCCCTGGAGGCCATTGGTAAGCATTGTAAATTCCTCACGGGCTTGAGAAGAATCATGCATCCACTGGAGATAATTGACAAGCTCACCCAAGATGATGAGGCCCTTGCTATTGCAGCCACTATGCCCAAGCTCAAGCACCTTGAGATTGCCTACCTGCTAGTTAGTACAGAACCTGTGCTCAAGATACTTGCAAGCTGCTGTGAGCTTGAATTACTGGATGTAAGAGGGTGTTGGAATGTCAGACTTGATGAGAAGCTTATCAAGAAATTCTCGGGATTGAAGGTAGTTGGACCTCTGGTCATAGATTGTTATGAGGGAAATGGCTGGGATGATTGCTCTGCTTACTCAGGTTCATCTGGCTACTTGGCCTGGGACTTTGTGGCCGGGGAGATGGACTATTATGATGATGAGCTCTATGCGGCCTGGGAAGATGAGAGTATGGATGATCTAGAATTAAGGTTCTATGATGGTTTTGATGCCGATAATGCTGGATTTGATTGGCCCCAATCTCCTTGAGGTGGGTGAAAGTGTGCTGAAGTTCTATGACTGCTCTCTGCTTTACTGTTAGAACCTTTTCACTACTGCTACTACTACTTTGCTTACACTTTCCTGTATGAACTTTTATGTGCTGTAAGGATGTACATATTTCAGTGGAAGTGAAGTCCTGAAGTCCTGAAACTTGACCTGCCCTTCATGTTCTAATGAGGGTTTATTTTCTATCAACCAGTTAGCATTTTCCTTTTCAGTTTTAGAATGTAGTAAAGCCATCTGCTCTCAAAATCAGGGCATAAACTTCTGAGGTTCTGACAGATCTCTATATGGTTTTGCTTCCTCTATACTCTGAGGAAAAGAAAAGCAACTCACTGATATGATAATGACAAATTGGAGGGTAAAATGAAAGTGGGAATCCATGAATGGACCCTATTGATCAATTTAGAGGCTCTGTTGCCCCTCAAAATGGCAACAGAACACTCAGCTCTCCCATGGTGGGTGATCTTTATCTGAAAACCCCTAATTTAACAAGTCATGTCCAAGCTTTTATAAATTCATTAAAAGAAACGTGCTATGTTTTTATGGACATTTAATTATTGGTATACCTGACTCTCAAGCTGGAATTGAAAGCAAAATTCCCTTACAAAAATGAAAGCCAGACAAAAGCTATTGGTTGAGAGATCATTTTCACATTGACCATGAAACCTACAAATCCAAGAATAAAAACGAGGGTGTGGGGTTCTGTTTGCTGGGTGTGTTGGATTCTCTAACAAGGAATAAGGATGAAGAAGTCATGAAAGATTGAATGATTGCTCTTGCTTCAAAATATCTTTTGATTAATTTAGTACTTCATGTTGATTACCATCCCCAATATATGCCCTTTAAAGACCCTTGCTTTTCTGATGTTGGACTAATGCCTGATTATTTATTCATTAAACATGATTCCTACACAAAGTGTAGTCGCATTGGCTCACAATGGTGGCTCCCTTTGCCCTTTTATCATAATGCTAATTTATGCATTTTTGCACCTTTTTTTTTTATTCCCAAAAGGGGTGGTTGTCTTGTCTAAGTAGCCCAGATGTCTAGGAAACTGGGCTTGATTGACTGCTTATTTTACAATTTAATTAGATGATTCGTGTGATATTATTTAGCTATGATGGTCATTCCCTGTCATAATCTTAAACATTAACATTTCAAAATATACTTATCCACTCTATCCAGTTACCTGCCATGGTTTTGAACTTCATATCTTCACTTGACCATTCTTCAGGATTCAATTTGGAGTCTGGATAAAGTCACAGATTTCTTAAAAAATCAAAGTAGCAGTTCCCATTTCAGATATTAGAAAGACATTTGAAAGAATGAAGTGGGAGTGTGTGTGAGAGAGAGAGACGCCAAGCCTGAGAATTGGGACCCTGAAAGTCAAATAAATAGTGAACTGGGCTTGGAGAAATAGAGCAGAGAGAAGCACTAGGTGGAGAGTGGGCCAACATGGACGATGCCTTTTGGATAGATGTCAAATCAACCATACCAGAAGGGGACAGTATCTTCAAGTTTTAGGTGTCATGACCTGAGCTGTCTCTTCCTTTTTTTTTCAGTCAGGAGTTGTTCCACTTCCACCACCTCCATCTTTCTTTTGTAATTAATTTCATTCAATTTGCTCAACCCCCTTCTCATCAACTCTCTACTGTTTTAGAAAATGGCAAAGTTCTTAAATTGTTCTTTTATTGCTTGTCTTTTCATAAGATATGTATATATATTTTTATTTATATATTAAATATGGTTGGATAATTTATTGAAAAAAAAAACATCTTGGACATGAATTATACTAATTTTGATTTACTCATATGATGTGTGTCATGGTTTATGTTATCAAAAAGTCTCGATTAGTGATTCATTAGCTTGAAACATTCAATATCTAACATAGAATTGAATACAATTTTTCAGATCCTAGTATACATATTACTTTATAAGAAATGATATAACCAATCCTAATCAAAATAATTTCCGAAGATACTTAAATTGAAATGATTAACATCACCACGTATTATATTTAAATAAAGTACTAATATATATTTTATCCTCAACACTAAACACAATTTGAAAAAAATTGATTGAAAATTGAATATCGGGATTTTCCTTGATTATTCAATTTCAAATAAGGGTTACATAGTTTTCAAATAAGGCCTCTTATATTGAAGGAGTCTATTCATATTATATTTTTTTATGAATCCAAATCATAATTTCTAGAATGTGCAAAGTTTGATGATGAAATAAGTTTACAATTCAATTAATGAAGCTCAACAATAACAAATACAGAAGATAAAAACATAAGAAGAACGATCGCATCTTGTATTAGTGTCACCACAAGGAAAAAACTCAAGTTAAAAAATTTTGAAGGAGAGAAAGTTTGTCACTTATCGTTCATAAGATCAATTATAGGAAATTCATAGAGTGAGGTAAGAAATAGATCATCCCCTCAAAATATTTAAGACAATCTAATATTTTTATCTCAAATTGAACAAAAAAATATTCATGATGCAAAAAAAAAAAAACCGATAATTGTCATGCAAAATGAATTGATCCAATCTTTAAAAAACCTAGTATGAGAATTAATCCCTAAACCTTCTATTCAATCTGTAATCGAAACTTAATAAGTTTTTAGAAACAAAATGTATGAAACAACGTTATCATTAGAAATAAAGTTAATTAGTAGCACAAGCTTTCAATCATGATGAAGTTATAATTGTGACAATTTTTACTCTAATTATTAGATTAGAAGCTAATAAAATGTTAATTATTAGCTTTTGCATATTAAGAATTTTGTTCGATATCAAACCGATATTAAAAGTGAAATAAAGAAATGTAGTTTCAATAATCCTTAATTTGGTAGTACTATCTTTCATGATCATGTCTTTAAATTGAAAAAGACTTTTTATAATTCAAAGCAATCTTCAAAAGGTTAACATATAAAAGGTTAAAGCAAATTTCATCATAAGAGAATCCATCTTCTTTCTTGAATTTCAAATCAAACAATCAAAAGTGGGAATCTTTATAAACTTTTGGATAGGTGGAAGGGCCTCAATCTTGGGAAAATTTTATAAACTTTTGGATAGGTGGAAGGGCCACAATCTTGGGAAAAATTTAGAGGAAGTGGATATAGACTGTTGTTAAACTACGATAAATATTATATTTAGGTTTTTTTTTTTCTTTCCATTCAATTTTATTTATTTTTAACTTAAAAACAGTTTTTAAAAACAAGTTTCAAAAAACATTACCAAATTGGCACTAAAAATCATTAAATACTGTTTTTTTTAATTATTATTTATTTCCTTCCATTAGTACTTAAAACTCAACAAGGAGGGAAAAAGAATGATGGTGGAACAGAGAGGAGCATGCAAAAGGTAGAAAATACTAAGGAGTGATGTGGAGTGACACTGTTTTCAGTTGCAACTTGTAAGATGGGACAATTACAAAAGACAAAACTGTTCAGTTCATCCCTATGCTAATCTCGGAGAATCAATTCTCTATCTAATGTTGACAAATACGGTAGGCCTCTGTCCTGTGAACCGCCCCTATACGGCTATACACACATAAAAGGAAAAAGAAAAAATCACTAATTTCTCGGCTGCTACTACTTCCTGTGGAACACAAAAGTCCACAAATATCTCCTTGCACTTTCTTTACTTTTTATATTCGTTTGACCCAAAAGAAATTCATCTGAAATTCCAGGAAAATTGACAAAGGATACGGTAAAATTAGGATTTTCCATTAAATTCAACTGAGACTAACAGTATGATTCAGCTTAGGTAAGTCAGAGGTTACATTTCTCTTCCTTTTCTGGGTTTTCATCAGCAATCAGATAGAACTGTTAAGGAAAATTTTCTATTTTTACTGCAATTAGGCGGGAAGGATATGGGGGTCTGGAAAAATGACATTGGAAAAGCCTAGGACACATGAATTGAAATGTATTTTGATACCAAAAAGCCATATCAGTTTTGATTGGCCTGACTGGCATTATAAATCATGGTTGGGTATCACATGTAAGTAAAGATGTTCTAAGCAGAACTAACAAAATTGCAAAGAGATTCTGCTGGTAAACGACATAATCATTCATTGCTCTTGAACCATTTGATTTATAAGCCACTCCAAACTGATTTGCAAACCAAAGATAGAACTGGAAGTTTGACTTAATGACTATTGCAACCAAATGGTTCAGAATCACAAGAAAGCCAACTTCACTAGACAACCAACAAATGGGGATGTACCTGGTAAAGCTATATCAGAGCAAAAATTGGAGGTGGAAGACAGATGTTTTCTGAGTGCTGAAGCACAATCACGGCATGCTGCATCCACTAGCTAGCAGGTAGGGATTTGAATTCAGCATCATTCCAAACTATGTCTATCAGGAGGTATCATTGTTGATCTAGAACTTAACACATTGGATCTATACAAGTCCTCGTCCACAATCGCAGGCGGCATACTCCATGTCCCAAGTGCATGTCCAGATATCTTCCCGCCTAAGAAGTTTTAACATGGTTAAATCATTTTCTAAAGAGGAAGGTAAGTGGTCTTGATTTTATATAATCCAAACTTTTAATGGTGATAAACTACCTTCTTTAGTGGCTTCTTCACATCTTCTCCGGTACTTTGATGACAGCTGGGGATCCAAAGTTTTCAGTAAATGATCGTACTTCTCTTCAGCCTCACTAATGCATTTTGCCTAAAAGCAAATCATTTTTAAAAATGCAACCACAGTTTACCAACAAATATTAGAGTTCATACAAGGATTCAGTTATCAAAATCAACTAAATAAATCAATAAACATTAAGGTGTTCCAAGAAGTAAAGAATAAAATTCAGACTAATTCAGAACCAGCACCCATCATGACTGCTACAAAATCACCTTGTTAAATGAATGGAGGAATTGTCTTTTTTGCCTCCTTTGGAATTTTAAACATATGGATGGTCCATATGCTTTTAGACAACCAACAGTTCCCCACACCCCAAACACCCATAAAAGGGAAAAAAATAGCAAATGCAAAAAGTAGAAGAACCTTCACAGTTTCCAGGTGTCATGCTACTCAGGATTATGCTTTTAAGAAGACAAATGCCACAGTAAACAATGCACAAGAAATAGCTATACTTCATTTGCTCCATAATATATAATATAGATTGTAAATTAACCAAAGATAATTAGAGAGAGAAAAAAAAAAAAAAAAAAAAAGCCCCTTTGGAATTAAGATCAAAACCACAGCCTCCTAAAAAATGCTACCATTTTATTGATCAGGTAACAGGGGAAATCATAGATATTGACCACATCTACTGCATACAATATTTACTATACGATAGAAAATTTTTCACATTGTGACAGGAAAAAAAAATCAGGATTAATAGTTTTAATGTTTTAAGATCTCCAAAATTTGCCAAGATTTGTCTTAAGATGATGATGGATATATGACTATATGACTGACATCCAAAGGACAAACTAATGTTCCAAGAAGTGGCTTTATTCATTCTATTAAAGATCTAGTTGGCATACTCACCAGCATGGTCTGTGCTGTTGAAGCTCCATATATTCTGACAAACATGCGCAAAATATTAAAATTATTCTCTAGCACATCATCCTACACAAGAAACAATAATTTATCGAGTAAGAAAGGGATAAGCAGATTCTGAACAAAAATTAATTAGAAACCTATCTATAATTGCTCACCTCATAATCAAACCTACAGCATCATTGTGGCGTCTTGTTATCAAGCAAAAATTGTTATGCTTGGCACATGAATTTCAACATTGAGACATTGTAGGATTAGTCATCATGGTACTGAGAAAACAATAGCCCGAAAGTAACAATGCACTTTTACATATTCTGCAACACTATAGCCAGCTTAGGAAATGGAAAGTGCATGCAAATGCTCATGCCAATGCCTCACTAGTGGCAAATAATACAAACAGGCAATCACTTATGAGCAGACAAAAGCCACACCCATACAGTTCCATACCCTTTTCTTTGACTATAAACTACATAAACATGTTTCCCTAAAAGCACATTTGTGGAAAATCACAAGGAGAAAAGAACTTACAAATCGTCAGACACCTCTACAAGGAATTCCGAGATTGATAGAAATTCCATATGCAAGTCATTAACCTTCACAGAGCTTCAACAAGAACATATTAATCTAATGGAACATACTTGTTCCAACAGCTTGAAAAGACAATATAGAGAATTCCATTATACTAGGATCAAAACAACCACAGCATTTAAGTAGCTTGCTATTAAATGAAAATTTTAGTAGATCTAACTGTTAATGTATTGTCTTCTTTTTTTTTGTATTTTATAATTTTACCATTGTATATATATCTTTAGGTTTTCTTTTGCTGTAGAAAGTATGAAGCTGCCAAAGCTTCCATGCTCAATGTTCAAAGCCAAAATGCATTGTTGTAAATGACAGATCTTTTTTGGGGGGTTTTCCTTCCTTATTTTGCATCACTCTTGAGAAATTTTCATGGTATCAAAGTGGGTTTGTCTGCAATTGAAATTTTGTTCAATCATATGTTGTTGAGGGATTCCGGCATTGCACTACAATCTGATTGCACTTTTGCTCTCTGACTAGTTAGATATTCCTCTCAGCATCCAAATTGTGTCGTTATTCTTTGAGTTTTTGGCTAGTTATTTTTTTTTAATCCATTTAGACTCTTTGGGCATTATGAATTCTTCTTCTGGTCATGACTCATGAGAGAAAGCCAGCTCTATTTGTCTCAGTAGTTCAAATCATGCACAATGGAGATTTGCTATCAAAAATCTTTTGATTGGAAAAGATGTGTGAGATGTTGATGAAACTAAAGAGCTAGACAAAACTACCCTTGTTTTAATTATACATTAAAACCAACCATAGCCCTCCAGGTTTGGTTCAAGTGGCCAGGGACTGGGGTGTGAATGTGGGAAGTTTTATGTTTGAGCATCCGACAAGGAGAAAAAAAGATGTTACCTACTAAAGAAAAAAAGAGATGTAACCGTACACTCAAACATAATTTTCAATATTCTTTTGTTCCACAAATGTTGCAAGAAAAACGAATAATCATATCTAGTAAAGAGTTCTAGCACAAACCCAGCTAGAAACTCAATAAGGTATATCATAATACAGAAATTATTGCACAGGTGATTGAGCAAGATCTTTCTTTTCTTTTACTTTTTTTCCTTCTTAGGGTTGGGTACAATATTAGTGAAGATGTCCACTGTAATTACATGGCTAGCAGAATACAACTCTGCTGTTCTTTTCCTATGAAACACAAGATGTTGAATCTTGAAATCATGAAGTTGTTTGTTTTCAACAATATGGTTTAGAAAGGAAAAAATGGATTTCGAATCACATCTCAAAATTGAATAGGTGTTAACAGAGTTAATTAGTTCCCAACTAATTACCACAAAAAATGTATTACAGGAAATTACCTTTGCTCCTCTCAACTGATACAACAGAAGATTCAGCACTCGATAATCAAAGGATTTAAGATGAATTGCCCTCATCACATCTTCTATTGAAACCTGAGCAGCACATCTTTAATCAGAATTTCTACAGCACTAGAGCATTCCCATGCTTCACTGCTAAGTTAATTTCTTTGCTGGATAAATACTTGAATGGAAGATTTCTACAAGCATTAAATTCCTAACAATTACACTCTCAATTCCTAACAATTACACTCCCAATTTTTTAGGTTCAGAAAGTAAGAAAAGAGAGTGTGCATGAAAGGTTCCTCCATGCAAAAAATAGAATCTCCACATAGATCATGCACAAAGAATCGCTGGTCCACTACTTTCTCCTAAGAATGATGATGTAGACAGGAATATCTTAAAGGGGGAATATGTAAAGAAAGGTTTGACCATTAAATTGACCTTTTATCTGAAAAAGTAGTAGGAAATGTAGCTCAAGTTCCAAAATGCTTCACACAAATACACAGAGATTGGCAAATGAAAAGATGTTATAGAAAAGCGCACAATGAAACTTCAAGAAACGTATGTGCACCACGCAAAATGACTTAAATAAGGTTGGAAACTTTGGTCCATCAATTTCACCAAGAAAGGCACTGATGGTTCATCTACCTTGTTTTTGGTCAGCAATAAACAACAAAGCTTTCTTTCCAGATCCCAATACTCTTCTCCACATCTCAATTCTTCCCTTATCCTGAATTCATCAAGCAAAATAGGAACAAGAATATTCAGAATTGAAAATTTCAAAGCTCAATTTTTGTCTTTGCTCACAAAAGAAAAATCAGTAAGCAAGAGATGGGACCTTTCTGTCAAGAGACCATGATGCTCAAATAAAAGAACAAGTGGTCTAAATGGATCAGTTTTGAATACCTCCATGAGCTTAATAATCCCACTCCGATTTTTTTCCTGAATTTCAGTTGGAATCACATTGGCCAAGGAAAAGTTCATTATCTATATATCATATTCTGTGAGTGCTTCAGGAGTTATTTGTATTACCACATTGGATCCTCCTACAACAGTATTTCCATTGGTTGGTATATGCAACATTTTCTCATTCCAAGTGTCCAACTGTACCACCAAAAAACCATTAACTGTGAGGAAAAAAATGAAGAAACAGATATAGTTGCTCAGGGTACACAAGCTTGAGGATTCAATTTGTTGCAACACTGTGCAGCTTACAATTGCACTGCTTTTGGACAATCCTTGTATAAGTTTTGGTTGATTACTTTCACAAGGTCATCTTCTCAAGGAAAATAAAGCATAGGGAAGAATTAAGGAATAATGATGACCCATACTTCTTTTGAAAGTACAATAGTAGAAATGATTGCAGTAACCAAGAACTGCTTTAGTCACTTTAATAAAACTCATCAAGTCTTATTCAATGATTCTCCTTTCGGTGAAAAGATAACCGTGCAAATTTTTCTTGCTGGAATTGTTACCTGATAAATATAACTCTCAGTGAATGAAAGCATGGGCAAATATCTGAATATTGATTGTGGTGCATTTACATCCATTCCATGAAACATAAAATAAGACCTGCACTGCCAATTGCATGCACAATCACAATTGTTACATCATCCTATGAACTATTAGATGTAAAACAATTTGCAACTAGGATAAGACAATATATTTTTTTATGAATAAAAGGATGGCAAATCATAACACACACACATACACACAAATGGCACGAAAAAGGCAAAAGATTGATGCAAGTAGCATCTTTAAGTGGATGTAGATACTAGTTCATGCCAATTCATGCAATTGAAAAGCATTATAATAGACATCTACATTCTAATATATGCTAAAATGATTATTAAACCAAGTAATTTGTGTAAAATGGAATGTGAACTCTATCAGAAACTTGGTCCAATTGATAAAGGATGATGTACAAAGCTTTTAACATACTAACACAAAACTTGGAGCAATAAGGAGACATCATTCGAGTAAAAAGGCAAGGAAGTCAATTACAAATCCTGAAACACCCCTGTTTGAAGGGAAAGGAAAACATATAGCCATTTAAATGCTACAATAAAGTGAATTACTTCCTATCAAAAATAAAGTGAATTACTCATTTTTGAAAAGAAAGGACCCTATTTATTCAGTATTTCCATTAATTCATGCAGCTGATACAGGATTGCAACTGTTCAATCATCTGACCAATTAATCATCATGATACATTCAAACAGTACACACAAGCCTGGCTTTATGTGGAACCTAAAATCAATTCATCCATAGGGCTTCCGAGGTAGAATAGCTTTAGGTACATTTCAAGAATCGGGTATCACTAAAAGTTCACACCTTACGAATAAAGAATTGCTTACAAAATCTTCAAGGGTTGAATTTGCTCTTTGCATTGCATCCAACCTAATCACGGCCATGTCTTCAAAATCAGTTTCAGAATGACCAATATCTGTCTTAGTATCGTGAGAAAGTGGGAAAGTGTTTTGAACAATATTTTTCTGACCACCTGAAAGAAAATTTAAGTTTAATGTATATTGTTCAAATGTTATGAGAAGCCAATGCCAGCAGAACAATTAATTTATAAAGTATGGCACTGCATCATGTACTAGAGAAAAGGAACAAAGACAATGGCTAAAAACAGGACAACCCCCATAGTTGTTTTACAGTTCCATTATACCTTCTTCAGTTAGAGAGCGCGATACATCCTCAAGAAATCCAACTGAAATCTATCAAAACAGTAAAATATAAGCACACCCATTGCAGCATATGACAGGGGAACAAACGGAATTAAAGTAATTAACTAATTAATCCTCACCTTAGGCAGATGTTCAGAAATCAAACTGCACTTGGTTTCCATGTTGAGTTCTCCACAAGGTTGAATCTTCAGCAAGTGCCAAAATAACAAAGATTAGCAACTTTGCTTCATTTCTATGAGAATAAAAAGGAAAAACTAAAATAAAGACACAGAATTGTTGATAGCGAAGGAGAAGTTTGCAAATGAACGTGCGTCCCGCCATATACCCAATAGGGTAAGGCAGAGAATCAGAGTTCAAGCACAAGGTGCAGGGCATCTCCACCTACATGCCCCAACTACGCGACAGATATAAGAGTGATAAAGTCGGAATAACATACCAAGAGGAGGATGAGATTTGCAAGGAAGCGGTCAGAATCTTGATGATTGGTGTTGCAGCCACCCGATTCCATCAATGTCATTGTCCTCTGCACTTGTTCCAGTTTTCTCAGTTGTTCCATTTTTGCGCTCTCTTTCTCCCTCTCTCAAAGTTTGAGGAACACAAGCAAGAATTCCACCCCTCCAGCACGTGTGAGCATCAGGGCCCAGAAGGGCCTTTATATGAACTAGTAAGTATTAACTACGCTGTGGCCTACGGCCTTCGATCAACTATTCAAACATCAAAACGACGCGTTTCGGTCAAGGCCAAGCCGAAATTAAGGCCCACATCATAACATTTCTGTTTCATGACAATTCGGTTCCCATGGAGTAGTCCTCATTTCCACTATTGAAAGTATACAAGAAAATATATACCCAAAAAAATACTACTATTTTGGAGGATCCAGTAGCTGACTGTAATCGTTAAATTGGTGATTGACACGGGAAGTCATTTGCTCACAGTCAGCTATCGTCACTTGGTTGTTCCGAGCGATTCTTCCTACTCTTGAGCATCTGTGACATGGACAAATCCTAACGCAATGTTGGGTACGAAAAATTTGAAGCATCTGCCCAGATTCAGAGCAGCAATTATTATCAGTGCGATTGTGAAACATTCTACAAAATTTTATTACAGCACCAGCAACATTGAACTGAAATAACATGTTCTTGTGGAAGGATAACCATTCACTCACTAGTACAATGAAATTCCTAACCACAAATGACCTCACATCCCATACTCTTTTACTTTTTTTTCACCCATTTTGTTGTTTTTCCTTTTTCCTCTGGAATGGCAAATTGAAGGATCAAGGAAATATATCTATGGCTAAGAATATTATTCCCCATAATGCCAACCAGCAGAGTTACATTGGAAAAATTGAGTTAGAATTGAATCGAACAAAATGAGCAAAGCTCATTTGTATTTGTTGCTTCAAGATCCTACGCTCTGTCATTATTGGTTCCCTTCTGTCTGGCCGCAGCTGGGATTTGGTGGGCTTTCATCTGCTCAACCTCTGCAGAATCACATGTTTTGATTGCATCTTGTTCTTCACTCTGTCCCCGCCTATTTTCCCATAGCTTTCCGGTCTTTCCAATTGCAAGAATCAGCTCAAGCTGCTTTTGTTGTTGCTCCTATGCCAAAAATTTAACAAAAAAATACAAGATGTTAGAATCATAAACACTTTTAGAACCCTGAAATCGCATTTGAAAGAAATAATAGCATGTAGAAGGCCATCCATGGATCTAACGATAACTAATAAGATACATGGCAGACTCTGAATGGATGTAATGTGTGAACCTCAGTGGTGTTTGCTAAAATTTACTACTTAATGCTTAATGATTATTAAAATTGTGCTTAAGTTGTTGAATTAAAATTTATTAATTAATTCTTATTCTAGGTATTAAGATTGTTTGGGAAACTAACATATTTACCCTAGTTGATATTATGTAATAACATTATGATAGAGAAGCTAGGAAGGAAAGGGACATGGACAACTTAACTAAGGCAAAGAATATTTAGAATTAGAAAAGTTACTTATTTTGACTTTTTTTTTACCTCAAATTATTTTTAATTATAAGTTACAATATTAAGTCATTTTACTAAATACACTTAATATGACTTAACTGATTATGTTAATTGACCAAAAAACCCACTTAAACCAGTCTCATAAATTCTCTCCATGCAGTAGAATAATACAAAAGGTTATTTGGGGAACCAAAAAGCATGACAACAGGGTGAATTTCCTGAAGAATGTCTTTTAGGGTATGTTTGGTTCCCACAAAATTTGAGGGGAAATGCAATGGAAAGAAAATACAGAGGAAAGGTAGAAATAAAGAACAAGTGAAGGAAAATAAAAAATAAATTAAAAGTCGATAAATTATTTTTATTCACTACTTCAAACTCATTTTACTTATTTTAACTCATCGATATAGAGAAAAATGCATAAGTATTTAACTAGTTTTAATTATATTTGATTTTCTTTGGTATTTTTCATAGGACAACCAAACATGAGAAAATCATTTTCCTTTACATTTTTTTTCTTTCCAAGTATTTTCTGGAAACCAAACATAACCTTACTGTTTGTATGTCTGCAGGACTGAAACTGTTCTATAAAACCTGAGCTGGTGGTTCAAGACTGGTTACCCCAAAGCACTCATGGACTGATTTTTCAAAGATTCTCCCAAGTATTCATAGAAGTTGAGTCATTTTGTAATTCTATATCTATCATCATGTTAGACAGCAAAGTAAAAAGAATGCAATCAGGTGAAGAATTTAATATATATATATATATAGACAATCAACACATATCAGCAAGAATGTCAAAAATCTATTATCATTTTTTAAAATAACCAAGAGTTTCAGTTCTGTGCTTCAGATAGAACTTAAGGGGGTTGAATCCCTTCTCCTTAGACCTGGCAAACATTAAGCTGAGTAGAGATAATGCAATGAAATCATCACACAAGTTAAGACTTTTTCTACCAAAAGACTAAAGGTAATGTTCACCATGGTATCTTAGCCAGTAGAAGAGCAAGAAAATATACTGCTTCTACTGCAGATATTGAGAGGGTCATAGGTTGAATGACGTGCCAAATGATCATGAAATTTATCTCCAAGAGATGGCAATCTCAAATGTAGTTAATGCACGAGAAATTTACCAAAAAAGATCAAACCTGAAGGGGCATATTGACAGGGTAAAGGAACCAAACCAAATTGTTTGCCGAATAGCAACAATGCCAATAGAAGAGGCAAACTGGACAGAACCAAAGGGGCTCAGATCCCTGCTATACCCTCTTATCCCATGTAGTCAGAGAACAGCTGAAAACTAAGATTATGGAGTTTTGTCAACTTGAAAAGCAACTTTAAACAAAACACACTGATGAAAGGAGAGATCAAAAGTTCAGCCAAAGGGCAATCAGAAAATCTTAGAATCTATTAAACTTGACCTTGGCTTTTAAGCTTGAAGTATATACAAAACCAATCTACTTAACTAGTGATCTTGACCTTGATATATCTATCACTTGTGTTTTCAAAGCAATATCACAATCATCACATATCAGAGTCCAAATGATTAGAAAAACCTACCTGCATTGCCAGCAAAACCTTCTGAATTTCACCAAGCTCCTTTTCCAGAAGGTCTTCCTGTACTGCTAATGCTCGAGTGGCTTCAGAATTCTTCTGAGCCAAAACTGCAGTCTTCAGACATAAACAAAAGTTCAAAGTTATGACAAGAGGAATCTTTCAGAATAAGTAACATCAGTGACTTATGGGAAAAAGTGAAGTAACTTTTTGTCATTATCTGATGAATTTTAACCAAATTAGTTATGGCAGCATGAATTACTACTCCAACCCGTCAAAAGATCAAATCTTCAATCAGAGCTACAGAGCATAAATGTCTCCTTACTAAATCTATCCATTATGTTTTCGGTTAACCCCTCCAACACCCACTAACTTGCCATTGTCATAGGTGTAACCCACCATGAATTTGATCAGTCAACCAGCATAACCAATACTAAGAAAGAATCCTCAAATTCGACTCCTACGACAAATCTAAGATTTCTAAATTGAACTTTAAACCAGCATTCCTCAAAAGAACCAAACCAGCCAAAAGAGGAAGACTGAAAAAGTTGGACAACTTGGTTTCTCAACATCCTAGGCTTCTAAATACCAAAAGCTCATCAGATGAATAATATGTTTGGGTGAAGCTTCTGGCAGTTAGATTCTATCATTAAATAACACGTGTTAGCCTAGCATACAATGTGGGCCTATTTTTTAATAACTTAAATCATTAAATAACACGTGTTAGTTTAGCATACAATGCGGGCCTATTTATTAATAACTTAAGCTTAGGTCAATTGGAAGCTTAACATGGTATTAGAGCTTTTGGTAGCTAGAAATCTCGAGTTCGAAAATTTATTTGGAATCCATAACTGCTGATTTGTTGCTCCATGTGTAGGCGTGGAGCCACATGTAAGGGAGGGTAATAGCCTAGAATGGGTTGACTAGAAAAAGAAAACCTTAATAGACACAATAAATCACACATTAGATGTCAAGAGCTAAGTCCAAATATCTATCCTTGTGTTAAATCATGTCTAAATGTCAATGAAGCTTGTGTTAAATCATGCCTAAACACCAATGAAGCTTTTCAAAGCAGTCATCTAACAAATAACAGGATAACAGAATACTTGGAGATTTTCAAAACTTAAATGCTGGATATCCCATCAAAGAAAAGATATCACTAGTAACAACATTTATTGATTTGGCAACATCATAATAGGAATAGTTTGTCTATTAAGTAGGATCTCTAAGGATTGTAAGTAGAGATGATGACATAGTTAAAAACTTGTGCTGCACAATGCGATACCTATGATACTACACATTTATATTTGTAAAATAACATATATCACCAGTAAAAATGTCATCTTGACTCTTAAGTGCATATTATGATATATGATACTATAGTACAAGTTTTTGAATATTTTGAATAGTTTTTAATAAAATTAAATTTAAAATTTTTTTCTTAAAAAGCATTATATTAATTCTTTAAAATGTACTTCAAGATTAGATATGGGTTATAAAAGAAAATGAAGAGAAAGTGTGTGATCTTATGTGAAAAGACTACAGGGACGTTGCATAGGCACATATCAAAGATTGAAGATTGTGTAAGTGTAATAGTGAGTAAAAATTTAGCATTTCTATAAATGGTTCTCCTCCTGGTTCTTAGTAGAAAGAGATTGGGGTTTTTTTTTTTTTTTTGATAGGTAAAGATAGGAATGTATGAATTAGTAATAGAAAAAGGTATACTAGAGTACATATGATGTATACAAGGAACACCTAAAAGAAAGCCTCAAAGAATAGTATATAAAAAACACCCATGACACTCAAGAAGACTTAACCCACTCTACAAAATCAAAGGTGTTGAACCTTCACTTTTATACATTTTAACCCAAGTTGAAAGATTACCTAGGAATGAAAGTTTTAACTTCTAATCATTTTGTTCCTTATCTTCAAAAGTTCGTTGATTACGCTCTCACCAAATTGTCTAAAAAATGCGAAGGGGAGCAGTTTTCCACACCTTTTTCCTTTTCTTCCCTACAAAGGAGTCATGCTGGCTTAAAAAGGTATCTTTAATCAAGGAAGAGATCACTCAATCTACACTAAAAACAATAGGTGCCAAAGAACCCTTGCTTTAGAGCAGTGAAGAAGAATGTGATTGATAAATTCATCCTCTAATTTGCACAGATAACATCGATTCCCTAGTGATCGCCCTCTCTTCTGGAGATTATCTAAAGTCAAAACTTTTCCTCAACTGGCTTTCGATGAAAAAAGCTTACCTTAGACGGGACCCATGGGTTCCAAATAATGTTTGTTGTAAAAAGGATTGCCCTCCCCACTTCCAAGGCTACATAGAAAGATTTGACAAATACAGTCCTTTTTTGGCTTCTTTCCAAATCACTTGGTAATTATCTTCCCTTCTAATCGTCTTTCCTCACAACATTAAAAAAAAAAAAAAAAAAGTCTCACCAACTTCCAACTCCTAATTAAATGCCCTCCAATTTCTTTCCCACCAAATTGTCCAAAATAAACACAAAAGGACCATCATCCATGCTCTCTTCCGCCTCTTACCAGTGTAAGAAACATTCCAACTTAACAACATCAATCTTGGTGAAGAATGGATCACCCACTCTATCTCAAACACAGAGAGGACCAATTGCCACAACATTCTTGCAGAGTCATAGTGTAAGAGAATATGATTAATGGACTCTTCTTCCTTTTTGCACATGTAACATTTGTTCCCTAAAGACAAACCTCTTCATTTCAACTAGTCCAAAGTCAAAATTCTTCCCCACATAGCTTCAAATGCAAAAAACATCATTCTTGTTGGAATCCACTTATGATCATTTTGCAGCTTCTTAAGCCTGAAGGCTTTTAACTCTTCTCTCTAAGGAGGTCTGCATTCCTTGGCACCAACGAAAGTTTGTTTCTCTACACAAGAGGCTAAATGGACAAAAATTCTTATAACAAATCAACTTATGAAAAAGGTTGGTCTTTTGCTAGATGGTGTTGCCTTTATGAGCAATGTGAGGAATCAGCTGTCACATCCTTATCCATTATGATCTGATGTGTAGTTTATGGGTTCTGTTATTCTCTCTATTCGTGATATGTTGGGGACTCCCTTGATCTTTAAACAATTTGTTAGTAGGCTGGCAGTGGAAGATTCGGTAGGCAGGAGGAATCGGAGGTTTTTAGAGGTTTGTGCCTTTGTCCTTTACTTAGTGCATATGAAAAAAGTACAAAATAAGATGTTTTAAGGGCAAGAACGTTTGGAAGACATGGTGAAAAGCACCTCTATAGAAACTTTGTATTTTCAGTCTAGTGTGTCTATGGATTTCATTGTTGTTTCCAAGCTGGAATTTATTAACTGTTGACAAAGTGTTAATTTTTTATTTTTTATTTTTGGATAGGTTGGCACGCTCAATATAAATCCTATCTGATTTTTCTTTTTTGGAGACTTGATAAGGACTTGAATTTTTTTAGCATATAGCTATTAGGAAACCAGTTGGAACCTGGGCTAAAATTGATGGTTAAAAAAGTAAGAAGATCATTTGCACATTCTATAATGAATCCATGCATGCAATTGAGTTTCATACATCAAGCTTGTCAAAACTCATGTTCAATGTTTTTGTATATACAAAATTGGCATATGCCTCTTATGTTTATCTCTTTTAGTTTTAGCATCTTTCAAGTAATTCTTTATTTAAGGAAAAAATTTCACCGTCACAACATAGTAAATATGTGATAATGACATGTGTGATCTATGAGTTGGCAGTTATGGTCCTTATGGACATGATCATAGATACTGTGAAACATCTAACCCAATTCAAGGGTTTGATAAAATTCAAATTAATAAATTTCTAATACGAGAGCTTCAAAGCTGGTCCTCGGAATGGATAAAGGAGAAAGGTTGAACCATATAAGTGGTTCACATGGACTTGTAGTATTGTTATTGTAGAAAATGTAGAACCTAACAGTTCAATTCAAGCAGGAGGAGGAACAGGAACAAAAAGGAAGGCCAATTGAAGTGCCCATCATGGTGGAAAGGCATCATTAGAGTAATAACTAACAAATTTTTAGAAAATTCATTTATGGAAATTGTCCTTCAGAAAAGAAAAAAAATAAAATTACGTCGTATCTCTTCTCCTAAATTTGCAGCTTCGCCAATAATGATTGCAATACATCTTCTGATAAACAATTGTAAAAGTAAATAAATAAAATTTAAGAAAGAAAAAGAAAGCCACCATTACCTCAATTATTTTCTATCTGTTCCTCTATGATACACTCACATTGCCCAAACTAGGAATAAATTTCTAATGGAAAGAAGAAAAAGAAAGCCACCATTACCTCAGCAATGGGCTGTTTCAAAGTCTTCCTCGTAACCCTAAACCGAATTCCCAATTTCTCAAGCTGCCTCGACATCACCCGAATTAACGTTGCCAGGCTGCGAATATCCTCCTCCATTTTCTCCATTCTCTCAACCAAATTCACACTCTCAATTCCCGGTTTGGCCGTATCCTTACAAATCCGCCACCACTGCCGCCGCCGAATCCACGACCCAACCACAACCCCACCCACCAAGGCCACAGCCTGCCACAGCAAAATCCTATTCCCCCATACCACCATCACGGACTTCTGCGGATTCGAAACCGCAGAATTCACGGCGAAGCCAACCGAAACAATGGCCGACGATGCTAGACATAGGAATTCAACAACTGAAAGAATAGAATCCAAATTGAGATTACTGCGCTCAGTCTCTCTGTGTACGGCACCTTCGGATTGGAAAACTTGGACCCTGGAACCACGGGTCCTCAAGGGTTGCGAATAGGTAGGATTATTGAGAATTTGAAAACGTGTGAGGTTTCTTAAGGGTTTAAGAGAAAATGGGAGAGAGAGATTAGGGTTTTTGAGAGGAGTGACATTGGTGTCTGCGATGTAGAAGCTGATACGAGAATTTGAATTTGTTAAGAAGTTTTGAGACGTAATTGACATTGTTAAACCGGTTTGGCTGCTTTCAGATTGTTAGGGTTTTGGCTGACTGGACTGGGAAAACATGGTTAGGATTTTGGATATGGAGCTGTACAGACATACTGACGATGTCTTCGATGGTCCTGCGCATGGGGCGCTATCCGCGCACGTTAGCTTTTGCAGATCATGACCCGATTCATATTGGCTCATCAGGTTAGGCCAAGGCTCACGAGTTCTTCATTCATTGGGCCGGGCTTGCCCGGTCCGTACCCAGTGCTGCTGCCAAAAAATCAACTGGGCCGACCCGGTTCAATACTTATATTTTAAGAGAAAATTATGTTTTGGGCCCAAAAATTACGTTTTGGTCCATATAAGTTGTATAATTGATAGAAATGATATAAAGTATGAAGAGGCCAATATACCCTTCAAAACTATTTTTTACCACAATATTTGACAAACTTTTTTATCTTAAATCTTTTTTTAATTATTATTCTAAAAATTTATTATTTTTAGAAAATTAAATTTTTTTAAAAATATATTATTTTTTAAAAATAAATTTGACATATTTTTAGTTATTTTTTATATATACAATTTTAAATATGTATATTTTCCAAAATATTTTATTTTTAAATAATAATAATAATAATTTATTTTTATTTTTTTGGAAAATGATGTATTTTTTTCCAAATCACTAAATTATATTAAATTTTATTGAAGTTTACAAAAGAAATAAAATTTAAATTAATATTTTTCTACTCTTTTTTTTTTTTAGTCAACAAAGTTCATTTATGAAAAGATAAAAAATTTATATCCTTTTTCTCAATTTTCAAACTTCTTCCGAGTTTTGGGTTTCAATAATAAACTTATATGTATCAAAACTTAATTTTTGACCCAATTGGGTCAAAAATACAATTGTCCCTTGTATTAATCCAGCTTGGGTTAATGTCTTCAAATCATATATATAAACGCAAGGTTCTCAAAATGGCAGATGTGTAAATAAATTGAACCATTGAATTCAGCTTGAGATCGGCTCGCTTTTAGTTTTGGCTCGTTCGGCTTCTTGTGAGAAGAAGCAGCCAACTTTGAACCATAACTTATGATAATTTAAAATACAAGCCGTCAAGTATGAGCGTTGATAAGCTCAGTTGAAAAAGCTTATAAGCGGCTCGAATTTAGTCAAACTACAGATCAAGATTTAGTTGGTATAGCTAGACATTAAATTGGAGTTGTTCAAACTTGACTAAGATCTACGATGGATTAATTTATTTATCAATTCATTAAATAATTGATTTTTTATATTATAGTTAATCTTCAAATAATAGATTATTAGAAAAACAAGCTTGAGAATTTTGAATATTGAATTTTATATTCATTTTCGTTATTATTAAAGTATTTATTTCTTTTTCAATTTATTTATTATGCATTTTTATTTGTATTTATGTGAATAAATATAATATTTAATAATTATATACATACATGTACACGTGTTTTTAGAAATTATGACCATAATTTGATCTAATCCGGTCAAAAAAAGATATTTAAATAATAATGTGATTACGAGCAGAATTTGAAATTAAAAATAAATTAATTATTTTATTTTAATACTTAAAGTTTTTTTTTTTACCTTGTAATATTAATTTATTTTATCAAATTTATTTTATTAATTTAATGATTTAAATTAAATTATTAGGTTACCATTAAATTGATTTATCAAACACCCTCTTAATAAAGGCTTAGGCATGTTTGGTTCATGTTTTCTGTTCTTGAAAATAAATAACATAAAAAACTTGTTTGGGGAAGTGGGTGTGTTTTTATTTTTTGTATTTTTTGTGTTGTTAAAAACCACTTTTTTTAGAACAATAAAAAGATGTTTTTATTATTTTTTAACTGTTCAAAGAATAGATTATTTTTCGTGTTTTCTCTTTCTTTTTTTCTTTTTCTTTTTTATGGTTTCTTAGCTGTTTTTTGTATTTCCATAAAGGTAAGTTCACCAAACCACCACACCCTTATCCCGTAGACCCTTTCTTCTTCCTTAAATTATTGAAATTAATATACTTACACATAGTTACAAAGTCATCTTTTACTTAAGAAAATTATAACTGGTGTAAAAATTTTTAAATTAAATAATTTTTTTTAATTTAAATGAATTATGCATATAAAAATTATTTATATATTTATAATATCAAATTAATGGAAGAAAACACTTTATTAATTAAAAAAATAACTTTTAAACATATTTTTTATTTTATTTATTCTAAAAAACTTTCTTATTAACTCAATCAAACATGTTTTTTTATTTTATTTTTTAAAACAAAAACTATTTTTCAAAATTCAGTTTACCAACATAATTTCTTTTTTTGAAAATACAAAAAACTATTCTTAAAAATTATTCTCAAAAACTGTTTTCTAAAACAGTTTTCAAAAACATCAACCGTACATGTCCTTAATTTTCTATTTTTAAGCTATAATTGACTTTTCAAGTCGGACTTAATTAACCCGAACATGTCTAACAATCGAGCGGATGTAAGGCTGAACTAATTAGAGTAAGCTGAGCCCAGATAAGTTAACTACCTCGAGCGACTGGGCTAACCAACTGTTTTTCAAATGCCATGAATCAGCTACTGAACCATTTCTCATTGATACTAAAACATAGCTGGTTCTATATATACTCTTATAGTAAATTATCATGCATTTCTCTTTTATTTGCATTATTGTATGGTCATGGGCCAGCTGGTAGAATCGTCGATCGGGAAAGGCGGTTGTTACACATATTTGACTTCTGGTTGGGTTGCAGGGGGGGGCGGGGCTCCATCTTCCTCGGTCCTTAATTTCTTAGGTAGCAGTCATCTCACATGAAAACCCTTGCTCCCACAAGAACTGCACCATCTTCAGAGGTCACCCAATTCGTACTGAAAAGCAGAAGGGCCGGGAGGGACTTTCAAATTGGTATAATTTTCACCCCAACTTTCTCTCGTCGCTCCAAAGTGATGAGTCAAAGGATTACTTCTGTTGTTATAGAAAACAAAACCACCGATAGTTAGATCCCCACGTGATGCATTTGCATGTAGATCGATGACTGGGAGACCCGTTGAAGTTCAGGTTGGATGATAACAAATCTGAGAAGCTAACTGAAGAAGAGCGTTGATTCAAGATAGTTTGATCGAATAGGAGGGGACCAACACATGGTGTCATGGTGAAGGAGCAGGGGCCGTGTGCTTTCTTCCTTCATCTACTCCACTTTTTCCATGTGCTCCAAAGAAAATGACAAGATTTTCAATCTTGAAAAATATCTCTCAATCTTGATTGTACTCGTTAAAAAACAAAACCTTAAACATAGAAGGGATTAAATTGACATAAATTCGTTAATTATAATAAAATAATAAAAATAAATTATGACCCCGTAAGCTGATGGGCAGCTCGACCCTAAATAAAATAGAACAAAAATTGATTCGAGTTTCACAATCCTAGCATATATTTTAATTTTGATTCGATTTTAAACAATAAAACTATATGCTAAAAGTAATTAGAGGTGGGCACTTGGCAGCGTGGAGACAAGATTTTGTAGAGGCTGGTGTTCATGGAATCTCGGAAAGGAATATGCTACCACCTTGATAATATTAGGTGACTTGGCAGTTGGCAGTTGGCAGTTGGCAATTGGACAGAATAGAAGGTTAACCCTTTTGGTGTCCAATGCTCAACAACCCCAATTTTTTTTTTAGGTTAAACTGAAGTTTCTCCTTCGAAAAACTTGGATACTCGTGTTCACGTAATTATTTGATAGAAGAATTAACCTTATCAATACATCAACCTACAAAATTTTAATATACTTAAAATACCCTTCTCATTCTTTTCTTTTGGACCCACATTTTTTTTTCTTTTCCTCTCAACTTTTTCTTTCTTAACAAACAAACCCAAAGAGAAAATATTTGTTAGGATTTAATCTTCATATAAATTTTAACGAAAAAACTTCTTGTGATATATATGTCTGGGGCAGATGGGTGAGTGTTAGGACAAAAAATTTATGATCCTCTGGGTGCGTGTGTGGAAGATGGGTTGCGTGTAGAAGATGGGATTCATAAAATGATACGTAGAAGATGTAATTTCTAAAATGATACATGCAAAATATGTGGAAGATGGAGTTTATAAAATGATAAAGAGGATGAGATATTTACGATGAGATTGACAAGATGATACGTGAAAAATATGTGTGAAAGTGTGTGGAAGATGATAATACGTGGAAAATTTGTGTGTGGAGGTGTGAAAGAAGAGATTTATAAAATGGTACAAGTGGAAAATGTGTGGAAAGGGATTCATAAAATGATCTGTAAAACATGTGTGTGGAAGGGGAATTCTAAAATGATATGTGTTGGTATACGGCAATGATGCTTTTCATCGATCAATTTTTTCTAAGTAAATGGTGAACATTCCAATAATAAGGTGCGTTCGAATGGTTTTTTTTAGTACATTTCTCTGAAATTTAACTTAGTTTGATTACTCTTCATATAATGACTTGAAATATTTATTACTTACGTAACGAATATGAATGTTATCTGAATAGCTCTTTGCCGTTTAAGACTTAGATGGAAAAGGAGTTTTGTGCTCAGACAGATGCGAGGTCCACAACGTGAAAAGTGTAAGAATTTTTAAAATACACCCATTGATCCCCTATATGTGTTATCCACACAGACTTTCTTTTTTCACACGGTAAATTAACCCCTTACCTAATCAGCTAATGCCTAAATCCTCGAATCATCAAAGGGTTAGCAAGGAAATATAGGTACATTTCTGGGGAACAACCATGTGGCATCTCCCTAAGCTCGACTAAACTGCCACTTCTCCCCTACTCATTTCAGCTGACATGCACCCTACCCACTTCGCTCGAGACTGGACCGGCACCTAATAAGAATGGCAACCAACTGCCGTCATGTGTACCATGGTCAGTCAACTCACTCACCTGCACCTTAAGCACCACCTTCGTTGACATAACCATTTTCTGATTGATCATCAATCATCAATATTTTATTAAAAAGTTGGATTTAATGCCTAAATCAATAAAAACTGTTCTAAGTATTAATAAATTAACTTACATATGTTGCATTCTCGTTGGATGAAACACCATAAGATAATCCAGTTAACCACAAGTTATATATATATATATACAATCTTCTTGGCCAGCCCCACAAAAGTTCTCTAGCCGCTTTCTGTCGAGCCCCCGGAATGCGTAACTTGTCTAGCAACCAACTGCCTTTCAAATGTCGTGAGTCAGCTTTTGAGCCCCTTCACTGATGCTAAAATGAACTTGTTTTCAACTAACTGGGCTTAATGGTTTAAATTTAATAAACAAACAGTCAGATATTACCAAATCATTGATCAATATGATTATATTGTTTTCAATCTGTATATGATATATATTTCAGTGACTGCAGCATCATCATGGGGCCATGGGCCGGTCGGTAGAATCTTTGATTGGAAAGCAGGACGTCTCACAGAAATTGACTTCTGGTTGGATGGTACTGCTGCTTCTTCCCTTCCTCCATGAAAAGCATTCCAGAAAGAGGAAGAAAAACTCAAGCAGTACTGCAGCTTTTCAGAATCTAAAAAGAAGAACCCAAAACCCCTTTATGATAGCTAGTGCGTCGTCAAAACATCACGATGTTCAAAGAAAGGAAAAACCGAAGTGCGTGCTGGGGATTTTCAGATCGGTTGCCTCCCAAAGTTTCTCTCATCATTCCAAACTCGTTGAAACTTGGAAACAACAATGGCCTGCAATGGATATTTTTATCACTTGTATGACGTATATGTTGCTGCATTCACATTCGCATCTAAAACAATGAACCTACTTCTAGTTAGATCCCCACGTGATGGACTCCGAGCCCCGTTGAAGTTCAGGTTGGATCCATGATCACAAATTTTGACTGTTGAAAATAGGTTGATTCAAGTGGTCTGTACGCAGTGCGATTCTGTGAGTTCCACCACATCAAATATAACTTTAAATAAACATAAAATCTAAGATGCTTTAACGTAAAGTATATATAAAGAGTATATATTAAGGGAATACCATTTTCACTATTTTGAGAAGGTAAAAGTTATTTTTCCCCTAAGACTATTTTAACCTTTTTAATTACAACTCAAGAGGTTTAGAGCCAATTTGACACTGATTTTAAAAAGTATTTTTAATATTTTTAATACTTAAAATTTTTTATTGTTCTAAATATTAGAAATGTTAAAAATATTTTCTACAATCACTATCAAACATACTCTTAATCTGCCTTTAATAATACTTGAGATGGACTCATCCTTAGCATCCCTGAGAAGTTTCCTTTTGAAAAATTAGAGTAGGTGGACCATATATGTAGATTTAATGCACTTAGACTACGTTCAAGATATCTTGTGTAATGGTAGAATTGGTAGAATATAATAGATATTATTTCATATATGATATTTAATGTACTATATATAATGGGATATGTTATATTATATTTATACCTAGTTTGCAAAATGAAAAAATAATATATATATATATATATATATATATATATATATATATATATATATATATATTATTTTTCAATGTTTCATATTTATGTAAAATAAAAATTTATTGCATTATAATATTTAATATTAAAAAATAAAATTTGTTTTAATTCAATGTTATTTTGAAATTATTCAATAATTTGAAATTTAATAAATATTTATTTATTTATTAAATATTGTCACTTTCTCTTCTAATATGTGCTCAACTAGTTGAAGATAGATTGAACTAGTTGGGTGGCGATAAGTTCAATGGCCAGTACACGGTTTGACTAGTTAGTCATTTAGTCAACCTTAGACTGTGCCTAAAAGCTAGTTTGAGCTTTAAACTCCGATAGAAAACCTTAGAACTTTATTATATTGTAAGTTTGATATTTCAAAATCTTTCTTGAATATATTAGAGCTTTGAAAGAATGTTTTGAATGCAGTTTAATTTAAAACTTGTACATACATTTAGTACATCTCAATCTTAATTTTTATTTGTATCATCTAAGTTTAAAATCGTATTAGGATTTTGTGAAACCATTTTTCTTTACTTCTATATCTTGTAAGGGTGCTTTGGAAATGTAATACAAAGAGAAGAGTTTGGAGACCTTGTCTTGAAAAGCATTGTTATAAAGAGTGTTTAAAACCATAATTCAATAGGGTGTTTAGAATCGTAAGTCTAAGAGATTTATTGAAATCATAATTTAATTGTAAAATTAGAAGACTTGTGTTGAAAGTCTTATTAGTGAAACTCTAACCTTATAGTGCATTCACCCAAACACCTACGACATTTGAGCATAAAAGGGTTGATGGACGCAACCAACCTCTTATTTGCCAACATATACAACATATGCTAATGACATAGAAGAATATTTCAAAATTTTAAAAATATTTTATGATATTGAGGTATTTTTAATGTTTAACAATCTATAACATAAATGAAAATAATTTGATGTTTTCAAAATTTCTAAAAAAAAAAAAAAAAACTAATGCAATTCAAGTAGAAAATAAATACTAAATAAAGAAATTAAAAAAAAGTACTAAATATTATGTGTTTTGGGTATGTATTAAATTTTAATATAATAAAAAGATATTAGATGAGTGAGTAGTGATGTGTCAAATAATAATTCATCAATCTTTAGAAGGATTAACGGTTGAAAATTATTTGTAAATTCAAAATAATTCAAGAGTAGTCAAATAAAAGTTACCCTTTAACTAAAATAGAATAATTTTATATTTTAAAATTTATATTAAAATTATTTTTTTCAATTATTAGAAATTTTATATTACATTTATAATTATTATTATTATTTTTTTAATAATAAAAAACCGTTCTAAACCCTCAACTAAACGTTGCGGTAATTATAAAGCCAGCGGCTTCGCTTCGGCATCGGCTTTCAAATATCAGCTCAGCTGCCACCAAGAATTAGAAAAACAAGGCTGCGTTTTGGTAGGTAATGAATCTACCAAGTGGCGCCAGGGGTTGGTGGGTGTTAGAAAGTGCGAGAGTAGATCCTTTCGTTCTCATGCTTCAACATATTTACGAAACTGCCATGCGTTCTCCCTGTCTACCTACCCCGGGCCTCGCTTTTTGACTATTTGGGGAACCTACCGAAGCGGTGTCTCGGTCTTCCTTAAACCCTATATAAACCCAATCAAAGCCAGCTTCCGTCTCCAGAGTCCAGATCTCTATCTCCCCTCTTTCTCTCCTCCTTTTCTCTCTAGGATATTTATAAAACGAGCAGGAGCGAGAGGTGAGATAAACAACAATGGCTCTCTCAAACGCCTCTACTCTGTCTTCAAAGTCGGTGCACCAAACTCATTCCCTCTTTTCTTCTCTATCCCACCAACCATCTTCTTCTCTCGTCCCCTCCAAGACCCACCTCAGATCCTTACACCCAATCTCCGCCGTCCACGCTGCGGAGCCCGCTAAGAACCCTGTGGTTGTCGATAAGCCTCCCAAGACGTCCTCGCCGTTGGTTCCGGCGGGTTCCGGGAAGTGGACGGTTGAAAGCTGGAAGACAAAGAAAGCGCTGCAGCTGCCAGAGTACCCAAATGAGAGTGAGTTGGAGTCTGTTCTCCAGACCCTCGAGGCGTTCCCGCCAATTGTGTTCGCCGGTGAGGCGAGGAGTTTGGAGGAGCGGCTCGGTGAGGCCGCCATGGGCAATGCCTTTCTTCTGCAAGGTGGTGATTGCGCGGAGAGTTTCAAGGAGTTTAGTGCTAATAACATTCGTGACACCTTCAGAATTATTCTCCAGATGGGTGCTGTTCTTATGTTTGGAGGTCAAATGCCTGTGATTAAGGTTAGATCACTCTTGGGTTTTCAAATCATTGTCTTTTCTGATAATAATATTGCATTCAACCTCGATTTGTGTCGTGGACTTTAGATCTATTTCTTCTTTATGCCAGTCTGGAATTGATGTTGGGTGAATCACCTTTTCTATTAATTATTGAGTTTAAAGTGGAATATAATGATCATGGATTATAGGAGATGGAATAAATGAGTTGATTTTTTTTTTTCTTCCAATTATTGCTTTTTATATTTCTATCATAGATTATGAGATTGAATTGCAACTAGATGATTATCAATAATGAGTTTGATTATTTTAGGAATGGTTTCAAAATTATTGTCTTTTTCTGAGATAAGGTTGGAAAATTGGAGTGATTTGTGAATTGTTGGTTTGACTAATTTAGGTGGGAAGAATGGCGGGTCAATTTGCAAAGCCTAGGTCCGATCCATTTGAGGAGAAGAATGGAGTGAAGCTACCAAGTTACAAAGGAGACAATATAAATGGTGATGCATTTAATGAGAAGTCCAGAATCCCAGATCCTCAGAGGATGATAAGGGCTTATTGCCAAGCCGCAGCAACTCTTAACCTGCTAAGGGCCTTTGCCACTGGAGGTTATGCTGCAATGCAGAGAGTCACCCAGTGGAATCTTGATTTTGCCGAGCACAGCGAGCAGGGAGATAGGTAATTTGCTATTTTATTCAGGACCTAACTTGTCCAATATTTTTGAGTTGAAAGTAAAAAGGCATAAAATTGATATTGGGGATTTTCTATGAAATTCTGAAATGGTTTATTTTGGATAAATGATAACATTTTGCTTTAGGTTCACCCTCCTCCAGAAAGTGATACATTACCAAAATTTACACTCAAGTTGTGTTGCTGATTAGATTCAAGAACTGAACTTGTTGGAGCTTTGATTTGTGATGTTGGAACACTTCGAAGTTTTGACATGTTTGTTGTTGCGATTGTTCAATAGGTACCAGGAACTGGCTCACCGAGTTGATGAGGCCTTAGGATTTATGTCTGCTGCTGGACTCACAGTTGACCACCCAATCATGACAACAACTGAATTCTGGACATCTCATGAATGCTTGCTTCTGCCTATGAGCAATCACTTACTAGAAAGGATTCAACTTCTGGCCTTTACTATGATTGCTCTGCTCACATGCTATGGGTTGGCGAGCGTACCCGCCAACTGGATGGTGCCCATGTAGAGTTCCTAAGAGGAGTTGCTAATCCCCTTGGCATCAAGGTTTCCATCTGCACTGCAAACTTTCTTATCCTTTTGATTAATGAAGTTACTATTACTTTGATCTGTTGACATTAATTTGATATGTACATGCTTGAGAAGTTGGGTAGCTAAAATGGAACTTATGGTGCAGGTGAGCAATAAAATGGATCCAAATGAGCTGGTCAAACTCATTGAAATCCTGAATCCTCATAACAAGCCAGGAAGAATTACAGTGATCTGCAGAATGGGAGCTGAGAACATGAGAGTCAAGCTTCCCCATTTGATCAGGGCTGTTCGTCAGGCAGGGCAAATTGTGACTTGGGTCTGTGATCCCATGCATGGAAACACCATCAAGGCACCCTGTGGACTAAAAACACGTCCTTTTGATGCAATTTTGGTAATTTTCTCTCTCACCAGCATTAAATTGGTTACCCAAAATTCCGGGTCCCTATAGTTAGAAGTCAGTAGGAACTGGGCCTTTGGAAACCACATGGAAATGAAAATATACAATTTCTATCTCTACAACATAGGACCAAAGGCAGTCTTCAACCAACTGATTGAAACGCTAACAAGAAGCAAAATGATGTCTCTTATTAAGATTATGAATAACTTTGATAAAATAGGGACATATGAAAATTTCATGTAAAATGAACTAGAATTAATACACTTAGAGCCACCAGGAAAGCATCTTATTCTGCAGTCATTCAAAAAAGGTCCACTGGGTAAGAAATGTTATGACATCTAAAATCCTCTAGCAGCTAGTCCATACCTCTGGTAGGTGAACATTCTGAAACATAAACAATCACCCAAAGAAGGATGAGAGGTCTAGTATTAATAACTTTATGTCAATTCAATGTGGTAATTAATCTGCTGCGGTCCTGGTTAACTGGGCATGTATGCGTAGAAAGTATTCAGGGTAAACATCAGAGTGATGAGAATGGTACTTTAACTTAACTGAGTTTCCAAGAAATTGGATTCGAGTAGAATTTTTTTGTTATTCATGAGTTATATCTGGGTCTTGATAATGCTACTTTTTGCAGGCTGAGGTGCGAGCCTTCTTTGATGTGCATGAGCAAGAGGGAAGCCACCCTGGAGGAGTTCATCTAGAGATGACAGGCCAGAATGTGACAGAGTGCATTGGAGGGTCTAGGACAGTGACCTTTGATGATCTGAGCTCTCGCTACCACACCCATTGTGATCCTAGGCTCAATGCTTCACAATCTCTTGAGCTAGCATTTATCATTGCAGAGCGGCTTAGAAAGAGAAGGATGGGAACTCAACGTTTGCTTGCTTTAGGTCTGTAGACGACTGTCAGAGCACCCTGTCATTTCTGAATTATTGGAGATCTTGTATTTGGTAGGCAATAAATTCAGTAGTTGGCCTTCCTTAACCCTTGTGTTCCGGCCATCGGTTACTGCTGTATTATAGCTTGGCAATTTCTTTTCATTTAATATTCTGCTGATGCTGCATCCTGTGAATGGAAGCGGCAAAAGCAAAGCTGTTCTGGATTAGCCTATTGAATTTACCATCTATTAAAATCTGGATCTGGGTTCATTTATGCATTTATGCGTGTATGTATTTTGAACGAGTGTCAAGAATGAAATAAAGGCCAAGGCCAGTGCGCCTGTTTCAGAGAGATGAAGAAGTGTGCATGGCTATTGTGGTGTTGTTTTTGGCTTTGGTTTGGGTCTGTCCGATTTATTGAAATGAAGTCTCATCTAACCCCAGTTGGCACTTTCTGTCTAGTACGAGAATACTGATTTGGATTAAATTCCAAAGAGTCAAATCTGAGTTTTGTGCCTCTGGAGAAGACAAGCATGAGGTGCAAAATGGCAGTGATGGAAACAAAGGAAACGGGGGACTCTACTATAACCTGTTTAATCCTGTACAACCTTTCTTTCCACAAGGCTCCCATGGAAAATGCAAATCCACAGGACCACGAACCGATTTTATTTGCTTATGTTCCATTTTTAAGATGACGGGACAAAACGTACAATGACCTTAAAGAACCTACTCCTTTGTTCTGAAAGTAAGAAAAGGAGTAGAAAAAGGAAAATACAGGCATTGAATCCCAATAAAATTTGGATGTTTTGGTTGATTGTGTTTTAAGAAAGGAAATGAGATAAAATCAGGGTATCAACAGAAAAGGACTGATTTCAGGTGGGTGGGCAGGCAGGCAGGTTGCAGCAACAAGTCTGATAATCCATCCAAGAGTGGACAGATGCATGCATGGAAATCTTGGTGCAGACATGCCCTCCATTTAGTTGCTGCTCCACCACATGCTTCATCCCCCATAATCACGTGACTATCAGGTCATCCACCCTCAGTTCCTGGTTTTCTCTGCGATGGATACATAGAAGGACGGATGGCCTACCCATGAGGCCATAAATAATTCAGCATATGCGCCGAAATTGAATAATATGAAAAAAGAAGGCCGAGATTGTTCAGAATTATTGTTGGAAATCAAAGAAATTAATGTTGGGTTAATGTTGGAAATCAAAGAGATTGTACAGAATATCAGTCGCTCTCTGGACTTGGAACCATGGCGGTACCACGTGTTGCGTGGATGAGTCTTCCAACCCCATCTATGAGTCGTGTCACCATGTTGGGGCCTGTCAGCCAGCCCACCTAACCTTTGATTGAAATTGAATTGGAGTAGGCATGAATCCAGCTGATCACCATCGCTACGCACCCCATCCCATCTACTTTGACATTGATTGGGCAAGCAGGCATCTATGCTTAAGTCCATGGAGCATTGTGTGAATCCGCATTCGCTCAAAAGTCAAAACTACTCATCAGATAGTGACGTTCTCAACGATAGAAAATGAACAAACCATGTTCCTTCACTGGGTGAATCCCAGAAATATTTATTAACAACCGACCACCGAGTCTTTTCCCGTTGATGAGTTGCTGGATCCATTTTCTACCTTAAGTTCCCCCTACCACCAAATAGAAGGGTAGATTCTTGCATTGAAATGCTCTTCTCTCTGTCCTTGGACTAGATCTTTGATCCTAAGCTGCGCATTTTTTCTGCTATGGAAAAAAATTGAGGAGGTAGGTAGTGTGATTCGACCTGGCCCGGATTGTAAAACGTGGGGGAGGGATTGACAAGGTTGAGTGCAGAGGGGTCTCAGCCGAGAAGTTTACGTAGCGTAATTCATTATACTTGCCCGAAGGTTCATACGGGTCTATACCGACCACGCTACATTAGGGAATATTCCAATCTACCCTTGTTTATGGCATGGAGAACGTGAAAAATCATAATAATAATAATAAAAATAAAATTAAAAATCTAAAAAATACCAACTATCATCAAGATAGCCTCTTCAATATTAACATATCACTATTTTTAGTACGTCATTGTGACATGATTCTTTATTTTTTAAAACGTCATTAATTTTTAATTCGTATCATATTAATTAACATCTCAATTTAACGTAATTAATATGCTATTATATTAATTTATTTTAAACATAATAATTTAGGAAGAATATTTCTATCCAAACCTTGATTCATGCTGGAAAGACTTCCATGGGCAGCCTCAAAGAAACTCAATTCTCCATTTTAGAGAGATGGATTTCCACAAAATCGGATGGAACCCATACTTGTCCTTGTTCCAAATAAGAAGTATACAGTTATGCCACATTTACAATAGATAATCAATATCATTTTCATTCATTAAAAGTGTTTGGATTATTTTTGGACCAGGACTAGAAATTTAAATAAATGAAAAATTATTATTGTTCGATCCAAATTTCAATCTTACTAGACTTTTAATTTCTCTTTTCTAGGTACTCCCATACCATTTCCATCTATATTCTCATGTACCAAATGCACATGAATTCCAAAGGAAAGGAAAGAAGAAATGAAGTAGATTTGCCATTGACTTTTTAGGCAGAGGAGCCAAATCCAATAATTTAAAGTAATAGATGCACCCCCTTTTGAAGGAATTCAGGATGCCACCCCACCAGCAAAATGGGTATACAGTGGGTTTGGCTTGAAAACCAGTTTGGTAAGAGCAGTGGCCAGTGGATAGGGCCAATTTGCCACCTGCCTAAAGAAGCAAGTGGTAAAAATTGGGACCATGCAAGATATCCTGGAAATCAGTAATGACACGCTCATCGACAATAAAGTTGGAATACTCAGATGACATGCTTAATGATAAATAAGCAATTTGCAACACACTACCACCATCACCAAACAAAAATCATATACACTTTAAATGGTTTGCCTTTAGGAATCAGGCATAAACACTTCCATAGAATATAAATTACCATCTATAATAGAAGACAGAATTTTGCCTTAGTAGGATAGTACTTGTTTGTCGCCTGGAAGATTTATGCCAATACTGGGAATGAATGAGCCTAGTCACATTTATCATCAAGCACCCTCTTTGAAGGTTCACAAAACTATATATATTTAGAGGTCCTTCAACTTGTCCGCCTTCCATTGCCATGACCACTGGAAGTGGCAGAGCCAGGCAGTGCTCAGGAGGGACAAATGCCCCCCATGAAATTTTGATAAACAGTGTTCATTCCAATGGAAGCTAGCTGCCTACTACTGGGCTATATAGCTAGTTTGATGTTGTTTTGCTCCCCTGAAATAACTTACATATGTTGCCCCCCCCTCAACCATTTTTTCCTGGCCCTGCTCCTGAACACGGACACAATTACCTTACAAGGGTGATGGTACATTCAGCAATGCCAACCTATGAGAGACATAGATCAACAAAACTATAAATCTAGCAAATAAATTCAAGGATGGCAGACAGGGAAGGTTTAGAATTTGAGACTCCACAAATGAATGGCTATATGTCATAGGAAATCAAGAAATAACATGCCTATAGGTTAAGCATAATACGAATATAGACGTTAAGATTTGAGAAAGATGAAGTAGTTTAGAAAAAAAAAAATGCATCCATAAGAAATTGAAGACTAAGAGCAAGACAAAGAACAATGACCTAAGATAAGACTAGTTCCTGCAGTAATGAGTGATTTGGCACAGGTTGAAAGCACTACCTACAAGGACAAGAAGACGACCAGAAGAAACTGGAACAAAGCCCATAGTAAAAGCAGTGCCATATGAATAGAACTTAAGCTCATCCTTGGAATAGACGGAATGATTTAGATGATACACCTATTAGAGAACCTAAATCAAGAAATTAGTAGTCTTCTATTCATTAAGCATTTATATCAATGCCCTAGTAATGCAAACTGGTATGCTGCACAAAGATGTCGCTAACAAAAGAAAAAAAAACGAGAGCCATATCAATGCAATGAAATAATTTCCCTTGATGCACAGAAAATGCAAAGTTCTAATAGCTAGCTAACACTGCAGCAGCATGCTCAGACACCATAATTATATCGTCTACCATCAAGGTCAACTAGGTATTTGATAAAACTTTGTTGTCAACTTGTCATATAGTTGATAGTGCAGAATAGTAATAATGCCCATCAGGCAAATTGATAGAAAGAGATTCACAATTTCGCTTCCCAACGAACATATATTAAAAGTGAAGTGTCTTGATATACCCATCCACCTAATATTTAATAATATTGTCTCAACCGCAACCACTTATCTCTTTCAGTAGTAGGGCATGTAACGCATTGGCCTTCTGAACCTGGGAGCCTTCCTGCAGCAGGTAAATAAAAAAGAAAAGGACAGAAACAAAGTTCATTCTTCTCATCAGAGAATGAATTAAAGAACAGAATTGGAGTGCTGGCAAAAAACATACCCATATCCATAAGGGGAATAAAAGTAAGGTGGCACATATGGCCTTCTAAATCGATACCCCATGTAAGGATTGAAACGCCTTGGACGGAACTGCTTCATTCCAGGCACATTAGTCCTCTTAGCCAAAACCTGAATAGATATTGACAAGCATTAAAGCAAAGTGATCTCCAAAATTACAGACTCGTGTCCAACAACAAAAAGAGAACTTCTTTCCAAGTCATAAAGAAGAAAATGAAGTACCTTCAATTGCCGGCCATGTAACTCAGATTCATTCAGAAGAAGAGCTTCCTGAACAGCCTCCACTTCAAGGAATTCCACATATGCAAAACCCTTGGGCTGGCCATACTTATCTGTCAGAATAGTAACCCTGTTTACTGTACCACATGACTGGAAATGCTGCTGCACTTCTTCTGGTGTGCATGCATAATCAACCTGCCAATAAGATCCAATACCAAAATTGAGTCAGCAGATGGAATAATAACCATCTCTTTTATGAAAAGCCCATTAAACTATTAAAAATTATTAGGGAAAGAAAACATTTGAAAGTAAAAGGAGCTTCGGGGACCAGCAAAGGAGACACAGCATGATTAGTCCAATTATGAAATTGGGCAGTATGAACACAGAATCATTCTTATCATAACTTGGATCAGAATGTAAAAACTTGCATACCATAAAACACAAGCATAGCTTTATATGATCTGAATGCCAGAATGATTCATGTACTAACCCCAAGTATTGTTAAGGACAAGCAATCTTAAATTTTGCCTTTTACCAATCCAAATGCTAAATGCAATTTTCTTATAAATAAATTCTCATCAAACAATTGGAGATACTACTTTCACTATCATATTGCTTCTTCCACTAATTTATAGTTGTCTAATGAATGATACAAATCACCTTACAAAAATGAAAAGGTTATGATAAGCAAATTCACAAAGTTATCAAAGACGGAAAACAAATCAGGAGAATTTTTTATATATCAGCTGCTTAATTCGCTTGGGGATATCTCTGTTGAGGTTCCTTCATTTTCCTAAATGCAAAAATATTTTGAGGCACTAAAAGTACTGTTAGCAGTAAACATCACATTTATGAACCACCTAAATTTGGCAATCTCCAAAAGTATCAGCACAAAATCATGACTTAATATATTCTATGGTATTTCCAGAGAACCTTGATTTTTGCAGTACAAGATATGCTCAGGAAGCAATCTGACTGGTGATACTACCTATTCTATTACATGTCTTACTTTGGAAGTGGATTTTTTAAGATTTACACTATGTTTGCTTGGTGGAAAAACAAGCAGATACATATCAGAGTCTCCTTCAAAAATTTCAGAGGAGACACTCAAATTACAGTTCACCTGATTCACCTCAATTTTTTCCTCAAAACTGCAATAATCCAAATCAATCAACAATGCTTAACTACAACTATTTGGAGTATCAAATAAATCCCTACTTGCCAATTTCAACTATAAAAATCCATTATCAGTCACAGCAAGAGAATCCTCATAGTACTGCAAAATCAACCTTTACTTTCCACTTCTAACGCCTCCAACTCATTACAAAATGCTTTTTAGCATGATTATTGACCTATCAGTCTATCCCAAGAAAAACAACTTTTCCCATATCAATGCTCATCTGATATTTTTCCTCAGTACACATATAGTTTGGCTTTTCTCCTCATCTTAACAACATTTATACAAAGCATAATTAGTTCTGCTGTTGTCTAGATTTCTTCCTTCACTAGAAACAGCATCAGTCAATGTTCTGCAATCTATTACAATAATTTGGGAGTAAAAATGTACCTTGAAGGCTACTTGTTCCTGTCTAACCCACCTATGAGCTTTTTATAAACAGCTTTCTCTCTCAATGTCTTTGACTCACTGTATACTGATAGCATCATGCTTATTTCTCGCAAAGCACCCATGTGGACCATACCACATGGTAAGTGACAACAAAAGTACCAGCACAATGTTCTTTGGTTCTAATGAAAAAAATAAGAAGTCTGCTCTAAGATCCATCAGATGAAGGAACCACAAACAAAAGTAAACTAGCAAGAGGTTCACGTATAGTTAGATTCAAGGAATCGCTAACTCATAAGTAGCATACATAGCAACATTATCTCTTCAAATTATTCAAGAAAATGCGAATAACTAAACATTAAGGCAGAACACAAGTTATGAGTGAACACTTTTTTTCCCATTTTTCTATTCTGAGCAGACCACAAGTTATGAGTGAGTTGATTGCCCCAACCAGGAAACTGCTTTTCTATAATAAAATATTAAAAACTTAAAACAAAATAAAAGAATTAAATAAATCTATCTTAAATATCCTTAGACTCTTGATTTCCATATATAACCTATACTATCTCATTATACCAAAGATAACCCCTTATTTATACCTATTGTCAAAAATTATAGATATGCAATGATGTGCAGTGGCATATAATTTTCAATGCCAAATATACTAGATTCTCTAATATCTAAACTTTCTCATAAAAAACACATCAAATCAACAAAGCCTGATGAATTACTTATATTACCCAAGATGCATGCAGTTCACTAATCAGTTTGTCACAACCTGGGTGATATGTGCCAAGTTTTTTCCTCAATGAAAAAAAAAAAAAAAAAAAAAAAGAAAGAAACGAGAGAGAGATGATTTGAGCAGCCATCTCTAATTTTCAGAGTAGATTTTCTTGTGTTTGCACTCATAGACTTTTTTCTTCTCCGTTTTTTTTGCTTCTTAAAAAAATGTCTTCCAATTCAAAAATAAAAACCATGCCTGGTTATGAATGACATAGCATACTATGTCCAACATATATCTTAAGTAGGTCATTCACCCAACAAAGTGAATGAGCTTCTCAACATTCAGAGTTTTCTGCCACATCACCTGCAAATGGCAGCAATCGTTCATATTTTTCAAACAATTGTTTTGCACTTCATTGATTTGGGAGAAAAATAATAGATAAAGAAGATATTAAGTCACTAATAAGCAGCAATCAGATACCCTTCAGGACATCAGCTAAATGACTACACTTCTGAGGCACCAATAATCACCAGCACCAGCAGCAACCAGCCTCTGCAACTAAGACTGCATACCCATGACTCGCCATTGATCTTCAAAAGACACAATTTTGTCCTCTTGCATGAGTGCACTGAAGTTGAAGAATCTTTATTCCCTTTCTCTTTTATCCCCCCAGCCTCCCAACTGGAATGCCTTTTCACCAAAGAAAGTCCAAATATTTTCACTCTTTTTTTTCCTTGCTTTCTAAACTGATTTGTTTCTATTTCATTTCCACTCATTTTCTTTTTCCAAAATTTTCACTTTTTTTCTCATCAAAGAAATCCATGCTTTTTTTTTCCTCTTTCAAAATATTACTTCATTTTTTTTCAGGAATATTTCAATCTTTTTTTCCTTCTCTTTCATTTTCTTTTCTCTTTGTTTTCTTTTCCTTTTCCTTTTCCTTTTCTTTTAAATTTGGAATATGCAGGTATCATTTTTTTTTCCCTCCTTTCTAATGCAAGCCTATTTAACATCAGAATAACTTCAGCCCACCCTCAAAATTCAGAGTAACAATTCCAGCGCTAATATACAGAACTTGAGGAATGGAATGACCCTGCGATCATAGTGAGACATAAAGTCAAACCATGATTCTGAAGTCAAGAAGCATCCACATCCAAAGGAAAGTTAGGATAAACAAAAGGGAGAATTTTAAACTCCAGTGTCACAAACAAGGTTTTAACTTCTAATATATCCATTTGGAAATGATTGAAACTCAAGCTCAAATTCTACATACAACACTAGAAGGAATCTCAACAGATTCAATACCAGTGATTCTATATAGGAAGACTTAAGTAAAGCCAAAAATTGAAACCACTAGACAAGAAGTATATGGAATATCAATTGCATCAATACCAAAACTCCTTAGGCATAGTTAGGAAAAATAAAGATATGAACAACCTAATAAGGAAAAAAACATTTTACATTGCCTTCCTTTTTTTTTTTTTTTTTTTTTGTGTGTGACAGAGCCAATTTAGTATTGAAACAACTTTTAGGTTAATCATTTTTAGCTATACTAAAAGAAAATTGACATACTTTTGAGCTTCAAAAGCAACACAAGGGTTTAATAAACTGCATTCATAACTGTTAACTCATAAAACATATTGTGTATCTTTTTTCTATTTTCTATATCTTGTATCATAAGCATTTTTATATAATGAAAAATAAATAGAAAAAATATGTATATGTGTGCATATATATTGAAAGTATTTAGTTTGAAGTAATACATAACCGATTTTATATAAGATAGTAAGATCTAAACATTTAAACTATATCATATCATATGAAAACATTGAATATTAAAATTTTAACAAGTTCAAATTAACAAACTATGACTTCAATAAATAAATTCATCATATAATCCACAAAAATAAACTTTTTCAACTTTTAGCTATGATTTTTAATTCCAAAATCTAACTAGGCATATTGTCACGGACTTAGTCTTATCCTAAGCTCGTGCAGCACTTAGACAAGTCAAGACACTTGATCTTGCTAAGTCAGCCTTACTCCCAATGCTTAACTTGCTAGGCTAAGACACTCGCGACTTAGAAGTTTTAGAAGGCATAGTAGGCGACTCTTAAAGAATGAGAGCTTTATTGCTCAAGGAAGCTTTACAAGTGCTTTGAGAACTCACTTGCTTGGTTGGTTAGGTTCTTGGGTGGCGCCTCGGCCAAATGAGAGTCTCACCTATTTATAGGCACCAATGGAACTCTCTGGAACCTTGGAGGGTTCCTTACAAATCAAGAAGATTCTAGAATACCCTACACAATTTTATGTACAAACCTATGTACAAGAATATACAAGAGATTTCTATAATTCTCTAGAAAGTCTTGGACTCCCTCATGCCTTCCCCATAGTGTAGAGATGTGTAGACATCTTTAGGCATCTCTAGAACCTTCCACACTCTTCCCACCAATGGCTTAGTATAGATGACTCCAAGAGTCTCCAGAAGCTTCCTAGGCTCTATATAAACCCATGGGGAGGCTCATTTGAAGCATCATGTGACAATATGCACTTATTGTGTTATATATATATATATATATATGCCTTAATGTGTCATCTTCAAAGTTTCAACTCGTTAGGTTCATCATCATTCCTCCACCAAAAAAGAAATTAAATAATAATAATAATAATAACATATCAAGTAAAAATTTGTATTCACTAATCACCATCATTTTCAATGTCAACATTCAAGTCATTCAAATGAAAATTCTCCAATATTCATTATAAAAATAAACTTAATTGGCTTATAACATAACATTTGACAACAAGAATGTAGTTTTTCATATAAGATTATTTTACCTATATCTCTTTTTTATAATCAATTTTTAATCTTTAAGTACATTTTAAACAATTAATATAATAAATTCTTTTAACAAAAAAAAAAAAATTAATTTGGTTTTTCTTAAAAATTATGGAAAATAGTCGAAGATGTATGTATCATTATTTCACATATTGTATTGTGTACCATATCATAACATGCGCTTTAAGACAAGATATGGATTGCAATATGTATTGATTTCCATTAAAAAATGCATTGCATTGTTATATTGTATCATGTATAGTAAGTTTTTAACAACTATGATTACATTGCTAAATTGTTATGGACCAACAATGTGATCAAAATAAGCATTTATTAAAGTTAAAAAAATATTCTCTTTTAAATGAATTATTTATTATGATCATGAACAATAAATAATTAATTTGAGATATAAAAGATTTTGATCCCAAAAACTAAATTTTTGGTGGAAAAAGAAAATAATATAATTTAAGATAACATTATTCTATAAAATAAAATCTAATAAAATATCCAATAGATACAAAATAATTTCATAGCTAAAACTATCAAATAAAGAAATAAAAATAAATATTCAATTAGTTGCTAATATTCTATATAACACCCATATTCATCTTGTCTGTAACATTGGTATTTCTCAAGTTATTTGAGGATAAATTAGGTAATTAAACTATCAATAAAGAAAACAGTCTGATTCTTGGAAAGTCACTCTTTAAAAGCTATACCTCTTACCCATATCTTAAATAATTGCCAGAATAAGTGAGATTCTCCAAAAAAACACTTTCCTTCCACTTTAGCAAATAAAATAATTATAAAAAAAAAACTATAAGAAATATGATTCTAAGAGGTATAGAATCAAATCAAATATAAGCCCTAAATATTGTTACTATTTATTGCACACAAGAAATTGTAAGTCGATCATATGTCAAAGGGTATTCAATTTAACAATAGACATGACCTAGATTGAGATGAAGGGAAACAATTCATATGGTCAACCCTAAATAATCAGAATTTAATTACATACTCAATTAGTAAACATTTCAATACTCACCTAATAAAACTGCTCTATTGAAAATATCTGCATCCTTAAGCCACATTTATGATCTTTACACAAACTAAATATACTCAAATGTACAAGAAAAAAAAAACTCATGAAAAGTAAATGAGAAAATTTCTATATGCCCTATAAATTTTTAGAATAACATGGTGTAGATCCATTTCTATAACAACATAATTCAAAGCCCATGTTTTAAAAGGTTATTAAGGCTTACGCCCTAAGGCAAGCCTCAAGGCAAGGCATTGTGAATTATCCTAGAGGTTCACCTTTAGGCTATATCATTACAACATGATAATTTAGATTGAAGCCTCACCTTGATGAGACATACAATGTCAATGCTATAACCTCAACGTTATTGAGGCTTAAGGTTCAAAATTCAATGGTTTGGGTCCTTGTGGGCTTTTGTTCTATATTGATAAGAGGTTTAAGTCAATATTAAATGGGTTTTAAAAGGTTTTTCCTTTCGGTATTTTACAAGCCTTAGGTCTCAAGTCCCAGGTGTAGGTTAAACCTTTTATTAAAAGGAGGGCTTAACTAGCTTCTATTCAATGCTTTAAAGAAAGGTGAGAGAAAGTGCATGAGAGAGAGAGAGAGAGAGAGAGAGAGGAGTTGTTTGTTGTAGTGACTAAGCTCATGTATAATATTATCCTCAACATAGAAAGGAAAGAGATCATTGCAATTGATGGATGAAGAAGAACACACATACAATAACAATGATAAGAAGGATGATGGAGAATTAGAGATGATGACAAATTGTTTGCGGATCCTATTAGTAATGGTGATAATGGTGCTAAATACTATTTGATGGAGCCATGACAGAATTGGACTTTGAAAGAAAAAAAAATGAGCTACATTGAATGTACTATTGAAAATAAAAAACAATTTGTGTGTTCGGAAATTGTTCCTAGAATAGGTTTTTGTTCTTTGGAACTCAACAATTTTCTAACTTGAAAAACACATTTAATAAACTTTTGACCCACACTAGTTTCTTGAGAATTTGTTCTAAAAACAAGTTGTTTTTAAACCAAGGGTGTTTTCAAGTGTTTTTTTTTCAGTATTCTGAAAACAATTAAAAATATGGAAAATACTTTGAGAATTTTTACATTATATAAAGGTGCACAACATCTTCACCAAGAGTAAATTGAAAAAACAGTTTTTCATACTCGAGTTCCCAAACAGAATTTTGCTCTTGAAAACAATTGAACACTATTCTTAAGAATTGTTCTAAAGAACTGTTCTCAAAAACTGTTTTTTGAGAACTATCTTTGAAAATGTTGCCAAATAGACCCTTAATTTTTTAGATTTCTTTTTTAACAAGTTTGAGACCAAACTTCATTCCACCTCAAGCCTTATGCCTAATCTCATTTAGAAAAAAAGGGGTCTCAAGATCAGATTTAGCTTTTCAAAACATTGATTAGAACTGACAAAGAATAGGACTCTTACTCTCCTATAATAAACAGTGAGCATTTTCACAAAAGCAGAATGGTCATCACATCAGTGTTATACACACTACTTTGATGCACCTGGTATTGAACAATTTTTAACACTGATGATGTCTTAATGAGATGAATGATACTATGTTAAAGCTTCTGTGTCAAATCTACAACCAAATATGATCAACAGCAATGCCCTCTAAGAGTATTACACTTCAGCTATTAGTAAGGGCAACAAGCGATCAAGTAGATCATGATATAAGATTTTTTTCCCTTCCAAATGCACAAGCATTTTACCAACAGACGAAGACGCGTACCATCTTTGATATGGCACATATGTTATGGCTTCTTCAACCTTGGTAAAAAATGAGATCAAGGCAATTGGAAAAGCAAAAAATCATGTTGAATGGGATATCATGATTCCAATAGTGTATTACATTATTTAAGTAAAGAGTCTGAAATTATTGAGCTTAGAATCATAGGATGAACAAAGCTGGCAATTTCTGGCCCAGGTCCGCCACCTGCCACCCATGCAAAATAGCCAGATAGAGGTAGGGATTTTCTGTTACAAAGTGGAATTGTATCCAGCTAAACAACCCAAACTCTGCTGGATTAATCAACTCCAAGGGGTGTAATTAAGGCTCTCATGATTAGAGTGGAATTTAATAATCAATTATTTTAACATTTTTAAACCATATTATTCATATTGGTACAGGTTTTTTTTTTTTTTTCATATTATATTAATTTTAAAACAACTTTATATTTTAAAGCCAGTCAGTGGGTTAACCTGGGCCCATATTTTTCAGCCCATTAATAATAAAATAGAGCTTGAGCTAGATACTTTTGGATCCAACCCTCGTTTAAAAACCCATAAATCCAAATGCAACTTTGTGAAGCCTCCAAAAGATCCTATTTCCCAAAAAATAAAATCATTAGAAATTTCTAAAATTCATTAACTCCAACAAATAAAAATAAAAATTATGTCTTCTCATATAACAAATATCATACTCTCAGAAGTTTTTCTAAGATCATTTCCAGGATCTATTAACAGATGCAGACAACAAAAACATTTCTGCGTTAACAAACTCCAAATATCATGACACCTACAGTCATATATGGTATTAATAAATGCATAATAGGACTTCAAACCAACTACTAGACATTTTAACTCTAACATATGGTTAAAAAAAATTCAGCATACCCCAAAATGTCCAATATGCCTTGAGCAAGCTTCTAACATATATATAGTTTCAGTTATCCATTAGCTACAAACGGTACTAGAACTTAATTAAAATATCTGCAAAAAGTATAAATAACTAAAAATATCACATATTTTTAGGAAATAATTAAAGGATACTAACAGGAAGAGAACATTATTCACAATCAGAAGATTATGTGAGAAGAGAGGGGAGAGCATATGTGGAGACAAGTATACAAATGCATGCATGGTAATATGGACATATGGAAAGAAAAACTAATTATGGCCAGTAGAGACTGCATAAATGTTTGATTGTAAGTTCCTTGATTGATTAAAACAAGAAGTTCCAGCCAATTAGAGATATTAAAAAAAAAAACTACTGATGCAGTTCCAAGAAAACAATATATCAGACATATGTTCATACTTCATAAAAGCATAGTATTTTAGAAAAAGGAGAAGTATGAACAGAAGAAAGGAATCTGATTCTCACATTGCCCACAAACACCGACCGTGCATCAGCCTCCTCCCTGTTTGCTTGATTAGCAGCCGCACTAGCAGGATCTAAGACATGCACATAAATCAAATGAGCAGGGTATTTAAGTAATAAACTTAATTCCAAAGATGTGTTAGTGCCACCGTTTGAATAGTTGAGACTTATAACAAGCAAGTTGCTTCAAATTGCTTTAAAGGAACAGAAAATGAGCAGCAGCATCCCCCCTCGATTCAAATCATTTACCATTACAAATTTACCAGGTATTAACTGTAATATGCCTTTCCAAGACTACCGTACTTCTTATAGTGCAGCAAACTCATTAACACATCAGAATATATATATATATATATATATATATAAGGGATAATCTAAAACATTATCTCTAACATGAATATCAAACAATTCATCCAATCAATTATTCAACAAAATCAAAGAGAGCCAGAATTATCACCACCCAAAAAAATGCATAAAAGACTACACATGATCAAACAGAAGCAGCATCAAAACTCAATCCAAAACCTTAATGCCCCTTTGGTTGCTCAGACAAAGCAAGGGAATTTAAAAGAAAAAAAAACCAATGGTTTTTTTTTTTTTTTTGGCTGCGTGTTGTGGATGAGAAAATAGAAGCTATGATTAAGAGCGTCTAACGACTAACGAGATCATGGGGTGAAACCCAAGTACACTGGGAGTTCCCAGAGAGTGCAAAAAGCAAAAAAATAAAAAAAAGTATAAAATAAAAACATAACAGCACAAAAACCAGAACTAAGGGAAAGCGCCTAAACAAACTGTCTATTAGTCAATTGCTCAAATGAAATCCGTAAGGGAAAGGTCAAACCCCTAGGGACCCCAGGCCAATCAAACAACATAGGGTTCAAAACTTCACTTTTTCATCTTTTCCCAAATTGCCGCAGCAACCAAACAAAGGACACCAGATCCAAAGCCCTAAATTCTAAGAAACAAAGAAGAAGAAAAAAAGGGACCTTGAACAGCGCCCATTTCCTTCTCCACTTTAGCTTGCATCTCACGAAGAGCCGCTGCCTCCTCCTCCATCTCCTTCAGCCTTTTCTTCATCTCATCCAGCTCCTGATCAAAACCAGATATATAAAATCGAAGCGATTAGGTTTGTTTCAAGTCATTAGGGTTTTGCTCTTCCTGTCAAAATTGAAAGAAAGAATGGAGGGAGAGAGAAAGGACCTTCACAGCGTCGTCGTCGTTGGTGGCCATATCGACGTCGGCGTTGTGAGCGTCCATGTCTCCTTCCATTTCGCCCTCGTCGGGGATCTCTCCTCCGTACACCTTCGTGCTCTTCTTCATCCATTTCCCCGTTTTCTCTCTCTACAGTTGAGGTTATTTGTATATATACACGTGAGAATTGATAATGCCAAGGCTGGAGAGCCAGGATATGATGCCCATGTAATAACCTAGGAAGAACGACGACGTTTTGAGCAGAAGAGGAAAAACGTCGCCGTTTCGTCTGGTTTCCTGCTATGGAGTGTCAAGCATGAACCATATAAAATTTAAAACACGAACGCCAAATTCTTTAAGGTAAAATTACCAAACAGGGTAAGGAAAAAATAAATAAGAAAAATATATAAAAATCAAGAAAAATAGGTCAAAGGGAAAAAAAAAAATATATATATATATATATATATGTAATTTTATTATAGGAAATTAAATTATTTGAAACATATTTTTCTCAAAAAGAAATTCAAAAATTTGAGATTTTTTTGCCAAAAACCAATATATATATATATATTAATTTTCAATTTATCTTTAATAAAAATTAAAATCCTAATATTAGTGTGTTATTTTATGCAGGTAACAATGAATTTTAATAATTGCTCATGATTAAGTAAAAACTTTATTACCCTAATAGAACAAATAGTTATTGAATAACACACAAATATTAGTATAGCATATGAAAAAAAATTAACATTTTTAAAATAGATTATGTTATAATGTTATTGTAATGGAGACTTTAGCTCATTAAAGATTTAAGAAGGCCTAGGAACTAATGCGAGATTGTTTTTGTCAATGCACTTGAGTTCGTAAATTTTTTTATGTACTTAAAAGTTTGAAAAAATCATTGTTTATTTATTTTAAATAGATTAATTTTCATATAATTGAATGATGAAACACTAGTTTTAATTATTTTAAGATAGTTTAAAAAGTTTTTCTTGGAATTAAATATTTTTTATCGGGTTTTTTTTTATCTTGATTTAAATATATTTCTACACTTTATAGTACATTCAATCAAAGGAAAGAGGAATCGATCAAGTTAATTGAGCTCAATTAGTCAAGGTACACTTTGTACACTCTTTTTCATCCAATAGAATGTTTTAACCGATTGCGGGTTCACTATTACCTTTAATATACAATAACTAATGAATTGATTACACAATCGATCAGACCTTTTTAAGGATTCTAAGCTAGATACATATAAATTGAAGTGTTTACTAATATTTATAAATAAGAGACCCACAAAAATAATTTGCTAACCTACTATTTTTTTCCACATTCAAAGGTCTTTCAAATACATTTACTCTTCAACTTTCAATTATTTCAAGTGCACCCACAAGTCAATTCTAGTTTCTATTGCATCTTTATTTTTAACTTACTCTACTAAGATTGAAGCATTCATCCCACCTTTCATTCGTCCTATGAAAAGTGTTTTTCAAGTGAGTTAAATCATTTGAGGCATATAGATTCATTGCAACTTTGTAATTGAAGTGTACTTATTGAAAACTTAAGGTTCAAGCTTTGGTGTTTTAGTGGAACCTCATCTTTAATTGTCATTAATATTTTTTTTTTTAAAGAAAATGATTAATTTATAAGGCTATGTTTGGTTCCTAGAAAATTTGAGAGAAAATGTGAGAAAAGAAAATAAAAAAGAAAAGTTGACGAAAGAAAAAATGAAGAAAAATAAAAAATAGATTTAATATTAATAAATTATTTTTATATGTTTCTTCAAATTCATTTAACTTCACTTCCTTCATTACATAAAGATTAAATAATTTTAAAATGTATAAATTTCTAACTAATTTTAATTATATTTATTTTAAAAAAAAATTTATAATGAAACCAAATATGAGAAAACCATTTTCTTTACAATTTTTTTTTCCTTGATACTTTTTAGGAACCAAACATAACCTACTTATATATCCTTTCAGGTATATAACAAGATTTGAATTAACGTATGTTTATGTAACTTATTGGATTAATTAAATTATTTTATTATGTATGTTTGATCATTTTTATAAAAGTTAGTTAATATTGGATTTTTTAAAATTGATTTTTTTTTTGAAAATTTTAAAAATTAATGATAGAAAAACTAAATAATAATTGAGAAATAAATTAATAAATAAAATGAACAATAAAAAAATAAAATAAAACCCCAGAGAAATCTTTGAACAAAAGATTTGTTTAACTCTTTTTTAAATATAACTTTTTGTCCCAATGGATCAAATAATTTAGTGGGATAACTAAAAAAAATTGCGAAAAACATAGCAAAAATAAAAAATAAAAAAACTTTGTCATTTAATTAACCCACATGTGATGTTTGAAGACAATATTTCATATGCAACTTTAAATAGTCATTATTAAGGTCACAATAATTAATTAATAATTAGATAAATCAATGTCTTGTGTATATTGTGGATTTCATACCATAGATTATATCACTTAGGTAGGATCATTGTATTATTGCATGACTTTGTTCTTATAAATTGACATTTTATGCGATTCATTCGAGTCAATTTATGAGTGCTTCAATATTGAATGGATTCATATGATATAGTTCAACTAAACGTATCTTTGGAACCTTCAATTTTAGTCACCGTCATTATGTCTCGCACTTGCATATGCGCATAAACAAGACAGGTCACCTCATAATGAGTCGAACATACATCTCGCAGCTGTGATGAAAATATACAAAATATTCTATATGGTACTAACTCCAGAACATCACGAACAGAAAATGAGACAGTCGAGGTTTTGCTTCATGTAGAGGTGTGGATCGATGGGGGGTTCCTGCTATTTGCATGGAATTCTGAGGAGGAACGGCGAGAAGAGCTTTGATCATGGGCGTCACCTCTTCCACAGTCTTTATAATCCCCAGAAACAGGAGTCGGTATAGAACTGCCGTTCCAAATAAGATAGCAAGATCAACCCATTTAGAGTTGCCCATCTCCAGTTGCCAGATATTTCGCAAGATTTCTTCTCCAGAAGTGGTAGGCGGCCCTCCTGCTTCATTGTTGGGGAATGTTAATCCTTCAAACTCATTCTTGTAGAAGCCTTGGCTCGCAAACTTATGGAAGGCAATACAGTACATTGGGTATTTCCAAAAAGCCTCGGGAAGATCATTTGGCAACCGGAAGAAGCCCCCGCACGGCATCATCACACCTTGAATTCCTGCGCCTGTTATGATTCCCATGAGGAGTCTGGCACGATACTCGCCACGATCATCATTAGGCTCTCAACCAACATCACGCACACAAACAGCGTTAAAGCAAAGAAGATGAAGTGTTCCAGACCATCGTGCAGGTCAACAAGGTAGCATGCAATTGCTCCAGGAATTAGAGAAATCATAAGCAAGTAAGGAATAGAGGAAAATGTGTTTCCCACAACAAATGAAGCAACACCATAGTGCCCGTTTAATCTTTCTCGCCCAAATATCTGAGTTCAATGAACAAATTTAAGGTCAAATTCCAGCATTAATTAACACACACACATATATATACTTGTGTTCACTAGCAAAATATGCTAACTTTCATGTCCTCTACAAAGGAAGGGAATCCACCAATTGCCAGGAAAGTCAAGAATGCTGCAACAAACATGAGCATGGATCCTCTAGCCTGTAAAATTGTGAGTAAAATATATATAGTTGACCATGTGGTTGGTGGATAATCATTAGAAACGACCAATCTATGATATTGCATTGCTTATTCTTATATGATACGGTATGATATGGTATAAAAGTATGTTAATTAATTACCTGAATAGAGCCGTAACTGGAGCCAATGTCATAGAAAATAGTCCCCACGCATAAACACAAGGCAATGTAGATAGCTAGTCGAAGCCAGTAATAGCCTAGATCTCGGTACATGCTCACAAAAGATCTCCTGGTAAGAACAAGGCACTGGGTAATGAAGCTAGCGTGGCTTCCCCTGTTCTCAAGCATTACTCCTTTCCATAAAAAAAGACTTCTGTCTGAGTTTACTTTCTTTTTAGGTCTACATACACACACATATATATAAATCATTCAAAATTCTCTAAATGTGAAACAAAAAATGGCGACTTTTGATCTCTCACATACCTGTTGGCATATCTCGGACACTCGCCCTTGAACTTGCAGGCAAGTCTCAGATGACTTATAAGACCTTACCAGAAGGTTAATGGCTTCTTCCGTGCTCATCCTCTCACCAGGTCCTTGTTCAATGCCCTAATGGAAATAATCAACAGTTTAATAGAGTTTCAATAAGTTTTTAACAGATGAAGATTTCCAGCTACGAGTACTTACTGCATCAAAGTCCTTGTTTATAGTTCTGAGGTAGTGATCAGAAGGATTTCTCAGAGGTGGCCATGGGAAGCCACTTGAACCAAAGAACTGCAAATAAAATTGGAGAGGAAGTTATATAAAGATAAAATTATGAAGGCAATGAAAAATTTTCATAATCCCATGCACGCCTCTGCATACTAAAAGAGATCATATATAATACCCTCCTTTACATTTGAAGCAGAACCGAAGTATACTGTTTTACCAGAGGAGAGAAGGCAGAGATTGTGAAAGAGCTCAAAGACTTCACTGCTAGGTTGGTGGATTGATGCAATAACAGTTATTCCATCATGATAAGCAAGTTTAACAATGCGGCTCATAACATGGAACGAAGCTGCACTGTCTAGGCCACTGGTAGGCTCATCTAGAAAGAGCAGCTTTGGACGCGTCAAGATTTCAATACAAATGCTAACTCTCCTCTTTTGTCCACCACTGAGCCCTTTTACGATCCATCCTCCTATTCTCGTGTTCATGGCGTCCTGCAGCCCCATTTCCCTTATTGTCATTTCAGCTCTTTCCCTTTTTTCAGATCTGGACATGGAGTCTGGCAGTTGAAGCTGTGTTGAGTAGAACACAGCTTCCCTTACTGTCAATGTAGTCATCAGGGTATCGTCTTGGGTCACGTAGGTCAACATTATGAGAAGCCAGAAAAGCGTGCCAGTAAAGAGATAGCGAGCATGTCACAGCTAGAACAAGGAAAAAATAAATTGAAACCCAAGGGAATAATTATTTTAAAAAACAAACGCAGAAAAGAGAAAATGCGCTCATTTATTTCAGAAATCTGAAATCATTTTGGCCACCATCAAGAAGAATGGTCAGTTGGGAAATGATCATTTTCCATCTGTTACCGAAGTTCCAAAAGCAAGTCTTTGCTTGCCACCATTAATGAGGATGTCCCCAACTTGCCAAGTGTTTGACCCCAGTCTTCCTGCAATGAACAAATGTAAATGCTTGTTAATAAAGCTCTTTTCTTTTTTTCCAAGCCAAGGAAGTCAACCTTTTACCATAATAATTAATGTAGGGACGGGAAGTTGATCTATTCTACATCTATTGCCAAATATGTAACGTCATACAATATGGAGGAGCTTCAAGTTTCAACCCATAAATATTCCACACTGGTTATGGAGTAAGTGCCACGAAAGTCTAAAGTCATCAAATGCAGAATCTTCATTTTGAAGAATGAGATGAGAAGCAAAGTAAGTCTAAGTCGGTGAAAATCTTATGTACAATTCTATAAAGTCACGGTAATCTAAAATTGTGAGTATGATTAATTTTTGAATTTGAAAATTTTTTCTATCCCAATATTGATGGTAGGAAAGATTATTACTTAGCTTAACATGTCATTGAATCATTGTATGGAAATTTTAGGCTTATGTGATAACTATTTTCAAAAACAGTTTTGAAAGGCAGTTTTTGAAAACTGTATTATAATATTTTGTATAATAAAAATATTTTTAAAAATCTAAAATGTTTTTAATCTATTTTAAAAATAATTTTTAATATGTTTTAAAAATAATTTTTATATTTAGTGTTTTATTTCTAATAATTATACATGTTTATATAATTACTTTTAAAAACAATCCTTAAAAAATAATTCAAAACAACTAAAAGATATAGGCTTGTTTGGTAACAATTTTTGAGAACAATTTTCTATTTTCAAGAACAAAAAAATTATAAATTAAACACATTTGACAACTATAAATTGTTTTATGTTATAAAAAACATAAAATAAAATGTTTTTAAAGAACTTGTTTTTAGTAGTTTTTTGAGAAGTATTTTAAAAAATAATTATACAAAAATATATAATGATTAAAACTAAAGCCGTAGATATAAAAATTATTTTTAAAATATATTTAAAAATATTTAAAATATGTTAAAAACATTTTAGGTTCCCAAACAAACTTTTGTTATATAAAACATATGAGAACAACTTTCAAAAACTGTATTTAAAAACTATCTTTCAGAACTGTTTTGAAAAACAGTTACCAAATAAGACCATATTTATTGTTTTTAATAAAATTTTATATTTTAAATCATAATTACTTGACTAATAAGACATTTAGGTTAAGAATGAGTGTGAAAAATGGTAAAAGCACAAGTAAAAAGTTGTACAAAAATACAAGATAGGAATTAGTGGTATCATTAGATTTACCTTGGAAATAATTTATCTTTAATATTAACAAAAATTTTAAACTACTATTTATTGGAAATTTTAAATAGTAATTTATAATACTTTTAAGGAATATATTTTTCTTGTTAATTAATTTTTATATTTTAAAATAATATTAATTAACAGATCAACTATTTTACACTAAAGAAAAATATGCAAGAACAATATGCTATATATTTTAGAATTATTTTTTTTTAATAAAAGGGTCAAAGTTATAATAGTATACTCTCGATAACATCAAATATATACCTGAAAGTTTTAACAAAATTATGAATATAAATTCCAGAAATTTTATTTTAAAAAGAATTTAAAATTTTAATTAAAATTATTTCCACAGATTTGGTAGTTTTTTTATTTTATTTTTTTTATTTTATCCTAGAAAGGTTTAAGAAAATTTAGAAAATCTTTTATATAAAGTAAAGTAAAATTATATACAAGTTCTATGATGCGTGGAAACTTTCCATGGCATGGTACACATGCACATACTTTTTAAAATTAAATTAATAATTTTTTATTTTTCCAAAACATATGAAAATTAATTGTGTACTAAATCTGCCGCCAGGTGCAATATTGTGATTTGATTAATTTTTATGATTGCATGTATGAAAAGAAGGCCATGCAAATCTGAATTATCAAAGAAGTTATAGGTATGTACCTGCTAGGGCATCAAGAAGAGTGGATTGGCCACAACCAGAAGGACCCATGATGGCCAGTACCTCACCCGGTTGAGCATACCCGGTGAGCCCCTGTAGAATTGCTCGGAGTCCATTCTTGCCATCTGGCACGGTCACCCACAGGTCCTTCCATGTCAAGAATACACCATTCGGCTTGGCCATGGAACTGATATCAATGCGTGTAACAAAGTTTCCTTCTCCTTTCTGCTGCCCTACTGCGTCAACTTCCAGTGATTTTTCAAAGCTGGAATGGATTCCTAGAGATGGCGATCTATGGATATCTGAGTGAGGAGGTGGTGATGCAGAAACGATGGCGGTGCTGAACGGGAAAAAATTTTCAGTGCTAGAAGACATATCTTCTTCAGAACCTATGCTTCCCATCTTTGAATTGCCATCAACTCTCAGTTTTCATGGGGTTCCTTGGAGGTGATGTCGATGGGCTTGGAATGAGTGTCCATCTAGGCACATCGACTCTGTCATTTTTCATGGTATCGGTTGAAGGCGACCTTGGTGGGCTTGGACTTGGTGTCCATCTAGGCATATGAGTCTCAAAGCAAGAGAGATATAAAGCTGGAGAGTCTATTAGTTGAGCTTTCCTTATTGATGTGTGGCACCGCACCTCGTCAACCAACACACAAGCATAGACAGGGTGAGGCTTCCATTAACTCAAACCAACTTTGGACAATTGCACCCAACCTAATGGGGTAGTTAATTGGACAGAAGAGACTCCTTCCAATTCAGGAAGCCATTGTTTTCAAATTTATCATTGTTGACAAAGAGTGCGGACGTTGATTCATCAGTGTATACATTTCAGTGATTCAATAATATGTCAAAATTTAATTATTTTCCTTGTTTGCCAAGGATGGGAATTAATAGGCTGACCCCGGAATAAAGTGGACTGGTTGGCGTGGAAATTGGAATACCCCTTACTGTGTTAAATCTCTCGGACCAATATCAACATAATGTTTGGTTGATTAAATTAAATTCTTCGTTCAATAAATAAAAAAATTTTCCAACTACTCTTGCGTCCTCTGTAACTAATAAAATTGATTAAGATTTCACAATTCAAAAATAAAAATAAAATTACAACGTAATAAAGCATAAAATAAGTCTAAAAATTTATTCATTCAGAATTTGAGAGTAACGAGAAGTTACATCATCAATTTTGAGATGACTGCAAATCAGCCATTGACAAGCACGCAGCTGATTTCAGAGTAACCAGGAGTTACATCTTTGACCTGAAGCTACTAGAATACAAGAAAATAAGTAGCACGCCAATAAAGTTTGGGGACTAGGCATATTGTGGATCAATAGGGTTTTCTACAATTTGCTTGGACTTCTCAGGCGAAGCAACAAAAAGTCCTCTGATCATAGGCTTAACCTTTTCAACGGTCTTTATTATCCCCAGAAACATGAGGCGGTACAGAACCACCATTCCAAATAAGATAGCAAGATCAATCCACTTAGAGTAGCCCATCTCCACTTGCCAAACGTTTTTCAGGATTTCTTCACCAGTAATGGTGGCTGCTCCTCCTACTTGATTGTTGGGAAATGTCAACCCTTCGAACTCATTTTTGTAGAATCCTTGGTTTGCATACTTATGGAAGGCAATGTAATACATTGGATATTTCCAAAAAGGATTGGGAAGATCATTCGGCAATCGGAAGAAGCCCCCGCACAGCATCATCACACCTTGAATTCCTGCGCCTGTTATGATTCCCATGAGGAAATCTGGTACGATACTCGCCACCATCATCATTAGGCTCTCAACCAACATCATGCACACAAACAATAGAATAGCGAAATAGACGAAGTGTTCAAATCCCTTCTGAAGGTGGACGAGGTAATAAGCGATTGCTCCGGGGATTAAAGATATCATAAGCAGGTAAGGAATTGAAGAAAGTGAGTTTCCTATAACAAATGCTCCAACGCCATAGTGCCCGTTTAATCTTTCTCGCCCAAAGATCTGATTATGATGAGGAAAAAGGTTGAAGGTCAAATGTCAACCACTATCAATTAATATAGAACATATGTTTAACGAATTAATGAATTGACATTAAGAAAATAGACCAACATTCATGTCCTCTACAAATGAAGGGAATCCACCAATTGCCATGAAAGTCAAGAATGCTGCAACAAACATGAGCATCGATCCCCTAGCCTGTAGATTTTGGAGCAGAGTTATTGGCTTATATCTTGTGAATAATAATTAGAGACAACCGGTATTTGCGTCGTTCCTTATTAATTACCTGAATGGAGCCGTAAGAGAAGCCAATGTCATAGAAGATAGTCCCAACACATAAACACAATGCAATGTAGATTGCAAGTCGAAGCCAGTAATAGCCTAGATCACGATACATGTTCACGAAGGATCTCTTAGTAAGAACAAGACACTGGGTGGCGAAGCTAGCCTGGCTTCCCTTTTTCTCAAGCACTCCTCCTTTCTGCAAAACCAAAAGAGATCCGTTTGAGTAATCCCTTGTATATCTTTTTCAATAACTTGAAAACCAACTGTAGTCTGATTAAATTGCATGTATACCTGTTGGCATATCTCAGACACCCGCCCTTGAACCTGCTGGCAAGTCTCAGATGACTTATAGGCTCTTACAAGAATGTTAATTGCTTCTTCTGTGCTTGTTGCGCCACCAAGTCCTTGCTCGATGTCCTAAAATAGTAAGAGACACAGTAGTAGTATATTAGAGTTTGAATAGGCTAAAAAGTGGTCGAGTACCTTGAATTATTTATTAAGAACTGGGAATTGTATATAGGAAGACTGCTTACTAAGTCGAAGTCCTTGTTTATAGTTCTAAGGTAGTGATCAGATGGGTTTCTCAGAGCTGGGCAAGGGAAGCCATTCTTAGCAAAAAACTGCAAATAAAATAGAAGAGGAATATTTCATAAAGTGGTAGGTGCAATGACACGACTCTCGATTGTGAATGCATCTTGAAAGAGATTAAAATACCTCATTTGCCATTGAAGCAGGACCAAAGTAGACTGTGTTACCAGAGGAGAGAAGGCAGAGATTGTGAAAAAGCTCAAAAACCTCACTGCTAGGTTGATGGATTGATGCAATAACAGTGATTCCCTCTCGGTGAGCAAGCTTAACAATGCGGTCCATGACATGGTAAGAAGCTGCACTGTCTAGGCCACTGGTGGGCTCATCTAGAAAGAGTAGCTTTGGACGCGTCAAGATTTCAATGCAGATGCTAACCCTCCTCTTCTGTCCACCACTGAGGCCTTTCTTTCCCCACCCTCCTATTCTTGTCTCTATGCAGTCTTGCAACCCCATCTCGCATATCGTCATTTCAGCTCTTTCCTTCTTAGCCGAGGTAGGCATGCGGCCTGGGAGTTGGAGCTGTGCAGAATAGTGTACAGCTTCCCTTACTGTTAATGTGGTCATTAGAGTATCGTCTTGAGTCACATAGGCCTACATTATGAGAAACCATGGCAGAACCTTCATTACAACAAGGAAAAGAAATTCCTTTAAATCCCTTTGGCCTTTAAAGCATTAAACTGGCCAAAAACCGCCAATGTTTGTACTCGTTTCTAGTGCAAGGTTTCGTTGAGAAATCAAATTCTTCGTCAGTTCATTCCCTTTTCAAAAAGTCATCAAGTCTGACGATAGACTGGCAAATCAAAATAATAAGGGAAAAGTGTGTTTGCACGCACCCTTAAAAAAACGACGCTCTGGATTTGAAAAGAAAACGAAAAGACTCCTGAATTTTGCAAATTGGATATTTCTTGCATTAATTGCTATTGAACTTCAGATCATATCTTCAGAGTTTTGTCTCTTTTTTCAAAGTCTGCTTACCGAAGTTCCGAAAGCAAGTCTTTGCTTTCTGCCATTGATGAGAATTTCCCCTGCTTGCCTTGTGTTTGAACCTAATCTTCCTGCAATAAATTCGCATATTTGTCAATAAGTGTTCTTCAACGTTCTCCCGCATGCATATAGTATGATGTAATTCATGAATAATAAGATCCAAGCTTAACACGTTTTTTACGGGTTTAGATTAATTATACTTGTGTTCGGTCAAATTTGTGTTCACCTATATAACACATTTAATAAATATATAGTTTTTAGGTTAATATGCAGAACACAAATTTGATTCAAATTCACTTATTTAATAATATTAACCTAATTATAATTTTAAACTATTAAATTCATATTTTAATTATTTTAATTTTTCTAAATAAATTGGTTAATTAGATCACAAAAATATCTTGTTGTAATATTAATCATATACTTATATATGATTTAACTTAATTTTATTATTAAATAAAAGGATATAATTATTAAATGAGTGATATGACATCTATTTAATAATTAGATGATGTTTTAGTTTATGTCTTTTAAGCAATTGCCTAAGTTTTGACAATACAAAAACACAGTACAAAGCCACGACCCTTCAAGGTGAAACGTCATCCAAAAAAATATCATCATATAATTTTATAGGAAAATGATGCATTTTTGTGATTTTGTTAGAAAAAAAACAATTGAATGATTCTAAATGTAACTAAGTGTTTAAAGGTAAAAATAATTAGGTTTTTGAACTATGCGATAACTAAATCAATTTCAGAGTCACGTCATGGGTTCAACAATAGGAGCCCATGAGGGGAGAGGAATCGTTAGGTATGCCATACTTAGTGTGTAAAGCTAGGAAATATTTAGGTCTTGCTATAAACCTCATAATGAATGTAGGCCTGAAAAAGGTCTCTTGTGTGGAAATTATTTAGGTCTTTGCATGGTTTTAAAAATCGGACTGGACCGGTCGGTCTGATTTGTTTGATTGCCGCCCAAACATGGTTCCGGTCCGATCTAACCAATTAGACTAGAAAGCAATCAAACCAGAATTGGACCGTTTGAACCGACGGTTCGACCGACGAACCGGACGGTTCCCTCCGGTTCCAACAGTTCATTTTCCTTCCCCATTCCCTATGCGATTGGTACCCCCACTATCACCTAGAGTGTCTTCCGGCCGGCAACGGTACTTCCACTGTCGCCTGGAGCATCATCCCGCGGGTAACACCCCCGGCACTGGAATCCCGCCCCATCTCCCCCACCGCGGGCTGAAAAGCCCTCCCAACCGCGGCAGCACCCAGCACAAATCCCGTCACCCCACCCCCTACGGCGGACTTGAAAACTCCCCCTTCCCCCGCGACGGCAAAGAGTGCCCCACTCGAAGTTCCCCCCACCCCTCGAAAGCTCCCCTCTCTCTCTCTCCCCTCCCATCCCCCACGGGAAAGTGGAAACCCCTCTCTCTCTCTCTCTCCCCCCCGCCCCCCCAAAAGTTGCCTTCCATTTTAGTTTTTTAAAATTTAATTTTCTCTCTCTCCTCCCTCCATCCCCCATTTTAGTTTTTTAAAATTTTATATTTAATTTTTTAATTTTTTATTGATTATAATTGTTGTGATATGTTTAATATTTAATTTTTTTATTTTTATTTATTTATTACATATTGACATTTTTATTTATTAAAATTATTAAAAATATTAGGTTGATAGATAACTATAGATAAAAAATTTTATGAAAAAAATCAATAAACATGATAGATACCATCAAAATTTAGATAGAATTTATTATTTTTATTTATTAATTTTTTTAAAAATTTAATAATATATAAAAATATATATTAATGAAGTCGCCAGTTCAAAAGCGGTTTCATCGCAGTGCGAGAAAAATGCTATTCAAGTTAGATATAGATAAATCTTACCAGCTAATGTATCCAGAAGAGTTGACTTGCCACAGCCAGAAGGACCCATGATGGCCAATAACTCACCCGGCTGGGCATATCCAGTTAGGCGCTGTAGAATGGGACGTCGCCCACTTTGCTGGTCTGGCACCGTCACCCATAGGTCCTTCCAAGTCAAGAAAACACCATTGGATTTGGACGTGAAATCCGCATCAATATTCCACGTGACATTGTTTTTGTTTTGCTTTGGCTGTTCAACATCTGGTTTCTGCGATGACGTTTGTACCTTGGGAAGGTTTCTCATAGATGGGGCTTCAAGCAGAAGTGAATCAAGTGGTGGTCTGGTGCTAGTTGAAATGGAGTCACTGTTGAATGGGAAAAACTTTTCCATGTTAGAGGACATGTCTTCCTCCAGATCATCAAAACTCTCATTCCTCGTGGGCCCTTTTGGTGATCTTGATGGGCTTGGACTTGGGGTCCACCTAGGCACATGGCTCGCCCTGGGTGAGCTTGGTGGACTTGGTTCCAAAATCTCATTCTTCATGGCCCCTTTCGGTGAGCTTGGTGGGATTAGATTTTGGGTCCATGTTGGCAAATGGGTCCCCATCTCCAATTCATCAAAGTTCTCATTCCTTATTTGCCTTTTTGGCGAGCTTGGTCGGCTTGGACTTTGGTTCCATTTAGGCAAGTGGGTCCCTTTCGTTGAGCTTGGTTCGAAACTCTCATTCTGCATGGACCCTCTTGGTGAGCTTGTATTTGGCTCGTTTGGGTTCCATCTAGGCGCCTGGTTCCCTCTTGGTGAGCTTGTATTTGGCTCGTTTGGGTTCCATCTAGGCACCTGGTTCCCTCCTTGTGAGCTTGGTGGGTTTGGCTCAAAACTCTCACTCTTCATGGCTCCTTTTGGTGAGCTTGGTGGACTTGGATTTGGTGGCCATCTAGGCACATTGGGTCCCCTTGGTGAGCTTGGTGGACTTAGAGTTGGGGTCCATCTAGGCACCTGAATTGTAGTCTCCATGCTCAACTTTCCATACAGTGAAGCAATAGAATATTCAAGTGAAAAGAGAGAGCGATGATTTGCGTTGGTTCAATGACTCTACTCCTACCAGCATTTATAAGGTCGAAAAGCTACAATATTTGCCACGTTATGCCGGCCTCTTCACCCACTAAAGCCCATTATCCAGATTCTATATCACTTTCATCCAAGAAAAAAATATAACAATCCAACAGAAGGATGACTACATTTTTTTTATTTTTTATAAACGCATCGTTGTTGGAGACGATTTCAAATTGAAATGGTCAAGAAAACATAAAGAACACTAGTCCAAAATGGAAATTATCCATAGGAATCATAAAAAACAATGACATAATTATAATAAATTAATCTATTTCACTTGCCTCCAACTCTATGAACTTCTCTACTTTCTAACATTTGAATTCTTCGGTTCACGAAACTTCCAAAATGAGAATGGACCAGAGACATGGTCAAATTCGAGGATATACTTCAATCCTATTCCATCAATGCCGACAGTGACATGTGACAACACGCGGGTATGCTGAAATCCTCCATTCACAAGCTTAAAGTTGGCCGGCTGCAGCACCACTTGAGAAACGTACGTACGTGTATTCTGTGGACTCCATTCTTCAATTGTTAAAACGATTCTTAGTGAGTCTTAATATTTGATACCATTATCAATGGAGTCAATATGTATATCATTTGTTTTCATATGGTAAAAATAATAACAATAAAAAAAATATAATCCAATTTAAATTAATCATTTGTTAAAATATGATAGTGAGGCCAGAAGACATAGGAAGCGAGTCCCCTCGTACCATCATTGTTGAAACAGCTAGGAAGTTTGCCTTTCATTTCTACTTTGTTTTGTTTTTACTTATTTCCTCGTGTATAACAAAGTTTTCCTCGACATCATCGTCCCTGTCAAGAAAAAGAAGAAAATACTAGCAAAAGAGCCGTGGTGATGATTTCTGTTTCACACTAGATAAGATTATTGTTATCACAGCGTGTATGTGTACGGGTGTCTATTTCAAGGTAGATGTCTGACCACTTCAAACTATAATGCTTGCATGATACGGAAGTCCACGGTGCCAGTTGTTGCAGGCCTTCTCATACTTCATTTTCATTGTGGGGATGGCGGATTAATTAGATATTTAATTGAGGAAGAAAAAAAATACTTAAATTTCATCCTAAGATGTACCCTTCTAATAGTATTCTATATCCTTGATAGCATCATTCTTGACATATATGGCGTCCTTCTGCTTGTATGTCTCCAAGCAAAGCACACATATTCGGGCAATAAATATTTATAACAAGACTAGGTGACTGGGTGATTAGGTTTTCCTAATGTTATGATCATTGCTGACTTGATTTGAGAGTGAGTTAGCTTAATGGAAAGGGTGTATGAAACTCATGGAGACGGGCTAACGTGCATCAAACTGAGATATGGAATGATCCAGCACGACTGCAAAAACAATGAAATTTTTCCCTAGTTCTCAAGATTGTGTTTGAAGCTCTCCAATAAATTAAGGAGCTTATTATATGGAGTCAATGCATTCTCTCCAACCCCATCGTACCTCCCGCATCCGCTTTATCTTTGTCAGGGTCCCTCGACCCTCTCATATCAAAGTAGTTGGGCCCAACTGGGTTGCAATTCAAAGCCAACTGGTTGTAAAGGAATATTTACTCTGGTTTCTAGTAAAGACTATGACAATAATTTTAGCTTAGTATTCAAGTTAACCCCTCTCTCTCTCTCTCTCTTCTGAACATGCACCAACCAAATATCAAGAATGCTTTCTTAAATCATATGTATTTATTAAAAAAGTCTTTATATGTATGGCCTAAAACAAACGGCTTCTGCTTGGTTTAAAATTTTCTTTCAATTTTTTCTTCGTTTTGATTTTTACTATAACAAAATTGATTTGTCTTTATTTGTGTATTGTGCCAACATTATGACTATGATCGATTCTTCTTACTTAAAGAGACGATATTCTTGTTTTCAGAAATAGTGACAATTTTATCAAAGACTTAATTGTCAAACTCATTGAGAAATTTGCATGTGGAAATTAAATGGCTCCCTAGTGGATTATCTCTCTCCCAAACAAAACACATGTAAAACCTCACAAAAACAAAGATGCTTGAAAGCTCTCTTATTGCGTAGATCAACTATGGCCATTAAAGCTAAGTCCACTTCTTACAATATTTAAGATAAGATTTCATATGATTCATGTCGTAAATCAAGTTCACCAAAATTTGAATAATTCTATTTTAGAATATATTTGACAATGATTTTGAGAAGTATTTTTAATATTTTTAATATTTAAAAAATAAAAAAATTTACATATTTAAAAATTTAAAAATATTTTTTAAAATTATTATCAAATATATTTTTAAAGTGTGTTTGATAATGATTTTAAAAAATATTTTTAATATTTGTAACATTTAAAAATTTTTATATTTAAAGTATTAAAGATATTAAAATACTTTCTAGAATTACTGTCAAATATACTCTTAATCCACCTTCCAGTCAAACGAATATCTTACAATATCTTAAAGAAATCGAACATTTTGGACACAAAAAAGTTGTTATGGGAACTTTGTCACATGGCATGTGGTATCCTATGCTTCTCAACTGGTTAATATATACTTTTACGAAACGTCTGCCAAAAGCTACCTTTGCATTATTTCGAGCCAAGCTGGGCATTTATTTTGATTCCCAACAAGTTTGGGGGTGTCAAGAGAGATAATCCTGTGATCGCGGAGGCACCCAGTTGGACAATCAGATTGACTGCCGAGTCACAGTTGCCAAAGATAGCACGGAGTTGAATCCCTTTGATAGTGACTGCCATGAATACAATTGTACTCTTTCTATTTTTATATCTTTTGTACCTTATATATTTTGAACTTATTCAGCAATAAATAAATAAATGCTTCCAATGTCCAAAATATTAGGTTTTTCAAATTATACTCTCAAACTGACTAATTAACAAAAATAAATTTGTTTAACAATTTTTTCTTGTAGTTTGCATACCTTCAAATTAAGTTCCATCCAAAATGTACCTCAGCATCTCATGATTTACTCTGTTTAATTAAGAACTGGTCCAAATTAATAAATAATATTATTAAATATAATTGTGAAATAGCCTACCAGTTAAGCATATCAACAAGATTATGATTAGAAGTTGATTTTTTTTTTTTTTTTTTTTTTTTTTTTTTTTCGTTAGAAATTTAATTATTTTTATTAAGGGTGTAAGTTATAAAAAAAAAAAAAAATCAACAAATCAATCAAAGTCAATCATATTGATTTGATTTTCAATAATAAAAAGAGTCGATTCAATTTGAAAATTCTGAAACTGACTTTCTTGGTTTGGTATTCAGTTTTCTGGTCACGTCATTAATAAAAATCAAACTAAATTGATATTTTAAAACTTATAATAATTATTTGATATTTGATAAGTTTTTTAAATATTAAATTTTATTAAAGTAATTTATTATTTTTATATTATATTAAAATTAAATTCTAAATGCATTTAATATATTTTTAACATAAAATTCAAATTAATTTTAATTAATTTTAAAAATAAATTAGACTTAAGACGTAATATAAATTCAAATTAATGAGTTTTGGGCTTAAAACTAACACAAATTTACAATTGAGTTGAGACTAAAAATAGCCATTAAATTGGGTTGAAACTAATTCGACGAAAATCGAATCAAATCAACTTTAAAAGGTTTGGTTCGGTTTTGTTTTTCACTTCAAATATAATCAGTTCAGTTTTTACCCAAAAATGGATCCAACCAACTCTAATTAGTTCCACATTGAATGATGATACTGTTAGTTGTTGTATTGATGATTTCCTCAGTGTCTTGTTTTGATACATAAATGTTGATGGTTACTTCTCTCCAGAAGCATAAATGTTTTTGGTTGTTTGTCCCCCAAAATGGGTCTCTTGTGGTGTGGTTGTTCAATTGGTCCCCGACACACAAATGTGGGGTGGAGCTCGAGTACGATCTCAATCTTTATTCCTTCCTCTGAAAAGGAGGTTGATTTGATCTGATGCCACCCACTGAAACTTCAACAAGATTTGGGTGATAATATGATCAATAAAGTTTTCAAGTACGGTAAATCTTCCACACTTTGCTTGATGGAGACCCTTTCTTAGAGTCAAATTCTCGGGATTAGCCATTGGTAAAAGAGGAACATGAAAAGAAAAGGCTAGCTGTGTGGATATTCTCACATTCCAAGCAAAAACTGTTCGCACAAAAGAAGCATTGGAAGAAGGCAAGGCAATTAAGCCTTTTACATATCATATATATATATATATACTATATGTATTTAATTCATTCAAACTTACTGGATAATTCTACTGCTTCATCTGACGTCCATGGCATTTTTCTTACAATCTTACATAACTGATGTACCATGTAGTGCATATCTAAGTAAGCTAACTAATAGGAACATCAAAGTACACCACGCACAAGATTATGAAGATCTCACTATATTTTTGCTTCATGTAAATAGCGGGATGACGGGGGTTTTTCTATGACTTGCTTGGATTTCTCAGGAGAGGCAACCATCAGACCTTTGATTATGGGCTTAACCTTTTCAACAGTCTTTATAATTCCCAGAAATAGGAGTCGATAGAGAACCACCATCCCAAATAAGATGGCAACATCAACCCACTTAGAGTAACCCGTCTCCACTTGCCAAACGTTCTGCAAGATTTCTTCACCAGTAATGGTGGATGGTCCTCCTGCTTGATTGTTGGGGAATGTTAATCCTTGAAACTCGTTCTTGTAGAAGCCTTGGTTTGCATACTTATGGAAAGCAATGTAGTACATTGGGTATCTCCAAAAAGGCTTAGGAAGATCATTCGGCAATCGGAAGAAGCCCCCGCACAGCATCATCACACCTTGAATTCCTGCGCCTGTTATGATTCCCATGAGGAAGTCTGGCACGACGCTCGCCACAATCATCATTAGGCTCTCAACCAACATCATACATACAAATAGCACCAAAGCAAAGTAGACGAAGTGTTCAAACCCCTTGTGAAGTCCGACAAGGTAATACGCAATTACTCCAGGAATCAAAGAGATCATAAGCAAGTAAGGAATGGAAGAAAACGTGTTTCCCACCACAAATGCGCCAACACCGTAGTGACCATTTAATCTTTCTCGCCCAAATATCTGTTTTTGATCAGAAAACAAATACATATATATCAGTTAAATTAACAACATAAAATAGGATGACTAAAACAAACAGTTGGGCATTGACTAACAAAATAAACTAACCTTCATGTCCTCCACAAAAGAAGGGAACCCCCCAATTGCCATGAAAGTCAAGAAGGCTGCAACAAACATGAGCATGGATCCTCTAGCCTGTAATTTCGTAAGTGAAATATTTGAGTGTATGTTTTGTGGATAATCATTTGGAAACCATAAATTCATGTAACTTTCTCTTCATATATAATATTAATATTTAATATAATTTGTAGGACATAAATGGATTCGTCCATCCTTGTTGAGTTACCTGAATTGAGCCATAGCTGGAGCCAATATCATAGAAGATAGTTCCCACACATAAACACAACGCAATATAGATTGCAAGACGGAGCCAGTAATAGCCTAGATCACGGTACATGTTCACAGAGGATCTCCTAGTAAGAACAAGACACTGGGTAATGAAGCTAGCCTGGCTTCCCTTTTTCTCAAGTAGTCCTCCTTTCTACAAGACAAAAATCCATTACCCACTGAATGTTGAGCTCTATATAAACCATCTAAATTATACAAAAATCTATATTAACAAAAAAAAAAAATGGCAGTATTTAATAATTTGCATACCAGTTGGCAGATCTCATATACCCGGGACTGAACTTGTTGGCAAGTCTCAGATGACTTGTAGGACTTTATGAGAGTGTTAATGGCTTCTTCCGTGCTGGTGGTGCCACCATGCCCTTGTTCAGTATCCTAATTAATGACAGTATCCAAAGTGTTTATTAGATTTTGAAGAGTGTGTGATCAGTAACTTCAAGGGCAGTCAAATAATATCTTACTCAGAATAAGGAAGACTACTTACCGAGTCGAAGTCCTTGTTTATGGTTCTAAGGTAGTGATCAGATGGGTTTCTCAAAGCCGGGCATGGGAAGCCATTCGAATCAAAAAACTGAAAAGAAAATTGAATAGGAATAAATAGAAGATAAAGTGATGGGTGCAATGAAGCAGAACCGAAAAGGTTATATGTAGTACCTCTTTTGCCATTGAAGCAGAACCGAAGTATACCGTTTTGCCAGAAGAGAGAAGACAGAGATTGTGAAAGACCTCAAAAACTTCACTGCTAGGTTGATGGATTGATGCAATAACATTTATTCCATCATGACGAGCAAGCTTAACGATGCGGCTCATAACATGGTAAGAAGCTGCACTGTCTAGCCCACTGGTAGGCTCATCCATAAAGAGGAGCCTGGGGCGTGTCAGGATTTCAATGCAAATGCTAACCCTCCTTTTTTGTCCACCACTAAGGCCTTTTACGCTCCACCCTCCTATTCTAGTGTTCATGGCATCTTGCAACCCCATTTCTCTTATTGTCATTTCAGCTCTTTCCTTCTTTTCAGATCTGGACATGGAGTCCGGCAGTTGGAGCTGTGCAGAGTAGTACACAGCTTCCCTTACGGTTAATGTCGTCATCAGAGTATCATCTTGAGTCACATAGGCCTACGTTGTGGGAAACCAGGAAAGACATCAGTTGCGTTGCAGAAAGAGTCACGGAAGCAAAGAGAAAAAAAAATATTCAGAAAAAAGTAAGGAGAAATATTAAAATCTTTTTTTAAAACAAAATTGGTGATGAAGGTTTGAAAAATATGTATTTTTATTTTTTATTTTAATAATTTATTTCCTTTCCTCAACAAAAATATCTTTTTATTTTCTAATATATTTTTTTCTTCATATTTTTCATTTTTATCCTCTTTCTTACCGAAGTTCCAAAAGTAAGTCTCTGTTTGCTACCATTGACAAGAATCTCCCCAGACTGCCTTGTGTTTGAACCTAATCTCCCTGCAATAACAAGCAAATTTTTAGCAGGTACTCTTTCATTTCTGAAACAATCGGGGTCAACTGAAAACATTTCATGATCTCAATCACTTTCCAACCCCAGATTCAACATTAAAAGTCCACAAGAATTTGTCATACAAACAAACGAAAATAAAGGAAGACGGCAAGATTATCCAGCTAATTAGTCCTTTAACAATACAAGTTTAGATCGGCCAACTGCATGGAAAAGTATAATTTTATTGTTCTATTTCCTCATTGCATGTGTGAAAAGAAAAGGGAAAACCCTGCCAAATCTGAACACAAATATTTATGACTAGCAGCAGATTCTTACGTACCTGCCAACGCATCAAGAAGAGTTGACTTGCCACAACCAGAGGGACCCATGATGGCCAATAACTCACCCGGCTGAGCATACCCGGTTAGCCCCTGAAGGATTGCCCGGCGTCCATTTTCGCCGTCAGCGACAGTCACCCACAGGTCCTTCCATGTCAAGAATACGCCGTTGAGGCCAACATCATTGCATGTAATGCAGTTCTCGGCTCCATTGTGCTGTAAACCTAATTCCGTTCGTGGTGACGTAATAAGGTTGGATTCAATTCTTAGGGAGGGAGGTTCATGGATATCTGAATGTGGAGGTCGTCCAGTATTATCAGATATGGAAGCAACGCTGAAAGGAAACAGCCTTCCCATGGTGGAAGACCTGTCTTCCTCAGAAGCTATGCTTCCAGTCTCCAGATCATCAACTCTCTCACTCTTGGCCTCTTTCGGAGGCGATGTAGTTGGGCTCGGACCTGGCGCCCATCTGGGCACATAAACTTGAGACTCCATGGGAGCAGTACTCAAGATTCAAGCGCAACAACAAAGGGGACCTAGACTAGAGTTACGGGACCTTAAGTTTTTGCTGGCCTGGGAGGTGTTGCAGCTCTATGGGAACTAGGACCACTATTTATACACAAATTTGGAAGCACGTCCGGTGAGATAAGGGCTGTTTGGCTGTGGAAAATAGTTTTTAACAACAGTTTTTGGTGTTTTTTTTTTTAAAAAAAAAAAGTTTGAAAAATGAATTTTGGAAAACTGTTTTTATTATATATATATTTATTTATTTATTTATTTATTTTGTGTTAATAAAAAAGTTTTTAGGAATAAATAAAATAAAAAATATATTTGAAAGTTAGTTTTTTTAATTAATAAAATATTTTTTTAATTAATTAGATATTATAAATATATAAATAATTTTTATATGTATAATTTATTTAAATTAAATTTTTTTTTGATATTTTAATATTAATTATAATTTTTTAATTAAATAATGATTTTATAATTTTGTTTAAATATATTAATTTTAATAATTTTAGAAAGAAGAAAGTGATTGGAGATGAGATGTGGTAGTTGGGTGAACTTCGCTGAAAAACACAAAAAATTATTAAAGGAACACAAATAAAAATAAAATAAAATTAAAAAATAATTTTTTTTTTAAATAATAAAAATCTTTTTATTATTCTTAAAAAAAATAATTTTTGAGAATACAGAAAAAAAAAAAAAAAACATTCCCTTCCTCAAACATATTTTTTATTTTTAAAAATAAAAAATAATTATTTAAAAATACCAACAAAACTGGCACTCTCATCGATGTTTACTCTTGGGTTGAAATGTCTTTGAAAGTCCACCATATCCAATTTCAATTGTAACCACTTCCATGTACATACAAACGGCGCCATCCCTCCTTGACTGCCACCCGGCTTGGACTCATTAAAGATGTCTATTTTGCAAATTGCAAGTCAATAACAATTCAATTCCGATCAGGAAACTGCCTCAAGAAAACCAATCTAATACTTAGCCATAAATCAAGCACAGTTAATTGAAATGACCAAATACACAGTTCCTCGATAAGAGCACTTGGGCTCATTAAAGATGTCTCTTCTGCAAGTCAATAACAATTGAATTCGGATCAGGAAACTGCCTCACGAAAACCAATCAATACTTAGCCATAAATCAAGCACACTGAATTGAAATGACTAATAAAAAAAATGCCGTGTGGACTTACATAAAAAGTCGTTGTGAATTCTTTATAGCTTTGGGTGGATTTTCTTTATTAAGAATGGGGGTCGATCGCGCGAACTCGTGGGCACGAGTTGATGGGTCAGGAAATGATGAAGTATATTTTTAATTACTTAAAATGAAAGAGGAAGATTAATAATGAACCATGCATGCCCATAAAGCATAATGCGGGCTGCTGTAGCTCGTCATCCGCCGATCAACAGTCACTTACATATGATATGACGACATGAAATGAAAAAGGATGATGTATGTAGTTGAAAAACAAATATTAAAAATTATGAGTCGTTAAATTTATATTCAAATTTAGTAGCTGTTACTGTGTTCATAATGAAGATGAGGTCAGCATTTACGGTAGGTTGGGCACATGTCCACTGCTAGTCACCCAACGCCCATCCGGCATTTAAGAGAATACTATTTCAAGGTGGTTTACTTGCCCAGCAATCTCCATTTACTAGTGGGGCGTGTTGGAATTGATGGCCACTTCCATATTTTCTTCCAGTCTGCTGAGAAACAGCCTCCACATTTAATGATGAATTTGGACATTCCAAATTTCCATGGACTTCCAACCAATGCAAGGAATGAGAATCCCTCACATGGAGGACTTCTTAGACTTGTCTGAAATTCGGTGATCGTGGAAAAGCAAAAAGGAATATGAAGACCCGATCGGGTCATCCATTAGAATTAGTCAGTCGCTTATGGAAAATTGAAACTAGCGGGGAATTGACGTTTACATATCTGTGGATTGGCTGGATGCGACAGGTCCAAGCCTTGGCGTCTAAGGAAGACTACACCACTAACTTAGCTAGTGGGGGCACCTTGCACGCTATCTTTCGATTGGTGGATTCGTCTAAGTCAAGGTCCATCACTTGCCAGTTTCCAGGTCCTAGACACGAGACAGTAGCTTTATGTCTTTTCACACAAGGCTTCTAGAAATCTTGTTTGAGTGGAAAGAGGAATCCATGGTAATATTCAACATTTCCCATGGAGCTCCTTTGAAGACATCATTGACAAAGCTTTGAAGACATCATTGATAAATCATTTTTACTTGGCAAAGAAGTAGTAATTTGTATACAAAATGTATAAATTTTTATGGAAAAAGGTATGAATTTATGTTATATTCTTAAAAATTATTATCTTTTTAAGACACATCTATAAGGGCTTTTACATTTTATGTTGGAGTTATTATAATTTTTTGTTTTTAAAAATAGAAATGAATGAGAAGTTAATGTTTGAATATAAATTAAAAATATATTTCGATAGTATTTTTTTATAATATAAAAAGTGAATTTTTGAAGAATGCTCCATCAAGTGATTATTTATGAATTAATTTAAATAAATTTCTAATTTTTTTAAAAATAAAAAATTACTAAATATCTAATTTTTTTAGGAGCCATTAACGAAAAAAAAAATATATTAAATGCTTGAAACACCATCTAACCCCTCTCAAAATACCTCCCATGTGAACTCTTATTAGCAAATATAAAATCTTTGATCTTAATTAATAATACTTCTATTTAATGAATTTATCACTATTGAATTTTTTTTCATTTATCTATAAATATTCTTAAAAATCTAATTAGTATATGGGAAATTTAATAATTTTGAGATCAACTTTTTAAAAGAATATATAAGAACCTAGAGGAAAAGATATTTTAAATTTTCTAAAGAAAAAATTTCTTAAATTTTTATTGAAACTAAAACTATTCCAAGCTCCATATGCTTGGTTCTACCATCAATGATAAGATTCCCTACAATTAAAATTATGCTTAAGTTATAACATCAAATAATTATTGGATTGTAAAATTTAAATTAATCTTGTTTCACTTTGTAGGATATGTCTGAGCTTCAACCGTGCAAGGTTCGAGCTCATTTGAATTTTATTTTATTTTTCCTATTAAATGACAAGCTTGCTCCATTTATGTATTTAACTCTCTTATGATTTAAGATTTTGTTTTATAGAGAACAAATTAAAGTGTGATCGCAATTAGGTGGATTCTGGTCGAGTATTCGTTATTGTAATTTTTTCTCTTTCAGGTAATTAGTGGATTATTGGCTATTAATATGCTTTGTAAATGTAGGGATCAAACTAAATCAGGCAATTAACAATCTAAAGATATCTTTATAATATATATGCCAAAAAGGAAATCATGACAGTAAATTATTATAAAAGAAGAAATGACATATAAAGCCATAAAGGTCTATTAATTGCTAGCCATCGCAAACAAAGAACCAGGAAGGGTTGTTGGCAAAAGAGTTTCAAGTTGGCCCAACCCAAAATAGGCCCTAGATCCACTTCCACTTTTGAGAAGCCTGACCTGGAAGCCCAATTGTCAGACGCAGAGTTTGAAACCTGTCGGGCCAACCCAAAACAGGCTCTAGATCCACTTCCACTTTTGAGAAGCCTGATCTGGAAGCCCAATTGTCAGACGCAGAGTTTGAGACCTGTCGGGCCAACCCAAAGACGAAACACTGTCGTTTAGCCCACATAGCCCACATTGGAGTGGGTTTTTCCTTTTTCAAAATCCATCCTTCCTTGAATCTAGCAAATTTTACCCTGAGAAAATCATTTCACTTCACGTGCAAACAATCGGACAGCCCACCCGAGACATGCGCGCACTGTACACACTGACAGCAATATTGTAAAACCCCACCACGCGCTCGCGTCCACACTTCTCCATCTATTACACCAATAGATATCTGCCACGCCATCAAAATGAAAAAGAAATTAGTCCAATTCGCCACGCTCTCTAGCGTGTCAATCAATTATTGGCAGACTCACTATACTACCGTGGCAGTCGCAGCACCTGATCCAATTATTTCCTCTTTCATTATGCATCCTGGGCTTGGCTCAGTTGGCTGTGACTGATCTTGAATCTAGACAGAGAGTGTTCGAGAGAGAGAGAACGGAGTGGTGCGGTGATGGCGAGTGGTGGAGGCTATGGCGATTCGAGCCAAAAGATCGATTACGTTTTCAAAGTGGTTCTGATCGGAGACTCCGCCGTGGGCAAGTCGCAGATACTGGCTCGGTTCGCTAGGAACGAGTTCAGTTTGGATTCCAAGGCAACAATCGGGGTTGAGTTCCAGACTCGAACCCTCGTCATCCAACACAAGAGTGTCAAGGCTCAGATCTGGGACACTGCCGGCCAAGAACGGTACCTTTACCAAAATCGCTTCTCCATTTCTTCTAATTCATTATTTACTTATGCATTCATATATGCACAATGTTAGGGGTTATGATTCGATGTTCTACTTGTTATATATCTGTATAGGCGGTGGATTTGTTTCTTCTTTATCTTTTTGGTTTAAATATTAAGAGATCGGAGTGGCTTTAGATCGACTGAATCACTTGAAACACTGTTGGATTCCGCGCACTTCTCATGCAACCTTTTTTTATGATTTTTTGGCGGAATTGCTGTAAAAATTAGTATGTTTTTGCGGCAGAAACTAAAATCAAATCAGTTTACCTGATTCAACTCTTATCCCTTAAGCAATCAGCTAACTCGCAATCTAAGTGTGAAATATTTTGTATCTAGAAAACCAAGATAAAATTTGCAAAAGTTAAACTGAAGTATTGTTTTTTATTCAATAATCAGCAGCAAGAGTTGCTGCCAGATTAACATTCTTGTTAAACAAGAAAAAGGAGGATCACTATTAGACTTTGGGATTGCTTTTTGTTTTTGGCTTTAGCTAGACGTTGAAGCCATAACCATAGTCATCATTTTCAAAAGGCAGTATTAGGACTATGTAATCTTCCTGCATAAGCCAAAAAAAAAAATAGAGCTTTTGAGAGAAGCAACATTTTATTGGTTTCTATTTTAATCTTAATCCATTAGGTTTTTTAACAAAATTACCCAAATAGGTGTAGATGCCCTTATTGAGCTTAAAAATAGCCTTTAGCTTCTCTAAACCCAATCCAAATATGACTTTAGTATGTGGTACTCCAAATTGAGTAGGACCTACCAAACATGATTACATTGGAATACCAGGATGTTTGAATTTAGCTATTTATGTCTGGTTAAACTTCCATTTTGGCAATCTATTTTTAGCAATTATTTCTTTTATTTTAGATATCATTCAAATAATGTGTCAGCTTTTGTGTATTTGTAGTGATTGATGCTGACGTTAGTACTAACTGACATATGGATCTTGTTGAAAATCCCAGGCATCTTAAACTTGTACTTTTTGGGATCTTGGGCATAACTTAAGCTTATGGCTGACAACTATACAGCCACTTATAAAATTTAGAAAAACTAGCTTCACTTTCAAGTTTTCAAATGAAAAGTAAGATTTTGGGACAAGTGAAATTCCAAAATGTTCATTCAGGATACTGATTCCTATTAGTTATTCTTTTCTCCTTTGGAAGAGACTACCACCCTGTTTCAATATACTTCAGTCCTCAGTACAAATTATAACATTTGATGATTAGAATCCGAGAAGATCTGAAATTATTTGAAGGTTCTCTGCTACTGCTGTTACTGTTGATACTAACTATTACTACCCTTTTTGTTGTTCATTATTAATTTAATCTATTTTTATTGTTGGTTTTTAATTGCATCAATTTAGTGATTTTATTAGTCTGGTATGATATAGATATTTCTTCATCTCATTTAAACTAATTGTTGACTTCTGTATGCATTTTTCTTTGGAAGAACTGTTAGTTGTTCTGGATGACTGTCTGCTTTGGAGCAGGAAGTTTTTTGCACTTCGCATTTTGTGCTTTTAGTCTTCACCAGGTGCCTAAGCATACTTTAGCTAGATGTAAAAATGCAGGTGGACTTGAAAATTTCTGCCTCATCCAAACCAAAATTTATGCTCCTGCAGCTCTAGATTAATATCATGTTATCATAAAATGAGTGATAAATAAAATTTTCCAATATTCTATCACCAATTGATGATTTTATTTCTGTTCTTGTGGTATGCAGATACAGAGCCGTTACAAGTGCGTATTACAGGGGTGCTGTAGGCGCAATGCTCGTTTACGACATAACTAAACGCCAAAGTTTTGACCACATACCCCGATGGCTGGAAGAGTTGCGTGGTCACGCTGATAAGAACATTGTCATCATTCTGATTGGCAATAAAACTGATCTCGAGGAACAGCGAGCAGTACCCACAGAAGATGCTAAGGAATTTGCTGAGAAGGAAGGACTATTCTTCTTAGAGACCTCCGCATTAGAAGCAACTAATGTCGAGAATGCCTTCTTGACCGTATTGACTGAAATCTTCAACATTGTGAACAAGAAGAACTTGGTTGCAGGCGGGGATCAAGCAAATGGCAATCCTGCATCTTTGACTGGTAAGAGGATCATTATCCCCGGCCCCGCACAAGAAATTCCAGCTAAGAGCAACATGTGCTGTAAATCTTGATGATATGATTAGATTGTGGCTTTCAAATTGTGGGATTGACCGTAGGCTCCTTATAGTAATTTTTGAGAATTCGGCTATATTTTGTTTATATATATTTTTTTTGCTTTTATTTAACTCTGTCTAGCAGCAGAGTTGTTGCATGTTTTGAGATGGGAGATAGAACAAAAAACGAAGTTGAGATGTAGATTCGTTTTGCTGGCCATTTGTCTTAAATTTTAGTTTTACGGACTCTATCAACCCTGTGAGTTCCTTCAAAGGAAAAGAAGTTCAAGTTGCATTCTATTAAGTTCTTGTGCCTTGATGTTGGTCTGATCACCACCTCTGGTACCAAATCGTAAAATGTTGTACAGCAGAGGTTTCTGGTTTCAATGACAATGCTGATGTCATAGCACAACCCAGTACCGTCCGCTCTGGGTAGCCATAAACCCCAAGTCCTTTGCAGGCATAGAACCCGATACACATCCGAAGCGGACTGTATAAACCAGTGGCACTCGGGAGCTTCCAGACGCATCTTGTCAAGATTTAGGCCAGAATGTGAGATCTCAACCAGATCTTAAAAGTGCACATCATTTCCAACAGCCAGGTTCTTGTTGTATCCATTTTCAACACCAGTAAAAGTAGTTTAACATGGGAAAAAGGTGCAGTCATCTATTATGCCCAACCAGAATCAGTTTCTCTGAAATGGTAAATTACATGAGAAGAATCACATAAAAATATAAATATAAATCTACTTCTGACACGTCGGTTATGAAAAGAAAATTATTAGGATTGAAGCATCATGATTAAAATTAATATAACATAATGGAACCAACAAAATTGGTGATTAATTCAACCAGCAGTGGCCATTTTCACAGGCTCCGTTTCTTCATTCATTTCAACATCATTCGATTCTTCTACCTTTGATTCATCAGCCATATCTGAGGATATGTTTTCCACAGGTGAAGTACCATTTACACCCTCCAAACGCATCAAAAGCCTTTCTAGCATTTCTTGGCATTCAATTGCAGTAACCATCACGGTTAAACTGGCCCTACCTTTCCAGCATCCAATGGCGATCGTAGACACATCCACTTGGATAGGATCCACTGAGGCTTGGGTGCCTGCCAAAGAAGGATAAACAAGGTCAACATACATACGCATGTCTATCCATCATCTTAACGTACACCCCACATGCACCCACATACCTTTTTTCAAGATTACTACGCAACACCCCAACATTAGCTTTGATGCCTTCTCACCAAATTCAGCATCAACAAAATCTGCGTATCTGATGGTTTTATATTGCAAGAGATGCTTGAAGTCTACTGGGGATGCACATAGGATCTGTTTGGTGATGTATGGGAGAAGCAGCGGCAATCCTTCAGATGATATTCGAAATGCACATGATGTAGAGGTACCTTCTCTTGATGTTTGCCGTTCCTGAAACAGCGAGATACTCCACTTCATCAATTATTATAATATCCAACCAAAAAACAGTTTTTCATTACAAATCTGGCTGAGGCAATTGATTAGAATGGTTAGTCATAAGATACTTCTCTCATAGTCTTTGCATATGGGCACTAAGGTAACATGCAGGCAGTATGCAAATTTTATGTTGGGTCGCAAATTTGCTCATGGCCATAAATGGAAAGGTGGGTGATGATCCTACAGATAATTCCAGCCTTCAAATATGGAATGTGGTGGAACAAGGCCGGACCCAGAAACACATGCACCAAAAAAAAAAAAAAAAAAAAAAGAAGACGAAAAAAACAAAACAAAACAAAAAACAAACAAAAGTAGTAAAACCACTATGACCATGTCCCTTCAGAAAAATATTGCAAGAGGGCATTAGAAAGCAAGTCAAAACTCAAATATGGAAATACTTACAAACATCTTCAAGCCAACAGAAGTTATCTTCAGTTGCTGCCCAACAAGCAAATTCAGTTCCAGAACATCCTTAACTGATTTTGAGATATAGTAAATTCTTTTCACATGTTTAGAATCACTGTTTCTTGTGACAAGTTGACCATTGAGCACCAAAGAATCATCAACACCATAGAATGTTTTTATGCTATTGATAGTTGCTTCATCCTTAAAGAAAACAACAGGGTCGACTCCTTTCCATTTGCCTTGAATTTGTAACTTCCTTTTTCCTCCTGCCTTCTTGGGATCATTTTCCCTATCACCAGGAACTTCCTCTGGTTTATTTTCTTCACACGGTTGGCAAGGATCATGTTCTGAAGCAGTCTCATCTGGTTCATTTTCAACTAAATCAGTGTCTGAAGCCGCTTCTGGAAATTTCTCATCTGTATCATCTTCTTGATTAATATTTGGGCTTTCAATGACCTCATTGGATAATTTTTCAGAGCGTTCCTCATTGTTAGAATGCAAGTTTCTTTGCAGATTAACAGGTTTCTCCTGAATGGCTGCAAAATAGAAAACAAGATAAAAATTTTAACTTAGGGAAAGAAACAGCAAGAGAGTACAGAGCAAGAATTGTGCTTTATAATAGAAATCTCTCCTCCACTCCCCCCAACCCTTTCCCTGTTTTCTCTTTGTGCTTCCTACGGTATAGTGGATATTGCATAAGTTTACACAATTGAATGAATCCAACTATCTAAAGCTATAGACACTATACCATAGGCATAATGTCCTTTGGTTCACCAAAACCAACAGTTGGCATTGATTTTTCACAACAATATGATAACTGAAATAATTTTAAATACCAGGCAAAGGAGAAAGTTTGTGGAGGACAGCAATGAAGAAGGCTCCAGTATTCTGATCATGAGGCACTATCCTGATGCAACGTTCTAGAGGGTGATCAGAAACTTCCTCCAGAGTTTCAGGATTCTCAGTTGGCTGGAACCCATTTTCAGAATTTACATCACCACCATTCTCATGCTTTTCTCCCAAGCCTACATCTTGTTCATTGTCAGTTGGATCTGTAGTACTCTGACCAGAAGGAAACATGCTGGGAACTATCCCAGTTCTGCGGAACTTGGGAACATCTTTGTAGGAAGCAAGCCACATGCCCTTGTCACGAACCTGATATCCAAGTAAATGACTATCAATTGTATTCAATAGAACTCTATATATGATTACAAGGTTAGATAAAGTTGAACTGCTTAGATGCTATTGGGATTGAGACCACAAAATCATTTTTATTTCTAACTACTGGTTGGGGTGGCAACTGATTGCCACAACAAATATTTGCAAATATATCGGCCCACTTGAAACCCAGATTTTGGAGACTATTCTGTCAAAACATGCTTTTCCTAGTGGGACAATACCAACAAAACTGATTTGAAAATATCTGAACAGGGAAAAATAAAAAATAAAGGATATTGGATCCGAGTCAGTAAATTTGCATGTGTCATGCCTATAGCCATGATACATTTGATCTAACCCAGTTTCTTCTCCAAGCTCAACAATTCAAGCGGCCAAGAAGTGTAAAAAATTTGCCTACTCTTAATAACTAGGGGAGATTTGCACCACAACATGACAAAGTTTAACAACTCAAAAAGTACAATTTATACCACCTATTTAATACAGGTATGGGTAAGGGTATGTCTCTAGGACTTAAGATTCAACCAAACTCCATACTTAGGATCTCGGCAATTGCCATTCCAGCATTTATTTGAAGGATCCAATATGGACCAATATATGAAGCAAAGAAAGAAGAGATACAAGGACTAAAGAATCATTTTTAGTAATTCTAATTCCTATATATCATATTACACTATCAACATGGGGCCTAGAAAAACAAAGGAAGATGCCTCCTCACATCTTGTTGTGAGTCTGACAAGCACATGATTTCATTCTTCTTGGTGGCTATCCCCTCTTGGTTTGGAGTAGGGGTTTGGCAGGTTCTAGGCATTGAAAAATCAATTGATGGACGACATGATTGGCTTAATGGTTTGTACATGGATGAAGCAGTGAGTTACCAAAAACGTGTTCTCTCTCTATTACATCGATGAGTGAGCAAAAAGAAAAAGTGAATAGATGTATGATTTTGGCGTTCCATTCTATCTATCCTGTATTCTTCTATTGGCAACATCTACAAAGATCAAGGTAGTGATTCAAAGCAATAAATTCCTTGAACTGCAAGTCAATATTATTGAAACAAAACCACTAAAAAGTTAAGTTTCTGGACTAGGCAAGTAAAAATGTTTAACAATCCATACAGGGAAAAAAGTTTTGTAGTTCACCCTTTAGAGCAGAAAAATATATCCAATATAAGAACCTGCCATAAGATGCTTCTAAATATACTTCTACATATTACACAAATAATTAGGGAAAAAGTTTGAAATACAGAAGGTATATTACAGAGGACACACCAATCAATATGAATAAACATGACTTGCATAAAAAGACACTTTTTACATTCCCATAAACTGTGGACATGCTTTACTTCAGCATGTGTGAGCTACAAAAAAGCATTTCCTTAAACTGTAATTATATCAACATAGGAAATCTGATGTAAAACTATGAAAAAACAGGAACATTAGCATTTTGTCAACATTGAAACTGAATGTTTAATAGAAAGTAGGTTAACAGGTCCAGTGAAATTAATAACTAACCTTCCATTTCTTAAGACCTGGACGGCGAACAAGTTGAGGGAGCTCACAGGAGACATCAACTAGTTCAACAGACCCTCCACACCTCCGTAAAATCTGAAGAAAAATGAGAAATGATGGTTGAGATTAACAAAAAAATCTAATGTTAGTGAAGGAAGAGGAGCCATGGTAATATGGTGCAGAACCAATAGAATAGACAATTCAATATTAACAAAAATAAATAAATTTAATAAAAGGTGAAAAATTAACCCTGATCTCCTTAATGAATAAGGCCCTATTAGGCAGGTGGCTTGGACATTTGGTGTGGGAATGATAGGTTATGGAGAAAGGTGATAGTGAGAAGGCATGATGAGGATATTAAAATAGTTGGAACTCACCAGAATATTCTCAAGAAATCCTACCTCTTATTACAACTTTTAGAGAAGCATCTTAACTTTTAGACTTTATTTTTAAGACAGTCATCAAATTGTAGGTCACTGAAGGAGAATAGATGAAATTCTGGCATGGTGATTGGCGTAGAGACACCCTCCATTTTGGGGTCATTCCTTTTTCATTAAGGTTCAGACCAGCAAACAGAGTACACTAGGCCTGCTCTTGGTTACAAATTTGTGGGGTCCAGAAGTGGCAAAGTCTCCTAGGGGGGCATTAATACCAGAACTTGGGCCCCAAGAGTAAGGAAAAGAAAGGTGATCAGTGTGGAAGTAGGTCGATCTGCAAATTACATTTTGTTGCATCCCCAGTTGGGTACAAATGAGTTGCTTTCCACAAAAATGTACTTGGAAACTATCAATCCCACCCAAGGTAGTTTTTTCCCTTTTTCTTTTGTGTTGTGTGTGTGATTTGCATCCATAGATAAGATGTTGATGGGAGATATTTGATAACAAAATGGTCAATCCCCAACCAATGTTGCAACTAAGAGAGCTCAATAAGCCATTTGATTTGTTACTCTGTCCTTCCATCTCTTTATTCTGGTGAAAATTTATGGATCGATATGGGATTGTCATGGTTATGCCATGTCACTAGAAGATTTAATAAAATATTGGCTTAGCATAGATTCAATAATGAAAGGTCAGATTCTGTCAAAATTCTCCTGCTTGCTTCTGTGATAGATCTGGAAGAAAGAAACTGGAGAGGGGTTGAAATGGGAGATGAAGATCGTGGAATGTTCTGGGGTTTTATTTCAGAAAGATCCTGTTATTCTATTTCCACAGATCATTGATCTTCATCATGCAGTCATTGGTTTCTTCCTCTCCTATTAAGCCATTTTGCTCTATGCATTTACTAGTATCCTTATAAATATGCATAAATTGAGAGGATGTATAAATATAAAATAAAAAGACAAGGATAACAAGTAACAACTGAAATAATAAAATAAAAACTTAAAAAGTGAATATGAATAAGCATATACTACATGAAAGACTGCAATAAAACATTTTCATGACATTAATGCACAACATACAGTTTAATTAACTATATATTAAAAGATGTTTGGAGACCTATACACGGAATGTCTAGCTAAACCAATTCAATATTTCATTTATGAAATATTTGTTTCTGATAAATAACACATTACCTCAGCAACCACAGCCTCATTTTCAACTGGATTCATTGAGCAAGTGGAGTAAACCATTCTTCCACCAACTTTAAGCAAAGATAAACCTACAATCACCAATTGAATTGCTAAAAGTCAGGTAACATTGCTAACAAATGCTTCAACTTAAGATCAGAGCATATCAACTCAAGATCCACAAATAAAGTACAAATACTAGGGTCAGCACATCTAAAATGTGTTTTCAAACACAAAGCATGAGTTCAACATGAGAATGCAGCATCTAGAACCTCCAAGTTTAAGCAATGACAACTTTCTAATTTAATGCACTTGATGCCAAACAATATGCTCTGAAATTATTGTTTATTCTTTTATCAACAAAAAAAGCTGTGTTTGGCATTCTCTTATACAAAATAAAACAGATCAAGCACCACTTAAACCCATAAACAAAATCCAACATTAACATTTCAAGGGAAGCTTAAAGAAACAAAGATGGCACCTAGAAGATTCTTATTTGCTTCATTGAATGGTACTTTAATGATGTATGAATCATCAAGAAAAAAAGACCAATCCCCAAGATCAACTAATATCACTGGTTAAGAAATGGTGGTGGTTAGGCAGGCTCGGATCCACCATAAGCTTTCTGTCAAAGCTGATCCATCCAATGCAAAGAAGACATGAACTGTCCAATTGTATGTTTCCCATTTTCAATCAATCAACTTGTAAGCTGTAAGACATAATTTACTAAGGATATGGTGGATCTCACCCATCACCATCACCAATTACTGACCTTTAAGCAACATTGAAAAGATGGAATTTAAAACAGCCATGCACATACTATCAATAAGAAATTTTCAACCAAAATCCTAACAAGTGTAAGGCTATAAGGTCATTAAAGTAATTCCCATTATTGAAGATTTTCCATGAAGCTACCTCGCATGGCTATCTGAACTTGTAGACAGTGGATCCCATTGCCCATTCCTACATTCCTGTATGAAATAAAAGAAATATTACCAGATGGAAATCTTTATAAAAAGAAACGGTGAATAAAAGGAAAATAACTAAAAAATAGATACCACTTCCTCCAGATATCTGGAGCCTTGCGAAGAGTACCATCTCCACTGCAGGGAACATCACATAAGACACGATCAAACATAAGTTGATTCATACTTTGCTCCTTTACAACACCAATTTCAGAAGAATCAGAGGACATTTTGTTTAAACGACATCCGGGGAAGTGTTGGGCTTCATGATTTGTTACAATCAAGTTGGCAGTGCACATTCTTTTTGTCTGGTGAATAAGAAGATTGCATCTTTGGACATCAACATCATTTGCCACGACCTAAACCAAACAGATGATAAGATGAATTAACTTAATGTACATGATCATTGGAATGAGAAATCTCTATCTTATAAAAACCTAACCACTAGGCAAATGAACTGAACTACAACACTAGAGCAGGATATAGTTAAGAGACAGAGAGAGAGAGAACCATTCCTCCAGGTAATGTTCCTGGTTTGGTTGATCGGTGTATAATCTCAAGTAATTGGAATGTTTTTGAACCTGGCGCTGCACACACTGCAACAAAACAAAAAAAAATAAGTAAAAAAATTACTGTTATTGCCATCCTATACAAAAATGCAGGAGATTTATAGTATATTTACAAGTTTACTAGTGAATTCAAAGCCCATTTAGCAACAAAAAGATTTTCCAGAAGAAACAGTTATAAGAAGAATAAGCCATCCTTCATGTGGTTATATTTCCCATTAATGCTAGAAAAGAATAGTAACACTATTTGGCTAAAATGAATCAAAGATATTTAAGTTCACAATAAGTAGCTTACTATCAAGTACAAAATGATCTGGAGATACATCCAGGAAGAGGGGCGGGACCTGTGTCATAAGTAATCATGAAATAAGACTATAAGAGAAAGAAAAAAGAGGGGAAAAAACACTCGATCACTATGATGAAGAAGCTATAGATGCCAAGAGACTCGAATTTTTCCAGTGATACTACAAGTAACTCAAAAATGACAAACTTGTAAAGTTGACCCACCATGCTGACAGCTTCCTGCCTTGTGATATTTCCAATTTCATTTTCTTGCTTTAAGAACTCATGAAACCTGAGAGCAATTGGACAAAACCATGAAACAAGAGGAAAATAAATAAAAATCCAATAATTAGATGAGTGATTCAAAACCGTTGATTGCATTTAACCATGGTTGTCAGCATGCAAATTTTATATTTATGCATACACTCAACAGAGAGAGCTACTTTGAAGGTGACACACTAGCTAATGTAAAAGCTTTTATATATTATTTGTCATAAAGGTTGTTCTTTAAATGGCCTCCATCTTTTATAATACATAATTATTCTTCACAAGTCAAGATTAATATCAAATCCATCACTTCTAAAAACATATGCAACATAAATTATATGGGAAAATTTACAACAAATTTCCAGGACATATATTCAAGAATTAATGCTTAGACAAAATGTTCATCAATAAGTTCAGTGATTACAGATGACACTTTGGGGAACTACATTTCAAATATACAATTCACCCACTTGAAAAGATGCTAAATAGGACCAATCACACCTTTCATCATATACCTCTCAAGGGTTTGGTTCTTCCTCAGCTGCATACGGGAGTAATTTGATTGCCAAGCAAGATTCTCAGGATACCAAGGCAATGGTCTAACAGCCTCCACTTCACCCCCATCAGTGGCCTGAAAAGAGTAAATAAGTAGGGTGAAAAAAAGCAAGTGACAATAATGGGTAACCATGGTAACACAACCAGAGACATAAGTATGGTTGTGAAAACAAAGAATATGGTCAATTAACCTCAGTTTGAAGGGACTTCATAAAGTCATTCTCCAACTGTGATAGGATATCTGCACAAAACTGGCTACTGCAAAATTAAACACGAAGAAAAAGAATACATTCAGCATTCAAAAAGAGTTTAGGATATTATTTTTTCAGGAATGTGATGAAGTCTCATGATGCAACAGTAAATACACATGGCATCTGAATCATTTTAATAATATGCCTCAAAACATAAAACATTAAGGTAAATCTTAGTTTATAAAATTGAAATTACATTGGCCCAACACCCAGATTAAGGATTTGCAGAATTGACTGAATTTTTACAACAATTTCCCTTTCCTTTTTTTTTTTTTTCCCACTTTTGCTGTTACAAGGAATAGGACCAGGAACCTCTCCTATCCCCAATACATGCCCCTTTTATATGCAAATAGGAAATTATCAAAGAGATGCCTAACAAAAAAGGGGGTGCAACCATATATACAAAGTATAAGAAGACACCCACAAAGAAGGCAGAAAGCTTACACCTTCAAAAGACTAACTTGGACTTAAAATTAATGAAGTCCAATAAAGACCAAAAAAAAAAAATAAAAAACCAACAACAAAAGATTTGCTAGACCATACGAAAAGAGAAAAAAGAAGACTCAAGACTTCTGCTACAAACTCCCAGCTTTCAAGCGTTTTAATACTTTACTCCTTCAAAATGGTTCAGAACTAACACAGAGCAGTCATCCAAACCATCTTGTACCATCATCCAACAGAACATCTTTCAGCCACTATGGAAGCGCCCAAGAGAGACTAAAGGAAGAGAATAAGAGATGCCATTAAGAATGAGATAAATCACAATGCGATTGGCTGATACTACCTTCCCCTTATGCTGACAATACTCATTAGTTAAAGGTCAACCTCTTCTCTTCAATTGGTCCAAAGTCCAAATCATTTTTCAAAACCACTCTCACGCAAAGCATCTCACTTTTTAGGAAGCCCAGGAATCCCAAACATTCTTGGTAGGAAAAGAGCTTCCACTCATCGAATCCAAGGAATGATAAAAGGTGTTGACTAAGAACTGCCTATACTTGGTACAACCAAAACAACCTTATCTATGTCACATTTCATCACCATCACCTCTTTACCTCACTCAAGAAAAAGGTCAATACTCTCCAACTTCCTATCATGAAAGTTCCTTGCATGAACCTAGACCCCCTTGGGATCAGCAATGCTATACAAAGAGGGCAAGGAAACACAAAGTTGGGAGTTTCCATGCCACAAATCATACCAGAACTTAGTACGCCTGCCATCGCTTACTATTGAGATATGCCATCACAACCTATAATAATACATCTCCACAATCTCAAACCCAGGGCAACCTCCAACACCCTTTACCAAGCAGGGTTTTATTGATTAGAGACAATTTTCTAATGCCCAAACTTCTCTTACAACTTTAAAATGTGTGTATACAATTAAGAGGAGTTCATACATGTATAGAGTTAGACACTTCTCTTCTTAGTCAATATCAAATATTACAATAAGCTACACCCTCGTGAGTCACGACATCCTCATTGATTCCCCTCGAGTTACGAGGCCTAAAAAACAAACATCTCCCTTGCAAGGCTAGAAATAGTTCTGCACCGAGGTAATATTGGCTCTAGTGCCAAACAATAGCCCAAGTCACAATATAAGGTTTCTTCTCTAAATTGTCCTCACACCATAAAAAGTCCCTCCGAACCTTGTCAAGCCTTAGATACACAAACCTAAGAAATACAAGAAGGGACATGTAGTAAGTTGGTTAACTCAATGTTGTCCAAGGAGTTAACCTCCCACTCTAGCACAAATAATTATGCCTCCAAGAAGTAAGTCACTTATGGAACCTCTCCTTAACTACATCTTCCACCACTAGTGAGGCTCCTTGCAGAGGGCTAAATAAATGGACAACAAATTACCCACCCTATAACCCAAAACAATGCAAACCGATCAATGTCAAGCGCATGCACCACCAGAATAAACTCACTCTTCTAAAGATTAATACCCAACCCCCAGATTGCTTCAAAATTAAAAAGAAGCCATCTCAAATGTAAAAGTTAATTCTCATAAGCTTCCCAACCTAATCGCTTGCCTATGACATCCAACCTCAAGGGCTTCATTATCATTATCATTGCTCGTTTTCTTAATGTAAAATGTTTACTAAAAGTTAAAGAATAACCTAGGTGGATGTTATTTTTTTAACATGCATTAGTTGCAACTTTCAACCTCAACTAAAAGTACCAAAAACTTGCATCCCACGTTTTTAGGTTTCGAAACCAACAAATTTTTCCCTAATTCACTTCTATCCATGATCATAACTTCTATCAAATTTGCACCATCATGTCTTTTCTCATGATCTCAACCCACATCCTTGTTAACGTCCCTCTCATCCTCCCCCTTGTAGCATCTTCGAGCACAAATCAAATCACTAAATTATCAAACCATATCTTCTTAGTATTTTGCAATTAATTCATTCATTGAAAACTTGTTAGAGTTGATACACACTTATTACATTACTTATTTGCTTTCCAGACACAAGTTTTATCAAAATCTTTCCATCTCTATTTGCTTAACCTCATGAAGCACCTCTTCTAGCAGGGAACATTGATACCTAGTCACCTACTTATTTTTATGGTTGTTTTTCCCTGTGTCAACACGTCTACCAACTCTGCCCTTCTCTTTTTGATAGACTACCAACTCTATTCTTCTATCCACTCATGTTTTAGCATTCCAAGTTGCTAAGTGAAGATTGCTCCATCAAACATATCTTCGCCAACAATTTCCCATGACATAAATTGCCACTGGACCTTAGCACTAATATATAATGTCACTTTTTAAAAGATGTTAAATGTTTCTTTTCCCTCCTTATTTGCCTTTTCTAACTCTAAAGATGCTTAGGTGGCAGCATTCTAATGAGGAGGGTGGCTGGAATCTTAACTTCCTGAGGCCCCTAAATGATTGAGAGATTGTCATTGTGGAATGCTTTTTGGCAAGACTTCAAGATAAAGTGATAAAAGAGGGTAAGAGGATAAAGTGTGTTGGGTTGAAACAAAGAGTGGGATTTTCTCTATTAAATCACTTTATGCTAACCTAGAGACAAGAAGGGTAGTGCAATTTCCTTCTAGTGTTGTGTGGAATGCATGAGTTCCTCCTAAGGTGTGCTTTTTTGCTTGAGAGGCAACTTGGGGAAAAACTTTGACTCTTGACCAGCTTCAAAGGAGGGGGTGGTCTTTGGCCAACCGTTGTTTCCTATGTTTGTCTCATGAGGAGTCAATTGATCACATCCTTTTGCATTGTGACAAGGATGTGGGAGCTATTATTCTCTCTTTTTAAAGTATTTTGGGTGATACAATCCACAGTTAGAAAGACTTTGCGGCATGGTTCTTTTGTTGGAAGAAAGCAGAAAAAGGCTTGGAGGGCAGCTCCTTTATGTCTATTTCGGACTATTTGGAAAGAGAGAAATAGAAAATCTTTCGAGAATGTGGAACTCTCAATCCAAAGGCTGAAATACTTGTTTTTGTGTAACTTGTTAACTTGGACCAAACTGTTTATAGGTGAAAGATTGATATCTATAGTAGATTTCATTGATTGGTTGGGGTCGGTTTGAGGGAGAGAGTATTCTTTTTGTTTTCTCTTCCTTTTTTTGGCGCTTTTTGGTTGCCGTTGTATACATCATGTGTAAGTGGTGCGCCCTTTTTAGTGTTTTTTTAATACAAATCTCATTTACTAATAAAAAATAAAAAATAAAAAAAACATCACTTTTAAAAGACATCCTATTTGACCTCTGATTTCTCATATGCACGTCACCTCCAATCAATACCCTACTTTCTAGGATCTACCATCTATCATTGATCTTAATAAAGATTTCAATAGAGGTTTTATGGTTTGTTTACCCATAATAGCATGCCCATATCTTTCTGGGCTTAGGACAAGCTTACCATGACCACACAATATGCTTGGAAGGGCAATTGTACCTCCTTTATAAGAAAATTAGGGGTTGGAAGGAGAATGCATGTGTAGCAAGAATCAAATTAGCAAGTAAAATCTCTCATGCATCACTGACATGATAATTATCTAAGAAGAACAATAAAATGCCTGCACATATCCTAATTCAACGATTATATTTCCAAAAACACAGCTATTTTATTATCCCTTAAATTGATAAATGTTTGGATCGTAAGGTAAATTTATTAACATTTCCCCCTCTTTATACATTATGAATATTCCACACATGTAGAATTAAGCAGAACCAATTCTATTTTTGTTTAAAAAAATTAAATTAAATAACATCCTGACCCCATTGTCACAAACCTATGCTGCTAAATTGTTACCAAGAAGAAAAAACAATGCCAATTTTCTAAATCATTTTGAGGAATGTCCACTTAACTGCTAGCTTGAATGATCCATGGTGTAGTTTATATTACTCATACAAAAAGATTACTGACTAAAACAAATCATTAAACAGTACCTGGAATTCACTCTGAAGGCGGCGGGCAATGGTTTCCGAATAACACTGTTAAAAGTGTCCCACTCTTCTAGGGACACTATCCCTTGCTCCTACGATTGCAGAAAGCATAAAGTGAAAAAAGGGAAAATTTACGAACACTTACACCCACCAAAAACAACGCCAACCAAAGCAAGAATCTCACTTGACTCTGTAAAAATTAGCACATCAACAATGATGAAACGTAATAATGCAAAAAACCCAATTCAGTAAATTAACAAGTGAAAACAACCGCCTCAACCACAAATAAAGAAACGCGGTACATCGATTTAAAAGAGAAAAGAAAACCCAATTGAGTGAATCAAATACTGATGCAGTTAGCATTGACCCAAGTAGCGAAAAGGGATCATGAGAACACCAACACAGCCACATAAGATACCTTGTAGTACTCATCAAAGGCCGGGTTTTGGGTGGCGAAAGGCTCCCAACCAAAGTTGGTGTTTGAGTCGGAGGATTCGTGTCTGCTACGCTTCCATACATTTTCTCTGTTCTCTCTGAAGTGCTTTCTCTGTGTGCGAGTTCTGTTCCTCCCTCCTCTGCCTCCGCCGCCCATTTTTTTTCTCTTTCCAACTGGTTCTTCCCAAGGGAGCTGTAATATAGCTGTTTCAATCTTTTGTGCCCTTGCCCGCGGCGGCTGTTTGGGGCCTGGAGGATGGATTCGGATCGGGTGTCCGCTTCTGTAGATCCTGGCAGGATGAAAGCCTATTGGGCTGATGAGGGCCCAAATGGATGACCAGTGATCCAATCAGACCCAACTGTCTGCTATTAAAGACCTATTTTGAATCATCCTCTTGGATCATGGAGCTATACGCTTAATAGGGATTTTTACAAAAAAAATCTTTATATATATGAGATAGTTTTAAGATATCAATTAAATTTATCCTTTAAAAAGACGACTTCATTTTAAATATGAAGTTATTTTTTTCAAAAAATAACTTCAAAATTCAACTGAAATTATCTTTTCAACAAACAACTTCTAATTAAATTTCGTCGATCATCCATTTGAAAATATTTTTTATAATTATGATACTTTAAAAAAGTGTTGAATTTTTTTCAAAATCCTAATCATAAGTAGCGGTAAAAAATTGCAGTGCATTAAGCATGGGATTTTGAATATATATATATATATGTATATATATATTATTTTATATATATATGAAAATAAGATAGTTTCTAAGCTATTTCCAAAATTATGGTACTTTTTAAGACATCAATTGGAAGTTGTCTTTTGATGACATAACATTAGTTCAAGTATTGAAGTTGTGTTTTTGAGAAGACAACTTCAAAAATTTTCTTAATATGTCCGTTCCAAACTCTATAAGTGGGTGGATATTAGGCTACACAAGAGACTAAGAGTTGAGGAAAGTGCCTTTGAAGCTTTCTAGTCTTGTCTTCAATTTTTTTTAATATGGTGAAACAAACATTCAACCATATTCTTTAAATCAATAAATTTTAATTTAAACATAATTAGATTTAAATTGTCCATCAACATGGAACTCATCCCCTCATAGATATAAACTTAAATTGATTAATTAGACTTCATATTTTTCCATTAGATGGGTGGTTGGCTGAAAGCACTTTAGCCATTTGAGGGCATGTACAACAACACCTTGCATACCACGGCCCAAGGCATGTTAATGGTAGCATGCTTAAACTTGAGTAAGACGTGTTTACTTGAAAATACTTGCAGCAGAAGTTGTGGCTTCGAGTGATGAATATCAATAAGAACTTGGTTGAGACAACCTTAAAGGACCAAAGTAGGCTTGTGACATTAGTTACAAGCATACACAACATTGTCACACACACATTGCATGACACATTGGCATGTGTGTGGCAATGACATTGCTAATTAGAGCCTAAATATGTACTTCAATAACTAAACAACATGATTTAAATGATGAATAATACTCAAATTATCCAACTTAGTTTGAATTGGTGTTAGTACCCTAATCATAGATCTAATGTTTATTTTGATCTTAATAGCATAATAAAGGGGTAAAAAGAATACAAATAAATGTACACTCTTTAACCATGGTAGAGGAAGAGGTTAAATAAACAAAAAAGAAGAAAAAAAAGACTTGAAGTTTATAGAAAATGATGAGAATCTCCACATAGCATGGAGAGCAATGTAGGAACATAGAAGATGAGCAAATAAAGGTCATAGAGATGGTTAGGGAGTAAACAACCATGAGAAAGACAGTTTGAACATGAGTTCAATCTTTAGAAGCCTAATTTGAAACATGAAGTATGGAACTCAACTAATCGAAGAAATCAAATAGTAGAAGCTTTGTTCTATTTGCCCTTAGTAAGTTCAAACTTAAGCAATCAAAATGAGAGCAATCAGAAACTTTGTGCAAAATGGCCCTAAATTTAGAACAAGTTAGGAGAAGCATAAAAAACTAGAAACTTTGTTTGAAATCCTCTTGAATTGGAAACAAGATTTCAAACAAGGCTTATGCCAATTGGAAAAACATTTCAATCCCAACCAAGCATCTCAACTTCGAACAAAGCATCTCCAAGTCATTCCACTTTGATTTTTGGACTTTTCAAGCACCATCCTAGTTCAAAATGAGTCAAATTAGCTTAAGATTCATGGATTTTATAATTGCTTGAAACTTTCTTCTTTTTTTTTTGGATATTATTGCCTAATATAGTTATTCCATATGTCTTAGGTTTTACTTTATTATTTAAACTCAACTCGTAGAAGTTCTACGAATCCACTGGAGATTAGTTAGAGGTGAACACTTTATTTTCAACTCATTATTTAATAAAACTATAGGTTTTCTTTTCCATTATTTTCCATTTGAATTTTTTGCTAACAAAACATAAGTTGTGGGGAGAAATCTTCCATCATGTTTAGCTAGTTTGATGCAATCCAGAGAAGACAACATGAAGGTGAAAAACCTAAAGGAGTAACAAGAACACAATAAGCTTTTAAATAATTAGTTTACATTTTCATGATTGAATAGATAAAAAATAGATCATTTGTGTTAGCTTGACTAAGGTAAGATTATTACAGAAGTATTAGTGATTCTTAGAAAAACTTTGATTACTAGTTAAGTTGATTTGATTTTTTGTTAACAAATCTAACTATCAAATCCTTAAGATATATGTATGTGGGTTGTGAACGTTTAAAACTAAAAACTCAATAGACCATCATATTTAATTAGTTATATATGGATGCAAATTGGTCTTAAGACTCAAATTCGATTTCAATAGACTTCAATCCTAAACCTAGATTACTTAATGTTTTCTCTCTCACACACACATTCCCTCCCTCTCTTTCCCCCTTTGGATTCAACATTACACAATGAAAATCTCCAAAACCCTTTTTTTTATTTTGTTTATTTTATTAAATATTTTAAGAAATCTTTATTTATCTTTTACAATCTAAAACCTTTTCTTTTATTTTGTTTATTTTATTAAATATTTTAGAAAATCTTTATTCATCTTTTTAGTCTTCTTTATTTCAAATTAGAGTTTAATTAATGTAAATAAATAATTAATCTTTTTAACCTAAGATAATTAGACACATTAGCGTTGATCTCAAAGGATGACAACCTGAACACTATAAGTTGTGGTAATTTTATCTTGATGTACTTAACCAAGGTTTTAATGTATTTTAGGCTTTAATATTTTAATATAATATAAATTTGTGCTCAACATGCAATGGCACACTCATGCGGGCTTAACATTGCAAGCGTAGGATGTTGGTGCTTTGATGAGTTCTTAACATTATTGAAGGTCTAATTTCAATTTTCCAAGTGATGGGTATATTTTTGGATTTTAGAGAAAATTCATTATGCATATGGAAGGATCCTAGATATCTCTTCATGATAGATTGGAAATGACTCAAAATGCCTTTAGGGAGGGCTTGGTGGTCTCACTTGGGGTAACCCAAGGGTGTGGTCTATGCCATGGCACGAACACACCTGGGGTACACCAAGCCTCTTCGCAAACACATGCAAGGCATCATATAGCTTGCACACACCCAAGTGTACAATGTCTTGCCTAAGACATAGGAGTGTGGACACAAAGCCATAAGTGAAGCATGGCACATGAAGGATGAGTGCTATGTGGATAAAACAAGATAGGAAGCAAGCAATGTGGTGCGCATACTACACTTGGGTAATGCTATGTGCATGAGTTTTGGGCAACACCAAGGTCAGAAAACCCTATAGCACGTACCGAAAGGGACAAGCATGGAAGGCAAAGGCATGTGGGCACGCTAGGCACGCTAGGCACGTGCATTAATTGATTGAGGCATGAAGCATGGCTCGTGGCTGACATGTGTGAGCAGTTATCAAAGGGCCTAATGCATGACGAAGTGGCCTCACTTATCAACAGACATGAGGGTGACTGGTTATTGCATAGACAGATGGTTTCCTATCCGTCGGTAACATGGTGTTGCGCATGAAGAGGTGCATAGGCTAGTACTTGCACCGCCTGAAGCAAGACAAAAGGGTATGAGGCACATGAGAAGAAGCTAGCTAGAAGCGTGAAGAAACTGCCAAAACAGATGGCAAAGCAAGGGTCGAGTCTCCAAAACGTGGATAGTTAATGAGGGTAATTGGTTGCCTATAAATGTTCTATTCTAACACGTATTTGGCAAAGAGTCTCAGCATAAGTTGATGTTTGGTTTGTAAGCCTCGATCTGTTTTGTGAGCAATAATACAAGTTGAAAAGTGACTTCCTATACGTTCTTTGTACTACCTAATGTTGCTTGTGCTAGTTGTGTGCGGGTTTGCACTGATGTGATTGTGGGTCGAGTCTTAGCACTATTATAAGAAAAAAAACACTTGTGGCAAGGAATTTTTGTGACATAATTGGATGAAGTCCTCTCCCTCAAACGCTGGAGGCTCCGTTAAATGGGGAGGAATTGCATATGCATCCGTCGCCCGTCTTGGATGGATACAGCTGCGTCTTGATCTAAGTCCGGCCCAAGCATTGACTTACCAGGCCGTGCATCTTCTGATGCCACCCAAAATTAGCATCTAAGATCAGATAAAGAGCTTACTTTGGAAAAGGACCTATACCGTTAGGGATTAGACGTGAGTATCATGGAGCTTCTCCCCACAGCCACAAGTGGGTCAATTTTGTATTTAACCATTGGATGCTTGACATGTGTAAACCATTCACCTCAGGATAAGGCAATCCCCTCAAACCACTTTTTGCTCTCTAAGAAAACGATCCGCCAAAGCCTTTTGGCTGTTTATTTGAAGTTTCAACGACCAATTTGAGCGTCAAAAATCAAAGGTGTTGCTTCTCAACTTGGGGCAAGCCTGCGTACGGGGAAGCTTCCTCTGCCACATATTCAATCATATATCAACCTGCACAACAACCCAGCTTTGAACCATGAGGCTTCATGGTCTCCAGTTCTGATTGGAGACCGACCTATATCTGGTCCTCCAGCATTTGTATACGTGATCTCCTTTTCCTTTTATCACAAACAGCCATTTGACTTAAACGCGCATTGATATTTTGCCTCTAAGAAAAAATCAATCAGGGTATTTTTGTGGTATGTTCTAATTTGTTACAATAACTGGACCACCAGGGTTGGTGAGACTATTTATTAGTTTTTGACCCCATCTCACATAAGACCTTATCACCATGTTACCATTTTAACATCGAAGTTGGGACAATTGAGTGGAGGAAAAAACAAAAAATGTACATAATATATGAAAACCTCTAACCCCTACATTCAATATTTCAAAATTAAGAGAAAGTAGAAACACGGGCATCTTCTTATCTTTATCTTTTAAATTAACCCCTTTTCACTGTGTCTTTTATCCCTTAGAACCTACTCACGCAGATGGGTGGTGTCATCCACGCTGTGATCCTAATTCATGTAGGGATAGTGGGACCGATGGGTTGAACATATAAGGAGAGCAACAGCGGGTGATATGAGGAAATGATTTCAGAGCATCGTGGGTGTCGCAAAGGTTGGCGCAGTGGATCAGCACTAACAGACTCCTCAGACATGACCTATACCTTAATAAATCACTCTCACTTTGAGCCAATTGGCTTCTGTTGCCTCCAAATGCCCCAACAAAACCCTGTAAATTGCTGACACCCATGGAAAAAAACCGATTCTCTTCCTCTGCCCTTCCCTTGTATATATCCAAAACCAGATAATAAAAAACCCCATCAAGCACGCTGCATTAGACCATTTCATATCCATTACTAGTACCCAGAAAATGTCTCTTCTCGTTCTTCTCTGCATCCTCCACATAGCAACCGCCACTGCAGCCCATCTCCGGCCTGGGTTCTACTCTGAATCTTGCCCCGAAGCGGAGTTAATAGTGAGGGAAGTGATGAAGAAGGCCATGATTAAAGAACCCAGGAGTGGGGCATCGGTCATGCGACTACAATTCCATGACTGCTTTGTTAATGTAATTCTACAAACCAGAACTTAATTTTTCTTTTCTCAAATCTTCTAACCTGCTATGGGTGATTTTGCTGATCTTTTCAGGGGTGTGATGCTTCTTTGTTACTAGATGATACACCAAACATGTTAGGGGAAAAGCTGGCTTTATCGAATATAAACTCGTTAAGATCCTTCGAAGTTATCGACCAAGTGAAGGAAGCATTAGAGAATTCATGTCCAGAGACGGTTTCTTGCGCAGATATCATAATCATGGCCTCTAGAGATGCGGTGGCACTGGTAAACCTCTTGACTTAATCCTGCTATTTTCATCTCCTTTATACAAGAACTTGCCATGGGGCAGAGTGAATTGATTGAAGCTCTAGGAACTGAGACATGGGCATAAGATGTATTCCCAAAAAGGTCCTTATTTTCAAAGCCCCCAAGTACCAATCCATGCCTTCGGTCATGGTAATTGCTAACCTTTTTCATGTCTGTGAAGGGTACTAGACAGGAGCAGGTGAGCAGGTACTGGGTTAGAATGAGGGAAAACCCGTTTTGCAAAATGATATATAGGCTATAATTTCTATTAAGCCTTTGGCAATTTGCGTGAAGTTATTATAAGCAATCTCATAAAATGGTTTTGTTGTAAACAGAGCGGAGGACCCGACTGGGAAGTGAAGCTAGGAAGAAAAGACAGCTTAACGGCGAGCCAAGAAGACTCGAACAACATCATGCCAAGCCCAAGATCGAACGCCAGTTTCCTCGTAGATCTCTTCAACCAATTCCATCTATCTGTCAAGGATCTTGTGGCCCTTTCTGGTTCACACTCCATCGGACAGGGCAGGTGCTTTTCCATCATGTTTCGTCTCTATAACCAATCAGGTACGGGCCGCCCTGACCCTGCCATCGAACCAATGTATAGAAAAAGGCTGAACAAGCTTTGCCCGCTCAACGTAGACCAGAACGTGACAGGAGACCTCGATGCAACACCCGAAATATTTGATAACCAATACTTCAAGGACTTGGTTTCAGGGAGAGGGTTCTTGAATTCAGATGAGACACTATTCACCTATCCGCGGACCAGAAAATTTGTGCAGGTTTATAGTAAAGACCAAATTAAATTTTTCAAGGATTTTGCCAAGTCGATGATAAAGATGGGAGACTTGCAGTCTGGGCGGCCAGGAGAGATCAGAAGAAACTGTAGAATGGTTAACAGCCAGTCAGTCGACGGACTCGTGGAATCTTAAGTGGAATAAAAAGTAGTTTACTAGTGGGTAGTGGCATTAGAGAACTTAGATGGAGAAGTTGACACAATAAGATTAGAGATTTCCCATGCTCTAAATGCCTGAAAAATCATTGTATGGTAGCCATAGATTAATCAGTGAAGAGGTTGCTGTCCTTTTTCTATATGATTTGGATATAAGGTAATCTCTATCGCATTATATTCTCGAATGATTCCATTGTTTTCTTCTCACCATTCATCTTCAAGGTCTACCCCCCAATTCATGTCCCTAGAGTGTTTTCCTTTCTACAATAACAGTCCACTGATAAAGAAAAAAGTGTGTAAAAACATGTATTTTCATGGAAACAGGAACAGCCATATAATGCATGTTAGGGGTGTGTGGGTTGTGGGTTGTGAGATGTGAGGATTGAGCCCAGAGGGGAGAAGAGGACATTGGTCCTACTGACGAAGTGGGGCAATGCACAACCCTTATAATATAAGTATACAGGATAGTTGCATTGCATATGGTGGCATGCTTTCAAAGGTGGGTGGGGGGTGGGGGGGCGGTGAGGGATCATGGGGAGCAAGTTGGATGCTGCACGAATTTCTAATGATTCAAAGGGGGAAGCTGATCGTCTCTTTTGACATTTGAAAACGAGTTAAAGGGTACAACAATGCTAAATAAATGATGGTGGTCCATGACAGGGAAAGCATGCTTCGTCATGGTCCACTGCCTCCCTTCCAGACAAAGGCAGTAATTTTCCGCTTTAAAAAGTACAAAAGGCAAATGCTATTTTTCAGTATTGATACCTCTTGCGACTGTTCTTCGTAGGGGTGCAACTTGAAACTCATGAACCGACAGGCGGACCTAATTGGTTCGGTTTTCGTTTGATGTTTACATCGGCTTGTGAAAAAAAGGAAGATACACACTATCCCATCTCCAATTTGAAAACAATGAAGGATGAGAACCAAATCCTATTGAACTTGTCTGTTATATTTGTTATTTAAGCGGCACCGCTTGATGGAAAAGGAAAGAATCTAATGTTTTTAAAAAACACTTTTAGCATAAAAAAATATTTTTAAAAAATAATTTGAAACCATAATAATTTTAAAAAGTATTTATAACATTTTTAATACTTAAATATTTTTATCATATTTGAAATATTAGAAACATCTTCTAAAATCATTATTAAACGCACTTTTAGATGTTAACAACATTTAGAAAATACTTCTATAAAATCAAAAAATTGTTCATAATACTTTTAATTAAAACACTTAGAATAGAATACAACTAAATACACTTATGAATTTATTTAATAATTATAAAACACGTCACATATAAAAAGAATTTTTAATGAAAATTAGAATGATAAAATTTAAAAAGTTAAAAAATTACATATAACATTTCATAAAAAAAAAACTTGATAAATGTTTTTCTTTTAGAAAACACTTTTAGTGTAAGTATTTTTGCAAGTAAATACCTTCAAACACATTCTCAATTATATTAGAATTATGCTCTTAAAGTTTAAAATTTATTTCTCGTTTTTTCTTATTTGTAATTCTTATCTTTCTCATTTGTCATTCTCAATTGTGAAATAAGACTAAATTGGGAAAGTGCCCAATCAGGGAGGGTGGGAATTGGGTCAATAAGAACTTTTTTGAAAACTATTTAAATTTACCAACAATTGATGTAATAAATGTAAATTGAGAGGGAAAAAGCATTGCAAATTCATTTTATAATAGTTCAGCTTGTTGATGTACACTTTCCTCAATCTCCATTTCAAGTGAGAGCTCTACTAACTAATGCTTCAAACCAAACCTACAACTTGTATGATTAGATTCAATCGCTCCAATGGGTTCTACAAATCTCTTCAAGCTCAATACTAACTTAAAACTCTAAACATTCAATCTTTCACAAATAGGATATGTTTAATCACACTCAACCTAACTCAATAATAGCTTAATACGATGAAAGTTGGGATGAAAACAAATAGGCGCACTAAAAGATTTGCAAATGAAGAATTCAGTGCACTTGGGTTTGAGAGCTTTAAAAGAGAGAAAATAGTAGATAAACAATTCAATACAGATGTTCTCTTGTAAATGAATGAACATGAACTCTATAGGAAACCAACCTCGAACACTTTTTTTTGCATAAGTAAGTCTCAACTAGTCGAGCTTTGATTCAACTGGTTGAATAACTGTTGGATATTTAATAAGTTGCAATGATCGTTGGTCTTTTCTCGGCTTTGACTAACTCTCAATTGACCTTGATTGGTGCTCAACCGAGAATGGCAATGCTTCCATCGAGAATACAAAGGTCCTAGAAGAAAGAGAAAGCATTTTGTTGCCTAAACCAATCCTTAATCGAGACAGACCAACCAATTGAATTGATTTCCAACTAGTTGAAGTAGTTTTGGGAGGGCCTTGACCCAAAAGCTTCCATTTTTCGGTCTAAAGCTTTTTGTAACTTATTTATGAACCTTTGTATGTCAATTTGAAATAGTTTTGCCTAAAGTTTTTGAAGATTAACTCAATTTCAAACAACTTATAAACAGCTAAGCTCATTTTTATGAAAACTAAGTAGGAATGAATACATGAAAAAAAAAAAAAAAAAAAAAACTTTTAATTCTAAGTGTACTCAAAAGATTCATCTTATAAATTTATCCTAAACTTGATTACTCTTCAAATATTAAAGTCTTCAAGCTTTTTCAATCTCTTTTAAGTACACTTAAGCTTTCTTTTTGTTTTCACATTAAAACTTAAAACTTTATTTAATTTAAATTTATTAATCCACTTAATCACATTTTATTATCGTCAAAACTAACTGAAAAGAACATTTGGGCTAATATACTCACTTAGTCAATAGTTTCTCGAACTTAAATTTTTTAAACAATTTTTTTTTTTAAAGAGGAAGGGGTTTCTCAATCCATAAAATCTTGGTTTGACTTAGTTTGGATTAGTTTTTTTTGGCAACCAATCAGAAGGTAAATGAGTAGTGAAGCTCTATGCAGTGTTTGACTATGTCATTTTATTTTGGTGGTTTTTATTTATTTTGTCGAGAGTACAATGGCGTAATGTTAAAGTTTGCTTTATTTTTTAAAATGATTGTCTTCACACGCACCCACTTGATTTTCCTCAAGTGGTCCACTGATTCAATCAAACTACCCCGGAAAGGATTGGTTATATTCTATCCTCCCATGGAGATACGACTGATTCAATTCTTTGGCAGGTGTATATTTGTTCAATAAAATTTTCTTTAGAAAACCGATTGATGCAGCTTACTCACTCCCCAAATTCTAATGAGATGATTGGCTTCCTTATACATTAAAAAGACTCAATTTTCGCTTATTTATGCAAGTGAGGACATTTTTTAAATATTTTTTCAAAAATTACATACTTTTGAGTAAGATTTTAAAGATTTTATTCGAGAGAAAAAAAAAAACAAACAAACAAACAAACCAACCCAGATCTTTCCAGAGCTATACAAATAGAGCAACAAAGAGAAGGGGAAATTTTTCGAAAATTAAAAAGTTGGATTTAACATCGTCCTTTTCTTACTTTGAAAGGAGAATAAGTGCAACAGGGACCAACAGTAAACCATTTGAAAGGACAACTTGGGTACGCATCTAATAAAATGCATAGGTTCAAATTGTTGGCGTAATCTTTAACCCCTTTGGAAAGTCAAAAGTGATTATGAAGATGCTTTCATTCTACGAGCACTGATGTGAACTACTTTGTCGTGTTTCGGCGATACTGTGTGCATTCACCCACAGATACCGTTGCCTCTTTAGAATAGGTGCAAAGTCACCGACTAAAATAGGGCGGAAGGCAATCGTTTCTACCAGCCCACACTTTCGACTTAACTGGATTTTTAGTTTTTTTTATCCACAGCTAAAATTGTCTCTCTTCTTCAAATTCAACAAGTAATTAGAGAAACACCGAGGAAAATTTGAGTATGTGTTTGATGTATCCCACCGGCAAACATCAAAGCCATTGTTCCAGAAAAATTAGAAATCACAGGTAGAGATTGCGTATAAGATGATGTTATATCTAGATGTCAACTGTTTGATTTTACCTGGTAAAGCGGGTGACAAAATCTTATTTCTAAACATATAAAACTAATATTGAGTTTGAAGTTTTTGGCATTCCCGCATCTAATTGCCGAGATAGTAAAACAAGGCTGCTAGATCTAATCAACTAATGAACCATAATGATTCAGACCAACTAAAGAACCATCTAGAGAAGGAACCCGCCCACCAACCAACCAGCCAATCGCCACCATATTCCGTGCCATTGCTACAGACAATCAATACGAATTGATTCGATACCTACCGTCACTATCTCCAGAGCCTTTTGTCTCCACGGTCCTTCCTTTTTGACGCATATCCAGCCGTTCCTGGAACTTGAACCCTTAAAAGCAACAATTATTTCCGAGAAATTTTTCAAAACCTATAAACATAAAGCTAGTAATACTATTTTCCCCACTATCTTTACCACGTGCTTACATAGCATAATAAGTGAAGATTAGATACGCCAGAAAGTCATTAGCATGCATTCAATGTAAAGTAGGTGGTAAAAAAAGAAATGGTAAAATTGGTGAGAAGAATAGCATAACTAACAGTACCAATCCAAAACCTATAGTCAACACCTAGTAAAGAAGCATGCCCATATATGGTTGAACACTAATGCCAAATATGAATACTACAAATCCACAGGAAAAAGATCTTAAAGCGAATAGAGAGAAGTGATTCTTACTTCGTTACCAAAAATGTAACCTAAGATCATTAACGCATACAATGGGGGCAGAATTGACAACTTCAACCCACCATAACTAGTTGTAAGTTACTTAGATGTTGAACAAGGACAGGAGTCATGAAAACTCAGAACGGTTCCAAAGGAGATAGAAGGGGGAAAAAATCCAGCCATAGATCTCTATTGATAATTTAAACTGCAGATATCAAGTGAAGAAACTAATCCATATCCCACAGTTAAAAAAAGGCAGAAAACAAAATCTCAAATCCTCAAGAAGCACAATGTTATAACATGCATTAATCCAATTGGGCACTTGAAATATTAGTCAAAATTACCTTCACTGTGATATCCAGCAATGACATTTACCGAGTATACCCCAACATCTAAGCTACAATAGATGGCTTTGAGGCAGCAGATAGTCGGGATCTCTTCTTTGCTAAACTCTCACTACGTCTTTCACGCTGCTCCTTCAACCTGGTTGCAAGAAGCTTTTGGTACTCAGCTGCCTCTGACTTGGCTTTTGCAATTCTCTTTTTCTTCTCTGCAATTCTTGCCCGCTTCCTTTGCAAAGTCAAGGGAGTCACTAGCCTCTGTATTTTGGGAGCTTTACTGCACTTCTTACCTGCCAGGCACACAGATAAGACCAATCATACATTTTTAGTAAATAATGTCAGTAAACATATCATATTTCCCATCAAAAAAGAGATTAGAACACCAACCAGATTTAGTAGTAAACGTTCGGCGATAAGTGTTCACATACTTCCGAACATCATCCTCTTTCGAGAGGTTAAACAGCTTTCGAATCTTTGAGGCCCTCTTTGGACCTCTCATTCTTGGCTTCTCAACATCAGTCAGTCCAGGAAGTTCACCCTCGCCCTTCTTCACGATAACCAAGTTTAAAACTGAGAGGTCCTGGCTAACAATGCATCCACGAACAGACTTCCTCCTTCGCTCTCCATTACGTCTTCCATATCCACGGAAGCAAGGGGTGCCTGTTCAAGCAAATTACCAATTCATATTAGTTTCATCAAGCATCGAGCAAATGCAGAATGGGAGAAATTAACCACAATGCTAACAGGAGAAAATACCCAAATAAACTCCAAAACAATATAAAAAAATTGCATTTAATTGTTTCACATCTAAATATGCACAAAGTAATAGACCAGTCTACCAACCTCTGTGAAGCAGCAGTTGGACTCGGCCTGGGGTCAGTACTCCCTGCTTCATTGGAAAACCTTGCTTGTCACAGCCTCCCATTATTTTGAATACATAACCCTTGAACTCCTGTCAAACACGCTTAAGATACATCAATAAATCATTCCTAACAAAGTGCAAGTTATCCTAAGAAGAATAGTAACAAAATCATACCTCACCCAGAGCATCTCCACTGACCTCCTGTGAGATCCTCTTGTCAAAAAATGCTCGCCTGCATGACAACACTCAAAAATAAGAAAAGCTGATCCTCTGTAAAGTACAAGATGATACTTCATGGGTAAAAATAAGAAAATTTTGGGAGAACTTTGAGAGAAGTTTTGAGGAAGAATCTTTGGAGAACATTGAGAGAAGAAAATTTGAGAGGGAACCTCAAGAGGGCTATTATGTTCATGGATCCAGCCACTTTGAGAGAAGAGGATTAAAGCTATGGAGAAGGTGCAACTGTGAGATTGTGCAATGGGAAAAAAGGTTAGTAAATGCTTTCATTTGTTGTTGAAAATTATAAATCAATAGAATGTAAATGAATGGTCTGCTGAGTGAGAGTTTTAAATGGCGTCTTTGCTTATGATTTTTTTAAATTAATAAAATGAATGCATGGCCAATTATGAAATGGTGATTGGATGGTTCTTGTTTGAATTTTTAAATCAAATGAATGGATTGAATACTTTTTTTTTTTTTTTGACAAGTAAAAGCAATTGTATTAAGAAAGCCTGAAGTATATCTGAAAATGTACACGAAGTATACAAGGCAACAAGGCCAAAGGGGGAAGGAAAAAAACAAAAAAATCCCTTACTTACAACCCAACCAATCAATGAAATCGAAAATGGACCATGAAGTACAATCTACATGCACCTTAATGCAATCCGAAAACATGTACAAAAAAAACTGTAAAATAGCTTGATCCGCTAATTCAGTATCTTCAAAGATTCTTCTATTTCTTTCCTTCCATAAAGTCCAAAATAAACATAAAGGGGCTACATTCCATGCCTTTTTTATTTTCTTTCCAACAAAGGTGCCGTTCCAACCAAGAATGGTTTCCTCTCGCAGTGGTCAAATCCATGAACATAATAGCTCTCCCAAGGTTTCCTTCCAAATTTTCTTCTCTCAATGTTCTCCAAAGATTCTTCCTCAAAACTTCTCTCAAAGTTCTCACCTCCAAAAGATATCCAAAAAGTCCCAAAAGTCTCCACTCCAAATTTCATTTCTCCTTTTTATATTCTTCTCTAGAATCTTCTAATTTTCCCCCCTCAATCTTACTTCAAAAATTTAAAATCCTTCTAGAGAATTCTTCTCCTCACCAAAAACATGAAGACCTCTCCCTTTTCTCAAAAATGCCCCTTTTAGAAAAATCCCACATGCAAGAGACCACTCCTAGAATTTTCTTTTAAGTGAATCCCAAACTCTCACCTGCTCATGCTCACATGACCTCTCATTAAAAAAAGGATTCATACACTGATGATAAAAATGCAAATCACACATTAAAAAAAAAAAAAGTTAAAGTCAATCTCATGCAAATAATAAAAAAAAAACATATCAATTTCATACAAAATAAAAAATAAACATATCAATTTCATGCAAAATAAAAAATAAAAATCAAAGTCAATCACATGCAAAATTATTAAAAATAAATAAAATTAAAGTCAATCTCATGCAAATAAAAAAAATAAAAATATCAATTTCATGCAAAATAAAAAATAAAAATCAAAGTCAACCACATGCAAAGAAATAAAAAATCAAAGTATCAATCTCACACAAAATTAAAAAATTAAAATCATCCACATACAAAAATAAAAAATCAAAGACAATCACATGAAGTTCAAAAAATAAATCAATCACATGCAAAAATAAAAAATAAAAAATCAAAGGACCAATCATGCACTTAAAATCAAAATCAATCACACTAAAAATCGAGCATGCACTAAAAATATCAAAAATCAATTGTGCACTCAAAATCAAAATCGATCACACACTAAAAAAAAATCAAACAAGTCAAACTCATCTAACCTAAAAATCATGCAATAGAAAAATAAAGTAAAACCTAAATGCACTAAAAATCAACAAAATTCTAAACTAAAATCAGAGGTTACTGGGCAATCACACTAGGGATCCCTAAAAGCCCTCCAAACTGTCTTCAAAAGAAGTACAAAGACCATCAGGTGAATTATAGTGGACCACTAATAGAGACTTAATAAAAACTTCAAAAAAAGACACCAAATGTATAACAAAGGAACAGGGATGAGGGAAAACAACCAAACGATAGTATATGCTAAGAGGACAAAATGGAGGGTCTACACTATGCACAAAAGTTTTCAAATTATCCTCCACATTTTCAATTATTTCTCAATATAAACTACAAAAAGCTCCTGAAAACATTTCAAAATTGTTCTAAAAAGCAACTTGCTTTCATAACAAATTCTCAAAAAATTATTTTCAATAAAAAAATTGACAAACAAGTTTTTAGTCAGAAAAATGATTTCTGTTCTGAAAAACAGAAAAAAAAAAAAATTCAAGACTAGTTCCCAGACACACTCATTGTTTTCCAATCTAATTGTTAAGTCCCCTACTTAAAAGAAAAAGATTCACGTGCACTAAGTTCAAATGCATAATTTTTTCCCTCTTCCTACATTTTCCTAACAACCAAACAGTAGAAAATAGAAGAGAACTCCCCACTTATCTAAGAAAAGATCTCCCATTTCCCATCATTAATAAAAAATCTGAATTGAGGATACTTTAACACATTTGGATCATTCTCCTTATTTCTAATTTACCACCCAAAAACTTTCCATTAATCAATATACAGACTGAAAATGTGCATTTACATCATCCCAAACGCTGTCATTCATAAAAAGAAAACCGAAAAAAAGGAACTCTACAACCAACTAAGCACTAATTCCCAGAAACAAAAATGCAGATTTCTACTCCATACTTAGAAATAACTGCTCCAGTCTCTGGATTCTATAAAGATTTTAGGAGACATATGGCTAAAACAGTAAAATAGAAGTGAATTGTAATTCAAATTTTATAAAAGCACAGAGCAAATCAAACTACATCGACACTATAGAGCAACACTTCATCAGATGCACAATATTATAATCCACTTTATTCACCACAAACAGACAATGTTTCCTTAAAAAGAAGTACAAATGTGGCTTACTTCTTAGAAATTGGGGATTAATTTTCTATAATTTACCCTAAAAAGGGTATGTGTTTCTGTAATGTCACACGACAAGCTCCAGAAGCAAGACTTTCTAAAATTTAACAAGTAATTGGAGATGGGGCTACTAGACTTTTAACAAGTGGCAGGCAAAAATCAAGCAGATTCAGTCCCATTAAATGATAGTTTCAAAATTATAGTCTCAAAACGAAAGAATCGGATCACACATAGCGTACATTACAAATTTGCTACTCACTGGATCTACAGTTCCGGAAAATTTGTTCTCATTCAGAGATAATAACGTACATTACAAATTTTAAACAAGAGATAATAACACGAAAATATATTTAATGCCAACACCTGAATAAAATCAAATTCAAAGAAATTTCTTACAGTTTCTGGTCATCGTCGATTTCGAGCTTTTTCTGACACCCTGTCGTAGGATTCGCAATGTTGAACTGCAAGCCCAGAAAAAGCACAAATTAATAATTAATTAATAAATTATAAAAGATAAGAGCTAGGTTTTCATAATGACAGAAGGTATGATTCATCAAACCTTCATCTTCGATCGACAGAGGAGGCAGTGAAGATGCCCCGGGTTCAAGAAACGGTACACCCTAGGGTTTCTCGCGCCTAACTAGGGTTTTGGCCCTTTTTATATGAGTCCGGGGTGTGTTGTAGAGGACTGGGTACTCATCTTAGGAGTTTTGTGAGTGCCGTACACGTGGCGATCTATCGGTAAATTTCTTCTTCTTTTTTTTTCCATTTTTTTTTTTTTTTAAGTTAGCATGCTTATGGTGTATTTTATAATAATTTTATAAATATTAAAAACGTTTCTTAAAATATCAAACGAACTTTTAATGTTTTGATGTAAGAAATAAGTGTTTTTACAATTTTAATCTCTACCATACAATTAATTAGGAAAAATCATTTTTTTCAATAATATCTGATATCTTTGTCATTTGATCCAGTAATCTTGCTTTACATAGAAACAACTTAGCATCATTTTTAATATATCTCTCTCACCTCTCACAAAAAATTTTAATCATTGCTTTACATAGAAACAACTTAGCATCATTTTTAATATATCTCTCTCACCTCTCACAAAAAATTTTAATCATGGTTAATTGGAACGGGATTTTCATAAATTCAACCAAGGATCCATCTAACAATGATTTAAATGAATATCAAAATCAAATAATTTAAATTCACTTTACGGGTATTTTCTTACTTATATTATGTTAAAAGTAAAAATATGAAAACATTAAAGTGATTTATATATACATTTACTAAGAGCTTCTTCACATAATTTTTTTTATCAAATAAAAAATTATCAAAATTATTGATAAAGGTACTTATTTTTATTTTTATTCAAATATTAAATATTGAATAGCCAAATTTCTTAAATTTAACCTTGTATTTATACTCAAATATTGTGAAGATCCAATTTTATTTTAGATTTAATTTGTGAGTTTGTGGTTCATAGTATATATTATGTGCATTGATACTTTCTCTTACATATTTACACATTATAATTTAATAAATTAACAAAATAAATAAATTAATGAAATAAACATATATCGAACATATTAAATTTATAGGATTTTGACTCGTAATATAAGTCATACAATAAATGTCGTCATGATTTATGACTTGAACTTGCCTATATTTTATAACGTGTGAATAGCTCTCGCTCTATTTCGAATAGTCGTTTTCATAGTTGAACATGGAATATGAAACCAAGTCTTATAAATGTTGACTTACATGTAGCATGTTTATTGATTGAAGCTTAGGTACCATTCAAGTCCATATCATTATCCATGGCCCTTGAACAATTGATTCGAGGTTCTTATGTTTTTTTTGTCCTCCTTGGATGGATGCCCTAAGCACTAATTGTTTAATAAGAAATTTGCTGATAACCACAAGTGTAATTGAATTTTAGATCATCTACCATTGAAATCTCCATCACGAAGGATATGGTCCAACTTGAGAATCTAGAATACATCGACAAAAACTATATAAAAGAGCGTTCAGATAAGATAAGACCAATAACTAGTTTAGCCATGAGTCTCAAGAAGGATATGTTTTTCAATTGAGACTTTTGACCCAATTGATATTATATCATCTCCCAATCTACAGCACACCTAGGAGAATCTTCTAATGGAAAACATTTGAAAGTTTTAAATGATTTATGTCTTTTTAAACTATGTTAGCATTGGAATAAAAGATTTAGTCATATCATCTAAAAATCAATTGAATATAAGTAAAATCAAACTAATTTGTTTTATTTGGTTCGCCTAGACGTATAGACTCATCCCACGTAACACACCCATCTTAGGCCTCGTCTATCCTAAGACTTGTAACGGTGTCCAATCACCTTTGGCTTTACACCCTCATTCTAGGGTCATTTCTAACCATCATTTTTCCATAGTAGCATTGTTGCATTCCTAATAATAACACCCAATTTCTTTATCCTAGTTAGTTAATTCATCAAATGAATGACATGAGACCAGAGAGGTTTGTCCAATCCATGGTGTTATAAACAAGCATACAGCACCCCACATCATTCTATTTGTAGTATATTGCCCCATCTTCAGAGGAAAATGAGGCAGAAGACTATGGTTAGGAGAGCTTGATAAGAGGAAGAAATACATAACTACTAATTTTACAATCACAAGAGCAGAAAGAAGAAGAGCATATACAATCCCAATGCCCCTTCACACACAGACTAAACTGACCAGCTTCCATCCAAACTACATTCTAGGCACCACCCTTTGAACAGGATCATTTGATTCCCCCAATCATGAAAAGAAGACCTCATCCTCGACTGCCTTTTCCGTAGGGGATTAGCTTGCATGCTGTGAACTTGCACTCACAATGCACAAACAAAATCACCGCTCGTCTCTATATCATCTATATCAGCATCTGCGTCCAAGTCATCCAAATCCATGCTGGCCCCAAAAAAATGCCCACCAACTTTAGGCCCCTCAATACGCGCCTCTTGTATTATCTTTACTATTTCATCAACACTTTGGGCTGGGTCATTTACATAATCAGTTTGGGCGCTAGCTTCTCCTCCTTGCATGAATTCTATGGGCAAGTTCCTTATGAACCATGGATGATTTTGGATTTCTGGAATGGTTATTCTCTACATAGAAAATACCTCACAAATAAAGACTATAAAATTTTTTGAATAAGACTGACAAGTTCAAGGAAGATTCACTAGTTTATCACCTTGTCAGGGTTTGCCACAAATATTCGAGATAGAAGATGTTTACACTCCATTGAAACTCGGACATAGTCTGGAATAGAGTAGTGAACACTAAGTATTCGCTGCCACAAACAACCAACATCTCAACTGCTCAGAAACCACAAATGAAGCAGAAAACTATTAGGTAACTTAAAACCAGTACCATATATAACTAACCGCAATTGTTTTCCTGAAATTTCTTGGGTCATCAGGATCTTCAAATGGATAAGCACCAACAAGCATCACATATAAGGTAACCCCACAAGACCAAACATCTGCAATCTGTAATGGTGGAAGAGATAAAAACATTGACCGTTTATTGTAGACATCAAAAGCCCCAAAGTTTTTTTTGTTCTCTTTCTTTTCCATTTTGAGAAAAAATGAAACAAATATTACCTTTCCATCATATTCTTTCCTTGATAATACCTCTGGAGCAATGTAGGCTGGTGTTCCCACGGTAGATTTTGGTTGGGAGTGCAACACAGATGACTGCAAAACAAGATGAACAGTCAGTGACCAGTTTAAGCAGGATGGCATTGGTTTCCAAATAAGAAGATGGTCCCTTGCCTTGGAATAGCCAAAGTCGCAAATTTTGAGACGCGGTGCTGGGCTTCCATCTAAGAGTGTATTTTCCAGCTTTAGATCTCGGTGGCAAATTTGCTGGGCCAAAAGAATATTTGTTTTCAGCAAGAAATGCATGGATAAAATTTATTCACAAAGAAATGAACTATCATATAACTTAGATGAATCGGGAATTAGTACCATGGAGTGGCAGTAACTGACTCCTGATATCAGTTGTTGAAAAAAATACCTAGCCTGATAGAAATGCACAGAGAAGAAAAATGAAAGCAAAAAAATAAAAGAATATATTAGCAAAAATTCTTGAACAAATCAAATGATCCCTACATTACTCAGGAATGACATTTTTTGCAGAAAAATGGAAATGTGTTATGGGGTCAATCTTCTTCTATACAATTATAGAGTTTGCTTACAAACAAAAATTTAACCCCCTCCATACACCAAGAAACTATAAAGACATATAAATGCATATACACACACACACACACACTTGGAGCAAGATTTTTATCATCATTTATCTGTTCTAACTCACCTCATCCTCGCTGAATCTACCGGCATTACATATTCTCCCAAAAAGCTCTCCTCCAGCAGCATATTCCATGACTATAGCCAGGTGGGTTGGTGTTAGCAGGACCTACACAGAAAACATCCCCTCCTTTTAGAATTCTAATAAACTAACCTCTGCAGCAGAAGCAAGAACTGATAAGCACCATAAGCAGAGGAATCCAACTCCAATCATTTAAGGAGGGATCGAATACTACTTTCTACTAGCCTGCGAGATCAAAGTGCATTCAAGTTTTACTTTGATGATCACAATTTGATCCACCTAAATTTTTTTAGCTTCCCAATCATACTATGTGATTGTGTAAAGGACAATGTTTAATTTTACCCAGTTAGTTCTGGAAAGACACAAGAGAAGGGAATGGAAAATGAGAAATTTTAAACTATTTAGAGTTAGAATTGTTTGATTGAGATCCCAAATTATAATGTTTCCCTTGTATTCTTAGCAGTCAAAGTGGAGAATGATACAATGCATAAACAATGAGAATTAGATACTAGTTCTTGACACTTGACAGTCCTTACTTATCTTAAAAAGAGCACAGAACCAAAGCTTTATCAGAAGTAATTAATTCTGAAAGGGCAGATTACTATTAGAAATCAACACATGAATGTTATATATATTTTTTGTAAAAAGAAATGCGTGATTTTTACGGACTTATGGAGGACATTTTTGTCTATCAAGGGACAAACTGGTTGTCTAGATGAGACGGTTTCAATGCTTGAACCAGTCCCAAATACATACTAAATAACAGAGAGGAGGAGCAACGGAGCTGAGCAGGAACCTGAAAGCAAGTGGAACAATACAAGCATAGTTTCTATATAACACTAACACCATGGCCTTCCGAAGTTTCCTTTTAGTTGGGGAAATAACATACCCGGAAAAAAAACACAACATAATTCCCTTAGTCAAAAAGAAAACCAAAGAACAAAAACGGCCATCAAAACTGGAAAAGGAATCAGCTATATACCTCCTTAAATCTAACTATATTGGGATGCTTCAAGGACCTGTGATTCATAATCTCCCTCTGTACATGCTCATCAATCTGCAACAGCAAAAAAATAAATAAAGGGATAATCAATCCCAGAAAGCAAAACCCATATAGAAAACACAGAAGCCAGATGACAATACGAAGAACCAAGCAACACCCAGTTAAAATCATGAAGAGTGAATAACACTTAGATAAGAACAAGAGGGGGGAAGAAAGAATCAAAGAGAGCTTAGAGAGGAAGATGAAAACAAGACCTTTTGCCCCCTCTCAATATACTTGACAGCATAGAGCTCACCACTCCACTTATCCCTCACAAGCTTGGCCACACCAAAGTTTCCAGACCCTATATCTTTCAAAATCTCATAACGCTCCATTGCTGGTTAGCTGATAGCTACACCAATCTCAATTGAACAGTCAAGTACATACAATACTTCCCCCCCTACTTTCTGTCTCTACATCTCTGCGTTAAGCATCTCCATGGTTTTGAAGGAAACGAAAACGAAAAAAGCTGTAAAAAATCTTTTTTTAAGAATAACAAAATAACAAAAGGGCCTTGTAATTTAATCACATAATGGGCCATCCAAAGTCCTTGAAAACAGTGGCATGTTCTGCAACAGTACAAGAGACGGACAACGACACCTGAAATTACACGTGGCGCAATGCCGGAGGCCTCATATTTTTGCAAGTTGTGACCGCCTCCATGCCCCCACCACCCACCACACTTGTGTTCAGGATACTTTCACTCTCAGGACCTAACCGCAGCGTGTCCACCGGGGGCTTTTTCGGTAACCTGTCCAGACAGTTTGGTTCTGCTGGGTTACCGAACAACCCCTCACGTGGCGGCAGTGCAGCGAGTACATGGTGCAAGTAGTCGAGGGAGTAGGGGCGGCGGTCGTGCCGTTCAAAAAATGAACAATTTCCGAGGAATGAGGATTAGGTGACGGAAGGAGGAGGAGGAAATGACGTGGACGGTGGAGAAGGGGGCGGAGGAAGTTGGGAGTGAGAGCTGGCCGCAGGGGGCAATTTGAAGGTGGTAGGCCCCAGTGGTTGCGGTTTCTTTCGTAGGAAGGAATCGACACTTACCGACGAAACAGCGGTGGTTCAAGCATTTAATGCACTTTTGTCCTTGTGATTTTCATGGTATAATTCGGTGTTGACTCGAAATTAGTCATTGGATGTTCATTTTCATTAATTTTCACCCTCAATTTAAGTTAACGTCACCTTTAGAACAGTGAATGATCTTTTCAGAGGGGAATCGATTCCCTAACCAGATTTAATATTAATCATAAAGTAGTTTCGTACTACAAATGGGAGCCCAGTGTTGTGCTTTTGACTTCTTCTTTTTTAATGGGTGGTGGGGATGATAATTAGGTTTCTGCGCTCTTAAGTATTAGAAACATGCTGACACTGCAAACACTCCACCATGTCTGGACTCTTGACCCTGCCCCCACCAAATCGGTACTTTTAATGGAACAGTTGAGATCGTATCGTGTCATCTTTGATTAATATAACATTTACGTGATTTGATGGGTCTAATTGAATCAATATGGTATGCCAGATATTCAAGATTGTTTGTACAGATGTGCTTATCTTGCAAACATACAGACGGGCCAAATCTAATAATGCCAAAAGGCTGCCTATGCGGTGGTTTGGCAGCTCACCACCCTTCCTTTTACATCTATGGACCTACCTTCTGCGAGGAAAGATGAAGGTTTTCCTTGCAAGGAAGGGAAGAGAGCATTAATCATTCCACTCCAAAGGTCTGTTTTGGTCTCCAGAATGGCAACCTCACTAACACATTTCAGTTGGCAAATGTAAAATGAGTTTAGTTTCAACTTTCGAACATGGGTTAGGCTGAGTTGTGGGTTGACTGGTTGAGTGGCGTCCACAGCTCCATCATGTTGATTTGGGTCAGTAGCTCATTTTCAAGATCATGGCGTGGAATATAAATAATAAAAGGCTACGCTACTTCTTATGAATTAACAAAGGCACCCGCCAAATTAGCATAAACAGTTTACTACCAAAGGAATTATGTTAGGTTCCTCTTGTCAACCTCCATCTCCTGCCCATTTCAAGCCTTCAAGCCTAAATTTCGGACATTTTCAGGGTTCCTGTTCTCCACCATTGGGCATTTGGACTGCCCATTCTACCCATGTTTCAGGGTTGAAGCTAGTCGCTCCATAAATGATTATTTTCACTGTTGGGTACGAAGCATGAACATTTATTCCCAGGGATCCATAATCTTCGAACACCAAGATATGCAAGGATTAGAATATAGTCAAACTCAGATACACATTTTGTGATAGTAACAATAGATGTGCTACTCAACATCTGGCAAGGAAAATCAAGATGGGAACCAGATGATGGCACCTCTTCATATTCCTTTCCTGCTTGATATCACAGCACTTCTCTAAAGAGCACATATAAATACATGTTACGTTGTATTTCTAGTATAAAGGAGAAGATCAACTTCCCTCATTTCATTTTTTGGCCTAAAGTTCATACCCTGGGAATCTGGAATTTTCTGGGCTAAGCAGATCAAACAAGAGGCAAGCCGTTCCAGCAAGGCCTTGGAAAAGGGAGTATGCATGTTCAGTGGTACCAGCATGTCCAACAGTCACAAGCTTCCCTGCATTACGATACAAGAAACTTGCAAATGCCTTTGCTCTTTCTTCATATACAGGCTCCCCTGTTAGACGATAAAGGGACAGGAAAGCGTAAGCATTCCCAGCCACACCATCCGAAAGTCCCACCTTCTTCACCAGTCCATTCTTCCACACAACTTCCCCTGCCTCTATGGCTGCATCTCGGAACTCCCTGTCCCTTGAAAACACCTGCAAAACAAAGAACAAAATTTCACTTTCATTGCATACATCGGGGATGGACAACATCCCTGCTGTAGTTTTCTCCACAAGTCAAATCTATGTGAAGGAGGTGATCAAAGCCTTCACCAATTATTCTTACCTACAAATAAATCTGCTGTGTACTAGGTTTTAAAGCAATGCATGAGGATGGGAGCTCCAAGCCTCTTGATTTTGGGTTAATAAGGTAGAACTGATCAGATACAATGTACTAGTGTTTTTACATGAACCCAAAGAAAACATTCTCAAAGCTAACAAAAAGGGCATGATATGGAAACAATTCTAAATTTTTGAGAAATTCATATCAAGGATGGATCCTTATAACATTCCTGCATATATGTATGTCACAATGTAATACCCATTTAGTTGCTTCCCCTGGGCTTTGAATACCATTTCCTAAGCTTGATTATCTGGAGGTACTAACCTGGGATGCTTTACACAGAGTGATGGCCACACCAGTTGCACCGTGAGACCACTGCACCAGTTTGTCCCTTGGGTTCCCTTCAAATGAGGGGTAATTTCCACTGTGAGGAAACCTATTACTCCTCATATATCTTAACGTCCCCTTAACATCCTCACTGTCCTCTTCAGACAGAGGGAAGTGAAGGAGCACCTGCAAGATTCCAGCTAGGCCATGAGCTGCACCCCAATACCTTGTCCCATGCCATCTGTACATAAGTGGGCATGTTGTATTATCAGATGCGCCCGCCCTGCCCCCGGCTAACACAGCATTGACAACAGGCATGATAAGGTCATTGGGCAATGTCTGCTCCCCGAGATGCTTGTTTATAAACAAAGCTGCCCACAAAAACCCAGCTCGCCCATAAAGAAGATCATATGACATTCCAAAACCACCTTCCTCAGGACCAACAGGGAGGGCTCTCTCTTGTGCCACCTTTACATGATCAATTAGATAGGCATTAGATAAGGTCCTTTCTTTTTTGAAACGACCAACAATTGTCTAAAAGCAAAACTAATAGTACAAATTGATACAGTAGAGTGCTTTTATATAAATTCTAATTTCATTAGCTGATGAAATTGAAGTGGCCAAAACTGATCTTGCTCTTGCAACATGATAATAATACATGCATATTTTGGTCAGCACACACTGATAGATCAAAACAGCAAGCCAACTTCCCTTGATTTTTTTCCCTCAAAAAAATGGAGACCCGAACTTATATAAGAGAAGGAAACAAATGATTACAGAGAGAATGGGGTTATTCTATGTCCAGATTGCCAATTCAACTTAAATCCAATAAAAATTGAGAGCCTAAGCTTCCAAATATCCAATTTGGGATAAAAACTTGCAAGGCTAACAATACAATGTTGTGAGTCATAAAAGCAACAGAGAATTAAGAACAATCACATGCCTTGCTTTGGGTGAATTGCAGCAGAGAAGTGGCTAAACTGATAAATGGCAATTCCTAGCTACATAACACCATCATGTCCCATTTCCAGGTCATAAGCACCCTCACGATGGAGAATCTACTAACAGTTATGTTGGGGCATGAGTCGGGTCCCCAACCTATGTCAATACGTGAGACTTTACCAAACTCATGGTGAGAAAATGTTTGCATTTGTACTTGCCAACAACCTAGTATGCCTCTGCTTCTTAATGTCTTTGAGCACTGGAGATGTGTAATTAGTTGTTAAACAGAAAACTATATCTCCTTCCTAACTCAGGTTGGATGCTGGATGAACACTAGAAACTTCCAATACCCGACTGCTTAGCTGTATCCACGTTCCCAAAGGGATAGGGACAGCCATTTCCACAAAAGAAGATAAGGGGTTAGGACGTCTCAAAAGCAACAACTCGGTTCCCCATTTGAAATTCAAACAACACCTTTTTCACAAGAGGTGGTCATGTATCCATTTCGCAAGCCACTAAAAGTCTAAAATCGATATTGAGCCATGAACAAACTCCAAGCCAAGATAAGTACATCATGTATCTACATTACTAGTCTGTTGCTTGCACACTAGACATGGATGTGTTTCTTATTTTGAAAAGCAGCAGCATGCTAAAGTGAAGCTACATAGCTTTTCTACTCACGAGGAGTTCGTGGCCAAGAACTAAGGCCATTAATCGTGGGCTGTTGTTCACTCTTTCCTCATCCAAATGATTTTATTATTTGCCTCTAAATTCTTTGTTGCGCATAGCCTCTCTCCTAAAAGAAATATGAAAATTATATGAAGTGGCCAGTGGCCAGCCCTGGAAAAGCCCATGAGTCATGGCCATATTCACATGGCAAACCATGGCCTTGTGGGACATCTTTTGGTGGAAACCTTCCCATTTTCATTTTATTGTGCTACATTTTTGATTGGTGATAGGCTGATAGCGAATCAATGAGATAAGATTTAGGCAATAATAATACTAGTACCTCAAGGAAGAGATCCAAATACATGTCCCGCCTTTGATAGTCCCCAATATGGTTAGCAACCACAGCCCCAAGCGCATAAACTCCTCCACTACCGCATAAAAACGTCACATGCCTGAATCATTCAAGAAAACGACATCCTGCTTACTGCCTTCTCAAGACAAAATACAAGTCACTTCAGCTCACCACTGTATATCATCTGCTAGATATCTACTTGGATAACGATAACAGAAACTACTGAAAATTACTCAAATATCAGGGATTTTCCATTGAAAGAGTTTATCTTTGAAGGACTTTTTCAATAGACACCAGCAAAATGGAAAATTTTATTTTAAAGGATTTTGTGGTCCTCACTCCTGACACATCTAAAGTTGTCAAGTGGGGAAAAGAATCTGACAAAAATTAAAATTAAAACGTCGCTCTAATCCATTATATATTTTCCATTTTCAGACTAGGCGATTTAGAGGAGCCTATTTTGCCACGTGTCACTCCACGAATAAAGGCAAATATATAATGTAGGTACTTCATGTGGCACACAATCTCACCGTCTCAGTGTCCCCAAATATCTAATACGTAACCATCACTCCAATAATCTCCAAAATCTACGGCCTGGATCATTTCTACATATTGTGTTGTCAGCTAGCAATGTGTTTTGCTTCTACCTTCAACATGGAATGACAAATAGGTTAAAAGCACCGACCTTGTGAACTCACGTGTGGTCATGGCACACGAGTCAACAATCTCAGCGCACAATAGCAGGTCCTGCTGCCTGCCGGTTGACTCGTACGACCTCAAGCAGGCGAACGCTGTCCCCAGCAAGCCCGTGTGTACGGTCGGGTCTATGCCTTTTCTCCATCCTTCGCCCCCTCTTTTCCACGTCGCCTCTACCACCTAAACGCCACAGGCATAACAATGACACCATTTCCTTCGGTTAACCTGCACCCACCCACCCTGCAACACTACACTTCACTCCACTTTAGCCTTACCTGGTCCTTGAGAGACATGGCTGCCTTGAGAAAAGTCTCCGTCGGAAGTGACAGATTCGCAGCCGTAGGATCAGGTTTCTCAAACGAATCCAGCCATTCGTTGCTCTCGTCGTGACTTTCCTGAGATGGCAACTTCACCGCCGATGACATGCTTTCTCCCCCTAAAACTCAAAAATACTGTAAACACCCCTGTCGATCCTTACAGCTGAAGCCGTGAGAGAAGGAGAAGTAGAAGAGGCTGTTTTTGTAGGCGAGTGAGTGAGGAAGACTCTGCGAATGCGTGGAGTGTTGGTTGAGCGCAACTGCGGTAACTTTATACACGTGTCACATCATCCCGGTCTTACCGAATGAGGGTAGAGCCCCGTTGGAATGCATGACGATCACATGCTAACCTGGGTTTGGGAGGGGATATAGTGTAGGCCCAGTGTACAATTATTACTTATCTTGTCGGCCCATTGTCGTCACAATCGTCCTGTGAGCCTGAGAGGCATCTTTTCATAACCGTCGGATCCAGTTGTTGGAGTGTCGTGATCACACCAGCTCAGAACCCCACCTTAGCATCAGCCAACCTAGCTTCAACATGTGTTCACCAAACAATCCATTAGTTTCATAACTTTCATTCACGATGATAACGTGACCCATGTCAATCAATATAAAATCTTCTTAAATCGGTTGCTCTCATCAAATGCGTTAGGTGACAGGTTGGGGACAAGTCCAAGCCATTCCTTTGTCCTTCTAAAATCTTTAAAAAATAGGTATCAATTCCTATATATCATATTCTTGGTACCAATTCCAAATTTCCAATCCATATTAGGATTTTTTTTTTTAAAGCTAATATACTTTTTTTTTTTTCTTTCCCTTTTATCTCATATTCTACAAGTTAATTAACACAAACCTCTTATTTCGTTATTCAAAAAAGTTGATTTACATCTATTTGAAGATTTTTCCAATTGTTTTATATAACAAAAGAGATAATGATGTGGACAATATCAATTCAACAACATGTGCAAATACTTTAAAATAATCGGTATTTGATTTTTGTTTATAAGCATTTAACACTAATCTTGCCTTAAAGTGATCGATTTCTCCATTTGGCTTATACCATTTGCCACTAATCTTGGCTTAAAGTGATCAACTTCTCCACTTGACTTATACTTGATTTTGTACACTCATTTGATATCAATTAGTTTCTTAAAATTAAGAGGATTATTTAGCTCGCATGTACTATTTTATTCAATTGCATAAATTTTTTTATCTATAACTTTAAACCAACAATCATCTTAAGCAACTTCTTCATCACTCAATGGATCATTGTTTACAAATAAAGCAAATTTGATCGATTCTTTACATGTTGGGTCATTGTCATCGCTGAACACATAATCTTGCAAATGTGTAGGTAATGCATGTTAATACTTTGGGTGCCTTGATGACATTGTTAGACAAGAAATCATAATCGGTGGATATTAAGTTGCATATCTTTTTCCTTCACTTTACTTTTCAAAATTGATGCTAATATTTAATGGTCATTTTTCATTACAAACTTTTATCACTTGAATATAACCAATAAAAATTCATTTTTCACCTTTGTCATAATGCATCGTCCCATGTGCTACATTCTATGATCGAAGCCATGATGTCTCAAAGGGTATAACAACAACTTGAGTTTGGGCCGCTAGTCATATAAGCATATATTCTGCAATCCAACAGTCTTAAATGACTAATGTTTCTATGACTCCAAGCTTCTTATGGGGTATGTAACTTGCTCAAGAAACCGCTTCAATAGAAAAGAATTTAGGCAATTGTTTTCAATGCAACATACACCTCATTGTGTCCATAATTTTTTTTTTTTCTCTCTGCAATTTTATTTTGTTGTAGAGTGTACCTTATAGTCATTTAATGCTCAATATCACATTCTTTTTTTTCTTTTTCCCAAAAAAATTTCATAAATGATATATCCAAATCCCTATCTATTCTCAAAATTTTAATGGTATGTCCACTTTGTGTTTTCCCATAAGTTTAAAAAAAAAATGTCACATGCATCTTCTTTTTATTTTTTAAAAATAAACCCAAATCTCCCAACTAAAATCATCATTAGATGTAATAAAATACATATGATCTCTATTTAAGGGAACTTCCACCGAACATAAACCAAAAAGAATCAACTCAAGAGACTTCTTGGTATGATTTTCCTATAACAAAAGCGTTTTTGTGCTTTTTTTTTCAAAACACACATTTCACAAGCATTTAGATCATTTTTACCTTTGCCACTAGTCATTTTTAATCATCATTAATAGTATAGATGCCTTCACATATATACATATCTATTCTTTGACTCAAAGTTGCCCTATACTCAATAGATTTTTATAAAGACTAGAAACATATAACATGATGGAAATAGATTTTAGGGATCCATTGTTCAATTTGATAGAAATCTTACATTTATTCTTAAGTGGTACTATTGTATCATTTCCAAAGTTTACCTTTAAACTTAAAGTTTCATCATACTCATAAAATATCTTATGGTGAAATTTTGGCTATTGGGACCCATAGAAAGATCAAGGAAAGGAAAAAAAAAAGGTAACACGAAAAATTGCAAAAACTTTTAGATTTTATCAATATTTTTGGTTTATTTCTAATCATATCAAATATTTATTTTTGGTGATTTGGCATTGGTCTATGGGGGTTAAATGTGTGGATTTTGGTCAAATGTGTGGAAAGTGTGCATTGTTAAAATATAAAAATTAGGAACAAAGTTGATGAGCATATAACCATTGGACTATTTTAGCCTTCTTAACTTTTATTCCTAAATATTATATATCTTATGTTTATCTTAATTTTAATTATCTAATTTAATATATTATTAAAAATATAATTATAATAATTATTTATGAGCCTTTCTTTATATTTTTGTATAATAATTAAATACAAAAGAAGTATGAATTTATAAATAAAATTATAAATATTTTTAAATGAAGAAATCATGCATATGTCATTATTTATTTTGTATTTTGAATATATCTAAATTGGATATATTACTACTTTAAATTCAAATAATTTTTTTTTTTTTCAAATTTTGCATGGTATCATGGAATATCACAAATTTCTGCATATTGTCATGATGTATCGTGAAATTTATCATTTCTTCAATAAAATAACTCATATATATTATTATATATGTATTATCATTTATTTCATATTTTGAATATATCCAAATTAAATATATTACTATTTTATTTTTTATTTTTTTCAAATTTTGCATATCACAAAATTTATCATTTATTCAATATATATATAATTGTTTCCTATCTTTTCATGATTTTTGATCAATTTTCATTCCATTGATATTTTTATTCAAATTTCTATTCAATATTTCTCAATATTTTTGTAAGATCCAATTACCGATATTTTCATCATTTCTAAGATTTTTATCCTCGGTTCCTTTTCTACCCATATGATTACTATAGTTTGTATATAAAAACAAGTACTTTTGTTTTCATTTTTTTGCAACACTACATGTCAATAATCAGGTCTCTAAATTTTCACCTAATCTTTTATGGCATTAGCTTGACAAGTCCTCAAATTCAATCTTCCAGCTCTAAATTATGTCTTATAATAACTACATCTTTTACAATACATTGAATATCGATATATTATTTCTTTGAGTTGAAAGATTATCACTTCATCCCATTTATCCTAATTTAGAATTTCTTTGTCGTCCATTCTACAAATTTTAACCTTTCTTACTTAATTTAGAATTGTTTTGAAACATACTTCTTCATTTCTAACTTAGTTGACTTTGTAATATTTTTTCCACCTAAATCTAGGACTTTTCATCTAAGCATTGTTCATGAGCATGCTAGGAACCCATCAATTCATTCAACATTATGGTATAAGATGTTTCGATCTTTCAGTCTTTCAATTGTTGTTACCTTATATTCAAATTACATGGTTAAAATTTGAAGAATTTTCTCCATGACTTAGAAATCTAAAACATTTTCGTTATTAGATTTCATTTTATTAACAAGGCTAACGTTAGCCAAAAATAATCGAAGACTCTTTATATTTTTTCCATTTAAAAAAGCTTGAGTTGTCTTCTCAAAATTTGTAATAAAATATTTTGCACCTTTTTTACCCCTTTATAGATGTTCATAAGGATGTCCCATGTACATTTTTATGGAGATTGCATTTGCAATCTTCTCAAAAAATAGGTGGTTAAACCCTTTAAAATTTTTCCTTCTAGAATTCATCTAATTTTCCTTTTGTACTTGGTGTGACTTGTGTTTGATTTGTTGGTACTACAAATCTTTAATTTACTACTTCCCAAATATCCTAATACATAAACAATTATTGTATCTCAATTCTCCAAATTTCAAAATTATTTTTTTATCCAACTTTGAAAATCAGGGTTGGATTGTATTGTTGTTGGTTGTTTGCATATTTAATCGCCAAGCTTAGATGCCAAATATGATCAAACTAAAAAAATCTTTCCAACACAATAATAATTTCTCACAAAAAGACAAAACACTATAAAAAATAAAATAAAATAATAATCATAAAAGAAAAAAAATATCCCACATGCATTCTTTTTTTTTAAAAAAAATACTAATATGAAAAAATTATAGAAACTTAAATTCTAATAAAAACCAAACTCAAGTACTAATAAAATAATTCTAATATACTGAGGAAATACAATATTGGTTTAATTAAGACTCCTACTCATGGTGAAAAGTATTAAAGCATTATTATCTATAATGTTTTTTGTCAGTAATATTTGAATAAAATAAGTATTTAACTAGGATGATGAAAATTAAAATATATAATACATGATTTGAGTGGAAGCAAAAATTAGATTTTCTCAAGTTTACTTATTAAGATGCAAATGTTCAAGATAGTAGTATGGTTAAACTTGAGTTTCTATTATTCTATCAAATAATACATTAACATTTATTTGAGCATTAAAGCCCACATCATTTGTATTGTACTTGACTTAGGTACATTAAAAGTTGCACGAAAAATCTAGTTCATAAGTTTCTTACAAGTTGATGAATTGTTCATAATCGGTTCATGGACTTAAACAATTCATTTGAGCCTATAATGTATTACCTCATAATTTGACAGATGTTTTGTCTTGGTATTTAAGATGAGTTTCTCATAGTGAAGGCATTAATGTATATGGTTACACATTAGATTGGACTTATGGTGGACCATGAAGTTTGCTATTAGGAAATCATGATTCACCAAGTTACTATATTGCATGTACTCTTAACCTTGAGAAAATATTGAACTAGCATTAAAGTCTTTTGTGGTTTTGTCCTATGAGTGAAACAATAAGATGATCATATATTCCCTATAAATTAGGTTATTATTGATTAAGGTAAGTGACAATAAGTATTTTTAAGATAAACATCATGATACCTAATGGGTTTGAGATAATGTGTCCCTTTTAGTGATCCTAAAGACTTATAATCATAAAATCTATGGTGTGACAGTAATTCATTTAATAAAATTTGACATCTACTATTAATGAATTATAGTATATTAGTTGATCACGTAATAGAAAATTCAAGACTCAATGATTGTAAAGGTAATCTTGAAAGGTTAATAACATTTACCTTATTAGATTATAGACACTAGTTCATAGGAAGTCTGCATGTAGTAAATAGTATATTATAAATTAAAGGAATTGATTAAATTGGATTTAATCAATTCTTATTTTGATGTAATGACATATAACTCTAGTCTGTTGTTGATTCTCATTAGTGGAAAGTCAAGTTAACTTTAGAATTGGATTTTAAGAGAGTTAGTATTTTTCTATGGTCTCATTAGTCTCTACTCAAGCTCATATTTTTTTGTTGGCATAAAGGTTTGAGAATTTATGGAGAATTAATCATTTATGTGCATGAAACCATTTTAGTGAAAGCATAATGTTACATGGGATTTTATGATTAATTATTTTTCTTTATTTAAATTGGGCTACTTAATTAATTGGACCTTATCAAAGGTAATTAATTATTGTAGGCTAGTTTAAGTGACTCAAGCTCAAGTAGGACCAAAATCACTTAAGCCTACAGGAGAGTCTATATAAACCCTATGAGTTTTAGGTTTAGACTCTTAACTTTTCAAACCTTTAGTCTTTCAGATACCTAGTCTCATTGCTCTCATCTCAAGGTCTATAGTCACTCTACACATGTCATGGACCAAAGAATGAGTAATTGGGAGGAAGATCGTTAGGTTTTAAAACCCTCATCATCATCTTCACCAATTGAAATCGATCTAAGAACATCCAAATCATATGTATTATTCTCTGAGCACCTAAATTTAAGATTCAAATTTTTTAATGTTTGTATAGATCGAGAGATCTTTAGGATAGTCTTACATGCACCCTAGTGATCCAAGCTTGGAATATAGCAATCCAGATATTCCAAAGACAAGAACAATCCTCATATTTCCACAACCTAAAAAACTTAATTTTAATGTTACTAGAACAACCACTATATTTTCATAGACTAAAAAACCTATTACTTTGAAGCCTAGTAAACATAAAAAGAGAAAGAGACTCTCATAGAAAAATTTTTACTTTTTTTTTTCAAGCTCTTATTAGAATAAAACCTTTAAAACTACAACATAATGTGACAATAATAGATTTATTATTTATTAATAATATTCTAGTTTCCCAATTTTATCTATTTTATTCATATATTATACTCTCTAAACATCCGAGCATGACATCTATTGTATTATACACGATTTAAGTGCATTAAGAGTTGTAAGAAAAATTCAAGTCTTAGGTTTCTTACAAATAGATGATTAGTTCACAATCGATTCATGAACTTAAGCAATCTATTTGATGTTGTAGTGCATTGCCTCGTAATTGGATGAATGATTGGTCTTAGTTATCATGATGAAGTTTCCATAATGAGTGCACTCAAATGTATGGTTATACATTGGATATGATCTAAATTGAGTCATGACATTAATTCTTGAGTATATAAGGAATTTTAGATTACTCAATTCTCTATCCCAAAATCAGGTTAGGTACAACAATTTTTCCTAGGTTTATCTAGATCACAATGGAAAATATATGCATTCGTAAACAATTCTAGAATCTAGATAATGGGATTAGAGTGTTTACCAATAATTTGGATGTTCCCAAATTGTTTCTTGGCGGTGAAGAACAAATCCAAAGTCATTAGAGATATCATAAACTCATGATTTTTCGTTCAATGACTCTCTCTTAATGTTAGGCACTCAATCGGTAATAGTTTATAAAGTGAAAGTTAAGGCTTTCTCTTTGAAATATAGAGTATTGTGGTGGAAGAAAATAAAACTCTAACCCTTAAGAGGGTATTTATAGTGTTCTTATTAGGCTTAAGTGACTTGAGCCCACCTTAGGCTTAGGTCACTTAATGTAACCAAAAAATTGGTCTTAATTAATTAATTAACTCAATAAAACTATTTAATTAATAAAAGGTTATTTGATTAAAAGAGTTTTTGAAAACCTAATTTTTGAAATTTGACCTTCCATCATTTTTTAGTCTTATTTCATAAAAATGTTCTCATTATTTTCTTGTAAAAATAACCCTCTCTTCTAAAACTTACGTGTAAATACGTGAAATGGTAAAGGGCATTTGTGTAAAAAAATTGGTTACTTTTCAAGTAAAAATATGGAAATTGTTATATTCACAATTTAGATATTATTATCCATTTAAAAAAAATATTTCATCGATCAATTAGTCTAATCTAGAAATATTGTTCACTAACCCTATGCAATCTTACGTAAACCAAAATACTCTTATACACATAAATGAATTAAAAGTAAATCTAACCATCATAAATCATGTCATTAAGGTATATGAGTTCAAGCGGAAACCATTATGACCTATAAGACAGTACTAACTCCCTCAAAATTCAATTCTGACATTGACTCAACATCTGAACTATAGAAAGTCAATTGCATTTTAGTACTTTATGTAAATAAGAATTCAAGTACTAAATGCTCAAATTTGTGACATGTTATTCATTATATATAGTCTCCTCATGAATTGATGTCTCTAATCTAACAAGATGAAAACTATCAACCTCTTAAGACCATCTTTGAGTTCCAGATCCCCTATAGTGTAATCAATTAACATATTTTAACTCACTAAGAACTAATGTCTTAGAAACAACTCTTAGAAAATTAATAAAAATAATTAAAATATATTATTAAAAAACCCAATTTTCAGAATAAGTTAAAAAAAAAAACTATTTCTATATTTAAAAATATGTTTAATATGTTTTAATAAAAAAATAGTTTTTTTTTTCTAAAATTTGAATATTATTTTTTTATAAAAAAAAAGTTCCTAATTTATGTAAGAAAACACTTCTTAATATTAGGAAACATTTTTAATTATTTCAAAAATCATTTTCGTCATTTTTCAAAGTCACTCTAGGGTGAATTTAACTCACCTCTCTTGAGGTTTAAACTAAACATATTTAATTATCATTAGTTTAAAATTTCATAAAATACTTTTCTTATTTTATATTAAATAAAAAAATAATTAAAAATAATAAATGAGAAATGAAAGAAGGGTATTTGATAAAATTTTAAACCGTTGTATTCTCGTATGGATAAGTGAAATTAACGCAATTGGGGCCCACTGAAGTTTGCGGTAAATTTGATGAAAATAGATGTGATTTTGGCATATTATTAAATGCAACAAACACGTAACTTAATTGTTGATTATTTATATTTAATTTTAAACTGAATAAAGTTTAATATGCGAACCGGACGAGAAGTGTAGGAAGTTCAACTGTACAATCAAGTGGAGGCGAGGCCCTTCGGATCCGCCACATTTCACTCATCATGGTTCAAATTGCAAGACACATCGACAGCTGTCAAAGGCCTCTCGCTCTAAAAAGAACCGCTCCTTTCATCGTCCCTGCATTTCCATCTTTCCTTTTCTCTCTCCTCCTTCGCATTTCTCCCTAGATCGAAGCTTCATCCATGGCGGCTACTTCAGCTCGCGAAGAGAATGTTTACATGGCGAAGCTGGCCGAGCAAGCCGAGCGCTACGAGGAGATGGTTCAATTCATGGAAAAAGTGACCGCCGAAGCCGAGGAGCTGACCGTGGAGGAGCGAAATCTCCTCTCTGTTGCCTACAAGAACGTGATCGGCGCGCGCCGAGCCTCTTGGCGCATCATCTCCTCCATTGAGCAGAAGGAGGAGAGCCGTGGCAACGAGGACCACGTCGCTACCATCCGTGGCTACAGATCCAAGATCGAGTCCGAGCTGTCCTCCATCTGCGACGGTATTCTTCGCCTGCTGGATTCGCGGCTTATCCCTTCGGCTACGTCCGGTGACTCAAAGGTGTTTTATTTGAAGATGAAGGGCGATTATCATCGCTATCTGGCTGAGTTCAAGACCGGAGCCGAGAGGAAAGAGGCGGCGGAGAGCACTCTCGCAGCTTATAAATCGGCGCAGGTTAGATCTTGTATTAGGGTTAGGGTTTTACTTAGTGCCTTTTATTTCAGTCGAGTTTTTTATTTTTTTTATTATTATTTTTTTTGTGCTATTTCATTTTCTGTTTCGTATTTCACAAGGCGAGGTTAGGGTTTTATTTTTCTATAACGTTCCACTTTCCTTTTCATTTTTTTCCCTTTTGTTTTGTGATATAGAAATTCAATATTTGTTTCGGAATCTTAGATTTTGGAGTTACGGTTTGTCCCTTAACATTGAGTATTTCTTTATTATTATTAGAAGAAGAAAAATATATAAAGAAATTTTATTTGAGGACTAATTTGACTTAATTTTGTCTTTGCATGATATGGCATATGCTGTTTTTTAACTAATTAAAAACAAGGTCATTAATGATATTTGTGTTGTCAGGATATTGCAACAGTGGAATTGGCTCCAACCCATCCTATCCGCCTGGGACTTGCACTTAACTTCTCTGTCTTTTACTATGAGATTCTGAATTCCCCGGATCGTGCTTGTAATCTTGCTAAACAGGTGAGGAAAAACAAATTAGTTTTGGAAATTAGAGCAGCATTGTTCGATTTGACTGTATTTCCAGGTTAATTTACCTTATATGGAAATGGATTTGGAATTAAACTTTTTTATTTCGTGGGCTAGATCCCAAATCCATTAGAAAAAATGTTTTTCTGCTCTATGTGACAATTAATCAAAGATTTTCAAATTCCCCAAAATTGAAATTCTGGACAAGATCTAATTTCAAACCCTGCTGTTTGGTTGTTTTATATAGAAATGGATGTGGAAATGAATTTATATTTCATAGACATGAGAGATCCTGAAAGTAGTTCCATGGTAAAAGAAGGATCTTTGTAGTCATTGATATTGGAGCATAACATAAAATCCAATTTTGTGCAATCTGAAACTGTTCGGAGAGTTATATTTTAACTTTGAAGATGTATTGGTATAAGCTGTTTGGATTTGTACATTGTTCCAGTGTTATTTGATGGTTCTCCTCTGTTTTGACCAGGCTTTTGATGAAGCCATTGCTGAGTTGGATACCCTGGGAGAGGAGTCTTACAAGGACAGCACTTTGATAATGCAGCTCCTTCGTGATAACCTGACTTTGTGGACTTCAGATATGCAGGTCAGTATTATCTTCTATTTGAATTAGTATGTTTGCCATCTTTCTCACTGTAGGTTTACTAATGGGATGTATTTTGTTGGTTCTGATTCAGGATGATGGTGGTGATGAGATCAAAGAAGCAGCACCCAAACATGATGAGGAATAGTGAAGTTCCTGTCATATAGGATTAGGGTTTCCTTTTGCCTTTTTTTTTTTTTTTTTCTCTCCTTTTTTCCTTTTTTTTTAATGGTTTGTTTTTCAATTGGAAAAGGTGTTTGGTACTGGTTCTCCAGGGTTATAGTTGTTAGGAGTTCCAGCCATGATTTGCAAACCGTTGGAAGTATCATTCACTGCTAGTCTGCTATTTTCGGGCTTTTATTGATGTCTTTCTGATGTTTTCACTCTTAAAGAATTTGAAGGTTAATGTTTGTGTCGAGCCAGTGGCTTTTCTGTTTGTTGATGGTTTAACTGGTACATTGTCTTTTATATTGTTGCATTTGATTAAGGATATTATTCAGAAATGTCATGCTCATTGTGATGTGGCAAATATTGCTGTTTCAATCCACACGAAATTCTTTTTCAGTGATACCTAATCCCCCTTGGTAGTGCCTAAAATTTTCCAGGGCGTAAATGCTGCTGTTGGTGGGTCCGGGATCATAATGGGAGACCTTGATTTGATGGATCCACATCTGACAATGGCTCGTAAGCTGCATAGGGATTAAGAGAGCCGGTTTGTTGAAGGTGCAAGTGCAACTTATAATGGTTTCAGTTAAAGCTAAAATGGTTTACAAGGTTGAGCCACAGTTCCTTTGGAAAGAAATGGGAGATGGCGGAAGTGGGGAACATCATAAAAATTGAACGGAGAGATCCAAGATATGCTCAAACAGTAGGAAGCATTGAGACAGGCTCTTGGATTTTAATGCGAAGAGATTATTGTTGTTTCAATAAAAAGCAAGGAAAGTGATTTCTCAGCCAATGCAGTTATGCTTATTTTCTGATTGTATTAGTGGAGTGGTTGAGTGGAAGCTGTGTGGGTATTATCAGTACTTCGTGTCTGCCATGTAAAAAATGAAAGCTCTGTCTTGTAGTGTAGGTCTAGGCCTTAGGGGTGATTCTTAGTCTCGATGTTGATAGCCTTAACTAGGATCAATCTGATCAGAAGAGCGTCCGCGTCCTAACAGTTCTCCTATGGCCCGAGAAGCCATCTGGCCCTTGCCCGGCACGCTCAAAGACCGTTCCATTCGGAACAGTCCAATTATTCTAAAGAGTTGCGCTGGCCCATCGTTCCAGCCTGCCTAGCCGGTCCAAACGACTCCCTTTCCTTTTTCCTTTTTCTTCTCCCTTCTTACATGTCAAATTTTACAAATATTTCTTTTAACCAAAAATTTAAAAAGAGAATTGTAAATGCATACACCTATACTCTTTATACATCCACCTATTTTTCTTTGAACTAATAGGAGAGGGCAACCTAAGCCGAGGTTTAGAAGTTGGAAGTTGCGGCATCGTGGACTAGCCCGATTGGAATATGATCCTAGATGTATGGAGCTTGGCTGATGCAAATAATGAGACGAGATTGGAGCATTTTGTGATGAAATGGAGCGCCGAAACTCATCATGTGTCGAACCCTCCAGAAGCAATCATAAGCGACATGGAAAGCAACATAAGGGGTTTAATTTACCAACATGACTGCATCGGATTAAGACTGTTAGGACTTCTGATGCACCCCATAGGTGAAAAGAACAAAAGGAAAAAGAATTAGATAACAATACCACATAAAACTTAGTAACAAGAAGGTAGACACTAAAAAGAGTTGGAAAGATAATGTCATTATTTCTTCATCACCGTCTCTTAAGAGGTATATGGGAAAGGTCATCCTACAACCTATCCTAACCTCCCTCCACGAGTAGGTACCCCTACTCCTCTCATGTTTTTTTGAGAGTGAGAGATCCTAGAGACCAGACTCCAATCATTGCTGTCGAGAGGAGATGTACTATGTCCTCATCCTATGCTTCTTGACACCAAATAGGATAAGAAAGCTCCCCTAACTCTACGAGGTAGCAAGGAGTCATGTTCATGACCACTACCACCATGAACACACTCATGTGTTAGGTAACATCAAATATAAAAGAACTCTCACCACCTTCAAATGCCTCAATATTGGGGACAATGACAATCACAACGCAACCTTCAAATGCAAATAACTCTTGCTAACTCTTAAAAGTCGAAGTTGATTTTTGTATAATTGATGTAATATCTCAAATCAAATAAAGAAAAAAAAATTATCCATGAAAGGATAAGTATAACTAATACATTTACTTCCCACATTCCTATCTACCTATTACTCCTTTTATTGTATCATTTCTAACTTGAGCAGCACAGAGGAATGAGAAAAGATATTATATTCTCACCCAAACAATTTCACTAATTGTAAAGCTTTTTAAGATAGGAAATTCATCCTCACTCCGAAACTATAATATGATAAATAAATAAATAAATAAAACGGTGGTTTTTATTTATATTTTTATTGAATTGTTATTTGAAGTTCATAAAAATATGAACATTAAATAAACTTTGTAATGTAAAATTCTAAGTCTAAATAGACAATATATAAGTTTCAAATTAAAATACTAATTTTTCCTTATACTATTATTATTAATCTTATCATAAAATAGTAAGAGAGTACATAAAATTTTCAGACCTAATTGAAGAACAAATTATTGAGGCCTCCTCTATTAGTACAACTGATATTAATAAGACTGAAAGTGTGTATGATAAAATTTAATACTTATTAGTTAATACTTAAATTAATTTTAAATTAAATTATAAACTTAATTCTTACTTAAATATTAAGATTATTTAATAAAATTAACTTAAAATTTATTTTAAATTATCAAATTAACATATTTATCCTCATAAAATATAATTAAGATAAATGAGATCAAATAACAATGGAGGTCGTAAAATAACAACACAAATCATGAAAGTAATTAAGATAAATAAAGATAAAAATGTAAAATATACATGTAGACTTAAGAATAAGTTAATTATTTTTACCTATTATTTAAAATTATTTTTAACGTTAAGTTATATCATTAAATTATTTACCAAATATACTAAATTTACTTAATGACTTAAATTAAATTATTAACTCATTTTAAGTTATTAAATTAGTTTACTCACCAAAATGCTCTTTTCACTCTTAAATCCTAAGTTCCAATGAGTTAGAAAGTTTTTGCATATTCTATAATTTTATTATATTTATGTCGATGTTAGTTTATGTTCTTTCATTAGTTTTTGAATTTCAAGTATTTTTTGAATTTAATTACATATACATCAATCTTGATCTCCAATTTTTTTTTTCTTTTTCTTTTTTCCCATGATACAACTTGTTTAATTAGCAAGAAACCAAAAATTCAAGGCAAATGTTTAAGAAGGAAATAAATGTACATGGAAAAACATAAGTTAAAAGTTTTAGAAAGAATAGAGTCTGTTTGGCGGAATTTTTAAAAATAGTTTTTTGTTTACAAAAAATAGAAAACAGTTTTAAAAAATCCATAACACTGATTGGCTATTGTTCTCTATTTCCGATTTTTAAAAACAAAGTGAAATACAAAATAACTTTTAAAGAACAAATAAAAGTTGTTTTCACCAATTTTTAAAAATAATAGAAAAACACACACACACACTCTATTATATTATTTTTCTTTTTTTTTTTCTTATACAAATTAACTCAAAATTAAACAAAACTTAATGTGTTGAATTGGTTAACAAGTTCATTACTTTTTAAAAATAATTTAAAACTTAAATAATAAATTCATTAATACCATAAATTTATGAATATAATAAAATATATATTTTTTCTAACATATAATAAAATAGTATTTTTCTATTAAAAATATAATTTATTATTTTATTATAATATCACTATTTATAATTTACTAAAAATTATATATTTTTTAATTTATTTGTAATTACAAAATTATTTTCATTTTCAAGAACACTTCAATTCAATTTAATTAATTAATACTATATAAGTTGAATTTAAAATGTTTTTAAAAAATAAATAAAAAAATAGCAAAAAAAAAAAAAAAACAATTTCTACAAGCAAGCCTTTTTGTTTTTTATTTTTAAAATCCTTTTATAAAAATAACTTTCCAAATATCCTTATTTTTATAAAACATTAAAAAACCTTTTTGGCTTTTTAACTTAAAAACAATTTCTCAAAAAAAAAAAAAGCATAAGAAATAATATTCAGGCAAGAAATTTATAAAAATTACTTAATTAAAGTACTTATTTAACTTGTATTAAAAATGAATATTAAAATTATTTTATAGTAATTTTTTTTCACTACAATAAAAACCTTGTTTCATAATTTAAAAAAAAATATTTATCTTTAACTTATACATAATTGTAGATTTTATTTTTATTTTTTTAATAAGACTTAACTTGAATTTAATTTCATATTATTATAAATTAAATTTATTAAATAAAAGTGGGACGTTGCTTTTAAAAACAATACAAATTCTTTCATCCAAACAAGTTTTTTGTTTTTTGTTTTAAAAAAATCCTTTTTAAAAACATCTTGCCAAACACTTTTATTTAAAAAAGAGAAAATTAAAACTATTTTTTATTCTCTATTTTGAAAACAATTTTTAGAAACACTGTCAAACTTTAAAAATTTGTAAGAACTATTTTCGAAAACAATTTGTGCTCAAAACCTTAAATAACATAAATAGATTTTCGCTATTCTCACAAAGACGCTTTTATTAATGTGAATGCAAATTGTATGTGCACATTGTAATAATTACAGTAGAATGTTGGCATTGTAATTCAAACATTTGCAATTTTCAACATACCCCAAAAAAAATAAAATAAAAATTTACCATTACAATGCCAAAATCTATGAGGGTGGACCCAAAATCTTATTGGGCATTCGGCTCATTCATACCTGCTCTCTGGTGAAAACTTTTTCTCCTGATAAGGTCTCCAAACCTTCGGAGCAATGCTTTCTTTTTTCTGTGTGAGTTCCTTTCATGGTCTGCCTCATCAAAATGCTGCCCTTCTAGATTATCAAAATCTTCTGAACCTATTGTTTCTCCATCATCAGTGAAAAAGGAGGAAGACATTTTCCGGTGATGGTGCACCGGCACAGGTGGTGATTCTGTATCAAATATGGAGCCCTTAAGTGCCTCCTCTATGAGGAAATCTTCATCTTCATCCTTGGGCTTAACTGGTATTTTCAGCTCTTCTAGATCAAAACTAAAGGTGTTCCTCGATTTCTTACCATCATGATGCTCCTTCAGGGGTGGTTTCTGTTCTTTAACTTCTGCCACCTCCTTATCTTCTGCTTTCACCTTGGCTGTTGGTTTATGAGTATTAACCTCTGCAACCTCCTTGTCTTCTGGTTTCACCTTAGCATTTGGTTTATGTGTCTTAACCTCTGCCACTTCCTTGTCTTCTGTTTTCACTTTGGCCGTTGGTTTATGAGTCTTAACCTCTGCCACCTCCTTCTCTTCTGTTTTGACTTCCTTTGCTGAGCCCGTAGAGAGCAAATACTTCAGTTCCTTGATGTTCTGATTAGCTGCAGCTTCACTGACCCGAAGGCGTTCGTTTTCTCGGGTGAAAAAATCCAAAACATCATCTTTTTCAGCCAGGCAATCCTTGAGTTGGGAATTTTCTGCCCTGGCAATCCCTGCTGCTTCTTTTGCCACATTAGATTCGTTTAGGGCCTGTCTAAGGATATCCCGCAACTTGTGATTCTCTTCCCTTGATGCCTTCTTCATGTCCTCGGCAGCTTTCATCGACTCCGTCATTCTAGTATTCTCTTGTTGTATGGCAATCTTTTCCTCTTCAGCCTCTTTCATGCAATTGACAAATTCAGTTTCCTTCAAATTCCAGGCCAGAAGTGATTCCTCTGCTTCTGATCTCAATCGCTCTGAAATGTTCTTGTAATATTCCATTTCTTTCCTTGCTTCATCCAAGAGTATTTGATACTTGCTTTCGGTGGTCTTCAATGTCTGCTTCAATTGCTCAGCCTCCTCTTTTTTATTCTCCAGTTCTGCTTGTGTTGAACTGAGCTTCTCCTTTGCTTGATTGGCTTCAGTGGCAACTTCTGTGAGGGCTAATGCTAGATCATCCATGGCTTTCTTGCTCTTTTCTTCTGCCTCTAAAGCCAACTTCAGCTCAGACTTTAGCAAGCCCATTTCTTGAAGCACAGCCTGAGTCTGTGATGAAGCAAGATGTTCAGCCTTTTGGGCATGAGCCAGATTCCCTTTTGCCTGATGAAGATCAGACTTGAGACTCTCTAATTCTTCTTTTCTGGAATGGGTATTCTCGAGGCAGTTGTTAAATAAATCGAGATCCCTACTACTTTGTCCATAAGAGCCCTCCAAGATCTGTTCCCTGTCATGAAGAGAAGCAATTTCAAGCTTGGACTCTTCAAGCGAAATCTTGGTTTGCTCAAGCTGCTTTGTTTGGGAGACCAGTGAATCAAAGACTTGGGCTTCCGAGTCCTTTTTTTTCTCTAGCTCTCTCTCCAGCTCCTGAATTCTCGCCTTACTTTCAGACAATGAATCCACTGTGTGACTCTCTGTAATTTTGGCAATATTAAGCTCCTTCTTCAACTTATCAACTGCAGCATCCCTCTCTGCCAATTTCAGTTCCACTAGTTGCACCTTTTCAAGTTCAAGTCTCAAAGATTCAATACTCTTTTCTTTGAGTTGCAATTCTCGAGTTGCATCAGATAGTGACTTCTTTGCCGCACTGAGCTCTGTATATAGCTCTCCTGATCTCTTAGAGGACAATGCTTCACTTAGCCTCATGTTGGCCTCCTGAGCCACTTTCTTCATCTCTCTCAGCTCATCAACTGCTCGATCTCTTTCTTCCTCTGCCTCATATAGTTGATTCTGAGTCTTCCTCAGTTCGTCTTGAATGTTACCCATATGTCGCTGCATCTCTGAGATTCGGATGCCCTGTTTCTACCTAAAATTACACCAAAATTCATCACATTCAATTCATTCAAAACAGCATTTGCCAAAATGGGCTGATCCTCTAAATCACATGAAACCAATCCAATTTCACAAATTGGGTCCCATCAACTCCAGCTCATATCAAACTAAAAGTTCAATTCTATGCTATTTTAGATTCAAAGACTGGTTGATGCCATAAATTACATAAAACCCATCATCATATTGAAAAAATAAATTAAAAATCAAGCAAATCCAACCATAAATCAAAGCAGAAGTCATCAAACCGGCGATCATACCTCGCCTAAATCCCTTGCTTTTGAGGGATTTCGTGCTAGAGAGGAAGAGACTTGCGACTAATTTCCTATTTCAGTGGGGCACCATTGCAACCTTTCCACGCGGAGATGGCTTCAGAAAGAACCCATGAAAATTCGTTTGGAAAGTCCACAAGAAACGTCCTACAAACCACAAATATTCCAAACATCAAAACCGAAGCAACAAAAGCATGGAAAAGAAACAACAGAACCCACCAAAGCTAAAACTGGAGAAACATGAATCAAACGAGAAACTAACCAAACCGGCTAATTGGAAAAGCATGGATCTTTTATAGAGAAGAGAGGGAGTCACGATACCTGGGTTTGAAAGGCAACATATTGGATTTGTGATACTGCTTATGTGTACCTTCTATATTTAGGAACTCAGGTAAGCATGGGATCGAAAATGGCGGAAAACATAAAAAAAATTTAGGAGGAAAATTGTGTGCATGGAGAGAAAGGTTAGTTAAAATTCCTAAGTTGACGGGCCTTCTTGTAATCCAACCTATAGCTTTGCTTTGCCGTAATCGGAAATGTGAGAGAGAGAGAATATTTTGGTGGTTATTTGGCTGACGACAACCGCCAAAACCGACCAATTGGGCTGAGTCTGACCTTTTTAAGTTTTTTTGTGTCTCTTGCTTTCGGCCGGCAGCTGGGCCCTTGGGTTCTATTCCATGATGGGATTGGGCCTTTAATGTTACCTGGAGATTCACTCCAAACAGAAAAGGAAAAACTGAACTCACCAGTAATATCTTTCAGTTTGAAGATCAATCACATCTGGTTCCACAGAAAAATTTCTGGCCGTGATGAAAAATTTTCAATCCAAATCGCCTAAATGAATAATGAATTAAAAATAAAAGGCAATAGAGGTTGAATATTTTCAAATTTATATGCATATTACCTAACATGATTAATTTCAAAGGGAAATACCAAAGATGACAAATTAGACAAAAATTAAAATTAAAATTATATGATTTTACAAATAAGATGATTTAATATTATTTTTTTCAAATATTTCTTACACAAATTTTAGTTTCATAAAAGATAAATAATTTTTTTCTAAATTCTTCCATTCACCTCTCCGTTCTCAAACCTTCTCCATTTACCTTCTATATTCAACTTTACAATGTTCTAAAATTTTTATATAATTTATAATTTTATTTTAGTTGTTAGGTGTATTAAATTTAATTTATAATTTCATTGTAATTTATAATTATAATTTTTAAGATTTATTTTTTTGCTTGAATAAGAATAAAATAGCTCAATAATACTAATTTAAATTTTTAAATTTTTTATATACTTTCAATATTTCATCCAATCTTCTCCATAAAAAAAAATAAATTAATAATACTAATCTTTCACAATGACTACTTAATTTAATATATTTATAAATGATTTTTTTTCATAAGATCTTACGACTATAAGTCTATTTCTTATAATAAATGTTTTTCATAAGACAAATTCTTGAAATTCCTTAGTTATGTCAAATTGTTTATGAGGAATATAAAACCAATTCATTCCAGAATACACCAATTCGCCCATGCATCAATTTATGTTCAATCATTTCTCCGACCGTTCTTACAAATTACCCATTGACGACATATTTCCTGAATTCCAAATTCAGGATAACAGATAATTTTCGATCTTCCCATGCATTATGATTCCTTTCCATTCTTTTATCTTCTATAATTACATCTCGCTTGTATTCACAGCATCCAGTGACTATTTGCCCCTTCTCTGTTTCACCAGATTACGTCTGTCCAGTTGCATGGTTAGGAAATACAACGGGGAACCTTTTGGATTTAGCTGAATGGGGATTTCAAGTTCTTCCGGATGAAGCTTTCTCTTCTTCACCCAAAATATAGGCTTAAAAGTTGCAATTCAACAGGAACATGCTGAAAAAACTTCTCCAATATCATCATCTGCTATCATCTGTAATCTCATCCCCTTGAGCTCCAAACGAATTCTATGAATTTCTGGATGAGATGCATCATCTCCCAAGAAGAAATGCACTTTATTGTCAATCTCCATCCAGCTATATGCAGGTTGCTTCTTAACTCCCTGTTCCCTCATCAAACCTCTCACTCTTGTAACTTCCCTCCACATGCCTGCAGCAGCATATATATTAGATAGGACAACATATGCCCCTGAGTTTTGGGGCTCCAATTCCACAATTTTCTTAGCTGCCAATTCACCTAACTTTACATTTAGATGAACATGACAGGCTGCAAGAAGAGCACCCCATATCCCACAATCTGCCTCAAACGGCATCTCTTGGATTATCTTGTAGGCCTTCTCCACCTGACCTCCTCGACTCAATATGTCAACCAAGCAAGCAAAGTGTTCAGGCCTGGGGACAATTTTGTAACTTTCAATCATTGAATTAAACCAATTGAGGCTCTCATGCACCTTTCCTGCATGACCACAAGCAGATAACAAGCTCAGAAATGTTATCCCGTCTGGTTCAAGCCTATTCGATCTCATCTCACCAAAGGAAGCAAGAGCTCTGTCATAGAAGCCATGTCGTGCAAATGCAGCAATCATGGCATTCCATGAGACGACATCTGGATGGTCAATTTGTCTGAAAGCTAGTTCAGAATCAAGGATGCTACCACATTTGCAGTACACAGTAATCAAAGCATTACATATGGATATATGTGATTCATACCCACTCTTGAGAACAAGTACATGAGTTTTTCTTCCTTCTTGCAATGATGCAAGACTAGAACATGCAGTAAGAACTGAAACAAGGGTTGAGTGATCTGGCTGCATACCCTTCTTGAGCATTTGCGAATGTAACTTCAATGCTTCCTCACCACTTCCATTTTGTGCATAACCTATAAAATATTAGTTGTCCTTTAGTAACTGTCGAGGTATATGTAATCAGGTTGCATACCCAGATTAAAACACTCAAAACGCTTTACGCACTTTAATTCCTTAATTTTAGGAGATTGTTAGAAACAAAGGGGTGTAAGCAAAAACATCCTTTTCCTAAATTGCGATTTGAAACATCAGGAGTCATAAATTAAATAAAAATCTTAATGATACCAGCTTATGGCATGATTGGGGGAAAAAAATTTCCACAGTACAATTCTAATTGCAATTGATTTTATTCAATTCAACGATTGACAAGAAAAATAAAATAATAAATAATTGCACCAACTTAGATCAATCAAATACTAGAAGAAGTGCATTCCTTGATCCAATTTCTCGTATCTACCACCACCTTTTTCTCTCTTAAAAGATGAGTGCATTTGTTGAATCGACCTAGCTCAAAATTGATTCTTAAATGTCTCTCCCACTGCACCACAACATCACAGTACCAATTGGCTCAACACAAATTGTTGATTAACAAAGTTTAAGATAGGACCCATAATGACATTTGTCAAAAACAATTTTGATAGTTCAATAATAAAAAATCTCATGGGAGGCTGCTTTAATTTACAATCTACATGCATGAGACACGATATTATGATGGAACCCAGAACATTAATCTTCTAGCATCTCTACCTCAGATCTGAAACCTAGGCCCTTAAATGCTACAATCAAGCACTTGAAACATACAATATGTACCAAATGATAAAAAAGCTGCACTCTCTGCTTACCAAAGGAGAGGCCATATGCGAACTGCTCGGTTGATGGCATAGGAGTTTTGACAAAACTGTAGGATCCCACTTACATATGCATATTAGTTGCATATAATGTAATAACTTAGATGATAGCTATATTATAGATTCTCTTGACCACAATATATGATGTTAGCTTTTGACATGCAGAAAAAACACATCCTCAACAACTCAGCACCACCTAGTCATTTGATCAGCAATCGCTTGGAACTTCGTAATGAGAGCTAGTACAAATTCAACAACCATTTTTCCCACTAGCCCTAGTGTTAGAACTAGCCATTGGAGGGCACAACATGGACACATGTGGCAGCACCTTGCATCCACATGGCCCAATTCATGTTAGTGGTAGCATGTCTAAACTCAAGCAAGGCATTGTGGCTAACTAACTCATGGCAGTGTTGCAGCTTCCAAAGACATCATAGGTGGGAACTGGGTTGAAGTAGCCTTGATGGGATTAGAGCAAAGGCTGAGTGGCACTAGTGCAGCAAGGCTGTGGGTAAGAGGGCAACAGGCAGTGCTGCAAGCGCACACAACATTGCTGGCACATGTTGCACAACTTGGAGGCACAGTGTGCAGTAATGGCAGCTTATGGTGAGTCTGGTGACACAACAAGTGTTGGATGTTGGTGCTTTGATGGGTTCTTTATGTTGCCAGAAGCCTAAGAAGAATTTTCCAAGTGATAGGGTGTTTCCCCAAATTTCCTATAATTAGAGAAAATTCATTATATCTGTGGAAGCATCCTCAATATCCCCTCCTGACATATTGGAAATGGTTCAGATGTTGTTTAAAAATAGGTGGGTGGGGGGAGAGGGAACGGACAGGGGACTGGTGTGGTGGTCTCACTTGGGGGTAACCCAAGAGTGTGGGCTATAGCATGGCACATGCACACCCTAGGCACATTAAGCCTCTCCACAGATGAGTGTAAGGTACCACTAGGGTTTGCACACACCCAAGTGCACAATAGCTTGGGCAAGGTATTGTAGCGTGGACACAAAGCCATGAATGAAGCATGGAACATGTAGGATGTGCTATGTAGCTGAGACGAGGTGTAGGCAACTTGATGCATGGACTGCACATAAGCAATGCTATGTGCATGAGTCTTGGGCATGACCAAGATCAGGATACTCTACAACACATGCTGAGAGGCTCTAATGCTAAGCAAGGGTTAACTTGGCAAGGCATACATGAGCATATGAGTGCATGCATGCAACACACGTGGACTGACTGGTTGAAGCATGCAGACACAAGGAAGGGGAACACATGGAGCTGGATAAGGCTTAGACTTGTGAGTAACATGTGTGGATAGTTACGAAGGTGACTGATGCATGCAGATGTAGACCCTACTCATCAGCAAACATGGGGTTGTACTGTAGAAATGCATAGACCACATAGCAACATCTGAAGTAATGTGAAAGTGTGTGGAACACAGCACCTGAGAAGAAGTTGCAAGCATGGAGAAATTGCCAAGAATGTGACCCAGCATGGGTTGCGCCTCCAAAACATGGGCAGTTATTGAGGGTTTTTGGCTGTCTATAAATACCCTATTGGAATATGAAGAAATTTATGTAAGCTTTGGTTTCTTGTATTGTGTGGAATAATACAAGTTGGGAAGTGATTTCCTGTACGTTTCTTGTCTTACTTTGAGTGCTTGTGTTGTTTTGTTAGTGGGTGCCATAAGTGTGGGTTGACTAATTCGAGTCTTAGCACCATCACAAGAAAAAAAATGTGTGGCTAAATTCTTGTGACGCTTAGCATAGTTGATATCCAGGTAGCCAGAGGCAGTACTGGCTAAATATCAAACTTTTTGATGAGTGTTACTGTATGCCACAACACCATTGGGCATTGGTGGACAAAGACACAAAATAACACAGAAATAGCCACTTGAACGCCTAAGACCACCATGTTAAATTGCTCTCACTGTAGATGAATGATAGAAGTTCCACATACCTGTTATCATTGCATTCCAAGAGGCAAGGTCCCTACACGGGATTTGATCAAACAGAATTTTTGCTTTGTCCGTCTTCCCTTCTTTACAATATCCTGTGATCATCGCTGTCATTGCAACAACATTTTTATCTGGCATTTGCTCAAACAGTTTCTCGGCCTCGTCAAACTTCCCATTCTCAACATACCCACTAATCATCACCGTCCAAGAAACAACATTCTTCTGCGGCATACAATTAAATAAAGCCCGTGCTTGCTCGATCTCCCCTATCTTGGCATACCCATCAACCAGAGCAGTATATGAAATTACGTTCCTCCTTGGCATCTCTTCAAAAAGCCTACTAGCTTCGTCGACTCGATCATACCTAACTAATCCCGAAATCATGGCATTCCATGATGCTGTATTTCTCTGGGGCATTGCCTGAAAATACTGCCACGCTTCGTCGATCCTCTCATCCTCGATACATCCGGCAATCATGGAATTCCAAGAAACCACATTTTTGGTGGGCATCAATCCAAACAACCTCTTGGACTCATCAAAGCACCCATTTTGCCAGTAGCCAGTAATAATAGAATTCCAAGAAACGGTATCTCTATGGGGCATTTCGTCGAACAGTTGGCGGGCGGCTCCAATGTTGCCGGCGCGAGAAAGATTGCCAATCTGGACATTGAAGGCATAAACATCTTGGGTGGAGAAAAGCTTAATGGATAGAGGATGGAATTGGCGATTAAAGGAACGGAAAATTGGAGGGAAAATGGTTCGAATGATAGAGGGAGATCTGGGTAGAAAACAAGGTGGGGAGAAAAAACAGATGACAAGCATAGAGTCCAACCACCATACAGCTAGTCCTAACGCATCTAGTTTCTAGAAATTAGTAGCTTCACCAAAGTGCTATTTGGTCATGTTTTCTTATGTTTATTTTCAAAATCTGTTATCAAATAAAAGAACAAAAAAATAAGTTTTTAGTATTTTATTAAAATAAGGTTATTTTATAAGTTGCTTTTAAAATAGAAAATAGGAAATCTTGTTTGGATAAATTATTTTTTAAAAATAATTTTTGTGTTTTGATTTTACAAAAATATTATATATTCAATTTCTATAATATTAATTAAATTTAATTAAAAATGAAAATAGTTTTATGTATGAATAAATTAAAATATTCATTAAAGAATAAATTATTAATTATGTATGAATATATTTACATAGCGATAAAATTGAAAATATAAAGTTGTATGTATAAGAGGAATGATAAAGTCATTATTCATAACATATCAATTTTAATTTATTATTTTTTTATAATAATTTGATCAAGTTTTTTATTTTTAAATTTTATTAAACTTATTAATAAATTCAATATAAATTATAACTTGATTTGAAATTTATTTTTCTAATGAAGAAAATTATAAAAATAAAATTATGTACCAAAAATAAATAAATAATAGTCATTATAAATGAAATTTTATCCATTTCGAATATTAATGGATTCATTATTTAAATTTCAAATTATTTTGAAAAAATACTACACTCATTTTTATAAATCTAATATATTAAGTTTTGTTTAATTCAAAATTTATTTGTCTAGTAAAAAATTTATATATATATAATTCTATGTAAAACAAAAGGCAATAAAATTATTGTAAATCACATTTTGTCTATAAATATTTAGTAATAATTGGCTCATTATTTAAATTTTAAATTATTTTTAAAAATTAATAAATATTTTAATGAATCCAATATATTAAATAATTTAAAATAAGTTTTGGTCAACTTTCCATTGTTATTGAATTTCATTACTTTCTAATACTAATTAAATAAGTTTTTAAGTTTCAAAATATTTTTAAAAATTAATAAATTTCTTTTTCAAATATAATTTGATTTAAAATTTTTTAAAGAAATTAATAGAAATTTAAAAAAGCACATATAATTTTAAAAAAATTATATTTAAAAATTTGGGATATTAATATTAGATGGTGAAAAGAGAAGAAAAAGGATATTATGTTTAATTTTATGATTATTTTTAAATTTTTTTGTATTTTACTTATGTTTTTAAACATTTGTAAAAATAGTTTCTACTGATTGAAAATAAAATAGAATGACGTTATGAATTTTTTAAAATAAAAAATCAAGAACTATTTTTAATCATTTCGAAAAGCCCTTTAATATTTTATATTTCCCGGTCAAAGGTAATTTACCCCAGTAACAAATATGGTGAATTTATGCTCGATACTGCCTTTGATGCAATTCAAAACTTGAGTTGGGGCCAAAATGGCCTCTAAGCCTGAATGACACATCATGCGTACGCACTCTCTCAAACTTATTATTAATTGACCTCTTTTGTTTAAACTTTTTTATTTTTCGAAAAAAATTACACAAAGGAAAAGAAAATAACAAGGCAAAAAAGTAATATATCATCTTTTTGTTATTTGAAAATCACACTCATATCAAACTTTTTCCATCTTTATTGTTTTTTCCTTTTTAAAGAAATGGTCGTCAGAAAAAATGTTTTCACATTTGACCTCTTTTCCTAAATAATTTCTTTTTGTAACAGCTAACTATGTATCCACATATACAAAAACAAAAAAGACGTGAAATTAGTATAAGATTCAATCAAAAACTTAATTAAAAAATAACAAATGAAGGCCTTTGAATAGAAAATAGCAAAGCAAAGCCTTGATAAAAAAAATTTCAAATTCTACAAGCCAACTCATTAATTAGGGTAACCCCCTTTCTCCATCTTTAAAATAGAAATATTTCCAACAAAGCCATGAATACCTAAAATATGGATCCTTACTCCCTGCTTTTTTCTATGCAAAATTCTCCCATATGTTTCAAATTTATGTTTCCTTTAATACCTTTTTTGTCTGTTACATGAAATCATAAAAAATTATTCTTTCTTGGCCAATTTTTCCCTTCCAAGGGATGGGAGGACAAGAGAGCCAAACATGGATATAAAAAATCATTTCAAGACGGGAATTCGATCTTCAAAACAAGAGCTAACCTCTGAAAATGTACCAAAACCTAACTTATGTCACAATTTTATAGTTAACAAGTTGATGCAACGAATACGCTCACAAAACAAGGAGGGATCACAGGCAGAGTTCAGATTTCGTAATGGTATTTTCTCAATAGAAATGAATGCAGTGAAGTCGTCCACTGGACATAAGAAATCATAAACCAAAAAATTGTAAAGGAAATAGAATGAGACAGACCTACATTAGATGATTAAAGATGTTCACACATTAGTATGAAGTAACATTTGAAAAGGAACACAATTGACTAGAAATATACCAAATTGAAATCCTCCATCACAAAAAAAACACCACCTGATAACCGCACACCACCATTACCAAGCATCATATAGAGTTCTAATCCTTGCACTAGCTCTGCCTAGGGACCTAAATCTAAACACTTATAAAGAACACCACCATCAGCAACTACGGGGGGGCTCCATCACCCTCCAATTAAGCACGCTCACCCCTGATTCTCCTGGCGAGTTGAATGTCCTTGGGCATGATTGTAACACGCTTAGCATGGATTGCACAGAGGTTAGTGTCTTCAAACAGACCCACAAGGTAGGCCTCCGCGGCCTCCTGCAGTGCCAACACAGCATGGCTCTGGAAACGCAGATCAGTCTGCAACCAAACCCAAGCATAAACCCAGTCATTATCTGTCTCAATGATTTAAACAAACTTGTGATCAATGCATATCCAACTCCTTTACCTTGAAGTCCTGGGCAATTTCTCTGACCAGCCTCTGGAATGGGAGTTTCCTGATCAAAAGCTCAGTGCTCTTCTGGTACTTTCGAATTTCACTGAACAACAAAAAAGCATTCAAACAATTGATTGCTGTAAATCAATACAATGTACATCATAAGGAAACAGCAAACAAAACAACTAAGCATTGGATAAATTCAACATACAAATCAAACACTAAAGAAATAAAAACACGACAAAATGATAACTCACCGAAGGGCGACGGTACCAGGGCGGTAACGATGAGGCTTCTTCACACCACCAGTGGTTGGGGCAGACTTGCGGGCGGCCTGAAGAACAATATAAATCAGAAACACAATAACCAAAATTTATAATCAGAAACATACACAAGGGGGAAAAAAAAAAAAAGCACGCGCCTTGGTCGCGAGTTGCTTCCTAGGAGCCTTTCCTCCTGTGGACTTACGAGCAGTTTGCTTGGTACGAGCCATCTGCAACAATTTCAAATAACATGAACCACACAGAACATATGCGTGCATCGATTTTCTTGCTTGAAAAGGAGAAAAAATTATAATCGTAATCGTAACCCTAACCCTGGCCCCAATCCTTACTTGCAATGCCGTTGAAACGCTTACAAACAAAACGATCCGACAAATGGAGACATGGAAGTCCCAATTTGATTCTTGTTTTTCAAATTATACTATGAAAATTTATTGTTTCTTCAACGTTTCAGAAAATTGTAAAACTTTCTCATCCACCAAACAAACAAAACATCAAGCCACGAACCATTTGAAAAGGGACAAGAAAACCAGATAAAATCGCTTATTACTCTTTCAAGAAACTTAAATAGCATATAAGGAAATTAAAGTCAACCATATGTGAAGCCCTAATAGATCCAATCATCCAATTCAAAGCCCAATCCCAAACCTAATTTTCGTAACATGATTACACTTTTTCAAACCCTAATACCAGATTTCTAAGGCGGGAAGAAATCAAAACTTCATATTGAAATCTAAATTTTTAAAAAAAATTAAAAAAAAAAAAAATTACTTACCTCTCTCTCTCTCTCTCGAGCTTCTTCCTCTCTCTTCAAAGACAATAAAGTTTGAAAAGTTAAGGGGTAAACCCCATTATATAGAGGCAGGCGGTCGGCGATGGACATAAATCGGACGGTTAGAAATCATTATTCGTGTGCTTTTTCAGTGTCTTATCGGACGGATTTAGTGGCAGGTAGTTGTGTTTTCTCTGCTTAGGTGGACGGCTGGGATGTTATGTCAGGGTGAGGCACGGATCGTAAGGGGTTCAACACTCGATTTCTATTGGTTGGGGAAACCCACTCTTTTTCCAAGTGAAAAGAGAGGGAACTGAAATGTGAAAAAGATGGCTAGCGTTGAAAAGCCCTTGCATAGCCACCGGTTCTAATTTGGGCGCTTAAAGTCGTATTTTCACTCCTCAATGGCTTCTTTGTTAATAAAGGCAAAATTGAAACTTCTGTTGAGGTTTAAATTTTAAAAACTAATTGGGTTCTGATTTGTGCATGCCACCGGTCTACCACAGGGTTAGGTCGGGGTTAACATGGCTCGAAAGTCCTTTAATAAAGTATTATATAAATTTAAAAAAATAAATAAAAATAAAATGGTAATGCATTATATAATAAAGCAATTTGTCAAAAAAAATCAATTCAAATAATTATTTAAAAATAATTTTAAACAAAACTTTTAAAAATAGGAAGAATCATTCATTGTTATAAAAAAAATATTAATATTTAAAATTTTAGTTTTTTTATGATTTAAGAAATGGACAAATTAAGTTAATCATACACTAAAAGAAAATTCGATTATTCGTAATCAATTCAAATCGCGACCAATTAAAAGTTATCGTATTATATAAATTTTTAACAATAAAATAATACCATGTGGAGATGGGCTCACACAATGACAACAAATTATCTTTCATTTAGGTAGTAATAATAATTATATATAATAAAAATAAAAAAAAAACTGCTAATTAGAATATGATGTCACAAGGGAATTGGATGTTAAGATTTTTTCTCAAAAACTTCATCAGGCAGTGAAAATTACAAGATGTCGCAACCCTACTTGCATGAACTCCGCTTGGGTATAACTACTTATCATTATGAATTAGTAAATGTTATGATACCATAGTGACATTTAATGAACAAAGAATCTAGACCATTGAAAATAAAGGATGAATAAAACTTAGCTAAAAGGGTATAAATAAATAAAATTAAGATACAAATAATAAGACCGTTAAAAATATATACTTGGCATAACAAGAGTCCATTTTTTGTAGAATACCAAAAATGTACACTTCGGTACTGTAACTGAATCCTTCTAAATTAAGCTCGTGTCAGCTTGGGTACTGCACTTTGAAAGTATGAGTAACTTGCGAGATAAATATGTCTGGCAAGTCTGAGTGGACTCGTCTTCAAGTGACATATAAGGCAACCCAACCTAAAATAAACCTGAGCCTCAAAGCAGTTGGAAAACTGGATAAATCTGACCAATATAACGTCCGCTTTATTTTAAGAAATATATATATGAGAAAAAAATTCTTGCAAGGATTCAATCATTTTTCACAGGCCTCATAATCCAAAGTTCCCAAAACAATCAAAACTGCATCCTGCCCTTTAATAACTAACTTCTACAATAATATTTGTGACAACAAAGCCGCCTGAAAGAGAAAAAAAAGGGAAAAAACTTAAACCTCCTCTTTTGAGTACCTGATTTTCTTTTATAAAGGTATAAACAAATTAGGACTAATTTGTAACAAGCAGAACAGCAATCTTCAATGAGCCCCATAAACAATTAACCCACTATGCAAGAACAAACCCAGTACATCGCCACACCCCCCTCCAACAGAACAACAGAACCACCATACAATTTCGGTAGATATGAAACTGGAGAAACATTGGGGTTGCATATAAGCACTAAAACAAGCAAAAGCAACTCCCACTGATGGATTCCTCTCTACATCGACAACCTATGGCCTGTTGTTGACATTCTTCACTGACGTCCCGTGAAAAACTCAAGGGGTAGAGTTCTAGGATACTTTCTCCTGTTGAACCACCAAAGGAGGTAGTAATCTTGTTTCACAAATTTCTGTCCTAATCACTAACCGTTGAAGGAGAAACACTCAGCAACCCCAAGGTGGTTTGCCAGCTGGAGGACTGCAGATTGCACAGCATCAGAGTTTGGAGAGACAGAACTGGGAAGCTGGGGCAAGCAAAGGGGCAGATATTGTTCACTATCTTCTGGAGGGCAGAAGAGAGACAGCACACATCGGCAAAATATGAATCTGGACATACCACAACAAATAAGCAGATTTGTGCTTTAATAAGCCAAAAATAATAGCATTCGGGATTCTTTTAAATGTAATGGATGTCCTTATGTTATTTAATTCACCAGCAAGAGTATTTTGCTGAATTATTTTTTTCCTTTTTTGTAACAGAAAATGATGAACTGCACCTGTTGCAATCTTGTTAATTCTTATTCAGTTACAAGTAATGTTTAAAAGTGACAAATGTTGCAGATGATTCCAAAATTGTTGCATAATTGTAGCAAATTTTCTTTTAATGTGTGTTGTACTTCAAAATTCATCTTCCCATTGATTTTGAAATTCTTGCTGAGATTCTGTTGTTACCACTATCCTTTTCTTCCCTAAGGTTACCAAATAATTGCTGAATTCCAATTCACCCCAGAAATAATCATGAATTTGTTAGTATCATTAAATGAAAGATATTACCTAAGAATAAGTCGCCTCAGAAATGGATCTGATAAAACTTGAGCCCAGACCAGATCCAAGCTAGTGGATGTACAGAGTATTACTTCCCACTCGGACAAGGCAGTGGAGAGTATTTTGTCAGCATCATTGTAAGCATCCTGAAAGCAGGAACTTATGAGCAAATAAAATCAACTAGACTAAAATGTCTCTTGGAGATTCAACCAGAAAAAAAAAAAAAAGAAGCTATCAACACACCGAATCTGTGTCAGAAAATGAAAGGCCAACCAATTCATAGAAAGCCTGTAGAGGAGCAGTCAGGAAGAATGTGAACTGACTTCCATTCTGTGTTGTATCAAAGCCAAATGGCCCCTTGAATGCTGGCTTCAAAGGGGAAAGAAGTAGGGCAGCCGTCTCTCCCCTTTCTGCACCATGTAAATCCTGAAAATAATTAACATATAGTATAAGCAAACAGAGAGAGAAACAAGAATTTGAATAGGAAAAGACAATGCAGCAAAAATCCTAAATCAAGCCTGCATTGAACATAATCATACAGAATTTTAGAAATTTTGACTTAAAAATATTCTATAAATATCCTCGTCTACTGCTTCAGGTTAAAAATCCAACTTTCAATGACAATGCAACCTAAAGGTGACTTTAATGGGCAAGTATAGGATAACTATAAAAGGCACCATTCAAAAAAAGGGACTGCAATCCAAGTACACAGGATGTATACAAGGGCACTCAAACAAGAGAAGCCCCTAAAGAAGAAAAAACCAAGGCTATACACAAAAACCAAGGCTATCAATAGAATCCAGCCTGGATATCAAAGCCCCAAGAGATCCGAGATCAATCCCAAAAAAAGAAAACAAAAAAAAGGAAGTAATATCATACATTCTTGCTGCAATGGATGATAATGTGGTTTTCTGAGTACAAACAACATCTATATACTAAATGCCAACCTCCTCTCATGAACTGATCAATTGTGAAGATCTTTTCCCACATTCTCCACCCAAACAAAAAAGACTCTAGGTGGAGCACCTGGAATCCAAATGCAAACTATTTTTTTTTTTGCCATTTATGCAACTAAAATATAAATAGGAGAGAGAGCGATGGCCAGAATCGGAATGTATTCGGACCTCAGGGTTACGCCATTAACCAGCTCTATCAGGTCATGGGCAACTATAATTTGACTTGACATCAATGATATAGTTATTCTTAAAAAAGGGTTTATCCCAACAGCTTTCTCTCAATCATCATCAAGATGTACTTTCTGACCAAATCAAAACTTCACACCAAACATGGATTGTAGACATGACATCTATCACCAAATGTCATCTTTTGAAAGAAGTAACACCTAGTTTAGAAACTATATACTGCTGTAGAATAATTTGAAGCAGTGTAGCAAGTTATATACAAGTTTTGACAAACCTGCCTTGAATGCATGGCTGTTGTCACTATCAATAATCAAGAAAAGTGGTCTTCTGGTAAAAGGAATTATATCACCAGGGTAAAGGTTATTATTTGAACCTGAAAAAGGGAAAGAGTGAAGGAAATGGTGAGTAGAATGATAAAACAGGAACTCCTTAAATTTTTATCATCTATAACATGGACAACAACCTAGAAGAACAATTATTCTTTTAGATTAAATGCACAAACCCCTCCCAGTAAAAACTATTCATTGCATAAATTCAACATAGCCACCTACCTCCATTTCCTTTCGGACATAAACACAGAAAATTTTCATGACAATCACTTGAGTGTCCCTTGTTATTAACAGGAGCTTCAGGCATAGAGCTATCCAGTTCCTGTGAGATCTCAGAAACAACCTTGACTTTTGAAGATTTCCTTGTACCTCCAGAATTCTCCATCTGAGAAATATTACCCCGGCCAGACTTCCCTGCATAACTGATCAGCAATGTCAACAATCTTCGATGGCAACAAAATGATTGTTCAATTTTTGGATTAGTGATTAAGAAGCAAAATTAACCTGATGCTGATAGATATATTAGCATAACACTATCTGGAGGGAGCTCCTCACAGATGGTAGCAATAACCTGCACAACAAAATGTTACCGGCATTAAACTAGCTAATTGTATTCAAGAAGGGTGAAAATATGCATATGAACCATAAGGTATACATTGTAGCAAATTATGTTAACAACTAAAGAAACTAGCATCTCTCAGTTACAGGGACATAAAAGAAAGAAATTGCAGGACACAAATACTGTGTTTCATTATATCAGCATCTTCCATAAGTAAATAATAACTGCCAGTGTCACAGGAAGACCGGCACAAGAACATAAACCACCATATACCACATCAACCACTGTAAAGTCTGTAATATGAAGGCAAATCGATCACATTCACACTTCATGTCGAGGGCAAAACATACACAGATTCCCATAAACAGTGGTTGACACACATTTTTCCAAGTTGATATGCCTCATGTTTGAGGCATGTCAACTAGGTTCCTCCTTCTATTTGAGGAGCAGAAGGTAAGATTGGAACAGTAATGGCATGCCTATTACGTTATAAGCTTGTGTGTTGAGGACACAATCATACATTGTAATCCTAGTTACTAAAAAATGACAGATATAGGCCTCCTGAGAATAAAGAACAACTATTTCAATCTGAGCCATTTCCTGATTCCTCAAATAGAAGCCGAACTAAGCTGCCCCTTACCCCAGAGCAACATAATTGCAGTAGATGCAGCAATCGTATCACGTCAATACTTACCGCTATCAAATGTGTCACAGATGGACGATAGAGAATAGCCTTCCTCGGATTTGGAGGCAGAGTTGGATCAGTCATATCCACCACCAAGTTTATGTCAATCAATCCAGAGGTTCCAGAATGATCATTCAAAGCACCATTTTCATTTAATTTCTCATTTAATTCAACTGGCCGCTTTTGGTAGAAAGAGCCACTAGGTTCCCATTCCAAACATTGCAGCATTCTGTAAGTATCCAAAGTAAGTTCTGCAAATTTGACCTAAAAGTGGCAATATGTGAATAGGTCAAGAAGCTCCTTTTGCACAGTGACTTACTAATAATTGAACACTGAAATAAGTAGAGACCAATGACAAGTCATGTAAACATTTAAAATCATTTACCTCATTTCGATGATAGCTTGCCAGCAGTGCATCTCGAAATTTGAGCATTTTCTTGGCATGGAAACGGGCTACATATGGAACAGAAGAGGGATATGAATCAAACAAATTGCAATATCTCAACGGCCTCACATTCATAAAGGCTGTTTCTACTTTCATAAAACGGGCGATTTCTTGTACAACCAATGTCCACTCTCTGAAGTTATTTTTGGTTTCCTGAAAAGAAATAGTAGGTCAGTTTAAGATTTTTGAGGAGAAAAAGTTAAAACATCATTCATCAAGCAACATAGTAAGTTGAATACAAGTAATTTTCATTTTTCATAAGAGCATGAAAAAGGTTGGCTTACAACTTGCAATCTCACCATGCATACTGAAACAGAAAAATTATCCATGCTGAAATCTTACAAGCAAACTATTGAAATCTACATGAGAGTTTTAAGTTAATGTACTCTCACAATGGAAGACAACAAAGAAAGGTGCAACAGAAAAGCCAATAAATTTAAGGAAATAAATTCCGACTTCCTATTCCATGGCTGTCTTTGTCTCAGACCCACATGGATGCATGTACATACACAACTTCATTCAACAACCGTTTCAATACATGGCATTGTGACTTTGGGACTGCCTTTCCATATACATCCCAGTACAAAAACTGGTTAAAAGAAACCTGAGATTCAGTGTATGAACTTATGCATATTACACAGCAAAGAAAGCTGATCTGCACTATCATTATCTTCTGAAACATGTGCTAAAGCCTGAAAATCCACAGGAGAAGGCATCTGCAATCACAAGCGATGTCAAATGCCACTGGCATGATGTGGCATTTGAGTGCCTTCGCGACTTTGCAGAACTCTAGCTCTAATTTGAGTATGATTTGGCAGTGACACACAGTACATCCCAATTTATATAGTGGTCCAAAATTTTGCATTAAATTGAGAAAGCTACTCAGAACCTGAAAATTTAATCCCATATACCTAATGCTGTTCATTTTCAGTGGTCAGTGCAGGAATGTTCAACAGCTTCCAGCATCATTTCAATAAGACTTCAAATCTTGAATGTCCAACACTAATCTCTTTTATCAACTTAAAACTAGTTAATAGAAGAAGAGCAACACATGCACCTTAAAATTTTCAAGAAAGGCTTAAAAAGGCCACAACCTACAGCCTTTCCTTCCCTAAAATATTTTCATCTATAAAAAAGAAAAAAAAAATTCACCACTCAATTTCAGATCCTCATCTATTTTGTTATCATTTTTACTTCTAAACTAACATCTGCTTGCACTGACAGCTGCTTCTTCCCACTGCTATAATGTGGGATAATATAGTATCAATCAGCATGCACCTTCTAGTTGCACGCATAAATATCAACAACATAATATGACGTAAGATCTGAAGAGGATACTGTGTCTCAATTACTGAACAATATAAGAATGTTAGTCATCTATAAAGCATTTTCCATGTCCAAAGGATAAAAGTTATAGTTGTAGAATACACTGCCTTTTTACTGTCTGCCAAACAGGAAAAAGGAGAAAGAAACATATTGAAACTTCCCAATTACGCTTCTTCTTTTAATAGATGCCACTGCATTACCCAAACCATTTTAAGACAAAATGAAAAACCTTGAACAGAAAATTGGTGAGTGCACAATTTACTACTAATTTTTTGTTGCAACGGTCTTGATTAACTTTCATTTAAAGAGCTTTAATTTTAAGGTCATTAAAAACAAATTTTTCCTTTCGATATAAGCATATGGATCAAAGACAGATAATATGATTTAGTAAAAATTGCAGGAATTTGACGTTCAATTCTGTCCTATTAAATAGATCCATAATTCAGATGAGGCCTATAGCAGAACATGAAGATAAAATGTCAAATATCACATCAGAAATATCTTAAAATCCAAGCCATCCGATGTTTTGGCCAAAGAACCAAATTGAATCAAACCACATCAACTAGGCCAACCGCCACTAAGAAAAGATAAAGAAGGAAATGAGACATGGTTTCATATTTCTAGGTTTGACTGATCTATTGCTCTTTAAAAAAAAAATAGTAAAAATGAATAAAGTAATAAAAAAGAGAAAGGAAAAATGATAAAGAATACACCCTCTGAGTTTTATACTTTTGGTCTACTTCCTACTAAGTCGTTTAGTTCCAAGAAGTTGCTATGTCATAAGGTTTTGCTTGTAAAATCTGTTGATCTTACTAAATAACAACAAACACTGACAAATTAGCGAACCCAGGAAAGTCCCTTCTTCATAGAGCTTTGTCTCTTCTTTCCCCCTCTATGATCTAGAGCTCATAGCCCAGACATTCAGTGGGATCACCAGTCCAACCAGTAGATTGCCTACTAAATGTGACTGGTGCCAACTTCTCATGAGTGCATGATTTTTTTAGTGACACTTGAACTTGAAACCAGTACCCTCAAAATATTTCCTGTTCTATTCCTTCACAAATGTAGAACAGTAGTTAAGATGCTTTAAAGAGACCCATTCACTCATCTGCAAAATTTTATATATTCCATTCAGATTTCAGACATTCAAATACTATTTGATCATTCAAATAAACTATGCTGTGCAACAGTTATTTTGGAACAAGCTCATTAAATAGCATTTTCCTACCACTTTTCTTGTTAACTGAAGGCCTGTCCAACAGTTCCTTTACATCACTCAATTTCTCTAGAACAAACCAGTGCATGTCTATACTTTGCTACACATCCCAAATGCTTTTCCCAGGTTGACATAATCAGTAGTTGAAACCTATTCATCCCCCAGGAATAATTGAAATTCATGACTTAATTGCGAAAAAAATATAGTGAATCATGATTAGGAAGAGCAACACATATTAAATAAAAATGTGGGAACAAAAGCTCTCTTTCCATGTTAATTAGGACTGATTGAGGAATTTTGCAAATAATAGGACGATTTTTGTATAACACAGAATAATGCTTAGCTAGCTTGTAACTGAAGAAAATGTTTGGCATAAGTTTGGATTTTCATGGATCATTTAGTAATTTATTGAACAAGATTTAAACTCGGCTTATAAATCTGATTTTTAAGGATCATAATAACAGTTCAAAAGTAACTTGATACAGATCAGGATAATCATTATGACTTGAATAAAAAAATAATTGCCTGATAAATAATTCAAATTACATCTAATACCGATCTTCTATATCTAGATCTGATCATCAAACTCGCAACACCCGTTACAAACTTACAACAAACATGTGCAACTATCTCCAAAACTCGCACAGTTACCCCTGTTCTCAAAGCTTTTTTTATAATCCCAATCATGATTTACATTGCATATATTCTTTCCAAATGATGCTCTTGCCTACAATGTCATTCACAGGCTAGCCAGTTCTTTTTCACAGATAAAAAAATAAAATAAAAATAGCAGGCTTAGGAGCTTCTGGTGTGAATTAAAATAAAATAAAATAAAATAAAAGTTAAAAAATCGAAATAAAACCATCAAATGGGCCTAAATTCAGCTTCAATTCCACAAATTCCACTAAAACAGCTCACTACTGTAATCAAGAACAACAACAGAAGGCATATATTTTCTACTAATATAGAGGGAAATTACCCGAAAAGTGACCTTGCAATCATCAACCAGAGCCCTAAAGCGCTCCACAAGAACCCGCACCATCTCCAAACGATTCAATAACAATGAAACCAACAAAAACCTTGCGTAAAACCTCAATTCCTTGAATCTCACTACCAGATCCTTCATCGAACCCTTGGATCCCTGAAAATACCCCCTATTTAGAATCGCCTCGTAAAAAATATATGATTCGAGCAAGAACCTAGCCTCGCTCGTCCTCATGTACTGCCCGAAGTAAAGCTGACCAATCCGACTCGCGATCTCGCCGATTTCCCACCGTTGCAAGCCCGCCTCAACCAGTTTCGACCTGTTCTCCTGCTGATACTGCCAGAGCCTCGTGTAAGCCTTGAACACCTTCTGGAAATAGTGGTTCGGCCCGCGTCCGTATGTCGGAACGTCTCTAACCCTAGCGAACTTCTGGTCCGCGCTCTCCACCAGAGCTCGGAATGTCCTTGCGACGACGTCTTCGCCCATGCCGCACCTTCCTCACTTCTCCGAACGCCCGTAATCGCTGCCGGTCATTGGAAAATCCTCGTCGCCGGGAATACGAGAGACAGAAATTTTGACAGAGGTAAGAAGAATGAGATAGGTGTTGGACTTTTTGGTAGTCAGCCGTGGATTTATGGTATCATCAAAATATTCTTTTCTTTTTTTTTATTTTTTTTTTCGTTCTGTGATTCACAGTGGCGGCGTTGGAGAGAGAGAGAGTGAATGAATTTTAGACAGAGCGAGTGTTATAGGGTAGCATCAAATTTGGATTATTTGATCGGTGACATTTTTCTTCATCCTTTTTCCTTTTTTTTTTTTTTTGTGGTGATGACGTGGGAACAGGCAGGGAGAGATGCTACCACGTTCACCAAAAGTACGTGTTTCCTAAATCTCAACCGTTAGATTAATTCTAGTGCGGTCTTTAGGGGATCCAACGCCCCAGAACTAACGAGAACAAACACATTAGGAATTTGCTAGAATCGCTACCAACTGGAGGTAAATAAATGGGGATTTTGTAGAGGTGCCCCAATATCTTAATTTATTATCTTTATTACAAGATCCTGAAATTTTATTTGTCCACACGCCTCTGTAGTGACGTCAAAGCGCAAGGTGACTCTAGTATGTAAAATGACGTGAATGCCCCTCCGATGACTGATTATTTTGGAGTGTAGATGGCATGGTCCCAATTTTATATTTTTTTTGGATATCGGCAGTTAACAAGTGGCCTTTATTTGGAAGTTGGTATCTGGATAGGCTACAGGAAAAAAACAACCTACTCGAATTTGATTTCTTTGAAAGGTTTGATTGAGACTCTTTTAAAATTTTTCCATAAAAAAAAAAAAAAAAAAAAAAAATTAGCCATATAAAATTCTTAGATAATTCGAACTATTTTGAAATTGAGCTGGCACAGATTGAAATAGACACTTGTCACAAACCATTGAAGAAAAATTAATATAATTTTATAATCAACATTGGCCCAAAAGAAAAAAAAAAAATTATATTTTATTTTCCATATCCCTAAAATAAAGTGGAATGATTTTTTATTTAATATTTTTCTCTTTATTTTTAATTTAAAACTCATTTTTTCAAATAAAGTTTGAATTGTTATTTTGAATTTAAGATAGAGAATTGGATGAATATCTGATACCGACAATTCTTTATCCATCTTCAAAATAAGTGACGATTGCTGAATCCAAAGTCAAAGTGTCAAACACAAAGCGAAAATTACTTGGACAGGTGGCAAATTTTAAAATGTTATCGTACACCTCGATGGTCGATATTCTTCCGTGGTCCGTAAATAACGTGGCAGCATTTTAAATTGCATTTAGTTTCAATTATAGAAAATTTCGCTTCGAATTATGGGATTAGGAGGGATTCCTTCTTCAATGCCTCCAGAAAAATAAAAAAATAAAAAACATCCACCTACCGTTCGAGAAGGAGCATCTTTTGGAAATGAAGACTTTTTGACTCTCCATGATATTAAATTTGGAGCTAATCGATCACATAAGGAAAATGTGGAACCAGTGAGCATGAAATGTGACGTATTTAATTGCATTAACATCAGACCGACATGCAAGACTGGGTTGGGATACTTATCTCCATCACGGGAAGGCTGGAAGTGAAACGGAGATCAAGCAACCGCCATCTTCCACGGCTCTGGACCACTTAATTTCATGTGGACAGGAGAATGAAACCAAATGTTTGGTTGGCAAAGAAATCAAGCATATAAAGAATGGTACTTCCATATAAGTTGAAAAAAATCATTATTATTTTTAGGTTTTCCGAGTGGTCCATCCTGGAGAGTGATCAAAATTAGATACACTGATACATCATATTTATGCGATTTTTTAAATTTTGTTAAATATTTAAATTTTTTAAAAAACATTTTTTAAAATAAAAGCGTTTTATAAAATCGTTATCAACCACAATCTAAATTTTGTTTGAAAAAGTTTTATTGGTTTGGAAGTATTTTTTAAAAACATTCTCAAACAAATTCTTATAAAAGGCATTTAATATTTATTTTTCTTTATATAACTCAACTGATTTTTTTTTTTGAAAAGACGTGATGCAACTTCGACAAACCGATTATCAAATTATCAAAATTTTGACCGGTATGGTATTGGCTGGGAGTCTGGGACAGTTTTGGACCTTAAGAGAGCCTAATAATGGAGGATTTGTTTCAAGTCCAACACAAGTCTAATCACTTCCCTCGTTTTATTTGTCCAGTTTTGATCAATCATTTCCATCTGTTGCCTCCCCGCGTCCTTTTTTTCTCCGCAACCAACTGTTGGCATTGCCGCATTGTCAGGATGTTAGAAATGACTGATCAATAATGGTGTGGAAATAATAAGCCACATGGCTCCATGGTTTCTTCAGAAGAATTTCACAAAAGATAAAAGCATCCGTAAGATTTTACATATTGTCTTTGCCTGCGAAAACATGGACAATGTTCTTTCCTTCTTCTTCTTCTTCTTCTTCTTCTTAACCCATGTGAGCTTAGCAATGTTTTTCATACTAAATTCAGTATACATCTCTTCAATTATTAGATACCTTCTAGGTGTGTTCATTTCAAGAGTTGACTTTCCTGAAAGAACAAGGCATCCGCAATGCATGAAGATGGCAGACATGGATGTCCCCCATGGTAACTCCAGAGATTTATGTCTGCTAGCAAAATAATTCACTTTCCCATCGTGTCACAATCATTACAACCCTTTCTCAGAACATGGGTGATTTACCATTCATGTGAATTGTTTCTTTCAAAATTTGGTTGAAAAAATAGTCCCCAACAACAGCATTTTTGGATTTCCATATGATTCAAAAAGGTTTCGGTTTGCTTTCCAAGTTCAAATGTTTCAGAATTGGGATAAAAGGCTCACATCAATAGCCATGAGCGTTTGCACTGCCCGCTAGGGCTTGGTATTTTTTGGGTACATGTGTGAAAGACTCTTCCAACACTTGATTGGTAAATCATTAAGAAAAATAACTCAAATTATATGACTTGCAGTTTTAGGTAAGGGATGAGGAGATGGGGGGTGGTTGGTGTTGATGGGTGAGACCTCTCAAGGCTGTCCCAGCGTACCAAAAATGAACCCGTATATATGTTGATTGGTTTGATATTAATTTATGGGGGAGTAGTTGGATGTCTGTTGTCTGAATTGTGTTATCTTGCACTCCACATCCACAGTAAATACACCATATTATATACATTATGTTTCTAGTATGACATGGATAAAAAGATAAAGCTCCCCCTGTCTTTAGTCCCAACATCCCTTTATCTTCTTTTGCCATTTTCAATGGAGGTCCTTTTCTCTGCTTTATTAGGTGAAAGCATTGTCTAATCTGCCTTATTTTGTATCCTTTATATTGGGCATCTGCTTTCATGCAAAACACAACTTTTTTTCTCTAGATTGTGATCACCGATTTTAGATTTCAATTAGGTAAACACACGTGCTTGATTTTGAAAATTGTGTCGTTCACATTGAAGGGCTTTCAGCCTGGGCGCTGAAAAGTGGTTAAGCTCATAAGTCCATTCCAAAACATGCTTTGGCAGTGATACTATTTGACTAGTGTGTGATTCATTAGGTGCCATGTTTAAGTCAAATTTGGAAGTGATATCATTGCCAGGGGGTGGTACAATCACCGCAAGTGAGAAAATAGTTTGGCAATTGAGTGGCTTTGGAAAAGAGGATAAAGCTAAGGGCAATTCATTCATGCCATAAAAGCAGGAAAAGAAAGCAATGGGCACCAAAGGCACTGCAATATTGCATAGCTTTCTCAACTCTACTTGAGAATCTTCTAAAGCATCCCCGTTTGAGGGTCAAAAGAGGGAGGAGCAAGTGATAAAAGCTAATGAAGAAAAAGAGTTGGCTAATGATGAAAGAGAGGGAAAGGAAGCTCCAAACTTTGACAGTTAGTGTGAGTGGATGTGTGGGTTGAGGTTCCAGGGTTGTGGCCCATTGTGTCCCTCACTAGTATTTGAAATAGGACCACTGACATAGATCAGAGAAGTTGTTGGTTTGGTTGGAATTTGGCACTCTGGCACTGTGGTCTGTGGACTCTGTACCCATGTAGATGCGAACAATGTCTTTTGAGAGAGGGTCCTGTTCAAGAAAAAGTTCATGCCCGCCCGCTGTGGCGCACCATGTATTTCTGAGCTATCCGTGTGTTCTTGAAGTGAATATTCATGTTTGATGTTTCTCCAATCATGGGTTATGGTAGGCCAGCCAGGCCAGAGGCATGAAGAATCGAATCCAAGAAGGGCAAAATGGCTACAGTTCCCGTACTCATAATATTGTTCCAAATAAAATCCCTACATTGGGTCATGATTTTGAGGTAAGACCATGCACTAATATAGGGTCCACGTTAACACTAAATCATCAATGAACTTGGTGTCCCATGGGAACCATGTTACAGCCAGTAGGTTAATTATTTGGTGTATAAGACGATGAGTTTTTGAGTAGGTAATTAATTTTGACCTCTGAGAGCAATTCAGATGGTTTTGCTGGATAGGGTTGAATGCAAGTTGCAGTAGTTCTTTTGTTTTTGTTTTTGTTTTTGTTTTGTTTAACATCATCACACTCGTGCATCTACAATACATATGCCAAAAATCACTTCAATGTTTTGCAACTGAAAGATGTTTTGGCCTTTTGGGTAAACTAATCCATCCAAGAAACTTTAACCATATGCTTTCATAATTGCCATTTGTCCCTATATTCTTGAATGGTTGGTTGCACTACTTGAGAGTGTTTCCAGTTAGGCCCCTGGCATGGTTTGGGCTTTGAACTCAGATCACGCCCCAACCCCTGGTCATACCAGAAACTTGGAACCCAAGTTTTGGTGTGCTGCCATAAAAGCCCAATACACCAGTTTCATTATCGATTTTTCTATGGGCCAGGGAGATGAGCCTCACAGACCAAACACTAGCATAACGGTGGCCGACCTAAAGCCAAACCCAGAACGAGCCGTCTTAGTCAAGTTTAATCGATGGCCTAGTTTATGTATTATTTAATTTAAAATTGAAACCATTACTTTAACAAATTATTAAATTAGTATGCCCTGCAACTCATATTCCAAAATTAGTCACTGAAGGCGTTTCCACATCTGCTGACAGAGTTTGAGAGGTGGTATCAGAACGATTTGCATAATGGGCAGAGCGAGCTTAAGCCAATCCAGGCAGGAATCTTGAATACCAGGGTTATGCCTTTTTTAAGTGCACTTGAGTTTAAGTGCAGTAGTTGGTGGATGTGTAGGAAGTTCTTGAATCCAAAGTTACATGCAAAGGGGGTGTTTGTGCTTTAATAGCCCTTGCTTTAGTTCATTTTATTTGCATTTTGATTAATGATTTTCAGCTTTACTTAGGAATCGGGAATTTACAAATGTTTCCTCTCCTCTCTTTGATAAGTAAAATGACCAAATCAGGATTCTATACGGACAAAATTCCTGTATAGGTCAGTCCACATGAAGGGATTATAATATTGGATGAATGTCATAAATCTTGCTGTGTAGTGATAAAGTCTATATCATCTTCCATTGCTAAAAAAAGGCAAGAAATTAAGTGTACGGTGTGTCCAAAGTCCCCTTTTTTTTGGACTCACTAATCAATCATTTGTATGATATGATATCCCATGTTACTAGAGAAGGTTTTTTGTGTTTTATAAATTAGAGTATTTCTTAATTTTTTAGATGCGTTTTAAAATCATTTATTTTTATTTGAATTAAAATCAAATAATATTTATATAGTTGAGTGTGAGTTTTTATAAAATAATATAAAAATTATTTATCGACCTTGGTGTCGGAACATAATTTTAAAGTTATGATGATTCATTTGACAAGTGAATAATATTTATATATTTCGGTATGAGTAGTTATATGTTAACTCATAATATTTTAAATTAATGAACTCATGTTATTTTTTAATATATTTGTAATCCTTCAAAAGACCAAAATTTGTATCATCATTACGCCAAGCAAATTGTTTGACGGTAAGTCCCAACCAAGACCAAAATGGAAGGGAAGAAAAACGAATAAAACAAACACGTATTTTTTTTATTAGCAGTAGATCGGTGTTTAATTAAAATCTAGTAATTTAAAAGTTTCGGGTATGACAAATTTTTTCGTCATTTATTATTTTTAGTTTTTTGCATAATGTTAATGGGTCATTAATCAGGTGAATGAGTAATTATTTCCCGCAAATTGGGTCGAGTTAGAGTGGGCCCAGGAGAGTCCGGGTCCGCACAAGACCGAAAGCCGAAACGCATTGCGCGCAATGTCAGAGATCACCGACGCAAGACACGCGGGGAGGTGCCGCACTTGAGCATCAAATCAATTTGCAGCGATCGGAGCTCCGCTTACGCTTCTCGGGTTCCCTTGACCTGGTCTCTCCTCCTCTTCCTCAAAACTCGTGAGAGAGGGTTCTAGAGAGAGACAAAGGGAGCGTCAGAGATGTGGGTCTTCTATCTGATCTCGCTGCCCCTAACCCTAGGCATGGTCGTATTGACGCTTAAATACTTCGCCGGTCCCGGCATACCTCGCTACGTGTTTTTCACCGTCGGCTACGCCTGGTTCTGTTCTCTCTCAATCATCATAATTGTCCCCGCAGATATCTGGACGGTAATTATTCTAATTGGAACATGTCAACTGTGAATCGGATGGGACCTGAATCGAATTTATCGGGTTTTGAATGGCTTTGATTTGATTTCGTGTGAATTAGGATTCCATAATTGGTTGAATTGGATTTGTGGATGTCGGATTTGGATTTGTTTATTTAAGCATTGAAACATTTGTTGTATCGATTGAATTGATTTTAGTAACGCAATTGGTTCATGCATTTGTTGAACAGGCAATAACTGAACATCCGAACGGAGTTATTTCCTTCTTTTGGAGCTGGTCATATTGGAGTACCTTTTTACTTACTTGGTATGTCATGGACGAACTTATATACCGGCTGCTTTTTGTATTTTTGATTCTTGTATGCACATTGTTTAGTTGTTATGCTCAAGATGAGTCAGTATGGGTGTGTTTTGAAACATCTTCAAGGATGAATGAACTTTGTTCTCAATTTTGAGGAATTTAAAATGGTAGTGGCATCGTAATGTGAGTTTGATTGTTTAATCTCCCATTCCAACTCCGAAAATATCTGAATTCAACTTCATTACAAAGCAAAGTAGTTGTTGCCTGCTTCCTAAAGAATCATTTTAATACACAACATGCTTAATGTCACTAAGTAGAAACATCGACCAGTAACTAAAAATAGATTCTGTTGGAGTTTCAACAAGCATCTCTATGGAATTCTGTTTTGACTTTTGAGTCAATGGGCCTGTGTACTTTACCGTGTATTGAGATGTGCCTATATTGTTATTACATGAATTTGCTTGGGTCCATTGAAGGCGGTGTTAGATGGGTTTGGGGAAAGGGTGTTGGGTGTAGGTGCCAGGTGCAGGGATGTGTTTGGGTGTTTGTTCCTTCACATTTCCAAATCCTATGATACAAACTTGGTTGAAAGGATCTCAACAGTGTGTACAGGCACCCTTTCTCAGAGAACTTGGAGCACCCTTTCTCTGAGGATGAAATCCATAGTGCCTTGATGGAGATGAATGGGGACAAAGCCCCAGGACCGGAAGGCTTTACTATGACATTTTGGCAAAGATGCTGGGTTCTAGTTAAAGAGGAGGTCTTGGATTTGTTTAAAGAGTTCTATGAGCAAAGTGCCTTCATCAAGAGCATCAACAATACGTTTCTGGTATTGTTACCTAAGAAGGGGGGGGTAGAGGATCTTGGGGATTTTAGGCCAATCAGTCTTTTGGGGGGGCTGTACAAACTATTGGCCAAGGTATTAGCCAATAGACTCAAGAAAGTGATAGGGAAAGTGGTCTCCACTGATCAGAATGCATTTGTAATGGGCAGACAGATCCTTGATGCCTCTTTAATTGCAAATGAGGTAATTGATGCATGGCAAAAAAGGGAAGAGAAAGGTCTCATCTGTAAGCTGGATATAGAGAAAGACTACGACAGTTTAAATTGGCAGTTTTTGATGAAAGTCATGAGAAAAATGGGGTTCGGATCAAAGTGGTTGGGTTGGATGTGGAGTTGCATATCCACAGCCAAATTTTCGGTGTTGGTGAATGGTGTGCCGGTCGGTTTCTTCCCAAGTTCTAAGGGGTTGAGGCAAGGAGATCCCCTTTCTCCTTACCTCTTTGTGATGGGAATGGAAGTGTTGAGCAATCTTATTATGAGGGCTGTTGAAGGGGGGTTTTTGTTAGGGTGTAGGATCCGAGGAGGAGGAAGACAGCTGGTGCATATATCCCATCTGTTATTTGCTGATGATACTATAGTTTTTTGTGAGGCTAGGAAGGAGTATCTAACTTATTTGAGTTGGATTTTGTTTTGGTTTGAAGCCGCATCAAGGTTAAGGATCAATTTGGATAAAAGTGAAATAATCCCAGTTGGCGAGGTGGAAGAGATGGAGGAGATGGCAGCGGAATTGGGCTGCAAGGTGGGTTCTATGTCTTCTGTGTATTTGGGGCTGCCTTTGGGGGCTCCTAACAAGAATACCGCCGTGTGGGATGGGGTGGAAGAGAAGATGAGGAGAAGACTTGCACATTGGAAACGTCAATATATTTCCAAAGGTGGGAGACTTATTCTCATAAAGAGCACGATGGCTAGTATGTCATTGTATCAAATGTCTCTTTTCCGTATGACCAAGTCGGTTGCGCGAAGGTTAGAAAAATTGCAAAGGGATTTTCTTTGGGGAGGAGGAAACTTGGAAAGGAAAGTGCACCTTGTTAATTGGGAGGTTGTTTGTACGGAGAAGGAAAAGGGGGGGCTTGGCTTAAGGAAGCTAGTTCCATTGAACAAAGCCTTGTTGGGAAAATGGATTTGGAGGTTTACTTGTGAAAAGGAAAATCTGTGGAAGCAAGTGCTTTTGGAGAAATATGGGCAAGAGGGATTTGGTCGGATGACCAAAAAGGCTAATGGGACGTTTGGAGTAGGGGTTTGGAAGGAAATTCTGAAGGAAAAAGATTGGTGTTGGGAAAATATGGCTTTTACTATGGGGAATGGTACCAAAATCAGATTTTGGAATGATCTTTGGTGCGGTTGTACAGTGCGGTCTCAAAGGTTTCCTCACCTTTATGGGATGGCTGCTCATTGAAATGGCATGGTAGAAGAAATGTGGGATCAGAATGTCGGCCAAGGAGAATGGGATTTAAGGTTTGTGAGGGGTTTCAATGATTGGGAGTTGAATATGGTAGGTAATTTGCTTCATATTTTGAGGGGATACAAACCTACTTTAGAAGAGGATGCAGTTTTTTGGAAAGGGGGAAGAAACGGGCAGTTTAAAGTAAAAGAAGCCTACAACTTGGTGGTTAATACCGTGGCTAACAACTTTCCGAAAAACAACATTTGGGTGGATAAAGTTCCAACAAAAATTTTGTTTTTTGCTTGGGAGGCTACTTGGGGCAAGGTGCTTACGCTAGATAGGCTTCAGAAAAGAGGGTGGCAACTCCCTAACCATTGCTTCTTGTGTGGCTGCGAAGAGGAAACTGTAAATCACATCCTCATACATTGTATAGTGGCAAAAGTCCTGTGGGATATGATATGTGCTTTGTTTGGTGTTCAGTGGGTCTTTCCAGAAACTGTAAAGGAGGTCTTATTAAGCTGGAGGGGCCCTTTTGTAGGGGAAAAAAGGAAAAAGATATGGAAGTCTATACCGTTGTACATCTTTTGGACTCTTTGGAAGGAAAGGAATAGGCTTGCTTTTAGGGGGGGTGATAGATATTCAGAAATTAAAAAATTCTTTTGTGTGTAATTTATGGTGTTGGGCGAGACTGTATAGTGGAGAGAGGTCGCTGTCTCTTATAGGCTTCTTGAAGTGGATAGCCTCCAGATAAGGGCTGGTGGGGTTTTTTTGCTTTCTTTTTGGTTGTGAGGCTTAGCTAGTTTGTATACTCCCTGTATACGTTGTGGCTTTCTGGCCTCTTATCAATATATTCTGTGCTTATCTATAAATAAAAAAAAAACACAGTGTGTACAGGCACTTGGACAGAGATGAAAAATTAAATATTTATATGATTAGAAACAAGAATAGCTTATTTAGGAATTTATCTACTTTATACTTTGTTGCATCCATAATATCAATTTTTACTAATATCAACTCATTATTCTAAGGGATGAAGAAAATGTAATTAAAAAATTAGGGTGTTGTTTGGATGTGCTCCTTGTTTTCTGTTTTTAAAAATAGAAAATGATATTTAATTAGTAACTTCTATATAAAATGCAACAACTCTTTGAGACTTACTTTAAAAAGATAATGACTTTTAAAAACTATTTAAAAGAATTTAGGTATTAAAAAATTTTTACTGCCTCAAATTTAGAAGTTTGAAAAGTATTTTTTAAAGACATAAACTTTTTATGTAAGATGGTTTAGGTCATCATGTTTTGACATGCCTTATAATGGTTCTACTATCCAAATTTTTGCATTTTCTCATATGTTTAGCTTGTGTTTTTTCTCTAAGCAGGGCTGTGGCACCCCTTATTCAGGGTTTTGAAGATGCTGGAGACTTCACAGTAACTGAACGATTGAAGACTAGCATTCGTGTAAACCTAGTCTTCTACTTAGTTGTGGGATCTATCGGCCTTCTTGGACTTGTTCTTCTCATTATCATGCACGGACTTCGGTTCGTGTCTCATCTTCTTAGTCTTGCTTTTTACTGATGTTGTCCCAAGTTTCTTCTTTATAGCTTTTGGTTTGCCTTCTAGGGCATTGAGAATAACAGCAAGCTAACAATTGAAAATCTGTAGGTCTATGATAGGCATTAGAAACTAACTGTGCCAGCTTTCAATTTAAAAATAGGAGGATATAATAGTGATAAGAACTGCATTTTTTTTCTTTTGAAATCTAGGAGTTAATTAGATAGTCTTTTAGTGTTCTTTTGAAAGTTAAAAGGAAAAAATCATCAAATTTACGAAGGAAGTTTTGAATCTTTATGAAAATATATATTGAAAGGATTTATTGGTAATTTGCCTATTAGTCAAACTCTATAAAGAAAAAAAAAAGCTTACCACTTCTTTCGGTGTGAGATAAAAGGTGATTGGGGATGACACATTGATTTTTTGTGAGGCTTCTAAGGACCAACTATTGCATCTTCATTGGGTCTTGATGTGGTTTGAAGCAATTCTAGGGCTTAAGATCAACCTTGGAAAAAGTGAGCTAATCTCAATTGGAAGGGTTCCTATAATGGAGGAGTTGGTGGATATTTTAGGGTGTGAAGTGGGGTCGTTACCTTCCAAGTATCTTGGGCTCCTTTGGGTGCTACTTTTAAATCGACAACAATGTGGGATTTGGTGGAAGAAAGGATCCAAAGAAAGCTTGCAAGGTGGAAGAGATAATATTTGTCCAAGGATAAGGTGGAAGAGACAATACTCGTCCAAGGATGGGGGGTTTAACTCTTATCAGAAGTATCTTGTTTAGCTTACCCAGTTATTTCATGTCCATTTTTGTTATTCCAAGAAGGGTGCGCTGTAGATTGGAAAATTTTCAAAGGGACTTTCTTTGGGGAGGAGGGTCTCTTGAAAATAAGCCTTACTTAGTGAGTCGGCAAAAAGTTTATAAGCCAAGGGCGGAGAGAGGGCTAGGCATTCGAAATCTTTCTATTTTGAACAATGCTCTCTTAGGCAAATGGAGTTGGAGGTTAATGTCAGAAGGAGAGCCCTTATGGAAGAAAGTAATCATGTCGGAAGAAAGGGGTTGGTGCTCTATGGAGGTGAGAAAAGGTTATGGTGTAGGATTGTGGAAGGCTATAAGGAAGGGATGAGATGCTTTCAAAAGCAAGATTTCCTATGATTTGGGCAATGGAAGAAGGGCAAGATTTTGGAAGGACATTTGGTGTGGGGACACCTCTTTGAGTACCTCTTTTCCCTCTTTGTTTGCTATAGCCACTTCAAAGGAGGCTTGGGTATGTGATGTTTGAGAGTATACTGATTTTGGGGGGTGTTTGAACCCTTGTTTTGTAAGGAATTTCCAAGACTCAGAGTTAGGTTGTGTTGAAGCACTCCTTTTTTGTTTGCATGGTAAATCAGTGAGAAGGGAGGTGGATGACAAGGTGTTGAGGATGACTATTAAGGGAGGCCAGTTTTCAGTTAAATCTTTTTGTGATAGGATGATTTCGATTCTTTCCCAGCAAGGCTTATTTGAAATTCTTAGGCTCTAATCAAAGTGGGTTTTTTTTGTTTGGGAAGCAACTTGAAAGGGGATTCTAACTATGGACAATTTGAAGAGGAGAGGTTGGACTTTGGTGAACAAATGCTTTCTTTGCAAAGGTGAGGAGAAATCTTGCGATCACATCATTTTTCATTGTTTTAAGGCTAGTTTGTTATGGCAATTGGTCTTCTCCTTGTTTGGAGTGGTTTGGATGTTGCTTACCTCAGTCCAAGCAATGCTTCTTAGTTAGCATAACCGATCCATTGGGAAGAGAAACAAAAGAACTTTTGATAATGTTGAGCTTTTAGATCAAGAACTAAAATTAACTTTTCTTTGTAACATTTTAGATGGACCAAAAGGGGTCTAGGGCAAGAGTCCTTATCCATGATTGATTTTATTGATTGGTTAGGTTGCCATTAAGAAGAGGGTTTTTGTGTTTTTTCTTTGGTGCGCTCATGTATATTTCTTGTGTATTTGGTGTGGCCTTTTTTTTGGCTCTTTAATATATCTTTTACTTTTTTGCTTATAAAAAAAAAAAAAAAAAAGTGATTTTTTTTTCCTTTTTTAGGTAGGGAGGGAGGGAGGGAAGGAAGGAGGGGGTGGTGGTGGGGAGGGTGTTTTAGAAATTGTAATGCAATTGGTCTCTTGATTGACTGATGTGCCCAAGTAAGGATCCAATAACTACATGTCAAAGTTGGATTCAAGGTCTAAGTTTGAAACATGGATTGATGCAGGATATTTTACCTTTAGCATATTCAAGATTTTCTCTAATTATAAATTGTGGTGAATGAGTTGTTAATACAAGAGGGAAAGAAAACCTTAGGCGATCTCATCAAGGTTCTTGGGGAATTAAATCTATATCTTTTAGTAATTACATTTAGGAAGAATTGAAGAAGATAATGACACCCTTAAAAGAAGCTTAGTAATTGCTCAAAACTATGATTAAATTCTAATGCTAACTCCCTCTCCTCCTCTCTACAACAAAGTTCTCAATGCTTGTTAGTGAGACTCTTTCTGGTTTTTTTAAGAGTTCGAGGTGGTGAAGATGAAGGTACCTACTTTCTTTGTATCTCTTTGTATTGACCATGCATGTGTTGAGTTGTCTTTTGGAGAGGGTTGAGGAGGGAGGTTTCTTGTTGAGCTTCTAGGTAAAGGGGGAGGGGAGGTGTCCTACCTTTTGTTTGTAGATGATAGTTTAGTTTTTTTTTTTTTTTTTTAAATTTTGTGATGACTCCCAAGATCAAATAATTCACTTAAGTAGGTTTTTCATGTGGTTTGAAGCAATCTTGGGTATGAAGATAAACTTAGGAAAAAGTGAATTGATCCTTGTTGGTAGGGTAGCTAATGTCGAGGAGTTGACAATGGAGTTAAGTTAGGGGGAGCTTCTGTCTTTGTGCTTAGGCTTGCCGTTAGATGCCCTTTTTAGATCAACTATGGTTTGAGATTCCATGGATGAGAGGTTTTTTAGAAGATTGTCGATGTGGAAGAGGCAATACATGTCTAAAGGGGGAAGACTTACGTTGATTTGAAGAATGTTGTCCAACTTGCTAATCTATTACATGTCCTTTTTTGTAATCCTTAGAAAGGTTAGGTTGAGGTTTGAGAAGATTCCAAGGGATCTCCTATGGGGTAGTGGGGCTCTTGAGAAGAAGGCTCACTTCGTGAGGTGGCAAGTTGTTTTCATGGATGGGAGTCAGAGGGGGATTGGGCATTAGAAGACAGGCTTCTCTTAGTTAGGCTCTCCTTGGGAAGTGGAGTTGGAGATTTGCTATTGAAAGGAAAGTTTTTTGGAAGTAGAGGTGAAGCATGGGAAGGAAGAAGGCAGTTGGCATTCCTATAAAGTGAGGCATGTTTACGGGTTGGAGTTTGGAAAGCTATAGGAAGGAATGAGATCTTTTCTATTGCAAAGTTTCCTTTGAAGCGGGTAATGGTAGGAGAGCTTAGTTTTAAAATGATAAATGGTGCGGGGAAGGGCTCTTAGGTAATCCCTTTTCCTTCTTGTATGTTTTGGCTTTGGTCTAAAAAGGTTTGGCTGGTGGATTTATGGGAAGAGATAGGAGTTGGTGGTCATTAGAATCCATGCTTCTCCATATACTTAAATGATTGGGAGTTGAGCATCGTTGAGACTTTTCTTACAAGATTGTTGGAGAAGTTGATGAGGAGAAAAAGTAAAGGACAAGGTGATTTGGAAGGATTCGAAGAAAGGCGCTTTTTTAGTCAAATCTTTCCATTTATTCTTGGAATGGAAAGAGTTTTTGCATGGGAGGCTAGGCATGGTAAAGTATTCATGTCATTTTAACTTAAAAAAAGAGGGTGGCCGTTGGTGAATCGATATTTTCTTTGTAAACTTGAGGAGGAAACCTATTGACCACCAAGGGCTCTATGACAATTGTTGTTCTCCTTATTTCAGCATAGTTTAGGTGCTCCCATCCATGAGAAAAGATACTTTGTTAAGCTGACATGGTTCCTTTGTAGAAAGGAAAAGGTTGAGAGTGCGGAGAGCTAGTCGTACATGATTTGATCTATTTGGCAGGAATGTAATCGAAGAGCTTTGATAATGAGGAACAAACTGATCAAAAGTTGAAACATTCGTTCCTTTATAACCTTTAAGCTTAGGTTAGCATGTGTATAAGAGAAGGCTTGATGCCTTTGATTTTGTAGATTGGTTGGGTTCTTGTTGGGAGAAAGGATGGTTTTTGTGGCTTTTCTTTTGAGGTCTTACCTTTGGGTGCCTGATGTATATGTCTTGTGTACTTTGGTGTTCCTTTTCTTTTGCTATTTATGTATACGTATCTTTCATTGTTTTAAAAAAAAAGGATTACCTTTTCTATGAATTGGATTCCTTTCCCTAGTAGAAATATGCATTTTAAATTAGAAATGAAAAGAACTAAACCCCATCTTAATAAAATAAAAAAGACTCTAAATGAGACCATGGATTGCTTGTGTAGCCAAGTGCAACAAATGGAAATTAGTAAACTACTTTTCTCTAAAATAAACACCTACAAAGACTTAAATTGACATAAATTAACTACAAAAGCTTCCAAGAGGAAATTAAGTCTTTATTTGTGTCCCAAATTAAGGCTTGAACTTTAGGGCTGGCATTTTTTCTTTTCTTTGCAATTCATGTTTCAAACAATCTTCCCCATTAATACCCATGGTAACACGATGCAATATGGATATGAGTATGGAATGTGGGTGTAGAAATGGATGTGGTGCTGGGCACTTCTACCTCTAACTGATGGGTGATGTTGGGAGGTGAGGAGAATTAGATTGAGGCAAGAGAGATTGGGTTCAAGGACTTTTAGGTATCTTATGAGAGGTGACAGATCTAGTGTGGGGTTTAAATTTTGTTGTTGGATTAACCAGTAGAAAGAGTAATGATGAGGTTAATTTTCTTGTGCACAGGAGTACGATAAACACTTTGATATAGGAGTTAAGTCTATGGGTGGTGCTTATGATGCATAGTTTTATCTTCATATTAGTTGCTAATTTTATGGTTTTTTTTTCCTTTGTATTTCCTTGCTGGATGGACCATCGTTCTTCAAGCTTCTATCTCATACATTTTGTTTTTAAAATGATCTTAAGTTCTATTATAAAAATTGATAAATAAAAGGAGAGTCATGTTTTTATTAGAAACAACAAATCTATTAAATTAAGGATAAAGAAATACAAAAGAAGGATGAGGAATCCTCCTAAAAAATACAACGAACTAATCAAAAAGTATGTTTGAAGCCTCCAAAGTACTAAGTAAACCTATACAATGGTAAAGTATCTTGTGAGAATATGCATAAAACAATTCGTAGCTCTAGTATTAGAATAATTTCCTTCCAAGCAACCTCTTTTTGCTAACCCACACCTTTCAATCTACACACCAAAAACCAATCAAGCTAGACTACATTAAGGGGAAAGCAAGAGGCTCAAAAGGAGGCAAATGATGTGAGATTAGAGGTTTGGATTGAATCTAATCTTGTTCTTGTCATAATTTTGTTGACCTACCTAACTTATTTATGAAATAGGTTATATTCAAGTTGGTCATTCAAGGCATTTTGACCCATTCAATGAATCGTGTTGGTTGACATGATAACAACATATATGACCCATTTTATTATCATGTCATAATGACATGACATTGACTTTGACTTTTGTTCAATATGTTTAACTCATATAATCATTATATACTTTTGCCTATTAAAAAAAAGCTTATATGTTTTATTTTATTTTATATGAGTTTTTATTAACAATTTATTAGTTTTATTATGTTTTTTTAGTAAACTAATTGATAAACAAGTTAAATTTCAATTTATCTAGGTTTAGAGTATTAAACATGTTTTTTTATGAGTAATATTATAAACAAGAGACACCAAAACAACGTACCAAAATACATAGGAATTATGCAATGGATGCCTAAAGGCGTTGTCAAAATAATATAGGGACCACATAAAACAACACCCCCCTCAATATGAGTCCAACCGGTCCAAATGGAGGACTAGAACCTAAAAACAACCTATACCAAGCCCATAGATTACCAAGGAAAGGGTATTTTAGTCCTTGAATGGAATGCTCCTCATTTTCAAATTCTTTCCTTCTAGATGGTCTAAAATAAGCATAGGGCAGCAGCCTGCGACGCCTTTTTCCATTTTTTTCCCATAAAAGAACCATGCCATCTTAAAAGCGCCTCTTTGATTGAAGAGGGAAGCACCCAAAACACTCCAAAAGGGTAAAACAATAGATTTCATAATACCCTTGTCTTGACATAGTGGGTAAGAATGTGATCGATGGACTCTTCCTCCAACTGACAACGGAAACTTTTGTTTGCCAAAGACCGCCCTCTCTTCTTTAAATGATTCAAAGTTTAAACCTTTGCCCAAGTAGCCTCCTAAGCAAAAAAGCTCACTTTTAGCAGCACCTCAAAGTTCCAAATCACACTTGCTAGAAACAACACCGTACTTCCTGACTCTAAAGCTGAGTAGAGGGCTTTAATAGAGAACTTACCATTTTTCAACTCTGTCCAAAATTATGATGCATTTAACACGTTTAATCATGTTCAGGTCGAGTAGATTTTTATAATATTCTTGGTTGACATGATACAAACCTGACAGTGAATATATCCTGTTGGCAACTTCACTGTGATCCCATCTTTTCTTCCATATTTCCCAGTTTGCTTTCCTAATTTTCTTCTTTCAAATTCCATTAAGATTGCCACTAAGATTAAGACTCAAATAAATTTCCTATGCTTAAGTCTCGAGAGAATATGTTTTGGCATTGGTAATATGGCATCGAGGAATCATGCCTATGAGGAAAATAGCTGTGGGAATTCCCTATGGAAATAAATAACATAGCATCATGTGGCTGAAAGCAAGTATAATCACGATTATTCTGATTGATTATACTCAAATCCAGATAGCTGTTAATAGTAACCTTTGTCTAGCTATTACTCAGGCATCTGCTCCTTTAAGTCCATTGTGCTTCCTATCAAGATGAGTGTGGTGATCAAGCTACCTAGCACCCTTCTATTTGAGCCATATATTTTTTTTATGCTTGACTATTTGATCTATTACTTTCTAATTACTTGTTTCTTAATATCCTTATTGGCAGGATTGGAGGTGTTCTGGGTTTAGCCATGGCCTGCTCAAATACTTTTGGTCTTGTTACTGGTGCATTTCTTCTTGGCTTTGGTTTGAGTGAAATTCCGAAGAGCATTTGGAAAAATGCAGATTGGACTACTCGCCAAAAAGTCCTTTCTCATAAAATTGCAAAAATGGCTGTAAAACTTGATGATGCTCATCAAGAACTTTCAAATGCCATTGTAGTAAGTGTTACTTTCCATCATTATTTGAAAATTCCATCTTGCCTAATTAGTTTGTAAAAGGCATGATACAAGTATAGTTGTTTATCTTCTTATTTTATTTTACACTTGCCAGGAATAGGAGACTGTTTATAGTGGTGATTACCATGAATTACCTTTTATTTCATTTAGAATATGTTGGAAGTGGAATTATGAATTTGAATTTTCTTAGATAAAATTATATATGGTTCATGTATTTTATTTAAACTGCTCTGGAATTATCTGAGTTCAATGAAATTTTGTACGAACTTCAGAAATTATGAGCTGTCTGCATTACTCTTTAGGTTTTGGTAAAGCTTAAATATACTTGGAGCTTTTTTTACTCTACAAACAAGTTGAAGGAGAAATGCAAGATCAATAGCAAGTGATATATCTACACATTTAGGCAATGGCATGGGCTGGACCTCAATGAGCCCAGTACTTGCTTCAATTTTTGGAATTGCAGTTAGACATATAATCCTTAACGGTTTTGTAATCCATGTAATAAATGAAAGAAACTTTGAAAAAGATTTGATTTAGTTTTTTAAGGTTTCCTCATTCTAGGAGTAAAATATAGTATATTTTTACATTGATATTTCAGAATGATATGACGAGCAAATGACCTGTTAGTCATATGTGACCTTCTATCCTGGATCTGTTTTTCGTTCATGCTCTCTTAAGCATGGGAAATTTTTGGAAGTTGCATCTCCTTTGAGCATAGTTGTATTTGGTCTAACTTATTGCTCTTCTGTTGCTTAGTTCCCTAATTCTTTATGGTGGTCTGCTTCATTAGGTAGCTCAAGCGACATCCAATCAAATGTCCAAGCGTGATCCTTTGAGACCTTACATGGATGTTATCGATAATATGTTAATTCAAATGGTACATCAGCTTCTTGCTTATGTTTGCAAATTTAAATTAGTTCCAATAGTGTTTTTGCTGTAATATATTAAATTTATTATGCCATTTCCCAGTTCAGAGAAGATCCATCTTTCAAACCTCAAGGGGGCCGATTAGGGGAAAATGATATGGACTATGACACAGATGAGAAATCAATGGCTACACTCAGGCGTCATCTTAGAGGAGCTCGAGAGGAGTATTATCGGTACAAAAGGTAAACTGAATAATGAAGTAGAATATTTGCAGTATGTGATGAAGGAAGAATTCTTTTTAAGCAAACTGAATGATGAAGTGGAATATTTGCAATATGTGATGAAGGGAGAATTCTTTCCTTAAAATTTTCTTTTCTTTTTACAGTTCCCTTGCCCACTTCACCAACATCTGTTAATATGATAATTGTGCATTTATCCTTATTCTTGAAAAGTGATAATGTGTTTGTTATCCTTTTATTTTGATCTGTCAATTTAGCAGTTTGTTGGCTTATTAATATGATTATCATTTGTAATTTCTTACCAGCAGTTCTTATCTTTACTTGTGTACTATCTAGTAAGGAGACTAACATGGGTGTTTTAGTGTGCAATGGACACAAGGTAATGACTGTTGCAACCAAACAAAGTAAATTGCAACATGGATATCTGTGCACAAAACTGTCCTATAAGCTGACATTTTTGGTGCATTTGACACAAAAAATGAGAGCTATAGAGTAGTCTCCTTGTTTCATAGCATTCTTGTGTCTCTGGTGGTAGTGTAGCATATAGTGTTCAGGCACTTGAATGTTCTAGGAGAGACACAAGGCAGAGTGTAACAACTTCTCCTTCCCTTCTATCTCAGTTCATTTATTTCAGATTTAGAAAGATATACAGAGCTATTTTCACTTTCAAATTTCCTATCTACTTGCATTACTATGTGGTAGGTACCTCAATTTCAGATTTGATTCAATTCACTTCAGTCCATGAGAAGTGTGCCTGTAATTGATTATGCTTTTCTAATTCTGGTGAGAATATTTCTGTTTTAGCATTTTTGGCCACATTGAACACATCAAAATACACACATTTTGGAACTATTTTTGGTCACCTGTATCCATAATGATTCAATTTGTTTTAATGCCATGTTGGGGATCTTGTATATGTATAAGAAGTTACCTTGATCTGCTCTATTTGTTAAATAAGCTGATTTTAAGATCTGCACTTGATTTATTTTGGATATCAGTTGCATATATGGGTTTTAATATTGTTTTATGATCTGTGATTTTGTTAACACATTTCAAACCAGATGATCTCTGTATTGCAAATGGGCTTTCATCATTTCATTATTTAATGTTGGCCTTCTGTTCACTTCTAATGGTTAGGCCAAATGTGTCTAACTGGCTGTTAATTTTGCAGTGAGTATATGACCTATGTCATGGAGGCCATTGAATTGGAGGATACAATAAAAAATTATGAACGGCGCGAGTCAACTGGATGGTTTGTTCATAACTTATGCATTACTCTCTTTTATGATCTCCCTGCCATTTTGGCTGCTTAATGTAAAAATTTCTTCTTACCTGTATTGATAACCAGATTTTCAACATACCGGAATAAACCTTTTAAAACAATTTTTGTGTGTCTTTTTGCTGATGTAACTGTTTTGACAAGAGAGTCAGTGTAACTGCAGATAGATAAATGCAGTGTTATTACACTTGATAGAGCTGGCAGTGACTCTAGTTTGGGTCCAGCAGCATGTCGTTAAGATTGAATACAGGCTCCACCTTTTCAGCTAGGCTAATTTATAATGATAATAATGAGGTTTGAGGTTCAATAGTATCCAGGTTAGCATGTGGGCAGTGAGAATGGATTAACCTCAAATCCAATGTGTACAGGTCAATTGGGAGAAGTTGGTGTTGCCAGGGGTGGAAGAAGTTGGTTTGTTGTGGAGTCTAAGTCGTTCGAGCTTTTGGTTGAGGATGTGGGAGGGAAGCTGAAAGGATGTATTTGGGAGAGAAGCAGAGGTGTCTCCTCATGGATTAGATTTGGAGAGGCTAGTTTATGTTGCTTATTGGACGGAGTTGAAGCCTGTTGTAGAGAGATCGATAATAGAAGATGGGTTCTTGGTTGGGAGGAGGGGGGTAGGAAGTATAGGTTGGACTGTCGTTCAAATGAGGCAGGAAGGTTCATTCTATGCTCCGTCCGTGATCTAGAGACAAAAAAATTCAACATTATCTTTCTAGAAGGGAAAGGGCTGTCTAATGGATGGAATACTCTGGCTAAGAAGTTGAGAGGCCTTGGAGTGGTCCCTGTTGGAGGCTTAAAGGAAACCAGAGTTCTAGAGGTTCCATTGAGGGAGAAGAGGGTGGAGACAAAGACCTACGTAGATGCTGTAAAGTCGAAACCAGGAAGAATAGGTGATTCAGTCTGGTTAGAGTTGGGCGAAAGAGAAGTGCGAGGAAGGTTAGGACATATGAAACGGTGTTTGGTGGGGTAATTATACAACTCCTTTACCTGAGCCGGATTTCGTAAGGAAATGGATGCATCAACATTGGCTTTTAAAGGGGAAATTGAGTATTGCGATGCTAGGCAGAGGACTCTTGTTGTTTGAATTTGAGTTGCCAAGTGAGGTTGAACGAGTCCTAGCTAAAGGCAAAAGGAGTATTAAGGAGAACTTCCTTATTTTGGATAGATGGAACCTAGAGGTGGGGTGCCTATGCAAGGATTCCTATGCTAAAGAGGCGTGGGTGAGGATGGTGGGTTTCCCACTCCATCTGTGGAGTCGGGAGGTGTTTAAAAAAATTGGTGATGGGTGTGGAAGCTTTATTGCAGTGGATGAAGACAACTTTTTTTATTGAGTTGCAATGGGCTAGGATCTTGGTGAAGCTGGCAAGAAGGGATTTACCTAGCATTGCTTAGATTGCGGTGGGTCGGGGTGCTATTCCATTCAATTGTGGTGGGAAACTCCACCTTGTTTTGTGCAGGAGGTGTTGACGGGAAGAAAATGCGGGGTGGGCGAATCAGGGGTAGGGGAAGAAGAGGGGGGAAGTCCACACGCTTATGGGAGTCAAAAGGAGAAGGTGGAGCAATTGAAGCTGCAACTCAGGGTACAGGACGTGTCATTCTATGGAGGTACTTCTGCTACTCTTCTTGCTGTGGTTTCTGACGAAGAGACTGAAGAGGGGGTTGGGGTAGGTAACCCTCCTTGCAGAGACCAAGAGAGAGGGGTTGATAAATCAAATTTAAATAGATCGGGTGGACAAGGATTAGGGTCGAGTGGTTTTAGAAGTGGGCCTATTGGTTTAGACCTTAGGGAGGCCTAGGAACAAGAAAAAGAGCCTTAGGTGATTTTGGGCCGGGAAGATGAAGTCTTAAGGGCCATCATTTTAAACGCCTTAAAAAGGGTGTTTAGTAGGTTGTGAGGAGGAAAATGATTTGGGCCTTGGGCCTTGGGCCTGAAGTTGTTGGCGTAGTGGGAAGAGGGTTTTCAAAAGGGCTAGAGTCTTCAGTCCCAAAATCTAGGGCACTAGAGGGGTCTTCGATTAGCAAGGTTAGAGAGGAAAGATGAAACGAGGATCCTCTTGAAGGGATGTTGAGGGCTGCTTTGTTGCTAGAGGCCCTTGAGGTGGTGGAAAGAGCGACGTTTGCTGATGAAGCTTTGTTTGCAGAGGCATCCAAGTACGTTGATTCTCCTTCGTTCTTCGTGGGGGGCCAAGATCTCTTTTCTTTTACTCTTTCTGGGTTTGGTTGGGCTATGGCAAAAGGAGGGTCTCTTGGCTGGTTGGCCTCTATGGGTGGAAAGGAGCAAAGCCTGCTGAGTATTATTTTGGCTGATGGCAGATCGTGGGAGATGGCCTCTGAGGGGGAGAAGTCTTTGGTTGAGGTAGGAGTGGGGGGTAAGGATGAAGAGTTGCCTCAAGAATTGGAGGGGAAAGGCTGTCGATGGGATAACAGTTCTTTGGCGAGGCTCAACAAGTTTTTGGGATTTTCAATGGAAGGCTTTGAAGGCGAAATCTTGAATTTGCTTCTAAGCACCAAGAGAAGAAGAGAGCAGAGTAATAAGAGGGGAACCATAGGGACTACTAAGTTTGATTGAGAACTGAAAAAATTAGAATGGTTCATTAATTATAATGGTGCGAGCAAGGAAAACAATTTGGTCAGAGGAGGTGGGGCTAGACTCTCGACCCTTAGATGAAGATAAATTTTTTATCTTGGAATGTTAGAGGGGCTAATGACAGAAATAAAAAGAAGATAATCAAGCCCCTAATCAAGTCTGAAAGAGTGGATTTGGCGTGTTTGCAGGAGACCAAAATCCAAGATATGTCCTTGGGGTTAGTGCGCAATCTAGGAGTGGGAAGATTTTTAGGTTGGGGGGGCAACAAACGCAAGGGGGGCAGCCAGAGGGGTGGTAGTTTTCTAGGATAATAGTGTTGGAATTAGTAGGTATGGAGGTGGATCTCTTCTCAATTTCGTGTCACTTTAAAAATTGTGAGGATGGCTTCTTGTGGACTTTTATGGGGGTCTACGAGCCTACCTTGAAAAGATACAGACAATTTTTTTGGGAGGAGTTAGGGGCCATTCGAGGGTTGTGGATTGACCCGTGGTGTATTGGAGGGGATTTTAATGTGATCAGATTTCCTAGTGAGCGTAGTAGAAAAAGAAGAATGTTTGCTTCCATGAGAAGATTTTCAGAGGTGATTGATGGGTTTGCTTTGAGAGACCTTCCCCTACAAGGGGGGCCCTTTACTTGGAATAAAGGGTTGAATGGTCAATCCATGTCAAGACTGGATCGATTTTTGGTATCGGAGGATTGGGAAACTCATTTTAGCGGGGTGATGCAGTGTACTCTCCCAAGGTCGGTGTTTGACCATTTTCCAATTCTATTAAATGGGGGTGGGGTGAGGAGGGGACCAATTCTTTTTTGTTTTGAAAATATGTGGATGAAAGAGAAGGGGTTTAAGGAGATGTTGAAAGACTGGTGGCAAGGTTTCAATTTTAGCGGGTCTTATAGTTTTTGTCTTGACAGAAAAATTAAAGGCTTTAAAAACCAATTTGAAGATTTGGAACAAGGATGTGTTTGGGAAAGTGGGGGTGAACAAGAGGCAGGCTTTGGATAGAGTATCCTTTTAGGACAATTAGGAGCGGCTAAGAGTTTTATCCAGGTTGGAGTTAGAGGTTAGAAAGGAGGTTAGGGAGGATTTCAAGAAGTGGACGCTTATGGAGGAAATTTCCTCAAGACAAAAATCAAGAGAAATATGGTTGAAGAAAGGTGATAAGAACACAGGATTCTTCCATAGGATGACTAACTCTAATAGAAAGAGGAATTGTTTGGAAAATATCAAAATTAATGGCCTCTAGTTGACAGTAGAGCAAAAGATTCAGAGGAGTGTGGTTAGGGCCTACCAGAATCTATTGTCGGATCCTGGTGGTTTGCGCCCTAGTTTGACATGTTTGGATTTTGATAGAATTGGGGTTGAGGAGGCAACTAGTTTAGAGGAGGTGTTCTCTGTGGAAGAGGTTTTCTCTACCTTTTCAGAGCTGAATGAGGACAGGGCGCCTGGTCCAGATAGGTTTCTCCTTGCTTTTTGGTAGTTTTGTTGGGAATTCGTAAAAGATGAGATAATAGGTTTCTTAAAAGAATTTCATGAGAAGGGAAGATTTTTCAAAAGCTTGAATACCACGTTCTTGGTTTTAGTTCCTAAAAAAGGTGGGGTAGACGATTTGAGAGACTATAGACCCATCAGTTTGGTGGGAGGATTGTACAAACTGCTAACAAAGGTTTTGGCTAATAGGCTAAAGAAGGTCGTGGTAAAGGTGGTGTTCTTATCCCAAAACGCTTTTGTTGAAGGAAGACAAATTCTCAATGTTGTGTTAATTGCTAATGAGGCCATAGATTCTATGCTGAAAATGAATGAAAGTGGAGTGATGTGTAAGTTGGATATAGAGAAGGCATACGATCATATAAATTGGAATTTTCTGTTGCTAGTGATGCAAAAAATGGGTTTTGAGGATAAATGGGCTGACTGGATTAGTTGGTGTATATCCACTGCAACGTATTCCGTTTTGATTAATGGCTCGCCAACGGGTTTTTTTCACAGCACTAAGGGGCTGAGGCAAGGGGACCCTCTATCTCCTTACTTATTTGTGATCGGGATGGAGGTCTTAAGTTGTCTCATAAATAGAGCACCAAGGGGGGGATTCTTAACAGGCTGTAGGATAAGAGGAAGGGGTGGTGACAAGGTTCAAATTATCCACCTACTGTTCGCTGATGATGCACTGGTTTTCTGTGATGCTTCCCAGGAGCAGATGACTTTTTTAAGTTGGTTGTTAATGTGGTTTGAAGCCATTTCAGGGCTGAGAATCAATTTGGATAAGAGTGAAATTTTGCCGATGGGAAAAGTAGAGAATGTAGAGTTGTTGGTCCTAGAACTTGGTTGCAAAGTGGGAGCTTTTTCTTCCACTTACTTGGGGCTTCCTTGGGTGCTCCGCACAAATCAGTGGAGGTTTGGGATGGTGTGGAGGAGAGGATTCGGAAAAGACTAGCCTTGTGGAACAGACAATTCATTTCTAAAGGAGGGAAAATTACTCTCATTTGGTGCGCTTTGGTTAGCATGCCAATTTATCTCATGCCTTTGATGCGTATGCCAAGAATTGTTAAATTGAGATTAGAGCAAATCTAAAGGGACTTTCTTTGGGGTGGGGGAGCTTTGGAGAAGAAGGCCCATCTTGTAAAGTGGGCAATTGTTTGTTCAGATAAAAAGAAGGGTGGTTTGGGAGTTAGAAGTCTTTTTATTCTCTATAGGGCCCTTTTGTGCAAGTGGAGTTGGCGCTTTGTGGTTAAAAAGGAGTCCTTGTGGAAGCTTGTTATTAGTAAGAAGTTTGGGGAGGAAGGAGGAGGTTGGAGTACCCGTGAAGTAAGGGAGAGCTATGGGTTGGGGTTATGGAAGAAAATTAGAAAGGAAGGCTCCTTAATGCTTAAAAATATTGCTTTTTCTATGGGGGATGGTAGAAGAGTGAGATTTTGGAAGGACAAATGGTGTGGGAGCAATACCCTTTGTGATTCTTTTCCTCCTTTGTATGCCTTAGCAGAATCAAAAGATGTGTGGATAACAAATTGTTGGGATTCCTTGGGGAAAAAAGGGGGGGAGGCGGGGGGGTGGGGAATCCTCGATTCTCTAGATCTTTCAATGATTGGGAGGTGGAGGCGGTGGAGAGGTTCCTTTTGCCTTTACAAGGAAAGAGGCTAGTATTTGGCTTGGAGGATAGGGTGGTGTGAAAAGAGACAATGAATGAGAAATTTTCTATTAAATCCCTTTATAGTACTCTTGAGCCTAGATGTGCAGTCCCGTTTCCGTGGAACATCATTTGTAGCCTTTGTGTTCCTACTAAGGTGGGTTTCTTTGCTTGGGAAGCTTCATGGGGGAAGATCCTAACTCTAGATCAACTCAAAAGGAGGGGGTGAAACATAGCTAATAGATGTTTCCTTTGTTGTGATGAAGAGGAGACAATTAATCACATTCTTATCCATTGGTCCAAGGTGAGGGTTTTGTGGGAGCTTGATTTTGCACTGTTTGGTGTGATGTGAGTCCTTCCACTTTCGGCTAGAGATACTCTTCTAGGTTGACATGGTTCTTTTGTGGCAAGAAACATAGAAAGGCTTGGATGACAGCTCCTCTTTGTTTATTTTGGTCGGTTTGGAAGGAAAGAAACAAGATAACTTTTGATAATGAGGATATTTCGATTCAAAGGATGAAATATTTGTTTGTTTGTAATCTTTGGTCTTGGTCTAAGTCTTGTTTAGTTGTAGGACCTTTACCTTTAATCAACCTTTTTGATTGGTTGGGTTCTAGATGAGGGCTGGTGAGTTTTTGCTTCTTTTTGTTCTTACCTTTTGGTGCCTCTTGTGTACTCCATGTATGCTTTGGGTTGCCTTTTAGGCGCCTTTGTTTCTTAATATATTTTTTTTTTGTGTTTGTCTATAAAAAAAAAAAAAAAAAAATGTGTCTAGGTCAATTAATTTGGACATAGACCATGTATATTAAAATTAAAAAACAATAGAGGGTTGCTTTCTGGATGATGTCTCAGGGTTCATTATGAACAAGTTTAGGATGGTTTTGATTTAACCGCTTTAGTATTTCAATTTTTCTCCATATTTCTAATTTTCCATTACTAGATTGTTGGTGTTGTTTCATATCTAGTATTTGTTTGCTTTTTCTGAAAAATTGGAATGAAATTTTAAAATTTAGTGTTTATCTGGATATACTTATTGCTTTCTATTCTTAAAATCAGAAAACGGTAGTAACTTTTATATGAGATACAATAACTCTTAGAGGTTTACATTGAATAAGCAATGGTTTTAAAAACCGTTTAAAAAATTATGGTAATTAAAAAATCTTTACTCCCTCAAATTTTAAAATTCCTGAAAGTGATTTTTAAAGATATAAGGTAAAATCTATACTTTTTGTACAAGATGTGCTACTTTTATACAGTAATTTCTGATTTTAAAAACAAAAAATAGGTTGTGTATCTAAATTGACAATAATTCTTTTTTTTAAAATTATTTTGGAAAGATTTTCTGGGTGGATGTTACCCATTTTCCCAAGAATGAATGGAATGACAACACTATTCTTTATTTTTATTTTTTGGAATTGCAACAATATGTAGCATACTATTGGAAGAATGAAGCCTCTCTGTTTTCTGTCCATCTCTTCCAATACATTCCTGTTTTGACACTACAAATGATTTTATTTAAAGTAAAAGCTCTGAACAAATAATCTGCAACATTGCAAAGCATATGCATCACTATTGGTCCCAAATTATTTGTGTGATTGCTTTTTATTTTAAGAAGTGGTATTTGTTTCAGGTTGTTTTGTTTGACCATGAACATTCATATACTTTTGTTGCAGGAAATATGTTTCAACCCTCAGACCTTCTCGTACTGGCCGATTAGGGTCCTTCTTTGATACAATGGGTAATTATCATATTCATTGAAACCTCTGTTTTAATTTTTGGTTTGCAAAGAGAATGAGAAATTAATCTTTTTATTGTTATTGTTGCTTAAAATTTTATGGGTTCTAGCAATGTTCAATTCAGGCTTTTGGCCACTTGTATTTTGGGTTACTTTTTTATAAAAGAAAAAGATCAATGAATAAATTATGTCTCGTGATATTTTTTAGTTGGCTGGTTCTGGAATAAACACTATGTAAATACTATCATATTGCTCTCACCTTATATTTATATGTGCATCTATCAAATTTGTCTTCCTCTCCCCACCCTCTATTTTGTTATGCTTATATGTTAGGGGTTATCTGATTTGTTTTGTTTATTCATTCATTTGTTATCTGAGGTTTATTCCAACCTGTTGGGTTCATATCATGAATCCTGTTTGTTTTTCATTATATTAAAATAGATATTGTAGGCTTTACAACTTCCTAAAATAAATGCTGGTTCCTTGCAGAATTAATCTGGCTGTGCATAGTGAAGAAGCAGCTTGAGAAACTCTTGGCTATTATACTTGGTTGCATGTCAGCTGCCATTCTTTTAGCAGAGGCAACCCTACTGCCAAGTGTTCATCTGTCACTTTTTTCAATTGTCATAAACTCTGTGGGGCAGCAAGAGGTTCTTGTGCAGGTAGACTTTGAAATTTTAAATGGATATAAATCTACCAAAAAATAAGAAAGAATTTTTTGCATAGATACACGTTTTGAATGACATGGACATCTCACCTTGCGTGGAGAAATATTTTTCATATCTTTAGAAGCAAACATCTCACTCAATTCTACATATTTGGATCCTAGTGCAGAATTCCTTCCAAAAAAATTAAAAAGAAAAAAAGCACTTGAATCACTATGTATCTACTAGGATAGAAGAAATTCAAATACCTGACAAATAATCCCCCTTCAGATATAAAAGATAGGTGTTAGTATCTTCACTACTTGAATGCTAAGCAAAGGCACATGTAGTTGCACCTTAAACCCATGTGACCTAAGGCATGATGAGACGCATGCCTTGACTCGGAATAAGAGGTAAATGAAAGAGCATTGACACATAAGTTGGCTTAGATGCATGGGAACACCATTTGATTTTTTCAATGGAACTAATTTTAATATTTCATTATCCTTGAGGAGATGCAATTTCTTTTTAGTCATGAAAAATTTCCAAGCTTAAGCATAACAAATAACATTTGTGATATGTCTGGGCATATTAATTTCAACTAAAATACTTGTGTCAATGTTGGTGCGAGTGTGAGATCCATGTTAGATATGATTATATTGCATCAGTTACGACTATTTAGTTTGTGACTACTTTATTGCTTTTTTTCTTCATTTTTTTTTTTAAATTATGCTTATATTGCATCATATATAACTATTTTGCTCTTTATCTCTTTCTTAATTTAAAAAAAAAAAATTATATCAGATAATAAATTGTAGTAAAAAGTATAGATTTTTTAAAATTAATTTCTAGCCTTAATAATGGAAGAAGTGCTTTATCTCTTTCTTAATTTTTTAAAAATTATAATAGATAAAATTTAAAGATAAATATAATAATTAATAGTATAAAAAATCTAAGGCTAAATATCAAAATTAATATCTTAAAAAATCTAGAGACAATTTATAATAGTTAATATAAAAAATTCAAAAATATTTGCATGATAAGAAATTCAATATTAATTGCATTTTATCAACATCTAGTGTATTGGAAGATATTTATTACAAAATTATATAAATTTTTATAGTTTTAAATCAATCAAAGTTTACTAATTATGCAACATAAACTTTCTTAAAGATTTTTCTTAGCATCCTATTGAAATAAAAGACTTCTAATGAATAGGTTTTTCATGTACAAATCAAAGTGAAATTACGCTTAGTATCTTGTTAAAATGAAAAAGATATAAGAAATATATTTTCTACTTACATTCAACCATGTATTATTATTGATAACTTATTTTATTTCTATGCTTATGTTTAGTGTTAATTTAGTTTTCATTAATGTCATATCCAAGTACTTGCACCCATAGTTGAGATCCTTTTCAGCCGAACTCCCACTGTTTAAGTTTTTGGGGTGCAAAGGATCTGACACCTAGACATGTACCAACACCCATACCTTGAACCCATGTAACATGGAATAACATCCAACAACTTGGAAAGAACTTGTGAACCATAGGAACCAACAATAAAGACTCTCAAATGGAATAAAACTAATAGCTCAATGTTATAAAAAGGAAGATTAGCACCCGTACTAGAGAACCTTCAGCAATCCCAAAACAGTATGTACACATTCTAAATCATGAAAGAACACCCCAAATGCAAGAAACCGGCAAACAACTGTAATTTAATTATCCTCAAGCATATCATGTGTGACTGACTTGAATTAAAAGATCCACCAAAATAGCCTCAAATTTCAAATCCAAAAGACGAGGGCTAAAATTCTGAGAATCATAGAAAAAAAAAAAGTGCAGGCAAACAACTTCAAACAGCTTCAAAAACTTGCCATACCAGAAGAATTAGTAGATCCAAACCTGCAAATTTTGGCTTAAGATGCTGACATCAGCAAGATATAATCATGGTCTCAGCGTGATGTCTACATGTCATTATATCATATATGCATATGTACATACATGCATACATATATATAGTGTTTTGATACCAAGTTGAAACTATAAACTTGTGATTTTAGAGTTGAAGGAGGAGGCAAAAAAGAGGAAAGAAAAAATGGGCGAGGTTTAGTTTCTGTTTGGGAAGTGTTCTAGAAAACAGTTTTGCAAAGCAATTTTTGAGAATAGTTTTTGAAGACTGCTCTCCGATGTTTTGTAGAAAAAGTTGTTTGGGAACCTGAAATGTTTTTAACTTGTTTTCTATGTTTTTAAAAATAACTTTTATATATAATATTTTGTTAATCATTCTTTATAATTATTTTTTAAAACAATCTTCAGAAAACAATTAAAAAATGTTACGTTTTTAAGAATTAAAAACTATTTTTTATTTTTTGTTTGTCAAACAAGTTTTCTTGTTTTTTTATTATGGAGAACAAAAAATGGTTTTTGAAAACAATTACTAAACAGAACCTTAGGTTTTTGTCGTATTGACTTCTACTATATCTTTGCTCCTATTTTTATTATTGAGCCTAATAAAGAGAATATAATAATACCCCTAACATAATATAACAAATAATACACTTAAGCAAAGCAACAATAAGCTCTAATAGTTCTTACCTGCCTATTTTCTCCACATCTTTTCTGCTTTCCGTAAATTGATTGGTGATATTTCCCCTAGGTCTTTGCTTTTATTCCTCTGATGTATATGTGCATCTGCACATATTATTCCTTGTTCAAAGTTGGAAGGCTGATGTTTTACTCATTAACACCAAGACAAACAAGCTCAGTCAACCTGCTTATGATATGCTCGTAAGTTTTTCTTCATAGTTCTATTGCCTTAAATTTGAACTTTGTCTTAATGATATTTTTTACACTGAAGCTTATACTTGATTGCATTACAACATATCTTTCAGGATGGTTGCTCGGTATGCACCTCCAATTTCATACAACTTTCTCAATTGCATTCGCCTTCAAAAGGAAACTATCTTTGAAAAGGTAAGCCTTCTGTGATGTCTTTATTTGTTGTTCTCCTCAATGACTTATATCTGGTTCAAGCAGAAACTCAAAATTTAGTAAATAAGTGGTGTGTCTCATTTAATATAAGCACCTGCATTCTGAGTGCTGTATACAAAATACTTGGGATGTACTTTTTTTGGTGCATACCTATTTTCTCTTTTTGGCCTTCTGATTTGGACTGAGTTGAGGTGTTCTGTGAGAAAATTTTAGGCGATTTAACCATCTTTTTCTTTCCGCATGAGCTGTATCATTTTGCTGTTCTAAGTGTGTATGGAGCTCCCAGCTTGCAATTGCAATGGAAGCATTGTTATTGTACATATTTAAGAAAGAAATGGCAAACTCCCTCCATCCTTCTACTGTAGATTGCAGGCTTTGTTTTTTTACATATTTGGAAAAATGGATAGCCTCCAGCCTTCTAGGTAACTGTAACATATTGTCTCTGTACATATTTGAGAGACAAGTGGCAAACTCCCTCTGTTGAATCCTAGATATTTAAAATTGGGTGTTGGTTTGGTTTCCATCACTATGGTTACCACCAAAACATCATCTTTCTACTTTTCTTGTTTGTAGTTACTGGAAAAATTATTCTAGGAGGGGACCCCATTCTGAGAGCCTAGGAAACGAGACTAATAGCTGTTGGAAAATATGACAAAATTCATGGAAGTGGGGAATTTTTGTCATGTTTGGAAAAGCTGGGGAAGGGAATCCTCTCCCGTGAAAGCAACTCTTTAGGCTCTGTTTGAAAGGAAAAACAGTGGAAAGGAATTTCAAAATTCTCTTGTTCAGTTTACAGTGGAAAATAGAAAGGAAAATTAAATAGCGGAAATTATTTGCATAATTATACATTTTCTAATCATTCATTCTTTATATGAAAGGTGAAAGAAAATGAGAAGAAGTTGTAAGAAAAAATTTATTAATTTTGAACCTATTTCTTATTTTTTTATTTTTTCTTTCCTTCTATTTTTCCTTTTATTTACTTATACTTCTCCTCAAGCTGGTCCATAAAGTCTTCACATTTAAGAAATTCCTTCCCATGTCATCTTAAAATTAAGGTTGACTCTGTTCTGATGTCCTGTATGTTTTCCGAACAATTCCTATTCAACAAGTTCCTCATTCAAATTTAGAGCCATTTTCCTGTGTCAGGCCTCTCTTGCCTGTTTTTATCCTGTTTCTGGTTTTCACTCTCCATTTCATCTCCTGTTTTCCAAATTCTGTTTTTATGCATATAAACTTTTAACTTTGAATTAAACAAAGGTTCTTGACTGATGTACTACTATAATAATCAGAGGTTCTCTAATGTGATTACTTTTGTTCCTCTTTAGAGATTTAACCATTTCACCTTGTGTTAATGATGTTATTGCAGCGAATGGGGCGCATTGATGCTGCTGTCCCATTCTTTGGTATTGGCTTTAACAAAATCTATCCGCTTATTATGGTTGTATACACCCTGTTGGTTGCAAGCAATTTCTTTGACCGGCTAATTGCTTTTTTTGGAAATTGGAAGAGATTCAGACTCCAAACTGAGGTAGATGATATGGATGGCTTCGATCCATCAGGATTAATTATCTTACAGAAGGGTGAGCTTTTTCCAGCTAATCAACTTGTATTTGTGCATAATAGTATGTGGCCTGCTTGATAACTAACAAAGCCTTTATCTCAACTAGTAAAAAATTATTAACGGTGAGGTGTTTTATATTCTGTCCTTATTTCCTCAGAGCGATCTTGGCTTGAAGAAGGGCGCAAAGTTGGTGAGCATGTTATCCCATTGGCAAGGAATTTCAATAATACAAGTATGGATGTGGAGTCCAGTAGCAATATCACGGTATGTGAACATTTAGATGGAACCATGATCTTTCTTGCCTTCATTATTGTTGTTGCTGTTGTATGACATTTAGGAAATATTTGGATCAATATAAAATTCTACATTCAATCCTGTGACAATGATTTAAGAACTAGAAGTACTAGTATTTAGTTTTACTCAAATATTTGATATCTCCCCTTCTCCTTCTGGTCTGCCTGCTAACTTCATAAAAGTTCTAAACTTGAAATGAAAATGCTCAGGATAGTACTGTTGTTGAGATGAAGGCGACTACCAATTTAACCAAGGATGGTATGACTGGAGGCCCATCAAAACCTTTGAAAGATGATGTTCGTAAATATGGTGCGAACAAAGAAGCCATCAGCAACAAATATGCTGCTGTGCGAGAACAAAGCAGACTAGCATCCAATAAGAAGCCAATGGAGAAGAACATAACCTCTGCTAAGGTCTCCCTGCTTGATGCAGGCAACACTCTGTCTGAAAACAGTAATGCAACAGGAGGGCCATCTTCTGGTTTAGCTGCAACCTGGCAATCAATGAAGACAGGTTTTCAAAGTTTCAGGGCAAATATAGAGGCCAAGAAATTCATTCCTTTACGTAACGTTCAGGAAAATAAACTTATCTCTCGTATTTCTTCATCTGAGTCCCTTGATGAAATATTTCAAAGATTGAAAAGGCCGACTTTAGACCAAGGGAGCTATAGTGGCGAAGATGACAATGAGATGGAAATCAGAAGTTCTGCCCCGATGAGATGATATCCATGATAGGTATTTGAAAAAGAAATTACTCGTCACTGTTGTAGAAATTGGGAAAAAGGGGCCACAACATGTACAGGATTTGGAGAAAGGTAGATAGCCGATTCTTACCAAATTTTTCGCAGTTGGATTCCCATGCTAACTGAAGCTCGGGAGGGTGTTCTGCTTTACTGAAACTACATACAATTATCAGCAACTGAAAAAAACACTGCAAAAGGAAATATGTTCAACCAAGTGGGGAGAAATGACAAAATGAAGACGAGTTTTGTAACTTTCAAATGTATTAGTACAATGACATTCTGACATTTGCTTCCCTTGGTTTGTTACATGGTTGCTATTTGAACACGAGGTTTTCTCTAGACTAAAAAGAAAAGTTCTACAGGATAACTTCATATTTTATGTTTTGTTTCTTTAGAGAACACAAGGTGATTCCTTGGGATACATATGGAACATTGGTAATTTCTACGGACGGAATGTGCCTGTCATTGCCCTCTATTCTTGCTCTTTCTCAATCTTAACTTCTTTTGGTACATTCAAATTTCATTGTCAATGCTTGATGCTGGAGTGTTCTCAATTAATGTATGAATTCGGTAGTTTCCGTACGGCCCTTTCAGTTGATAAAAGTAGCGTGTGCCAACCTCATTTGTAGAATAAATCCTTCACTTTGTTGCAACTTCAATTTGTAGTGAATGGTGGCCAGTATTATGATTTTGTTTTTTTCGGTGGCATCACTGAAATACTGGAGCAAATTTCCGATTGAACTTACTTGCTGCGGGGTAACTTGATATATATATATATATATATATATTTACACACTTGTTAGCTTAATTTATTTCTGGAAGAGGAGGTTGAAGAAAGAATAGCAATTGAAGATATTAATCTCCTACTGAATAGTGGTCTTCCATATATTCATCATCATATTACACAAAACTTTACACCAAAAAAGGGAAGCTTAATCCTTTGTTTTGATTTTTATTCATACCCCCAAAACGTCTGTAAACCCAAAAAGTGCCGTACGCGCTAGTCCAACCTCCATTTGGAATGCATGAAATCTCTCTTGCTCCTGTCTCCCCTGGAGCGAAGCAGCTTCGACCAAAACCCTCCTTTCTTAGTCTTCCCATCTCCGCCTCGGCCGCTTGGAACGACGGCTATTGATCTGCTCTTTTTCAGCCCACCACCAAGGCCACCACCTATTACCATGGCGATTTTTGCCGTTACTTCCGAAGCCCGCCGATGATGATTACTACGATTGGGAGAGACATGAGTAGAAGAGGAAGCTGAAGAATAAGGAGGAGAAGAAGAAGATGGAGAGGAGGAGCAAGAAGAAACACCCATCATATTCACAGCTTTGTTTTGTGATTTACAACCATACAGCTGAGACAGCCTCTCTCTCAGACAAGCGGAACAAACCCCTGGTAGCTGTTCTTGTTCCGGGTGTTTCTTGCATTTTCCTCCTGTTTCAGACGCCACAATCGTCATCTTCTCCTGGTCTTCCCTGCCGATGCAAATCCAATGTCTCTATCTCATCTGTGCATTCATCTCTCAATAGTATATTCATATTTATAGAGAATGTGGATAGACATCACGCGTGTTTCCATTGTGGTTCCTCGTGTGTATGTCACTGTCAACATCATAGTTAGTTGTGACCAGATCATGGCCGTGCGATTCACAATCCGAAGGCTCAGTTTTGACGTGGAAAATGGGGTAACGCCACGCATGGTCAAATCTTACAATGTTCTCTTCCCCTGCGTATGGCGTGGGAAGTTGAAAAGTCAGCGAAATGGAGGGGCTGGATGGAGTGAGGACCCACCAGAATTGGATGCATTCCCGGTTGTGACGTGGATCATTTGTCGGGAACAAAGGGGACTTTTCGGGCGGCGGTAGTGGCGCACGTGAAGGCAACTCCATCTCGAGCCACGCTGGGATTATTAAAAGTCGCCGCCGCACGTGGATTCCCCTGCCTGTGGTTTGAGGATGACGGACTCGCTTACTCTCATTGTATTGTACTAATTCGAGCCATGTGGGAGTGTCTCCTCAATAGACGACCGAGATCAGGGGGCGATGGGAGCAATAAAGGGGGCACCGCTGATCCTGAATTCCTGATAATCCCGAACAACGTAAGTCTTGAGGAGCTAACACGTGTGTTGGATGGAAAGCATGGGTGGTAGTACTCGATAGCTCTTAATTTAGAAATTGACCTCGAATTCTTTGATATGTTTATTAATTATATGTCCAAAGTATGGCCTAACTTTAGATTATAAAAAAATAATCAAAATTTCGAGGTGACCCTCGTAGCAGCAGTCAATACCATTCATGCATGATGTAAGGAACCATTGAAATTTGGTGGGATGTATCCAAAGTCCAAGAAGTCTCATGCAGGATTCCCCATTCACACACTAATATTAGTGTCTTATTGGGACTCCCCCAAACCCTTGTGTCTTTTTCAGACGTATGTTCAATGTATTAAATACAGAAGAAAGGTCATACCGCCATTCACTCCGAAATTCTCTATCACCAAACACTCTTAATTAAATGCTCTCTGTCCTTCATCCTTTGTCTTAAATTTTTCTCATGTGGGCTGAACTTTTGGGCCTCGTTGTTGGGGCTGTCCTAACTTTGGACTTGTTAATGGAAGTGGAGGCAGATTGGGCCCCTCCCACTTAAACCTCCGTTTCTTCTTCTGGATATTTTAGGTTCTTCCTTTGCACTCTCTGCTCAAGAAAAGTCTCTTATTTTATAAGAGTAACTTCAAGATGGGAAAGAAATGATAGTTATAAAAGAGGAAAAAAAATAGAACTTTTAATCCAGAAGGGAAGAGCCAATATTTGAACATCCCTCCATCAAGATGTTTGAAGGCTCCTCTCCAATTTTGCCCCATAATATTCATTTTTTATATTCCCTGAGCTCTAATTACTCCAAATGCATACGTACCTCAAAGATTAGGTTGAAGATGAGTATAACCCATAAATTACTTAGAGGTAAGATGCATTGGACTCAATGTAGAAATAGAGCTAAATTCTCAAATAAGTTCAACACATTAACATATTTCAATCGGGCAAGTCCTGTCTTAGTTCCTTGGCCAACCTGGCCCAGTAATCGTAAATTTTCTGATCAACTATCACTAGTTGATCTCTGATGAAGTTCCAATGAGATCAATGGTGGGGCAATATATCTGTTAATCAAAATTTTTTTCTTTTAATCTTGATTGCAAACGGTTGCATTCTCTTAATTGTTGTTTGAAAACGGCTATCATATATGGAATGAATCTCGTACTGTTGTACATAGAATGAAAATGATATGTTATAAATTTTGTTCACAAATTTCCCGCATATGATGGCAACCCTTTACTTTCTGCATAAATTGGTGTTGGTATTGGCCCATGCACCGTATTAAGGTTACTTGGTGGGCTTTCAAGTTTTCCTCTTTCTTGTTGTCCCACCTTTATTTGGAACGCCCGCTGATCATACTTGTTTTGGCCCTTTGGGAGTTGGATTAACTCTCTTATTTCCTGTGCTTTAATGGAACTAAGCTCCGGTCATCACATATTTGTTCTGCTCCATTGAGTGTAATTAATTTAATGCCTAGACAGCTGATAGTAATTGAATCTCTTGGGGAGGCTGAAGTTTCCACATTCATACCGAAAAAGTTGGTATGAAAGAAGGATCAATCTGCAGACAAGCCTCTATAGAAAACAGCATATCTTGATCTAAATTGGTGGTAATGGTAGTTGGTCCTTTGATCATGGGTTTTCATAGACAAGAACCCAGGTTGACATGAAGAGAAATCAGCTTTTGCCAATTGATAAATGGGTTCTATATATACTCCCAAGTCTTGCCCGTTGGATTTTGTCCCTCTGCAGCATACTGATTGCTTTTCAGTGGGACTGATGTTAGCATGAATTCTATGGACTGCCTTCTTGTGGAACCTTCCAAATCTTCAAACATCATTATTAAAGACTTGAATCTCACTTTTCTAGTATGGAAATACCGTAAAGTGCTTGATGTCCTATCACTTCTTCCCTGGTGATGATTGGATTCTTTTCAAACTTGGGTTCAAGTGCTATGAAGAAGTTCTCTACACAAACAATTTAGAAGATGAAACTAAATGCCATGACTTTCTTGGCACACATGGGACATGGCTTGTTTTTCAGATGAAGGGCAGTGTCAGTGGGCTCACTTTTCGCAACCCAGTTGCCTTGCTCGCACCACTTCCCTCTAGATGCAATATATACAAGCTGATTTACCAAGATTTTTACAAAGGTGTATCACCTTAATTCAGTTCCAATTTGATGAAAGCCCAAGTGTTGAGCCTTTTAGTACTTGATGCCTGTTGTTTTTCCATAGGGACTGAAGTATAATCTGAGTTGTCGGATAGCCCATGGTTAAATATGAAACTGGAATTGTACGTTGAATGAAGCTTTTTTCCCCTAAACTTGGCCATGTCATGACACTAATGGGTCAAAAAATCGTAGAAGCACAGTGTGAATGAAGCATCTTGGGTAGGGGTACCAGGGCTGCCCAGGGTACGATTACTGTTTAGGTGGGTCTTAATGTCTCCGATTACATTAATGAGGTAGCTGGAAAGTCCAATCGGCTTAGCAATCAAACCAAGTTGTGACGTCCCCACCCCACGAGTCCCTCTGATATTAGGTTAAGGCCAAAGCCAGGTTTCAGACAAGGGGAGCTATCATCTTCAATTCCATTTCCAGCACAACCCCAATTGTATATCATGGGGCCTATCTCAACAGTCTGAAGAAGTGGACAAGCGTGGTCAAATCTCCACTACCCTTTGTGTTGTAAACCTCAGCATTAACAAACCTTAAATGCAAATGGTCCACATCCACATATTTACATGAATTGCAACTCAGAGAGCTAGCTGCATGGTTGGACTTCCATTGCTAACACCAATTTACAGACAAGAGACAAAAGAAAGAAGAAAGGAAGGCCTTTATGCTTATTTATCAGCATCAACCAACCCCACTGATCTCTCAAATCCATATTCAATATCCATTTAACGCTGTATTCATTACAATTTGGCCTAGGCCTGTCTCTAGGAACTAAAAATTGGTGTAAAATTGAATGCGCTGGTGACCTGCTGGTAAGGTTGGGTTGGGGAAGGGAGCGGAAAACAAGGGATAAATCATTTCGTTTCATGTCTTTTGCCAAGTTTTCGATGTGGATAGTCAAAAATGGACCCAAGAATAAAGTTACTTCTCCACTCAATACGTAGTGGGGCTTGATGTGGCAACTTGATCAGGATTGAAGTGTACTTCAAAACATTGATGTCATCATGGGGGACCGGATTCTGGATTAGTAATTAAGGAGATGAAGATGGCGTCCAATCCACAAGGAACCTCACACCCAATTCTGATATCACCATGGGCTTACCTACTAGTACAGCCACCCAAAACTTGATTCTGCACTCTACTATCTATATGTATTCAGCATAAAACCAGCCTTAACATGATGAAATGAAAATGTACCACCCTCACATGTTAACATCACCAGCCATTTCATGAATACCGCTTTTGAAGTTCTACTGACCTTTGGTGCTTCAGGCCCAATACCCCCAGTGCCAACCCTCTCTCATCTCTAATTTGCATTTTTGCGTAATGCCCTTCATGTATAAAACTGCATGACATGACATGACATGACATTGAAAAGTAAGTGAATCCTTTACGCAATAAATCATTTTTTCTTGTATATATAGACACTTTCTTTTCTCTTTCCTTTCTTTCTGATCCAAATCCAAATTGATGGGAAATTTCAATTAGGGCCAATTCAGCTTTTGGTCTCCCACAAATTGGTTGACGTACGGGGTGCTAAAATTTCTATGCATGAAAAGACATGCATGGAAAATTTGAGACCCCCTCTCTCATGCATAAATTAGTAAAGCCATGGCTGGCCCCTACTCTTCCCAACTCATTTTATTCTTTCAATAATAATCTTTCATGATGTAGTGGTTCTTTTCAACTCTACAACGTACTCAATGGTTTTAAAAAGTGTACATGTCCTACATGCATAGTGACACAGTACATAGAAAAAAAATACTCGAGTTATTTCGTATCTGAAAGCTATATGAAATAAATAAATAAACAAAAATAGAAAAGGAGGGACGAGTGCAAAAGAGGGGAGTAATGAACCCCAAGACCGGAACAAAGGCGCAGAAACGGAGGGGGAGGGGCAGGGGCATGGGGTTAGATGCTTCTAGGGATGTGTGCCGGTGAGCTCACACTGACTCAAGAGTTAAACGTGGGTGACGGGGTGGATTGTGGTTTGGGGGTCCCACTTCTGCCCACATCACACTTTTATATGGAGGAGTGGGGGCAGTCATGGGTCCCACCTTCCATCTCTCTTCTGCAGCTTTTTGTTTTGCCTCTTTTTCTTTGAACTCTGGAACAAACCATGGTAAGCCACGTGTGTAGAGAGAGAGAGAGAGAGAGAGAGAGAGGGGAAGGTGAGAGGGAACTATTGGGTGGATCCAAAAGCCACTACTGTTGTCTTCTCCTTTTTTCCTCTCCTGACGTTGATTTCTTTGACGTGATGGGCGTGAGGTTGAGAGTCTGGGCCCCGCCTCTACCACCAACCATGTGACCCTCCTGGGCCCCTTCTTCCCCACGCGCCTTTCACTACCCACTCCGCACCCCCTCCCGCTGATAAGACCTCGTTCTTATCTTCTGATTCTTCCCCGACTATTCGGATTAACAAGCGGGGGGTTGTTTTCTTCCCTCGGTTTCAAATCGTTGAGGCTGGAAGGTGGGACCACGCGCTGTGCACTATCGTGGGTGTGGAATTTCCTGGTTGCGAAAGCCTCGGTTCGCCGTTCCTTTGATTGGGCCCTTTTTGTCCGGGCTCTTTGGACGTTGGGGCCCATGGAGGCCCACTTGGAAAGCGCCACTTTCGTGGGGCCCAATCCTCTCACTCAGCTGTGTTTAGGGGTGCCCAGGACTGGGCCCAGCCCTTGGAATCCTCGGGTCCCTGTCCTTGAAACCACCACCACCACATGCAGCCAATATACTCTCTCACCTTTACCCCCTTCTTTCCTTTCATTTATCCTTTTCTTAAAAAAAAAAAAAAAATTATTTTAACAATTTCGCTCTCCCTCTCGACTTGGGTTTCATAAATCACATCTCAAATAAAAACAATTTAAGTTAATTCTAAGTAATTTACATATAACTTTTAGAAAAGCTTACCAATAAACAAAAGTTGTGAGGGAGGAAACCTCAAAAGAGAATCCCATGGCAAGCATTGAGGAAAAGCCTAGGACGCTTTTCCATGTGAGGAAACACCTCCATCTCCCCCTCCAAATACCGGTCCTCCTCAGTCACCTAAATTACGTAAATTGGTCCATCAAGACAATATATCTTCCACCTTCAACTTTTCTATTCTTCAACAACTACAATGATTCATGTCAAGCTCCCGATATATAATTATTTGGGTTATAGATGTGTATCATAATATTTTTGGCTTTAGCCTGGTATAGAAGAGAATAAAATGAATATATAGGAGATTAAAAATGGTTCACCGACATGTTTGAGGATGGTGCACATGGCGAGTTTGGTGCGAGGGAGCATCAACAACAAAAAGAGAGACGTATCCCACACATTTTACGATGTTCGGCTCCTACTAAAACCACCACTTCTTACGACAATCAACATCAAAGGTTTGGATCCACCCAACTCGCACTTGTTCTTCACTCCCCAAAAAAAAAAAATTGAAACCATTTCTGGTAATACCCATTTCTTGTAATAGAAACCGTGACCCAAATCACTACTCAATCTTCGATGTTTTGTGGTGTCTTGTATGATTTTGTTGAAGAAATCATCATTGTCTATGATGGTGGTCTCGTCTTCCCAAGCGGATAAAGCGAGACCCAAAACCTAGTTTCAGAATCTTTGCGTCCCGAAAACCTAAATGCTCACATGAGTGTTGTTGATTATAGAAATGGGTTCTCCATTTGTCATAAAATATTTGAGAACTAACCTAGGATCTGCTGCCATGGACCGCTCGGATGCTTTTGTCTGACACAACCCATATTTAATGTATGATTTCAACGCGTTTTACCACTAATTTTATGATTATTGACTAATGATGCACATGGGTATGCTTTAAGAAAAATAAACAAACCCAAGGCTTGGTTTGTTTTTAATGCAGAGAAGGCTGGGTCAGTCATCACTCATGACAACAAATCTATTTTAAGCGGTCTCCTCCGATGCCGCACCGTTCTTTCAGGGACTTGATAACACCAACACTCGTACATATGATAATACCACAATGCTTTTATATTTATATATATATATATTCAAGAATCTGTAACCACAAAGGCCGGCCAAAAATAATACCATTTTTCTTCAATTGGGACGAGCTTTTGGCTTTTGGTAAAGACACCCATAACAGGCGTACACTCTACTTTGGAAAGCTAGGACCAAGCTTAACCCATATCACACAGATGGGTATGAGATCAGACGCAAAAATTATTACTCTTGACTTTCTGTGTCAAATGATGGTTTACGGGAAGAGGGAAAAGCAGTCGTCATGTGGGGACTGGCTGTCCAGATTCCAGACTTGAGAACAAAAGTTGATTTTCATTATTTCTGTTTTAAAGATACTCAAAATGGTAGTTTTAGATTAGCTCTATGAACCCACAATCCAATTATTTAATTCCAAGAGAATATCATTTTTTTTCTTATTTATTTAAAGCATGGCTTGAGCGGAGCGGCTTCTGGGTTCTGGGCCTATGGCTTAACAGTACTGATAGGGACCTGACTGTTCCTTTCTTCTTTAATCTTCAGTAATTTTTTTTAAATTTGGGCTAGGATAGGTCTGATTGGTGTTTAGTTATATAGTCTTTCGATGTCATGTCCCTACTCTGGATATAGGACAGGTACCAAACTGAAATTTCAAAAAGCTGAAAGGGATAGGCCCTCTTCCAAAAATTTTTAATTCAAGGGGCGAAAGAGACACTTCAGGAAAAATCCCCTCCACACGCTATTTTTTGGAAGATTTTTAATATGCCCAATGGGAGGAAGATCATTACCAGATAAAGTAAATTAGAATACATTTTCCATACAAAACAGAGTGAACTCTGCTTTCTATGGACCCAGTGATAATTGGGTCGTCCATCCTTAATCAACTTTTTTTAGTCATCCAATATTTTTGTCCCTCTGTTATTATCATCTAATTTTAATCTTGAAAGTACTTTAGTTTTCTTTCTAATTTATATTTCATTGCATTGTTTTCCCCTAAAATATGTTTGATTCATACACTCGGGGAATTGATTCGTAAGTATTTGTAAGAAGTGTGAATTTATGATAAATGAATAATCCAAACTTAATTCAAATTAAGAAACAATCAATTTAAATGTAATTTAACGAGACCTCATTTTTTGAATTCACGGGACTCGCAATACTTGTCTTCAAAGCCTCATCTTGTTTGTCTTTTTTTTTTTTCTTTTAATTTTACATATTTATACTAAAATTGAAATCTAAGAAAAATAAATAGTATTATGTAGGGTAATATAAATTATAATTATTGTAAAAATATTAACTTGGGGTATTAGGATCTAGTTGTGGGAATTAAACCTAAATTAAGTTTTGGATTAAAAAAATTAATTTAAATATAATTTGAGTATTAAAAATAATTATCCAAACCCGAGTTAGATAAGACCAATTCATTCAAGTTATACCCTTAAGACCGGAAATTATGTTTTATATTTTTAAATTTAAAGTATTAATGTAAATTTCACAAAAATTAATGATGTTATGATTAATTTGGTTGTCAAAAACGTATTAGCAAGGAAAACTAATTTTGAAGGGCATATTGGGTTCATGGGTGGCTTATCTTGACTAGACGTCAACTAAGAAGTGGTTGGGTTGGCGAGTTGGAAGAAGCCATCTACTAGTCGAGAGCAGGCGGGCCAGGAGACGACGAGGGAGGTGCGGTGTGGGCTGGGGGTCAAAAAGGAAATGTAGACTCAAAGGCAGTGTAAACACGTCGCCCAACATTATATGATATAAAGTGATGAACCCTCTCTTTCTCACACACACACTTTGAAAACCTTTGTCCTCTATGCCCACGTCCTACTCATCTTTTTCAGCATCTATCTACTTTAGTGTCGCCATCAACGTTGTACGTCCTTCCACGCCACCCCCCAACCCCCCACTTGTGGAAAATTCACCCTTCATTTGTTTCATATGTTGACGTTTTCTTCCTTCTTTGCTTTTCCCTTTTAGTTTTCTATTGACTTGAATTTCACGAGTATCACACCCTCCAACCTCCAATGTGAATGCACCTTCCGAAAATGCCCAAAACATTCCTCGCATTCTTTTTTTTATATTACCTTCATTTTTGTGTGGAAAATAATGACTTCTTGGTTACATTCGGTCCTGCCGCTCTCTAGTCATCATGGGCTTCAACTTATTAAACATGCTTACATTAGTGAATTTATCATAGGGTGCTACATAAGCATATTTTTGGAGTAGATATTATCAATCATATGGTATTATTTACTACTTGATTCATGTTTTTATATAAATTCTCATTCATTTGTAATACATATGAGATCTCCTTGCTTATTTGAAAACCCAAATTTGAAAATATCATATTTAATTTTTTTTTAATCTTATTTTAATAAAAATACCATATTTTAAAACATACATTTAAATACTTTTGAAATAGTTAATGATATTTATGAAAGAGGTTAAATTCATTAATATAAGGGGTATTTCATCATTTTTAATTAATTAATTATAATCAATAAAGTATAAAAGTGTGTGAGTTGGATTAACCCATTTTTCTTTATCTATACGAATATTTAAAGGAATATGGTTAGGTCAATTAGAAATGGTGGTCATGTCAAACGATGCAAGAAGATCATACTTCATTAATACTTTATTAGACAATTGATTGTGAGATCTTTAATATGGGGTAGAGCTTTACACATCTTGTAATTATGAGGAAAACGTATAATCATATTTAGTTTTTCAACGATCAATCAAGCTACCTGCTATGCTAGGCAGTTAGTTAAGTGGCATATATAGAGAATATATGAATTTCTTTATTCTTTATTCTTTATCCCAAAATCAGTTTAGGTGCATGATGTACTTTTTAGGACTTTAAATCTCAGTAACAGAAGTAATAAATATTGAAAATTGCCTAGAATCTAATATATCAATATCGTACTTGAGATTTGAATGTTTTCAAATCTAATCCCATTGGTAAAGATAACTTCAACAAGGTGTGATAGTCACCGTAGATCTGTTGAACTCGTTGATTTTATAGTGTCATGATTTAATTAATTTGATAAGTTTAATCGTATCAACTATTAAGCATTCTCATACCTTATTAACACATCATTAGACCATGATTTATAGGTCCCTTGATTTTGAGGTAATGTTCGATACACATCATAATCATGAGACGGGGAGAAACTTGTCTTATCTTATTAAATGTTATCATGCCTAATCCAATCCTCATCTCGGAAGAGCATATTAAGTCCATAGGCATTGCTATCGCACCACCCACTCAATGTTTGCCCCATGCCCTTGGGTATCAAAAGTGTCGCTCATGTTAAAGTGTGCCTACACTTAGAAACTTAGAATTTTAAATGAACCATGAAATATGCTTAATTCTATGCATAAATATCCACAAAAAGGAGATTCTCAATCTCTGCAAACAATTTAAAAAATTAAAATTTAAAACCCAAAAAGAAAAAAGAAAAAAAAAAGTATAAAATTTAGAAAGAGCGCCGCTCTATTGGAGCTGGAGCCTGACACCTGCAACTAACCAATGCATCTAGAAGCTACACGTGGACAATCATAGTCCTAAAAAGTGACCACCACAAAGCTAAAGCTGAGATCGTTTTAGGGCACATCTTTGGATGCCCATGCATTATCATTCTCACCATCAGCCCCTTTTAGCTTTTCCTACTCAAAAGTTCAAAATTTTCCAGAGTATCAAACACTAACCTCTCATGGAAGATGATGATTTATGCTCTCCAATCTGATTTCAACTAAATTTAGAACCTTATCATATCATTTTTCTATTCAATCAAAGCAACAAATCTATGCAAACTCGTACATGCAACAAATCTCAATTGAGATGGTCATGGCAATCTTTTCTGGGTCAAACAACAGAGCCTGAATTTATGATACAAAGAAGCTTAAACAACAGACCATCATTCCCTTAAGGACCCATGAATTTAAAAAATCTCAAAGTGGAAAAAGAAGGCAAAACCAGAGGAGTGAATTGATGTGGTTTTGTTGTTTGTACAAAGAATCCAAAATCATAATACAAGGCATTGTGTGAACAAAGTGGAGCATGCCACCCTAGGTGTTAGCTGCCTCGAAACTACCAAAAAAAAAAAATGAAAGGCGACGAGAATAATGAGTGTGAATAAGTTGGAAGGGAAATAATTTAGAAAAAAGGGAGTGATATTAAATTGGTAAGGAGTGGAGCAGAGAGCGAGGGTTGCATTAAAATAAGGCAACGTGTAGCACCTGAAGTGTATAAAAAAGAGGCAACATAAAGATTCTAACTTTCCAATTGTCCGACCGTGGTCCCATCCATCTCCATTAGTCCAAGTTTCTTACGTGCCATGCCATCCCCTTTTCCCCTGTTCCCAACCAAATCACTCTAACCACACCCTTCTCCTCAATCCACTTTATGCAGTCTACCATTTTTCGAAATGTAGAAATCAATTAATTGGAAATTTTCGTATTCTTTTTATAGAAAAATCTCACAAGGGTCATTTTTGCTTTTGTAATGTGGAATTGAGATTTGTTTGGACATAGACTCGATCCCATCCGTGTCCGGGTTGAGGAATTCTGATGATATTTCCATTCATGCCCTAATCCCTTTTGCACTTGCCCACAATTTGACAGTGACTGGTTTGATGCATCAAGGGGCCCACAATTTTTTTTCGTCGGGAAGATGGGGCCCACATCACATGCCCGTATACTCACCCGCATCAAAGATAAAAAAAAGATGGAAAGCTCGACCCACGTAAATGTGTGGGACCACACCCCAAGTCGCTCATACCAAAAGCCAGAGTGTATAGGCGGAAAATGAGGAGAAAAGCAGTTGGAAATTGGAATCTATTTTCCTTTTTCCACACCCTATGGCGAATTAAATAAAATTTAAATCGGACGGTCGTCAATGTGGGGCTCACGTGGAGATGAGAGATGAGTGAGAAATGTAGCATCAAAATCGAAAGAGCTACAAGGTAGTGAATGGTGACTATGAAGGTTTGAAATATGGGTACACAAAGATATATTATATTTGTACTTGAATTTGATGAAAATATTAATGATTATTTTAATAAAAATATTTAACGATTAAAAATTTATAAAGATATTTTAAAAAATTTCAAAAAATCATAAAATAAGTAAAAATATAATGAAAGATAATATTTATCAATTTTTATAAAAAATTAATTTAAATTCCTTTAATATATTTATATTTATTTATTTTAAAATTTTAAAAATGCTTTTATTAAGATATGTTTTATTATATTATAAATAAATAATTAAATTAATTTATATCAAATATTTTATTTAAGATTTAATTTTTAAAATTTTATTACAAATATATGGTGGTAATTTTTTCTATTTTAATATTAATTTATTTAAATAATTAAATTTATTAATATTTTATAAAATATTAAAAATTTAATAATATTTTTATATTATAGCAATTTTTAAGTAGAATAATATTTTTAATATTTCAAATTAAAAAAATTAAAAGTGTAGCAAAAATTGGCTGATAAATCGGTGATTATTTACGGAGGGTGAGCGGTAAGCAGTGACTAGTGAGGTCGAAACCCTGGGTTCTGAATTTGAGTGAAAGAAAGGAGTGGGGTCGATCTCCGTACACGTGTAAATATTGGGTGGATACGGTGGGCAGGCGGACGTACACTGCACACGCAACGGAGCACAGTGGGTGTGGGTGCACCATGTGCCCCTCTGCGCATGAGATCAGAGCGGGAGCGAGATTTGCGCTTCTTGCCAAAACCGTACGCGAAAAGAGGGAAAAGAAAAAGACGATTTGCTTTTTGGGGAATAAGGAAGAAGGAGGGGGTACGTGGCAGAGGGGCGGCAACGGTGGGTGGTGGTAGTGCGGGTGAGGTTAGAACGAGAAACGAGCGTTGGTGATAAGGCAGTGGTAACTGGTAAGTGCTAACTTTGATCTTTGACACCCAAAAGCTGCGCCTCCCTAAACACCACGTATATTTTGGATCCAATCATGCCACCCTTCTTTTAAGGGCTCTTTAATCTCTTTTCTTATCTTTTTTGTCTTTTTCTTTTTGGGATTTCAGCCTTTCCCCCCTCAACCCCCACCATTTTCCATGGCCTTCATTTTTTTGGGTTTGGTACACCTTTTTGTATCATAAATTTCTAAAAACAATTGAAAGATGGTTTCTATTTTTAAAAACAAAATACTGTTTTTTTTTTTTTGTTTTTTTATATTACAAAAAACAAAAACTTGTTTTAAAAAATAATTACCAACATAATTTATAAAATTTGTAAATCAATTTAATAATTTAATATCAATAATAAATATTAAATTTTACCAAATAAAAAATAAAAAAGTAGCCCTTGTAACCAAATGGGTGGGTGAAGATAAAAGAGGGACTATTAATGAATGGAAGTATAAGAGGAGGGGAGTGGGAGGTACATTTGGGAAGAGCTTCATCCAGGCAGGTTTATGCAAGGGGTTGAGAAAGTGACTTGGCAGAGGATTAAAATATAGTCAGTGTGTATTGACTGCAATTAAATTTAGAGCTTGACTTGTATAAGAATAAAGCTTGGTTTATTTTAATATTAAGTATTATTCAATGTTACCCATGAATGCTTTATATCAAGCTTAAATTTCCATGAATTAATAATTAGGTAAATAAAAAATTTTGGTGGACATGCATTAATACTATTTTTTGTTAGTGCTTTCAATAATTTTTTAAAAATTTAAAAATTTAGATATTCCTATTTTCATAAAAATATTTAAAATCACCACCTTTATATTTTATATAAAAAAATAAAATATTGTAAATTTTTTTTTTTTTCATAATGTTTGAACTAAATATATATATATCTTAACCATCCATCGTTGAATTGAAATTTCATCAAATATATTTCTTATAATATAATTAGGGAGTAAGATATACGACGTCGGCTCCGAGAATATTTGTTTGATGGAACCTAAAATGGGGTCTTAATTTTGAATAAACAAGTTGTAAAAAAAAAAAAAAAATCTTCTTTAAATTCTTGGTGGGGTGAGGGCCCCCATGACTCCATGAGTATGCATGGGGAGTTTTGCTTTCAAGTGGTATAAAGAAAGAGTTAAGTTGTCCAATTTTTGAGGGATGTGTAGGCACATGAATTTGAAAAACCCCAACTCCTGAATTCTCCAACGTAATGATTTGAATTTTGAGAAGGAAATGGAAAATATAAGAAAGTTGTAGGGATCGTGATGGGTTGCAAAATGGATCGGTCAAGCTGTAATAATGAGCCTGTGAAAATGGAAACATTTCATTGAAATTAAGGGAAGATTTCTGCTATGCAAATTTCTGAAAACTAGTCAACAGCAAAGGACGAAGTGCTTATCATAAGCTCTTTCTTCCAACGCATTCAAAAGAGTTGTACCCTTCTTCCTGTTTTACTTGTGGAAATTTACTTTCTTACTTCTCCTTTTCAGCCACTATTGTAGACTTGAATAAAGTTTTTAGAAATATTTTTGTAAATATTTTAAGTTATGATATGAAAATGTATTTATGAAATTACATATGATAGATAAAAATGGAATAATTTTGAGATATGTTTGATTGGGTGAAGGCTCATAATTTAGAGTGTAAATTTAAAAAGTCGGGAACATGAGATGTTTCAAAGTTTAATAATAATACATGGCTTCTATCATTTGTAATATTTTTTATTATATAATGGAATAATTATCTCTCATTTATGAATATAAATATAATTAGTCGAATAATGTCAAAATTTCTTATATTTTTGTGTATGAATTGTTTTATTTTTACGTTCTTACACTATTATATTAGCACTAAAACATTTACATATACAGTAATTGGTATCAAAACCTTTACTAAAATAAATAATATCAAAGTTCCAACTGAGATTTCTAAAAGAATTAAAGAGAACAGAATATACAAAAGAATTAGAAAAGGAATTTTGATTAAAAACAGTCAATTATCCTCTCATTGAAATGTAATATAAAAAGTATTTATTTCGTGATTTGAAATAAGTGTAGTTTCACCTAGAAAATTAGTGCATCTTGAAAAGTAAAAATAACCAAATGGTTGAACAATTTGAATCCATCAAAATTTATTAGAAAACAAAGAGTGCTTATAAGACAAGATAATTATGAAAGTCATCATTAAGGATTTGGTTCAAACAATTTTCCCAGTACAAGGGTGATTTAATTAATAGTAAGGTACGAAATGAGTCACATGCATTAAGATACGACAGAGTTTTAATTTAACTATTTAAGATATTAGTATTAAAGGTTTTATCTCCACAACATGAGAATGAATTTTTGTATAACGATATTCAACCATACTCGGGTCATGAATCCTTTTCACAACTTGATTCAATACGACAATTACAATCTGTTTCGTTTTCTCGCATGTCTATTATTTTAAGATTATCTTTTTCTTTATTTTTTTATATCTATTATGACATTTAGTACTTGTTACTTAATAATCTAAGTGAATTTTAAGCGAATATTTGGTAAAAATTAATACATATTAATGGTTTTAGTTGATTTTAAATTAAATTATTATTAAGTTACTAACTTAGAACTTATTATTTGATTTTTTATAAATTAGTTTAATTTTTTTTTATAAATTATCAAATTTAAATATTTAATCTTATTAATTTAATTAATATTAAGTAATAAATTTTTTTTTTAAGCTTTTATCTTAAATATATTAAAAATATATAAAATAATAATAAAATATATATATTTTTTAAAAAAGTCATGGATGGGACTCGTGGATTCAAAAGAGATACTTATTAAATGAGAGTACATAAGTTAGAAAAATGTTAAAATTTTTTATAAGTTAATTATTTTGGTTTAATATTTAAAGTTATTTTTAACTTTAAATTATAGTATTAAATTATTTTATCAAATATCTTAATCAATTTAATGACTTAAATTAAATTATTTAAATCATGAATTGAATTTATCATCAGCTCTAAAAACATATTAGGCGTTTGGTAAAACTTAATACTTTTTATTTAATGACTTAAGCTATAATATAATAAAGAAAATTGTGAAAGCAACTAATACAAAGGAAGATAAAAAGATAAAATAAAGATGTGGACTTAAAAATAAGTTAATTATTTTTATTTATTATTTAAATTTATTTGTAACTTTAAATTATGTCTTTAAATTATTTTATTAAGTATACTTAATTTACTTAATGATTTAAATTAAATTATTAAATCACTTTAAATTATTAAGTTGGTTACTAACCACCCGCTTAAATAAACATTAATATTTCTAAGAAGGAAAAAAAGCAAAGTATGTCCAAATAAAATTATATTTAAAATTTTATAAAGCATGAAAGTTATTGAAGGTTACCTTATCATTTTCAACCAAGCATTCCAAACTTTCCAAAGCTAGGAAAGAGACCTCAAGTATGTCAAGTCTTTTTAGGATAGCTTTTTATTTCTTTATGGCTCTGTGTTATTGAAATTATTTCTAAAAATTATATTTAAAAAATTATTTATAATAAAAATAATTTTAATATTTCATGAATTTTTAAAATAAATTTAAATATTTTATTTGATGGGTTTTATTCAATCAACCCCTGAAGTCATGTTTATAGTATTTAAGGAACTTTTGATGTAATTTAAAAATTATGATTCATTACACCCATAAATTCATGAATTAAACAATTATTTAGGAGAGAATTTTGTCAAAATTGGGGGAAAATATTTGGAAAAATTGAGGGAGAAACTGAAAAGGAAAAAAAATGGAGGAAGGAGAACAAAATTTGGGCCTTCAATTCTGGAATGGAAGAGCAAAATGCATGAGAGAGATGAAAAGCAAGGCAATGATTATTTCACCCTTACAGGATTGTTCCTCCATGGATTTTCATATTATTCTCCTCCTAGAAATATTATTAGGATTGTTTTTACATTAGCTGCAGGGAGACTTCAATTACGACCTAATCATTCCCGCAATGGCTCACAGAAACACCACCTTCCCCCATCCCCACGACCAGCACCATAGTCGTCACCTTTCGCCCTAGACCACCCCCACGTGTGTGTCTCTCTCTTTATCTCTGCCCTTCTCTCTCGACCTTCTCTCTGCAACTTGTTCACTTTGCTACAATGGCGAGGAAAAGCTACTTAATTACATACTCCATCATCACTTCCATTTTACAATTTTACAAAATTTCATGGAGCATTTTTTGGATTCTTATTTGGATTTGCCTCTCTTCATCAAGTGATCAAGTAGTTTAGGTCCACTGATCGGGGCAGTACCAAGGAAGGGTGGGAGGTTGATCGTCCGAGAAGAAATTGCAGGACTCGTCTGCGCCGAAGAAATTGTGTTCCTCCATTTTCACGAACTGGGGTTGATAGGCTTTCTGGGTATTATTCCCGAGAATGGGTCTGGAGGAGTCAGAGAAGTGGAAGCAGTTGATTGAGGAGGAGGAGGAAGAGCAGTTGAACCTGAGGGAAGAGGAAGGCGGCGACATGAGAAGGTGGTGGTGGTGGTTGTTCTGAAGAACCCCAGATGAAGATATGGCGGCAATGGGGCTGTTGTCTTCGTTCAAGATGGCGCTGGAGTCGCTATCAGAGGAGCCATCTTTCATGTCCGGGAACACTGAAACTCTGCCTCCTCCGTTGCCATCCTTGAAACTATCGTCGTTGCTCAAGTCTTTGGCATCAGATCCACCGATGCCTGCACCCATGGCTGTTTCGCTTTGTTCCATCACCTTCACCTTCTCATCGGATTCCGAAACCACCAACTCTTCTTTAACTGAAAGATTGCTCTCTGTCTTCTCTTCGTTCAGCTTTGATTTCAGCTCTCTTATCTGCACTCCCAAAACATAGAGAACTCCCCATCAACACAACCGTATACACACTTACTTTTACATGTTAAGACACTTTTCCTTTTTTAGGCTTTTAAAAAACAAATTTTCAAAGCACTTTTCTCTCCTCTTTCTCTCTCTCTTTCCACTGCCTAAAGTCAGAAAAACACTTTGAAAATTAATGCAGCATTCCAGTAACCAGAGAAACACACCATACGCATAGTTAGCAGAATATCCTATACCTCTTTGAGTAGAGCTTCATTGTCGTGTTGGAGGGCATCGTAATTGAGCTTGAGAGTTTCATAATTGGCCTTGAGGATGCCATAGTCTCTCTCCAATTGCTTGGTCTTCCACCGGGCCCGGCGGTTTTGGAACCAAACGGCTACTTGCCTTGGCTGCAACCCAAGCTCCTGGGCTAGCTTCACCTTTCTCTCGGGTTCAAGCTTATTTTCCACCTCGAAATTCTTCTCCAAGGCCTTCACTTGGTCGACGCTTAACCGCCGTTTCTTCTCGACGATCTGCCCGGATTCCTCCACACAGCCCTCTTCGTCTAGGCCATCGAACATGGTCTGAAATTCCCTACTGTAGACATGGTTGTTCCTGGGACTGTGTTCATCTGTAACACAATTGGAGAGCAGAAAAAAAAAAATCAAATTGAGAAGGCAGAAATTAGAAAACCACTATCCGCAAGGCAATAACTAGGACTAGCCAGAAAGAGAAAACCCATAAAGGACAAAGAGGCTTTAAGCACGGAAAGTTAATACTTATACAACATTAAAACTGCTTTGATTTAACAGATACAAACATCAAAGTTTACAAAGGTTTTTAAGGTGATTGGCCACAGAAAAGGTTAGAGACCAGAAAGCATCACATGGGTGTGTTTGAATCTTAGAAATATAAGCATGAAAAATAGCAAAGTACAAGGACAGAAGAATTCATTTTATTAAACCTGTAGTTGGGCAGATGGCCATCAAAGCACCCAAGGACTCCGAGCTTCCGAGTCTCTTCATGACTGAAGGGCAAGAAACTGTAAACAGATCTAAATTGGATCTTGTTTAGATGTTTGGGTTTGTTTCGTTAAACCAAAATCTTTAGTGCTCTTGGCAGATGTGCTGAGAGCAATTTTTTTCTTTTGCAATTCTTTTTTTTTCTTCACTTAAATGAAACCATGAAAGTAGGAAGTCCCATGCCCAACACAAGCGCAACTAGAATAGTAGAGGTGTATACAAATAGCGTCCTTGTATAACCAGCCCTCACTCTTGGCTTCCCAATCTTTCTCCTTTTTCAGTACTTCCTCACCCTCTGAACCCATCAAAAAGAAAGAAGAAGAAGAACCCACGAAAACAAACCCCACAAGCAAAGCACTTGAAGCTTACAATCAAAACACAACCCACAAGAGAAGCTAACCAAAAACCCTCACACACCACTCTATCCCTATATAGCCCACACTCTCTACTCTACATCATTACTCAATCAATTTAAACAGCTATGTTTGAAGGCAAATAGTCTACGACTGTTCATCTACAAAGGAAAACAGGAGAGAGAAAGAGGATTGGAGTGGAACGGGAAGATCAGTAAACCAGCTCACAACCCAGCTGTCCTCACACTTTCTCTCTCTTTAAATAAAACAACTTGGGTCACCTTATTGGGTTAGAATCTTACTTGGGTTAGGTACACTCTAGTTCAAATGAAATGAACCCAAATTCACTCCAAATGCAATTTCTCCTAACCGGCTATAGCCGGTGCACTGCTGGTTTTCGACCGTTTTCTGATAGATATTTTTGGATCAGTGAGACGCATGTAGACCTTGCCTGGGTGGTGATAAGTGCAAAGGACCGTATGTCGGCTCGGCTTCTAATGGCTCCGCTTTAGCTCAGCTGACCCAGATTTGGTTGGCGTCAGCGTATCCCGGGCGCCACTACGGCGTGGTCGGTGCGAGTTAATCGCGATTTCTGTGGATGTTGGTTTTGCTAGGCAGGACAATGTCAGGATTTCCAAGAACTGTTTTCTTGCTCTCTTGCAAAAACGATGTCGTTTAATGGGTTGAGTTCGCTTAAATTAATGAACATGGTTTCGAAATTTGAACTTTTCTGTACATCAATTGTCAATTTTTTCTAATCACTGATTAAGTTTATGGCATGACGTAGGTTCAACAATTTTTCACGTTAATTGTTAAAAATAGCAAAATTTCTATGAGGGGTCATTTTCATACTTTTTTTTTATTGATGGAGTAAAGGATTAGAAACCATTATTTTAATATTTAATTAAAAATTCATTTTCAATTATTTGAGCACCTCAAAACATTTCTTAAAAAAATGGGTTATCCAATAATTTTACTCATTTAATTTTTGAGCGAGGATTTTTTTTTAAATAAAAAAAAAATTGATGCTGACTGCCTACCCTAATTGTGATTTGTGACTAATAAATTTGAAAATGTATGGCTGATCCCAACTCACAAGATCGAGGCTTCAAGCGGTAACTATGAAGCACTACTCACTACTTAAAGAGAGTGTATAATGGACCAGAAACAGACACGTCGTGCCTTACTGTTCATGGTACGACAAGTTCAATCGGTATGTTTTCCAACCAGTTAAAATAAGTCTGTCTTGTATGTTAGCATTGGCATTGGTAAAATTGAGGAGAGTGGTACAATGAAGCCTTTCTGTAATGGGAAAAATACAAGTGGCTGAAAACTAGGTCGGAACACTGAGACTGTATGGTATTTATGGTGTTGAAACACCTCGCTTTTCTTTGGTCCGCCTGCTTAGTGATTGGCCACAGAGATTCTCTAAATGTAGCAGCACGCAATGAAATTTGCCCAAGAGTGAAAGATGTACCAGAATTTCAAATGCCCATGTTCATTAAAATGGCATTCCCTTTCCTCTTTTATTGGGCAGTTCTTCATTACTAAAATTCTATGTAAAACCAAACAATGACGGATGATTTATTGCCAATCAAAATCCTGTACAGAAAAGCCCCATACAAACTGAATTTATTTAATTCCTGGTTACTAAAGGGAGGCTGGCGCTATCTTTTAATTGCAATCGTGCCTCTTCAATGGATCTGACTTCGCTTGCCTTGCCGAAGCCCTTTAACTTTTAAGTGATATTTGATAAAGCTGTGGTCCTGGAATTTCCACTGCCAACAATGGTACGTCTACCTAAGGTTCTCTGGTTGAAAGAAAAGAGGGAAAGAGGAAAGACGAATAGAAATTGAAAAGAAATAAACTCATAAGCATGAAAACAAGTAGTAAACATGGTGGAGGAAGTGGGGGTACTCTGGTAACAACTTAGCAGGTGCCAGTTTAGTATTAGAAGTGAAGGTGACGGAGGAGGTGCTGCTGCTGCTGCTGCTGGTAATGGTGTCACTTTCCAACCTCTTCTTCAGCCTTTTGAAGAGGTCCAAGGAGCTTCACCAGCAAAAGAAAAAATTCTGTTTCTCTTGTTTGTATGCGTTAAAAGAAAAATGGAGACAAAATAATGTACATAGTTAATGGTCTTTTCACTTCAGATTCTGAACAAATGAGGCAATCAGATGGATACAATTATAACATTCGATCATGCAGATTTTTGTTACCCTTGTTACAGGTACTGTACTTGATGATGATCACAAGGAATTAGGTGATGAAGCTGCATCCATGTGGTCAGTGAAGCCAAGAGCTCGTTCCTTGCATGGTGGCCCTGGCCCAGTTGTGCATGGAAGTTCCCTCCCAATATTATTAAAAATAACAATAATAATAAATTGAATAAGATTTGTCAATAGTCATGATCGTAGCAGTAAACTACAAAAAATTCGCATACATTTCTAAATGAGACATGAGATTACACCGGTGAGTGACTGAACACTCCAACCTGGAACTGATTCCAATTCAGCCAAGGGCTAAACCCTGACAACTTACAAAAGTCTCAGGACATATTTCCTGGCTTGATATCCGGGCATTCAAGAGGCAGATGTCTATCCTATTTGAGTTTATCAGGGACAACATTTATCCCACATGAAAACGTGTCTGGAATATAGATAAACCAATATGGTTGCCCAAATCGATATACCATGAGGATAATAGCAGGACCCAATTCAATGCTAAGCACTTTCAATAGATCAAAGTTATTTGTCTCCCAACAACATGGCAGGGAAGTGAGCCCATGCTTCAATTTTACAAAGAAGTCAGTAGACCGTATCAACCCATCTCTGTGCTGCGTATAGAATTGAAGATCTAGTAAGTTTTTGCCATGCCAAACTCCTGAACAGTCAATTCCACGTATTTCAACAGTTTCTAGATAACACAAGCATCGGGATTTCCCACTCTCTGATATGCAGCCACAAGTGGGTTTTAGCTGTAATATGGACATCGCAAATCAGACCCCACCACCATGAGTTGCTGCTCTATGAAGTGGGAGCCACATATACCTTTAATTGACAGCAACACGTGTGAGCTGGTTCTCAAGTTTCAACATAGCCCCACAGGAAGGGGAACTGATGAGTTGTGTGCATGTGGGTACCTGCATTCATCACAAAAAGTTCAAAATTGAAATTCTTAGTATCCATGAAAGCAGAGGGAAGAAAGCTGTCCTTCTGGCTCTCATGGGAAGATGGCCCACATAAGAATCAATCTGGACCGTTCAAACAGTGAACCTTGGTCATGGCATTGGCTCCCAAGTGGGCTGTGGTTACCACAGAAGTGTTAAAAAAACACTACTTTTTGAGAATGAGACGGATTTCTCCGATATGCCTAGCCACTGGTGCCCCATCAATGGCTCCGCTGTTATTCAGACTCAGAGGACCTTTCAGGAGTGTTTGGTAATTCATCTGAAAAGTTTCTCGGATGTCATAAGCACACTGGTATAATCTCTGTGACACAGGAGCAGAATATGTAGGGGTGAACTCAATTATAAAATGAATATGGGAGAGGATCTTTCATCTGCATGGTGATCGAGTATGGAACAATATTAACTGGTGTCGCTGACTTGCACAAAGGTTCTGCAGGAACATTTTGGATTCACCTATCCATCTTTTTCCTCAATGGATATGTGATAAACACAACTGCAAAAGCATCTTAGCTACTTGATTTGGGTAATTATTCCTCTTTGAAGAAACTTACAAAAAAAGCCTAAACATAATGATTGAGTCCCTGGCAGCAATGATTGTGCATAACCTGCAGAATAATATGAACACATAACATATCCAGTTGTATGAAGCAATGCACTGTATTCAAATGAGTTAAATGTGGACTGGAATCAGTGATTCAATACCTTTAGCGGCTTAAGTTTTCAGCTAATGCAGCAACAAAGGTTGAAATCCAGAAATAGTTTCAACCTGACCCCAATCTCTTTCAATGTGGAAAACATGATCTAGATTAATTGATTTGTTTATAGCTAAGAAAAAGAACAACCATGATTAGCAGACAAAACCCATTATAATCAACCCTGTTTCTCTATACAGCGCTGGTCAGTTTTCATACATGGAAAAATTTAAGAATGTCGGGAATCAAACCTTCTAAATCATAATGACAGACACCGCGATCATCCTTTTCCTATTGGCAGCAAGCCATAATGGAACCTGAAACTTTAAGATTGCAACAATAATCACCACCTAGTGAAATAACATGTTTGATTTCCAATTAAATTTTGGCAATCCTATTATTAAGTCCAGAACCGTTGTGAACATTTTTCCAAGAAGAGGCAGAAGGAATGGACATGGTTGGTGACAGAACTTAAATTAGTAGGAGAAGTTGCTTTCTGGTCATAATAGAGACATGCATTCAGGTATCAATTCTGGGTTTTATTTGATATGCTATTCCAGTTGTAGACATAGAAAGAAGAGTCAGCTCTTAACAGCAATTGATCCATTTTTCTTAACCCACAGAGGAAGGCACATACTTTCCAAGCCAAAACCAAATCGGATCAAAATTGAATGATCAATAAGATGGTGATCAGATGGCTACTATGGGACACCTGTTTTATTTCCAGAAGAGGAGGATGGAAAGCTAAGTTTGAGTTGGATGTTTCAAAAGTGATGGGAAACCGACACGCTTGAAAATTGTTTTCAAGCGTCCCCAACTTCCCACGCTTTAGAGAGTAGGAAAGAGAGATGTCTTTTTGTTCTGGGATAGCTCCTAGTGTCTATGTATAAATGTGCATAGAATCTAACATGGGTGCAAAACAAAGAAAAAGAAAAAAAATAATAAAAGTAACAAATGGGGAAAAGATTTGGTTAGGTGGGTGGGCTTTGTAGGGTGTAGACCCCGTAATGGTAGGCAGCTTTTCTTTTTTGCTTTCTTTTTTATGTTGTGAGTGCTGTCCAAAGGCCAAGTTGAAAAGTATGGAAAAGTAGAATCTTGCTCAAGACTTTGTTTTTCTCCCCTTTAATTAAATAAATAATTCTTATTTCTTTATATATGTTCAAAATATTAAGGTGAAGGTGCGATTAGAAAAGTGTTAAAGAGCTTGGCTTATGAGCTGGTTATAATAGACCAGCAAACCCCTCAACTATACATAAAAACTCATTAGAATTTGTCGAGTGGCATACTTAGAAACCTTGTTTGTCAAAACAGTTACTGGACTTGGAAAAACATTAAACAAGACCACCATTCTTCTATAAATGTTGACAATAACAAATTTACGATCTAGAAACTGATGCTCATGAGCCATGAATGACCATGCTGAGGCTAAGTTAAATCAGTTAGATGCTGCTCAAGTAAAATTTTACATGCTGTACAACATTCAAATGAATTCATAAAAAAGTCAAAGAGAGAAAAAATCAATTCTAGGCTAAAACTGCCCTACTAAACCCAATGGCAATGTACTTCTAAAGAATTGTTGTCTTCTTACTTTCTTGTATCACCATCATTGTCATCACTAACAAAGCCTTATCCAAAGACAAATCATGTGCTGTTTCCATCCTAAGAACCCATGTCGTCACTCTTCACATCTACAGTTAAAAATATAGAACTATGAATAATCTCATAGTGAATTGAAATCCCCAGAGAATTGAACCAATCCATTGTATTAAACGTAGGGTACAAAATGAATCCATGGTGTCTTTGGGAGTGCTCTGATGCGCATACTTATTTTTCTTGTACTCTTAGGACTACAGTAAATGATCTGTTTTCTATTGATCATGGTGATAGTAGTGATTCCTCTATATGCAATAATTGCTTGAGCACACAGATGGACATGTTCAATTTATGTTTGACATCCAGAACTAGCCCTTATTAATTCAAGTCCATTCAGCATTCTACCCCACCTTCTAACTTGCACCTCCTAATTCTCTCTTCTCATGGGCAGATGTAAAAATAAGATCTAAAATCAGTTTGTAATATGTTGAATGCATGAAAAGGCATTCAGAAATTCATGCCATCTCTAAAGGACTTTTCTCATGTTTCATCGTTATGTAATTTCACCAATTGACTACTATATCTTAGGACGTTTAACTATGGCAAGGAACTTGTCTGAATGAACACTATTTCATCTCAGGAACATTCCTTTATACTGGACTCACCCCTAGATAGACATGCAATATAGACCATAATTTCTCAACGTTTTCAATCTCTGGATTCACTGGTTTTGGTTGCTAAGCATCTGCTCAGAATTTTGGCCCTGGAACCAAATACAAGAATGACCCAATCAGCCTGCTTTTTTCACAATTGCCCCATGTCCAGTGAACTCCTGTATGTCAACCCTTAAGGTTGTCCATTATATTTTGCTATCAATTTATATATATATATATATTATTATTACTATTCTTTTTCTGCCCAAAGATTTTACAAGATACTGGGGAAGAACCTTGACTTCTTCAGGGGCTTTGCGTCTTTTGATTCTATTGGGTGGAATGCATTCCTGATCTTCAACCACCTTTTACTCTTTTTTTTTTATGGATGAAGTAACTTTGTGACAAAGGGTTACGGATGTGGAAACCAGAGAAAGATGGGAACCGCCACAGTGGAAGCACCTAAAGGAGAATTTGGTGACTTTCAGGCCAGTAATGGAAGCAATTGTCCAACCACCACAAAACAATAGCACCTGGGTCGTCTGCCCATTCACAAGGACTTGGTTCTATGTCTAAATATGACATGCCAAAAGATGAGGTTACCATCACAGCATTTGAAGTGATTTGTGTATATACTCCAATGATTCAATTGTTCCGTACCATTATGGAAGAAGATCTAGGAATTAAAAAAATCAATCTACTTTCTTTCGGTATTATGGCTTAAATTCTTTGACTCCTTAATATTCAGTCAAATTCTCCTTTTTGATAATTGAATGCACCTTTATAGTCCCATATTCACTAACTCCAAACAGGAACTTGGTACAGGTTTTGCAGTATACAAATCGCTTTCCTCCATAAACATCTCTCATGGAGTTGCATTCAGCATTCTCACTTTCATGATTAAGTGCCTCATCACAAAGAGATGTTCCTGCATTTAAGCTAACTAGCTAATAAAATAATAAAGTCCTAAATGGCTAAGAACATGGGTCTAAAAACCCCAATCTTATAAATCTAGGAATACAGAAATATTTTTACTGTGATGAACTTCTTTGTTCTTGAAAACTCTTCCTTATTTGCTGTAATCAAGTAGCAGTCTCACTGAAAACATATTGGATGGGTACACAGAGATGGTTCTAAAAGGACAGTCTGATAAACATTGTAGTAAGCAGTAAGCTAATATTTGAGTTCTAAGGCTTCAGCAATGATGATTTTGTTAAGAAAATTTTCAATTATTTAAGAAGCATTTAACATTATCTTCAAAAACCACATAGCTGAGATTGGACCCAGATGCTTGGCTTAACATTAGTTTCTAAAAGAACCCCTAACTGTAGAATATAAGAAACACACTAAGAGCTCCTACATGTTTTTCTAGTATGAACAGCCCTATATTACACCTAGCTTCAATGCAGCTAGTCTATATTTTCTAGTATTTAATACATCTATAAAACCAGGAAAAGATTTAAAATACATACATAACATACCTTTGACTCCCAAGACACAAGCATCGCGACTTCAATTGTTTAGTTGGTCAGTGGTTTGCAGCAGAGAGTATAATTCTTGATGTCCAGAACTGAAAGGGAACAAAACCATCAGGAATCCTAATGATAGTTGATCCCTTATTCATACTGTAATTCAGCAGACTGTATATAATTGTTTTCAATAAGCAAATGATGCCCCTTTGTGGAATGTGCACCCAATTTACAAGAAAGGCATCTAAAAATTCCTTCTCCTTGAGGCTGCAGTAGGCCTCCAAAGCTCCTTGCCTGAACCACAAAAGTTCAACTCTAAATCCTAAAAAATCCTACAAATAAGGACTATTCCACACAACCTGTCTTTGCACAAGTTATTCTATGATTTGCATTCATAAATGTGTAAAGACCCATACTGTCAAAACCATTATCATCCTCCCCAAATCTTCTGACAGTTACCATCCAACACCGGCCTCAGTGTTCATCTCTAAACCTCCATAGGCACCTGCTCTGTCAGATTTACTCATCATGAAATGGATTTTAGTTTTAAACCTCCAAAATCTTTGCTTGCAAACACCTGATTCTAATGCACACAAAGGTGTTTGAACACAATACCTTGACCTAATGCCCATGCCTAGCTTGAACATGTGTGCCGGAAAAAGGAATAGGAAATTAGCAAGGATACTCCTAGGAAGGGTTAGCTTGCCACCTTGCAAGAGAGAGCCTGAATGAAATGAGGCCAACTTTTTTCACATCTTAATAGCCAGATCCTAGATTGACATATCCTTGTATGCCAATGCTAAAGGGAATCCCAAACAAGTCAATGACATGTCTTAAAGGAGAAGCTGATTTGAATGAAGCTGCCTTCATTTGCTTATCTCAATCACTGGACCCAAGATCAACGTGTCCTTGTATGACATCCTAAAGGAAGGTTCAGACCAGCAAATAGACTTAAACATCATATCAAATCTGCAGTAAGATCCTAGATGATATGTATCTCTTCCACACCTAAAATCTAATTTTCTCAATTGTTCCACCTGCATTTTCACCCCAAAAGGAAATACACTGCAATAATTTCATACAATACTGTAAACCCAATTTGGAAAATAAATGGAATAATCCCCTCTGATGGCAACAGAATTTCCAAGGAAGGTATTCTTTTTTATACCTAATTTCTTCCTTTTACAAAGCCATGAAAATTTCACATTAAAAGCACCATTATTTTAAAGATACATATTAAATATATGTACGCTTAACCTATCTAAGGAGAACAAATTAACAAATCTTTAAATGCCAACCACTTGGAGTAGGATAATTTTTTTTTTTTTTTTTTCACTTTTCAACCAAGCAAAGCCCTCCATGAAATCATCAACAATCAATGTACTATGTTCAGCTCAGGTAGGATCTCAAATGTATCATCAGCAATCATGCCATTTCTCTCCCCCTCAATCCGTAGTACTTTTTCCCCTCCCCAAACCTTGTTCAGGTGCTTTTGCCTCCAATAGGATCACTTCTTATATCAAATCTTAATGCACATGACCAAACCATATTTACACAACTTTCTCTTAACTTATGGCCAATCAATGCTGTTGATTTTCATGCAACGATTCTTGGTGAAAAATTAGAGAAAAACGAAAAGAAAGCACATAGATTTAACGTGGTTCGGCTGATTGCCTACGTCCACAGGAACAGAGAAAAAGACTTTCTCTATATCTCAAATTAGGATTACATAAAAGGGTATTTATACTATCCCTCAGATAATGAAATTTCAAAAACCCCCAACGTATAGTTCGCCCTCAACGATAAAAATACAAACTTGAATGAAAAATGCCATCGCTCCGCTCCGCTCCGCCTCGGCATTTGCCGCTTTTTCTCCATATGTCTTTCACTCGATATGAGCCACATACTACAATAAATGCAACCTACCTCTAGCTTCCATCTTCTATTACGAATCAAAATAAATCCAATCAGCTTTCCAGAAATCCTAAAGAACAAGCGATACTTGATGCAAATTTGAACAAATGGAGAGTGAACCAAAGCTAAAAATTCACTCACATTCAAATGGATTTTAATTATTTACCAATGGAGAATCCGATCAGATTCTATTGAATCATAAAATGCAACATACTTTTGAATCATACAACACATTGTCCATGTGGGGATTGCAGGGGCACAAATAAATATCACATCGCATACTCATATGATCAGTTCGATTCAACACGACAATCGATAAAAAGAAACAAATAATTGCAAGTTACATGAAAATGCAGACCTGGAACTTGAATCACGTGGAAGAAGGAGCAGAGGTGGTGTGCTAGGATGATGAGGAAAGGATAGGACTGGATAGACGGTGACGGAGGGTTTGGTTCTGAGATGGAGGTGTTGAAATCGAAGAGATGAACGTCGCGGTGGAGAGGGAGCAGGTGGGGGAGTGAGATGGAGGCCTTTTTGTTGAGGCAGAGGACTGGTGGGAAAAGCGTTGAGCGCCTAACTGTCCCTTGTCCAAACTGCTCCTAAAAAATATAAAATAAATAATAGTTTTCGCACACGTGGCAGCTAATTCTCTGCTGGAGGGGTGGTCTATTAATTTTTCTTAATCCCAAGGGCATGACCCACGAGTTCTCTCCCACAAGTCCTCAAACCACCTAAAGAGGCGGTCGCATAAACAAGAAAGCGATGTGATACGGTTCATCTAACGCCCTTCCCACCTCTCCTACTCCACGGAATCTCAACCCTTCATTCTGTACCCTACCGCTAGTTTGGCGATAGAGGCCTCTTGGCAACCTCATCCTTTTTCATTGTTGGCTGGGGTTCGGTTTAAGTCATGGCTTTGTTCAGCCTCTCTTCCTCCTCAATTGCCCGTACTCGTTCACTGTAAGTTTTGGCTCTGTTTTTCTTGTTTCTTGCAACTTTTGTCCCACCAAAATACAAAGCTTTCGTGTTATAAATTTTTATGCAAATCATGCTTGGCTGATTTCTGGTTTTCTCCAGACGCTACAATGGTGTGAACCCATTTGCAGAGCATGGGTACCTATTATCAGGCTCTGGGTGGTCTTCTATCAATAGACAATCGTGCTTGAGTTTAAAGGCCAATGGTAGAGGGATAGCTGCATTGGTATCTGGAAATGGTGGTCTCTTATCTTATTCTAACAGCAGTGGAGTGGTAGAAGAGGATGCTTTTTTCAATGAACAGGCAGACCAACCAGAGGGACCTCTTTTGGGACCCTTGCCGCAGAGATAACTTCTGCTACTAGTGGGTTTTTTTATAATAATGATGAATTTGACCTGGATTGTCCTACCGAGGGGTTTTCTTCAGTCGCTGAGGCCATTGAGGACATCCGCCAAGGCAAGGTCAGTTGTCTTTTTAATTTATTGATTGGTAGGGTTTCCAAATTTTGTCAATGTTTTGTAATTGGGGATGATTTTTGCAGTTTGTAATTGTCGTGGATGATGAAGACAGAGAAAATGAGGGAGATTTAATAATGGCGGGATCATTGGTCACTCCTCATGCTATGGCCTTTATTGTCAAGCATGGGACCGGGATAGTGTGTGTGAGCATGAAAGGGGAAGACTTAGAGAGGCTGCAACTTCCTTTGATGGTGACTCAGAAGGAGAATGAAGAGAAACTTTGTACAGCTTTCACTGTGTCAGTGGTATGTATTAATATAGTTGAATGATAATTTTAGCCTTTGTCCATTTCCTCTGATGTGCATGTAGTATAGACTTATAAACATTTCCTGAAGCTACTTTTTCAAGGATTTGGTGCAAACTGTTTTAGCTATGGTGGAAAATCCATACTGAACTTGCAATAAGTTTAAAATAGAGGATTACTTGGCTTTATCTAATGAAATAAGTTTATTTCTCACCATTTAGAATATACAAACACGGCCCAGTCATGATCCCACACACCGTAGTCCGGAGTATATAACATGCCGTCGCATGTTTTCTTCTGCTTTTTCGTAAGGAATCTTGTTTAACATGTCTGAGTCTAACGGACAGGATGAGTTCAACAGGAACAGGGGAAGGTTGAAAATGTTATAATTAAATCTTTTAGAAGATTCCAGTGTATATAAGCTAATTGAATGTCTTGGTTTCTGGAGCCTGGAGTTACAAGAGTTTGTGATGCTGGTCCTGATTTCTTGTTGGATTGGTGATTAGAAGACGAGCCCAAGGTTGTTTATTGTAATAGTAGTTTTTGGTTCTATTCAGAGAACTATTTGGACGATATTTGTTCATTGTCTGTTTGACTGTTTACTATAATCAAAATCTTCTCTCATTTTATATCAGTTGTATTGGATTTTCTAGGATGCAAAGCATGGGACGACAACTGGTGTTTCAGCTCATGATAGAGCAACAACAATATTAGCTCTTGCATCTAAAGATTCAAAACCCCAGGATTTCAATCGTCCAGGTCATATTTTTCCCCTCAAGTGCAAGGAGGGAGGGGTTTTAAAAAGAGCTGGGCATACTGAAGCTTCAGTCGATCTTGCTGTGCTGGCTGGGTTAGAGCCTGTTGCAGTTTTATGTGAAATTGTGGATGATGATGGCTCCATGGCCAGATTGCCAAAGCTTCGCCAATTTGCAGAGGTGGAGAACTTGAAGATTATTTCAATCGCTGATTTAATCAGGTAACAATCATGCCAGTCCTTGCGTAGAGTACTAATTTCTAGTTATATCAAGTATGTGATGAGGACTTTTTAAGTGCCGAATTTTTAAGCAATTATTGCTGAATTCATCAATATTATTTTTAGGAAAAAAAAATGCATATCGCGTGGTCATTGAATGAAATCAGGGTGTCATTCTTGCCAACTTGTGGCATACCATTAAAGGAAAACTCATAAGTGTGTGTTCACGTATTTTTCTTGCCTTTGTTAAGCCACTAATTTGATCCAAAAGCTTAAGTTGTTAGGTGATGGTAGGTTGAACATTTATATTAAACTCATTTAGACTATAGCCCTCTGATACTTTGCATGTGGGTTTGATAAATAAGGGAAATAAATAAATAAACAATGAGGTATGAAATTATGACCTAAAAATTTAAGTTTTTATGTAATGGTAGGCTAACATGTATATGAAATAGGCTAATTTTAAGACATTATATAATTATAGACTAACATGTATATGAAGTAGGGCTAAAAACCTCTAACAGCCTGCCTCAGGCAGCTTCTTTTGGTTTGAATATGAGTTCAACAAATAAGTGATAAGTTAAATCTTATGATCTCTTGTAAAACAAGGATTTGGTACCATTTTAAGTTACCAAGTTGACTTAAGCTTAAACAGTTAGGTAATGGGGGCCTACAATGTATATCAAGTTGATTTAGGTTGTAGCCTTCTAACAGCCTAGAGTTTTGATGGAGAACTAGTTCCAATTTCAAAAGCAGAAAATTCAAAAGCATTGTTAACATGCTCTGATTTTATGTAAATAAATTCTTATATGATCATAAAGACTTGAATGATCATGTCATAAGGGTTGGAAGTTGATGTTTCCTCGATGAGATTGAGAAAATCTGGGATGTGAATTTAAGACGAATGCGTTAAGCTTCTCATGGTACAATTTGAATTCATTCTAGTAGCAAAGTTCATGTTGTAAGAGAAAGTTATCCATATTAGGGTATGCTTCTTGCACTTCAGGAATCATCGACTCTAAAAACATATGAATGACATAAAAACAAATAATTAAGCTGCTTCCTATTGAATGTTCCTCCTATTTGAGGTAATTGCTTCCCTAGTTATTATATATTTTGAATTAACAAAAGAAGTACCTGTTCTAATCATTTTTACAAATTTATTAATTGCTAGATATAGGAGGAAACGAGATAAATTAGTGGAGAAGGCTGCTGGTGCACCAATACCCACTATGTGGGGGCCATTTAAGGCCTACTGCTACAAATCAATGCTGGATGGGGTCGAGCATATTGCCATGGTTAAGGTGAGCAAGAGTCAATTTTTTATGGGTAAACACAAAAGAGAATATATAAATTAGAAAAAGGAAGCCTGGAGGACAACCCAAGGCATACAATAAGTATATAGTAGGCGCCATAAGGCTAAGTAGAGCAAAAAGGAGGGGATACAAAAAACCTCACCCGCCCTCACCTAGAACCCAACCAATCAAAAAAGTCGATTAAATGTAAAGGTCCAGCATCTATATACAAATTTGTCCAAGGCCAAAAACTACACACAAAAGAATGTTTCAACCTATGAACTAAAAACTCTTCATTGTCGAACACTATCCAGGTAATTAGAATACTTAATTGTTGAAACTGTCTTTTCTTTTCCTCTATTTCCTAACACCAATATGAGATAGACTTTTGCCATGCCTTTCTATCAAGGGTAATTCCTATAATTGCAATGTCAACATGCTCCCCAATTTTAACTTGCTGGGTTGACTCTCTATGTTGTGTTGTGTTCTTGTAGCCCATGGTGGAAACCTTGTTCTTGTGAATGTTCAAGGCTATACTGAATTTGCTTAACATAAGGCCATTTTTAGTGATTCAGCATCATAGGCAAAACAGATGCTTCTATTTCAAAATTCTCCTCATGTTTGACACAACCAAAAACATGCATTCTGTATGCAATTTCAAACTGCAGCACCTATGGTGCAGTTAATTTTATCTCGAGTTCCTCTGTCAAACCAACTCTAGTTCGTGGCAATTAGCTAATTCTCATGTTAGTTTCCTTTCACATAGTTTTTATTGATTCCTAATAAACAATCCTCTTGTTACTGAACTATGAGAAAAAGAAAACAGCGAGTTGGCTTGGAGTTGAACCTATATTGAGAATGGAACTTTTTATTCTAACTATTGCTTGGTGATTTTTGATGGGTATGCAATTATAGAGTCAAGTCCCCAAGTACAAAGACTATAGGTTGTAGCACCTGACAAGAGTCAGATGTTTTTCCTCGGGGTTTAAACAGTCATGGAGATTTAGAATGCGTTTGGTAGTGTTGCCTATTCCAAGTGCTTTTGGTGAAAGTGTTTTCTCTAAAAGTGTTTTTGGGAGAATCACTCATCAAGTGCTTCTCCAAAAGGCACTTAAAGAGATTTTTTCAACTTTTTAAAAATGTTTTCTAAATTTTACTAAACGTCTAATTTTTCTTCAAAAATAATTTTTTATATTAGAAGTGCTTTCTTAAAGCACCACCAAATGGACTCTTAGTGAGCCAAATCCAATGTGTCCAAGAAGAAGTTCATAAATGAGTGAGTTGTCAACAATAGAAATGTATGAGAGTAATAACAGTGTCAGTGCTTGGATTAATTGAGGTTCCCCCTCACCTACTCATGGCACGGTGATGGTGTGTGGCCCATAATCGTTGATAGATGCTGGCACACTCATATCTTTTATCTCCTTCCTTCCTTGGCCAACTCCTATTTGTTTCCTACGCACCAACCCAACTCATGCTATGAAGAGACTCTGTACCCCAATTCTCACTCTAGCATTAACTCCCAATTCAAGGCTTTTCCAAGCAACTAGCAAGTTGTAATGGCAGTGAGGACATGCTTACTTCATCGTCTCAGCAAGCTCAGGCTTGGCTCTAAGAGTGAGCAAGTCAAATCAGGCTCTTCAGCTGCAGAGGTTCCCTTTGTGCTAAGAGCAATAATGGAATAACCTCAACCTCCTCTCATCTTGACTTGTAAATTTAGCAGCTCACAGTGGCAGCAAAATGAAAAAAAAAAAAAAAAGATATTGTGAAGAAAAGAAAGCTTGATTCCAATTGAAAAAGGAACTTAACTACTTTAAAAAAAATAAAATTAAAAAATAAAATTATCCTCTCATGGAGGTTAAGTTTTTTCTTAACTACTGAACTACTTCCTCGACTTGTTATTCTCTTTTCCCTCCACTCACTATTTATAGAATTTTTGACAGCTAATGCAACAATAGGATAAGATAAGATCAGGGAGAAAGGAAAGGTTGGAGGATCTCATCATCCAAGGTAGCTTTCCTAGGAATCTTGGTTGGCAATCCATATCTTGTGTTGTGCTTGTTGGTGATTAGGTGCAGGTCCTTCCAATTGCCTTAGTGAAACTGCTTTTTGAGCATGCATGAGCTGCTCGGTTGGTGGAGGTGACAAGAGGGAAATGTGGCAGGTCTTCTTCTCACCAAGTGGGACAAGAGGAATGCCTTATGAAGTTGAGTTGGTGCATGTGCAAGGGGAGCAAGTGAACCCCAATCTCCCTCCCCCCCCGCCCCGGGGCAAAGTGTCATGCAGCCTAGTTGCTGTAAAACTGCCTGGGTAGCAAAGTAAGTGGTAGCCAGGGGTTGCAAAGCTGTGCGCAAGCCTGGTTTGCGAAGTTGACCCACTGCCATGAGTAGTGAAGTTGCTTGGGTAGTGCAGTTGGCTGCTGGCCACTTTGCATGGGGACTTGCGAAGTAAGTGAGACAAGAGGGTTTGAAAGTTGAGTGATTCCTGATTTTGCTTTTTCTCCTGCATGGTTTTCATTCCTTTTTCTTGCAAAACTTGTATAAACTCATCAATCTACCTTAAAACAGTATTAAGTGACAAAATTGATCAAATGGAACAATGTAAGGCCTATGAATTATGCAATTCATAGTAAATAAGAGGATAAATGATGCATTTTTTAATGCTAATCAACTATACGATCAGTTTATTGGACAGAAATATGCATGTGGTTAGCATGATTATTGCCGTTTGTTGATGATAGTTTATGCACATCATATCTTATATATAGTGCTGATTTTTTTAATAGATTATCCACATAATCCATATAGGTTCAATAACGAAGAATTTAAGAAAACCTCACAAGGTTCACAAATGCAAACTCCTAAACTCACATGCAATGCTTCCTTGAAGTTTGAACTTCAACCTCCCAAAATAGAGATAGAAAATGATGCCCTTCACTTGCAAAGTTTTTTCAATACAATAATCTTTCTATATATCTGTAGAGACTTTTAAAGTGAAAGTATCATGGGATTTGTGGGGATCTTTCTCCCATTAGAAAATTCTAGAAACGTGGTTATTCTAAATAGCATACATTCACATTTTAGATTTTTTTTAATAGGTCAATTTTTGTCCCATTGGGACTTGAACCTGGAAACTCCCACCAATCCTCCCCAACTCTTTTACCACTTGAGTTAGGCCTTAAGGGCACATTCACATTTTTTTTTTTTTTACAGGTAAAGAGAAAACATGTATTAAAAAGAGAAACTCCGAAAGCACCCCAAAGTACAAAGAGAGTACACAAAGGACAACAAAAGTGTGACCAGAAGAAGAAAGAGGGACTAACCAAAAAAAGCACCCTTCAACATGACCCTATTCAATCCACAAAATCTACAATAGAGAAAAGGCTTAGAGCTATAAACAATTTGGACCATCCCCAAAGATTACAAAAAAAAACAAGTTTAATTCCTTGATCAAAAAACTCTTTGTTATCGAAGGCCTTACTATTCCTTTACATCCAAATCGTCCCAAAAAAACACAAAAGAGCTGCACATTCACTTTTTAGAATTCGGGATATGTAAATTAGTAGACTGACAACATTATTAGCTTTTTGATCAAGATACATGTATCCTCAAATATGATATATTTAACTTCCTTTTTATGTCGCATGAATCCTGTAAGAAATAGCTTCTTGTTTAAGTTTCATGAATCCTAGAATGCTAACATATGAACCGGTATTGAAAGCTATGAAATTTTTTTTTCTAGATTAATTTATTTGTAAAATAAGATTCATGAATTAACATTAAGAGCCACCAATAGGGTAATTAATTTCCTATCTTAGGATTAACTCTTAATTATTAAACTAATCATGTTAATTTATTCTTAACTTTGCAAGTGCCCATCAACTAATATTCCATATAAGTTGACATGGTTGAAATGCCCATAGCATTTATAATACCCTCGGCTTATATGTATATAGATTAATGAAGCATATTTTCGAATTGTATTGGTTGGATCCCTTGCCGACACCCTTCTTCCCTGAGCTAACCTTAAAGTTCGACCCACCAAAGACACAAATTATAATGTTCTCTTATACAACAGGAGTGATGGATCCTTCATTAGATGTTTAATAACTCTCATGATAATTAATATGTTTCAACATATTTATATATAGACTTTAATTACGCATCATCAATTGACAATTTCAAAATCACATTAACCATATATAAGACTTAGTAACACCCTCAAGTATTAATACCTTTCTGTAAATTTTGAATAAAACACCATCTTTTTTCATTGGCAATAGTAAGTCCAAGAGATTTATGGTAAATGTTGTTCAATAATTTTTCATCTTACAAAAACCTAGAGTATTTCCTAAAAATCTTCTACTCTAGTGGTTGAGACACGCTAATTAATCACATTAGTTATACCACATGTGATAACTAATTATAAAGTATGTTGTTTGGTTCACACTCACTGGTTGTGAATATATTTTTAGGTAACAAGGAATATGAAACAATTATAACTCCTTGTAAATTGGTTATTACCATTTACATGATTTCTATACAATGTAAACAATGAATAACATATGTCATCTTAACATGATATTAACCATACCCATAATTTGGAAGTGATAATAGAACTCATTTTATAAATTGGCTTTATAAGGCAGCCATTTCCATTAGGTAATGTAAGTTTATCATTGTTACGACGGCGGAGCTTTGATGCAAACATTGTTAATCAAAAGCACAAAGATAAAATAATCAACACAAACGGTACACGATGTTTTAATGTGGTCAATTATTGGGTTCCCGAAACATCCCATGTTTCCCCACTCTTTGTATCCCTACCCTACCACAAACCTTCTCACTTCATCGGGTACCTCCCATTCTTTCTCACATCTCTATCCACCTTAATCTTTACAGGCCCATCTCCATCTCAAAACTTTTTCCCCTCATGACTTAGAATATTTATAGGGATATTTCCAACAACCTTCCTTATTCTATAAGTCTAATATTACAATAATATATCAACCTAAAAATATTCTATATAATATTCTTTACAAAAAATGAATCTATACTAATTAGGAATTTGGGACACTTCTTAACAATCTCCACCTTTGACCAAATTCCAATGAGTCAATCTTCAAATTCTATTAAGTCAATCTTCAAACTCTCCACGGATGAGGGAGAATTATTTCACCATACAATAGAGAACATTACAAAGGACAGAACCAAAACATTACAATGGATATAACAAGATACAATTATTGGGCTCCCAAAACATCCCATGTTTCCCCACTCTTCATATCCCTACCCTACCACGAGCCTTCTCGCTCCACCAGATACCTCCCGTTCTTCCTCACATCTCTATCCACCTTATATAGTCTTTACAAGCCCATCTCCATTACATAATTTTTTTCCCTCATGACTTAGAATATTTATAGGGATATTTCCAACAACCTTCCTTATTCTATAAGGAAGTCTAATATTACAATAATATATCAACGTAAAAATATTCTATATAATATTCTTTACAGAAAAAGGAATATGTACTAATTAGGAATTTGGGACAATTCCTAACAATCATGTTGTAATGGAGGTCTATAATGGAGGTCTTACGCTAGATGAAATATTACCTTAATCATATAGATGAGGTGTTGTTTTCTTTTCCTTCTCTTTTTCCTGTTATATGAACTGGTAATAGTGGTTTTGGTGCCAGATAGAGAATGTAGAGCATGTCTACCTCTTTTACTGAAAGGATTTTTTGCAAGTTTAAGTGCATTAATGCTAGGATATCCTATTGGGCATTTCCTCTTCCATATACTGTGGTGTATGCATGTTGGAATGTTGTCTTCAAAAAGAGAACTTGCAATGTAGATGGTAGAGAGGTGTCATGTATACGGTTTCTAATTAAACCATGATTTTTCTTGATGCCACTATTGAAGAGGTTGCTAACCTGAAATCAATTTTAAGGTGTTCAACCATTGGGGTATCTTTTGGTTTTGGGTGAAGTTGAAGAAAAACTCGGCTGAAATTGTGTTTGGCTGGAGAGACTCCCTATCTCCCACCCTGGGCTCTTTCTTTAGGTTTATTGATATGTAAAAACATTTAGCAATTGGTGTTGTGATTCCATAATGAAGAATATACCAAGTTGGAACAAGTCGTGTCTATTCATCAGATTGGTGGAAAAGCTTCATCTAGTGTCTCAGTCTATTTCATTTCTCATTTTCTAAAATGCCTGTTTCCATAATCCATGTTAAAGGAAATTTATTAAATGTTTAAGGAACGTGCAATGTGCCTAGGAGAAATTTTCTGAGAATGGAATTCTCCTGGGGCCTTGCAAAGAAGTTATGTTCTAGTCAATATCTCTATGGGGTAAAGAAGGTCCAAAAACAATTAAAAAAATTCGTCTATTAACACTCCATCTAGTATATTCATTGTGAAAAGTTAAAGAAGATTCTTGGTGTTTCTGTTTCAAATCAATTTTTACTATAACACATATCTGAAATGTGATAACTGTGTGGATTGTTGTTGACTGCTTAAGTGTGTTGATGAAACTTTGTTGGATATGGATGCATCAGATGAAACTTTGTATAGACTATGATAATGGTGATAATGATCATAGATTATCTCATACACTAGCATGCACATCCCTAACTGATTTGCTGGTGCTTGGGAGATGACGAGACTCTGTATACCATTGGGCTGGAAGTATGTTTGCTTGTTGGGAGGTGAGGCTATTTGATGTAACCTAAAAATGTTCGTTGTAGAACTTCAAGAATCTTAGAGGAACTTCTTTGAAGATGTCCAAGATTTTGTACACCTAGCTTCTTCCTTTTTTATGGTTATTCTCTAAAGATAATTTCTTTTTGTTGATTTTTTGTTCGTGTGATCTTTGTATCTTTATTGAATGTTTATCAGAATTGTATATCTTTCCTTAGCCAAATCGTCGCAACATCACGTCTTTCTTTATATTATGCATTTTATTTATGTTATCAATCAGGGTAAAATTTCTGCTACTACCGAATATGGGTTGTTGATGACTAAAATAGAGCAAACTTGAGTTTTTAATTAATGTTTCTCCAAGCATAACAGGGTTTTTAAATATGCAGGGTGAGATAGGGAATGGACAAGATATTCTTGTGAGGGTACATTCTGAGTGCCTCACTGGTGACATATTTGGGTCAGGCAGATGTGACTGTGGAAACCAGCTAGCACTTGCAATGCAGCAAATCGAAGCTGAGGGTAGAGGTGTCTTGGTGTATCTCCGTGGACATGAGGGAAGGGGAATTGGTTTGGGACACAAGCTCCGTGCTTACAACCTACAGGATGATGGACGTGACACAGTCGAAGCCAATGAGGAGCTGGGATTACCCGTTGATTCTCGGGAGTATGGCATAGGAGCACAGGTACTGTTGTTTTGTGAATTATGTACCTGATTTCTAGTCACAAAAATCACTTTCAGATCATGGATCAAGCTACGCTAGTCTTGTCTATGTATCTTAAGTCACCTAGCTAACCATGCTGAGGACATGAATCCATCCTTACGCCACCATAGAATTGATACCATTCCTTGGTTAATCCCACCAGAATTTTGTCCTGTCCATGTCTAATTTTATTTTAACTATGACTGATAGTATAGTAGATATCTATCCATTATAAAATTAATTACTATAGAGTTTAATTGTTTGGTTGTAACTTGCGAAAGCGTCAGTTCAGAACAAATAGCTCATGGAGTTAATTTTAAATTTTGATAGGAGTTCCTTTCCTTACATTTCATATTCTTTTGGCAGTTAGTAGCTTTCACTTTACACCAACACCGTGTCTTTTAAACAACTATGGGAGCTGTTCTGTTTCTGGTGTATTTCTTAGATGGTTAAATATGTGATTTTTATTTTATCATTTTTATTGTGGCAGATACTTCGAGATCTCGGTGTTCATACAATGAAGCTGATGACAAACAACCCTGCAAAATACCATGGACTTAAAGGATATGGTTTGGCCATTGTAGGCAGGGTTCCATTGTTGGCACCCATAACCATGGAGAATAGAAGGTATTTGGAGACCAAACGTGAAAAAATGGGGCATATTGGTCTGGACATTGCTGGCCATGTTAATGGGAGTTATCAACAAAAATAGTAAATCAAAGCATCAAGAGCCCATCTGGTGGTGTACACGACACATGAGCCAAGTCTGAGTTGAGAAATTTGCCAGTCACGGCAGATGGATGCCATTGTTCTCTTCCAAGTGAGGCATTATTTTGTAAAATTTGTTGCATTGGAACCCATCTCTGAAGGGTTGAACAGTTAGTTATTCTAAAATTTTGAGTTTGTTACTATTTACTAAACCCCAAGCAGATCCTTATCCGCAACATCCTTTGAACAAAACCGTAAAATATGAGTTGCTTCTTCTTCTCCTTTTCTTTTTTGGAGTCTTGACTTTAAGAGTTGATTGGTTGCTTTTTCTTTTTTGCTTTCACAAGCTCCCATTGACAAGATGACTAAAAGGATTTAAGTGATAAATTAATAATAGCTTGAATGCTACGCTGAAAGGTAATTAGAAATTAAAATTTGAGATTCTTATAAAATTTTACCATTTTTCTATAATATTGGAAGTTGTTAGAGATAATTTCTTGTAGATACTTCATAACTTTTTCCACTGGCCATTGACGATACAAATAAAAAGATAGAAAAAGGAACAAAAAAAAAAACGAAAGGCACTGTGATAGATCTGTCCAAACCACTGAAGTTACAACGTACAAGTGCGCATAAAGCAAATTTGATTGGGGCTTTGTGTATTGAATTTAACAATATAAAAAAAAAAAAGAGGATGTGGTTGGCTCCCAGATCCCAATCAGGGTCCCAGCACTGGCAATGTCATTTGGTATTATCGTACGGATTGGTAAAGTCCGGCTGAGTCCAATCCACTGGCGGTGCAGTCATGCTTCAAGATGACAATCAACGTGAACCTCGTGAGTCTTCCGGATTCTTTCTTCTCCTGAGAGGCTTAACTTCTGTGTACGATAGCCCCCACATATGCCAACGATACTCTGCATTTCTGCCACGTGGACACAAAGATTGATGCCAAAATCATGGAGATCATAACGGTCATTTAGTAGTATATAGAAGCAGAGTTATCTTTAAGCTGCTATCCTATCTTATAACATAAAATTTCCAAAATTTTACTTTTTGATATTACGCAACTAATTTAAGGGGAAATCAAAGATTCGATTTGGGCCGCTAAATCGAAATCATGGGAAATTCTATACTTTTGTTAATTTGGTTTTTTATGTAATCTAATCAAAATCAGAATTTCTCTTTCCTATCTTTAGTCACTACCAAAAATAATTTTGTAGTTGTAATTCGAGTCTATTAGCTGTCGGTATTCTATAAATACTCGATTAAAAAGGCTTTTTGTTTTTACATGAATATTAGAAAACTTCATTAGCCTTATTTTATTTAGAGGTGTTCATCTTCGTATTTTCTATATTGAGGAGGAGATTTGCGTCCCTTCAAGTGTAAACTTAAAGTTGGACTTAACATAATTTACGTAAATTTATGTACACTACTTTTATAAACATACTTTAGTGAATCAAATAAGTTAAATAATCATATTATATATGTGGGTGATGACTCATGGCTCATGATACCCATGTAGTCTAGTCCCATCCCACAATTAATCTACTTTTATATAGAACAAGGTGTGAAAGATGCAAGAAGGCCATGTCGCTATACCTCTCCGTGCCCTCTTGTTTAACCCAAAAGAAAGAATAAAACCAGCATGGTGAACTATTTGTTCCTTTTCTGTCCCGAACGAGGAAATAGGGTCACTCCTTTCAGGAGGAGAAAAACAGAGTCAAGCATTACTGTGACTAAAGTGGCTTGGCTTCCAAGCTATTCAACAAAAATAAAGACAAACTTAAGACATCACGTCATTAAGGCTAGACTGCCTACATTGCCTTATTATTAAAGTAATAAAATTTAATTGGATTTATTTGAGAATTAAAATTAGATATTTTAATTTCCATTTTATCAATCAAGATATGATAAAAGTATGCAATCTTTTGAGATACAATACGATACTGTTTCTTTACACGAAAAATATAAATAAATTAAAATATTTGGTATTAAAATGAAAAGAAATTTAAGAGTAATGTAATTTGGGTGAGACCCAGCGGAGTAACTGGATCGACTTTTGGTAAGAGATTGGACCGATTTCTTAGCCCTAGAGTCCTCGACTCCATAGTCGTTAATCGTACGAGTAGGGGTATAAACCTAGAGGCTAAAGCAACCGCACCGACCTGACCTTCAAGTTTTAACCTTCCGTACCTTTTAACCTCCCTTACTGATCTAGAGCCTTTGGGGTGAGTTTTGGAAACTTGTCCAACACTTTATTTCAATGCGCGGGTGCACATAAAACCGAGTCACAAGCAAAAAGCGAAGCCTTTAATCTTCGAGTCTTTAACTTCGTCATCATCCAACTCCGTTCTGCTCGCTCTGTAACTTCTTTGATCCTCTGTTGGGTCATTTCTAGGGTTTTTCTTATCTGCGTTCCTCTCTATGCCATGAGGAGGGGAGTTGGTCCGGCTACTTATAGGCGGCATGGACCGCCGGCGAACCCGCGGAGAGGCTTCTCCCCGGGGAATATACGGTCGGTACGGCCGCAGTTCGAAGAAAGAGGGGATGAGTTCCCATCGAATTATAGGCGGAATCTGCGTCCAGAAGTTGCGTCTCCGTTCCATCCAAGTCCTCCGAACTTCATCATCGAGCTTCGGCCTGGGCTTGGGGGTTTTAAGAAGCTCGACGTAGAGGAATTACTCGCCACATGTAAATTGATGCCTGAGAAGGTTACCGTTCTATCATCAGGTCCTATTGCAGCAACCTTGTTTTTCCGTCAGTGGGTGGATACGCTTGAAACAATGGTATATTTGTGGGAATTACGTCTGGAAGGCAAACATCTTTTCACTCCGAAGTTGATACGGAACATTATTATGCCATCTGATGAAGACGAGCTTCGGAGTCGGCTCCAAACCACATTCGGGAATCATATTAGGGCAATTCTCGAAGGCGAAGAAGTCAAGAAGTGGCAGAACGAGCTGCAGCATCTCTCTGATGAGATTGCAAAAGTTCAGGGCCTGCTTAGGAAGCCTAATAAAATCGCTGCTCATGAAAAGCTTAACAGCGAGAAGAAAGGGTTGCTTTGTGAGAGGGATTTGATTTCAAAGAGGTTGAAGGAATTCAAATCTTCTATGAGTTGCATACTCAATTATCTCGAAGGGAAGCATTCTCAGCAATGCTATGACGAGGAGATTGAGGTGTTTAGGTTTAATGGTGATTTTGATTGTAGTAGATCTTATCACTTGATTAGAAGAGAATGTCGCAGGCTTAAGGATGGTTTGCCACTGTATGCCTTCCGGCGGGAGATTCTTCATCAAATTCACACCCAACAGGTATTTTATTTTATTTTATTAATTTATTTATTTTTATGAAAAATTATATATGCTTTTCTCTTCAATCATAGGAACTAGCAAATTGGTGATCAAGGTCATGTTCAGAAATAATTTTTAGAAAAACTATTAGATAGTAAATTTTTGTCAGTTGGCATGCAAGGTAAGATGACCTATTAAGCTTAGCATTAGATTATTTTGATTAAACGATACCAGAAATAAAAGTATGTACTTGGGTTTGTTGAAATTCAAATAGGGTAATTGCTTATTTATTGGTTTTGGGGGATGGGCTTCGCGGTAATGATGCTTTAATCAATGAGGGTAGTATCGTCAAGTCAATGGAGAGGGTTTGTGGGAGGTTTTAGGTTCAAGTCCCAATGAGGACAAAAATTTACATAAAAAAAAAGGCGCAAAAGTCTCTTATAACTTAGGCGCAAGCCGCAACACTAGGCGTGCATTTGAGTGAAGTGTAAGTGATGCATATCAATTTTATAAAATGTGATCTAATCTAATAAGTAAGAAAAAATTAAGATTCCAAACATTTAAAAGAAGCATTAAACACAAAAGTAATAAAATTAAATGAATTTCAATATACAATTAGAAATTTCGAGAGTAAAAGTGCTTAAAAAGGAAAAGTAAAGTAAATGAGGTGTGCCTCTTCAACAAGGCGTATTGTCTTGGCAAGCAAGGCAATATAACTAGGTAGTGGTTGATTAGTGCTTCTTTTTAATATATGTTTTTCTTTATCTATAAAAAAAAAACCTAGGGAGTAGTTGTGCCTTGGGCCCTAGTGCGCTTTAAGAGCGCCTTTTAAAACCATGTAACTGTATCATGCTGAACTTTTTAGATTACTTATCTTCAATAACCAAGGATTCCAATTATCTAATCAGTAGGTATTGTTGACAACTCTTGGTGACAACCATTTCAAGTTTAAAGAAAGGGGCTTCTATGTCTATATTTGTTTCTATATCAATAAAATGAAGCCTTTTAAGGGAGTGATATTATTAATGTAAAATGAGGCCTAGGAATTCACAATCTTGTGGTCCTAAACAAAGTCTTGCTCTGGAAGTGGAGTTGGAGATTTGTAGAAGAAAGGAAGCCTATTTGGAAACAAATAATCATCGGGAAGTTCGAAATAGAGGATGGGGGGTGGTGTTCAAGAGGAGTAAGAGAAGGTTATGATGTAGGGGTGTGGAAAGCCATAAAAAATGAATGGGAGGACATAAGATGTAGATCCCGCTTTATGGTAGGGAATGAGACGAGGGTTAAATTTTGGAAAGACTTGTGGTGTGAGGACCTAACCTTGCAAGAAGCTTTTCCTAACTTATTTCATTTGACAATTAATAAAGATGGTTGGGTGTCAAAAGTATGGAAGGAGGGTCGGGATTTGGGTAGCTGGAATCCTCACTTTTCAAGACATCTTAATGATTGGAAAATGAGAGAAGGGGAGTCTTTGTTTCGAAAACTACAACCCTTGGTTGTGAGGAGAAGTGGACGATATTATGAGTTGAAGAGATAGTAAGAATGACAAATTTTTAGTTAGGTTCCTTTATCTCTTCTATATGAGGGCTTTTAGAGACCCTTTCCCATGAAGTATTATTTGGAGGTCTGGGGCTCTAGTAAGGGTGAGTTTTTTTGCTTGGGAGGCATCTTAGAGCTGAATTTTTGACTATCGACCAGCTGAAAAAGAGGGGTTGGAATATCCTTACTAGGTGCTACTTGGGCAAAGAAGATGAGGAAATTACTAATCACCTACTCCTGTTTTGTGGCAAGGCTAGGATGTTGTGAAATTTGATTTTCTCCCTTTTCGATGTGCAATGGGTTATGCATTCTTTAGTTAGAAGGAATTTGTTAAGATGACACGGTTCCTCTGTGGATATAAAAGGGAGAAGGCATGGAGGGTTGCCCTCTTATGTTTAATGTAGATTTTGTGGAAGGAAAGTAATGGAAGAGCTTTCAATGATGTTGAGTGGTCCGACCAAACAATTAAATCTGTTTTCTTGTATACTTTTGTGAATTAGGGTAGGGTGTATATAGATGATCATACTTCATCTATAATTGATTTTATAGATTGGTTGTTTGTCAAGTAAGGGGAAGACCTTTTTTTGGTTTTCTTACTATTTTGGTTTTTTTGGACATTGTTTGTATATTTTATGTGTACTATATTCGCTAGGCGCTTTTAATGCAATCCCTTTATTTACCTATCATTTTTTTTTTTTTTCATTTGTTCATCTTGTTCTACCTCCATGGAAAGTAGTATTGTTATGTCCATAGTTGTGAAAGGCGCGCCTAAGGCGCGCCTAGGCTCGGGGCGGCGCGACGCCACCCTCCGGCGCCTCGCCTGCCTTCAGGCGACGCCCCTTCAGGAAGGCGCCGCTTAAGCGTGCAAGGCGCTCGCCTCTAGCAAGGCGCGACGCGGCTGCCTGACGCGCCTCCGGCCAGGTACGCCTCCGACCCCTCCATCTTCTCCTTCTTCTTCTTCTTCTTCTTCTTCTTCCTCTGTCGGGTTGCAGAGGGCTGGGGGCTGAGCCCTAATTTTTATTTTTTTATTTTGGGGTCCAAAACGACGTCGTTTGGCCCTTTTAATTTTAAAGGCCAAAACAGCGTTGTTTTGCCTGTTATTCTTAAAGAACAGGGGCCAAAACGACGTCGTTTTGGACCCTGTTTCTTTAAAAAAAAAAAAACAGGGCCAAAACGACGTCGTTTTGGCCCTGTTTTAATTTCCAGCTCCCCTTTTCTGGTGTTTTTCAACCCGAGGAGACTCCCATTCGTGCCTTGGCCTGCCGTGCAGTGGAGAAGTGAAGAAGAAGAAGAAGAAGAGGAGAAATAGGGGGAAAATAGGAGAAATATAGAGGGAAAATATATATGTAAATTAAGGTGCGCTTCACTTCACTAAAGCCCGCGCCTTATGTGCGCCTTGCGCCTCAGGCTCCAGGACGACTTTGCGCCTTGCGCCTCAGGCTCCAGGACGACTTTGCACCTTGGTGCGCCTTGAGCCTTTTAAAACTATGGTTATGTCCTTGATTGTTGCATCTTGAAAATAGATAGTAAAGCTTATGCTGCATAGGACCTCTTGTTTTTATAATGCTTCTTTTTGTGGTATTATTTGACCTTTTTGACCTTTTTTTTTTTTTTCTTTTTTCCATTTTCATGATTTAGAAGTAGGATTGTACAAGTCCATTTAATGGTTGTAGAAGGATGTAGTGGTTTTGGCAATGTCTTTGTATAATGCAGAATAAGATTTTCAAGGCGTGTTACAAACATAGATGAGATGGCTACTAGTTCTTTCAAGAGAGTTTGGATTGAGTTGCCAGGCCTTACTTTCCATTTTTGGTCTAAGGATTGGTGGTCTTTGATTTGGAGAAAACTAAGGGAGGATTCTTGAGGTTGACTAGTGCAATAAAATTCAGATATTTGTTAGAGATCAGGGATAAGGTATCCAATGGATGATAATTTCTAATTGTAGTTGATGTTTTAGATGGAGCCTGGAGATTTACATTTTTTTTAGCCATTTCCAACAACATAAAGTAAGATGGATGGTTACTTACTATCCAAGTGAACTCACATAGTTGTAGAAAAGGCTTATGAAAGAAGTGCTTCTTTGGAGGCTTCCAAAAGCAATTTTTGGGATGATGCTTATTGCGATTTGTTGTCTGAATCTCAACAGAGCCTTAGTATTTGTTTGAAGATTCATAGGCCACAAGGTTCTACTTTTGTTTTGCCTTTTCCCTCGCTAGTTTGTTGAGGGCTTGAAAGTCAAGGTTTGGAGGGTGACGAGTTATAAGAATTATGACACAACATGGATGAGTTCTTCTTGATGGGAATGAAGGAATTGAAGCCAAAAGCCAATAACCAAGTAATCTAAGCATGGCCTTCTAAAACCATCCTTGTTGTAGTTCGCCATCTAATGGAGTTTTTGATTTAAAGTTAGACTTTTCCAATTTTACTTCCAAAACCTTGTACATACCTTTTCTTTTCATTCTAATCCTACCATTTTGTAATGTTCCTTCTTAGTCCATTGAGGTTTCTAGCGTATTATGTAATTGTATTGATGGTCTAAAGTTTATAATGGTAAAGTCTATAGAATCTATTGTGCCCTTTTGCAGGATTTATGAGAATGAGTCCTTTGATGTCTACCTAAGAAAGGAAAGAGAGGAAAAGAAGGAATATTTTTATGATTTAGGTTTTTCAAAGTCATAATTTGTAATTAGTTGGTTATTTGAGTATTGCTTTGAATTTGTAAAGTTTTTCTTTTTCTTTTCCCTTTTATTACAAGTTTCTTCTTAAAGGAAGTTTTTGTATTTCAAACTTTTTAGTTTCTAAAGCATGTTCTTGATTTACAAACTACTAAAGGGTAAGTGAATGGGTAGTCCAATTTTTATGGTCCAAATCCAATTTTCCAATTCTTTAATTTTGAAATTTATTAATCTCAATTATAGATGAATTCAAGAATATGAGAATATAAAGAAATCAATAAGCTTGGTCATGGAGGCTCTTAGTCGATTACTGTCTAGAAGGGAGGGAAGTGTCGCATATTTTGTTTGTTGATGATACTTTGATATTTTGTGAGGCCAATAGCGATCAATTGAGATATTGGAGCTGGGTCTTTATGTGGTTTGAAGCTCTTTTTAGGTTGAAAGTGAATATGGATAAAAGTGAGATTATCCCTATAGGGGGGGTAGAGACTTTGGAGGATGTTGTTTCGATGATGGGGTGTAGAGTAGGGAAGTTTCCCACGTCTTACTTAGGTCTTCCCTTGGGTGCCACTTTTAAATCTCCTAAAGTGTGGGACGTAGTGGAAAAGAGATTCAGAAAAAGATTAACAATGTGGAAGAGACAATATCTCTCTAAGGGTGGAAGGTTTACTTTGATCAAAAGCACCTTGTCAAGTCTTTAGATCTATTTTATGTCCCTTCTCGTTATTCCTAGAAAGGTGTGTGTTAGACATGGATTTTTTATGGGGAGGTGGTGCCCTTGAAAAAAGACCCCATTTGGTGAATCGAAATTTAGTTTGTGTGGATAAGGAGGGTGGCCTAGGAATTTGTAGTTTTGTGGCCCTAAACAAAGCCTTGCTCGGAAAGTGGATTTGGAGATTTGCAATAGAAGGAGAGCCCCTTTGGAAACAAGTTATCATTGGGAAGTATGGAGTAGAGGATGGGGGCTGGTGTTCGAGAGGAGTAAGAGAAGGTTATGGTATAGGGGTGTGGAAAGCCATTAGAAATGAATGGGAGGAATTAAGGTGTAAATTCCCCTTCATGGTAGGGAATGAGAGAAGGGTTAAGTTTTGGAAAGATTTGTGGTGTGATGAATTAACTTTGAAAGAAGCTTTCCTTAACTTATTTCGTTTGGTAGTTAATAAAGATGGTTAGGTGTCAAACTTGGGAAGAGAGTGGGTGTTTAAGTAGCTGGAGTCCCCGTTTTTCAAGACATCTTTACAATTGGGAGTTGAGGGAAGTGGAGGCTTTGTTTCGCAAAATTACAACCCTTGATTGTGAGAAAAGAAGTGGAGGACGTTATGAGCTGGAGAGATAGTAAGAACAGAAAATTCTTAGTTAAGTCCCTTTATTGCTTCTACACAAGAGCTTTTAGAGAACCTTTCCCATGGAGTATCATTTGGAAGTCCTAAGCTCCTGTGACAATGAGTTTTTTTGCTTAGGAGGCGTGTTGGAGCAGAATTTTGACCATAAACCAGCTGAAAAGAAGGGGTTGGAATATCCCGAATAAGTGCTACTTGTGCAAAAAAAAGGAGGAAACTACTGACCACCTACTCCTGTTTTGTGGCAGACTAGAATGTTGTGGATTTTTATTTTTTCCTTTTTCGGTGTGTAGTGGGTTTTGCATTCCTTAGTTAGAAGGAATCTTCTAGGATGACACGACTCTTTGGTGGGTAAAAAAAGGGAGAAGGCATGGATAGCTGTCCCCTTGTGTTTAATGTGGGCTTTATGGAAGGAAAGAAATGGAAAAGCTTTCAACGATGTTGAGCAGTCCGACCAAGCAATTAAATATCTTTTTTTGTATAGTTTTGTGAATTGGGTTAGGGTGTGTATATAGAGGATCACAGTTTGTCCTTGATTGATTTCATAGATTGGTTGTTTGTCAAGTAAGGGAATGACTTTTTTTGTCTCCTCATTGCCTAGGTTTTTTTGGGTGTTGTTTGTATATTTTGTGTGTACTTTTTTCGCTGTCTTTTGGCACTTCTAATGCAAACCCTTCATTTACTTATCAAAAAAAAAAAAAAAAAAACTCCTTTTCCAAGAGGATACATGGTGGGTGATTCAGCTTCTTAGTCATCAATTTCTAGATCTCTTTAGGGCAGCAAGGATGAGATGCTCTCTTATTTCATCCTAGTCTTTTCATCTTGCTCCTTGTGATATTTTTAATTAGGAAATTTAGGAGCTCATTGTTCTCTTTAATCCATATGAATTAATGGTCTCCTCTTCCCATACGTGCGCTAACCTCTTTAGGTTTTCATAATTAGCTTTTTTGTCAGTCTTTTCAGTTTCTGACAATCTTATCACCTTTGGTCTTGCTAAATTCACTTGGGATTCTAAAGTTCTTAAGATCAAAGCTTTTGGTAAGTAGCTAACAAGAGGATCAATGTTAATGAAATTCTACTAGGGAGAAGGTCTTACTAAGACTTCAGCTCAAATTTTATGTTTGGAGATCAGGGTGACAATTGGGTCATCTTGTTATACATTGTTCAGTCGCTTGGGGACTTTGGCATAGGCTGTTCAGTCTTGTTAGGATTGATTTGGTTCCTTCCCAGAAGTGTGGAAGAAATGACGATAATTTCCTTTATGGGTTTCAGAGGCATCTTAGAGGCAGGATTATTTGGCATTTACCTAGTCTATTTTTTATTTGGTTCATGTGGAAAGAGGCAAATGCCTAGAACTTTTAGTTTAAAAGGGAGGTTATTAGAGACCCTATACAGTTTCGGTTTTTCTCCTCTGCTGTCTTGTGTGGATGTTTTTTTAGCAATACCTTTGCAGGAACTCCTTTGAATCTAAAATTGCTAGATCAAAACCATGTTTGATGTTCAAGAAGTTTAGTTAGGTAGATCCTTTCTGTTTGCATATTGTCTCTAGTGGGTTCAGTAAAAAAATTTTGATGAATGTCCTTTAGGTAACCCAACTTGGGATAGAAGGTGTTCTTGGAAATCATTTTGATATAATATTGAGAACTTATTCTAAACCTGTCATAGAGAGTTTTTCCATTCAGGGAGAACTACTAGCTCTTATGGAGGGTTTGCACTAGGCAATGGCCAAGTGTTTATCTAACCAATATGTTGGTGATTTAGTTGTGATCATTTCATGGGCACGTCTAAAAGGGAAAAAGGTTTGTGGAAGGTTGATGGGTAACTCTGCCAAATTTTAGATATAGCCTGAGAGTTGAGATGCTCATTTTCTTGGGTACTGCATTTAGCTAATGAAATTGCAAATCTTTTAGCCAAATGAGGAGCAAAGCAAATACTTTCTTTTGTGGGGGAATTTGCACTACCATAAGTGTGTATAGTGATTATTGGGCTTGCACATTGCTTTGGTCATTTCTTCTGCAGTAAAACTTGTTTCATTTTTTTGGTTTTATTATCAGCATTTGTTCATTTTGGAAGGGATCTCATCTTTCTTTGTATTTAATAATTCAATGCAATGAATTGTTGTTTCTTATTTTAGCTGTGATGTATGCTAGATGAATGAGTCACAGTTCTTTTGCTTCCTAATTTGTAAGAGTTTGAGGATCCTTGCGTGGCTGATATTTTTCATCCATCTATGCCTCACCTACCTCTGACTACTTGCATTCTTATGTCCTCTAGTGTCACTTCTTATCTGAAAAGATAGTGAAGCATGCTCTAGGAAGGGTAACTTTTGTATGATGCTTCTTTCATTTATAATCATGTTGCAATTTCTGTTATATCTGGAAAATTCTATTTATTTATTTATTTTCTTTATTTAAGTTCAATTTTGAATGTTTCATTATTAGCATTAAGTTCAGTTTGGACTTTTCATTATTATTATTAAGTTCAATTTGAACTTTTCATTGTTAGTAGATGTCTGAGTTGCTTTTCTGTTTAACTTTGCTCTTTTTGTTTCTTCTGACTACCATTTGACAGATAATGGTATTGATTGGAGAGACTGGTTCAGGAAAGAGTACACAGTTGGTTCAGTTTCTAGTTGACTCAGGTATAGCTGCTAATGATTCCATTATATGCACCCAGCCCCGCAAGATTGCGGCCGTCTCACTGGCACAGAGGGTTAGGGAGGAAAGTAGTGGGTGTTATGAAGATAATTCAATAATCTGTTATCCAACATATTCTTCTGCTCGGCAGTTTCTTCCCAAGGTAATATATACGACAGATCACTGTTTATTGCAACACTACATGAATGATAAGAACCTGTCTGGGATCTCATGTATCATTGTTGATGAGGCTCATGAGAGAAGTTTGAATACTGATCTTCTTTTGGCTTTGATTAAAGCTTTACTTTCTCAGAAACTTGATATGAGGGTTATCATAATGTCTGCGACAGCGGATGCAGACCAGCTTTCAAAGTACTTTTTCGGTTGCGGAACCTTCCATGTGGTGGGGAGAAACTTCCCAGTTGATGTTAGATATGTCCCTTGTGCTTCTGAAGGAACTTCTGGTTCTGGCACTATTGCGTCCTATGTTTTAGATGTTATGAGGATGGCAAACGAGATCCATAAAACAGAGAAAGAGGGGACAATTCTTGCCTTTTTGACCTCTCAGATGGAGGTGGAATGGGCATGTGAGAAGTTTCAGGCTCCTTCTGCAGTTGCATTAGCTTTACATGGAAAACTTTCCTATGAGGAGCAGTTCCGTGTTTTCCAGAGCTACCCTGGGAAAAGAAAAGTTATATTTTCCACAAATCTGGCTGAGACATCATTGACAATTCCAGGGGTCAAGTATGTTATTGATTCTGGCATGGTTAAAGAGAGTAGGTTTGAGCCTGGCACTGGCATGAATGTCCTTAGAGTTTGCAGCATCAGCCAGAGTTCTGCAAATCAACGGGCTGGCAGGGCTGGGAGAACAGAACCGGGAAGGTGCTACAGACTCTATTCAAAGGATGATTTTGAGTTGATGCCTCCTCATCAGGAACCTGAGATTCGTAGAGTCCATCTCGGGGTTGCGGTTCTAAGGATTCTTGCTTTAGGAATCAAGAATTTAGAACATTTTGATTTTGTTGATGCACCTAGTGGTCAAGCTATTGACATGGCCATTAGGAATCTTCTTCAGTTAGGTGCTGTTACATTAACAAATGATTTTTATGATTTGACTGAGGAAGGCCGATGCTTAGTTAAGTTGGGTATTGAGCCTCGGCTCGGTAAACTAATTCTCAATTGTTTTCATCATCGCTTGGGTAGAGAGGGTCTTGTTCTTGCTGCTGTTATGGCGAATGCCAGTAGCATCTTTTGTAGAGTTGGTAATGATGAAGACAAACTAAAATCTGATCGCCTCAAGGTGCAATTTTGCCATCGTGATGGTGACCTTTTCACTCTGCTCTCTGTTTACAAGGAATGGGAGTGTCTACCTGCAGAGAAAAGAAATAAATGGTGTTGGGAGAACAGCATCAATGCCAAATCCATACGAAGATGCCAAGACACTGTGCATGAATTGGACAGGTGCCTTAAAAATGAACTTAGAATCATTATTCCTACTTACTGGCATTGGAATCCTCACAACCCTACCATGCAAGATAGGCATTTAAAAAAGGTTATACTGTCCTCCCTTTCAGAAAATGTAGCCATGTATTCTGGGTATGATCAACTTGGTTATGAAGTGGCATTAACTGGACAATATGTTCAGTTACATCCTTCATGTTCATTACTAATATTTGGTGAGAAGCCTAGCTGGGTAGTTTTTGGTGAAATTCTGTCAATATCTAATCAGTATTTGGTTTGTGTAACTGCCTTTGATATCGACTCTTTGCCTACCATCTTCCCTCCTCCTTTGTTTGATGTTTCTAAGATGGAGAGCCGGAAGCTGCAAACGAGGAAGATGACTGGTTTTGGCAGCACTCTCCTGAAAAAATTTTGTGGGAAGGCCAACAATAACTTGATTCATCTTATATCACAAATTCGGAAATCCTGTATGGATGTCCGTATTGGTATTGAAGTCAAGGTTGATCAGAATGAGATTCTTTTATTTGCCTCTTCAAAGGATATGGAAAAGGTTGTTAGTCTTGTAAGTGATGTGTTAGAATATGAACGAAAATGGTTGCAGAATGAATGCATAGAGAAATGCCTATATCATGAAAGACATGGTGTAGCGCCTCCTCTGGCACTCTTTGGAGCTGGTGCTGAAATCAAACATCTGGAGCTTGAAAAGAGATGTTTATCTGTTGATGTATTTTGTTCAGATGCAAACATGACTGATGATAAGGAGCTTTTGATGTATCTTGAAGAGCATGCCTCTGGCAGTATTTGTTCTTTCCACAAGTTCACAGGCACTGGACAAGATAGTGAGGAAAGATGGGGCAGGATAACATTTCTTACTCCAGATTCTGCTAAAAAGGCTACTGACTTAAATGAAGTTGAATTCAGAGGCTCCTTGCTGAAGGTAATTCCTTCTCGCACAACCTTTGGAGGCAATCACAAAATGTTTCCGTTTCCTGCTGTTAAAGCAAAAGTTTATTGGCCTCGTAGACAAAGTAAAGGGTTTGGAATCGTGAAATGTGATAGACATGATGTTGATTTCATGGTCAATGATTTCTCTAACCTGCTGATAGGAGGAAGGTATCTTCGGTGTGAGGGCAGTGCAAAGTACATGGATTCTGTTGTGATAAGTGGGCTTGATAAAGAACTTTCTGAAGCCGAAATTTTGGATCAGTTGAGGACTGCTACTAATAGGAGAATCTTGGATTTTTTTCTGGTGAGAGGAGATGCAGTAAAGAATCCTTCATGTGGTGCTTGTGAAGAAGCTCTTCTTAGAGAAATCTCTCCTTTCATGTCTAAGACAAAACCCCATGGCAATTGTTGCCAAGCCCAGGTCTTTCCTCCTGAACCAAAGGACTCTTTCATGAAAGCATTGATCACATTTGATGGAAGGCTGCATTTGGAGGCAGCAAAAGCTTTGGAGGAAATAGAAGGCAAAGTATTGTCTGGTTGTCTTTCATGGCAGAAGATCAAGTGCCAGCAGTTGTTTCATAGCTATGTATCCTGTCCTGCACCTGTATATTCTGTCATTAAGAAGCAGCTGGTTTCTTTACTTGCAAGCTTCAAGCATCAAAAGGGTAATTCCTGTACCATAATAATGTTGTTTCCATTTATCTAGACATGATCTCTTTTCAGTGTCTAATATTGTTGATTTATTTATTAGTCTTTTTTGTGGCTGCAAGATGTGGGATATATCCTCTTTTTCATTTTTCTGTTTTTCTCAAATTTATATCACGTGCTTCAGTTTTAAAGTAAAATTATTGTGATAAATATAGGGCTGTCTTTTGTTATTTCATGTTGTAGTCATAACAAAGGATGTAAACATATTAAAGTATCAACATACAGTTTGATACGATCCTTCCCTTTGTCTGAATTCATGTCAATGTGTATTCTAGTTATATGACCACCTTTTTAACTAAATGAGTTTTGTGGATATTATTGGACCACTTTTACTGTAACAGACTGTGATTGGAAGATTAATTTTCATTATTTTCCTTCATTTTTTTTTCTCTCTTTGAGGCTAGTAAGGTTAGTTTTAGAATATTTTTGCTTAAAAATAGGGATGAGGGTGGGCTAGTTGGTCAAAGGTGATTAACTAGATTTCAAAGCTCTATCTTTTTAATGCTATCTTTGTTAATCATGGTTGATTCTTATCATTTTTCCTAGGCTTCTAATTTAAATAGTGTATCTTTTACCACTACATCTGACAATTTGTAATAGTGACTTCTTACTATGAAAAGAAGCTTTGCAAAGGTAAGGTTCATGGACTATCTAGTTGACAGCTTAATGCCATACAATGAGGAGGCTAAGAGTAAAAAGGCAAGTTGAGAAGTGTACAATTGAGCAGAAGCTTTGAAATAGTAATGCCATCGACTGAACTTGTCTTTGGAAATATTAACCTTCATTTAAAGTTTGGTGCATACTTATACTATGTGAATGGTCGTTGGTTTTAGAATTAACTGGTTTAAACTTGTCGTTCAGTTTCCAGATCTGCTCTTCTTAAACATATTGTGTTAACTTTTCTTCTAGATTCATCTTATAGTGATACTAGTTTTTAGTTGCTTTTTTTTAACTCCAGATATGACTTCCTGAGTTGTTTTTTTTTTGGTACTGATATGACTTGCCCATTTGTGTTGTTCTGCATGGAATATTCTGCCTTAATTTGGTAAATCTTTTGCTTTAAGAAAATAATTATATTTATAACAAGGGACAATCTGGAGTCAAGGTTGTTCTTACTTTCTTCAAATAGGTCATTGACAATCAGATGGAAGATAGAAAAAAAAGAGTAGAATTGAGGGAGGAAAAATGAGAAGAAAAGTAGGCAGCATCCAATGAGTTAACGAAAAGTAGGCAAATGATTTAGCAAGTTCAAATGGGCAAGAATCAAGGGGTAAGTGAATAAGATAAATGGGATAGTGAGGGGTAAGCCCATGAACAATTTCAAAGGGAAATTTACCAGTGGATCTGTTAGTTGAGTTATAAGAAGACTCCACTATGGGTTGGTAGATCCCAATTGCCTGGGTTTTTGTCCACTACCTAACTAGGTCTTCTAAACTACAGACAACTGCTTCAGTTAGGTCATCAGTATGTGTGTCAAAGGTCGAATAAAATTTTAGGGTAGTTCTAAGAAGTTTTCAAGGTGTTTTCCAATAGTAACAGACAAATTTAAATTCTCTGTCAGACACTACAGAAGTGGGCTATGAAGTTAGAGAACCTACATAAAGAACAATTGGACCACATGAGGCATCAGTTGTTTCCTTTGCAAGCTGTGAAGTGAACCATCTCAGAGAATTGATCTACCACCACTAAGATCGAGTCATATCCTTGGGTTGTTTTACACAACCTAAGAACAAAAACTCATGCTAACATCTTGTTTTACTGGTAAAGGTGTGTACACACCAGTGTTTTGCTTTCTAGTTTTGGTTAATTGGTAAGTGTGACACTAGGGACAATTATGATCATGCCAGCTTTTAAGGATATGCTATTAGAACCTAATCTTCAACCAGGAAAATGGTTTTGTTCCTTCTAAAATGAATTGCTAGCCCCCCAACATGCAACTCTCACACTTGAAAGTTCTTTATTGAAGTTCAGGGAATGCAAAGCCTAGTACCCTTAAATATGAAGCCTCCCATAATGATGAAGTCTACATGACCTTGATTGGGAGACTTGCTAGCCCTCCAACATGCAACTCTCAAACTTGAAAGTTCTTAAGTGAAGTTTGGGGAATGCAACGCCTAAACCCTTAAATATGAAGCCTCTCGTAATGATGAAGTCTACATAACCTCTTCTTGGACTCCCTTGAGGAAGAGTCATGCTTCATCCTATTAAAACTGGTCACCTCAACCCTTGTGGTTTTTAGTATTTATGACTCTTCTAAGATCATCACCAACTTTGTTTCCAACTTCAAAATCTGTTTTAAGGTTCACATATTACTAAGCTAGCTCTCAAGGAAAAAAGACCTGCCTAAGCTGATTTGCATGCTCTTCCTTGGTTTGGCTATGAATTAGGGTGTCATTAAAATAGACTAATTGAAATCACCCCATAAAAGGGCGTAAAACATGGGATGTGACTCTCATGAAGGTGCTCAAAATGTTGGACAATCAATGCAAAAGCCAAAGGTGAGTCTCGTACCCAAGGGACATTTCCAACCAGCAAACCAAGCATGTCGTCTAGCCTAGGTATGGAAAGCCTATATTTGATAAGATTAACCCCTTTTCTATTGAGACATATTCTCTAAGATCTGATCTTTCTTTGCCTATCAAAAAAAAGATCTGATCTTTCTTAGGGGTTAATAGGATAGGTACAACACATAGGCCAAGGCTATGCTTAATAAACCCTTTTTCTAAGAGTCCCTTTATTTGTTTGTTGATCTTAGCCCTTGAAGTAGGTTTCAGCTTATTGTAGGGGAAGTTCAGAAGTTGGCAACCTAGGATAAGGTTGATGGCAAGATGAATGTCTCTCATTGGTGGGAAATCACTAGGAAGCTCTTCAGGAGTGATGGCTTGAAATTCAAAGAGTGAATTGCTAACTTTTGAAGGCAAATAATTTCTGGTTCAAAAAGTGCTTCCTTAGCCATTGAAGCAGGTTTTAGCTTATAGTAGGGGAAGTGCGGAAGTTGGTAACCTAGGTAAAGGTATATGGCAAGATGAATGTCTCTCATTGGTGGGAAATCACTAAGAAGCTCTTCAGGAGTGATATCTTGAGATTCAAAGAGTGAATTGCTAACTTTTGAAGGCAAATAGCTTTATGGATCAAAAAGCGCTTCCTTAGCCATTGAAGCAGGTTTTAGCTTATAGCAGGGGAAGTTCGGAAGTTGGCAACCTAGGAAAAGGTTGATGGCAAGATGAATGTCTCTCATTGGTGGGAAATCACTAGGAAGCTCTTCAGGAGTGATGTCTTGAAATTCAAAGAGTGAATTGCTAACTTTTGAAGGTAAATAAGTTTCTGGATCAAAAAGCGCTTCCTTAGCTATTGAAGCAAGTGTCCCACCTAACTCTCTACTCTCATGTACCAATTTGTGGTTCAAAAGATATAGGGGTTCTAGTGAGAGGCCTTAGATGCCATGTTGTGGTCTGTGATGTCTTAATGAGGCCTTGCTAACCTAAGAAGATGATCTTGATTTAGACTTGTGTACCTTTTTTTGACAGTTTTGTCAGCATTTATTCCTATGATGGATGGCATCAAGATCAGTACAGCCAAGGGCATCCTAGTAGCACATGGTCCATGTCCATAGATAGGACATTACACCATATATTTTCAGAACAAGAACCTACCTTAATAGAAACTAAAGATCTTCTAGGTACAAGTAAGAAAGTCTTTTCTCCCCATGCTATCCTATATGGTTGTAGTGGCTCAATTTGTAAATTATCCTAGACACAACTACCCCAAAAATGGCATTAATTGAACAACCACACCCCCTCCCCTTCCCCCTCCACCCTCCATCCTCCCCCCTCCCCCAAAAAAAAAAAAAAATTTAACAACTATCTTATATACTTTTTTTTTTTTTTTTATAGGTAAAGAAAAGATGTATATAAAGAAAAGAGGAGACACCAAAAATAATGCCCTCAGAGCATACAAGAAGTATATAAAAGAAGCTAAAAGGCTTAGACTAGAGGGGATGGATAGAAACAAAAAACATAACTTGCCCTTACTTTAAGCCTAACCAATCAATGAAGCTTACAAGCAAAGAAGGACTCAAATCTATAGACACCCTAACCCAAGACTGAAGGTTACATACAAAAGAATTTTTCATTCTTTGGAGCGAAAACTCCTCTTTACCAAACACTAACATACACACCAAAAAGGGTGAAGAGAAGATTCCAAAGAACCCGAGTCTTTGCACAATGAAGAAGAAGGTGATCCATCGTCTCTACTTCAGAGAGGCATAGAAAACACCTATTTGCCAAAAAGTGCCCCTTTCTTTGAAGTTGGTCAAAAGTTAAGACTTTCTCCCAAGAAGCCTCCCAAGCAAAGAAAGTCACCTTTGGAGGCATACTCGCTCTCCAAAGACTACCACTAGGGAACAAAGGAGAATCTCCGGGCTCCAAGATAGAATAAAGAGACTTGATCGAAAAGATCCCACACCTAGAAGCTGTCCAAATCACTCTATCTTCCACCTCCCTGTGCACCCTAAAAGCTTGGATCTTTTGTAGAAAACACTCTACCAACTCAACCTCCCAATCATTAAGGGCCCTTGAGAAAAGAGGGGTCCATCCACTCCTATCACTATTGGGGTTCCAACCATCTGTCACCCAAACTTAGACGAAGAAATGGAGAATAAGAAAGGGAAGGACTCACAAAGTGACTTATCTCCACACCATTTGTCCATCCAGAATCTCACTCTCTACCCATTACCCACTTGGTAGGCCAACCTACCACTCAAATAATTCCACTCCTTAATTGCTTTCCATAATCCCACACCATACCTCTCACTCACTGCACGGGAGCGCCACCTCCCATCCTCTTTACCATACTTGTGACTGATGACTTGCTTCCAAAAGGCCTCTCTTTCATTGGCAAACAAGTAATTCCACTTGCTTAAGAAAGCTATGTTCAACAGAGATAGATTTCTCACACCTAAACCGCCTTTCATTTTCTCCAAGCAAACTGTGTTCCACCTAACAAGATGCGGTTTCTACATAAAAGCACCACTACCCCAAAGAAAATCCTTCTGAATTTTCTTCAATCTCAACCTCACTTGTCTTGGCATGCAAAAAAGGGACATGAAATAGATAGGCATGCTAGATGAAGTGCTATGAATTAGAATGAGTCTTCTTCCTTTTGAGATATATTGTATTTTCTACATTGCTAGCCTTTTTCGAAATCTCTCTTCAACGCCATCCCACACTGCCTAATTTGAAGGGCCCCCCCAAAGGCAGACCCAAATAATAGGAAGGGAGACCACCCACTTTACACCTCAACTCTAAGGCCAAGTCTTTTATATTATGCACCCTGCCCATTGGAATTAACTCGCTTTTCTCTAGATTGATTCTCAAACTCGAGTAAGCCTCAAACCACATGAGAAGCCAGCTTAGATAGGTCCTCTGGTCTTGAGACTCCTCACAAAATACCGAAGTATCGTTAACAAATAACAAGTGCGAGATTAGAATCCCCTCACCACTCCTACCTCTCACCCTCCAACTAAATAAGTAGCCCTCACTAACAACCCTCCTCAATAGACAACTAAATACCTCCATGGCTATCACGAACAAATAAGGGGAGAGAGATCTCTTTGTCTCAATCCCCTTGAACTTTGGAAAAAACCCGAAGGAGATCCATTTACTAAAATAGAAAATTTCACAGTAGAGATGCAACATTCTATCCATTTATCCCCAAAGCCCATCTTTCTAAGCACTGCAAACAAGAACTTCCGATTCACATGATCATACGCCTTCCCTATATGCAACTTGCACAACACGCCACCTTCACTGCTTTTTAATCTTAAGTCCACGGTCTCATTTGCAATCAAAACTGCGTCTAAAATCTATTTACCCTCCACAAAGGCATTTTGGGACACCAAAATCACTTTGCCAATACCTTTTTAAGTCTATTAGCCAACACGTTGGCTAGCAACTTATAAAGGCTGCCCACAAGACTAATCGGCCTAAAATCTTTCAAGTTTTTTGCACCTCCCTTCTTAGGGACAAGAACTAGAAAAGAAACATTCAAAAACTTTACAAATCTGCCCCCCTCATGGAAGTCTCTAAAAAAACCCAAAACCTCTACCTTCACAACTTCCCAACAAAAAAGCCAAAACACCATGGTGAAGTCGTCCGGATTTGGAGCTTTGTCCTTACTATCTTATAAACTTTACCTTTGCATTGGCATTAATGTACATTGGGATCTAATTCTTTCAAAAATCTTTTGGACTTTCTAAAGGGTTAACCATTTGGTTATAGTTCTCTTCTTCTCAAGTACCGCCTAACTTGTGATGAGGGTGATGTGATGTAATGTGCCCTTACCATGATAATGGTAGCACTTAATGGTTTTCCCATTTCTAAAGTAACTGCTAGAGATCTCCTTGCCCTTGCTTACTCATTGATGTGATTGATAGCCATTCCTAGAGGTAGTTAGACTTAGATTGGGTACTATTTTCGGAGCTATCTTTTTTTTTTTTTTTTGGAATAAAAAACAAAAGATTTGTTAATTATGTATTAAAAGAACATGAGGATGAGGAGTCCTCCCCAAAAATTTACAAAAACTTGATAAAAAGATAATTGAACTCCTCCACCATATGAGGAACCTACACAAAAAGGTCTAGTCCACATAGAAATATACATAGATGTCATCTCCTTAAGCCTTAACTAAGCTCCTCTCATGGTTGTCCAAACCCTTTTGATTTACACACTGAATGCCAATTAGGCTAAATAACATTGAGAGAAATGTCTTTAAAAACATCGGTATAGGAGGCTCAAAAAGAGGAATAAAAGTGAAGTAGATCTCACAACATTTTTTATGTACCCCACTTATCCTCAAAGGTTTCAACATCTCTCTTTTTGGCACATAGTTCAAAGTAATATAAGTAATATGAGAAAAGCAATTTGCCGAAGGTTCTTGCCTTTAATGGGGTTTCTTATACTCCTATATGAAAAGATCATTGTGTCACATATACTCCTGGGTTAGACCCAATTAATCTTGACTTGTCTAAATAGACCGTGTCAAAGCCCTTAAGTTATCAGACAATCAAGAAAAAGATGGTCAATCGACTTTTAACTTCCCAGACATAAAACACACTAATAAGGACTTAAAGATTTAAAAGGTTTTGGATTGGGTGGACTTCTTAGGTGGATAGGACATGCAACATTGCAATATTAAGCTAAGGTCTTAATAGAATCTTTCCAACTCTAAGGCCTTGTGATAGGCCTTTTCCAAGGCTTCTAGGAAGTGTAGATTCACTTCACTTCTAATTTCTAGCATCAAACCCTTGATAATAAACCTAGTGTTGTCATTTGTGACACCTCAATAACATCATACATCAATATTGGTTCCTTCAAATTTGGTGATGCTAGAGGTCTACCTTTTCAAGTTTAGTCATTGATCTAGTATCTCTCTCTTAAATTCAGTAAGAATGTATTTTTTGCGCTACTTTTGTTTCATTTCAGACCATACCTTTAGTTGGCTCTTGTCATTAGTGTTCTAAGAATCTTTGTACTTTTTTTGAGCATTGTTTAGCAACCTGGATAAGCTTTGTTTTGCAAAACATGCTCTTTGGATCTTTGACATGTTCTACCACTCAAAGTAGTCCTCCATTTCATTCAACCAACATAGAAAAGCTATAGGGTTTATCTTCTTATCAAATCTAGGTGCATCTATTTTGACTTTCTACCAATATTATCTAACCCATCGAGTTGGTGCCTAGGATTTGTTGTTTCGATTCCAAAAAAATGTGAAGTCGAAGATATAAAGGAGTTTAGACTTATTAGCCTTGGGTAGTTTGTGCAAAATTCTAAGTTTTTGAAAATAGACCGAAGAAAGTGATTGGGTAAGTGGTATTAGTCTCATTATGCGTTAATAGAAGGGAGATAAACCTTAGATGTGGTTCCAATAGTCAATGAAACTATAGATTCAAGATTGAGGAATCATAGAAAGGAAGTTGTCTATAAGTTATACATTGAAAAACCCTATGACCATGTAAATTGCACCTTCCTATTAGAGATGATATTTGGGTTTTGGGAAAAAAAATGGATTGATTGGATTCAGTTTTGCATTTCAACAAGAAGGTTCTTAGTTCTAGTGGATGCTGTTTCTTCTTGGTTTTTTCAAAGCACAGGAGGTTTGAGTTAAGGGAACCCCTTATTCTCATATTTATTTGTGTTGGTAATGGAGGCTCTTATCATTCTCTTGAGAAAGGCAGTGATGTAGGACAACCCTAGGATGGTTGCCTACACTCAAGGGTAGGTGGGCTAGAGTTTTATTTTTAAGGTGTAAGGAGAGGAACAAGGAATAAATTTTATGGTAGAGAAAATTATAAGATAAGAAATAGAGAGAAAGAAGAAACAATGAAGAAAAGATGGAAAATCTTAGAGTCTCACTTAGGCCTTCTAGGAGTCTCACCTAGAAGAAATCAATGGAATCTCACCATTGAGGGTTGCAACCTTGCAACGAAAGAAAATATAATATTATTCATCTCAAATCATCCCTTTGATTTACATTGATTAGCCTATTTATAGGCTTCTCTAAGAAATCCAAAGTCTACTAGGACTCTAATAACCTATCATGACTCAAATTCTAATTATATTATAACTCAACTAGCTAATCCTAATTAGACTCCAATAAATGCCAATCTCAATTCAATTCTAATTACTATTAATCCTACTTAAAGTTTACTTAAGTCTTCTCTTTCTTCTTCGAATAAACTTTAAAAGGCTTTCCCCCCATCAAGGTGACTTCATTTTAGGTTTCAAAGTAGGACAAGGAGGTGGTGAAGGAGTGGAGATTTCTTGTCTCCTGTCCATCAATGATTCCTTACTTTTTTGCAAGTCTTGTTTAGATCAATTGATTTATATGATTACTAAAATAAATACCAAAAGCCTGTGAAGGCCTCAACCCTTTGGTGGACAAACTTAACATCATTGCACAGTCTTGACAAAATTCAGTTGTTTCCCTAACTGGCTGATGGGAAGACAGGTTGTACCAGTTGTGTCAAGTCGGTTGATTAGTAATCTATTAATCTATTTCATGTTTCAATGCAAAAAAATTCTTTGATTTCTTCCTTGACTTAGGGCCTCTGTATACTTATATTCAGGATTTAGTTTACTGTTGCCCAGGCAAAAAGTATTAAAAATATTAAAATAGATTTTTAAAAGCTTGAAATGACTTTTCTGTCTATATACCTGAAAGAAGTTCTCATCGCCTGTTTTTCATTCACTGAGATGAAGTTGAGGCAAGAATTGAAAATATTTTAAGGTATAAAGCTGTTATATGCCATCCAGATTTATGTTTATGATTGAGTATGCTTTCTCATTGTCATGAATGTGGTATGAGATAAGGAAGTTTAACGAAGACTGGTCTGTGGTGTCACTTCTTGCTTTGAGGCCTAAATTAAACTCTCATTTCCCCTAGTTTAGCTTGTACATCATACCCTTTACTTTTGTTTCTCTTTTAGGCAGTTGGGGACTTCAGATATCATCATTCATTTGTTGTTTGCTTTGTTAACAGGCTTCTTATGAAGCTCTCAGTTCTAAGTTACAAACTTATAAGAATGGGCTAGTTAACAAGGTTAGCTAGATGCATGAATTTGTAATTCTTCCTTTTGTATGGGGTGTGTAATGTGTTTCAATATTGGAAAAGTTGTATAGACTTTTAACAAAAGGATATTATCACCATACTTTTAGCATTCTGAATAGTGTTGAGGGGTTTTGTTCCCTTTTTCCCCTTTTGGGAACTGGAACAAAGAAAAGGTGCAGAAGCTTTTAAAAGAGATTCAGTGGCCTAGTTTTGAATCTATCCAGAGTGCTGTGATAATCTCAGAATTGTTTTCATTGTGGAATTTCTACAGCATGGCGTAAAATTTGAGGCTAGGTTGTCATATTTAGCGCCCAAATATCTCAATGAACTGATTATCTTGCATGGTCAATCAATTTTATGCACAGCCTTTTTCATTTTATTGAGGTTTTAACTTTTTGGATGGTATTTCTGTGAAACTAGTGATTTCTCTGTTCCTATGTAATTTGTAAGCTTCTGGAGTCTTAAATGGTTCTTCAAATCCCATTGATTTGATTGTGGAAAGTATATTAATATGAGACATCATAAAATGTTCTGCAATAATTTAATGCTGATGGGTATGAATTGTCTTATTCCAGGGGCAGAATGCAATCTAGACAGGAATGAGAATGGTTCCTATCGAGTGAAGATATCTGCAAATGCTACTAAAACTGTGGCTGAGATGAGAAGACCTCTGGAACAGCTTATGAAGGGGGATATTGTAGACCATGCCAGCCTTACTCCAGCAGTTCTACACCTTCTGTTCTCCAGAGATGGCATTATGCTCATGAAATCACTTCAGCGAGAGACAGAAACCTACATTCTCTTTGACAGGCATAGTATTAGCGTAAGGGTTTTTGGTCCTTCAGAAAAGATTGCTGTGGCGAAACAGAAATTTGTTGAGTCCCTTCTAGCCCTACATGACAGCAAGCAACTTGAAATCCATCTCCGAGGTGGAGATCTGCCTGGTGACTTGATGAAGGAAGTGGTTAAGAAATTTGGGCCAGACCTCCATGGGCTCAAAGAGAAGGTACCTGGGGCTGAGTTTACTCTGAATACCCGCCGTCATATCATCTACATTCATGGTAACAAAGAGTTGAAGCAGAAAGTACAAGACATAGTTTATGAGATTGCACAGAAGAGTGGTAGTTCGGATGAAAGGCCTGATGATGAAGCTGCCTGCCCCATTTGCTTGTGTGAAGTAGAGGATGGTTATTGTCTTGAAGCCTGTGCACATAAATTCTGCAGGTTGTGCTTGGTAGAGCAATGCGAGTCAGCCATCAAAAGCCAGGACAGTTTCCCTGTATGCTGTACCCATGAAGGTTGCAGGACTCCTATTTGGCTTACAGACCTGAAGTCTCTATTGTCAAGTGATAAATTGGAGGAGCTTTTTAGGGCTTCTTTAGGGGCATTTGTCGCATCTAGTGGCGGTGCTTACAAGTTTTGTCCATCACCTGACTGTCCTTCAGTTTATCGAGTGGCAAGTTCTTCAATGACTAGCGAACCATTTGTCTGTGGGGCATGTTTTGTAGAGACATGTACTAGGTGTCACTCCGAGTATCATCCATATATATCATGTGAGAGGTATCAGGAATTCAAGGAGGATCCTGACTTGTCGCTGAAGGAGTGGTGCAAGGGGAAAGAGCACGTAAAGAGCTGCCCTATTTGTGGGTACATCATAGAGAAAGTGGATGGATGCAACCATGTTGAGTGTAGGTGTGGCAGGCATATTTGCTGGGGCTGTTTGGAGTTCTTTGAGAGCAGTGATGACTGCTACGGCCATTTGAGGTCTGTACACCAGGCCATCATATGAATTCAACTTTAACTAGTTATGTTAATAGATTCACATATATAGATTTGAATCGCCTGTACATATTCCGAAATGTATAGATTAGGTATACTCCTGCATGTATATCCCAGTAGTTTAACGTATCTATATATATATATGCTTGGGGAATGCTCTCTCTCTCTCTCTCTCTCACTCTCTCTCTCTCTCTATGTGGTTTTTGCAAGTGCTCCGAGGGAGGGCACGTGGGATCTGGGTTCCACTGCACAATACCCAATTAGGAAAATTGCCTGACCTAACCATCTCTTTAACCAACATCAAAGAAACCAACTGATATTTGGTATATTCTGCTCTTTGGTCTCTAGAATATACTGTTTGAGAATTTGAGAGTTGATTTCATTTACATCAGAAATTTTGAAACATGTATTAATGTGTTCTGCCCTTTTGTTTGCCGACACGTTGCAATGTTTCCAAGCAACCCGGACAGAGCAGAGATGTAGGTAAAAAAAAAACAAGTGAAAATTCAAAACAAGTATTTGCAGCCAAATGCAATACCCAAACAAAACGCCAAAGCCATAATCCATGTCACACCACGGCCCCCCATCCCCCCCTCGTTATCATCTTCCCCCATGGTTGATCCTCCCATACCAACAAAACTCCATTGCTCTTGGTGTTTCGTTTGCAGGGATTGCAACTTCGAAACTTGAAACTCAAGCAATTTTACCCACTGCCGATACGCCAATAACTGCAGAGACTCCTCCAGCAGAGCATTGGAAATAGAATCCCTCTCCTTTGCAATAAGCGCAGCCTTCCTCTCCGCCTCTCTAGCCCGTGTTTGTGAAAGGTGCAGCGCCCTTAATAGCTCCATATTTGTCTCATCACTTGTTCCATCTTCTCGCCCCATCATGCTGCATATCCTATCCATGGATGATATGACCGTTTTATCTGACCCTGCAAACACCTTAACCGGTGGAGGGAGATCGCAGTTCTGCATTAGCTCCATCCCGGACTGATGATAAATCACCTCCCCCTTCTTCCCCTCATTCCTACCCTCTAAACCTCTCAACCACAGGTTGGGACTGTTCCATGACAATCCAGCCATCACAATTTCACTTTGCTATGTTGCTGATGAGTACTTAATTTTTTTTTAAAGAAAAAGTAAAAAAAAAAAAAAAAAAACGGAAAAAGTAAGAGAGTCCAGTTTGAGGCGTGCAAGAAAGAAAGGAAGAGGAAGAAACGGGGTTGGTGATGAAAGAAGGATTAGGTAGAATAGAGGAAGAAATAAAGTAAATGGAGATTTTAAATTCTTGGGTTTGTGGGGTTTAGTGTCTCTTTATATGGGAAATACCTCCCTTGCTTGTTGAGACAAACAAACATCTGTTACAGGATAGATTCCCATGCAAGCCACCCCAACCAACCCCAAACCCCACGTCTTACTTTCCTGGAAATGTATTCATGACTCAAAACACCTCATTTTTATTAAAAAAATCTTCTAATTTTCAAAAAATTAATACAAAAGTAAAAAAATATATATATATTACTTCCCATCTAATCACTTTTTGACTTATATGAGAAGCTATGTGTATGTATATTTAACAAAAAAAAAAGAAAGAAAAAAGAATAGTATTATTCAAATTGCTATTGGCCAATAAAAGAAAAAAAAAACGAAAAGGGTAAATTTCCATTTACTACTCCAATTGACTTTTAGAAAGAGATGAGTTCCTGCCAGGGGAATCCATGAAATGTCGTATCGTTGGTATAAATTATAATTGAGGAGGCACACTTCATTTTAGGGTCTTGTTTTGATTCACTCCCAGGAAGTCAAAAACATTTTTCTTATATTTATTTCATTAATTTTATTAAAAAGTTATAACTAAAAAAATTAAAATATTGTAATTTTAAAAAAAGTTTAATATGAAAATTAGAATATTCTTACTTGTGCTAAAACTTTTATCTTATGTAAAAATTTATTACATATTTTATAATATTAATATTACTTTTTTAAAATTATTATTTTAACTTTACTTCCACTTTTTCCTAAAAGATGAAATGAAACACTAGTTTGGATGAGAGGCTAGTCTTTTTTTTTTTTTTTGGTTTAATATATTTTACACCCTCAATCTATTGTGTATTTTACACATTTTTCCATCAAATTTAAAATCAAATAAATTGTCCTCCAAAGTTCTTAAATATCAATACTGTACCTTTTTTTTTTTTTTTGACATTATTAATCTGAACGAATGGAAATGTTATGTATAAGTAAAAATAGATTTGAAAATTGAATCACCAAAACAGAGCTCTCCCTCCTCCTTCTTTCTTCCTCTAAAACCCTAAATCCTCAAACATCCACTAGCCTTTTTTTTATTCATTTCATTAATTCAATCTCCCCAATCAATTGGAATCCCCAAGAATTTGGTAACATTTAAATTGAATAATGAAATTTATATTTTTGAAAAAGAGTTTTTGAAATATAATATGTTAGCCTACGATTTTTCTAATCAAGTTTTGATAATCACAAAACAACATTAAACTTACTAATGTTTGAAATCAAGTGCAAATTTCAAATTCCAATAAGAAAACTCAAACAACTTTTTCAACAAAATAACTTTAATATATATTGGATTTTTTTGTAATATATTTATTAGTTTTGATTGATTTCAATTTACAATATTTTTGTTAAAATTTTCACTGATTTTCTTGATATATTATGATATATTTGTGAAACCTAATAACTAAAATACTGATACTTATAACTTTGACTCTAACTAATTAAAAAAATAATTAATTATTTTTCCAAGAAAATCAAGAAAAATTACTTTAGTGACAACAACATTTGGGGTGTGCAATTAAATAATAATAAAATAATATGAACAATGAACAAAGGAGAATACTATTCTTATTGACTCGAGAGATTTTACAAGAAATTAAGAGAATGATTTTATAGATAGTGAGATATTAGTTAGTTTAAAATACAAGTAAAGAATAAGTCTTCCAAGATTAGATCGAAGATCGACTCTAATGTCATTTACTTTAATTCACTCCTTATTATATAAATATTGTCTGCTCTAAGATTATTAAATCATCTTTACTTTAATACATACCCACATAATTAAGAGTTTGCTACATATATTGCATCAAGAATCCACTACACTTATTATTCACAATGAAGAAACTTGGGATTGATGTTGTTGATCACTTCATTATCCGGTTTGAGAAATTTTGTTGGAGGTTACTTTTATTATTATTTTCTATTTTTAAAACAGAAAAGAACGCCAATTAAAACTGGTTTATAGTCTATGATTAGCTAATTCTTTTCCCTAACAAATAGAATCCAAGCTATAAGAATGAGTCTTGCAGGATTGCTCAGTGAAAATGGCTACCATAATACCATTCCACTAATAATAATATTGTCGATTTTTCTTCTCAAAAAGGGTACAACAATTCCAAACAAAACCTTCTATCTATCTTCTCTCTCCTCCTCAATTCCCACAATTTTCTCTACCTTTTTCTCAACGTCCTCCACCTGCACTTCCAGGAAAGATCAGAATTAGAACCCCACATACAAAATCTCTGCTCACTACAATGAGTTTTTTTCTTTCTTTTTTTTGCCCAAGTCAAAATAAATGGAATGCTTTGCAGATGATAATACAGTTGGTATGAAATGAAAAAATAAAATAAAATTGTAAACCAGGCTGATCAGTATTTGATTGAAGTTGGCACCCGTGGCAGTATTTATGGCGAGTAGTGAGTGCCTTCTGTCATTTGCCACCAGAGCCTGTTTGGTCCAGTAGAAAATCAGCTGCTGATTGATTTGCAGCATTAATTTGTACAGTGATCTGGCAAGCTCTTCTTGCTCACTACTGTCTGACTCCATTTTTTAAGGCACATAACCTAGTGGGTTCGCATTTTCCAGTTCTAACCTTCTAAGATGTCACCCATTTTCTCCTTCCTGGCTCTAATTCTAACACATTTGAAAGAATAGAAACCATAAATTTAAAAATGAACACAAGAAGAGGTATTTGGATTTACAGGACCTAGACACTTGGGTAACTCACACTGATTTGCTAATCCTTTGAGATGTCACTAGCACCTCATCTGTGTAAATCCTGGAGAAATGACCTAATTGAATGTCTGAAACAAGTTCAATGTTGTGAGACCCACGTCAATAAATTCGTCTCATTTTCCATTTTTTATTCTTCTGGCTCCACCCATTGCCACCTCCATCACTCAGCTAAAACAGCTTAGGCCAAAACTTGTACTATCAACGCCCTCAGATTTGATAAGAAGAATCAAACCCAAAAAGAGAACATAAATCCCGATATGTACATGAACTAGCCCAGAGAAGTGGTAGTTGCAAGAAGTTTTGCAATGGAGGAAAAGAAACCACGAAAGAGAGAGAGAGAGAGAGAGAGAGAGATCTGATGGGTGGAACCTTGTGAATGAGTCGTTTGGCTTCTTCAGTCTCCTTCACTACATCTTTCGCTAGACGGTCAATTGTTTCCACAGCTTCCTTGAGTTTTGCATCCTGGTCAGGAATCTTGTTTTCCACGGCCTCAGCTACCTTCTCTACATCCTCAACCAAATCTTCAGTAATATCTGTCACAGTTTCCACCGTTTCTATGGTTTCATCCACCTTATCTTGAGCATCCAATAACAACACAGGGTCAATAAATTTGAAGGAAATCAAAGCCTATTTACAACCGTATTTAGCAACTTGGCCTTTATGCTTACTTCGAAGGAAAACTAATGGTCCCCATTTGTGCCTATATGAAGGTAGAATTACAGATAACGTTATCACCACCATCCATTTCTTCCTATACATAGAAAAAAGAGATGGTCATTTTCAGACAAAAACACTCTCAAATTCAGTAATCATAGCAACAGAAAGCCGAATATGTAAATAAAAAAAATTCACCATTCAGGGGAAGACCGTTTTTCCGGTGGAACTGGATCCTCTGGTTCGAGATCGTCTGACTCTCCCTTTGCCCTTCAGAATTGCAGGGTCAACGAACCACAGAACCGTAAGAAATGCTATCAAGCTTGAAAGATCCAAGGCAGAGAAGGGAAATACAGAGATGGAGTTGGGAAGCTTACTTAATGGCTTTGTATCTAGCATTGAACTCGAATGGGATGTTGTATTGGTATGATTCTTGATTTCCCAAGATGGGGTTTTGGTGCTTGATCTTAAGAACACGATGTGAAGAGAAAAATAAAGAGTGGGATTTGCAAAGCCGGCGATGTCGTTGATTCAGGCAAGGAGATAGATCTGAACATGTGAGGCTAGACATAGCTGTTGACATTTGTACAACCAGGTCTCCTCCAGTAAACGAAGGAACTCGTTTATAAGTAGCGCTGTTTGATTCATGTCCCATGGTCGCTTTCTTTGTGGTCCACTGGTCCTCGTTCTTTCCTGCCCGGATGATTTTGGCAGATTTTCTGCGGTGGCACACAGAAAGACACCCTTTTGTTTTTTTTACACGTTTTTCCATTAGATTTTTATGAGCAACGTGGGGGTTAGGTGAAATCCTAAGTCTCCATAATTTATGAAGACAAGGAAGAGGTAGAGAGAGAATTGAGAGGGAAGGATGATTTAGGATGGCCAACGAATTACCAAGAGGAATTTTTTTTTTTTTTTTTGAGGCCATTTATTGTTACGTTAATTGAAGTGGTTTATATCAGTGAAAAATTATAGACCCACCCACGTGACCAGAAAATTGAATATGGCCTGTACGCCAATCATGGCTGGAAGTTGAAATGTTTGGTTTTAGGTTTAGGGGTCATGAACTGCGTTGTTAAGCCAGACCGGACAGACCCCATAAGTACTTGATAAGTCACAATTCTGTCACGTTTTTCCTAATGTGAAGGGGATAGCGTCACCGTCATTAACTTCCGTTTCCTATTGTCTCTCTATTTGAAAGGACTACAAAATTCAATTCATATTCTCTCCATTATTGGAGGCACTTGAATACAAATCAATGAGTTAGCTGTCACCATCGATCCTCTGGCCCCTCGGCCTCGAGATAGTCTTATCATATTCACAATTACGCCTATCCTTGGGTGATGGAGTTCAACGTATTTTGTATCGTCATTTTCGTCACTGAATCTTATCCTGAATTGTTTACATATGACCGCAAGTTTTGATAATTTCTTTCAAAAGAACACCATTCCGATGATGGAGATACTCATTATTTGACTGGCTTTGAGTAGCACCTTTCAAATTATTAAGTTTTGTACTAAAATGACTTAATTTTAGTGACCACTTAAAAAATATGTAATTGATATGGATTGATTGGATAGAATTAAATTGTATTGTTGAATTAATATATATATGTGTATGTGCGCGTGCGCACGTGCGTGTATATGTGTGTGTATGTATTGAGAGAGAAAGTAAATATTTGTAATAAGAACTGCTTCACCACCAAAAAGATAGTGGAGAGACCCTAGATCTTTAATAAAGAATTAGTAAGAAAGGCTTGACATAAACTTTGAAATGGAGTCGTGCTTATGACAATAAGCTCTTCCACATAAATAAGTAGATGACGATGTTGTGCTTGATTAGATGAACAGTGATGTGTCAAATTTGAGCTCTAAAATCCAAAAAATATGAGGAACTTGCTAAGTTCTTGATATCAAGCATAAGGAGTTTGTTTGAGACCATAGATAGCCCTATAAATCTTGCAAACGTGTGAAGGATGATTAATATCAATAAATCAAAGTGACTAAGACATGAATACATTTTTATGAAGAGACAGAGAAAAACATCATGGACATCGAGTTGACAAGTAAGTTAGCCATGAGCAAAGGTTATGCAAAATATGACTCGAATTGTACTAAGCCTCACAATCGTCATAAAATTGTCATGATAGTCGACTTTATATCTTTAATGAAATCCCCTTGCTACAAGACTTACTTTATTGCACTCAATGCTCCCATTAGGGTGTCTTTTGATTTGAAATGCCTAATTGCAACCAACTAAATTCTGATTTGTTACTAGTGAACAAGGTCCCAAGTTTTATTTTAAAGCAAAACATTAAATTCAATAGACATTGCTACTCACCATTTAGGGTGTTTGAGGGCTTGAGAGACTAAGGTAGATTCAAGGTCTTGAGCAACAAATGTTTAGTGATTGTATTCAAAATTTTAGGCTTAAGATATTATTTCTGGATTGCATTTCCAAAGATGAATATTTTGTGATGTGGGAGGTCTATGAAGAGGGGACGAATTGAGGAGTAAAGTGGATGTTGGCTTGGGTTGGAGGGATTTAAAGAAGAGGCGGATGGAGAACTTGACAAGTTACCTTCATTGGAGGCATCATAAGGTAGTGAGTTAAACAAGGTTAATGGTTTTGTGGTTAAGGCTTGATTGATAGAGTTGTGTGCTTTGGTTACCTAGATGATGATACAAGAACATGAGTGGATTGATCACAGAGATTAAACATATGGAAAAATCTATCAAACATGTTATCAACAAAATGAACATGTTGAGACACAAAAATGCTTTGTGTGCAAGGATCAAAACATTTAAAGCTACTTTGGTTTGAGAAAGAGCAAAGAAGGACGCACGGGTGAGACTTGGTTTCGAGTTTATAGAAGAATAAGATTTTAACTGAGGATAACATAAACAACCAAAGACCTAAAACTTTTTTTCAATTGAGTGGGAGGAAAAAGAGTTTTTCAAAGGGTGATTTGAGATTTAACAAAGGAGTTGGAAAATAATTGATAAAATGAGAAATTGTTTGGAATGCATGAAACCAAAAGAAAGAGGAAGAGATGTGTGATGCAACAAAGTTAATCCAATTTCAATGATACAACGATGTATTCATTTAGATGTCCTATTATGTTGTAGTGTGTGAGGAGTGAGGGGGTTTGGAATGCCTTGAAATTCAAAGAAAAACTTACTCAACAACAAGTTTTAAGTGTATAATTCACAAAATTTATGAAATATAAAAAAAATCCATCATTTGATTGAATGGAAAAGAGCCTCACATATACGTGGAATGCTAAGTGAGGTTTGAAGTAATGGGAATGGGTTCAAGGTAAGTGATGTCTTACCAAATAAATTCTCCATTGGTTGAGCAATTGATAACAAAACTCTTCAATGGAGATGGAAGAGCCTCTAGAATGATACCAGCCACCACTTCCTTGTAAATTGAAATCTTTCTAATACCATTTAAGGTAAATTTGGGTAAATTCTTCATGGCTATCAATTGATTATGAAGCTCTTCTAAGGAGATAGAAGAGCCTTTGAGTAAATAAGAGCCCCTACTCTCCTTGTAATCATTTCCAATACCATTTAAATCATGTACAACTAGATGTTATTTGAGAGAGATTGCATTACAAAAAGTAAGTTGATTATATAAACTTCTAAGAGTATGTAAAAATTTTGAAACATATTTATCTCCACCAATTGTTGAAGCTAAATTTTCCTTTAAGATAAATGGTACAAATCTAAGAAAGATGACATCAAGCTTAGTTAATTTGAACCAAACTTCTCAAAGGTAGTTGTAAATGCTATAAAAGACAATTGATTTAGATACTGAAACAAATATGAAAGATGACTTTATCTTTGCATGACATCAAGGGAATGAGCCAAGGCATCAATAATGGGAGGACATGGTAGAGAGACATCCACATAACCAAAAAGGTTATGGGTTATAGCTCAAAAGTAAAACTTGAAATTAAGCATATGACGATGAGTAGTTGTTAGTAGTAAGTTTGAAAGGTAGTTGAGCATTGATATAGATGGAAATGAGGTTGATTTTGAGGGCTAACAATAAAGGTAGTGAGAGAGGGTGTTGCAATAGAAGAATCAGAAAGTGGGGAATTAGCTATGGTGGTTGGGCAATACCAATGAGTCCAATTTAGAACTCTTATATCATAAAGAGAAGTCAAATGCAAGAAAATGATGACTATATTATTCATTCCCATATACATTTTTATGCATACAAGTTAAGAATCCCAAAAGTTGACTAGTCCTAAACCATAGGAGAGAATTGAGGGATGTACAACTAATCTACAACAAAGTTTAGCCACAATTTATGATATATTTTGAGAAGCTTAAACAGATCGGATTCCTTTAACTTGATATTATAATGTGGGAGGATTTTTTCCTAACATTATTTACCATAATAATTAAATTCAACAACCAAAATAAATTAAAAAATAAAATAAAAATCCTAAACTTTCCAAAATACATTAATTACTCTAATAAATTTTTGCAAATTTCAAATAATTAAATATAAATTAATTGGAAATGATGAAATCTTTTATTTAAAAATTGTTATAAATTATTAAAACCTTAAATAAAATATAAGTCATTAATAAAAGAAGGATAGTTATTATCTATGATTCAAAATATCTATTATGTCATATTATCTCCAATTTTGTTAATGTGAATGATTATGAAAACTAATTATTATTTAATTAAATCTCAAAAAATAAAAAAATTCCAAATTTTCAAAATCAAAACAAAGATAAACTGTGGGTAAGAAAATAATTCATATCATATTGGCATGATGGATGAAAGTAGATACATTAAAATAAATAAATAAATAAATAAATATATATATATATATAGGATGAAAATTTTTACATACATAGAAAGAATGAAAAATAAAATAAAATGATAAATAGGTAAGGAAAAAAATAATGACGTTAAAATAAAAATGAAAAAAATAAGTAAAAATTTTAGGGACAATTGTGTTTTAGACGCTCAAAAATTAAACTTTGGTTCATATAAGTTGCATAATTGATGAAGAGAATATAAAATATGAAGAGACCAATATACCATTCAAAACTATTTTCTATCACAATGTTTGACAAACTTTTTTATTTTAAATCTTTTTTTAATAATTATTCTTAAAATTTATTATTTTTAGAAAACTAATTTTTAAAAATATATATTTTAAAAATATATCATTTAAAAAAAATAAATTTAACATATTTTTAGTTATTTTTTTATATACACAATTTTAAAAATATATACTTTTCAAGATATTTGATTTTTAAATATAATAATAATAATTTATTTTTATTTTTTTGGAAAATGGTGCACTTTTTTTTCTAAATCACTAAATTATGTTAAATTTTATTGAGGTTTACAAAATGAATAAGATTTAAATTAATGCTTTTATCAATTTTCACATTTCGTCATGAATTTATATTGATCAAAACTTAATTTTTGAGTCCAACCGGGTTGAAAACACAATTGTCCCAAAATTTTAAATAGATCTTGTAAAAGATTTTATTTGTTTTAAAATTTGATTCAAAATTTATATATATTTTTATTTAAATCCTTGAGAGTTAATATTATTTATTTTGTTAATAACAATGAAATGAAATTATTTTTTATTTATTGAAATTGAAAATTAAATTTATATATTTTAAGGAAGGTCAATCTTTCCATTTTTCTTTTTGGAATTTTGACGGGGCATGTGCCCTTTAGACCATTACTGGCTCCGCCGGTTGGCCCGTCCTTCCTTGAGCCGACAAGGTGGACCTGTAGCGGTGGGCGCTGATCAAAATTTATAGTAGAATCCTATTAGCATGGCTGTTCCCCCACTTCGAGCCGCAGAAGTTCCTCTGCTCAGCTCCCTTTACCCCTTTCTTTATCAAGCTTTACACTATAGTCCCTTTCCTCCCAAAATGCATATGGGTTGTGTGAACCTATGACATTTTTTACACTAGATTCTAATAAAGCTGGTAGCATGCTGGATGCCTATCCGGGTCCTATCAAAATTTTCTTGTTTAAGGCCGTAAGCTTTTTCATATGATTGAGCTTGAAAACCATCTTTTTTTTTTTCAATATTTTCAAGAATCAAATACAACTATAATAACTTAGAAAATATTCTATATAATATTTCTTCTCTAAAATGACAAATCCACGCATTTGAACGAACATGATAACGAATGAATGAATGAAGTGTCTGGTAGAAGATTTATAACAAGTCATATTTCTCTTTTCTCTATTTCTTCATAGGTGGGCGCCAATAATTATTCCTGTATCATCTTCCTCTACTCCTAGCTTTCTTTCTTTCTTAAACCAATTTAAAGCCGTCTTGTTCTACATATGTGTCCTGATACATGGCATATTCCATGTAGTCAACACTCAACAAAGAGCGAGAGTCAATGTGGAGCCACCTACATGTGATTTTCAAATGTTCAACAGATATTAGATGGACCATATTTTCTTACTATGACATTAGGTGATTGGACTTCTCTTGGGTTGGTAACAGAAGCACAATGAAAAAGTCCTTGGTTGATGAAGAAACGGGAAATAGTAATAATGTTAATCAACTTACAGTAGGCAGGCTTAATCAATTGCGTCTTTGAAACTGATTACATATGCAGCTCATCATGCTTTTATTCTGTGTTTTGGCATAGGAAGGAAGAAACAAAATCAAATCAAATTTCAGTGGGCAAATTCATATAAGGCTTGAAATATGGCCAAGTCTTAAAAGGGCAAAATAAACTATAAAATAAAAGGTTCAAAAACCACTTTAGAATGACCGAAGGAGCTGAACATGCCATCATGACCCCTTTTATTTTTGGGTGAGGAAGCATTAAGTACGATGGTAATTTATGTCAGTACGTCTTGTTTGTATTATGTCAAAGTTTGGATATTATATTATAAATGTCAATTTAAATTCGGCATAAATAATAATAATAATAATCATATTAAAAACATAAATTTAAATATTATTTAATTATTAAATAAATAATAAACCCATTTAAAATCATATCCTCCTATCCATGGCAGAAGCAATTAAGGAATAGGAGGGGCACATGCCACCCCTCAAAAAAATAGTTACCAATAAGGATTTTGAACCCTTGCCTTACACTTAAAAGGGGAAAGACCTTCCCACTATACTATATATCATTGTCCCTCCCTTTTCTATCCCATAAAATAATTTCTCTATTTACGCCCCTCTTGGAGCACATTCCTAACTCTGCCACTGCTTGTATCTAATAATCAATTTGAGTTAGGTTTTATAAGTTTATATAATTAATGTTTCAATTCAATATATTTATAATTCAATTAATCTAATTATTTAAAAAAAATAAAATGAGTAAGTTAAATAGGTCCATTATGACTAAATTTATATTATGCAGGTTGATCAAAAAATTATTTATTTATTAAACGAATTATGCATGTGATTTGATTAAAACTCAATTATGCTAAATTTAAATCTGCAAAAAAACATATTTATCAAATTTGGTCACCTCTCACATTAAGGAGATTCCCCAAGTTAGTACTCCCGTTAAAGAACTGTTGTCTTCATCAAGCTTATACTATAACACAAAATCATTACGCTTGCACTTTTTATGTGTGGGATGTGAGTGTAGTGTGAACATATGACCTTTTCCCCAAAATTCTAAAAAAAAAAGTTGACAACGTGTTGGATTTGAATTTGGGTCATAGAAAAAAAACCCCAACATTAGCTTGGTATCATCATATTGGATTTGAAAATACATGTATGTCAAAATTAAAGATATTGATAGTGTGTTTATAACTTTATAGGATAATTTAGTGAAGGTGTTTGAGTCACGCATACCAACAATCCGACGGACTAGATTACGGGAAGGGATAGAAAAGCTTAAAAGCTTGATGCATACAACAAAGTTTCCATAGGCTGAACCCACGCGTTTTCGTAAAGCCGGGGATGGATGGATGGAGTGAATTGACTTAAACCAAGCCCAAACAAAACGAAACTACTAAGTAAATGCTCGAGTCTTCCACTGAGGAGGAAATTTCGCTGTCATCCCATAAGGACTTTGTGGAAAATCAAAATCCGCTGTCTGGATCGCGTAACATGTGGTGGAAGGCTGATCAAGAAGGAAGAGCTTTCTCTTCTCTATTCCTTCCTATGCCAGGTTTCAATCTCTAGTCCCTCTTTCGCCTTCTTCTCTTCATTTCCAGAACAGTTTAGATACCAAAAGCTATGATTTGTTTTAAAGCCTGTCCTGGATGTGCAACGTTCTGTTTTAAGCTGCTTCCTCCTTCCCCTCCTCCCCCTCCTCGACTTCATGAAATTTCACCGATTTTGATCTTCATAGTGTGTGCTCTTGGTGCTCTTTTTGTCGTTGTTGGCTACTGCGCTTTCGTATTGAAGTTCTATTCGGGGTGGAACAGATCGAGGAGGAGCGATCCACCGGTTCAGAACGATACTCATGAGGATTTTATCGATGAGGAGCAAAGCCCGGTGGTGTACCATCCCATATGGTTGATCAACACCGTGGGTCTCCAACAATCGGTTATTGATTTGATCACGGTGATTAAGTACAACAAAGAGGAGGGTTTGATCGAAGGAACGGAATGTTCCGTTTGCTTGGGTGAGTTTGAAGAAGATGAGAGTCTTCGGCTTCTGCCCAAGTGTAGCCATGCTTTTCACGTCCCTTGTATTGATACCTGGTTGAGGTCGCACAAAAATTGTCCACTGTGCCGCGCCCCTGTAATCCACGAAAATGTCGGTTCCCATTTGAATGCCGTGGAGCAGGATTCCAATGATTCTGGGTCGAGTGAAGATATGGAGATCGACAATTTGGAGACTCACAGTGGGTTGGGGAGTTCTGAGGTTGGAGAAGGTGGGACTGCTGAAGTTGGGATTGGTGTATTGGCAGTTGAAGAAGCAAGGACTAATGAGATTGTAAGGAAGGGTTTGCCATATATGAATGCTGGGAAATATGAGCTTCGGGTACTAAGTGATTTGGTTGACAATCATCGGGCCAGTGAAGAACAGATAGAACCTGTGAGGAGGTCAGTCTCCATGGATTTATCTGCTGCTTCGGAGATCTATCTTGCTATGGCTCATGCTGTTCCAGTGGAGCATGAAGGGACTTCAGATATGCGATCAGTACCGGGTAAAAAACTGAATTTGGAGATCGTTGCAAGGCAGAGTAGTGGAAATTCAAGCTTATACAAACTGATGAAAAGTTCTTCAATTGGGTGTTCTCTGCACAGGGGTCCACTTTCCATGAAGAGGTCTCTTTCATCTTTTGCCAAGTTTTCATCCAGACGCAGCAGGAGCCGGGACTCAATCCTTCCCTTGTGAGGATGAAGCTCTCACCCTTCTTCTATTTATTGTTTTGGGTGAAATAGGAGCCAAATCAAGATATCTCAGGCTCTGTCGACAAACCAGGATCTAACTAGTATCTTGGTCTCATACCAAATACATAATAAAGGCATAATGATGTGAATGGGAAAAGGAAATAATTCCGTCCTCCCAATGAAGCCTCTCGGGAAAAGTCCCTCGGAAAGGAAGATTCTGGTCTCACAACTTCATGTTATTGCTATGAGTACTGAAGATTATGCAGACACTGTTTTTATGCTTCCTGAAAGCATAACTTGTGATTTTGCTTTCTCATTAGGAGGAATATTTTTCCCTTCAGGATGCTTCACAAGTTTTGAAGGAATTATACTTGCCCTTGCAAGTAAAATTTTAGCTAATATTTCAGTTTTCCCTTTTTTTTTTCCTCAGGCATTTTTCTTCCTAATGAACCAATCTGCAGTAGCTCTATATATTATAATTCTGTGAGTAGCCATTTCATGAGAAATGTCTACTTCAACTCTAGCCAAGCCCTGGAACTTTAATATCAAAAGTCGATTCAGGGAACTTCAAGGAGGTCTAGCATCCTCATGGAGCTTTGGATGATACTTTGCATCTGCCCATCCCTGTGATTAGAAGTTTTAATCCATCACTAATGGTACTAATTGAAACTGACATATCTTGGATTTATCTATCATAGAAAGTTCCAAATGAAGTATTATTTCTTCATTGATCTTTCTCCTTTCCCTTTTTCTTTATCAGCAGGCTTAAGGCACCAATACAAATCATCCATTCTCTTCTATGGTCAAATGTGAATACCTTTATTGTTGGATGGATTGAGATGCATATGAAATTAGGGATGGGCAGATAACTGCTCTTGGATGAGGGCTGCATATGCATTGAGATGGGTACGAAATTAAGGACTAATGAGTGTTTCTGGATGATGTTGCACATTGTAATATGCCAGCTTGCTCCTGTCTAGGGAAGTATGTCCCAAGTGTTAGATCCTTGAGTATTGCTAAACCCATACGATGTTTTAATATGAGAACTTAAACCTTACACCTGGGTTTGGGTAATGCTGTGAGAGACCCACAGCTCTACACTCAGATGAAGCAAAAGGAAACAAAATTTTCCTTTTCTCTGAGAAAGTGGGAGAATCTGTTTCCCTCACTACAAATATCTTTTACCTTTTTCTATTTGTGCTAGTGCTTTTTCCTTCAGAACCCTTGCTTTCTTGGAGCCAAACTTCTACAAGTTCGAAGCCTTGAATATGAAAGCTCCATGTGAGAAGAGAAGAACTTGGAATACCAAACTCAAGTTGACTAATCACATCAGGATGAAATGACTTTGCTCCAACTTGACTCCATTGTCCCTTACAAGTTGCAAGGATTTCATCAAATTGCATCTTTGGGACGGTGCCCTCTCAAACTGGGAACTACCTAAGGAACCCCTTGACTAAAATGAGAGCCTCATAATCACTCCTGCCTAAAGGGTCAAAACCCCATTTCGGTTATGTGTGGCAATTAAATACAAGGGGAAAATCCAAAATGTGCTCTGAGAGCCTGAGACAGGTAGGTGCAACAAGAAGCTCAAAAGTATTTCTAATCCCACGAGAACTGATTGATTTGCTTTTCAGCTGTGAAATCGTCTATAAGAGACCGACCTTGAATTAAGGTCAATTTTAAATTTCCTCCTTGTGTTTCTTAGCTACAGGAAGAATTCCAAACGTAATCCTTCATTGATCTGATTTTCAATTTCCACAACTGTTTGATAAAAGGAAGAGTCAGTAGCAGAATTGGGTTTGTTAGGCCACCAAAACTGCCCAAAAGGCAATTGATAAATTGATGATTTCCATATCATGTGATGTATTGGTATGATTTTTAATGAAATAAATCAGAATTGCCTAAACTCTATCACTGGTAGCAAGTTGGGTGGATGGTCTTCATTCATACCTAGCTAAATGTGCTGGGTTCAACTATAAATCTTTGACTGGATTTTTGGGCAAAATACAATATCATTACACCTTTTCCTTTGCACACATCATTTTCCAAAGAGAAGTATAACCCACACTACAGGAAAAGTAGTAGAACAGCCTCCTGCCCATATCATTACCGATATCACATCCGATATGAGCGCGGGCATGGTCCTACCTCTCTGCTAAAGGGATTCACGACTCTTGCATTCAGAAAAGGTGATGATGGATCGTCCAGAACAGACAAAACAGCATATTATTTTCAGTCTATCTATTAGTGATTTACGTATTATTATATATGTGTTAAAGATCAGCTCTTAAGGCTGTTGATGGCAGCTATGCCCTGTGCTTAACCTCACGTAGGTGGCTTCGGAGCTTTTTCCTTCGAACTTTATAGCTTTTTTCTTGGCTGTACTTGCCTTGCCTTGCCTTGAGGTTCTTGTGAAGACCAAATCCCCATGGATATTGGCTTTACAGCTTAGATATGTTTCCAACTTTTAGAAAGCCAATGACAATTGTATTTTTGAATTTTGAATCTTGGTCTCAAATGGATACATCAAAATTCAAATGAAATTAGCTGGTTAAAATTGCAGTCCTTGTATTTTCCTGGAAATGGAATCAAGAAACCTTATGATAGTGTGTTAATCAAGAGAAGAAAAAAAAATATTGTCATGGGTGTGGCCAGTTCATCATTGATATGGTCAACAGAGGACAAATATTGAAACATGTGAGGGCCAAATTATTCTAAAAACAAGGGACGTTGAAGCTTATATAATCATGACAGGCCATTAATTCATCAAAGCTCTTGAAGAATGCCAAAGACTACTCCTAAAAGATTCTTCCTTTTGCCTGCATATTGCTTATTACTTAGCTGACTTTTGTAAATCTATCAACCCATAATTTTTCTTATAAAATTAGGAACTTTCGGCTTTTTCTCATCACCCATCAATCCCTTCTTTCGTCATTTTTCTCCTCTCTTTTCTGTTCTGATAAATTACTCCGCATTCATCATTCCTCTTGCTACTTCTCATCCTTTATAATAATGATGATGTCTACACTATAACATGATAAGATTCCTAAGCTAAAATAAAAAGAAAGATTCACTATTAGACCTAGCAAGAGGTCTTCTCCTTAATCCCACTAGCATCTTTTTTTCATCTAACTAACCCCTCTTAAGCTTCTTTTGATTAAGAAAGCCGAAGCAAGATTGATCATAGATTGGTGCAAAGAAATAATACCCTTTCTAATCTTTATACTCCCTATTAAATTGGTACCTATCGAACTACCTCAACAAGCTATTCATAAAAGTTGGTTGTAAATCACTACAGCATTCAACTAAACAATATCATACTTAACAAAAAAACTACTCTTTCTAACTCAATTACCACAATTGAAATTTTTGCTGAAACTAATTCATAACAAAAGTATTAATATATTTCTTAAAAAAAGTATTCATTGCTGAAATTAATTAATTGTAATTAATTTTGAAAACCTCATAATTTTGCAGATATGGTACTCTTTCCGTACCATAGAAAATTTCCCAAAAGAAAATGAAAAAGAATTAAAAAAGTGGTCCAATGAGAAGCGAAAAGTTACCATCATTTCACCAAAGATGGTAAAAAACAAGACCAAACACAGTATATCTGGAAAAGTTGAAACTTTGACCTTGGGAAAATGTCTACACTGTTCCACACTCCCTCACACCCAATAAAAAAAATAAAAAAAAAACAAAAAACAAAATGTACATATAGAGCCATAGACCCTAGAAGTAGAGCCCAAGAAGCAAGAGCAGTACTTGAATGGGCCACTCGTATGATGGGCCCACGTCTCTCAATAAAGTGAGTGATGGGCCTTCCCTAAAATAATTTTCCATTTTAGGAAATACATATTTTTTAAAATTTATTTCTCTTCTATTTTTCTTATATAGAAAATGAAAATTTTAAAGATATATAAGCTTTTAGGCAATTTTCATTATGATTTTTCTTTTTATTTTTGTAACACACCACAAGAATTCATTGCCATTTTTGGCTCCATTCCCTACTATTTTCTTTTCATGATGCAAACCAAGGCTTAGAGTAGCATGAATCTAGGGTAGATGTCTCAATCAATCAAGGATGGGCCTACAGTATTCTGGGGCAAGTTCGATGAATTAATTTCCACTGTTGACGGTTGGGATGGCTCAAGTACAAGAGATTTCCTTGTATGGGTCTTGCACAAAATTATACTTCTAGAAATGATTGAATTCGGTGAGGGGCAAAATGATAATGGAATTCAGGCAAGCATTATGAATTGAAGTCATTTCATAGTACATAATGTCCCTCGAAAATATAAGAACTATGAAACTCATCTACTAAAAATTCTAGAGACTGGACAATTACAGGACGAAATTAGGGTTTTGTTCAGGTAAGCGGAGCCTCTCCTTGGATCCTCCCCACCGTCTCATACACTGCAGTTGCAATCTCATTCACGGAACTCAGCACACAATCATCTTCAACCTGTCTCAAAACAAACACAAAATTCCATATTAATGATGGGTCATTGAGAGATGATCATAAAGATGATATGAGACTGAGACTGATAGATATATATACATATGTTTGTATCTGACCTTGGCACTGAAAGAGTAGAGGACCATATGATCCACTGTTGTGACGTTGAGGTGGAGGATGGTGAGGCGGACAGAGTGGAGCCAAGCCACCATCTTGAAGAGCTGTTTTGGTCTTGTTCTTGAGAGTACTTTGATATTTGCGTGGGTTTCCACCATTGTTACTTCCACGTCTGCAATGGCGGATCGCTTCTCGGCCATGGACTCCTTTGTTGCCGCAGAGGAGTTGTAGTTAGTTGAATAGGTGGAGTACTGGGGGAAAGTGAAGAAGTTGGAGAAGACAGTGGAGGAGTCTGTTTGGGATCGTTGCTTCATTTGTTTTTGGGCTTCCAGGGGCTGAAGGAGCTGTTCAAGCTCCTTCACAAAATTTATGGCGCCCCCTATAATTGAAGCTTGGTCACCCTGGTTACAATGAGGGAGACAGAGAACTCAATTATTGAACAAGTATAAGCTTATTATAATGGCATCAATAATTATTTGACACAGTTCACACAAGAGAGACAGAGACAGAAGAGAGGAACTAACCCTTTGAACGTAAGATGCAGGCATCAACGATCGGAGGACGGCTAGATGTTCATTCATCTGTCTGCGCCGATTGCGTTCAACTGCAATATGGGTCATTCTCTGGCTCTCCACTTGTTCTTTGTTCTTGACGCTTCTGGTGCGTCGTCTCTTTCGCCGACCTGACGTAGCTGCAGGCGCCTGCGGCGGAGGTGGTACTCCGGCGAGTAACCCATCACCAGTGCAAGCTTCTGTGGAGGAAGAGTTGGCGTCCCATTCCTTGAGATGTTGCACCATGGAAGAGCAGGAAGACTCCCAATTACCGTGGAGAGCTTGCTGATGATCGACATTAGCGTCAAGAGTCTGAGTTTGAGTTTGAGTGTAACCTTTGTCCTCTTCGAAACCAAAGCCATAGCTCCAGCCACCTCCCATGGCGTAGACATCCCTGCAGCCAAAACTGAACGGATCTTGCTGGAACACCACAGCTTCTAATGCCATTCTCTCTCTCTCTGTGTCTGATTTCTCTCCCCAATATATTGAAAGGGTGCCAGAAATAGAAGGCAAAAGCTGAAGGCTTTTAGTTGTTTTAAACAAAACTCACAAGAAGTGACTCAGTACAATCATAAGCTTTTGGCTCTTTCTCCATGGAGATCCAAGTCGACCCCCACTCCCCTTTTAAAGCCTTTAATCCACGAAATGTACATCAATATCAAATTTATCTACAGCGATTTGCACGTGATATTGTATGTGACGCCGCGCGTGTGAACAACTCTTGGTAGGAAAATTTTTCAATCATCATGTCAAGACAACACTCACTTAACTTATACCCTCGTAATTTGATTACTAAAAAGGCGGATTGTGTGGCTGAGAAAGAGAGATGGTCGCCATTTGGCTTAAGAAACTGATTATTTTAAGTCAGCATGATTAATTTATTTATGGAATATGAACTACCATGGGTACTTTTACAGGGATTTAATTTCAATATGCCCACTACTCTTAGGAGACATTGGGTGAAGTTCTGGTTTCAAAACGTTGACAAAAAGATACTGAGAAACAATTCAATAATATAGAGTAATATTCTTAATTTATAACATATAGTTTATTTGGTAATAAACTATATGTTATACAACTAAAATTTTTGTGTCACGGCGGTGGATTAACCAAGTTCACCACGCCCTCCAAGCAGGGTGTGTTGTTGGGTAATGGGAAATGAATGTTGCTGTTTGATTTGGTCATAATGAAGGTTTGACGCAAGGAAAGAGAGAGGAAAGGTGCATAGACTCAGAAGGGTGTCTTCTCTTGTGCAGTGCAGGGGAATCCATGTGACCACACAAACTAAGGCAGTCTGCAATCATATACGATAAAGACTCTCTCTCCCTTTCCAAAGGCCTCTGTGTCCTCTTTTGGTGTTTAACCTCCCAACGAATCATCTTTTCTCCTTACTTCACATTTCAATGCCAACCCCCTTTTTCCCACTTTCTATTGTCATTCTCCACAACCCCCTAGTCCCATTTCCATAAAAAATTTCATCATTCTAGCATATATTTTTTTTCAAGGATTCGCTGCTCTACTCTCCATACTGTCTATATTTGGCTGATTCCAACCCATCCTTCACTTTCTGATTAGGACAATAATTCATGGGAGGACACATGTTAATCCTAGCCTCATTTTTGTGTCTGGTTTGTTGGGTTATAATCATAGGATTCTCCTTCTTCATGTAAAAGTTTTTGCAGGGTATTGGAGTTGGATTGAATTGGGATGGTTCTAAACTGGACTTTGGAAAAAGGAATTAATCAGTCTGTTTACAATGTATTTCTTGGTAGTGAAACGGATGCATTCCCGTTAGAGTTAGAAGATTAATCTTGAAGATTAAAATGATTGATACTTTTTATTTTATTATTTAATAAATATATTTAGTGTGGAACGTATAACAAGAAGAAACTATAGAATCTTTAATTATTTTTAAAAAGGACTCAAATTACTGTGGTGGCATGATGTTTAATGAAGTTGAAATTAGAAGGAAAAAAATTTAATAAATTATTTTTTATTTTTTATATTTCTTTTAATTATTTTCTTCAATTTTCGGGTAGCAAAAAATAAACAAATAAATAGACTACCATCATTGATGGGTCTTGATGCAAAACACTAAATAAACAAATCACACCTAACTGATACTCCTTTGAATGAATCACGTATGTTATTATTTTTTAGAGGTACGATGTCGACAAAGTCTTTAGAAAAGCCCCAGTTGATTTGCTTTAATTCTATATTTAAGTAAATTCATCTTCCGCAAACTTCTGAACCGTCCAGTCTATGCTTGCTAATATTTTTAGGTATTTCAATTATACTCCTAAACAAGTTACCAGTCAAAGCTACTGTAGAAGACGACAGGTTACGCCAGCTTACAGCTTAGACGCGTTTACTAATGGGTATGTCCTTCACAGCTGCCTACTGATCACTTGGATAAATCTGAGAAATTGCATCAACTGATTCGACTCCCATTTGATATGGGTTCGACTTGGGAGATTGTAGTCCTTGAATATGAAGAGGAGCAAAATTATTTCCATTATTTAACAGTTGCGCTTTCGTACAAGTCTCCTCATTGCAGGCGTTTGGAGACATCTCATAGAAAATGGATTGGCCGCATTATGTGATCTGTAGTTTAATGCTCGGGCAATGATTAGGAATGATTTTACTGGAGAAGTTTCCTCCCAGCATACACTCAATTATTAGGGAGAGCACAATCAAATGAGGAACTCGCTGTTCTTTGTAAGTTTTCCAATCAACAAAAGGCAAAGGATTTCCAGGGATTTTAGACCACGCTCTTACCTATAGAGGAGGGAACAACTAATGCGTACGCTCTATGTTAGTCGTCTTTTTAGTTTTTTGTCTCTTACCGAAGCCCCTTTGCACCCGTGGAGGGTCTTTCAAGATCACAGCTAATTAATATCTGGGGACAACCGTATAAGATCCAGACTAAACCCCAGCTTATTAAAATGATTTAAAATGTCATTGACCATTGATGTCCTATCCTAGACATGTGAAACTCAAAGCACAACACACCCTCGAGGCCATATTTTTCAATGGGGTGCTTCATGCTTGTGGGCTTGGTTAAATTAATTACCCAAACCACTCTTTACAACAGTACTAGATCATTAATTTTTATGTGATTACAAACAAATTTCTTACTGTCTGTGATGATATTAGCAAAACTATGGAATTGTTTCAAAATATTGGTAATTAAGTTAATGAATAAGCAAATGGGTTTATTCTATGATAGAGCAAACCGTAGAATGCGGACCTTAGATTCCGGGTACCTACTTTAATTTTTTTTCTTCCATTGGTTTGTCGTTACTTGAAAGAATCTCAAGTCTATGAAAGGTGTCCGTCCTCATGCTTCAGACTTAATTTGTAAGAGTGTGAAGGGATTGGGCAAGAGGAGCATAAAAAAAGTACACTTGCACGTATTCATACAGATATTGAAAGCAACGAGTCCGTCCTCATGCTTCAGACTGTGTATTAATATAAACGTGGTAAACTGAAATCAGCCTCACATAGTTTTGTCTAGTTGTACATTTATGTGTGTGTGTGTAATAAGTGTGATGGTTGCATGTTTGGGGAGAGGGAAAATGGGTGGCTGGGGAACTCAGTCTCTACTGTGTTTACATGAAAATAATGGTTGTTGGAGGGAGAGAAAAAGAATATTCCTGTCGATAACTGTAAAAAATGGTGATGGGTTTTCCTTTGAATTCTGAAAACAGCACGCTGATATCAAGAGAATGCAAAAGAATGCGTGGTCATGTGGTCATCACATTCCGACAATTATCCCACTATGTATGAGTACGTCATGCCAAGTCTCTCTGATGTTCAATTGCTTGTTGCAAGACCCAAAGCTCCCCCAAAAAGTGCATCGGATTGTGCATTCCATTGTTCAGAATCAGGAAAGAGTGGGAGGAGAGGAAGAGTAAGATATACACATACATGTACATACACATATAAAAACCATTTGTACCAAATATATGTATATGGTCTCATCCTTGCCTTGAACCGGTGCTTCTTCGCTTGTCCTACAGAGCAAAATCCGTCAAGTCATTTCAAGATCATCATCAAAGCTTTTTCCCAGCACCTGTCCAAAGGAGAAGAAAGTTACATGGGCATTTCAGAGTTTAATCCTAAGGTTGAATTAGAATATTAGATGATTAGTTAATAATAGCATATCCCTATATATATGGAGATAGGTGAAATAGGTAGGGTAGGACAATCATAAAGAAAAAAAGAGAGGACTGAAGAATACAAATTCTGCCAGTTTTGGGGAAGACCTTTTACTTTACTTTAACCTTGAGGGAGATCAGGGATCAGGGATCAGGAGTCACGCACCTATGAGAATTTCTCATTGTGGAGAGAAAGTATGAGGTCAAAGAGAAGGCTCATCTGTCCTTGTCATTGCCATATATTCAATCAGCTTGTTTATTATGTCTGAAAGTGAATGGTTTCAATCAATGGAAGGCAGAGGGTCTGAGTAGCAAAAGGAGAATCAGATTGGCAATCTTTTCCGGAACCTGCCCCTTTAAGCTTGCATGAGATGGAAGGTCATTGGTCATCCCATGTGATGGTAGCAGTCACGTATAAGAGTGATGAATTTTTTGCATGGATATGTCTTCCGTCACACCCAACCATCCATCCCCAGACTTGACATATGGGTTTGTCTCGCCCGCTTGGACAAGCATCTAATCGAAAATTCCCCACCATTCATGTATTGTACCATACTGACACATCATGCATCACTTGAATTAATAACAGGATTCATTGCTACACTCATTGCCCGTCGCAGGTGGGAAATATCGTCCTCGCCCACCACACTCACTACTGTCTTTCAGCCAGTAGTGGTGATCAAGATGATTCATGATTATGACCTCCCGACAGCATTGGATGAGTTCGATTTTAATGAAAAATCTCTAATGCTCGGGAGTGGTACCGATGAAATTTCAAATGCATGGAATGGCACTTTTTCAAGTTTACACTTGGAATTCAAAATACAATTTCGAATTAATTTTTTAAAATAAAATTATTTAATTTAAATGCACATAAAATCTATATTTTATTTAATTATATATCCGAACCCAAATTCCAAACAAACCCTGCAAGCGTTACGACTGGCTGTGAAATTAGTTCCCAAAGTCTAGTTTACACGAGGGCTGTGATTGGATGGCAATTGTGGGGCTTGTGGATGTGACCACTGACAAACCCATGTCCCCACCCTTGTGAATTGGCTCTGAATACCCTGTGCGGATGACTTCCATATTGTCAATTGATTTGACAAATTTAAGCCGTTTGTATATTTTGAAAAAAAAAATTTAAAAATTAATTTCACTTTTTATTTTTATGTAAATTTATTTCCTCAAATGACACCTTCTATTTAATTTCAAGTTTTAGTGAATTAATTTATATTGAAGTTATTTCTTAAATACAAACTTTGTAATATATAAATTAATATTGAAGTATCATTTATATTAAAGTTGAATATTCAAAAGATTATATTTTTAATTATTTTTGTTGGATCTTAAATTTATACTAAAATTATTTTTTTAAAAATAATTTATTTATAATTTTAAGTAATTATTTGAAAAATTAATTTTTATATTAAAGTTTTTCCTTTTAAAGATATTTTCAATGTAAAAATTACATCTTTGTTGATAAATATTTTTCCTTTTTTTTTAATGAGAGTTATTAATTCTCCATATAGGATAATGATAGGATATCAAAAACTTATGCTATGGGTACGGAAAATCACTTTTCGATACCATATCCACTTTTTTAAACCAATAGGGTTCCAACACATGCAAAGGCCGCTTAAATAAAAAAATTTTAAAATAAAAAATAAAAAAAATCCATTGGATAGGTTATCGTCATGTACTTTAAGAGGAATTAATCCCATGCACCTAACATGGTTATTTTCTTTTACAACACCAATTATATAATTTTTGAAATTATTTTATAAAGTTATAAAATAAATAAAATTTTGTGGAAGAAAGTTTACTATTTATTTTATGATATAAAATTATAACCCTTAGACCATGAGAAAATGTAAATTTTAAATTAATTTTCATATAAAGTTTTTTCCCCCAAAGATATTTTCAATGTAAAAATTACATCATAATTAATAAATATACTTCTTTTCTTTGTCGAACAACTTTATAAAAATTTAATACATATATTATATCTTTTTTAAATCCATAAAATGGTATGTTAGGAGGCAATATTTAGGTCATACGTGGTCGGATGTGGACTAGAGAGGAAAGTAACAAATGAAAAATTTTAAACCATATGATGGTAATTATAAGTTCTATAATAAGAATGGTGCTTTTATAGAAAACAAAAAATGTCATGGCCGAACGAGAACAAGATATAAGAGTAGAATTAGAAGATATGATATAAGTCCATTTAATTAAGTCAAATTAATGATAGGATAGGTAATGTCACAAGAGTTGGATATAAAAAAATGAAATCAAGAAGAGAGGACATAGACACCTCATCAACAAAATACAATTATACTTTCATTGTCAATCACAATAGCTTACTATCACTTTAATTGGAGTAGGTCGTACTATGTCTATAATGATGGCATCAACAGAGGAATATTTTATAACAAATGAATCAAGGAAATGAGTAGTATCCAATCCTAAATCAACTGTGGGAAAAAGGTTTAATTAATATTTTGATCATCATAGGATCCTTGCTCAAGTAATCATGTAGGGATGCTTCTTCTAATATGGGTCATATCACATTAGGTATGTAAAACTACCATTGTGGCACTATGCAGTACATACATCAATGGAGAGTTACTAATATGTCAGTCTCAATGTCAAACACTCTAATGACTATTGTGAAGTTACATAATTGAAAGACAAAAATGAGAGTACTATAAAATAATATTTACTATGTCGTTTTTGGGGGACTTCCCGTGTTAAAGGGGTTTTGTTCAATTAGTATAGTCTTATAAATGTTACATAATATTCCCGATATAATTTCTCTCACTTAATTCAATAAAAGTCTCTTGTTAACTTATTTGCCCTTGAAAGTCCAATAGTAAGCCAAACTTGGAAATTTGTCCTTATAGAATAATTTTTTGTGCTAGTACAACTTTATTGGAATAAAAGTCATGTTTATAGGTATGGAAAAGAGTTGAGTGTGCACAAAGAGCCCCCGACACGTATGCAAAGTCAGCCAAGGAAAGAAGATGATTGAGCATTCTCTCAAAGTGCCTCGCGCTTGATCCTGTCCTTTGAGAGCCTGTTAGAAGTAAAGTGGGCTCAAGATCAAGCCTAGGCCCAGACTAGATTGTTGTCTCACAATAAATCCTCTGGCTCTGTCTCTTATATCGTTGGGAAAGGCCTTCATTTTGGGCCAGGCTTTTGGTTTAGGAAACATTTAAGGCCCATACTGAGCGGCCTGTAAAAAATTCTCAAAATGAATTTATCAGACTGTTGAAATGTACCTCTATCTTGCTTTGTCTGCAACAAGCAGTTGGTATTCTTATAGGACTTTTGGCTTTACTGGTTCAAATATAAAGATACTACACCCTTTGATTTAATGGGTATATTATTTTTCTCTCAAATACGAAGGAAGATCCTGATGAATTAGCTGAAGATCAAAACATTTTGATGCCATATAATTAAATGATTTGATTATCAGTGATCTTCAACCTATACTTTTCTTAAATGTACGAAGGGAAAATAGAAGAAAAGAAAAGAAAAGAGAGAGGAAATAATAGGAAGAAGAAATTAGAAAAAGAAAAAGAAAGTCGTAGACGGTTTCCTTTGAACCCAAATTTAGCAAAGGAAGGTGGTGGAAGCGGGAAGATCGAACGTGAAGATAAGGTGGAGTGGAGTTGCACTGTAACCATTGTCTTCTCGAATACTTTCCCAATTTCTTTACTTAAAGGCACGTTCTCTAACCTTTCTAAACTTTTCTTCATCCAACCAATCAAGACCCAGCATCCCAAATCTTCACTCAAAGTCGCCCTTTCCTTCCCTTTTCAATCTACATTCTATGCCGTACATGTGAAAACTTTCCACCCTTTTTTTAAAGCATTGTTGGAATAAAAATAAGATTGTTCTTTTCTTCTGCTCTTATTTTAATGGGTTTTAGTTTGTCTCGACTCTACACTTGGGTTTCTCAATTTAATTAATGATGTAATAATCGCAGAGGCTAACTCTAAATATTTATGCTTGTTTAATTGTTTATGTTTGGAATAATTTGAGTGATAAGGAAAGAATTACTAAGATTCGCCCAAGTGGGTTTTCAAACAATCTCAGTTTCTTTATTTGGGTTGTTCTTTTGTTGTAGATGGACTCTATATTTGCACCTTCTTGATGTTTCCGCCGCCTGCATTATACATGGAACTCGTTTTCTGCAAATGGGTATTTGCATTTCTCCTCTGTTGTCGGCTTATTTTCTCCAAGGTGTACTCGGGTAAATTCTATTACTCCCTTTTCTTGATTTTTTTTTTTTTTCGTTTGGTTCTTGGAAATGCAATGTATTCGAGTGTGGGAACGACAAGAACAAGAACCCATTATTATTTGATTGGAATGGGTACCTGCATTTCTATTTTGCTCGTCGCCTTTTTCTTAATTTTAGATTGTTGCTTGAAATGCTGTGTATTTGGAGGATTAAAAAAATAAGGGAAAACAGAACCCAATTTGCTAATTATAAAACATTTTCTATTGTTTGATTCAAGTGGACTTACTACAAGGGGGTGAAAAAGTTAGAGGAGTGAACCTGGGCGGGTGGCTGGTTGTGGAAGGCTGGATTAAACCTTCATTGTTTGAGGGCATTCCAAATGGAGACATGCTCGTGAGCTTTCCTTTATCCTAATTGCGCTGCTTCATTGGCTTGGCATTCTTTTATGATTTAGATGACTGATCTGGCTAACCCTTTTCTGGCGATGGAAATTTAGGATGGAACAGAGGTTCAATTCAAGTCACTGATGTTGCAGAAGTATGTATCTGCAGAGAATGGAGGAGGCATGGGTGTTACAGTAGACAAAGATGTTGCTTCTTCATGGGAAACCTTCAGGGTTAGATGTCTAACCTATTGTTATGTGCTTGTCTTAATTTTTTTCTCTTGATTTTTATATGTTACTGTGTAAGATACTTTATGTCATAAATAAGTGGTTTCTTTAAATTGGTAGATTTGATTATATAATCAGATATTTTCATTTTTTTTTTTCTGTTCACCAAAGAATTTATGATAATCTTTTTGACTAGTTCTCGTAGTTTTAACTCTTTGGCCAGTCATTTTAATTCAAGGTGTAGGTGTGTAGCTGCAATTTTAAGGAGGTAAAGAAATTCATCCATTCCAACATGAATTAACTGCTAATGGAGTTGATTGAACACTTTAACATGCATTCTTACAACAGAATTAGTTCAACTTCACACATTTCTTTACCAGCCTGTTACTGCAACATGAAATTGAAATTTTAGGCTTCCAGCAGCAAAGATTGATTGAATTATATATATATGTCGGGGGAAGAGAAGGTCTATGCAACTACTTCTAGAAATTGAATATACATATTGATAGGCACTTTTAGAAATTGAAGATATGCGGTAAATTAGAACTTTTAACTTGTGGTATTAAAAGATTATGCTTGAATTCTGGCCTCTACCCTGGGAAAACACTCTTAAACTCCTTTTATTACATGGTTGAGTTTGACTTGAAAAGTAAAGCAATGAGGTAATAAACACAAGCACAACTTGGTTGAGGGTAGCAAAATTTGAGTTCTACTGTTGTGGTCCATATTTAGAATTTTGTGGCCTTCTTTCAAAGCAACAAAATTGAAGTGATGTCAAAAGATCGAGCAACAGTTTACACATCGAAATGATCCAAAGAGTGTGATGCACTCTTCTCAAGCGTTATTCATGAGGATGTTGAATATATTATTTCTGATTAATGTATTCAAAGTTCATTAGGTGGTTGAATCATGTGAGGCATGTGAGTGATCATTTAATAATGCAAGGAAACATGTGGTATTGTGTTCAGTTTAGATCTAGTGGCAGCATTCTTACCAATGCTAAGCAAACCTGAAACTGCTGTGTTTAGATCTAGTTAATGAAAAGGAAAGGAAGAAAACTACCAAGAGAAATTTCTGTCCTAAGGCTGTATCTGTCTGAGACTTGTTCCTCTGCTAGATAATACACACTATCATAAACTACGGCAAATTTGTATAGAAGTGCTTTTGACTTCATTTTTCACATGGCCAACAACCTTAAGTTGGATGCTGTGCTTTGTTAATGGAACATACAACAATTTCTCAACTCAAAACAACTTAGCAATGCCTTGTCCCAGTTATTCAGATCTTAGAATTTGGATAAATTCACCATTCTACTCTAAGTTATATGAAATACTCCAGTGTTTGCTCATCATGACTTAAATAGAAAAATTTTCAGTTATTTGTGATTTTATGAAGGTGCTGCTTATAAAAAGGATGAAATAAACTTGTTTTCTTGTGAAACAAAATTGCTTATGATATATTTTCAAACATGAGCTTGTGTTCTTTTTCCCTTTTTTTTTTCCCTTCCATTTTCCTTGCTTCCTGGAGGGGGAGTTGGATATTAAATCATGAGACTGTTTTTTCCAGAAATTAGTGTAGAATGCTTATTTGGAAATTGAATCATAGAATTTCTAGGTTCTCAGTTAATTGTGCATTGTGCTGGTTATTCGATGTGTTTGTGGTGTCTTGGTTGGAATCATTGTTATTAATCTAGTTCTTAAGTTCAGACCTTGTTGTCTTTGCCTGAAGCAGATGCAGGATGATGATAATGACTGCATTTATTCTAAGGATTAACCTTTAGACTTGTATCTATTAAACAAATACAGTTATCTCAGTAGGTGCACCAAACAGGGTGTCATAATCTAATGAATCAAAGGTAGGTTGTTTGATATTACAAATTCTTGTGATGTATGGAAATTAATTATTTCATTAGTGTCCTGCAGTTATGGAGGGTTTCTGATTCAGAATTTCAGTTCCGCACTTCTCAAGGGCAGTTTTTAACATGTGATGGTGAGGGAGGCTCTGTCTCTGCAATAGCAGGATCATCATCAATAAAGGAAACATTTTATGTTGAAAGAAATTATGACAACAGAGTTCACATCAAACTGAAGAATGGGAACTATCTGCAGGTATATTCAATTGTTTACTTTACTATTTCAGAATTTAATTTACTCACTTTAGTTGGGTAGACAGTCAATAATGGTGTAATGGCAAACTTGTCATGCGTGCAGTGTGGCATTACTACCATTCTTAGAGCTCAGGTTGAACATTTTCAGTCATCCATTGTTTTGGCTTCTCTATGGTTCTACTGTCAATATCTCTGATTGCCCACAGCAAGACCAGCAGATTTTGGCACGTATCTGCCTTTGTGAATTATTTAAGAATAGTGCTAGAAGTTGAGTAGTCAGTAATAATTTCAGGATTATTCTAGAATTTCAGGAATAGTTTAGGAATAGTTGAGGGAAAATTAAAAAAACTTAATCCAGTTGTCCAATGTTATGCAAGTAATTAAGGTGGTTACAATCACAGATTGTTTGAGTTTTTGTTTAGCTTGCTGCCATCAAATACTGGTATAAATGCTTGTTTGAATACCCAGTCACCCACCCACTTTTCCATTACCAAACTTACCAAGGATCCTCCTAGATGACATTTTCTTAATATCTCTTCAAGGTACCCTCTTTTATTTTCTAATACTAAAACATGATAGTCTTATACTTCACTTGTCTAGGCTACAGTAGCTAATCAGCTCTCAGCAGACTATCCAGGGATGCCAGGATGGGATGATAATGCAGCCACATTTGAAATGACAATTGTAGCAAATTACATACATGGTGATTACCAGCTTGCAAATGGGTATGGACATGATAAAGCCAAAGAAGTTCTTAAGGTAGCTCCAAATTTCCTGTTTGACTTCTTTTATTTATTTATTTTTTTCTCAAACTTCTTGACCAAAAATTGGATAGCACCTTTAACAGAATTTATTGGATGAATTCAGATTGCATAATTTATGGGTTATGGACTTTAGGATATAACAGGTTTGGCAAAGAAAAAAACAACCCAAAATAGTGTTAAGGAATCTAGAGCCTAGAGCATGTTTTGCCTTTGTTTTATACTGTATAATTTAATATGATGTAATGTTTTGATATCTAACACTATTGGGTATCAACAATTGCTAAGAGGTGATGCCCTTGAGGCCTAGCTCAAGCGGTAAAGGGATGGGGAGGGTTTGTTGGAGGTTCCAAGTTCAAGTCCCAATAGGCAAAAAAATTTACTTATAAAAAAAACACAATTGCTAAGAGGTGATGCTTAAATGTAATATCATATCTACAACTCAAACTCAACAAAGTATTTTTCCCCAACTAATTTTACTTGTATGTTTGCAAAACATTTTTAATTTTCTGCAGTAAGGTTTCTTTGGGGGCACCTTAAGCAACAAAAACTCCTGGCTTGTCAGTATTGTGTCCATCCCCAAACCTGTGTCCACACATAGTTGGTATATGAGCTTTACTTTGTGATATAGTTTTGGCATCCGTCAATGTTCTTATTTCAACCCATTTGTGAATATTGTCATCATGATTTGTTGATTGAACTATGTCAAGCATGAACCATATATCTTAGCCAGTTAGCATAATATTTTGGATATCACTTTGTGATTTTCAGTAGTTGAGCTACTTTTGCTAGATTGTAGAACAGGTTTCTCCATGAATCTCAGTATCTTGTTTATTTGATATGTATTGGCCTTTTGAAAACTGCAGAGACATAGAAACAGCTTTATCACTATAGAAGATTTCATTTTTCTGAATAGACATGGAATAAATACTGTGAGGATTCCTGTTGGTTGGTGGATTGCTTTTGATCCTAATCCACCGGCTCCTTTTATTGGGGGAACTTTGGAAGCTCTGGATAATGCATTCTCATGGGCGCAGTAGGTCTTGTTTTGAACCTGTTTCTGTTTGCACTGTTGGGACTTTAAATTTACATCGTTTTGATATGTATCTGAAAAACTGTTGCACAGAGCCTATAATATAAGGTGCATAATTGACCTGCATGCGGCTCCTGGCTCCCAGAATGGGATGGAACATAGTGCTAGTAGAGATGGTTCAACTGGCTGGCCTACATCTGCAAGTTACATTTCACAAACATTGGATGTGATAGACTTTTTAGCTTCCAGGTACATTCTAGACCAGTTATTAGAGGGTTAAGATACCAATTACTCGTTACAAATTTGCCAATTTGCATGTGTCCTGCCAGTGTTGGATTAACACGAGGCGTCCTCTTGCTTCTAAAGGGCAGTTACATACTTGTCTTGGCCAACATGGATTAGGATTAGGATGGTATTGTCGGCTTGCAGCTGGGGAGCCTAATATTGTTATTATGGTTTGTTTGCATACCATATGAAATTGAAATGATGCTTCTAATCCCATGGCATTTGAACATATTACTATTAGATCAATGATCTTCCATCATTGAAATGCAAAAGATGGCTGATTTCAATAAGTGTTTTACAGAAATAAAAAATAAAAAATAAAAACAATCACCAAACTGAATCTCCATCGAATTGCTCCAAAAAACTGTTCATTTGATTTTTCTCAGATCCCAAACACACATCCTCATTCACATGCTAGACCTACAAGATTAAGTGAAGTCCATGCTGCTCCTAGAGTTACCCTGCTTCATTGCCATTGCAGCATTACTCCAGCTCCCTCTTCTACTAGCATCTATAATTGTAGCTTTTCCATCAAAGGCATTAATATTATATATGTGTGTGTGTAGAATGTTTTTTTAACTGTTTTTTAAGTATTCCCTTCATTTTCTGCATCTTGCATTCTCTCTCTTATGGTATTTTCTGACATGAGTGTTGAATGAATTTAAACAGACTCATCTAGGAGCAATCTCAATCCTTTTCCTTTGGACATTGCAACTTGTGACTTCTGAAGCAAAACCAATTCCTTAGTTAATGTACTGGTTGGTGGTGATCTAAAATTTGACCTTTGCAGATATGGGAAACATCCTACTCTGCTGGGAATCGAGCTTTTAAATGAACCATCTGCTGCCTCAGTTTCACTGGACCTCTTAGTTTCATATTACAAGCAAGGCTATCAAATAGTTCGGAAGTATTCCTCAAAAGTTTATGTGATAGTTTGCCAAAGAATTGGCAATGCAGATCCATCGGAACTTTTTCAGGCTGACATAGGATCTTACAACCTGGTAGTAGATTTACATTACTACAATCTCTTCGACAATTTCTTTGTTAACATGAGCCCATTAGACAATATCCAATTTATTTACAACAGCAGGGAAACTCAATTACAGGCTCTGAACAGTGCAAATGGTCCACTGGTTTTTATTGGTAAGATAAATTGCCATGCTGTCTTCTTCCATTCAAAAACTGGTTTGGTCAAGTTTGTTACACTTCAGTTCTAACATTTGAACCTAGTCATAATTGCCAAAACTTAAAACACTGATTTGCATTTGATAAAAGTCTTATTATCTAGAGGTGGATTAGAAAATTCAAGTAGTACTACAAATTTTGATGCTTGAAAATGGCATGGTTGCAGGGGAATGGGTGAACGAATGGAATGTCACAAATGCTACTCAGCTGGATTATCAAAATTTTGGAAGAACCCAGTTAGAGGTTTATAATGCAGCTTCCTTTGGATGGTCTTATTGGACACTCAAAAATGATAGAAAGCACTGGGATTTTGAATGGAACATAAGGAACAATTATCTCCAATTGGGTAGAAGTCTACAGTCATCTTTTCCTTTATTTGTTTTGAAAAAACACATGCACACACACATATAGAGTTGTCAATACAGTTCTTTGGCTACTTTCTTTCCTGTTTAATGGTACTTAATGACCATGGCCACCTTATATTTTCATGCAGGAAGTTCACCAAACAAGCAAGTGTCTAACAGTGCAGTGTTACTTGGATTAGTGTGTGGCTATCTCTATCTGCATCACATGGTATGATATATCCAACCAAAGTTGCCTACTGATCTAGAGTTAAAGAGGGAGATACAAATGTGGCTCATCCATGTCCTTTCTTTGTTGTTGTTCAACCATCACACTCAAATATTCCACAAATTTGCAAGTGATACAAGTAATGTTGTTAGAGCAGAAAGGATAGAGGAAAATTGTGAATGATCTAAGATAGCATTCAGAGAATTTAGGCTGTGTTACATTTACTCTAAATAATATGCACAGGAAAAAAATTGCTCCTGTTTTTGAATCTCTGGCGAACTTTCTTGCATGAACTTTCTTCTCATGACTTCAATATGTTATTTACAGCCATTTGTGGTAGATCAAAATATAGATTCTCTTAACCACCTGGCCAACAGAAAAATACCCAATGAAAAGTACAACCAAAAACCCATAATATGAAAATGGCAGCCGGACAAAGTCCATGACTTTCCCAATTGGCGTGAAGGGAATTGCGATTCCAATGGCAGAAACAATGACAGTAGAACAGATCACAGGCCAGGAGGCAACCTCTTGAATGAAGGGAATTTTCTCAGTCCGAATCAAATGTATAATTAGGGTTTGCATGAGAAGCCCTTCAATGAACCAAGCTGAATGGAAGAATCTAGCATCATTTGAAGTGTAGGCTCTATAATAGAAGTAAACAAACAGAAGCGTGGCTAAGTCACAGAGGGTGCACACTGGTGCATTCCACAAAATGAACATGGGTAAGCCTTTCCTGGAAAAGCTCTGTGGGGTCTTCACATAATCTTCTTCCACCTTGTCCCAAGGAATAACGATCTGGCCAAAATTATACAAGAAGTTCTGAGTGATGAGCTGCCTAGGAGTCAATGGTTCATATCGAAGGAACAGGGTTGCAATAAGGATCGAAAGAACACTTCCCACATTGGCAATAACTGACATTTTTATGTACTTCATAGTGTTTGCAAAGGTGAGTCGACCCCGCTCAACTCCAGCAACAAGTACATTCAGGTCCTTTTCTAGTAATATAATATCAGCAAAGTCTTTTGCAACTGAGACCCCAGAATCAACTGATATACCAACATTGGCAGCATCCAATGCAAGTGAGTCGTTTATTCCATCACCCAGGAACCCAACAACATGGTTTCCAACCATCTGCAAGGACTGTACTACCCTGAGTTTCTGAGTGGGGGTGAGACGAGCCAGTACTGTTGCCCCTTTAACAGTCTCATGGAACAAATCCTGATCAAGAAGCTCGAGATCGGGTCCAGTAATCACATGGGTGGTTCTGATGCCAACTTCCTGACAAACCTTTACTGCTAGGGACAGTGAGTCACCTGTTAACACTTTCGCTTTCACTCCCTTCTCGGCCAGTCGCCATAGAGCTTGCTTTGCTGAGTCCTTGGGTGGGTCAAAGAAGGTTACAAGGCCAAGGAAAATCATCTCAGATTCAATAGCCTCATCACTATCTATGCTTCCTTCACTTGTTTTCTGCAAAAGACAAACAAAATCGTAATGTAACTGTTAATGAATTTTCTATACTGGTTTCCATCTCATCTCAAGTTAGCAGGTTTGGCACCAGGTTGTTTTTCATATATACTTGGGAGCATGGTATATGTTAGCCCCTTGACACGGACCATGCAGCACCAAGGCCTCATGGGGCAGCACCTTGGCCCGATGAGTGAACTATGACATGACAAGGTGGCAAACAGGTGCAGTGCCTTATGCAAGGAGACGGCTCGGTGAGCCATGGATGCCATGCCATGGCATGTTGCAGCACCAAGAGGGACTCGAACGAGGCATATCGATGCAGCAGCACTGATGCAGTATCAGATGGGATGCCTAAGGGTTGACACAAAGGTGCAATGCCTTGTGCACAGAGATGAAGAGTCATAGGTGCAATGGCATGACTCGTAGCTGCACTAAGAGATGACTTGGCCAGGGCATGGTGCCACTACAGCAACATGATAGATACAAGAGCATGTTGCCTCGACATGGAAGACCTAGACATGCAGGCTAAGAAAGGACTTGGCATGCACACGAGCTGCATAGAGAGGCACGCAACAGCAGCATGAAGAGTTGGACTCAAAACGGGATTGCAAATCGAGTATGAGTAGGAGTTCAGATTCCTATTGTAATTGTGGTTTGGGTAGGAGTAGGATTGCTCATCTCTAGTTCAAGTAGGAGTGGTTGATGCCATGACCTATGAACAAAGAGTCCAAGTAGAACTAGGATTGTGTACTCCTAGTCTAACAAGGAGCGGTGCCACTCTATAAAAAGGGAGGACTGGAGAGCCTCCTAGCAGAGAGTTAATAATAAGCATGAACTCACCAAAGAGATTGTGGGAGTCTTGCTAAAAGTCATGTCTTGTATTCTTATTCAGCAAGGTAATAAAAATACAAGTTATGGTTGGTGCCTTGTAATTTCGTATGCCTTCTGTGGGCTGGCTTAAAGAGCTTCTAAGCACTGCACAGACACAAAAACTGGTGTAAGAATTTTGTGCCTGTGACAGCATGCAAGAGCTCTAGCATATTTAGCCAAAAGTTGTTCAAAATCTTTAGGAAGTGGCTGTTGGGATATGGAATCTGAAACTTCATGACAAGAATTTAGATTACAAATTATTGAACCATGAACAATCACCTTTGTTGCATCTGTAATCCTTCTCATGTTTGAGGATGATTTAACTTATCTAAACAAACCGACATACTAACATAAATACATGATTGAACAAGTATATTTTGGCATTGTGGGGTTCTTTAAAGTCCATGCTCTTAACTCTCAGGCAGCTCCTGCTCTAACTCTTGCAAGCTGTCTTACTCTCCTATGTCTCTAGTTAATACAGCACTTTAAGATAATCCATGTGTATTGATCAGAAACTAAGATCTGTAAGAACCTTTCTATTCAAATGAAGGTCAAGCAAATAATGAAGCACTGAGCTAAATATGTCAAAAGTGCTAATTGTAAATATATCAAATATATTGAGATGCTTATATACATGCCCATACATAGATTTTGGATTACGTGGAGCCAGAGGTTGTCAGTCTATGAACTTTTCCACTAAACTGTCTTGTGCTTGACCCCTTCTAGCTTCAAGATACTGACTACAAATATACATTAAATTTAAATTATACAAGTTATGGTTGACACCAAGGTGACTTCTAGACTTGGTCAGTAGTAAGTGCAGGAAGGGAAAGATGTTAGCCTATTGAGAACCCATCTAATGAACAGCTTCTGGTCTGTAAGCAATGAAATTCCAAAGAAATTAACTATTTGAAGAAAAATGATTTAACAACAATGTATAGAGCTAATTAGAACCAAAGACAGAAAAGATGAGAAAAAAACAAAAATAAGAAACAAGAAAGTTGAAATAGGTGCAGACATACCCTTTGTAGCCTCTTTACTGCCACTCCTATAACGCGTAATCCCTCATAGCTTAATTCCTCCCCCATATTTAGAATCCTCTGTTGATCTTCTAGGGAGAACGTTGTGATTGCATCTTGATCAATATGATCAATAAAACAACAAAGGTTTATTATTTCTTCTAGTGCTCCTTTGGTTACCACAAACCTCTCAAGTGATTGGTAGGAATCTTCCTTTGGATTTGACTCTGTTTCCAAGATAACAGATACTCTTCTCCGCGTAAAATCAAAAGGAATCTCATCTATCTTCTTCCACTTGGACGGCTGGAACCGATATCCATTTGTATATACATATGCCAAAATTGCATCATCAAGAGGATACTTCTGTTCAGTCTTGAAGTAAGCATTAAGGAAAGCAAAGCGCAAGACCTTTTCTTTGGGTAAACCCCAACTGTCAAGATGATTAACCATGACTGCACGGTTCATGGTAAGCGTACCAGTTTTGTCAATGCACAGAATATCCCTATAACAAAAAAAGGGGAAAAAAGAGAATAAATGTTTAGCTTAAAATTTTTTAAATATGTGTGAAGGAAAAGGGAATAGTGCATAGTTTCTGCTTACTTGAAGATTTAACAAAAATTAAAGATTAAAAGGAAAAAGTGAATATAAGAAATTTAAAGCAAAGTTTTGCCTCAATTGTCTGATTAAAACTTGAATCTATGGTGAAAATCTGGGAACTTCTCCATTTGCCCAGAAGTTAATTAGATAGAGAATTCAGGGCAGGTAACTTGTTATATATTGATGTAATATATGTGCCAGAACATTCATGAGCTCAATTTAAACTTACATGGATCCCATATCCCTTATGGCAGTCAAGCTTTTGACAATACATCTATCTCTAGCCATAGCAAGTGCTCCTTTTGCAAGACTTGTATTTACTATGAGTGGAAGCATCTGAGGTGTAAGTGCACATGCAACTGAGATTCCAAAAAGAATGCTTTGACTCAAATCATAAGATGTAAAATAACAAGTTAAAACTATGGCAGTGACTACTACGAGCATGACAGCAATCAGCACATAAGATATACGCCGAACTCCTTTCTCAAAGTAATCCGGTGGCTTTTGCTTCCCTATATTTGAAAACATGGTGCTCATGTAAGTCTTGGGTCCAGTTGAAACAATTAGACCAGTTCCACAACCTGACACCACACTCGTTCCCTGAAATATGGAATCACAAAAAATGAATCATATATCTGTGTTTGACATGATAATGGCATATAAAGAAAATTACTGATGTTGTTGTCTTGGAAATGCTTTAAGGAAAGAGGTGAAAGCCTAATCACAGAAGACTGTGAAAGCATGAAAATAATTTGTAAATGATTTTAAAATCTGAAGGGGAAGGAACTTTTTCGGTAATATGATTTTAACCTGGACATTTTCCTGCATAAAATATCTCCAACATGTTATTTGTTGTCATGGACAATGTGGGAGGTCTTACTGGTAAAAAAAAAAAAAAAAAAAAAAAAAAAAAAAAAAAAAAAAAAAAAAAAAAAAAAAAAAAAACCAATTTTTATTACTTATGAATATATCATGGATATCCTAAATGATACAAACAACTCCAGAATAATTTGTGAAATTCACAGAATTATGATCGTCAGTTGTGAAAGACTATAAGTGCTTCTTTCTGTTACATGCATTGTGAATTTTCCCAACTTATTCACAACAAATTTTCAAATGATCCCAAATCATCAGATACCATTAGCATTGCCTAATGGTCACTTTTCTATATGAGGCTTACTCAAATGTTGTCAATATAATACAAAAGCTATATCATATCTATCAAACAGAAGGACTAGCAATGTCTATACCTACCATAAAACAAATATTCTTTAAATCTAGCAAAGGAGTGCTCTGATCTTCTTTGATGTCAGCTGTTTTCTCAGTTACTCCAGACTCCCCTGTTAGTGAGGACTGGCTGTTCAAGAAGCAGGAAGTCACGTGTTCTATAATTGGCTGTAGAGGAAGGAATAGATAGCATGAAAGAACTCACTAATCCTGAGCCATAAATTGAACAAGTGTTCCAGGTAACATACCTCACAACCAGGTGTTTTGAAGTCAATAGCCGAACATCACCAGGAAAAAGATCACCAGGTTCAAAAATGATAATGTCCCCGGGAACAATATCTCTTTGATCAACTTGAACTATTAATTCAGTCTGAACAACTCTACCTGCACACCTTTGAACTTTAACCGGGCATCTTACTAATTCTGAAAGCTTCATGGCTGCTTTCGAACTACCATATTCCTGGAAGACACAGGAAAACCACTAAGGACCAAATGAAAAAATGTGATACCAGTTTGATAGAACAAATAAAGCAACATATACCTGGTAGAATCGGAGGGAAACACTTATAAAAACCAGTACGAGCATGATGCATCCATTTGGATTGTCACTGGCTAAGTATGAGAGTGCTGACAAGACAATCAGAATGATATTGAATGGATGAAAGAAAGCAGTCCACAGAAGATGCCACCAGGAGGGGAAACGATACTCAACAGGAACATTTGGACCATTTTCCTTCAATCTCCTCTCTGCTTCGGTGAAGCTCAGGCCTGCATGAAAGCAAAGGGAGTAAAGTAATCTGATAATTGAAACAAGTACATAGGTTGAGGCTGAAAGGGTCAATTTGTTCACTGAATTGTAAGATTGTTGCAAAACACAATGACATGCTAGGTAAATGTGAACGAAGAAGAAAAAAAAAATTCAATTCAATTTCCATTACAAACAGGAAGGTCCAGTGCCTCTCAAGTGATAAAAAAATAAATAGTTTTTGGAAAAATATTCTCATTTTGGGAAATAAAAATAATGAGCATGTTCTAAAACTACTTGTTCTTTCAGATCATGTCCAATTGCTAAAGTGATCATACTTTTTAACAAAGAAAACAATATTTCTATGTTTTTCTAAGGATGACCCATTTTCATAAACTGTTAACAAAATTTTTTTCCAGAACATGCTACCAAACATGTTTTTTGCATAATTTTTATTTTTGAAAACCGAAATCAATTCTCCTTCCCGCTAACAGACAAGCATATGAATGTTAAGAAACTCACTCACTCACTCTTGACCTAAGTTGGGGTAGTCCTAAAGAGATTTCATGCTAGTAATAGCTTATTTATACACTGACCTCTTAATCAATTGCCATGTTTATCTTCTAATTTTTTCTCATCAAGTCTTGTGTAGTTGGAGAAATTTTTTACAAGACCAATAAAATCCCTTCACCACTTGATACCCATTTCATGTCATATGAGATAAAATCATATTCCAAATAGGAATCTTGCATTTACATCATATTTATTTCTTCTTTTATTTCCTGTCTTCTTTTTTTAAATGGTAGGCATTTCATTGAGAAGAAATCCAAATTATTTTATTTAAATGCTTAGGCTTCATCTATGTTATATATAGAATTTTAGATTATCGGTTCTATAAATATTTTATATGTACACAACAAAAATCAAGAGTTCTATAAATATTTATTTAGTGAGACTCTAAGGTTTTTATCTCTTTTTTCTTCTTCTCTTCTTCTCTATATTTTTTTATTTTATTTTTTGCAACCATAAACTTCATCATTTATTCCTCTCCTTAACCCTAAAAGATAGACCCTAGCCCACTTATTTAATAATAGATGAAGCACCAACAAGGTTGTACCCAAGATCTTTCATTAATCTACAAGATCTCTATTATAATCATTTAAACTTATTTCAAATTTTATTTTATTTTATTAATTGGCAAGATTGTCCGCAATTCACTAGACAACACTTGACATTCCCTATCATGAAAGGTGAAAGAAATAGGATGTGTGGTAAATTATTGAATTTTAGCCTATTTTTCTTTTTCAAAAGTAATAGTCAATCTACTATTCTTTCAAAGATTTGAGCTCAATAAATTGTTTTAGATTATTGTATGCTGAAAGAAATTAGACAATGAAATTTCATTAATACTTTGTTTGGCTCTTAGAAAGTATTAGGAATAAGAAAACCACGAAAGAATCTTAGAAGTTGTTTGAAAACTATTTTCGAAAGCAGTTTTTTTATTCTCCAAAAAAAAAAAAAAAAAAAAAACACACACACATTTAGTAACTAGAAAACAGACAACAATTTTCTATTCTTAAAACAAAAATAAGATATTTTCAGATAACATTTTTTAATTATTTTCTAAGAGTTATTTTAAAAAATAATTACACAAATTTGGAAAATGATTAAAAATAAAATATTATGGATGAAAGTTATTTTTAAAACATAGAAAATGGGTTTAAAATATTTCAGGTTGCCAAACAAACATTTGTTCTATAAAATATCAAAGAATAGTTTTTTCAAACAGAAAATGGGTCTAAAAAATTATTATTTTAGAACTGTTTTTTAAAATGCTTTCCAAACAGTCTTACGTTTTCTTATGCTATATTTGGTTTCCAAAAAATTTGAGGAAAAATGTGAAGGGAGGAAAATAGAATGAAAGAAAATGTGAATGAAAATTAAAAACAGATTTGAAATTAATAAATTATTTTTATATACTTCTCGAAGCTCATATCACTTATTTTTTATCTTCATATAATAATTAAATAATTTAAAAATATGTAAGTTTCTAACTAATTTCAATCATATTTGATTTTCGTTCATATTTTTCATGGTAAACCAAACATGATGAAATCATTTTCTTTAGTATTTTTTTTTCCGTTTTCCTTAGTACATTCCGAAACTTAAACATAACCTATATTTAGTTTGCAAAAAACGTTTGACGGAAAGAAAATTGATAGGAAAAGAGAAAGAAAGAAAAAAATTATACAGTTTTCTTTTGTTGTTCATGAAAAAGATAGAGAAGGAAAATTAAATTTTGAAGGAATCACTTTCCCCCAACTTTCTACGCTATCATGAAAAAGGGGAAAATTTTGAAATAGGGTTCTTGTCTCACTAATTTATATTAATACGCTAATACGCCAGATCAACCAAAAATTAATCTGTCTGTCTTCTGCTAGACATTTCATCAAACACGTAATCATACTTCCATTAATGTAAGATATCCCTACGAAATTTCTGAAGCCAAAAAAATTACATTCCCAAAGTAATGGAATCACACGAAAAAGAAATTATACACTGACCCCTTTCAGTCGATCGAACATACTCAAACACCAAGTCCTTGTCCGACTTGGCCAATGCATATAACCAAGAGTAGACCTTCTCTTCTTCCTCTGTCCGTGATCCTCCATCTATTTTCTCTACGCATTTCCAAGAAAAACGAAAGAACCAGATCAAGCACATCTCCAAAAACCAAACCAAAAATATTTTCTAAAAAATGGAGAATTTGAGACTTACTTCCGGACATGAATCGCTGCAAAAAAACTGAAACCGAATTGGCGAATCCATGTTTAAGATCATCAGGCCTCGTCACAAGATGTTCGCGAATGGGGTTGGAAGATGAGGTATTTTGATGGGAATTTCCATTGAAAAAATTAAAAAATCTGGGAGTTGCCATAATAGCAACTGTAATGATTGAGAACTACTATGACACCGAGATAAGAGAGGAAATGAACCACAGAATGCATTCATGGAGTTAAAGGGTTTGAAAGAGAGGTAGGAAGAGAGGGTTTTAGATAAAAAAGAAATTACTTTTTTCATGGACTCGTTGAATTTCTCTCGCTTTCCCATACTCTCCCCGTCTTTCCTTCCCACTAACCACCTTTCAAATGACCGTTAGGTATAGTTTGTGAAGAATTGCAGATCGTGCTTTCCACCCCTCAAATTGCTAATCCCGAACCGGGTTCAAGATAGTTTTTGGATTTGAAACTCAGCCGGTTCATGTACCACAAAACCCCCAAAACTAACCACTTCTTTTTTTGTTCTTCAAAACCCTTAATTAGTATTAAAGTGACAATCAACTATTTCCCTAAAGAACCCCATAATCTGCCGGGTGAATTGCTAGAGTCGGGCAAAATCCTTTTTGAAGTTCGATGGTATTTTCGATGGTATTGTGAGTTTGTTTAACCGTGGTTATGGAAAGTATTTTTAGTTTTTTTAATATTTAAAATTAATATTTAAATAAAAAAATTTAAGTATTAAAAAATTTATAAAAACTAATAGGATTACTATTAAAAACGTTTTAAGAATGTGTTTATTAATGTTTACCTTTAAAGTATTTTTAGTAAAAATATTTTTTAAAAATACTTTTTTTAAAATATTTTTGTAATATCAATATAATTAAAAAAAGTTTATATTTAAATAGATAAAATAATTTTTTTTTGATAAAAAAATTTAGAATTTATTAATAATTATAATAAGTGCTTTTAATATTTTTAACACTTAAAATTTTTTATCTTTTTAAATATTAGAAAAATAAAAAACACTTCTTAAAATTATTATCAAATATACTCTTAAACCTCATTTAATAGTAATTCTACGAAATGCTTTTAATATTTTTAATATTTAAAAATTTTATCATTTAAATATTAAAAATGGTAAAAACAATTGCTAAAAATGAACTCTTAGTCATTTAGTTGTTAATCAATTTTCCCTCTTACAAACTTAAAATAGCTCCGAAACAAAAATATAAAATAAAATTTACCAAAATAAGGATTTACGCGCCTTGTTCGGAAAGAAATACAAAAGTGTCTGCGGAATAAATATGAAAACAAAGAAACAAAAAGAATTAGATGACAGATTAGAAAAAGAGTGAAAAGAAATTAAAAATAACATAGATTATCCAGAAGGTAAATGGGTAGCAGACGCCCTGGTGTCCATAAACGACACAAGGAATCAACACCAGCTCATGCGACACCACACCCACACAAAAAGGCAGCCCCACCCACCTATATCTTTAACAACCAGCACTCACTAAATGCCCTAAATCTATCACTACATATTTACTTGGCTTGGTGTGTTAGATGTTAGTAGGAAGGGAAATATATATGAAGTCGAGGTAAATCATAATGTGAAATAGAATAAGAGAATGAAAGAATGAAAGAATAAGATTTTTGTTTTCATTATAATTTTTTTTCTTATTCCAAAAAAACAAAAACAATTCAAAGTCTTCTATGAATGAACAAGAATGAAATTGATTTCTTATTTTTATTTTATATTTCAACATAACCTTCAAATATATTTGAAATGCTGATTTTTTTTTGTGTGATTTCTGTTCTCAAATAGATTTTTAGGATGTAAATGCATTTATTGTTTCCCCTCTTTTAATGATGTGCGGAAAGAAAAATAATATGACAAATACTTAGATAAGAAAAAGAAGAAAAATAAACTGAACGAGCATTTTTTTTGTATTTATTTGCAATATAGGAAATAGAATAAAAATAAAGTTTTTGTTTTTAAAGCGAGTAAATAGAACGAGATATATCCTTTTATCATTTTACCTTTTTACGTATTTCCTTTTATAGAAAATGATGCTTAAGAAGTCTAAAGATCATTCGTGCATTGTTAATGCTATAATTGTTTGAATCTTTTCAACATATGTATGATAAATTCTAGTAGAAATTAGAATCTCAATCTATCAATTATATTTGTGTATTGTACACTTCATAATCTTATGAGGAGAAAGATTCTTATGGATTAGAGATAAAATCTAATAATTGAAATATTTAATCAATGGCAAACAAGTAGAGACTACGTGAAAACTAGCTAACCGTCATTCATTATCAATATCTTTGTCAATTTTGATTTTTAAGACCAAAATCGAAATGAAATAAAAATTTCACTCTAATTTTAACTACTGTTAATTAGATTGCAAAATCAAAACAATTTCAATTTCTTGTTGCAATCAAAGTTGGAAATCAAATTTGAATTTTACTCAATAAATGTACTTTGATTCATGAAGTAGAAACTAAAACATTGAATCGAAATGACTTTACTGATTTTTCTAATTTAAACCATTTTGATTATGTCTCGACATGGAAGCTAAAATTGAAATTATTTATGCATTGAATTTTAATTTTTCCAAAAATTTTAAAATAATTTCTCATTTTTAAAACAAATTTTGCAAATTTTTATTATTATTCCTCATTTATCATGCATTCATGTAAAATTATTTAACATGTTCTTTCATTCATAGTCATAAGTTTAAAAATAAAATGGATAGGAGTATGCTATATTAAAATTATACATTTCAATTTTTCTTCTTTACAACAAGTAAAAGGTTGGTTTAAAAAGGAATCAACTTCATTCTAATTCTCTTTTTCGACTCCAAAATAAATACTTCATCAAATTTTTTATTCTAATTTTGTTTTCTCATATTCATTTTTGCATATTTTTTTTATTTGCTTACTTTCTCTTTTCGTTCCTTGGAAAGTGAAGTAAAGGAAAAACATACCATAAAATCCATCGTATTGTTTGGCTTTTTTCTATCAAAACATCAAAGAGACAAAATATGTATGCATTAAAAAAAGAATGTCATAGGATTTGGTAGCTAGCTACAAGCCTACGGCCTAACCAGTACGTAACAACAAGTCAAAACTATCTGAATTATAATTCGGGGTGGGTGGGTTTATCAAGTGAGGAGCCATGGTCAACCTATTTGTTAGATACAACCGTCTCTGGGTTAACCTAATACCTTATCCAATGACTCAGTACTTTATTACATATTCATATATATTATATTCCATGTCACCCATATAGAAGTTAGCTAATTTATGGAGGCAAGAGTCATGGGCACCACCCACCAGAAGAACCATTTATGAATGGTAACTGTCTCTCTCTCTAGATTAGATATTATAAGAAGAGGATTTAAATGCTTCATTCAAATCAATCCAAATATATATGCCAATAAGCCACAAGACAGACAGAGACATAGGAAATGACCAATTGGCCGATTAGGCTCACTCAAAGGGAAGGGAAGGGAAGGGAAGGAAAAACAAGGTCATGGGATGAACCTTCCCCTACAAAATCGGCCATAATGATGCGTTGACACTCCCTCAAGCATATTAATTAATTAGCAAACTGGAAAGGCCAAGAGGAATATGAATGGGAGGCTAAAAAATTAAGCCAAAGTCCTGCCTATCCAAAGAAGCGGGCGCAACACAAAAAAAACCCGAAGGGTGTAACTGTTGCCGCTGTGCTTTCTGGTAGACTTGATTGAGGTCACCTTGAGCGAAAAAAGAAAATACCAAGCTCCTGACCGATGTTCCCATCGGGGTCTATCAAATGGAAGGACTCAGAATTGGACGAACTGCGAACTCTCTCAAAATTGGCTCGGAGGTACATGAGCTCATCATCGCAGTTGAGTTCCTTGGCGCTTATAATTCCGGCACCTACAATGACGGATCCCATCAGCCCTAGCACGTTCATATCAGCCTTGGAGGGTGTGCGCTTAACGGCAAAGCCTGCTTTCCTCCCGTTACAGCACATGGTCCACACTGGTATGGACAAGAGAGTGTAAGAATCCATGCCATTTTTGGCAGCTATGGATTCGAGCGTGATTCGTAGAATTCCACCCTGCATTTCCCTTGCAAGAATGGCTGTGGGAACTGCCAGTTCAAGAAGGAGAATTGGGTTGGTGGACTTGGAGTTTGTCTGGATACAAAAGCTAACTTTTCCTCGGCGGTACCCGAAAATGGTGCCGGTGACAACGGTGGAGGAAATGAAGGTGGGTTGGGAATAGAAGTATCTGTGGAGATAGTTTTCTTCCTCAATTCGGTGTTCTTCAAGAGAAATGCAGTTGCACCTTGGAATGAGGAGCTCCATGAGAGAGCGGAGAAGCCTCCATGAACGAACTTGCTTTTGACAGTCGACGGTGGTGACACCATTCACAATGTTGGTAGAACCCACTGTTGGATATGACATGGTGCTCCTTTTGTAAATGTTGGGAGGCTTAATGTGTCGTTGGAAATGGCATAGGGCTTATATAGAGAACATGAAAGGGGTTGTCCTGGTGCCCCGCATATGCTCGGCATGATGAAAAATCCATCAGCCTCTAGGTTATGGTAGCACTTCAATTTCCGAACTTCATTTGCGTCTACTTTAGGAACAAAGATCATTTTTCAATAAGTGTCGAAAATACGTCATTAATCCAACAACATTCATTCATACACCCTTTAGTTTCCTGACTTTATACTCAAGTTTCATTTATTAATATTCTTGTATATTCATCCCATTTATTTATATCATTGTATATTTCACCAAAAAGCTCAATAAACATTAATTCTGTTGATATTCGTGCAACGACTCCTGATGAAAAAATTAAAGAAAAATGAAAAGAAAAACACGTTCACCCTCAATAATAAAAATAGAAGCTTGAATGGTAAAAATCGTCACTCCATTCCACTTCAGCATTTACATTTTTTTCTCCATATATCTTTCACTCAATATGAGTCACATTCAACAACAAATTCGATTCCTTCTTTCACTTCAAAAACTATTTTTCATGTAATCATAAATAACATTCATTCATACACCCCATGTATTTATATCATCATATATTTCACCAAAAAGCTCAATAAACATTAATTTTGTTGCTATCCATGCAATGACTCCTTATGAAAAAATTAGAGAAAAATGAAAAGAAAAACACGTTTGCCCTCAATAATAAAAATATAAGCTTGAATGATAAATATCGTCACTCTACTCCGCTTTAGCATTTGACCTTTTTTCTTCATATATTTTTCACTCAATATGAGCCACATTTTACAACAAATTTGATTTCTTCTTTTGCTTCAAAAACTATTTTTCATGTAATTTATTAAGTGTCATTTATTTCCATCAACTTTGCTTTTGGGGTTGAGACTAGAAAAAGGAAAATGGGGTGAATTAAAATAACGTACAATCATAAAGTACTAGTATGGTGTCTTCTAATCCTATTGTAAGCCATACAATTCCAATTTACAACTGTTTATCTACTATGATATGCAAAGGTCGATCTACGTTACGAACCCTTTGTTTTTTTTCTTTGGCCTTCTCCCTTTCAATAAGAATTGGTGGGGCGCCGATAAGATTCACGTTCCACACACTTAACCGTGTTTTCTTTTCTTTCTTTTCTTTCTTTTTGATATAATTTTCTGGGGGGACTTTAAGGCAAGAATCATGTATAACCAAAAAAAAAGAAAGAGTGAGGGTGGTCTAATGCTTTATAGCCTGGTTTTCTCCACTCATGTCCTTTGCCTTTTTCCTTTCCATGTGTATCTTCCAGAAAACGACACCAACTGCAGATTTGTGCTCTCTCTCCCCTCTTTACGCCTAAGCCATCACAGATTTTTCTAGCATAACCCAGACCAATAAAATAGAATGAAAAGTCGTCCTTTATATCAGGAGTGTCCAACAAAATCATAGTTTAATTTGCACTATCCATTTTTTTTCTTTATAAATTAGGGTGACGACCCAAGCAAAAATGTGTCTCGCTCCCAACCAAGTTAAAATCGAAATGTTCATGGGATTTTCTTACAAGGCCTTCTTTTATATGCCACCTCCATCTTTTTAAAAGGAGGAAAAAAAATCTTTTTGAAATTAAGAAATATGGGTTGATCCAAACTGGGGTTGTGTCCAATTTCATACTGAAATTTCGGAAGGTGTTCCGCTTTTACATTTGGCCCCATACCACTTCACAACTGGCTCTTTTCCTTTGTGTGCCTTCTGTCCACCATGGAGTGAAATTTGCTTTTGGATGTTAAATCGGTATAACGAGGAGCGGAGGCCGGGACAAAATATGATGTGCCGTCTCATTGTCTGGACCCCTGATGCCCGGCCCACAATGCTACTGTTGTTGTTTTGGTTTGGGGGAAACAAGTACTGTGCTTTGGATAGAACTTGCCCGGTTGATGGTTGATACCAAGACGAAACAGTCGTATTCAGAAGGCCCGAACATATATGCTAGAAAGCTAAAGACCCATCGGTCGGTTGGAGCTCTGTGATTGGGCTTTCCGACCTTTTCACAATCTTTACTGCATTAAACCAATAATATTGAAACATATGGAAAAACATGTTTTACTTGAATGACAGGAATCACACTGAGCCGGCCTTCAGAAGATTGTTCTACCCATGATCGATGTCAGTGAAGTGACCATTCACGTCAATGCCATGATTTTTTTGTTGATGGGGCTACTTTAGGCACCAACTCTAGATGCTGAGCTTTCTTCTAAGTCAGGCCTGGATTTCAACAGCCCCGGGTGGGTTTACACAGAAGCTAGGCCCACTGGGCTTATTGTTCAGCCAGAGATTCCACTGGGCTTATTTTTTGCACCTTGAATTTTGATGAGTCAAATTTAAAGTGCGTTTGGCGATGATTATAGAAAGTATTTTTATTATTTTTTATATTTGAAAAATAAAAATTTTTAAGTGTTATAAATGTTAGAAATACTTCTTAAAATCATTATCAAATGCACTCTTAGAACCCTTTTGATAGTAATTTTAGAAAGCGTTTCTAACATTTATAACATTTAAAAAAATTTATCAATTAAGTATTAAAAATATTAAAAACGTTTCTTAAAATCACCATTGATATTAAAATAATAATAAAATAAATTGCTGATTATGGTTTTCCTCGTACCAGTCCATAAAGTTTTTTGGGAGAACTATTTAAAGGTACACTAAAAACAAAAAATAGATATTTTTAACGGCTTTTAAAAATGTAATTTAATAAGCATGAACTTGAATATTAACATAAATAAAATTACAAGATTGCCCTTTAACTCTTCTCCATTCCGCCAACCACCATACTTTTCTCATTTTTTGAAAAAAATTAAAAAAAAATGACATGACAATGTCAACGTTTTTAAGTTTGACATGTTACAAACCAACATGCTGCATTATTTTTTTTCCTTATTTCTTCATTTTATCTTTTGACTTTTAATTTCATTTTTTTCATTTCATCTTTTAATTTTAATTATTTATGAATATTTTAAACATAAAATAATAATAATAATAATAATAAGAAAATAATAATATAGAAATAAATACATAATTAACAAATTTAACTTTTTATTTATGGGTATTTAACTTGACCTAGGTTTTAACTTTTTTCTTAATTAAAATATTTAAAAATTTTAATTGGAAAAGATAAAAACTTGATTATGGTTTTGACATTTTGCTTTGTTAAAAATTTTAATTATAAAAATTGTATTTAATCATTTATGTTAGTTTTCTTTTAATTTTATTAAAAAATAAAATTTGTATATACTGAAATTGCACATTGATAAATACAACCATCGGTACCACTCTTTTATGAAAAAAAAATAACACAAAAATGTGTTAAAAGTAACACATTTTCATCAATTGCAACTTCAGCATGCAAAAATAATAATTTTTAATAAAATTAAGAAAAAAATAATATAAATGATTAAATACATTTTTTATGAAAAAATATTTTATTTTTATTTTATATAAATAAAAAATTAAAATTTTTTATAAAACAAAATGTTAGAACCACAACCCAGTTTTTGTATTTTTAATTAAAAATATTAAATATTTTAACAAAAAAAATTAAAACCATAATCAAGTTGAATTCATAAACAAAAAGTTAAAATTATAATCATCAATTTTGATTTTTACATTAAAATTTAAAATTAATATATATATATATATATATATATATATATATATAAATAATAAAATAATATAACAATATATAAGATTTATAAAATAAATAAATATTTTATTTAAAAAAATATAAAAAAGCTAATATTCTAAATCTTTAAATTTATTCATTATGTATTTATTTATATATTAAATTTATTCATATTAATTAATTATCTATTATATATTATTATTTTATGTATAAATGTACATAAATAATTAAAATTAATAAATATAAAAAGATGAAATATTAAAAAAAATTAAAAGGGTTTTATAAAGTTAAGATATTTAAAAAACAAAAAAAAAAACAAAAATAAAAAGAAGATAGAGATATTCTAGAAGAGGGGAAATAGTAAAAAAAGAAAAATAATGTGGTATGGTAATTGTCCTTGGTCAAAGGGTTTTTATTTTCAAAGAGAATAATAGTAATGATGAGCTTATTTGTTTGGTCAAAATAATAATAAATAAAATAAAAATTAAAAAAATGTGGTAATTGGCGGCGGCTGCGGCGGCTAAGAGAGGAAGGTTCGAAGGTAAGTTTGGAATCTTCATTAGTTTTACTACTTAAGTGTTCGTTTTGAGTATTATTTTCCCCCGAAATTCATATCTTTTGAAAATGAAAAGTCAAAGTTTTAGAAAATATATTTTTTTAAAAAGAAATTGTGAATGATTACATGATTCCCACACGTTTTCAATCCTCTAATCCAATTACATTAAGTTTAATACTCTGAAGTATAACTCTTCCTAAAAATAAAGGCCTCTACAGTAAATCCATCGCATCAACTTTACTCTTGCTGCCAAGCCAGAGTTTATCTATGAATGTATGACGACCTAAAGCCAAATGTGAAGTTAAGATCAAATCATAACCTCGAGAAAAATTTGAGAGACAAAATCCAATTTTACTTTCTCATGTTTAGAAAGTGAGTTTTTAAATAGAAAAATGCGGAAACTTGTGTCCCACGTCTTAGGATTTGGGAGTTGTAAGTTGTGACTAAACATTCATATGTTGGAAATTCTTGAGACCCAAGAAACAGAATAATAAATTGGTGGAGAAAAAAGTGTGGCAGCGTGAACTGTGAAGTAAGCTCTAAATATGTGCCTTGGAAGGGCAGGACGGCAGAGAGGCAGTGCTGCTGACATCTGAAAACAGCTTACAGCAAAAGACATTGCACTCCATTAACACCATATACTTTTTGTTTGGTTCAGTTGAGCCGTTTCGCCTTTACCCTGTTCTGGTTCAGACCTGAGCCCACGCCCTCCCTCCGTCGCGTTTATCTACTCCCTGCTCCCAAGTCTCCCCCACCCCGTCCTTTCCCAAGGGAATCCGATTCCTCTGCAACTTGGCTCTCACCCGTTGGCTGTTTCTTCCTTCGCCACCTCATTATGCTAATCCCCTACGTTAGAGCTGTAGGACATTAGCCATTTACCCTCACTGAAAACGCCGTTGCTCACGTGGCAATATCTCCGAACGTGCGCTGACGTCATCCTGTGGACCTGACAAAACTCGGTTATTCTCGTGTCTTCCCTCTCACGCTGGACCTTATAGTTCGTACCCTCTCCTTCCTCTTTATATCCTCTCCTGCTCCTTCCACACGTCCTGACAATTAAACGTACACATCCACAGCGCCCATTTCCTTTCCTTTTTATCTTTATCTTTGTAAAGAAAAAGAACTGAACATGAGCAGTAGTGTGGTTTCTAGTTATCGAATCTGATGAGGAAGAAGCTTAATTGGAGCCGTTTGATCGTCCGCCAACTGTGCGACTTCTTACATGCAGTGCCTTATGGAATCACTTACTTTAAGCTGATGCCACTCTTGCCTTTGGTGCTGCCGTCGGCCACTGCACAAACTGGTACGATGTCGCCGAACAATCCGTATGGCATCGACGCTAATTTTAATCCTTCAATGACCATCATAATAGTGGTCCTTGTCTTGGCCTTCTTCTTCATGGGCTTGCTTTCTGTCTACATCCGCCAGTGCACGGAGAGCCGCATCACCGGCAGCGAGCGTCCGGCCACCGCCATAAACATCGGAAACAGCACCCAGGGACTGGATGTTGCCTTGATTCAAGCATTTCCAGTTTTTGTGTACTCTTCAGTGAAAGATCTCAAGATCGGCAAGGGAACGCTGGAGTGCGCAGTGTGCTTGAGCGAGTTCGAAGATGAGGAGACGCTTCGCTTGTTGCCCAAGTGCGATCACGTCTTTCATCCTAATTGTATCGATGCTTGGTTAGCTTCCCACACAACATGTCCTGTTTGCCGAGCTAATCTCACGCTGGATTCTGGGGAACTCTCTGGGAGAATGGCAGAGTCACCTTACTCAAGCGACTCGTCCGACGAGCCAACTTCTACATCAGAACTCACTGAGTTAACTCAAGTTACGATCGACGTTGACGAAGAGCAAACCAGAGATTCCCGAGTGCTTCTGATGGTAAACACTAGAGAGAGTCCGCAAGCGAAGTTTCCGAGATCGCATTCGACCGGTCACTTACCGGTTCAACCGGGAGGGAGCAGCGAGAGGCATACACTGAGGTTGCCGGAGGAGGTGAGGAAACAGATCTTGAGCGCTAAGCTTAGACGAACGTCTAGCTCTGTCGAGGCTTTACAGAGGCAGTGGAGCTCAAGAAGAGGTTACCGGAGTGGTGGAGAGGGCAGTAGCAGGGGAAGGAGCAACGTGGACCGCCAAGTCGGCCGGTCCGAACGAACCGCACGGTCGGACCGGTGGGTATTTTCTAAGGCACCGCCATTCTTCTCCAGGACCGTTTCCGGTAAGTAGCTAAAGAGTGCAGCTGACGGCGACGTAACGTCAATGGTGGCGCCTTCCAAGTCGTTTTTCACGTCCGTCATAGGACCGTTAGATTGTCTGGCCGTGAAAATGGAGGAAGGGGAACAGCAGCTGAGTAGACCTGCCGTTTGATTGGTGGTAAACAAATATAATTATTTTCATTAATTAAAGGGCAGTACACCTGTGCTAAATCATAATAATGTGAACTTAAGTCCGTAAACTTTATTAGTATTTAATATAGATTGTAATTAAGATTTAATATAATATGGTTTTGTTCGTGACCTTGGGTAAATTCCTAAGGTAAAAAAGTAAAACCCATAAAACCAAAAATCCAAAAAAGTCCCAACCGTCCAACCAACCGGGCGGCTAAGCATGCGGATGGTGTGTCACATTTTTCTTTCGCCACACGCGGATCACGTGAGTCGAATTGACGTGGCCGATAAGAATCATCTCCTGTTCACAATGTGTTGCTCATGTGTTGTACATTCTTAAATAATGATAATAATTATAAGGGCTTGCTATTTGCAATATTCTTTTGTTAAATATAATATTTTTTTATCATACTTTTTTCACATATACCATTTTTAATAAAAAAAAATTTCTTTAATCTCCTCTCAATATATTAAATTTAACTTTTAATTGATTAAAATTACGAATTACATACGAAATAAATAAATAATAAAATTCAATCATCTTATGACAATTTCAAATAAGATTTATAATTTTTATTTTTTTATAAATATATATATATAATCAACGTCCTGGGAGGCGGCAACAGCGGTGACAGTTAGGGTTTGGAGTAGGGATAAAAGTCGGTGACTATCAGTGGCAATGATTGGGCTAAATTTTTTGTTTATAATAATTATAAAAATCAAATTTTTTATTATATAAAAAAATTATTTTGTTTTAAAATATAAGAAGAATGGGAAAAATAATTGAGTGTGAAAAAATAAAAGAAATAAAAAGAACAAAAAAATAAAGTTTACGTGGGGTGGGGGGTTGGGTGGGTAGAGATGGAAAGGGAGATAAAAATAAAAGAAAAAGAATGTTAAAATATGGAATGGGGGTTGGAAAATAAAAAATAAAAAAGATGTGTAATTGGGACGTGAGGTTGAGAAGGAGAGATGAGAGAGGGGAGGGGAGAGAGAGGGTAAGGAATAAGAAAGGATAATTTAGGAATATAAAATACTATATTAGTAAAAATGGTATTGTGAATAGTAATTGGGTAATTATAATTATTATAAAATTAATATTTAAATAGTATTTTTAATAATAATAATTATTAAAGAGTAATCTAAAAAAGATAAATAATAATAATAATTAAAAAAAGACAAAAAAAAAACATTGTTTTCGTGTTTTTGTCTTTTTATTCTCTATTCACTTCCATCGATTTACACGATTTGTATCATTTACATCAATTACATCACTTTCCACACCCGAAAGCATAATTTAAGTATATGTTGTTTTGAAAGTCGATCACTCTAATTATTAGAATTGGTGTCCAAACTCAATTCTCTATTAAATTTGACTTGGCTAAGACAAATCAGACCAAGCAAAATATTCATAAAAAAAGAGGAATGAGGTAGTACTAGTGCTTCATCATGAATACATGAACCCACCCATCTTCTCAACCACCGCCAAGTCCTAAATTGGCCCATCTATTTAAGAATCGAAATGAGTTTTAAATTGACGTCAACATCAGTATCATTTCTTTGAGAAACAAGATTTACACATACATCATCTCCACATGGTTTATTCATAAGACAAGTTGTATCCTTTTATCTAATTATATGTGTTGTCAATTTTCATAAATCATTTTCCTTTTTATTGTTTTGCTCCCTTCCACTCATTCTAAGGTTTTTCCTTTCACTCATTTAAATCAAAGCCTCAAAACCACCCTTCCATTAAAGGTATATACAAAGCTCTTCTTTTTTGGTTTTCGTCTCCTATATTTTTTAGAAATTTCATGTATCGGCTTCTAATTGAAAAAAAATATGAAAAAAAAAAATTATATATATATATATAGAGAGAAAAAATATAAAAAAATAAAATATAGTAATATTTTTTATGTATTATTTCAAACTTATTTTAACTATTTTTATATAAGAATTTAAAATATTTAAAAATGCATGGGTTTTAAACTAATTTTAATTTTATTTTATTTTATTTCATATTTTTTATAATAAATTCAAACATAAGAATTTTTTTTTTCCTTTTTTTTAATATTTTTCCCCTAATCAAACATGACATAACTTAAAAGATGGGTAAGAATGTCCCATGTGTCCTATGAATGGTTCACTTTATCCTTCCACATTTGTCTTACGAATAGATAAATTCAATAGTAAGGATGAAAGATTTAAAAAAAAATGCATATATTGAAATTTATTTTTGAAAAATTAAGTTCAATACAAAATATAAAATAAGTAAAATAAAACTTATATAGCAACTTATATCTTATAAAGATTTAGAATCTGTTTCTCGATGTTTTTAAAAGGCTAATTCTAAAAAATGTTTATAAAGAAAAATGAAATATATTGTAAAACTTAAATAATACTCATAAAAATAATGAAAAATCACTAAGAATTTTATTTAAGGATGATTTTACGAAACACTTTTAATATGTGACAACTTCATGTGTATATGTGCATGCTAATAATGACTTGTAAGACAATACCAATTGTCTTAGCCAATGAGTCTTTAAAATTGCTTATCTCTTCTGAAAAACGAGAGTAAGGTCTCCATTATTACCAATAGTAATAGCAATATCATTTAATTAAGAAACTAAGTCAACACCGTCCAAGAAAAAACGAGATTAAGTAGCCCACACCCACGCCATTTCATCAAGAAACAAGCTCCCATCAATTTTTTGCACCACTTGACCACATGAGCCCCACATGGTTTATTCACAAGACAATACCAATTGTACAAATATAATCTAGGACATGCAAGTTGACATCGTACCATTCCACCATGCTACTAAATTTAGTGGGTGAATTTATGTAGAATGGAAATTATGAATGCAATTCTTGGCACTACCCCAATTGACTTTTCCAAAGTACATGTTGATTCTTGAGAGGGTGTGGGGCCTTAACCAAAATGAAAATAAAAATAATTTTTTTTTAAATATTTATATTAATTTGATTTAGTATAATAATAAAGTTAGGTGGGAGATTAAAAAAAATTAAAAATTATTGCAACATGGAAATTTCTTTGATCTTTTGCAGATGTTGTTAAAGGTCTCAAGCAAACCCACCAACCCTGGAAGAAATCAATCTCAGTGTGTAGTGTGAACTGAGTTCGATACTTCAATCCACGCGAAACATTAGTCTATAAACCTCCCGCCTGATCTGACTAGTAATTTTGTTTTCGCTTACACGTCAAGGCAAATTTTCTATGCCCTTTGGAAAGATAAGCACATGTGATTTCCACTCCATAAGTCCATATGTACGTCCACTAAACTTGGTGGACCTTTGTTTTGTTTTTATTTTCACATAATTAATTTTTATTTTTTTATATAAATTTATTTTCAATATTATTTTAATAAAAAAGTTTCAATAAGATGGGTACAAGAATTTCTCTCGATTAGTTTTTATTAAATATTTAACTATATTTAAAATAAATATAATTTATAAATAAATATTATAATTTTTGTAATTTATCTTTTTAAAATATAAATCTTTTATTATTTTATATATATTAAAAACTAGGAAAGTTGAAAAGATACATGAAACTATTTTTTTCATTTAATTATATAGAAACAATTAATATCATCGGTTCTAGAAAGTACTAAAAAAAAAGAAAAAATATTAATAAAAATGATTTTTTATATTTAATTTCACAATAAAATATAAAATTAAAAATTTATATATTTTTAAATTATTTCATCTTTATACCATAAAATAAATAATTAAAATAAATTAAAAAATATAAAAAATAATTTATTAACTTTAAATTTATTTTTTACTTTCCTTTATATCTTCTTTCTTTTTTTTTTCTTTTTTTTTCCTTAAATTATATTTAGTTTCAAAAAAATATTAAAAAAATAATAATAATTTTCTCATATTTAATTATCTAATCAAAAAATTTTAAAAAAATTCAAATACAACTAAAACTAATTAAAAAGTTATATATTTTAAAATTATTTAATCTTTGATGAATTAAAAAAAATTTAAAGTAATAAATTAAAGTAATTTATCGATTTTAACTTCTTTTTTTTTTTCTTTTATTCTACCCATTTTCGGCCAAAGTTTAAGAATTTGAAAAAAAAAAAAAAAAAAGGAAAATCTCAAAATTCGTGTCCTTATCTTCATCCAACTCAACCTATCATTTCCAGACCCTAAAAAAGACTGCTTCAATGATATCTAGGCATTTAGTGGTGTCAAAACGACTGCTTCCTTTCCATTGGTTACCATCTGAGTGTGATGTGACGGTATCAATATCATAAATCCTGACATTACAGAATTGCTGACATACATTTTTTTTTATTATAAATGATAATATTAAAAAAAAAAAAAAAAAATTACCAATCCAATATCTCACATACTTTACTTCATCTCTTATGTGTTCTATTTTTCTCAGCTTAATGAAAGATTTTTTAAATTATTAATATTTTTCTTTGATCTGGTTTGGTCACAGTGCTTTTTATTTTTTATTTTTTTATTGATGTCATGATAATATTGAGAAATGAATTATGGAAGAAGATTAGGAAAATATGATAACGGGCAACATTGAGTTCATCATTACTTAGTCTTTAAATGATGAAGTTAACAGTTAATACAGACAAAGAAATCAACCACCATTCTCAAAAATCATGGAAAAAAAAGTTACGGGGAAACAAATTCCATGGGAAATACATTGGATATTTTAAGAAAAGAAGACCTTTCCCGTGCTTGTGCAAACTGGATCAGAAGCGACTCCGGTCAGAAATTTCAAATCGCAAGTTGGCAAAAAATGTCGGACAGTAAAGAGATGGACCAATTTTTGAAAAGGATGTATACCTCCAAAGCCAATCGCCCCTCATTGCATTTACTTCTGTGTTGTCACTTATCATTGATTTGGGAGAGTTTGAATAGGGTAAAATAGTTTAATGCTTTGCATTGAATCACAAGTTACACCCAGCCCAGGTTGTTCATCCACTCGATGTCTTAATAATATTTTTTCCTCCAAAACTCATGAATAATTTGCTTTTAGAAAAATTTAACAAAGGGGTTGTAGTTTTAGAAACGGAGAGTTTGGTTGAAATCCCATGTGCATAATCAGTTTCAAATCAAGGGGTATGACAATGAAGGAAAGAATCAGGACTACGTGATTTGTGGGGAAAAAGAATTAGTATTACTATTTTAAAAAATAAAAAATAAAATTCTGGATTTGTTATTAAACTGATTTTACTTTTCCCAAATTGACAAGTTTGGGTGCCATAAAAACGTCATTACGATCGCAAAGATTGCGTCTAATAGAGATTTTTCAAGATTTGACTTTGTTTTGAGTAGGGAAGATTGAATTGCGAATTTACGATCGGGAATTGGGAACTGGGAAGTGCTTTTTAAAAAAAGAAGGGAGGAGGAAGAGGAGGAAGCAACTCAGCATCTGCGTCTCTAATGGGGCGAACCACAAAACTGAGGGACCTGATAGGAGCCATCAAGGACAAGGCTTCGCTGAGCAAAGCAGCTCTTCTCTCCAAGCCCAACACGCTCTCTCTCCACCTATCCCTCCTCCGAGCCACCACTCACGAGCCCTCTATTCCTCCCCATGACAAGCATATCGCCGCCCTCCTCTCCTTCGGCCACAGCTCACGCGCCACGGCCTCCGCCGTCATCGAAGCCCTCATGGACCGCCTCCAGAACACCCACGACGCCTCCGTCGCCATCAAGTGCCTCATCGCCGTCCACCACATCATCAGACGTGGCAGCTTTATCCTCCAAGACCAGCTCTCCATCTACCCCTCCACCGGCGGCCGAAACTACCTCAAACTCTCTGGCTTCCGCGACTGCTCTGATCCGATCACGTGGGAGGTCTCTTCTTGGGTCAGATGGTACTCTTGCTATCTCGAACACCTCCTCTCAACTTCGAGAGTCTTGGGTTTCTTCCTCTGCTCTTCCTTGTCCACCGTGAACAAAGATGAAGAAGTAGATCAAGTTTCGGCTCTCACGAACCAACAGCTGATCCGAGAGATAGCGTCTTTGGTGGATATCATCGAGGAGACTTACAAAGCACCCGATTCTCTACACGTCTACGGCGACAGATTACTCAGCGAGGTCATGAACTTGGTCGGCGACGATTATCTATCTGCAATAAATGAGGTCTCCCTCAGAATCAATGAGTTCGGAGAGAGGCTGAGGGTTCTGAGTTTCGGAGAATCAGTTGAGTTGATGTGTGCTTTGAAAAGATTAGAGAATTGTAAAGAGAGGTCCTCGATGCTGCCCCATCGGAAGAAAGCTTCAATGGAGACGTTCTGGGGATTGGTGAGTGAGATGAAAGACAGGGTTGGAAAGGAGTACAAAGAAGACGATAGAATGGTGATGACAGGGAGGAAAGACAGGGCATGTGAGTCGGCTCGGTTGGGAGAGCGAGTTCTGAAGTCGAGTGACTCAGTCCGGTTCGGTTCAGGAAGATTGGTCTCGAACCGCTTTGCCTTTCCAATTCCCGAGTCGGTTGAGTCGCGCTGATGACGATGTGACATCAAAATATCAGTCGTCTTCATGGATATGCCTATTTTAGCATCCTTGTCTTTTTTAATACAGTATGTAAAGTTTACCCTGATAATTAGGGGGAAAAAAAAAAGGGATAAAATGGTGAAAATTAGATCATTAATAAAATTGTCTTTTTACTTTATTTTTGTATAAAGGTTTTATTTGGGGTATTTGCATGGTATATTTTGGTATCCTTATGAAATTTTTTAATGAAATTTGTTCGAATAAATGAAATTTCACATTCATAGAATTATATATATTCAATCAAAATCTCGAGAAAGGTAAATAAAATTACCCATTTTCAAATTTGTAATGCTTCGAAAATTGTTGAACACATTTTTTTTGTACGATGTTGGTTTCTGTATCATTTTTTCTACTTTGATTTTATGTGATAAATACTTTGCTATAATAACTCTTTTATTAACAAATAGGATTAAAAAAGAATAACAGTTGTAAAGAGAATCTCCAACCTTGTATTAAAATGTCATCATTGTCTCCACTGCATAGGATAGAAAAGTTTATATTTAATTTACAAAAATTAATCATTTATTTGGTTGTTGATATATTTTAATCATTTAGTGTGTTGAGGAGATGTTCTATTATTACTTGCTTCCATTGTTAAATGAGACTTAGTAAAGCTAAATGTTAGATTTGGATCCATTTTTAAGAAGTCAAAAGTTCAATAAAAAAATATTACAGATATTTGATTAAATTCATTTTAAAAACTTATGATTTAAAAAGGAAAAAAAAGGGAAAATATTTATAGAAATCAATCTTTTTTAGTAAATTAAATTATTGCTAAATTAAACTTAAAAAATGTGATTTCTTGATTTAATGGGTCATACGTATTTGACACGGGACATATATTTAAAAGATGATAAGAGACTAAATTTCAAGACTACAAAATTTAGTCTTGTAAATAAAATAAATTTAAAAAAAAAAGATAATTCAAAATAAATATTTTCTTGTGGGCAAATTTTTTTAATAATTGAGACAAATTACCAAAATCAAATAACCAAATTTTTTGAATTAGACAACTCAATCTTGAGTAATCCAAATTTAATTATCTAATTGCTTCCTAACGGTGACTTTTTCAATAAAGAAAGGTTTTACAAACAAAAAATATAAATCACAAAACCTCCTAACAAGTTTAAAAAATCGCAAAAGAATTATATATGTCTTGTTCAAAAAAGTCATTCAAGAATAAATTACTTTAGACACTCAATTAATTACACGTATTGTTCGATCTTTCAAAAATGTTATTTGGTAATGAGTCACTCTATATCCTTGATTGACTTTTATCATCTACTTTCATATCGTGATCAAAACAAAAAAATAAGAGAAAAAATATTATTTTGTAAAAACTATTAACACTAAAATTATACCCCATAATTATTAATTTTAACACAAAATTTTGTTTCACACATTTTTCTATAATTTTGCTTACTTTTACAAAACTACAAGAAATTTGTGTATATAATATTATTTTTAACAAAGATTCTATTTTGATATATAAAATAAGTTTTTTTTTAATATTTAATAAAAATTTTATAATATCAATATTATCTTTTAAAAATTAAGATTTTGATTTCACTTAAAGTTAGAAAAAAAAAATTCTAAAATAGGCCATGTTATAGTTATAGTCATGTCAATTAACATTATTAATTAAATAATTAGTTAACAATACTGTCAATTAAGTCCTTTTAAAAAATTTTGGGAAAAGCACTAGATTTGGTAGAGTTTGAATTTCACAAAAAAAGTGGCTGTCAGCTACCTTAACGATATTGACACCTCACTAAAATGGCTGCTGAATATCAAACTAATCAAATGGAAACGGGTTGACTTGACTTAGTTATTCTGTAGAGTTTGGGAACTTCTAGAATTATCCAATCCTGCTTATTTAACTTAAATATTTATTTATTATTATTTTTTAATAAAGAATGGCCTCCACTATGTTTTTTTATTATTTGTTTTTGATAAAAACTGATCTCCACTATGTTAAATAAGTAATAAATAAAAAAAAAAAAAATACAAGCGAAATTAAAAATAATTATTTTTATCAAAAAGTTAAAATCCAAATTTTTTAAAAAAGTCCTTCACGTAAGGACAGAATTCAATCCCAGGAAATGCTCACGGTGGTCTGCTCTGAAAGTGTCATCCCCACGGAGAGGTCAGAGGGTAGTGGGTAGTGTGGGTTCCAGTCATAAATGCAAAGCTAACCTAACCTTTGTCGGTGGCATCAGCCATCAGCTTCAATTTCCCACTCAGCAGTCAGTATATATCCATACTCCATGCTACGGAGATTGGACCACTGTCATGTATGTGATCATGTGGCATGCTTCCTCTACATCCCAACTCAGCCGCTTCAACCAAGTTCAATTAAATTTGACAAAAGAATATCATTTGCAATTATGTTTGGGTTTGGGTTGGGTTGGGTTGGGTTTCGATGGGAGGGGGTTAGGCAAGTCTATTGGGTTTAACCATCCAAATTTTGGACCCCCAGTTATCCTGTGGATACAAATGTGTGTCAGAGGCCACAAATGGTCAAATACACACAGCTAACCTCCTCTAAACCCAATTAATTGTTTTTGATTTGACCAACAAAATATCAATTCATCCCAATATTGCAAAAATCTAAGAATGATAACACTCGGACTATTTTAGTGGAGTTACACAACATGAAAAATGCCCAATAAAAATTCAATAAGCTAGCCCATCACAGCTTTAAATCGACTCTGCCCACTTCTTTACATGCAGGCTCGCTTTCTCTGCCTGCAATTTCAACCCAAATTAAATCAAATGAAATGGCATATGATTTGACATGTACTAAAGCATAACTAAAATTCAAAAACCGCACAAGTTAGTATTTTTTTTTTACCTCCTTTTCCCAGTCACACCGAAAGGTAATGATGGCCAATATCAAGGTCTGCATTGCAGTTCCTCCAAAGATCATACCAGCCCAGATACCCTAATCATGTCCATATGCAGTAGGGTCAGAACATACCAAGTAAGCATGAATTGAAATCTGAATTTTGCAAAATTTCTTACCATGACTCCCTGATGGAAGCCCCATCCCATCAAAAAGCCGAGGGGGACCCCGATCAGATAGTAGCAGCCTAGGTTTATGTAAGCGACATAAGATTGCCACCCAGATCCCACAGCCACCCCTGTTCAGGAAATCCTAATGTTATATAAGTGCATGCAAATGAACTTCTCGTAGAGATTCATGAGATTGAGAAGAAATCACAGATAAGACAAGAGTTTACCAGAGAGGACTGGCTGAACGCTGTTGAGGAGAACCGTGAAGGCTAAGAGGATGGAGAGCTTGTTCACTGCCTTCAAGACTGGTTCACTCGAGGAGAATATTAGGGCAAGATCATTGTGGAAGATGATAATGAGTAGCCAGAAGAAGAGGCCGATCACAATGGATGTGGCCACTGCTACAATCGTTGCAAACTTGGCTCCTTTTCCATTGCCTGCACCCAGCTCGTTTGCCACCCTCACTCTGTATTCCATCATACCAATCATTACCATCTGTATTCTATGTTACTCATTTTATAAAACAAATAATTTGATTTACATAAATGTTAAATTTGTGAAAAAAAACTAAAAAAATATGTATAGAATAAGGAAAGAAAATGATTCAAGCTTCATGTAATAACTAATCAAAAGTGGTAACCGAGATGATCAAAGATAATACTTGTATCATAAAAAAAAAACACTTAAATGTCAAAATTAATAAATACCTTTGAGCTAAAAAGTATAAAAAGTTCTAAAATATAGGAATGAAGTTTAGATTTTATAAACTTAGGTGAGATTTATATATTTTTATTTTATTTTTTATTTTATTTACAAATCAAATATAAATATAATAAAAAATATTATATCTCATTATAAATGATATTTTATGTGTAGATCCTATCCTATTTGATCAAATCAATCAAGAATACAAAAATTTTGTCTGTTTAGAGGGGACGTGTTCCTTTCCACTTTACTCTCCAGCAAGTGGCTTCTTTTGACACGTATGAAATAATTGTCCTATTGATGTTGAAACCCGAAAGCTTGTCGGCGGGCTAAAAAGATTGATTGAACTTTCTTGCCAAAATGAAACCCAATGAAGAAAGACACTTGGCCGCCGACTGGCACTGAAATCATTCACCATTTTGGCATTTTCCATTAACCCACATTTCTACTGGTCCTAATATCTCCTGCTTGACCCGTCTCTCATTACTTTTTTTTGTCCCACTCCTTCGGCATACTTAACCTAGGGCCTCGCCACATGTTGTTGGAGTTCCAAATATTATTATTGGAACCATATCTGTCTGTCTTATGTATGAATATAAAAGATAAATCTATGTCAGGAAAAAGGGATGGAGTAAATCTTTCTCTCAACCTATAAACCATTCTTAAAGGAAGTGCTCTGTACGATGGCATTCTAGTATCTTTCATTTCACAATTTATAATAATAATGATAGTACCATCGAAAAGCAATCTCTGAGTTTGCCACAAATGACTCTGTCAATTAGTGTTCTAGATCTCATCTTTTGAATACCAACCAAACCCTAGCTATGGTGGGCCATGGAGAGAAAGGAACGTGGCATGAAATTGCTCAGTATACGGCACATGGGTTCCATCACCTCCGTGATCCATCATCAAAGACAAGGATAGAAAAGGAAATTACCCGGTTCCAGCAAAGAAAGCCAGAGGAATCATCATTTCCCACCCATTTATTGACATGCTGCCAAAAAAGTAGAAGCCAATTAAAGACCGAGAGTTACTGTGCTTACTGCTTATAGAAAACCGAAACTGAATGTACTTCAATATTATTGTTGGTGCATACCAAATTGACAAAGCGTCCACAGCAATCTCTGCATTCTTTAAGTTTCCAGTCATCAGTATCAAAATTCTGTAGTACCAATTCTCCAAGCTGTTCTTATGGCATATGGGAATTACAGAAGAATTAGAAAGCGATCATGAGAGGTTTAAGGGAAAATGTTGTAAAAGTAAGATCATAAGAGCAAGAGAGAGACCAGAGCATGACCCCAGAAGCGGCAGAGAGTTTGACGAACTCCCAAAGACCAGAGAAGGCTTCAATGGAGAAACCAGTCCATGTGAGAGGACACCCACCACATACGGTGTAACCCATCAACCCAATCACTAGAACCCACCAAGAAAAATTCAAAGTAATAGCTGTGCCCACCACCCCCAGCTGAAAGTTGTACACAAACAACCAGCTTACGATCACATGGACAACAAGAGCCACCAAAGCCGCCCAAGCAACCGCACCGTTCTTCAGCTGGCTCTGCAGGAACCTCTGTAGAGGGAACTGAAGAGCAAAGCTGAAGTGAAGAGGGATCAGCCACCTGGCCACAACCCCAGATAGCTCAGCTACGTCTGTGGGCTGTCCGGTCAGCTTCAAGATCGGAGAAGCAAATAGATACAAAGGCAGAATGAGAACACAACACATGAACAATACTATCCAAGAACGTTGCATGTATACGCCCAACATGTAGTACTTTTTGGCTCCAAAAGCTTGCCCACATAGCGTTTCTAAAGCACTTGCCATCCCTAGCTGACAAATCATAGAAAAGGAAAAAAGCCGAAGCACCCACATAAGAGAATCGATAACAGAAAAGGCCATGGCCCCATGAAAGAGAGGAGAGATAGAGTCGTGTGTACCAAGAGACCGAAGTCGAAACCGACGATGACATTATTGGCAATGGAGATAGCAGCGAGCTCAAGATCACCCAGGTGGCCAGCAAAGGCTTGGGTGATCACAAGCATGGAGTAGGAGGCGATTCGGCTGAATATCGCAGGCCCCACTATGTGCCATAGCTTCTTCGATTCTTCCCACATCCTCCCTGCAAGATCCCTATCATGCCTCTCTTCTCCATAGTTTGATAAATAATCTTGCAATAACGGAACCTTTGCGTCTTTCTCGATCACTTCCCCGTTTGTGGACATGTTGTGACCGTGGATTCTTTCTCCCTAATTCCTGATTTTCAATGACCAGACAGATGCCACCCCCCAAAAGGTTTGAGAGAGAGAACTTATGAGAAGAGCTGAAACCAAAAGAAGTGATTTTAGGTCATTTAACTTGGTGGGAGTCCCTTATATGGCTGTTGGGTATTGTAGTTCTCCCCAACCTTGTCGTTTCATTAATTAATAGGTATTTCTAGTTCCCCCACCTCCTGTCAAAACGTGTTCCTCTATTTTCAAGTACTTGTCAAACGATTGAAACCCTATAACAGAATCCTGTCGTCCATTTTTTGGAAAATGGTACTACAAAATTAATTGTTCAGACTAATATTATGGAAACTGTGCTACATGTCATTGATTTTTGTGGTGCCCAGAGTCTCCCGAAAAGGAAGATAATCAAAAACACTAGGCCTCTGCAAGATGGGAAGGCTGTGTCAGATCTATGTATTATAATGTCATGGTTACCCGAGTCAAAGCTGGGAAGCTCTAAGCTACGTGAGAAGATAGGTAATCATATTTGTCATGTTGTGCTGCCACCTCTTTCTTATCTTTTCAGCTTCCCACACTTCCCAATCATATGCAAATTCATTACTTCTTATTTTCTTGCGTATTGTAGTCCATTCAAAATTGTCTCTGGGTGTTTTTTTTTTTTTTTTAAAAAAAAAATTTCTGGCCTCTGAGGGCATAAAGATAAAAGATAAGTGGCCTGAATTCGATGGAGTAGTTCCACTTGGTGTAATCAAGTCCAGAATGATCCGTTGTCTCCAGTCCAGAAATTTAGAAGATGTTTCTGGAAGATCAAGAACATTGCGTTTGTATGGGAAGTCCAGAATGATGAATTGTTTCCGGTGCTTGCAGTTTTGCTGTCGAATGGTTTGATTGATGCTTGTGGGCTTCGAGAAGTACAGAAGATCTTACACAGGAGGATGGGCTCTTGTTCTTCAGTATGGGCCGATTGGGCCTTATTCACTTACAAATAGGTAGACACACAACTGGGCCCAATGGAAATCTTGATTAAAAGGGGTTGGACTCAGTACTTTAGTTCTATCCTGCTTCATATTACAATTTGATGTTGGTAAGTTGATTAATTCTTTAATCTGACTTTTTTATTAGTAAATATTTGATTAAAAAATCATTTTGAATCCAATAGTTCTTAAATAAAAAACCTTTCACCTTCTAGTCTCAATTCTCATTCAGGCAAACTATTATAAATAATTCTTCACCACAAGTGTAACTTGGACGAGGTTAACTTAATTCAACCCAAATCTAACCTAATAAATAATTCTTTGCCACAGGTGTAACTTGGACGAGGTTAACTCAATTCAACCCAAATCTAACCTAATTAGTCAACTAGTTTAGATAATCATTTTTTCGGGGTTAAGTTTTTTTTTTTACTCAAACTGAATTTAGGTCGAATATATCAAGGGTTTGAATGGGTCGAAAATATATTATTTATACATTTTTTTTGTTAGTTATCATTTTAAAATTTTATTTTATTTATTATTTAAATTTTGATACAAATATATAAAAAAAAAGTTATAAAAAAACATTAAAAATAGTATAAGTTGTACAATCTAATCGATCCAAATTTAGAAAAATGAGATTGGATTGATTTGTGTTGTAGTTCGAAATCAGATTAGATTTAATTTTAATTGTTGTCAACTTGGACTGAACTCGGATTGGGCATCAGCCCAACTCAAGCTGGCCGCCCTGCCCGTCACTAAGAGAATGTTTCTCTATTGAGTTGCACCATATATTTTGTCTCATTTCTTGTATGACAATCACAAACACCAATTTCATTCCGCCAAAGGTAAGAGCTATTGGGTCCCGAATCCGTTGCCATAGTCTTAACTTTTAATGCTATCCCCGATAAAGACGAATGCATTTGGATACCTGTGAAACCCAAAAATAGAATGACTTCATCATCCATACAGAAAGGTTCAAATGGCCCCCCAATACAATGATCCAAAACATACATAGTCAAAACATTGTCGGTTGAATTATTTTAACCCAAAAAAAAAAAAAAAAAAATCCATGGCAAACGACATTGAAGCAGCTGTAAGATGCTTCCAACACCTTTTCCTTTTGTCTTTTAGTCGAAGGCTGGTTATTATTTTAAGGTTTATTTTATACGAGTTACTGAAAAAAGCCCTAGACCAAACTGTAGTTGGTCAAACTCTACCAGCTGCAGTGTTCCTGCCATCCTCAGAGACCGCCAGGACTTATTCAATTAAGCGATTGATTTCTGCGCACTGGCTTTGAAATTAGTGTTACCAAATATTCATGTACGTTTATTATTTACTTCCACAGCTATTTAAAATCATTCAGCATTCAGACGTGGAAAATTGGTTGATGGAGACCATTTATAAGTAAAATAAGGAGTTCTAAATCTAGCATCCAGAGTCCTGGCTGTTCATATAATCCAAAACACTGAGTTGTTCATAACATTAATATTCCTGAGCTCACAAACTAGAGTAGCTCTTATCATCCACAGTTCTAAATTTATCATAACATCTAGAGCTTTAAGGTCATGACCCAAAGTCGTTCATATTAATCAAATTTCTAATTTATTCATATTATTTAATGTGCTAAGCTCACAACCCAAAGTTGTTCATATCATCCATAACTTCATCATCATCTAAAGTCCTAAACTCATGACCCGAAATCATTTATATTAATCACAACCCTGTTTATAGGGTCTAAAGCTCTAAGCCCACAACTCGAAGTCCCGAGTTCTGTCCCGCCCTCAAAAGAAAAAATGAATAGCATGTGTATATATGGATGGGATGGCAGCCCTACTCATTAAGTAATTAGAAAATGGGCATAAAGCTTGAAGTGGAAAGCGTGAATCGACCGGCCGGTTACTTTGAGAAGAAGTATGATGCAGTGCTAAAGTCTGTGTTCTGATGAAGAAACTTTGAAAAATTAAACCAATCTTTTGACCACAAGAAGGCAAGTGGCCTGATACAAACCAAGGCTCGTTTTATCCGCAACCCCTTTCCGTAATTTCGGAGAGCCATGATTTCAAATAGTAGCTTGAGTCAGTGCCGAAAAGAAAGGATTAGACAGGGTGTATGAATCAAGGTAAATCAAAGGAAAGAATAGGAAGTGTTTTATTCAGCTAATGTACACCGGAGTCATGTCTATAATAATCCAACAGATCAAATTGGTACACGTGTCGACACAAAAAGCAATGAACCACCGAAACAATCCTCGTCCAATAAAATCAACAAACATAATCAGGCAAAATAAAATAAATAATACAAAGAGGGCTAATCACCGAACAAAGAACATAAAGAGATCTCAACCGTCCATGAAAACCAAAGACCTAAAATGCCAACCCTCATCCACGTGGGTGAGGTCCCGCTCTAGATCATGGCCACCGCCACGAATGATCCGGCCAGGGCAGTTCCGGCAATGACGACTCTGTTCAACCAACCATCAGCGAAGCTGCCGCTGGGTGTTCCAGTAGGGGTTTCAGTAGGGGGTGAACCGGATGTCGGCGGTGCCGGAGGAGAAGCGATGCCGGGAGAAGGAGAAGGGGTAGTAGTAGGGGATGTGGAAGGTGAGGTGGAGGAGGGAGAAGGAGTGGGTGATGGGGTGGAGCCAGTGCTGGGAGAAGGAGCTGGAGATGAAGTAGGTGGAGAGGATGGTGCCGGAGATGGAACTGGAGTGCGCGGCGGGGATGATGGTGCAGGCGAGGTCGCTGGGGGTGTGGGTGTCGGTGTTGGAGATGCTCCTGGAGCTTGTGCCATGCATGAGGTGGCCAACAAAGCCAGCATCATCACAACTTTAAACCCAGTGGAAGCCATCTTCATCTTCTCCAGAGAAAAGAAGTTTCAGAGACAGAGAAAGAGAGGGAGAAAGAGAGCAGGAGGTGAAGATGGAAGGTGAGGATGAGCGGCCAAAGTATGAGAATATAAAGAGAAGAGCAGAAGTGGAGGGTTTGAGAAACCAGAGATATTAATCAATAATGCTTGAGAATCTTCTGAAACTGCATATATTTATAGATATAAACTTAATGGGCTCAACTCAGAGACGTTGGTGTATGAGTTGGGACTACTTCTCCTCCCCCTCTTCTTAGAAGCTTCTAGGTCTGAACAAAGAAGGCGCACCTGAATGCCAACCAATCACACCCAAACACCCGTCATAACAAAGGCTATTATAGTAATCTGACTCAATTATTCAACTGAGCTAATTTCCACTTATGTCCCGCTAAAACGGATTTAAATTACTAGAATATCCCTAACATGAACATGTGTCGGTTAAAGATGGTCAGTGAAATGTCTCCATCTACCTTACCGAACGTGCGAATAAAATATTTAGAACTTTTCTTCCCAGTCTGTCTACCGCGTTAACCTTTTCAAAAGTCGGTAGATTTCCAGGACTACCCTTTGAATATTCATGCATTGATGCATGATTGAATGCCTCCAATCTCTGGTGTGTAAACACTCACACGGTCACACCACTGTTCCCAAACCTTAGCTTGGACACGTGGCCACCGCATTTATGCAGCGTTTGAACGAACCGTCCCACCACAAGGGACCAGGTCAAAAGCGGGCCCCATTACACGTGTCAAACTACTGTAGGTTAGACGGGACATTTTGTCGTACCCGAAACTTACCTGACTATTCTAATGCAATTTGGATTAGCTGTATTATAGCCGTTGGATTAAGATATTTGGGGAGAGAGAAAAAATATCATTAAAAAAAGACTCGCAAATGGAGACCAACTAAACATGCTAGAGAGCCGTTGCCCAGAATGCCTGTTTTTGTGTGTCTGCACGTGGTGCCTTGAATTTTAAAGTTTGAGAGATATGATCACTGTGAGGGGAAGTGGAGTGGAAGGGAAGAACACACCGGATGTTATTGAGAGGCACGTGTGACTGGTGGGGGAATGTGGGACAGCTGGCAAGCAGTGAAGGCGAAGGTACGCATGTTCTGTGCACCAGGAAATGGGGACAAGCGCCGTGGGCCAATCATGGGAGTTGTTGGCGTACTTTAAATAATCAAACTCATATGTAGCCACAATTATGAACAGGGCTGGCAAGAGCTGGCAAAGATTAAATTATGGCCGTAGTTTGAGAAAATGGAGGTCCATAATTTTGGAGCATTGGGCTCATGATTGTTGATAATTTTAGTATGATTTAAATGCCATGACAACCAACCAATTCCAATCAAATTTTAGAATGTTGATCCGCATATAAAAATAAAGGATGATGTTACTCTGCTTGGCTATCAGGAAGGTAAAATGTTAATGTCGTCCTTGAGTGTAGAAAAATGTTCTTGTAGATATGAATTTGATCTCCCCTTTTTATAATTTTTTATTTGGTGGCTTTCTTGACATTAGATATAGATGGTATTTTGAATGGTAGGTTGCAAATTTTTTGATTGGCTCACGGCACTTGGTAGTGCATAATTTGTGATTAAGCTTCATTGGTGGTAAAGGAAACGTAGAGGAGAAAAAATAAAACAAAGTCTAAATTCATAAGCTCACTCATCAGACTCCACTTTGAGTGTGATCAACCTTTTAGTTTTTTTTAAAAAAAAGAAATCGAAAGTTCATTCTTCTTTTGAGATGTCAACTTTGTTGTTAAACAACTACAACGTGTTTGAAACTTGAAAATTCAGGATGTGATACCACCCAGTTACCAGTCTTACGTAATAGGTCGTAGCCCTTATGTTTATTTTTTAGTGAATTTTTTTTTAATTTAAAAATTATATATTTATGATATGAATTTGGGGTAGGTAAGTGGTAACAATAGTTTAAATCTATGGTGGTGCATTTATAGGTGTTAACAACATTTTAATTTGCTATCCTACAATTTAATCTCCTTAGTTTAAGAAAGGAATTTGGCTCCTTTTAATTTGTCTCTTTCTTTAGTGGAATTTCATGTACTCCACCTTGATTTGATTTAATTTTATTTTTAAGACAAGATTTTATAATCTTATAAAATTTCTTCTTGTGCCGCTTGTGTGTCTTGTTAGAATCTTTACGGGTGGGATGTCATGTTTGTGATGTGTGAGATCTCATCATTTGTCAAACTCATGGTTTGGTAAATTATAAAATCAAAGTGTTAAATCATCAAATTTGACAACAATTTGAGCCCACCAAATTTAAGATGCCTATGAATGTCCTCGCTTTAAGAAGTAATGCGTGCAAGTCATCGTCATGCTTACAAGCTGAGGGTTAATGTTGTTTTCTCTTGAGTTTTCACTTATATTTTCTTGACCCTTAACATGACTTTCAGCTTGGCGTGATTTATGACGATGTGCGTTTAGTTACGCCTTGATCCGAGCTTTGGGTTGAGCAATGTCGATCAAGGGCTTAAGCAATTTAATCTTGAAGCTCGAAACTCAAAATTTTGAAGAACTTAACAATTTACAGAAGTTTGTTGAAGACTTTTTGTGAACAAATTTTGACTATTCAAGACACTTGGAAACCACTTGAAGATTTGAAGAAAAAGTTGGGTAAATCACTTCATGACGAGCTTTCATTACTTTAAAGTTTAAATCAAAGTTAATAAGTGTGATTGATGGTTTACAAAAACTATTGGGAGTAGCCACTGACACACTGGAGGAAGTAGGATTGTAGAAAAACTAATTTGGTGGTCCTCACCTTCGTAAGTGCTTGGACCATAGGTACAGCACAGAGAAACAAGCTAGTCCAAAAAGTATCACATGCAAAACATGATTGGAACCCTTCTGCGCCATGGCCCTGTTCAGCCTCTTCATGTTGTTCTTCAATCCCGCTTGGGTTTTGCTCAGTGCCATTTGCTGTTGTAAGGACCAGAAGCAGCAAGTTTAATGGAAACATACAAAACTGGCGTACTGAAGTACAAAAACACCCACAAGATGTACGTCACAAAAGAAAATATGAAAACAAGTTCAATGATGCAAACCAAGACTTCAGCAGTGGTTCTATTCGAGTGCCACTAAGCACTAACCATAAAAATACGTGGATTTATAAAGGCTGTTTGATTTTTGGAAAATTTGAGAAAAAATGTGAAGGAAAGAAAATATAAAGAAAAAAAAAAGATTTAAATTTAATAAATTATTTTATATTTTTCATATTTTTCATAATATAACCAAAGATGAGAAAATCATTTTGAAGAAAATGAAATGGAAAGAAAATAAGGTTTCAACTTCAAGTTAGAATTTTACCAGTTGAGAAATATAGTCATTCTGAAATTTTGCTTCTGACTCAATCTCTTGAGCTACCTGCAAAGCAAAATTCGAATAAAAGTTTATAAAACTGGAAAGAGAACAAAATAGCTTGGCAACTGCAACATAGATAAATAACAATTAACCTGTAGGTGCTGTCTGTGCTATTTGAGATTTGTGCATGAGTATCCTTTATCAAAAATTGCTGTCTCATTAATAGGCAAAACTGCTGCTTACAGGTCAGCCTAATTTTCAGTTCAAAATTACTGGGAAAATGGCAGCAAAAAGCTGAGGCCAACAGGATTGGTAAGAGTTCATACCATGAAATACTACTGCAGGGAAGCAGCTAGATATGAACAGATTTTCTCTTTTATTTCATTTTATCTTTTTCATACTTGAACAAGAATATCAGAAGATCTGAAACCTACACAAAACCCATCCCACCCCACTTTCACCACTTGAGCCTAGACTCGAGGTTTAAAGAACTTTAAAAATGAAATAATTCTTTCCATGTAAGAGCTAATGAACAACCTAAAATAAGCTGGAGGAGTTCCATTTGGAAAACCTGTAGAACATGAGTGTTTGAAAAGATCTACCTAGTTATTAGTATTTACTTTAACATGAAACCGCAAAAGAATAAACAGTAAGTTAAATTAAAAAAAATCGTCTAAGCAAGTAAAATTATACCCTCATCCCCATAATTCACACACCCCCAAATCACAAATCTCTCCACAGTGTAAACAATAATCAACTTTTCTCTTTGACAATTTTCACAGAGGCCTTGAGCACACCAAGGACAAAGCACCCACTCTATCAGATGACTCTAAAACCTCTTCCCCTTTGACATTTGAAACAATCCCACACCTTCACCAAGCTTGACACTAAAAATCTTCAAATGGTTGGTATCACTCTCTAAATCTTCTCCAGCACTATGTTAAACTGAGCAACCCAAGATAACTGATAAAGATGAAGAAGTTAAAGTATGCACTTATGCTAAGTGTAAATTTAATAAGTGAGATTTTGTTATTTATTACTTATTTTAGGGTCATTTTTATTTAGTGATAAAGCTTTATTACAATCAAGATTATTAAAATTACTTTCCTACTAGAGTTAAGATTGTTTATCTACATGTAGGTCTAGTGATGTTAAAAACTTCAGAGGTTTTTTATTAATAATATTTGTAATTTCTTTGGAATCTCTCTTCTACTTCTGTTTCCCTCTCCTATATTCTTTCTCTCTATTGTTCTACATCAATTGGTGTCAAACCAAGGTCGACTTTGATCGTGTTTTTGCAATAGGTATACTTACCATCATACTACAATGATTGGGAATACTCCCCACTATGCTACAATTTCATTACAAGCACTAAAGTATAGTCCAAGTCAATTTTTGGACGTGTTTTGCATTGTTGGAATCCTTGCACCAATCTCAAGGCTCAATTCTAATAGGAAATCTCAAGGTTAATTTTCCAAAAACTTGAAATTTATGCTTTTAATTTTAGTTTTTTGGTTTAATAGGTAATGTGCTAAGATTCTTACCTTTGTGGTCGTGTTACCTTTTGCCTGTTACTTTAAAATATATATCTACCCTTTACGTCCTATCTATTTTGCATCTCTTGTGCTTTTCTTTGGAGTTATTGCATAGTTCTTCATTTGAGTTTTTATTTTTATTGTTGTACACCCAGTCTAGAAGAAATTTGGTATCAATTAATTAATTAATTCATGTTTCATCTCAGCATTACTTTTTTCCCCCTCACAATTTGTCTTTGTTTCCCTTTAGACCCTTGTTTTCACTAAACATGAAGGTCACTAAATTAGATCAATCCCATTTGGCCCTTCAAGAGAATGTAAAAAACCTTATAACCACTATGACAATCCCACAAGTCGATTTGACAATAGTGAAAGATATTTTGACTAAACTTGCCATGAACCTTGGTCATTTGTTGAAAGATCCTAGAAAGTGTCATGAGGGAGAAACAATAGATAAATCTACTTTGGACAAAAGTTAATCAATCCCCAAATTGTAGGAGACTTGGGAATTCTCAAGTGGGTCTGCTACCCATGCCTCTAGGAAAGCCACCCATAAACAAAGGTCCAATCAATGGTGGAACCCTAAATGAGGATGATTATATCTATGAGGATGACACTTTTGGTGCTCCAATCAATGGAGATAGAATAGAGTTTATGTCACAATTTTCCAATGGGATACCGTTAGGCAATGGGAACATTAGGATAGATACCATTATCAATAACATCGACCTTTACTTCCATAGTACCATTACAATCAATCCAAGCATATCCACGACTAGGTAAGTTATATCATTAGGAGGATCAAGATAAAGGTGCCAAAATTTGATGGTAGCTTAAACTCAAATATGTTTCTTGATTAGTTAGCCAATCTTGAAAATAATTTTGAGTGGTGCGACTACTATAGCTTGACCAACAGTATGTTGAACTACCAATTTTTCTAAAATTTTAAACTTGCAATATTTGAGTTCAAAATGTATATCATACTCTTTAACACCCTTTCCCACAAGTGGCCTCATACCCACACGTGGGGAGATACATAAACCCCTAGGTAAACAACCACAATTGAACTTTTTTGGGTTTAATCAATAAATTAGGAAAATAAATATGCGGTGCAGTTCAAACACATGACCTCTCGCCAAACAAGGGTCATATGCCATGCTAAACTACCACTTTTTCTAAAAACTTAAACTTATTGGATTTGGGTTCACAATGTATATCATTCTCTTTAACACATTCAATGAGTTTGTTTTATTGAGATGAAATTGATAGGGTTTACAAAGCATCATTAGCAATCATTCTTACATGAAATTGACTATTTAGGTCAAAACCTTATTCTTGTGTGGGAAAAGATGAAGTCAAGACTTACAGAGAAGTACTTACCAATTTATCATACAAATTCCTTGTTAGATCAATTATTGAACCTTAGGAAAACGACTTCCTTTGTTAGTGAATATATGGCTCAATTTGAGGAATTAATGTTATGTTATGGCATTCACAAGGATTATTGGGCTATTGTTACAAGGTTTATAAATGATTTGAAAGTTGAAATCAAGTGTGAGGTTAGTTTGCATCCTCTTGAGTTCTTAAAGGAAGCTTATCGTAAGACTCTAGAAACTTGTCTTTGTTCTTATCCTATGAGGTATGCTCCTATCTTACCTATCCACTGTTGTCAACTTCGGCCTAGTACCATCCCTCAGAGTATCGATAGGTCATAGCTTGTCTTTCCTTGACCAAACGATGGACAAAACCCTAATACTACTTCAACCTTTAGGGCTAAATGAATAAGAGTAATTCAAACAATTCATCTAGTCCTTGTCCAACTACATCTTGAATTGAGTGCCATCATTATTATGCAAAGAGACATAGTCTATAAAGGCCCACAACATACTCTTGCCTTAAAACAAGAGGATACCGCCTTAACCCAAGAAGACTGAGTATTTCGAACTTGAGCCCATGGAAAATCCTTAGTGTGAGGAGGAACATTTTGAGGTTAATGAGGATGAAGAAGTTTTATGTGATGTGGTGTAACTTGACTAGCCTAATTGATTGTTATGCATGAAAACATTTTGAGTATTTTCCATACTTATGCTCCTTTTAGGGATAAGGCAAGTAAGTTAGTCATTGATGGGGGTAGTGCCATGAATGTGGTGTCTGAATCCACTATTGCTAGGTTTGACCTGAAACCTAAGTTTCGTCCCCATCCATTTAAAGTAGCTTGGGTGGATAAAACTTCTCTACCTGTTAAAGAGAGGTGTCTAGTTACACTTAAGTTAGGACCCTGTTCAGAAAGCATTTACTATCATGTTTACCCATATGTGTCACACATATCTTGTTAGGACATCCATGGCTATATGATTATGATGTGAGGAATTTTATGTGAAATAATACTGATGAATTTAGCCATGGAGGAAGAATAATTCTCTTAAAACCTGATAAGCCAACACTTAAAAATGCAAACTTGTCGATAAGTCTACTCATAAGTATGAACCTAAGAAAAGAATTAAAATTTTGTATCTTAGGCCATTTGAGAATGCAAGGCTTGACACTAGTTTAGCATATACCCTCATAGTTATGAAAGGGTTTCACACTTCATTTGAGTCCAATTTCAATTGTTGTTCCAAAGTTACTTATTTGCCAGAAACATTTAAGGATGTCATGCTTGAAGACTTTTCTGATGAATTATCACCATTGAGAGACATTCAACATGCTATAGACTTAGCCCTAGGATAACAATTACCCAATCTTCCTCATTATAGGATGGATCCTATGAACAAAGCTGAATTGAATTGATAGATAGAAGGTTATCTTTTTTAGCAAATCAAGGATGAGTGTCCTACTTGTTCGGATTTTAGTGCTAACTTTACGATCCCTTAGATAGTTCTAATAGAAATCATGCCTATTTCTCATCATTTTGGGATGGTTATCTTTTTTAAGGGAGTTAAATTGTACATTCCTCATACTTAGAGAGTTTCTAATTTGGGAATTAGATATAATTGAACCTTTATATGCTGAGACTCACAGTTCAGAAACCGGAATTTCATAAAAGCTCTCTATTCTAGGCTATAAATGAGTCTCACATTCATTGGTCCTCAATAAATTACTTGGGCATATCTTTCGAATAATTCAACAAAACAATAAAACCAAAACCTTTTAACTTCTTCAAATCCGATCTCATAAGTTCATAAATGGAGAAGAAAACGTACTGTTTTGAGCATTGTAACTTTCTTGTGGAGACCCGTGATCTCTTCGTCCAAGTCGGCGTGCACTGGGTCGATCCTCAACTGAATTTCATCGGAATTAGCTACTGGTCTCGCGCTTAGACCTTCTCTGCAGAACAATTTTAGAATCAAAATTAACGATCAATGTCAGAAAAGTCATTGGAATCCAATGGTAGGAAAGATTGGGAAACCTGGATCTGTAGAGATTGGCCATTGGTGTGGATCCAGAGAAGTGAAAGCGCAAAATGTACGAACTGTTAACCCTAGAACGAAGAACAGAAAGGAAGAATCCAACGATTTCCCCTCCCGGCTGAATTAGGATTTACAAGAGCTTGGAAAGCTTGACCTTTAATTCATCAAAATGACCAAAGTTGTTTAAGGAAAAAAGAATAGAAGGAAATAAAAAATACATATAAATTAATAAATTATGTTTATCTTTATATTTATATTTATTTCTTTATATTTTATTTTTATTACATTATCCTTGAAAAATCAAATAATAATAAAAAATATTTTATTTAAGAGTTTGATTCAAAATAAGTGAATTTAATATTTATTATTTAATGACTTAAATTAATTTTAAGTTTAAATTATATTTAATTTATTAACTTAAAATTTATTATTTAATTTTTATTTTAAATATTAAAATTTTTAATAAAAATAATTTAAAATTTATTCTAAATCATCAAATTAATACATTTATTCTTATAAATTATAATTAAGGTAAATAAGATCAAGTAATCGTGAAGGTAATTAGAACAAATGATGAGAAAAAAATAAAATGAAGATATAAACTTAAAAATAAATAAATTATTTTTATTTATTATTTAAAATTATTTTTTATTTTAAATTATTTTATTAAATATATTTTATTTATTTAATAACTTAAATTAAATTATTAAATAATTTTAAGTTATTAAATTAATTTATCAAATATTAATTAATAAAAAACATTTTAATAGGAGGTTAATGTAATTTTTTTGATTTAAAAAAAAATTATGTGGTGGATACTTGAAAGTTTCTTTTGTAATAATAATAATAATAATAATAATAATTATTATTATTATTATTATTAGTGGAGAGAAAAATGTCAAGGTACATAAATATGTATAATGGGATGAATTGATGAATATGCATAATGAGATCTGCACCGTTGATCGAAACAAACGGCTGTGTATAAGAGTATAAAGAGCAGAAATAAATGTAACACTCATGGTCCTGAACTTGAAAAATGGCACCTCCCGAATGGTGGTTACTTTTCGGTACCCTGGGTCCAAACAAATATTAATAGGGGATTCCGTTTAAAAGGGACAAAAATCCCTTATAATTACAAAAGTAACCTTTCACTTTTAATAGCCTCAAAAATACCTCAAGTCCAACCCATTTTCCCTTAACTATTACTTTTCCCTTTTACCTTTTTTACCCCTTTACCTTTTTTATTCTTTTTTCAGTACATTTTCTCTAGTTAAAGAGTGAATTTTTTTCGACACATTTTCCCTCCAATTATTACTTCAACTCATTTTCTTTGGTTAGCCTAGTTTCTCTCTTTTTCAGCATATTTTTTTCAAATTTTACACACAGATTCTCTTCAAATTTATTTAGTTTAAAGTGATTAAAGTTATAGTTGGATAAATAATGTATTTTATTATCTTTTTTTTTTCATATATTTTCCTTTCATTTTTTTTATTTATTGAATATTTTTAACTCCTGATGTAATAAATATTTAAATAAGTTTGAAATTATTTTAATTTTTTAATATCATTTGCAACTATGAAAAACGAAGTTAAAAGAATTAAACAATCAAATAAACTCGATATCAATGCATCTATACAAAATAAACTTGATACCCATTAAGTTAAAATTAAATATGATAACTGTGGAATAAACTTAGACTTAATATCTTTCAAGTTTGTTCACACTTAACTTGATAGTAGTTACATTCAGGTATTTCTGTGAAGACTATGAACTTAATTATCTTCAAGTTTATACATAAAACAACTTAACAATAGTTAAAATTAAAATGTCAACTATAGATATAACTTCACATGAGTCTATATAAAATCAACTTGATATTTATTAAGTCCATATTAAATATGATACTTTGGAATAGACTTAAACTTAACAACTTTTAAGTTTATTCATAGTTAACTTGATAGTAGTTACGTTAAGGTATTTTGTGAATATTATGGACTTAAATACCTTCAAGTTTGTGTATAAAACAATTTGACGACAATTAAGTTAAGTTTAAATTGTCAACCGTGGACATAACTTCCAATGATTTTATACAAAATCAACTTGATACTTGTTAATCCATATTAAGTTTTAATAAGTTTAGAATAGACACAACTTTTTTCAAGTATGTCCACAAATAATTTGTTGCCTAGAAAGTCCATAGTAATATTATTGATAACTTTGTAATAACCTTGTCATTCAATTAAAAACCTGCTATCATGAAGTTACATTTAAATTTATATTGACATATATCAAATTGTCCAACTATATATTTCAAAATGTCCAACTACATATGTCAAAATGTCTAACTACATATATCACAATGTCCAACTATCAGCATAATTAATAAGAATGTCAATCTCTAGTAATTTAAATTAGTTCCATTTCTTGTCATACTTAATTCATCCTATTTAAGCATTTTGCTACATAGAATACAATTAACATGCATAAATAAATAATCAAGACCATGAGATTCATTATTACAAAAAATTTAAAATGATAATAAAAAGTCAAACAACTTCTCGGTTGAGGAGTAAGTTTGGAATATGAAAATTGCATTTCCAATTGTTGGACCAAACAACCAATTATGGACATCCCATAAAACTTCTACCGGACGCCTATCAATTCAAATGGTCTAATTTCCCTTAAACTTATATCGAAGGTGCCTCACTTGCATTACCGTCTTACTATATATGCAGATGATAAGAAAGGGGTTGTTTACACCAATTGTGTCACACTCAATTGATAGATTATAATTTTGGCCATTGCCCTGAAATTGAGACTTGGTATCATACAACTTCTTTCCAAAAGTATATTTTTTTTTAGTAACAAAGATGACATTGTAAAAACCAAGGGTAACATTAGTATTTTCTTAATGCTTCTTTCCTCATATCCTTGAGAAGTAGAACAATTTCTCTATTAAACACTATTGCTAAGTAGAAGCACTCCAATGGCTCAAGCCAATATTCAAATTTTGCCAAAGAAAGGTCCCAATATATGTCGACTTGAATGGAATTAATCTCAAAACTCTTAAACCCTTTTCTTTTGGCGAACAACTATGACTTTATATCAAATTTACAGAGACACTAATTCATATAGTCATTGATTTCAATACTAAGGCATTGACTCACCAAGCTTTTGCTCCATGTTATTATGATCAAGTAAGATTTTGCTCCTAATTTATATGAACAAATGCATGTAACCAAATTTTGAGTAGTACTCCTAGAGACACTTGAATTGAATCCCATTTTTACCAAAACAGGATGGTAAGTCTCTAATACTGATACAAGAGGAAAAACTCAAGATTTTCCCGTTTCTTAGCACATTGAATGACCATTTGCCCCCCTTTTTTGCTATTGCAACATCAACACTTTGTTTGGTTGCCTAGAAAACTAAGGAAAAGGAAGGAAAAATCAACTTTGGGTGCTGCATTTTTTCTTTGATTTGGAAACTTAAAAATGAGAAAATCTATGGTCTCTTGGCAAACAAAAGGAATCTAATGAAATAATAATAATAATAATAATAAGTTTAACAAAGAAAAGAGGAAGTGCATCATACCAAAATGAAAATCAAAAGAAAAGTGATGAATCCCATGCTATGTTCCAAATGGCCCGAAAAGAATCTAATAGTGGTCTCAAGTTTCAAGTAAGGGCTTGGGGGGAAGAGGGATGAGTATTTGTGATAGAAAAAGGAATAAAAAGGAGGTGAAGGAAGGGAAATAAAATTAGAATGAGTGGGAAAAAGGGGCTGAAGTAGCCGACAGAGTATTGTGTCTAAGTTGGGTCATTTTTGGTGCTATTAAAAGTGGGGGTTAGTTTTACAATATGAAGGGAATTTTATCCCATTTAATCGGGTATGCCTAAGCGTCCCTAATGATAATAAGAAGTAAAAAGTGACACGAAAAGGCAACTGCGGGATAGCACCAACGCTGGCAGACCAGTTCTGGTGAGAATCCTCCAAAGACACAGCAGTTGACTGGAGAATTGAAAATGGAAAATCAACTTCAAAACAAACCCAGAATTCTCTGCCTTCACGGCTTCAGAACAAGCGCCGAAATCCTCAAGAAACTGGTGGAAAAATGGCCGGAAACAGTGCTGGGATATTTGGATCTTGTCTTCCTCGATGCCCCTTTTCCAGCCCAAGGAAAATCTGGCGCCGAAGGCCTCTTTGATCCTCCCTATTACGAATGGTTCCAGGCCAACCAGGTCAAATCTTTTCCTGGAGAATCTGATTTTCTGTCTTACTGGTTCGTGATTGATTATTATTTGTCTGAAGCCAAGTTGTTTGGTTATAGGATTTCACGGAATATATAAATTTTGAAGAATGCCTTGCCTACATAGAAGATTACATGCTAAAGCATGGGCCCTTCGATGGTCTACTTGGTTTCTCCCAGGTGGGGGTTCTACAAATTTCTGATTGATATCTTCCTGAAATTATCACTGATGTTTTTCACTTCTTTCACTGTGAGGAGTTTAGGGTGCAATTTTGGCTGCAGCTTTGCCAGGGATGCAAGCACAGGTACACTAGATCTATATTTTGATTAAGAAAATGTCCAAGAAAAGAAGTCATTTTCAATTTGTATTATTTTCTTGGCCCTTAACTTTCTGGAAAACCAAACGGAACATTGACATGGGAAGACATTGAATTTGATCACAAAATTCGGGTATGGTGAATTGCAGGGAGTGGCTCTTACAAAGGTCCCAAAGATCAAGTTCGTGATAATAATATCGGGGGCTAAATTTGGAGGATCTATGTTGGGGTCTCCTAAGTTGGCTGCTAATGCATTTTCACCCCCCATCCTCTGCCCCTCCCTCCACTTTATAGGTGTTTTCTCGATTCTCTGTACACTCTGCAGATGGAAAGTCTTGTTTGTATTGGATTTAGCTACAAAAGGCACAAAGGCGTTCTGGTCTATGTTTGAATGGAAAAACTATTCTTTCTATGCTTGAAATTTTCCTTTTTCTTCTGTTTTTGTTTGTTTTATGAAATACGAAGGTGCTTTCATGGCGAAGTCTGCTACTGTGACGGGGTTGGACTGGGTGGAGAAGCACCATTATTTTCATTCTAACCACATCTTGTGTTGTAGGTGAGACGGATTTCATGAAGCAAGAGGGGACTGCTCTATTGGAATCATTTGTAGACCCTGTTGTAATTCATCATTCCGAGGACCACACAGTTCCAAGACTTGGTTAGTAATTCTGTTTTGGCCTTTTTTGTATATGAGATTTTGATTGAAAAAGTTTAGGCTTCTGCGAGCTGATCCTACTGAACAGCCCTTGAATCCAGCCTTGCCCAATGTGGAAAAAAAAAGAAGTATTGAGGCTGAACTGATGATCAACTAATCAATGAGATTGTAGCAAATGACTACAGGGGATGCCCTGCTATAACCAGAGACACGACACATTTCAAAATGGAATATATTCCAATTTGGATTTCTAGAAGAGGCAGTTGATCCAATGCAGTAACCTCAGTTTTGTCACTTTCACTTGTACAGATGAGAAGGCCCAGGAAACCGTGCTCCAATTCATCCGGAAGATTTGGAATATCTCATCGCAGGAAGAGTAGAAGGTCTGCTTAGCTGAGACAGCAGACTTGTTACTTGATTTCTTCTCATTAAATATCATGATAGCCTTTCCTTTTTTCCTGATGATTTGTGGCTATTAGGAAAAAGGCCTCTTGTTATTTGATGTAATCGGATCAAAATAATTCAATCGTACCCCTATATAATGAATGACAAGGCTTTGTCCAGTATATTAGATACAATTTATTGTATGAAAGTGTTGGTAACGCATCACCTAACGTTTGGACCAAATTAAACATATCTCTTAACATTCATGATAGTTAAATGAATTTATTCATAGAAGTGTTATTGTCTATTACATATAAAAAGTTAAGATAATGTGAAGATTGAGAGATTTACAAATTGAAGCGTTAAATAAAGTTTAATCATATCTACACAAGGAAAGATATTGATATGAATACATTGTACCGTTTTTCCCTTTGTCCAAGTTTTGACTCATATGAGGTTTTAGTAACAAAAATTTGAATGAGATTATTTTAATAGGTAAATTATTTTGAGCTATTTTTCTTTTACTAGAGTTTTTCTTATTAAAAAGAAACTTATATTAACATAAATAATTTATCATATGGTGAAAATACGTAGATGATTATCTATAATAATGTAAATCTCTTCCCGAATATTTATGCAAAAGGAAACATACTATTAGGAGGAAGCTTTCCATCAATAGAATGGCGTGGAATTGTTGCAACTTGCAAGAGACTGCCCTCAAGTTTTCCTGACGTGTTTGAGAGCCATCGTGTATTCTTCATATTACTAAAAATTGTTGTTAGGACAATAACATTGGAACTTGGACAATAACATGGGACTCACTCCTGCCAAAGATGTGTTGGAAACTTGGAAATGGGGAGAGAGACATCTTTCTTCAGCCTCCAGCTGACATATTCATGTGTAGTGATGCCAAGCGTTACTCACTGGGGCCCAAACACATCATAATATAATAATAAGTCAAAAGTGCCACGAAAAGGCAACTGCGGCTGGGGGACACGCTTCTGCTGAGAATATCCTCCCAAGATACAACAGTTGACTGGAGGATTGAAAATGGAAAATCAACTTCAAAACAAACCCAGAATTCTCTGCCTTCACGGCTTCAGAACAAGCGCCGAAATCCTCAAGAAACTGGTGGGAAAATGGCCGGAAACAGTGCTGGGAAATTTGGATCTCGTCTTCCTCGATGCCCCTTTTCCAGCCCAAGGAAAATCTGACGTCGAAGGCCTCTTTGATCCTCCCTATTACGAATGGTTCCAATCCAACCAGGTCAAATCTTTTCCCGGAGAATCTGATTTTTTGTCTTACTGGTTCGTGATTGATTATTATTCGTCTGAAGCCAAGTTGTTTGGTTATAGGATTTCACGGAATATATAAATTTTGAAGAATGCCTTGCCTACATAGAAGATTACATGCTTAAGCATGGGCCCTTCGATGGTCTATTTGGCTTCTCCCAGGTGGGGGTTCTACAAATTTCTGACTGATACCTTCCTGAAATTATCACTGATGTTTTTCACTTCTTTCATTGTGAGGAGTTTAGGGTGCAATTTTGGCTGCAGCTTTGCCAGGGATGCAAGCACAGGTACACTAGATCTATATTTTGATTAAGAAAATGTCCAAGAAAAGAAGTCATTTTCAATTTGTATTATTTTCTTGGCCCTTAACTTTCTGGAAAACCAAACGGAATATTGACATGGGAAGACATTGAATTTGATCACAAAATTCGGGTATGGTGAATTGCAGGGAGTGGCTCTTACAAAGGTCCCAAAGATCAAGTTTGTGATAATAATATCGGGGGCTAAATTTGGAGGATCTATGCTGGGGTCTCCTAAGTTGGCTGCTAATGCATTTTCACCTCCCATCCCCTGCCCCTCCCTCCACTTTATAGGTGTTTTCTCGATTCTCTGTACACTCTGCAGATGGAAAGTCTTGTTTGTATTGGATTTAGCTACAAAAGGCACAAAGGCGTTCTGGTCTATGTTTGAATGGAAAAACTATTCTTTCTATGCTTGAAATTTTCCTTTTTCTTCTGTTTTTGTTTGTTTTATGAAATACGAAGGTGCTTTCATGGCGAAGTCTGCTACTGTGACGGGGTTGGACTGGGTGGAGAAGCACCATTATTTTCATTCTAACCACATCTTGTGTTGTAGGTGAGACGGATTTCATGAAGCAAGAGGGGACTGCTCTATTGGAATCATTTGTAGACCCTGTTGTAATTCATCATTCCGAGGACCACACAGTTCCAAGACTTGGTTAGTAATTCTGTTTTGGCCTTTTTTGTATATGAGATTTTGATTGAAAAAGTTTAGGCTTCTGCGAGCTGATCCTACTGAACAGCCCTTGAATCCAGCCGTGCCCAATGTGGAAAAAAAAAAAAAAGAAGTATGAGGCTGAACTGATGATCAACTAATCAATGAGATTGTAGCAAAATGAAATTTATTCCAATTTGGATTTCTACAAGAGGCAGTTGATCCAATGCAGTAACCTCAGTTTTGTCACTTTCACTTGTACAGATGAGAAGGCCCAGGAAACCGTGCTCCAATTCGTCCAGAAGATTTGAAATATCTCGTTGCAGGAAGAGTAGAAGGTCTGCTTAGTTGAGACAGCAGATTTGTTACTTGATTTCTTCTCATTAAATATCATGATAGCCTTTCCTTTTTTCCTGATGATTTCTGGCTGTTAGGAAAAAGGCCTCTTGTTATTTGATGTTCCAGTATTTAAGATGCAATTTATTGTATGAAAGTGTATGGTCACGCATGACCTAACTTTGGTCAAAATTAAACATATTTCTCCTTCTTATACACATAACATTAATGTGATAATTAAATGAATTTATTCATACTAATATGAGGAAGATTGGGGTAGATTACCGTTTAAAATTTGAGTTGTCGCTTTCCACCAATAAACTGGCGCGGAATTGTTGCAACTTGCAAGAGCATGCCCTCAAGTTTGCCGGACGTGTTCGAGAGCCATCATTATTCTTCAAATTACTAAAAATTATTGAAAAGACAATATCATGGGAATATGATTGAGGCTCACTCCTGCAAATGGGGAGTGAAGCATCTTTCTTCTGCCTCCAACTGACACATTCATATGTAGTGATGCCAAGGCTGGAGGGACCGCTTCACCTCTGTTGTGATCCATCAACTCAAGGGACACAGCTACCAAGATTTAGGGTGATTGGCTCACATTCTACATGGGGTTGGACAAGTAAATAAAAAAGGTCCAGCATATCATAGATGATACAACCAAATGCAAATCATATAAGAATTTTGAATTAAAATTGTGGTTTTAGTTTGTAAAAAGGATATTGAATAGTCCCTATTTTAGTAACTGCTGTTATAAATAAAATCCATAAATCACCACCTAGATTATTCAAGACCATAAAAAGTAGAGACATTTTAAGTCAAGCATTATGAATAGTATACAACCTTAAAACAAAGTCCATCACATGATGTGTGAAGTGCAGAAAAATTATTAGTGTTAGTGGGTAAGTGGCGCATCAATGTATCAAGATCATCAAAGCCGATATCAAATTCAGGAATAGTAGAGGAACCATTACCAAGCCCCAGCGGTCAAACGCCAGCCGCTTTCAGCGAATCGGAGGTGGGAGATCTAAAAATAGACGACCCGCTCGTGTACGGACGCAGCGCCCTTTCAGGCATTCCCCCATTTTTTTCTTTTAAAATCATTTTTCTCTTAAATTTAGGGCAAACCAACCGGAAAACAAACGCGGCACCACACGCGCGGCCAGGACCGTACTCTTCATTCGTTGTTTCATCCAGCTTTGGAGATGGAGCAGCCCAACGGCGAGCATACGGAGCAGCTATCTCAATCGCAGCCGCAGTCTCAATCTCATTCTCAATCTCAACCGCATTCGCCGGATAAAGATCAGAACCTCAAAGATGGGGCTCAGGCATCGAATAGGGAGGTGGGATCAGAGACGCATAAGCCGGCGCCTGTGACGCAGAAGTCAGTGCGTTGGAGTTCGGAGCTGGTGACCGAGTATCCTTCTCCGAAAATGTCGTCTTCTGATGGATCCAATCCCTATGTGGATCGTTCTTCCGTGGCCTCGAATTCACCGCAATTCAATTTCAAGAGTAAGTTGTCTTTCTCTCTATATATTATCTCTAAGCTCTTTCAATATTGGCATAATTGAGATTCGAAACGTTCATTGGAAAAAAAGTAAGATTCGGGACCTTGTCTCTCTTGCTTGGCGTATACATTATGAAACAAATACGAAAAATTGACTTCTGGAACGCTTCTCTTATGTGTGTGTTATGAGATATTCTTTTAAACAAGTGCGAAATTCAGATTTAGAACTCTCTGTTACGATTTATTGTTGAGATTATTTATGGATTTGGTAGAGATTTATTAAAGGCTTTAGTTGCAGAAAAGGTACTGAGGAATTGTGTTTTCCTCTTTCTTTTTTCTTCCAATCAGATACGATGAACTCGGTTAGGGATGTGCTAGGGAGGTGGGGAAGGAGGGTGGGAGAAGCCTCTAAGAAGGCAGAGGATCTGGCTGGGAACACTTGGCAGCATTGTGAGTTTTCTTTATTTTTATTTTTGCTTGATTTCTTTTCTTGTTTTGTTTTCATAGATGTATGGACTTAGTTCTATGTTGTGGCATATATGCATGTTGGATTAGTAGTCAAGTTTGGTGGGATATCGAGTAGAACAACGATTACAAGGACTGATTTTTGTGTTAATTGATTTATATTCATTCTATGTTGTGGCATGTATGCATTTTAGATTTGTAGTCAAATTTGGTGGAATATTAAGAAGAACAATAATTACATGGACAGATTTTTGTGTTAATTCAGATTTATAATCTTCCTGGAACTGTGGTGTTTAATTTGATATATAGAATACCAACAAAATTAAAGGGCAGCTTTATAGGACGGGAACAAATTGTTATGTTTTATAGTAGAGAATGTTGAATGCTTAAGGTATAAAATGTTCAACTTATGATCATGTCTGAAATAAGGATGGTAAAATGGATGAGTGGCAATACAAGGAAAGCAAGAGGGCAAGAAGATAGAGGTGGCACAACTGAGAATAGGATCAGGAAAAACAGATTCAGATGGTCCAACCAGGTTCAATGGAGACCTTTGAATATAGCGGTATGGTTGAGTGACTTGATTCATCTTGAAGACTCTAGCACAAAAGTGGGTCAGTGAACAATGGTGGTTGGTAGAGACAATTAGAAATGAGATTATTGCCAATGATTAATAGTAGAAAATATATCGTAATTGAGCTGGATGACACACATCAATTTCAAGCTATTGGGATGAAGGCTTTATTGAATTGACTATGACTTTGACTTTGACTCGTATCTTTTCAACCATTATTCTCATATGTCTTGATCCTACTTGAAATCCTCTTTTCAGGTCTCTCTCAGTTTTATTGTACATTCTCTTAAATTGCTTTTGAGAATGTGGAGAATATTTACTGGAAACTCTTTTCCCCATGGTGAATCTCCTTTCTTGTGTTGAACATTTCCAAACTTGTGGGAAACCTTTTCAAAATTTTCAGGAATATTGATATCTGAGTTAATTTTTCTAAAATAAAAAAGAATGTGATATCTTGAAGTTTGTTGTCCATTTATTAGAACTTCTCTATCATTTTGACAGAGTTCTAAAAGATTGTTTGTGTAACAGTGAAGCGAGTCATCAATTCTATGATATATCACTGTCTTTCAACATGGTTTTCTATTGAGATTTTAATCAATCAATATGTTAATACCGCCATTTCATATCTCTAATATCTCCCTGTCAATATACATAATATGTTAATATCTCCACTGTATATCTCTAATATCTCTCTATAGTTTCTTGTTTAGTAGTTTTTACCACTTTTCTCAAGCTATATACTCGTTGCTATGTCAGTTATTTGTCAACATGATGATATCGATGTTTTTTTCCTTCAATGGCCCCTTTTTTCTTTTAAATTAGTGAAAACAAGCCCAAGTTTTGCTGACGCTGCCATGGGGAGAATTGCACAAGGAACGAAGGTTCTAGCAGAAGGTGGTTATGAGAAGATTTTTCGACACACATTTGAGACGGTTCCTGAGGAGCAACTTCAGAATTCATTTGCATGCTACTTATCTACATCAGCCGGGCCAGTCATGGGAATTTTATACGTATCTACTGCAAAGCTTGCATTTTGTAGTGACAATCCTCTTTCATATAAAGCTGGAGACCAGATGGAGTGGAGCTATTATAAGGTAAGTTGAACAGTATCAGTTTTCAAAATTATGAGGTTCTAAAGCAGAAAAATCCTCCTACAACAGGAGAGTGATAGCTGAGAGATGTCTTTGTCTCTGACCTATTAGGTGAAGTTTGTTTGCAATCTATAGCTTATTATGTAGATAATAGATCACTATTTTCCAAGATATTTTGCAATACATTTACTACTCTGTTATTGGAAGTTCATACACGTATACTTTTACATGTGTTGTTGGATATACGTACATCCATGTACACACAATCTACCAGGTTTCATAAATTCCCCAAGATTAATGTGAAATTCTCTCAGCATCGAAAAAAAGGTTGAATCTTGATGTTTTCACTAAGGTCAGGATGGGTCGATTTTGTGCTCCATAATTTTGTTTCATCTGCTCCATTTTTTCCCTTCATTTGTCGGTCCAAAGTGTAGGGTAGACATGGCCAAAAATGGATTTGATATATTGCGTGCAGTCTAGAGTGAGTTTTTTTGGGTGGGAAGCTTCATGGGGAAAAGCTCTTACGTTGGACCAACTTTAGGAGAGAGGATGACCTCTAGCAAACAGATGCTACCTTTGCCAAAGGCACGAAGAATCAATAGATCACATTCTTCTACATTGCGCCAAGGCTAGGACTCTTTAGGCGTTACTTTTCTCTCTTTTTGGGGTGCAATGGGTTCTGTCAGCCACAGTTAAGGTGACGCTTTTGGGCTGGGATGGGTCTTTTGTGGAAAAAAAGAAAAAGAAAGTTTGGAGAGCAAACTCATTGTGTCTTTTTTGGACGGTTTGGAAGGCAAGGAACAAAATTGCGTTTAAGGAAAACGTGCTTTCAATCCAAAGACTTAAGAGTTCTTTTGTATATTTCCTTTGGTCGGAGATGAAATTGTTCATAAAAGATGGTCCTTTGACTTTAGTTGATTTTATTGGTTGGGTGGGAACCCATTGAGGGTGGGGTTTGGGTTGCACCTCAGTTCTTGGCAATCAGCTGGGGAGCGGGGGGGTGTTTCTTCTTTGTATTCTTTAAGCCGTTGTTTTGGCGGCTTTTTCAATACACTTTTTTCCTTTACTTATCAAAATAAAAAATAAAAAAATGGATTTGATATAGACTAACTCACTTTTTATTTTAGGGTAGATTACCCTTGCCATAGCCATGTTTCCAGAATTGGAAAAGGAAAATACGAAGATATGAACATGAAGATAAGGATGACGATGATGATGGAGATATAAAGTTGATAAAAGGGATAAAGATGATAGGAAAATTTGAGTAGCTAATTGCAGAGTTTCAAAAACTGAAAGAAAAATAAAAAGATGATGATGGAGATAAAGTTGATGGGGGTTAGATTAGGGATTTTTTGGAAGATGATCAATATGTGGAAGAGAAAGGAAGAATTCTGTGGCGGTGTGGAAAGTTATTGTTTAAGTTGATTTAGATTTAGATTTAATTTGGATTAATCCTAAAGGAATAATGTTTATTGTAGGATTATCCTTAGATTAATTTAAATTTTATTAAGATTAACCAAGGATATGGTTGTTTCTTGTTATTTAAGATTATTTGATGACTAAAGAAATCTTCACATTGATGAAACTAAGGTTATTTTTCAGCTTGTTTAGGGTGATTTAATTTGTAATTATATTAAATTAATTGAAAAACTAATTTGGAGTTAATTGATGGTAATAGGAAAAAGTTTTTAGTGATTGGATGTGGCAAGATTGAAAGTGTTCATCATAAGGGTAAACATTGATTTTTTATAAAAAAAAATTGGATTAGTGTTTGACATCATTGATCTAATGACATGTTTACGATACTAGATGGTTATGTTGCATGACTGTAAACCTAAGGCATGTCTATGTAATATTCTAAAAAAGAAGAAAAGTTCATATATGACCTTGATGGAGGTATGTGTAATTTACTATTTTTTTTTCTATATAAATTTGCCTAGCATCTCCACTACACCCTCCCTCCTCCTGTGCTGAGGAAACATGCACACATATAATAGCATGTAATTAAAATAAGTTGTGTATAAGGTTTTTTTTATGGCATGGTTGTTTCAACACTCATCATTGTGATTGTTGCAATATGTGAATTTTAAGTTGTGTAGTCTGACAATGGATGGCCTTAGGCCTTGGGTTGGAAATCACTTGGATGATTAGTAGGGAGCACATTTTTTGACTAGTACCAAGTCTTTTTGACTTGGACCCAGAATAGCTTGGGCATCAATATTTAACTTGAAAGTCAATTGTCCCTTCATATTCAAGCATGCTGAGCTTGGTCAATTTGATTGAGTTTACAGAGGCTTAGTTCTTAGGACCTATTGGATCAGGTTGGTGGTATGGTTTTGCATGAGAGGCATGATTTAGGATAACAGTGATTTGACTTAGCCGTGGCCAATTAGTAGCCAAAGGAGTTTCACGTCATTCCAATGAAGGGTTGGGCAAAGGATGAAAAATGACAAGAATATTAAATATTCTTAACTCCAATAGAACATATTACATAGATTAGAGAATGGAGTCATGTTAATCATATAGAAGACACTGGAAAATTTGAGCTAGGAAAAATACAGAAACCAATACGGAATGTTAATGTAGGAAATGGGAGAAATTAGATATTTACGTCTTTCACCCTAATAGATTAATGTTTAAGGATAAATATGTTAAGACAATTTAAATATAAATTTCAGGAGAGAAAGCTGGTTAGACCCTTCACTAAGGAGGAAGTCGCAAGAACTGGATGAATTGTCTGGTGACAAATCCCCAGTGTCAGATGGCTTCCCTCTGACTTTTTGGCTAGGTTGTTGGGATATCGTTTGATTAGATGATGGAATTTCTCTGTGAGTTTCACCCTTGTTGGACTTTTGAAAGGTGCTTGAATGCTACTTTCCTTGCTCTCATTTTGAAAAAAGGTGGAACGGAGTATAAAGACTTAAGGCCAATCAGCTTGATTTGTGGGTTGTACAAGCTGCTAGTTAAGACCTTGGCTAACAGGCTTAGAAAAAAAAAAAAAAAAAAATTCATTGGTGAGGTGATTTTTCAAGTCCCAAAATACTTTTGTGAAGGGGAGACAAAATTTTAGATGTCATTCTCCTTGCCGATGAAGCCATTGACTCAAGAGTAGAAAGCCTGAGGCCAGGGGTTTCCCTGCTTTCAGTATTGGAGCTAATTGGTTTTGATCAAACATGGGAAGTCAATAAGATTTTGCATTTCTACTCTTTGGTTTTTAGTACTTATCAATGGTTCTTTGGTTTCTTCCATAGCTTGAGAGGCTCAAGGCACAAAGACCTCTTCTCTCCTTGTTCATTTTGGTGATGAAAGTTTGGAGTTGCTTTCTACAGAGGATGGTCAAAGGAGGGCGTATTAAAGGGGTTTAAAGTGAAAGAGCCTAGAGGTGGCCAGGTTGAGATCTAGCACCTTCCTTTTGCCAATTGTACTTTGTTCTTCTGCGAGGCAAATATAAATTATCTTATGTAAGGTGGATCGCTTTATGCTTTGAGGTTATTTTGGCATTAAAAATCAACTTGGAGAAAAATGACATGTCACCCATAGTAAACATGAAGAATATGGTAACTTTAGCTTGTGAGTTGGATTGCAGGAGGGAAAGTCTCCCTTCACAGTATTTAGTTATGTCGCTCGGTTCTCGTCCCAGTCTTGTGGAATTCAGTTGAGGAAAGATTCATGAAAAGATTAGCTTCTTGGAAAATCAAATATCTATCTAAGGGAGGCTACCTTGTTGAAAAGCCCACCATCTAGTCTTCCAATTTATTTATTATTGGATTTTGTAGTGCCTAGCAAATTGGGGATCAGGCTAGAAGGAATTCACAGAGATTTTCCTCTGGAGTCCTCTTGAAAAGAAAATTCATCTGGTAAGATAGCGAGTTGTCTATTCTTAAAAAGTCATAGGGGGTTTGGGTGTGAGGGGCCTTAGCCCCTCTATAAAACATTATTGGGTAAGTAGCTGTAGAAATTTGCCTCTGAGAGTGACAACTTATGGAGAAAGGTGATAGTGGAGACATCAAGAAAATGGGAAGGGACTGTTGCTCAGGCAAAGGTAAGGGCACTTATGGCCCTAGCCTTTGGAAAGCCACAAGGAAGGGTGAGGTTGATTTTTGCCCTAGAACGGGATTGTCTACAGGGAATGGCATGAGGGTCAAGTTTTAGCGTGATCCTTGGTGCACCAAGGATACTAAAAAGCATCATTTTCATGAGCTGTTCAATATCACAGTCTAGAAGTATGCACAGGTCATGTAGATTTTTGGGACGGGAATGGATGGGATGTGAACTTTGGAGTCATAGTTGCAGCTTTTAGATCCTTTATTTGTGTTTAATTATGTGGAGAACAACAATTTAATTCAATGTAGAAAATTGATAGGAAGAGTTTATTTTCTATCAGTTCATGCTAGTTGTCCTTTGTCTCTAAGCAGCCCGTCTCCTTTCCTGCTAAGCTGATTTGCAACTTTGGAGTGCCTTCTAAGATGGGTTTCTTTGCTTGAGAAGCAACTTGAAGAAAATCTTACTTTAGACCAGCTTATGAAGAAAGGATGGAGCTTGGTTAAAAGGTGCTGTCTGTGTGAAGGCGTAAGGAATCTGCGGCCCCCATTTTCACTCACCATAAATGAAATTTTCTTTTGTGGTATCTGGGCTTCTCTCTTTTTGGAGTGTATTTTGTATTGCCCTTTTGGTTAGAGAAATCCTTCTCATCTGGCACAATTATTTTATTGGAGCCAAACAGAAGGCTGTTTGGAGGTCAATTCCTCTTTGTATTGTTTGGATCACTTGGAAAGAGTGCAGTCTTGCATGAAGCTGAAAGATTTGGTTTTAAAGTCTTTATTTTTGTGGTCAAGTGGGGATTTAGATTCTCATACATTACTTTATTTTATTTTATCAATAACTTTTTGGATTTTATAGACAACATGGGAGTTTGTTTGCTTAGATATGATGTTTATTAGGGTTTTTTTGTGATGCTTGTATACATCTTGTGTACTTGGATTGGACCCCCTCTTTTATTAGGCACCTCTTAATATGTATGTTCTATTTGCCCATCAAAAGAAAAAAAAAATAGTGATAATTAATAATTTTTTTCTATAAGGCAAACATATTGTCTCTGAGGTTCATGTCACTTGTCAAAAAAGTTGGGTTTGGTTGGTCCATAAGTTCTAGGTGGCTTTTGCCGGCTTTGAATGTGAACCTGCCTCAAAACCTTTTTATCTTAAACCTCTTCAAAATTTTCTTGCTTCTCTGGTAGTTATCTTGATTGAGTAGGTGCAATCCAAAAATCCAGTGCCATGTAAGAAGGATTCCTTCTGTGTTGAAAGAAAATGGTCACAGCAGTGCAGAAAATAAAATGAAGAAGAACAAGAGCGAGAAACTTCAAAATTTCAGTAAGGCTTGACCATGAATCTTATCATAGGTAGAAATGAATAGAGTCTCACCATTAATTGAGTACACAATTTCTGCACAGAATTTTTATTTATTGATCTTTTCAGTTGTTTGTGAAAATATTCTAGAATCATTATCATTACCCACCTCATCTATTGCCAGCTTTGAACTTGACACTGATGGTCTCCTTAATCTGTTATGGACAATATTGCTCCCATTGCATACAATTCATTAGTAGCATTTTTCATGCTTCAGGTTAGTGACATTCTATCTGAATTCCGACTCCGGAATAGGATCTAGTATGACCCATAACTAGTCCTTTCTGCAAGTTCCACAACTTATGTTCACCCAATGGGATAGGCCAGGAAATGCATTTATAATGACATAAGATTGAATGATCCTGAATTCAGTAAGCCTTCTTGTGAATCCTGGTGCAATTCGTAGAAACTTGTGTTGTTCTTGTAAAATAATAATTGTCTTGATTTTATTATTATGTGAACTGTGTGCTCTGGTAGCACCACACCACCATTTATTATTTATAGTCTATACTCCCTGTTTTCTGGACTAGCCAAACTCAAAAAAATTTATTTGTTTAAGATATTGAGACCTATAAATGTTTCTATATAGAATTAAAAATACAACATGGGTTTATGAACATATTGAGGAAAGTCTTAAAAAATTGCAAATAGTTGATCTCTCTCTCTCTCTCTCTCTCACACACACACACACACACACACAGAGGTATTTGATCATTTTAGCAACTATATGTGCTTTAGCAGCAGTTGTTTTTATCCTCCGTTTCTCTGTCTCCCTCTCCCCTTCCCTCCCCACACACATGTAGGTATTTGTTTGTTTTATCAGCTATATGCACTTTAGTGGTGGTTGTTTTATTAACTGCTGCATGATTGCTAATGTATTGAATTGCATTTTGAAAATGTGAGTACTTCTGCCTGCTCTGCATTTTCCAAAATGCTGAAAAAAGAAAATGGGAAAAAAAAAAAAAAATACTGCATGCCATGTGGCAAATGCTTGTTGGATGTAGTGGAATGCATACAGTTCTGTCAGTATTTGCATTTTGATTATACTTTGACTTTTCTTATTTTTTTACTTTTTTCTGGAAAATACAATATTTTGGAAGTGAAATTTAAAAAAATTTCAATGCATTGCTGTAGCTATGTTTATTTGGTGGATATGTTGTTATAGTCTGTTTCTTTCTTTTTATTTACATTATAAAATTTGATCTTCTTGAGTTCCCTGTAATATTTACTGACAATTTCCTTTCTGCTTCTCATATCATGTAAATAGGTAGTTATCCCTTTGCATCAGCTTAAGGCAATTAACCCTTCATCAAGCAGATCCAATCCTGCTGAAAAGTACATACAGGTTATCTCTGTGGACAACCATGAATTTTGGTACATGGGCTTTCTAAACTACAATGGTGCTGTGCAGTGCTTACAGGATGCTCTGCAAACTCACGACATACAGTCTGTGTAGTTGTTGTCTCTTGGGCTTGAACTTTCACCACATTGTGGTATTGAGTTCATGTTACCAATGAGTTTACAAATATGAGCATCTGAAAACTGAACAGAAAAGAAAAATGCATGTCTCCCTCCTTCAGTCGATATCTCTGGAGATGAAACTAGGTCATATAGTATTTATTTCTGGGATATTTTATAGGGGACTGGTGTATATTTGACTTTCTTTTTTCAGTCCACATGGTTGCAGTTTTGCATTTTGTCAGAATTTATTCAGCAACATGGTATAGAATTTCTCACAAATACTAAGTTCTATTTCTTTTAAATTTCACACATTTTCATGTCAAAAAGCCTATTGATATTGTTCTGTTAAGTGACTGATCATTATTATCTTATGCATCATTTGTTGCTCTAGCTTAGAACTGCATATGATAGATGTATTGGAGACGTAATCCGTAGCTTTGTACAACTATGGATGAATTGGTCCTTAATGTTCTTCAGGTTTTTCTTGTAATTGTTTTCAATGCTATTCCTGCATTTACAATCACGGACCGCTCATGTTTGTAGGAAATGGTTCTATTGTAGTCTGTTGATAAGTTGATTTTTCATCTTTACCAAATACTACAACCCTCCAATTTGATGGAGGGTATCTTCTTCTTCTTCTACCGCCAAATTCTTGAATTCTGTTAGTCCTGTTACTGAATCATGCAAATACTGGATTGTAGCATATGAACAGTTACCATTATAGTAATATATCACTCATCTCATTTACGATCATTATTTCTAATATTTCATTTCCTGCCAGAGTAGAGCCCTTAGATATTATTTTTTGAAGCTCTTGATACGAGTTCATATAGATTGTTGTAAATTAGATCGCCAGTTGTGTTAAAATACCTGCAGCACTTTATTCAAACTGTTAACATATCACTTGTGGTACTCTATTCCTCAAAGCGATTTATTTTCATTTCTCCATCTGACTCTTTCTTCAAGCCCTTAGTATACGAAAGCATCATCCTATCGTTTGATTATGGGGATCTCAAAATGATGTCATATTTAGAGCCTGCACCAAGTAAAATACCGCAGCTTTTAAAAGAATTCAGATCAGTGAAGGGGAATGTTGTTTTAATAGATTTTCCCAGTTGCTTCAAACTGCATTGCATTGGCCTCTCCTCTCCAAAATCAGTTCTTTCTTGTCTGTTTCAGTTATATTAAAGCAGCCTCAATTTGTGTGCTTGTGGTGCAAAAGGAAAAACCTAGTGTTGCCATGAAACATTGAAAGAGGAGATGGAGGAATCAAAGACAGTTTGGAAAGGGGGAAACACAATAGCAGCCATCGTTCGATTGGCATTTTCTTCAATGACTCCACTGCTTCTCTGACATTATCAGATTTTGCAAACGTAGTTATGATCTGCAAAAGGTTCCAAATCCCTGGGATGTCATATTCAGTATTCATTATTAATGGAGTTGGGTCCTTCAAATGTAGATAAGGTATACTTGGTGTCTGGCACGTCACGTAGATAGAAATCAATCCTCCAAACCTTTCCCACACCATTCCATATCCTTATGACCGCAACAAGTACAAGAAAGATGTATATATGTATATATATCAGGGCATAATTAATAATTATAATCCGGTTGGGTTTGTTGCCCAGTTGGTGCACATCAGTAAGAGCCCAAAACTTCACTTCTGAAAATAGCTTGAAACCAACACAACATCAACATCAATTTCTACCCATCCAATCAAAGAAGCTGACCCAGAGAATTGTATCATGCTGCTCAAAAGGAAACTCTGGAACGAAAATAAACCAACAGAAAATACAGTTTTAACTCTCAGTTTCTGCGACATAATAGATTTTATCGTAAGGGGAAAAAATGCCAGACATGCAAGCAACCCTGAGGATTATATAAGGAGTAGTTTTGCTCAGTTTCAACACATAGGTATGTTTGATGCACTGTCCAAGACCATTTGGTGCTTTTCTGTTTCTGTCAAAGTTTCCAGCCCACAATTAACATTTTAGTCATTCATTGTGGTTTTTCTTTTTGTGGGGCATTAAATGAACATAAAAAGCACTGTTTTTGCATTATATTTGCGGGTACTCCTCCATAAAAATACAGTAAAACATCATGCGGGGAAGCACTAGTCTGGGTATCTCTTTCTTAGTATATGATGATTGTGTTTGCTTAAAATGTTGTTCTTCCGCAATTTCTCAGTATGATTTATGACCTAGCGGTCGTCGTCTCAGACTCCCGGTTTCTAAAAATGATTTGCAACCTACATAGCTAGTTTTAGGTGCATTTTCTCTCTATTGCAATGCAACTTTTTATATGAAAATGACCCCTAACCTTTCTTGGTCCACAGATATCCATGAATTCTGCACTTTTGAGGAAGTAATTGAGGCAGAGAAACAGCTGGATTACTGTTTAGTACTAGGGAAAATAACAGCTATTACACTGTAAAACCAATTATTCCTCTGGCCATCAAGTAGTCTTGCCGTAGGGATTTTACAGGTGTGTGGTAATGGTATATGCTCTTGTCAATTGTTCAGGTCTACTCGTGAGTCTGGACCTGATGCGTTGACAGAATTGTTACTATCTCTACCCTCAGCAAATTGGTTTAGTCCCCCACAGCATTCAAGGCCCTTTTGATAAACCTCTGTTGCTAAATTTGTCTTTCTGGTGGGCTTTACAAAGAGAAGTTCTACTTGGGTCATGTCCATATATGGCATTTCATCTGCCTAGGATCATTGATTCATAAGATGGAACCAAGATTGCTGGTGCCAAGAGACCATATATTCTTTGCCATATTCACACTGGCCATGGGTGATGGGCAGCTGAAATGGACTCTTCCACACTTTTGAGACAAAAAAAACTGATAAAGAAAGTCTGTAGCTAACCGATGGAACATTAGGGGTGGGACTTTGATGGGAGCTTGGAAAAAAATTAACGAATTACTAGATGCTCTCCTTGGATGTCAACGGTGTGCACCATGCCTTTATGAGCTAATCACTGACTGACACAAAAGTAAGTGGCCACCAGAGAAAAGAGTTGTGGTCACCACTCACCACCATGTAATTGGATTACACTCCCCCTCCCCCACAGACTGCTCTTTTGGAGCAGAGAGGGGCAGGTGGGGCTATCAAATTTCCGAAAAGAAATGGTGGATTACAAGTTATGAATGTGGGAAAAAACACATTGGTTTGAAAGATGTTGGAGATGTACCAGTTGGCCACAGGAAATGCTCATTAAAACAGTAAAACTGCATATTTTCAGTAACAAAAATGTGAACATTTCTCGCAGACAAGGAAACGAATCACTGCATATTTTGCCAAATAGTTGTGCGAATTTGGAAGTTAGGAGCAGGTTTTATTCATGGGCTGTGGGGGGAGGTGGGCCATTGTGAAGTGAGATCAATGTCAAGCCCAGACATGATGGACCTCCATGGTTGTGATGGGGTCTGTTGGGACTTGGTAGCAACACTAGATAGAGGGTGTGGGGAAAGTGTGATGTTTTGTGTTGGCATTTGCGTGATCGTGATTCTGATAATTAAGTGAAATTACACTAATCACTGCAGCTTGATGCTTGATCTTGACCTTATATTCAAGGTCATAATGAATTTAGCAAGCAGACTTTGAACTGTGAAGAACGCATGCTTCCATGCCCCACTCCCATATCTTTCATTTGCACGCCTGAACGTCGTGTCTTGAGATTACACTTTTGTAATCACGTCTTAAAGTGAAATTAAAGCTATGCAATAATGTTTTCATAGTCAACAAATTATATATAGGCCTATAATAGACCAACATACATCTATATCTGTACTCTGTACACACAGGAGCTCTTTTGAAAATACCATGGTGGTTAACCTTTAGGTTCAGGGTTTTCTTGGTCGGTCCACCGGAATGACACTGACCAATACAAGCTCGATCGATGCTTACAAATTTTGTGGAGAATATTTAATTTTACCTAGTGAATTGGGTCAAACTTGATAGTTAGCCTAACATTAAGACGACATTTATTCCTCGCGTATTTAAAAGACTGGAATAGGGGGCTTTGTTATGCAAAACTTTGATTATGTTTGGATCAATTTTTATATAAAAATCAATTTATTGACTTTTAGAGCTTTGACTCTAATTTTTAGGTAAACAAAAAATAAGAAACGATCCCAAAAACTAATGGTATTAACAGCTGGAACATGCATGCATTGCCACTTAGAACTTAGAAATTCTTAGAATTGGATTTTCGCTTTTACCAAAAATTCAATATTCTTGTCCACAAAAGTTGATCAAATATATTCATGGACAATACAATGAGATGGGGAAGATCAAAATTCAGGATTTTGTTGGGGTTGGAATTTTGTAGACGGGGCCAACATGGGACCCTTGAAACCTGGCAGACATGTGTCTTGAGAAGTGTGTCGCAAATATGTAAAAATGAAAAGAGAGAGAGAGAGAGAGAGAGTTGATGATCAACAAAGCAGTAAACTGCAACCCTTGGCAGCATGATGGTGCAATGTTACAAAATGAGAGAGGAATTGAGAGCTGCCCAAATAATAATTAAATAGAGCCCTTTTTACCCAGGTGATGAGAGGATGGAAGCAGCTGAGTACAATTTCAGAGTGGGGAAAAATGTCATACGACTGACTTATCATGATGGTGCAGGGGAGGGATGGGGTGGGTTAGGTTTTCAATTGCACGCAAGAATTTGTGAATAGTCATTGAGAAGGGAATATCTTCCGTTTAGATGCAAGCTGGATGGTAGTGGAGCAAGCATTTGACATTGTCAGCCCAAATATAGCAGTCACTGATTTCTTAGCTTTAGGCTTTATCAACCCCAAAAATAACACCTCTTCCCCTCCCCTCGTCCCCTGAATCCCATTTAACTCTTTCATCTCCTCCTCTCCCCCGCTCCCACATGCACCATCATCATCGCCTCAAATGGGTATAGATTCATGTTTAAGATTGAAGAAAAAGAGATGATGAATATAGGGAGTTTAGAGATAAAAGGAAGGCACCTTTTATCCTTACAAGTATTGTCAACCCAAGCAGTGGTGGTGGGGGAGGAATTGTCAGGCACTCTACCCTTCACCCATCTCTCTAATCTAATCTCTAGTACACCCACAACTGTTTCGAAATCAACCATATCCCATCCACAGTGGTCCTCATTATGTCTTTGATTATCCCCTTCTTCTCTGCAATCCTAATATAATTTTCAATTTTTTATGTTTACTTTTTCTCATTAAGGGTTTGAAAAAATAGGATAGAAAGAGGGAGTGGAGTGGATTAAAGGGAGTGATTTTATGATGGCTGTAAAATCCAAGCATGAGAAAATGATAAGAAAAACAAAGGAATAGAGGAAGCATATAACAAGCAAAAGAAAACAAAGAAGATGGGTATGTTGGTGGGATGATGGTGGTGGGAGAGGCAAAGCTGGGGGCCACTGTTGAGAGGGGGAGAGAGAGAGAGAGAGAAAGGCTGCCAAAGAATTAGAAATGGAAATCACGGTCGTCCCACTCTTTTATCGTCCTGTCACCATCCACTTCCCTTTTCCCCGCAATACTCTCTCTCCCTCAATTCCCCACTTCCCCTTCATTTCCATATAAATCTCAGAACAGTGAAAGCTCAACGGAACGGACATGACCTTGCTCAATTCTCAGCCTCAGCCTCAGGCATGCACAAACGGAACGGAGAGGTGATGATGGAGGTGGGTGGTGTGCTGTATAGGGAAGTAGCCGTGGAAGAGGAAGCGTGTGACAGGATGAAACAAACAGTGATTTGCTTTCAAGAGTGGTTTCCCGCCAGCTGACGGGGAAGGGGAAAGAGAGAGAGAGAAACACCATGTACTCTTATTGTCAGCACGTCCCGTCAGTCCTCCACCCCTTCCGCTTGGCTGTTTTTAGGGATCACATGACCTCCTTCCCTTCCCCCATCTCTCTCTATCCAATTCCCCCTTTTATTTTTTTTCCTTTAAATATTTTATATATTTTTGTTTTACATAAGATATATATCATTTACTGCTACTACTCCTGTAATTTTTTATTTTTTATTTTTATTCCCGTAATTTATTATTTACACGACTCATTCATATTTTATCAAAACTTAGACATTTATTAAATAAATAACGCAGATAATATACAAATTATATATAAAAAAACAAGAATAAAAATATTAAAATCAATAAAATAGTTTTATATGTAACTTAAACTCATTTTATTTATTTTTATAAAAAATTTAAAAATAAAAAAATAAATATAAAATAAAATAAAAATTAATAAAACCTTTTTTAATATATTATCTTTATATATATATAAATTTAGTATAATATAAATTTATTTTTTAATTTTTTTCACTTGTTTTTTTCTCTCTAATTTCATTTCTTAACATTACTTTCTTACAATTTTTTACCATGTTTGCTAATAAAAAATTTGAGGAAAAGAGTAAAAAAAAAAAAAATAATAATAATAATAATAAAAGGACAAGAAAAATAAATAAATTTAATTAATTAATTATATATATTATTTCATATTTTTTATATATATTTATTTATTTTTTATTTTTATGATAAAATCAAATATGAGAAAATATTTATTATTTTTTATATGTTAGAAAAATAAAAATAAAAATTGATTTAATTATATATAGGAGGAGGATGGTATAGAACAATGTATTCCCCGATCTAAAAAAATTTAAAATAAAAGAAGAAACAGGGAAAAGCGTTTTGTCGGGCGGGCACCGCCCGTGAAAAGAAGTTGCTAAAATGCGAATAAGCGTGCACTTAGAGGATTAAGACGGTGTCAAATCTCATATCCTTCTTCACATTAATTAATAAACCTCCGCATGTTATTTTTCTTTAAAATAATAATAATGAACTGACAATTGACAGTTAAAGAAGTGACTGAAATTTTCTCTCAATGTCTGGTGATTTGGTAAAGAAGTGACTTAAAGGCCATCCAACGGCCAGGGTTGTAAGGAGCCATTTTGAGTCACCTCAGTTTACATGTCAATCTATTTTGTTTAACATTGTAGTAAGGCAACACGTGAGGCCCCCACTGTGGGGCATGTCGTCACTTCTCCTAATATTACCATCATTTCATCCTCCTTCCTCCTCCATTTTCTGATTTTGATGTGATTAGATTTTTAGATTGACACCTCTTCCCCCCCGCTGCACAAATTTTCCACGCTTCTCATTATTTTGCATCTTTTTCTGCTCCAATTTCTGATTTTTATGCCCAACAAATTCGATTCATATTTTTCTTTTTTTTCCACTTCTCCAACAAAACCTTTTTTGGAAAAAGGTCACGCTTTTGACTTGAAAGATATTTGACTCACAACCCGATTATTATTATTTTATTTTTATTTTTATCGAATTAGTGTTTAATATTTGACCAACTTTTAATTTCTTTTCCTTTTTTATTATTATTTTTTTATTTTTGTCTTCATCCCTGCCCTAAAAGTCCATCACATTTTCAGATTTAAGTAGACAAATGATGGATATGGATATTTTCTCATTCAACCGATTCATTAAGTTGAGTTTTAATGATATAGCGGATGGGAAGTGCCCCCATGGCCTCTCTCTTCTTTGTGAATGCTGATGTGGCATTGTAGAGGGATTATTGCAGTGGCGGTGGCGGTGGCGGTGGCGGTGGCGGTGGGAGGTGGTGTGATGTTGTTGCCTGAGGTGCAGACGTAATGGGAATAATGGAGGAGCAGCGATGGCCGAGCAGTGGTGGTGGTGGTGGTGGGTGGAGTGGGGGGCAATCATCCATGGATTTGTTAGGTTGGAGGTGACGGGTACGTGATAGTAATTGGAGGGGATTAATGGGGTTGGTGGGTAATGGTGCTGGTGGATATGGCTGAAGCGATAATGGTGTTAGGGGTGACCAGGATAGTGGGTGCATGCTGGACGACGACCAGGTGGCGCTCCCACCGGTCGCTGTGGTAGCGATGGAAGCTGCCCTGCCACCCCTGCGCTGGTGTGTGCGGCGGTGGAATTGATGCCATAGGCCCAACTCAGTGGGCCTAATACATTTCCATTCTTTATGGTGTCCTTCGATACATACGATGTTGTTATAGATATGTTTTTTTATTTTTTTATTTTTTAAGGATTCCGATTAGAATGTTTTTAATTGTAATATTTTTTGTTAGCAAAGTTTTAATTCTCAGTTTTTCGATATTAGTTCAGAAACCTTCAATTACTTGGAATGATTCTTTACATTGCATCGAGAAAGAATTGTTACTGCACTTATCTTCATTACATCGACTTAATCATTTTAAGTGACTGAAATCACATTCATTTCTTGATATGACAACATATTGAGGAAGCTCGATTCGACCGCCATTGAGAGTGGGAGGTGACTTACAAATACCCATTTATAATTAATTTAAGTCAACTTTTTAAAAAAAAAAAAAAAAAAACAGAAAATTTATGACAAAATTTTTAAATATTCATAAATATTTAACTTTAATCACTATCCTTATAAATTTTAATTAAGTCCCAGACTTCACGTACAGGTCGATGTCAAGAGTGGCCACTCGGACTACGACTTTACTTCCATAATTTCCATTTTTTGAAGTTTTGAATATTTATTTTAAATTTTATAATAGTTTTTTTTATATATATATAAGAAAAGTTAGAAAACAGAAATGATGAGCCGAAGAAGGGTGTTGATTGGGAGCGCGTGGTTTGGACGCAAGGTAAAATCGGTGGGGGGTGAATCCCAGTCTATCGATATATTTGATCTCTTTATGGAGAGGAGCAATGGTAAATGCATGTTGACGCCCAAAGGGCGTCACCCATGTCGGAGATGAGCGCACGTAAGGCAGCAGTCTTAAATGCCGACAATTTAATTTTTCCTAAGTAATTCCGTGCCCCGAGTCCCCTCCTCCTTCGTTTGTACCTGCTGCCAAACCACACCACGCGCCACCCGGGCTCATACCTAAAATGCGAGAAGATTAGAGACCCGGTGAGAGGGTAACTGGGTTTCAAGGTGGATGGCGCGTGTAAAAGAGCGTGGCAACAGAGAATGTGCGGGCTTCTGCATGAACTGTACAGCAGTACCACCTCATCGTCCTGACCACTCCACCTCAGGCCAGAGTCTCTTTTACGGTGCAGTAAAAATAAAGACGATGAGGTGAAAAAGTGATAAGTGATAACGTTACCCGTTAACCGGGTGTAGCCGGTCAAACTGGGAAGGGTAGCATGTGAGATTGCGGTAGAGAGAGAGAGAGAGAGAGAGAAAGAAAGAAGGAAAGAAAGAAACAGAGAGAGAGAGAGAGAGAGAGAGCGAGAGAGAGAGGCTTCAGAAACGGGAAAGTATATGTATATCAAGGGCTTTCAAGGAAGAAGGCCCTTTTTGCAGGAGAGAAATTGATGACCACACTCTCTCTCTCCTCTTATCTTCTCTCTCGATTTATTTATTCTTTTCTTTCCAAAAAAGAATTGCAGAAAAACGCCGACTTTCGTCTCCGGTGACGGTGCCACCGTGCAACCGCAGCTTTTGCCTAATTTAATTTCCCTTTTTGTTCTTAATTACGGATTAGCGGGAAATCAATGGAGTTTGAGGAACAAGAAGAGCACGAGGAAGAGATTGGGTTGCCGCCCAGTTACGACTCCTTTGGAAACTCGACCAGAGTCAAAATGGCTACTTCCGGAGGCGAGGGTTCTCCTGCCCCCAGAAAGCCCAGGTACAGGGAGTGCCTGAAGAACCATGCCGTCAGCATCGGAGGGCACGCCGTCGATGGCTGCGGAGAGTTCATGGCGGCAGGAGTTGAAGGCACCCTGGACGCGCTGAAATGCGCGGCCTGCAACTGCCACCGCAACTTCCACCGCAAAGAGACGGAGGGCGGTGGGGAAGGCTTCCACCATCACCACCTCCCCCACCAGCCGCAATTTTCGCCCTACTATAGGACGCCGGCGGGGTACCTGCACGTCGCAGCTCACCATAGGCCATTGGCTCTGCCGTCGACATCGGGTGGAGGCGGAACCCACAGCCGGGATGACCAAGAGGACGTGTCCAACCCTAGCGGAGCTGGGTCATCAAAGAAGAGGTTCAGGACCAAGTTCACGCAGGAGCAAAAGGATAAGATGTTGGGTTTGGCTGAGAAGTTGGGGTGGAGGATTCAGAAGCATGACGAGGCAGTGGTGCAGCAGTTCTGTAGCGAGACGGGCGTGAAACGTCATGTGCTCAAGGTTTGGATGCACAACAACAAGCACACCCTGGGTAAGAAACCCTAGAATCATCTATATCTATTGTATCTACCTATATCATCCTACTGCGCAGTGAGTGTAACAATGGAAGCTCATCCCGACCGGTTACAAAGTTGCAAGTGGGAAATGTTGTTGTTGCTGAGCACTCTACTTTCTCGGGAATTTAGTTTTTCTCTTTCTTTCCTTTTTTCTCCTTTTTAGGGTTTTTATCTCTCTTTCCTTCTCTTGTTATCTTGGTTTTCCACTTCTGTCGTGCTGGTGTTTGGATGGATATGATATGTCCACTTTTCCAAAATCTAGAGTAGATTATTGTTGATGTGTTGTTCTCTTTTCGTGCATGGAAAATCTTTACTTGGTTTCAGTAGATGTTTCTTTATAGCAGTACCTAGTGAGTAACATGAGTGGAAAGATGGTGAAATGGGGGTCTAAGGTTTTCTGTGTCATAACTGGTTGGAGCTAGGTGTGAGGATATGCTTGAAACCCAAGCATTTTTCCTCCGCCTTGTGCAATTTCAGCCTTCATTTGTAAATTTGTGTCGTCTTATAAACTTTGGAACAGACGTGTGAGAACCTGCATTTTCCATTCACATTATCTCTTTCTACGCGTGCGTGTGCTTGTGATTTACTTCAAGAGGGAGTTGGAGGTTCATGTTTGAAGCATTATGGATGGCATTGAATGAGTGCACTCCCTCTTTTTCTCGCTTTCTTTTCAAAATTTCAACACAGATCCCTCGTCCTCCATTCAATGTGGATGCGCTGTCTGTGTTAAGAGTGTGCTTTTTACTCGCGTGCTAGCTCTCAGAACCTTTGCTTGCCTGCATTTCTTCTTCTCTTCTTTTCTTTTCTCTTTTATCTCTTTTGGTAGAGGTACTTTCCACATTAAATGTTGCACCAAACGAACAAAACAAGGATGAATGGAAGAGCCCCCCTTTTCTGCCTTATTTCTGTTGCAAAGTCTTTGTTTTTCCTTGCTCTCCATTTACTTTTGCAGTTCAAGTGCAGTTTCGATCTTTTTTTTATTTTTTTTTCTTTCTTACATTTGTTAGTTGTTTCAAAATTATGAGAGATACAGGTTTTCCATTAAAAAATTGTAGAAAAATAATATACCTTATATTACTTCAACATGGCCATATGATTGAAAAGGTAGAACCCAGATGTCTGATCATTGATAGGGGGTACCTTGGGAAGGAAAGAGCTGTACCAAATTGTTTTCACATTATTTTATACTATTTTATTTGTTTTATTTTCTCTTGGGAAAGAGAATGTATCTGCAACAGTAGTATGGTCTCATGGAAGCTCAAATCCAAACGTGGGTTGAGTCCATGTTTCCCAAAGTCGATAGATCCAAAGCTTGCCCTTAAATTCAATCTCTCTTCTTTTTTTCCTTTTCTTTTTCCATACATGTTCCAAGGGAAACATGTGGGCACTCATCCATCAAGAAAAATCTTTATATATACACTAGAGGTACATGCTGCTTTTGTCTGCAAAATTTCAACTACTACCTGGCCTCACTTGAGATTCAGCTTTGTTGCACGGATTCCATTATGATCCCAAGAATCTCTTTTCACTGATCTTCTTCTTCCTTCTCTTCTACAATCATTTCTCTCCAATTCTCCTCCTACAGGTAAAACCAGCCGTTTGTAAACTGCTATTAGTTAGTAATTAAGGATTCATGGTTCAACTTGATACAGCAGGGGGTCTGGTTTGTTCGGTTAGGGTAAGATTAAGAGAGGTGTGCTTATTTTGGTTTCCTTTCACTAGTTCTATTTATGAGATTTGATGTTTCAAGTATACTAGCAACATACACTTTTGTTGACGATTTTGCTTTTCCTGGACTCCAGGCTTGCCTACAAGACACACCCTGCAAGATACTTTGCTTGTTCCGAGCGAGCCCAGTAGCAGTTAAAGCTGCATACTGGAAATGTGGTCCACCTACATGGGCATCTTGGTCAAAGATAAGCCAGATCAAACAGTTGTAATCATCCAATTCCTCTTCTACCTATATATCCAAATTGATCCACTGTCTCTATTTTATCTTTTGGTCATTTAAAGAAATCCCAACTGTGGGATCTCAGTCTGAGAGTAATTGAAAGACAATTTGTGAAATATTATGGACTAGCTAAGGCGGTTTTCTTCTCAAATTAGTCTCTTTTTGGATCTCCTTGGAGTCTCAAAGTTTCATAGATTGCACTTCTACCATTCTCTTAATTTGTACACATCTGAACACCTACTTGTTCTTGTTTTCATGCTATCTACTTTTGTGGTGGACATGCTGGATAAGCTACCTTCTTTTCAAGTCTTGGCTAGCCAGGAAGAAAAGAAAAAGTGGGAATGAACTTGGATTCAACTACAACGAATGCTATTTTTTATTTCACAGTGATTTCATCTCTTTCATCATCATTGTAATTATCTCAAACAGATGATTCATCACTATGTGTGAATTCAGTTACTTGCGTCCGCAGTTGAGGTTTTTATGACATAGGCAATGCACTTTCAGTTAAGTTTCCACATTTGGAGACTAAGTGCCCATAACCCAACCACTTGCACGGATTTCATTTAATTGTTTTGAGATCTCATATTGACTCACATTTAAAGTCTAGATCCCTTAAATCTCCATAGTTTGTAGTCAAGGTCGACATAAGCTCGTACGTTTCACGTTCATCTTGGGTCATCTGTCTAAGTTGAATTATGACTGAGTTACAGCCAACACGGCAACGGAAACTCTGTAGATCAGGATGATAGTCAATCTGGAGACGTTTTCCAGGAAAATCATCTGTTTGGCCACTCCACTGTGTCCCATGACGTAACCTTTGCTTCATTTTCTCCCATGCTTTGCCTTAACTCGTTGGTCGATCCACCAAGCCCATGCATATTTTTTCTACTTGATCGTCCCCAACAGCATACAGTCAATGAATGGATTCCCGTAATTGAATCTTATCATCAATTTTATGGAAATATGCTGCTTCTGATTTATAACCAGCATAATTGAAAATGCCCCTTCATCTAGCTGACTACATGAAGCTCAATAATGGAAATTGCTAGTCTTTCCTTTCATGGGTCACTTTCAAGTTTTAGCATCGTATTGAGGAAAGTGATCCATCCTAACCTGTCACCAATTCTAAACCATGCTAGATTTGTCCCTTCTTTTTTGTCTAAACCGCCTCTGAGTGTTTTTTCAGGGTAATAACTAAATCGTCTAAAGGAAGTGTATTGCCTATTTTAGCTAAACAATTTTAAGGAAAAAACAAACCTTATTTCTAAAATAAGAACAAGAACACATAAAAAAGCAAACTACAAATCAAATGAACAAATCCTAGGACAAGGATGACACATCAACATTATTACGATTCTGATGCTGATGCATGCATGAGTTGCCCGATCAGAAGGAACACGACTGAGTTAGTAGGTAGGTGATGGATACAAGTTAAGAGATCTAATAACCGACATTTAAATGAAAGTAGCAGCTGCATGTGTGTAAATTAAACAACGTGCATCATGTGTGTGATGTCTCGATGCTATAAAGGATTCAGCTCGCTTGTTTGGAAAAAGAGAAAAACCTCTACAACCTCGAGAATGGGAGACAAAACAGAAGCAAAATCAATGTTGTATGTGGTTAAGATTAAATTATAATGGCCTCAGTGAGCCTTATTTTTCATTAACGTTGGAAAAAGGGTGATTCGTCATCACTGCGAGAAACAATTCATGACAAAAATGTTATCTGTAGTAAGTTTTTTCAGTGAACCTTCTCTCAGCTGTGTTGAGATCCTATTACCATTGGATTCTTGTGTGGTGAACCCCGAATGGACTTCTATGCGTTCCCTATATATATATATATATATAGAACCTAGGAAAATAAGACCATAGCCCGTCCATTGGTGGAACTGGAACCACCTGGCGGAATCTGACCATGATGTAATTGCTTGTTCAAAGACTGCAATACTCTAATTTGAAGAAACTGTCCTTGTGTTCAGCCTGTATTATCATCCCGAGAAACATGTCGGAACCAATAATTTAGTTGAAGTAAGATTCTACAAAAATATTAGCAAAAAATGAAGCTCAAAGAACTTCAACGCCTAGAAGACAAGTGAGACACAGAAGATCATTGCTGTCCCGTCATCATGAAGCATGGGTCAGACTGGGGTATTTTTGGAGGAACATGTAAACTTGTAAGTATCCAAAATATGTACCCAAACTCTTTGATTCAAACCATTACAATTTTATCCTTACATATAAAAGATGGTCGCAATCGACTGTGCCCCCAACTTTGTGGTCTTCTTGCTGTAAAAGGTCCCAGAAACAGTATGTTGAAGAAGATAGCGATGAATAAAAACCAACAAAAATTTGATGGTTTAACTGTTGTATAAATAAAGGTGATGGCTACAAGAACAATAAATATGTGTTACTATTATTGTATGTAGCTGGCTATATATATGTGTGTGAGCTGATCTGAGTCCTAGTGAGAGGATAAGACATTGCAGGAGAAGCCAAAGAGGGGGGCCTCCAGAGATTCGTTTGGATTATCGACTTTTTTGAAAGCCAACTTTGCCATTGGAAAGAAAAGGTCCGAAATAAGAAGGCTTTTGCACCTCACCAAATACCTTTTTGACAGTTGAAGGAGTCGGCCGATTCAATGGCTCGCCAATGGTTAATTTAGAATTGACCATTGGATTGCCTGTCCCTACTCAATCCAAAGTCCAGACAAACCCAGAAGAGCTTTTCATGTGATTCCAATTTTATTGCTGTGGGACTCCACTGTCTCCACTTCTCATTCTATTGGAACACGGTCTTTGTCTTGGTCATTAAAACCCCTCAGCTATACCCTTTATCCACCCACTCATTCCTCGTCCTATATATGTATATATTCCACTCTCTACCTTATAATTTCATTTCTCAACGGCATAATGAATTAACTTTAAGTGACGAAGGGAGAATCATGAAATGTATTCAATCAACCAACGTTATCGAAGTGTTGGTTTCTGGCGCCTTCCAAATGATATAAAGTCAATCATCATGTCTTATGTAGCCGCCCCAAATGGGACCATTCTATTGTCTCTAAGGCTTTTTAAATTAGTCCATTTTCTCTGTTGGGCCGTTCTCACTGTTCAACTTTCGATACAGGCTTCCCTCTAGCCCATATCCTGCAGTAACACCCTATAACCGAATGTCACTGGGTCTAACAAGAGAGGAATGCAATTGAAACTACTCATATACTGTGGGTCGAGCTTTGGGTGCAATTACGGTTCATGTAGCTAACTGACAATGGTCTCAAAGTATGCTCAGGCATTAGCCCGGCCCATAATGAACCTAAGCTTGCCACTACACCCCTTTTCCTTCACCTAGTTTTCTATGGCTCATCCGTTATGTAGAAACAAATATCAAATTTTAATTGAATTAAATTAAAAATTAAAAATTTTAGAAAAAAAAATAATATGAAAATTTATGCATTTCAAAAGCCTTGTTCACCTTTTAAAAGTTTGATAAAATTAAAAAAATTAAAAAGTACAAAAATAAAAAATACTCCAAGTTTGAACTTATTTTCGAGATTGTTTCACTCTTTTATTAACAAAGCATTTCATACAACACTCTCACATGACAACATATGCTAACGATGGCTTATTATGGTCACATAGCACAATCAGTAGACGCATTATTTTCATGCCACCAACCCAAATGATCAACTCAGATTCTCCATCCAAGTTGAAGTAAATTGTGGCCTCCACTTCCATTCCCCTTATTTCTCTTGGCATTCTCAAGTTTGAGGTTACGATCATAAGACATTCTAGCCTGATATGAGCTGTTACTGATTTTCTTATTCGTAGCAATCCCAGGACTAGCTCCCGTCTGCCTGAGAGACTTGGCCCAATCAAATTTCTTGGTGTCAGCAGGCAGCGGCATTCCTCGGGTAACTTGTGTTGCAGAACCCCGAGTTCTACTCCTTTCTGGAGCTTCCTTCTTCGTCTCTTTGATTTCGATTTTGGTTCCTCCATCCATTCTAATAATTATGTTAACCTCAGAAAGTACTTTCCCCTTTTGTCCTGATTCATCATGTAGTAGAAATTCTCTGGCATTTCTTTCCTTCTGGTGCTGGTAAAGGCGGTGCAGTCGAAGAGCAAGATGGTATATACCATCTTTGATCTCTTCCTCCAAGTCTCTCTCTATATCCACCTCAAGCTCTCCCCGGATCTTCATCTCCTCCACCGACATGATAGCGTCCCTCATCAGGCTGCTTTCACTGGAACCAATCTGCCTCATAATAATACCATACCCCCACAATGTCTGTAATCAATTATCATCTAATAAGTGAAATCACAATGAAAATGATGCATACTCACCATAGGGTTATGCCAGGAATTGCCATAAAAATATCTACTCCGAGACTCCTTCAATGGAGAGACAGACATATCTGCAAAACCAAAAATGTATGATGATCACTGAAGTTAATTTGATGATGAAAATTGGAAGAACATAAGTTGTGGCAACCAGGAACTGATCATTAAACCTAGTAAATCAGTATTGGAGTCAAGGCACAGCAGCCCCATCTTGTAGTGTATGTTTCCACTTGTGGTGGTGTGTCCATCTTCATTAACCTTTTTAAATCCTAGTAGAATGATTTGGACCTGAGGGGTGGGACATATGGTACAGTTGGAAGGAAGCGGACATAAGTTGGGTGCTTATGGAGGGAATGACCGTTAGGGACGTTATTTTAGTTAGCTTATTCGAATTTAGGCGCCAAATATCTGTAGAGGAAATTGAATTTTAACTGAAAGAGAGTAAGTTGAAGAAAGGAGAGGATTTTCTGTGATTATGCAGTGCTTGACTTGGAAGGAATAAAGGGGTTTTGGTTGCCCTTAAAGCACAATCCATATAGGGATACATACCCACATGTGTGATGTGTGCGTCCATGGACAATTACCTTAATAATGTTGAAGGAGCACCTACTTATTTTATTCTTATATGTTCCATACCTCAGTAGACTGGTAGCTCAGCCCAATCTCAAGTAGTGACCGGCGCTGCCTTGCTCAGCCCAAAAGAGTCATGGTTCATGAAAAGCCCAGACCCTCCATGGACGAGACACTTCTCAATACGTAAATAATATAACCTTATATTCAACAAGGTCCGTCCAATTAGGACGAGCCCAAGTGAGAAAAAAAATCGACAACCAAGATATTACATTTGTTAAATATATATATATATATAATGTTAATTATTTGTAAATAATTATTTTATAATTTTTAATGTAAGGTATGAAAACATATTTTTCCCCGAAATAATTTACAGCCCGAGAAGGGGTAACCATGGTATGGAAATATGAGGACATGAGAATCACGTGATGTGGTTGGTGCATTGCGAATATTGGCGACATAAATACAGATGCGCAAAGCCAGTAGCACTCGGATTGTCCTATTTAAATATTGGTAGCCAAACAGATGGTGAGAGTCTTTCCCCGTCAGGCCCATCACATGGCTTTATTGCTAAATATGCTTGTTGACTTGTAAAGCGGAGTTGTAAAACAGTAGAAGCGAATCTCCGCTTTTTGATTCCACGAGTTGGTGAAGATTTTCAACAGACGAGTCAGCCACCTACCCTGGACTTGCTTGCCATGGCCCATGGGGCGGCCTTCTGGTTTCCATAACTACCACCTCAAATTCAGTTTTCTACACCTAACTCCATCTCGCTAGTTTGATGCAAACCTCCCGTTTCCTAATGAAGTGCCTGAATGCAACATTGATGCGGTTTAAATAGCAATATAAAATCTTGGAAATTATTCAACAATTTAAAATTTATAAAATAAATTTTTATTTATTTGCTAATAATATTCACAATTGGAATATTTAAAATTTATAAATAAAAAATGTAACTATATCATTCACTATAGAGTCGTTTTTATCGATTCAAAGAATCCTTCATTGAATGAAGTTACCATTATTTTATATGTGAAATTAAAAAATTAAATTTGAAATTACTAAAAGTCAATTAATTAATTAAAAAAACTTGGTTATTTGATATTGGTAACTTGTCTCATTCATCAAGGAAATTTGTCAAAAAAAAATATATATTTATTTTTAATTTTCTTTTGACTTCAATAGGAAATATGAGTTTCCTTTGAAAGTTTATCATATAATATTTAATTATTTTAATTCTCTTATGACTGCAATAGGAAAATTTGATTTTATTCATAATACTAAATTTTGTAGCCTTCAAAATACACTTAAATTTTGTTATATGTCACTTTTTAAATATATGTCACGAGTAAAATACGTATGATCCATCATTTGTCAAACCCGAATTTTATTGAATTGGAAAACCACAAATTTAAAAACCATTTTAGAGATAATTTAATTTGCTTATTTTTTTTTTTAATGGCTATAGACTTATTTAATATTGATGCAATTAGCTTGATTATAACCATAGTCTATTTGATTCAAAATTTGAATAAATAAATTAATTGAATCATAAATGTGCTCGGGTTAATCATATTAATTCAAATAAACTCAAACTTAATCTCACTATTTAATAAGATCTAATTATAATGTCTTTTACTTAATTATTATTGATGTTGTCTATTTCATTGAATGCTTAAATTTTGATATGGAATGAATATCTTTCCACCAAAATGAATTGCAACCGTGTTAAAAGACTTCAAATCCCCTTGTTAATTATAAAGGAGAAAGAATTAGAATTGCTTAAGGTTTACGATTGATTTGCTTTCACATGAGAATCGGAAAAGGGAAAGAGAAAAAATGGATACTTAGGTTCTGTTTAGTAACTTTTTTAAGAACAATTTTTTTTAGAACAAAAAATTAGAAAATACGTTTAACAATCAAAAATTGTTTTATGTTTATTTATTTATTTATTTTTTATGTTTTCTATTATCAAAAAATAGAAAATGTGATGTTTTTAGAGAACATCTTTTAATTATTTTTAGTTATTTTTTAAGAGTCATTTAAAAAAATAATTACATAAATATATATAATGATTAAAAATAAAATTATGTACATAAAATTTATTTTTAAAATATTAAAAATATGTTAAAAATAATTTTAGGTTTTCAAATAAATTTTTATTTTATAAAATATGAGAGAATAGTTTTTAGAAACTATTTCTAAAAATTATTTTTTTAGAACCGTTTTAAAAAACAGTAACCATCAAGGCCTAACTAGACTTCGGGCAGTTCCTAATTTCCTATAAATAGAATAAACAAAGAGCAGACTGGAAGAGGCACATGGTAATATTCTATGAATTGAGGGTTATTTTGGTCATAGAATCATACTACTCCGTTGAAATTGAAAAGCTTCGTTAGTTTTAAAGACAGGCCGTCCCGGCACAGCTACTACGGTGCTGGTTGTGTCTCTCTGGTTCACGCTGTGAACTCCCTCCAATTCCAATCCCTACAGTTCGCTGATCATCGACTCTGTATCTATCCAAGTCTCCGTAGTCTCCTTTATAATTGAATTGATATCAAAGAAATCTCTCTTTCATGGACGCGCTCTCGCCGGCGATCGGACTCAAACTCCAACTACCGGCGCTCAATTCTCGACATGCTCTTACATTTTTCACTCAGTTCGTTACTGTTCCGAGGAGGAGGTCGAGCAGCGTGTTAAAGAATGGTCGTGTTCGTGCGCTGACTAAGAATCCTGAGATAGATTTCTGTGATCCTGACTGGAAATCGAAGTTTCAGAAGGATTTTGAGAGGCGGTTCTACATTCCTCACATCACTGATGTATTCGACGACGCTGTTGCAATTCCCTCTACCTTTTGTCTCAAGAGCAGGTGATTTTCTTCCCTCTACTTTTTGCCAGGTGTTTTTGGATTTTTCTTTTTTTGGGCTTTATGTTTTTAGCTCCGGGCAGTGATGATTTTTGTAGGACTTGTTGCTTGTTTAAACGGAGAGACTCTGTGTTTTCTCTACGATTCCAGGAAATTCTTCAACCTTTTGAACGTATCACAAAGATTCAATGACGATCATATAATTTAACTCACTGAGTTTCTGAGAAGGATTTTATTCATGTGTAGAAAGATTACAACTTTCACTTCTACAGGGTTTGCGTTCTGTTTCGAAACAAATCATTGAAGAAGTGAAGATTATGAATAGAAAAAACGTCGGTTTTGATTTTGTTTCTCTTGTTTGGCGTCGGAGAGAATTTAACTGTGAAGGAATGATGTACTGACAGTTTTTTCCGTGACGTTATTAGAAAACGATCGAGGTAAAAAAATAAAAAATAAAAAATCAATAGGGTCCCTTAAGGGTCAAGATGGAATGCCATTCAAATTCCACAACTTTTGGGTGCTCAGGCGTTATGAAAAATTATGCAATGTTTAGTATTCTGAGATAGAAAATTTTCAAGGGTGATGATATATCTAGGGCTTTCAAAATTGATGGTGAAATCTGGAACTTTGTATTTTTATTGTTTAAATCTTTTGATAACCGATTTTTAGCATCCTTGTGATTTTATGTTAGAGCCAAGTTGAATTTGCATAGTAGCTCTTTTGGTTTCTGGTATAATTGCTTGGTTCATGGTTTCTTTTTATTGTGTACAGGACTCCTGTGAATGAAGATTTTGCAGATGGTTATCCATCTGATGAGAAGTGGCATGGATACATTAACAATAGTGACAGAGTACTTCTTAAGGTATATTGCCTAGTAAATTTTTAATCTGTTCAGGTTTCTTAATCTTAGTTTGATGACTGAAATTGCAAAACACATACTGGTCATCAATTATTGGAATGCAAGTAATTTAAACCATGCATTGCTTGCCTGCCTATTTCCTTTGGGTGGTGGTTTGATTTCACTCTTTTTAAATACATATCTAGGCATTAATCAGTGTTTCCACCAAGAGGCTTGTTTATAGGCTTTATGAAAGGCTCCATTTAGAGCACAAGAAAGTACCAAAGGAAGGAAAAAAAGGTAGGAAGGAATTTCAAATCCTCTTGTTTTGTTTATTGTGGAAAATACTAAGAAAAAAAATAGAAGATAATAAAATTATTTAAAAATTTGTATGCTTTCAAATTCTTTATTTGCCATATAGAATAAGGAAGAAAGAATAAATTAGAAAAGCAGGTGAGAAAAATTTATTGAGGTTAAACCTTTTTCTTTCTTTCCATTTTTTTTCTCTATCCTTTTCCCTTGGACTTTCCTTCTAACTTTCCAGGATCCAAATGAAGCCTTAAGGACTCCCTAGAAGAAAAAAAACCCCGCACCATTAAATAAAAAACTCTCTACATCTTTCTACTAGCGTGCACTAACTACACTTTAGCCTTAATGTTTTGACACTCTACATATTGTCCTATTTACTAGCATCCCCGTTTAGATAAAACTGTAAAATCTAGTGGGTCAACAATTATTTAGGTGCATATACTTGTGTGCATTGGTTATTAGGTGTGGACCATTAATTTTAGACTGATCATCAATTAATTTGATAAAATAATGCTACTGAAATAAATAAACCATAGTTGTGGTATTCCAAACATTTTAGACTAGATTTCTTTGTAGTGTCAACTCGAATTAAAGGAGAAAAGATGAAAAATAGGCAGAATTCAAACTTTTAGACTCACTCTGGTGTCAATGAAAACGAAATCAGTGTGGGAACAAATGTGATTATGCGAGTAATTTGGCACTTGTTTGTTATATGTCCAAACTTTTCCCAATCCTTGATGGTATTAGATGGAGGTTTCCAGGCAGCATGATTATCTCCATTTATCATGCCAGGAATTGATTTCCATTTTTACAAATCACTCTTTTCTAGTTACAATATTGTTCACTTTTGTATTAAATATTTTCTGATATTTCAGGTCATATACTACTCCTCCCCTATATCCGCTGGTGCTGAGTGCATTGATCCTGATTGTACTTGGGTGGAGCAATGGTAAATATGTCACTCAACTTTGTGTAGGTATCTGTGAATTGAGAAAGCATGCATATGTAAAAATAAATGGAAGAATCTTTTGATCTAAAATGTCTTATGATGCATATAATGGGAATTGAAAAAGATGATTTTTCTACCAAGAAACCAGCCAAAAAAGGAAAAAAGAATAATTACCGGAGGATGGACCCAGGATCCCTTGAGAACAAAAAAAAAGGCATTCAAATATATTATCTTACATCTTTTGAAGACATGGGGCTGAATTAATGAGGATGTGATAGATTGCTACTTAACTTCTGGTGTGATCCTGTCTAGAGTGCATAAGAAACTTGATTCATGAAAATCACTCTTCATGACTTATCATTTCATGTAATTATGAAATATTGTTGCCTGATTTTGATGCTTATAGAGACGGCTGGTAGCCAAATAACATTGAGCCAGATTTCTCAAAAAATAAGATGTTTCACTGGTCACTTGTGAAGTTTTTTTCATTGAAAAAGGATGAGAGGAAAAGTAAAATCTGTTGCACCCAACTTCTTTTATGTTATTTTTTTAATTCCATCTTTCATGGTCCAGAAAATCAACACAATGCTGCTTTTGATCTTAGTTGTCTATCATCATAATCTAGTCATTGTTTTACTTTTAATGTTTGCATTTGATATGATATTATATTTTATCTAAAGGTTTATTTGGTATTTGATTGATATGATGAAACCTTTCCAGGGTTCACCGTGCTGGGCCTCGGGAAAAAATATACTTCAAACCTGAAACAGTAAATGCAGCAATTGTAACTTGCGGAGGGCTCTGCCCTGGTCTTAATGATGTTATCAGACAGGTAGTTAGCATGTCCACCACTATCCTGCTCAGTCTTTTTCTGATGAAATTAGCCATATCTTACAACCCCTGATGTTGCGGACACTATAGCACCATTTGACTCATGGGGGAAATGCATTCTTCGGATTTTATAGATTTGCTTTTGTTTTGTAACAGACAGCTGTTCTTTGAAGTTAAAAATTGGAGAAAAAAAAATTAATATTGTGCTTAATATCATTAGAATACTTATATCCATATGCTTTCTTGAATTTGCTATGAACAGGCAGTTCATATTATGTATCATAATGTCTATGTATGGTTTAACTTATCATGCCTTCAAAAATTGACCACTTATCAAATACCATAGTTTTTGCAAGCTCATTAGGACCCAAACAACTGGAAGTAGAAACATGGGTTAGCAGTAGATAATATACTGGTGTGGTAGGAAAAATATGGATTGATATTTAGACTGTTCTCAGGGGGATAAGCCAGGTAGGTAAGAAACTGCATAGGCTATGGTCTTTTAGACTGCCTGGTTACCAGTTTAAAAGTTGAACTGTTGTATACTTAATTGCAAACCTAATTTTAATGTTAGCACACAGGTATACATAATCAACCCTCATGCACTTGTAGTTTCCAAATTTGGGTCTGTTCTATCCTCAGGGTTTAGCTTGAACCGGCATTGCCTTTTGGAGGCTATTAATGAATGTTGATTGCTTACAGCTTTATGGATGTTGTATTATTGTGCTAAGTTTAGACAGGATTGTTTATACTCACGTTCCACTTTTTATTCTGGCAAAAAATAGTTATGCTAATAACAGTACAACATTGTCTAAAATTGATTTTCTTTAATGCCTGCATTAAGTCTTTCAGAGATTAAGTGTGCATCTTCTGCAGATTGTTATTACACTCGAAATATATGGTGTAAAAAACATTGTGGGAATTCCTTTTGGCTATCGTGGATTTTCTGAAGAAATGGCTGAAATGCCTGTAAGTGGGTTCTGTTCTTGTGGTTCTGTTTCAACAGTTTCAAGATATGCATACATTTAATCTTTTTTGAGAATATTTAGGAATATTCAATTAATTTGTTTGGATATGGCTCTAATTATCAGCTGTCCAGGAAAGTGGTTCAAAATATTCATCTTTCTGGCGGAAGTTTGCTAGGAGTTTCACGTGGGGGACCCAGTGTTGCTGAAATTGTTGATAGTATGGAGGTGCTCAATTTATTGTTTCCTATTGTTAGACATTTCTTTGTTTGCTTGAGGAAATTGCTGATGTAGAATCACATAATGATGCCAGGCATCAAGTGTTCTGATATATGTATTTTCATTTTGCTGTTAGAAAAGAGGAATCAACATGCTTTTTGTGTTGGGTGGAAATGGTACTCATGCTGGTGCCAATGCAATACACAATGAGGTAGTCAAGCCTGATTCTTATACTCAGCTGTTGCACATTTTTGTAATCTCATTTAAATGTCAATATCTATAAATATTTTGTTTTTGTACTCAAGGAACCTGGAATAAAGCAATTTGTTCAAGTAGAATAGTTATCACTCAAATTCTTATATCACATGCATTTCAACACACTATTCCAGTTGTTATCAAACATGATTTGCATTCCTGCTGTTTAAATGTACTTTTCATTTCTCTAGTATCAAGTGATATTGATATACTGCTACCTTATGCATATTTGTCAGCAGGAAGCTTATCAGAGCTCCACTTTTGCAATTTTCTTCCTATCATTATGATTTTTTTAATGCTTGCTCTAATTCCTTCTAGGAATCGCCTTTCATTTCCTGGGAAGTCTAATTACATGTTCTTTTCTTTGGCTTGCAGTGCCGTAAACGGCGTATGAAGGTGGCAATAGTTGGTGTTCCAAAAACCATAGACAATGATATTCTACATATGGATAAAACTTTTGGTTTTGATACTGCTGTTGAAGAATCACAAAGAGCAATTAATTCAGCATACATAGAGGTACAAATTGATTGTAGCCTCTAGGTTTTAGTTCTGCTTTGTTTCACAATTTTCAATTCACATTGAAGCTGTCCATGCCCTGATTTTCTTAGTATCAATACCTTTGTGTTAAAATGAATTTTTATTAACAGGCACATAGTGCTTATCGTGGAATTGGTATTGTGAAATTGATGGGACGTAGCAGTGGATTTATAGCCATGCAAGCATCCCTAGCTAGTGGACAAATTGATATATGTTTGGTCCCAGAGGTATTTTTCCAGACATTTATTGGAGATGCATATTCATTTGATACTGGTTCCTGACACTTGATATTTGCACTTCTAAGGTACCATTTCATTTACATGGCCCTCATGGTGTCCTGAGTCACCTGGAGTATCTACTTGAGAAAAAAGGATCAGCTGTAGTCTGTGTAGCAGAGGGAGCTGGGCAGGTGAGTTGCCTTATGTACTCTTTGTCACTCTCATAGGTTAAAATGTTATGAATTAAGTGAACCATTTGCCAATTCTAGCTAAATTAATACTTATGATATCCGACCACTTTAGTTTTTTCTTATACCGATTGTTTGAGTGACTAGCTCAACTTGAGGTCAGCTGGCTATCTCAAATCTCAAACCCAAAGCACCTTATACTCTTGTACGATGCTATATTCTTTTAATATTGCTTCCTATGGCAATGGGTATTAAATTTTAATTGAGACAAAAGCAGATGCAAGTAAATATCTTGCTCAAAGGAAATGGGATACCAGAGGTGGTTTATGGAAGGAAAGAAATGGGATACCTCATACCTGTGGTGGTTTATGGAAGGAAATATAAGAGAAGCCCATACATGTGAATTTTTAATGCAAGAGGAGTTGCATGATAGCTTGTAGGATTTTATGAGTTTCTCAGTTGCAAAACTGCTATTTTCTATTTTTACCTTCAATGGGACAGACTGATTGGTTGCACTGTGAGAACCATGGGTGCATGTTTGACAAGCTGTTAGACAAGCAATTGTTTTTAAAAAACCATTTTACCTATAAACGGTTAAACTAAGATTTCATTTGTATACACTTTCTGTTTTTTGTTTTTAAAAGTAAAATCTCTACATAAAAGATAGATCCTTTTGTACAAAAAAATATAGATTTACCTTGTCCTTAGAAATTACTTTCAGAAATTTTAAAATTTGAGGTAATAATTTTTTTTTAATGCCTCCATTTTTTTAATCAGTTTTTAAAAAACATTACCTTTTTAATACAAGCCCTCTAAAAGGTCTTATATTTTATATGGAAGTTACTATTCAACTCAGGTGGGCAAAGCAGGAACTTCTGGATTTACTCATTTAGGAGTTTTTCCCAGCTCAAGGCACCAATCTGACTTATTTAGAAAGCTAGAATGAAGAGGGAACACCCGGTTGAATATGGTTTGCTGGTACAGAATCCGTTGCTATTGGACTTGGCAAGTAAGCCCAGAAAGAAGAAGTCGTAGCTGCTACCTTTGTACATGTGACTGATCTAAGGCACTCTCAGAGTTAGAAGTGTTTTAAGAAGCAGTAGACTGAGAGGCTTTGGCAAGGCACCGATCTGACTTATTTAGAAAGCTAGAATGACGAGGGAACACCCGGTTGAATATGGTTTGCTGGTACAGAATCCGTTGCTATTGGACTTGGCAAGTAAGCCCAGAAGGAAGAAGTCGTAGCTGCTACCTTTGTACATGTGACTGATCTAAGGCACTCTCAGAGTTAGAAGTGTTTTAAGAAGCAGTAGACTGAGAGGCTTTGGCAGAATGGATCATCGTTCTTGCTCTCATGGTGCTTTCCTTGAGCTCCACCATTTGGGATGCTAGTTTTATTAGGATGATTCTTTTGTGTAAGTCAGGGGAGTGCTGAGCCAGAGTAGAGATTGTTCAGATTGCTGAGAGCATCTGAGTGAAGAATTTCTTCAAATGGCATGCTGGGATAGTTTCTGAGTGCTTCCCTTTGTTCTTGCAAGATATAAAGACTGGCAGGCAGGCAGGCAGGCAGGCAGGCTAAGGCCAGGGATTCAATGCCCGAAAACTCTATATAAAAGATAGGAACTTTTGTACAAAAAACTATAGATGTACCTTGTCCTCAGAAATTACTTTCTGAAATTTTAAAATTTGAGGTAATAAATTTTTTTTAATGCCTCCATTTTTTTAATCGGCTTTTAAAAACCATTACCTTTTTAATACAAGCCCTCTAAAAGTCCTTATATTTTATATAAAATTTACTATTATTTTCTATTTTTAAAAACAAAAAACAAGAAGTGAATCCAAACAAACACCAAATTTTTCTTAGTTTATTCTATTCTAGCTGCTTTCATTTGACTATGCTAGATAATTATATAGTAAATCTTTGACATCACCAAAAGAGATAGTTGAACCATCAATCAGCTCCCTTCTCTGGTTCAATGGCTAGTGGGAAACTTATGCATGCTACACCTTTTCTCCCATTTTAGTGATCTGGCATTACTCCTATGCATGTTCTTAACGGTTTTTTTAACAAATAAATGAAGACATTAGGAGATTCACACCTTAGAACTACCCCAACCCTAACCCTTCCATCACTTCTCTGCTTGAGCTTCAATTGTAATGGCAAGCGTGTGTTATTGCACCTCTAGTCCAAGAATTATAAAAGAACAAAAACAAAATACTTTCTATATATGGATTGCTTTAGTTCTTATTTTTAATGCTTTTTGGTAATATCTGAACAATCAGAACAATAAATTTGCTGTTTCCTGGGTTTGATGGCCAACCATGTTAAGTACTTTGAAAATTTTCACTTGCTACAATGAAATGGCCAGGCTTTTACATGGCTATAACTTTAGTTATCTCAATTCTCAAAGTTTTTGAGCTACAGAATCGCACTTATCCTTGAATTGGCTCTGATAGTTGGCTTTGCTATCAAGGCAGACTTAGAATTTTTGCTTTCATAGTTCCTCATCTAATTCCCATTTCTTATTGTGTCTTTTTGTGTTTTGGTCAATTTAGATTCAGTTTGTTATAATCAGCAAAGCATTCACTACCTTTATGCTTTAATTTTTAGCTTTAATTCCAAAGGTGAAGATTCATTTTGAAATGTAGTCTCATCCAAGATGGTAATTTTAGCCTCTAATGATTTTCTTAATCCATATTTCACTGTTCCACTGGACAAAATTGCTGCTTAATTCCTTCCAAAATAGCTCTCATGGTTTTTATCATTTAACCAGGAATTCAAAATCTCTCAACATAAAAAACCTTCATCTATTGAAATGAAAAGACAAACAAGATCTTATTTCCAATGAAATTAGTCAAACATTATGTTTTGTCTACTCCTTGAATTGGAAAGTTCTCCAAAACATGATGACATGTGACTTGCTGTTTAAAATATTCTGGTTGTTAATTGATTAGAGGATTTATATTGGTTTTTCTAACACTTGTAATTTGCTTCATTCTGGAAAACAATCATCTTATTTGTAAGATTTTTCATATGCATGATGCTATGTCATGTTACACACTGAAAACTACTCATTTTTTCTGCTATGTTGAGATTATGTTATTTCGTTGCTGACAAAACTAACAAAAAATTTATTTTATACTTTCGATGCAGAATTTTCTCGAGAAAACTAATGCTACAGATGCATCTGGAAATATTGTATTTGGAGATATTGGCGTACATATTCAACAAGAGGTTTGGGATTGTAATTTATCTTGGCTTCTGAATCAAAGAGTGCATTTGACAGTGATGCTAAGAAGTGTTTTTAGTCTTTCTAATACTTGAAAGATAAAAAATTTCAAGTGTTAGAAAGGCTAAAAACAATTTTTAGAATCACTACCAAACACACTCTTAATGTTTCTCTACAAGAAACTATTGAAATGATACTGATATTTATTCAATCATTATGTACCAGACAAAGAAATATTTTAAAGCAATTGGCAATCCAGCTGATGTCAAGTATATAGATCCAACGTACATGATTCGTGCATGCCGTGCAAATGCATCAGATGGAATTCTATGCACTGTACTAGGACAAAATGCTGTGAGTTTCTCATTCTTGCATTTTCCCACTATTATTAGTAACATAATTATCATTAGCAAGTAAAACTTAGCTCAAGTTGGTAAAACTCATGGAATGTTTTAGTTATGCTCATGGATGTGATTTCGTACATCAGATGCATTAGAAGGTTTAAAATTGTTTGGCTCATCAAGTGCTTTGGTAGTTAATGAAGTCTAGATGGAGTGAATGGCAAACCTTTGAGCTTTATCATGTCCCACACTAAATGTTTTAGAGCACCCAGAAGAGCTTGCAAGCTATTGAATTTGAGGTCTTGACCCATTTATAAGCTCCTTTTTGGCATTTTAGACTACGATTCTTTAGACTACTCTCTATAAGGATACATTCATTTCTTTTCTTTTCCATTAGTTCTAGAATATTCTAATTCTATGTTGGCAAACTCTAGAATGTTCTGGACCCAAACCATGCTTTTGTAGATTATGCAGGGCATTGTAGAACATTCTGTCCACCTATGCAGAATTAAGCTCTTTTAAATTTAAATATAGTAGTCTAAAAGACCACCAGTCAAACTTAATAAACTTTGGGCTTGGCCAAAATTCAAGTGAGGCTCTGGCAATCTAATACAGGGCTTGAATGGTTAGAATTACTTCATTACATCCTTGGCATGAATGGAGATGTAGTCTTCAAGTATCCCTTCACTGAACCAGGTTTTCTGCTTGCTCAAATTGCAACTTTTCTTCTTATGTTTTGATGTTTGAACCATTTACGCGAAGTTATTTTGTTAACAGAGTAGATGCATGGTTTTGACAGGTTCATGGTGCTTTTGCTGGATATAGTGGAATTACAGTGGGTATATGCAACACTCACTATGTCTACCTTCCCATTCCTGAAGTCATTTCTTACCCCAAGGTTGTGGACCCTAACAGCCGCATGTGGCATCGTTGCTTGACTTCGACAGGCCAGCCTGATTTTGTTTGATCAGCGAGCCTTGTCATCTACACTAGAGACTCGAGAAACCTTTGCTCATAAAGGGTAAACTAGAGAGCAGAAAGCCTGTTTGGAATGGTAGCTGGATAGTCGGCTTACCTCATTCTATGGAAGAAATAATACAAGGCATTATATTCCCTACAAATTTGAACAATTTTTTAAGTGTATAGCATTATCATGCCAGTTCTCACTAGGCGCCTCAATAATAAAAGTCCTTAGAAAACATGCAAGCAGTTTGTTGCTTGGTTTTTGATGTTTTATTTATCATGTTTGTATTCAAGGGGAAACGTATTTGGTGGATTTAGAGACAATGAAAAACACAAACCTTAATGGCTTTATATGGAGAAATTGAGCTGCAAATCATGGAATATATGCTTATGTCCATTTTGATTAGGCACTACAGGATTGCTTCTGAAATTTAACAACTGCTCGAAGGAAACTAATCCTTTAGGCGGGTGTCAGGAACCGTGGAACACGAGCAGTTGTGGGAAGCACCATTAATGAAGTCTGGCTTAGTCCCTGACACAGTTCTGAAATTCAACAAGGAGCTATACAAATTCAACTAAATTAGCAATCGAAATGCTGATTGAGTACATTTTACAATAATGTCCTTTTTGTAAGCAGTGATCTCCATTGAATGGCAGCAATGGTCCCCTGTTCAGCCTGCAGCCGGGCATACCCTAATCCTTCATATATGATGTACCCCTAAACTAGAATAACACCATGAGCCTTAAACGAGTCCTTAAATTCGGGTCCCTGAGTACTGTTTCTATTTAGCTTGTCAGTTTAACTCTTATGAAAAGCATGTACCAACTCTCCTTTATGGTTGCAAGCTTCTGTTAGCTGGGTACAAAATAAAGCTAGCCACCCATGTAGATGCGAAATGAGTCCAGTCCCACAATGGTGAGAGGGGTTTCTGTGAGTGGATGGCAGGAGGCATCGTACACGTAAGGAGAGGGAAAGAGGAGTTTTGATATTATCTTTAGCCCTTTCAAAACTTATGTTCAAACTTCAAACTAGTCCCTTTATTACCGTGTAAGTGTCATAATTTTATTTTATTTTTTTTAAATTTAAGTTGAAACCTCAATTATCAATTAATACTTCATTTTTTAATCAAAACCTCAATTGTTAATTGAAACTTCATTTTTAAACTAAAACTTCAATTGACAATTGAGATTTTAATTATTATTTTTAATTTAAAATTTAATTAAAAATATTAAATTATAAATTATTATTAAAATTAAAAATATATATTTTAATAATAAAAATTTATATACTTAAATTTAAAATGTTCTATTACAGATAAATTAATAAATATAATAATAAATTAATATTTTATTTATCAATAAATTAATAATATTAAATTAATATAGTTATATGACATATAAATAAGATATAAAATTATATAATTTATTAATTTAAGACATTTAATTTATTGTATTTTTAAGATATTAATTTATTTATATTTTGACAAATTTATCTTTATTAAAATAATAGTATATTCTTAAGTTATTTATATACACAATATATATGCCTTGAAGATACATTTTAAAATTAGTTAATGAAATTAATTAGAAAAATTCTACTATAATATATAATTTTTATTAGTTTCAATAAAGTCACAAAAAATACCTATTAAACATGAAGAAAAAAAAAAAAAAAACTTTCCTCCCTGATTATAGCAAGTATTACATGTTATATAACTTAAATTAATAAATTATATAATTTTATATCTTATTTATATGTCATATAGCTTTATTATTTTAAGATTATTAATTTATTGATAAATAAAATATTTATTTATTATTATATTTATCAATTTATCTTTATTAAAATAATATTAGACCTTTAAGTTTAAATATATAAATTTTTATTATTAAAATATATATTTTTAATTTTAATAATAATTTGTAATTTAATATTTTGAATTAAATTTTAAAATTAAAAAAATGTAATTGAAGTTTCAGTTGTCAATTAAGGTTTTAATTCAAAATTGATGTCTTCCATTAACAATTAAGGTTTTAGTTCAAAAATGAAGTCTTGGGTAACCATTGAAGTTTCAACTTAAATTTTGAAAAAAAAAATTATGACATGGTTGATAAAGGGTTTTTTTTTTACATGAAAAGACTATTTTGCCCAAAACTCAGGAAGAGAGTATACTATTAGAAACAGGGACATCACTGGACCTATTCTCCGGAGAATATGATGTGGCCTGACTACTTCAGAACTTCTCTTTTCCCTTTAAGTTTTTTTTACACCGTTCCGGTTGGTGCTGTAATTTGATTGAGAGGGGATGTGCTGGGTGCCACTACCTGTACCCAGTTGGAGACAACCTTCATTTTTCTACCATTAATGCTAATCTTAACACCAGAGTAACTGCTGGTCTTAGTAACATCCAAAGGAAGAGACAAAAAAATTCGGCTCTGCTACACTCCTGTGATCTGATCAATTCCTTTTACCCATCTTCCATTTTCTTAGTCATTCACCAGTCACCAGTCACCAGTCACCACCACCATCCACTCAGAAAAGGTTCCCTTCTTGGGTCCTGTGTACCTCTCTGGTGGCACTGCTCATAACAATTTCTCGTCCCGTCAACATTCAATTTCTCGGTTAAAAAAAAACCCCAGCCGTCTGTGCGCACCAGTAGTGAGAGAGAGAGCACTTAATTTGTTGTTGTTCTACATGCCCTCAGAGCTGTTAAGTCCCCACCAAACCTCGGCCAGTTTTGCAGTGACTTTAGCTTAGGGTCCCCACGGATATAAATATTATAGACATGGACTGAATAGTAGTTACAAAATTTGGCATTCAAAGTTCAAACTGACCTTAGGCCCCAGAAATTTTAATTATTTTGATAGAAGAGAATAGGCCTTTTACAGTTTGAAGACAGTCCTCTCTTGGTCTATCTCATATGCCATGCATATATATATATATATCTCTGTAATCGGGATGCTTATTCCTTGACTGTACAGTCAGCCACAGAGGGTAGTAAATTTAATAACCAAATTGACCATGCTTAGCTGTTACTAGTCAGTCAAAGGCGACATATTCTATTACTTGCCTTCCCCATGTTAGTGAGTGCAGGCTGCGACCATCCTAAAGCCACAGTTATGTCCTACTCCTATATTTGCTTTGTATATAAAACTTTTATCAGCATATGAGAGAGAAGGAGAGAGTGATTCTGAAAATGGCAACTTTCTGGCTTGTTTGGGTTGTAGTTTCCTTTTTATTTCTTTTGAGGCCATGATGACTAGATTCTGAACCTAAACCCCTCTTCTCCTGTCCTGCAGCCACACATGTGAAAGATTTGACTCCAAAACTTACAGTTCCAATTTTTGTGGCAGAGAAAGAAGTAAGCAAGGAAGAAGTTCAAGTCTTCAATGCAGCAATAATCCATGCTCTTGGGTTGTCCCACAAGGATTCCAAAATTTTAGTTCAATTACCCTTAATGGCTGGAATCAAGCTGTTCAATGGAGTAATAAGCTGAAACATGAATGACTCGTTCGATTGATTTCTAGTTTGACAAAAAGGGAGGCTGAGTGATGGTAAAACGTTGTCTTGTTGCTAATGATTCGCACATAGTTTGCATAATGTGTGGTGTGAGAGCTTCCAGCTTTGTCCGCAATGGGAACAAGCATGAACATGCCACTTACAAAGAAACCCTTCCACCTTTTCATCATACGTTTCTTTTGATTTATAATAATGAGTTTGGCCTGCTTTCTTTGCTTTCTTTGCTTTCTTTTCTTTCTTTTTATTTTTTATTCCTATCTCTCTCTATATTCCATATTTGATTAAAAGGGTCACAATATAAGATTTTTTTTCCTTTATTCAATCATCACCTACTATTTAAAAACTAATTAAAATTATGAGGATTGAGACAAAAAATATATATATTTTTTAAAAAAAAAACCACTTTATTAATAAATATAATGTGAAAAGAAAATATAGTTTTAATAAAACAATAAATTAAGACAAAAAAATAAAAATGTAATAAAAGACCTTGGAATGGATTGAACGAACTTTTAACACTTATTCTATTTTTGGAAAATCGTGCGTTATATCATCAGATCTTGATTTTTCATATATAAATGTAACTAATGTATATGCTTCGGAAATGATTTTTCCATAATATCCATGAACAATTGCTCTTAAAGTAGCCAAATAAGGTTTAGCTGATTTTATTATTACATGGTCAACTTGAGCAATTAGAACTTGATCTGATTTTAGGTATGGTCCGTTTTTGGCTATACATACATTTTCACAACCCATGATGGTGGGATTGAGCTCCATGAATCAATATTTCTTGGACAAAATATAAAAGTTTCGGTTGTTGTCTTATAATGCATTAGTGGAAGGAGTGTTTTACATCGCTTCAATTAAGTGAGGATATGAAAAATATATATTTAAGTGAATTTGTGAGGTTCTAGAAATGTAATCAAATGTATGAATATTTTGCATTTGAAATACGAAATCTTTTACTTATATTTGTTTCTTGAAAGTTTTAAAGAAAAAAATGTTAAGGAAAGAAAATGAAAAATAAAAATAAAAATAAAAATGATAAATTATTTTTACATATTTTTTTAAATTCATTTCATTTTTTTTATGTAAAAATTAAATAATTTTAAAATATATAAGTTTCTAATACATTTTAATTATATTTAATTTTTTATTTTTTTTTATGGTAAATCAAATACTAAAAAAAAATTTAAAACTTGAGACAAGTTCGAGCCCCACCTCACCCTGATTTTAAATGTTAAATAAAAATTGATTTTAATTTTAATTTTAATTTTTTAAACTTTTTAACATATATAAAATAGTAATTTTTATAAAAATAAATTACAAATATTTGTAATATTTATTAATTTACAAATTATATATTTTTTTAATACCATGAGTAAAAACATGAAAAATAAAAATAAAAAATGTTAAATGGAGTGTGGGAGTGGGAATTTCTTGTATTCACCCCATCCCATTTAGGCAAATGCAAAACCTTATAATTATTATATGTGTTTTGATATTATGATTTAATAAAATTATGGGTATTTTTTATTAAAAATATAAAATCACTTAATCATTTTTTATTTATGGGAATAAATACATCAATGGGATGATTTAAAATAAGTTTTAAATTAATTTTATTAAAAAAAATCTTAGTACTTAAAATAAAATTTAATTTAGAATCAATTTAAATTAAATAATAAATATTAAATTTTATCAAACCACCCCTTCACCAAACGTCTTCAAATATCACCCAAAGGTTTTATAAATGAAAAGCAATAAGGTGACACCAAAAACTATTTTGTAGAGTCTCTATTTTTGCGGCACGTGTGGAATATATTTATAATTATAAAAAGAAAATATGAAATGTGTGAAAGTGGAGACATGACTGAGCAGGGAATTGCAGGGGAAATGAATGGGCCCATCAGGGCAAAGCACGTGCGATGTTCAATTCCTGAGTCACGTGAAAATTGTGATCCAGTGTGGACATCTGTACCCTGGATTCCCAAGGTTTCCTAGAGTGCAGACAAAACAAAGATGTTGACCAGTCTCACAGTCAAAACAAAGGGGTTGGTGGCCCACTGGGCCTCTCCTCTGGGCCTCTCACTTTCACCTGTCACAGTAAATCCCCATGACAACTACAGGGGCGATTTCAATCATTGAAACCCAAGCTTAAAACGACGTCGTTTCCCATGTTTCTGAGAACTGGAAATATAACTCTTCAATTAAGTACATTGAGGTTATAATTGTCCATTCACCACCACCCCCACAATCACACACTTACTCTATTTTTGTCCTGGTTGTCAATATGTCCCAATGGAATTTACAATAATATATATTAATTTTTTTTTTAAAATTCAGGGGAAGAAATAGAATTTTAAACAGGACAATAACTACTTTAATTTTTTTTTTTGGGTTTTTCAGTCCCATTTTTTTTTTTCTTTTTTTTTCTTTTTTTCCTAAATATGAAATAGCAGCAACAAGAAAGCTGTATCCCCTCTGAACAAAAGACATGAAAACTTCAAATTTTGGTCCTCAACCTCCACCTACTTGTATGGGCTGTTAAGAAATCTGATAATTAACAGCTGGGGAGTTTTCCTTTTCAGGCTAAAAAGCATGAAACTTGTTGATTCCCCCTCCACCACCTCATTCAAAAACTTCTCCCTCTGTCCCTCGCTCCTATGTGTCCAAGCCACACCAAAACTCCCATTCAACCAAACAGATTGGGGACTTGGGGGGAAGAGGGGGGTGTGATGTGAAGGGGCAAAATCCACATTTCATGACTCAGAAATCTCCCCCTCCAGATGGTCTCTCTAGTTTCCTCCTCTTGCCGTCTGGGGTATTATGTGAAGAATTTGCACATGACCCAACGGTTAGATCATCACTTTTATAGCTCCAGCATGCCGCATCCAACACCCCAACTGGACTCTGGGGCACAGATGCTGCCGAGGCACCTGCTACTTCAGTGGAAGCACCCAGCAATGCCACATTCTGGATCAGTTGAACACACTTCAACACTCTTCCCTGCATATCCCACAAATAGAAAAAGCACACTTTTCCATTTCATTAATTCATCGACTTGGAAAAAGAATCAAAGCCAAAATGTGTATGAGCAAAAGCAAACTTGTCCTATCTTTTTTTCATTTTTTCTTTTCAGTGGTGGGTGCCACCAGTTTTACCTCATCTACATGTATCAAACATGACATTGCCTTATCAATGTCTTGTATTTCTTCGGAAACGCATATAGCCACTGCTGCAGCAATTTCAGAAGCCTTAAATTCCAAGAAGTCAATACCTGCATTCAATTATCACCCAACACTGAGAAAACACTGAAAGTCTTTAACAGCAAAAAGGCACAAAACATGGCATACATACAGAAACCTCACCTTTAATTGTGCTTAAGATGAGTTGTATTGATCTAGAGATTAAGGAGCCTGATGGATATTTATGGTCATTAACCTTACTGAGGAAGTAGTCTATGAAGGAGCAAGGAGTAAAAGCTTGCATTTTCCACTTCAAGTGGGTCAACACCAGAAGCTCCATTCTTCTAATGGTTTTCGCTTCAAACATAAGCCTAGGGTCTCCCACCTCCTGCCCATATCACCACATCACAATGCTTATCAGATTGAAAATATTCCAACAACCTGAACATGGTAAAACTTCCTGCTGATCAATCAAATAGTTTTCTCACCTGTAACTCTATAGAAAGAGGCACGTTAGTCTCCTCCACCTTGGCTGCTACTGATAAACAGGCTACAGATAACAATCTCACGATCCAAGGCCTTCTAGTCTTTATGCCCACATCAAGTGACCAACAAGAATAATGACAGACATAATCAGCATTGCAACAAATTCAGCTCAATTTTGAGAAGAAAAAAAAAAAATCACTTGGGTCAATTTTCTTAACTTACAGGAAGTTGGTAGACCGATAGGACTCGATCCAGGAAGTTTATAGATAAATAAAGACTCAGTGGTCCAAAGCCATGACAAGCATGAGCCTGTTGAACACAGTGAAAAAGGCAATTTCAGGTGACCATTTTCAGAAGCCTATCAATCAGAAACCCAGAAAAAAAAAAAAAAAAAAGGTGAAATAAAGATGAAGAGAGTGAAGAAAAACCCAAATCCAAATTCAGAGAAAATTGGAAACACAAAAGGAGAAGACCGGTTTCAGGAATTAATTGGGCCTCAATGAGTATGTAAACATCAACCAGAAAACTTCCTAGATAAGAAAAATAGGCGTTGAAGAAAACAAAAAATTTGATCAAAATGGGATGAGCAGCCAAACGAGGGGGAAAAATGATAATCTTAACTACTGTTGCAAAAACAACTAAAAAAATGGAAACTGATCCAGGGAGAAATAGTAAAACAAAGAAAAAGAAAATAACAAAACAAACTACAAAACCCCATTTGATAAAATCAATGAACAGACCTTCAAAATCCAATCGACAGCCTCTCTCCTCACACCCAGGTCCAAGTCCCCACTTCTCAACCTCCCCAGATAATCATCTCTAGGCATATACTCCCCCTCTCTCTCAACCATTTCTCTGAGACGCTCTTCGCTAAGCATTGGGAACTCAATCCAGGAATCCGATCTACTGTTTCTAAAAATCGGGTTTTGATAATGGTTTTGAAAATTCCAAGAAGGAAAAAACTCATCAATGGCGTTACAATCAAGATCATCAAAGCACACAGTATGGGTTTCTGAGCAAAGAAGGCTTGAGACTGAGTAGTCAAAACCACTTCCCATTGCAGAAACCTCAATGTGGCTTCAGAACCAGCAATATCTCATCAAATGAGAATAGTAGACAAGGATTTTCCTGGGTTCTACCGTGCCAGCAATGGAGATTTGGAGAGAGACAGAGAGAGGGAGAGCCTGGAGAGAGAAGGGAGCGTTGAAGAGAGTGTTGCAAAGGACGGAGCTTTATATACGAGAAGTGAACATCTGTCTTTAGGGTAATGGAGAGATTTGGGAGGAGAGAACCAGGAGCTGCTCAGACTATGGATCCCTATAGCGAGTGTAAGAAATGGAAAGAAAATTTTATTTCAATCATTAAAAAAAAAATTAAAAATAAATAAATTTCACAAAATTCCTAATTTCCATTCTTTATTTATTCTCCAACTCCAATCAAAATTTTACCCATAAAAAAAAAAAAACAACAACAACAAATTTTATTTAAAAATAAATTAAAATGTTACCAAAATGATAAATTTCTTGCTTGTCCTATAATTGCTTCGTTGTCATTTTCTCGTCATTTTTGAAACACCCAAATAATAATTTTGGTTTTACCAAATTATAGGGTTTCATAATCTTTACAGGGAAGAAATTTAATACAAATGTGGCTAACCAATATATGTGTAAAAAAACTAGTTGCTACTACAATTTGATGAGAATATATTTTAATGATCACTTTTGATATAACCAAATAATAATTTTGATTCCTTCGTTAGCTTATCACTCTACTAACATAGAGTAAGTGATTGCCTATTTTCCATATATAAAGAGACTTACTTCTTTGTCCCTCTATTTTAAATAAATCCTAATTTTCAAAAATTAGGAGAATTCCTTGAGATTCTAACGCTTTGTCTGTAATTTTGGGAAATTAGGAAAATTTCAATTGATGATCCACGGAGAAAGGCTGGGTTGGAGTTTTGGAGATTTTAAAATGAAATGATGATTTTACCCTCACTTTAAACACATCACGAGTTGAGCACATGCATCTTCGGTTCATTATGACTAACACCGTCACGCAATAAATATACATTTTTTATATTTATGAAGTATGAAAGGTATATTGTTCGAGTTTAAATAAGAAAAGGCAATGTGAAAAATATGATATAAGTCAGGTAAAACATAATAAACCCAAAAAATTAATAATTTTTCATTGGATTTATCATTTAACTCTTATTAAAGTGTTGCAAAGAGGGCACCTTTTCATCACAACTTGACTTTGTTATAATAAGCAAACAAGCTTCTCATTCATCGAAGCAAACTTACTTATTAATTGGTCATAAGAACAATTTTTTCCATATGGACAAAAGATGCCCTTGTAATCATTATTAAAAAAAGAAAATATTTGTGTATTCTCTATGTGAAAATAATCCATGCCCCTCTTAATATATAAATAGAGTTATTACACACCTTTACAATATGATTTTTAAGAAATTAACAAAATTATTTTTATATTTTCTCCCACATCAAATATAAAAAATAAAATAAAATAAAATTTCTTTAAAATTTATTTTAAAATAATACAATATATAGAAGACTTAAGTTATATGGGTAAGGGTATTTAGTAAATCAATTTAATGATTGAAAGTGATTTAATAACTAAATTTAAACCTTTAAATAGATTAAACATATTTGATAAAATAATTTAATATTATAACTTAGAGTTAAATATAATTTTAAATATTAAATTAAAATAATTAATTTATTTTTATATTATTTATATTTAATAATTATGACGGCATATTCCGAACTCATTTTTCATAATAAATATTTAACACATAAATTTATTACTTAATATTAATTAAAATTAATTATGATAAATATTAATTACTATTAATAAGGATAAATATGTTAATTTGATAACTTAAAATAAATTTTAATTTAATTTTATAAAATAATTTTAATACTTAAAGTAAAAGATAAATAATAATTTTTAAAATAATAATTTCATAATAAATCTTAAATTTTACCACGTAGTTTCCATGTTTTGAAATATTCCACTTAATATTTCTTAAATGCATTAAGTGACATAAAAACGCATTCACATCTGAAATCTATAAAGGAATTTTGGGCCTTTTTGAAATAATTTTTATTTATTTATTAATTTAATTATGGATGTAGGTAGAACATTTACGAGTTGGGTGAGAAGAGTAGGGTATGGATAGAAATGAGGCATTTAAAATGAGGGTCAGAGGAGGACACGACATGGTTGTTCTGTTTGGTTAAATGTACCTATGATTACTGATGATGTTATTAATGATTCTATGGGATTGAGAGATTACATATTAAATTTGTGAACCTAGAAAGATGCCCCGTACCATAAGCTCCATCATCCATTGGGTCCTCCTCCCTGCTTCCTGCCCCCTTGGAGTGATCTTTTTCTTTCTTTTTTTTGGAGGAAAATGGAAAGGGTAAAACAGTAAAATGAGAGGTTAGAGTCTTGAGAGGAATGACCAGTCAGAGGAAAGCTTTGTCTTTTTCCTCATTTGGTGAGCGCATGCTGTCTGCATCATCAGGCTCTCAGCATGGCACCGGACCTATATAGCCGTTCTTTCGGAAATCTCCATTTGGTCTTTTCTCAAGGCACCATTCACACTTTTTTTTTTTGGCTAGATATACCCCTCGTTGCACCAAATATTATTTTAACATACTCTTTAGAATAATTTTTTTTTTTTTTTTTTTTCCTTGTGGACGGTGTTTGAATACAGACCATTGATAATAGGCATAGCTTGTATTATCCTTTGTCGCCTCTGAAAAAAAAAAATTAAAAAAATGAAGGGTTGGATTTTAACCCTTTTCTGCCCGCCTTTTTTAGCAATATTCCCACTTGGTTTAGCTACTTCCATGGGAGGAATATTGGCTGATAGTACTTTTTCTACAGTCTGAGGAAGATACTAAAGACAAAAGGCAATGACTTTTTAAATTTGAAAGTCGCTCCCACACTCCTCATCTTCTACTTGCAATTTGACTGGCCACGTCAATGTCCAAAGCAAAAACCCACTTAAAATTTAAGCTCCAATAGCGTTCATTCAAATCCACATGGGTCATCAGATCCATTTGAAACTGGGAACTATGCGCATCAAATGAAAACGAAATGCAAAAACTTAGGATACTGGAGATCCCACCATTGATGAAAGCAGAGATAAAATTAAGATGTAAAGACACATGCTTATCCCCCTTTTTTTCGACTTTATCAACTCAAATTCCCAGCCCTTTTCTCCTCTGTCGTCTCCTAGAGATGCTCTCTCTATAAGGGAAGTCATCAACTTTCCACCACCCCACCCTCTTTTTTCTGGGGTTAGCTCCCAAAAAATTCTCTTAGACCAAATATCAAACACTTTTAGTCCTTTTCTTTTCACCCGCCCTCATGCATAGCTTATCACGTGTATCACAAATTTGAATTGCAGCCTTGTTTGGTGAATATTGGTGACTTTGGAGCAGTTGGCCACCCCCACTTCACCAGCCTTATGCTCCAAATTTAGTCTTTTCTGATTGAGATTCGAGCTCTCGGTAGTGCCCACAGACTCACTCACTCACTCACTCGCACCCCCCCCACATCCCACATTTTCTCTATTCTCTAAAACGCCGTGCACTGCCATCAAAAGCATCCACGATATCACCCATTATTTTTGAGTCTCCACGATAAGCGCTGGTCGCCAATTTATAATATAAACGTCTTGCTAATCCCACTTGTGAATTCTTAATTTCTAACTTCCTTCCAGAGGATCTTACTAGCCATTCAAAGCAGAAGCCATCTTTTGCATTCTATAAACCTTTAATGTTGAGCATCTATACCAAATTGTTAAATCATGTGGTGGGGTAAGATCATTTGGTGCCAGGATTCGAGCATACCCAACAAAAAATGGACACTTGGAAAGGGTTCTTGATGTTATAGGGCCATTGGTCTCGCCCCTATGGCTTGTGTTTTGGGCCCTGTTTTGTCTCTCTGGTCAAGTCTTACGACATGAAATTTTTGAAAGTCACCTCCAATTCTAGTACGATAATGTGGTGAGTTAAGAGTTAAGACTGTCATTGACATTAGTCATTTTCCCCCAAAGAAATTGGAATCTAGAGAGAGACTAATATGATTAATATTCCAACAACAAAATGGATGGATTTAGTAAAGTTAGAAAAAAAAAGTGGGAAGAAGAACAAAATCTTGGCAATTGAAGTGAGATGAAGAAAAATTTTTGTCCTAGAAATGACTGGTATGAAAAGTCATGGGGAACAACAAAGGAAGTTTTTACATATCCACATTTTGATGGTCAAGACATGATTGCTTTCAACAGGAGAATGTTGGACTTGGACCAGAACAGGAGCTGCTACTGAATATCAGTTGTTTTGCCTGGAGAGAAGAAAACTTTTTGCATGTAACTTCAATGATCGATGTGGGTATTATAAGACCATTTCCTCATATTATCCCTTCATCTTGATATTTGAGCGGTTGGACTTTACCCCCCGGTGAATATAATGAGGGTCAGCCTTGGTGTTTGCACTCCCAAAAGTGTCTCGTAGATTCTCCAACATAGACGTTTGGAATTGAGAGGGGGAGATTATGGGGATTGCCTATTGCTAAATGGTGATTAGAGATATAATGACGAAGAAAACATTGTGGGGTTTGTCTACTTTTAGCTACTTAAAATTAGTGCCCAAGCAGAGGTGACACATGGTCCATGGAAGGTATATAGATCCCGAGGCTGGAAACTAGCAGTTTATAACTAATTCAGTCACACCCACCAGTCACAGACTCACAATTTGGATTCAAAACATTTACAAATTGAATTAAAACAAAAGGAAAATAGAAGAACAGAGAGAGAAAGAAAGAAAGAAAGAAAATTCCTGATTCACAATCCAAGCAGCAGAAATTGACTTCCAAAACTGCAACCACATTTGCTATTGGTAAGTTTGATGGATGGTTTCAAATTAAGACCTATTAGCATCATATTAACCTTGTACAAGGAAAATTGACCTTTTTGCTCCCATGTCTTTTTGTTAATCAAAGAGACCGTTCATTTGCTTCTAGGATACCAACCTTTTAGGAGACAGCCCGTTAGGCTAGGTCTTGGAGACATGGAACAAGGCTATCCCAAATAATGATATCAGAAATCAGACCACAATCAACAAATCCTACTCATTTGGTGTACATTGTAATAGCCCACATGCAGACGTCCATACCATATTATCATACATAGGCTAAAAACACCCAATTGCAAGACTCTTTATAGCTTAAAACACCAACTTGCTCATCCCAATAAAAGTGGTTGTTGTCATTGCAATGTCACAATGTTTATAAAAAGCATTTTAGGAGAAAAATGAAGCTTTTCATAAAATTTAGAAAATACTTTTTAAAAATTAAAAAATCATTATAATATCTTTTTTTAAGAAATACTTGATAGTAATTCTTTAAAAAAAAATAAAACGTTTTAAATAAAAATACTTTTACACGCATTTTAAATATACATTGTCCCATTTGAACGTAAGAATTTGTTTGACAGTCTCTAAAAGTTGCTTTTGGTATCAGTAACATTTTTTTAAAAAAATGAAATTTTTTAATAATTTCTTTTTTTAAAGTTGAAATATGGGTTTTTTTTGGAACAAACAATTGATATATATACATATTTTGTTGGCTATCCTAGTTTGTTCCTGGCTAGCTTCATATACATATAATTAATCATAAAAGAAATCAAGGCAATTTTAAATGGCATTTCAAGTACATGCCAATGGACCCAAGGCAAGGCTGACCATATTTATAGGGGCCATTATCAAAGATATTAAAGTTAATCCCTAGCTAATTGCTGCTTGCATGGGGAGGTAAATGTGATAGATATCCTACATCATCTTGCGTAACCAGTGAAAAAGGCTCCTTGGATTCTGAAAGTTGCTTTCACCATAAAGAATCGAAGAAAAGAGATTATTTTCTGAATTAGAGTTAGCTCTCAAGGCAAAAAATGTGTTAGAAAATCAAGGACAATAATGAGTGGTTTCTTGACAAAAGCATATCAGGGTTGGAAAGATGAAACATTACCCTAAATTAAACAAACTTTAGCTATCCCATGGGTTCACCAAATAGCCATTACTCTCACAAAGAAAAATGGATTGTACGGAAGCAGTTTGCAGGCTCTTTCGACTGCCTCGATTTCTTTACGGCCGATGTCAACTCTCCATTCATTTAGACTATCTTTGGCTCCCGAAAAATTTAAAGAAAAACTCGTGAAAAAAAAAAAATAGAAAGAAAAAGTGAAAAAAAAAAAAAAATTTATATTTTCATAGGAAAATCAAATATAAAAAAAATTATTTTTTAAATATACCTTTTTTCTGTCCTTGTTACTTTCCCGGGAATCAAACATAAGCTTACTATATTAATCTATTTTCGACTAAGTTACTATGTGTCACCAAGTACATATTGGATTGACCTGCATAAAATGATCAAGTCCCCATGTAAGAATACTCTCCAAATGTGCCCACCCCATCAGCAAGACCTGAAGCCTACAACTCTTTGCTTACTGGCCCAGGCCTGAAACCAAGGTTTCAAGGTAAGTTTGCATGTCAAGACTTCTATCCATTGAAGATTAATTATATGTGGTAGCAGTTAGGAAAGGAACTTTTGTTTTTGATTTGTTTCCTCTTGTTCATGATCTGTAACTTGAGCTTTCTCTCCTCTGCAACTTTGATTTTTACCCTGTTTGGTTCATGCATTCTTTGTTCAATCAGCCGCAATATTTATTTCTTTACTATACATGGGAAAACACACACTCAGACATTTCTTAGATTTTTTGGGAACCCTAAAACTGTTTAACTCGAGCATTTCCTTTTCCAAAACCCTAAAACCAACACAGTTTTGATGCAAATTGAGTTTTTTTTTTTTTAGTTCAGAATGATTTGATCTTTTATTCATTTGATTTGGTATGTTATGCAGATCTTGATCAAGGACGATAATGACATTACGGTCTACGGAAACCACTGTAAGCTCTGTTTCTCTCTCTTCTCTCTCTCTAAGTTTCTGGCGTCTCGGGTAAACCTAAAAGAAAAAGAATTCTAGAGTTCCAAACGAGTTGTAGAAAGTGGATTAGAGGGTTTCCGGAATAGGTTTCTTCTGCTATAAATGAAAACGTGGTACATTTGTTGTCTTTCCACTGATTTCCATTCTGAATGGCACACAACAAACCTTCTTTTTCGCTTATACTTTCTGCATTTTCTGTGTTCTTGTTCTTCGCTTGCTTTTTTTCTTTTTAAGTTTTTCGGCCTCAATCCTCTGCAACTTCAATCTTCATCGTTGCCTGCTCGTGATTTTTCTTTGCTATCTTCGTCTCAGGCACCCTCTTCTCAGTTAGCTGCAACACTTAATTCTTTACTATACGTAGCTCAGACATCTCTCACATCTCTCAGACTTTCTCGGAACCCTAAAGCTACAGACAGCTCCATCAGTACCAAAACACACCAAAAAAAAAAAGAGAAAGAAAAAAAAAGGCCATTTTTGATGCGAAGTTTTTCGTCCAAAATCACTTGCTTTCATATTCAATTTCATTCTACGTATTTTCTTATCTAGATCATGGGAATGCTGCTCTTGCCATTACAGGAAAACCAAACAAAAGTTTCTCTCTCCTCTTTCTCTCTCTAAACCCGTCATTCTCACGCATGGCCCATATCAGAACAGAAAACTCCTTTTTTTCTGTTACTCCAAGGGACACGCGCATTACAGCTCCACGCCCCCTCCCCAAATCAATGCAGTGGCGACACGTGGGGGAGGAGAGCGTGGGAGATGTGGTCGTGTTGGTAGCCCTATAATTAGGGTTTATTCTGTTGAGGCTATAGCTAAAAGGAGACGACACTGTTGGTTATTGTATGCAGTGGATATTCTGTGTGAGTAGAGTAGTGGGAGTTGGTTCACTACTTTTATTTTGTTTTTTGTTTTTGCAGGAAATGATGGAGATGGAAAGGCAGCAGAAAAGCTTGGAGGTGGTGGAGGCACGACAAAGCCCATCTTTAGCTAGACATGTACTACGCAGCAGCACATCCAATGGTATGAGAAGATCTTCTCTGCCACTCTGCTTCCGCGTCTCCAGCTGATTCTCTCCCTATCTCCAATTTCTATCCCAAATGCTACCCCTACTTTAACCTAAACTCTTCCTGGTTCTTTTGTTTTTCCTTTCCTGTCTGGAATGGAAATTTCAGAGGAAATGGAGGAAGTAAGTTCTTTCTACGAAATCGATCACTCGAGGCTGCCTCCTGATTCACCGTCTCAACTCCATCCTTGTCGCGTTGTCATGGTGAGAAATCCAGAAACCTTTGGATAATGTCAATGAATAATTTGTTTGGCGGTGCATGAGCTGTGATTTTTGAATTGTTTTCGTTGTTTCAGGTGAGTGAGAAGACTGAACATAACGTGTCAGTGAGGTTTCCAAGTAGGCTATCGATCCGCGAACACTTCAGGGACAAAGCCAGTGGGGAAGTGAACGGAAAAATGTACCCTGCACTGGATGAGAAGTGGGAAATGGGGTTGAATATCGCGGGCCAAGTGCTTTTCCGGCAGATTCCAACTGAAGAATTTTCTGAGCAAAGAAATTTATCCAGCTTCTGGTCAGTGCAGCAGCTAGAAACTGAGAAAATCTCCATCCCATCAAGTGATGGTGGGTTGGGAGATTTGACATCTAAGAAGGGTAAGTGCTGGTCTGAGCTAAAATGTGAAGGACTAGTGAAGTGGGGTATGCGCCGGAAAGTTAGGTTCATCAGCCGATATTTTGAGGACAACTCGGAACATCTGACAACTGAAGTTAAGGAAGAAGAGAAAGGAGATGAGGAAGAGACGGAAGAAGCTGCTAACTTTGACATGCCAGAGACAAGGAGGAGCCGGAAGAGAAAGCGGCATACTTTCAATCGTACTCAAAAAGCTAAACGTGAAAAGCAACAGCAAAGCAGTGGCTACACTGGAAGAATACTAAAGAACTCCAAGGATAGATGGTCTGCGGAAAGGTATATGCATATAATTTCCATGTCTGATTTACTTTTACATGTTTCGGAAGACTGAATTTCCGATTTTATTTTGTGTTGGGATCTCGAGAAATATCATGAAAATTCAATTATTTCTTATTTTTATTGATTTTTTCCCCCTAGACGTAAACATGCATGCTTAATCATGAAGGTATAAAATCGCGGAAGAGAATATGTTAAAGATACTAAAAGCTAAAGGTGCGGTGTTCGGCAACCCAATTCTACGACCAGAATTAAGACAAGAAGCTCGCAAAAAGATTGGTGACACAGGTTTATTAGACCACCTGTTGAAACATATGGCAGGGAAGGTGGCTCCAGGTGGTGCTGAGAGATTCCGACGGCGTCACAATGCGGATGGGGCAATGGAGTATTGGTTAGAAAGTGCTGACTTAGTTAGTATCAGACGTGAGGCTGGGGTGCAAGATCCCTACTGGACCCCACCACTAGGGTGGAAGCCTGGTGATAGCCCTACTCAAGACCCCGTCTGTGCTAATGAGTTAAAGCGGCTCAAAGAAGAGATGGCCCAAATGAAGAGGTGATTAAATGATATGTATGCCTCATCACAAATTTAACTTCATATTTGGAGTCTAATTAATCTTTTTATTCTTTAAATTTCTTGTATAAGTAGAGTTATGGATGAGTTGGTATCAAAGAAGAGACATGAAGAAGGATCGGTAACGGCAGGCAAAGATTCTTCTATTATGCATCATGAGAACTTGGTCGTCCGTCATGCAGATTCATTGCACTCATTAAAGGTGACTCTTGAAAATGTTCTTTTATTTACTTATCTGTTGAAAACTTAATTAATTAAGTTTTTTGGTTATTTATTATTAACATTATTAGTGTCATACCTGTACGTTTGACAGAAGATGCATCAAGAGTTGGTGAAGATGAAAGCTAAAATCGATGAACAACTATCCAAAATTTCATGTTCTTTGAAGGGAACGGAGGTAATCAAGAATATATATAATACAGTACAAATGATTTATTTGTATAGTTATGTTGGAAGTTTAGAACTAATATTGGACATATTCTCTTACACAATCAGTCCCGCATCCCACAACACAAATTGTAAGTATTTACATCGTAGATGCTAATTGTTCAGTAAATTGTTGAATGTGGCTTTGGTAAAAGTTGGGTTTGTTTCATATTGTCACCCTGACCTATAGTTGTCTAGGCGAAACATGCATGGTAGAGGTCTGATAAATGTATTATTAATTAATGGAATTAAAAATATTGATGATGATATGGCATGTATGGATTGCAGGAAGAGATGGGAGAGCTAACTTCCACTGTGGAAGAGCCAGAGAAGAAGTCAGAATCACAAGGAATGGCGACGGCAGTATCAGTAGCAGGGAGTGGTGAAAAAGCGGAGCTAGAAAGGATGAAAAGAAAAGGAGAAAAAGAAAAAGGAGTGGCGGACCCAAGAGCAGGCGATGAAGAAGGAAAAAAAGTGGGAGGTGGCAAGTCAGAAGAAAAAGCAGCAAAAATACAGAGACTGAAGAGCGGTTTCAGGTTATGCAAGCCACAGGGAACATTCCTGTGGCCAAGCAGCATGGCTGTGTCCCCTCAGGTTGTGGTCCAGGTGGAAGACCTCCTGCCGCTCCCCACTCCTCCGTCTGTCTCTTCCTCCACCTCACCACCACTACCACTACCACCGCCGCCGCCGCCGCTGCCGCTATCACAACCCATCTCCCCTGTCAAACCCTTGGCTGAGAAACGCCACGTCAACCTCACACCTCATCACACTACCACCCTCATCAACCTCAACGAACCCCCTTCAGTTACTGCTTCCACTAACAACGGATCTCGCGGGACCTCTGCTTCCGTGTCTGGCCTCTATCAACCAAATCACACTCCCACCATCACTGATGTTTTGCCACGTGTAAGCATTTTTTTCCCCAAGTCTGTTCCTCTTTTTTGTTCAATCCGACTCTCCTTCGTTATCATGCTATGCCAACTTCTTATATATATTGAAAATTTCTTAATGAACAACTGTTACCTTGTTACAGGGTAAAATTGGGAAGGATGTGGTGAATCCATGGGAGGATTTGGCAGGACCTGAATCGAAGAATTTCATAGGATACTCTCACCAGTGGCAGCATCTAAGGGGATACTCCAACTCTAGCACCTCCACCTCCACCTCCAACACATGCTTGGCCATGGGACTGGGGACCTGGCTGGCTTTGTCTAGTCCCAATTCAATGGATAACTCACACCGGAATTAGCTCATTACCACTTTTGTAAGTGGTCTTTTGATTTCACACCCATCACTAGTAGAGACTTATTACAGTAAATATAAACTGGATGTATGAATGAAAAACCATACTTGCCCCGACTTGTAAACAAGGCACCACCTTACAAATCTGTAACTTGGATTTGGAAATATGTATACTGAACAGAAGAGAATGCTATGATACTATATGGCCACTTTTACTTGATATATATGTCGATTGGAGATGGCTTTGAAGGCCTACAAATTGGAGACTGGACTCTAATATTCTGTACGAAACTGCTCTCAGAAATAGCCTTTTGGCCCGATCATGGACACTTGCCTTGCTGTAGCACAGGCTTCTTAAATAATGATCACCTTTCATCCAACACCATCAAATCACTCCTTTAAAACACTGATTTTTTCAACTTCAAAGAGTCAGAACCAACAAAACCAATTTGACATGGTAACACAAGGCTTTTCCATGTATAATTAGGTTTCCAGAAAGCTCCATATTTATCTTAATTCTTCTCTATTATTTACTCTACCCCATCTCATCATGTTGGAGGAAGATGGCGCTAGTGACAGCAACAGGAATACAATTCAAATGCATAATATAATAATCAGTGGAGTAGGGAGTTTTCAGAAGCAATTCAAACAATGACATCTTCCAAATAACCCTTTCATAAAACCACCTTAATTGAAAACAACCAAGTGACAACAGTATGTTGGCTAAATCACCCACTCACAATCCACAAATATGACTTTGGAAGTTGATAATCATAATACAGTTCCATGACTAGGAAATTTATTTTCAGCCTTTCTACCTCCCCCTTAGTAGTTAATTTGAAATAGGCATTGATATATTCCTTGAAGTTGCCACTGGTCCCAATGTTAAGGCACATGGTGAAACTATTGAAATCATTAGGAAATTGAAAACCAGAGCAAGTTTTAACATTAAAATCATCATAGTTCATGCTATTTATACGAGAAAACATCTGATCGGTCATATGTGCAGATTACAGATAAGTAATGACATTCAAGCCCACCTCCCTCAAGGAGCATAGCAATCCATTAGCTTAAACCTCATCTAACTGCTCCTGCAAACCCCGACATAATTGTAATTTAGTCAAATTCTGAAGAATTTGGATCCACCATAAAACAAAGAAAACTGATTACCTTTCCTAATTGGTTTTCTAATTGACAACATGACAGGAGAGTAATATTTTGGAAAATCAGGGGCAATTCTGGTTTGTGTCTGAAAGGAGAACCAATTCAGATAATGGATCCAGAGGATAGGGCATTAATCTAAAACAAATACTAGAACCATGACTGGCTTCATAATCAGCTATGATAATCCCACAATCTAACATTGTTGGCTCACAAAATAATATTTACTACGAAAAAGGAAAAAAAAAAAAAAAAAAAAAAAAAAAAAAAAAGAAGAGAGAGAGAACGATGGTTTATATGCCACTTAAGAATGTGTGTTCTCCTTTTTGTTCACAAAGCATAAGACAAATCAACTCTGTTTCTCATTGATTATTTCATAGCAGTTGGGATCATTTTAAAAAATTAAGAAAGAGGGTCTTCCAAGTCTCATTCTTCTTTTCTAATGTGCTCCATTTACTTATGGATTTCATTTTTTGGACTTACATCCTATGTTTAAGTTGGACTGACCTGCATATCTGAAGACCAAAGAGTGAGATTGTCCCTGAGGAGTTGCATGATGAGAGTACTGTCCTTGTACGAGTCTTCACCCAATGTGTCCAGCTCAGCAATGGCTTCCTCAAAGGCCTGTATTTATGTCGAAAAAGCGTGAAGAAATCAACAGTGACCAGAGACATAAGATCTCAAATTAAATCAAATCTAATATACTACATCAGCCTACAGTAGAACTGATCAGAGCCTTATTATGAGTAGCGATCAGCACCCAGAACCAAGACATTTCCATGTTAATACTTTGTCCTGTTGAAAATAACTTATATGGCCAAATTTCAAGGAATAGATGTTACTTGGAAAATTTTCAGTTAGGACATGGATATGGACTCAAATTTGGATCACAGAAAGAATTTTGATCATCTCCACATGAATAAATTCTTTATAATACAAGGGGTGTTGCACTCATTATTAGACATGTAGGCCATAAAAAAGAACTTGAATATGAACAGCTAGCAGCAGAAATGATGAAGCAAACCTGTTTGGCCATGCTACAAGCTTTCTCTGACGAATTAAGAATCTCATAGTAAAACACTGAGAAGTTGAGTGCTAGACCCAACCTTATGGGATGTGTTGGAGAAAGATCAGCAAGTGCAATATCCTACAAGCCAACGATAAATATATAAGTAAATAAAAACAGCCTTAAATAAAACTCTTAGGCTTGATAGGCAGTGATGAACTCATTAAGGATTAGAAGAAAATAAAGAAGGAAACTCAACATTGCAATGATACAAATTCTTCCAGAAAACAGAAAAGACAGTCTTCCCGTGGGTCATTCATGTACCTCTAATTCCTTAATCTCCCACCTAAATAACTTTGTAAGTTCATTCTTGATTACGAAACTACCTAAAGAGGGGTGAATAAGTAGTCCAAGCTATTTATATACCGAATTTAAATTTTATATCCAGGTTCTCTAAATTAACAATTAAGTCAATTAGAGACGATAGAAAGACAATCAGCACATATTGACTCTAGATATATGTGGAAAAAACATCTATGGAGTCTCCTAGAAACTCTACAGATGTAAAAAAGCATGGATCAAATAGCCATAGAATAAATCTACTAAATATGAAAAGAAGATATATAGTTTTACATGGTCTAGATGCACTTACTCCCCAAGATTTTATATTGGTCAATACTTACACTCTTCTCTAATGTTTGTGATGCAGCACTTGGTGCTCTTTAATGGATCACCTCAACACTGTATTGAGGCAAGCAATTTGATGCACCACAGCTTTCCACCAAAAGGACTTCTAAGAGGATTCTTGAAAGATCTTGAAAGCTAAGTGCTAGGTTAGAATAATGTCTATGAGATCACATGCATCCTCTCAATCTAGAATGCTAGATTTTATGAAATGTACGATGTGTTGTGCAATAATTGGACAAAATTGTCAACCTAATCTAATACATCAACAAACTGCAATTCAAATCCTTACTGTTTGCTAATCCCACATTTACAAAATAAGCACAACACTATTAGTCCTGTCAAATCAACCTAGACCTTAAATACAACATATTACCTTCTAGGCAAGCATGGTCCTTTCACCCCGAACCAATTTTTCCAGATACTAAAGATAATCTCCCTTGATCTCCATATGAAGCACTCCCAACCACTTCCAACCCAATTGCTAAAGTTGGTTATACAAGATGTGAGTCTAAGAACTTCAATAAACCATCAAAAACCTATGATAGCTCAGACTTGACCTAGGTCAACTATATTTGAAAGAGTCACTTGTTCCTCCGCAAGAAAATAGTTTAGACAGAGGTTAAAAGGCTTTAGGCAAAATACCCAAAAAAAACACTAAGGTTTCAGCTACAGTTTTGTACTACTATCCATAGTTTCACCAGGCATCCAAAAAAAGTTTCATTTGACCTTAGCAGGTAAGTAAAGGAGTAAGCACATTTCTGACTCACCCGGAAATTCATACACAAAAAAATTTTAGGGAACCTTTTTAAGTCACCTATCACTTGATATGATTTTTATTCATCAATTTCAAATCCGTCGCCGGTATGTGCATCCAAGGACGCTTTTACAGAATGGAAGTTTGTAATAGAAATATTATCACCATTGTTTTTATCATCAAGATAGGCCTGTAACTGATTCCAAACAAACACTTCTTTGCAACTTCCTATTGTAGCAAATTCCTAGAACACCATATCATATCTTCACCTGGCTTTCTCGAGACACGGTTAAAAAGTTATATCTAGACTTCTAAATTTCAAAAATAAAGACAAAAATATGTTATGGATCGATTATGTTCCTTCAATAAACAAAGTCCTACAGAAAATAGGAGTGTTCCTCAATGTTTCCCATGTTGCATATCCCCGGTCCAATTGCAATACCAGCTTTAACCATCTAGCAGTCCTGAATTCCAAAAATAATGCACCGTTAAATATTACAGAGTGATACGAAAAACTCTAGAAATACCTGAGCAGCCTTGTAGGCGAGCATAGTAAACTCGGCGGCTTCTTTCCTCTCATTTCCAAACTTGAATTCCGCCAGATACCGATAATAATCCCCCTTCATCTTCAGAAAAAACACCTTGGACTCACTGGACGAAGCCGAAGGTATGAGATGCGACTCGATCAGTTTCAATATATTACCGCAGACCTCTGAGAGCTCTGACTCCACCGTGGATCTGTAGTCCTTGACCAGAGACACGTGATCATCGTTCTGGCGCCCCTCCTCCTTGTGCTCTATTGACGACACGATCCTCCAGGCGGCGCGGAGCGCGCCGATGACGTTCTTGTAGGCGACGGAGAGGAGGTTGCGCTCCTCGACGGTGAGCTCGCCGACGGGGGTGGAAGCGAAGACGAGCTTCTCCATGAACTTCGCCATCTCCTCGTACCGCTCGGCCTGCTCGGCGAGTTTCGCCATATACACGTACTGCTCTCGGGTTAGGGTTTCTGGGACTGACGGCGGCGCCATTGCAACAACTGCTGAGAGAGATAGAGATGAGAATGAGTATCGAGTGTCTAGTGTCAGGTATGCGCTTTTGAACCAGCTTGGAAAATGGCTTTTTGATTTGTCACGTATCCTTTTCTTTCGGTACTTTCAGGTGGATCACTCGCTTTCCAAGGGCATTTTAGTAAGTTTCATGGGATACCGTGTAGGGACCACCAGAAACACAAATAGCGGCTGCGATGGCATTTGAATCGTATCTTTGACCATTTCACAAAAAGTAGCCCCCCGTTCCGATTGGAATTTAAAATTTTTTTAACATCTATGTTGATCTGCACACGAATAAGGATGAAAACATCCATTTTTGCGAATATATCGTAATTTAATTTTACATATATATTTGAACATATCAAAAATACTGATAAATATGATGGATATTTTGAGATAACATATAAAAGTTAATTAATAGTCATGAAAATATTAAAAAAATAAAAACTCTAAAAAAAATAATATATGTATAATATAATTTTTTATATTCAATAATGACATTTACGTGTTGAAAATAAATATAAATTTTGTAAGATATAATTATTATTAAAGTATATTAAATATTATTTGATTTTTTTAATATCACATTAATTTTTGTATCGGGATTTTATCGGTTATAACCAATTAATCACAAATAGTCCTTAATTTTTGCATAAATTTCCCTCGTTTGAAGTTTTTACCTGCATTCCCGCTTCAAGGGCCATCAATATCTGATTTTTCTCTCTTAGCAAAATTTCCCCACATTTCAAACATTGACATGAATTATGAAACTTATTATATTTGGTAATCCAAAGGCTATAAGCCAGCCATGTTTCTCTCATTCAGTGATTCACTGCATGACTATCTTCTCCATTGATGAGACGGCGATAGCCTTGATAAGTATTGCGTTGCTTTCATTACCATTGCTTTAGATTTCACTTCTCGCTTAGTCCTACTTATGGCTTCCAAGTTTCTTTTCAAACCCTCAAAACTACCGGTCCCACCTTTCTCCTACCTTTCTATGGCCGCAACAGTGGCAGTGAATGAGTCATATGAGGATTTAGATGGGATTAGCATGAAAGTGGTTAAAGTTTCTTAGAGGACGCTTTACCTTGATATGTAGGCAACATTTCTTATGTAACTTAAGCTTTTTCATATATCCACCAAAATCGATATTACTTTTATTATAACAAAGTCAAGCGTAAGAATTAAGTCAAGTGTGGAACCATGTGGACAACTGAAACAATCAAAAGCTGAGAGAACTATAAACTATGTTTGATAATTGTTTTTCAAAATAAATTTCTAAACTTAGTATTTTTTATATTTTGTGTAATAAAAGTTTGTTTAAAAATTTGAAATATTTTTAACTTATTTCTAATATTTTTAAATATATTTTAAAAATAATTTTCATATATAGTATTTTATTTTTAATCAAAATATATATTTATACAATTGTTTTTTTAAAACACTTTATTTTTGTTTTTTAAAACAAAAAATAGAAAAAGATTTTCTAATTTGTAAAACCCATTTCCTAATTTTTAGGATAACCTATTAAAATGGATGAAATCTTCCCTACTTTAGAAAACTAACCTTTCATCATTTTTCAACCTAAAAAATACCAATTTTTGACAAAAATACCCTTATCTTTTTTTTATAAAAGTAACCCTTTCTTTTAGAAGACACATGTAAATAATAAAAATGTTAAAGTGTATTTATATAAAAAAGATTACTCTTCAAGTTCAGAAATAAGAAAAGCTAATTTTACAAATTTAGGATATTTTTATCCTTTTTTAATCCATTAATCCTATTTTTTATTCAAGAGAACAAAAAATAGACCAAGGATTCCTTTTTCTAAGTATTTTAGTGCCGTGAATTCAGCGGATTGCGTTGAAATTTCCCCATCCCTGGTCTGTGGACAAAATATACCCACTTCCCAGTTCCCGCTACTGATGCAACTGGGCATCAAGAATCCCAATGCTGATGAACATTCTGAGCTGAGGAAGGAGATCAATGAAGGGCAAATAGCAGGGGTAACTTCACAATGGTCTTCTCGGGATGCATTCGTAGGACACACACTGCGGTTGTACATTGGTTTCATCTTTTAATGCAATCTCTGCCACTTTCTTCCCTCCATATGGATCTGCCCACAGGATGGTCTGGCCTTCATATTTTCTTGCTCACAACATTTTTTGTTCACTTTGCCTACTTTAGAAATATCAACAGGACGTAATTAATCTAGGAGAACTTTGATTCTTGGAAGATATAAATAAAGTAATTATTTCCTTTCTTTGAAAATATAAATCTGAGTGATGATTTCCTTTAACTCTACTTTTGAGTGCGACAATCTACTTCAATAGAGCAAACTTGAAAAATGATTCTTGCAATGCATTCCTGAATCAATTAGGAGGCTCATGACAACTGGCTTTTAAATTCAAGTGGGGCAATCACCTTTTCTTTCCACCATCTGTAAAGGACTGAGTAAGCTGTTGGGAACCTTGGCAATACAATGAATGGATGTAATGCATGCTACTTTAGGTGATGTTGAAGCCCTAGCATTATTCATAATTCCTGCGATTCAAAGCCACTAGCTAGAATTTCACCTATGCAGCCAAAAGATAAGCATCCCAGGTCAAATGTGTTACCCGAGAGATTCTCCTAAGCAGTTTGGAATTCAGAATCTAGCATCACGAACAAATAGTCAAACAAACAAGAGAAAAATGCTTATATGCACAAGCTGACACATACATACTATGCTGCTAGCAGAACAACTTCCTTTGAGGAAATCCATCAACAGGCAGCAAAAACAGTGAAGCTAAAAGGCCAGATGAACTTATCATATCCAAAAAAATCAATAAACATCAAAGAGCCTATTATTTCAACCTCTGATGATGCTGGGACTCCCCAGCTTCACCTAGCTGACCTGTGTCAATACAGCATGGGCATTACAGACTGATTTTAACTGACCTTTTTTTGTTAAGTTTGTTTGCTTTTTGGTTTTTTTTTTTTTTTTTTTTAATATAAATATTTCAACTTTGTCAACAAATGATTATATTGAAGAAAAAGAGTATGTTGGAAGTAAAACTTTATAAGAATATTTAAGGATAAAAAAGAAAGAATCAGAATAAAAGAGAAAAGAGGGGTAGGGGTTTTATCAACAATACTTTGCTTTTTGATTGATTTCTAACTGTTTTCTTTTTTCCTCCATTATATCGTGTCTAAGTGTCCATTACTGCTATTGAAATTCTTTATAGCTGAGTCACTATATTCTAAAATTTCAAGGTGTAAAGGATCAGATGCCTAGACATAAACACACCTAAAACTAATGTAAAATAAATTTCATGGAATAACTACAGGATGAATTATTAGCTTTGGCGATCATATTTTCAGAAATGAAGCACCAACCTACCAAAAATAAAAGTTCATCCAAGCAAATCTAGGCAATAAGTTTAGGTTTCACCAAAATAATTTTCCAAGTATTTGGCATGAATAGCCTTGTCAAATAGCCACACTGAACACATACATGGAAAAAATGCCATTGATTTTGCACAAGACTATACTCCATGCCACTAAGTATGTCGAGAAAGATATCCAAGCAAGACATCTCGTGATGAATAGCATTTTACTTGCAAAAATGCCAAGGTTTCAGCTTTAAGCGTCACGTATTGCTGAGCATTCTAATCTGAGGTCATCTCCTCATTTCATGTGCATGCTATCAGTTCCTCTTCCACAACCTCAGCTACGTACTCTTAAGCCTTTCTTCCTTTTTAGATCCTTTAAGCACCCCCAATGGAGTCTTATCCCCAAACACAATCAGTAACTTCTCACAGGACTGATCTATCAACATGTTTTCCACATTAACCAAACATATGAAACAGGATTTTCTCATGGGAGCTTTTTCTGATTCTTGTCACTGGTCTATCTTAAATAATTAACTTCATTATCATTGCTATACCATTACAATGATGCTATTTATGACTACCCCAAAGTCCACCTTTTGTTACCATCCAATACAAATTACCATACAGCTCCTGCAACAAAAGAAGTCCATTCCAGTTGCGCACATATAACTCAGCCACAACTGCAACTGCTCATGCAAATGTCTTCATACATATTTCATGACCAACAAACTATATACAGTTCACATCCAACAATGGAATAAATTGGCTTGCAAATGAGTGAAAACATCTAAGACTTCGGTGCATCTAATAAGTCCATAAACAAGACTATGATATAAGAAAAAGGCATGCAAGTCCCGGTCTGCGTATAGGTCATGATTGAGGAGCATGATTTTTCTCCTAAAACATAGGACATTCGGATGTAGGATCTCTCTTATCCATCCAGGTAGCAAACGAAATATGAAAAAATCCTAGGAAATTCCTAGCGAATTCACATTATGTTCCTCTTCTTTAAACACGCATATGAACTGTGAATATTCCTCTCCTTTATCTAATGAGGAGTGGAGAACAAGATGGAAGCTACAAATCACGCCAGGACCATTTTCTATTTTTTGGTAATTGAGAGGTCCATTTCTCCTTTGTCTCAGTTGTTAGATCCAAAGCCTATGTCTGCTCAATCACCCATCTTGATTGATTGTAGGTGGCTCAGAAAGGGCAAGATGCTGCATCTAATCACCAATCAAAAGAAAGGGCAAGATGCTATTATGATTTGGAAATACATTGAAGGCAGAGAGAGGGCTTTAGTGAGTTGGTCAGCGCTAGTTTTGTGCTTGAGAAGAAATTGTGAGCATTTAAAGGTGACTTCAAAAAAATGGAACAGAATGGTTTTTGGCAGTGTCAATTTGGAAAGAGGCTTCTTTGGAGAAAATAAAATTCTGGAATAATGAATTTGTCTGAAAAATCACCCCATAGAGAAAGGTAAATATAGTCCCATTTCTGTTCTTGATAGAAGAGTATTATGTAAAAGAAAGTGCCAAAAAGTGGGCCCCAAAGCACTTAGGAAGTATACAATGGTTGTCCAAAGGCACAACCAAGAGTATGGAGGGGCTATAAAAAACTACACCCACCCTTAATAAGAATCCAATCAATCAACAAAGTCAATTAAAGACAAAGGACCAAAGATTATTTAAAAAAAAAAATGTATTCCAGCCTTTGGTTAGATTGCTCCTTGTATTCAAACGATCTTTTGTTCCTTTCCTTCCAAATTATTTAAAAGATGCATAAAAGAGTAGGTTGCCAAGCTTTTTTTTTCTGTTTTTAACCACAAAAGGGCCATGTCATCCTAAAAAGGCCTCTCTAACCAAAGAGTATAGCACCCATGACATGCCAAAAAAGGAAAATAGGAACTACCATAAAACCCTCATCTTGCATTTCACGAAGACAAAAATCAAGGATTTTATAGCTCAAGGAAGGGGACAAAAACATGAAGTTCTTCCATTGAATGACCAACTCCTACAAGAGAGCCAATCTTATAAGCAAGCTTAAAGTAAATGGGATTTGGTTTTTGGAGGAGGCAAATCTGAAAAGAGGAATCTTGAATTATTTTCAATTTCATTTTTGAGAATACCCATCTAAGGAGACCTAAGCTAGAGGGAGATCTATTCAAGCGCATTGAAAACTCATATAGGTAAATGTCTTGAAAGCCCCATCATGGAGGAAGAGGTGGTGGCCTTTCTTTTAAAGTTGGGAGGTGATAAGCACCAAGTTTAGATGGTTTCTCCTTGACATTTTGGAAATGTTGTTGGCTGATAATAAGCAAAGAAGTGATGAAGATTTTTAAAAAAAATTCCACCCAAAGGAAACTTACAAGAGGAGTCTCGATGCGACCTTCCTGGTTCTTATTCCTTAAAAAGAGGGTTGAAGCTATTAAGGACTTCAAGTTGATTTGCTTTATTGGAAGCCTCTACAAAATCCTAGCTGAAGTTTTGGTGTGGATTCAAAAGGGTGAATAGATTGAAAAAGGGTGATTGCCAAGTTGGTGTTTAAGAATTTGAATGCATTTGTGGAGGACTAACAAATTCTTGATGCAACCTTGATTGCTAATGAGACCATAGATATGAGAAAAAGAAGCTCTAGAGCAAGCTTGGTAGGTAAGCTAGACTTGGAAAAAGCTTACAATCACATGAAATGGAACTTCCTCCATTAAGCCATGAAGTAAATGGGTTTTGGTCTACGATAGTTGAGGTGGATTCAATTCTATAGTTCTTCAATGAGAATGTGATTCTCCAACAAAGTTTTTTGCAAGCTATAAAGGTTCAAGTTAGGGGGGCCATCTCTCACCTTACTTATTTGTTTTAGTTATAGACACTTTACATTACCTAATCTTTAAGACAGTTCAAGAAGGTTTTTTTAAGTGCCTTTAAGGTTGAGGTAAGGGGGGTATAAGGGTGGAAGTCTCTCATCTTTTATTTGCAAATGATACCCTTTGTTTCCAAGGGCCAATGTTCAACAATTAAAATATTATTGGGTCCTTCTTTATTTTGAGCTCATATCAGGTTTGAAAGTTAACATGCAAGAAAGAAAGATAATTTCAGTTGGTGAAGTAGAAGATTTAGACATTTTGGCTTCTTTGTTTGGGAGGGAGAGCAAGATCAGGAGCCTCCCTTCCATTATCTTGGGATGCCATTGGGTGCTTCTCATAAGTCTATTAAGGTATGGGATTTAGTCGAGGAGAAGCTTAAAAGAAGATTAGCCCCTTGGAAGAATCGATACTTATTGAAGGGAGGAAGATTGACCCTAATAAAAAGTGCTTTCTCAAGCCTTCCTATATATTTCATGTCCCTTTTGTAATACCCATGAAAGAAAGTAGAAGCTAGAAGAACATTAGAGAGATCTCTTGGGAGGAGTCATTCTAAAGAGAGAAAAATGCACCTTGTGAACTAGAGAACAACCTGTGAAGATAAGAAGGATGATAATTTGGAGATTGGAAAGTTGGATTTTCTTAATAAAGCCCATTTTAGGTAAATGGTTGTGGAGATATGCCCTTGTGCCAACAATCTATGGAGGAAGATAATTCCTATCAAAAAAAAAAAAAAATCTATGGAGGAAGATAATCCAAGGTAAATATGAAGAGGTGGATGGGGTTTATGTACTCTAGAAGTGAGAAAAGCGTTTGCTATGAGCTTATGGAAGCAATTAAAGGTGGATTGGAGGAATTTAGCCATAAGACCTTTATTTTGGTTGGTAGTGACCTCCAAACCAAATTCTAGTTGGATAGATAGATAGGTGAGTGTCCTTTGAAAAGGTGTTTCCTCAACCATTCAAGGAATGCAACAATAGTCGAGTTATGGGTGGCAAGGAATGGATAAGTTTTCTGTTTTCTCTTTCCTTTTATTGGCACTTTTTTACGGCCATTATATACATCGTGTGTACTTTAGTGCACCCTTATTTGGCACTTTTCAATACTATTTTGATTTACCTATAAAAAATGGAAGAGGGAAGGCACTTGGCCCCTCTTGGTCAAAAGACGTTTTCAAGATTAGGAGTTGGGAGCTGTAATGAAATTCATGGAGCTCATCCATAGGGTGAGAGTGCTAAAGTTAGGGGAGGATGGCTTACTTTGGAAGGAGGAGAAGAAGAGTATGTTCCAAATGAAATCTTTTTATAACTCCTTACACAATAAGAATGAAGTCACATTCCCTGTTTGGGGCATGAGAGTTTTTTTTTTTTTTGGTGCTTGGGAGGATGTGTGGTATGAGATCCTAACCATTGATATTTTGAGGAGAGGACGGTTGATGACCAATAAATGCAGTATTTGTAAAGCTGGTGGGGAATCTACAAACCTCATTCTTATCTATTACAAAAAAACAAAAAAGATGTACGATATGTTGTTAGCCATCCTCAGGCTTCAATGGGTATTTCCAGATTCCATGAAAGAGCTCCTTCTAGGTTGGAAGGTGAAAGGCATAGACATAAGATGAGAGAGGGAGTGCAATATGACCCCTCTTTGTTTTTTTGGTGTGTGTCATGGGAAAGAGTAGAAGAACTTTTTATGGGTAGAACTTAACAACATTAAGCTAAAAGAAACCCTTATCAAGTCTATTATGGAAAGATCTAGAATCCCTTTGAGGAAGAATTGTGTTTCTTTATTGGAATTTTATTGATAATTTAAATTGTGGATAGTGGTTGTTAGTTGTTCTTGTAGTTGGTGTCGTTTCTTTTGTGTCTAGGTGGCCCCTCTTGTATGCCCCTTGTGTGCATAGGATGCACACACTTTTTTTTATTGATGCTTTTAATGTATCTTTTTGTTGCCCTACCAAAAAAAAAGTAAAAAGTTTTGACCTAACCACAAAGAACAGAACATGTTGCCCTCCCTCCCTCTCCCTCTCCCTTCGCCGCCCCCCCCCCCCCTCTCTCTCTCTCTCTCTCTCTCTCTCTCTCCCCATTTCTAATTCATTTCACACAACATATGGTTTCCTACGACATTGGTTGTCATGAAGTAATAAGCTGCCTTCCAGTATTTAGTTTGATCTAGGATTTTGTAACACCTTAATACTACTGTGATTAATCTTGTTGAATATAACATGGAGGTGCAATCATCCAAGAGTATTCAAATATGGCATGTTCACCATGGATATTGAGAAAGTAGAAACCACCATTGCATCACTAAAATAATTGGAAAATGGAAGGCATGTCAAACAAAGCAGATTTGGCAACTATAGCATAAAGTTTTAAAATACGATATCAACCAACTGAAGGTGTCAGTAATGTACATAAACATTAGGCAATTATTCAAGATAGCCATCCAGTGCAAAATTTAATAGTTTTGAAACTTCTAGACGATATAAAAAAAAAAGGCATGTACAAGCACAGTGTAAAGAAAACCTGTGGGAAACATCATTGATACTCCATACTGTTGAATAGTTTATCTCAAAGGCTCGTTTCTATGGGTCATACATTCCAAATGCAACACTGCTTTGTGCACCTGTAACATGCTCACTGCAACATTTCATCTCAGTGTTGTGCCCATTGTATACTCTTAATATCAATTCCTTCCTTCACCATTTCATAAAGTGGGCTCATTTCTCTCAATTTCTCCACCTGCTGCACCGTGAGTTCCACAGCCCTATCAATTTCAGCCTCTGTGGTAAACCTCCCAATCCCAAACCTAATAGAGGTATGAGCCATATCCTCATCTACCCCCAACGCCCTTAGAACATATGAGGGCTCCAAACTTGCACTTGTGCATGCACTCCCACTTGAAACTGCCACTTCCTTCAGCCCCATTAGCAAACTCTCCCCTTCAACATAAGCAAAAGACAAATTCAAATTCCCAGCATACCTCTTCTCCCTACTCCCATTTACCACCACACCATCGAGTTTTGCCTTGATCCCATTAAGCAACCTTTCTTGCAAAGCAGATATTCGCTTATCATCATACTCCATTTCCTTCATTGCCAGCTCACATGCTGCCCCCATTCCCACAACCAGCGGTGTTGGGACTGTCCCACTGCGAATTCCCCTTTCTTGCCCACCACCGTTCATCTGCGGCTCAACCCTAATTCTTGGCCTCCGGCGCATATACAGGGCCCCAACTCCCTTGGGCCCATAAATCTTATGCCCACTCAAAGACATTAAACTCACATTCATCTTCTCCACATCAACGGGAATCTTGCCCAAAGCCTGAGCCGCATCAGTATGAAACGGAACACCCAACTCTCTACACATATTCCCTATTTCTTCAACCGGCTGAATCACGCCAATCTCATTATTCACCGTCATCACCGACACGAGCCCTGTATCGGGCCTAATCGCGGACCGCAATAGATCAATATCAACAATCCCATCAGACCCTACGGGAAGGTATGTGACCTCGAAACCTTCCTGCTGTAAATGACGGCAGGAGTCGAGAACACACTTGTGCTCCGTTTGCGTAGTGATGACGTGGCGCTTCTTCTCCTTGTAGAAGTGCATGACGCCTTTGACGGAGATGTTGTTGGATTCAGTGGCGCCGGAGGTGAAGACAATTTCCTTAGGAGAGGCATTGATTAGCGCCGCCACTTGCGCCCTAGCCTTCTCCACAGCGAGATCCGATTCCCAACCGTAGAGATGAGTCCGGGAATGAGGATTCCCATAGCTGGAGAGGTAGTACGGAAGCATAGCATCAAGAACCCTAGGGTCTACAGGGGATGTTGCCTGCATATCAAGGTAAAGGGGCCTTCCGGAAATTTTAACCCCTTTCATACTAATCCCATCTGCATCCTCATACGATTCCTTCGCCGCCGCCGCTGTAGCCGTAGAAAGGTGGCGGAGGCGGCAGGTGTGACTGGTAGTTTTGAGGGTTTGGAAGAGTCTGGAAGAATGAAGCCTGGAAGCCATGGTGTGTTGGAGCGAGAAGTGAAATCTGAAGCGACGGTAAGTTAATACTTGTGGAGGCTATCACCGCCTCACCAACGGCGAAGATGGTGATGCAGCGAAAAACTTGTGGAGGATAGCAAAAGGACAGCACCAAATTTGATTGACCCTACTCCCAATCCCAGCCTCACCCTAACGCCGTCTTTTTAATAATATCTCTCATATGTTTTTGTAAAATTTAAAATATTTCCGATAAATATGTAAGGAAAATATGAGGTCGGAAATCCCTTTGGATTAACTGGCTCACTAAGCCGGCGAGTATATTTTAGTTTATGTGTACCGAGCGCGTGTGGAGGATAGGACGTGAATCAGATTCCACTCGTACACTCCAAGTCCTCAACTTATTTTCCTTGGCTGGGCACTCTGGGTTGGGATTTTTTTAATGGGATGGAAGATCCCTAGTGCCCCTAACAAACCATTCTGCAGCGTCGGTTAACTTAAGAGTATGTTGAAACTTATATTTAAAAAACACATTTTTAGCCCAAAAATCATGAATTTAGAAAATATTTTTTTAATATGAAAAATAATTTATAATATAAAAAATTCACTTGTAATATTTTCCGATGATAAATGATTCTTTTAAAAATACTTTAAAAAAACCACTTCCATTAAAAATATTTCAAATAAAAACATTTTTCAAATACATTATAAACCACTTGCTTATATGGATGGGTTGTTCCCCTCTACCCAATCCAAACCCAATTTATTTAGGTTGAGTAATTATTTTCAATATCCTAAGGTTTTATTTTATTTTATTTTTTTTTTATGAACTCAATTTAGGTTAAACTTACTTTGTTCAATCAATCAATGCTTAACCCAGATCTAATTTAATATGTAATAATATTTATTATTTTTTTGGATTTTTAATAAAAAAAAAACATAAAATTATATTATAGTATACATTTTTATTTTTAAAAAATATATAAAATTTTATTTTTACTTTTTTATTATTATCTTCAAATTTTATCCTATTTACAAATTAAATTTTTATGTAAATACATATAAAAAAGATTTTTTTAAAAATAGATTTTAAATTATAAAACACAATCAACCCAATCAACCCAACCAACTTTAATATAATTTTATCAACCTAAATTTATTTTGACCAACTCAAATTCACCTCGAGTTTAAAGAAGAGTCTAGAAAGTGAGGTTGGATTAGGATTGAGTTAAATATCTACGGTTAGAGGTTAAGTTAGGTAGTGTTTGCTTTTTACTTAATTTTAAATAAAACCTTAATGCTTAATAATATTAAATATTAGATTGTTTGTTTTTTTAGTATTTTATTTATATTAAATATTAAAAAGTAAAAAAAAACTAATATATTATTATTTTTTTATTTAGAAAAAGCTATATATTTTAATTTTTTATATTCAATAAAAAATTTATAATAAGTCATAAAAAAGTAAAAAAATAAATAACATAAATTTTGAAAAAAATTGCTTTAAATAAAAAGCCAAAAAAATAAACACCACATTCGATTAGATTCAGACTTATTATTTCTTAATTCAAAATAGGCTCCATCCAAAATAGGCTCCATCCAAAATAGGCTCCATCAACTTGACTGACCCCACCAAGTTAAGAGTCGTTAGACATTCCACTGGTCCACAACACATTTTGGAGGCGTGGGCCGTAGATGGACAAGGCCCACTAATGGATGGGGCCACCATCATCGTACATGGTCCATCCCCAAAAAAAAGATCTGCCTCTCTCTGTTCCTACCTCTCGTGACGTAAAAGTTTATAAGCGAACGTCCTCAGATGTTCCCATCGAAGGAACACCATGAAGGCATGAATTAATGAGTTCAAAGGGGAAAAATCTATTGAAAGAGACATAGAACATATGAACCCTACGCAAACTCCAAATGAATGAGCAGGTTTTACTTTCTCCATGCCTTATCAGTTCTGTGCTCATCACCCTATGGTCTCACATCCTTCAAAAAAAAAAAAAAACATAGCAGCCACTCTTCCCCAAAAGCTCTAATCTTCGAAACCCATTCAACCCAATGTAGACACTGCCCTGCTCTGTACAGCCATGGACCCACATATCTGGTTCACCAACAAAATTGGGGTTTCTTGAAGAATCGATACTATTTAAGATAAGTAGAAGAAACCCAGAGAAGCACATAGGTTGTCAATGAAGTTGTCACTTCCAAACTCCTAGGCCCTTTAAGTATAGGTGGAATCACAGACACCATCAAGAAGGTTCCCAGTAGCCACGAGAGAATAAAAGCTCCTGCCCTGTACAGACCAATAAATCAATATTTGAGAGATGTGAAATAACCACTATAACAACTCAGAGTTTTGAATGCTTTGAGTTGGGAATAGCAGTAGGGGTGCTAACAGAAACGTCAAATTTAATTTGGATATCCTGAGAATGTGATGATTGTGTGATTGCTGAATGGAGAATTAGAAGATCTGTGAAGTAATGAAAGGGCCTAATAGATATCACAGCACATACCCATAGAGGAAAGCTCGCATTTTGCTCTTCAGTCGATTATATAAGAAATATATGGTCGCAATCAGGGAAATGGCCACCTGAAGAGTAGGGCCTTCCTCCGTTGGAAAGAGAACAGTGAGAGCCCCGAGTATTATAAATGCAATTGATGTTTTTATGATGAAGTTCATAGATGGGGTACGAAATCTGCTCACAACAGCCTGGACAACACGGGACTGAGTTACATCCCTAACCTTTTTCTTGATGTTGATTTTTGGGTTCTTCCTTTCATAGAACTTCTGCATTATTATTTTGTCATGGGCAGACTCAATTGCTTCCACACTTGGCTTGTGCACTGCATATTTCTGTACCAGAAAGTTCCTGGCAGCCTGGATTTCTTCTTCAGAAGCCTCCCTGCTAATGCCAAGTCTTTTGTATGGGTCTCTTATATTGATTCTGGGAAAGATGGCTGCACTAACAATGATAGTTAAAAAGAGATTTTCCGAGATGGAAACTGCTCATTTTTTCTATTGGCAAGTGAACCAAAATTATAAACTCTGGTCAGAATGAGTAAACCGGAAAAAAGACTTGCAAAGTTCAAGAAGTAAACAAACTAAGAAGAAAAAACATGAGTTGTGCAAAAGAAGATCATATTTCACTAAGAAGTAGCTTCTAGAAAGTGTGATTAAAATCTGATGAGCTAGGTCTTACATAAGGATGCCAACCAAGGTTTTGGATCCAACATTGATACAAATCTCTTCAAACATCAACCTAATGCTATGGAACCAGGGCTGTCCAATAACCATCTGTCTTGCTTGTCAAATGAGAGGAGAGAGACAAATAGTTGGAACAGTACTGGTATTCCAAATATTTTGATGAAAGAAGTTGGCATTCCAAAAGAAGGAGGTACAAATATGACTATCTGCACATGCATGGCTCCCAACTCCTTAAGAGATTTCATCTTTTAACCCAATTTCAAATAACACATCACATGTGAAGACTGTTTCCTTTAGGATCATATAAGTTTAGAAACAATAAATCTAACCACAAATATCCAGACACACTCATTTATGGGGGCCACCTTTACTTTACAACTGTTTTTGGCATGGAAAAAAAAATGAAAATGACACAGTTTGATAAATGACAAAAGAAAAAAGAATAAAAAAAAAAAAGAAAGAAAGAAAGAATGAAAAAGAAAAAGACAACAACAAACAAACAACCAAAACAAAACAAAAAAACCAAAAAGGAAAAAAGAAAAAGAAAAATGTACACTGTTTTCATTTTAGGAAATGGGAATACTACCAAACAAGATCCTTAGATTTTCAACTTGAGCTAAATGAATATCAACAACGTAAAGCTCCTAGTCATGCAAGCAAAGAAATAGCTAAATCAATGTTGCAAGATGGTCATCTCTAAGATGCATCTCATATACAGAAACCTAATACAATCATTTTTTCTTTCCACTCAAAGGTTGGCCAAATGAAAATGCATGGTAAAGTACTGAATATGCATCTTTAATAAGATAATATGAGATGAAGTAGAGACATCAATCAAGCATGAAATAGTGCAGAAAGTAAATTTTACCAGTTGGGTCATTTGCCATGTTGCTGTAGGAAGAATCCATTGCACACTTGATCAAGTGAGTTCTTTGTATATTACATCTCTGCATCGAACCAGTCCAATAATTTCTGCATGTGGAAAGAAAATAATGATATGTTAAACACCACAAGAAAGTTCAGTGGTTGGAGATAATCAAAGCTATACCTTTCTAGACCAAATAACTCCATGTTTTCTCTGGATTTCCTAATATTTAGAAAATCAGGAACTTGCCTGGTTCGTGACCAGGGCTCCTGTGCAGGTTTGCGGAGACGATATATTGATGGACTACTAGCCAATCCACACAGAGTCATCTCTAAAGCAAACAGCAGGCTGTTGTCACACTGCAAACCTGGTTTAATACACAAGCTATATGAATTGATGCTAGAACAGATGATTCCATATTGGATTAAGAAAATGGCAACTTAAATCATTTTCATAAACTTGAAAATAGAAATTATTATGACATGCTTGTGTTTGCTGTGAAGGTGATTTGATGAGAGGAAAGAATGTCTCAAAAAGTGATCACCCATGGCATCTAAATTCCGTGGAACAACACACAAATGGGTATGAGTAATACTATTTTGAGTCCTTGACAAATCTCGCTCAAGAACAATCAAGCCAAGAAAATAACTCCATTCAATGAATCCAACTATCCACAATCACATTCTTTTTTTTTATGGCTAATGCCTTTTAATTGGTGGACAATAGTACTTATTTGTTGGTTATCTTTGGCCATGGGATGGACACCATGTTCAAGCTTAGCATTGGAAACCACAGTTTCATTGCATCGTTTATCATAAATTGACAATGCTCAGAGGAGATTGCTTTAAGGCTTTTACCAAAGGTGAAACCACATCTTTTATGCTGGATTATTGCCTCATATCCATTATAAGAAAGGAAGAGTTTAATGTGAAGCAGAGAAGAATGCAAAAAAGGAGGGACAAAAGACACCCACAAGAAGAAGAAAAATGGAAATAATCACAATTGGGGAAGACAATCTCCCAACAAACTGACTAATATCTGACATTGTTAGCGAGAAACCCCAATTGGGAAGCATGCTTAGTTCCAAAACTAATGAATTTCAGAACCCAATTGCGTTTGGAATCCCATGGAAATTCAATGGGTCTACCTGAACTCCCAGCATTCTGATCGGACCCAGTAAACCAATTTATACTCTGAAAAACTAAGGGCATTTTCGAAACAGAACAAGTGAACTCATTTCTACATTTCTATTCTATGGTGGCATGGAGCTGCTTCCATATTACCCAATTGAAATGTTAATTTTCATGGCACATCTCCTCAATGTCTTTCAGCTATCTTCACCGGTTAATCCTGACACTAAATTTTGCATACGAAAACAAAATGAACTTGAAACACGAAAGCAGCAAAAATTGAAGTCGAACAAAACGGGAAAAAACATACCTGGTTCAGAGATGGAGAACGAAGGCTTCACCTATGTTGCTATAGATAATCGCAGCCCTAGGCTTGGCAAAAACGCAGAGATTGGGTGGAGTGAGAGAATGCAAGAGCCGACTCTGACAATGCCGACCCCATAAACAGGAATGCTTTGCTTTCTTCATCGCTTCTAGGCTTTCCGGATTTGTTTGCGGTTTCCTTACCCAAGGGACGATGGGCCGCAGCGCAGCGCAGCCGTGATTCAGAACAAAGGCCCACTCAGCTAATTAGTTAGGTTTGGGCCTCATACGTGTCTCCTTTTTCAACATTTTGGCCCAGTGTAACACATGTTTTTTTTCATCCTAGGGATGACTTAAAAAATTTGACTTTTGATATTCTTCATTACATATATAAATAAGATTGAAAAAGAAATTACGAGAAAACCTGGGCTGGCTTGTAATTTCCAGAAAAGATAGAACCCTAGCCAAAACCCCCTATAAAGAGTGGCTTTCACGCAATAACCTGTCTCAGTCTCCCACTCTCCAATAGCTCTCTATTGATCCAACGGCAAGCAGCGAGCACCACTCGCCACTCTGCTACTGAGTACTGAGCACAGCGCAGCCTCCTGCAATGGAGCTCTGCACTACTCGCGCTTTCTCTAATCTTCACCACCGCACCCTCTTCAATCCTCTCGCAAATCGTCTCCGATGGAAAACAACATCTATCCCCTTCAAGCAATCTCCAATCTCTCGAACCAGTCCAGGTTTGTGCTTTGCATTATACATTTATTATAATCCGAACCCTACCTTTCTCTATGCATACATTTTTTGTCCATCTGATGCGGTTTCTGTAGTTCTGTTCACCAATGTCTTTTTCTTAAAACCCTAAGTGTACTAGCATTCAGGGGTTTTAGTTGGTGTGCAAGTTTTGAACTAGATTGGAGCCGGTAGGGCTTTATACGGCTGGGGGCTTGTACTGTGCCATTGGTGGGTTTTCCAGAACCCTAAATTAAATGAAAGCTAGGTTTTGCAGTTGATGCAGAATTTTTAGTCCAGATCAGAGATCGTTGCGACTTTATAAGGCTGATGAACTCGTACTGTTTTGTGGCTTAGAATTTCCTTCCGATCCCATAAGCATGGAGTGGACATATGTGCTTATGGTTTGATTTTCATTTATCTTCTAAATTCTATTATAGGCGTTATTTAAAATCAATGGCAACAGACCAGGGATCTCCTCTGAAAATCGGTTCTTATATTGTCTGGGCGCTTATTGATTGAGATTTTCTGACATTTGGGATTGGGATCAATTAGGATTGGAAATGAAATATGCATTGATTCGGTGCAGCTTCTCTTTTTAACTGAAGGCAGAAATTCCAAAAAAAAAAAAAAAAAAAAGGTCGTATAGTTTCTGACTAGTATATCTGGTTTCTGTATTTCTTCTTGATGCTGTTACTATTATTCATATCCTGGTCTGTTACATGTATTTGTGGTTTGTGACCCATGGGAAAGTAAGATAGATCCTGAGATGCATCTGAGGCTTTTTTATTTTCCATGATTTATAGTGCAAGCATCTTGTATGTGAGTTGTGCATTTTGTTAAGCCATCACTGCAATAACTGTTTGTAATGTATTTTTTGTGCATGAGATGTCATCCTGCCATTACAGTTGGCAGTAAATTTCTATGAAATCCAGAAAAATGAGGAAAAAGTGGATCTTGATTTACGGTTGCAATATTTTTTTGTTTTCTTCTTCAGGTTCTCTTTATTTCAATAATACATTGTTGAGGGCATCAATATCCGATGGATCATCAAGTGGAGCAGATCAGTACATCGGAGAAGAGCGTGATGTACTAGTCATGGAAGATATTCCAGCAACTGGAGAAAATGTATACAATGAAGTTCTTCCAACAGAAGCACCCAAAGAAGATTCACAAGTGGAAGAACAGACAGTGGCTTTTGAGTTTCTGGATAATCTCAATATAAAGGTTTATTTCACAATAAGTTATTTAATTTATACTGTCAGTTTGGTAGTGATATCTTGACTCCAATTTGTTGTAAATAATTGGATTCCTTACAAATAGAGAAAGGGGTTGTAGTTAAAATGAGCGGTTGCAATGATGAGTATAGGAACTTATTGAAAGTGTCTTAATGCTTGATGAGATTGTCGACAACCTTGTCGATCCTGAGCGGTTACCTGAGCAACCCATGTTTCACTTGTTTCATAACTCTATCTACACCCCTTTTTATCCATCTTTCTTTTATCAGTTTCTTCAATTTTCTTGTTTTCTTGGGTTTTCTCATCCCTTTTTATCCCTCTTTCTTTCACCAGTTTCTTCAATCTTCTTATTTTCTTAAGTTTTCTCAGATACCAGGTATGTTACTTACATGGGATTGAATTTATTTATATCAACTAGTTTTCAGATTATTCTTTTTTTGTGAACAGAAACTCTTCACTCAGCTTCCTTCTTGATAAATAGAAATATTCTAAATGGTCACTCAATTTTCTTACAGACATGAGAACCAGGTTTTAAGTAGGGTGGGAAGTTAGTGCATTTGAATGCATATTGGCAAGAATGTTAGAACTTAATGAAAGTTTGGATGGCACATTGATCCTTATCCTTATCGCATTGTGTGTTTTCTCAGTTATGAAGCATTTTGATGAAACTTGAATTTTGGAAACTGCAAGGTTTCATGCTGAATTTAGGGAGCTGAAGAGTTTAAGCTACTGAATTTGCACAAATGAAAATATTATTTGAGTATAAAGTTTTAAGGCTGCAACCATAGAGCATGCTCAGCATTTGTTTTCTGTCTCTCTGACCTCTGACTATAAATTGGAGTCCTTTTTCTCGGATATTTCTTCATAAGCAATTGTTGTTATCAAAGACAACAAATGCACAGGATGATGATTTATTTTGTATTTTTAGCACTAAATATGATTATCAAAGGACCCTTAGTTCCTCACAGTAGCTAAATCATCTTTTGGTTCTTTTTATACTTCTGGAGCCAAATTCTACTGATGGGTTTTATGGCATGTTGATTACATCCACACTCGAATTTCTCCTCTTTCTATCAATTTGTTTTTAGATTCTTTAGTCTTTCACATTCTTTCCTAAAATTTCTTTAATACTAGAGGACAAGGAGGATTAAAATTATAAGGTTCGCTCGTCGCAATGGCTTATTAGCCTTGCCGAAGTTGCAATGATCTGAGTCCCCTTAACTTATCAAAAAATAAATAAAAAATGATCGGAATCTGCTTATGATGCATCATTTTCTTTCCATGTAAATACTTTTCTTTGTCTTGTTTGTGGACCTTATTTAGCTTTTTGGTTCTCATAATTATTTATATTTTTAAATGGATTATCTGGAAAACCTTAGTGGATAAGCATGCATTTGCATGCTGGTTGCTATGAGGATTGCTAGAAAATTATTGAAAGTTTACATGTAGTTCATTGATGATCGACTATCTGAGCAACTCAAGCCTTTTCACTCATATCTAGAGACACAATTTGCTTGTTTATTATTATTTTTTTTAAGTAGCATGATTGCTGGGATAGAATTTCTTCCTTATTGATTCTATTTAAATGTTTTTATAGATATATTTATGTTTTTCTGTGTTGGGGAACTGAGAGTGTTTCTTATCATGAGGCATATACCTTGCTGTCTGGAAGAATATGGAACTTTGGATTAATTACTTTATTAAGTTTAGTAATATATTTTGTTAATTGTGTTTCCTTGTGCTTTCCTTCTATTTTATTTTTCTTTTGTTTCTTGCTCAATTATAGGTAATATTGAAGGGCAACGATGATTCTATATTATTAGGTTCGCTCATCGGAATGGCTTTATTTGCCTTGCCGATGATTAATAATATGAGTCCACTTTGTGCTTTTCTCCTCTCTCTGCCATTTCTTCTCATTTATTTAACATGCTTCTCATTCTTGCTTCTTTTTCATATCAAAACTTGTCTATTGAGTGGTCAATTTTCCATAAATGCCTGAGAAGGGACAGTGTTTGAATATCCAAATTGGTTGCTATGATGATGAATGGAAGAAATCTATTGAAAGTTCACACAAATTGCTTGATGAAAGTTGATCCTGAGCGGTTACCTGAGCAACACAAGCATATTTATTTATTTTCATCTTGTAATCCCCCATTTTATTATTGTTTTTTTTTTTCTTTTTTCTGTCAGTTCTTCCATCAAGTTCATCCATTTCTACTGGTTCAGATTTTATTAATAATTCCTTGTACTTTCTTTTGGAGGCAAAACTTTGCTTGTTTCTTCTTTAAACTTTGACTTCAATGTGTATGGTTCAGTTGGTTCTTTAGATATGCCACAATTTGTGCTTAATTTGAAATTTTCTGAGTAATTTTTGAGGTGTTCCTTTCCCTTACAGACTATTTTCTGAATTATTTTATTTATAAAGTTCAGACACTTACAATCATTATGGTTAACAACTTGGTTAAGGATGCTATAGAACATGCTATCTTATGATGTAATCATGAACTACTTGCAGTTTGACTTGGAAGATCCATATTCTATTCTCCTATATGGTACCGGTGCCTTGACTGCCTTGTGGTTTACATCAGCCATCGTTGGCGCCATCGATTCTATTCCAATAGTATGTGTTGTTATTTTTGTATTGGAAGGTGGAGTTTGTTGGAGCTGTGAAAATTGTTTGTATTCTTATAGCTGACAATCTGATTGTGTTTGATTTTGTGAAACCAGTTTCCCAAGTTGATGGAAATCGTGGGTCTGGGCTACACATTATGGTTCAGTGCCCGCTATCTAATCTTCAAGGTATATCCATATGCCACTGATTTTACTTTATCAGGTAGCCTCCTTAATACAAGAGAGTACTAACACCTGCTCAATTACAGCAAAATAGGGATGAGTTGGCTGCTAAAATTGAAGAGCTCAAGCAGCAGGTTCTAGGTTCAGAAGATGATTAAGGTAGAGCAAAGAGCCATAAAGGGAATGAATTGACATTTGGGCAAATATTATAGGTAAAGCATTTTTATTTTTTTTTGTAAAAATAAATTCCGAGTTAGATAAAAATGGGATGGTGCTACTCACACCACAGTTTGTATCACTGGTTTTACCACTAGCTAGTGTACCATTGCATCTCATCTTTTGCTTTTTTATTGTTAATTTTTTTTTTTTAACTTCAAAAAAAAAAAAAAACCGAAACTAAGCTAATTTTTTAACCTAAAAGGTACTTCAGTGAAAGAGAGATTGATGGTTTCTTTTTTACCTATATTCATCCAATGTTTGGCAAAGTCTATGAGACGAGAGACTATATAAAATGCTTTAAATTTTAAAGGAAAATTCATAAAAGATTTTTAAAAATTGATTCTGTTTCTGCAAACGGCTAAGCAAAGGATCTTATTTGCATGGATAAAAGAAATAATCAATATGTTTTTTTGTTCTAACTTGGTTGCCTTTTGTTCAATTTTTTTCTGTCCTCGTGTCTCGTGGTCTGCTTTAGACATTTTTCTTTTAGATGGGCAGCCTGTAGATGGAAAGGCGAGTAATGGGTCAAAATGGCCCTTCCCTGAAACAAAATGTTCAAAATGGCCTGCTTTTCAAGCTATTGTTCAAACTAGCCCTTTTCAAACTATTGTTCAAACTAGCCCTTTTGAATCCACGTCAGCATACAAAGTAATTTTTTATTCTTTTTATTTTTTACTTTCCCAAACTTCAGCTGCATATTTACTTTCCCAATCCCAAACTTCCATCCGAGCTGCTCTCTTCCCCGTGCTCTGCGTGTGGATTTTTCGTTAAAAACCCTAGCCCCACCAGTGGGCCACTGAGGGAGACGTTGGAGGTTGAGGTTAGTGTTAATTTTTTTCAGATCTGAGCTTTTTTTTATCATGTGTTGTTAGTATTTTTATTTTTCCCGTTGGATGCTGAGAAAAGTGGGAAACGAGAATGAAAACAGAAAGAAAAAAATTCTTGATTTTTCCCGTTTCTCAGTTTTGATTTAGGGTTCTTGAAATTTAAATCCAATGGCACAACAGCAAAGAGACCCCTAAAACGGATCCAGAAAACGCAGAGAGCAAAAGAAAAGCAATTTTTTTGGTTTTCCTTGGGGGTTTTGCATGGATTTTCTCGGAAATCAAACGAGGATGAATTTTCCCGGAAATCGAATCGGGCATGGATTTTCTTGGGAATCAAAGGGGGGTTGTAAAAAAAATAATAATAACATGATTAGATTAGTACCTGCGAGGATTGAGAGTGGCAGAGTGAGAGAAGGGCTTTTTTAGGGATTCTCCCGGCTGGAGGGCAACTTCAGAAAAGGGGTTCTTCATGCCCGACTGAGAGAAGTGGGTGGCCTTTTGATTTTTAGATTTAATACAGTTAAAAAAAAAAAACAAATCATGAGAACAATTTTATCTCATCTTAATAGAATATATTATGATTTTTAATAAAATTAAAGATTAAATAAAAAAGATATTAATAAAAATAATTTTTTCATATTATTATTATGAAATGTTCCTGTGGAATTATTATTATGGGTTTGCTTTGGTATTGGTATATCAGCTTATCACTTTTCCTATGGAATTAACTGAATTTACTAAATTTATATTAATATTATTAAATTTTCCTATTGATATTAAGTAAATTACTAAATTTATAAAATATTTATTTATTTGAGTATTTAAAGGAATAAATGAATATAAGAATTAAATTTTGAAGGTGTAGTAGAGTCATTTTTATAAATATATTATATTTAAATACTTCACTTTTAAATAAACTTTATAAAATATAGTATTATTTATTTTTATTTTCATATTTTCAACTGCTAATTTACTTAATATCTTGTTTTTGTTAAAAAATATTATTTAATTTCATGACTAGTCAACATAATACCACAGTTATGCATGATGGTCATTAATCGATTATCAAATTTCAATCAGTGCAGATTGACACATCTACTCAGCTAGATTTACCGCCGGTCATTCCGAGGGGCAGGCGGAGCCTACGTCGACCTAGATTGCTACCTCTACCACTACCTCTATTTCTGGCTCCAGCCCCATCCCAGATAGATGTTCCTCATGTGTCACATGCAGTACCTGCTACAGTTAGAGAGGAACGTCCAAAAAGAAAGAGAGTACCAGTTACACATAGGTTCTCTCCTTGTGGAGGCATGTGAGATTATATATGTTTTTTATTTTCCACTATATTACTGTTTAGTGTTTATTTTTTGTGACTTTGATTAAACTATAAAAAATTACATTTTGTAGTAGACTATTTATAATTAATTTCATTAACTAATTTTGTCAAAAAATTTATATATGACAACTACGGCTTAAGAGTATACTATTATTTCGATAAAGATAAATTTGTCGTAATACAAATAAATTAATATCTTAAAAAACAACAAATTAAATATTTTAAATTAATAAATTATATAATTTTATATATTATTTATATGTTACATAAGTTTATTATTTTAAGATTATTAATCATTTATAATATATTTTATTTATCAATTTATGTTTGTTGAAGTAATACTAGATTTTTCATTTTAAATATAAATAATTTATTATTTAAGTATATTTTTAGAATTTCAATCATAAATTGTAATTTTATAGTTTTTAATTAAATTTGAAAGTAAAAAAAAAGTATAATTGAAATCTCAGTTATCAACTGCCGCTTAAGAGTATAGTATTATTTCGATAAAGATCAATTTATCATAATCCAAATAAATTAGTATCTTAAAAAACAACAAATTAAATATTTTAAATTAATAAATTATACAATTTTATATATTATTTATATGTTATATAAGTTTATTATTTTAAGATTATTAATCATTTATGATATATTTTATTTATCAGTTTATGTTTGTTGAAGTAATACTAGATTTTTCATTTTAAATATAAATAATTTATTATTTAAGTATATTTTTAGAATTTCAATCATAAATTGTAATTTTATAGTTTTTAATTAAATTTGAAAGTAAAAAAAAAGTATAATTGAAATCTCAGTTATCAACTGCGGCTTAAGAGTATAGTATTATTTCGATAAAGATAAATTTATCATAATCCAAATAAATTAATATCTTAAAAAAAACATATTAAATATTTTAAATTAATAAATTATACAATTTTATATATTATTTATATGTTATATAAGTTTATTATTTTAAGATTATTAATCATTTATGATATATTTTATTTATCAGTTTATGTTTATTGACGTAATACTAGATTTTTCATTTTAAATATAAATAATTTATTATTTAAGTATATTTTTGAAATTTCAATCATAAATTGTAATTTTATAGTTTTTAATTAAATTTGAAAGTAAAAAAAAATTATAATTGAAATCTCAGTTATCAACTATGGCTTAAGAGTATAGTATTATTTTGATAAAGATAAATTTATCATAATCCAAATAAATTAATATATTAAAAAACAACAAATTAAATATTTTAAATTAATATACAATTTTTTTAATAAATAAAATATTCATTTATAATATCTTCTATTTATCAACTTAAATTTGTTGAAGTAATATTAGATTTTTAAATTTAAATATAAATAATTTATTATTTAAGTATATTTTTAAAATTTAATCATAAATGGTGTAATTTAATAATTTTTAATTATAAAAAAAAATTTAACTAAAGCCGCAGTTGGCAACAGCGGTTTTAGTGTAAAACTGAAGCCGCAGTTGGCAACTGCGGCTTTAGTGTAAAATGAAGCCACAGTTGGCAACTGCGGCTTTAGTGCAAAAATGAAACCGCAGTTACCAACTGCGGCTTTAGTGCAATAATGAAGCCGCAGTTGCCAACTGCGGCTTCAACTAAAAAAATGAAAAAAAAAAATATTTTTAATTACATGGCGCCTACGTGGATTCAAAAGGGCTAGTTTGAACAATAGTTTGAAAAGGAGGCCATTTTGAACATTTTGTTTCAGGGAAGGGCCATTTTGACCCATTACTCTGGAAAGGCCATCCCGATGATTTGGCAAGACATCCTCTGTGTAATAATTAATAAATGCCATTAATTATTTCATTATGCTTTATTTTGAATTTTTTTACCATATAAAGTAATATATGAATGATTCTTTAATTCAATGTAGATTTCATGGTTTCTCAATAATTAAGATAGTTTTATTCTCTTCAATAATTTATGGTGATTCAATTAAATTGGAATTTAATATTCTCCCAGTGAGGTTCTCCACACAACCTTGCATGCCAAAGAATTGCATCAAGGAAAAAGATCCTTGGTGATCGAAGCATTTCAATCAAAGCAGTACTTTTTCTTTCTAATTAAGGTATGGTTTAAAAATTAAGCAATAGATTTGTTTTATGTCCTTAAAAATTTTAAAAACAACGTTAATCATGGTGTGTCACTGGTTTTTAACTTTTAGCTGGGAGAAAAAATTGAAAAAATAAAAAAGAGAAAAGAGACTAACCATAGTGTGATGCCCGATCACCGTCGGGATTGGTGGCACGACATAGCGGTCGCTTTTTGCTTTTTTCAGTTTAATAAAATAAAATTTGAAGAGGGGGAAAAGAAGGGATAAGAGAAATGGGAGTGAGGGAAATAAAATTTGTCCCAGCTAACATTCCACTGGGCCCTAATATCAAAGATGAGGATTCTCATCTTTGATATTATGAGCCTATGCCGTCCAAAGCAAGCTCACAAATTACTAAAAGTAAATTCATAGCAGAAGCGTGATCAAGTGGCTGTCCTCGTTTCAGCCCTCTCGCTCTTCGATGACTTACCACTTTACATGCACCTGCTGGTCATTAGCATCATTTAAAGCTAAGGTTAAAGATAAGCTGGTTTATACCGTATGAACATCAAAAACCATCACTCCAAACAGTAATCCGTCTTACCTTCCTTATGAATTTTGAGTCAAAATGACCCCCTTTATGTATAAAATTTATTTAATTATGAATTATGTTTATTTATAATAAAATGTAATATTTAAAAATAAATAAAAAATGGAACGGGCCTAACTCCAAAGTGGTAAGGTTGGAGCGTAGGAGTCAAATACAGTGATGTCCAGGTGGTAGTACAGGGAAAAAGTTCATGGTTTCCTACTTTTGCTTTTCTCTCTGCATATGCGTCGGCATATTGAAATTAAAAAATGGGCATTTTCTGTCAACCACCTCTACAAAACAGAATGTTAGAATGTGAATTATTTATCATCACTGACTTCACTGGAAAACATGTCAAATTCAAAATGGCATGTGTTCCCATCATTGCTTAGTTCTCATGTTATGATTATCATCAGACAAATATGAATGGAATGTGTAAAAATTCAAACACTGGCTTCTTGCTAAATGTTGTCAAGAAAATTTAAGATCGGTGTGACGCTCTACCTGCTTTATTTTTCTGTTGGTTTAAAACTTAAAAGTAAGAAAACAAAATTTAATTTGCTTCCAAAAGCGCACTCTTACTTGGCCACTAAGGCATTGACTCACAAGGGTAAAATTGATATTTGGGGTTCCGACAGCTGCGATTGCACTGAGTCAAGTTTTGAAAGTGGATTCTTGAACGGTGGGCCCACTCACTCGTCCGAAGTGGCACTCATCCATCGCCTGTACTGCCACGCCTCATTGCACCATTAAACATTCGACCGTTACAAAGAGCGCGTTTCCCTCCTGCCACCTTCACGTTAAACTATAGTCTCCGTTTATTTCTCTGATTCTCGTTTCCCTTTTCGTAATCAAAGGTTTAAACATTATTCATCCGTTTGATACTAAAATCTGGCCTTTTTTTTTTTTGAAAAAAAAAACATATATATATATATTTCTTCTCTGGTTTTTCTCGCCCTGAATTTGGAAGCATTAAAGCAAAGGGAATAAAGCGTTTATGAAGTCGGAGAAGTCGCTTCACGTTCTTCGATTTTCTCGTTGAAATTGCTTTACATTCTCTCTAATAATTCATTTGTTTTTGTGGGATTTGTTTCTGGTGAGTGAATTTTTGTGGGATGATTACTCATATATGTTTTCTTTAGATTCCTGGGCGAAGTTGTTTTGATGGAAGATTGGAGTCGGTTCTCTGAACTTTTTAGCGAGTGAGTTTAATTATTTAAACCTTATGCTTTGTTTGGCAGGTGAGAAAATTTGAGAAAAGAAAACAAAACTTGGAATGTTACGATACCCACTTCAAAGTTCAAACCTAATGCGCCGAACCCATTATAAGAATTCAAGATTATTTTTTACTTGTATTGTATGTATTATTTTTCTTCCTTTGTACTAGTGTTGTTACTCGGTCTTGAGATTCTGTTTCTGAATCGGGGGTTGGTTGAAGATTAAACCCTGCAAAATGTTTACACAAGGCCTTGATAGTAATGCCCTAAAGTGGGTTGGAGAGGTGAGTGTAACCGTTGAATTTAGCATTAATTTGGTATTAGTTTTCATGTGTAATATGAGTTTCTTGATGGGTTTTATTTTATTTTTGAAACTTGAATCAGGAGAAGAAGAAAGATATTTCGGTTTTGATTTCTACCCAGGGACTTCAATGTGATCCTATTGCTAGTCTAAGAAATGGTGGGCGAGGCTTGGGGTTGCCTCCTTCAGACAAGTTCCGTAGTGGGTATATGCCATCAGGAATAATTCCAGTATCACATGCTATACCCAGGAGTGGTGATGATAGTGGGTCTGGATCAGACATGGACATAGGCACCGATTCAGAGGATGACATACACATTGGGCAGGACTCGCTTGATTCATCACCCCAAGATAATAGAATTCCCGTTTCTGCGGGTCCCAAACATCCAACTCCATTGCAAAAGCATAGGAGTTTTGCTAGTGATAAGGCTAATTCTGATTTCAGTTCACCTTGGGGAGCAGTTCAGCAGAACCAGGGGCATGATGTGGAGAGAATGGGAGATGGAGGTGGTGGGTTTTCAGTTGGGCAACATGGGTGTACAGAAGATGGAACATCGGATTCAGCTGCTGGCTCTGGAGTGTCCTCCACACAATTTAGAAGCCTCAGTGGTGTTATGCGTCATCGAGCAATGAATGCTTCAGAATCAAACGTTTCTTTGCGGACAGATACGGAAATGGCAGCTGAACAGGTTTCTTTTCCTAATGTTGGGTTTCTTGTTGTAAAATGTTAATGTCTGTGTGATAAATTTTGTGCTTACACTTGGTCGTAGTTTAAGGCTAGTGCTTATTTTTAAATTTCATTAAGGCTATTTTTGGTTCCAGAAATTTTGAGGGAAAATACAAGGGAAAGAAAGTAGAGAAAAAAAGTAGAAGGAAGGAAAATAAAAACTAGATTTAAAATCAATAAATTATTTTTATATGATACTTAAAACTAATTTTACTTATTTTAACACTTCAATATAAAAATTAAATAATTTGAAAATGCATAAATTTCTAACCAGTTTTCATTATATTTGATTTTCTTTTGCATTTTCTTTCCTTAATACTTTTCAAGAATCAAACGTGACCTAAAATTATCTTGATTAAGACACTTGTGAGTTGACATATGAACTCTTTAGAAAAAAATTGAATGCATGGGATCAACTTATTAGCATCATACACGTACAGATTTACATTCCACTTCGTTCATATATACATGAATGTAAAATAATTCAAATTGTTTTAAATTCTGTGAGGTTTAACAGTGAAAAACAGTTGAAACTACTTTTGAACTGTTTTAAGTGCTACAAATTAGGCACAAACTGCAAATGCTAACTACTTTGACATAGTGTTTTCTGCTACTTGGTGTACTAGTTGGTTATAGTGATTAGCATATTTACACTGAAAGCTTTAAATATTTTTAAGTTCTCTGAAATGGAAGTATAGTGCCCTAGGGCTCTGTATGGAAAGATTCAGGATGGCATTACACTTCTGAAATATGTTTTATGCTTTTAGGTGAACTCAACTGCATAGTTGGGTGAGAGGGTGGGCTATTTGGTTGTTCACAGCCCAAACAGCTAGCTTCTTAATCTTTGGATTGGCCAGAAGCTATTACTATTTGGGATTTTTGAGTTAGCTAAGCTTAATTTGTGAACTACTGGGTTGCACACCACTGTTATTCTGTTGACTTCATTGTGTAGTTGCGCCTTGGAACAGTTTTCTTCTTCCTAATTTTGCATAGTAGAAGTACTGCCATCAAATTTTCATTTGCCCAAACTGCTTATTATATACTAGCGTTTTTCCTTGAAAACAGAAAGACAAAAAATGAATCATTTTGTTTATTTTATGCCAAAAATTATTTACCATGCCCCCTGTGGTGCCTTAGCTGGTTGAGTGGCTGCAGGATTTCTATGCCAGAGGAATGCAGAAGCTTTCTGGTGATGATGATATCCCCAGTGCACCCCCATTTGTTGGTTCTAGTCTGGAAATCAACCAAGACAGGGATCAAATTTCAAGTAGTACTGTAACCATAAATGAGCCAAACACAACAAAAAACATTCCCTCAAGCACCACTGCACAGGAAAATAGCGGCAACAGAATTCCTGACCCCTCTGCAAGGTGTGCATGGTGTGCATGCTTCTTTAAATCCAGCAAGAATCTCTTGGTATTGTGAACAAATTGACTCATTCATTATGATGTACAGCATTGCTGAAACTACTGCATCTTCGGGTTCTTTGCCAGCTCGTCTTCCCACATTTCATGCAAGGTAGGTTGGGTAGCTGACCCAACTATAGAGCTTAATGTTGGTTTCTGAATCTTATCTACAGTGCTTATGATAAACTCAACCATTGGACAGAGTATATAGTTGTAATCATAATTTGGTTAATCCATTTCTTTGATAAGAAAGAACAACGTTGTTGCATCAAATCAAAAAGCACAAGAAGAATGATCATCCTTAAATGTGACACATACAAATTTGGTCAATCCATTGTTGTTTCTAGTAACTGTTCTGTAAATTGGATTCAGTGGGCAAGGTCCATGGTGTGCTGTGATTTCTTATGATGCATGTGTTCGGCTTTGTCTTCACTCATGGGCTGGGGGTTGCATGGAAGCACCCCTCTTCTTGGATAATGAATGTGCACTGTTGCGAAATGCATTTGGGTGAGTTCATAGTTCCTATCTTTTTATTTCTTCTTATACGCTACTGTTTCGACATTTAGGATTTTATTTTGGCTTACATATGAAAAATGCTACCAAGAACCTGAGAAATGTAATTGATAGGACTATTTAAAACTTAAGCTTCTACTAACTTAGACTCTTTGCTGTTGTGAGAATCTTGAAAATAAAACACTGCATATTTCTTGATTTTGAGTGACCTCAGCTACTTTGCCCTAGCTAATGAACCCTTTTTCTCCATGCATCATTGTTTAAGGTCATATATTTCATTGGACCCTCACAGTCATGTATTTACTTGCCATCTCAACCCAAATTCCTTTAGGTCTTTCTTTTTTCTTTATGCTGCCTCAAACTTGGAGTAAGAAGTGATTCACTAAATTTGTGGTGTAGAGGGAAGTACACAAGGAAGAACTGTCCACATGAAAAGAACCTTTCATTAGGGAAGCTAAAATGGAAATTTAATTAGCACGTAGAATTGAAGTAATTTACATCAGGTCAGTGGGTTCAAGTCACTTGGTTTCAAAAACTTGTCATCACCTTGCAAAATATCTACATCATGAAATTAAAAATGAAAATTTTTATCATTGGTCTCTCTTAAAGAAGCCTCATTAGGCCGTTTGATTATGAGCTACATATTTTGTGCTCCATTGAAGCTATGATTTTAAACACCATGTCTGGCTATTAAAACTTTAAAGATGAAAAGATATGGACTTTAATCTATGTTCTGGCTGCTAAGCTCTGAAATGCATCAGCAATTAATGTTACTGGAATAGGATCATAGGAAACTCATCCGTACCGTGTATTTTGCTCCCTTAAACTTTATTTCTGTGTGTATATCCTGTTACTTTCCTAATGAAGTTTTACCATTCATGACATCTAATATTGAGTTCTATTTTGCAATTTATGCTTTTAATGCCAATTTTCTTGGAAAAAAAATACAGTCTTGAACAAGTACTACTACAATCTGAGGAAGAACTGTTGGCAAGACGATCTTCTGATATAGTCAGCGAGGGAGTTGCACCAAAACCAAAGAAAATCATTGGAAAAATGAAAGTTCAAAGTATTGTTATGTTTTTTTTTATTTTTCATTTTTCATTTTATTTTTATTTTTATGCATTTAAATCATGCTTGCACTAAGTTTGTATGTCAAGACCTCTATCACCTGTCTGAAATTTTGATCATTTGGCAGCACGAAAAGTGAAAATGGCTCGAGACCCACCTACTGGCTGCAGTTTTACATCTATAAAGCAACCAGAGATAAATATGGAATCATTTTGGTTTCGTTGCTCCAAATTAAAATCAACCCTTCATTCTGGATGGGTTGCTATGAGGAAAGTTAATTTTGCTCCCCGTATACCTGCAAATGGTTCTTTTTCAAGTCGGAGTTTAGCATATATGCATGCAAGCACTCAATATATAAAACAGGTCTCTGGACTCTTAAAAATTGGGGTGACTAGTATGTGCAACAACGGTTCGCCATCTTATGAAGCAGTGCAAGGTACAAAAATCTCTGCTCAATTTAGAATTTATGACCTGTCTAAAATTTGTTACTTTCTATGAGCTATTTCCAACATTGACATGTGTTCATCTAAACTTTGATGGATCACCTCTTGGATGGAAAAAATACAGCGCCAAATTTTGAATTCGGTATTTAATTCAGACTTAGGTATTGAGATTAATTCGGACTTGGGTATTTAACTAGCAAAATATCATAACAAAGCTGGGAAGTCAATGTTAATGACTGCTAGACTATTGAACCTGACTAACCCTTTCAGTGAATATTTGGTGTCATGAATCATATTTTCCATTGGTGCTATCTCCAGAGCAATGTTGTTCTCTATTTAAACTATGCTCTTTCATGATAACAAACTTAGAATCATTTCCAGGCTTTCCATTGTCCTTTTTTAGTGCCTTGACATTTCCAAGGAAAACACTTGGAAGAGCGTGAAAAACTTTCAAATATGAGTACCTCAGGGGGCTACTATTCTAGCAAATGTCGGGTATAGGAAGGGTAAAATTTGCTCACTATTTCAAGAATAATTTTGGGAATATTTGAGAAATTTTTTGAATGGGAGAAAAGCAAAGCTTCTTAGGAGTAGGGATGGATAATTGTCATTTGGTAATTATTTTGGAATAGAATAAATTGCAATACTTGCTATGAGAAAATCAAAATGAAAAAAAAAAAAAAAAAAAATTGCTTCACCTGCTATATGTGTCAATTATTTCACTATGCACCATGAAAGCATGTTCCTTGTGCTTCATGAAAGTTTTATCTAGTTTCAAATTGAGGATTGGTGAACTTAGATTGGGTTTTGTCTGCAGATCTAGGTGCTAGAATGTGGACATCCTTTCCCATAAAAAAATGTGGACATAAAATTGAAAAAGCATGGTATCCATCTTCTAATTCTCTATGTGAATAAGCAAGATGGCAGGTATGAAAAACCTAAATCTATAACTCTGTCCATGTGAAGAGTTCAATGTGGTGTAAATAAAGACAGAAAATGTCCATACATCCCACTACCATAATAAATAGTAGAAAATATGGATCAAGAGAAAGTACCTCCAGACACAATTTCTGAGGTCTCCTATACCTTTTTTAATAGAAAATTAAAACTTTGTTAACAGGGAAAATATATCACAAAGGAGGATAAAAACGAAAACATAATATGCCCCATGTCATAAGATGGTACCAATTAATTGGGAAAAAACTCTGAAGAAGTTCTGGGTTGTAACATGTCATTAAATTCAATTATTTCATGTTATTACATTACACTACCAGGTCATTAAGGTCCATACAAGTGCTCATGCAGTTGACCTAAATTAAGTATATATATATACAGCTGGAATGAGGAACTGCTAGTCACTGAATTTACATAATCTGAGTTTAGGTGTTGTTTTGTTGTCAGAAACCTATTCTTGTTTGTTGAGATTGAAAAGTTCATCTGAAGAGGATGCAGTTCGCATGCAAGCAGGATCTGGTGAAACCCATGTATTGTATGTGTTTTAATTTTAATTTGTTTATTTATTTTTCTCTATTTTATGTTCTCCTTGTTACTCCTTTGTTGTTAGAGGTGATAGTCACTTTTCTGTCTATTTCAAAACAGCTTCCCAGATAGCATTGGTGATGATCTGATAATTGAAGTCCAAGATTCTAAAGGACAGTATTATGGTCGTGTTGTAGCTCAATTGGCCGCTATCACAGATGAGCCAGTAAGATTTGTCAAACCTACTTATTTTCTGTGAAGATTAGTATAGCAGATAGTGATGCTGGAGGATTCAATATTTGGTTGAATGCAGAGTGACAATGTCCACTGGTGGTCTATATATCATGAGCCAGAGCATGAACTTGTGGGCAGAATACAACTATACATAAACTATTCAACTATTGTGGATGAGAATAGTCATCTTAAGGTACATTTGAGATCTTATCCTCTTTGAAGTTTCAGAAATACATGCTACATTTGCTGTTTTATGTTGTGCCTGCTTTATGATGTTCTGCTAGGAATATTAATTATACATGAAGGACCAACTAAAATGAGAAGCCCTCCTTCAGATTTGTTCTAAGCATGACATCCTTAGATGCCACAATATCACATATAGCAAAATGGTACATGAACTGGAATGTAACTCTTGTTACCAATTATGTAACATGTCAATGTGGTAAAATGTAACATCTGCTTTGCAAATTACAATTAGTTTACAGCATTGATATGTCGGATAAGATGTGATCGGTCAGTTACATTTTTTTATCTAAATATATAATCTTCCATCTCCTCTTAACTATAAGAGTCAAAAAATAGTTCACATATATAGATAGGAAATACACAATGCCATACAAATAACAAATATCAATGGGGAAGAGTGAAATGATAGTTCACATATATAGATAGGAAAAATAAAATGCCGTACAAATACATAAGTAAAAATGGGGTCTATACAACAAGATAATGTGTTGAAACTTCTTGTTGTTTATATCAGTGCAAAGTCTAGACATCAATATTTCAAGTTCAATTGTTTGGGTGTCAAATGTCAATAAGGTAAAATTAACCACAAGGTAAAATGATTATCTGAAATGGGTATTTCACTAACTGAATGGATGTAGGCTTGTAGCAGATTTATTTACAAAGACCATCAGTAATTATATGGAATAAGAGCAACAGGATTGCTATAACTCTGGCAATCATTATATGGTATTAACTTCTCCTTTTCGTCCTAGTGTGGTTCCATTGCAGAAACTGTGGCATATGACTTGTTGTTAGAAGTTGCAATGAAAGTTCAACGTTTTCAGCAAAGACATTTGTTGCTACATGGTCCATGGAAGTGGTTAGTGACTGAATTTGCCTCCTACTATGGAGTTTCAGATGCATACACCAAGTTAAGGTATTGAGATGTTGCAGATGGGATGATTTTTTGTATCTGGATAATTTTCCATACATCACAAAGAATTCTAAATTGCTTTTTGATCAGGTACTCTCTTATGTTGCTTGCAGATACCTATCATATGTTATGGAAGTAGCAACACCCACTGCAGACTGCCTAGGCTTGGTCCATGACTTGCTGCTACCTGTGTTAATGAAAGGCTCCAGTAGGGGTGTTTTAAGCCATCAAGAGGTAGGAGTTGAATTTTCGTGAAATTCCGGCCTTATGAGTTTGCATGTTTAGTTTTGGAGGGTTCTGTGTTTTAAGGGTGAATGACAGGTCATTCAGGTCAGTAGGCCTCTTTATTTGGGTTTTAAAAAAAGAGAAAGTGTTTTAACTCCACAGGTTCTAAAAATATCATGCATTGTAGCTTGGATCTATCTGATTGCTCCTTTGCAAATACATTTATCACCCGATGACCCCGTTGTGCTCCATAAAAAACTTGCAACTATTTTATGTTACATCTCAGGCATTTAACTTTCAATGTGACACTAATGCTTGTTGTAGTGTCTCAGAATAAACAACCATGTTCTCATCATTTTTGTAAGGTTAGCTGTACTTAGTAAAGGTCACAAGAGTTACTGTTTTCATGTTAACCATTAAGCAGAATCGCATCCTCGGGGAGATTGAGGATCAAGTTGAGCAGATTCTTGCTTTGGTTTTTGAGAACTACAAGTCCCTTGATGAATCATCTCCGTCAGGAATGTTGGATGTTTTTGTGCCTGCAATTGGAAATGCAGCTCCTGCTTTGGAACCTGCTGTAAAGCTTTACACTCTATTCCATGACATCTTGACTTCTGAGGCTCAGTTGAAGCTTTGCAAATATTTTCAGGTGTTGTAAACTGACTTCTTCATGCTTATGCTTCCTTAATATTCCCCTTTCTATTATTTTTCTAAGTTACAAATTGCTGTAGGCTGCTGCAAAGAAGAGATCAAGAAGGCACTTGGCAGAAACGGATGACTTTATTTCCAGTAATAATGAGAGCACATTGATGGATTCTGTGACTCTTTGTACAGCTTACCAGAAGATGAAATCATTGTGTTTAAATATTAGAAATGAAATTTTTGCTGACATTGAGATCCACAATCAGCATGTTCTGCCCAGGTAAAATAATCAGCACGTCCTTTATTATTACATGATTTTTTTTAAAGCATTTGGCACATTTAGGGGGCAGTGGTAGACCTACTATTGTGATCCAAAGAATTGCATTTGGCAATTATTACAGTTTATTGATGTAAATAGCGATTTTTGCCAGATGCTATTTTGGAATTCCCTTTGGGGAATTGTTTCTGACTTTTCTTATGTGAGATTCACTCTTGTGTATGTTTGTAATTTAAATATTAGCAGTACTGCTCACCGATTATATTCCTATGAGTCTATAAAAAAAAAATTCCTTGAATCTTTAATACTTGATTAGTTTCTAATTTGATTTCTTTTGCAGTTTTGTTGATCTACCAAATCTTTCTTCAGCCATATATAGTGTGGAGCTATGCAATAGATTGCAAGCCTTCCTTCTTTCATGTCCTCCTTCTGGCCCCTCGCCTCCTGTGACTGAACTTGTTATTGCAACAGCAGACTTCCAAAAGGATATAGCTTGCTGGAACATTAGGTAATTATTTTGCCTTATTTTACTCCATCTTCTTCTTCATTGTACAAAAACAAGGGTCTTATGGGATTTGCTCTTTAATTTGTTTGGGGTGTCATGGGTGCTGCCTTCCTCAGTTAGAGAGATGCTCCTTAGTTTGGCATGGTTCTTTTGTGGGCAAAAAGCGCAAGAAAGTGTGGAGAGCAGCTCCTCTTTACATTTTTTGGATGGTTTGGAAGGCAAGAAATAGATTGACCTTTAATAATGATGTGCTGTCAATCTAGAGATTCAAATACTTTTTTGTTTTTTCTCTTTGGTCAGAGGCCAAGTTGTTTATAGCTGATTGCCCTCTAACTATAGTTAATTTTATTGATTGGTTGGGCTCTAGATAAGGGTGTTTTTTGGGTCAGCTACCCGCTTATTTTTTTCTTTTTTTATGGCCGGTTTGGCGGTGGGTGTATAGATATTGTATACCTTGAGTCGCTCTTTTGGCGCCTCTTTTTACTAGATTGTTTCTTACCTATCAAAAAAAATATATATTTACTCCATATTGAGACTGTTTTTTGTGTGCGATCTTCACTCATCTAATGGTCTTTCTCAGTCCTATCAAAGGTGGAGTGGATGCGAAAGAATTATTTCACTTGTATATAATTGTCTGGATTCAAGACAAGCGTCTTGCTTTGCTCGACTCATGCAAACTAGATAAGGTAATATGTCTAACAAGCATTATTTTTTATAAATTGGAGCACTCAAGTTTAATGGAAATTACTGGTTCCTTTTATGATCTAGAATATTTACTTGAGCAGTGATGCCTCTTTCCCTTCTGCTTTGATGCAAACAAGTTAATGAAGTGATTAGAATGCTTATATTGTTTCTAGCAAATTAGATGTTGTATCATATTTCCTACTATTGTTGATTTTTACTGAATTATTTTCAGGCTAGCTGATAAGTGGTTTAATTCCAGTCAATCATATAGTGTCTACCTTATTATATTCATGTTATTAGAAAACATCCTATTTTTCACAATGATTTTTACTATTTTATGAAAATTGACTAGATAAAACTTACTTTCAGGTAAAGTGGTGTGGAATCAGAACACAACACTCAACCACACCCTTTGTAGATGAAATGTATGAGCGGCTGAAGGAGACATTGAATGAATATGAAATCATCATTCGTCGCTGGCCAGGATATACAATTGCTTTGGAGAATGTATGTCCAGAAATGGTTCTTAACTTCTTACCATTTTTTTGTTTTATTTCTGTATTTATTTATTTTTTGCTGGCTTAAGTAGAGTTTATTAATGGCATACAGATATATATAACACATATTTTGAGGAGAGCAGCCTTAGTTGTGGTTTTTTTTTTTTTTCTCTCTCTCTTGTATAAGAACAAAAGGGCGAAAATGGTACAAGAAAAGAAGCATCCTTATGGAAAATTGGAGTAAACAGCAAACACAACAATAAAAGAGGAAACCTGTCACACAAAGTCTCAATGAATGAAAAAGTTCCCCTCAAATTCTTTGGCCTTCTCCATTTAGCAGATCACCAGCTTCCGATTCGTGACCTGAAGGATGGGATAATATCCTTCAACAAAGGGTGGTGATGATGTGGATGGGGGGTGTTAAAAGACCATTGTTAAGACTTCAAAAGCTTCCTGATTCTTGTTCTAGGCCTCCATGTCCTCTAATGCATCAAGACTCCAAAAGCCTCTATTTTCCGAAGCTTGGGACCTACCTAAGATGTCTTTAGCCAAACATATTATGAACAAGATCTTGTCTCTTTACTAATCAAGAGTACAAGTCATCCACTGATATACATCAAAGAATCCAAGAACCTCTACTTTCCGTGGAAGCTTAGGACCAACCTAGGATTATCCTTTGCCTAGCATTTGCAGTTGGATATATGGATATTTTTTTTAAAACATTCATTTGAAATTTGGGAAATGGTCTGAACAGCATTATCTTTCAGTTACATGAATATGGTCTTCTGAATTGGGTTGGCTTTTGATCTGTATGATTGTCAATATTGCATCTGTCAAAATCAAGGTTCCAAACCTGTAGTGCAAATCCAGTCTCCAATTATTATGGCACCTTTCTCTTTTGTTCATTCATTACTTGGTATTGCAGTTACTTATTTTACAGTTACTTATTTCTGTTTACGGTCTGTATGTGTTAAAAGGCTGTTGCAGATGTTGAGAAGGCAGTTTTAGAAGCTTTGGAGAAGCAATATGCCGATGTTTTATCACCATTGAAGGACAATCTAGCAACTAAGATATTGGGACTCAAATATGTGCAGAAATTTGCAAAACGAACAGTAAACACCTATACAGTCCCTGGAGAGGTGAGCTTCTGTTTCTGCCACATACTTGGTTAATGGCAGGCGTGGACTGAGCCTATACAAAAGTTCACATGCCTCAAACCCAAGCTCTGAATGTGGCAACATCCTGAACTAGCCCACACCCATTCCAGAGAAATGGTTCTTTTTCTCTTTTCCTTTTCTTTTTGTTTTTCTTTTTGATGCATGGTGTGAGAGGTTACATTTATTTTTCAGCTGGGAATTCTTTTAAATTCCATGAAAAGGATGCTGGATGTGCTGCGGCCCAAGATAGAAACCCAGTTGAAGTCATGGGGTTCTTGCATCCCTGATGGTGGAAATGCAGTGGCAGGCGAGCGTCTCAGTGAAGTAACTGTGATGCTTAGAGCCAAATTCAGAAATTATGTGCAAGCAATTGTTGAGAAACTTGCAGAGAATGTGGGTACCTGATTTCCTTAGTGATATTTGTTTAAGATTATTAATTTTCATGTTAAGATAAGGGATTATGTCTTGTTTCTTTGTATGTACAGACAAGGGTGCAGAGTGCCACAAAATTGAAGAAGATAATCCAGGACTCAGAAGAAACCATGGTAGAATCTGATGTACAAAGTAGAATGCAGCCATTGAAGGATCTTCTAACAAAGACAATTGACCACCTTTATACCATCTTTGAAGTTCATTTGTTCCTAGCAATCTGCCGAGGTTATTGGGACCGGATGGGACAGGTAAGTTGCATATGCAGCACAAATCCAAAAAAAATTAATCAGATTTGTAAATATTACATGGACTGTTTCTTTTGTGTAACAGGATGTGCTAAGTTTTTTGGAGAATAGGAGAGAGAACCAGTCTTGGTATAAAGGCTCACGAATCGCAGTGTCTGTAAGTTTCACTTTACCATCCAAACTTTCTGCTGAGGTTGGAATACTCTATGACACAAACTATTTAGTCCAAAAGTCCTGTTAGATTCTAAACTATTTAAAACCTTCCCAAGATTTTGAGATTTCAAACTCCTATATAGATGTTAAATTATCTTGTTAAGATTTTTTCACAATTTTGTAGCTTTAGTAATTTTCTTTCAATTTTAATTAATTTCACACGATCCAACCTTAGCCCGCTTGGCTTGAATGATATCAGCTTGAAAACCTGTTACTATATATACATAAATTGTGCTTAAATATTTTTAAATGCATGTTAATAGTGCTTTGATATATATGGTTAATAGCTTTGGGATGGTGTAGACCAAACTTGAACAACAAAGTGTTGATTAATCCAGATATATTGTACATTGTACTGGGTATATCTCTGACTAGGTAGTTCAAGGCTTCTAGCATAAGATATCTTAAGTATTAATTTACATTCTTAGTAAGTAGCATAACAATTTATCCGACGATCTTCATGCGGCCTAACCAGTATGAGTGAATTGAATTAATCATCTAATGAATGGAAATTTCTCCTCCTGTGAGGAGTGGGTTTTTATTTTGGTTCCAAAAATTAGAACATTCATGAAGGGAAAGCACACCTACTACTGATCAACCTCCCACACCAAGGGTTATATAGAGCATCCTATTTTCTTCACTTATCTACTGTAATTTATGTAACAATTATGCATACATGCAGATTTTAGATGACACATTTGCATCACAAATGCAACAATTGCTTGGAAATGCACTACAAGAGAAAGACCTGGAGCCACCCAGATCGATAATGGAAGTGCGGTCCATGCTCTGTAAGGATGCTGTAAACCACAAGGAGAACAACTACTATTTCTAGACTCAAAATTTCTAATTACCTGTACATACATACAAGTTCAAGGAGGCCCTTAGTTTCTCCCCATTATCATCAAATTGAAGCAAGGAAGGAACACAGACACTGTCACCCTCTCATGTGTATGATCCGGGTTTGATGATTTTTCAGTTTTGATGAAGTTGCCCCACCATGGCCTCCATGGAGGTTATCATTTGTTATTCTTTTTTTCCACCCGCATATATGCAGCTGCAAGTTGAATGAATTAGAGGGCTCGTTTGGGAGTGACTCTGGTTAAAGCATTTTCTATCCATAATGTTTACTTTAGTAGCACTTCCATGCTTAAAATCATTTAGTTTATGTTTAGGTAATTTTTTATTTTTATAAATTTTTTTTATTTTAAAAAATAGAAAATGCATGGAATGTTTGAATATAATCTATCTAAAAAGAAAATGCTTACACGTGTGAAGTGATTTTTGGAAAAAAAAAAAATTGAATTTTCAAATTTTGACTCTGATAGCGGATGAATCGCGGATGAATCTCCGCCGCGCCGCAATGGCAATGAATCACGGAGTGTTTCCATGTTTGGGAACTGAAAAATACAAAAATTATTTGAAAATTTCGAATTTCCACTCATTTCTCAGCCGCCAAATGCGGAGGGTCAAATCTTAACGAACTTTCCACAGTCGATATTCTTGGTGCCCAAACGACGTCGTTTTCCAGCGAATTTGCAACAGAAAAGCCCGCTACACTGACAGTGCGGTCACGAAAAGAGGCATTTTATTTATTTATTTTTTGCTTACGTGGGCTTTTCTATTTGCCATATGAATAATTGCTCTTTCCTACGTGTCCAGTAATTCCGGAGCTCCTTAATTTTTGCTACCATGATTGGAGAGTTGCACGCCTTCTTGAAGAAAAATCACGAGAAACTTGAAATTACGTTGGAAATAGATAGAGTTGAACACCATGATGGCTGATTGCTTGTAAGATTTGAAAATCGAATTTCAAAAAAAAAAAAAAAAAAGCTTTTGGCGGTGAAGTAATTTAATTGCCATATTAAGACAAAGCATGTCTGAAAAGTGAAACGAATAACAATGGCAGACAGCATAAGAAAGAAGGAGGCATGTGTTTGGCATTGTCGTCCATCCATTCATTCACGTGGCTCCAGCCATAAACTACAAAGCAAAGCATGTCTCCCATATTCGAGTCTCATCACCCACTGTTCATCTTTGTTCAACTCGTGCATTAATTTTTGGATCAGAATATGGGAATATTTGCAGAAAATAGAAAACCCAAAATTAATAGTGGGTGATGGGTGATGGGTGATGGGTGATGGGTGATAAGTGAAGAGTCGGTGGGGCCATTTGGAATACGTTGCTTGCGGGTGGGGTTTCCGTTGGAAAACAAGAAACGGAGAGGCAAGACTCAAAAAGGCAAATTCACTTTACTCTCTTCCTCTCTCTTTCTGCTTTCTTGATTCTGCTTTATTTCCAAGGATTTGGATTTCAAACTTGCATTGGCCTCACAGTACACTTGCCGTCTTGTCCTTGGGTCCATATTCTCCCTTTCATTTGTTTTTTATATCTTCTGTTTTTGTTCTGAGTTTTTGAGGTTTTCTTTTGATCTGCTCCTTCTTCATTTAAAAAGGTAATTACGTTTTAAGATGTCTTGGTTATGACTTATGTGTGAGATACACTTCATCACTGTTAGTCCATCTCAACGTGTATATATATTCTATAATTTGCGTATGGAGATTATTGAGTCTTGGCTTGGTTTTTGATATGATACAGCACTGCAGTTTCTGGGGGTTAACTTTGATGATCCAGGGAGAAAGATGGTGATCCAAACTGCCGAATTTTCTGGGGTACACATAGTTAACAGAATTGTGTTTGGATGTGCTGCCGTTGTTTCAGAGAAAAAGAAATGGGTTGAGCGGCATTTATCCATTAAAGGATGTTGAATTTGTATGGTAGACGATGATTGATCTTTTTGGTGTTTCAGGGAGGATCTGATGTGAGTTCTGCGACCACTGGGTGGGCTGATCAGTTGTGTTATCATGCCGGAAATAGGGTAACCCTCCATTTATAGTATTGTCTATTACATGTATATGTCATTGCGCCTGGGTTACTTTGAGGTGCTGGTACTGTATGATTGGTTAATGAATGTTTTGTTTACTTGACTGTGTTATTGACATTGTATTTGGTATTAGATTGGGTAATAAAGCTGTTTTGATCTTTATCTAGGCTTCAAAGTATAAGTATTAAAAATTTTAGATGGTGCATTGATTATTGAACCGAAATGTTGAATATTGAATTGATCATATATGTATTGGAAAGTTTGTAAATCCTTCTCCTACATCTCAAAATGAACTATAGTTACTCATGGATGGATATCTTGAGAATCCAAAAAACCACCACCCTTGCTGGTCATTCAGGTAATGAAGTGATGCATTTGTCTTAGCCTCCTTATGGTGAACTGAGAGGTTAAGAAAGTAACTGCATGCCAGAGGAGATGGCGAGATGCACATTCTTCCTTCACTTTTGGAGGTGATCACAAGTAGTGAATTTGAAAAACCATTTTTACACTTCGATAATTCAATTATTCTCAAATGAGCATGGTAGCATAGTATTGGCAGAGGGGTTTTTATGTCCATTTGAGTGAGAAGGTACATTTCATACTCTCCATGGGTCTGTGTTAACATCGGCTTATTTCTAAAAGCACCTTGAAATCACATATCATTTGACATAGTTGAACTTCCTATTTTGAAAAACTTCTTTTGGCCATTTGATTGAGTGAATTTCAATTTTTTCACAAGTATCTTCCCTATTTCATGATGCAATATCATGAGATAGAGAAGCTACTAGCAACAAAGTACTCAGTTATGCAAAGAGTTAGGATCTAATTCTATCTTATACAGTGTCTTGTTCATCTTTGTAGGCTCCTAGCAACAAATGTGATACGTTTGTGGATTTAAAAAGTTGGTGTTAAGCTGTTGATTCTAAAATGTGACACTCAGTTGAATTATCTTGGGCTGCTAATCATAAAAATCTAGGCATCAACCATGTATTTAAATGGTTATATAATCATAGGCCATTGCCAACTCATGGATGAATGCTATGCTTTATACGCCTTCTGTCATCAGTGGTTTTGAATTCAGTTTTGGCATCATGAAATGCCTTTCTCCCTCTGCAGTTAATTTCATGTTTATGCACTTCTCTTTTAGTTTACTAACGTAATTCTATCCTGAAATTTATATTTCTATACAGATTTTCAAGAGTGGACCACTCTTTATATCATCCAAAGGTGCATTTTTCTTTGCTGGATTGTTCATTTGTTTGCTTATAACATTATGTTCAGACTTGCTTTGGGGAACTTGGAAGTGTTTCTCTCATGAGCTTTTCTAATTCTATCATATGAAGGACTGTATATACTTTTGCTGCCTCTCAGTTTAAACAAGAAGCTACACCCTGATTGCCATCTTGCTATAAAATCTGACCTCATATTGGTTTTCTTCACGAGTTTAGGATACACAATTTAAACTAAAAAAGATCATATACCAAGTCAAACAATCATGTTATATATCCCAATTCTGTTCTCAACAACAATAAAACAAGAATCTCTTGACTGAATTGTAATCTGCTATTGTGATTTTTTCTGGTCTAAAATTACAAATGTTCATAACACGATGGATGATAGAGAATAATATATCATCCACTATGCATACATAATCTATTTCTACACAACACAATTTATACAAGACATTTATTATATACTAAAAGTTCAAAGATTTATGTCTTGAATAGTTCTTTTGCATATTTCTTCGAAGATGAATAAATGTGGTGTATATTGAATTCGATAATATCATAAAAACAACAGGCTTTATAACAACAGCTAGCTAAGGCCAGAGGAAAAATGTCCTAGGATCTGTGAAATCTGGAACTAAAATAATTGAAGGGACAACAAACAAGCATGATCACGTAAAACAAAAATATCATGGAAACAATACAAGGTCCTCTGATTCCTTTGTTCTATGTCATAGGGGGAGAGAGGAAAACTTCCAATATAGATGAACTATTTTCTAGAGAGTGAACATTTCTAGGGATTGGTATTGGTCAGTGGTTGCAATTCTCTTAAATGTGCCCATAAAAAAAAAGGGGTGAATCAAAGGATGAAAAATGATCTCAATCACTTTTCTGAATCAGTACAAGGCCTTAATTTATATCCAATAGTTGACTCCAATCACAACCAAATAAGGAGTACATTTATCTCATTCTAATTACAAGACAATTTATAGCTATCCTATTCTAATTACAAGCAAATTTCCAGGAATACAACCATTGTACACATGCCTGACAACTATATGAGGTTATATTTATAGAAATTATGAGAATTAATTCAAATCTTCCCAACATTCCTCAAGCAGGTGCAAAGATATTTTGCATCCCTAAGGCTTGGTAAACCTTTGGTAGACACATCCGTTAGCTGCTTGGTTGATGTGACATATGGTGTGCACACTTGAGCAGTGTCTGGCTTCTTCTTGATGAAGTGTCAAACCTCCACATGTTTGTTCAATCATGGTAGACTGGATTGTGAGTTATATTTATAGCTACGTTGTTGTTACAATACAACATCCTATTTGATGTTACTATTGAGATCCATGAGCATTATTTTGAGGATAACTCACAAATGCTTTGAGTTGTAAGTTCTAAACTTTTTTGATCAGAAACCAAAGATGTATTCATTAAAGATAAAAGCAACATAAGAAGGATGAGAAATCCTTCCCATGAAATACAAAACTGGTTCATGGAAACCTTTGCTTGACAAGGAGATTTGTACAAAAAGAATAAAATTGAACGTTTAATCGTCTTTCCTGTCATAGACTTCTGCAAAATACAACTAGAAGATGTGAATACAACTAAACAACAGAAGCTTTAGTAAGTGTTTCTATCAACAGAAGATCATATGACAGGTTTGGAACATGGGAACAGATTTTAGGACCAAAGAAAGGGCTTTCAGGACTGGTCCTTGACTAGTGATGGACGAAAACAACGCATTAGCAATCTTAATTTCTTTGTTTCTAGAACAAGTTAATTATGTGGAAAACAATGTTGAAAAACTAGTCATATGGACTAATGAACCTGAATCAATGATCTAGGTATTGGAAGAACGATCTTTAGAAACTGTGATCTAGGTATTGGAAGAATGGTCTTTAGAAGCATTCAAATCATAAATATTACTTGATTAAGCTACAGAACAATAACCTAAAATTGGTGTGGAGCTCAGAGCTTGATTCTCAAATTGGTTGAGTAGCTTCTTTACTTCTCCAGATCAAGCTTGCTAATAAAGGCTTTTTAGGAGTCTTCCACCATTATCATTTGAAGGGCCTGCCCAGGTATGGTCATCTGATTTCCACTATTTCTGCGAGCTCTCTGTTGGGCAGATTGTGGCTTTCATGACATTTTCAGCAGATGTCTTGGGTATGTCTTTGCTTGTGATAATATTCACACAACTTGTCTCTATCCACAGGTCTCTTTCTATCCCCTCTATAATTTCCCCCCTCAAAACCAGTCTAAAAACTAGATTTAGTGGCTTCTAAAGTAGAATTCTAGGGGTTGGTTATTTTGCTTTGCCAAATATCAGTCTTTTGACCCTTTTTTTAAAAAAAAAAAAATAATGAAAGTGCCTAAAAAGAGTGCAACAAGGTACACACGATGTCTATAATTAGCACCAAATGTCCATCCAAAAAAAAAAAAAAAAAAAAAATTACCACCAAATAGACAAGTAAAAAGAAAGAGGAAAACAAAAAACAACCTATCTCTCCTTACTTTAATCTCAACCAGTATACAAAGAACTCAACCAATCTTTTTCAACTTTCATCCCATTGAACATGATAATAGACTATTTTTTTGACTTGTTTTTTGTTCCATTCCATTTATTATTATTCCTTTTAACATAAAATCTTCTTCCTTGTTTTAGAAGAAAATAAAAAGAATAGAGAAAAAAATACCTTTAAAAGATGTTGATTTAGCATTATTATTCTACTGTGTGTTAGGATTCTACCTATACCAACCTAAAGTAATCACCCTAGGGAGGAATAGGGTGATGATCACTTTTTGCAAATTTAAACTTTGAAAATGCAATAGACAATATAAGTAATAATATAATAAAAACAATAAAGATTAATTGCATATAAATAAATAAAGTAGGGAAGAGAGAAACGCAAACTCAAGATTTATAGTGGTTCGAGCCAATCCCAGCCTACATCCACTCTTTGCTAACTTCAATCCCAAGCTCAAGGTTCCACTATATCAAGGCTTCCAAACCAAGCCTTCAAGTTTTACGCTTGAATTAACCGGCTCTAATGGACACTTACAATTTTCATTAAGAAATGTCTCCCTCATGAACTCCCCAAATGATACCCCACACTTAGCAAACCCTACGTGATACCCCACACTTAGATTTTTCCCTCAACTAATGCCCATACTTTAGCTTAACTCACAATGTATACAAGAAAAGATTTGATAAGAATAAAACTCTTAGTTTACAATTTGGCAAAATGGAATGTAATGAAATTAAGGTTGAATGGTGCACTAAGATGAAATGCAAGTTTAAAAGCAAGTGCACTCCAAAAACACTTCCTTAAGGGTTAAATAATATTCAAGAATGACTTAGAACTCTTTCTTCCATCAATACAAGAAGTTTGGAGCCTTTAAATAAGAGTTGGATGCTTAAACTAGTCAAACTGGCTACTAGCCATTGGGTGGTAGAAGGTACAAAAAGTGATTGGTAGGCCATAAGAGTTTGATCAATCGATCATTGGTTTTACACCTTAATCGGTTGAGACAAACTTTTTCCACTTTGAAAATTATCTTGAACTAGTCAACCACTTGGTCCAATTGGTCGACCTTTTGGTTCAACCCATCAACCTCTTAGTCAACCACTGGTTAAACAAACATATTAAGTGAGAAAATGATGTACAAATGATTTTTTATTTTTTTTTATAGATAAAAAGGAAAAATATATTAAAAAGGGTTGCCAAAATAGCAGCCCAAGGTATACCAAAAGCATACAGCTACCACCAACCAATCTAAAAAACTAAAATGAGTTAGAAGAACATCATCTAAATACCCCTTTGCTTTTGACCAAAGACTAGAAATAAAAGAACTTTTTAGCCTTTAAATAGAGAGCTCTTTCCTCTTAAAGGCAATTCTATTTCTTGCCTTCCACACTATCCAAAACAAACATAATGGTCCCACTTTCCACATCTTCCTGCGCTCCTTGGCCACAAACGACCCATACCACCTTAAAAGAGTTTTTCTAACCGACGATGGAAGGACACCCTAAAAAGGGCAAACAACAACTCCCACAAGACTCTTATCGTTGCACAATGATGAAATGCATGTCAAAACATTGGTTTTTGTCCTTGAAACAATCAATCTCAATTTTTATAAAAATCATTCAAAGATGTATAAATGAACTCTATAATTTTTGCAACTTTTGCATCTTTTAGATAAAATCCTGATGGAACCTCAAATAAATAACTTTTTATCCTTTTAAAAACCTTTTTAATTATGAATTGCATTAAACAAAAGTAGTTTTCATATAAAACAATTATTCATCCAATTTATAAAAGAATAAAACTAATTTAGGCATTTGGATGATTTTAGGTACTTAAGCAAAAATAAAATGCATGATCTTAATGTACCAATAGCCTTACAAAGAGATCCTAGAGAATAAGTCTTGATTGCTCTTATCTTTGAGGTTTTTTTATTCTTCTCGATTTCCCGTTGGTTTGCTATATCTTTGATTGCTTCTTTGGAAATCTTCTTACCTAGACACACGTCGGATAAATCATTAGTTCCAAATCTTATTTTGTTATCATCAAAATTGAGATTAATCAAACTTTGGTTTCACATTGTGTTTATTATCTTGTGGGGAAAGAATATGAATTTACCTAAAGTTATTACTATTTAATTCATGTGTAGGAATAGGATGGGCATCTTGGAAGAGAAGGTGGTTTATTTTAACACGGACATCATTGGTCTTCTTTAGAAGAAACCCGGTACTCTATTTCACTTTGTATTTATTTTTTCTGATACTATGGGTAGTGGTTGTCCTCTCAAGATTACAATGGAATTGTCTCGTACAACCAGATACACAGTTGACAACCACTAAGCTTCTAGTAACCGAACTGCCATGATTTCCTCCCTTGAACAAATTGCAATTTTTTGTGCATATTTTATTTTGGATCCTTTCCATGAATCAGCAATGCTAAACTTTTTTATCAATTTAACCATGTAAGAGAGGATATAAGTTTTTATGCTACTAAAAGGAATAATGCTTACAAGTCATTTTAAATTTTAACTGCAACTCATTTAGTTCAAATGTTCATTTGGCAGTGATAGTCAAATATTATCATCACACTACTAGAGTTGATTAAGGTAGTTGAATAATACTTACATGGAGAGATTTTTGTGAACTTCTTTCATGTTTGTGGTTGAATTGGAAGGAAAATAGTGGTCTATAAAAAACTAGTAAGGAATATTATATTTGTAGGACTCAAGACTCAATTGATACAATAGGTACTTTACTTTTTTTTTTTAATTAGAAAGGAATATTCTATTTCTTTGAGAACCAAAGAAGAATACAAAAAAGAAGGATGACGTGCCTGTTATCACTAAAAGAGAGATTGAACAACCCAAAAAGAAATAGGTAAAGAAAGAAATGGATTAGGACCAAAACCTACAGCTCAGGGAGCCCTGAATTCTGGGGTAAGTAGCATAGATTCTTCCTCAAAGAAGCCTTGAATTCTGTTAGATATGTTATTCATATCCATTGGAATTAAGCACTCCATCACCTCAAATCTGTTAGACATGTCTATTCCAGCTGTTAGCTTGCACTTTCTATCTCTTAAGTTAACAAATCTGCTAGATATTTTTACATATCATGATTTTCTTGTTTTCCATTTGTCCATGCTTGTTAAATTGTGGAAGTTAGGGGAGGGAGCACTGACTATTGTACTCTGCAGAGCATTGTTCCTCAGAAAGGGGGAGAGGTGAATCTGACCCTTGGTGGCATTGACCTTAACAATTCAGGCAGGTTAGTTCCTCCTTCAATTTTGTTTTCTACTCAGAGTTTTTAAGGCAATATCGTAATCATGTTGAATACAAAACATGTTAATTTTGTACTCAACTGTTGATATCTCTATTGTGCAATTCTATAGTGTGGTTATGAAAGCAGATAAAAAACTATTGACTGTGCTCTTTCCTGATGGTGGCGATGGACGGGCTTTCACACTCAAGGTAATCTCTCTCTCTCTCTCAAAATTTCTTTTAAGTGAAATTCTCTAATTTTCCCTTATTCTAATTGTGACTTTCGACTCAACGTTTTCATGTTATATGATTTTGTATATGATAGCTAAAGAGAGCAGTAGACAGGAGATTGGAACTATAAATGCAGTGAAAACTGATATTCATTGATGATGAATTATTGAGATTACATAGGGATGTGTAGACAATTGGTATTATATTCTAGGAAACTACATATCTTGTCTAGGCATAATTCTATGATCACACATCAACTCAGAAGGTTCATCTTGTGAGTGGCACCAAAATAGAACATGGTGTAGCTAATAACTTAAATTGTCTAGTTTCAATCACATTAGAATAATAATTAGAGTTTTACTAAATTAACTTCTAAATAAAGGAACAAATCTTAAAGTGTAAGTAACTTAAAACTTTGGCAAAGGATTTAGATCCACTTGAAATGATTTGAACTAATGGGTTATGAAAGACCACTTATTGATGATACAAAAAAACTGATCAACATCAAGCCTAATCCAAGATACTCTTGGTTGAAATTTGAAATACTTGAAAGATGGTTAATGGAAGAAAACGACCTCGAAATCCCAATGGGATATAATACATGTATGGATCAAGTGTGTATTTTTGTAGAAGTAAAATATGAATATAACATATGCTTTTTAAATAGAGCTATAATTGAACACGTAAAAGGTTTCTTGTGCATAGCTTATAATTTCTAAATGTTATGTCATATAAGAAATCAAAGCACCAATAGAAGTACTTTCAAAAAAATAATTCAATAAGTAGTTTCTAGATACAAATATAGAACTTTTGGCGTTTTAGAGATGACACCTATCATAGTGGGACTTACAAAGTGTAATTAACCTTATTCATTCCTCTAATTGGTGAGCAAAACCAAATCTAATTTAATGATACATCACGAAGCAATCAATAGCTACCCATTTCATTGGGATGTAGACATAAATCATCATTGCCCCCACATAAACCAAATTCAATCAACTTCAAGTTTTTAGAAAAGTTGGTAGTTTACCAAGGTCATTTGGCAGGAGTGATAGAACTTTCAAAGCCTTGGAAAATTTAGGTCAATTGCTTAAGGAGGCTCTCATTTGTTTTTGCTTTGGTCTTGAAAGTCTTTAGGCAGTTATAATTGTTCCTTGCTAGATTTCATTAACTGGATGGAGTCCTTTTAGAAGGATGTTTGTTTGGTCTCTTCTTTTGTCTTTTGGCTCTCTTTGTATACTTTTGTTGGAATTGGATTGCACCTACCCTTTCTTTTTTAGGCAATTTTTCAATAAAATCTTTTTTGCTCTATCAAAAAAAGTGTTCGATTTCATTTTATGCCTAAATTTGTTTGATGATTATGGAACCAACTTTGAAGACAACCTAGTTTAATAGAGTGAGCTTGAAGACATCCCAGCTTGACTTTGAGAGCTTGAAGACATCCTCATTTGACTCATTGTGCTTGAAGTCACCCTATCTTTAATGATAATCTTGAAGATTCCAATACTCACCTAATCTCAGGTTGCCCTACTCATTTACAGCCTTACAAGAACAATTATTGACTTAGTTTGTGCTTTATTTCTAGCTTGATCCTTGCTGGTCTTGCTGCTCTTCCACTTTAGTATCCCCAACTCATTGTTGATGAATTATTGGCATGTGAATAATGCATTGGGATAGTCTCTAACTATAAATTTCAAATGTGACACCAAATGTCATTCTATTTGATTAGTCGCAAAAAACACCATTATTTTAGCATGTCAATTTTATTTTATTTTATTATTATTAATTTTGTGTCTTTATATTCTCATATCAAACTAAAGGGTTTTGTCCAAAAATTTATACCATTTATAGGTTGGTGTTGGGCCCTAAATATTAGGAAATAAGGATTTAAGGTGAATAGAAAGAATATTAGGGTCATCCCATTAAATCAATCTGAAGTTTGATCACCACACTTTGTTCCTAAAAAGGGAGGTATTTCCCACCATACCTAATGTGGAAAAGCCATATATGTGTGCACATATACTAAAAAATCATGAAGTTTAAGCAAATATCATGTGTGTTATTTTTATGATTTTTGTAATTAGGGTTTCCAAGCAAACATCTCACATGTCAAGGCCTTGGATATGTGGTTGCCACATCATAAAAACCCTCAAGGAAAAGTAACAATAGGAATGGTCTTTGGAGAAAAATAAGATGTATTCTGGTAAGAGAAAAAAAAGAAGATGCATGTCCTGTCAAAAAAGTGTATGGATTTTTCTCTTTAGCTGAGCTATAATAATAATTCTCATCTGATGATTGAAGCAGTGGTTATTTAAGCTGTCATTAATTATTATGTCTTTCTTTTGAGATGACAGGCTGAAACTTTAGAAGACCTTAATGAGTGGAAGGATGCACTTGAGGATGCTTTGGCACAGGCACCCAATGTAGCTCTTGTAATGGGACACAATAGCATCTTCAGGAATGAACCAACAGATGGAATTGATGGTGCTTAGAACTGTGTATTCTGTATTCATGCTTTACACATTTTAAAAATTGACTTGTATTTCCTGGGCTTCTGTGATTTTTCTCATGGCTGAGCTGCTTGCTTGGAACATACTTGTTCTGAAAAACATGTCTTGTTAGGTGCACCATGATTTATATAAAAATAGCTGGTGCTCCACTGAGAAGTTCTTTTTTCTGTTTTTGTTATCCCATCATTCAACATATCAGGCAACTAAGACTTCCTGTTCAGAAATGTTGAAGATTATCAGTCAATGTGTATTGAGGGTTACAAAATCAGGATGAAGAGTTGCCATAAATAAGCTATAACTAACCTAACATCAGAAGTCTTGGCAGTCTTGTTTATATTATGCCTCATACTATCTCCACTGCTTCATTGTTTTGAATATTTTTCTTTTTCTCCTAGGGCTGCTTTTCAGTACCTCTTGTAAGACACAATATTACATAAATGAAATTTGTTGCTAAGGATAGAATTTGGTTTATAATGTATGTCCTGTTTGTGTGTGTCACTTGATATTGATCATATGTGGTTTTCCAAACTGATCTGTTTGCTTGGGTGTTTCATTGGGATGATTAATTTTCTGTATTTCTGTTCTAGTGAGGAGTAAACATCCTGTAAAGTCCTTGGTGGTTGGTAGGCCAATTTTACTTGCTTTGGAAGATGTTAACGGAGCTCCATCTTTCTTGGAGAAAGCCCTCAGGTTTCTAGAACAATATGGTGAGAATCTCTCACTTTGTGGCAGCTCCTTAGTACTTGAGGCTGTGATCTTGTTGCTTTGTGGTTCAATTGAATGGGTTAGTTATTCCAGCATATACCTTATTAAATGCTTCTAAATGCATTTTCATTTTCATCCTTGATTTTCTTTTTGGTTTTTTAACCTTTTTTGGATGTCTATAAGTCACCATGCCAGTATATGAACATGATAAACTAGACGCTATCCCCTCTCATGAGGTGAATTCATTCTGAAATTATTGTTGGAGGTGGATTCAATTTTTTGTAGTATAAAAGGATAATTCTAACATGCATTATTCTTGTAAGCCAATTTCTTTTTTTTTTCTTTTTTTGTAAACTGCAATTCAGTATGAATCTCCATGATGTGGCCAAAACTTTAGTTTCTGTACTGCATTGCAAGATGCAACTTTAGCAATGTAAGGAGAAAACCAGCAGAGAGACAATGTATCAAAGAGATATGTTTTAACAGTGATAAATAGAAATGGAATAAACAATTTTCCTGCAACCTGGTGAATGTTACTGTATTTGACATTTAACCTTGTTGGCCTGATAATCTTAACTAGTGCATGATCAATGTGAGGAACTAATATTTTTCCACTTTCAATGCAAAAATATTTAGCACTTAAAAGAACTTCTTTTACTTTTGATATTTCTGAGTTTGAGCATTTTGATATTCACTGGCAGGAGTCAAAGTAGAAGGTATCTTTCGACAATCTGCTTCAGTAGATGATGTTGCACGCCGAGTTCGGGAATATGAGCAGGGTTTGTTTACTTTGACTCACTCAGAATTTCAATAATTCCAGTTTTTCTATTATGTACAGGTACTGGGCTTTCTTAAGTGTTTTAATCCCCAATCATGTCACCATTTTTTTTATTTTGTGAAAGAGAAGAAAATTTTGTTTGGCGGTTTCTCAAAAACAGATTCTAAGGGTTTATTTGGTAGTGGAAATGAAAAGGTTTTTTCTGAAAAAAGCCATGAAAATTTCAAAACCCTGTTGGTTTTGGTTCTTTCTCTATTGTCAAAATGCTCAAACTGAAAAACAATATTTTGCATTTGCAGAAAATTACCCATTTTTTGAAAATGTGTTTGAAAACTGTTCATAAAAATGCACTACAAAACATGTTTTTGGTTTCATTTTTATCTTTTTCTCCATTTTCAAAAAGAAAAAGAAAAATTGCTCATTTTCATTAGTAAATCTCCCTAAATGTTTTTCATTTACTACCCTAATGTCATGATTGTTTATGATGTAAAATCCAGGTAATAATGAATTTTCTCCAGATGAGGACCCCCATGTTGTTGCTGATTGTATCAAGGTGTATCACATGATAACAAATGGATCATTTCTTTTACACTCCATTGCACTTCCATTTGGGGGTATACAATTCTAGAATCAGATAATTTATTAAGATGTCTTCATTTCCTGATTGACTCTTTCCTTGCTGTAATGTTTCAGCATGTCCTTCGGGAGTTACCATCATCACTTGTGCCTGCATCTTGTTGCAGTGCTCTATTAAAAGCATGTCGTAAGTCTTATTCTCAATTCTTGTGTTCGTTTTCCTCATCTAATGCCAAAATGCATTCCAAGCATAGCACTTGTTATGTTAAACATTGGGGAGCTACAACATACTAAGTTGGAAGGTTGAGTTATCTGTCAATTCTAGTTCCGTTTTGTAAAACCTTTAACACTAACCACTGGGTGAAGATAAATTGGACCATATATTGCAAAAATTAAACTGGACAAGGTTATTCTTAATAACATCATAAAAGTTTCTCTAAGTATATTAGGTTACCTTTTCTTAAAAGAAAAAAAGAAATCAAAATACAAAAAAAATCCTTTCTCTAAGCTATTGACTTTGGCTACTATCAAATTCTTGTTTGCCATTCATCTCTATCTAGGGCATTTCCTCTGTTTAAAGACCATCATGTCTTTCTCTAATAGTGATGAAGCAACAACAAATTTCACTGTTAAAGGGACTGATAAGGCTTTTTAGAGAAGCTTGTTCTATTGCTTGAACCATTCAATGCGAATCAACAAATAATCAAATTAATTTGTTGATTTCCATTTTGGTCGACATTTTAACAGTACTTCAACTGAGAAGTTTAAAGAAGCTTAATGGTCTATCATTGTTATATTCTAGAGAACATGTCTGCTATTCAATAGTGATGCTCCTTGAGAATATGATTTTGATGTGTCGTGTACGGGCTTGAAACCAATGCTGTGCAGATCCAACCATGACCTTTTTTTTATCAGAAACAGAGTATATATTGATAATAATAAAGTTGAAGAAAATGATGAGAGGTCCTTCCCACAAAGTACAAAACCTGATCAAGGAAGAGTATACTCCTCCACTGTATAAGGAGAAATACTGATAAAAGTATGTACAAAATATCTCAAAAACCAACATTAAACTCTCTCAAACGTTATCCACCCCTTTCGAATCACAAACCGAAAGCCAACTAAGTAGAATAACAGATCCAACCATGACTTACAGGACCAAAAATTAGTATCAGCCTGGATGGTGTTTAATCCTGATCTTTGAACTTTTGCAACATGTTATCCATACTTTCTTCTTTTTCATGCTAGGCAGCATTTCATATATACTTTTATGATGGCCTTGCACAATGGATGCTTCAGTTGTTAGGTTGATAAGAAAATGGGTTGGATTTTCTAAGGATGATATATAAGGAAAAATCCTAGGTTATCTAATCATACTACCTCTGTCATATGGGACATGTGGGTCTCATAAAGGATCTGTTTTATTTTCTATGCTCCAGCTATGTGCTTATGATATATCTTTAAAGATTCTTGAAATAATTGTATTGGGTTTCCCTGTTATATCACTGTTCTTGATTGTTTTGTTTATTTCTTACACAATGCTGATAGGAACCGAACGTGGAGTTAGAGTGAATGCCATTCGTAGAGCATTTTATGAAACATTTCCAGAACCAAACTGTCGATTGTTAAAGAGGTAGTATGTCTTATTGTCATCATTATGTTTTCAGTTTCATATCAAAATTATACTGATTTATTTAAAAAGAATATCAAAATCTAATAGTTGTGTCAAGTTGAATTCAATGTTATGGTTTTTCTTTATTTTTTTCCTTTTTCTTCTTTGCCTTTTTACTGAGCTTGTAACTGATGGACAGTGTACTGTCTATTGTCCAATGATGTTCCACAATACATGTTTTGACTCAAAAAAAAAAAAATAAAAAAAATAAAAATCTAACTCACTTTAATAATCTCTTTTTGATAAGCTCCTGTAGATCGAATCAATTTTGATGCTATCTTGACAGTTTTTTAAGAAATCAAATGGTATAGAGATAGAAGTTATATTTTTCAAGTAAAGTTGTTTAGCATGCTTTTGAACTTCTATGACTGATACAAAACTACCCATCTTTTATATGATGCCCATCTTATTCCAAGCTCATCCGGGGAAGTACAAGGGGTTTTGGGAAGAGCAAAAAGGGAGAAAGAAAAAACAATGGGACTCTAGGAGTAAATTCCTCTTTATTTTCTTTTTGTTTCAACCCTCAAATTTTTATATATTTGCATTTTACCAGCTCACTTGCTTCCACATTTGCTTTGGCTTGCCTACAGGTAAGCCCCCCATGTAAGAGTTTTTAAAAAATGAATTATTTCCCACCAACTTGTAAACCAATTTGTTAGGCTCTTCAAAAGTAGAGTCCTACTACAGATGTGATACTTATTCTTGAACCCATCATGTTGCTATGCCAGATTGAAAAAAGATGCAACCTGACTTGATAGGTTCAATCCAAGGGGAGGACCGATCTTTTTGGTTCCTAAATTCCCATCCATGAAGTTCAAATATGGAATCATGTAGGAACATATCAGCCTGAAATTATCAAAATCCAAATTCTGTGGGTCCAACATGATAATCCAACTTCACAAACAAATTCTTCTTGATGATTTCACCCATATTGTTTGGAATCTACCACATCAGTAGCTCTCACTCAATTAAGTCCTATCCAATGTGCTTAGATATCTAATCACATTTCAGCATGAAGTTCTGTTCCTGAATTCTTGTGTTGGTCTTTTTGGTTTTCGTTTATTAGGTGATTAACACTTACTCTCAATCTTGTACATTGCTTTCCTTTATTAATGTAATCTTAGCTTACTTTGAAGATAAAACATTGGTATTGTTCATTTTAAACACATTGCTACAAAAGAGAAAAAAAGAGAGAAAGAAAGAAAAATGCCTCATGTACTCTTACAATTGAAGAAAAATGCCTCATGTACTCTTACAATTGTTGCATTATTCAATAAGGTTTCCATGTACTAATTTGTCTTTTTCTCCCTTCCGAATCCAGAATTCTTTTGGTGATGCAAGCTGTGGCATCTCACAAATCCGAGAACCGGATGAGTTTATCAGCTGTGGCAGCTTGCATGGCACCTTTAATTCTTCGTCCCCTGGTGGCTGGCAATTGTGAGATTGAAAATGGTTTTGATTTAAGTGGTAATGGGTCTCTTCAACTTTTGAAAGCTGCTGCTGCAGCTAACCATGCTCAAGCTATTGTTATAACTTTACTAGAGGAGTATGGCAGCATATTTGAGGTAAGTTCTATCCTTCTAAAAAAAAAAAAATCATTTTCTACCTATAAGCAATGAGGTTATTTCTTTCCTCCTTAAATCCATGTACTCATTGTCATGCTTTTCAGTGTAAGAGAAACGAAACTGCTTATGATAATGTTGGTATGAAGTTAATTCTAGATGTTCTAGCTGTAGTTTAGTATGATCTTCTTGTAGGGAGTCCCCTTATTTGCCTTTACCCTTTCTTATATTTAATAATGCGTTGTTTAAGTTAATGAAAGAACTGTATCGGAAGACTTGTGATGCTTAGTGGAGTTCATATCTTCCTCCAAGGTTAATAATTTCAAGAAGTAAATAAAAGTTCAGAAATAGCTATTTTCCAAATCCAAAAAGGTGAGGCTTTTTTTTATATATAAGAAATTACCTCCAAAGAACACTCTCTTATTTATATGAGGCATTGGATGAAGACAAGTATAAAGTTATGATTGCAGCTACCAATGTTGGGCATAAGAAAGGTGTAGATGGTGCCTATTCACTAATTGTCATGTGTCAATGAATAGCTAATAGGACACATGCCTGAAATAATCAAATGAGAATTGATCATGTGACAAAGAAAAAGAAGCCATGTGGGATTAATGGCTTCAAATAAAATGATGTCAAATGTCAAAAAAAGATACATAGGGTCACATAGTAAGATGATGACATGTGTCACAGGGGTCCCACAAGAAAGAAAAATAGTATTGACTTGATAAATTGCTGAATGATTTTTTCATATATCTCTATGGTATTTGCATAGGGTACACAAGGCTCTTTTAGGATAGCCAACTGTACAAAATAATATATTGGGAGAATTGTGTAAACATGCACTATTTACAAAATATAGATGAAAAGAGAACCCCAAAAAATCATTTTCATGGAAAGTGCATTCTGGGAAAAATAATTCTCATTTCATGCATTGGAATAGTATCTACCTCACATTATCCGAAAATGCCCTTGTTTTTTGATCTTAAAGTAATACTGTTTTGGTTTTAAAGTAACATTCTTTTGAGCTTAAAGTACCTTTGTTGGTTGCATGATGTACCATCCTCATGTGAGTTGGGTTGGTTTGGGTGGCAACTCATATACACATATAAGGGCATTTTCAAGTAATGTGAGGTAGACACCATTACAGTGCATGAAATGAGAATTTTCCCCAAAATGCCCTCCCTATGAAAATAACTTTTTTGGATTCTTTGTCTATCCATATTTATAAAAATAGTGCATATTTACATAATTCCCCCCTAATATATTTACACAATTTCATATTGTTGTGATTTACAGTTGTAATAGTTGTGTATTTACAGATGTGATTTGACAATTGTAACAGCTGTGACTTTCATGCTAACTTATTGTACTAAATTAAAATTGACAATAATAAATTAATTAATTTTGATAATTAACATATATATAATTATTATAATTAACTGATTTGTGATAATTAAAATAAAGATAATTATCACTATAAAACAATAATCTTTAGAAAATTAAGAGATAATATGAAATGCTATTATGCTTGAAAACTTATTACTGCTCCTTACACCATGAGCCTAAATTGCACAATATTCGTAGTCCCAATAGCTTAAATTAAGAAAAAAAAATCTTTTTGAATCTCATTTGAGGGCTAATAAATAAGAGAGCAAAAGCTCCAACAATTACTTGTAATCCTACTAGATTGATTGGTAAGCCTTTACAAAGAACCCAAAAGGAGATTGAACCATTCGTTGATCTGGGAACTGAAAATTTTCTTGTGGAAGAGGTTTACTTAGCTGCATTTTTATCTTGCTAGTTGTGTAAGTTTGTCTTACAAAGATCCCAATTTTTTTTTTGGTCATTCACATTTTAAGCTCTTGTGGACTAAGAGCATTGTGCAATTTAGGCTTGTGTTTTAAGGAGCAATAACAAGTCTTCAAGTATAATAACACTTCAAAAAATTTCTAGTGATCGGTTCACTTCTCAAGCCATCTTCAGCAACAATTTTGTAGGTGACATTGATATGGTCTTGTTGTATGACATAGGGTCCATCCCATTTTGGCAAGTACTTACCATTGGTTTATTAAGGGCAATGAGATTTGATGGTCTGCAAACATGAACACCATTTCTTATCCATTTTGAGCCTATTACTAAGAAAAATCCACTAAACATGCTAGAAATTTGTATGTACAAATTTTCTTAAACAAGAAAATCATAAACAAAATAGTAAATTTGATTTATTTATGAATTTGGGGAACAATCTATAATATCCATTGATTCTTCTTACAAAAGATACAAACACCCTCGAATCTAGTCATATGTTTGTGTGGGTAAAGCAAGTTTAGGTGAGAGTTTTTGTAAGCCGGAGTTTAGGTTGTGATTTAAGTGAAGTGGGATAGAAGAGTTGTGAACCCTTAAATTCTCATGTTGAGCTTTATTATACATAGCCATGAACATTATAACTTAAGAAGTGGAACATGCCATCTCTTAGTTTTCTTCTGGTGAGTTCATGAATAAAAAGTGTGCGCACTACTTTATTGGAAGGTGGGTACCATTTTTGAAAATGTTGAAGTATCTAGTTGAATATGAGGAAATTGGATTGTAGGAAAAAGGGGGAGTATAGTGAGATATGGAAAGTTGGTAACAATTTTTAACTGCTTTTTGGCAACTCTGTAAGGCTAATAGAAATTTCATTTCAAGAATCATCTTGACTACTAGTTCTAATGAGGTCAATGTAACCACTACACTATTTTTTATTCTAGAAATTAAAGTTTTTGGCTCCTTTGTTCTATGATTGATGGAAATATATACCCCTCTCCTCTTTCCCATTAAAAATGATGTAGGTCCCACTTTCCCCCCCTACAATCTTGTCTTAATATTTTGTCTCTCATTTTGAAGGACTCTTAAATGGACATCCTTAAATGCTTGTAATGCATTCTCCTTACCGCCTGGTCTATGTAGATTCCACTTTTAGATTGATCATATGGGATTTTTTAAAGATAATTTTCTTTCTTGTCTTTTTATTTAAACCAACCCTGCTATTTTGGCAAAGCTCTTTTGGTAGAGGCAAACTGCCATCCTTTTTCTATGCTATCTTTTTTGGGTCCTTTGACCCCCGGTTTAAAGTTGAGGGTGCAAGATGGGTCCTTGGAGCATTTAAGGAAGATGGTGAAAGCAATATCAATTTCGAAGGCCATAATTGAGGAGGTGGATCTTCCTAGGGTTGCAGGTTTGGGAGGTGTAGCGGAAGGGAAGCAGTTTGCATCTCTTCCCAAAGGTTTTGTTGAGTTCTGCAATTGTTTGGGGTTGCCAATTCTGGGCTTCGAAAAGAAAATCAACTATTTTCTTAGAAAATTGGAAGTGAAGAAAGGTTGTGGGGTTAAGGTGTCAGAGGGAAGGAGAAAATCCATGTCCTCTTTGCATCTTGAGAAGGAAATTCAAAGGCTTGAGTGCTCAGTCAATTACAATAGTGCTCCATCCATAGTAAAAAAATTGGGAAGGGGGGTGGGGACTTAGCGGTATGGGCCTTTGCAGGCCACTGGTGGGAATTTTGTTCTAATAAGGGTTCTTTGTCTGTTTCGGGAAAGGTTTTATTCTCTATTTTGGTTTTTGCTTGGGGGTTCCCAGCCCTCGTGGGAGTTGGGTGTTGGTGGGAAGGTGGGTTTGAATCTTTCTCTTCTCTCTTCTTGCTTGCCTCTAGGCCATATCTGTATATTCCGTGTGTACTTTGTTGCGCCTTTTTGCAAGCGTCTTTAATATATGAAGCTTATTTACCCATCAAAAGAAAAAAAAAAAATTTAAACCAACATTGCTCCGCTAGTTTTTATAAGTTTTCGACATATAGTGGAGCTACCAGATTCTCATATTGCTTTCTTGATTTACTTTTTCTCTAATAATTAGAAGAGAGTTGCAATGGGGCCTTGACTTGATGGGTTCCATTCATGTTTCATCTTGGAGGAGTTGGAAGTAATAACCTTCCATCAGAGCAATTAGTGCCCAGGGGGACAGCTGCCCTCCTGAAAAATGGAAACAAAAGTTTTCAATAAGCAGATTTGATCCACTATCTTCTTCTGTGGCAAATAATACAGCTACCATCGAACCACAGTAAAAAAAATTAGAGAATTTTTGCTCCGCCTTCTTGTTCCACTACTGGATCTACACATTTTAAAGTCTATTCAAGGGGAGAATGCAAAGTTCTGTGTTAGGAAAAATGGCAATACTTCCTCGTAGAAATAAAGCAAAGGTTTGCCTCTTGAATTCATTCATTTGGTCCAACTTTCCATGACAATCAGGTTGGACAAGTTTCTTTTTCTTCTGGTTCAGTGGATATTCATTAACAATGTAACTGGCATGTACTAGGCCCACATTAAAATATTGGAAGGCAGTGAAGTTCACAGATTCCATTGTTCAAGTTTTGAGAATGTTATAAAAAACATCTCCTCCCTGTTATATTGAGAAGTGGTGGTATGTTTTTTAGATAGAAGGCTTTTCTGGAAGGATGTTCCACATCAATATGGAGACCTTGAGTTCTAACATGGGGTCAGAATCAGATTAAATGCTTGAAAGCAAGGATTACAAATGCAAAATTTTTGTGTAAAATTTGTGTCAGGATTGACACCAAAGGACAGTCTTTGTTGCAAAACGAGAGGATAGGGAGGCTATGTTTGTGAAAATTTCTTCTGCATCTTCATTTGCATTGTTGATTCCTGTAAAAGCATTCAATAGAGTAATGTGCATTCTTCATAAAACTATCAAAACAGAAGATCACCCTGAGCACTTGATCTCTAATGTAGGGGATTTTCTACCTCCTTGAGTATTGATTTGTAATTGTATCTCCTTTTGGTTGTATGATACTTGCTTTCTGGAGTAGTAAAATTCTTCCTCTTTTATTTATCAGATTTAAGAAGCAGATTGGTTAATGTGGGAAGGATTTCTTATCCTTCTTTGTACTTACTAGTTTCGTAACAATGAAACATTTGTTTCTATTTAAAATGGAAAAAAAAAAAAATCACATACTGATTCATTTATAACTCTATTTTTACTGTTGTTTGGTCCATTCTAACTCCATCAAGTTGACTGAAGGGTAACCACTTGCAGGCGGGTTCTGTTTCTTCTGAACTTTCTGAATCAGAAGACAGTAGCAGTGAAATTGAAGAACCAACTAATGATGAGATCCTAAAAAATGATGAATACCATGAGGCAAAACATCAGACTGAAATGGATGCAAAAGACACATCAAGGGGAACTTGTAGCAAAATTAGTGGCAGAAGAGATGATGATGTATTATCTGACAGTGTGGTATGTCCTTGTGCATTCTTTACATGATTACCAATACTAACATGTACACATGATATTATATAGATAATCCCCTAGTTTTGCATATGTCAATTATAATTGAAGTTTGCAGTATCCTTTTTTTTTTTTTTTTTTGATAGGCAAAAATTAGCAGTATCTGCTGGATGTGGAGAAATATTGTATCTGCATATTTTCAGTAGTTCAAAGAATATAAATTTTTTTAAGGATAAACCTAATTTAAATGTTTTCTCTTGTTATGCAAATGTTTTATACAACTATGAGGTGCAATGTGGCTGATTTTGATCTTGAGTGTTTGTTTCAATTGTATCCTTTTCTGGACTATATATTCAAACCGCTTTGGATGCAGGGTTCTGAAGACTCTACTTCTGATTATGCGACTCCTGAAATTAAGGGAGATTTTGAAACCACTCAAGGGCCATTAACTGCTCCCCAAACTTCATATCCTCAACATGGTTGCAGACAGAGTAGTCATAATCTGCAGGATCAGAGTGATACCTGTTCAGAAATGCATGCTTGCATGTCATGTGATTCCTCAGAAGATGTTCCAGGCGAAATAAATTTAGTGCCAAATTTAACTGGTTGTGGTCCATCTTCATGCTTTCACAAATCTAAAAATAAGTCGAACAATCCTTTGGCAGGTGTCAAACAATACAGTAAATGGGGGCATATCCATGTGAGTACTTCTTGCTGTGTTTGCTCAAGTTCATTCTGTGGTTTATGTATTTGGAGCTTTTGTGCTCATTCTTTCGTTGGCTTTACTTTGATTGCATGTTACCAAAATATTTTTTGGCCCTAATCAAATACCTACCTTTTTCCAATGATCATCTTGAATTTCCATCTTCCATTAATTTTAACAATACTTTTTTTTGGTGTCTGGTGCCAGGCAAAAAAGAACCATTCATTGGAATCAATTGATTATGAAATTGAAGATGAGTAAGCATTCAGACCAAGATCTATATTCATCTAATTCCTAATATACTTCATTGGACGATCCTGCATCCCATACAATGACTCTAAACTCCATGTCTGGTTTTCATCTAATCTAAGATCGATGTAATCTAATTCAACCACACTGATCTCTTAGATGGATTGCTATTCCAATGCTAATGTGATAATAATATAACAGACAACAGTACCATGACTGTAGAAGGTTGATTTCTATAACTGAGAGTGGTTTCATTTGTGTAGAAGGTTGGTTTTACATTAGAGTGAGGTTTAGAAATATTAAACCCCTAGAAAGGAGCACATTTGCTTTCATTTGAAAGCCACCTTGGACTAGGATTGGGGAGAAAAGTTCTTCACCATGACGATCTTATATGTGGGACACACATGTCCAGCTTACCATTGTTTCTTGGATGTAATTTAAATTGAGCTGAACTCAAGCTGGATTGAGGCCTGATTTATGCACTGTAAGGTTTAACCCTGTCATCCTTCAGCAGAATGTTTATTTTATTTTGCCTGCTTAGATTACCCCAGGCTGACCTTGGTTCAGCTTCTTCACCTAGATAGATGTATAGGGTATGTAGTTTTTTTTTTTTTCCCCTTATGATTAGTACTGTATTTTCATGGTTAGTAGAATCCTCTCTACAAATTGATTACTTGAAGTGTTTTAGTACCTTCTCTGGACTCTGATTCTGGAGTTTTTACCCTGCTCATACTACTTGTACCTTTCACTGTGCTGGAGAATATTAAGGTACATCTTTGATGAAGCTGATAGAAATTAAAATGTTAAGTCATCAGCTTTTAGCTGTTTTATTATTAAGAACTATTTGGTGCAGATTTTTAGCAAAGCTTTATTATTCCTAGATCAAAAGGTTCATTATGATAGTGCAAATGTTGGATGTTTTATAAGTTTCAGACATATGCTTATTGTCAGTTTTGCAGATGCTTAATTAGGTTGTCTTGTAGTTCTAATTTCCTGCTTTTTCTGAGACTTCATTTTTGTCATATGCTGTGGGTATTTTATTTTCATAGCATATAATTTATTGATTAAAACTACCAGCTAATATGGTACAACTAAGCCTTACTTTTAATCTGTGACTTAAGCTACATAACCATAACTTATTGATAGTTGGAACATTTTATGACAAACTTTTCTTCTTGACTCTCTTTAAACTCAACTCTTTTGTTAATCCATACACAGGGTTGCAATTTATAGGCTTGAGGACATGAAAACTGACTTGCAAAATAGAGTTGCAGAAGAGGTGACTTTCAACATATGTTTCCTTCTCTGAGAATACCTTTTGTTTATTCCATCATAACCTAATGCATATGTTTCCATACTAGGCAAAAGGGAATGCAATTCTTCAAGCAAGTCTGGAAAGAAGAAAGCAGGCTTTGCAGGAGTGCCGTTCAGCACTTGAACAAGATGTATATAACAAAAAGATCAACTTTCTCTTTTGCTTTTTATTGGAAAGTTTTGCATGCTTAGTATTTTTGTAGGTCATGATGCTTACATAGCTCAGATTATTGAGACTTAGTTTTGACTAATTCAAAATATCAACTATTTTAAAACTACTTTCTTAGAGTAAACTGTGACTCTGACTGATTCATACTCTTCCAAAGTGCTACATGGACTGGTTTATATGCTTTGATTTTCACATTTTAGTAAAGGAAGTAGGACAAGCATAAGATTGTCTATGATTTTGAACAGAATATAGAGAAATTGAGAAGAATTACATGGAGTGAACTCATCTTTTTCAAACATAAGATTGGATCCTGTGAGCCTTATCATGACGATTTTGGTCATTTTATGGTTAAAAGCATGATCCACCATGATTTGAAATTATTTTGCAACAGGTCTGAGCTTGAGGGCAACCCTCTGAAATAGATGCCAAATTCCTAGGAGGTTAGTGTATGATAATGAGATTGCCCTGCCATGAACATTGGCTGAGGCCAGTTCATTTGAGAGGAAAGCCACCCTATTAATTATGCAATTTAAATCTATAAAACCAAGGACTTCATAATCGAATGGTATTCATCTCTTAGTACTTAAGTCATGATGAATTAAAAGAATTGTGTAAGATGGTTTGTCATATGTGTTACCATTGACCATGATGAAACCATTGCTGTCATCCATGAGATAAGCTATTAAGGTAGGGTAGGTGACATGGAGGTCTTTGAGGAGCAGGCCTTAAGTGTCATGTTGGCTGCATCAAATGCCCCATCAACAACTACAAGTGCCACATACACAGCAGCAATAGCTAGATCAATCAATTAGTGTAGTATTTCAGCTTTTGCTACAGATTAAGTCTTATGCCTTTAGTGTAGGAGTCCTTTGAGTTGTATTATTAAAATTTTATTTGAATTAGGTAATTATACTTCTACTTGGAGTCCTATTAGGAGAGTTTGAGTCTGACTAGGAAGAAGAATTGTTTTCTCTAATATTAATGTTTTCTTTAGTGCTGAATTTATTTGCACAAGCCCTATTTTAGGATTTCATTGCATTTTTCGTTTTAAGGGCATTGGTTTTGCATCAGTAGGTAGCCTTGGCTTTTTTTCAACTCTGAAGATTATTTGGCCATGTGGAGAATTTGCACCATGCCAAAGAAGAGAAATCATCCTTAACGTTTTGTGCTGCTCCCATATCAGAAATTGGAAGCTGATAAAGAGCAGATGGTAACCGTATTGAATGACCTCCAAAGGCAAGTAGAAGCCCCACCTATCCTATGATTTTATTAGAAACTGTTCTTTGTGATCAGGTCATTTCTGAGGAGGAAGATAATGAATTCAATGAAGAAGAGCTAGGGTTTCAGTAATTGTTTCTTTGAAAAGCAAGTTGAACCATTCTCACATGTCCATTAAGGAAGAAATTCTGGGTTCAACATTGAAATTCTAGAATTTTTTGGGAAATCTAGAAGGTAATGGTGTTACTGACTGGTTACTAGCTTTAGATAGAGTATTTGATCACAGAGATGTGCCGGAAATCAAAATGGTGAAACTAGTAGCTTGGCTAAGAGGAAGAACCTCAGCTTGGTAGGATTCACTAGGCCTCACTTAGCAAAGAAAGGGTAAGCATAAAATTTCGAATAGGGAGAAGATGAGAAAGAAGGTTTGGAAAGCCTTTATTCCTTACAATTATTCTCTGTTAATGAAATGAAAACTCTATAACTATAAGCAAGGAGCAATATCTGTGGATGACTACTCAGTTCTTCAATTTCATTCTTTGGAATAAGTTGCAAAAGGATTGTTCTAAGCCTTTGATATTGTTTTATGTGGATAATATTTTGTTAGAAAGTTTTCAATTCATATAAAGGAAGTATCCTATTATAAAATTTTCATATAGAAGTAGGTTTTCCCTGTATAGAATTTTCCTATAAAATCAATATAGAATATAGGAAGAAATTTTGACCTATAGAGTGTGCTTTTGGATATAATTGGGATTTGAAATTTGATAGCTTTAAGATTGTAATTATTCCTTTAAATTAGTGAATTGATCTCCCCTCTCCTTATGTACATAGATACATTGCTAAATCACATTAAATCTTGTGTTGTCCTATCATTGCTTTCTAGTTTGTTTTTCATTCTCTTATATTTTTGTTCACTTGCTTTTGCATAACAATTGGTATTAGAGTTAACCCTAAAGGGTAGCTCAGTTGGTCCATCCTTGGGTTTGCTCCCCAATGGTCACTAGTTCGAGTCCCCTAAGGGCCACTGGAGGTTTATCCAATTGTTAACTTCAGGGCCCCGTAGGATTAGTCGAGGTGCGTGTAAGCTGGCCCGCACATCCATGGTTAAAAAAAAAAAAAAAAAAAAAAAACAATTGGTATTAGAGTTAACATGATGTTTGGGACAAGTACAAGATAACTAGATTTTTTGGGAATAAATTCTCTCCATGATAATGATGAATGAAGAATCTACTCATTCAATAAGAAGTTCACAAGACATAATAAGAAAAATAAAAAAAGCTCGAATAAATGATAAATGAGATGTAACAACCCATTTCCAACCGTGTAGATATTATTTGCTCCAAAGCTAAAGGACTCTTATGGCTTTAAAAGGCATCTACAATATAAAGAGAAGTCCATGCATATATAATGACATAAACTTTTTCCCTATCAATGTGTGATATCACAATCGCTCCCTATGTAGACACATAGGATTATGTGGTCAAACACGCAGAAATATCTTACATGACCAAACAAACTTTCACATTAGGGTTAAAGATCGATTCTGATATCATTTGTTATGACTCACTCCTTCCTATATAGATATTGTCTACTCTAGGCCATATGGATCTTCATGGCTTTAAAATGTGTCCACATGGTTAATAGGAACTTATACGTATATATATATAATGTCAGAAACTTTTTCCTTTATCTGATGTGGGATATCACATGAAATGGTCGGAGAGATAAATGAAAAGGTTGCTAGTGGCTATCCATCTAAATCTCTAGTATGAAGTAATACATAATATGAACTTGATTGATGAAGCAACAACCGAAGATCTCTAGACAAGCATGAATAAAATCATCGGAAATTATGGGCATATGCATGAAATAGCAATGTAGTTTCTGGGATAGTCCTCAATATTTTCAATTGAGGATAACCTTAAATTATTTGGGTGCATGTGAAGAGTGGATTATCCTTGAAGTAAAATGCCCTAGACCTCTAAGAATTTCTGATTTTGTTTATTGTTTGGGAGCTTATTTTTCATGTATATTAAGTTTGCATTGAGCTTTGTATTATGCACGTGCATATAAGAATGTTTGGAATATCTTGATATCAACTTATCATTCACTTTTGTTGGGTTGCTGGAATTGAGGCACTTCAATCTGTAAGCCAAAAATAAATATTTCCAATGCTTTTTTTAATATAGGATAGCAAAGCTTTTTGCTTTATAATTGTTGAATGTGAGGAATTAGAATTGATGGAAAGAGGATTAGAGATGAAACAACTGCAGTTTTATGCTAGCCTGCAGTTATTCTTGTGTAAAAATACCTGACACAAAAAACCCTTGAACATCGTACTCTAACTCAATAAGAACTCTAGAACTACTCTGTTCCAACAGAAAAGATAGAGGCAGGGGGTGGTTACTCCCATATGATGAGCTGGTTCTTTAGGGGATTCTATTCACTGAAAAAATTCCATTTCATGTAATGAGTATTTTAGCAATTTCTCCACTTTATGCAACCAACTTGAATTCTGTCAGGACATCCTATCTCAGTACCCCTTATGGGGTTTATCAATATTAAATCCTCCTAATTTGAGCCCCCTGAATATTTATGCTTAAATGATTCATGTGACAACTTTCGACCTTTCTGTTATCTTACCCCCCTTCACAGGGGCTTTTTGATCTTCTATTCTATTCCACTTGGTATGATATGAATCCCCAACCTAAGGTTTTTTCTAATTTTCATTTTTTAGGTACATCCTTTTCAAAGCAACTCTTCATGTACAAGTATAAATTACCCCACCTCACTCCATTCAGTGCCTGTATATAAATTCTACAGGGGAATACGAACTAGACATTCCTTAATATTTGAACTGATTTGTCCATCGTTAAAAAAATTGTACTAAATTTAATTTTAAGAGGTGTTATTTTATGACAGGTGACAAGGCTAAAGAAACAGTTGCAAGAAGATAAGGATTGGAGGGAAGCTTTGGAAGCTGGGCTGCACCTGCCATATGGTCGCTTAACCATCTCAGCCACTACCAATGACAGGGTCAGTTCAGCAAATAATTAGTCATTCACTGAATGCATGACGGTTGTAGAACACATTCATAATTTGAAACTGGCCTACAGACGAATGCAGATCTTGAGGAAATTCCTCCTGCAGAAGCAGATTTGAAGCAGCAGGTTGAAGATCTCCATGTGCATATTCGTCAACAACTTGAATGGAACAATGGATTTTTATGTGGTTCATGTAGTCAACATTCACAACATCTGCACTATCCTGCAACTTCGTAAGATTTTTATTTTTCTTCTCTGCTCCATGGTTGCATTGTCTCCATTGCCTGCAATAGATGCTTTTATTCTCATTTATTAGAAAAATCAATATTTTCATTTTTGATGTTTTTTCTTTAACTAAGGTGTGACGCAACTCTTCAGTCTTTAGATAACATAAACATTGTTGGCTTGTAGGTTAATTATCTTTCCAATTAACATTTAAGACTGCCTAAGTCCATATTTTAGTTTAGGGGTACAGGTTTAGATGTATAGATGATGTGTTTTGTTTAAGCATTAGTTTGTTGAATTTCTTGTTCTATCACAGGAATGATAAACAGAAGGATGGTGGAGTTCCACTTACTTCACATCTCAATGAAAGCTTAATGCGAAGCAAGGTATGCTTTTCATGTCTTGTACCTTCTCGTGGTTTTCCCATTGGTATGATGTGACCAGAATTTTAAATCTTGATTTTCTCTGTAGATATTTTTTGAAATTGAGATATTAATGATTTTTGTCCTGCAACATAATTAATATTTTGGAATCTTCTGAAGCTGAAAAAAAGTAACACTGGGGTGAAGATTTTGAACATTCATGGAGCTCTATGAATTATAAATTTATCTGGCTTATGGAACCACTCATTCAAATCAGTGGAAGGTAGAGGTGAAAAAAGTTATTTTTAATGTGTGGCAGAAAACTTAAGTTATTTGAACCCAGTCATAGGAATTCAGACTTTTGGCCTTGATTAATAATTCAATCGCTCAATGGTTTCTTTCTCCAACTATTTGGGAATACAACACACACTATGCTTCATCATTTTAGCCTATCAAAATCCATAACTTCAATGAAGAGATGAGATTATGAATCTTTTCTTATTTAGTTATTATGTCTATAAATAACTTTCTTCTCTTCTCCTTTACATTCACTTTGTAGCTGTTTATGTTTCTTTACAAGCCCTACCATTGCCATTGCCCTACCATTGCCATTGCTAATTCTCTGAATGCAACTGAATCATCTCATTTCATGCCTCATAGATTTTTCCAAATGTGCCCATGTACATTCTAAGCATTATTAAAGGATGTTTGGTAAATCAACTTAATTGACTTAATATAACTTAAAATTTTTATGTAAGTCATTAAGTTAGATTAAGCATATTTGGTAAAATAATATAATAGCACAACTCAGTTAAAAATAACTTTTAGTATTCAGTCAAAATAATAGATTTATTCTAAATCTCAAATATCTTTTGCCGAATTTACCCATATCTAATGAAGGTTTCCAACCATGACTCCACATTTATGACCCATTATTTTATACATCTATAATAATTTTAATACGTTTGTATAACGAACAAATTTATTGATTAAGATTAATGAAGGTAAATATTAATTAAAATGAATGATGGTCAATATTAACTCAAATTATTAAGGGTAAGCATATTAATTTGACAATTTAGACAAAATTTAAAGTTAATATTACCAAACAACCTTAGCAAAAATCAAGTAATAAGTTTTAAGCTAACACTTAAGAATAATTAAGTCATTCAGTAATAAGTAATAAGTTTTATTAAACATCCTCTTGGTTTTCCTACATGTCCATCTCTTTATCCTACTGTTGGGAATAGTTATCACATGAATAAGTCGTTTCTTAATAGCATTTCAAAGTCTTGTATTTTCTCCACATCCCTTTTTAGTTTGATGGAAGAAAAATAAGTTGGAATATGACACCCAAAAAGCTTTTCACTATAGGCCAGCAAATCCAAGCATAAGAAGGTTCACCGGAGAATTGGAGGACCTGATGTAGCATAACTTTTTATATCACCTCGTTTGGCTACAGTCAAGAAGTCCTTGACCAGGATTTGCCCAATTTTTCGTGTTCAACTGTAACATTTCAAAAGGAGAAAAGAAACATCAACCCATGATTCAACCCTGAACTGTTGATTTTATACTTCAGATATTTTCTAAACATCTATTACTGGTACCCTTTTTTATTTTTTATTGTTTAGTATAACTTGCAGGACTAGTTTAATGCACTTTAAGATACAAGAGTGACCTTACTAAAAAGATGTATTCAGGCAGTTACTGATGGCATCCAGAGTGTGTGTGATACTTTTCCTGATTCTACAAATGATTGTTTGTTCCAAGTGATTCTCTTTGCATCTAAATTGCTACATCAATCAGAAAAAGGATTATCTGGTCAAATTCCTCATTTTGAGTTGAAACTTTGTTCCCTCTTTCGGTAAACAGGTCTATTCATTAATTATCCCACTTTGTTGCACCTTTGCTATTGGAAATAATATGTTTTTTTTTTCTCTTCAAAATTTACTTCACACCATTCTATGCATTTCTTCATTTACAAATGCATGTATAAAGAATGCAACAAGAACTTCTCATTATATGAGATATATACCAAAATAGTTGTACGTCAAATAATGGGAAAAGAAACATAAGGCTCTAGAGGAATGGCTAATTGTTCCTGATTTAATGTACATTTACACTATTGATTGAACCTTTGACCTGGATGAATTCCGTTGTCCACGAACAACAGGACATTAATACAAGCAGCACAAACATTGAGACGGTGAAGAAACAGGCAATACAACATCTACCAACCAAACAGCTGCTTCACAAGCAACAACTCAGTTTACCAGATCATGACAAAATTATATCATCCTGGCTTCCGGCTACTTCACCAGTGGAGGCATTGATAGAGCCTGCTGCTTCATCCACCTCTAGAAAGTTTGCTTTAAGGAGTGAGGTGAGCATTATATGCTTGTTTTCTGTCATTTTTTGTTGAAGGTGAAACTAAGTGTTAAGATGTTTTTGCTAATTTATGGCTCCTGGAGTGATGTTTTTTTTTTTTTGGAAACCTCTTTGAAAAGCTATAGATTTGGCTTATCAGATTTTAATAAATTTGTTTATTCTGATCATAGGTGAATCCACAACAGGAAACCATTTCCACATCTTTTGCACTAACTAAGCTGACATCTCGACTCAACTTCTTGAAGGAGAAGCGAACCCAAATTACAAAGGATATCCAAATTTTTGACAAAGGCTTAGGATCTGATAGCCAATCACACCAGAATCAAGAAAATGTTTGAGGCGCAGCAGCCCATTTGTGGTCAAAAGTCAGGCAAAACTCACAAATCAGAAGGGTATGTATGCTGAGGAGCAATTTCTGAAAAACCATGAGAAATTTCAAGGATTGGAAGTCAATTCTCTTGCCTATGAATCCACCATCATCTGTTCTTGGGAACCTTATTGGGTTTGCATCTCATTTCCACTCAGAAGCAAGTGGTTTATGACTGACTGAAACATATGTACAGTTTATTTATTTTATCAATGTTTTCTGCACTACTCATCCAGTTTTGCTAAGTAGCCTAGCTTTGAGAGAGAGAGAGAATTCAGGATTTTCTGCAATACTCTTAACAGTTTTGCAAAGTAGCCTAGCTTTGAGAGAGAGAAAATTGAGGATTTTATTTAGCATGGAGATGCACTGATATCATGTAGTTAGATTAAAGATGCAGTATGTACAGGAAATGCAAACATATTCCTTTTTCTTGCCACAAGAACTTGAGCATTTTAGATACATTATGATTGAATAATTTTACAAGAAGTCGTAGTTGTAGTTGCCGGTCAGACATCCATCACAAATGATTATGTCACAAGTAAAACTGGCGTCCAAATCCATCCCAGAGGAATCACTTGTTAGGAGGACTTGACCGGCGCCATCGACGTTGCGTGGCCTTAGCCTCTGGGTCACAATATGCAGTCAACGTGGCATATGGTTATGGGTCTATATGCAGCAAAACGTTAGGCAGATGGTCATCTACAGTGCGGAAAAATTCGTTCAGATTGTAGCAATCTGCATGGTGGAAATGGTCAAATTGTGATGTGCCCAACATGAAGTGATGATGGCAATTGGACAATTATAGCCAGCCACTCAATCGATGATCCCATGACTGGGCCTATTGCTTAACATGTCAGACTGATTCTAACGTGGCCATGACGGCGACATTTAAAAAAGTTCACCCCAATGCGTATAAGGTATCAACATCAAATCACTAAATGACAGGGCCCCAGATGCACCTAACCAGAAACCATCACCATTAACCACCTTCCTCCCTCTTTCTATCTCCAAAACTCCAAATCCGTTCCCTCAATTATCTCTTCATAACTCATCCAGCTCCATTACCTAATTATCGTATAAGGCCAAAAAACAGATAATATAGACAGCCCCTTCCAAGTGTCGGCAAGCAAGCCCATGCTATTGGATCGTGGTTCTTGTGAATGCATCCCACCCTCCAAATTCATCATCCACCTCGTCTTTGGTTGCATGGGGCATATGCAATTTGGTTGTGTGGCGCATTTACAAGAAAGGGATTAATTCTGCATAAAGAAATATCGTAATGTTGACGACCCATTCATAATTCCAAATTCTTAAGCAAGCAACAATGGGCATCCGTGGACTCTACGCGTAAAGGGATTATGGGCATTTTCCTCTGCCCTCCACGCTCCCCGGGCGGCTGGGCCCCTACTCAAATTCCAATTTATTTAATAAAATCATCAGCCCTCCACATTTCCATAAACCAAATCATCGAATGATATTGTTTTTGTTTTCTTCTTATAATTTATAATAAAACACGAAATTATAATTCCTAATATTCTTGATCGTCATCATCAGAAATCTTTGAGCAGCTTGCGGACCTGTTCCAGTGTGACGAAGAGCACAATAGTGAAAGGTCCCTGCCTAGAGATTGTAGGGATGAACCCCTTGTAGAGGGCCATCGGTCCCTCTGCGCGTACTGTTTTCAGGGCGCAGTCCAAAGCTCCGGTGTACGGTGGTGCCGCCCCCGGCTCCACCTTCATGTTCATCACCCTGGTTTTGATTACGTCCACAGGGTTTGAGGCCACCGCCGCTACAAATCCGGCGGCGAAGCTCGCCGTCACGTGCGTTCCGAGGCCGTCCTTCATCAGACCCTTTTGTAGGATAGTCTCCTTGATCTGATCGTAGGAGGCGAGTTGCGAGGCTGTGACGAGCATGGCGCGATTCACCGTAAGGGAGGAGCCGCGCCACAGACTAGTGACTCCCTCCTGTTTGGACATTCTGGTTATTGCGTCCAGAACGCTTTTGTAGTTGCGGCGCTGGGCCAGAGGGAGGCGGCCGTCGGCTTGCATTCGGACCATGGCCACGTCGGCGGGGTTTCCGACGATGGCCCCGATCCCGCCGGCGATCAGTCCAGCTCCTATCTTGCTTACGAGCGGCATGTTGCCGGTAGCTGGGTCAGTCCATTTCTTCTTAAGAATGTCGTAGAGACCCATGCGAGTAGTGGAGTAGAGCGTTTGGCGAAGGACGGTGGCAGAGACGCCGGAGAACAGAGCGGCCACCCCCTCCTGTTGCACGATCCGGACTCCGACGGTGATCGGACCCACGCGCGGGGGCGGAGGCACGTGGACAGCCGTGGGAGCGGCGCCTGTCTGGAAAGAGAGCGCCGGACGGAGAGTTTGAACGGCGGGATTGGGAACCTGCGTCTCACCCTGGAGCTGCATACGGACCTTGATGAGGTCGAGCGGGTGGGTGGAACACCCAGCGATGATCGAAGCAATACCCCCTTCAACAAAGCCCTTGAGACCCATCTCTAAGTTTTCTCAGAAACCAAACACACAATCAAACTCGATCCAGCAAGTGAAAAAACGAAAAGATGGGTTCTTTTTGCTTAAATCCCTTTCTCCAGGGCTTTTAAGAAAAAGAAGAAGAAAATCTAAGAGGACCAGTTGGAGTTGGGGTTCATATCACTGGAAACAAGGAGATGGGAATGGAGGCCCAATGCAATGGAAGAGGAATGTGGGACGTTGGGTCTCTGAGACATATGCTGGTGGCGTATCCAAGAGAGAACGCTGCAATGAATGATATGGTTTGAGTAAGACCAGAAGCGAAACGCCTTTATAGAAACAGGGCGCGAATGGGAAAGGAGGTGGAAGCCAGAAATGAAAAGTCTCCAAAATTTACGCTGTGATACCCGTGGGTCCCTAGACTCCTCCTCCTCCTTCTCCTTCCCGTTCTACACCGTTACCCCCTTGACTTGGGCGTCTCCTGGCTGGGCCAAAGCCTACCCCATTTCCATTTCAACATCGCCCCTCTAAGGTAAACATTAAATACCATTCCCATTGCTTTAAAAATCCACCTTATTTAATTTACTCTCATAAACACACAACACAATCTGATGATAAAAATGGAAAAATGGAAAAATAAATTAATAAAAAAATCCATTTATTAAAAGACTAATCAATCTTCAAAATTCAATCAAAATTTGTAGTACTCCATTGAAACTCGCTAACAATTCATATACAATTTGAACACATTTTTCCTTCTTAGTATGATTGAAAGGGACAAGCTAAATAATGCATGACACCGACCGCTGCTTAGGCGGAAATCAAAATGCACCTCCCACGTGCTAATTTAAAAATTAAAAGAGAGGAAAGAAATATCAGTTAGAAGTTGGAACTTGGAAAGAGGTGGAGAAAGTCATGAAATTAAAAGCTAGCGATATTGGAAGGGTTTTGGGGAGTTTGAATAGTCATTGGGTCAAGTAGGGTGACTTTATTGAACGAAAATTAGAATAACGGAATGGTATTATTAGGAAGCAACGACTTTTGGGTATGTCCGAAAGTTATGCTTGACTTCGATTCCTCCTCATCCCACATACTCAGAAGCTAAAATTAAAATTCCGAACTTTTCACGGAGCTATGGACTTGGAGGTGGGCGGGATTTGGTGGAGGTGCTGACCAAGTTACCATGGTGGGGTCTACAAATTTTAATAAAACAAAAGAGGATCGTCGCCTGAGAGATTCGAACTCTCGCGGGGAAACCCCATGTACTTAGCAGGCACACGCCTTAACCACTCGGCCAAAGCGACTGTTGATGCTATGCTTTTCTCTACAACATTTTCAATAGTACTTTATGCTTTCTACAATCGCCGCAGTTTATCCTCCGTCCAATCACCACTGCACAATTTGTAAAGGGAAAATGAGGACCAGCCATCAAATTTGTTAAATAATAACTAAAAGTTAGTGCAACTAAAAGTGAATCCCTATGGTCAAATTAAAGAGAGAAGCCACTAGTATACCTACGAGTTGAAAAGTGACTTCATAAGGTTTAAGTGGAGGATGTATTAATTCCAACACACTTCCTTAAATGTCAAGTCATTTAAAAGATAAAAAGATGAATGTTACAGGCTACGGAAAAGGTTGATAAGAAGGATAATGGAAAGGAGAATGAAAATGAAGTCAAAATGAGAATGAAAATAGAAGAAGAATGTTTTCCTATTACTAAGATGCAACTACTATTTCATATGTTGTATATATCGATAGTTATATAGCTTAGCCATGATTGGTTGAAACCATAGTTCGATGTAAGGATTGTGATTAGGATAGTCAATACTAATTTGACTTGTTTGAATTAGGTTAAATTATCATTGTTGGATAATCATGGTCAATATTAACCCTAATTGGTTCTATATTAGCAACAATGACAATATTAAAGACAATGGAATATAAAGAGAAACAAGAAGAGAGAATGCAAACTCCAATTTTATAATAGTTTAACTTAATTTTGACTTATGTCCACTCTACTTAAACTTCGCTCCCAGGTTGAGGTTCCATTATCTTCAAAGTTTCAAATCAAGATTTATAGATTTGTATACTTTGATTTTTGGTTTCAAAGGACCTTCAACAATCTTTGAAAGATGCATTACTCTTGAAAACTCTAAGTGATATATCACACTTGACAAAATCATCAAGTGATGATTCACATTTGAATTTTTTCCTCAAATGATATCTATACTTGATCTCACCCTCACAAGGTTATCAAATTGAGTTTATAAAGATAAAAAACTCCTAATTTATAATTTTGTTTAATGGATACAACACAAATTAGGATTGATAAGATATATCAAGAATGATATGCGAGTTTAAGTTCAATCCACTCAAAAGTCTTTTCAAAAGTTTAATGGATAATTGAACAATAATGTGGAACATTTTTCTATTCAATGCATGAAGGATAAAGTCTTTATATAGAAGAAGAAGAAGTCCAAACAAGCCATTAGGTAAGTTAAGATCAACTTATTAACCTTTTAATGTTGGGATTAAGCTATATAGGCCCAATATGGCTGGCACTTAGCACATCTGAAGGGAAGGCCAGAGGCCCAGAGCCGTGACCCCTCAATCCACCAATTGTTTATTTGTTCCTTTCTAAAGGAACAAATACTCGTATGGTATCAGGATTGAACGTAAAGAGACATTTGAGGTTTGGTCCTGAGTTCAATTTCTGGGGACGCTCCCTTTATAAAGGGACAAATAAACAATTGTGGATTGAGGGGCCACGGCTCTGGGCCTCTGGCCTTCCCTTCGGATGTGCTAAGCGCCAGTCATATTGGGCCCATATAGCTCAATCCCAACATTTAATCGAATCAATTCACTAGTCATTGGGTGATAGAGCAATCCAATAGATTACGATTAGACCTTGCAACTCAACTAGTCAAGCTCTAATGCTTAACAAGTGGCCATTAACCTTGGAATACAAATTGCCCTTTAGGTCACTTGGATCAGTCGATCACCCCTTTTATTTTTGATATCTTGTCAAATATATAAGTTTTAGCACAAAAACATGGGAAACAAACTTGCTATGAACTCCTTACTATTTTGAAAAATCTTTATAAAAATATTGTTAACCCATTTAAACTTAAATTTTTCCTCAAAATTATTTTCATCTAAATTATAAAGTATAAAATCATTTAAGAACTTGTGAAGTGTTGTAATTTAACAAAAATATGCAATCTTAACTTATTGCACCCATAATCTAACATAGAAATCTTAAGGATAAACTTGATAAACCTATCATTGATTTCTACTTTCAGTCCATATAATTTCATTTTTATGACTCTGAAGAAATTTTGTTGCCTCTGAAATTTCATTGTAAAACGTTAAGTTCAATCATTATTTTGTAAACATCAAACACAAGAGATTAATCAAATCTTAGTCTCACGTACTTTTATATCAATTTCATAACTTGTCAATCGATGGTACCCTTACCAACTTAAGCATCTAAGCCCTTGTGCCTTGTAAAAGGCTCTAGGCTTAACAGTTTGTTCCTTTGCAATCCCAAAAAGTGACTTTAAGTAAGTAAGAAGGAAAAGCACAGATAAAAAAGTTGTCTATGGAAACCTTATTGAAGGCCAAAGATGATTCATAAATATTTTCATAAATTGCTTGGTTGTCAAAGATTTCAATATATTAACTTTTGTTTGATTCATAGCTGATTTATCTAGTAAGAAAATTTAAGAAAGTTTAGAGAAATCAATTAGAAGTTTGAGTATGAGTAAACATATATGTGCATTACTCTTTATTTATGTATATATTAGTCCTTATCTGAGTATGTAGTACCCTATGTCGGAACATGTGCTACTCCAATTATTGAGTACAAATTTGTAACTCACTAAATGAGTTTGTGAATTCGTTTATTTTCTTAAATTTTTCCCATCAAGAAAAAGGCATCAAATCAAACGAAACTTGATTCATTAAATTCATTTACGAGTCAAATATTTTTAAAAAATAATTTAGAACTCAAAATTAGACTAATTATTACTAGAATTTCTTGGACAAAAAGTAGTTCAAAATGATTATATCAATTTCTCCTTCATACACAGTAACATTTCTTCGATTATTTTTAACCAAGCAAACCATCTTCAAATTATGTAAGAATGCGATTGATTCTTTAATGATTCTAATAGCTTTGAATAAATAATGTAGCTCGGTTTTTATGCATATTTAAAAGGTATTTTAGGGGAATTATAATTTATTTTGGAACTTTTGGCGAATTAAGATTCTAAATTAGGTACCATACCAAATTTTGTTTTCCTTGATTAATGCACATATCTACGTGGCATAAGTTAGGGGCAAGTTAGGGGGTGTGTTTTTCTCTTACAAAAAATAATTCAATTAATAAAGAGAATGCCTAAAATTCAAGTGCAACTGGGTGAAGCACTTGATGAATTAATCGAACATTTGTAATAAATTTAAACACTATTCACATCAATCAAATGGAATTATTAGAATCACTTCGATTCAAATGCTTATACTTTGGAATTTATCCTAAGTTTCATGATTGCTCACGGCCCACCCCACTCGCGAATAGCGGGTCGGGTCGGGTCGGGTCACTTTTGGCGGTAAAATGTTAATTCACGCATCTCGATACCTGGTACAGCGTTGTCAAATTCCTTTCTTGATTCCAACCTGGTTTTAACCGCTGCCACGATCCTCCCACCCTCTTCGTTAGGCTTTACAACAGAAAAAGCTCGCTTTCATCTACACACGACAAATATGGCAAAATCCTAAAATGAACCATCAAGGGGTGGACACATCAATCACCCTCTCCCTCTCTCCAGATCTACCCCTTGCCTTCTTCCTCCTGTCTGATCGTTCAAATGGCCCGAATTTTATCTTAATTTTACATTATTGCCCTTCCTACTGACACTCTCATCTATGTGTAGTAAATTTAGGATTCTAGGGTTTCTCTGTTCCGGATTGATTCTTGGTGCCGGATAGATGTTAATCTTATGGGGAATCTAGGGTTTTATAGTCTGTTTTCGCTGGTGGCGTTTGTTGTTGGGGTCCTACTTCGGCAGAAATGGAGGAATGCGGCGGAAAGGAAGGAGGAGATCATGAGGTTGGTGGCTATGGCCTCCGAAGAGGCTGCGGCAGTCGAGTTCGAGGCCGCCGTCGAGTACAGCTCCATTCCAGTGGCCAGGCGGTACCAATGTGCGGCGTGTTATGGCCCAGCCACCACGCGGTGTTCCCAGTGCAAGGCCGTCCGGTACTGGTGAGTTGCTTTTGAAACTTTTGCTTGATTGAGTTTGTGGGGTTTGTTCAATTGATGTTTGATTCTTGTGATTTGGGTTACTTGATGTCTTGTATTTGGTTTTGAATGTTGAGGTGTTTGCGTAGTTCAATTGGTGTTTTGGCTATTAGATTTTTAGGTACAATGCAGTTTTAAATGGATAATTTGATAGAATTGTAGGGATTTGTTGACATTTATTACTGATCAAACGCAGACAAAAAAGAAAGAAGAGAAATAAATTGTGTGGCGAACGAAAATTACATCTTTGGCATTTGCATTTGAATAATGACATACTGAGTTTGGGTTGTCTAACCTAATGAAACTTGTGAAATGTAGTGCTGCTGTCTTAAAATTTTATGGATGCTAATGCTTTGTGGATCATCTAGCAATACACTTGTGGTAATATTTTTTTAGATGGATATGTAAATGACATTTTGGTCATGTCTGCTAACTGACAATGCATGTTTGATGGTCATGGTATTTGTCAGGATGCTTTAGTTTAGGACAAAGAATTGATCCTTTTGTTGGACTTTTGTTGCATGGTTACAGTTTTGGGGATCAATTTTAGTGTGGGTTTCGAATCGGGTTTGGCTAATCAATTTTGGTATGGGTTCTGAGTTGGGTTTGGCTAACCCTGGACAACAAAAACTTTCTTGATTGAGCATTATTGTTATTTTGATAATTCATCTGTCTGATTGGTTTGGTAGTGCCAGCATTGTTCCTTTTCTGATGAACAATGGCTCCATATTTATAGAATAAAGGGAGATTGTTATGTTCAGTTTTGCTTTATATCCCAATCCACATCATGTGCCACAAGTCACTGATCCTGCAGAAGCGACAGCTATAGCATCTTTCTTTGTGTTTAGGAATGGGTTAGGGTGCACATAGGAGAGTGTTCCTTGTCTTTGATGGATTTAATTGATTGGTTGAACTCTATGTGAGGGGAGAGTGGTGTTTTTTGTGCCCCGTGTGCCTCTTCTGGCCTTGGCAGCTTGGATACGCTGTATATACTCTGTGCGCCCTTTGGTAGGTGCTATTAATACAATTGGTCTTTACCTAAAAATGAAAAATAAATAAAAATCTTTCTTTGGGTTAAATTAAGGATTTCACTTAGGACATTGCAGGAACAGGGTTTATAAAGGCTAATTCTGCAGAGAAAATTAATTGATGTAAGTGTGACCTAAAGACTAATGGATTAACAAAAGAAGATTTCAGCTTAGATTGTGAAAGCTTGTCACTCTAAATATCCAGCAAAACTTAATGCATGAAACATCCAGGGAAAAAAAAAAAGAGATCAATACTTTTATTTCAGTAGACTGTTTTGATCAGCATGGAAATGGAAATGTTTTGATAAACACAAAAGAAATGTTAAAAAAAATTTATTCCCTTTGTAATCAAGCAATACCATAATTGGTCTTTACATAACTTGTTTTAATGGAAATTCTTTCATGGTTTCGTCAGATAATCATTTGAACAATTTTAATTTCTTTGTCATACTTGAATGTTGGATCGTAATTTGGTCCTCTGGTCATGGATCTTGGAAATTGGAGTGTGATGCCTTGCTGATTTTAAAATATTTTCTTCACGTTATTTATATCTAAATGATGTTTTGACTATGCTATTTCATTTATTTGATTAAGTATAAATTTGTTATTGTAATTATTATTATTTTTTATTTTTTGATTGGGCTTTTCCTTGGTTTGGTTTTGTTCATGTCTGGGTTCTTAGTTTCACATAACAGTATGTAAAAATTTTAGGCTTTTTATTGTTAAAGATCTGTACTCTTTGCTTCTAACTGTGCATATTTGATGTCAAGGTAAGTTTGAAGTCTGTCTCTTTCTATCTTATTCACTTCTATTTACTGTATTGTTTTAGTTCTGGGAAGTGCCAAATTAAGCACTGGAGACAAGGTCACAAGAATGAATGTGTTCCCCCAACCCCAACCTCTGCCATGCTGTTTAATGATGGAAGTGGCTTTGGTGGCAAAACAACATCCCAAAATCAGTTTGAGAATTATGGTAATGTTTTTTATATTAATGGGAAATATAGTTTTTTTTCGAAAAGAACTGTATCAATGGTGGATGATAGTTATGAAGTTAAGCCTTGTGCAGATGCCAAAACAACAACTGGTTCTTTGTCTACCAGTACCTCATCATTTTCTGGCCTCACTCCCTCTGCTGCTAGAAGTGAACCATTCATTGATGTTTCTGTTAATGATGTCCTTGGGTCAAGCACACCTGACAGCTCAAAGGGACTTTCTGATGACATTTCATATGATTCCTTTGTAACTATTTCTAATGTTAATAATATAATTAGTACTGCTTGTGCAAGCAAGTTAAATCAGATGAAATCCAGTTGTGATGATGAAGTGGATCACTTCCAATCGCAATTTCCCAAAGCCAAGACTGCCATATGTGATGATATCCGGCCAAGAAGCTTGAGTAATAAGAAGTCCAATGGTGGAGCTCGCCATTCAGATGCTTCTAAGCACAGGAGCTCACCACTCTTGAGCCGTTCAGGGTCTGATTTTCTGGCTAGTGATAGCAGAAATGAGCCACAGGTAGTGAAGTGTAAAGAAGTCTCATCTGTGTCATCTAATGTTTCTGATCACTCATCTCCTGCCCCTGAAAGGCATTCAGCTTCAGTTGCGAAGTCTGCAAAACATACCTCGCCTAACATACACTCTGAGGTTGCAGGCTTGCCACAAAATGCTTATAATGGCTTGAGAACTTCTGTGCGGAAAGTTGCACAGCACTTTCGAGCCTCAAAACAGTCAAAGCCCCAGTTGTTAGGCATTGGAAGTGGAATTGCTGGAAAATACAATCACAAGGTTTGTGGAAGAATTATGATACATTTTTCCTGGAGTAGTGCAAGTTTCCTTGTTGATAATGCACATATGATTTATATGTGGACAGATGCTCTTTCCATATGAACTATTCATGGAATTGTACTCTTGGGAAAAGGTGGAATTGAGCCCATTTGGCCTCATGAACTGTGGGAACAGGTAATTTAAGAGTTGTTTTCAGCTCATTATAGGAATACTATATTTAAAGGATGCTAGATGTTGTTCATGGTTATAATGTAATATTTAAAATTTCTATTTCAACAGAACTTTTGGCTTCTGCTCTTTCTGTATTGTGTTAGATAAACATGCTTCTGTGCTTCCCCTCTAAATCCGACTCCCAGTCAGTTTCTGCATTCCTCCTGGTTTGAGCTTTGAGGCTTCAGACAGTCATCATGAAGTCCATTATTGTTATTTTCTTGAATTATGTACTAATCAATGCAATAAAAAATATCTCTATGCTGGTTTGGAAATGTGTCATTCAGATAGTTTAGTTCTTACTTTTCTTAGAATATGATTTCTCTGAATTTGCTGCAGTTGTTATGCTAACGCAGTGCTTCAGTGCTTGACTTTTACTCGGCCTCTTGCTTCTTATCTTCTTCAAGGGCTACACTCGAAAGCATGCAAGTTTCTTTTCATGACTCCTCTGTGTTTATGACTTGTATAATTAATTGGAATATGTGCTTGGTGGCTCTCTCATTTTAAAATTCGTCTTCTTTCCAGGTCCAAAGGAGGACTGGTGTTTCATCTGTGAGTTTGAATGTCTAATTCTTGAGGCAAGGGAGGGGAAGTCTCCCTTGTCTCCAATGGGAATTCTCTCCCAAATACAAAGAATTGGAAGTCATCTTGGACATGGGAGAGAAGAAGATGCCCATGAATTTTTGAGGTGAGCCAGATAACACATCCTAGATCCAATTGGATGGACTTATATTTCTGTTATCTAAAATTCAATTTCTTTACAAATTTGTATTACAATTCATTTACTGAGATGGCAGGTATGCTGTTGACACGATGCAATCTGTTTGCCTCAAGGACACAGGAGTTGTGGGTCCCTTGGCAGAAGATACAACTCTAGTGGGCCTGACCTTTGGGGGCTACCTTTTATCTAAGGTGATTTCATGGTTTTAATGGTCCATTAATCTTCAGTCCCGATAGAATTATTTTCCTTCATTCTAATGCATGAGATGTGATTTTGTTACTAAGATTCCGCTTATTGGTATTTTCATATTAATATGAAGTTTATGACTGGGATTCTTAGATAAAGTGCATGAAGTGCCGAGGCAAATCAGAGCGGTGCGAGAGGATGATGGATCTTACTGTTGAAATAGATGGAGACATTGGAACCCTTGAAGAGGCTCTTGCGCAATTCACGGCTACTGAAATCTTGGATGGGGAAAACAAGTACCAATGTGGCAGGTTGGTTACTTTTACATACAACGCTTGATTACACCAGTGTACCTATCAAAAAAGAAAAAAAAAAAAAAACTCTTGATTACACCAGGGTTTTATCTATAGGGACAGTAACAGTAATTTAACAACTATTGGTAGCTAGAATTTGCCACATTATTTGCATTCCTCACAATATGTAACACATGATGGGGAAACTCCTTTACTGCCTTTTTTCCATATTACACCTAGAATTTATATCCAACACTGGTATCTGTCCCCAGATCCAGTTATATTGAGCTTTATTTTCCCTTTTTTGGGATATGGGTGTTCATTGTGCTGGACACCTTGTGTTATGCCAAACTGTTACCAGTGATTTTGTTCTTTTTCCATAGATTTTGCTAGAAGCCCTTATGCTGTATCCTTGTTTCCTTAAGCTAAATTTTTTTCTCTTTTTCAAAATTGAACCATATTGGGCAATACTGATCATCTAAGATCTTGAGACCTTCTACCATAGAACTTCTTATCTTATCCTCCTATGAAAAATAATCTCCCAGCTTTCTGACCACAATTGTAGTAAATATGTGGGCTTGGTAGCATTATATGTCAGTAGATCATAATGTAAATACTGTAGGCCTCTTGCAGAACAGTTATGTTTTTACATTTATTGTTTCTGAACTGTCATGTGACTGTATCACATTTGATGACTACAATTGTAGTAAATATGTGGGCTTGGTAGCATTATATGCCAGTAGATTGTAATGTAAATACTGTAGGCCTCTTGCAGAACAGTTATGTTTTTACATTTATTATTTCTGAACTGTCATATGACTGAATTATCGCATTTGTAAAAACAGTTACTCACCTATGTGGAGAGTGTTTTCTCAGGGTGTTACAGTTCTCAGCCATGTGGAGTGTTCTCTCAGGGTGTTTTTTTTTTGGTTCAATTATGTTTTGTTTTGACCAGATGTAGATCATATGAGAAAGCGAAAAAGAAGTTGATGGTATTGGAGGCACCAAATATCCTTACAATTGTGTTAAAGCGATTTCAGGTAATTATTTAATTGAAAGTGGAGCGTGTGATTTTTTTTTTTCTCCTTCATGTTATCTTGAAATATTTGTGTTTGCTTCACTATCTGTGCACGCAGTCCAGTAATTTTGGGAAGTTGAATAAGTCAGTCCGGTTCCCTGAGATGCTGAACATGACCCCATATATGAGTGGCACAGATGATAGATATCCTGTCTACAGTCTTTATGCAGTGGTGGTTCACTTGGATATTATGAATGCAGCATTTTCTGGGCACTATGTGTGTTATGTTAAGAATTTCCTTGGAGATTGGTTCAGGATTGATGACAGCACAGTATGTTTCTTGTTTATTTCAAATATATAGTCACATATTGGCATTAAAATTTTGGCTTTGACTTTTGTTCATTGGTTTGTCTGTTTTATTTTGTTTTTTGTTTTCTTTGTTGTGTTTGTTTTTTTATTGATTCAGAAATGGAAAAAATAAATTAATATATTTTGGCATCTGAAGGCCCTTCCCTTTAGTTGGAAAGAGGCACACTTAGGTTGTGTTTGTTTTTTGGCTGAATAGAAAAAGTTAAAATATTTGGTTTTTTCTATTCAGCCAAAAAACAAACACCACCTTACTCTTTGATGTCCTGCAGTGAGATCTCCAGGCTGAATATGGTCCTGGTTTATCTCTGTTTACTGTTTTGTGTACCTCATCCTTTTGAATGGTTAACCTGCTAGAGGGATAAAGTATATACTTGAATTTGAGTGAATAATAATAATTTTGGGCTATATGTTTGGACTTGACGGTTTGATTGGTGGATCCTGTTATTATGTAGGTAACACCTGTGGAATTGGACAGGGTCTTATTAGAAGGGGCATACATGCTACTGTATGCAAGGTAACATATCCCTGGTGCTCAATTTGATATAATTTTTTTTTTTTTGTTTTTCTTGTTTTTAGTTTTAGGTTTTTTTGTTTTTCCTTCTTAAAGATTGAACAACTTTGATATACTCACATGTAGGTGCTCTCCAAAGCCCCCTGCTTTGTCAAGGAACATGGCTGTTTCTCATGAAGGGAAACTGAAGATGAGGAACTTGGAAGCTGTTCCTTCCAGCCTTGCTGCTACCAAACCGAGATCCAACTCAGCAGTTCCAGGTGTGGGTCGTTCTATGATACAACGGAAGTCTGAAAACTCATGCTGGACAACTTGGGATGGTCCCACAAGTAATCAGTGGCTTCGGCCAGAAGATTGGAGATCTCACTCAATGCAAAGGGTTGGCATGGTTGATTCCTCAAGTGAGAGTTCTTCCCTCTTCAGCTGCTGCTCAGATGAAGGTTCTTGCAGTACTGAGAGCACAAACGACTCTGCGAGCACAGGAGACTTCTCTGATTACATATTTGGTGAAGTGGGAAGCAGTTGGTACAGAAATTATGGACTTCCATCAGATTCAGATATAACTCCCTCCTTTTCAAGACCTTCAGGCTCCTCCCGGAGCAATGGAGGTGATGGGGTTCGGAGGAGGCTACCACACCAAGGAAGCAGCTGGGGAGGGGACTTGGAAGGGGAAGGTAACTCATCATTTTTGTATAATGGCACAAGTAAACATAGTAAAATCTGTACCGCCCAATTTGGTGGTAGTAGTAGTGAAACTGATTTGGGGCGACTAGTTGCGGGTAGACCTATTGATGTAAAGTCGGGTGTTCCCTTCAAAAGGGCAAGTAGAGAAAGATCAGCTCAAACATTTTATTGAGGTTTGAGTTGAGATCCATGCTAGTGAAGTAGGATGTAATTGTTGGTATATACAAAAAAAGAAAAAAGGAAAAAAAAATCCATCTTATGATTTATTCTTCTTTTATTTCCTCTGTACTAAGTTTGTCCAGGCTGAACTTAAGTAATTGTAATCTGTGGAACTCTTATTTCCGTCATCAGGCATTCTCAATTGGGTAAAAGCTTGTTCCATGGATCAGCTTCTTATTCATTAGTACTCCTTCAACTTGATCATTCTTTTTTTTCTCAAAATAAATAATTTATGATTTTATTATAATATCATTATTCATGTTTTACTAAAAATTTATTTGTAATTATATAATTATTTTTATTTTTAATAATAACTGAATTAAATTTAATTTATATTATATAAATTGAATTTATAATATTTTTATAAAATCAAAACAATTTTTTTTTTTAAATAATTTATTCAAACAAGTTTTTTGTTTTTTATTTTTAAAAATAATTTTTCAAACTTTTTTATTTTTATAAAATATTTTAAAAATTATTTTTTTGTTATTCACTTAAAAAATAATTTTTAAAAACAAATTTCAGAAAAGGCAGTAAGAACATTGATGGCACTGAGTGAAACGACACCGTTTTAGAGGCAAAATTTTCCAACAAAATTGTGTCCGTCGGCTAACTCTGCTTCTCGTCACCGGTTCTGTTGTTCCTCTGAAACGTCGTCGTCCAGGTATTTAGGGCAGTCTGTCAGACGGTGTGGATTCATATATATTTGCAGTGGAAGCTGTTGAAATACCCCAAACCCATGCCAGTGATAACGTCACTGCTACAACCCAGTTGCTGCAATTCCAACAAGCTTCTTCACCATCGCCTAATCTGCTGGTGCAACAAGGCAATGTCAAGTTCCAGCAACAATCAACCTGGTGCCTTCACCACCATCCGTGAGACAGTCACTTTTAAACAAGAGATCAAAAAGAGCAAATTCATTGCCATTGCCGGCCACATCCCCGACCAACAATACGCTAACTCCTTCCTTTCCCAGGTATTTTCCCTTCTAGGGTTTCTTTTCTTAGTCTCTGTTTAGTGGCGTGTTTTCTTAATAACGCATCATATTCCTTCGGGTTTCTGACCCATTTTCACTTTATCTGATTCGAAACATGTTAAAATAAGGATGTATAGACACTTGCTTGATATCATTACATCCTTTTGTTTACAAGTTCATTCTTTCTTTTTTCTTTTTATTTGATTAATTGATTGAGTTGTTGATTGAAATATGATTATTTTGTTTCTTATGATGATAATTAGGTCAAGGATCCCAAGGCTACCCACAATTGTTGGGCTTATAAGGTTAGTTTTCCTATTTCATGATTGGGAATTACTTACTAAGCCTTATTAATTTAAAACCAGGCCTTGATTATCAAGGATGGTTTCTTACTATAAGCTCTCCTTCTGGTTAGTATACATTCAACATCCTTGTCTCATCAAATTATTTCAAAATGGCTACACAGGAAAGTCAAAGTTGAAGAGTAAAATTTAGTTAAAAAACTATAATTCTTCATTTGAGCTGCATTTGCAGTAATTGCATATGAAATTTCGATGTTGGGACCCATGTATGCCTTTGTTCCTTGCATGTTTGTCAGAAGGAATAGCTCATGGTAAACATATGGTAATGGGCTTCTCATTTTTTTCCTCCCATAATTTAACCCAGTTTTATTATTACTTACTTCATAGGTTGGAGACCAATACCGATCAACTGATGATGGTGAGCCATCGGGTACAGCAGGCAAGCCTATACAAGCTGCTATTGAGGCTTCAGGATTAGATAGAGTTATGGTGGTTGTGATCAGGTAATTTCTTTTTCCTGTATATTTTGACAGCTTAATTGTGTTTGCAAATTATGTTATGACATTGCTTCTGGCTAATAATTAATTTTGGGTTTAAGTCACATGTATGATTTCTCACTTTTAAGTTAGCTGTGTTATTTGACTGATTTGAGCTTGGTATATGAATCCTACTTTTACACACTGGTTGATTTCCTCATTTGAATTTCAGGCATTTTGGAGGTATCGAATTAGGTACTGGAGGACTTGTCAGGGCTTATGGAAGAACTGCAGCAGAATGTTTGAAGAATGCCCCAACTTGCTTTGTGAAATCTAAGGTAATTGTTCTATGCTGGTGTGCCAGCACCTTTATGTTGATATCTGCTGCATGGAGACCTGCCCATTTTAAGACTTTGATGAGTTTTGGACTGGGAACTTTTTCATTGTAGGTTCCAATGGCCGTGGAGGTTCCTTTTGAACTTCTGGGGATTCTATATCATCAGGTGAGCATGTTTAGAAGCAATGTTAGTAACTACTTCAAATTTTCTGTAATTTTTTGAGTTGTGTATATCAAGAAATTGGTCTGTCAGTAGGATTATCAAACCCTAAGTAATGCTAATGGCATGTTTCCTTTCTTTGTTCTCCAATTCCTCTGTCTCACTTGTTAAGTCTTTTTTCCATGCAATTACCACTTGGAAGATCTCTTAAATCCTTTTTGGAATAGTGGACTTACTTCCATCACATTCTTCCTTAATTACATTGTGCTCTGATAATCAAGCTTATTGCTCTGCTCTTTTGGAAGAGGTGAGTCATGTACCACCAAGAATTCTTTGAAGACTATTATTGTCTTCTTCAGCAACTTGTCCTACCTGCTATCCCCTTGCATTTATACTTTTATGCTTCTGAGCCTGTCACAGTAGGATATTGTTAATGTACCTGTTATTCACTTGCATTTATACTTTTATGCATCTAAAAACCTGTTAACAGAGGATATTGTTAATGTAAATGAAATAAAATAAACATATGATATAAAATGTACTGTAGCTTGTTGTAAGTTTTATTTTTCAAATGCCATTGTGTAACACCTTTGAAATTTTGCTATACCCTTTTTATGTCTTAAAATTTGGACCAATGTTTTGGTGTACTATTAACTTGTGTTTTCCATTGACAGCTACAATCTTTTAAGGTTGAGGACATCAAGCAGGATTATGAAACTGGTAAAGAGGGCACCACCATGGTTACTTTTAAGGTTGACTTTGACCAGGCCAAGAGTTTGGAGGATGCAGTAAAAGACAATTGTAGCCGAGACTTAGTGTTTTATAAGAAGTGAAACAAGAATCCCACAACTATGTTTTTTGGCTTCCTGTATAAATGAATACAGGGAGTGTCGAGACTTTTGAATCCATCATTCACCAAACAGGTACTGAACTTGTATATCTCAGTTTTGTATTGATTAACATCTTGTAGCTGCAAACTTTGTTGTGAGATTATTTGCTCTTGGGTGTACAAGAAGATTCTTGAATATATCCAAGAAGATTGTTCTTGGCCTGATATGATAAGTTGTATATACAATTCAGTTCAATAAAACTATTAAAAAGTGTACTGCGCTAATACCCCGTTGTTGAAAATTTTATTTAATCCTCGAGTGATATCATTTTTTTTATTGCATATCCTGTTTGCTTGTCATTGTGTTGTCACTTAGTTATATGCTCAGTCATCTTCCCTTAGAGTCATCTTCCTTAATGTATATGATATATCTAATGTCTATTGCAGGACGCTGTCCAATCTAAAGAATGAAACAGCTAATTATGAAACTTAAGATGCTTCGATGACTACCATAAGACCATCAGTTCACACTTAAAACGATCAGCAGACCAAATTGGGACTGCCTCTTTGTCGGCATCTCATATTGTACTCTTCCCACTTCAAGATTTTGATGCAAAAATGAATATTGTGTCATGTTTACTGCTTAAGGTGGTGTTCAATAATCAAATTTTAAAAAAGAGAGGATCGTGTTCATATAGACCAAAAAGAAACACAAAAAATATAGAGAAGAAACACAAAGAACCCTCACAGAGACCATGAATTGTTACAGAACAAGACCTGACATATAAATCAAACTTCTCAGACAATAAAATGTATTAGAATCTTCTGAAGCCTTCCTAATACATACGCACCCAGCTAGTCTCCCTCGACCAAGGTTAGCAGTGCCACTCAAGGGCTGGTGGCGGATGGTGGTGGTGAAAGGAAAGGAAATGTTGGAATTGTTATTGGAATGTTGGGGAATATTGAAGAGATTGAGGTGGGGATGGAGGGCAGCGGAGGAAGCGCCAGCTGTGGAATTGTGGGGATGGTTGGCAATGTTGGGTTTGGTAGAGATGGCAGCGGCGGCAATGTGGGCTTTGGCAGATTTGGGACATTTGGTTGTGTTGGCAATGGGGTAGTCGGCAGCGCAGGCGTTGCTGGCAACGGAGGCAATGTGGGCTTAGGAAGAGATGGAATTTGAGGTAGTGTTGGTGGTGATGGAGCGGGTGGTGTGTCCAGAAGGTGGCGACCTGCCAGGCTCACATCCATGCTCAACAGCGACAATGTTAAAACCAGAGAAACAGTAATAAATTGAGTAGCCATGGTTTAAAAATATAAAAGGTTTGTGGAGCTACTTCCCTTGGATGTGAGAAAATTTCAACTTTGTTCTGGATGCAGAACAGCAAAGTATGGACGAGTATTTATAGATAAGCTTTCGAAGGATTTCTGAGTGTGTTTTGAAGAAGCAATAGGAGTTTGATAAGATGTGGTTGAGAGAAATATGGAAAAGAAGTGGTTAGTTCACCTCCCCTACTTATGTTACTTCAAATTCAAAAGAAAACCAACCAAAGGGGTCGGCAAACTGACGCAAACCTGATCTCACTTGTGTATACTGCTAGAATTGTTCAGCTGTTTGAGATTTGAGTCTTTTTGACCCGTGGGTAATAATCTTTTAAAATTTTAAATGGATTTATTCATAGTAGAATCTATAGATCATACTAAAGCGGCTTGAGGTTTTGCTGAATGGTCTTGCCTTTCATTACATAAAAGAGTGACCATATGCTTGTACACGTGATATACATATACAGAGAAGTATGTGATGTCAATTACCTAATTACAACCTAAAATCATGGGAATTAATTTAAAATAATTATAATTCAAAAATATTTTCCAAAAGAGATGAGAATCATAGTACGGTGGGACTATGTTCTTTCATACCCGCACAAGATTGTGGTTTCATTGCGAACTCCAATCTTGTACCATTGGCGAATAAACTACTAACGAGAAAGGATTTATAACAAATCTGCAAGTTAATTAGCAGTATGGCCATGAGACTCAAAGTTGTTATTTGGACACTTGGCTGCAAACAAAATGGAGGTCGATAGTGATGAGCTTCTTTCAGGAATGGAAGATGCGATTGTCGCAAAGTATTTAGTCGCTACATTATCATAGTAGATAACTGGTGTAGTTGGCAATGGTGCATGAAACTCTCGTAACAAGTTTTGAATCCAGTTTATCTCTACTGTAGTGGAGGCAACCGTGTGATACTCAGCTTCCATGGAACAACGAGCAATGGTTTTTCCCTTTTTAGAGCTCCAATTGATGGTAGTAGCATAAGGAACAAAACAGAGGCAAAAGTGAAGGTGTGATCATTGACATCACTTGTCAAGTTCGTGTAGACACATGAAGATTAATAAAGTAGGTTCATCTAATGAAGATCCCATGGTACAAAGTTCTTTTCAAGTAGCGAAGAACACGTTGCAATGATGTCTAATGAGTCAAGGATGGTTAATGCTTGAATATCGGACAATTTGTTAACAACGAAGGAGATGTTAAGTGAGTAAGAAAAAAAATACTTCCTCATTTTCAAGCATGTTCATCTTCTCAAGTAGGTCACTAATATATTTATGTTGGGATAAGAACAAATCATCCTAAGTGAAAGCAGTTTCAACACCGAGAAAATAGCTTAGTGGGCCAAGATATAAAACTTTTATGCTAAGACACCAATGAAGTCAGTGAGAAATGTAATTGAGGTACCTATGATAAATATGTCGTCAATATAAACAAGAAAGAAAAATGTGAGTTTCCCACGGTTATCAATAAATAGTGACGAGTCAGACTTGGAATTCATGAAGCCATGGGACACGAGGAATCCTTGAAGTTCATTATAGCATACCCTTATACTTGGACGGTCAGCAGATCACCAAGTTGGGACTGCCTTTCTTCTCTGTCAGCATCTCATATTGTCTTCTTCCCACTTAAAGATTTTGATGTAAAAATGAATATTGTGCCATGTTTACCGATTACGAAGGTGTTCAATACTCAAATTAAACAAAGAGAGGAATGGTATTCATATAGAATAAAAAGAAATACAAGGAATCGTATTCATATAGAACAAAAAGAAATACAAGGAATCGTATTCATATAGAATAAAAAGAAACGCAGAAAACCCCCACATAGACCATGAATTGTTACAAGACCTGACAAATGAGTCAAACGTCTCAGACAGTAGAATGTAATTATATGGGAATTCCTGAAGCCTTCCAAACACATGTGAATCCAGCTTGTCTCCCAGGACTAAGGTGTGGCGGGGCCACTCTAAGGGCTGGTGGTGGATGGAGGTGGTGAAAGAAAAGGAACTGTTGGGATTGTTGTTGGAATGGTGGGGAATGAAGGAATTGAGGTGGGGATGGCGGGCAGCGGAGGAAGCGTCACCTTTGGAATTGTGGGCATGGTTGGCAATGTTGGGTTTGGCAAAGATGGCAGCGGCGGCAATGTGGGCTTTTGGCAGAGTTGGGGCACTTGGCAGTGTCGGCAATGGGGTAGTGGGCAGCGCAGGCATTGCTGGCAAGGGAGGCAATGTGGGCATAGGAAGAGATGGGGTTTGAGGCAGTGTTAGTGCTGGTGGTGGAGCTGTTGGTGTGTCCAAAAGGCAGCGGCCTGCCAGGCTCACATCCATGCTCAACAGTGACAATGCTAAAACCAGAGATACAATAAGACAATGCCTAGCCATGGTTTAAAAAGATAAAGGTATACGGAGCTAGCTTCCCTTGGATGTGGACGAATTTCAACTTTGTTCTGGATGAACAACAACAAAGTATGGACGGGTCTTTATAGAGAAGAATTTGAAGAAGCAATATAAGAGATTGATGAGATGTGGTTGAGAGAAATTTGGTGGAGAGGTGGTTAGTTCACCTCCCCTACTTGTCTTACAGCAAATTCAAAATAAAACCAACCAATGAGGTTTGGCAAACTGACGCAAACCTGAGCTCACTTATGCATACTGCTAGAACTGTTCAGCTTGTTGGGTTATATTATCTTCTAAAATTTTGACATATGGATTGCTTCATGGTAGGACTCATAGATCATTCCAAAGCGGCTTCAGGTTTTAATGAACCACCTGCCCTTCATTACACGACTAATCAGTATATATACACGAGATGTACAGAGAAGTATGTGATGTAAATTTCTTTACTACAACCCAAAATCACGGATTTAAAAGAATTACAATGTAAATAATATCATCGTAGTATGAAAAATCAACGTACAAACAATGTGACAGAGGCACAATAAATATGATCAAGGAACGAACCATATAACCAAAGTATAAATAATGTGACTCAAATATGAATATTATGAGTTAGAATTAAAGTATGAATCATATGATCTGAGTACAAATAATATGATCAAAATATGAAGAATATGATCCAGATATAAATAATATGACCAAAATACAAAAAAAATATGATTTACGTATGAATAATATGATTAATGCTTTAATACTATAATCATTTTGAACAAAAAATGAATTAGAATTATTATTTTTATAAACAAAATAAATTTTTTACTAAATAACTTCTAAATTCGTTTTAACACGATCTCCTACTCACAAATTTATATTTACTTGAAATAATATAAAATGAATTAGAACCATTATTTTTACAAACAAGATAAACTTTTTATTAATTTTTTTAAAAAAAATAGTTTTAACATAATATTTGACTTGCAACTTTATATTGCCATGAAATAAAAAAAACATCCTTCCTTAAAAGAGTGTGTTTTTTTGTCACCAAATAGATCTTCAACCTCTTCATCCTTCATAAAAAATAATTAAAAATGTATAAAAATAAGATGTAAATCTCAATCACTTTGGTTGTTTAGGTAAATTATTTTTTTGTATTTAAATTTTAACCTCGTTTAGATAATTCATTCTTAATTATGAAAATGGATCATTTGTTATAAACTTTCTTTTTATTAATGTTAAGTAAATTACATTAAATTATAATTATTAACCCATGAAAAAAAATTGTACAAAAGATACCATTATCATCATACATGAGCTTCTTACCGATACAAGTTATTGTTACTGAACTGCAGTAAAGAAATTCTCTAATACCAACCAAAATTTTTCCCAAAATTGAAATTGAACTGCAGGGAAGAAAAGGAGAATAAACTTCTTCGTTTAGAGCGTGCTATGCATGGCTGTTTTTGGTCAAGCCATAGAAAAAAGTTGAAACGGAAAAGATTAAGTGAGGATGATAGAGTGAAGAAGATGTTGAGACTTATATGGAAGACGAAGCTGATGATTAAGGAGTTAAAGATGATGTAGACGAGGAAGATGAAAATGAAATTAAGGTTTAATCAAGTTTGATTAGGATTATTAGATTAGCACACACTTAAGACGGTCAGCAGACCAAGTTGGGACTGCCTTTCTTCTCTGTCTGCATCTCATATTGTCTTCTTCCCACTTTAGAGATTTTGACGTAAAAATGAATATCGTGTCATGTTTACTGCTTAAGAAAGTGTTCAATAATCAAATTAAAAAATAAAAGAGAGGGATCGTATTCATATAAAACAAATAAGAAACACAGGGAATCGTACTCGTATAGAGAGAAAAGAAAAACAAACATAGGGAAAGACAAGCAAATAGCCCTCACAGGGACTATGAATTGTTACAGGACAAGACCTGACATCTAAATCAACCTCTCATACAATAAAGTGTATTAGGATTTCATGAAGCCTTCCAAATACATACGAACCCAGCTAGCCTCCCTCGGCTAAGGTGTGGCAGGGCCACTCAAGGGCTGGTGGTGGATGGAGGTGGTGAAAGGAAAGGAAATGATATTGGAATGTTGGGGAACATTGAAGAGATTGAGGTGGGGATGGAGGAGGGCAGCGGAGGAAGTGTCAGCTGTGGAATTGTGGGGATGGTTGGCAATGTTGGGTTTGATAGAGATGGCAGCGGCGGCAATGTGGGCTTTGGCAGAGTTGGGACATTTGGTTGTGTTGGCAATGGGGTAGTGGGCAGCGCAGGCGTTGCTGGCAACGGAGGCAATGTGGGCTTAGGAAGAGATGGAATTTGAGGTAGTGTTGGTGGTGATGGAGCGGGTGGTGTGTCCAGAAGGTGGCGACTTGCCAGGCTCACATCCATGCTCAACAGCGACAAAGTTAAAACCAGAGAAACAGTAATAAATTGCGTAGCCATGGTTTGAAAGGATGAAGGTATATTATGGAGCTAGCTTTCTTTGGATGTGGGCAACTTTCAACTCTGTTCTGGATGAACAACAGCAAAGTATGGACGAGTATTTATAGAGAAGATTTTGAATAAGCAATATCAGAGTTGATGAAATGTGGTTGAGAAAAATTTGGACATGTGGTGGTTAGTTCACCTCCCCTACTTGTCTTCACACCAAATTCAAAAAAAAAAATGGGCCAACCAAAGGGTTGGCAAGCTGACGCCCACCTGGGCTCACTTTGTGTTAGAGATTTCAGTCTATCTTTCCAAAAATGGATTGCTTCATGGTAGAATTTATAGATCCTACAACTTGGGTGGTTTCGAATTCTCTTGGAAGTAAAAATTAATTTAACTCTAAATATAACTTAATAATATTAAGTAATAAGTCATTTTTGTTCAAAATGTTAAAAACAAACTATTTAAAATTTAAAAGTGAATTGTATTCGATATTAAATTAGAAAAATAGACAACACCTAAGTGCCTTAGATTTGAATTTCCGTTCATTTCTTAAATCCTCCTAAATTACATTGATTTATCTTAAAGATTTAGGATTCCCGTTAACAATGTTGGTTATTCTCCATGTACTCGAATTCCCACTAGGAATTCTAGGTTGAATGTTTAAACTCATTTCATTTGTTATATTATGAGTTTCAATTTTCATAATTCCTTGATTGAAATTTGTGTTGGCGTAATGAGAACAAAGACATTAATTTCCCGCCAGAAACCCAACTAACTGCTAAAATAGGAAAAACCAATGCATAGTCATAGTTAGGTAACTTCCTTTGAATATGGCAAATTTATACATCTGCTAAAATAGGAATTTCATGAGATTGAGATTGCTGGATGGAAAATAAACAAAATTTCATGGAATTTGGAAATTTAGAAGTGAAACTTTTTTGGTATCTCAATTGGAACTTTCTGTTTGGTGATGTAAAATGTCAAAGCAACAATAAACCCATTCCATCACCAAATCAGTGAGAGAACCGGATCCGCTTGTTCCCCCGGAAACCGCGGCCCGACCCACAGAAGAAACTGGGCCTGTCCACCACCACCTTCAGGGCCCTACGCAGGGCTTCGAGCCCATCTTGTCCAAGCCCATGGACCCACAAAAGGCACTTGGTCCACCCACCCACAGTCACCATCTCAGCTCTCACCACCCTCCCTCCGACGGACCTCACCGCCGTTGACACCTCCGACAGAAGCTCCGCCCTATCTTCACAGTTCAACATCGCCTTCACCACTCCACCCTCACCCTCAACCTCACCTTCCCCTTCACCTTCACAGCGCCCCAGCCTTAGCTCGTTCGTCTCACCCGGAAACAGTAACTCCTCCGTGCCATCGCCTTCGTCACGCGTCCACAGCTCCGCTGCAGCCTCCCTCAGTTCCGTCAGGCGCCGAATGACCCTCGCAAGCACCGACGCCTTGGGGAGCTGCCATATTACGCAATTACCTTCACTTGTCAATCCAAATTCATGCTTTTTTTAAAAAAAAATTATTATTTACTTAGAATTAAAGAAAATGGCTTACTTTGGTTGCGTTGGGAAGAAGATTGCGAAGAGTGGAGTAGTGGCAATTGGTTCGCTTTCTGCGATCTCTCTCCGCGACTCTGTGTTTATCCCGGGCTTCCATTGCTCTTGCTTCTGTCTCCAAGTTTGAATTCCCATCGTTGATAGCATCCTGTGATTCAGGTCCTCCATCAAGGCTGTTGTTTTGGTTGGAACAGCTTCCGAACTCATGGTAACTTTGAAAATATTGCATTTCCTCTTCTGGGTTTCTGTAAAATCAACACCCAATACGTCAAAGTTTCATAAAACATAAAAAACAGACCCTAAAGATGCAGAGACGAATTTAGAGTCGCATATTTACCCAAATGCATGCATGTTCAGTAAGCCCGTGGAGGGAACGACTCAGCTTTTGCCCTTACAGTAAGTTTTTGTGGGAGAGGGAGAGAGGAGGGGAGGGAGAGATTTGGAGATCAATGCAAAAGATTAAGCGTATATTTTGCAATGAAGAGAGGAGGGGATTGAGAAATAAAAGGCGTAAATGCGCATTTGCAGAAGTGGAAACTGGGGTGGGATATTGTTGGCGACTTTAATGATACGCTCCGATGTCTGATGGATGCTGTGGGCTGTAGGTGTGTGGAGAATCTGGAGGACGATGGTTTCATTTTCGGCACAAATGCGTATATATACACAAATATAGGTAGGTCAAAGGTTGAAGGCAGCTGATGACATGATGCAAGATAGATGCCACATCCTTTTAACCTATGCTTGAAACATGAGCCTATGAGAACTGGATATTACATTGTACTTTTGTGATTGATCCTAGGATTCTTTTTTCTCTCTCAAACAGAAATAAAATAAAATAAATAATTTTATTCATACCATTCATAATTAATTTTTTATAACACACACTGGGTGAAGCCTACTCTAAAAATGGCTTCATTGCAGTAGTTGGTGCATGAATTAAGAGAATATAAATTCAATTAAAATTGTATCAAATATAAAATTTGATATTTTAAAAATAAGAGATCCCCTTATTAATGAGTCTTGATTTGATCATTTAAATAACATAAACGAAAGTAACCCACATTGTGAGGCCATGATTGAAATCTTAATCGTGCTCAATTTATGTGCATAGCGTGACAAGAGAATGAGATGTATGTCATGATTAAGGTTATGAATTCAGCTAGCAATTCAAATTCAAAAGAAGTTTCCTTTTTCCATAGCCACAGAATTTGATCAATGAGACCAAACCCATTAAAGATACTGGTAAGCAAAATCATTGGAATTTGGGAAAAAATAATTACAAAAAAGAAAAGAAAGGCAAGAGCAGTGTCACGTTTCATTCAAATCCGGACAATAGGATGAGTCTAGAACCAAACCGAAAAAGTAGGTAGTGGGGGGAGGCGATGATTAAGCGGTGGAGATGATTAAGGGGCAGCGCCCAACAAACATTTGAAGCTCCCAAGGAGACAATATATCCATGTCTGCAACACTTGCAGTGCATGTTTGACCTCTAGTCTCCCGACTTTTGTGAACACATACCAACAGGTGTATAGTGTATACAGTCCACAGGTCAAGTTGTGGGAAGACCAAAATCCAAATGCTGTAAGTTAAACAAAATCATATAAGTTTAGCTTATTATTCTTCAGTTCCACTGCACTTTTTGTGGATGATTGTTCTAAACTTGTGAATGTTTGTTCTTGTTTTCTCATTGTCATCCAAAATTGTTCTAATTTATGTTTAGCACACCCTGTCCATTTTGATGATATGAGTGAAAGCTTCCCAATTTTCTATTTTGTGGTGTTTGTTTCTCGGGAAAAAGAAACGGTTTGAAATTATTAATTTATCCTATTTAATTATAATAAACTTATGAAAAATGTATCAAAAATTGTTGATTTTTTTTTTCTTATACAAAGGGTACTATTACCAGAATTTTGAAAATCAAATTTTATTTTATTTTTCAAAATTTTCTAATAGTTATAGAAATTTAAGCAAGGAAGCAGGCTTAAAACCAGAGGTCATGTACTTGAAAGTGAGATAACATTTTGAAAAACTAAATAAGCATTTTTAGAAAAGAGGGGATAATAAGGTGATTGGAATAAAGATTATGATGAAGGGCAGGTCAGGTTGGTCGAGGACAAAGTACTACCACTTTAACCAACATCGACAGTCGATTTACTCAGTGCTTGTTTGCTCCTTTTCGGTGTAAAGGAGGCAACACTGCTTTTTTGAATAAACAGACACGCTAACCCCATTGAATTCAATCCATGACAAATAAGTGGAAACAGCAAGGTGTTTTTTTTAATCAGCATAAAGTTGATACTAATTAAGCTTTGGTGAAATCAGGCCGCTCAAATCCAAATAATTGGGGTGGGGCATAGAGTTGGAAAATGACACTTAGGTGCCTTAGCCTCCACCACATCCGGCCAATATGTAGGAAAAAGGGGCAGATTTCTGCGACAAAAGAGGATTCCAAACTTGTCTCATGTCCTTCACATTCCTGTATCAAGAGATGAGTTGCTATCCAAGTTTTGACCAACCCATCCTTTGATCCCAAATTCAAATTACAATGTTCAAAAAGTGTAAAGCAAAATGAGGAAGGGGCAACAAAGATTTCTCAACTTTTTATCCTATATCAATCTCTAGGCATGGAAATGATGGGTTGTGAGACAAGTTGCACAAGACCTAAGGCGTTAGAATCCACCGCCATTAAAACCTTGAGGCTGATCGAAGAAAGTTTAACCCTAATACTACTATTAAACTTAGCATTAGATATTAATGATGGCTTCTCAAGTACCATTGTCTAAGTTTGGTTATTATTTCCATATTCCCTGATAGAATGGCAGGTTTCATAAACTAAATACGTAAGAGAAAACGCGTTCTTCAAGAAGGCGAGGGTGAACTAAACAAGAAAAAGTGCTACTACCAGGGCATGGGCCGTTCGGCTGCCAGCTTCACATTTGGCTCCAAGCCCATTCTTTTCCCTTTTGTCTTGAACGTAGACAACAAAGGCAGCCATACCATCAAATTTGCTTTGATTTAAGCATAAATGGATTCAGCTGATCTTCCTTTTCTTCAACCCAATTTGCAAAAGAGAAAATACATAATGCATTGAGCAGATAAATAAGAAACCCAAAACAACTAGAATTTAGGCTGGTTGCTGCTGTTTAACATACAATGTAGCACTCTTATCTGCCAACACATCTTGACTAAAATGAAAGTCATCACATTGGTGAAATCAAATGCTAACTTCGCACCACCAATCCACTGTCAAGAATTACAAGGCCACTGTTAAAGCTATGACCGTCCCGAATACTTGAGAGCTTTTTGACCATGATTAAGGAATTTTCAATACCACACAATGATTCATATAAACCACACTGGATAATGTTGTTCAATACATGATTAGTACCGCTCTCTTTTTCATAGAACTATTTTGGATATCTTTATTTATTACAAATATAATGAATCCATCATAACAGGATACCCACAACCTATGCATTCCAAAGAACCATGTCACACTATTTTTCTACCTGAGAAGTCAAATATGGATTATAAAGTTGCCGCTACTTTGACCACATGATTTGGGTAATTATTTCCATGCCAATAATGAATGGCCCTAGCATGGGTACAAAATTTTGATGATCCAGGTGCCCAGGCAATACACAAGAACAGTATTTGAATGGGTATCTTCTCTCACAGTCAGTCAGCAGTTGCAAAATGCACCAGGCGAGAATATAAATGCGAACAAAAGTGACCTAGTGGACCTATTATAGCATTAGCCATTGCTTTAACTCTTTGGTAGGAGCTAACAAAAACAATTTGCATACATAATTTATTGAAAAATTATTTCTTCTGTTACACTCTCATTGATAAGGATGAACAAAGCCTCAGCTACACCTCTAAGTAATCAAAGAAAAGCAGATGAATAGAAACAGCAGGCAAGATATCAGAGAGATATACCTCAAACAGGAAAACGTGCGAATCAAGAAAATGATATGTCATGCAATTGTTGATGAAACTGCAACTGACACGCCTAAACAACTAATGAAAGAGGGAAGTAAACATGTCCCAATTTCCTAAATAAAGTGAAAAAAAGAAAAGGAATTGCAAGATATGCAACCTCAAAAGTGTCTTCCAATCAAAATGGAATCTAATAAAGCAGCTATGATTCCCAGGTGGTATATTTGTCATTAGCAGAGATAAGCATCAGAACCACAAAATAAATATGACCCTAAGCTAAAACACTATTATCAAGTACATTAAATCATCAAGATGATGAGGCTCCTGAGCAACAGAACCGAAGAACCAATAGTCCCATAAATGAAAGAAAAAGATTCAATGAGTAAACCAAGATTTCACAAATTGGGTATTGATGAAGGAGCCATGATCAGTTAATTCCTTCATCAACATTTTGCAACAAGGTTCACACTATTAATGTAGTCAACCTGGTGGGCAGGATTGTCGACCTGAGTTTATCAGTCACAGCTACCTGTGGAGAACCATTGAGGATAAGCTAGGGGTCCAAACAGTAACTGATTTAAATTTTTCTGACCCTACTTACAGTATCATATTCCACCCATAAATAGTCAAAAGCATATGAACATAGAAAACCATACTAAAACGTTGCATTACTTTTCAGCTATGAAGTAACCATCCAAACAAAAGATCTGACTGCTACTTTTTTTACACTGCCCAAGGTATGTCCAAAACTATTCTATAGACTTTGCATTCCTTTTCAACTGACGAGTAACCAGCTAATCAAAAACCCTAACTGCTATTTCCTAAACCATCAAATGGTAGAATCATGTATATAAAAATGGAGATACGTGAGCAAACCTAAAAAGATTTGAAGTTTCCCTTCCAGCCATCACAAGAGATGGGCACACCCACAGGGATGTCATCATCTTCCTCATACAACTCGCGCCCAGCAAAAACACACACACCTGAACTTCCTGACCCAAGTCCTCCAACCATTCCAGCACCACCCTCTTCAACCCCACTCCCTGCTTTCACGTTGCAGTTCGGTTTGTCAGTTCCCATGGCAAATATTATATTTTGATATCTCCTACCTCGTTTCCCGGTTCCCATCAACTTCTTTGTGTTCTTTGCCACAGACTTCCTCCTCATGGGTCTTTTGGTGACATCCGGCGATGAAAACCCATCTTCACTAGTTTTCACCTTTTCACCAATGCTGTCGCTTCCCTTCCTCACTTCATCTTCTTCTGGCTTCGCCCTTTCCACATTCATGACTCTTCTTTTCCCTGTAACCCCAAATTCTCCATCTCCATATCCATCACCAGTTTTTATGTTCTCAACAGTGCGGTCACCTCCCTTCTCCACTTCCTCCTCTTTTGGCTTCTTACTGTCTAGATTTATGGCATTTCCTTTCTTTTTACGCCCAAGTTCTCCAGATGAATCCTCGCTTTTATCAGAAATATCGACAAAATCATTCTTAGGTTCATCCACATTTCCCGAAAACCCTAAGGGAAAAAACCCAAAACAACAGTAGTGATCAGTCCCTTCCACAGCTTTGGGCGGCGAGGGAATCATCGCCGCCTGAAACGCCCTCGTACAATTCTGACACCTCAAACAACAGTCCTCATAAACCCTATAGTACTGAAACAGACAATAACAATAAGGACAGAGAGTCCAGAACGTATCACCATTATCCTCCATCTTGGAAGAGTGCTGAGCCAGTCGGCGATCGTAGAAAGCCTTCTTATCGGGGCGGGAGAGGAGGGACCAGGCGTCGCCGACGAGGGTGAAGGCGTCTTGGGAGAAGGGGAAGTGGTTGGTGAGTGGATTGAGGAGGAGGGAGAGTTTGTCGAACTGTTTCCGAATGAGGGGTGTATTGTCGGATAGGGGGTGGAGTTGGAGGATGGAGTACCAGTCGGGGAGGTGGGGGTTGATGGGGTGGTCGGCGGCAATGAGGACGTGGAGGATGGCAAGTATTTGGTGAGGCCAACGGAGGTTAGGGTGGAAGAGTAGGGCTTGGAGAGCGTACCTGCGGGAGGACGAGAAGTTGCGGTAACGAAGAAGGTCTTGGGATAGTCCTAGAAGACATACAGAATCAGATTCGGTGCTCCGTCGCTCCATTTCCTGAGGGAGAAATGGGGAAGGAAGTTACTGTGATGAATCGGGGTTTGTTCCATTGGGGGAAGACTGAAAGGCTTCATTCTCTCCATGCATTTTGAGTCTATTACTCCTTGTGAACACGTGGACGGTTGAGATGGAACTACTACCCTCTCAATTCTATTAGAGAATAGGCGTTCCAATTTCGCGCCTCTCGAGAACGACGTCGTTGGGAGAGACTGAGAGTAGGCGGGTTTAAATTTTCCTTTTTTTTTTTAAAGAATTAATTCATTAAAAAAATAATGAAATCATGCATATAAAAGGAAATTATACCTGGATCGACCAAGAACCCACCCTATTCACACCTATACTCAAAAATAATAATAATCATATCAATACATTTTAATTATTTACATATAAAATTTTAAAAAGAATGTTATTTTTACAAAAAAAAAAAAATAAGGATACTATTATCAAAAATGAATACTTTTAACGTTAAATTTTTTTTCATCTTTTTGATCAAACAATTCTCCTTGTTGCTTTCTTCCCCAATCAATTATATAATTAAATAAAAAATAATTTAATTTAATTTTTTCCAACTTTTTTTAAAGTATAAAAAATAAATCTTTTTTTTTTAATGATTAAGATCATAATCACATTCAATGATTCTAATTTGTTAATAGAGTAATTTGAAAATATATTTATTATATTACTTTTATGTTTATACTATTTTTCCTTTATTTTTTATTTTTTATGATTTTTCAATGTAGAATTAATTTTCCTAAATTAATATTTCTCCTTTACCCATTTAAAAATACGATTATTAATAATGAAATATTATAATAGTTGGACGATATTTTTGAAAATGTATCTAAAAATATTAAAGTTCAACGATGACCCTTTTCATTCACACTTGATTTGAAAGTGCATACCAGTATGTAATCATATGCTAAGGCAGCCTAAGCGGCAGCAATTCATAGGGGGCTATTATCAGCCATCAATTCCCAAGTGCTTTGTCAGACTTACGGATCAAGATTTGTTTGAACGTTGAAGTCCCCGATGATCTGTCTGCACAATGTCAGATGGGGATGGCCACACGTTTGGAAGTTGGAACCTCCCACTCTGATCACCATGGCAGTTCAATTCAACAAAATCCCAATCAAACTTACCTTTGAACAGAAGAATTTGCATTAGCTCAAAATTGAAAATACAGAGTAAAACAATTACTTGTAAATAATATCTCTAAGCTCCGTTATCATCTCAATAAAGCTGTCATCTGATAGTTTGTACACAACATTTTTGCCAAAATAAATGAATAAAAGCAGTTTTGCCTGGAAATATGGTGAAATCATGGTAATGGTATTCTCTCTTGGGAGCTATTGTTAACCAAAAAGTGATGTGAGAAGCTGCTTATCAATTCTTCAAACCAGATCCTCCATCGCATCGCTTGTCCAGTCCAGCAGGATTTTCTCAAGGATCAAACAAGGCCCAGAAAGAAAGCAGAATGAACCACATGAATTGGTACCCAGAAATCTAACAGTTGGATTATTCACCAATCAAGCTCTTGCCCATCTCATTGCTGAAGAGGTCCTGCCTCTTTCTCCGCATGGCAAAGACCAAACATGTATAAAACCCAGTTACAGCCACAACAAACACTCCCACATATACGCACACAGTTGTAGCACAAACATACAGATACCTGTGGGGAGAATGGATAATGTTAATGAACAAGGACCATCATCAAACCAAACACTCCCCTATTGACCTATTGACCACCCATTTAATGATTCATTAATGAGTTTCTCTAAAAATAAAAGAAACCCAATTAGATGATTGCAACTTATAAATTGATTTGAATTTCTTCACCCTTTGAAGACTAATAGTACTAATCCACCCAAAGGCTAGTACAAAGAATTATTTTTCCCTATCAAGAAAGTTACGTACTCTTCATCTGCATTATATATATATATAGACTACTAACTCAATTTTTGCACTTAATTAAAGACTTACTTTGGGGAAAAGACACTCCAGACAAATAAATGATTCCTCATCAGCAACAACACAATGGTATATGCAGTCAACAGAACAGAATTCAAGCACAGAGGAACCAGACAAGGGCAGCCAATCATCATCTTAAGAAGATATCCACAATCTGCATTCTGAGGAATTACAAAATAGCTTGGGTCCTTCAGCGAGATGTACATCACCATGCTAAGAAGAGCTAACATTGGAGATGCATACGTGATGATGAACATTAAAATGCCAGAAAGTAATGTTGAGTGACTTGAGAGGCCCTGGCAATTTATAGAACAATCTTAACCATATTAGGAGAGGTAAGATGGCTTATTGACCTCAAATAAAGAGTAACCAGCAAGATTTATGCATGAAAAAGTATTTTTGACCAACTACACTAGGAAAGAGGACTTACAATATAAGCTCCAGCAACATCAATTGTAGCTAGTGTATTGCTGTTCCCAAGACCAAAATGGCCTGCCATTCCCAGATAATATATTGCAGCAACCTAAGAGAACAAAACAAAGTTCCCAGCATTAGAACTTCAAACTGCAGTCGATCTCCCCACCACCAAACTTTCAAAGAAGAAGAAGATAACAACACTTCATGGAAACTAGTCATCTTTTAGAAAAAGGTTAAAATGTTACTTTTTGCAGTCTGAAAAAAGCATACTCTTAACAATTGAGAACTCAAAAGCAAACATGACATTTTTTTTTTTTCAATTTTAAAGAATGAACAATTTTCTGAAAGAACCATTTTATATCCACTATCAAATAAGAGCCCTAATTAGCTTTTTCTTCTTGGAAAACTTTAGTAAAAATTTTGCATCCTCGAGTCTAACAATTGATTGAAATAACCACAGTTCCTCACCTTGAGAACTTTCCATCATCAGCACTTATCATGGCTTCAACTTACAAAAGAAAAACCAGAACTTTGCCAAAGTAAGAGGATTTAATGACTAACCTCAACCCACTGCTTGTGTGTCCTGCCATTGGAAGAATACAACATGCTGGCTAGGATTTGCATGAGAAGCAATAGTATAGGCATTGAATTAATTGGCTGTTGAAGCAACATCTGCAGAAGACACCAAAAATATAGGTATGCCCACCCAATCAAGTAGACAGAATCTCTCAATCCAATCAGGAGAGACTTGTTTTGACCATCAATGGAAACAGATGTTGAAAAGTAGAAATTACAGCTTGAGCAGGTCTCAGAAATCCAAACAGGCATAAACCATGGTGAGGCTATAACAGTTCCAGTTGTCATGATACCAAGAATCACATAAATTGTTTGTGCTAGTAAGGTAGCCCCATAACTGGATGCTGTAGAAGTGCTGTCCTGATATTTCATAATATGTTGCAAAACCAACAACCCAGGTATAGAAAAGGCTAACTGAACCACCAAAATGAAATTTCTATTTGATTTCAATAAAGATATACCAAATAAGCTTAAACTGATCAACAGGAGTCCTGCGCCTAAATGGATCAATTTTATGTAATCACTCCCAGCCTGTTCAAGCCACTTTGAAATGTCAGGAAGATTAATCCAATTCACACCACCTTGATGCCAGCCCCTCAAAATTCTTCCAGAAACAAGAAGCATAAAGAGGGAACACATTTGAAAATAGCATTTTTTGTTTTGTCCCTTGATTGCACTTACTGAACTTTGCAGTGTTCCTGCTGGGAAGGACTGTATTATGTTACGGAATAATAACAAATACAATGTGGATGTCATAAAATGCCAAATATATTGCTCTTCCTCTACCATAGAACTAGACCCCATACTTATAACAAGGAACAAGGTAACACCCAAAGTGAAAGTCTCGTGTAAATGCCACCCTTGGGTTCTATTCTTGTCAGAAAATAGTTGCTTTTCTCTAAGATCAACTTCCTTGCAAAGACAAAATATCAGGGTGAACAGTATCACACATGATAAGATCATTGCTGCAACTCCATAAGCAAGAAGATTAACAGGTTTCTGCAAAATGATAGAACTGTTAATAAAGGGGGAAATAAAATAAAATAAAAAGATAATAATTATATCTTCATTTTCACCCATAGAAAATGTAACCTTCATGGAAGGACTTTCAATCAATTAAATAACTGTTAAAAGAGGTTACACATACATCAGTGGCTCTGTGTGACAACCACTCACTTGCAGCTTTTAGGAAATCATGATATGCTGCAACAGGGCTGCTGTGGTCATCATTATCCATAAACCGATTTACACAAGTTACAAAGAAAAAGTAACAGAGATCAGCAATGTTTCTAGTAGAGATTTATTTCATAAAATATAATACATAATGCAAATACTAGAGTCAGAGCATTTAAAGGCTACCTGGAGACTGTCTTAAGCTTCCATGAACTGTGAAGCAATTTAGCATTTCTATACAAGCAACAAAACATTTCATCGATACTACCACTACATTTACTGATCCCTAACCCTTGATCATCACTAAAGCCATCAGAATTGAAACTTCTACAAGATAAACCAGGTAACTGTGCTTCCAGTAATCTCAATAGTTGCCAGGAATTCAACTCTAATGCCCGCAGTTGTTGGTCATCTGCAGCCAATGAGTGCAAAGAGGAAAGTGGTGGATGGAACATAAAGTTCAAATGGTATGAGGGAAAAAAAATTGAGGCATCACACACAGGTAACTAATTGAACACAGAGGGTTATTCCCAATCATAAATTTATAAGCAGCTTCAAATAGACCACTAGAAATAGTTGTGGTAGTAAAATTAGGACCAAGACAATTCTGAACTATGAAAACCACAACTACATTGGGTTTTTTTATTTGGTTCTTGTCCTCTTTTTCTTGTATTTTTTTCTCCTTGTTCTAGTCTTTCATACAATCAATAAAAAAAAAACTGATAAATAAAGAAATCTAACCTGTTAAAGAAGTAAAAATCTCTGCAATCAGGACACCAACATTGTTTTTCGGAATCGGCACACCAAAAAGAAGAGCTAGGGTTGGTGCAATGTCAACCTGGATTACCATAATAACAGGCGAGTGATGAAAAGGCATAACCACCTCAATGCCCATGTGAATTTATCTGCTGAACAATAAACTATGCTACATAAGAATTGACAAACAAAAAAGATTTGAAGCCAATAAGTAAAAAGGCGTAACAGAGAATGAGGCAAAGTCATCATTTTGATGAAAACATGGAGAAAATGCTGACAAAATACTAACATAATGCTTTCTTTAATAATGATGACAATAAGATATCCAGTCCAACTCTTAGTTAACCACAGTGACTTATCCTATTTGGATAATACACATTCCAGAGTGCTTTCACACAGTGAAAAACATGAGATGCTGTCAAATCATACTGAAAATTTCATTCTGGCTGCTAAAACTGCCTAAGCTTCTGACGTGCTGCAGAAAAGATCGCAACTGTAACATACCATAAGTACTCTGCCACACCATGATAAGTTCTTGGGATTATGAAATCAGAAACTGCAGACTGTATCCTTCTTACTAATATCAGCCACAGACACATATATCTCTAGGCAGCTTATTTGATTTAAAATTTAGATTTATGAGGCCAAAGAAAATGATTGGTCCCAAATGCACTTCAAGCCAAACCAGTTAGAACTTAGAAGAGTTTCTTGTAAAGATTAAAGGAAAAAAATGGGATCCATTAAAATTCATCATGGCATAACAGAAACATAAAGGGCCTACAGTCTAACCTGGTAAGCTGTGTTATGGGTTGCCGATGCATAATCAGAGGCATACTTTGTTGGACCAATAAATAGAACCAAGGAATCAGTTTCTTCATATGAAGATCCACCATGATTACCATTGTCAGTCATGCCATGGTCACTGACTACCACCTACAAATGTAATCCATTACAGGGACAGATAGGTAAGTAAATTCAATTTCTTGCATGGAATCAATTCTAGAACCACAAGAAAAGTTATGCCCAGAACAAACATAGAGTTGTTGAATGCAGTGATGATAGAGTAATATAACAGTCAGGATTTCACAGATTTAAGTATGAATTTGTGAGCCCAAACTAGGCTTGTAATGCATACATAAGCAGCATAACATTATTACATAACTATAACCACATGGAAATATGTTAATCGGACCAAACTTAGAAATAAATGGAAACATGTTAAGCAGACCGAACTTAGAACTAAAAATATTTGGTCACACATGTGAAGCTGCTTTAATATATAGGCACGAGTTTGGGGCGTAAATACAAATGACAACCCGAATTGAAGGATTGTGGTGGATAATTTTATTTATGAATTCTTTTTAAGGGTGGGAGAGAAAGGGAGGCTGGAAGTTGTTTGTTTATATCAGTCTTGAAATTGCTCAAGTGTAAATAATGCAGACTTTAGGAGATTCTGTCACCGAAAAAAATGGGAAATTGAAGCTCAAAGAGGGATTGAAATAGACAAGCAGACATTGCAGCATATGATGGCATACTAAGTATATAGGCTAAGATATCACAAATTATTTGACCCCCAGAGTAAAAATACCTTCAAGCTCTACAAATCATGTAGCTATCATGTTCATATGACAGGAATGATGCTGTTATTGTGTTAGGTTTTCAGCACCAGTATATAGGAGGAACAACAATGATAAGAATTCACACAAAAAGCAGCATGCTTGAAGCCTGGAAAGCTTGTCTATGCATGGTGCAGGATATTGAGACAACATAGATTCTATCTCCACCTATTGGGTGCCTTATGCCTCCCCTTGATCAGTCCCAAACCCAAAGTGGGCTGTGCATCACAGCAATTACTCTCAGATTTTTTTGCCAAGTCACAGTAGAGCTAAAGTATTTCCTAGATCATCCTCGGTCTGAGGAAAGTGATACAATTTTCCCCACAAAATTGGGTCCAAATATGAACCACATGGACCATTGGAAATGTCACTTAAGGGTGAACTTGCTTAGTTTTCAAGTTAGTTTCCCTTGTTCCTCAAGCATGCAATCCACACATCCTATCCTGTGTAAAAATGAGTTGGGGCATCTTAAGATGCTGATAAGAATTTTTTTTTTTTAAAAAAAAAAGGTTTGTAATTCTATTTTAGCATGCACATAGATTTATCTCGCTAACAGGTAGACAATTCTTTAACTAATAAAAATGTTTTGAGCTACAATCATCAGTGATAGTGCATTACAACAATTTCATTAATGGCAATTTACTAAACACACTGCATATGCATTTTTACTGAGTGATTTGGTTCCAAAGGAAGCATCAATTAGAAATACCAGGAGACTAGAAATCAAGATGGCACCAACCAGAAGTGTCTGTCTTTTGATATTATCTTGAGGTACGATAGTATTCAAATGGATCATCTTAACCACTTCATCCATCTCCATAAGTTTTGGGGTCATCAGAACACTGAAATAGAAATAATTGAACAAACATCAAATTAGGATCTATAATAAAAACAGAAAATTTAACGAACCTAGTGTAACAGACAAGGCCTTACCTATTGCGTCCACCTATATGCCCAACATGATCCAGGCCTAGGTAATGAAGAATCTGAAAATACAGCTTCAGTAAGAAACAAGCCAAAGCAGAACAAAGAAGTATTTCCAAGAATAACTAAATTCACCATTCAAACTTCAATTTATATATCCAACACAAATATTTAATCTAGGCACCCATATTGGATACAGATACTTTAAGAAAATAATATTTATACACAAATTCTAAAGGAAAGTTATAAACACTAAATGAGCCACAGTTCTCAAACAGTCACCAAATTGTGCAAATGTAATTCATGGAAAATAGAAACAAGATGAAGGAGAAACATGCTTCAAAATTAAGCTTAGACTCAGGATGTGTTATTCAGCTTGGAAGGAAAAACCTAGAAAAGAGTGAAGAGGAAACCAAGAAGTAAGCCCCAGACCTCAACAAAGCATTGTTCCAACTAAATGGCCATAAAATTCCCTTCTGTTATTATACTTTGCCACATCGTTAAAAGGAGAGCTCTGATAAAGGTGGAAGGTTGTTAAAGGAAAAGGGGACAACACAAAACGACGTGGGTGGAACTGTGTAGTAGTGAGAATAAATTAGACAGGTTAAGGATTAACAGAAGATATTGTCTGAAACAGAGCAAAATAATAGCAAACAGTCAACATACAGTCAATACTACAATGCTGAAGAAACTTACTATAACAATTTACATTTCATCAAAATTGCTTTATGCAAAAGCATCATTGTGCAAATTTCAATAACGATTGTTGCAGCAAAAATGTGAATTCTGAGAAGATTAGATAACCCAAAAGGGGTATATAAAATGCATCAACAGGAACTAACGAAGAAATGAAAGAAAACACAAGGAGAACATGTTGCATGGATACTTCTACAAACTGAATCATGTCCTTGCTACACAGAGTGACAAACAAGACAATCTAAACATGTGTTTTTTTTTTTGGATTGGTAACAATCTAAACATGTGTTGAATAGTCCAAGACATCTTCAGAATTTCAAAATATTTGGCTGCATCATATTCATGGCCTTTTCCAATCAAAAAAACAGTGGAGACATATTAGGACATAACTATTTATAAATAATATAGATCTAAGACATGTATATAATAGAGTGACATCTATCGTATTTTTCAAGCTTTTTTCTTCCAAGCTTTTTAGTATAAAAATTAGGGCAAACAAACTTATATATTCTTCATAAAATATTAAAATTATATATCATATATTGTTATGTCCTTGTTGTGTCCTTGTCCAGCTTCTTTTAGCATTTTCTCTATTTGCATAGGTGTGTCCTATATTCATGCTACCTAGCAAGGAGGTATACACAAAGAACGCTTTTGGTATAAGTAAGATTCCATTGTAATTGGAAAGGTTACAAGAATCCATTCTCCAGAAGCGCTCTGAAAGACCCCAAAAAACAAGATCACCAAGAAATAAAAATAGAAGTCCTGAACTTTCATAGATCATGTAACAGAACAAGCTCATATGCATCATTATGTTCATAGAGCAGGTGTCTATGTTATAGCAGTAAACATCAAATGATTCATGTACCCTTGATAAACCCAAGTGTACAGAAAAAGAGAGAGAAAGAGAGAGAGAGAGAGAGAGCTAAATAAAAATTAAAAAAAATAAAAGAAGCATAGATTAAGCAGTAGGCCCTTTGACTCAAAATACAAGCAAAAAGTGGCTCAACACAAGAATTAATGCTTTAGATGTATGGTAAGAAGAAAACGCACGACAAAAGTGCAATCACAGCATTCATGAGGACGCATAAGAAAGGGTCAAAATTTACCAAAAGATCCCAGTCATCCCTATTTAGCTCATATCCCAAATGTCGAGAAACATTTTGGTCCACTTGTACAGTATCTTTAACCTGTTGCAAAAAGTATTACTAAAAATTAAAAAGTGTCAACATTAGAAGAATTATAGGTTCACATATATGTTATACCCAAACCACCATGAAAACGTTGCAAAAATTCAATTTTTTTTAACACCAAGAAGCTGGCAAGCACATACACATGCACAGCAAACAAATTATTTTTGTGGGACCTACCTAAATAATAAGGAAGCTCAATCTGGGAGTAACCCTTTCTGTCCTGTAAGTTCCCCTACCAAAAAATGGCATAAGGTCTGAACTTCTCTTCCAGGGTAAGAGAGTAGCCTTAGCTGATTACAACATCATTTTTGTCATCCTTTATTTGTTCATTTGAAATTTGATTTCTACCTTCATCTAAAACACATAGAATCCTATTTCATTTTCCCAATTCGTTATGTTCTTTTATTATGATTAAAAGCAAGGAAAAAAAAGAAAGAAAAAATGAGTCGCCAATAAAATGACATCAACAACACAATGCACCATGAACTCTTTAAGTTAAAAAAATAAAATCCAAGAAATCACAGAGGTAAATTACTAGAATAAAGATGCATGCATACTGATAATGTGAAAGACTTACATAGAAACTGCTAACTCCATCATGTCTGGTGAATAATCCTGGAAACAACTTAAGCCATGTTTCATCACCAAGCATCACCATTTTCCAACCAATACTAAAAAATTGGCCTGCAACATAATAGTGAACTAAGAAAAGAACATTTAAATGACCAATTAAACAATACAAAAATGACCGCAGAAACAAACCAAGAAGATTGTCATCTAAAAGAGCTTGTGTGTTGAAATTGAAAGCGACGTCCAAGAATCCTCCAATGGCCCCTGAAACCATAGCCTACTAACACAAAACACTTTTAGTAAAGAGAAAACAGACTTCACAATGGACATTTATTTTCTGCGTATGCTGCAATACAATTACATCAGTCACCTTCAAGCGAGGCATAGTAACAGTTGGTGGTGCAGCCTTTGCATGGTACCCAATAGCCATTCCATTCTTTAAGAGTGACTGAGTATATGACATAGCATCCATCAAAGCCTTGGAAGGAGGCTGACCATCCTTTCCAAGCACGAATTCTGCTGGAAGACCATCAATAACCTAAAATTGACATGATTGCGATGATGTAATAAAATTTTACCTCTAGATAGCATCAACAGAAAATGATCAAAATTGATTAGCACGAAAGAGAACATATATACCATTAATATTAGACGGTCAAATGAAGGGGGAATCTCAGACAACTCCTGCATTGCAAACACATAGGCTTCTCAATCAAGTCATATTAACTTTCTCACTTTGTAACTCAGGATGTGGTAGCTCTAAAGATTAAGAACTTCCACATGATTTGTTCTTATTTGGCCCCACGCCACCAGAATCCCAGATATTAGGGGAGATTTGGCAGTGGGCAAAACCATATAATTCATTTATTTCCAGTCTCACCAGTCCAGAACTCAAATTCCAGCAATTACATTCTAGCATAGTTCAGTCAAATGGAATGGAAAGGCCCAATTCCAAATCTAAATCCAGAGCCGATGAATCTGAAGAGGAAAAAAAGAAAAGAAGAAATCATTAAGAATAGAAGCAGAATGAAACCTGGTACAAGGATTTGAGATGAGGAGGAGGAGGGGGCGGAGTGGTGAGGTTGTGAATCTCGTGATCGGGTGGACGAAAACTCTCAGGACCGCTGCGATTGGGGGAAGGGAGTCAAACAAGTTTGAAAAACGAAAGAGAGAATAATTAAGAAGAAGAAGAAAATCGAACCTAACGCCGGAGAGAGTTGGTTTGACGGGGAAGAAGCCTAGCATGAAGAGTGATACACCCACCATCTGAACAATCACCGCTGCTATGCTACATGTCGTTAACCGACTGCAGGTTAAGGGCGGCATTCTGGGAGACAACCACAAACACGGTAGAAACAGAGCGAGACTACTTGTATGACTGTATAAACGTTTTAAGGGCATTCCCGTAATTCTCTCCAAAAATAAAAGAATTAAATTAAAATGCTTCTGCCAGTTATTTCCTGTCCTAGAAGCATGAACCAATAATGGATGAAGCATTTTCTTGTAAAAATGTTATTTCAGCACTATCAACGCAGCAATTGTTCTCTTTCTCCAAAAATTGGTGGGATTTACGAGACAGTCATCAACCAGCCCTCCCTAGGCCTACTGCCTGATAATTTGAGACCCAATCCACCAGGCCTTAGGGCTTGGAATTATAAGGGATTTAAGCTAGACCAGAGCTTTGGAATTGAATCAGAGGCATGGTCATGGTGGAGATGGCGAGGCCGCCATTTCACTGGAGATCCTACAATTCACATTTGGGCAGTGTCTAGTAATTGACTGTAACATGAGGTATCACTTAATTCCACAACAGTATTCACTTTCGCAACTGAAAAAAAAAACCAGGAAAAATCTTATGGCTGGCACTTGCCTGCACTAGCATCGTCCCACATTAATCTGTTTGGAAATCAAAATGCCTAACGAAGAAAAACCAAAAACCACAAGAGAGAGAGAGAGTTTGGAAATCAAAATGCCTAACGAAGAAAAACCAAAAACCACGAGAGAGAGAGAGAGAGAGAGAGACAGAGAGAGAAAGAGTTGTTAATGATTACACAAATGACATCAATGAATATCACACTAAAAATTGCTTTTAAATAATCATCCCTCAGAAAGACATTATACCATCCACAATAACTATTACAACAGCAGGTTTAAAATACATCACATCGAATCACACAATAAACTACAATGCCAAATTCTTTTGGCAAATCCCCAAAATGATATTAACAGAGACCCAAAAAAAGCCATCAGTGGCACCAGACAAACCATGATTTCCCAAGAGACTTCCTCTGCCCTCACGACCTCACATCTTTCAGCACACCCCCCTTTTCAAGCTCTGTAACTAGATCCCGTAGTGATGGAACCTTCATGGCCAGAGTCCTGTACAGTCTAGAATAACGAGCTCTGGTCCCATCTGCAGTTCTCGCAAGGGCAAGCAAGCTTAGAGCCTCTGGGAGTTGAGAGAATACATGCTTCATCTCCTCCAAGCTCTTATTTTCCAAGATAGATGGCCTTGGGACAACTCTCACAATCTCACCACCTTTCGGTTCTTGAACTTGGGCATCTGCTTTGATAACCAGTTCTGAATTTGAGTTTGCTCCACATTTAATGATGAATGGACTTGTTGAGCCAGTGTTAAATTGCAGGACATTCCATTGTGCAACATCAATCTCAGCAGTGGACCCCAAATCCGTTAATGGTTTGGGAGAATGAGATGTTTCTTCAAGCGGATCATCTTCTTCAGGAATTAACTGCAGCAACATATGGCAGATACAGAAAACTGGTAAGAGTTAAATGAAGGCAACCAAGATTTGTAGTATGCTTAAACATCCTCTTATGGATAAAAGAAAATTTAGGGAGAATAATGTCAATCTGTCATCTTCTTACAAGCTTTTTTGAAATTGGTCTATGACTTTTCCCATAGCATTTAGACGAGCCTACTTGTTTTTCTTACCCCTTGGTCACAATAAGGGCATTTAAGGTTTCAACAAGTGAGCTCAGTTCTATCTTATTCCCGTCATGCTGGACAGTACAGTTAACCAGAACCTGCAATTTTGTAATTACAAGTCCAAGGTTTGGAAAGGTGGACCTAAATGGCATCCAAATATCAGAACCATGACAAGAAATGGCATGCATACCTAATGAAAAGGCATGGACCAGAGTTGAATTTACCATTCACAACACATTTTTGCATCATTACAAAACTTATTATACCCATCCTCTACCCTATGCAAGCATGAAACAAACAAATAAAAACAAAAACAATAAGTGCAATTGTGCAGTACAATGCTTTACCTCTACCATGTGGCGAGCATCAGTAATTTGCCTTTGGGCACATGGATGATCAATGTCAAGAAGGGAAGGCATCCGCTCTGTAAGTTCATCTAGTGATGCAAGCATCGCTTTCTTCTTACTTCTAGTCAATGTGCGTACAGATGATTGTCTCATTATATCCTGTTAAAAATATATGTTCATTATTGCTTATTTCTCAATATACAGCATTATAAAGTGAAGGATAAAGAAGTGTGTGTACAAAGGTAAAAACCTTGACTTGCTTCAATATGCCATCAAGGGAAATGAGAGATGCTAGCCGGGCATCTTCAGCTGCAGTAGATGGATTTCGAATGGGTGAACCACCATCTTCCACAGTTAGTAAAGCTATATCACTTCTCATTTGTTGCAAAATCTGATTGTGGCAAAAGAAAATAATGTCACTATATGCCTTGTAGATAGTTTTTTTTTTTCTTTTTGCCTGATGTAAATACTACAACAAATCCAATTCCATTTTTAAAGCGGGGATTCACCTCTCATTATTATTATTGCACACATTTTTCCATTCATAAAAATAAAAATTAGAAAAACCTAAATCACGATAGTGTTGAATCAGTGCAGTGGGTTTAACCAAGACATCCAGTGAGATTATACAAGGTTAAAACATCAGTGTCAGATAAATTTCAGTAAACTGGGAAAGTAAAACCATGCAGAGAGATCTATGGCAATATGAAATACAAAAAGGACAACCTTTCTTCTCTTGTGATCAACAGACTCCAGAGCTGAACGCAGCTTAGCCACTTGCGCTGAGTCTTCTGCCTCTTCTGTTGCCAAGGTACCAGCAATATCCTAAGAAAAAGAAATTGGGAGGTGTTAGGAATTATTTCAAATGATTTGAACCGTTACAGTTTCATCCTGAGATAACGCGATCAAACTTCATTTTCATTTCACAGGAAAATACCAACCATGTGCAAATCTGGCCACTTTGAAGAAAAGCTTACACATAACTAGAAAGAAGGAAGAAAAAACACTCACACCAGGTACTACATAAAACTGTTTATGGTGATCAGAATACAGCAGAGATACAACCAAATAAAAACCAGCACATCTTGGTATAGTCCCCAACCAGCAGAAAGCATGATTTGCTCTAGAAGATTTGGTACAATACATTTCACACTTTATTTATGACCTATGGAAACTGGAGACCAAATGACTTTGTTACCTTCAAAATCAATACTGACCAACATAAACTCTATATGAATGATTAATTTGTCAATTTCCTCAGACTAGAGAAGAGTAGTAAGATATCAAGATCCAAAATTTAGCATCTTTAAGATAAATGGAAGGGCAGGGCATTTTATTTTGAGTGGGACTTGTCAAGCCAGTTTGATAAGAAACTATACTTGCACTTATATTATATTGAAAAAGAAAGGGATGCCTCTCGGGGAAGAAACAGTACTTGTACAAGGACACTGGAAACCAGAGAGAGTAAAGTTATTTACAAAACCACCAACCCAACCCAAGGTGTGAGGATGGAAAATGAGACTTGAAACATAATAGAATTAGATATTTTGAAAAAATATAAAGCCCATAGGACCATAGCACAATATTAAACCATGAGTGCAACTCTTGTTCCACCCAAATTCAATTGTCTTCTCTTTCTTTGATTAGCTTTACAAAAATGATTTTTTGATACTTTTGGCATGGCCTAACCAAATTAAAATTGGAAATGCTCGGTGACTGCAACAGGAAATATATTTTGCAAAACATAACGTACACACACACAAAAAAAAAAAAAGAGGTTCCATTTATTGAACTACCGATTTTCCTAAAAGCTTAAGCTTGTAGGATTTGGGACCACATAGTATATCATCCACTCTAACACCCTCCCTCACGTATACTCTCTATTTTTGGGCTTACACATGGGTTTAATAAATTGGGCAAATAAACATGTGATGGTGAGGTCTGAACACATGACCTCCCACCAAACAAGGCTCTAATATACCAATTTTCCTAAAAGCTTAAACTTGTAGGATTTTGGCCCACAATGTATATCATGCACTCTTAACACCATTGTTTTTTGATTGAATGACTTTATTTAACCTAGCCTAATTGGATAATATTCCACATGCCATTTGTTTAGGAGTACCGAATTTGGATCCAAAAAATTTATATTTTTTAAGGTGTGTGGGCATGCAAGGGGAAGGGTGGTAAGGGAGAAAAGGAAGAAATTGCCTGGACAAGTTTCTAGCAGTCCCTAGGCATTTGAAGTGCATATTCACTTACCCTACCTTTATATAAATAATAATGTGTTCATTCAGAACTGTACTCGAGAAAAGACCCCACCTCAGTTCCAGACATACCTTTAAGTGCTGTAATTGAGAAGTATACACCCGTTTCGCATACTCAGATAGTAGCTGTCCAAGAGCATCAGTACTAGGAGGCAGCGCAGCACCAAGACCAGCCATCCAACCATCCATAATTGCAGTTGAAAGAAGTTCTAATTGTCCAGTTGTTCCTCCTATTGCATCATCACCGGTAACAGAAAGAAACTCAAAGTTCTCTGCTAGCCAGGATCTAATTTGGCGCTGAAGCTCACCAGCTGGAGTATGAACAAAGAGAGCAGCAAGGGCCTTGTTTCCAATTGCAAAACTTTTGGCTTCCTCAGTGATTTCCCTAAGTTTTCCACCAGTTACATGCTGCCTCCAAGTTTCCTGTATGTTTTGAGTTTGCAGCATCACAATAAATACCAATATATGAAATACCAACAGAAGAAAAATGTTTGTCAAAAGTATAGGAACGGCATATATAGAATCAGTGATTACAAAGAGCACCAGAAAGCAGGATGCTTAAGACAAAAATTTCATGTAATAGTGGAATATGTAAGAATTTAAAAATGTTCGCTTCTCAGAAACAGAAGTGGAAAAGGTTTTTCTATCCCCTGTTTTTTGGTTGGGTAGTGGGGATGGGCACCATATTTTACACCACCAATTTCAGAAAATATCTTTGCAAAACAAGAAGCATAAAATAAATTATCACAGCAGCCACCTGATCAATCCCTCGTAGCTTCAAGACAACTGATGAAAACTTGGACTTCTTTTCTTGCTTTATATTCACTTTAAAGCCTTGGATCTGCTCATCAACCAGAGCATTCCTCATGCTGGAATCATAATGAATAGGAGATCTTCCAGGGCTGTTACCCCGGCTAGAGCTTCTGCTACGTCCAGTGTTAGCCTTCTCCAAAAAGCGCTCAACTGGAGAAATCTACAAATATAAGGATACACAACCTAAGTTCAACAAGGCTGCATGTGACAGCATATGTTCTCAACAAAAATACTTTGGGACAGGGAGAAATCTCAGGCTTTGTCACCTTAATGGATTGCAGCTCTGGTGATCTAGCCAGCAAAGATCTTATGTACAAGATTCTAACACGGGAAACAAGCATGGTATCCATCACCCTCTTTGGCTCCATTTTTCGGATAAAAGAAAAAACAGCATCTCTAATTTCAGCAAGTATTTCATGCTCCCTAGAAGCACCTGCTTTGATGACAGCAGCCAAAACCTGAAAATTGACATTACCCAAATAAAAAATGACTTGTAAATAATCCTGATTCATCATTTAAAAATAGAAGTTCCATTGAGAAATTATGCATGCCATTCAGCAAATAAGTTAAACAGATATAATCATGGTTCTTCTAGTTAAAACTGTTTGATGCATTCTTATCATGAGTCCTGAGCATCCAATGCCACAGGTTAAACCAATGCACCCATCAATCATCCATAAGGAGCAAGTGACAATATGTGTGTGAGAGAGAGAAGGGGAAAAAAAGAAAGAGAGATTATCTACAAAAAAACATCAGAATAACATGCTAGAATCACAAATATATGACAAAAGAATACACACTGCTTCAATACATACTTGAACCTCAGTTATAGGCCACCTGTTGACCAATGATACCAAGAAAGTTGCAAAAATATCAACAGTCTATATGAAGAAACTAACTGTTGAACTTACTGTTAGACAACAAGCAAATATTTCTTTTAATCAAACCAATATGCCCTATTGGGAGGACAGCTAAATTATCTTCAATAAGTAAATTTTGTCAAAGAAAAAAAAGGTCAAAAGCAAGTAAAGACAAATTAGGGATTAAGAGAAACCAAACACTCCTCAAAAATAGGGGTTCCTACTTGAAACCTAAAATCCTTCTAACCGACAAAACAAATAAATAAGTAACCTTCAAAAAATTAAAAAGAAAAACAGAAAAAACCTTCATACAATAAGCTTTAACCCCATAGTAGGGAGTTCAATATCTCCAGATATTCTAATGTTCCTTTCTCTTCACATCCTGCAAAGAATCACCTACCTATTTTTCTAAGAAAGAACAATTTCCTTGCATCAAAACAAAATTACAAGTCAGGTGAGCTATCATTCACAGATGAGACATACAGTAAGAAAGGGCTACCAGAAAGTATACCAAAAGAATACTGCACAACCACATTTGATCAAAGACAACAATTTTGATAAATATGAATTTGAAAATACTAGGATGAGCAATTCTTCAAGGAGAAAAACCAACTAAATAAACAAACATGCATGCCAATGACCAGTAAATAGACACTAAACCATTACAACTCAAAGGCAGCATGAAATCCCCTGCTAATTGTGAGGCACCTAACTGTGACACTCACTATGAATGACCACCTGGATGCTTTTAAGACCCAGAGATCTTGCCTGAAGTAGGCCTTCGAATAAAGCAAGAATCCCTGGCTCTATGACCCACTGTATCAATGCAGGTATGGAGAAAATTCTAACCATTCTTCTACATCAAACCCAAGGAACAACAGAGTCCCTCACCATCCTAGGTTTCCCAAAGAAAACCAATTAAAATTAAGCTTAAATAAACCTTCTCGTGAAGGATTCCTCTATGCATGCACCTCTGCAATCCTTGTGCTAGTAAAACAACTAGAGCTCCAAGCTAAAAAGATTGTACTTAACATGATATCTTAGGAAGCAGAGGCAACTAATATCTAAAGAGAATAAAAACAGTAAACTGCATCCCACAAAAACTCCAATGCTCACATGTCCTTAAAGAGGCATGGATGACAGATGTTTGAGTTCAGTTAGGAGTGAGAGGGCATTGGAACCCTTGTTTTACTCGACCTTTGAATGATTGGGAGGTGATGAAGTTGTGGATTTATTTTTATGGTTGCAAGGATTGGCAATTGATAGAGAGGGGGAAGATAAGATGGTGTGGAACTTGGACAATAATAAGTACTCTGCTAATCAATTATATGCTGTGTTGGAACTGGGGGTTGTTGTTTCTTTTTCAATGCAGGTAGTTTGGAATTCATGAGTCCTTTCTAAAGTAAACTTTTTTGCATGGAAGGCTTTGTGGGGAAAAGTTTTGACTTTAGATCAGCTTCAAAAACACAGGTGGTCTTTGTTCAATGGGTGGTTTTTTTGCAAAGAAGAGGAAGAATCCATAGATCACATTCTCCTTCATTGTTCACTAGTTAAGATCCTCTAGAAGTTGTTGTTTGATCTTTTCGGTATCCATTAGTGCAACTACTACAGTTAAGGAAGCTTTATTAGGGTGGCATGGTTTGTTTTGTGGGCAAAAAAAGAAAAAAGGTCTGGAGAGCAGCTCCATTATGCTTTTTTTGGATGGTCTGTAAGGAAAAAAATCTTAAGGCATTTGATAATAAGGAGCATTCTGCTCAGATTTTGAAGCTGTTCTTTCTTAGGAATTTGTTCTACTGCATAAAGAAGTACATAGAGATAGATTCTATGTCTCTCCTTGATTTTATTGAGTGACTGGGTTCTGGTTAAGGAAGGGAGTCATTGTTGGGATTCTTTTCCTGTTTTTGTGCTATTAAGCACTATTTATATACTTTCTGTGTACTTTGGTGTGTTCTTGTGGTGTTTTTATTTTTTAATGAAATTTTTTTTATTTATCAAAATAAAAAATGTCCTTAAAAATTTGGAATTTCTCTCAAGCCAAATCACTCAAATGACAGTGAGTGTAGTGAGTTGATAAGAACTTTACTCCTGATATGACCACCAAAGCCCACAAAACCATTATAGCAAGTACACTCCTGGGAGGATTCAATTGATCCAAGGTAACCTAGATAATATCTGTCACTCCCAGTGTAATAGGATAATGAAGCAAAAGATGGTCAACTAAGTTGCCTTTTATCCGCGCACATGATGGAAGACAAACGGCTCCAGGCTTTATAGGATCCCCAAAATTACAGTAAGTCATTAGTTTTAACCTTTTTACAAGCCAAAAACCATGCCCTTACATGAAGCTTTGGACTTTCAAATGATTTTGACCAGAAAGAATACAAAAGGCTCCACAGGTTGAGAAAAGATTAAGAAAAAAGAGCATTTTGAGCATATACCTTAGGGCATCAAGGTCCAAAGTCCTTCATCAGAAGAGAAATGCAATAAATAAACATGAAGTAAAGTGGTTATAAACAAAGATAACCCATCAATTTCCTTATCATTAATCATATCAGAAAGTGTTCTTCTCAAACATAGAGGAGGAGGAATAGTCTGAAACAGAAGAAATAGGAGAAACTCTAGACCTCAAGATCAAATAGAGACTAGTTAATTGAGTTTAGAGTAATTGGACACACCATAAATCTTCCCAAAAACAAATTCTGGACCCATCACAAACAAAGAAACATGCAAAAATAGGAAAAATCAGAGAATTCCAGGGTAATAGGATGCCACAACAAACAATATGACCACCTAACTGCTTCATTGGCATTCCAACCACTGGAGATGCTCCTAATCACCTTGTCCTATAAACAATCCCCCTGCAGAACCTTTATGACCACTTACCTAACAGGACTCTATTCCTCATAGAAGTCGTCCCAAACCTAAAGCCATCTTTCCTCTTTGGTATACACACCTGAAGCCAAGTTATTAATGATCTCTCTTCTCTGCCTCAACCCCCAAAAAATTCTCACTTAATTCTCTTGATCATGGAAGCAACCTTGAGTTGAAGCATACAAATAAAGAGAAGTATGTGGGAGTATATGCCAAAAAAGACTGCACAAGTGTGGTTCTACCTTTTAAAGACAGGTGAATTTTCTTGCATAGTGCACAACCTTCCACGTTCTGTAAGCCCATTTGCTTCCATCTCCAATCCACTGAAACTCGATCAAAATCAGGAAGAAAGAGAAAAAAAAAATTGTCTGAAGCCACTCTACAATGGCAAAAAAGATTATTTAACTTTCAGCCACCTCCTTACACATGTATATGGATACCTAAACATTTGAGATGCGGGGCATCACAACATCTTGCCATCTTATAGGATTCTCTCCTTTCTTCAATTACCATCCAGACTCCCACTGAAATGAACTATTAACTAAGTAATATATGACTCCTTTCTTCTTATCTTGTAGACTCGTTGAACTATGACACTTTTCTTCCTTCAAAGAAACTCTTCTCCTATCTTCTTAGTGATCATGAAACCCAAATAATTGTTTAGAATTTTAATACTTAAGAGTACTTCTAAACTACAAACATTTTTTTCCTTTTGGTCTCTAGTTCCTGTTTCCAATCAGAACATTCCAATTCCTTCTGATTGGAAAAAAAAGGATAATCCAAATCCTATTAATCAAATGGTACACAGTTAAATTTTTGTCACTGATCATCCCCTTAAAAAGAAAAAAGTACATGTGATTTGTGCTTCCATGGCATTTATCCAATTCTCCACACTCCTATTCAGGACAATCATATAAAAATTGTTATTTATAGGAAAAAACATTCTACCAAAAGGAAAAAAAGCATAAGGAAGCATGAGTTATTCTTTAAGCCAAAGAGAAGGGTAAAACAAGCAAGAGACCTAGAAAGGAAAAGTGAAAACTTCCTCGCCCAATAGTAGACAGAAGGAGATACAAAACTCAGGGTGCAAGAAATTCTCACTAAAGACTTTGATGCCAGAGCTCCTTGCTTCGCCAGTCAATCTGTTGCCTCTTTAGATGACCTAGGCCTCTAGAAGAACAAGCACCCCATACTCCATGAGAGTGAGATCAATAATCCTGTGAATCGAAGCACCCAATTTCCAGGACCATCCCTTCCCATTGGATGCCTGAGGGAGAACAAACAGCAAAATCCCTTCTACATGCATTATTGCATATATCTGGAGATTAAAGCTGATGGCTGAATCAAACACTCAACAAAGCTAGAACTTGAGCCTTAATAGCTGATTCAAGACCAGGTGGCTTCTAGAATGCTCTAACCACGTTGCTATCAGAATCTCTGATGGACAAGCGATCCCATTAGGACCTAGATTGCCCATTGAGAAATCATGAAAATTAAGTTTAAAACAACCTACCATGGGCAGAATCCACCCACTCAATCCTCAGCCCAAAGTTTCTCCTACTATTCATACTTCAGTAAAATTGTGCTAAATGGAGTGCCGAAGAATTTATTAGCAATTGAATCCCTAAATAAAGCATAGAAGTGAACAACATCCCGCGACTCCACAGACCTCCACATCTCAAGACAAACAACCTAGAGGACAACAAACAAAAAAGCCTACCAAAGCAGTCTCCACCTAGGTCTGCTACCAAATATTTTCTCAAAATTATATTGGCATTGATATAATTTCTAATTCAAGACATTTTCCTAAAATGACTCCAAATCAAATATTAAGTAACAAGAATGTGAAGATTCTTTCATGATATGAAACTATGTTATTAAAACTTCATTGAGAACTCAACCGAAAGGGTCTAGAAATGGAATGGCAGGTTCAACCCAACCTGCAAAGCACATAAATCATGATGTGACAGCAAGGTTCCAGTACAAACAGAAGAATGGAACAAATCAGCTAGCATACCAGCATCAAAAGCTTGTTTGCTCCATCTGAAATGGCAGCAATGCTGTCATATTGTTCTGGATCAAAGTCATTCAAAGCAGCGGTGAGATATTCTCCTGCTGGAGTTGTCTTTACTTTCTCAGGGTCAGACTTAACCAAAGCACCTGCGCCTTCAGTCTTATAGGTGGTCAAAGCCAAAGGAGAGACATCCGTTGGACGTCCTTTAATATTATTATCATTTCTGTCCAGATACGGTAATAGAGTTAAATGAGCAACCAAAACAATGCACAAAAAGATAACAACAACTATCAAATCTGACTAGAAAGTCTACCTCCCCATATCCCGAGCGTGAACATTCATCAACCCTTTAGAAGGTGAACTTGACATCTGTAAAAACATCAAAATAAGAAATATGGAATCACAATTATATGTAAATGAAATCACCTTTACTATAAGTCCCATACAAAATCATTAGAGAAAAGACATTCATGAGAAGTGAAATGGGAAAAATACACTAGCTTCACTTGATGTCTGGTGAAATTACAAGGACCTCCCCTCATATTTGGAAAATTACAGAGACCTGTCCTGTTTTAAAATTATAATGACTGTTTGAAATAGTATTCACAAAATTCTTTAGCTAGACCTATTGTACTCTACTAAATCAAACAAATAACAAAGGAAAACAAATTTAACCCTCTAAAAAATGATCAAAAGCATCAAATGGTATATTTAAGAAAGATGTGACGGTGGTTCTTTAGGGGGTTAATCCAGATTTACTCCTTTGCCTGACTAAAAGTTAAAAGGAAAAGTGTGTTTTCATATGCTCACATGAAAAAAACCACAAAATAGGAACCCAAGTTTATAAAATACAAATTTCAAGTATCTATCTAAAAATAATTAGCATTTCATGCATTTTTTTGGTCAAAGGAACTACCTTAACCATTCAGGTACTACCTTTTAATGATATAAGTACTAGTTTTGACCATCTTAGGTATTACCTTTAATTGTTAAGTGTATGAAACTTGAATTATTTTTAAAGGGTTCCTATTTTGTGATTATTTTTACTTAAGTGTGCGGAAACCCACTTTTTACAAAGTTTTAAATACATATCCCGGAAGCATTTTGGCAATCCTATTCCAAACAGCATTGGGAAGGGAAATCCATTAATTTCACCAAATCTCGAAGGAGATCATTTTAACTTTCCCAAAGAGAAATAAAGCAAAAAATATGGAGAGATGAACAAATTTATCAGTGGAATAGACTTCTTAAACTGATTATAAAAATAACTAATTAGTATAGTTTTGGTAAATCAACATGCTCTTTAATGTTTTTAATACATCTCACTTCTTTCTACTATGAGGAAAATGTATGATTCTCAGAACCTGACCTTGTTTATTTTCAAATTCAGCTACAAACTCTACACCACCTTATCACTACAATTTAAAGGAACATGAATTTTCCATTATAGGTGCCACTTCACAAGCTTTGAAGTCATAAAAATTAAACTTAGAAGATGCATAGACATGTAACATATGTTACTAATATAATAATTTAGATATACAGCAGCATTTATCTACATTTAAATGGTTGATTTTTTACATTGAAATTTCAGAGAATTTCATGACTTCATGTAATCATAGAATTCAGTCAACACTATAAACCAACGCAAGCGAATGATATATATTTTTAATTCAGTTGTTCAAACTTCAAACCCCAACTTTCAATCTTATAAGTGAAGGAAATGGTGTCTTTCACACAATTTTTCAGGAAAATAATAAATAATTTTTATATTAATATCTAGGATGCGGTATCTTCACACAAGGATGAAGGATGGTGCAAAGAAGTCTTCTAGTGCTGAATATGGCATTGCATGAGAAATGGTTATCGATATTTGCTGGTGCAAGCAATATTGTGAGATGGCAAGGGATTGGTGCTTTGAGATTGGCAGGAAGACTTATATGATTGTAGCCTTTGGAAAGCCATCAACAGATGTTGCGGAGAATCTCAAGCAAAGATTACCATTTGCATTGATCATGGCCAATTGATAAAATTTTGGACAGAAGAATGTTGCGGAGAGACAACACTAAAGGATTGCTTCCTCGCTCAGTTTGCCATAGGAATCCATTAGAAAACATAGGTTATGGATTATTGGGATGCAAGAGGAAAGACAAGGACCACATGGAATCTAAGGTTTAGGAGGAACTTATTTTGATTGCAATTTCTGAGCAGGATGTGCATTCGAGTCAACATTGTAGACAAGTTTGTATGGAAGGCTCCCAAAAATAGGTTTTTTTTTTCCCTAGTTAGGTCCTCCTACAAATCTCTAGATCCTAGAGGTCCTTTATCCTTCCTTGCTAGAGAGATTAGGGACCTATTTAGGATAACTTTTTGTATTTGATCTAGCTAGAAGTTGAAGCCAAAGCCAAAGCCAAAACCATATTCAAGGGACAATATTTGTGTTATAAAAATTTTATTAAACATGAAATAGCTTCTTACATAAATGAAAATAGAGCTTCTAAAAAAAGCAACATTTTCCTAATTTCCATATAAAACTCTTTTTTAAGTCAATTGTTCTAGCAAAATTATCCAAACAGGTACAAAAGCACTTACTAAGCTTTAAAAAAAATTTTGATGACTACTTAAAAGCCAATCCAAACAGGACCTCAGGCTTCCAAGATTAGCACCTCTGCTTGGGAAGCAGCTTGGGGAAAAATTCTTGTGATTATATAATAAAAAGGTATTGCTCATGCAAGAATCAAGAAGAATTGGTTGCCACATTCTCATCCACTCTGAGTAGTCATCCAACAGTTGATCTTTGGTTTTTTGTTTGTTTTGGGAGGTGGCATGTTTCCTTCTGAGAAGTCCATGATGTTCTCATTGGGTGGCAACCAAATCTCTTGGATCAAACAAGAAAATTGATATGGAAGAGGACCCTTTTATGCTTATTTTGAAATTTGGACCATTTGGAAAGAAATGAATAGAAAAATCTTGAAAACACTGAATGTGCTTTGTTGGTGGTAAAAGATACTTTTTGAAGTCTTTCTTCGTTGAGCCACTTGGGGATGGGAGTCAACCATTGCTTGCTTGCTTCTGTAAATAGTTTATGCAGGAAGTAGTTGTAGGTGGTGTTTTTTATGCTTTCTTTCTTCACCCTCGTGAGCCTTATAGCCTTCTATGGGTGGGGGTTGCATCCCCTTTTTGTTAGGCACCTTTTAATATATATTATTTCTTTTTCCTATTAAAAAAACGCACCTTTTGCATTATTAATGCAAAAGGTTCTGATCTTGAGAACTGGTGTTGTTTTTGCAAATAGGATGACATGTCAACTAATCATATTCATGTCCAGTGTGTGGTGGTGGTGCATCATCTTTGGGCTGAAGTGTTCATTCTGTTTGTAGTGTCATTGTCGTGTCTCATTCAATAAAAAATTCAGCATTGTCTTGGAGCAGCAGTTTTGTGGGAAACAAAAGAAGAAAGTCAGGACAACTGTTCTTCAGTGCATTTTTGCGCACAACCAGAAGAAAGGGATCAAAGAGTCTTTTGTATTAAAGTTTGAAGATATTTTCTTTAAACTTCATGTTTGTGGCTTATGGACTCCCTAAGTGAAAGGATATGGTTCTTCTTGATTTTGTTGATAGAGTGTATTGGTTTGAGTGTACAACTAGCATTCTTTACTGGGCTATTCCTCTTTTCGTTTCTTTTCACTGTGTCAGGGTGTTCCCTTGTATACTTTCTATTTACTTGAATTTACCTCCTTTCAGGTGCTTTCATACATGTCCTTTCTATCTACTTAACAAAAAGAAGAAAAGGAAAAAAGAGGGGAAAGCTATATAACTGTACACTTTATTGTGATAATCAAGATTCATATCTTACAAAAGTACAATGGAACTCTGGTATGGAACGACAATACTTGAAGCACAAATTAATGAAATTTTAATGTGATATGAGACACATTTTGACAACCTTAATTAGCGGAATGCCTCTAGTTCAATGAAGAATAGCACCAGAAACTTCCTAATGGCATATCATGGGAGCTACATTAGAAGAGGCAAGGACTAAGGAGGGAGTTAGCTTACTGATTACTCTTGACTGGGGTTAATCTAATTAAAAAAATAAAGAAAAAATATTGATTGAACCTAAAATTACTCCATATGTGCATGAAATAAACAAGCTCTTAGCAACTGCTTATGCAAGGTCTGGGGAGACCACAATCAGAGAAAAATCTTAGTGTGCATGGGAAATACATTTTTTTTTTTTGATAAGTAAAGATAATTTCAATTATAAAGAGACGCCAAAAGAGCGACTCAAGGTATACAAACCTATACACCCACCACCAAAAAGGCCAAAGAAAAAGCAAGAGACCCGCAAACCAACTGGCCCAAAAAACAGCCTTAAAAGGATCCCAACCAATCAATAAAATTAACCATAGTTAGAGGGCATTCAACTATAAACAGCTTAGCCTCAGACCAAAGAGAGAGAATAAAGGAATATTTCAATCTCTGGATTGACAACTCATCATCCTTGAATGCCAATTTATTTCTCACCTTACAAACCATCCAAAATATATGAAGAGGAGCAGCTCTCCACACCTTCCTACGCTTTTTGCCCACAAATGAATCATGTCAGCTAAGAAGAGCCTCTCTAACTGAAGAAGGCAGCACCCAAGACACCCCAACCAAGGTAAAGAGTAATTCCCCTAGGACCCTTGTTTTTGAACAGTAAAAAAGCAAATGGTCTATGGTCTCCTCATTCTCAAGACACATAAAGCATCGATTTGCCAAGGACCGTCCTCTTTTCTGAACAAGATTTAGGGTTACTTTACCACATGCAACCCCCCATGCAAAGAAACAAATTTTGGGTTGTTCCCACACATTCCAAATACAGTTAGATGGAAACAAAACAGGGCAGTCCGCTTCAAGAGCAAGGTAGAGAGACTTGGCTGAGAATTTGCCACTCTTTGTTTCGGTCCAAACCACCATATCATCTACATCTCCAAGCACTCTCTTTCTGTGAAGAAGCTCCACAAATCTTTCCGCCTCCTCAACCTCCCAATCATTTAAGGCTCTTGAAAAACAGGGGTTCCAACCCCCCCTACCCCCCTCAGCCAAGGGATCCCTCACATCCGCCGCCCAAGCTTCCTTTTCAGCAGACAAAGCAAAGAGAGAGGGAAAAGACTCGCACAAAGGGGAATCCCCACACCATCTATCCCTCCAAAATCTCACCCTCCTCCCATTGCCAACACTGAAAGAAATCTGAGCGTCCACCAACTCCCAGTTCATTCTAATTCCTTTCCAAAGCCCCACACCATGCGCCTCTCTCACTTCCCAAGAGCACCAACCCCCTCTATCTTCCCCGTACTTCCCTCTAATCACTTGGTTCCACAAAGCCTCCCTCTCATTTGCGAATCGCCAATTCCATTTGGAAAGGAGAGCCTTATTGAGAATGGAAAGACATTTGACCCCCAATCCCCCTTTCTTTTTACTTAAGCAAACCACCTCTCATCTTACTAAGTGTGGTTTTCGCTCCAAGTTGCCACCACCCCAAAGGAAGTCCAGTTGAATTTGCTCATATATGCATACTTATGACATTTGACCCTCATATATGCATACTTATGACATATGTCCTACAATCAAGCATAATGAACACAGGAGTGTTGATGTAACAATAACAACTTTGGAACAAATTTGGGCCTATGTTTTCTTCTATGCTTGACAAACTGCACATTCCTCCTCTTTAAGGTGAAAATTTTTCTAATATATGAGGGGCAAACCATGCAACAAAAATGCAAATCACTATTTTAAGAATTGGGATTTCTTACACACTTCTTGCATACCCCCACCCTAAACCCCTACCAAGAAATTAATAATAATAATAATCCTTTCAAGGATTTAATTAAATATATTTGGTGCAGTGGAAGGTCTGTTTCAAAACAAAACAGAAAAACACTTCAGAACAAACACAAAGATTACAATAGGATCTGAAAATTAGGGAATAATTCTGAAAAACTATATTGAACTTCTCTCTAACAATTACAATAAGCCTTTTTAAATAATGTTTGTAATGCAAAAATAAAGGAAATGATTGAAATAGGAAACCAAGGTAATTGGAAACTAGGAAAACTAGGAAAGAAATAGGAAACTAATGATGAACCTAAAATAGAAACTAATAATGCAGAAAATCGAAACTAACCTAAAATAGAAACTAATGATGTAGGAAGCTAAAAATAGAAACTAATGATGATTGTGTGTTGCATCAATATTCATAATGAATATTAACAAAGATGATGAAATGGCTTCAAAGATAGTAAGCTACAATGTCTAATACCAAGGGAATGGAATACAAGTTAATAATGGGCTCTTCCTTTTCATAAATGTAATAAGAGTGATCATAAGTAAAAGGATGCCAAAAGGAAGGGCGAGTTATCGTATCTTCACTTCCAACCAAAACATCTATGACCATGGAAACTAGAAACTTTAATAGGTATTTAAAATGGTCTTAGAATTCATAACCTTTTAGTCAAAGTGACATCATATTGCTACACAATCAAAAGATATATTCATGTCAAAAAGCATAGAATATGATTAAAAGACCTTTCAATGCCTATCAAGCAAAAAAATAAAAAAACGATTTAAAAGACCTTTCAGCCTAGAACTTCCAAATGTTCCAAAAACAGCAACTCCTGGCTATGATATAAATGTTTTTTTTTTTGATAAGCAAAGCAGATATTCATTAAAAGAGAGGCACAAAGCCACGAAGCATATAGGGGGTATACGAGGCGGCTAGAGCCTCAAAAGAGAGAGAAAAACAACAAAAAAACCGAGAGGAAGCTCACCTCCCCTTAAGTTGAGGCTACCCACTCCAGAAAGCCTATAAGGGAGGAGAAATCCTCACCTATATACAATCTAACCCAACTCCACAACGTACATACAAAAAAATTCTTGAGTTTCTGAACGTTCAAAACACCCCCCCTAAAAGCTAATCTATTTCTCTCCTTCCAAACCGTCCAAAAAATACATAACGGAATGGAGTTCCACACCTTTCTCCTTTTCTTCCCCACAAAAGGGCCTTTCCAGCTATATAAGACCTCCTTTACAGTTTCTGGAAAGACCCACTTTACATGAACTAACCCAAGAACTATATCCCACAAATTTCTGACCACTATACAATGAATAAGAATATGATTTACAGTTTCTTCTTCGCACCCACACAAAAAACAGCAATTGGGGAGTTGCGATCCTCTCCTCTGAAGTCTATCCAAAGTTAACACTTTTCCCCATGTCGCCTCCCACGCAAAGAAAGCAACCTTGGTTGGAACTCTATCCATCCAAACATGTCTTGAAGGAAAATTAGTGCTATTATGATTGGCCAACAGTCTATACGCTTCCTTGATCTTGAATAGCCCATTTCTTTCTCCCTTCCATCTAACCATATCTTCCTCCAAAGAGGGTCTATACCCTCTCAAGATGCGAAGCAAGTTCCCAACCAGGTCCACCTCCCAATCATTAAAATCCCTAAGAAAATTAAGGTTCCAATCTCCTTGGCCTGAACTAGTATCCCACATCTCTTCAACTGTTGCACTTCTGTGAGCAGCCATGGCAAAGAGGCTGGGGAAACATTGAGACAAAGCTGAGTCAGAACACCAAGTATCTGTCCAAAATCTTATCTTGGACCCCTTTCCTGCAAGGAACCCCATGTTACCCCAACACCACTCAGACTCTTTCAAGATCTCCTTCCAAACCCCTACACCACCCGCCCCACTAGCCTTCTTAGGCCTCCAACCATGTCCCTCTTGCCCGTACTTTGTCATGACAACTTGTTTCCAAAGACTATCTTTATCACAAGCATACCTCCAGATCCACTTGCCAAGAAGAGCTTTATTCAGGATGACTAGGCTCCTCAAGCCTAGACCGCCCTTAGACTTGTCAGAACAAACCACCTCCCAATTTACTAGATGAATCTTTCCCTCCAAGTTACCCCCTCCCCACAGGAAATCCCTTTGGATTTTCTCAAGCCTCTTAGCAACCACCTTGGGCATCCTGAATACTGACATCTGATAAATTGGCATGCTAGCCAAGGTACTTTTAATGAGAGTAACTCTCCCCCCTTTGGAGATGTACTGGCGCTTCCAAAGAGCAAGTCTTCTCCTGAATCTCTCCTCAATCCCGTCCCACACCGATGAAGCCCTTGAAGGGGCCCCTAGAGGGAGACCCAAATAGAGGGAAGGCAAGGTGCCCACCTTGCATCCTATCTCCACTGCCAACTCTTCAATCTCATCCACCTCACCAACTGGTATGATTTCGCTTTTGGCCAAATTAATCCTTAGGCCTGAAGCGGCTTCAAACCAAAAAAGAATCCAGCTCAGATAAGTTAAGTGCTCCTTGTTGGGCTCACAGAACACAATTGTGTCATCAGCAAAGAATAAGTGGGATATGTGCAGAGGGGGTCTTCTACCACCCCTAATGTTGCACCCTGATAAGAATCCTCCTTCTACAGCTCTCCTGATAAGAACATCCAGGACCTCCATTCCCATAACAAAGAGGTAGGGAGAAAGGGGATCGCCTTGTCTAAGCCCCTTAGAACTTGGGAAGAAGCCAGCTGGGACCCCATTAATCAACACTGAGAATTTTGCTGAGGAGAGACAACTCCATATCCATCCCCTCCACTTATGCCCAAACCCCATTTTTTCCAAGACCTTCATCAGAAATTGCCAGTTAATGCTATCATACGCTTTTTCAATGTCTAGCTTGCATATGAGCCCCTTTTCCTTTCTTTTCTGCCACGAATCAATCACCTCATTGGCAATTAAGGAGGCATCAAGAATTTGTCTACCCTTCACAAAAGCATTTTGGGCAGGGGACACCACCTTTCCCACCACTCTCTTAAGTCTATTAGCAAGCACTTTAGCCAATAATTTGTAAATCCCCCCCACAAGGCTAATAGGTCTAAAGTCTCCCAGCTCCTCGGCCCCAATTTTCTTAGGAATCAACACCAAAAAAGTATTGTTGAGGCTCTTAAGAAAAGAGTCATTCTCATGAAACTCCCAAAACATTTCCAGGATTTCCTCCTTAGCAAAGTCCCAACAGTATTGCCAAAACGCCATAGTAAACCCGTCCGGGCCGGGGGCTTTGTCCCCATTCATCTCTAACAGGGCTGAATGAATCTCTGCCTCTGAGAAGGGAGTCTCCAAATTCTCCGCTTCCTGCTGATTTATCTGGTCTAGCTGAATCATCCCAATGTCTGCCTTCCACCCTGTCTCTTCAGAAAGCGACTGATGAAAAGCATGAGCAATACCCTCCCTCACCTCCTGCTCCTCTGTTAGCCAGACTCCGTTGATCTTAACTCTGTCCAGAGTGTTATTCCTGCGGTGTGCATTTGCCATACGATGAAAGAAACCCGTATTTTTATCCCCCTCCCTCAGCCAAATCTCCCTGGAGTGTTGCCTCCAGTGAGTTTCCTCAAGAAGCACCCACTTCTTGTAATTTTCTCTAGCTTCCTTTTTTAATTTTGTTTCCTCCACAGTCAGTGTTCTCTCCATCTCCACTCGGTCCCAGAAGTCCACTTGTTGCAGGGCTAGAGATTTGTTGCAGTCCAGCCTCCCAAACACCTCTCTGTTCCAGATTTTCAGCTTCTGCTTAATTTCCTTCATTTTAGCTGCCAGTCTGAAGCTTGCACTGCCCCTAATCTCCACCCCCCTCCACCAGCTTAGAATCAAATCTTTGAAGCCTTCCACCTTTAGCCACATGTTTTCAAATCTAAAGGGGATTGGACCTCTTCTAATCCCCCCCCCCCCCCCCCCCCCCCCATAAGAAGGACAGGGAAGTGATCCGAAACTGGCCGAGGCAGTCTACTTTGGACCACTCCACAAAACCGGTCAAGCCAGCTAGGGGTAACAAGGAACCTATCCAGTCTAGCCCAAGACTGATTGTTCAATCCCCCACTCCAAGTGAACTCTCCCCCCTGCAATGGGAGGTCCATAAGCCCTAAATCATCCACAGTCTCAGCAAATCTCCTCATTGCTGAGGTTAACCTCCTCTGGCTATTTCTTTCTCTTTGGAAGAGGGTAATGTTGAAGTCCCCCCCAAGGCACCAAGGGTCCTCCCACAAGCCTCTGATAGCCCCAAATTCTTCCCAGAGGCTATCCCTCTCTATTCTTGTTACGTTATATGATATAAATGTTAAACTTACATTATGACTGCCCTCTTCTATAAACAAGAACTAAAATCATTGACAGATTCAGTAACAAGGATTCAGTAACAAGAACATATAACGTAATAAAGAAATGAATGAAATGTAACAACAAAAGTGTAACTAATGTGATATGGTGAAAAAACAATTCTCGGCAGAATAAATTCATATCATAACAATACCATATTACGATTATTCTAATGAATACACACAACCTGGGGTGGACCGGCTGAAGCTGCCTTCTCTGTTAATCTATCAAACAACTTCTCATTCTCTTCATGCAACCTCTGCAAAACAACAAATTGCTACATTCAGGTTTGAAAATAAAAATAATTAAAAGTTGCAAGCCATTTTGACTTTTGTAAGGAGTTGAGAAGGCGGATTAAAAAAATGAAAATGAAAATGATAAACATTCAAAAGGTTCATTTTGGACCATTACAGCCATCTCATAATCTCTTCCTCACTTCCTAGGAGATCTCAATACTAACCACATGACAGGCTGAAGTTCCAAATGAAATATAAAGACAACAGAAAAGGACGACACTACAGGATTCTACACCTTCAAACTAAACAACAAAAATTTGCAAAAGGCTTGCAGCAATAACCTTGATCATTATCAAACAACCATTTGAACCATACTACCTCAGCACAAGGAATTGAAAAGAATAACAGACCTCAATAAGTGCATCACGTTTTAAGAGTTCTTCTTCAAGTTTCTTGGTAACAGCTGAAGAATCCATGACATCCCCAGTTGATTTGGGAATTGACAGAACCCCAGGCCCAGATTCTGCTCCAAACACTGACTTGGCTTCTTTAGAATTAATGGCTTCCATAAGTTTCAATTCAATGGCTTTAATTTCAGACTGCATCAGAAAGGTTAACAAAAGCCTACTTAGATGATGATACAAGAGTATAGAAGGAAAATGTATTGATCAGTAAAACAGAAAAATAAAGTGCAACTATCATAGTTAATGCAAGGTTATCATACACCACCTCATTTGCAGTCTTATTGTACTTAAAAATATAAGATAAACGCCACTGAAGCAGAAGATTAAACTACTCCAGAATAAAAGAAGTGTCAAACTAATTAAGTAAAAAAGAAACACACTAAAAAACACCTTTAAAGCATCTGTGCCCAAATTAATTGATAGTTAAGCTTAGTAAAGTTAAACTAAATCCACCTACCAATATAACTCAACTGCCAGCCATCATAAAGCACTGTTAGCCCAAAAAAGAAAGCTGGATATGTTCCAAATAAAAATTCAAGGTGTTTCTCATCTGCCCAGAAGAATCTGGAAGCTGGAATCAGAAAAACTGTTCAGCATGGTGGCATGACAAATCTGGACTAAAATTTCTATTCATTTGCAACCCAAATAACTGATTCAGTCCTTGTGGAAATGGAATTCCAATGCATCCAATACTAATTATCTAAATACCCAACAAAAATATTCTCTTTTTCTCTTCTATTTGTTATATGTGAAGTCCTATCTCTTTAGCAGCAGCAGAAGACTGGAACTGCATAGGTTTTAAGGTTGCTGCTTCCACATTGGTCAACCTGCATGCATAATACTCCATGCACACTGGTTTATCAAGTAGATCATATTAGATGCCAGATGATTGTTGGATGCCAGACCCTTAATAATTATGTTTCTCCTTCTTATCCCATTAATCATCAAATATGATGCTGGATGGTTGTTAGGATGTCTTGATGTTTCCACCAACATCAACATCTATAACCATAATGGAACTAACTCATACCCCTTGGGCAACCAATGGAGATATCATAGCAATGGTTAAAAGGAGCAAACAACACTAATAACTGAAAGAAATATTCCACATTGTACATAAAGATTTAGAATCTCAAATATACACTTCCAGATGAAGAAAATTTAACATGAGACCAACCTGCAAGGTCTGAATTGTTGAATCTCGTTGTTGTATCTGCATTTTTTGGTCTTGCTCCAACTGTAATAGTTGAGCAACTTGATTTCTTAGTTGAGAATTTTGTTCCTTCTCTATTCTATGCTTATCTGCAAGCATATTATTTTCTGACTGCATAATAGGAAAAGGCAAATATCTTAGGGGCATGCCAACTGATATAACAACATGGACTATTTTATAGCACCATTGAGAAAAGAAAATAAATTTACAATATGCCAATCACATGCAAAATGTTCTATGCCAACATGGTCTATTTTATAGCACCACTGAGAAAAGAAAATAACTTTACAATATACTAATGACATGCAAAATGTTCTATGCCATAACAGCCATAGAATTGGTATGAAAACAGTTTAAAAAATACCTTTTTGTTACAACATCTTGATGTACTCGATGAAACATCAGATAGGCATTGCTTGGTGCACTAAAGCACAAGGCCTCAAACAATTTGAGGAAGGCGCCCAAAAAGACACATAAAAATATCGTAAACTTGTAGGGTATAATTTTAATAAAAAAAACTTTAAACCAAAGAGAAAAAAAATACAATTTACTCTTTTAAAACTTATGAGTACCATTTAATCGTATAAATCCAGTTCACCCTTTTCATAAATAGGATAAGCATCCATGAAAATAGACATTAAAAGTGGCATTAACCGTATTTCCTATGCACATAGAAGAAAAGAACTGTCCTACAATGGATCATTTAAAGAGAAAAGGGTGGACAGTGGCAAATAAATGTTTTTTTATCATGAAGAGGAAGAATTGGTTGATCACATTCTCATCCATTATGACAAGACTCGGGTTGTTTGGCATCTTTAGTTTCTTTGTTTGGTGTGTCTTGGGTGTTGCCCTCTTTAGTGACAGAGTTGCTCTCAAGTTGGCATGGGTCATTTGTGGATAGGAAAAGGAAAATGGTTTGGTAGGCTACTCCTTTGTCTCTTTTTGAATGGTCCGGAGGGAAAGGAACAGTAGGGTATTTGATAACAAAGAGCTTTCTAATCGAGGAATTAAACTTGCTTTTCTTTGTAATCTTTGGGCAAGTCCAAATTGTTTATAGTTCTAGGTTTTTCCTTCATTGTACATTTTGTGGATTGAGTAGGGGCTCGTTGAGGGGTGTTGTTTTTTGTTAGTCCCTCTTTCTTTTTTTGGTGGCACTGTCGGTGCCCTTTGTATACTCCCTATGTACTTTAAGGTGCTTTTTTGACGTTTCTCTTTTTTCTTTACCTATCGAAAAAAAAAAAAATACTGTCCAACAATCATAGTAGTTCCCAATCAGAAGTTGCTGGCAATGACTCTAATGTGGAAGAAGTGCCTGAGTGGAATTATAGGATGGTAGAGTGCCTCAGCTTGAGAGAAGTGCAAATTCAGCCACAGGAGGAGATTAGCTGAATGAAAGTATGGCAGTGACATAAGATGCAAGTCATATCCTCTTACAATCCCCACAGTTCTTCTATGAAGGCCCAGGCACTAGGACTGCAGATGTACCAGGCCTAGATGTTGGTGTTGTTGAAATTCATTAATTCAAATAGATCCATGCCCAAGGCCTAGTTTGCGTATTTGAGATGAGGCCTGAAGTTCTCTGCCAGGAACATGCAAACCCTCACCTGGCAGTATCACACACTTGTAAAGCTATTCCCGGTGGCTCCAGGTCCATGGCCAAAAGGGAAGCATGTGGCTGCCAGGGTTACAAACTCTCCAGACCTCATGAACAGACTCAATGAGTCAGACAGGCGTAGGATACACCGGTGAGGGAGTGCATGCCTCAGGCTTCATGTCTAGAGGAGATGGACCACCATAGATTTAGGTATTGTCTCCTGACACCACATGGCAAAATTCAACAGATGTGGCATCATGAGGTTGTCCCATTTGCCCCTTCAAATTGACCAATCTATAAAAGATTAAAATAAAATTTAATAGTTCAACAAATAAACCATTCCACATGGGACCCAACCAAACTTCAACAGACAGGATAGAATTGGAAAAAGCAGATCTCATATATAATGTACTCAACCAAAATCAACATAGTTTCTTATTTAAGCAGTATATAGACCTTCGAACTGATAAGTAACAGTTTGCAGGAAAAAACTTAGAACTCACTAAATGAAGATTATGAAAATACTGTTGAAAAGAAAATATCTAGTCATTGCAACATGTCATCAAAGAACTGGAGAAATATACAAGAACATGATGTCACAAACCTTCAAATCTGACTGCAAAGTGAAAGAAACTTTCCATGCCTTTTGAACTTCATTAAAGAGTAGGACACATTGATCATTTGCATCTTTAAGTGCTTGTTTAAGTCCCAAAACCTCTTGCTTTAGATCATGGATTTCCTTTTCTTTTTCATACAACTCCTTGCGCGCATCATTTGCCTACAAGATCCATCACAAACTAAATTTCAGAAGAAAGAAATATAAGTTTCAAAATATGATAGAAGTAATGCATCAACAAGGCACAAAACCTTTCAAGAATGGTAATAGAAACCAAGTTCAGAAATGAATACTGATTATATTTCGTCAAGTTGGCAAGTTTATACCGAAAAGGAGGGCAAGCTCAAATCAATCACAGGTTTGAACAATACTTTGGTTTGCCTTTCTATTACTAGTCCTCTTTAGCACTTTGACTCTCTCTTTGGTATAAGGTCTCCCCCCCTCTTCCCTTCCCTAACATCCAAAATTTTGCATGTTTCAGATTTTACATATCAAGTGGGAGTCCAAGCAAAGCCCCCCAGCCCTTCAAAATTGAGTGATTTTTCATAAAATTGGTTAAAAGTTAAGAAAGAAAATCTCGGATAATATTTACAAGGCACAAGTTGATGAAGCCAAAACATATGCATAATTTTTGAGTTTCAAAAGCAGAAAAATTCTAAGAGTAACTTACAACATCTCTCCATTTCTTAATTGTATCACGATTTCCAAGACTTAGGACAGCATTTCGAGCTCTGGCAGAAAAATTGAGAGACGATAATGTCTCAGGCAAATTTGAAACATTTGGACAGATGTTAACAATCAGCAATGTTATTGAGCTTCCACCTACAGAAAGAAGAACATCATTTCAAGAAACAAGAGATGGCATGATACTTCAATTTTAAATGAAAATAAATAAATAAAAATCAATAAGTATCAAAAGAATAATGGTATCTACAATAAAAAATATCGTATTGGATATAAAGGGAAATTGAGAAGGCAACACTCATTATTATTTAGTTATAAACTATGCAGAAGAATCTCATAAAATCTACCACCCACCACCTCTGGGGTACACTTCTAGCATATACTGCCTAGACTAGAAAAATCATTTAATGGTTGACCATCTCATAAGTGGTTGGAAACTCATTCCAAGTAGACACAAATGCAAAGGCAGTACAAATATGTTTTCCATTTATCACTTGGAGTTCCTGGTAGCATCCATTAGTTGTTTTCAAAGATTAAAATATCAGAAATTATGAAAATATCAAGGGTTGGATTTTACGGAAATATCAGTATCGGATAGAAATCAGGACAAAAAATATTGATGGAACAGAAATAAAACAAAATCACAGAAATGTTGGAAAAAAAGTTCCAAAAATTAATAAAATAAGTAATAATACACATTGAAGTTGTTTTATTGAAAAAAAAATAACATATATATGATAAATTTGCTTTCAATAACAATATATAAAACTTGAAAATATATTTAATAATAAAATGATGAACTATCTCGTTAAGGATATAAAATAAATGATGATATAAGTAAAATTATTTTTTATTTAAATTTATTTATAATTTTATTACAAATTTATATTTATTTTGTATTCAATTAATCATTTTTTTTTTCTATGGCACAGTTTTGATAGTTCTTATATTTTTATATTTTCAATAACAAGTGAAATGCAATTCGAAAATTGCATGGACGGAAGGTTAACTTATATATAATAACTGTGCAACTTTTAATGAAATCACTGGTTACTTCTTGTAACCATCAATTAGCTGTATCAAGAGACATTATGGACGTCCATTTGATTTTTAGAGCTTTGAATAACATAACTTCCATTTTCTTATCAAACAACACAATACAACAAAAAAACCCAACCCTTCCCCCCAAAAAAAAACATCTAAGATACTGTGCCCAAAGGGAAAACATTGGAGCAATCAGGCAGAATAAGCAAAACAAGGGAGGTAAGATGGTTACTGTTCTTACTATAACTCTTATTATTAATTCTATATGAAAATGAAAGTCTTATTGTTACTATAAGACTCTATGACTGTGATGGAGTAACATAATTGACTTACGCACACAAGGAGCACTGAATACCTAGTGAATCCGCAAGTACTTTTGTAAGCATTGAATTTTCATAAGGAACAACATCCTTATTTGCAGTCAAAGAAGACAAAACATCACCCAACCTACAATTACAACATAAAAAGCAGTGAGAATATTGTGCAGGATGATGATTAAATACAGAAAACATGACAACCATGCTTGTGGAAAAATTCGCTCAAAGAAATGCCAGAAATTGAACAACCAAAAGGGATTTATAGCCACCTACTATTTCCAAGGCATTTTCTGTATGAAATCAAAAGCAAGAAGATTTAGTAATGGAGCTTAAAGTACAAACAAAAGGTTTTGTACTTATCCATCAAGATAAAAATGGGCCTTTCAGTTTGCCATTTGCACTGCTGGAAATGTGAAAAGCACCAGTTCTTTAACCAGCAAAAAGCATACGACAAAAATCAGCAAATGAACCAAAAAATAGATTTAACTAGTAGATAATGAAAATGGTTTAATGAATTAAAACTGTTGGTAGGTGGCTACACTTCACATCCCATCTTAAGTATGTATGGAAAAGTACCTTACTTAATAAGCAAACAATCTTAAATGTTGATTAATGCTAGTATTGCAACTACTAATGCTGTACTACATACGCTGAAAGTGATTTCATGACATGCAGTAAGTCCGTTACACGCTCGCCACTATCATCTTCCACCACTAAACCTTCACTCCCAGCCAAGTCAACAAGAGAAAGTTTGCTGTACAGGTTCTCTCCAGTGATTGAATTGTTATAACATATATGTATGGTGGTAATCCTGAAAATAGAAAGACAGTGCATTCACGTACATGAATCAGAGAATAATCTAGTAATATTATACAGATAAATAAAAGACACATATATACATGAGATAAGGATATATAGCACCACCATACTTGAGATTAAATTTGAAGTAGATCAAGGTATATAACAATAGAAGTGATTGATTAAATTATTAATCAGAAAATTATTGCAAGCATCTCCTTCTTGGAGACCAATAAGATCCATCATTTTTTCAAAAGGCAATCAAGTTTATCTTTTATAAAATATTCTTACAAAAGTTCAAAATTTTTCCTCTTGAATTTAACTTTGACTATCTCATCTAAGAACTAATTGGTGCCCAATATGAGTAGGCCAAACCTTTTACAACATTTGACATCACCATTATTACAGTGACCCATCATCGGGCCTAAGACCAGCATTGTTGCACCCAATAATACACTTTCCCCCCCAGCCTTGCATGACACTACCGTGACTTGAACCCATGCCTCTTGACTTTAATACCAAATGTTGAAATAGGCTTTGACCATCACATCTAAAAACCAATTATAATTAACCCAAGGTTTCATAAAACCTATATTGATGATAATAAAACAAAGGATTGTGATTTAATTTCGTATTTGAGATTACTTGAGATGGGTAGAAATTGAAAGAATTTTTGGAACCTCAAAAATCAAGTTAATGGCATCATTCAAGCAACAACATCAAGAAGAGCCTCAAACTATATATATATATATGAACATTGTAAATAAATTATGGTTGGATTGATATGAGAAATAATATCAGCTTGATGTGTCCAGTCACTCAAATTTAATTAAATTTTGAAGCATTGTTTTTATCAAAATAATGTGACTTAAAACTGCTATCATGAAGTTGATCAGTACGATTGACTTTGTAATACCAGACGAGGAGATATGTGAGTGGATATAATAACTTTTTTATAGGTGAACAAGAGAGGTGTTAAGCAGAGTAGGAGCACTACTAAAGCACTATCCAAGAGGGTTTAGCTCCTCTACAACAACCTACAACTAATTATGGTTACAAGACCAATAAAACTCCTCCACTTCACCTTCAAGAAACAATCAAATTTCTCTATTCAAAAAGTCAAGTATACTCAAAATCAACTAATTTGATGGGTCTAGCCATTTAGTTTAAATCAAATTCTTCAAATAGTGAAAACAACTGAGATGTCTTGAAGAATATTGAAATCAGGTGTTTGTCATACAACCAAGTTTATTTTTTATCCCTCTTGATCTTCTAAATGGAATCCAAAGCTTGAAGAATTAAAATCCTTTCTTAAAGCTGGTTGATTATTAATGGTTAGTTGAACTATTTGCCCAACCAAACTACAGAGGAACCAACTCATGCTAGAAATAGAATTCTAAAGAGGCCCTCCTTCCTTCGTGCTTCTGCTAGTGAAGCCTTCACAAACACTCGTTTGAGCCCTATCATTAGATGGGAACCTTATATGCAAGTTTAGGTGATGGACTGATAAGACCTTTTCATTATGCTCACTGACTCCTGAGAGTTATCTCAGGTTAAACTTCAATCAATGTTTTTTGGGTGCCTCAAAGCAACTAGGAATTGGAGGAATGTTTAAAGATAATTTGGGTACGGTACTTAAAGATTATTCTAAACCTGTTGAGGCTGAAATTCTAGCTCTTCTAAAGGGTCATGTGCAAGCCAATGCTTTGACCTTTCCAATCTTCTAGTGAAGGAGATTCCACCCTTATCGTTCGTGGGTAACTAAGGAGGTTTGATGAATGACTTCACTAAGTTTTTGATAATAATGAAGAGTTGAGGTGTTCTTTTTGTTAGGTTCCTCATTTAGCCAATGAAGTGGGGGATATTTTAGCCAGAATAGGAGTAAAACTTTTGTTGTCTTTTACAAAGGGGATTTTTTCCCTGAATTATAATTAGGGAATCTTTGGATTGGTCTTGGATTCTTCCCCCCCTTTTTTTTGTTTTGTCTGTTCCTCAAAAGCACAGCTTGTGTTGCTCCTATTTGTGGAGTTTTGCTTCTTGTTTTTTCAATCAGATTCTGTATACTGTCTTATTTAACAAAAACGAATTAAATTTCTTCCTGATAAAATTAAAATACAAAAACAGGAGAAGAAGGAAAGAAGGAAAACTGAAGGGAAAGTCCTTGACGTTTTTATTTAACAGAAATGACTCAGTTTTCTTCCTGATAAAATTAACCAATTTCCCGACTGAAGGGAAAGTGGCATGGGAAAGTGAAAAACCAGGGCCAGTAATAAATATCCGAACTTATTAAATATAGTTTCTCTGATGTTAAACTTAGCAGTCATATCCAATTTTGAACTTAGTGGCCTTTGATAGGGAAAAATTAGGTTTTAACATACTTCTCATTACAACTGTTTTAAGTAAAAGCACGACCATAAGTTGGACAAACACATTAATTGAATATAATGCAGCAAGTATAGGCAGAATGCACCCCATCTAAGAGGACTTCAGAGAGGCATAGATTAAACCATACAGATGAGAGACGTTCAACTTTAATACATCAGCTCCTCGACTCTGAAATGCTGCTTTTAGGACTCTAGAGAAGTCGCGAGGATTATCAACTTCTTCCTGCACAAGTTCTATAAAGGATTCTGGTGACCCCATGCAGATCTTTGGCAAACTGTTTCTTGATTCTGAGAGCAAATCCCTTGTCTTTAAGAACGCAAAAGGGGTATACCATCAAAACATTGTAAGGTGGTCAAGCTCAAACCATCATCCAACATTTAAATAAAAAAAAGGGTATTCACTAGAGCATGATTTGGACGAACAAAGGAAGTGAAGCAAAGATAAAAGATGATTGAACCTGTTCATTGTAGAGCTCGAAGATTGTGACAAAGAAATTAAATCGAGACGTAGAAGTAGTATCTGAGTTGGATAAATCAAACAACTCCTCAAAACATCGAGCATATAAACCACGATCATGGCTAGATCCTTCCTGTGAAAACAGAGAGCAAATCAAAGGATAAACCTACCAGGCCAAATATCATAGAAATAATTCATAATTTAATATATTTAAATGCCCTCAGAAACCATAAAACCACCCAAAGTGGAGTGTCAGATAGTTCATATCTGCATCATTGAATAGAACTTTACTCTGCAGTCTTACAAAATTTGTCTTTTGGTACTAAACCAGGCATAACAATCCAACTACATAATCAACATTGACTAAGCTACAGCTATGGAAACTTATAAATAGAGTTGACTAAACTTAGTAGTTACTGAAAAGCAGCATAATTGAAAAATCTCTTATCTGCATAGACCCATTATATTAATGCTCAAATGCTAGGCTAATATACTATAAACAAGTACATGCGCACGATACACATGAACATAAGTTTGGGCACAAAGGCACACAAATCTAATATATATCTAAGTACACAAATATGCACATATGCATTTTTTTTTTTTTTTTTTTTTTTGATAGATAAATGTGCACATATGAGAGAGCGAGCAAGCAATCAGGAGAGAGAGAGAGACCATAGTGTGTGTCTTTCCTGATCGGGTTTGGCCATAAGCAAAAATAGAGACATTATATCCATCCAAAGCTGACTGTACAAGTGGCTGAACATCACTGAAAATTTCGGCTGCAATAACAAAAGGCAAAGGTAAGATACATACTATCAGTACCTGAATGAATAAACATAGCCTCCTCTTCATTCATCCACTCAGAAGTAGAGAAAATACAACAAAGAATTTTATACTCACCTTGTCCAACATGAGGCCCATAAACCCTGTCAAATTCAAAATCCTTCTTAGGGTTGGATATAGTATCATCACCAGTGTTAACACGGATTGTGAAATTATCAGGAAACTCAACAATTGATGGACCCTCATCTTCAAAAAGTGGTCTTGTACGACAAAATACCTTTATGTTACCTGAAATTATCAGCCCATTTTGTCACATAAAAGACTGAAAACTACTTAATTAATTCCAGAGCACAAAACATAGAAAAACTACAATAGAAAGGGAAAGGAAGAGGCTTCTGGTTGGGGGGAAGGGGAAGGGAGATAGGATTTTGGAAATAGCAAACTTGTAGAAACTATGGTTATTTTACCAAAAACAAAAAATTCAATTCACTGAAAATTAATGGAATAGTATAAAACAGAAGGTGTCGTACCCTTCAAAGAAGGATACAGCAACCCAAAAAGCTAAAGAAAGGAGTCATGGTACCTTTGGCTGTCAGTAAGTCATTAAATAACCTTTTCTTCTCATATATCAATGGAGAAATTCTAGATTCAGTTTCAAGAGCAGCTTGATCTGAAATAAGATGACAAATTACATATCAACAAAGTTTAAAATCCATAAAAACCCAGCAATAATAGAACTTCTAAGACCAAGAAATGAAGGCAGTGATGAAACATCTTAAAACTTCACAGATTTTGCGATGTTGATGATGTCCATGAAATAAATGAAGTACATAAGAAAATATTTGGTTGTCATACAAATTGTTGATATATTAAATTGTGGCAACACCACATGGAGTCATAGAGTTAAAATGATTTCAGCAAATAAAACCCACCTAAAAACCCCAAAATAAACAGTGTCAGCTCATCACAATAAAGTAAAGTTACAGTCCAGCATTTGAAAAAGAAACATACAGAAATGAAGGCCTCAACAACATCACAGAAATGAACATTTCAAGGGATAAAATAATACCAATCATGATAGCTTGTTATTGATGTAGAGAACATCAATTTTTGGACACATGTCAAAAATTATTACCTTCCAACATTTTTATATAAGCAAAAAAAATATTACCCAAGTACACATTGAAATCAAACACACCCTTTCAAGGCTTTGATGTCCACCTATACAGCAAAAGTTAAGTCCTTACCTAGCTTGCGGGTCTTATCAGCAAGAACACCCAGATAACGGGTAACTCTATCGAGTTTTGCATTAGAGTATTCCTGCAACTCACTGGCTTCTTGTCTCAACTCCAAATAATCTTCTCTAGCAAGCTGTATGACATAAAATAACAGGATAATGTGATAACCATATCCATTTGGCAATTAAACCAGATAAAATGACTTTTCTTAAAGAAACCAGAATTAGATCTTCAAAAGACATTCTTACTACTTGGTTCTTGAACTACATAACAAGATATCAGAGTTATAAGAAACATATGAAATCTTCGTTACACATCATACAAGTAATTCCAGTCCAGCCCTAGGAAATGCCTTGATGAAGGCCAGAAAACTTGCTAAAGACAGGCCAGAAAACCCACTTATTTTTCCATGCCCTCATTTTTTTCTCCTGTATATTTGTGTTTACATAAACACTCTATTCATTCAGATTGCAATATTTTTAACATGTCCTTCAAATGTTGCCCTAACAAGTTCCATTTTACCATGACAATAATAAAGCAATAGTTAATTTCTCATGCGTGTTTTCAGTGCAATTTCATAGAACAGTTATTTATTCAGTGTGAACAAGTACTAATTTATGCATCAAGAAGACTGTCAGAAAGCAAATATAGCCCTATTTTTATATGAGGCTGATCATCAACAGCTTTTTGGAAAAAAGCACAAAATTTAACCATTCATAATTTATGCAACTAGACCTCAATTCCACCATAAACAAATCAAATTTTATAATTTAAAAATAAAAAATAAAAATTGGTGCTCCCATTGAATCATGTATTTTTCCATTTCCACACAGCCAACCAGTTACCACTTTTTTTTATCAGAATCCAAGCAGTTACCATGACAGTATAGACATGGAAAATTGTGATCCTCTCCTACTCTTTATGTATGAAATCTGGAAATGTTTTTAAACCAACCTTTTAATTTAAATTCAAACATAATAGATCATCGATAACATCTTCAGCTCACACCACAATTACCTTCACATAAGTTACAATCTCAAGTACTAACCTTCCGCCGACATCTCAAATCACAATGTCGGGACATTTTCCCAAAATTTTGAAGACTATGATAAATTTCAATCCAATTATCACCGAAGGGCACAAGACAATCGAGCCACATTGGTATCAATAAACAAAATCAGTTCGAACCACTCCAATTACCAGTACTCAACTACAAAAACTATAATTCCAGCAACAATTTACAAGAAGAATGAAATGTGAGTGAAATCGAAACCTTGACTTTGTCCTTCAATTTCTGAAACTTCGAGGCGAGAGCTTGCTTCGATTGCTCCGAATGCTGGACAACAGACGAAGTGGAGATCGAGTACCTCCGAACTAAGGGCGAGGAGACTTTGCGATCCTCCTGATCGAAGGCCTTCCTCGGCTCGAACCCAGACACCTCCCAATTCCACCTGTTCTTCTGCTCCGCCATTACCCTAACTCTCTCGACCAAGCTGCCCTTTATGTCTGAAGACGAAGTAGCCGGACCATCTCTGCACCTTTCCCCCGTTCCATCTGCTTAAGAAGCGATGACCCCAAACGGTGTCGTTTTAGTTGGAGGCCTGCTGATTCAAATTGTGGACACCCTGCTGCTTTTTGGCTCACAAATATTCTGCGCTTCCTATAACTTCACGCCTCGCTCTCACAGTTCTGTCACTTGTTTGCAAGGCTTGGGCCTTCAGATAAGGTGGTGCACGTGCGCTGGCCCGTGCGGCCTTCCTTCCTTGCTGAGCCGGCGACGTGCCATGTCGGTTGGCAACTTGGCACCTATGTGGCAAGTCTAAACCGGAATCAATTGGGAAAGAAAATTATCCGGAGGTCAAATAATAATCGAATATCGACGACGCAGTTAAGTTGACTCTAATTCGACTTTCTTGGTGTTTGTAAATTAGACAAATTTTAAGTATTTTTTCATATTTAGGAGGTGTTTATTTTTTTACTTAATTCTAAATATAACCTTAATACTTAATAATATTAAATATTAAATTATTTATTTTTATAATATTTTATTTTTATTAAGTATTAAAAAGTAAAAAAAAAAAATCAATCTATTATTTTTTCTATTTTAAAAAAATTACATATTTTAATTTTTTCTATTTAATAAATATTTTATAATATATTATAAAAAAATAAAAAAACAAATAACCTAAATTTTAAAAACAAATTATTTTAAGTAAAAAGTTGAAAAAATAAACATCACCTTATATTTTTACATTTTTGAAATATGAAATATATTTTAGTCCTAATGGTAAGTTTAAATTTATGGACCGTGCATTTTAATATCAAAAAATCTTATACTATGGTCTCGGAAAGTACTTTTCCATATCTGGTTTTCTATTAAAAATAATGACAAAAATTAACTAATGTTATGGTTTGAAAGGAAAATTTACTTTGGGAATTGGGGCAACTTCCCTTCCATTTTTTTTTTCCTCTTGTTTTTTCAACAATCCAAATCCTATTCTATTAAATTAAAATATAATTAATAAATTATTTAAATTTGTTATAAATTCTTTACCTATGTGGATTACCCTTCTTTATTTTCTTTTGGTTTATCATAAAAAGAAAAATCAAACACCATTGATATTAGTTAAAAATGTGTACACTTTTAAAAATAAAATATTTTATTTTTATTAATTTTTACTTTTAGAGTAAATATTGGATAAATAAAATAAAGAATCCTGGAACCCTGAAATAAAAAAAGTGAATACATTTTTTTTTTTTAAGTTAATAAATTATTTTATATTTTTTAAAAATCCATTTTACTTGATTTTCCTTATTACATAAAAATTAAATCATTTGAAAATAAATACATCTTTTAACTAATTTTAATTATTATTATTTTTTTAGATTTTTCAAAGTAAAACCAAATATAAAAAAAAGTGTTTTGCTTAATATTTTTTTTATATTATTTGATTAAAATTGATGAAATCATCCTCTATTTGCAAAACTAACCCTCAACCTTCTTTTTTTCATTTTATCAAATTTTATGCTTTGGACAAAAATACCATTGCTTTTTTCTTACGAATTTTTTTTTTTTTTTAAACACGTATATAAATAATCAAAATATTAAAAAATATTAAAGTAAAAATTAATTAGTTACTCTTCATGTTCAGGTTTTGAAAAATATTGATTTTACAAATTTTAGATTATTTTCATAATTTTTAATCAATTTTAATAATATATTGTGCCCGTTAAAATTTGGTATCTCATTTTGGTAGTTATGGAATGCATGGTTAACATATGTGTAGTGTATATTTGATTTATAATTGAATCTTTCAAATCCAAATTTATGCATGGATTTTATATTTTCAATGCATGTTATCAACTTATCATAACCTGTGAAAACTAATAGTTTTTTCAAATTTTTATTTTTATTTTAATTTTTGCTAACCATTATGATTTTTTTTTCAAGCATATTTGTAATGATAGTGTCAAATTATGATAGACTCTTAAATCATTTGATATAATACATTTTTATCATGATTGAATATTATATTTTATTTGCGTGATATGATATTGTTCATATTTTATTCATTTTAACTACATATATTTTTATTCGCTTTTTGAATTTTTGGATACATCAAATTGATGTTTTCAAATTTCTTATATATTTTTTTTTAAACTCAAATTTCCTAAAAAGAAAAGAAAATAGCTCTTCAAACAAGTTTTCTTTTATTATAATCCTATTTTATTTGAAAATAAACCAAAAAACTATATAAACAAACAAAGTTTTCTCTTTACAACTTGTGAGAAAATAAAATAAATAAATATAATTACCAAAATACAACAATCATCTAAAAAGTTGGCCATAATCAAATGTGCATTTGAAAACAATTAGCCACTGATGAAAAATCACAAATTTTTTTAAACGATCTTGTACTCATTGTCTAAAATATATATAATTGATCATAAACATATGCATTGAGAATAATTTGGTTTACGTTATAACATTGTAGCGATGTTTTTATCACAAAAACAAAGTTGCATTCAAAATAAAAAGTGAAATAATAAAAATATATATAAGGTTTATAAACAAAATCCAATAAGAGACACGTGTGACAACAAAGAACACTGGGTGTATAAATGTCATATGCTTGAACTTGAACATTTGGATGACATCTACTAAGTCTCGTTACAAGTAATAAGGCATATGACAAAAATGGGCGGATAATGGTTAGCATGACTTACCTAGATTTTTCAATTTTCTTTGTAAAATCATAATAGCAAATTTGATTAACCAGTTGATGATAAAAATATTTATTCTTAAATTACCGTTTGGGATATGTACTTTATCATATTATGATATTTGATTTAACTACGTCAAAGTATATGCGTTGCTTACTAAAAGGTGCATTGTGAACTTATGAGATATATATATATATATATATTGTGAAGAAAGGGGAAAATAAAAACATGAACATTATATTGTAAAATAATAATAGTTGTTGGTGTTGAATCAACTAGATTCAGGTCTGTACAACTTTATTGGAGTTATAAGGACTTCATTTATGTGCAGACGGATGTCCGAACAGGTGGTACGGATACACCCCTCAAAAGTTTAAGTAAAAAATCAGCAAGGATAGTTCTAATTATTTTTTTGTGGAAGACAATGAACATGTACTTTGTTCATACTTTTTAATGGGTTTATGTAGAGCTGATAACATCGTCATTATAACACTAATTATGCACTATTACCTTTTTTGTAACGATGATTGTCGTTAAGGCGGAAATCGAGTTTGGACAATCAATGTCATCACTGTCGTGTAGACTGGGCAATCATATAAAGTAAGGGTTGTTGACTGATGTCATTTACTAACTATCATGCCAAAATCTTTGATTATGTAGTTCACTGTCCATTTATATTACAAATGTTTGGGATTGTGTGTAACAATTGATTGACATTAACTTTTTGGTGTAAATGGCGTCTAGTCCGTCGTTGAGATGTCAAATGTCTAGACTATCGCCTAGATATTAGGTATTTAGCTCGTCGCTCAAATATCAAGCGTCTAATATGTCGCCTAGACATCAAGCGTGGTTAACCACACATGTAAGAAATCTTAAAGACTTAATTGGATTAATTTGTGTGTTTAAAAGATCCAACTGACATGGTCTGTCAATTTCGTCTGACATTGTGAAAGAATAAAATTTTTTAACTTCTGGTGCTAAATGAAGTTTATCTTGATCAAGATGGAGTGATTCAAAACGAGTTATATGTTTGCTCTAATTGGTCAAAGGATTTTGAGTATATAAAGGACACGTAGAAGGAAGCCCCCATAACAGTGATTAATTAATCTAAAACTCACCAAATAAATAATTATAAAGATATACAAATTACACATAATAATACATAAATTGAACAAATATTCCAATAATGGACATAACTTGAACAATTGACATATTAAAAAGGAGAAAAACCCAAAAGCAAAAAGACTTTTATTAAACTTGAGAAGATATGAAAAATAGGTCAAAATGATATCGTCATTCGTGATGTATCTTATTTTTAAATGATCTATCGACATTATAAGGATCTACGAAGATCATAAATCACGAACTGAGCAAGAATATTGGCATAAATGATTTATGGTCATATCGGTAGTTATAAGAATACTAATGACTATGTTTTAGATATGGCATATGAGTTATGAGATAAATCACTACCTTTAATTTAGATTTATACTAGTGCTCATTTTGAGAACTACAGCACTATTTTTTCTAGCATTGATGTAGAAAATGGGAGAAAATGTGAGAATTTGATGCAAGTCTAGACGCCAAGGTGGAAAATGGGAGAAAAGAACTCTAGAAGACTAGAATGTCAAAACAAAAATATCTTAAATTAAAAACAGCGATAAATTTATTTATTTTAAAACCCCACAAGATTATAAGTTTTTAATCATCCAGCCAAGACCCGATGACCTAATTATTGTTACATCCCTAAAAGACCCAAAGCAGTAGGAGTCGTCCAGCGAGCTCTCGCCTCTGCTCTCCCCCCACCGCTGCAAAGGTACTAGCCTATTAGGTAGGGCGGCCGTAGCCTATAGGTCTAAGCCTTGGGAACAGGCCAACTGGTGAAATGTCTCTCACTAACTATAAATAGGACACTGTTTTGCCAGTCTAAACTTGACCCGAACCAGCACTTCTAAAATTCAATACACACACTAAAAATAAATAAAACCAAAGAATCATGCCAAAAGAAAAAAAAAAGCCCATCAAACACTGCATGGGCGTGTCACCGTACAGTTCATCTGTTGAACTAGACAATTCATCAGGAAATCAGTGTAAAAGTATCTACCTTTAAAATAAATAGTAATATAATTTAAAATATGAATTTATTAATCAAAATATAAAATTTAAATTAAAAATAGGATGAGTACGGACAATGCGCACTAGGGACTCTAAAAGTAGGTTCCCAGTCAACAGTCAGCTGAGCTGACGTTCTCACAGGTCGCCAGCCGCTGAATTCATCACATCATTACCCCGCTAAGATGTCGCCACGTTACTATCCAACAGTAGGTCCCATCTCGTGGCAAAATATGGGCCGCACAATAATTCAACAAGAGACTTTGTAGGCAATTATGCATACCTTGAAGCAGTGCCGTGGGACAGGCCAGGCTGACACCGGCATGGCCAAAAGGATGTACGGGAAGCGGACGTTCCAACAGCAACGGTGCCGTTTGGTCATGGTTATAAACTTATACCCTGTATTTTTATACGTACCCAGTCATTAACGTATTTGGCAATTTATACTTTTCTCCACCACATGGCTGGTGGCTTGGAATTGAAAAATGGGCAATGTGGATTTTTACAAGTATTAAAGAAAATTAACCAGGTGGGGTTTGATATATTGAAAAATGCGGGGCACAGGGGATAGTAGGTTGCTGAAAAGACCAATAATTTATTATTTATTGGAGAAAAAATTTGGTTGTAAATCGAAGTGGGGCTGAGGCGGGCGAATGATAGAGATGATATAATGGAATCAGAATTCGTAAAAGGAAAATAAACCAGGTAAGGGAAAAGATGTGGGAGTGGGTCGTTGCTTCACTTTATCAACAAGGATACCGCCCAAATAGAAAATTCTTAAACATCTGCTCTTCTTCCTTTTGTTTTCAGTCACATATCTTCCTAACTTTTTACAGAAACTAAAGTGAAGGAATTGAAAAAAGAAGAGAGAGATGGCTTCGCTATAAAAGGGTGTTTCTTTTTTGCCTTTTGGTTGTTCTTACACTTTCTCACACGTTCTTACCACTTGCCATTGGTGGCATTTTAGCCCTCAAAAAACAGACACTGCACCAGACCCATCACCAGCACCCTCCCAAATTGGTAAGTAATAAATGTTTTTGGCAATCCCCATCTCAACCTGCTCTGGGTTCAATGAGCTGTAACAGGTGAAAATGTCTATAGTTCAACCCCTTTTGGATCTGAAACGGAAACCATGTTTCTGTCTTTTTATTTATCTAGGGCTTTGGTTTTGATTCTTGGCTAAATTTGGCAAAATGCCGCCGTTTTTGTTCAGTAACTGTCTCTCTCCATCCATTGCTTTCATCATACACAATCTCTATATAGAAAGTGTTTCTGCCTTTTTTTCTCATATAGGTTGATTCGTCAGATTGTATGCCGGTTTATTCCGTGTTTGATGTGGTTTTTTTTTGCTCTCCTGTTTTTGTGGTCGTAATTGTGCTCGGAAGGAGCTGAAATGGCGAGGGAGAAGATTCAAATCAAGAAGATTGATAACGCCACTGCTAGGCAAGTGACCTTTTCTAAGAGAAGGAGGGGGCTTTTCAAGAAGGCTGAGGAGCTCTCCGTTCTCTGCGATGCGGATGTTGCTCTTATCATATTTTCTTCCACCGGCAAGCTCTTCGAGTTCTCAAGCTCCAGGTCTCTCTCTCTCTCTCTCTCTCTCTAAACATCCAAGTTCCATCTATGTACATAGGAACTGTGTTTATCGTCTATCCTAAGTTTGCTCAGTTGTATGTCCACTTTCTCTCTCCTATATCGAATATCTTCACTACAACTCTGTAGTTTAGAAAGAGAATGATGGGGTTTGATCTTCATCTTGAAATCTGATGCAAATAGGAACAAATAAAGGGCAGAGAAGTGGGTAACTTGAATACTGTTTTATAAATGGAGTTTGATGGGCAGATGGGATGGAGGAAGCATTCGGAATATATTCTTGAGATCTGGGTATTACAGATCAACAGCATACACGTTAACCATATGGTGGCATTTTAGCGTAGAGTCCATCATTAGGTTATGGGATTCTTGTCTCTGCGCAGGGTGCTAAATTTTGTTATTTCTTAATACTCCTACTTCTAAGTTTAGACTTGACTTTTCTCATCATTTTTTTTTCATTTAATATATGAACTTTTGGGAGGAAGAAGAGACTTCAGGATATGGGCAATATGAAGAGTGTCGACAGGAAAGTCTAAATTATTCCTGAGAATATATACAGGTAAGAAACTGTATAAAGAGTTACATGTGGATGTGTTATAAGCCCCACGGTTACGGTTCATTGGTTTCTGTACGAACAAGAGAACTGGATAGATGCTCAATGTCCCCTCGCTAAAGGCATCTGTAAATAGCTCCAAGTAGGCCTAACGAAAAAAAAACTATAGTATGGCAATAAATATATGGCCTAAAAGTTTGTTAGATTGTAGGTGAAAATCATGAGAAATGCATCAAAGCTAATACGCTTCAGCAGTTATGGAAGCTATGCTTTTGGATCACCCTAGTATTATATCAAATTCAGAATTCTTTTCTTTTCTTTCTGTCTTTTCCTTCTGGGTGGTCCAGCTAGAACCCAATGGAAGCATAAGGCTGGGACTCATCGATGCCTTCACGACTTGACAGCACGTGGATCAGTGGAAAGCCAATCTATTGTAAGGAACACATTTTTCCATGACAAGAAAAGCCCTAAAGACTATAAATTTGCTATGAACAACCTCATTACGCGGTCAGAATCTACATATATCGGGATGCCTGGTTTGCAAGAATAAGAAATGTGTATCAAGACTCTAGAGCTTTGGGGGATTTGATGTCTTCAAGCATGTGAAAAATTGTGACATTTTTATGTGGGTGACCCCTTTCTGCCTTGTGGATAAAATGAATTGGGAACTATTGGTTACTGATACTGTAGGGTTTGTCTTTACGCAACAACAATTAGGTGTATTCCTAGATTCATTGTGGTATAGTGTATATATTAGAAGATGCAAAATAGAAGGTTGATTCAGTGGAAAGTCTGATGAAATGGAAATTCTTGAATTTGGGTCTCTACTGTTAGAAGTGTGACATCTAACTAATTTTAGCCTTATCTATGTCTTATCCATGAGGATGCTGCTGGCTTGCTTCTATGGATGAGTCTGATTCAGTCTATTGTTAATACAAAGCAAGTATTAATGGTATTGTCTATGACTTCAGGTTGATGGTTCATTGGAGCTATTTGTTGCCCCATGTGGGCTCTTTGTTAGCTGCCTCTTCTTAAGGGGAAGAAACTTTTTGTAATTAATTTTGGATAAACAATTCGTCTGCTAGGTAGTAAGGATTGCCGCTCTAAATACATTTGCTATAGGAGCTGGATTCCCTTGGTGAACAACATTATTTTATGTAGTCCTAAATACATTTGCTTGATTAGAGGATGAAGCAATTGGATGATTTGTATGAACTTTCTCGGTTTTTCTTTTTGCAAACTTTAAATGTGTTTATGATTCAGGCTTCACTAGATTATATTGTTATTATAATTGAGCTCATCCATGAACCAAATCTTAGTGGTCTGAGCTTTCCATTGCTGGAATTGGGTCGTAGGATTTGATTGCTTAAGAAATGATTTTGATTATATTGTTATTATAGTGGTCTTTCTTCTCATTGCCACTAGATGTTGAATTAGCTTTTGTAAGATTCAGACTAGTGATATTTATTTGTTCATCCTTTTATGTCTTCTCTCTCTTGTCTCCCCTTTAATGCAGCACTCGGTCCTGGTGGAGACTTCCTTTTATTGTTAATGGGTTCTGTTTCCATTTTAGATGTCAATGTGTCGCCCTTAGTTCAACAAAATTTTCAGCCATTTTTTGCATCTGTTAGGGTTTTAGCTCAGGTTGGCTTGATATTTATACTTGATTTATCATCTAATAATTTGAAGCTTTTAGGTCAATTTGTAACTTAACATGGTATTGGAACCTTAATTCATGCGGATAAGAGTCCAAACCTTAGTGATGTTGATGTTCGTTTCCCCATTTATTGAGCAGCATGCAAGCTCAGGTTGCCCGGGATGTGAGGTGTTTTAGCATTGGTCTGCGGGATATGTGTATGTAGTCTGTTTGATCAATTGGTAGTGTTTCAGCAGGGATCATGTGTGTACTTTTTCATTTGTATATGTATTTTTATATATGAAATATTGACCTAAAAAAGGAATGAAATATCCTCATTTTGTTTTCTACGAAGACATGGAAGAAGATCCACTGATACTATTAATAGGAGTAAGCAATAGTGGCTGCTGCAGGAGAACAAAACTTGGAAACTATGATGGGATGGGGTATCGAGAGTGGTTGCCATAAGCTTTTAGTGAGAAATAAGAAACTCCAATTGTTCTAAAGTGAACATTTAACTTCTATTTAAAAATTAAATAATTTGAAATATATAAGTTCCTTGCTAGTTTAATTGTATCTGATTTGTTTTTTGATATTTTCCATGATAAAACCAAACATTGAGAAAATCTTTTTTCTTTCCTTGGTATTGTTTGGGAACCAAACATAGCCTGTAGCATATGAGAAAGGAAACTATAGGTAATTGTTTGATATTTTAATAAAACCTTTGGTGCCAAACACAGGGAGGGCTGCAATCATGGAAGAAAATAGTCATGATGTTGACCATTGCCTTCGGTTTAGATGGAAAGGACCAAAATAAATCAGAGCAGCCAACTCAAGTATCCAGGGTGGATAAACAACTAATGAGAACTGAATCAATCCTTTCTATTTTGGACGTGTGGTAAGGGCTAATGGTGGAATCACATGGTAGTAAATATTGAAACAGAATCGATAAGGTCACGCATGATTGTTAGTGATGTTAATATGATATTTTCACCTGTCAATTTGCTTAGAAGGTGAAGTGAAACCAATATTGGTTCCTATGCATAGCCTTATAAAAAAATTTTTAGAAAAATATTTGTTATTTCAATAACACCTTCAAAAAATACATTTTTTTTAGTAACAGCTTTAGAAATATGATGTGAGATATCACAATCTCCTTATGTGTAGCCTGGTTATATCATAAAGGCCTCCTGTCCACCCATAAATTGCAGCTGATGCCTACTAGTGTCACCAGAATTGTTGGATTCATAACAACTAGCATGTTCCTCTCTGAGATTAAATTTTGACCTGAATGAGAAGAGAGGAAGATATGAAAAACCAGATAGGGAATCTGGAGAGTTGTTGAGGCTCGGTTGTAAACAAACCGAGACAGCTGGGCAGAAAACTGTTTGACTGCTTAGTCTGTAAAAGTTTTACAATTACCATAATCTAATATTAATTGGTTTATCATTTTCATTGATGGAACATTCTTTCCATAGTATATGTATTGGTTCATGCATTATTGTTCAATGCTGCATGAGCTTACTTGAAATTGAAACTCCTAATCTGCCCCTTTAGCTTCGCCACTCAAATGATTTGAGACAAGTGTAATCCTTTCAGGGCCCATTTCAGGCCTGTCAGTGACACATTTGAGCCCTCATTTTTTTCACCATTTTATTTTGTATCTGACAGTTGGTGGCCATTGTCAGAAACTGTCAGTTATTTGAAGGAATGTGGTGGGGGGGGGGGGCTGGTCTAAATTCCCCTCAAATTTTGAAGATAGATTTTATTTCAATTCCTATTATGTTAAGAGGGATGCAGTGAAAGGTGCAAATACTGAATAGGTGTATCATGTGTTGGCATGGATTAGATCAGCATGAAAATAATATGAATTCATTTTACTATAAGGTTTTCCATTTGGTAATGCCCCTTCCAAGAGACTGTCATTCAACCAGTTTTTTAGACTGTTTGGAAGCCATGTGTTGCTAGTAACTCTGCTGACATTTTCTATGGTTGAGGATGGCATATGGGTTGTAATTTTTAATTTTATCTTTTATTTATTTAACTTCAGAGCATTCTGGATTCTGACTCTGTAATCCTTTATCTTCTGAAGCATGAAAGAGATACTTGAGAAGCATAGTTTACAATCAAAGAACCTTGAGAAACTTGAGCAACCATCTCTTGAGTTGCAGGTCAGTTTCTCTACAGTATACATTTATGCAATCTAATATTAAATAATTCACTTTACATCTCTGACAAATCGATACAATCCTTTTCCTTTCATTTGTTTGTTTGGTTACTGAAGCTTAGGAAATTTTGCATTGTAGCTAGTAGAAAACAACAATCACTCCAGGTTGAGCAAGGAAGTTGCAGATAAAAGCCACAGGCTGAGGTATAACCTTGTCATTTACTACTCAGTTTTGGTGTTACATGTAAATTGAATGTTGATGCATGTGCTAATTAAAACAGGCAGATGAGGGGAGAAGAACTTCAAGGATTAAATATAGAAGATCTGCAGCAGCTAGAGAAGTCCCTTGAAGCTGGATTGAGCCGTGTGATTCAAAAGAAGGTCCATGTCTATTTTATTTCTTTATGTTTTGCACACTCATAGGCTCCGCCCTAATTGTTATTTAGGATGTATTTTGTATGCATCTCAGGGTGAAAGAATCATGAAAGAGATAACTGATCTTCAGACAAAGGTAAATAACCAAGGGTGTGGTCCTCTCAATCCATGTTTTTTGTTTTTTGTACTTTTTCTTTCTCAATGATTTTTTTTTTCCTTCAAATCAACAACACTTGCAGGGTGTCCAATTGATGGAAGAGAACGAGCGATTAAGACAACAAGTATGAGTTGATATTACCTCTCTCGTCTTGACACATGCATTTTTTTTCGTCTACATTTTTATTGTAATGGGAATGTTTGTGTGAAGGTGGTAGAGATTTCCAACCGCCGAAGACAGGTTGCTGGTGATTCAGAAAACATGTTCCACGAGGAAGGCCAATCATCTGAGTCTGTAACCAATGTTAGCAACTCCAACGGGCCTCCTCAAGACTATGAAAGTTCAGATACATCCCTCAAATTGGGGTAAGTTTACCATACTAATGCAAATACGATATGGCTTATGTCCAAATGTACATAATTTGATCTAATATAGAATCGAGTATGAACTCATCTTTCCATAAGCACAGACAATTCTTGTTAGTACTAATGTCATTTGAGCAGTAAATTTTACAATAGGTCTGACGAGGTAGGTTATTTTACCTCCATTTTTATCAAATAACCCTCTGAAAATTTATGCTTACACAAGAAAACCTCTCTCACATAGCTTTCAATGGTATCCCTTTTTGCAGAATTTCATTTTCCTGCTGTGTATGTATTTTTTGCAGGCTGCCATACTCTGGCTGACGGGTATGGTTAGTGAAGGAAGTCGGGAACTACTGTGGCTGAAGAGAAAGGAGTTTTTCAGGAACATCTACTAAATTAAATGGAATGTAAAATTAACCCCCACGCTATATGTTATATATACACACGATTACAAGTGAATGAGACGGTAATGTCTCAAGGTGCAAGTTGAACCTCGTCAATGAGCTCTGGTGGTATATATGACCTCTTGTGTCCTTCATAGCAAAGCGCATGTAGTGATGGAATCGATGCCATGGTGTGACAGCACAGTATAGCATATGATGGCGTCTTCTACTATTTTTTTCATTTTTCTTTATTTTCATTTTCAGTTTTATTAAGGTATGTTTAGTATTAAGAAAATAATTGAAGTAAGATTAAATACACAGATGGAAAGTTATATATGATCAAAATTTATGGATGGTGATTTTCAAAAGTTAATTAAATAAATGTTAAGAAAAAATTTCAATTTATAAGACTATTTTTCATATAAAAGGAAAAAAAGAGGTATAATGGAATGGCCTCCAAACAAGGGAACTTTATACGGCAAACCAGCTGATTGAAAGGATTAAAGCACTAAGCGTTACTCACCAGATTAGGACGCAGGCCAGAATGGGTTGGGCTGGTGGGCGAAGCCCATGTTTTTCTGTAATGTTGCCAAAGCCCTGACCCGTAAATTATTCCAGACTGAAATCCAGACGCCATAACCTTTCTATTGACCAGGGTTGGCGTTCGAAACCCAAGAAGATGGCCTGTGACTGGCCACAAATCACGGGGCCTGGCCTAAAAATAACTTTTTAATAGTGAGCCCATTAGTCAAAAGCCCCGTAGGCTTCTTCTTTGGGGCTAGGGAAGTAATTTTCGTATACTTCGTTTCCCGCCAAATGTAGGCCTAGGGGAATTGGCACGTGGCAGTGGGTGGAGGTTCATACCGGTTTTAACAGAAACTTACGGGGAGATCCCCCTAGAGACCTGCTCTGCAGTTTAACTCACTCTCTCTCTCTCTCTCTCGTGAATTCATTCCGCTTGGATCTCAGCGTGCAGTGTAATTGAAGTGCAGCCATGGATGAAGAATACGATGTAATAGTTCTTGGAACAGGTCTGAAGGAATGCATTCTGAGTGGCATCCTCTCTGTCAATGGCCTCAAAGTACTCACCCTCCCTGCCTCTTGTTTTTGATCTTTAATTTCTGGATCCTTACTCTGATCTATGATGAACTCTTCTTCTGCATCATTCATAAATTGATTTTTGAATTTTGTTTGATTTTTGACGAATTACATTAGACTCGAAAATTGCTCGCTGCTTATTTGTGAAAGGTATCGCCTCATATATCTGATGCTGGGCTTTGATTTAAACGCATTCGATGATTTTAATTTAAAAGAAAAATCATATTAGGCTGTGATAAACATTTCTTCAATGGTTTTCCAAACATCTTCACAACTACTTTTGGCACAGATTCATCTGCTCATAACTGCGATCTATATATTAATATACTCATCTCCTGGATAGGGTTTGGTTTTATTGTTATTATTATTTTCAAGATCTGTGGGCGTCGTCGAGCTTGAAATGAAATGAACAAAAGGAAATTTAGCCTATTGCCTGGGTCTAGACTCGAGATATTCTAAATTGGTTTTCTCCATGAGCAGAGTTTCATAAAATATTGTTGATTATTTCTATTATCATAATTTTGAATTGAATCTGCTGGGTGATCATTAAGTAATAACAAGTCAGTCATTCAGAGACGGTAAGGTGCTTGATTCTCAGTCAAATCTTTGGCAAGGGACTCACTTGTTGGTATTTCTTTATCATAGGTATTGCATATGGATAGAAACGACTACTATGGAGGGGAATCAACCTCTCTTAATCTCAACCAGGTAATCATTTATTTGGTTACATCACATTTTTTTTTTTGTTAAATACACCTAATTTTGATATGGCTTTCATCCACTTCATTGTTGGCTTATAGCTTTGGAAGCGATTCAGGGGTGATGACAAGCCTCCAGAAAATTTGGGTTCAAGCAAAGAATATAATATTGATATGATCCCTAAGGTAATTTATTTATTCACCATCATTACGTAAATTCCATTTCTGACATATGGTAGGTAATTAAATATTCTACTTCTCTGGCAAATTAACATTCTACTCATTTTTTTCTCGCAATGCCCAATACATTGGTTATGAAATTTTAGCGAACCAACCGGCTTCACTCAATTCTGAGCTCTGGTTTCATGGCCTAAACTTGAGCTACATTAGTACTTATAAGGATTGTAAGCAGTCACAAGATTCGAAGAAAGACCATCTGAAGTAACAAGCTTTAACCAAGAATTGAATTCTGTTTAGTCGTACACATATGATATTTTTCTATTCTCGGCTTTTGGTTTTTACAGGTCCTGTGGACCTGCAATGTGCAAAATGTTGGTACCAATTGACCCAAAAGGACAGCTGGGATGTTATTTTCCATAATGTTCATGCATCTATATATGGATGTATCTAATTTCAGTCTTTCAGACATTCAGTATTCTTTTCGAGTGGAATCCTTTCTTTTTCCCCTCTTTTTTTCTTTTGGGTTTCAAGCCTTTGTACGCTGTAACTTTCTGATGTTCATGAAAAGGGGTTACATGGAGCATAGTAGTCAGAAAAAACGAAAAGAAAAAGAACAGATAAAACAACTATAGACACTAATGAGAAAGACATTTAATTCTTTGCATAGCTTGAAAGAGTCAATCTGATTAGGGGCTTCGAATTTTTAAGTTGATTGTTTGATGAACAGAAACTTATTCTAGGTAAAATTATGTGAAAAACTGCAGTGGCTACATGGATACTGAAAAAATGACCTAAACTTTAACCAATGATGCCTTTACGCCTTTAATTGAGTGGCTGAAGATGCAGATCACTCCAAAGATTCATTGAACTAAGAATAATGAGTTCAGTATATCTTAAGTTAAAAATGGATGCAAATATGTGAAGTTAAAAACTTGATGTTGTGATCTACAACTGATTTTTTTTATGACATTAAAAATATCAAGGAAGGAACGTGGTGTGAGGCTATCCGTTTTCCTAACTTTATCATTTTTTTTTTATTCTAATAAACATCTCAGGCACCAGAGAAAAAAACATTCATGGTTGTTGCCAATTCAGACTTGCATCAGTAACTGAAGTTGTTATGAATTTGCCTATTGGTGCATAGTAATTATGGGTTAGAAACAGTTCTAGAATGAAATGGCTATACTGTAGAGATTCACGTATGATGCTTTAAATAAAATGAGGATAGTAATATCAGCATGTTGTTCAAGCAACTTGTGGCATTGAATCTAGGTATCCATTAGGTTTGTTTAGCACATTGTTCTAGTTATTGTCTTAATTTTCTATGCCTTGACAGTTTATGATGGCCAATGGTGCCTTGGTTCGGGTTCTCATCCACACTAATGTTACCAAATACCTGAATTTCAAGGCTGTGGATGGTAGTTTTGTGTACAACAAAGGGAAGGTGTGAACCTTAGTAACTTTTGTACGGAGTATTTGTTTATCACATTGATATATATCATGCGTTTCTAACTGCGTTTCATAATCAATCACTATTTCCAGATTCACAAAGTACCAGCTACTGACGTGGAAGCACTTAAATCCCCACTAATGGGACTATTTGAAAAACGCCGTGCTCGGAAATTCTTCATTTATGTGCAGGACTATGATGAAAATGATCCAAAATCTCATGAAAAAATGGACCTCCGCAAAGTCACAGCAAAAGAAGTTATTTCGTACTATCTTATTCTCATCTTGGTCCCCTTTCACTTTTATTCACTTGTAGTTTTTTTCTTTAAATTTGGTCATATCTTTGAACTTGAGTCAACTGAGTATTTTGTTATAAGGTCATATCTTTCAACTAGAGTAATCTGAGTTTATACATGCTTGGTGAAGCTAAATTGCATTTGATATATGTTCTATGGTATTGGAAAGCTGACAAGAAATTTATGAAGTTTCTTTATCAACTAATAATGAGGTAAGGAGAATGACCCAAAATTTGAGTGAAAGACTGACATTAGGGATTGGGAGGCCTAAGTATCTAAGCCATATGGTGCTTGTAGTTTAGAAATGGGAGTGAAGGCTTATGGAACTATCAAGAGGGTTTTCTGAAATGAAGCCTACGACATAACAGAAGACTAAATATGAATGGAGAGAGAAGGAATGATAGAGAATGAAATGGGTGTAAAGTTTGACTCTAAGTAGGAGGTTTGGAATTGTTTCATTAAGCGAGTCCTGAAGTAAAATTCTGTAAGAATATGAATTGAACTCTAGGCTTACACTTTGAATTCTGGTAATGTTGTTTATAGGAAGTATGGACTCGATGACAATACGGTTGACTTTATTGGACATGCATTGGCAATGTATACAGATGACAAGTACTTGGATAAGCCGGCTCTGGATTTCATAAAAAAAATGAAGGTGATAATTTCCTTTATTTTCCATCCACTTCTTCTTCTTTCTTTTTTTTTTTGTAGGCTTTTGGTGGTGTCAAATTGTCAATTTAGAAGACTTTTCACTGCAGTTGACCTATCACCAAAAACAAAAAGAAAAGAAAAATGGCTTTTGAATGAACTTGTCTTTTGGCCCATTCCATTTACAATATTCCCCGTTTTGTATTTTCTCAAAATACATACATGCCACCACATGCTCAGACCAATTAATGGAGGGGCAGAGCCGCCTAGTGCCTGGGTTTGGGGGTTGCCCTTACCCCTCCTGAAAAATTAAAACCAAAAATATAACTAGGGAAGATTCATTGCATGTTTTAAAACAAATGTCATAGCAGAAGTCATTTTTTATGGTGATTTTGATGTGTTTGCTTGATTTTGTTTATGTTTATTGGTATATCTTGGTGGATGATGACTTCAAATCACAACAGGCTATACTCATATGAACCCTTACTTCATCCCTCAAAAAGAGATGTTATTGGAATCACAACTAAGTGAATGATACTGTATTCACTGTTATTGTGATTACCAAACTGGAGAAAATGTATTACTGGGAAATCCATGGATGCTCAGTGAGCTGTTTAGTTAACAAAGTTTTGTGTGTGTGTTAGTGTGTTTGTTTTTCCTTTACCATACTTATTAAGCTTTTAAAATTGAAAAATTAGCTGATCATGAAATCATAAATATCTGTGGATTAAATTAATTTGTGTTTGAGCACATGGACCATTTAGTAGTTAGCCCCGGTATTCAGCTAGCAAACTACAGAAAGAGCCACCATACCAAAGTTGTAGCTGCCAGAACAATGCCTCGGGCACCAAGTCCAGAGGCATTTTTAAAATTTTTAATTTTTTTTTTCTGTTTTCCTTTTTCTTTTTACCTATCAAATAAAAAAAATTGCCATTTATGTGACAGCATGGTTTGAGACACTTCACTTATCTTAATATGTAAATTGTGGACTCGATTAGAGTTACTATTAAAAAAAAATTTGTGCTCGGAGTGGTGTCATGCGTGTGCACAAGAGTCTTTGAGTGTAAACTGATGATGAAGAGTACATTGTCTTCTATTTTCTCTTCTCCATGTTCACTTGTTCAAAATGAATTTTGTGGTCTGCTAACTTGTTTCAGCTTTTGCTTTGAAAAGTTATATGCAGAGTCTTTAGCACGTTTTCAGGGAGGATCTCCTTATATTTATCCCCTTTATGGACTAGGAGAACTACCTCAGGTTTGTTTTCCTCTAAAATTACAAGCATCTGTTGGGTGATTACAAAACTGCAATGACATTATGTGCCTCATGTTTTGCAGGCATTTGCTCGTCTGAGTGCTGTTTATGGTGGTACCTACATGCTCAACAAGCCAGAATGCAAGGTAATATTCTAATATCAATGTGCTCGAAGCTTTTTTTCTTCAAGAAATATGTGAAATTTTATAGATTTTTCCATTGCCTTCAAGGGAGCCTTGCCAGGAATAGCTCTTAACTTGCTTTTATTGTCACCTTTGATCAATCATTCAGTAGGGAGGGCAAGTTCGAAAGGGACATTACCCATTTAATTGGAAAAAAGAATTAATGAAATGAATGCTTTATGATAAAAAAGAGTAAGCGTTCAAGGAATAACATGCACATGAAATAAGCATAACATATAGAATGAGGTTGAGATGAATTATTAAGAATATAAATGAAAACACTAATTAAGAATGAAGCAAAATGAGAGAAGTTAAGTGATAGACCTAATTGAGGACAAGCTAATGGAATAACCTAATGATATGGTGCAGCGTAAAGCAATGACAGCTCTATTAGAGAGGAATGATTTAGTTCAAGTTGAAGGGTTTATACAAAAAGTAAAAATGATAAAAGTTGAAGCTGCAAGAAAAAAATGATGCTGAAAAGGTCATGGGTCAAAATGGCGAGAAGACATGATGACTTTAGACAATAGATCATACAAAGACAAGTAAAAAAGGCTTCATCCACCTCAGTCATAATTACTGAATTTGATCTAGTATAGTTTTCATGTTATTGAGCCATGATGTTTGATGCCGTAGGTAGAGTTTGATGAAAATGGAAAAGCTTTTGGTGTGACATCAGAAGGAGAAACTGCAAAATGCAAAAAAGTTGTATGTGATCCTTCATATTTGCCTGACAAGGTAACTTCTGAAGAAGACCCCCATCTATGGCTTAATCATGTCGGTCTTCATGTGATTAGCAACATCATCTTCATTGAAACAGGTAGGAACAGTTGGTAAAGTTGCTCGTGCAATATGTATAATGAGTCATCCCATCCCAAACACCAGTGATTCTCACTCAGTCCAGGTTATTCTACCTCAGAAGCAACTTGGGCGTAAATCAGATATGTATGTTCTCTAAATTTCTCTTACTCTTAGATTGTGTCATGGAGAATCTATGTTATTTACTTGTGTGGGAGACACACACCACAGATATGAGCATTCATCCCGTGTTTGAAATTAATCAAAAGTTCACTACAAGTTTCTGGTTCACACTTCGAGTTAAGTACTGTTAATTCTATAATACTATCCATATCTCATCTTGTTAAAATTAGAGGGGAGTGTTAGCTACATATTAGACGATATCTGCTTCACTTAGAAAGGAGTCTCATTTCCATCCAACATTGATATAATTGTAAGAAGTGAAGAAGGAAGAGAAAAAACCAATAACTGCAAAGCCCAATTCCAAGTATCCCTGGAATTTTCTCAATAGGCTTCTTGAACATGCTACTGTTACAGGTATTTGTTCTGCTGTTCCTATTCGCACAATGTAGCTCCAAAAGGGAAATACATTGCTTTCGTTACAACAGAAGCAGAGACTGATAACCCTGAGATGGAATTGAAGCCTGGCATAGAGCTCCTTGGCCAAGTAGATGAGATATTTTTTGATGCATATGACAGATATGAGCCAGCTAACAAGCAAGATGATGATAATTGTTTCATATCAACTGTAAGTATATGTAGATTGTGATTTTTCTTTCTTTCCATTTTTGAAAGTTAAAATTGATTTGAAGTTTACCGTGCCATCAAGAACTGAGAATCTTCAAGCTGGGAACAAAAGAGTTGTTTCAAGTATTTCGATTGCCAATACCAGCATCCTGACCTTGCTTGTCAACACCTGTGCATATGGCTGATATTACTTAACAAATTAAAGATTTAAAAAAAATGGCTTTATTTCTCCAGAAACGAGGATTGATGAGCCCTACTCCATGTGCTAACCTCACAATAAGAATATGAGTAAGAAGAACCCCATTTCATTGTGTAATATGTCTAACTAAATTCAGCAGTGTCCTTGCTAACCATTCAAGCATAAACCTCATAATCATCACTTGGTTAGGAACTCCATTCAAGATAGTACTACATCTTTTAGTTACAAGCCCTTGCTACGAGTTAATTCCAATTATGAACTCATCATACAAATAAAGTTGACATTTGGTTATTTAAATCTGAGGGTGCACCTACCTTTAATTTCCCGGCTGCCTACATCCCTATGATAGGGATGAAGACAACCTACGTCAATAGAATTATTGCACTATCTTGAAGAGATTGACATATAATGTGCATTACAGATAACCATGGTAGAAAGCCAGGGTAGGTAGCAGACTTTGTAGCCTTATTGTCCTTAGCTAGTGGGCTAACAGCCCTTATTGTTTCTTCTTCTTATGCCTAGAACAACAAAAGCTTTTGTTGTGTAGCAAGGGCAGAGTAGCTAAGAGTAGTTAGTTGGATTACTGAAATGGTCCCAGATGACAAATACAATGGCAGACCTTTTCCTTTTTCTTCCTTTTCTTTTTCTCTTCTTTGTTCTTTTTTCCCCATTGGTCTCTGCGTAGACTTTATGGTTGTACATAAAAATTTGAAACTGGAATACCATGCAGAGTTATGATGCAACTACACACTTTGAATCTACGGTTGAAGATGTGATTGCAATGTACAGCCGGATAACTGGAAAGGTATTTCTTAATTGGATTATGGTAATATATATATGTATGCATGTATGTATATATGTATGTATGTATATATATGTGTGTGTCTGTGTGTACACATTTAACTGTATGGTAATCTATATCTTTCTTCTTCTAGATTAGGAATCCATGAAACTGGACATAATATAGGTTTAGATGAAGTCTATAATAGTTGAGAGTTTACTGATCATATCTTTCTTATTTCAGAATCTTGACCTAACAGTGGATCTGAGTGCTGCAAGTGCTGCTGATGAAGAATGAAATATTGGGGCATTTTAACAGTTGTTACACAGATCTTTGCAAGAGACTGATTGCCTTATTCAGTCAGCAGAATCCTACCCTCCAGTTCTGTGCTGGAAGTTTATTTGTTTCAACTCGAATAAATTATTGGATATTTTCCTTCATAAATTTTTATAGCTTTTGCAGATTGTGTGGCCAAAAGTACTGGAAGAGAACGTGGTGTTTATAATTTTTATCTTTATTCCCTGCCCCTCTTTTTCTGGAGGCCATTGCAATATATGATTGTAGACATGTCTGCCCTAGGAATATGGTCTTTAATTTTTTGAGGATATGAGATGCAATTCATTTGCTAGTCTCATAACCTGATCCAGGTCTTTAGTTCAGATCTGCAGTACCATACACCGCGCATAATGAAGAGTCAAACTTCCAAGTTCTGCTCCCAATTCCATGTCCCCGAATATTGTTTTGGAACATAAACTGCTCAAATTCTATGGAAGAAGCAACAAGAAATAATTCACTTGATCACTTTTGTGTTATAGTGGCCAAATGGTGAAACATCATTTCCCCTTTTTGTTGAACATTGATGAATCTGACTGCTGAAGGAACATACTACGGTTGCAATAAACTCCACACATTCTAAAAATTCATGTCTATGATACTCAGTTTCATCATCGCTCCATTCAGATGATTTTCCATGTTTAAAGATCTCCCATGGTGACTAAAAGCCTTGATAAAAAAAATTCCTGAATTGAGTCCTCACCTTGATTTCCATTGAATTTCACTGAGCATCAGAAGGTCAGTGTTCTCACTCACAGAAATTTCAATTAGGTACAAACTTTTGTCATTATATTACAGCTTTCTATGGCCGGCTCTCTATTCTTGATTTAGTAATGAGTTATCTTGGTCAGGAAGTTAGTAGAGGCAAATAATATTTTGATTTCTATGCTATAAAAATGTATTGATTTGAACTATTGAATTCAACTAGCTGCATGAACCCCAATCTTTTCTCTGCAAGAATCCTTTTTTCACCCATTGCAGTTCAATTTTCTCTCTTTTTTCAGTAGCCATATGAATAACAGTTCTGTTTCTTTAGTTCCTTTTTGTTCTGTTTTTTTTTTTTTTTTGCCCTTTGCCCTTTTTCTAACTGGCGCTGGTCACTAGACGAAAAGATATTTGACATGAGCTGAGGTCCATGGATACAGTTTCTAAAACATCAACCTCATTCTTTTAAGCCTTTAGAAGATTTAAAGATTTTGCCCATGCTAAAAACAAATTTGTCAAGCCGAAATCATGAACTGGAAAAATGTTATGCTGCTACACTTATAAAGCTTCAATAAACCAGAGTTCAACATTGAAAATTTACTCTACTCCCTCTTCGATTTGGAGAGAGCTCGCTTCCTCTGCCCAAGCATGTACTGGTACATATGAGGACTGCCTGAAATAAATCATGCCATTCAATCAGTTAAAAATCGGCACATGAATTGGTGAAAGCTACTAAAGATGGATGTAGAGTCCATGCCTGGTACATAGAATGCAAGGACCAGAAGTGCAGCATAGAAGTAATCAAAAGAGAAGTTCCATTTGTTGGGCATCCTTAAACAATATTTTGCTGATTCCTGCAAAAATAGCTCGGTTTATTCATTTGGCATTATTCAAACAAATAACTTCATAAAGATGGCTACTTAGTCTTGTTTTTATTTGAAATTAATATCTTGTAGCACAATGGACACAATATGAAATGATAAACTGACTACATAGAAAGCAAACCTTAAAATAGACAAAGCTAAGCAAAAAATGAAAACAGATTTTTCAACAGTGGTGAGTTGCAGCGGATTTATGATTAAAGGAAAACTTCCTAGGGTCACAAATATCATGGGAGGACATCAGTTGCTACTGGAGAAAAACCAAATCAACAAGCTCATTATTTTAATCACACTTCAACAACATTGTTCCTGAACCCCACTGCATTTAGGATAGGCCTTTTAAGAAACCAGATTGTGCTCTACCTAAATATCAACAGGATAACCTCACTGTGATGTAGAAAATATCCAATCAGCTGAAGTATAATTCCACGAGAAAACAAAAATTAACATACAAACTATTATGCACCATTGAATTATTTACCTTAATGTATGGCAAGGCGACATATATTAGACCAACTTCACTGGTAATGCCGGTTGGATACAACAACATAAAGGTGCTATACCTGCTTGCCACAAATTTGATGTTAATAAAATCTAGACATGGATTCAATTCTTTCCATCCATGGGTATGGGTTACATCATTCAAACCTGAGCCACAAGAGCCAGGCTGGCGCAAAACCAAGCAACTCCTTCACGCCAAAGAAAGAATACCGAATGATCTGCAATTACATGCAATGATATTTAGTACTGAGTTAAAAGATAATTGATTGGTAATTTTATGACACAAGCTAGTTGACCAAACAGTCAGGAAGCGACAATATTCCAGGCAGAAACTATCATCAAACCGTGGCATGTAAAATGAAAATATCAGTACTGATCCTGTGTGGAAAAACACATTCTTAAGTACCTTCTGGTCTATGGACATAGATAGACATTAAAAAGTTCAATAGCTTGCAATTCTTTGCCTAACTATGACAAGTTGTAACTGCAGTGAGCTTATCAGGCTATCAAGCTTGCAAGCAAAGGAGCAAAGGTTTGATCTGCATGCAGTCAATTCGAGCAAAAAATGCTAAAGTCTACTTCCCTAGTCAAACTCCTTTAAAAACCCCAGGAATGGGACATGCCCTGAGCGACAACCTATATCATGGTGTCATCTCTACATCTGCCTCTCCTTTTTTCCTTTCTTTTACTGGGTAGGGTTGTGGGCCGCAACGGGCAAATTACATGCATCGCCCTGCCATCCTATGTGTGGCTCTATGATCCATATTCCCCTTGAATGGAACTGGATACTCCATTAAGATAAATCAGAGTTTCGATTTATATGACTTTGGGATCTTATCCATATAACGCAAAAAGGAGGCCACTACTTTTACACTATACTTACAAGGATCCAGCCAATTAACAAGATAACCAAAATTTATAACCAGACTTAATGGGTTGAAAATCAACTTGCCTCAGTGATAGACCAGCTGATCACCAAAGAGCTAACAAGTACATGAGTTTGAACCTACAACACAATGGACTTCATATTATTAGCAGAAACTTTTACGAGTGGGAATATAAACAAGAAGAAGAAGATTAACGATTTTAATTAACCAACCTCAGGAAAACTCCATAAAATGCCCCAAGTTACATACAACCTTGAACCAATCTGTGGCAGTGTCGCTGTGATTGGAGATCTCACCAATCCTTTTGAACATACAGAAAAAGAAAAAATCTTTATTCTAAGTAACATAAATATTATTCTCCTGGGAAATCAAAGAAGTGATGAAGAACAGAGTCCTCACCTACTAGGCCATGGAAAATCTGTTCGACAATAGATTTCAAAACCCCAGAGCAAAAAGAAAGAAATTCCATTAAATATTTTGAATTATAAAGTGAAGAAAATAAAATGAATGTCTGTATGTGTACGAACCTCCAGAACGGCGGCCGTTTGGGCGAGCTGAAGAGGCCTTTCAACTGCGCGGTAGACATGCTGGTGGCCCGATTCTTTCAGAGTTGAGAGAGCCAAAAACAATACCTGAGCCCTGAAATAAATGGAAAGGCGTGAATACCCAGGACGTGAAGGGAATAAAAGCTTGAAAAGCTGAAATGGAGAGAGAAAAGAGTAACTTGCCATCCGAAGAAGACGACCCAGTTGTAGATGGTGAGATACACACGCCTTAGAAGTGAGAAGAACGCCATGGGAGATCTGACGAAGAGAATCAGAAATTGGGTATTTGAAGACGTAGTTGGCAAATTTAGATGGGCATTTAAGCGATTTAGGTGAGCGGATCAACCACCTGCGTCTTAATAATTTCCAGTTGTTTCCCAGCGATAATGAACGTTGAACAGTGGATTTGGATTTGGATTTTGATTCGGGTTTGGGTCGGGTGACTTGGAGTCGGTTTTGGCATCGACCCAGAACCAGATAAACTAGGGTTGGATCTCTGATACTTGACACATGGGGTGTGGACCATCGAAGATGGCCATTCTTCTTCTGTTTTGTCTTTTCCATTGTACAAAAGAGGTGATGTGAGGCTTTATTCCTGATAGTGAATTGCTTTAGCCTTTTGTTCCATCACGCATATATAGTAATCAGCGAAGGATGCCCACGCAGCCAATCAACTATCAAATATTATCACAACATACTTTTCCCCTTCCACAGTGCTACGAACCGATGTTCATCAAATGTGTAATGTCGGTTGTTAAAATCATACAATAAAATATAGCTTGGATAATCCTACAAATAGGAGACCTGCAAATCTAGCTCTTGGACAAGGTAGGACATGAGAGGCTATTAACGTCACTTCCTAGCTAGTCATTTGTTCGAAAGAATCAGAACAAGTTCAAATAAATCAAATAAAATAATAATAATAATAATAATAAAATAAAATAAAAATGCAAATTCAATAAAGAAGGTGGATGTAATTTTTATTAGATGCTCTACCTACTATGATTTGAACTATGAAAACAATATTTCTTGAACCACTTAAATTAAGTAGGTCATCTATCCTCTTAAAGAGAGACAAATGGGACCCATTACATAGATGTATTATAAGTAGAATGTTGTTTATAAACAATATTAATCAAACATATTAAAGAGTTATCGTGTTATCGTTTTATATTCATTTTGATAAACAATTATCTACGTGATAAAATACATATCACAAATATAAAGGGTATGGTTCAATTAGATAGAACGTCTTGTTTACACATGCACCGATATTTTTGGGAGAGCCCATCATTCATAGATTTTATTGAAAAATTTATATCTTACTCCATAGCATTGGGGAACAAGAGAATGATAACCATACAAATTGGTCATACTTTGATGTCCATTCAATTCAAGTGCCAATGTATGACCAATTATTTTGAGATATTGCAACCTATTTTAACATGCATCACCAACATAAGAACCTAAAAAAAAAATTATTTGATTAAAATGGATGAAATATTTTACAATTTGGAAATCTAACATTTCATATTTTTTATAAAAGTAATCTTATTTTTTAAAATTTATATATAAATAATAAAAATATCTAAAGATATTTATATAAAAAATATATTATTTTTCAAGTTTGGGTCGAAAAGCTTAAATTTACAAATTTGAGATTATTTCATCTGTTTGTTTTAATCAATTAATTTTAAAAATAAATAAAATTAAAGTATAAAATAAAAAATACATAAATACGACATAAAATAAATGAGGTCAAATTATAACATGTTTAAATTTTATAATAGGTTGATTTAATTCTCTAAGCAGAAAACATCTTTCTAGTCAATGCCACTCTCCATTAAACTCTTGATTTCTTTATCAATACCACAAAATTGTTTTGACCATGAATGTTGAGAGAGTCCGCAGTGGGCCAGTGGACCAGTGGACCAAAAAACTATGGTTACAAACATCCATGAATGGGTTAGTTGAGTTTACTTATAATCATGGTATTTTGTTTGATTTCAGAAAGGGTTATAGAGCAACCTGCTTCAGAGTTCATACAACACTATTCTTTAAATGTTGCGTATTTAATGCGTAGAATTACTAGAAAAAAAAGTTAGTTAAAATGGGGAAACAGGTCCGTTAGAAAAGGGTAGGCGCGGTGTAGTGGTAGAGTGGAGTGTCGGTGGGAGGAGAGGAGAGAGAATCGAAAAGCCACACAGACTTCACAGCACACCACCCACCAAAAGCTGGATCCAAAGACCATGGCCTCCTATAATTATCAAGATGGGCCCAGGAGAGGGACGCCTTTCCATGGCCGTAATAAAATCCACAGTAATCACAACAATAAAGGGGCATCACAGGTGGGCATGTGATTTCTGAGGTGCTTACACTCGGACTGTAAGAATATTAATGGGTTTCTTCCATATAAGTTAAAGACGCCCTATCTTCAGGGATAGCCTTTCCCGCTTTGGGTTCCAGATCTACTAAGGCTCAGCTGCCGCCGCTCTCATCACCCGCCACCATGTTTTATTATCAGCCTCGTCGTGGAGGAGCTTTTGCTGGTCTCTTGCTTCTGCTTCTTCCCGTTTTTTTGCCCAGTCTCTTCAGTCCATTGGGGCATGCTTCTCCTTCCGTTTTCTCGGTGCGTCCTTCTTTCTGAGTGTTTTTTATTCTTATTTTTTGCTTTCGTGTGTTACCGTTTCTATTTTGGTTTATTTATTTATTTATTATTATTATTAGTTTTTTTTTTTCCTTTTTTTTTTTTTGGGTTTAATGTTTGTTTGGTTTGAGGGAAAGTTTGGTGCTGGAAAAATTTCCCAAGGGAGTTTGTCGGTGGATTTTGTGCCTGTATAACGTTTTTTTTCTTAAACATGGAAGCTAGGGTTTGATAATGAATGGGTTTTTCTGGGTTATGGTTAGATGTTGGAGAGAGCAACGGAAAATATGAGGTTGTGAATGCGTGAATAGGTCGAGAGAAATACGAAAGATAAAATATTACTGGAAGTGAAAATTGGGAATTGTTTTGGAATGATTTTGGTGTCAGTTTTCAACGCACAAATGATTAGGTGAGTGGTGTTTTTCATTAACTCAGTCTTGGATGAAGTTTTTTTAGGAACTAGGCAGAAAAAATAAAAGAGGAAAGAATATTGCTCCACTTTGAAAGTGACCAATAGTTCCACGGATTTGGTGGGTTGAAGAGGTTGTTTAGGCTATGTTTGGATCCGGAACTACAAAGGCAGGAATTTTTTTTTTTTTTGAAAAATGGTTTTATCTTTGTTTCATGAAAGAAAATACAATTAAAATTAGTTAGAAATTTTAATTTTTATATAACGATAGAAAAAATAAGTGAAATAAATTTTAAGAAGTATATAAAAATGATTTATTGACTCTTAATCTATTTTTTATTTTTCTTAATTTTTTTCTTTCATTCTACTTTTTCTTTTTATTTTCTTTCCTTTACATATTCTCTTAAATTTTCTGATCCAAACATAGCATTAGGGTCTCATTCAGGACTTGGCCGATTAACTATGGGACTGGAACAAGAGTTTGATTAACCCTTAAAAGCCAACCGTCACCTGAAAACCCAAGTGACATCTGGGTGTCATGAATAAAACTGAGTTCTGTCTGAGCCTTGCTTATTGGAACACAAATCTAGCCAATTGAAGCAAGATACCATCAAGCTTTATAAATATGGCACTGTTTAGTAAACTTGAGACTTTGTGGTCTATATACCAGTTATTAAATTAATATCCTTGTGCAGGAATGGAATGCTCCAAAACCAAGGCATTCACGTCTACTCAAAAGTGCTTTACAAGGCCAATCTGTAAGTAGGGGGTTGATGGAGTAGCATGTATGTTCTTTTATATTTTTGTTGTTTTGCTGATTGTACAAATCTTTGTTTGACACGTGTCCATCTTTTTATTGTTTAGTCAAATGTAGAGCAATCTGATCTTTGGACACCTTTGGCCAACCAAGGATGGAAAGGCTGTGAATTATCTGCAAGCACCACTGGTGAGTCATAAGCAATGAAATTGTCAATACTTTGTGTTTCTCATGATGTGTTTTACATTGCATTCAGTAATGAGTATATTCATGCATTGATTCTTTTCTGATGTATTCATCCTTTATTCAAAGCAGGCTTACCACAGGAAACACAGGGATACATCCAAGTGTTTCTTGATGGAGGGTTAAACCAGCAGAGAATGGGGGTAGGTAATTCTAGGTTTGCCACTACATTCTATGGATATTAAAAGGGTCAAGGATGGCCCAAACAGGAATGATTATCTCGGTTAAATTTTTATGTCTCATGTTTGCTTTAGAAAATCGTAGTTGGTTGTTCATATCTTAATTTGTATTGTTTGTAGATTTGTGATGCTGTTGCTGTTGCTAAGATATTAAACGCTACACTTGTGATCCCACATCTTGAAGTGAATCCTGTTTGGCGGGATTCAAGGTAGTTTTTTGTTCAAGCATCTACTTACTTTTTCATGAACCTTATTAGTTTTTAGGGAGACATATTCTGAAGTGGCATTCTTTTTTCTGCAGCTCATTCATGGATATATTTGATGTTGATCACTTTATTAATGTCCTGAAGGATGATATTTCTATAGTTAGAGAGTTGCCTTATGACTTATCTTGGAGCACAAGGGAGTATTATGCTACAGCTATTCGAGCTACCAGAATTAAAACAGCACCTGTTCATGCTTCAGCTAAATGGTATCTGGAGAATGTCTTGCCTGTGCTAGAGAGGTCAGTAGTTACATTGGCCTTCTGCTTTAGATTTAGAGTTGAGTTGTTTTTTGATGTTTGGGATAACAAAACTTTTATTCTGAGTGTAAGCATGATCATTTTTCAAGATCGATGGAAGAATTAAGTGGATGTGCTGTTCTTTTGAAGTAAACATAGGCTCTAATTACTTAGGCCTTTATATAAATCTTAAATTGAGTGGTGCAGCAACAATTAGTTATTTTTGTTGGGCTATAGTCAATAGTTATCTTAGGATATTTGATTTAACAGATGGTGAAATTTTTTGAGAAAAAATCTTGGTGAGAGCTTACAAACCTTATGGTCCAAAACCTTTTGGGGTCACATTTATTCTAGGTGGGTCATATGATTGTGCAGGATCTTATGTCAGTGGAAACATTCCAGTTGTTTAATAGGACCTCATATCAATGTCCTGAATGTGATCCTGAGACATAAGATGTTCTCTCGATAGATGAATTATTTATAGTGGTAATTATTGCCTTTAGGATCTTTGGTGGGGACATATTTTTACTAGATTTGTATTTCTGAATCTCCCATCCAGAATGCCATTCAGTGGCAAGCAAGATGCATCTTTTGTGAAAATGTCAGGCTTTCTCTGCTGATCTTGATTCCAAATGCTATGTTGTTACTGTGGAATGGTAAAAAAATTAACCCCTTATTACTTGCCAGAAATTTGTGTGCGCAATCAATTCTCACTTAATGAGGATAGAATCATTATCAAAAGAATCCTCTTTGTTTTTTATTGTTACTTCTAACTCAACTTTCTTGTATTGTATGCTCCTGCAGTAGGAAAACAACTGGATTTGCTTGTAAAAATGTCAAACTTATGCCAGTAAGAGTGAAGAATTGGAAGTTTTCACAAACTAATCCCCACTAGGACTTGATGGAACCACAAAGGGTTCAATTCCATGTAACATCCAGAAAAAAAAGGAAAAAAAAATTATTACATATTAAAAGAAAAAATGGAGAACATAATGTAGGAAACGAGGAGGATGGCATGCTTAGACCAGCAGACATATTCCTTAATGTGAAGATGCTCGAGTCTTCCTTGTGGAAATCCCAGCATGCACCAAGGACTCTACTCACATGTCCAATCTTTTTTTTGAACAACTCACATTGTTTCTAGTTCAACTAGAACATTGCAAATGTTCGTGTTTGGAGTAAGGTCCTATAGTGTTTGGATGAGCTTTAATACCCTCAACAGTATGCATATTGGTTTTATTTGTCAAAAGCTTTTCCATCTGAAATGGTATGCTGAGATAAAGAAGTCTTCTGCCATAAAGCATTTCTTGATGGATGACAAGGAGTAACAAGATTAAAAGTCTAATGAAGAGTCTATATATAATTATAGGTGGCCATTAATTTTTTGTAGATAATCTTCCCCTTTTTCCTGGGACATGGAATCAAACATGGAATCTCTCCATCTTTTACTTCAATTCCTTGCCATCTGAGCTGGACCTCACATGCATATATGTGTGCATGTAGTTCCCAACATAAGAGTAAGGGTGGAGTGCAGCATGGCCAACATGCACCAGATCATGGTTCTTAGGCCTTAGCTAGCATAAGCAATTATGGGTTTTAGAGACTGTTGATTATTCTGAAGGAAGGGGAAATGACAGAATTGTCATATCCAACCCCAACAGTCCCCACGATGTGACACCTGTTGACTGCTCCAACTCTAAAGTGAGTTCAAAGGTTATTTCCCATAGAATAATTTCTTGAAGAGGCATCTAAAATTAGGGCCATTCAACCAAGAGTTTTACATTTCATTCTTCAAGCAGTCAAGTAGTGAGAGAGTTTGTGTTCTTGTGTATGCCTTGTTATTTTAAGTGAATTTATGTCTTGCAACAAAACCACTTTATTAGAGTGACTATATATGAAGTCTTATGTCCTTTGAGATGTCATGTTTTCCTAGTACAATGTGGATTATTCAAGATATAGATGTCCATTAGACATTAGTAATACCCCATGTTTTTAAGTGGACAAGAGCAGTTAGAACTTTTAATGCTTTACCCAAGCTTGTGAAAGTTGTGAATCTTGTGATATTTATATTCAATTGAATTCATCTCTGAGCCCCTTGATAATACCATTATTTTAATTTCAGCATAGGTTTGTTGTTATTTTCAAGCGTAAGTATACCTCTTGTATTCCTTTTGATCTTTTTACCTTCATTTCACTTGGTAAATTTTCTGGAAGTGTAACATGTTTTAAATGGTCAGTTATGGAATTGCTGCAATTGCCCCATTCTCCCACCGTCTAGCTTTCGACCACTTGCCTATGGATGTCCAACGCCTACGCTGTAAAGTCAACTTTCAAGCATTGGTTTTTGTTCCTCATGTCAGAGCACTTGGAGATGCTCTTGTGAGTCGCCTCCGATACCCTGAAAAAAAAAAAGCATTTGGCACTGAGTACCTGCAAGAGGTTACTGATGTGAAAGGCGAACAAGAGGCAGGAAAATTTGCTGTGCTACACCTTCGTTTTGATAAGGTATGACTCACTTCTGCTAGATGTACGCAATATCCATTTGGAGTGCTGATTTTGCATTTTACCCTGGTGCCCTGGATTAAATATCAAGGAATGAAACTTTGAATCATTGGTACAATTACCTGCTCAGTTTTCAGTTTTAGCTTTCCTGACAATGGGTTCAGGCCTTGTTATTCATGAGATACCTAGTAAGACTAGTTGGTAGACCACATGCACTATCTGCCTTGCAGTATCATTGCATGCAGCACACATGCAATGGGTGGCATTGTGATTTCATGGCACATATTAATCTAATATCCTCAGCCCCTTTATGAAATTCTTTTCATGATTTTTGTTCACTTGTGCAGATAGTTTTGCTTTCTACAGTAGTGTAGGTTTCCCTCTTTTTAATCAGAGCTTGTACAGTAGATTATGTAATTAGGGAAGGATTTTTCATCCTTCTTCCTACTTAGTGATTTTATGGCAATAAATAAAGTAAATATATAAGCTTAATATTTTATTGACTGGATGACTGCAAATTTGACATATCACATTTTGAACAGTTACTCCCTGGGTTGGCATTCAGTTAGTTGACTCTCACACCTTCTGTTTTATTTATGAATATCTATGCCTTGTCCACTTTGTTCAAACATATGATTTTAGGATGTAAAGTTTTTGTCTATGTGCTTTCTTTAATATGTTCATAATGCAGGATATGGCTGCCCATTCGGCTTGTGATTTTGGTGGAGGTAAAGCTGAGAAACTAGCTCTGGCTAAGTATCGACAAACAATTTGGCAGGGAAGAGTCCTGAACTCTCAGTTCACTGATGAGGAGTTGAGGAATCAAGGACGTTGTCCATTGACTCCAGAAGAGATTGGATTGCTGCTTGCAGCTTTGGGCTTTGACAACACTACTCGTCTATACCTTGCCTCCCACAAGGTTGCTATTATAATACTTCTCTATATTCAACTCCATAAAGCCCCCCAAAATGAAATTTATTCTGTTGTTTCCCAAGTTCTAACTATAAAATGGTAACATATCCAGGTGTATGGTGGGGCAGCCAGGATTTCAACTTTAAGAGAATTGTTTCCACTAATGGAAGACAAAAAGAGCCTTGCTTCTTCAGATGAACGAGCCCAAATTAAGGGAAAGGCGTCTTTGTTGGCTGCAGTTGATTACTATGTTAGCATGCATAGTGACATTTTCATCTCTGCTTCTCCAGGAAATATGCACAATGCATTGGTAGGTATCCTGACTAATAATTACACCAAAACTTATTCATCATATCAAATTGCAGCATAAGCTGGTCCAAATTGTAGGATTTAGTGCTCCACAAAATAATTTCATATAGTTGATGATTGTCAAACAGTTAATCCAGCATTTGAACTCCTGCATGAAATCTTTGGGTGGGACCCATACAATAGTTGCTCTTGATCTACTAAACTGCTCTATGATAGATAATGGATTAAGGATTTGCTTTTGCTTTGTTGTTTTCTTTCCCTTTTTTTTATTTTTATTTTTTTATTTATTAAACTTTTTTTTTTTTGGGGGTTTGGGAACTGGGAGTTGCTGGTGTGGGGTGCACAATGGAGGTGGATGTCAATCTGTCTGTAAAAGAGAGACTTGTGTGGTTAATCTAGGATAAATTTTTTAGGATCATTGTGTTGAACACTTGAAAGTGGGCTACATAATGAATACAAAAAAGGTTTTGTTAACTTAAAAAAGTAAAGGAATTTCCTTATAATAATTTGTCATAAAAGTTCTGTTTCTCTAGTCTGCATTTGAAATCTATAATAAGATGAGAATTTTCATTTTGGCAACAGGTGGGACATCGAACTTATGAGAACTTGAAGACAATCAGGCCAAACATGGCATTGTTGGGCCAGCTCTTCCTGAATAAGAGCATAGGTTGGTCAGAATTCCAACAGGCTGTGGTGGAAGGGCACCAAAACCGACAAGGGCAGATCAGGTTACGGAAATATAAACAATCTCTTTATACATATCCTGCCCCTGATTGCATGTGCAATGCTTAAGATGAGACATGTGCTCCAGAGAACTGCTTGCCCACCTACCTATGTATACAGACCCTGCTCCTGATTGCATCTGCCATGCTGAGGTGAGATATGTGATCCTGAGGGATGTGAGCCTACTTACCTGTCTTATGATTTTATACCGTACTATTGTTTGTGGCTTGGAATATTGGTAAATAAGAACCAGTCCCACTTCTCCTATTTGTAAAAACATTCATGTGATGTACCAAGAGTAGAGAAGAGAGAAAAGGGTTGTGTTTATTGTTGTGTCACCTGAATCGTGAATACTGTCTCTAGACACAATCACAAATGCCATATGTCATTCACTAGTATCAATTGTTTGTTCCAACTCTCTTCATTACATAACTGCATTTACAATCAAAAGTTTCCTCTATCATCAAATTCTAGACCAATTTCCTATCTCCTGATTGAGAACATTGAAGATCAGTATGTTCATTTCACTATTAAATTGGTTGAGATGTGCAACTGGGCTGTACACAGGACACTGCGATTTCCTTCAACTCAGCTGTATCTAAGCCTGGTAAAATAGTGTATTATTCTAATTCCATATATGTCAAAGGGAAAGATGCGCTGCATGCCTATTTAACCGACGGCTATAATTAGGCCTCTAAGCACTATTACTAGGACACTTCGTTACCCAGAAGGTTACTGACCTCGTTTTTGCTCGCTTGGCTCACTTGGTAGCAGTCCCTGGCTGAGAGCTCATGGTTCAATAAAGATTAGGGGAGTGTCCCATTTCCGGAAGAGCTACATGACACCTCACCAGCAAAATTAGGTCTGACTACTGTTTTGGTGGTAAGCTAGACCCAATCAAATGAAAAGGCGAGTAGGCCAACTTGGAAAGATGTAACATACCGTAAAAGAATTCCACCGGATAGCATTGCCAGCAATCAACTTTGGCACTATGTTCCAATTCAATGAAGAAAAAATGTACATGTATATCTCATGTATTGCCATTGGATAAAGCCCACCCACTCTAACAAATAATGAGCAATGAAGAGGATTTTAATGACAACTGCATCGTATAATGCAACTCAGTTTATTACACTATGAGGCGCAGTAATCAGCCTGGCTGAACTCACTGGTCACCAGACGTCGTGCTAGGAATGGTTGGCTTCTGGTTGTCTTTCTTATCCTTTTCGGCAGCCAGAGACTCATTACTATTCCGAAATGCAGCCAATTCCTTCTCTGGTGGGGTTGAAGTGGGAGCCGTTCCTTCCTCAATAGGAAGGGTTCTCTTTGAGCCCTCCAAAGCAACACCGAGAACTAGGTTCTCTTCCAAGGCAGGTCTTGATGTTGATCTCTCATCTTCCTGTTTGGATTGTGGGGAGGCTGGAAAACCACCAGATTTTTCACTAGCAGTATCCGATGAGGGAACTGGACTGTTATGCCTAGCATTTCCTGCCCCTGCCTTCTTAGGTTGGTTGCTATCAGAGACATTTTGGGTTGAATTATCAGAAATTGTGCCCTGGGTTCTGGTCTCGAAACTTGACACTTCAGCAACCTTAGAATCTGTCTTCGAGCCAGATTTTGATGCTGATTTCACCATCACTTTATCACCCATCTTGGGGTCGGTTGTAGATGCCACCAAACCCTTAGGGTCCTTCTTGTCTGTATTTGGTGTTTCTCCAGCCTTAACATTTTCCTTTTTTTCAGATGCTAGAGTCTCTCTGGCCTTGGAGTCGGTTACTGGTGTTGCTCCAGCCTTGGCATCTGCTTTGGTTTCGGTTGTTGGTCGTGGTGGGACCTTACCATCCTGCTCCCCGTTTGTGCGTGCTGAGCGAGTTTGAGTTTTGGTTTTATCTTCTCCATTTATTCTGTAAGGGGGTTCAATCAGTAGCAGTGGGCGATTAGGTGCTACTCCACCACGAGCAAAGGCTGAATCTGCAAATGGTATATTCTCAAAATCGGCATCACTATATATTTTCTGGACAGTACGAATTGGTGTGGCAAGTCGGGCCCGGTGATGGCTGATGACTCTAAGAAGGTCCAACAATATAGCTTCCTGTTTCCACAAACAACATATCCATGTTCATGCTCATTAAAAGGGAAAAATTTACTGATTTTCTTGAAGACATTTCAAACTTTCAAACACAAGTTGCTCCTCTTACTAAAGACATCATACCACATGTAATGCTATCACATGCTGTATCTATAAACCAATATCCTACTAAGTTAGGTAGGCATCCATTAAATGAAGACGGAAAATTTCTTCAATATTTAGTGCTGAACGAAGGCAGGACTAATGCTGAGGAACTCTTACCTTGACACACAGGTACTCTTCAAAATGGGAGGTCTTCACAAAGCAGGATATCAGGATCTGTAAAATGCACAGAAGAAATATTAACACATTATGCTAATATTACATTCTCTCTTTTAGAAAGAGGGGTTCTTGTGTCTCAGTGCAGGTCAAACATGAAGCCAAAATTGGCAGAAATAGCTAGGAAATTCCTTCTTTTGGAAGCATAGCAAGAATTAATCCTTCTAAGCCAAGGAAAAGAGAACTTGCTGTGTATGCATGTGTGTACAGTGGGCAGGAGTTGGGGGGTTTGTTTGGTGTGTTGCAGTGGGGTAACCTTATCAATATTGTTGGAAAGATCTCAGAATCCGCATCTGATGTAGGATACATCAAACTATCCTTGTGCCTATAGCTTCACCTCATGCCATGATACAGCAGCATGGTGCAACAATGTCTAGTTTGCCACTGTTTTTGCATTCTATCAAGGATGGGGTGATTCTTCTCCCTGTTTATATTTTAAATTGAAGAAAAGGTCCATTCTAATCCAGAAGTATTGCCTTTGTGTAAAAACACACACAAGACACATTCACGAGTTAGGTTCAAATTACACTTGGTGTACAGTGTGCAACTTTAGTCTTACATATAAATTTTTTTTATATATATATTATCCCGCCTATGATTTGTGTTGTATGTTCAAAGGTTGCAGCATGATTCAGATGCAATCTATGAGGGTAAAAAAGAAACTTGAGATGAACCTTTTGGATTGAGCCTTTGTAACAGAACATTAGATGAAATTCTTCCATTAAAAATAGGCCCTTACTTCACAAAAAGCAATGCATTTATTCAAATAATGTTGTTGAAACCATCTAGTAAAAAGCAGTAAAAATGACAAAAGAATAACTTGTGGTGATAGAATTATTAGTTTGCACTACGCAGAAGCATAGGAATGTTCATACTAACCAAAAGGGCCTGATTTTCAGGATTAATGTTGTCCAGAAATACTCTTCTATGCAATCTCTGCTGTTCTACTTGGGGATTCTTGGCCAGAACTTTGCGCATATCAGCAACAATGCTCTGCAAAGAAAAGAGGCAGCCAACTATTTTAACAAAGAAAGATCAAAGGCACCCAACTATTTTGACACACAAAGATTCTAGAGCAATTCTCTGTTAACAAAGGTAACATGATAATTTATTTCCAAGAAGAGAATCCAGATTAATCCTTACATTGATCTTATTAACATCCAAGTGACTAATTGCCAAGTGGGTTTTAATACGCCAATGAGTCTTTTGACTGAGATTTCTCACAACATTCACAGTGAACTTGTGGTTTGGAATGTGGACTGCTTCACGATCTTCACCTCTTACTATTGTTGGTGACCACCACCCCACATGCTGTAGGCAACAAAAGATTATCACAACCCAGACAATAAAAATGCATCTGACTTGGCATCTCATCATTTTCCAATTCAAAGAGGCAACCGATTTTTTAACTATCACTTCCTAGTTGTGAAGATGTTAGTGAAAACTTCCTCCATCATACATAGGGCCAAGCCAAAACATTAAGGGAAATGCAATGCATTTGATAGGATCTCTTCCTAAAGGCCATTAATTTAAGAGGCTGTTCAATACTCAATACAAACCTCAACAGTACCAGAAACTTCATAGCCTTCAATCTTGGTTTGAATCCATTCATTCACAACAAAAGGCCGAGTTGCATGGATCATCGCACTTGAGAGGAAATTTGTGAATATCTGGATATGATAAGCAACAAAAATCAGGCTTTGAAATAAGTAAGATCCATATCCAAAGAGGGAATGAGCCAAAAGAAACATAATTGGGCATGCAGGAAAAACAAAATGTGTGTTTCATAAATAGCAGCGTGTTAAATAGACAAATTTGCACCTCACGACCCGCAAGTGTTAGCAATACAGTCCCAAGACCTCCAGCAGTGAGCCATCTCTGGGTAGAGAAACCCAACAACTCCATGAACAATGAAACAGCAGCAACCCATACTGCAGTGTATACAGCTTTTCCAGCAAACTGGAAACCCATCTGTCAACAAGAAAGAAAACTTCATTGTAACATGATTGTTGAAGCTAGCCCTTTATTTGAGATTAGACAGCATTTCAGGATAGTCCAAATGGAGAAATCAGAAGTAAAATAAAAGAAAAAATGAAAAAAAGTTAACAAGCTTCCCGTGAAGATCTCTGCAATGGTGTTCAGTAACCAGGCATCAAAAGTACTAATAAAGAATTTATTCACTTTTTCAGGTCAAAGGGTGCAGGTAATAAATTGCTTTCAGTATGGACTCCACTTCCAATGAATTTGATCAAGTAAAACTTTGATGTCTGTGATCTAGGTAACCTAGGGCAATTGGGAAATGGAGGTGTGATTAGGGATCACTTTGGTACAATGCCGAGAGCCTTCTCTAAACCAGCAGGGAAGGAATTGATTATTGGGACAGAGATTTTAGCTCTGTTGGAGGGACTATTGCAGGTCAGGGCCTTGGGTCTATCCCATTTATGGGTGAAAGGGGATTCTACCATTGTGATCCCATGGGTGTCTAAGTCGGAGAGAAGTCATTTGAAGTACAGCATGCGACCTTGTCAAATTCTAGATCAAACTAGTAAAATGGGTTGTTCCTTTTTCTTTTTTTGATGAGAAACAACAATATAATATATTAAGGTAAGTAAAAATAATCACAAAAAAAGTATGGGGAATCCTCCAAAACAACCACACAAAAAGTATGTAGGAACCTCCAAAGTGCTAAGAAAATAATTACAAAGAAGGTTGTTCCTTTTTCTTGGTCCCCATATTTAACTAATGATATTGTGGAGATTAATAAAATATATAACTAAGTAGATGGTTTCTTTTATAGGGGATTTTTAACCCCTTGAGTTGTTCCTTGTTTCTATATTTTTTTTGATAGGCAAATAAAAGTGTATAAATATATATAGAAAAAAGAGACAAACTAATGTAGCGAATACCATATACTAGAAGTATAAAAATGAGGAATGAAAACCAGATATTGTAACTACAACCTACTTTAAGACTTGAAGGACAACCAATCTATAAAATCTAACAAAGACCATGGACCTCTCTGACCATCACCAAGAAGCAACCCTAGAGACCACAGATATAGATTAGTAATTAGGGAATCCTTAAAAGCTTGAATATTGTGTTGCTTCATTTCAAAGGTTCTCCGGTTTCGTTCCCTCCAAATTGTCCACAAAAGACAAAGAGGAGTTGTTCTCCACAAAAGACAAAGAGGAGTTATTCTCCAAATCTTCGTTCTTTTCTGGCCCACAAAGCTACCATGCCAACCTATTAATGAATCCTTAACAGAAAAAGGGAAAACCCATAAGATGCCAAAAAAAGAGAAGAGAAAGTGTCATAACTCTCTAGTTATTTATCTATCAAAAAAAAAAAAACTCTCTAGCTATTCCACAATGGATGAGAAGGTGGTCTACCGATTCATCTGCATCTTTGCACATACAACAAAGACCTACCAAAACCCATCCTCTCCTCTTGAGTTGGTCCAAAGTTAGGATTTGCCCCTAAGTCCCTTCCCATGCAAAAAAAGTCACTTTGGTAGGTGCCCAAGATCCCCATACTATCTTTGAGGGGAAAGCCAGATCACCTTCCAGTGCAACAAAGAAAGACCTCATAGAGAATACCCCACTCTTGCTAGTCTTCCAAACCATTTTATCCTCCCCATTTCTAATTCTCCCAAACGCATCAAGTTTTCAAATAAAATTCTGGACAACATCCATCTCCCAATCATGAAAATTTCTTGAGAAGCAAGGGTTCCAAGTGACCATCCCTTCTTCTGCCTCCCGTACATCTTTCACCCATGCCTCTTTAGAAGCTACTAGGGTGAATAATGAAGGAAAAGAGTCCATTAAAGATATATCATTACACCACATGTCATGCCAAAATTTGACTCTTCTCTCGTTTCCAACCTCAAATCTTGTTTAGGCTCCAAAACTTCCTCATCCTTTTCTGTTTGACTTCCACAGGCCCACTCCATAACCTTCTCTCCTTTCTTGAGAGCACCGACCTCCTAGTTCTTCTCCAAACTTTCTCATTATAAGTTTTCTCCATAGCATATCCCTTTCCAAGGTGAATCTCCAACACCATTTACCTAAAAAAGCTTTATTGATAATGGACAAATACTTAATACCCAGACCCCCTCCTTTTTTATCTTTGTAAATTATTGACCAATTCACTAGAAGAGGTTTTTTCTCCAAAACTCCTCCCCAAAGTAAGTCCCTCTGTATTTTTTCTAATCTTTTGGCCACCGACTTAGGAATAACGAATAGGGACAAGAAGTAAATTGGTAGGTTGTTCAAAGTACTATTCAACAAAGTGATTCTTCCTTCTTTTGAGAGGTATTGCCTTTTCCAAAGGGCTAATCTATTAAAAAACCTTTCCTTCACCACATCCCAAACAACTTTAGCCATAGTTGTGAAAGATGCGTCTAAGATGCACCTAAGGTGCACCTAGGCTCCAAGTAGCACGACACCATGCTTCAGCTCCTTGCTTGACTCTAGGTGTTGTCCCTTCACGGAGGCGCTCACCTCCTGCCATGCATGACACCCAAAATAAGTGCGCCTCCTCCCTTCTTCTTCTTCTTCTTATTCTAGTCTTCCTATCTCAACCCCCTTGTATTCCGGAAAAAACCTTGAGGAACTCCATTAACCAAGACTGAGAATCTAGCTATTGAAATGCAAACCAAGATCTACTCAACCCATTTTTCACCAAAGCACATTTTTTACATCATCTCCAATAGAAAACTCCAGTTTACATGATCATAGGCTTTCTCTATGTCTAATTTACACACAACCTCCCTTCTACGGCTCGTCAATTTTGAGTCAATGACTTCGCTAGCAATAAAGATTGCATCTAAAATTTGTCACCCTTCCATAAATGCATTCTACGAATCTAACACCACTTTTCCCATTATTAATTTCAATTTATTAGCCAAGGCTTTAGCTAACAGCTTATACAAACTTCCAACAAGGCTAATGGGTCTAAAATCCTTTAAATCTTCAGCTCCACCTTTCTTTGGAATCAACATCACAAAAGTGGAGTTTAAACTCTTCTCAAAGGTGCCCCTTTAAAAAAATTCTCTAAAAAAGCCCATTTTCTCCTCCTTCACAAACTCCCAACAATCTTGCCAAAAAGCCAAAGAAAAGCCATCAAGACCTGGGGCTTTATCCCTATTGAGATCTATAAGGGCCACAAAGACCTCTTTCTTTGTGAAAACTTCTTCTTGCTTGAAAAAATTGTCATTGGTCAATGAATTGAGAAGCAAGCCACTTAAATTCGGTCTCCACTCCCCCACTAGTTATGATAGTAGTAGCTTGAAGTAGTGAACAATCTTTGTTGGAATCTTTGATTCCTCCGTTACCCATTCTCCATTTATCTTGATTCTCCTAATGAGAATTCTTTTGCGCCTAGCATTAGCTGTCTTGTGAAAAAATTTCATATTTTTATCCCCTTCCTTCAGCCAAATTTCCCAAGACTTTTGCCTTCAAGAGGTTTCTTCTAGAACAACCCAATAATTAAACTCTTCTACTGCCAATCTTTTAGCGGCCATTTCATCTGAAGATAGATGGTCTTCCCTCTCTTTGGCATCCCAAAAGTTGATATGTTCCTTGTTTCTATATTTTAAACATGTTCTTGTTTCAACCTTGATTTGTATAGCTATCTAGTTGCTCTTGCTAGGTATTTACCCCATTTTTGTTTTTATCACCCATTGTATCTTGGAAGGATTTCTCATCCTTTCCTTGTACTAAAAAAGTTCATATCAATAAATTGCTTCTTTTTGCTTAAAAAAATTATTCACTTTTGATAGCCAATTGAATGAACTTGTATGGTCTCAACATCATACAAATAACATTATTTACATACTTCACATTTGTTTCTTTCATATAATGAACAATGCTAAACTATTTGAAACAAAAAGCAAATGCCAGTTAAACCTCGTGAGAAAGGGGATTCTATCATGTACCCTAGTTGCGTAAAGGATTGAGTAATTGACTCACATCATCCCTATTCAACTAATCAAGCCATGTACTAATTATTTCATCGAGGTACAAACAAAATAAGAAAAATGTAATTAGAAAATGTTTAGGGGAACTAGAAGTTGAAAAGCAAGGAGATTCGGTTAGAATCCCGCAAAAAAAAAAAAAAGTAAAAATAGAAAAAAAAAAAAAAAAAACTGGGGGGTGGTGAGGGGGGTGAAGGGAAAAGCGAAAAAAAGAAAACGAGCCATGCTTAGATCACTGACTCATCTCATTTGCTAACCTGTCAAATTTTCACTTTCAGAGTCCTATTACAACTCTAGTACACATCTGTTCTGCATCTGTAATTATACTTTAAATAAAAAATAGATGAAAGAAGTGAGTGACATGCTATTAAAATATTGATACATACATTCCTTGTATCACTGGAGTCACTTGTTTCCATGAAAAATTTCTGAGCTTGTTGAATTAAGCTGCATATGAGAATACACATGCTTAGTAATCCTGAAAACAACCATTTATAAGAACTGAAACTTGGAAAATTACCCTAAAATCACCAACAAGAAACAAGCAAACCATTAGAATCTGATAACATATGCTAAAGAGAATTAGGATAAATTAAAAAATAGTAATCATATAAAACAACATTGGGTTACAGATTGTAGCAGAAATTTATAGTGATAGATAAAAATTGGGCAATCTATTCATATCATGAAAAAGATTAAGTAAAATAATATTTCAAGTTCAAAAATGCCGTAATTAGCAGCAAGAAGCCTAAAGACCCCTTCAACATGCCAACAGTCCTACTCTCTTAATTTTAAATTAAGCAGTGATGCATTAAGCTATTTTTTAAAACTAACAAGATAGTGAGCTCACCTTGATAAACAACAGGCAAAGGCCAGTACAGTAGACAATGATCTTACAAAATTCAGAAGTCGTTGCTTAACAACCTGGCTAGCTTCTGTAGGGAGGATGATTGGATCCAATGCTCTGCAAGAAACACAACTGTGATCAGCTATGATACCCAGATCCTTCAATTTCACCCAATGTACCCATGTTGACACCAAATGATATGGGTGTTGGTATGAGATCTGGTCAAACACTCTTATTTTACTTTTCATTGATATCCTTTTCTTCTTTCGACTTTCTTAATAATAATTACATCAGAGAAAAAGAAGAGTTAGTTGAAAGGTGATTTTTTTGTAAGAATATTTAAGGAAAAGAAGGAAAACAAGGATTAGAGGGAAAAGAAAGGAACCTTTAAAAAGTATATTTTCACTTCCAATTTATTTTTAATTGATTTTTCTTTTATTATGCCATATCCCAACACAAATACCCGCTTTTTGGATCCTTTTTAGTCGAGTACCCATATCTTAGAATTTGAGCTGTGAACGATAAGACACTTAGACAAATACCCGCATCCAACACTCATACCTGAATCCATGCAACAAAAGTGATCAGTACACTGGTTAATAGGCATGTGTGTGTTTGTATATGTATGTATGTACATTCATGCAATTCAAGAATGTAATGTTAGTGAAACCTGCAGATGAGTGTTGCCCCAGTCCATAGCAGCAAAGGTTGAAGATATGAGGTCATGACATAATGTGTGCCACTCTTTCTCCAACTATTATCACTCTTCTGCAGGATATTGTGAAATATTAAGAGTTACATAAAAAGTTCACCAACTAATGAGCAACATAAGGCAACTATGAAAAAGAACAACAGCAAAAAACCCAACATACAATGTTCATACCTGAGGAAATAGGTTTCTTGTTTGGCGCATAAGTGGTCCAAGACCCCAGACAGCAAAAACAATAATGCCAACTGCTGGAACCAACTTAAGTACAAGAGGACTATCTTGCAAAGCATTACATGACCTGCACAATATAAGAGATGTTTTTGAATTCTAAAATAAACGATAGTCCATAAAATACAAAAAAGATGCCTATCCAAAAAAATAAAAATAAAAATTGCTGAAAATCATATCATTTGATTCCAGAGACTATTAGGTAAAATATTAGCTAAAAAATATTAACAGTAAAAACTCTTCTAATCATGACTAGAAACCTAGAGACTATTAGGTAAAATATTAGCTAAACAAATATACTCAAGTTCCAACATGATTTGTGATACTTTAATAGTTTAGGAATCCAGCTGCTGTCATTGCTAGATGTGTCGATATCTTTCAGGAAATTTCTAATATAATTGGGTCAAAAGACAAAAGTCACTTTGATGTAGGACAACCCTAGGATGACTATCTATAATCAAATAGGTGAGTTAGGGCCTCAATCTTCAATGTTTTAAGGTTTAAGGAAAGGAACAAGAATAAAAATTATGGCAGCAGGAAAAAGTAGAATAAAATATAGGGAAAGAAAGATGAAGCAATAAAATTTTTTGCCTGATTTAGAAGAAAATAATGGATCCTCACCATTGAGAGTTACAAAGTATGCAAAATATCACTTATCATCGATTATCAATCCTTCTTTTTTTACATCAATTAGCCTTGTCTATAGATTTTAGAAAGCCATATAATTTGAATTAAACTAAGAAAGGTAAATCTAACCTGTATAGCAAACAATAAAGACTTTTATTCCTTCCCTGAAATCATTAAATCTGCTAAAAATGGTTTTAAAAAATCAAAAACTTTATTTACTTTGGTAAAATTATAAACTTACTTTATAGAAACTTCTTATAATAAAGTTTCTAATAAAGAAGATTTTTTAAATTCTAAGGGCTCAAAATAAAAACTTTTAAAAATAGAGATTAGTTTAGAAAACAAAAAGTTTACAAACTTCTTCTTTTAAGGAAAATTTTAAAGCTTTCCAAATTATAAATAAAATTCAAATACAAATTGTTGGTAAATTGGAGGTTGGCTATGTCCATCAACTCCCCTTGTATTCGAATTCCATGGGTGCTCGAGTGAATGTGCTATAAGGTTAGGGTAAACATTTTCCCTAACAGTAATCGCTTTTAAGAGAATTGGTAGCGCTCGAGGTCTTACAAGTGGTATCAAAGTTAAGGTTATTGGTTCGAACCCTAAGGGTGTTGCTGAGGGGAGATTGTTGGTAGATCGGAGGTTGGTCATGTCTATCAACTCCCCTTGCATTCAAATGTCGTGGGCGCTTGGGTGAATCCACTATAAGGTTAGGGTATGCGTTTTTCCTAACAACAATTGCTTTTAGGAGAGTTGCTAGTGTCGGAGGTCCTACACAAACTATTAACTATTTATGATACCTAAAAAGCTACAAAATAGCCTAATTACCCTTGAGTAATTTAGGATTTCTTTATTTTCCTTTATTTCTTTGTTGAGTGATCTTGGAGATACATCTTCATCAACTCTCTCAAACTTAGGAAAAAAAAACTTGACCTTGAGTTCTAGTAGATTTCATGGTCAATTGAAATCCCAAGCAATGCCTTATACCATTTCTTTCTTCTTAGATGTACATGAATGAATAGATAGTCCATAACATAGAACTCTCCATTAGAACCTTGTAAACTTATTACTAGATGCAACCATTAGTTGAGATTTTCTAAGCATTCCTCAAGTTTATTTTTAGCTAACATAATAAAGGATTTCAAAATCTTTCCAAATGAAATACCCGCCAGGGTAGCCCAATTGGTCAGGGCAAACACTGGGAAGTGTGGTCTGTGTAAGAGGTACATGATTCTGAATTCGAATCTTGCCACTAATGATACCCTGAATTTACCTAGTGCTAGTTGTTGTGGGACGGTTAGCACCCCGAGGTTTAGGTACCCATGGAGAGTCCTAAGGACTTGACAATGGAAGGTTCCTCGGTTATAAAAAAAATAAAAAAAATAGAAAAATTCTTTCCAAATGAAATGTGATATTGGAAGTTGACAAATCAATATTTCTAAAACATGATAAAAAAGGTTTCCATGAGACAAAGAAATTGTAGATGTTGTCCTTCAAATATTTCTTATCACAATAATGTAGGATTCTGGAACTTTCAAATTGATTGTAGCAATTTTTTGCTTTGAAAATTCAAGCATTAGCTTTCCTTGTGCTTGCATGTACCTTAAATAACCATCAATAGGCATATAAACTATGTGTAAATACTCTTTAACATTGACAATTAAAACCTATGTTGAGATTTGCAAAAACCTACTTTATGCATTGGTTAATTGAAAGATTATCACTAATCATTCATATAATTCATTAAGCCATTTGAAGTCTTTAGTAGGCAACATATTAACTTGTCTTTTAGGGCCCATGTGCCCTTTGTGATGCAATATGGTAGACATGTAATATAGGAAAGAAGAATACAGAAGCATATCAACAGCATGTTGTAGGTTTTGCATAGGTAATGATTCACTCTTTAGTACCATGGTAATTGGGTTACTAGAATCAACCAGCATCTGTTTCACTTCTTTGAGCTCTCCTACAGGCTGTTTTGGGACTGATTTTAATACATCTTGCATTCTAGGTTCATCATTGACGCCTCTTTCCTCCTTATGCATAACTTTGAATTGTTTCTTAAGGGGAGTATTTGATGGTTTTTCTAATTTTAAGGGTGCTGATTTTTCCACTAGTTGCTTAGATGGCGGAATTTCCTTTATTGGATGGAGAATCTTCTTATGCCCACTGCATACAAGTGTATAAGTGTTCTTATAGTCATAACATTGGACTTTTCTATCAAAAAGTCATAGCCTTCCCAACACAATATGGACAACTTTCATCGAAAAAACATCATGCCATATAAATAGCTCAAAATAATTACTAAAATTAATTGTTACTAAAAAACAAGAACTCACCAAAATAAAGTTGTCATCTACCCATGTGACGTAGGGTGGACGGAAGTCCAATGACCTATATTGACTGATTACTAATGTTATTTAGGCCTTATATGTGCGGCTACCTCTACCCCCACTAGCTTAAGCTTTTGGGAGTGTATGTGGTCCCACATCATTTGGTATCAAAGTGAGGTTTGGCCTAGCTCGCCCCCGGTTCACTGATGTGGGCATCAGCTATTGAATGATGGTGTCTCATGTAGTACAAATAGAAGCACAACGTCCCACATCGGCCCATTACCAATGTTGGTTAGACCTCATATGTGGGGCTACCTCTACCCACCATTAGCTTAAGCTTTTGGGAGTGCATGTGGTGGTCCTGTATCACCATGCTATTTGATAAGATTTGATTAGATTAAACTTCTCAACAAGTTCTTGTGAAGCTATATGCAAACCACAACCTCCATTGATAATCATGGGACATTGTCTCCCTTAGCAAGCAACACAAGTTTGAAATTTGCTAGTACATCATCAATTCTCCTCTTTGTTTGCCTTTTGTATGTTCACCAATGGTTAAATAAAAAAATTCATGGCCTTTAATCATGGTGGCATGAGTTGTTCTACTCCTACACTAGCACCATTAAGCCATTTCACTCCGATACTAAAACTATTGTAGGATAGGACTAGGATGGTTGTACAATCAAATAGGTAGGCTAAGCTTCAATCTTTTGGGGTTTAAGGAGAAGATCGGGGAATAAAAATTATGGCAACAGGAAAAGTAGAACAAAATAGAAGAAAAGAAAGACAAAAAAAGAAGAAATAGAAACTTTACAGTTTCACTAAAGCCCTTCTTAGAATTTCACTTGGAGTTCTCAATGGTGACTTAATTGGTTTTCTTCTAAGGCAAGCAAAAAAAAAAAAAAAGTAAATATTATCGATCATCAATCTTTCTTATTTTAGATCAATTAACCTTATATATAGACTTAAGTTAACATTAGAAATTTGAATAAAATTATGAAAAAATAAACATAACCCATACAATAACTAATTAGGACTCTTATTTCTTTCTTTAAACCATTAAATCTTTTATAAAAACATTAAAAGACAGTAAAAGCTTTTTTTTGACATAAAATTAGAAATTTACCTTTTTTTTTTTTATAGGTAAAAAAGCAAATATATTAAAAGTGCAAGAACTTGGGACTTCTTTATTGCCTTTTATTCCTTCCTTGAGTAGAACTTGGGGATTCATCCTTATCACACCTTCATAACAATGTCTTTTTTTCCCCGTTTTTTATAGGCAAATAAAGAAATTATATTTCTGTGCCAAGCAAAGGTGCACCAAAGTGCACAAGTCACACACCTTCATAACATTCGATATTTTTCAAGAAGGTAATTTCAGCCAGCCTTTTTTCTTTTTACTTTTTCTTACAAGGATAGTTATTATCCTCCCACATTTCACTTGATTTCTTGATAACAACCATTGAACCATGGGCCTTAATACTTCTTTGTCGGCCCCTCCCTTGGATGAATTTATAGTTTTAGCATAAAGATACTGAATTGAATGAAAGCCATTTTCAGATGCACCTATGTCTATGAGAGTTAAGAATCCCTTGCATCATTTCTTTTCTCCAAATTCATGTTACAAAACTCATTTAAGCAACATCCTCCCCTTGAATGAGAAAATTTGAACTAGTCCATCTATCTCCAGCCGAAATTGCCTATTCCTGATTTAGCCTATTCCTATTTGAGGATTGGATGGATCAAAATCAATACTTATCTCTCTCCAACAAGAGTTTAATTTATACTAGCCTCATTGCCTACTATTTCACATCTCTAATTTAATCTTAAAGCCCAACCAATCCAAATTGCTACATAAACACATCTCTACATTAAAAAAGGGTTCTGCCAAGAGTGTATGCGTGTGTCTGCAATTCTTATAGAAACAGAGAAAAATAAGGGAAACTCTAGATGTGAAATACACATAAAGGAAAGCCTGCACATGTATCCATGTTAAAAAGTCATCAAACAAATAGCTATTCTTTAGAATAAAAAGTATGTTCATATGTGAGTTAATCAAAAGAAACAAAATTACCTCATCAATGCTGTGGAAGCAATCTTTATAACAGGAATTTCATATGCTTTGCTTGGTACCAGAAAAGAATTGCACTTGAAAACATTGCATCTATTATGTATAAAGTTTATTGGCCTGTATATACTGTCAGAAAGATGGAAACTCCAAGAATCTTGTCGCTGAAAATGTGGCAGGAAAAAATCTCAGGTTTATTTTCTTTAATAATTAAAAAAAAAGAAAAAAAAAAAACAGAAGAAAGCAAGCAAACATCTCAAAGTGCTCGACCATTGAAAGCATTAAAACTGATGAAAAAAAAAAACTTAAAAAATGGGATTTGAATTTTCAATAATAATCTCATCATTTGCAGATTTCATAGTTCTGTTTTTAACTTGACAATGCCGGAAACATTTTTTTTTTTTTGATAGGAAACGACAAAGATATATATTGATATAAAAAAGAAGTACAATAGAAGGATGAGAAATCCTCCCACCAAAGAAACTAAACTACAAGAATACAAACACTAGAAAGTACACAGTAAAGCAAACGAACACTCTAGATTGGACCACTCTTTAAAGAGTGCACACCGCTAACCAGTCAAGTTGTAACACATTAAGGGGAGTCCCCTTAAAGGCCTTGGAACAGAAGGCCCAAAGAGAAGCAAGGAAAACAATAGAATCCCAAAGAAACTCTGAATTCCTTGCTTTATCCTCAAAAATCCTCGCGTTTCTTTCTTGCCACACAACCCAAATTATAGCGATGCTTGCAGCTTGCCACAAGGCCCTCCCCCTCTTAGAGACTCCAAAACCATTAAAACTGATGGACATCATGTCAAAGATGCTCCTCGGGGAGACCCAATCCATCTTGGCTAACTGAAATAATTTGTGCCACAACCCCGTCGTCAAGGAGCAATGTAGGAAAATGTGATCTACTGATTCCCCATGCTTCATGCATAGAATACAAGTATCAGGACTAAGGGCTTTGTAGGGTCTTCTCAATTGTAGCATGTTATTAGTATTTACCTTTTTGTGTGCCACTAACCAGACAAAGGACCTCACTTTGAAAGGAACTTGAGATTTCCAAATAAACTTAGAAGGAAAAACCTAAGGAGAGCCAGAAAATTGGGATAAGGCTGGAAAGAAAGATTTGACTGAAAAAAGCCCTGAAGAAGATAAAGACCAAAATCTAGCATCTGAAACCGAAGGTGATAGATGCAAATCAGCAAGTGACCGCATGAGGCCTTCTAAGTCTTCTATCTCAGGATCTGAAAGGTTACGACGGTAATTAAAATTCCAAGAGAAATGACGAGAAGAACCGAGAATCGAAGAAATAAGAATATTTTTATCCAAGACTATTCTAAATAGTCTTGGATATTGGGATCCCAAAGGTTGGTACCCCCACCACAGATCTTCCCAGAATCGAATTCTTTTCCCATTTCCTACCACAAACCGAGTTAACATGGAAAAAACCTGAAAGACTTGTGCAATAGCCTTCCGAGGACAACGATGCGACCATCTGACTAAAGTGTTAGCATCCCAACCGTTAGAGTGTGATCCATAAATGCTTAAGATGACCTGATGCTATAGAGTTGAACCCTCTCTAGGGTACCTCCACAACCATTTCCCTAACAGAGCAATATTCCTTAGAGAAATCTTCCCAAAACCCAATCCCCCTTTTGCCTTTGGTTTACACACTACATCCCAGCTAACTAAATGATCTCTTTTGCCTTCCCCAATCCCTGACCATAAAAAATCCCTTTGCAACCTCTCAATTTTTGCAGCCACTGAAGCGGGCATCTTAAACAAGGAAAGGAAGTAACAAAGCATGTGGGTGAGGCAAGATTGGATAAGAGTTATCCTTCATCCAAAAGATAAGTAAGTCTTTTGCCACCCATCTAATCTTCTTGAGATTCTCTCAACCACTGGAACCCAAAAGCCACACGCCTTGGGATTCCTTCCCAAAGGAAGACCCAGATATAGTATGGGCTAACCAGAAGCCTTGCAATCAAGCAACCCAGCCAATCTAGAAAGATGAATTTGATCAATATTGATGCCATAAATATTACTCTTGTCAAGGTTGACCTTGAGCCCAGAAATGTGTCCAAATACTAACAAAAGACTCTTGAGAGTCTGCAATTCTTCCTCCCTAGTGTTAGAAAAGAAAATGGTATCATTTGCAAATTGCAAATGGGACACCCTAGTTCTGTTTCTACCCACCCTGAAACTCTCCAACAAATTTCTTTCCTTTGCTCTTAATAGCATCTTGCTTAGAACATCTGCGACTAAAGTGAACAAAAAAGGAGATAAAGGGTCACCTTATCTTAAACCTCTAAATGTCGGAAACATTTTTGTAGCCATCCTTTTGAAGAAAAGCAATGCAACTACCAGTAAGAATAAAGTTACATCTTAAAGTGTCTTAAAAATCGAGATAAATTTTTTTTTTAGCTCTCTTTTCATTTTTTATTTCCTTCTTCTTTTTTGGGTAGGGGGGAATTTTATTTATTATGCAAAAAACTTTCCTATGAAACAATAACATGCTATGGCATCAATCAAAGAAGTAAGTATCTTTGCCAAAACAACAAAAACCTTGAACAACTGGACTTTATTGACAACAAAAACTTTTGAGAATTTGCATTGCCCATATCCATCTTTTATAATAAACTGACCCTCATTTTGCTATAGCCTATTTTCTTCCTAAAATGTCAAATTCCATTTCCTTTCACTTGAAAATAACTGAGGTAAAATGGTTAACTCAATTAACAAATTGTGTCAACTTTAGACTGCCATTGAGCTGAGGGGCATGAGCTATTATATTTTTATCACAGTGCTTCTCATCATTTATTATTCCTGTTAAGGAGCATCATATGCATATTGAACCCAAATCTTGCAAGCTTTTAGGAAAATTGGTAGTTCAATAATTCTAATTAAATTTGAGATTTATGCTAAATAGAAATAAAAATGCAACCTATGTTGCTAGGACTCGGGTGTAGGTACATATCTAGGAGTTAGTTCAACTCCAAAATATAGGATATAGGGCACCAACAAAAAAAGCATTCAAAATTTAGATAAGGATACAAGGATACGACTTAGTAAAAGGAAATAAAGAAAAAACAATTATAAATCAATTAAAAATAAAGTATCCTTGATAAAAACCTCCCATCCTTTTTCTTTTATCTTTATCTTTTCTTCTTTATTCCCAAAATATGCTTAAAACCTTTTTTCAATGAAATAATCTGCTAAGGTAGTTGAAAATAAATAACTAAATTGATCAAAATCAAAGAGTATATGACAAGGATTTCACACTCATGCCCATATTGTTCCAACACAAATACACTGGGTGAAGTTGGAGAGTATGGATATCATAGAATGCATTCAATGCAACACAACTTCACACTGAGTAGAAGCACTAGAGATTCTAAACAGCAATTAGATATATACCTTATACCATACATCTAGCCTTTACAACAGATTCCACCATGTCTAAATTTCAAAGCAAGAGAAGTACAATCCATCACAGAAAAAATAAAGCAAGCATGGTGTAGAGTTCCAAACCAGAGAGAACCTCACCGATGCATGCGAAGATAGAGTGACACTCAATAAATGTGACTTGCCTTTTCCCATCAAACTCTGTGTACACATGTGCAATAGGTTTAATATAAAGAGGAGAAGAAAAATGATGGCCCATAGAAGAAAAAAGTACTCCTGAAGAAACAATTGGCATACCTTTAACTGTTTACTATGTCCATGGTTCTTGCAAATTCCCAATTCATGGGAAAAATGCAAAGAACCAGAGACAGCCATCATTGAAAAGTGTTAAAAGATGTCAGTAGATGGGAAAGATGTTAATTTCCACTCAATGCCAGTTAATCCTTGGAATCCAAATAATAATAATGGAGAGGGCAGATAGATATTGAAACCTCAGAACTCCAGAGCCTGCTATGGCAAAGTAAAATTTTAGCCAGCAATGATCAAACCTGAAAGCATGATTAACACTATTATTTTTATATCACTTAGCTATCCAAAGGAAAAAAAAAATTATATAGATGTTGAATAAACAAGTTCATAGCATCATCTTCAAAAGTCATCCCTAATGAGTTGGTGCATTTACCATGAAAATTAAGCCACAAAAAATGAGGAACTGTAACTGCCTTCCTACAAACAACCTTTGCAAATTCAAAGAAGGTCTAAAGAATGTTTCAACGTGCATGCAACACAAAAAGGTATAGACAAAGCCTTGTCCTGAGCATTTAGGATCGTCTAAGCAAAGCCCCTTTCACCATTTCGTTCTACAGCATGGTTGCATAAACTCTCTCCGGAGATGACAGTGCAAGTACCAGGAAGAATATGCACCAAAATGGATCATCATCACTGCAGTTCATAAGGACATTGATGAAACCCTAGCACTATTAATTCTTCAAGTCAAAACTGATTCCCGTAAAAAATAATATGAAAAAACATAATTAATTTTTTTTTTTTTTTTTGAAATCTCAATTCTTAATAGTCAAAACTGATTCCCGTAAAAATTAATAGAAAAAACAGAATTAAGAACTTTTTTTTTTCGAAGGCAATCTTCCAAAGGAGAGAAACGCACAAAACATGAAGAAAAGCATCAAATGCAAAGAAAACCCTAGAATGGCTAAGGAAGTAAAAATCATTCAGTCTAACGCTAGACTTACAGAAAGCAAATAATGAAACACTAAAATCAAAATGAAATTCAAAATCAAACTACAAACTGAAATTTCGAGTAGCAATTGAAAATACAATAGAAAGCTGGAACGGAGAATCAGATAAATAATACCTCATAAAGAAAAGGACAAAACACAACAAGACGAAAAACCCTAGGCTTCAGAGCTTCAGAAAACGAAAACCGGATTTTCCATGGAGGAGAAAGAGAAGGATGATAACTTGCCAGGTGAGGGGGTTCAATTCCTTGCCTGGTGTTAGTGGTCCTGCGGTTACCTTCCAAGTTTCTAGTTTCTACGGTCCTAAACGGCGCCGTTTATGTCAAACGGTCTCGCCGCTTTTGTGTTCTTTTCTACTAACGATTGCGTTTACTCCGTCTGCCTTTTCCGTCGTTGCGTGTCTACCGTATCAGGAATAAGCCTCATGGCGATCATTTATATGGAGGGAATTTGTTTTAAAAAACATTTTATATATATATATATATATATATATGTATATGTATGTATGTATGTATGTATGTATGTATATATATGTATGTATGTATGTATATTAGTATATGGGATGAGGGAAAGAGAGGGAGAGAAAATTTTGCAGCAAAATTCCCAATACAAATCAATACATACTCGCAAAGTAGAAAGGTAGCCCATTACAAACTAAAAGACCAAATCTGAATTTGTTGTCAATCGTGATTAGCAGGAATAATAAGGAAAATGATCATACATGCATGAATGAATAGGTCATATACAAAGATACAGCCACAAATTAACCATTCTTTACATGGCATGGCAATATTCTGCAACTAATTGTTGACCTCTCTAAATGGTGATCTTTCATCAGGAATGGCTTCAAACTTCTTCAGCGTGGGAGAAAGATGAGTGCTAAAGTTTTCTTTGTTAGGGTTGAAGGGATTGTCATCATCCCTCCTCTTCAAATCATTCCCTGGACTGTAGGGATCAAAAGTATGCATTATTCTTTCCAAGCTTCTTGTGAGCTGCATGTCTTCACAAGAGAATTTGTCGATCCCATCGCACATGTCTCCAATAAAGCCCAGCAGGTTTTCCCTTTCTGATGCAAGCTTTGCAATTTCTTCAACTAAATTTTTATTTTTGCTCTCAAGCTCATTGACCAGGCCCTCTGAATTACTCCAATTTGTCTCCATTTCAGTAGTCAACTTCTTCACTTCCAATTGTTTTGCTTCCAGTTCAGCTTCAATCTCCAATGCTTGCTGTTTTGAATGAGACGATGACTTTTCCTGGAATTCCAGTTTTTGCTGTATGCTATGAATGTCATCCTCCAGCTCCATGATCATCACCTTTTTCTCTTCAATTTCTAGCTGGGCAAGAATCTCAGCTATGGCAATCTTCTCCCATGCTTCATGGACCAAATTAATCTCTGCTTGCTTCTGCACAAGTTGTGAAGAAAACGAAATCATCGAGCTTTTAAAATTTTGCTCCAATGACCTCACAAGCTTCTGAAGATCCTCCACTCTCTCTTCTTTCTCCTCTATCAGCTGGATAAGATTACTCTTCTCAAGCTCAAAGGTTCTCTCTGTGACTATTTGGGCCAGCATGGAACCTTCTAGTTCTCTTCGCAGGGACTCATGCTCCAGCCACTCAATCTCTTCCTGGAGTTTCTCTAGCATCCTGTCCTTCTCTTTTGTGGTTTGAAGAAAGATCTCTTTTTCCGACTCAAAGGCCATCACTGCCTCCGTTCTTGCAAAACCGGCAGTTTCAATTTCTCTTGCCTTCATTTCTTGATCCAGTGACCTGATCTGTCGCTGAAAATCATCTATCATTCTGTCTTTCTCTTCTAATGCAATAATAAGGGCATCTTGCTCTTGCTTGAGGGTTTCCTCAACCTCTATCTGTGCAAGAAGAGAAGCTTCTATTGATTTACGCATTTCCAGATTCTCTTGAAGTTCAGCTTTCAAACGGTCAGCAATTGATTTCCATATCTGCAATTCAAATTCAGTTTCACTTCCTTCACAAATTTTCTCATACAGTTCAGAATTTGCTCTGTCCAAGGCATCACAAGCTTCTCTTAGTCTTGCCTTTAAATTACTTTCCATCTGCAAAGATTGCTCTTTGAGGTGAAGTTGATATTTGGATGATTCCTCAAGCATTTCTTCAAGCTTCTCAAGCTCTTTCTGCATTAGTAATTGCTGCTGTTCGACAAGATCGAAGGACTCAACCCTCCTCAACAGTGATGCCACCTTCTCACGTTCTTTTTCAGAATCTGCCTGGGCTTTAACCAGTTCAGAATTTGCTCTGTCCAAGTCATCACAAGCTTCTTCTAGTCTTGCTTTTAAGTTGCTTTCCATCTGCAAAGCTTGCTCTTTTAGTTGACGTTGATATTTGGATGATTCCTCGAGCATTTCTTTATGCCTCTCAAGCTCTTTCTGCATGAGTAATTGCTGCTGTTCGATAAGTTCCAGCAACTCAACCCTCCTCAATAGTGACGCCACCTTCTCACGTTCTTCTTCTATATCAGCCTGTGCTTTAACCAGGGCAGCACTCTTCATCTCCAACTTGTTCATGAGACGAGAGATATTCTCTTCCCTCTCTTTGTTTTGCAGGGCCATTTCATCCTTTTCGCTAGCAAGCTTTAATTGAGCCTCTGAAAAACCCAATTTCAACACCAATACCATCAAAGAAGCCTCCTCACTCTGCAACTTCAACTGCACAAGTGAAGAATAGCAACCTTCCAATTCTATGCTGAGCTCCTTTATAACCGCATCTTTACTCTCCACTTTTGACCTATAGTCACTCAAGTCCCCTGTCAATTTTTCCAGTTGAGAGCTCCATTCAGCTTCTTTGTCTCTGAGATTTGAAGAACAATCTCTGTGCATGTGCTCCAAACTTTCAACCTTGTTTTGAAGCCCTTCTAGAGAAGACGCCCCCGATTCATGAATCTGCTCTTCCTGTAATTCTTCAAGTGACATTTGCAACTCTTGATTATCTTTCTCCAATTTTGTTGCTCTCAGTTTCAGCTCCTCATTCTGCGACTTCAACTGCATTATTGAAGAATAGCAACCTTCCAACTCCAAGCCAAGCTCCTTTATATTTGCATCTTTACTCTCTAGCTTCAACATGTAGTCATTCAAGTCACTAGTCAATTTTTCCTGTTGGGAGCTCCATTGAGCTTCTTTGGCTCTGAGATTTTCCGAACAGTCTCGGTGCATGTGCTCCAAACTTTTGAGCTTGTTGCGCAACTTTGCTAGAGATGAAGAAGCTCCTGCTCCATGAATCCGTTCTTCCTGGAGTTCTTTGAGTGACATCAGCAACTCCTGATTCTCTTGCTCTAGTTTCCTTGCTCTGAAATCTGCTTCTTTGTAGATTGTCTCTTTTGTGCTTAGTGAATTTCTCAGAGCTGCAATTTCTTTATCTCTTTGAATGTTCAAGTGTTCGATCTTTGATTTTGCATCCTGACACTCAGAAAAAACATTCTCAAAGCAAGTTTTAGATTCAGAAAGTTGAATTTCCAGATACTTCCTCTGTCTTTCTTCCTGAGCTAGAGCTTGGTTGCACATCTGTAACTGTCTTTGAAGGCCTTCAGAGATTCGGGTTTGAGAATCCAAATTTGACTGCAGGGCACAAATCTTGTCCAGCAATGTAGATATCTCCTGTTCCCACTCTTTCTTACTTGTCCAGAATTGGTTTCGAAGCTTTTCGTGAGCTTCCTCAAGATGGTTGAACTGCTCCTTCTTCCATTTGAGCTGATCTTCAACCCTCCTGTATTGCTCCTCTGATTTGACTAACATATCATCTCTCTGTCTCAGTTCTTCAGATGCTTTGGCATTTTTCTCTGCTTCCAAACACTTCTTCTTTGAAACTGATAAAAGTCTTTTAAGGCCTTCAATCTCTTCCTTGAAAAAATGAATCTTTTGCTCTTGATCCATGTTCTTCTCATTTGCCTCATCTAAAGCCAAAACCTGCTTCCTGTTTTCCTCTTCCCATTTCCGGAACTTCTCATTGCAATCAACTCGAAGCTTATCATTTGCAGCCTTCAGATGCTTGATAATGGACTCCTTTTCATTCAAACAACATTTGAGCTCCTCGTACATTTGTTTTGCCATGGAGGCTTCCTCTGACTTCTCATTTAGTTCTTGAGTTTGCTGATTGAATTTTGTACTTAATTCTTTGAGTTTAGTGAGTTGCTCATTGTACGCCTTCTTAAAGTTCTCAGATGATTCAGCTTTGTTCCGATATTCTACCTTCAGCTTCTCAATCTCAGCCTTAGCTTCATCTAGCTCTTCACACACTCTCTCCATCTTTTGTGCTTCTCAATGTGGGTTGGCAACAATACCTGTTAGCATATAGAGAGATCAATTAAATATAACAAGATGTAGTGGCAGAATTGATCTAAAGAATCAACTCAAATAACAAATTGCAAAGGAGATTGGAACTAAAATACCAATAAGTGAACATAAAAGAATTTGGTGCCATCAAATTTAGAATGAAATAGATCGAATTATTAATGAAAATCTGCCTTCTGACTGCACCTGGGGACAACTACTAGATGTTCAAAATGAGCTTCTCAATCTCCTATAATAATCATTCTTAGGATGAAAACAAAACTATGGTTCTTTTCAGTCTTAATCATCATTCCTAACAATATTCTTCTAATCCCAAAACATATTTCCTCGGGTCATCTCCCCACTTTGCAGGGAAAATAATGTTTCTACCCAAACAAAAGACAAAGGAAGTGATAACAGATAGTTTACTCACAATGCACCTCCAGCAATACAAATTGGAAATGGGACATTATATTTTGGCATTTCATGAAATCAATTTCATTTCTTTTAAGTTAATTTTGCTTTCCATTTTCAGAAGATGCAGGAAAAAATAACATGTCTTTGCAAAAAGTTGCATGTTTTCTCTTAAAATTTGGAAGAAAAAAAAATCACATGTTTTGAATATTTTTAATTCAGAAGAAAAAGCATGCATGGATGTCATTTTAATTTAGAAGAAAGGAAGCTTCTTCTTCTTCTTCTTTTTTCCTAAAGCATATGCTTTTCAACTTTTTCTTTCTTGGATCGATTAAAATTTCTTTACTGACAAAAATTCTGGAAAATTTTGGAAATGGGGGAACAGTTATTACAATCTTAGAAACTAGAAACCACAAAAATATGACAAGGTAGTAATTCCTGCATTGGTGGGAGACATAAGTTATGAAAATCAGTTGAAGCAAGGAACACAAGCACAAATTTCTATCATACAAGACCTATAATCAGGAAAGTAATATTTAGAGGGGAAAAATTTGGTCAAAAAACCCGAGGAAAAAACATAAAAGCCAGGGCTAATAACATCATTTCAATAAGTAGAGCAAAACAAAAAAGTCCTCATGAATTCCAAACTCAATCAAGTGATATTCTAGATGCATAAACTCATGGAATGCTAGGGTGCTGGTATAACCATTCAATCACAAAGAAATTCAAAATTCAAATAAGCAAAAATTTAGCATCAGAAATGTCATACTTCCATATTGACATATTGAGATGAGAAACTTCATTCTTGGTTTCTAATTTCTAAAAAAAAGTAGGAAACAAACTATAACCTAGAGTTTCATTATTCGAACCCAAAATAACTAAAACCACTACTGAACTGAGATAACACAACTTATCAGCTTAATTGAGTCTACAAAAGTATCAGACTATGACATTAACACATTACCAGAAGGAGAATTTGAGCTTGGTTGAAGAGTAAATGTGGGAAATATAAAGGAACCCAAAGTTTAAATCTTAGATTTTTCATTATTTTGAACAAACTACACAACTAATTGGCTCAAACTTATATTTTTGCTCCCCCCCTCGATTTCTCGGCAAGCAAACAGAGGGCTAACACAAAATCTAAAAAGAAAAAATCTATTCCAAAAACCCTAAAAATGTAAAAGAAAATATTTAAACTAACTCAAAAAAATAAAATAAAATAAAATAAAAGCCCTAGAACCATGTAAAGCGGAAGAGACATTTGGCGACTTCACGGACCAAGAACCTCATGAGAAAGAAAACGAAGAGGCTTAATAACCACGATCCGTTTGGTTTGCGGAAAATCCCATGGAAATAGATGGGATTGGAGTGACTATTGTGAGGTTTGAAGTTTTCTTTGCTTTTCTTGAGCTTTCCCAGTAGCCAAACAGAGTGGAAAAAATGCACCAAAAGTGAGTTAGAACATACCTGGTAGCGAGTTTAGGGATCCACCATCAATGAGGGACTCATAGCAAATTTGGATGGTTTCTGTTTCCGTTTGATAGACAGAAAACGGAGGAAAATGAGAAAGTGGTTGCAGAGAGCCGTTGAGACGGTGGGGAAGGCTTTTGAGATTTGAAATCTTTTGACAGCGTCTCCCCTTTTTCTTTCCATCTTTTCTAAAGTTTTGAGGGTTGTTTTTGGAATAATACAACACTAGCCGTTGGAGATGGAAGTTGGATTGGGCCAAGGCCCAACCCCCTTCTTTTTGTTGTTATGATGGGCTTCTACATTTCAGGGGCTCGTCAACATTATTCCCTTTCTTATGGGCTAGGTTGAGAATTAAGTTTTTAGAAGAAAGAGATTGAAGTAGAAGGTATGGCTCATGCCCCAATGATGGGAAGGAGACTTGTGAGGGAAGAAGATAAGGCCGAAACCTAAAACCAAGTCACATCACTTCTGTAAGTTATTAGGCGATGCCCGGCATGGCAGCGCCACTGAATCATGTGTCATTCCTCCACACCCATGATCCAGAATTGATATGGCCTTTTGTTGGTGCCGCACAAAGCCCTGAATGTCTCCAAACCACAGGCTTTCTTTTCTTTTCTTTTTTCCTTTTAACACTCCCCCTCCTCTTGTCTCCATCTCCATTTCTCTATAAACTTTTTAATTTTTGATGCACCTGGGCGATGGTCTAGGCCACTGTTATGGATACCACATGTGTCTCTATCTCCATGAGCTGGGGTTTGGGTCAGGCCTTCCACACTCGCATAATGACTCAGACACTTAGACCCCATGTGGCTTTTCACGCTCTTTGTTCCCCTCATTTTGTGTACAATGTACCCATGTGCCAATTGGTTTCGGAGCCAAGAAAAGAAAGCAAGAGATTTGTCCTTTTATGCCTCATGAATGGATGAAATACCTGTAAAATTGAAGCTTTATAATACCCATGAAATCTTCTTATACAATCTGTATAGATATAAAGAAGATTTGGGTTGGGCAAGGAGTCTCTTTCACCGCAACTTGAATGATCAAGTGGAGAGCCAGGCAAAGATAAAGAAAGTGAATTATTGGTCGATCTATTTAGGATTGAGACAAGGATGGAAATTTTATTAATGAAAATTTTGTTACCCTTTTTCAACATAGAGGCAGTCGCCCACAAAGAGAGACGGGTCGTGGTCATGGTGGCTTTAATGGACCGTAGACATTCTGAATGTTCTGCCAGACTGATTCATGTTCCATGTGATGTATATTTTAAATTTAGAAAAACTTGGCTATTAAATGTGATATGTTCTACTAATTTGACAATGCTTTGAATTGGGACTTTAATGGATGTTACTCATTTGGGTTTTGAATTGGGACTCTTCTTCTACCCTTATCTATCCCACCAAAACCCTAGGCTCCGTCGCTAGCAATATGAACATCGTTTATTTATTTATTTTTTATTTAAATTAAAAAAAACACAAAACATATGCTTAATGTGAATGGAAGTTATGAGCATGTCTGATAACGGTATTAAAATCAATTCTAAAAAATAATTTTTAAAAATTATTCATTAATTTATATTAAATAAAAATTTGTTTGAAAACTTAAAATATTTTTAAAATAATTTTTATATTTAATATTTTATTTTTAATTATTCTATATATTTATATAAATATGCTTTAAAATAATTTTAGAAAATAAGTGAAAACAAAATTATTATTTGATAACACCACGTTTCTTATTCTTAAAAAAGAAAAATAGGTTTTGATTATGAAACATGGTTTTTATATTTCTTGTTCTGAAAAATAGTTCGTAAACTTGTCCTATGACTTTCTTTGGATGGAATAATTCCATCAAAATTTTTCCACATCTTTTTTTATAATTTTAGGGGAAGAGAAGTCATAGCATTGGGGATGGGGTTGGAGGTTTATTAATTTATTTTCTTAAATATTTAGAATTTTTAGAGGGGTCTTGAGATAATCTTTTTCGGATCTTTTGGCTGGGGATTAAGGCATCAAAATTTTGAGTGGGGACACTTGCCTCTGGACCTAGCTGGCTCCGACGGTGAGTATTTGCCATGTGAAACCACGCAAATAATTCATACCATGTAAAACAGACAAGCTCCGTAGGACCATGGAGGTCCCTGCTTTGATTAATTTCTTTGTATGCATTACCATCATTGCATGGAAATTTCATTTCATGTCAATGAAAGGGTAACACAGTGTCTTGATTACAGAAATGGTTAGTTAAATCCCTAATTCATGGGTCAATCTTCTCAACCGACCAGTGATTCTCTTCCATTTGGCTTAAACATAAAGGAAAGTAAAAGGAATGTAATATTTTCCTTTTGTCTTTTCGGTGGTATGAGGCACATGGAAGTGGCCAAAGCTTTGGAGGAAAAGTTCAATAAGCCAACCTCATGGTCAGTGCAAGTGGGCATTCATCACACAACTTTTGCCTGCCTCTCTTCATTGATTCCCATTCTTTTTCACAAGTGGGCATATTTCATACATATTTTTTTTCTCACTTTGCAGTTTGCACCCAACTTGCACTCTTCCTCCTAAGTCCTCCCACCACAAAGCTTAATTAAAAGCACGAGAGGGCCCCGTGAAGATGTCTGCATTAATTGACAAAAGAAACGTATCATTCAATGGTCAGAAATTGTGGGTCGGAGTTGACAGATTTTGGTGTACATGCATGATCGTCTGGACTTGTTTCAACCATGTTCACCCTAGAATGTAGCTTCCCCTACACTCCTCTCCATTTAGAAAATTTGGAATTCTAAAAGTTGATGGGATGTTCTTAATTGCAGAAACACCCTAGTTGGTTGGATGAAAATGTTAATGCTAACCAAATCAGAAGAGAAGGAAGAGATGGACGATGGATCAGAGAAAGTGTTGCCTTTTGCTCTTTCAAATCTACTTTTGTATTAAATAACTTGAAAGGCAAAGGGTATTGCACCAATGTGTAGGATGCTATGGTAATAACATATATATACATAGCCTGCAATTAGGGTGTCATCCATTGGAGGTGAAAGAGTCAAAAGATTCTACACATGAGAGGACAAGCCATAAGCCATAATTACACATGGGAGAATGATTTAAAATGGAGGAAAAAGCAAGGAAATAATGGAAATTTTTTGGAGCTTCCATCAAAAGAAGCGGGATATATACCAGATCTGACAAGGCAAGCCTAGCTTTAATGTGCCAGAGATGGCATAAAGACATGTATAATTCAATGACTCATCTCCACTAACTAGGAAATCAAGATGGGTCCCAAAATCTAACATTTTCTTCTATTTTTATTTTTATTTTTGGGTATTTTTAGGGGAATTTGTATGATTGTATCTAGTCTAGGCCCTCATCATGGGTTTATGAGACCTTATGATAAGGCTTAAGAAAAAAAATCCAAGCTTGTGTTTGTGTCATCAAACAGGGTCATGACAAATAGAGAATTTGAAGCTTTCATAATAACTCTCTCATTTTTAGTGATAAAGCATGTGGTGGAGAGGAGGATTTGGGACATCAAAATCTACAAAAACTACAAAAGCAAAATTACTTTCACAAATCAAAATCCAAATGACACTTTTCTAGTAGTTTGGAAGTGAGTGTGGTTAAAAGGGTGTAACCATTATTATTATTAAAAAAAATTTCGGTATTTGATAATTTTATTTATTTTTATTAACGAATCTTTTTAGATAACGACTTATTTTGCATTAAAAATTCGATGTTACGGGATTGTCATAAGCACGTTTAAAAAGATATGTTATAGGTAAATTAATATTTGTGATTTAATTTGTTATTGATATTAAAAAGAGAATCAATATTTTGATGCTCAAAAAACAAAAATAAGTAGAGGAAAAATGGGGAGAGAAAGTGAGGGGGGTAGGGTTGGTTGAGTGGGGTTGAGGAGAAGAGTCCAACCCTGTTCCGAGGTTCCTGGGTGCCAGACTCAGAGGACCCCCCAACCACGCGCACACCTCAAATAAAATAAAAATCAGATTTGGACTTATTGGAAACCTGCCTAGTTATAGCCTTATAGGGTTATAGCGTTACACAAGCTATAAAATAAGAATGAAAACTATATGATATTTTGGGAGGAAATTATAATTAATTTGTGAAATTGGAGGACAATGATAGGAAACACGTGGCGAATGCTTGGACCGCACATTCAGGTAATGATTGGACGTGATAAAAGCCCACGTCACCAAAGATGTCCCATTTAGCATCTAGTGAACCCAAATCCCAAGGTCTGTGAAATTGAAGGAAATGATTGGGTGGGATGATCCACACTTCCATCTCTCAATCTCCGCCCTTGGATTTGATCCCAAATATCTGTATGCTTATAAAGTTATAACAGAGCACAACCACCACCGGCTTCTTACTTGATTTCGGACTGCCTCTTGGGGTTCGAGAGACAAATGGGAGACAGATAACTAGGGTTTCGGACTCCTCCTCTGTTGTTTTCCCGATCTTTTCACTCTACGCCCAAAAGTTTCGGTTTTTCTTCGATGTAACCTCGTTTTGATTTTGTGAACGTTTGGGTTTTTATTTTCCCGGTGAAAAGTTTCGGCTGGTCCGGTGATATAAAGGACGGTATCGCCGTGTCATTCTGCTGAATCTCGGGAAATCCCCAAGGTTTTGGCCCGAAAGTCTCCATTCTAGTATTCTTTGGTTGCTCTGTTTCAAAAATCGGATTTTTTTTTCCTCAGATGTTAGATTATAAGGACTGAGCAAGGATTTGCCATTCTGATATCTGGACCATAGATGTAATGGATTTTGCCGTCACGAGTTTCTTTGATTATTTGCGTGTGTTCTTGAGGAATTTGAAGTGTCTGATGAATCATCCGAGTGCCTGATTCTGATTTATTTGAGTTGTTTGAGTTCATTGAAGTGACATTTAGTGTTTGAATTAGGTAATTTTAATTGGACTAGGTGATTTTTGGAGTTGGATTAAGTGCAAGTAGGATTTCTTTTTCTGTTTGTTTTCCATCCTCTTGGGGTTTCCGTTTATAGTGGATATCCCGTGACATGTTTGAGAAGAAGGGTCGTTGTGATGGATTCTTCAGAGATTGTTTGTAGTTATTTGGTGATGATTTGGCTTTTTCTGAGCTTTCGCTTTTCCATCTTATAATTGATATTAGTGATTTGTTGGGTTGAAATTATATCTTCCTTACTTGATCTAATTATAATTAATGTATTGATTGTTTCCTAATATAGTGGTTACTGCAACAGGCAGAAACCACTTGCAACTTCATCCCTTTTTCAGCTTCCAATTCTTTTTGCTCCAGACAGTTTGTGGGTTCCTTGTCATTCTCCGGAAAACTTTGCAATCTTTGCTTTCTAGCCATTCCGTGTCTGAAAAAATGGCTGTCTCTTTTCCTCGTATCTCTTGGTGGATGTGGGGTGGAAAAGATAAAGAGCCTGTCTCTAATGGGTCTTCACTAAACTCCACACCTGACTGGGGTTTAGGTCTGAGGGAACATGATACTGTGAAATTTCCATCGGTTAAGAGGGCAGAAGTAACCTCATCTTCAAGAAAAATTAAGCGAAAATGGCAGAGTAGGGAAGAACGGAGAATTGACAGAGAATACGATGTTGTGTTGGTACCATCTGACGGTGTTTGCTTGTCAGGTTCTGAATCTGATGATTCGGACTGGTCTATTGGGTGGTTAGAACCGCATGCACCTGATTTCCTGAGTGATGATGAGACTGATAGAACTTTTGCGGTGCTGGTACCTTGCTATAGACATGGTTGCAAGGAGCTGGTGGAGGATCCAAATGACCATCTTTTGAGTGCCATCAAGAATCTCCGGAATGAGTACTCTGCTGGTAAGAGTGGTTGTATCTGCAAATTTAATTTCCCTTTTTTTTTTTTTACACTTAGTTACTTTTTGCCTTTGTGGGCATGTAGCTGTAGTTTTCATCTTTATCAATTACTTGATTGCATATGAGCTTTTATTATTACCATCTAACTAAAACTTTTGGAACTCACCTTCTCACTTCTGTATGCTACTCTGGCTGCAGCTAGAAGTTTTCTGCTCTTAATTGGGCCTTTTATGCCTTTTTTTTGTAAATCTGAAAGATAGATGCCAAATGAGGGCAAATGGTGTATGCTTGTAATGCTCATGTTTATTCTAGGGAGTGCATGGTCTTGATTCAAATCAAATGCTTCTTTTAACCTTAAAAGGCCCCATTCTTTTAATCTCCGTTTTACAATTTTATTATTTCTATTTAACCATGAAAGCTGGGAATTTTTTATTGCCTTTTGTTTGAGGATGAAAAAATCTAGTTATATCAGCCATTGTTTTGGGGGAGGGTTATCATATATCCCATTGCTTTTCGATTATCTCTTTCATTAGAGCTATTGCTAGAGTCCCAATAACCCAGAGTAACCCAGAGTGATTGTCAAATCTATGATGATTCCTGTGGTTCAATGACCCAAATACATGCGGGACACAATTTCCTGTGCTTGATGTACTCTGCTTTGAGCCTTTTAATAAACCAAGCTACCCCTGACAAACCTAATTGATGCAAGTTGCTGCTATAACAAAATCACTGTGACATCTGCTAGCTGCAGAGGAGATACAGATGAGTCACTATCACCAAGAAAACCCTCTACTACTATTAAAATTGTAGTCTCGTACTTCACCTCCTTTTTTGGTTGACATTTTTCATTCTATTAAGGGTCTAAAAGAAGGAAGTTCAGTTGACATGATATGATCAAGTTGTTCCGGGAAACTTAAGGCCCCTGTAATTGTTGTTGTGCCCTTTTTTTTGGGTGTCTTTAGACTAAGTAATGTTGAATTGAGTGTGAGGATGATTTCATTATGCTGTGTTTATATTGAAGGGAAACCTTCTTCTTTCATTGTTTTCTGGAGTAAAATTTGTCAGTTATGCTGAGCTGTTTCCTGTATTTTGGTTGAATGTGCAGAGGGCAAGAAGAATATGGAGCAGTGGCTCTCTTCTCTTCAGAATTGATAAAGCTCCTGGTCATTCCTTGAATGACCCTTGCTGGAAACAGTTCCTGATTTTGCAGTCCACTTGAAGAACCAGATCGGTTATATTAAAAATGAAAAAAGAACAAAAAAAACTAAAAGGAAAAAAATAGAAGAGGGAGAGGGTGAGAGAGTTGGAAGAGAGAAGACTTTGTTAGACTTTTGCATCGGCATCTTGAGTAGAAATGCTGAGGATGGACAATCATCCAAGTTCAGAAAAGAGTTATTTTCCAGTGCAGGCTATATCCTGCACCAGCCGTCCATGCTTTAGCGCATTGAGTACCCTGAAATACAATGCAGATTCTTTACTGTAAATAAAACTCTGTGAATACACTTAGTATGTCTATGCTGTTGACTTAGCCTCTCCTGTAAATAAATTTCTGTCAACTAGTCAATGAAGGGCCAAATTCCTCCTTAAAAATGCCCTTTTTTTTAATCTCAACTATGTATTATGTATCTATACTGGCATATGTTCCAAAGGCATGGTCTGGTTGACATTTTGAAAATATAATTGCTTTAGTTTTGTTCTCTAGCTAAGCACATTCCTCATGCTAACCAAATTATTCTATTTCTTTTCTTTGCTTTTCTCTGTTATCCAAGATTTGAGCCTCACGTATCTTTGTTTCTCTGAATTGCTATATAAACTGTTCATCTTTGACTCTCTTTATGGCTCCCTTTTTGCAGGGTGCTTTAAGCAATTTTCTCTCTTCTTCTGAGAATCAAACAGGCTTTGGTTCCCCAAAAGCTGCAAAAGAAAAGGTTGAAAATTTTCAGTGTTGGAGAAAATTGGTCTTAATCAATCAAAGTTCTTATTCTTTCTCTGCCTTTGTTATCTGTCTCTTTACCCTCAGGGAGAAGCGTACTTCAAATTCATGGTGTGGTGATTTCAAATTATCATTTTACCCTAGTTTTTGCTTTCATTCTACAGTATTTTGTGATCTTTTCAGATACCCAGATGGATAATGGGAAGTCCCTACTCACTGTTCTGAGCCAGGGGGGGTATTTGGCATAGAAATTAATATATAATTTTCTTAAAAAATATTTTTATTTTTATTAAATACATTTGTTGTATTAATTTTATCTTTTAAAGAAATACAGAATAGTTGTCACTTGAAATTTGGGTCTTCATTTAATATTGAAATCACAATAGGCCTCTTTTTTTGTTTGCTGTTTTATTACACGTATAATTAATTTAAGTAGATCTGGTGAAACCAATTCCCATTTCCATCCCAGCAAGCCTTCAAATGGGCTAAACTCTTCAAAGGGCCCAAAATCATAATCGTGGTTTTTTTAATTCAAAAAAGTGGGTTTTATAAGAATTAATTAAGACCTTATTTGAGAATGATTTTAAAAAGTGTTTTTAGCATTTTTAATACTTAAATAATAAAAAATTTCATGTATTATAATATTAAAAATATTTTCTAAAATTATTATCAAATGAGTTCTAAATCATGAAAAAGAAAATAAAATAAAGAAGGAAAAACGGGGTTTATGAGAATTAATTAAATAATTAAGAGGGAAAAAAAGAAAAAAAGGGAAGGTGGTGGTGTTGATACGAGTAGGATGGAGCTGGCAAAATATGAGACAATCCAGATGGTGACTTTGTGGATGTCCAGAGGGTCCAACACTTATTTCTGAGCGAAGTTTGCTCCTCTCCATCATCCCAATACGAGACATGAGACACATTCCTCTCCTGCACGCTGCCCCTCAAAATCTTTCTTTCTGTTTCACACTTTTTTCCCCCTTCCCATTGCTCTAATGGCTTCCATGTCTTCTTTCTCTCTCCCAGTTTAGAGAGAGAAGCTTGCATGCCTATTATTTGTCTGTCTATAGAGAGAAACTTTTGAAAGATCAGTAAGGAAAGGATGTTACAAAGAGCAGCAAGCAATGCATATTCATGGTGGTGGGCAAGCCACATTAGAACTAAGCAATCTAAATGGCTTGAACAACATCTTCAAGGTACTTTTCTTCTTCAACTACCACTTGGGGTTTCAATGCATTTCCTCCAAAACACATTGTATAAGGCTGAAACATAAATTTTTGTGGAATTCATATCCAAGGTGTGGGTCTCCATGATTCTCTTTTCTTTTTCAAAGTCCCCAAATGCACAAACATGTTTCTAGCTCTAGCCAATGTTGATTGCAGTTTCAAATCAAGTCTGTGTTCATGGATTATAATTGAGGTTTTTGTTCATGATTGCTAGGTTTTGGGAATCTTCCTCTCTAGAACAATGTTATTGTTTGAATTTATTCAATTCTATGGGGTCCAAATTATGAGTTTGAGAGAGGTCTCATCTGCCCAATCCTAAGGCCTTGCCTAGCTGTTCAGGAAAACAAAATCCCTTTTACATGTTTATGTATAATGCCATTACCCAGGAAAAATCCATTGACAACCGTTTTAGAAATATTCACTTCCATTTCAACAGTGGATGAAGAGAAGTTGAAATCAGAAGCAAAACACCACCGTGTAAATTGACTGGTATGGAGAGTCATGAGCTCCATGTCTACATGTGGTTTCAGTTAATTATATTTAGATTTCATTGAATTACAGATATGGACGAGAAAGTTCAATACATGCTTAAACTCATCCAGGAGGATGGAGACTCATTTGCCAAGAGGGCAGAAATGTATTACAAGAGAAGGCCAGAGCTGATAAGCTTCGTGGAAGAGACTTACAAATCTTACAGAGCCTTGGCTGAAAGGTATGACAAAATATCGACGGAGCTGCAAAATGCCAACAACACCCTTGCTTCTATTTTTCCAGAACAGGTCCAGTTTGCAATGGATGAAGATGATGAAGATTGCACACCTCAATGCCAAAAGGAGCGTCGAGAACTCTCACAATCCAAAGCTCCGCAGGTTCCCAAGGCTCCCGGCAAAAAAGATGTAAAGGGTCTGCTAACATTAGCGACAAAGAAGTTGCAACAGAAGAAAATAAAAGCGGCAGCTCCTGTCGTTCCAAAATCTGGTCTGACCAAACCTGAGGCACTCAAAGAGATTGACAGGCTTCAAAAAGGGATTCTGGCCCTACAAACTGAGAAGGAGTTTCTAAAGAGCTCTTATGAAATCGGGCGTGCCAAGTACTGGGAAATTGAGAAGCAGATCACTGAAATGCAAGAGAAAAATAGCAGATTGCAAGATGAATTCAATGCCAGTTTGGCCATTGAGGACGAAGACGCTCGTAATCTGATGGCCACCACTGCTTTGAGGTCATGCCAAATGACTTTGGATAATTTGCAGAAGACACAAGAGGAGACAGTTGAGGAAGTAAAAATGGGGCACCAGAGGATCACTGAGGCTCGGGAGAAGTTGGATTCTTTCCAAAACAATCAAGAGAAACCTTGTGACAACCATAAATCCACAGGAGCGGAAGAAACATTAGAAAGCTTAGATGAAGAAGTGGGGAGTGCAACACAAGAGGAGGGGCAGGAATTGGAGTTGTTGACGAAGAAGATGAAGGAACAGTTTGAAATGGGGTTGAATCCATCTCTTACAATGACGGAAATGGCAGAAAAGATTGATGAGCTCGTGAATAAGGTGATCAGCTTACAAACTGTTGTCTCATCTCAGACTGCTCTTGTAAAGAGATTGAGAACAGAAACTGGTGAGCTTCAAACAAAAATTGAAAGCATGGAAGACGATAAGGATACTCTCACCGGTAGTGTGAAAAATTTGGGGCACAATCTGAGAGAATTGGAGAAAAAGCTGCATGGAATTCAGGATCCAAACCAAAATGTTGAATCCCGGAATAACAACCTCCAAACACATTTCACTGAAGCACATCGTAATCTTGATCAACTTTTTGAGACACTGCAAAGTGGGAAGGAAGTTGACGAGCTCAAGGTCAAAGGCTTGTCACAACACAAGGACGCATCCATAGCCAAACTGGAATCTCATAAGGAGTTAAAGAAACAAGAAGACATACCAAATCATGGTGATCATTCAGAAAAACTGCATAACATGAGGCCAGGTGTGGAGCTCGAGGCTACGGTCTCACTACAGAAGGAAGAGGGATCTTTAGTTGAAGCTGAACCACAGGAGAAGTCTGGAGAACAAGATAAACCGATATCCGGAAATGCTTTTCAGAAAGATGAGAAAGGTAAACCAGAAGAGAGACAGGATATAAGAAATCAGGATCTCAGCACTTCTGAAAATCAAGGAGGTGGAGGAGAAAAAGTTAGTCGATCAGAGGCAAAAAATGATCCTGATAATCATTCAGAGAAATGTCAGGGTCTGAAACTGCAGGATGAAGCTGATAAGAAAGATTCATCCCTGATAATAAACAATCCTCTTGTCATCGAAGCACAGGAGCAGAAAACAGAACAAGAAGATGAGCCAAACTGGAAGCAGCTGTTCTTGGATGGGATGAAGGATAGAGAAAAAACTCTATTGGCTGAGTATACTGCAATTCTTAAAAATTACAAAGAAGTCAAGCAGAAGCTCAGTGAAGTAGAGAAGAAAACAACAGTGCAGGTAAAAGAATTGGAGAGTGCCAATGCCAAGAAGGATGAAGACATTCAATCTTTACATCAGAAATCAAGCCTTCTGCGGGTAAGTCTGGATGAAGAAAAGGACTTGAGAAAATCTAAAGATTCAGACCACCAACCAGCCTCTACTCTATCAGGTGATCAAAATGTTGAACCTAAAGCAAGAACTGAAGAAGAAACTTCAACTGTGGCTCCAAAACCAACTGAGAACAAAGAGGATGATGAAGAAGACATCAAGGTAATTCTAATTGATCAAGCTCAACCTATGTCAGCGACTGAAGAACGCTTCCGGACAAACATTGATACACTGCTAGAGGAGAACCTGGACTTCTGGTTAAGATTCAGCACCTCAGTTCATCAGATACAGAAATTTCAGACTGAAGTGGAGGATTTACAGACTGAAATATCAAAACTTAAGGAAAAAGTAAAGAAGAAACAAGATGGAAGTGCTTCTATAGACCCCTCTGTGAAATCAGATGCCCGGCCAATTTACAAACACCTAAGAGAGATACAGACTGAACTATCAGTCTGGCTGGAGCAAAATGCATTACTGAAAGAGGAATTGCAACAAAGATTTTCATCTTTGTGCAACATTCAAGAAGATATATCAAGAACTTTGAAGGAAGGTCCTGGAGATGAAGAAATCAAGTTTACTAGTTATCAAGCAGTAAAGTTGCAAGGTGAGGTCATGAACATGCAACAGGAGAACAACAAGGTTGCAGGTGAACTGCAAGCAGGTTTAGATCATGTAAAAGAACTCCAAACCGAAGTCGAGAAGACTTTGACGAAGTTGAATGAGGAATTTGGACTTGCTGGGTCAAAGAACAGTAATCATATCCAGCTGACACACTCAACAAGCCGGGGGCGAGTTCCTTTACAGTCATTTATTTTTGGGGTTAAAGCAAAGAAACAGAAGCCCTCAATCTTCTCCTGCATGAACCCTTCACTGCATCGAAAATACAATCACATGAAAGCTGGACTTCCTATGTAAATTGTTCCTTTTTTGTTCACTTTTTGTTTCTGCAAGAGGATTTCTTTTATTTTGTTTCCTGTTGAAGGCATATGGGCGTGTAGCTAAAGGTATTTTTTTATTTTTGCCTTCTGTTTTTGAATTGGGCAAATGTATGTTTTTAGTGTACTATACATGTATCAAATTTCTACCTACGATGGCACAGGAGTATTTTGGCTATTCTTACATTAACTTTTATTTTTTATTTTAGTTAAACCAGATCAATTAACATCTTTGCTGCATTTTTATTGCACTCCTTTCAGTTAAATGTCTGAAGATTGAAACTATGAACTGGAATCATCATGGAAATAATTAAATGTTCTCTATTTTTTCTTGAGTAACTATAAAGTTTTGCGTTGATATCATATTCCAATTACTAATGAGTAATGAGACAGACAAATTCAAGAAATCGTTCTAGCATAACGTGCTTAACATTAATAATTGCAGTTTTGATGCAGGAAAACCATAAATAAAAGCTAGTGCAAGATCAAAGGTTTCTTTCTGTGATCTAGATCAGGGAAGTCTTCAAGGTTGAGAAATATATTCAATCAGAAGCCAATAATTTGCAAAAATTAAATCACTGGAAATAATGTCACATCCAAAAACTGCCTAAACCTTGGACAACAATACCAGAAATTCTAACATTTTACTGTAAAATCATTTGGTGAATCTGAACCAAGAAGCACAGTTTTGTATAAAATTTATTGGCAGCATAACCAATTTCTTATGTATACATCCAAATTCTACTCTGACCATTCCACAGCTCGAGAATGCCACTGCATATGCAGAAGAGGTTTGATATATTTCAGCAAACTATAGATAAATAAATAAATAGGAAACAGTTTATTTACTATTTAAATGCGGGGAGACTCCACAAATATGAGACCTTGAGTACCAGCAATGACAATATTTCATGGTGGATCATGCCTCCTTCAGCGTACCAAATGACACTTCTGATACCACCTTGGCTCCCCTTCCCTTGGCCATGTATAGGCCTATATGATGCATCAGTTCCTGCCACAGAAAATACAAGAATGAATTATTATATATATATATAGGCTAGAGTACTTAAGAGTATTAAAAAATTATTTGTTTTCCAAGCACTAAGAAAATGGATCTTGGATTGGCCATTTTACACCTGATTCTCAAAAGTTAATATGCCTTTATAATGAAGCAATCAAACCTACAGACTACAAGAAAGAAGGATCAAGAAGGAAAAACAAAGGCGCTAACCAGATATTTAATCATCGATATGAATTAAAATTTCAATCTGGATCTATTGAATTCTTCAAAATGGAAGTTCCCCTGCATAAATTTTTTACCTCCAATCTTAAAAGATGTGGTTTCTCAATTTTTTTATCCACCACTAAAACAATAGTTGTTCTCTTAAAAAAATGATAATACTAATATTAATAAAATAAAATAAATAAAAAATAACCATGAATCAAAATTCTTCCTATATTCCAACTGGGCAATGAACAGAACATTTTAAATTTAAAATCTTTTAATACTCCACTGATTGCAAAAAACTCTCTGCAAGAACGATCTCTCATACAAGGGAGGCTCATTACTTCAGTTAATCCCTGTGGTCCTTACATGTATTTCTCCATTGTTAAGCAGGCAGGCTAAAGGTGGTTTATATTGTATAAGGCATACAGAGTAGCACTTAAGAACAAAACAGATATAGAGATCATTACTTCAATTACTATATAATTTAAGTAAAAATACGTTCTTATATACCAGCAAACTCAGCCAGGAAAGAAAATGCATGTCCTGGAAATACCTGTGGATGAGCTATGGCACCAGGGATGGTTCTGGCGACATCATCTGGAAGATCAAACGTAGCACACCCATGCGAATACACAATCACATCCTCCAGAGAAGTGAAAAATCCACGATTTCTGGCAGATATTGTGGAACAGACAAAATCTAGAACACATATATCCGTGCATATTCCAACCACCAATATCTTCAAAAAGAAAATGTCACATTACTAACCAAACCTAATACACATCAATTAGACTTATCAAAAAAAAATAATAATAATAATATACATCAATTAGGTCATGGAAATTTAAAAATGAAAAAGAAAAGCACATGTACAATAAGCAGTGGGCAATTTCTTCGTAGGAAATGGGTAATACTCACAATTTTGATCTGATTAGTTTTTACCCAATCAACAAACACATTGGAGCCATCTTTCTCGATTGCACCAAGAAAACCATCAATACAATCTTTGCATCTAATTGTTACATTTGGTTCCTTCTCCAACCACTGCAGCACTGTGGATTATAAAGGGAATCCAACATTAGAGAAGACAATGATGTACACAAATCAAATATTAGGATAATTCACCAAAGTCCAAAAAAATAATAATAATAAATAAATAAAAAGTCATCTGTAGCTAAGATAAAATAGAGAAAGTACCCGGTACCAATTTGGATTCATCTGTTCCAGCTATACAATGAGGAGGGTATGGGGGCTCCGGAATGTCTGGATGATGAGAATCAAGAAATGCAAAAACAGGCCATTTCTTCTCGCAGAACACTCTGGCAAGCCGCACTGACTCGTCCACCATTCCAGAAATTTGCTTATCAGGCCGGACTGGAGCCTGTAGAAAGCAGGAACATACAACAATTATAAAAACATGAGGCAATATGAACACCTTTAACCTAAATCAAATCAACAGCGTAAGTAAATAATAAATAAAATCGTGGAAAAAGCTGAACAATCTGACAGATTAGCCAAATCAAACTCAAAGCAATTCTCCAAAAGTGTCCTTTCGGATGTGTTCTGATTCTTCTGAATACATGCTTTCCATTAAAAAAATAAAATAAAAATAGAAAACTAGAAATATCAGAGGAAACGAGTTTGGCGCGTAAATCACAAACAGATTCAAAGCAAGGGGTAAAAAAATGAAGAACGTGAAACAAGACAAAAGGTGTTCTGACTTATGTGCGTCTGTTTTTTGTTTTTCCAAATTATAAGCCTTTGGCAGGAAAAGAACAAGAAGAAAGAGGGAAGCAAAATTACCAAATTGCCAGCACCGACGGTACAGAAACCATTGACGACGTCGACGAGAACAAGACCGGTAGGAACTTCTCCGGACAAGACAAGAGATTCTTGTTGAACTGGAAGCTCATTCCTCAGCATATCAATAGTCTTCGATAACATTTTCGGATTCAAACGCAATTTTGATCCAAAAAGAAAATCAAGAAGATGAAGAAGAAGAAGAAGAAAGGAATCGCCAATTGGAGGTGTCTTCGCTGTCGCCCCCTCTTTATTTCTCCCTGTCGACTTCTCTCCATTTCAGTAGAAATAGGACAGAAAAGCAAATGAGAAATCTTAGCGAATCTCTCTTTTTGGACCGTCAGATCTCCAAAGAAGTCAAAAAACAAATTCCAAGGACCCCCGCACCGTTGATCACGTCATCAAGAATCAGAGTCCTGACCCTCGGTGGGTCTTTATAGATTCAATTTTTGTTATAAAGATAATTAAATATTAAGACATCTTAAGACAAAACTTATGAAACAATTAATTATACTTATTTAAAATTTTATTTCTCTAGAATTAGTGTAACAAAAACATAATTTCGACAAGATAAATATTTTTATTTGAGATAATAATAGTTTTAGTAAGGCTTCAATAATAAAATATAATACGATATTACCATCTTACCCTAGGAAAAGATATTTAATATTCATTAAGCATGGGCAAAAATGCACTAATCTCCAAATTAATATTAATATAAGATGCTGCAATCTGAGATCTGGGCCCAGCATGAGTGCATGGTGGGCCCTATGACCCAGCACTTGCGCCTCTCCTTTTTTAGTTCCAATCACAATCCTTCGAGGTGGGTCCGAGCCCGGATGATCGACCCTACTGGGCAATGTCCTCCACCAAGGAATTATCCAAGCTCACAACACGTTATCATCACGAGTCCGCATAAGAAAAAAAAATATATATTTTGTATAATTTTCATGGTTAAAAATTATATAAAAATAAATAAATAATTTTTATAATTAGAATTTATGTAGAAAAATTAATAATCTTTGAATGTGTATAATCAAACTTACGTCAAGAATGTTTCATACAAAAATTAAATTTATAATATGTAAAAAGAAAAGAAAAGAAAAGAAAGTATTATACATAGCGGAGTTATAAAATATGATATGAAAATTATTAATAATCATAAGTTGTAAAAATTAAAAAAAAAAAAAGCCATATAAGACATGTTGCAGCCATAATATTGAGTGTTGATGTATGAAATATCAGGAACAGATACAATGTATTTGTATAATTGAAGAAAAATAATAAACTTTTATTGAAAAATCATCATTCCTCTTTAACTGATTCTATGTCATTACGAATGTTACTACATTCTATGGTGTGGATGCGGCCATGATCATGAATGAGGATGCTGACAATGGCTAGAGGAGAGATGATCCGAACACCACGGAGGTCATAATCATTCTCAAAATAGAAAAATTATCAATGAACATTAGAAATAAAACAACCTTTTTCATATTCTTCTCGTATCAAATGAGACATGGTACATGCTATTGTACAAATTATAAGTAATTGGAGGTAATTATGCACAAACTCAGTTGAAATAAGTATATTGAAAGACAAAGCAGTTCAAAGGATAGCACTATCTAGATTCATATGCAAGCCTTGACGGTGCCTGCTCTTATGGATGGGATGGACAGTACTTGGGACAACAACCTCAATGGCGCTTCTGTTTTCATTCCAGAATCTTGTTAACTCTTGAACTCCGCGGCCAGGAGCCCCGCTATTGTTTGAACTTTGTACTGGAGTCCGTTTGACCTTCATCCTCATGTTTCTCCTCCGTTACAAATTTACAAAAGATCCTGAGACTTCTTACCACATAACCTGTCTGAATAAATCATTCCACCATTTTAATTGATTTGGATGAAGAGACTTCAGTGGACATTAAAATTTCACACCCCATTCACCATCTTTTTATATTACACCTCAAGTAACTAGGCACTAGAGACCAAGCACAACACCCACTCAAAAACCAAAATATGAAAATAAAACCAAAAATAAAAAATAATATAAAATCTCATATAGGTACAATCTCCCTTGAAAGTTGGAGCAGAAGGGTTACCTCATAGGAGACTTTAAAACCCTATGGATGAAAGAGTTGAAATATATGACAATCTGACAGCATGAGATGGTTTCATTTGTTCTTGCCAGCATCTGGTGGAAGCTGTACCCCCATGAGTCCCAGCAAATTAGATGCAGGACCAGGAAGTCCTTGTTGGGATGCAAAGGAATCAAGAAAGCTCTTCACAAGGTTCACATCCACATCGACTGGAGTGAATTCATCATCCATGTCTTTGGTGGCATTTGATGTTCCCTGCATCCATAAATTCTTACAATGCATAATTTGATTTAAAAATTTTAAAAGAAAAGAAAAAGTAAATCTGTCTATTTTTTATACTAGAATCACATAACAGAAAACAATGCATGATCAGCAAAGCAGCAGAGGTATAAGTCACTCCATCAATGAATATAGGCATGTACATCATTAGGGGATCTAATCCAAATACTAAAGTGGTGGAACACAAATTCTTTTAGCCAAACCCCCAAAAGAAGGGGACAAACTATCATTAACTTCAAGTTTATAAATCCTCCATAATCAAACTACCAAACAGCTAAAATGTAAGATTTCAAATCTTCTTCCCCATTCTTTTTTTTTTTGGAACCAAAAGAATAATTACATGAGGAGAAAAAAACCTTTCAAATTATTCTAATATCCAACAAAACAACACAGCATTTGATGTTCCAATAGGACTGGGCATAAATTTGAAATTTTGAAAACCTAATATATAGCTTATAGTCAGTCACATGGCCCTGATTGACAACTGCATCTCGCTTGTGATGGTGCCTGGCTAACTTCTTCCTGTGTGGTAGGGGTCCATTGAAGTTTTCAGAGCAAGGACTGGCTTGCACAGGGCAGTGCCCTAAATTTTTTCCTTTTAACCAGAAAAATAATACTGTAGAACACCAAATATCAACATAATCTATTGACATGCAAAAAGATGAGAAAATAACCTCATTTCTATTATTGGGTTGTTCATTTGCACGAACAAAACTTTTCTTGAGTGTGGAGGACTTCAGTTCCTCATTCAGAGCATCGGAATATGATTGCATAAATATATCTTCTCCCTCATCCTTATCCCCAGATGGTTCTGCTACATTGCTGTCATCTTCAGATTCATCTGCAATTTTTAATCATTATGTTATCATAAGAACAAAAGCAATTTGAGAAAGATACAAATTTGTCACATGTTCAATACTTAATAGCATGCATACATGTTTTTTTCTTTTTCAATTTTCTGTTTCCTTTTTTCTTTTCTCCTTTTTGAAAAAAAGGAAAAGAAAAAAGAATAGCATTATGTATGGAGAGAGAGCGAGCTCCTGTGTATATCAACTGAAAACTTAGTATGGAGTTGAAGGCATTTAACTTAAAAATTAGTTATAACTCAAAATCACCAAGAGTGTAAGGTAGTATGTGCTGGATCACATCAAACTCTTTCTTTCAGAATAAATATTAGTTTCTGCACTTCCTAATAACACCACCTTCTCAGGAGGTCTAAGTCTATGTTAGACCAATAGGAATCTAATTGTCAATTAGCTTTGGATATGCCCTGAAAGCAGAATTTCTTGGGACAGAGATGCACCTGAAATGTGGTAACCTAAAGGGCAAACACATCAAAGAGTAGCCATAAACCAGCACCACATAGCTGATAAATCAAATATTAATAATTTTCAGCTATATAATACCAATATCTAAGAATACTTATAAAAAAAATACCAACATCTAAGAATGTGTGAATAGATTTGAGAGTTTAACAAGTTCTTGTTTGAGCTTTTTTTTTCTTTTTTGGTTTTTTTCATATCGTCACCGAGTGCTGAAGCGTTCATTATTTTGACCTCTGGGAATTAATTGATTCCTGCTTTTAATACTCAGGAGAACTCAAACGGCAGAAGTTCGAATACAAAGCAAAACGCATTTGATTTTGCATGAGAAGAGTAGAAATGGACAAAAAAGGATACAACAGTTGGCCAGCTTGTGCAACTTTAATAAGAGTCGTACAAGAGACCTAAACTCAACTAGCATTCATTCAATCATCTTCACCATCTAATATAAGCCGAATCAATCTTCCCCCTCCTCAGAAAATCCAAAAATTAGGACAACCAGCCAAAGAAAGTTCTGTCCTGATTATTCCTCATCTTGTTTGTGGTTTGAAATATGAATCACAAAGGTTTGACACAATTTTACCATATGCTGTCAACCTGACATAAACCTCGAATGAGACCCAGATGCTGAGTAATCAAACCTACCCTATTTGTTATGCAGCTTAAAACTCCTGCAACAGAAGTAAAACTCAACAATTCCCTAGACTAGGAAGGGTATAGAAGAAGAGAGCAGAACCCTAATCATAACGTAGGGAACAAAAAAAATACTTCAAGGCAATAACAGAAAAAGCCAGGTAGCCAAAAATAACAAAGGTAAATAACCTAATCCAAAGACAACAATCCATGACATATGGGAACAAAACTTAAAAAAAAAAAAAAAAAAAAAAAAAATCAAAAAAAAAAATCATAATAAGTAGTCTATAACTCATGTTTCATATGAAAGGTGTGGTAGAGGATGACAGAGGCTTATTTATCAAACAAAACTAGCAAGGCAAATTTTTTTTAAAAAAATATTAAGATCCATATACTCTAATAAAAAGGGACTAATACAATAAATAAAATAGTTCATGATAAATCCAGATCCGAATGTTACCAAAATCCATGTCAGATGATGAGCCTTCTTCAGAGTCAACATCAGCAGTGGCATCTTCATGAACTGGACGCCTCATTACTGATTCCATGTCTTTAATAAAACGGTCCACATCAAGCTCCACTCCTTTTAGGTCCCTTCAAATATGTAGAAAAAATGCATCAATTGCTGACTCAGTCACTCATCTCACAACTCAACACAACAGAAACTTAATCCAACCACAACATACTTCCATAATTTGTGCAATTTAATTAGTCAAGCAGGAAATGGTTTATGCCATATTAAAAGGAGGGGAAAAGGCATACCATAGAATAGAAACTAATTCATCTAAAAGAGTTGCATATCTTAGCATGTTCCTTCTGCTAAGAGGTCTACTCAGTCAAATCTTTTGCAAAAAAAGCAAATCATCCAGATTATTGGAAAAAAAATCATCATCATCAAGGCTGATCCAAGTGGGAAGGAGTTGCATAGGCCCAAAACCATGCTCAAGACTAAAAATAAAATTCTAAGAAGTGTTAGCAAGAAATTTTATCCACTCAACCATTTCAAATTGGCAACACAACCCTGCTTCACAAAACCGGCATGTCAAAAGAGATTTCCTCAAGTAAATCCATGAGTAATCTTTCAACCAAATAAAATATAGCTAAAAGGTTGAGAGCATACTAATCCAGTTACCAAAAAATAAAAGAAAGGGAGACTTACCTGTTTTCAGGAACCTCTGCTCCTTCATAGGTTGACATCTCATGCACGAATGCCTGCATAGTCTTTGATATATTGCCCAGGTCAAAATCATCCAAATTTGAACCAGATGAAGGACCAGCATCCTGATCCAGTTCAGACTTTTGTTTCTTCTTTTGTTTCAAATCATAAAGTTCCATCTCCTTCTGTCTTTCTTGAAGAGCAGAGTTCAACTCATCCTCCCCATTATAGAGCCAAGAATCATCATCTGAAGGAGGAATCTGTTGACCCTTAAAATCATCAGTAGAATGGGGCAAAGCAAGAATTTCATCCATACGTCTTACTGGAGCACTCATCATTTCACTGCAACAATGGCATCCCAGAACTAAAACATAAGAATAAATACGATGGCAACAATGAAAAGACAATGAAGCAAGGAAATTTGTACGACTTGGCTCTGTTTATTTTACTGGAATCCAGAGAATAAAGTTGTTCATGTTAATAAATCAAGTAGCTCATGTTTGTAACTGCAAGATCACTAAGCTACACTATTGAAGAAATTTACCCAAAAAACCTGGAAGAAGCTGGTACCTCACTGTGTTTTTCAGAAAATGGCATCCTCCATTTGTAAAAGGAAGCCACATTCCGTCTAACCACTAAAGTACCAAAAATGCTTCTTTGTAACAACAATAATAGGTGCGGCTTTCCATTACAAGTTCCAGGATCTACCACTCTTCCCAAAAGCCAGACATAGCCTATGCAAAATCTTAATATGCAAACTTCAACCATTTAATTCACTTGGATGGAAGTTAAAATGTGTTTATACATTTCATTGAAACATGAAGCTTCCATGTTGGCCACTTGATCAACTGTTTAAGAGATAAACCAGAACTTGGTATTTCTTTCTTCCTTTTAACTTTAGGAAACACAAGTCATGCCATCAAAATGAAGGAAAACATCAAACAAGTTTTATAGCACCCGAACAAAGAACTGTTTCTATAACATTGCTCTGTTTGTTGACTTCATTATAACAACTACAACATAACTATGCCATGAAAACAAAGGTTCGCATAAAAAAAGTCTCAAATTGGTAGATACAAATACCTGGCTCTCGAAAACAAAGAACTCTTTCTGTAATACTCTTCAGCATTCTCCATCAGTCGTCTGTACTCTTTCGACCCAGGAAGGAGGCCCTCAAAATACCCACTTCTCTCCAAGCTCTCCTTAAATACATCCCATGTACTCCCCTTCCCTTCCAATCCCTGCCGCAGCCGCTGCTGATACATCATCTCGAACCCACATGCTATTTTCATCCCCACTTCCGCTTCCATATAAACATTGGCGTCACTCCTATTAGGCATGGGATAACACTTGGGCGCCTGAAATGTCTGCTGCACCAATTGTGCATACATAGCCCGCGACATTGCCACTGATACTAGAACAAGTTCTTCTGCAGTACCCTTACTCAGAAACTTCTCCATTTTTGCCGCGAACTTCATTGAATCAATGTCGCGGTCGTAGAATCCCTCCACGGCCAGCGATATCAAGCACGGTTCGTGCTTCAACACTTGAGCTACCGATACCGGAACCCTAACCCTAACCCGATGCACATTCCTCCTAGCCCGCTCTGGATACTGCGACAATCGATTCCTCAATGCCAACTGTACTGACTCTGACGCTTTCGATTCCTCACCACAATTGACCAAAAACTGTAAAGAATCAAGCAAACTCGGACTTGACAACCGAGATTTGGGAACTATGTGGAGCTCACCACGCCGGATAAAAACCCGATTGACGCTGTTCTCGGGATTGATCCAACGAGGGAGGTGAAACGCGGCTTCAATAAGGAGAAACTCGCCGTCGGTATCCCAGACACGGATTGAAAGAGAAGGGAAAGCGAGGGAAATTTGGAAGAGGAGGAAGACGACGAACCACTCGTCGTCGAGATTGTCGCCGAACCGGAGTTTGCCTTGGAGGTGAGGAATAGTGGAGGAGGGGGAGGAAAGAGACAAGGTAAAGGGTTCGTGCTGCCAGATGTAGTGGGTGGTGTGAGGGGAGATGGTGGTGAGGATTTGTAGGTGGAGAGATTGGAGGAGTGAGGTGATGTTAGGGTTCGGGGACTTGGAAACGGGGAGGGAGAAGTCAGGGAATATGGCGTAGAAAACGGTGTCATCTGGAAGTTTGGAGCTGTTCTGGGAGAAGATGGACGAGGTGAAGTTCGTTTCCATGGCTTCTGTGAGTTGCCGCTCCTGCTGCCCTCTTGAATCTTCTTTCGACTCCACACAAGTAGGGTGCTCTCGAAGCTTACAGACCGCTACTAGAAAACGGTGTCGTTTCGATAGAAAGAGGCGGTTGGCTTTAAATTAGTTCCCTGAAACGGTGTCGTTCACCTTTTCCATCTTCGTCTTTCTCTTTTCCTTTTTCTTTTTTCATTTTCATTTTTTGCCTTTTCAATATCTTTTATTTGCGCCTTTGAGGTGTAAACATGCTTCAATTAACTTTAATTATATATGATTAATTAATATCAATTTGAAAATGTTAATTTTTTATTAATTTTAATTATATTTAATTTAAAAAATTTTGTAATAAATTAAGTGCAAAAAGTTACATTCTTTAATATTTTTTATAATCAATTTTTTTTTTAAACACCTATTGACTAATTTATAATTGAGTTCTTTTTTTCTTTTTCTAAATACGGGAGCAATTTTCCTTTGTATCACTGTATGTTTCAACAATACTAATAAAAAAAATATTTTAAAAACATTGTCAATAGAAGATAATGTTTATCTTTAATTTAAATATTTATAATTATATTTTATTAGTTTAAGTTAAGATAGAAAATAAGTATTAGTTTGAATTATAATAAAAGATAAAGTTTAAATTAGAGTAAAAAATAAACTTGTTCTTTATTTGCATATAAATATTCATTTATAAGAAGGTTATGCTATTGTTTCTCAATTTTCTTTCCTTTACATGGCATCCACCTACCAACATCGCTACAACTTCCGTTGCTGCCATCAAGCTTGCTTCATGATTCCTTAGTAGTAGTGTATCTCACCATATTACTTCCAATATGGGGCATCTCTTTCTCACTTTCATTACATTGACTTTGACAACAGCTTAAGGAGATGACATGGGTCTTCTCCTTACCCATATTAGTTTCACAACTCCAACCTCTCCTACTACCACCTTCACTTTAAAAAATATTTATTATATTCCTAACATGACAAAGACCTAATATCAATTCCTCAATTTTGTCATGATAATAATACCTTCATTGAATTTTTATCATCTTCTTTTCTTACGAATGATCTTTACACGAGAGTAATTCTTTTAAAGGATCAAACAAAGAATGACGTATGTGAATGTTCGATCAATCCTATTGTTAGGTCCTCTCCGTTAATTGCCTTTTTTAGTATCAAAACCATTTCGTCCAAGTGACATCATAGGCTAGGTCATCTCATTTCCCTAATTTTAAAGTATATAATCTCTAGTTATAATTTAAAATTATCATCTTATGAGTTGTTTGACTTTATTTGTAATGTTTGTCAATGCAATAAAAGCAACAAATTATTATTTTCTACATTTTCTCTTACTTTTTCTTAACCTCCAAAAATTATACTTTCTTATGTTTGGAACCTCTTTGCTATTATCACATCGTAACTTTAAATATTATGTCATATTTGTTGATCACTACACAAAATACATATAGTTCTACTCAATTAAGCAAAAATCTCATGCCTATGTATCCAATATAACGCCATTGTGGAAACCCATTTCTATAAAAAAAATACTTACTGTATATTTTGATAATGGTAATGAATATCAAGGACTTACCTTCTTTCTAACTCTCCATGGTATCTCCCACCAAACCTTCCCACTTCATACATCATAATATAATGTGTATTCTGAGCGTCATCATTAAAACATTATTGAAACGTTACTTTCTCATGTTTAACTTCCTCTTTAATACCATTCTCATGCATTTGCTACCAATGTCTATCTTAAAAATTGTATGTCCGCTCCTATATTAAATCTTTCCTATCGCTATACATAACTCTTTGACACTTCCCTAAATTATTCCAAACTTCAAGTATTTGGTTGCTTATATTATCCTTGGCTTCAGCTCTACTATTCTCATAAACTAGACTCTTGCTCAAAATTGTGTGTTTTCTCAAGCCACTCTTACTCAAAGTGTTTGTGTATAGATCCTTCCACCTCCAAAATTTTTGTTCCACATCACATAAAGTTTGTCAAGTTTGTGTTTTCTTTCCATTCTCTCCAAAGTTCTGCACCCTATTCTCAATCCACCACCATGTCCACATAGGTTTCGCTCATTTCATTTCATGTTCTTCTTGCTATGACCGTGCCTCTACCATTTATTCCATCCACATTGCTCTCCCCTTTCCATTACTCACATGCAGTGACTTGACATACCACCTAATAGCCATTATCCTTCCCATGGTTGCAACCCAACCACGCTAACCACCCACAACTACCCCACTCACCATATGACTAACAATTCCCGTAAAACACCTTTGTTTCCCTCCACACCCGATGTCTGTGTCATCCCATTACCTAATCTCCCCGCGAATTAACAACCCCAAACCCTTAAACTACTCTCCATTCTCTCTAACACCCACCACATGGCCAACAAAGTCAAAGATAACATACATAAACCCATATAAAAACTAAATTTCCTTACTCAAGTTTCCTTTACCGTAGATCTAAACCTAACCATTGTGGCTCAAGCTCTCAAGGATCCAAAATGGCATCATGCCATGTTGGAGGAGTGTGATACCCTTGTTCAAAATGGAGCATGAGAGTTAGTTCTATTTGCATCCACGCCAAATCTTATCGAGTACAAGTGGATTTTTGGAGCTAAGTGACATTTTGATAGTTCTATTGATAAGTACAAAACTTCCTTGGTTGCAAAAGGATTTCATGAATGATTAAGAGTTAAGTATCATAACACACCTAGTCCAATGGTCAAGCCCTGACACTATGTATCTAGTTCTTAGTATTGTTGTTAGTCATGGATGGTCTCTATGTCAATTGGATGTCAGCAATGCCTTTCTGTAAGGTCATCTTATAAAAAACATATATATAGCTCAACCTTTAGCCTTTGTTGATCTAAATTATCCATTTCACGTGTGCAAACTTTGTAAGGCTATCTATGGCCTTAAACAAGCACCACGTGCCTAGTACCATGAGCTCCTTCAGTTTTTTATCACCTTAGGATTTCAAAATTCTCACACTGAGACCTTCTTATTTGTTCTCAAAATTGTTGTTAAAACTATATATCTTCTTATGTATGTTGATAACATTATTATCATATGTGATGATGCTTCCATAATCCAATGCTTTGTGAATCTTTTTACCCAACGATTCTCACTTAAAAACCTTGGGCCTCTTGCATACTTCCTTAGTGTTGAAGTAATTCCATATCAAAATGAGCTACTTCTATCTCAATGACTATACGTTATGGATCTTGTTACCCACACTAAGATGATTTAGGCAAAACTTGTTTCCACACTACTTCCTACAAGTCTACCACTTTTCTTTCATACTAGCTCTGTTATTTCTAATCTCACTAAATATCATATTGTCATTGGAAGTTTGTAGTACTTGTGTTTTACACAACATGACATAGCATTTACGGTACACAAACTATCTCAGTTCTTGCATTAACCTGCTATTGAACATTAGGTTTTTGCTAAGTACTTATTACATTATCTATGTGGTACTTTCGATCATGCCATTTTATTTTACTGAGGCTTTATAAGCTTTTTTAGATTCCAATTGGGCAAGCAACAAAGATTATTTCTCGTCTACTACTACTTACAACGTGTATCTTGGACTCAATCCATTCTCTTGAAATTTCAAGAAACAACGCATAATTGCTCATTCTTCCACAAAAGCCAAATACAAATTTGTTGCCACTACTGCTACCAAATTTAATTAGGTATGTTCTCCACTAATCGAACTACATGTTCGGATTCCTCGCCCACTAGTTATTTTTTATGACAACATTGGTGCAATGTTGTGGTTCAACCTAATGTTTCACTCTAATATGAAACATGTGATAATTGATTTTCATTTCATTCGTGATCAAGTTTAAAATGACATTTTTCGTGTTGCTCATATGTTGTCAAAACATCAACTAGTAGATTTTGACAAAACAACTACATTGCGATCGCTTTCTTTTTCTCAAGGCTAAAATTGAGATCTCCAATCAAAGTTCCATGTTACGGGGCCATGTTAGTAAAAGATTATGTTTATCCTTAATTTAAATATTAATATTTATTTGTTATTAGTTTAACTTAGAATATAAAATAATTATTAGTTCAAATTAGAGTATAAGATAGACTTATATTTAAATTATAATAAAATATAGAATTTGAATTAGAGTGGAAGATGGACTTGTTCATTGTTTATACACAAATGTTCATCAATTATTAATAAGAAGACTATACCATATTTTTTCAATCCTTTTTTCTATCTACAATCTAGTATAAAGAAATGATAACATTATTTATCATATAAGTTCCTTTTTATTTATCTAGGTTTTGTAATGGTTTGGATAATTATATTAGAAGAGAAATGTTCTTGGTTAAAGATAGTACCTTTAGTAGCCATGATTAGCTACCTTCCTTCTTAAAGTGTCACAACTCCTATTTAAACTATGATGAGTTATGGCTCTTATGGGCATAAACTTCTAAAATTAGAAGATGTTTCATAAATTACTTAATAATTTAATAAAACCTAACAACCTTATTTAAGTTATTAAGTAAAGTAAACACGTTTATAAAATTAATTAATATTATAAAAGTAAAATAATTAACCCATTTAAAATCATAATTTTTGTTTGCCTCATCTGCTCATTTTTAATCAGTCTCTTATACCTTGATGACTCCATGTCCACATAAAATATTATATATATATATAAGATTTTTAATATGAATGTTTAACAAATAAATTTATAATAAAGTCAAATATTAATTAAAATTAATAAGGATAAAAATATCAATTTAATAATTTTTTTAAAAATTTTAATTAATTTTATTAAAGAACACTTAATACACTTTTAAATGATTTAGACTAGATATTAGGCTTCCACAATTATCACTCTTAAAACTCAATTTAAGCCTAAGCTAATCCAATATTTTTGAAGGTTTTTGGAACTTTTAATCATGCTTAAATAACTCAATTTATTTTATGATTAACTTCCAATTATTATTATTTGCTAAACTCCGCCTAATTGAGAAACACCTTTGCAACGTCTTCATAGCCAAATATTTGCTCAAAATAGTATGAATTTTAGAAAAAATATAAATTTAATATTTGTGTTAGGTAAGAGGTTGACGCTTGCCTTCACCTATGCACATAATTTTTGTGTTAGGTGGGGCGGGCATGTGAGTGACAAGTTTGGTTAATTGACATTTAATTGTAAGTTGTTGTAAATGGGAATGGAATTTGGATTTTAATATTTCAATAATTTTCTCAATGAGGAGAATCATGCACCACATGATAACATCAAATGCACATAGTTTAAAAAAGAAAAAAAAAAGAAAAAAAAAAAAAAACATTACAAAATTTTTAGAGGTTTTTATCTCGAGAACAGGTTAAAAACACAATGAAAATGAATTAGTGTTTGAACATCGTTTGGACATATGAATGCTTGCAATTAGATGCTTGAACACCCATTTATAATTTATAATTTGTCATTTATTTTTAATAATTTTTTATAGAATTTTTAACTTCTTTACATATGATAACCACTTCTTTTCATATATAACCGATAAGACCCTCAACATAAATAATATGTTACATTCAATATAATTATAAAATAAAATTGTCAATTTAATTTAATCCCTTAACACTTATAATCACTTGCTTGTTACTAATCATAGCAGGATTATTCGACAATTTTTATTAAACAAATATTTTCTTATTTTTCTTCGTAATAACACAACTTACAACTTAAAAGCTTTTCCTTAGGACTTAAAGATGTTCATTTGGAATGAAGAGGATATAATAGTTGAATTCAAATAAGGTAAGTAAGAGGGTTTATACGGAAATTCAAATGGAATAAATAAGCTCAACACAAATGATGAACTCTATTAGTTGCATAAACAAGTCATTATAGTTATCGACATTAACTTTTCACTATTGATTAAAAGTAAAATATGTCTTAAATAAATTCGTGATTGAAATGAAGCTTTATTCCATTGATTATTGCACAAATAATATGATTTAATAGACGTGTACCTAATTTTTTTGTATAAACCTCAATGTAGTTACAATCAATATATTCAATTTAATATTTTATTTTCTCTATTTTTTTATTAAATATTTATTTATTTATTTATTTTCTAATATTCATGAATTTAATATTTTTATTGACCAAGTCGCCGAAGAGTGTAAATGTTTAATGTGTCTTTCACATCTTTCCTGCATTTCCCAAATTAATTAATTTTAAACTTTGATTGAAAATTTTGGTCCGACTCCGTAATAACGGAGTAAAGACGGCGTTTGGGCCTCTGAAACAGTGCGCGGCAGAGCCCTTTATCTGCTAAGCTGAACGGTTCAGATCGAAAGTCCAACCTACTCTCTCGGCTGCTCTCTGCTCACTCCAAGATGTGCTACGATCAGCTTCGATCTTTGTCGGAAGATGAAATCATACCGCCGCGCACCACCAGATCGCCGGACGAGAACGCCGTGGTGGTGGAGGATCTGAGAAGCCGTTTAGCGGAGACTCAGGCGCGGCTTGAACGAGCCAGGGCTAGAGAAGCCGAGCTCAGCCGCCGCCTCCAGGAGATGAAACGCTTCGTCTCTGTCATGGAGATCCTCGAGACCTACCTCAAGCGACGCTACCAAGAGCAGCAACAACACGTTGAGCGCTTGCTCTCCGTAATTCCCCAAAAGCTGTAGTGTTTATTGATTCTCCACAGTTTGCTCTGTCGATAAACAAACCTTTTTTTTAAAGAATACAAATAAAAGGAATTTCGTTTGTTCTCGTTGTGTTGTGGTTTACGGTCAGATGATTTTTTATGCGGATTTAGAATCCTTATCTTCGTTGTTGCTTGGTGGTTCAGCAATGATTCGTTTCGTCATCGAGAAAACGTAGGAAAATGTAGGAGAATAAAATTTTCAACCAAAAATTCAACTGACCTTTGTTCAATCCTCGATTTAGTCGAGTCGATTGTTGAGGGGGTTTGCCGGATGTTAGAAGTGTATATTTGACTTTGGAGTAGCTAATTTTAGGGTTCAACTGGCGTCATTGCTTAGGAAGCCAGTTTCCATGAGCTTGATTGCTGATTTGGGGGTTTTAATTGGCTAATTGATTTAGATTAGATTTCTGAGGGGTTTCAGGTCGACTTATGTTAGCACTATTAGTTTGCTAAACTGAATTGCAACATTTATGTAGTGTGTTGTGTTAGATGGGCTGAGGAGGCAGAGGATTTATGAGTATAGATTATGCCTTATGGCTAGAGCTTAAAAATGGTAAGCAAAAAGATGTATTCCGAAAACAATTGGGTAAAACTTGGGATATGGTTGCTCTATCAACGAACCAAACAATCAGTATTAGTTAACAAGGAAAACATTCATGCTAAGCAGCTTAGAAACCTGCCATAATTTCTCTTACATTAAGCTGATTACATTTAGCTGTTGGTCTTTGTATCCATGCTTGTTGAAATTCATGAACTAGGTGTTGGCCTTGAAACATTCCCTGTGGTATCTCATCGGATCGAAATTCAATTTGCATTCAGCTGGAGAAATATATGAATGCTAAATCTGAAACATCCGATGCAGTTAGAGGGGTTTGACTGTGAGATTATGCACGAGCTTATGATAGCTTTCTAAATATTAGGCTGGTTCTTGTTTTTAAGGACTGTTTTCTATTATTGAAAAAAAAAACACAAAAAACTTGTTTGAGGAAGGAATGTGTTTTTGTTTTTTGTGTTCTCGAAAATCACTTTTTTGAGAACAATAAAAAAATATTTTCATTGTTTTTTCACTGTTCAAATAATAGATTGTTTTTTGTATTTTTTTTTGTATTTTCTTAGTTGCTTTTTGTGTTTTCACAAAGATAAGCTGAACCCAACCATCACACCTTCACTGGCAAACCCTTTCTTTAAACATTGTTACAAAGTCACTATTTATTTAAAAAAATTATAACCGGTGTAAAAATTTTAAAATGGAATATTTTTTTTTTAATTTAAATAAATTATACATATGAAAATTATTTATATATTTATAATATCAAATTAATAGAAAAAAAATACTATATTAATTAAAAAAATAACTTTTAAATATATTTTTTATTTTATATTTTTTTTATTAATCCAACCAAATATTATTTTTTTAGAATAAAAACTGTTTTTCAAAATTCAGTTTTCAAACGTAATTTTAAAAAAATATATATAAAAAATTATTTTTAAAAATTATTTTTCATAACGATTTTCAAAAACAGCAATCATATAATTCCTTAATATTCGGTTTCATAACTCTGAACATAAATATAGCAAGACTGCCGAGACCGGAAAAAGCGGCTATAGTATTGAAATCGAAACATCCATTTGGGCTGGATGAGGCAGCTTCACTGGTCAGACTAGGAAATGGGGACGCCCAGAAACTTCCTTGCGCTTTGTCTTTAAGGTATAAAACATATGGATTGAGCTTATCCACTTCTCATTCCATACTAGGGTTTTAAGTTTCTCATCTGACGGATACCAGGGCTTCCCTTCTTTATTTTCCTTTTTCAGTTGACAGATATGCGTCAATGGATAGTGGGGTGGCATCAATTTTTGGACGGTTTAACCCTGGACTGTTAGAAGTATCAGTTTCTACTCTCCGATTAGAAATGTTACCATAAAAATAAAATTAAAAAGATGCATGTTACGTTACAGACCCAGTAGATTAAATAATAAAAGGAACTGAAAATAGTCAATAAATATGGTAGCGGGCTGAGATGGGACCCTTCCATAAATATCTTCAAATGTGAAATTAATCACATGACACTAAGAACCGACAAGTTACAGGATGTGGCAAAATTGTCAAAACACGCTTCTTCATGTTTGATAATTTCAGCAGTTAAATTGGGCTGGGTTTTAAAAGTAGAGAGATTTTGTTCTGTTTTCTTGGTACTTGGATAAGACTCCTCATGTCAAATTCCCTCCTGTAAGAGGGTGAATATGATGTATGATGTGAAATAATAAGAAGTCACTTGCTGTGTGTCTAATGGCAAATTGGTTGGGGAATATTTTAATCAAAATTAAGCTGAGAGGTCCAAATGAAAATGATAGGAATCTATAAAGGGCCAATAAAATTTGATGATTTATCTAAAATCAATTCATTTGGGGCCCTCTTAATTGTGATCTTCCACCAAAATATCATAATGTCATGTGCTAATGAGTGACCAAGCCCACTCAGTCGATTCTGATAAAGAAACTTAAAATGTAAGGAAACTCTGACATCTTAGCCACCAAACTATATTGAATGTAGTGGAAAAAGGGCAAAAAAGAAAAAAGAAAAAAGTTGAAATAAATTCTGATAAGCTCCTAACGGCCAACAATAGGGTATTTGGGTAATTCCATGTATACATGAAAGCTCCAACTGAGCTCTTGTGAGTGATAAAGATGCCTATAGTGGCCATTCACACCAGCCACCATTAACAGATAGCAAAGCAAAATGATGCTATTCAGTACCCATTCACTCCTTTGGCAATCTAATCTTGTCTTTCTTTGCTTCTACTCTCTTTTCTTCTTTCATCATTTCAAATTCATTCTGTGATTTTTAATTTTTTTTTTCTTGTTCAATTGTAAGGAGCAGAGGGGATTTAATCTTCTTTGTGATATTTTCTCGTTTGTTTTCTTGGAAAATTGGTACCCATTTGAGAGAAGGATCTAATGGAACGCGGGTCGAGATCAGAAACCCTAGACCGGGCTGGGAAGCAGAAGGGTGGTCAGAAACTTGGTTCGATGCTGCCCCAGATTGAGCCATTTGTACCAAAAAGGGATCACAATCCGAATGAGTTGAGATCTTGGGCAAAGAGGACTGGCTTTGTCTCTACTTTCTCTGGTGAGACTACTGCGAGTGTTAGTGAGAGGTATGGGACTGAGAAAGATGATAGTGGTGGGTTTGATTTGGAGAGGGGTCGTGATCAGAGAGGTGGGTCGTCGCCGAAGATCGAGATTGATCCAATTCTTGTGCGGACGAGGGCGAACCAGGCGTTTGAAATTGAACCTGCTTCTGGGTCTGGAGCCGGAGCTGTACAAAGGTTGCCGAGGGATGAAAGTGACGGGGCTTTGGGTTTAAGGAATGGAACAGCTAGAGGTGAAAATAAGAAGAGAAGAATTGGGATTGAACCTGTTTTAGGGCCTGCAGATGAGGAGAGGAAAGTTAATTTGAATGGAAATGGGAATGGGAACAGAATTGTAAATGGGGATGGGCATCAAGTTCCTGCAGTCACTCCGGCTGCGGAGCCCAAGAAAGAAGACAGCAAAAGTGAAGAAGAAGTAGGAATTGATGTTCCTCCAGGTGATGAAGAGCCTCCTCCAGAAGGATGGCGCGGATCATCGCAAATGAAGTGTGGGTTGAGAGAAAACCCGGGTTTTGGTTAGTATACTTCCATTTTATATGAATTTGTTTATGTTGCTTAATATGAATGTAAAATTCTTTTCTTCTTTCTATTGTTTGTATGGGTGAGATAATGTTAGTGAATTTAAGAATTATCTAAACTTGCAATGAGGCAGATATGGAAATCCTCCAAAATCAGCTGCATATGGCAGATTGTGAAGCTCAATATTGTTGAAAGGAAAACATAATCCATAACATGAATATATTTATAGAAATAATTTCATAACCTTAGCATTGATTTATAAACATAATATTCTTGTATTGAGTCCAGATTTTCAAATTTATAGATCCATGGTATTCAATTGCTGAGTTCAGATCACAGTATACGTATTCAGATTCAAACTTGGATACCGTGAGATTTGATTTCAACTGAATTTAACTAAGTTAAGATGAATATGTTTCATAAAGTCTAATAAGCAGTTAAGCACCATAAAGGAATATAGCTTGAGCTTCTTTGCTGCAGTTTCGACAAGATCTTGTTCAAAAAGTTGAAAAGCTTGATGTTTTTTTCTAAACTAATTAATAATTGATGGAACCCTCTTCTTTTTAACTGTAAGGATAAGGATAAAGATGTTTGTATTAAAATAAAAATGTTGAAAAGCTTGATGTTTTTTCTAAACCAATTGATGGAACCCGCTTCTTTTTTACTGTAAGGATAAGGATAAAGATGTTTGTATCTATTTTAATTTGTCACAAAGGATCCAATTGGAAATTTTGAATTTTGTTGGGATCTTAATCAACTTGCTGAAATTAGTAGTTTCTTGACTCTGATTTGTTCTACTGCAGTACCACTTATTTATTACGGGTTGCAGCACTACTTGTCATTGGCCGGTTCAATTATTTTCATCCCCTTGGTCATTGTACCAGCCATGGGTGGAAATGATGTAAGCGTCTGTCTTTATGGATCATTTGATCTCCAGTGCATTTTAATGAGGAAGACACAGTGCTTTATTGCCTATACTTTTTTTTTTTTTTGAACCATGACAGAACGATACTGCAACTGTGATTTCTACAATGCTGTTAGTGACTGGCATTACGACAATTCTTCAATCCTACTTTGGTACTCGGCTTCCATTAGTTCAGGGGAGTTCGTTTGTATATTTGGCACCAGCATTAGTTATCATTAATTCTCAGGAATATCGAAACCTTACTGAACATGTAAGTTTACTCACTAGAATAAATGCTATGTTCTATCATCCTTGTGCTCACAAATACCTTAAATCAAACTTTTTTTAATAAAAAAAAAATGTATTTAAATCACATCCTTGAATTGTTATAAAAAGTTCTGGAAATTAGAAATTCCCATGAAGCTCTTTATAAATGAGAATCTTTATATGGAATTAGCTTTGTAAAGCGAAGTATAATTTTTTCTTAATTTATTTTAAATTTTCTATATTAATCGAAATTTTCTTCAAACTGTGGTGAGCTCATTTTTTATTTTTATTTTTTTCATGTTAAAACTGCATTTTGGTGGCAAATGGCATGAAATTGCCATTTATGAGGTATTTCATTATTTTCTGCTTTCCATAGTGAACAATTATTTATATAGTCTTAATTAATTGTAGAAATTTAGGCACATAATGAGAGAACTTCAAGGAGCTATAATTGTTGGTTCAATTTTCCAAAGCATTTTGGGATTCAGTGGTCTCATGTCTCTTATTCTAAGGTAATTCAAGATCTTGCCTTGTAATATCGTTCTTGTGGAAAAATTCATGCTTTGTTGGAAAAATTCATCCTGATGCTTTTAATTTTGCCATCACAACTCTCCATCTAAATTCTTTTCCCTTATTCTCCAATCATAACAATGTAATTGATCAATGATTTAGATTATTTTTATGCAAGCTTATTTCCCTTTTTCTTGAAATTTTGTAGTAATCATTTAGTGGACCAATCAGATTTCCCAGTTCTCAGTTCTTTCACAGTTTTGTTATGTGGTGTGCTGTAGCCAGTAGAAACCTCAATGAGGAGAAAGGAGCATATGTATTTTAAACTGCCTATTTTGTCCTCTCTGTATGTTGTACTTATAATTTCACAATTTTATTCCGGAACCAAGTAATTCGCTGCACAATTCACAAATTATCATATCAAGTATTTGCACAAGCTGTTAAATTTTCTATAAGTTTGAGTTGGAAGTGAACCTAAATTAATCTATTCATTCTTTCTTTATTGTGCATGATATCACATTGTAGGTTTATAAACCCAGTTGTGGTTGCGCCAACCATTGCTGGAGTAGGTTTAGCATTTTTTACCTATGGTTTTCCTCAAGCTGGTAGCTGTGTGGAGATCAGCATTCCCCAGATACTGTTGGTTCTTATTTTCACCCTGGTAGGTGATTTTCCAAGCAGATAATGCACAGTTAATTTAGATTGCTTAATATCTATAGGCCAATGATTTAATATCTTACCTCTATGTCCTTCAGCTCTGTTATCTTTTAGTGCCTTGTCTTCAAATTTGTGCGAATGCTTTGGCACTTGGTCCAAAAAACTTACATTGAATTTATGTTGCACTTTTTAGTACCTTCGAGGAATATCCATCTCTGGACATCGAATATTCCGGATTTATGCGGTATGTATCTTACCTTTGAATTTCTTGGTCCTTTATAAATTGGATCCTTTTTCTTGTTTGTTTAATAGGATTACAACTGAACTTCATCCAATCCCACCTTATCATAATTCCTACCCCTTCCTTCCCAACCCAAATGCTGGAGAGATACCAACTACACAGGTATCTTTGTGCTAATTTGAACTCCCACTTCCTTCAGGACAACAGCCCCTGATACCAAATGAGCTAAAGCTTGTTTGGTTGATATTAATTTTTATATATCCAATTAAACAGATTCTCCACTGCTTTTTGATGCAGCAGTTCATAAAAAAAAAACGCTGACTTCACTATATATTTTTCGTTTGTGGCTGGAATTTATCTATTCCTTGCTCTTAAATTGTAAATACATCCCATCACCACCATAGTTATTTCTTATTATTGATCATGTTTTTTCCCAATTTTCTGGGCATGTCAACTCAGATTTTTTTTGTTCTATGGTATTCTGAATCTTTGTCTCCATGTAGAGCATGGGGTTGTCCATTTTCCTTTTAAGTTTTTCATGTTATCAACTTCAACCCCTCTTTTAAGGGCCTTCAATTTGCACTATTTGCGGGATGGTTGGTGGTGCCAACAATCAATTTTTTCTGTCGAACCTCTTTTCATTTCTTCTAGATTTGGCAGGCAACTCGATTTGATAGTTCTTCTATTGAAACAGACCTTATATTGACTATCTGATTGAACCCACAGATTCATCTGATTACTGCTATCGAAACAGACCTTATATTGACTCTCTGATTGAACCTGCAGATTCATCTGATTACTGCTATCGAAACAGACCTTATATTGACTCTCTGATTGAACCTGCAGATTCATCTGATTACTGCTTTAAAATCTTGAGATAGGGTATTAGTGCTTCTAGCGCAGATTTATGGAACTCTTCAGATTGGCTGAACCATTCCACCTTATTCATCTACTGACTCTCGTCTTCATTTCTGGAAACAATGTAAACTCCAAGATATTTGATCAGATCAAGAATAACTAAATAATCTAAAAATATAAACCTTACCCTAATCCCCCTAACCAGTCTATGGGCCCCCCTCAAAATCTTCCAAGGATTCCCTCCACCATAAATAATAAATAAATAAATAAATCTGACAAGAAAATTTCCATTAAGTTGTTCCTTTTATTTGCTAAGCATGCTAACAGGGAACTTTATTTTGGTAAATGTAGATCTTATTATTAAACTTGCCTTGCCTATGTTATCAACCATTGCAGGTTCCCCTGAGTGTTCTGATTATATGGGCATATGCGTTCTTTTTGACTGCTGGTGGAGCATATAATTATAAGGGCTGCAGCCCTGACATACCCAGCTCGAACATCATCGTTGATGCATGCCGAAAGCATGCATATACTATGAAACATTGCAGGACTGATGTCTCCAATGCATGGAGAACTGCTGCTTGGGTTAGAATTCCTTATCCTTTACAATGGGGTGTCCCTATCTTCCATTTAAGGACCTCCTTTATCATGATCATTGTTTCGCTGGTTGCATCAGTAGATTCAGTAAGCATCTTATCATTGTTTTTGTTTTTGTTTTTTTGGCCTTCTGTTTTGTTTTTTCTTTTTTTCTTTTTTCCTGGCAAGATAATCTCTTCTACAATTTTTGGCATGCTCAACCTTCTGCTAGGCAGTAAGAGCCACATCATGAGTGCTTCTGATTAAGCAAAATAGGGAAAAAATTGATTTGCTAAGTCAATACTTTTTGCTTTGGATGAAATTATATAAGCACCTTCCAAATGTGATGTAGCCTTCTGCTGTTTTGTAAGGATGTGCCAATGCCCTTTTTTATGTTACCCTGATGCAAATGGTGCTCTGATCCAGGTTGGGACATATCACTCCACATCACTGCTAGTTAATTCAAAGCCTCCAACCCCAGGAATTGTCAGCAGAGGAATTGGTTTGGAAGGTTTTTGTAGTGTACTGGCTGGACTTTGGGGTTCTGGTACTGGCTCAACAACCTTGACTGAAAATGTCCATACTATTGAGATAACAAAGATGGCAAGCCGAAGGGCTGTGGAACTTGGAGCAGCTTTCTTGATCTTTCTTTCATTCATAGGTAAATCACCATGAGCATAAATCATCAACAAAAACCTGGGAATTGGGACTGAGGTCTTTCGACAAGCACAAATTTATGCATCTTGGATGCATGCTGAATGTCTGTCGACGATAGGTTGACTGCCACATGATTAGACTTTGGGAACCATGGTCTGGTAAATTATACCCTGGATTTGGGTATGCTATATATGGAGTTCTATTGGATCTTGGATCTAGAATCTTACAAAATCCACATGAATTATTTAGTTTCAGCAAATCTCTTTGTCAAACATATGCTTAATAAATAGATATACATATGTATACACCATGTGCTTATGGTTAAGTTGGTAAAATATTTATAAGGTTGGATTGGAAGACATAGAAACTGATCTATCAGGTTTGATACCTAAGATAAACTCTCTGAACTTGCTATGTGTTTTCTGGATACAGATTATTAACCCTATGAGCTGATGACATATATGATGGTCATATTTATGTCTGTTTGATGATAAATATAGCTGATTCATTAGCTTGCTTTTAACAGGAAAAGTGGGTGCCATTCTTGCTTCTATACCACAGGCTTTAGCCGCTTCAGTATTGTGCTTTATGTGGGCATTGATTGTGGCATTGGGACTCTCAACTTTGCAATATAGTCAAGCTGCAAGTTTTAGAAACATAACCATAGTTGGTGTTTCTTTGTTCCTTGGTTTATCAATCCCAGCATATTTCCAACAGTATCAGCTGTACACAAGCCTGATACTTCCAAGCTATTTTATTCCCTATGCAGCTGCTTCCAATGGACCAGTCCACACCGGCAGTAAACAGGTAGGTGGTTGCTCCATTTACTTTAATATTGTTTTTTGCACAATATCATTTAGAAGGGAATAGTGATCCAAAACAAAAGGTACTTACAATGAAAATGAGAAGATATTGAAGCTATGTTATTCTTGATAATCCTACCTCTCGTCATCAAGTAAGCTTATGAAAATAAAAAACCTAGAAGCTTCTTGTGGGCTTCTTTGTTGACTATCACTTCTATAACTTCGTTTCTTCTTGTTTTTTCCATTTTCATTATGATAGAGTAGGGCTTACTATTTGTTTTCTTTGTTGTGTGGGTATCAGCTTGATTTTGCCTTTAATGCCCTCTTGTCCATGAACATGGTGGTGACCCTACTGGTGGCATTTGTACTAGACAACACTGTCCCAGGCAGCCGACAAGAACGAGGAGTGTACATATGGTCAAGGGCTGAAGAGATGGAAACTGATCCATCCTTTCTAGCAGATTATTCCTTGCCAAAAAAAATTGCTCCAGCATTTTGTAGGCCAAAATGTTTGGGCTCGTGATATTTTAGGAACATGTGCATGTGTTAGTGTGAAGTTGCTCTTTGAAAGGTCGGCCACGTAAGATTGAGGACAGTGGAGCTCCAGGAAACTGAGTATGAATGGAGAGAAGGGATACTTATCCACGTACAAGTTTCTTATATTTCCATACAAAAAATTGAATTTTTTTATTACACTGAATAACTAGTGGAAATCTATTTGTAAGTGAGAAACAGAACAGTGGTGATCCCTGATTATATGAATAGTTAACATGGTATTTAAAAGAAATATGTGCCTACCTATAATGTGTGTGTGTTTTTCTTCTAATGTCAAGAATAGAAGCATGGGATGAAGTAAAAAACGAAATATCAGAGTCCGGTGTTGTTTGCAATTGTTCTTTTTTTTTCCATCATCTTTAGCTGTGACTCTGGTCTGGAACACTGTGTGTCTATACGACAGTATTTTAAATTACATAGGAGAAAAAATAAAAAAATAATAAAAAAAATCAGCAAGTTGAATGGACTATATAACATACAAAGATGAAAATTTGATGTATTATGAAGGGGAAGTTGATCTTTTGTTAAGCCAATCCTGGATGAGGGAGCGCAGGGTATGATTGGGGGTGAGTTGTTTGTGTCTGAGCCTTAAGTTTGTCATAGGAGATGTATCGTGCCCTATCCCTAGCCATTCCTCTATCGCTTCTAGCTCATATGAGAAACCATCAGCTGCCACATGAGGGTTCTTCATAACTTCCTGCACCCCATATTCGTGTATGTTAGAACAGGACCAATTAACTATATAGTAAGGCTTCTGTCCCGGTGTGGGATTTTGCGGAAAGGGTTGAGAAGAAGCCACTCACCTGAAATATGGGGCAGATGAAAACACCGGGCACAGCAACGTTTGTGTCTTCCATGTGGGCACCTTCATCACTCCCCACCTTACATCCTGTTCGAGCAACTATATCATCTGCCTTTTTCCTCAGCTCATTCAGCTCTCCCGTTATTGTTCCCATTCTCAAATCCATGTTAATGGACACACACCTCGTGGCTATCCCTGCAACTTCCTCAGCCAAATCCAAAGGCCATTCTCCTGCCATCTCGTCCAAGACCTGAATCAAGGCCCCACGATCCGTCGCCATTGCCTCTTCAACCAGCCCAGACCAATTCCTCCCGGTCAGAAGCTGCAGCACTAGAAGCCCGAAGGCCCGGACATCGGACCTCATATCTGGCTCCTCATGGCTTGGAGTGAGCCTTAAACCATGGATCTTTGCAACCATATTGCGGTCGAGGAGGATGTTGGAAGCGTTCAGACTGCCATGAAAAATGGGTCTCGGCTCATTTAAGTGGAGGAAGGCCAGGGCTGAGCAAACTTCCGCTGCTATGCGGACTCGATCATGCCACCGAAGAGCGCAGTTTCTTCTTCTGGAGTTCCTATGGGAGGAAAATAGCATGTCCTTCAAGCTACCATTGTGCATATATTCAAACACCGTGCATCTTAGCTCAGAGCAGTAACCAATCACCGCAACAATATGCGAATGCCGGATGCGGTTGAGGAGCTTTACCTACATTAAAGAATCAGCTCTTAAGAGTGAAGAACCTTGGCATGCCACTCTGTAATAGTCCATAGAAAAGGGAATGTTAATGGTTATGCAGTAGAACTTAAAGTCATTACCTCATTTTGGAAAGCCTCTTGGGACAACCCATTGGCTGAATTCACCATTTTGATTGCTACTGTTGCATGGTTGATCCGTCCCTTAAAGACATTAGTCCAGTCCCCTCCAGTTTTCATCCTCAGGTGCTCAGAGAAATCATCAGTGGCCAACTTGATCACTTCAGGGGTGTACTCTCTATAGCTGCAGATCAACTCACTCAGTCTTGAAGCAGTCCCTATTGCTTCCTTTTCTCTACAGAACTCAATTCTACGTTGGAGAACGTCTCTCTGTCTCCTCAGCTCCTCAATCTCTCGAACCATCTCTGCTCTTGCAATTGCTACATTCTCTAGTTGGGCCTCTACTCGTGATCTCGATAATGATGAGAGTTGAAGTTTCTTTGATAGCTCTGTCTGGAGTTCTAGAAGTGGTCCAAGCCTACTCTTGCTTTCTTCAACATCACTTCTAACTTCATAGAGTTGTTCTTTTGAATCATCTAGTTCTTTCCTTATATCAATTCGGTTCGAGATCTCTTCATTTATATGAACTTCAAGTTCTTCTGCCTACAAAAACAAGTGATGTTGTTCAAGGTTACTAATCAAAAACTAGTCCAAATTCGAAAACAGATTAAGAGACTGTTTTATATACCCGGCGAGTACATAAACAAATGGCCCATTCAGCTCTTCCATGTCTTTCGACATGGTCCTTGGCTTCTTTTCTTTTTAACTGAATCATCTCGTGTGCTTCCTCTAATTTAATTTTCAATGCTCCAAACTTTTCTGCTCCACTCTGAAATTGAAGCAAGATGGCTGTTACTAAGAAAATCAGCAGAATTTTGAGGAGCTTTGGTTCTTCACACAAGAAGATGAGTGTTTGGGTGCCAGGAAAATAGTCAGAATATGAATCAAAAGGACTTTCAGGGTTCATCTTGAAAAGGGCTTTGATACCCTTGTAACCCCCACCAAAAAAAAATCAAATATGGTCCCATTCCCATCACCATCATACGACATTAGTCAAAAAGACGAAAGAGATAAGAGAAATTATTGTTAAAAGGATAGCTAAATTGACTAATGGAATATGCATGAACATCATTAATTATTGTGACTACCCTAAATCAAGCAAAGATATTTATGACCACATATTTGAAAGATAATGTTTGATCCATAGCAAGATATATATACCATATCAGAATCACAATTTTCTGGCATTTCTTGCTCTGTTGGATTGTTCTCGTCCTCACAATCTTGTTCATCCAGGTTCAAGGATAACAGCTGCTCGAAATAGTTCTCAATTTCATCAGCATAAGTCTCCCATTGATTCAGCGAATTCAGTGAATCCGCAATTGTTGACGAAGTGGATAAGCCATGTGTATGGTGGCTTGTTGGACTTTCTGCAAACATTTTTCCAAACCAGCCTTTGAAACTTGCCTTTCCTCTTGTTCTTGCAACCATGACTCCTTGATCATCCTCCATTAGTCCTTCATCATTTTCTTCTCTTAGGAATACTAATTTTCCTCCACATACTACGAATAACTCACAGAATTCGGGTTTGTTTCTATGAACATAAAAAGATCCACTGATTGCACCCTTTGATCTCCTTCAACAAATGAAATAATACACAAAAGGGCATCTCAATTAAGACTTACTAACCAAGCAATTTCCACCAAACCCGAAAATATTAGAAAATCAATCTATGCATACCCCGCTGAGGACTTCATGAATGTCATTCCCAGGACCAATTTTGTAATATGGACTCCGGAGATCAAATCTATGATGACCTTTTGAATGGGTTCATCATATTTCTCGATTTTAAGAATTTCAGCTTTTACCTATGAACGTGAGAGAAAATTTTCAATGAGGAAATTAAACCTATGTTTATATAAGAATATGCTCTAACCCAAGCAAACGAAGAAGTAAATCAATCAAACCTTGCCACAGAAAGTTATGTACTTGGTCAGTAACTTGTTCGTCTTCTCTTCCTCGTACTTCTTCAGAACTGCCAATTTTTCATCACTCACAGAGCTTGCTGGGAGCTTCCCAACTGCAAAACAACATGAAACCCATAAACACCCAATTGAATTCTGAAGAAATGAAACCCAAATGCAGACTAAATGTAACTTACATGGGGTGTAAACAAAATCATTGGAAATTCTATTTGTTGCATGGATGATCACTATGGATATTGAATGAGAATTCCACTTTCTCAGTGCCCACTCCAAGGTTGCAAACCCATCTTGCAAATCACACCCAACTCCAACATATACCTTCTCCAATTGGGCTTCCATTGCCTATATTCAACAAGCTACTCCTTTTTCTCCCAGGCAAAAATTAGCAGCTACTCTCTTTCTATGCCTTGAAATGTGTCGTTTGCAGGCATACCCATCACCAGAAAACGACTCGTACAATTGTTGAGTAAGCAAAGCAAAAGCGTGTTGAAGGGTTAACCCTGAAAACATATAGAAATTAATGAACGAAAGAGAAGGTCTCTGTGGATGGAATTCCTAATTTTAAAGAGATTTGTCGGAGGCTTTCAGAAGGAATGAAGCCTTTAGGCCGTGTACATGTGTGATGTATATGTACATATTTTATTGGAGCAGGACGGCAGAATTAGGACTTTGTTTTCCATTGGGGCCACCTCCATTATATCTTTTTCATTTGATTGATTTGATTTCTTGTGTTGAAATTTCTTGGGTCTCCTTTTTTGTTTAACATAAAATTATGAATTAAGGAGATAAAGAAGAGCCAACCTAGGACATGACCCAGGGAGAGAGTTTTTATGAATACTGTTGGAATATTCTAAGTATATACATACTCAAATATTTAATAATGAATAGACGGTTTACCCGATTGGATTTGGGTTATGTCCCTATGATTATGCATTTGGACTAAAACATCTTCAAATGCTGACCTTTCAGAGAGACGACAAGCAATCACGTGACCCACACGGCTGCCTGCCAGCCAGCCTTTGAATCCGAGAATGCTGCCAGCTTTGTTCAAACGTCTTTCTGTCAGAAAACATTAAACACGAGAGGTAGTATGAATTGTCTTATGAATTGAACGAAATAGAGGGAGAAGGGGAGGACGTTGAAGTCATTGTAGAATTTTATTTATTACAGCATATGAAGACTGTGGCAGGAAACCAGCAGAAAGTTTCATAGGAAACAAGACAAAAAACAGAGCTCATGGAAGGTAAGAGTTGGATCAGTTGTCAATGTGGGTTAGGTAGGGCGGTCAATATTAGAATTATGCATTTGTTCCCAATCCCGAATGTCATCTTCCGACCTGAAATTCTATTTCCTTTAGTATTGGAGGGCCCTCCCTTTAGAGGTGCTTTTACATAACAAATAAAGCAATTTAAAAACAATATTTTCTAAAAAACAGCAATTCAAAAAATATTTCCAAAATTTATGGCATCTTACGTTACGGCTGCAATTATGTCTTGAGTACATTGTGTGAAATGCATGAAAGGTTTTCGAGTCTAATTGAATGATGTGTTGTGAAATTGTAATCATGTTTTGTTCAAATTTTACAAAAATTAAAAAATCAGGTTCGTCTCATGATTATCATGAAGAATCACGTCTTATTTTGAAAAGTAGAAATGATAAAAAATTAGGTTTTTTAGAAGGCATTAGAGAGATGAAATTGAGATTGGTAGAACCTCGTTCAATTTTCTTTGAAGAAGATTGAACTTCCAAAAATTAGTCCAAGTCTTAGATATTGACCTTTGAAAGGATATGATTTTAGAATTCTTTGGTTGTTAAGAAAAGAACGAAAAAAGCAAGAAAATCGCATAGGGCAATTTGGACTCTCCCCATCTTCCACCTCAATGAACCCTTTAAAGACAAACAACGAGAAACAAGACAAACTTGTTTTGCTTTCAATACAACTACTACATATAATAAACTCTTAAATTTAGTACAAAGAAAAAAGTAATAACTCAAATAATTAATCATATAACTAATATAAAATCCAAGTTTTAAGTGACCAAAACCCTATTTGTGATCCTAGGGTCAAAGATTTGATCATAAAACTTACATTGAATATTGGTTCATCATCAACATCAATTAATTTTCTTATTAGTTTAAAATTGATTAAATATGCAAAATATTAAAATAATGATTTTTTAGGTAATCTCCACTAAGTCATCCCAAAACATGCTTACATACTCCAATCCAAACATTCAGGATTGAATAATAAAAGAATCAAGGATACCTCGTGATAATCATAATATAAAAAACCTTAAATAATTTCACTATTTACGAGATTATGATTTCATTACCTACATTGGTTTTAGGATGTACTGACTTCATACAAATCATAATTTTTTCTTATACAAATAAATATCATAATCAAAATATAATCTAACAACTTTCTGTAACAGCCAAAGATAATCAAACAACTTTCATTCCCGTAGAAAAAATTCTTTAATTTTCCTTAGTCCTCCATAATTTTTTTAATTGAAATATATCTAAACGAATAGAAAAAGGACAACAAACAATCCACTCGACATAACATAACTGCATATATATATATATAAAATAATTTTTCAACAATCAATTTCTGTTGGTTTCAATATTAAACGATTCATGAATGCACATACTTATAACCTAATTTTTATTTTTAATAAACCTCAAAACCTCATTTTTAATACATGATTAGTATGAACAACCTTGTATGACAAATAAATCAACGTCTCAAAAGTCAAAATAAATACAAACTTATCCATTAAGTCATCTATCCATTCTATACAACTAATAAAATTTCCTCAATACATTTCCCTGATAGCTTTGGGTGAGGGCTCCATGATCATATTTGCAGAGGGTGTGGTAGGAAATCTAGAGGGAATTTCTATAGAGAAGAACCAAAAAGAGATAGCCTAACTTTGATTAATTATTAATTGATATTAAATATAGGGCCCCAACAGACCATCGGGGGTGTAGCTCATATGGTAGAGCGCTCGCTTCGCATGCGAGAGGCACGGGGTTCGATTCCCCGCACCTCCACCTACTTTTTGACCCATTTTTCTAAAGTGGGTCGATGGTGCTGTCTCTCTACAGAAACGCCTATCAAAAAGAATATATCTTTTAATTTATGTCCCGATTTCATATATATCGCAAATAAATGAATAAGTAAATAAAACTTGTTTCATTTGTTTGATTCAAGGCTATATTTGTAATTGCATTCACTCAATTGTGACTATGATGTTGTTTTTGTATTAATTAATAATTTTTAATAATGTCAATTAATTTAAACCCCAATTAAGTTGGATTTTGGTTTAATTTTTCATTAGGATAATGTTTAATTTATGGGAAATAATGCAGGATAAGATAAAAAGTTGTTGGAAAATAATTTATTTAGTTTATATATATATATATATATATGAGTTATTGCTCATATGAATTATTGCTCGAGAGAAAAGATTATGGCTTGAAAAAGTCGGATTTAGAGAAGTGTGACAGTAAAGGGTGTTTTAATATGAGATTTAAAAGAATATAAAGTAACAAAATGAGTCCAAAATAATGTTTTATATATCAAACATTTTTAACTTTATAACATCAATTTTTATATATAAATTAAATATTTCTCCCTTCAAAATGATCTCTTATGATATTATTTCTTGGTATAAAACATTACTTTAAAATTCAAATGTAAAAACATTTTTTGCGTTTTATTTGATAGTAGGGTCATATTAAAATTGGATTTCAACCACCCTGTGTTCAACCATTAAAAATTAAAGATATTAAAGAGGGTTCTCTTCCCCTTTAAGATGATTGTCTCTCTCACCCTTGATTGTGGCGGGATTATTTTCTCTAATCCTCATTTGTGTTTTTCCTCTTTATTTATTTTTGTAAACACAGCTTCTCTTTAAAGGTTAAGGGGTGAGATGCTAACTATTTTCATCTAATCACTCTTTGAATCTTGTGTTTTCCTAAGCTAGAATTTCATTTCTTTTTGCCAGACTTCAATTCTTTAAAGGATTTGTGTTTTTTGAGTTTCAACCTTTTGTTCATTGTCATCAATTAATTTTGAAATTGCAATGACTTTTGTTGGTACATGTTGACATTATGACTATTGTTATTTACTTTACTATGTTCCTACAAGTGGTGCTAATCTCTTTCACACTCTAGAAGTGCGGGTAGATCAGCTTAGATAAAAACTTTCAATTATAGTACGAAAATAAATAGTTAAAGAAGATAAGTCAATTAGACCAATTTCTCTGCAATGAGTGATCGTAAGGTTTTACTGGATAAAAAGATTTTAGATGGTGTAGAGTTGTTTACTTTAGCCTTTCTTTGAAACTTCTTTATATAATTGGAGTCGTGTTGATTTGAAGGTTTAATTGCACCCATTATTGAGTGGGTTCTAAGTTCAACCTTTGATTAGTGTCATTAGATGATAGTTATGGCTATGATTGAATGATCGCCTAATCCACCTTTTGATTGTCACGTAGTTAGATGACTAATAATTTGCAAGGCAATGTTATTTATATGACGCAATTATGGGATGATGTTAATCACCCGTCTAATATAGGGCACTAGGACAATTTTGTCACTTGGTTATTTCACTTGTCAACATGGGCATTGTCCTAGAAGGGGCGGATGCTGTCCAAGTGGACGCCTTGACACCTTTGGACCTACCACTCCCTCCCCATATAGTGTCTCAATTCGCTCGTAAGGAACACGCATCAATTCCTCTATGTGTCCCTACAAGATCAAAAAGGCAATTTGAGATTAGCTTACGGTTGCAAGCTGTGTTAGTAGTCAGTGACCATGACATTACACACCCTTAGCCTTCTTGAACCCTTGCTTACATCAACAGGGCCCAGGACAACCTTTTGTATGGCCATGGACTGGAAGTTTAGCTGACATATAAAACCTAATGCTTGTTCTCAGCCTTGGCCCATAATCAGCCTAGTTTAAGGCTTACTGCAGGTAGTTGGGCTGAGTTTTGTGGGGATAGCTAGTTGAGCCCAACTATCACTAGTTGGCCCATTTGCTTCTCTTTTTTGGGCTTTTAGAAAACCGGTTTAGTTGGCCCATTTGCTCCTCTTTTTTGGGCTTTTAGAAAACTGGTTTAGGGTATGTTTGGTTGGTGAGAAAAAGAGAAAGATTTTAATTTTAATTATATCTTATATTTTATATATTTTTTAGTAAATGAGAAAATCATTTTTTTTTAATATTATTTTTCTTTCTTTGATAGAAGCAACATGATACATAAAATAATGAGTGGGCATAGGAGAGTTGAAACATGGAGGAATATAAAAGTATAGGTGTGTGATACAAGTGACAAGTAATGAAATAGAGAAAATCAGATGTAGAATCCAATGTGGTGAGGGAAGGAAGGACTAAGGAGAGTGTAGAGACCAACAATCAAACCTTATTTTAATTTTTAATCCCAAGGGCCTCGTGCTTTGGCTTCACACTTTGATTAGTTACCAAGGCATTACTCATCAGGGAGAGCATTGGAATCCAAGCTAAGGCATTAAAAAATAAAGTATGTTCGATAATGTCACGTGGACCACCGAAATCACCGATATATTTGAACAAAAAGATGCAGCGCACGTGCCCTTTCGGTCAAAGGTCAAAAGCAGTGATTACATTTATACAGTGTGTGTCATCAGTCATGTAATTAAAGAAAGAGATAAGAAGGATGATGAGGACTGAGCATCCATTCTTCACTCTTCGTCTCTACCAGGACCTTCCTCCCTTTTAATTAATTAGTCTATCATATTCATGCATGTTACTCTAATCCTACTTCCCCCATCTCTCCTCCATGTGTCGATATTCTCCACCGTTGATTCAGGAGATGAAAGTGTTTGCCTAGCATTAATTATACCTCCCAGAATTCCCTGATAATTGGTGTGGATGCACCACGTGTGATGTCACATGCCGTTCTAAAATGCTGCTCACCATTTGTGCAACTTGGTACGGTCTTTGCTTGTTTTCTTCTTAAATCCAAACTGCTTGGGATGACCCGATGAGAATGCGATTTCAATTTTTGCATTATTTTCATCCTTAACAAAAAAAAAAAGAAAAAAGAATATCCCACATCGGATAAAATAAGAAATACAGTATTTACATATACATTAAAATGTCATGTGTCTATATAAACATAAATGGGCATTAAAGCTTTTAGATGGACAGAAGAAATCATGATTTAGGGTAACGTTGTCGGGGGATTAAGAAGGATCCAGGGAAGGGGCTTAAGGAAAAGCCCCAGAGAGAATGAGTAGTGAGGAGTGAGAAGCGAGAAGGGGAAAGGGGGATGATGAGTGAAGGAGCAAGTGCGGCAATCAAAGACGCCAAGGGCAAAATCATGGGAGGGTCCACTACTCAAAAGATGATAAAACCAAACTAATGCTGAAAACCTACTTGCTTTTAGTGCTTTTGCTTGCGTTGGATGGGAGTGGCAGGGCGCCGAAGTTTCAACGAATGAACCAACTCTACGTGTTCTCATATCTCATCCCACGACTCTCTGCTACATTATTTTATATCTACAAAATGCCACTCAAAACCCTCCAAAAACCCCAATCCCCTTTAAGAAGATGACACCCCTAACCATATCCATTGAGGCTCTTTGCTTTCTGTTCACAACCAACCCATCCCTCCTTATGGAAATGCTTCCCCAACTTTTTCTCTACTTCATTCTTGTCCTCTCCCTCTCACGCCAGCCCCTCTTACGTTTCCGTTTTTATCAGCACGTACCTTACTAAGCAATACATGGACATTTCTTGTGAAGGTTTCAATGTGACTAAGCAAAAATCACCCAAACATTCATAAGGTCGGGTGAATCGATGATTATCTCAAGTTCAATCCAAGTTAAAAAATAATCAATCGATCCTCTAACACAAGATATTATATTCAATTTAATTTAATTTCATTTTTTAAATAGATCATATTCGACTCGAGTTGATTGAATTATATGATTCAAAATTCGTACACATTAATGATGAAATATTTTTTCTTATATATTTTGATAATTAAATTCATTCGTACTCACATATACATCCTATTCGAGTTTTAAAATTTTGAAAAGTATAATATGATAATTTTAATATTAATTCATGAATTCAATAAGGAGGGATTTTTATTGGAGAAAATTTGATTGAAATAATGGAAACCCATGATTGAAAAACCCTAGTGGCTCCACCTCCACGAATGGAGTTGATTGGTCTGTAAATCATACTCCTGTCATCAATCAATTGTCTCCATCTGATGCATTAGTTGTTTCTGTCTCGTGGTAATTATTATTATCTATGACTCCTTTCGACCATGCCCTTACCCTTGAGGAGGCATCCATGCAAAGGCCGGAACAAGTTCCCTTCCTAGTTAGTACTCAGTAGTTACCATACGCCAGTAACGCCACACATCTCTTTAGGTGGAAAAGTTTTCCAATTTCCAGTCAAAAGTGAAAAAGGAAAATGGCAAACGGCCCCTTTTTACTTAGGGTTTTGCCTGGAAAGGGATTTCCTCCAATTCATTTTCCATCCAACATTATTCTTCTTTTGGCAATCATCTCCAAAGCTGTGTGATCCAAGCTTTGATCTAAAGGAAGATTCCTCCAGAATATGTGTGTCTCCCAAATCATGTCTCCTGTCATTTTCAAAGGTAATACTAATTGCCAACCATTTACCCAATTCTCATATATATCTAAATAAACTTTCTAAATCAAAATTAATTTTGTGAAAGATAAGTGGGTGGAATTGGGAGTCAGTGACCCCCAAAGCAGGAGAGAAGAATAAGACTGAGGAAGCAAGCCAGGGAATGGGGCTGAGTGTTTTCCGGAATTGTGGGTGAGTGGTCTCGCACTTTGATTTTGCAGCACCGCATTTTTCCAGGCTTTTTCTTGGCATTTTTCCACTCCAGATGACATCTAGTCGCTCGTTTTATTGGATGCTTAATATGTGCTTTGACTTCCAAAAAGGAAAAAAATTAATGGACATGACCCATTTGATATTTGTTGTTCATGTTTATAATTCATTCACGACCAAATCCGAGCACAAAGATTTTCCGTCTCTGTTTCTTTAATCACCAGTGTGGAGTCCTTATCATCAAATAGTAAAAAGGATCTTAAAAGGGGAATTTTTTTTTAATTATTATTATTATTGAAAATTTAATATCTAAAATTGAAGGATTTTTCTAAATGCACGTGAGGTAAGCATCATACTTAAATACAAATATTATTTAAGTCCTGAGATTAAGTGGTTTAAAATTCCGGAGTGGTAAATGTTATGGACTTAATTTTTATAACAAGTTTTAAGTGGTTGTTTGGAAATTATTTTCGAAAACAGTTTTATATTTTTTATAATAAAAAATTTGAAAAATAGAAAACTATTTTTTTGTTTTCTATTTTAAAAAATAAAAAATAAAATTTTTTAGATAATATATTTTAGTTGTTTTCAATTGTTTTAATTTATTTATTAGGAGTTGTTTTAAAAAATATCTATACAAACATATATAATGATTAAAAATAAAATTTTAGACATAAAAAATCTTTTAAAAATATATATAAAAATATTAAAAATAAGTTAAAAATATTTTAAACTTTTGGAACAAATTTCTATTATATGAAACATTATTAAATAATTTTCAAAAATTATTTTTAAAAACTATTTTTAAAATGGTTTTAAAAAATAATTACCAACTTAGGCATGAATTTTCATGATGGTATGATTTTTATAATATTACTTAATTTTTATTTTAGGCATTGAAGTTATTTGATAAAATTAGCTTACTTAATTCATATATTTATTCTTATTAATTTTAATTAATATTTATATCTATTAATCTTAAGTAATACATTATATGATATAAAAAAATATATAAAAAATGTGAAGTCATTAATAGTAAAAGAGATTTAAAATTTAAAAACAAATTAATTAATTTAACTAAAAATTTAAAGTTATTTTATTAAATATATTTAAACTTAATATCTTAAATTACATTATTAAATAATTAAATTAATTTAATAAATTTACATATGTTTGATAGAATGACTTAAAGCAAAAAAAAAATAAATGTTTGATAGAATAGCTTGTTTACTTAATTAAAAAAAAAAAGAAAAAAGGGAGGAGGGCTTTTTTACATCATGATTTTTATTTTTTATAATTATTTTTAATATGGTATGAAAATTTAAATATGATAATTTAGGAAAAAAAAATTAAGTGAATAATTTAAATTAAAATAAGAAAAAAAGAGGGGGGCAAGTGTGGAGAATAGAGAGAAAAGAAAAGGGCAAATGGGTAAGAAGGGAGAAGTAAGCGGGTAACAAATTCACTGTGGGTATTGCCAGCCCGGATCCTTCGCAACGTTGTTTGTTTCAGACAAATTTTCCTGAGCGCAGAGCTAAAAAGTCACTCCTCTCTATTATTTTATTCATAATTTCACATAAACCTCTCTCTGCTCTCTCTCTCTCTCTTTCTCTCTCTCTCTCTCAGATTTTACGCCCAATGGCATATGAAACCGCTGAGTGCTCCCCAGTCTAATCCCAATTCCCACACAGTCACACACCCGCTCTCTCCTCTTTCGCTTTCTCTTTCTACTTTCTACTTTCTACATAAGTGATTTTTTGTTAGGTTGAACCAGCAGCTTTAGTTACAAGTGGAGTTGCATGCAATGCGTTTCTGATCACCCTTCAACGCTCCTTCTGCACTCTTCTCTATCTTTTACCCCACTTCCTTCTTCTACTTCCTCATTCTCCAACTTCTCTCCTCCTCTTCTTCGCATGCTCGCTCCTGGTAATTAACGCTTCGTTGTTTCTTCTCCTTTTTCCAATATTGGGTGGGCGATTTTATTTTTCTATTTCATTTTCTTTTTGGGTTCTTGTTTGGGAGGTGAGACTTGAGAGAGCCAAAATTAATCTTTCCCACTTGACTTCGGTGTTTGGCTTAACGTGGGATTCTGGCTTTGTTTCAGTTTTCTCCACCAACAAACGGAGGATGAATGCGATCCGCTATTAGAGAAGCGAAAGATTAGTGGCTGAAGAAGTTCGCGAAAACAATGGCACCGGTGACTAACTGGCTCTCTTTTTCGCTCTCTCCCATGGAAATGCTGCGGTGTTCAGAGTCTCAGCTTATGCCCTATGAGAGCTCGTCTGCTGCTTCTCCGCATTACTATGTCGATAACTTCTATGCAAACGGTATACCCATTTTTTATTTATTTAATCTGGAGACTTTAAGCTCTGTTTGGTTGCTGAGAAAATGTGAAGGACTCCAACCCAAATCTGTGGTAAGACTCCGCGCTTTGATTTGGTTTTCAGTAATTTATCAGCAATCAAATGGAGCATTAGTGTCCGCCAGCCGGTCAGTTGGAGAAATGCCCCAGCTCTCTCCTTATCTCCATCCGCTAATGACTAAAAATACCCAGAATTTTTTGGCCTTCTGTTTGGTTCCCAAGAAAAACGAGGAAAGCGAGTTTTGAAATTTATATTATCTATTGCATAGCAGCAAAGAAAGGGGGAACTCAACTAAGCTAGTTAAGCTGATTTTGTCTTTTCATTTAAACCAAATCACAATAGGAGATATTGTTTCAATATTTTTTTGCCCTAGTTTCTTAGTAACCAAACGGGTATATGGAGATTACATATCCAAGTTAGCGCAACTCGAACTGAGTTACTGAGTTGACGCGTCTCTTTGCAGGGTGGACAAATCCTAAGCCTCAAGTTATGTACACAGAAGGAGACGACTATCAAGTAAAAGAGGCTGCTACACCAAGCATTACCAACTCGTCCATGCTCACAAGCTTCGTCGACCCTCAACTCCATCACCAACAGGTTCCCAAGCTCGAGGACTTCCTTGGCGGCGACTCATCGTCCTTGGTCCGATATTCGGAGAGCCAAACAGAGACCCAAGATTCCTCCCTGACTCACATCTACGACCATGGTTCTGCTTACTTCAACGAACAACAAGATCTCAAAGCCATTGCGGCGACGGCAGGATTTCAAGCCTTTTCTACTAACTCGGGATCGGAAGTGGAAGACTCATCGTCCATTGGGAGAACCCAGCTCGCATCGGGCGATTTTCCAGGTCATTCGATTGAGTCCGGGAACGAGTTGGGCTTCTCGCATTGTCCTACAGGGGCATTGTCACTGGGGGTTACGACTACGACTACGACTACTCAGAGATCCGATCAGCAGGCTATTGTTTCAGCTGATTCTGATTGCTCTAAAAAGATTGCTGATACCTTTGGCCAAAGAACTTCTATTTACAGAGGAGTTACCAGGTATGGATACCGTTTTTTCCTCTCTGGGTTACATCTGGCATTAGTCCGATCTTTTCCTTTGTTAGCACCCCTTTACTCCATTTTCGAATCCCAAAAGTGGATAATGGGGTTTTGAATCAAAATATGAGCCATTTTTATGGTCTTGAGTTTTGTGGATTGCCTTTCACATGAAAAAGGTGTTACAGTTGAGGGTGTAGGTGAGTTCTCTGGGTAGCATTTCTCACATGGAACAAGTGGTTTCGTAACAGCATTCACTGTTTCAAGTGTTTGGGTTCCTGGGAACTTGTTCATCATTGTGTATAGGGAACAAACTAGTTTATTGCTTTCTGTATTGCTTTGCAGACACAGGTGGACGGGTAGATATGAAGCGCATCTGTGGGATAACAGCAGCAGAAGGGAGGGCCAGGCCAGAAAGGGGCGTCAAGGTCTTTCTCTCTCTCTCTCTCTCCCTCTCTCTCATATACTGCCCATTTATATCAGAAAATCCGATGCTATATTGTATATATTAAGGAAAATACTGTAACAATGAAAAGAAATTTGCATGCATTGAGTGGAAGTAAAAAGACAATTAATGGGCTGTGGTGGTGGTAGTGGGCATTTCCATCTCTTCAGTCTTTTATGATGATTGATTGACTGATGGTATATATAGGTACAATTGTACTTCTTTCACTGCACTTTCTCTGTCCCTCTGCTTCCCTTCTTTCATTGATTTGATCAGATGGGCCGCCATTTTGTTCATGTGGGTTTGCTTTGTTGTCTTCTCTTTCCATCCAACTTCATCGCTTTCCTCTCTCCCCTCTCCTATAAGTTGCCCGTATCATGTTTTCTGGCTGCAAGGATGACAGGACCACCGCCAAGATGTTACAGACATGGACGCGTCTGAACTCTGAACACTTGCTCTGAAAATTTATTAGATGGCTTTTACTTTTGCTTTTCTTTTTCCTGCAACACAGAGTCTAGGTTTGACCAACCCACCCACCCAATTGAAATTAAAAGCACCCACCATTTTCGCTGAAACGCATTTATTCATGCTGGTTGTATTATTCTAGTTTTACAAGTCATGTAAGGTGGGCTTATTATTATTTTTATCTTAATTCTTATTTTTAAAAAGTCCTTTCCGTATTCTGTGTGTGAATGGAGGGGAGGGCTTTATCCCATGGTTAGAACTTAGAGTCAACACCCTGCTTCCAGCGCTGGCTGCCAGCCCGGGGTGCCTGAGGGCGGCGGGGTTCCACCCCATATCTCATTGTTCATGTACTGACATCAGATGTTGGTGGGTACACCAGGAAAATGGGGGCGGGGGCATCTTTAGATGAAGTATGGAAAATTTATTAGAAAATTTTGTTGGGAAAAAAAATTCAGTTTGTTTATTTGTTCTTACAATTTGCTAATTGAGCCCCCATGGTTGCCGCGTTTTTTAGGGCTGTTTATAGAATAGCTGTATTTGTATCTTCTAAGGCAGTTTGAAGTCTCACTGGCCGTTCACATGTGAAAACTGGAAGCAACTCAGACATGCTTGAGAATGGGATTTTCCACTCTTTACTTTTCTCACTTTCTGAGAAAGGGAATAAACTATTCGCCGGGAGATGAAATCTGACAAAAAACCATGTAGCATATGGTTCTTTCTTGTTTGCTTGTGGGAAATAGTTTTCTAGCAGAAATATTTGACCATTCTGTAAGCTGATATTGGAATTCTTCTTCACTGTTGCATGAAACGTGGATTCTGGATTGTTGGTTGTCGCTGGATGTGTGAACACGCATAATCAACAGTGTACTTGGGTAAGAAAATCCCGTTCTCTTCCTTTGTTCTTTCTAACAAATCCTCTAATACTGGGTTGAACGGTATTACAGAGTATTAAATTAATTATGATGGACTTGTGTAAATTATCAGGTGGGTATGACAAGGAAGAAAAGGCAGCAAGGGCCTATGATTTAGCAGCTCTAAAGTACTGGGGTGCTTCTGCAACTACCAATTTCCCTGTAATATATATGCTCTTCTAAAACTCTCAATTCTGTGAACCACTTTTTGCTGCATGGAGAACTACTTGCCCATTATGAGGACTTTGTTAACCAGTTAATTGGCATTTCTTTCAGGTTTCAAATTATACCAAAGAATTGGAGGAGATGAAACATGTGACCAAGCAAGAATTCATCGCTTCACTGAGAAGGTAACCATAACCCACCTATCTGTAGTCTGTTCTATTTGTTATCCCATCCATAAATAAAAATTGAGCTTTTATTTCTTCCAAAATTTTCAGGAAAAGTAGTGGCTTTTCAAGGGGAGCTTCCATTTACAGGGGTGTGACAAGGTCTGAACATTTCCATTTATTTGAAGCATACAACTTTCGGTGTTGAGTCCATTTTCGACACACTCTTTTCCATTAAGACCACATATTAGCTTGTTGTAAATCGGGCAAGTATAATGATCTTGCAGGCATCATCAACAAGGTCGATGGCAAGCAAGGATAGGTCGAGTTGCTGGAAATAAAGACCTGTACCTGGGGACATTTGGTAAATATCCAATTTTAACTTTAGATAATGATAACGAGATTAATGACTAGACTGGCTCAAACCTTGTGAGCTTCAGAATGTCTATTCTGAAGTGTGGACTGATTTAAGTGAGGAAAAGTGTTTGAAGAGGAGAGGGTTGTAGGTCAATTCAAATTCTCCACAACTTCACCAGTTTGAGCCCGTCTGGTCACTGGACGCGCTATAATTAGGCTAATGTCTTAAAAGAGTGGTTTCAAAAAGAAGCATATTGTTCACATAATAATCCCTTGTAACTGATGGTGTCAGCCACCGAAGAGGAAGCAGCAGAGGCATATGACATAGCAGCCATAAAGTTCAGGGGTGTGAATGCGGTGACCAATTTCGAGATGAACCGATATGATGTGGAAGCAATTGCAAATAGTGCTCTTCCCATTGGTGGAGCAGCAAAGCGGCTAAAGCTCTCGCTTGAATCAGACCAGAAGCCTTGTTTGAACCTGGACCAGCAAACTCAGTCCAGCGCCAGCAGCAGTGGCATCACTTTCGGCGCAATCCAACCAATTCCTGCAATCCCATGTGGAATTCCATTAGATACTGCAACTGCATTTTATCATCACAACCTCTTCAACCATCTTCACTCCAGTAACATGGGCGCCTCCGACTCCCCAGGCACTACCTCCTCCTCTATGACAACCCCAATGGCTTTGTTGCCGCCTCCAGCTGAGTTTTTCATATGGCCTCACCAGTCCTACTGACCGCACAATTAAGCTAACAATTAGCAAAAGCTCTTGTTTGTGCTTCCTACCCAGCTGACCCACATCTGACCCACCACCTCTTTTATGACTTTTTAGCAGTTGTTGAAACATATGAGGTTTTGTTTGAGAGAAGATGAAGTTCTAGTTATGCTAGGAAAACTAGGTTTTGTAAACTTCTCAATGGATGTTGAATGGGAGCCCTAATCTTTCTTTTTAATTTTCTTCTATTTTGCACTCCGTCGGATCGTTGTTGGCTTGTTGCTGCCCTATCATATACTTATGTACATATTTCCTTCCTTTCATCAACACAAGAGAACCCATAGCAAAGCTAATGCACGACATCCATTATCTTGTTGCATAATATGCAAAAACAGTGTGGACCGGATATTTTGCATACAAGCAAAAGTGTATTACTATTACATCCAAACAATAACTGATGAGACCACTAACAACGTTGTCGTTCAATATCAAATGTTTTGGGCTTCCTCTGCAGGCACTTCCTAGTCAAGTCAAGCCCAGCCCAGCCCACTCTGAGGTTTAGGAAGGTGAGGCCAAGCGTTCCAAGGCCTGGCGGGCAGCATCTGAAGTGGGCTCGATCCTCTGGGCCTGGAGAAAGGCCTTCCTGGCCTCATCCTTCATTCCTTTGTGCTCGTAACACTCACCCAACAAACAGAACGCCTTGCAGTTATCCTCGCTCAGCCTCACCGCCTCCACTAGGTCAGCTACCGCCGAATCAACCCTCCGCCTCCGGTTTATGGCCAGCCGCAACTCCGCCCTCTTAAACAGCGCGTCCCCTCGCTCTCGATCAGAGAGTGACTTCACTGCCGGCGGCATGAGGGCGGCGTCGAGGGATTTGAGGGCAGAGGACTTGTGGCCCTGAAGATCCAAGGCCAAGGCTTTGAGGATCTGAGCGCCGGCGTCCTTGGGGTCCAGATTGAGGGCTTTGTTGGCTTCGGCGACTGCACCTTGGGCTAGGGTTAGGGAAGTAGCTCGCTTCTGGGCGGATCTGGCTCGAGCGAGTAGCTGAGCCCCTTGGAGGAAGTGACGGTTGGCTTGGACCGTAGCTCGGTTCTTGAGACGGAGCTTGGCGAGGGCTTGTTTGGGAAGCTTGTACATAGCAACGAATATAACTAGGGTTAGGATCAGAAGGCCCGCTTGTACAATAACATCGGGAGCCATGCTTCCAAACAATCCCACAAACCCTTTCCGAGTATGATGATAGGACTAGCAGCAGCCAAGCAGGAGCAGGTAAATGGCTGTAAAAGGGCCTTTCGATGGACCAGGGCCCAACTGATATGATCCAGTGCGACCGGACCCACCTAACTAGTGTTGTGGACCCTATTGTTGCTGCCCAGTTGCCAAATAGTTTGTGGGAAAGCCAACACACTTAAGAAAACAACCTAGTTTGTAGCTATACCTAGTTTTTAGTGACCTATGAACCTAGCCCACTTCCACTCTCAATTTCACCTTCTGTTTATGCTTGTCACAAATTTTGAATATCTTTTCCTCAAGTTAGTTTGATTTGTCAATTTTTTTTTTTATTTTTTTTATTTTTTAAACATGGCATAATGCACAAATATTACAAATATTGCTAATAAAGGAAATTAGGGAACGTGCCCTGACATTTATTTTTCCTTAGATATCATGTTAAAATAGTGAACTTATAAAGAAGAAAATAGATAGAAAAAAAAATGGTAAGAACCGTTACTTTTCTTTAAATAATGTTGTATTTAAATAAAGACTTTTGGGAATGAGACGTATAATGGAATTGGTTCATGAAGCTAACATCTTTTCTTCAATTTCTTTTAGTCCCTAAATCTTCATTGTTTACCCGTCCTGAGTAGGTCAGTTTCACACTTCACAATCACAAATTTACAACCATTATGGATGACCGAGAAGCATAGCAAATAAACATAAATTTTCTATTCTGTATGCAATACAACTACACTCGCTTCTTCTCTTATATGCTTGTGCATTGTTCATATGCTTCCTCGGCTAGTCTTCTCTATAAAACAATACATCCCCTTAGAAAACCAATACAACTTTTTGGTTTTGGGATGCTAAGACTTAATACTATCTTAACTGGTGTGGCATATATTGTAGGGCCACACCATTCTAAACTACAATGGTGAAGAAGGTATGCACCAAGGGGTCATTCGAGAACCAGCTCCATATGGCGATTGAGATCCTTCAGATAGCTAGTAGGGGTATAGTCTGCCAAGTCAGAGTCATCTAAAATGAGGGCTCTCCCCACGTTGGACTTCTGCTTTGGTTCTGGTGATTTGCCCTCTCCCCTCAGTAGCTGCACAACCTACACACTCCAAAATTCACCTCTGCTATCAATCTTGTGCCATGACAATGGAGATTTTAATGAACTGAGGAATGGAGGGAGGAGATAAGAACTTCATACCCGGTTCATTTGTGGACGCATGGAGGATGAGTGATGAATGCAGATTGAGGCTGTCAGCATGGCTCGCTTCATTTCTCCAAGATCATAGCAATCTCCCAACCGAGAATCTGCTAGTTCTTTAACATCATTTGCATCCAGCAGTGGCTTTGCCTGTACGCATAAAGGTGCAAGCTTTAAATTGGTTCATTAATCTAACAAAGATTATGTGATTTGTTTTTCATTTAATGAAAAAAAAAAAAGGTGTGAACATGAACTCTGCAAATTTTTGTTGAACTCTGCAAATTAACATAACATGCAGAGATCAAATGCAAATTTTATGAGAGTTCACTTTAGTTTAACTATACCCAAATCACCAGGCTCTGTCGAGATGAATCAACTGCATGACGACCTGTTATGAGCTCTAATAATAAAACCCCAAACGCAAAAACATCGGTCTTTTCATCAACAATCCCGTGCATAAAATACTCAGGGGCCAAATACCTGAAATCCAGTCCAAGATACAGAAGCCCCAAATATTAAGAACACATGAAAGTGGGAAAAAAATGTACAAAACAGAGCATTGAAGCCGCACTGCAATTACCCGAATGTGCCTTCAATAGGGAAGACAACATGGTGAGCCCATTTGTCTGGAAGCCACTTCGCTAGTCCAAAATCAGAAATCTGCTAGGCATAAATGAAGTCACAAACTTGTGATTGTTCCAAACAAGAAACAATACATGAAAGTCAGAGATACCTGAGGTTCGTAATCTTGGGTGAGTAATATGTTAGAAGCTTTGATGTCTCTGTGAATTATGCGCCTGTGGCCGCCTTGGTGGAGATACTGCAATCCTTCTGCTACCCCTACAGCCACCTTAAACCTTATCTTCCATTCTAGACTTTCTGTTGCACCTGAAATACTCAAATCTCCCCTTATCAGTAAAAGAAATATGTGATTAATGTCCATTACTAGAAAGTGAGAAAGCATTTTCCAACAAGAAGGTCCTGCCGCTTTATGGATGGTAGGAGGAGGCTCCCTTACTGTTGCTGAGCAGCAAAAATTCATTTTCCAAGGGGTCTGTTGCATGCTTATAGTGACTAAAACAGAGAAATCTCTAATAAAATCTAAAGAAGGAAATAAAAAATGTAATGAGAGATACATCACCGTGGAGAACAGAAGCAAGGCTCCCTTGAGGAGATAATTGGAGGACAAGGTGCAAACCGTCCTCAACACTAAACCCAATCAATCGAGCAGCATTTGGGTGGTCAATATGGGCAATAATTCCAAGCTCTGACAAGAAATCTCCGGTTCTCTCCTCATCTTCCTTCTCTTTCTTCATTAGCTTCTTGACTGCAACAAGTTGACCATCAGATAAGCACCCTCTGTATACTTGTGCATGCCCCCCTTTCCCAATCAAATTCTCTGTCGAAGTCAGATACATGCACAGGTAAGTCTACAACTTTGTATATTAATCCAAAAAAGATGCAAAAGATTTGGTTAAGCTTGAAATTTGAAGTTATTCAATCCAATATACACAATTTTTTTTCAAAACCCGCTGCTTTCACATTAACTATGACCATTATACATGTAGTTGATGAACTGCCACAGAAGTAACTTATCAATGATCATCCTTAAAGTTCACTTGCAACCCATTGACCAGAAGTAGCAAGTGATTTGAAAATTGCTAACCACTCATTTTTCGTTGGTCCTTGTGGAATTCCACAGGGTGAGCTAGTCAACTTGGACTTGTGGACTCAAAAGTAAATTCTGAAAAACACCAGAAAAAATTGCCCAAAATTCACCATTAATGCACTCTCCTGGAATCTGCTTACACTGGCATGTGCCAGACAATTATATAGATGGGAGAGGACACTTTTTGGGGGACATGTCCATCTCTATCATCAATTAACCAGCCCCACCCCAACCAACACAAACCAATTCAACTAAAGACACCTACACCCTTTGGGAAGTTAGATGTAAGAATCAAATAAGCAGTGAAGTCCCCCTATCACTTTCCTAAATCCTAACCCTTCAATCCTTTGTCAAAACTTCCTCCTCTAAAGAAACGTTATTCATTTGGTATGGAATAGAGGCTGCTTTTGACTGCTTCCGTGAAGTTGATGTTCCCATCCATAGATGGCATGATTAATGGCATTGATAAAGGCATACAATGCCCCATCTATTCAAAGTCTTACCCCATGGATATAAATCAAACTTAGCAAATTGGAAATTGCCAACAGTATCTGCCGTCCAAGTCGACATATTATAGGACTTATGCATGTGATGGGCCCTTTCATGGACTTTTCCACTGCAGCCAAGCAGACAAGCAGCCAACAAGAATATTTACTTGGGACACCATAGACAAGTTTTCAATTATGAAGGTCAAGTGTATGAAGAATAGACTATCTTGCTAAACTGATCTGAGCTTATGAATTTTGAAAATGTTGAGAATTATTTCATTATTAAATCCATTAAATAAATAAGCAAATTGAAAAAGTATCTGAAAAGGAGAACTAAAATTTAAGAACATGGCGGCTTCACCTTATGGAAACTATTGTAAAAATAATAATTTTAGAAATTAGGAAACAATTATTTTAATCATAAAAGAAAGTTTATTTTGATTTGAAAAAATAAACTATTCTTTTCAAAATTCACTTGTATCCCCTTCCATACAGTCTTAAATCTATAAGATTGCAATATATATATATATATATATACTTGCTATAAAATGAAATAGGGAGAAAGGGTTATCCTCACCGGAACTAAAATTATCAGTAGCAGCGGCGAGCTCGGCGTAATCGAAGCTCCGCCATGATGGCTTTGGCACCGGCATACCTTCAACAGAAATTGGATCTTCAGCACTGCGAATTCGAGCCAATTTCCTTCGTAAACTTATCCTTGAGAGTTCGTGACCAGCCAGCGACGGGATCGTAGAGAATCTTCTGACTGACTTCTTCTTCAGAGCACCAAACAAACTCTTCCAGTGTGATCGATGGGTCTCGCGTACCAGCTCTTGATGAACTGTCGATTTGTCGTTAGAAGAAGAGCTGCAACTGCTGCAGGTACTGTGATCAGAGTCCCCACCCAACACTAGGATCTCCAATACCCCTCTTGGGGAGCTCTCATCATCGCTGCTATCCTGTTTCTTTGAACCATCTTGTGGTCTTATTTCTGGTTTTTCTTTGGTTTCTCCAATTTCTTCAGTCCCAAAAAGAAAAAAAGAGAAAAAGGAAAAACACCCACACACAAAATCAGTTCGAGCCGCTCTGTTTTTAGACTAGAGAAAGCTTACAAAAAGGGAAAATACGGAAAAATTCTAAATATTGGGTTTCATAATCATCATTGTCAAGACGTCAGAAAACAAAAATCCCAAGCAGCTACTGGGATCGATAGAGGTGAATTTTTAAATTATTCCAAACCCAAACACCGCAAGCAGCAATATTCAAAATTTTGTTGTCTGTCTCTTTTCCAAAATTTTCCCGGAAACCAAACAGGGGTTCAAGTTAACTCAAATTTGTATAAAAAATAAATATAAACTGACCTTCCGCAGGGATGATTTGGGCTTCCTCCGAGTCCCCCATTTGGAAGGTTTTTAAATTGGAGAACTCCCAGATTGAAGAGAATAAAAGCTACAAAATCAAACACAAAACATCTTCTGCAACCTTGCGAAGGAACAGGAATCGAGAGATTGAAGGAGAAGATACTGGAGGGAATGGGTACACTTAAAAATGGTATTTCTTCAGAGATGGATATTCTCAACGGAGCAGAGGAAGCGAAATTAAACCATCGCCGAGATGATTGGAATATGTGCTATATTTATACACCTCCATCAACATCCAACGCTACACCAATTACGCCCCTCCAATCTCAGCCGTCCATTTTGATTTCTCGATTACTGGCGTGACTAACGGTCCTGTATCAGGGCCTTTTACCAACCAACCCACCCTTATCCTCCTAAAAACCAAAATAAAAAGTCCTATTTCATAAGGTCATTTTTGGAACTCCACAAAATTTTGAGTTCTGACTCTTCTGATAAATTGTTTTCTAAAAACAAAAACAAAAACAAATGGCCTCGAACTTCCCCTCTGTCGCATTAAGTTGTACGGTATATAATTTATAAATGATTTATTTGTTTTTAAATAATTTCGTGAATTAAATCTCCAAATATACTTTACTATTCAAATTCAAATCTTATAATTTTTTTTCCTTGTGAATTAAAATATTTTTAATGACTTTCTTTATTTTATAATAAATTTTATTTTTACAAAAAATAAAAATAAAAATATATTAAATATTTTATAAAATATTCTTCAATAAAAGAAACCATTACCAAATATGAATTCGAAATCCTTTGCAATATTGTCTTTACCTTATTTGTGCTAAATCCAATAATGACCTTTTAACTTGCAACCCATTAAATTTATGAGACAAGAATAACCATTGGGTGACGGGTGGTGTTTTAATTCCTTGAAAAAAATCTATGTTTCAAATTTCAAATACGTAATGCATTTTGCTTTTTCTTTTCTTGTTTCGTTTATTACGTGTGGATTGGTGATCATATTAAATGATTTTCACATGGAGGAAGAAAACCAATCACTTTAGAGATTATTATATCTCAACCAGAAAGCATGGGACACATCACCAATAAAAACATTATTATTATTACTTGGCTTTAGCTTAGCTGGATATTATTAATTATTGTAACATGTATATAACCGACTAGGTAACCGATTAAGAGGGTAATCACCAAGTCTAGTATGACTGATCTTTCAACTGACCATGACCCATAGACTACAACTTGACATTCCGTGGCATCTCAAGCTGAGTAGCTCCTGTGAATGCGGTGAAGTGAGCTACTCCCATATTCTAATGCTGCCGTGCCCCATTGACTAGACTCGCTACGGCACGTTTACCCAAAAGCTACATGGTGGGGGGCTTTCTTGTATGTGGATTTTTCGTGGGGGAGAGACTGAAAACGAATTTAAGAAAAGCGATTAATGATCGGCCGATGACAGTATGGCACTGACCCCTAACTTTACTGCACTCATCTACTCGGTGAACCTCAGCACATGGATGGAGCCTTCACCAATTCTGCTAGGCCACGCAATGAACCCAAAATCAAAGTTCTAATCTCACGCAATGAAATTCATTAGATATTTTTTTTGTGGAGGGGTGGGGGTATTGAGTTAGTTAATCTTCGGTCAGCCAAAAAGTCGGAGGACTATAATATAAGGACTGAAAATGGGAAGTGGGGAGGAGAAGATTATCTGTTAGGTGGGTGAACCAAACCAGTGAAAGTGACATAATGTTTTTTTTTAAAGACCCACGATCCCAAAAGCTAAACCTACCAACCTCACCGAAGTCACGTCAGTTAGAGGAGTATGCTTAACTGAAATTCTGTGACGTATTTAAAAGTCATCCCAGTCAAAAATGATGAAGACATTTCCATGGGTTTCTGAGGCTTTCTTGACGGAATCAACGGCCTAATGCAACAGTTTCATTTTCTAATGTCAAATTAAGGGGCGCCAATTATGTGATCCACAGAGAGACTAGCACAGTCTAGTTCGGAGCTGGATTTGGTGCTCCCAATTTAAGGTGGGGCACCAACCGACCGAAAAGTGGGTTAGTTGGAGAAAGTCCTAAAAAAATGTAAATGGATCAGTTGTCTCACCACCTGATTGATCTTCCTTCGGTACAGGAATACAGTATTGCAACATGGTTAAGGCTGATTCCAAGTCCTTGAGAATCTAATTTGAAGCCTACCTTCCTAATTTTTGTGGTAATCAAAGTTAACATTCAATGCAAATATCCCATGGAAGGCCATACCATGTGGTTCCACTAGTATTAAGATTTTTCTCTTTTCTCTTCCTCATTTTCCTACTAAAATCTAGAGGGGTAAATAAGGTTCATTCGATCGGTCTTTAAATAAAAAAATAAACTAAATCGATATAATCGGCTTATATGTGATAAAAATTAAACAAAACTATGATCTTTTTTAATTCTTTACCTGGTTATAGACTTGTTTTTACTCGATGTTTGTAGTAAAACCTTTTGTGCCCCCAAACATGTATAAATCTAATTGTAACACATGTAAAATTAGATGCATTTTTTGTATAAATCTAAATTAAAATTAGTTTTTGATCATATTTAATTTCGTATAATTTGTTATTAACATACATTATAAATCTTTTTTTTTCTTGCTTTTTGGGATTGAAAACATGAAAATATTAATTTATTGTTCTCCAAAAATAACATGTTTTATTGAAGCACTTTGCCATAATAACACAAAATAAATGAATATTTAAAAAATGTTTTTTTTTTTTTTTGAGAAAAGAAATTGCTTATAGAGATGGAACCAAAAGTATTGTGAATTTGCTCTCTCTTATTATTCTATATTCAAATTTATTACTCTAAAATTGATATCCTTTTTCTACTTCAAGTTTACAAGTTTCTTAACTACGAATGTTTTATTGTTGATTGTAAGATTGTAAATAGGCCTTTTTTTTAATTATTGATTATAAGATTATAAAATTATAAGATTTAAATAAGTTTGAATAGTTCAAATTCGATTTGAGATTAACTTATTTTTAGCTCATTTCGTTTTCAATTAATTAGATAAATAAGCCAATCTTGAATAATAAGTTAAGCTTGTTTAAAATACGAGTTGAGCTTGGTATTGGCAAATTAGGTTTGAAAAACTCATGAATACATGGAATTTAATCAAGATAGGGTTCGAGTTTTATTAAATACCAACTTGTCTAAATTCGACTTCTTACACTTATGATGAATCAATTCATTTATTAACTTATTAAGTACTTTAAATTTTGCATACTAAGAAAAGAAATAGAACAACTACCATTCATTTTCCTTAATGTTAATGCATTCATATATTTTTCAAGTTATTTGTTATACATTTTTAACTTCTTTATGCGAATTAATATAATATTCAATATAATATATATATATATATATAATTATTATTTAAGTATAATTTTTCTATATATACTTAAATAATATGTAAATAGTACTAATTATATATCCATATAAAAAAAAAACCGATCAAAGATAAAATGTGATACAAATAAACCTTGATAAACCGATGTACCATAAATTAATAACTTTGTTTAAATAATAAAATCTTCTTGTGCTAATCTAGACAAGTGCATTGAATTAATAACGTCACTAAATATATAATATAATAATGTTTTTAGAAATCATTAAAGACTCGAGAAAATATAGATTAATAATCAGTGAAGTATATATATAGAAGTTCATAAGATAGCGTCAAATAACTTGTTATAAGTTATATATTTTTTCATTTCACTTATTCTCGAAATCGCATACTTGAAGTCTTTTTTTTTTTTTTCCTTTCTTTCTTTTAGGGTATTAAGTGTTGACATCATATCTTTTTTTTTTTTTAAGGAGTATTTCTATCTTTTATTAATAACCGTCTTTTATTATTTTAAGAGTTTTTTAAACTTTTATGTATTAACTTTGCTATACATCCATTGTTTTAGATTTATAAGTCATATAAGTATAAGTGTTATATATAGTAAAAACCAAATACCCTTTATAAATTAATAAATATTCATTTATCAATAAATCAATAACCTTACTAAAATAAGAATTTCTCTTAGGTATTGTTTGTTATTTAACTTTTTTTGGAAAATAATTTGCTTTTAGATTTTAAATTGTTTATTTTTATTTTTTAACTTTTTATTGACTTATTTCTTAAATTTTTGGACTAGATAAAAAAAATAAAAAATATTAAACTTTTTATAAATGCTAAGAGTAACATGTTGATTTTTCTTTATTTTTTAATACTTAAAAATAAATAATTTAATATTTAACACTATTAAGCACTATTTAGTTATAAATTACATTTAAAAAAAAACAAATATCATCTATCTAAAAGTATTATTTTATAGGAGGTTTACTATAATGGTTTGGTAGAAAATATATTTTTTTCTTTTAATTTAAAGAATGAAAAATTTAAGTATATTTGAGAATCCTATTAGTTGCTCAACCTAATATTTGAGCCCAATCACTCGTAATCATCTTTTTAGACACAGATGTCATTTTAGATTGTCTGGGCCTAGCCCAAGCCCAAAGAGTCAAGTTTCGACTCAGTTTTCCAGTGAAAGAAAGGCATTCGGCTGAGCCCTCTTTTCGAAATTTAAGGCTTTAGGCTTCGGTTTTGGACCCAATCTTTGGGCCTCATCCATTTCAATTTTAATTTTAATAATATCTAATAAATTTTAAAATTAAATTATAATTATAAAATATATTATAAAATAATATTAATATATGCATTATTTAGTATATATATATATATATATATAATTATTTTTTATATTTGATAATATAATAATTTTATTTATAAATTTTAAATATTTTAACAATAAGTTTTATTAATAAAAAATTAAAAATTATGTAGAGATTTCCAATTTTTTAATAATAAATATTGAAATGCTTTAAATAAATATTAAACATTGAAAAATAATGCATTTTAGTTTTTTTTTTATAATTAAACTTTAAAATATTATTTCAATTAAATATAATATTAAAATATATCATATCCCAAAAGAATAATAAAGCGATACGTTAGATAGACTTATTGTGGGATAAGATCCAAAAATAATATATATCATGTTGCATCAAAGCCTTTGCATTCGTGGCTCCAAAACGCATCGTTTTGCTGTATCATCGCTCCTAAGTCCCACCAAAGGCTGTCGTTGTTAGTCATCCTTCTTCCAAGAGAGAGCAATGGCATTGCTGGGCGACGACGGGCGAGGCTTTGAGCTCGCTCGAAAACTCGAAAGCTGCGGTGTCTGGCGCTCGTGGCTCGGCGATGCTCTCTACTCCAACTTCGTCCAATACCTCTCTTCACCCAACACATGGGAATCCTTCATGAGAAGCGACGATTCTAAATCTAGGGCTCAGATTCAACTGCAGCTTAGGGCTCGAGCTCTCTTGTTCGATAAAGCTAGCGTCTCTCTCTTCCTCCGCTCACCATCTACCCCGACTTCTTCGTTGCCTGTTTCCAAACTCAATCCCTCTTGTAAGAAATTCCAAGTTAATTTCTTGATTTTAAAAGCAAAACGATCGATTTTTGTAGAATTAAGGAAATTTCTTTTGCCGTTTTCAATATAAATCCCTAATGTAAGAAATTCTGAGTTAATTTCCTTATTTTGAAAGCACACTTGCATTTTTTTTTTTTATCTTGAAATCTTTGATCATAGATTCATCAATATGCGCTCGGTGTACTTACTCAGATTTGCAGTTGCACGGGGATGACGTGTACTTCACTCTAGAACAAGATGTGGTTCAACAGAGAGAAGGCGTTGTTGCGTCCAATACGGCGCCATCTAAGGTCTGGTAACGTAATTGTGCTGATTTTCTTAACAAACATTATTGCGCTGCATTTGCTTCTGCTTGACAGTTGATGAATATGAATCGCTATGAGAGCTTTTTGTGCGAGAATTTGAATAGCTTAAGTCCAGGAATATCTCTCCTAGCTTTTCTATTCTCTTTCTCAACATCTTTCATACATTCGATGGTTATTTTAATCTTTAAGAAAGTTTCCACTATGTTTGGTTACTAGAAAGTTTGAAAGAAAATGCAAGGCAAAGAAAATAAAGAGGAAAAGCATGAAAGAAAATAGAAGATAAATTGAAAGCCAATAAATTATTTTTATACGCCACTTCAAACTCATTTCACTTATTTAACTCTTCTATTCAAAGATTAAATAATTTAAGAACATAAAAATTTCTTACCAATTCTAATTATATTTGATATTCATTGATGTTATTCACAGTAAAACCAAACATGACAAAATTATTTTCCTTGACATTTTTTTTTCTTTTCTTAGTATTTTTCAGGAACGAAGCATAGCCATCTAAAAGGTTGTTCTCAAATCTATAGGAACACATTTGGGGGTGAATATGCCGGTTAAGACTTTCCGCCTAATTATTCCATTTTAAGCCCTAGTTATCTATTACACGGTGATCTCAAGTAATCCACAATAATCACAACTATCTATAAAAATATTAAGCGACCCTTCAATTACAAGAACACAAGATATATGTGGAAAGCCTTGTCAAGAGATGAAATACCGTGTGTTGTCTGCCAATTTTTATTTATATATAAAAAAAAAAGAGATGAAAAACCACATGCCTTACGATTACCACAACAATTCACTAAGAAGAAAAATAAGTCATGTCCAAGAGTGATGTTGGAACCAAGATCAACAATCTAATCTTGCTTAACCTAATATCTTAACTTGATATCTTCGTGCTTGATCACCAAGATCCTCTTGATTAATTTCTTAGATATCCTTGCAATTAATGCATTCTGGGATTTCAGAAGCCACCTTATCAGTTGCTCTCTGTTCGATATTATTTTTCCCTATGCATCTTAATGAGATAAAAATATTCTTTGTACTCATGTCTGGACTTTTGGTTGGTTATCTCTCTCTCTTGCTCTCTCTCTCATATGCACACAAATATGTGTGTATCAAGTTTGGATAAATTTAAATATTTAGTAAGTAATATTCCTAGAATATGCATTCCTAGGACTTTCTTTTCTCTTTAATACATTTTACACTAACCTATCAGAAAATATAAAAAAATAAAAAAAATTTCCTAGAATATGCATTCCTCAAAAGCCCCGCATATTAGAAAGTCCTATTTCTCATCTCAATCTGTTTACTTTGGTGAGATTCTCTACTTTTAAGATGATGTTAACCTATACTAATCCTTTTTCAATCTAGGTACTTATAATGCAAGAAGTGTTATTATAAGATCATATCTTGTCTATCCTTTCACATGTCTGTTATTGTTGATTAACTAACATTGTCTACTGGATATGCAGATTCAGCCTAAAACTGCCTTTAGTGTTGGAACCAGATATGCTGAATCTGAAATTGATAATATATCCCAGAGATTTAGGCATGAAGAATTTCCAGAAACATGGTATAATCTATTTATTGAGAAGTATAAAGCTAGCAGGCCATATAAGTTATCATTTGGGGAACATGAGTCAGACAAACGTACGCCTAGGGACATGTCTGTTTATATTAAGCTTCTTGAGAAGCATAAGAAAAGGCGAGTAGCATTCAAGGAAGATCAGCACATGGGGTTTGGTAATCCCATTGTAGAAAATAAATCGAGCATGTATCCAAGTTCTGTTTTAGATGGAAAGAACTCAGTTGATGATGACGCATATTTTTTCCCAGAAACAATGTTTACATTGAACTGTGTACCTGATAGTGCACTTCTGCCCATAAATAGAGCGGAAGACAATCAGAAAGTGGAGTTTTATGGAGTTCTTGATACCTTACCGCAGGTTATGACCAGGAGTCCTATTATGGTTGAGAGGCTTGGGATTAGGCCTGAGTACCATAGTATGGAACAGGGAGGAAGTCAATATCGTAATAAAAATGGTACTGAGGGGAATAGGAAACTTCTTGGTCAAGAGCAAGCATTACAAATGTCTCAAAAGGTAATTGCCCGTATGCTGACAAAAATGGGCTTTGAAGGTGCCACAGAAGTTACGACGGAAGTCTTATCTCAGTTTCTCAGCTGTCATATCTGTAAACTAGGTCGCATCTTGAAAGTTCTCTCTGATAATTACAGAAAGCAGTGTTCAGCTACCGAGCTGCTTAAGATGTTCCTTCAAACAACAGGACATAGGTAAGTAAAAATCTTCTTATATTAGATTTTCATTTTTATGTGAGATCTTTTAGTAGATTCCTTTTTCTCCTTTTAAAATTAATTTTCTGTTCTATTTTGTTTTCCAAATTCTTGACACGATATTATCTGAATCCTCAGGTAAGATGTTAAGTGACAATAAACTAATTTCCAATATACAGGGATTAACTTAGGTTAGCATGCATTGTTCAATCTAAAATTCTGTTTTAGTTAAGCTTGGGCTCGCTTGAGGATGATAAAATTTGGAAACTTTACTATGGTAATTGATGGTACCAATGCATGGAGTGTATGATTTGAAGGTTTTTATGGTAATAAGGGAACCACTCCTGTCAAAGTAATGGAGTTTCAAGTTTTTATCTGTACCCCTAAACCGTGATTCTCTCGCTGCCTTGAAGAATATTATTGGAATCTCCCAAGAAATCCCATCCTTTACCATCCCAAAGGATAGGTCTTGATATGCAGTCTACTTAAACTAAGAACCTTTTTTTTTTCAATTACAAATATAATATTTGATATAAATAGCACCATAAATGGGTGATTAAAAAAAGGGGGAGGGGGGAAGGCAAGGCGAGCCTAACCTTCAGGCCAAAACAACAACCTCTAAGGTAAGCACCCTATTGATAAACTGGAGAATACATAAGCACCCCTCTGGAAGGGACTCTTTAGACCAACAGGTGAGAGGCTTAAGAAGCCAGTCCTTCAAAACCAACTCTGACTGCTCCACCTTCCTAAAGATCATTTGGTTCCTTTCCTTTCAAATGCACTGAAACAAACCTAAAGGACTAGTTTGCCGTGTTGTCTCTGCTTCCTGAAAAAACTACCACATTAAATAAAGAATCGCTCACTGTTAGTTTGGGGTGGTGTCAAAAGGGGGGCGGGGGGCAGTACCAGGTGAAGTTGTATTATAATTCTTTGCCCACTACATGGTCAATTGCGTTTCTTGCACAGGAGGTTTGGCGATTAAACACTTCTTGGAAAGTGACATACTATTGAACAATTAAGAAGGGGATGATCCTTGGCAAACTAATGTGGTTTGTATGAGATGTGTGGGGAGATATCTAACGATATTTTCATCCGCTGTGTTGAAGTCCAATTATTGCGGAATTGCAGAATATCTTATGTTCTATCTTTGAGATTCAATGAATTTTTTCCAATCGAGATGTAATAATAGACAAGTGTCAGAGGAAGGTATGGAAGGTTTGCTTATATGCTTGTTTTTGTGCTTGTGGAGACAACCAAATGACCGTGTTTTTGACAAAGAGAAAATCCTATTGAAAGGGTCTTCCATAAATTTCTAATCCAGTGGGCTAGAGTCCCCTCAGGATTAGAGTTCAACTCTCTTTGGGACTTTATTGATGGTCTAGGGTAGCTAGGGATTGTGGCCCTTGCATTTTCTTTTCTCTCTTGTCATCTCTTGGTCGTCTCTGTGTACCTCCTACATGTAAGGGTTGTCCCTCCGCCAACTATAGATGTCAGCTAGAGTAAGGAAACGTTTTGTAATCCCAATCTCGCAATTATAAAAGTTCTTTTGTAAGTAGTTTTTGGTCTTGGGTAAGGGTTTTCTTAGGAGCGAACCCTTCTTCTCTTGTAAGTTTTATAGATTGGTTGGGTCCCTAGTTAGGGTAAGCGGTGTGTATACTCCCTGTATACTTGGAGGGCACCAGTTTTCTGGTGTATCCTCCTCTTGATTAATACACTTACATTTACTTATCAAAAAAAAATTATAAAAGTCCTTTATGAGCCTCTTCCCCACCTTCTTAACATTAGTAACCAACAACCCTAGCTTTTCAATCCTTTTATTTTATTTAATTATTTATTGGGATAATGAGGAATCCACCCTAAAAGTGAAGTATGTATTTCAATGACTGGCAAAGCAAACTTCAAGTGATATGAACCTGCCCCTCTATCTTATACCTTTTTAATATCAGTAGGATTGAATTCAAGACCTTTGATTCATTGCCAGAAGGCACTATGATATTTGAGAGCAGCCTTGCCTTATCAAACATTGTGTCAGAATTTCATCCCATGGCAATTCTCCACTGCAATGCTGGTGAAGCCTACAAAAACCTTACTAATATTCCTGGTAAAAATGGTATGTTTCTTTCCATGTTATCATTAATTTAAAAGGCTCAATTCAGATACAGATCACTCATTCCATCAATTCTAGTTTTTAGCCAATAAATTTATTAATTTGGAAAATTCAACAGTTGCCATTTTGTGGCTAGGTTACTGTTTAGTATTTGCTTGTAATTAGTCGTAATTTTTGTACAGAAGGGGTATTTGGATGTCCCCTAGAAATCAATCATTCTGTTGTTTGTTTCCTGTTCTAGGGACAAACAGATCCTTTTTGTTTGGTGGGATAGGTACACGCCCATTCTTTACAACAATTTGGTTACAAAACAACAGTCTGGTTGATGCATAAACCTGGAGGCTGGGGCATTCTGGTTAAGAAACAACGATTGAGTCAATGCATAAACTAGGAGGCTGGAGCCAAATTTGAAACAAGGATAATTTAAATGATCTCATTTTTCTTCTCCTATTAAAGATTCTTATAAACTCATTTTCAACATAATACTGATTGCAATTTCTGTACAAACCATACAATTATTTAATTTCCATGCATATCAAAAAATGAAAAAAAAAAAAATCCATGAAATGTTTGCATGCATGAATTATCCAAACAATTTTTTTTGGGGGGCCAATTAACCATGTTTTTCTAATACAAACCCCAACCCGGATAGAGAGGAAACAGAAACCTTTATCCTTTTTTTCTTTTGGGTGCGTGGGGGGGTGGTGTTGCCTAGGAATACCTTAGGTACTAATTACTCTGTTTGTGCTTATCAAATTCATTACAGCAATAATTATGCTTCTTTCTTAAAACTGTTGGTATCTATTAAATTCATTACTGCAATCTATATGGGTCTTTTTTCAATCATGTTTAAATAATGGCAAAACATGGGTTGGCTGGTGTCAATTCTTAAAATTTCACCATCAATTATTTCATGTATCAGAAGCATGGTTAATCAACTTCTTCACTGCCCCTTTGCCTTACAGTAGTGTGGAAATAGGGCTTGTATTGAATTGTCCATTTGTTTTTAATTTCTGTTTGTGCAACATCTACTTTCTCATTGAATTTCCGGATAATTTTGAATATCTTATATTTTCACATGCTTACGAATTTTGTCTAGATGATATGATCTTGCAATTATCAGTTTTCAGATTGACATGTTCCTGGATGTGTTTTTTTTTTACCCTGGGAGATGTTCTGAGCACACGGGCTCCTGTTTAATTTCGTTTTAGTTATGTTGTTTCCATAATCTAATATTTTTCCCCTTTTCTCGATAGTAATTTTGTGGCTTTAGTGGAGCATGTTAAGGATGGCACCTCAAATTTTGTACAGCAAACGCAACAAGTACCGGGAATCCAGCCACAATTGCAGCCACAGCACCAGAGTCTCCCTCGGCAACCTCAACATGTATATGCTTTTGATATCTTTTCATTGAGCTGTATTTTGCTTGTGAACTTGTATACGATTTTTCTTGCCTGTTTTAACTTCAGAGGCTGTTCTAGAAACCCCAAAATCTGGCCATCTGGTCCGAAGTTGTATTTGGACTATCCTGACATGAACAGCCTCAAATTGTTTCCTTAAAATCACACACACATGCCAACAAAAAGGGGTGTCTTTTGGAAATTTGTGAACACACACCAATTATTGAACACAATTGCTGTGATTTGAAGCAAGTTGGTTGTTTGCATGCTAGATTTCCAGTTTCCTGATAATTTCTGAGGTTTACTGAGTTTTGTTAATCTAGTAGTTTTCAAGCTGATGTTTGGACATCATTAGAATGAAAATTCCATGATAACTTCTGGTGAATCAACAGATGCCAAGACAAATGCATCCCCAGATGCAGCAGATGGTTCATTCTCAAACTGTGGCTCTTCAGCAACAGCAGCAGTGGGAAAGAATGCGAAGACGGCAACCGGCCACTCCTCGCCCTGGTATGGATATGGACAAGGACAAGCCTTTGGTACAAGTAAAGCTTGAGAATCCTTCAGAACTACCACTAGATAGTAATGCCTATAACAATATCAATACCAGGCAAATACAGTTCCGGCAGCAAATTGCTGCAATGTCAAATCTCCATGCTCAACCTGGCAACCAGTTTAGACAACTGGCATCCCTTCAAATTCCTCAAATCCAGACACAGTAAGGAAGCTTATTAGAAAATGGTTGGATTTCACCGATTTCACTTTGAAATTCTCCTTACTTCTTGTTTCCATGTAGGAACATGAGCATGGTTAGGGCTCCACCGGTTAAGGTTGAGGGCTTCCAGGAATTGATGGGTGGGGATGCTACAATGAAGCATGATTCTGAGGAAAATAAGCTAACCTCTCCTTCAAAGTAACACATTTGCATGGGGTGGATCCCATTTTGGTACTCCCATTTTTTTCCATCTTTTGCTGTTACGAACAACTTTTGTTTCTTTATTTATTCATCTGTATATTTTATAGCTATAAAAAATCATGCATGTATAGTCAGAATGATGGAGTTTTTATAACTGAATTTCCATAATGCTTCATTTAATTGATTTTTCTTAGCATTTTCTTTTTAAAGAAACAAACAAAAATTTGTTTTCCAGTTTTATCACTGATATCAAATTCTGAGATTGAAGAAAACTTATTTAAGAAGCAGAGACACATTCAGATAAAATATAGACAGAGAGCATAGGGAACTCCATACTTCAGGTGATGCCAGTAGTTTAGAATATATTCAACAAAATTACTGATGCAACTGTCATGCTCTTGGCTCTGAATAACTTTCTCATCTCCTTTGCTTTGGTTTAGAATATATTCAACAAAATCACTGATGCAACTGTCATGCCCTAGGCTCCGAATACCTTTCTCATCTCCTTTTCTTTGGTCAAGTCCTTCTCACCTCTTCCACCATCGCTCGATTTGTTCATTTCATAGTATTCCTATTCTCACCATATCCTGGAAAGCCCTAGCATAGATTCCCTGGTCCCCCTGAGGGGCAACATAATAAGGGGACCCCTAAATTGTATTCCTTTCATGATTGAACTCCAGCCATAGAAAGCCAGGGAGTGCCAATTAAATTGTGATCCAATATCCTAAGTTGACGCTTCCAGCTTGTCCAAGCCACACTACGGCCTTTGATTAAATCTTTGAGGCCATCTGGTAACTCAATTGGGTCCTGCCCTTTCTTTCCAAAACAAGGGCAGCCTGGATGGCTCTGAACCAAGTGTTAACTCGGTGAATTCATCTTTACTTGGTGCCACCTTGCTTCAAATGTCAGGTAACCCACGACCCTCCCCTGTAGCCACTCCCGAATCAGATGCCATGCATCACCATCTCTGCCAACCCCAGCCCTGATGTGGGGCAGTGGACCCTATTGGAATCTGGAAGTCCTGATTTCTGTTGAAGCTCTCCAAGGAGGTCCAACCAGTCAAATTTGAGTTCTTTGCATGGGCCAGAACCTGAAATGGCCATCCTCATTTGGGATTGGTAAACTAATGAAATGTTTGAGCAAGTTCTAATATCATCTTAACCTTGAATGAGTGCAATGCCTAGTTGGAGGGTAAAAGGGAGCTAAGGAGGAGTAACTGTGTACTGATCAAGCTCCTTCCATCAGTTATCTCCATTCATCATGATGGACGCCAATGCCCAGAAACAGACGGCCGAGCATTTAATATACTGAAAAGGCAGGGGGAATGCCCTGTTTGCCTGCTAATGATGGCAATCAATAAGGGGCAAAGTCGTGAATGGTCCAGTCTGGAAACGAGCTTTCGAGGAACTGCGTCATGGGTCCTTTTCGAGGGCAATGGATGTTTCTAGGGGTTGGATATGAAGGAGAGATGCGGTGGCCTTGTTATGAGCTTGGACAGCTCCGATCATGGATGTTTAAGTCATTGACAATTCAGCAGGTGAAATCAAAATCAATTTCATTTTGAGACTTATTCAGTGCAAATTACCCATTTATTAAAGGAGAAACGGTTCTACATCTACAAGCAGAGCAAAGTGACATGCCCTAGTAACTGCGAAGATAAACTGAAACGATACGGTTTAAGAAGAAACCAGGCCCATTCATGTAGCATTTTATCTCATCAGACTGCTGAGGACTTGATATAGAGAGGAATAGTTTCAGAATATTAACCACGTGCTCCCACCACAGCGTCTATTTCATTTGCTTCACGTGGCGCCCTACCCTCATTATTGGTGCGTCTATGCTCTTTCAGGCAGCTTACCAAAGTATCTACGTAGTGGTTCTGTCTATCCCTGTCTCCAAACACTCCTCTCATCTCCTTGGCTTTATCCCTGTAAATCTTGCCTCCTTCCTCCACCACCACCAGCCTCAGTGACTGGGCCACTGCCTCCCTTGTAAACCACCCATCTTGCTCATTTCTGGGGATCAAGTACCCCATCCTCTTCTCCTGTAAAAATCTAGCGTTCAAGCCTTGATCCGCTAAAAAGGTTAACAGAATGAGAGGTCTCTCCAAATGTAGTGCCTCCACCACCGAGGTCCACCCTGAGTGACTCAAGAACCCACCAATGGAGGGGTGACTCAGTATCTTGAGCTGAGGCGCCCAACTCGTGCACACTATCCCTCGACCCTTGGTTCGCTCCTCGAATCCATCTGGCAGCCGGATCACTTCAGTATCAGTAGGCCCACGCCTCATTTTTAGAACCCAGAAGAAGGGTAGCTGGGACTGCTCCAACCCGAGAGCGCTTTCAGTGAGTTCTGTTTGGTTGGGCTTGGCCTCGCTCCCGAATGCCACATACACCACCGACCCACTGGCTTGTTTGTCCAGCCATTCCTTCATTTGCTGCCACCTCTCATCCTTATCATCGTCTCCACAATCGTGCAAGTTGGTAGCTAGCTGACCCACCGGAATTACTGGTTTGCGGTGAAGCTGCTCTAAGAGGCGCAGCCACTCGGGTTCCAACTCAAAGCAGCTTCTCACGGCCACCAGGTCGCACCCTTTGATGCTCTCAGTGAAGCGATACCGATCTGAAACGCCCGAAGCATCACCGTTCACGCAGTCAAAGATCTTCTTGATTTCAAAGTAACAAAACGCTACATTTGAATGAAAAGGCACCCACTTGGGAACAACTGTGAAATGCTCAGGCTCTGAGCGATAGTCTAACTGATACCCTGAATTGAGAACAGACACAGCCGACGCAATGAATATACTGAAGAAAGCGCACGAAATACCCAGCTTTGTGGCTATAAGGCCCAACCAATGAGCAGTAAAATCGTGAAGAACCCAATCTGGGGCTGCAGCCTCTAGGAAAAGAGCCATGGGTTCTTGAAGCAAATCGTGGGCCAGCTTGAGATACTGAACCTTGTTATATGGGAGATCAGTGGTGGCCTCTGCATTTTCCGGCAGGTTTGACACATGGGGTAGCGGCAGCTTCACGAAGGTGATAAAAGAAGCCAAATTCTGAGGAAGCTTTGGGAGGCGATCAATGTTCCTAGGGGTAGATACAAAGGAGACACGATGACCACTTTGAGCAATGAGCTTGGCCAGCTCCAAGTATGGTATCATGTGGCCAAAAGCTAGCCATGGAAACATGACTACGTGAAGCTCATCGCCCTGTTTGGACTGCAAAGCCTTCGAATCCATGGCTGGCTTAGTGGCTCTTCTATAAAACCGCTATGCTTCAGCTCAAATATATAGGGCGAGAGAGCACTCTTTTTAACCCGGGCTAATTACTAACCCTTATCTTTCTACATCTGAAAAAGACATCCTTTGTATTTATTATTTTTTAATTCATTTATTTCTTGTAAAAATGCGTGCTTCTATTTTTACTTGGAATTGCTATGAATTCTAATACGCGTGGAATTCAATTCAGTCAAACAAAAGAAATGAAAAATTAAATTTTAAAAAGTGGGCCAAAGTGTTGAAAATATTTGAAAACCTTCAAAAATTAGCATGAACATCAGCCAGTGGCTGCGGATTCTGCTTTTGAGCTTTTCTCTTTGTTATGTTTCCCTATTTCTATTTTTCTTTCGTTTTTTTTTTTTTAATATTCGATTTTCTTCATTTGCTGAGTTTAAATTTGTTAACAAGTGGAGTGGCCTGTCTCGGTTTTTCTGCGAACTTCTCCCGTCTGGGGAGATTCAAGAATTGACGGCGGCCCACATCCTTTTAATTGGTCTTCTACCATCTTCGAGCTAAATTATTTATTTATTTATTTATTTGTAAAATTACAAAATTTTAGTATGTTTGCATTTCCCCATATGCTTGACACGATTTTGGTACGGATGATAATCCGATGGGTACGAGATTGACCACCCCTACCACATTCCTATCCCGATTATATAATTTTTTCCCATCCTCATCCCAAACCCGAGACGGGGTGGGACGAGTTGGTGTCCTCATACCCGTTTATAAAAGAACTGATAATCCAATCTCCATCCTAAATATGTTTTTGAGATGGGTTAGGTCAGAATAGAATAGGGCGGGTATATTGCAGCTATTTGACTAGGATGAAAAAAAATATTATTCTACAACTGTCACTACTTGAAGCCATTCATCTATATTATGTTTTTTTCCCAAGAAATTATGTCTCTGGTAGCAAATAGAGCTTATTAAATATAAAATGAGTTTTTAGAATTTTAATAAATACCATTTGGGTTCTCATATTTAAGCTACAAAGAATACATTTCAAAATGATTTATACTTTGAAGAGCCCATGTTGTGTTGTCTCCTCATCCACAATTAATAAAGTATTTGTTGTGCAACAAAACTAAAAATGCATATACGAGAACAAAATGCAGATATTTACAAATAAACAATCCAAAAAATCTTAAATCCATTAACTAAAACTGGAAAAATATGAAAAATAAGACATATTATTATCAAAGCCTCAAAACTTAGGGTTTTCTTACCTAGAAGGAAGTAATTCATAGAAACCCTAATATACCACTCTAATATTATTGTCTATGAATTTGGTATTCTAGTTTTTAGAGTAAAAAGTATGCTTTTAGGGTAAAACTAGAAGAAGCAATTTAGGAAAAAAAATGAGAAAATAGGAAAAAATGAGGAAATGAGAGCTCTCTTACTGTCTTATGAACGAAAAAAATCTTCAAAATTTAGGAATAAACGATTATATATATAGAGAGAACTTTTTGGATATTTCTAAATTTCTTAGTCTTTGATTCAGTTCAACTTTTAAATTTATGTGATTAATTTCTCTCCTGATTAAATATTTCAACATCTATTTTTATAATTAATTATTAATTTCTCTCTCTTAATTTAAATTTTTGGTCTTTGATTCAGTTCAACTTTTAAATTTCTAGCATAGTTTAGTTTTTGCTTCTAATCCCCATTCTCAACCAAAGTTCAGTTTTTATTCACTATTTAGGTTCAGATTTTCAGTATGCTATGATTTCCTCTACTTTTAGGTTTTTGCTCAAAGCTTTTTCATTTTTTCTACTCCTTTCATTTGTTGAATGATCTAAGTCCGACTCTAAGCCACTGGTACATTAAGTATTTTTCCCATGTTTGCCATGAATTTTTTTTTTTTCCTTAGCATTTTTGTGAGATTGTCTTGTCAATCATAGAGTGATTACATCCTTTTAATATTTTCACCTTCCTTTTTCATAAGCTTTAATATTTTTTTTTTTCACTTTGTCGTCAGTCTTTGTTTTATTTCGTTCCACCAATGCTTCGCCATCCCTTTTCTAGACCTTTAGCAAATTTTCTTTAAGCAACAAGACAAGTCAGTCTTATTCTAGACTCACCTAGACTCACCCACAATTATGTTTATTAGCTCCTCATTTTCTTGATAAGAAACTTCACTAACATCATTTTATAAGGATTTTATAGATTGCTCTATATATTTTGATGTTTTTTTTGCCTCATTACCATTTTTAATGGACATCCGAAACTCCCTTTTCAATCTACAAGCCTTCCTACCTACAAGTCTTACTTGTGAAGAAAGAATCAATCTATATACAGAGTTGCCTTATGGCCTCTCTCCTTTCCTCTGCTAGGCACATCTTATCTTTCTCTTTCACCATCTTCTCCAATTCTCCCACCCTCTTCTCGAGTTGGTTCACGAACTTCATCAAATTTAATTTCTCACCTTTCAATTGTTTTAACTTATTGTTTGTCTATTTCATCCACTTACAAATAAAAGTTTCTCAAAGATTTTTGAAATATCGCTCAAGAAAGTCCTATCACTCTCACCTAATCTTTCAACCATTGAGTTGAATCCCCTTGACAATTAGACTGCGGGCATACCCCCTTTATAAAGGCCGAATACAAATTTGTTGTTATTGTTACTTTTGAACTCAACTATGTGTGCTCTCGAGATCAAATTACATGTTTGAATTTCTTACCCACCTATGATTTTTTGTGACAATGTTGATGTAATGGAGTTGTTCTCCAACCTAGTGTTTTACTTTTGCATGAAGTGTGTGACCATTGATTTTCATTTCATTTGTAATCAAGTTCAAAATAGTGTTCTTTATATTGCTTATGTGTGGTAAGAAAATCAACAAAACCAGTACATCGCACTAAGATTGGAATCCTCGATCCAATTTCCATCTTGAGAAAACATATTAGTGAAAGTTAATATTTATTTTTAATTTAAATGTTAGTATTTGTCTATTATTAATTTAACTTAGAATAAAAGAAAATTATTATTAGTTTGAACTAGAGTAGAAAATAAATTTATTTTTTTAAGTTTAGTTAGTTAAGATTTATCCCCTTAAACGTTATTTGTGTATAAATATTCATCAATCTTTAATGAAAAGGATGTGCCATATTTTTTTCAATCTTTTTTTTTTCACTATATTAAATGATATTGTAAACAGAGAAACCAAACAAAAGAATTTTCAAGTTCATTTTTCTGTCCAAGCTAATTCATCTCTTTGAAATCTTCTTGATTGGGGGCTTAGAGCTTTCTTGATTCCAAATTTTGGGGTTTTGGTGGAAATTTGATATCTTGGTGTACTTGGATATGAAGGAGTTTGCTAGATTCTCCATGGTTAAAATTTTCGACAATGAAGTGAGTTTATCTCTGGTAGAACTTAGCTGTAGCAAGAATGCCAATAATGGTGGGGAGACAGCAGTGGGTAGGTTGTACTCCAAACATGACGATTCAACAAAGACAATAAATATGTGAGACACCAGAGGGTAGGTTGTACTCCAAGTATGATGATTCATCTAAGTGTGGGTTGATTTTTGAGGAAATGGAAGAGAGAAGAGATGTGACTTCATGTAGTGCAATGATTTCATATTTGGGGAAAAACAAGATGGAGTTACATGCAATTTTAATAATTTTTTTTTTCTAAATGCTTGATTGAAACTATGATTTGGGGTTGTTCAAATACAGATTACGCATGAGCTTGGGACTTGGAAGATGACATATGGCTTTGTGGTAAAGATAGTAGGTATGACTTATGAGATTTTGAGGTTGATGTACGTTGGGTGTGCATTGATTGATATGTTTGTGAAGGCAACGGTGATTTCAGCTCAACTTATGAGCAGTAAGAAAAATGTAACTTCGGTTACTTCACTTTCATGGAGATTGGGTTGAATAGATTTTTGATGTTGATAATAACATACCTGTGAGGCCCTTGTGAACGGCCACGTGGTAGAACGCTTCTTGGCCATGAGGTACCTCCACCCATTCGGACGAACCGGAGTACCTCACATCCGGATCTCTAGCCCAATTGGTGGGAAGGACATTCGAGTGTCGTAAAGACCAACGTCATGGTATAGTATTGTCCAGATTGACTCCCCGACACTCACTTAAGTGTGATGATTTTGCCTTGGGAGAAAGTCACGTGATAGGACATCGCCCAGTTGCATCGGACAAGCCACTGCATCCTAGGCCATGCCTCTTGCAGGCTAATGTGCTAGGTGAGCCATCAAGACAGCCTTGTTAGCCGCCCAAATCAGCTATGATTACCCCAGCATTAATTACACTGACACGATTATACCCAAAGTCAAGGGGTCACCTCGTCGTAGATATCACCCTTCTTCCTGACGTTATAAAAGCCTCTTTGGGACCTAAGTGCGAGGTGAGGAAATACATAACCTGTTCTCTCGCTGTCTAAGGGAGGATAATCTCCCCAAGCCACGACGATTCTCACCTGACTTAGTTGTCGGAGGGTGTGCCCGAATTACCTGTTCGGACATCTTTTGCAGAATTTAGGGAGGGAGCTGCCATTGATACTCGAGGTCCAATCTTGAAGCAATCTCTCTCTTGATTGATCCACCATCAACAATACCTATATAAGAATTTACGAATCAAATGAAAGGGAAAGATTATAAATGGTAAAAAATTTATTGACTCTCTATGTCCTCTCAATTAGGGCAACATTTCTTTTTTTTAAAAAAGGGTAAGCAAATTCGTTGGTTTTGTAACACATGCATGTGTGACAATTCAATTGCTAAACGCTTGCATGTCCCATCACTTCAATTTCTTGGGACCATTCAGTTTTGTGTTTTATCTTCCCTATTCACCTACAATTTAAAGCATTCGTACACTGTACAATAAATGAAGGATACAAAATCATAAATAATAGATGTGACATTATATTTCCCAATGAAATGTAACTTTCATCAATTTTTAATTGTGCTGGGAAATTTATAGAACACGTGGACTGCTGTCATAGAAGATGTGGTTTGTTGTTGAGCTTGAAGACGATAGACGTTTAATTCTTACCAAAGAATCTATGACTTGTTTTGTTTTTAAAAATAAATTTTTGATTTTCAAAATAAAAAAAGGCTTTAATTCAAAAAATAAATTTTATAAATTTAATTCGGACACCAAGATGAATTTAAAGTATTTTTCAATTAATTATATTTGATTTATTATTATTTATTATTCTTCGTAATAAGATGAAATATGAAAAAAAATCATTTTTTTAATTTTTTTTTTTCATTGAAACCAAATAGGACCTACATTTATTACTGATAACAAATATAGCAGAAGGACGATGACCCCTCGGCGACCCAGTCTCAACGTTTCGTCATGCCTGCCACTGCCGACAAGAAGGAATGGTTGAAAAAGGGTTGATGGGCCTTCCACTGTTACATAAAAAAAAAGAAAAAAAAGAAAGAGAAATTGTGTTTTCTAAATAAAAAATTAGGATTTACTAATAAAAATTATATAATTAATAAAAAATATATAAAATATGAAAAGATCAATATACCCTTTAAAATTATTTTAAATATTTTTTATTATAATATTTAATAAATTTTTTTAATTTAATTTTTTTTTATAATTATTTTAAAATTTTATTATTTTTAAAAAATTAATTTTTTTAAAAATATATTCTAAAAATATATCATTTTAAAAAAATAATTTTAAAATATTTTTAGTTATTTTTTAAATACACCATTTTAAAAATATATATTTTTTAAGATGTTTGATTTTTAAATAATAATAATAATAATTTATTTTTATTTTTTTGGAAAAGGGTGTATTTTTTTTCAAATCACTAAATTAAATTAAATTTTATTAGGTTTATAAAAGGAATAAAATTTAAATTAATATTTTTTTACTTTTTTTTTTTTTCATAGTCAATAAAGGTAATTTTTGAAAGATACAAAATTTATATCATTTTTTTCAATTTTCACACTTTCTCTAAGTCTTAAGCTTAAATGATGAATATATGGGCTAAAACTTAATTTTTGGGTTCAACTAGGTTTAAAATACAATTATCCCAAAAAAAAAAAAAAGAAAAAAAAAACCAAAAACCCAAAAACCCAAACAAGAGAGCAATTGAAGAGGCCCGTTCGGTCGCCGGGCTCTTTGGTCCCGATTTAATTTAATGCTGTTTAAAGGTCAATTGGTCCGATCAACCACATCGATTTCAGAGTCATTGCTAACTTGTAGGTTTATTAGAGATCATATCCTAAATAAAAATAGAAGAAGCTTGCATTTTGGATTGGAAAAAGCATAATGTCCAATCTGCTGATTGTAGCACCAAGCTAGGCCTGCACAAAGTGAATAAAATACAAATAAAACACAAAGAATGTTGGTAAGCATAAGATAAAATTTTAAGATACTATAATGGTATTTATAAAATAGAAAATTCAAACAATTGAATATGTATAATGATGTCTAAACTATCAAATGTGGGCACAAACTAATGGAATATGAATGAATAAGATCGGAAAAAAAAAAATCAAACCTTTTAATATATATATATATGATTTAATATACTACGAAATTAACATCATGATATAAATGGAATTAGGAAAATCTAAATATATGCCCGTCACATCATAAATATTGAAAAATTAAATTGGACATCCTGTGTCTCGACTCGAAGAGTGTTGAAAAATGAAAAAATAATTGATGGAAAAAGGATGAAATTTATTGTTAATTAATTTGAATAAGGGCACCAACAAAAAGGTAAGGCCAATTGGTAAATTACTAATTAATTAGCCTACGTTAAAGTGCTCTTTTGCCGTATATATTTGAGTTGGAAGTTGAAATATAGTGGCTTCACAGGAGGGCCGCCATGGATTCTCAGGCTTTGTTGTCAAAACAAGTCGATGCTCAGCTTCATGTAGTCATGTTTCCATGGCTAGCTTTTGGCCATATGATACCATACTTGGAGCTTGCCAAGGTCATTGCTCAAAGTGGTAATCATGTGTCCTTCGTATCTACCCCTAGGAACATTGATCGTCTCCCAAAGCTTCCTCCAAATTTGGCACCTTTTATCACTTTCGTGAAGCTGCCGCTGCCCCATGTGCCAAACCTCCTGGAGAACGCGGAGGCCACAGCTGATCTTCCGAATGACAAGGTTCAATTTCTCAAGGTGGCCTACGATTTGCTCCAACAGCCCATGGCTAGTTTCCTAGATGCTGCGGATCCGGACTGGGTTATTCATGATTTTGCACCTTATTGGTTAGGCCCTATCGCCACCAAGCTTGGTATTTCGTGCGCTTTCTTCAGTATATTCAACGCGTCCTGTGTGGGTTTTCTCACTCCAGGGGAGCAGTTAGAGTATCGGTCGGAGCCTGAGCATTTCACAGTTCCTCCCAAGTGGGTGCCGTTTCCGTCAAAGGTAGCGTTACGGTACTTTGAAATCAAGAAGATCATTTCTGAGGGCCTGAGTGGTGATGCTTCGGGCGTTTCGTTTAAGTACCGGCTCACAGAAAGCATCGAAGGCTGCGACCTGTTGGCCGTGAGAAGCTGCTTTGAGTTGGAACCCGAGTGGCTGCGCCTCTTAGAGCAGCTTCTCCGCAAACCAGTTATTCCGGTGGGTCAGCTAGCTCCCGAATTGGACGATCGTGGGGACGATGGTAAGGATGAGACATGGCAGCAAATCAAGGAATGGCTAGACAAACTAGCCAGAGGGTCGGTGGTGTATGTGGCATTCGGGAGCGAGGCCAAACCCAACCAAACAGAACTCACTGAAATCGCTCTTGGGTTGGAGCAGTCCGAGCTACCCTTCTTCTGGGTGCTAAAACTGAGCGTTGGCCCCTCGGATACTGAGATGGTCAAGCTGCCAGAAGGATTCGAGGAGCGAACCAAGGGTCGCGGGGTAGTGTGCACGAGTTGGGCGCCTCAGCTCAAGATACTGAGTCACGACTCCATCGGTGGATTCTTGAGTCACTCCGGGTGGAGCTCCGTGGTGGAGGCACTGAGTTTGGAGAGACCTCTCATTCTGTTGACATTTTTCGCTGACCAAGGCATCAACGCTAGTTTTTTGCAGGAGAAGAAGATGGGGTATCTGATTCCCAGAAATGAGGAAGATGGATTGTTTACGAGGGAGGCAGTGGCCCAGTCACTGAGGCTGGTAATGGTGGAGGAAGGGGGCAAGATTTACAGGGATAAAGCGAAGGAGATGAGCGGTCTGTTTCGAGACAGGGACAAGCAGAAGCACTACATGGATAATTTTGTGAGGTACTCAAAGCGTATAGACGCATCAAGAATAAGGGTGTGGCAGCGAGTTAAGCCAGTGCAATAGACGCTGTGGTGGGAGTACTTGGTTAACATTTTGAAACTACTGTATCCCGCATGTACTGCGCTTTCGGCGGTGCGTTAGAAAAGAGCACGAACGACCGTGTTGTGTTTCAGTTTTATCTTTTTGCAGTTATTAGTACGTGTCCCACGCTCTGCTGGTAGGTGTAGAATTATTTCTCTTTCAATAAATGGGTAATTTACTTTGAATAAAATCTAAAATTGGAATTGATTTTGTTCTTGTCTCCAAAGAAAAAAAATAACCAAAAAAAAAAAAGGACGTTTTCAGCTTCAAAATTAGAGGAATAACAAACTATATATTTCCTTTTATTTTTAAAAAACCTTTTTAAAAGTATTTTTGACCATTTTTAGCTACCTTCTTTTCTTTTCCTTTTTTTTTAAAGAAAGGATTTTCACTTAACTTGCTTAAATTCTTTACAAATTGAAACATTCAAGTTAAAAAATGACATTAATATCTTAATTATATTTTTTTATCATTAAAAATTGATTAGGAAAAATTTTGCGTTAACTGAAATTATTAAGAAAAGGGGGAAAATATTAAGAAAAATTATTATTATTTTTTATATTTGGTTTTACAATAGAAAATATGAACAAAAATCATATATAATTAAAATTAATAAACATTTATATATTTTTAAATTATTTAATATTTATATAGAAGAGTTAAAATAAATCAAATGAGTTTGGATTGAGATATAATAATAATATATTGATTTTTAATTTATGTTTTATTTTTTAGTTGAAAAAAAGTTTTTAAAAATATTTTTTTCATATTTAATAAATTTGATAAATAAAATAAAATAACATTTAAATGAGTTTAGAACTTTTAAAATAACATATAAAAATAATTTATTATTTTCAAATATTTTTTTATTTGTTATTTTCTCTATGTTATAATTTTTCCTCAAATTTACATATATATATATAATTACCCTTTGTTTTTCTCGTACCATGCAAACCTCCTCTTTCCAAGTTTGAAGGGCGCAATAATGAATTTTGGGCCAAAATGGGCTTCTCCCAAAACTTAATATTAAAACTAAGCTTCATCCAAAACAATTGTTCAAAGTAGCCCTCCACATAAGCATGATTTATGTTGTTTTTTTTTTACTTTCCCATTTGCTTCCCATCTTGTGATTGTTCTATCCAATTTTTCTTTTCAAACTCTAGCCTCACCAATGGGCCACAGTGAGAGAGACATTGTTGAAATTGTAAAACATCAAGGTTGAGGTTGATCCAATCTTCCTTTTGGATTGTTTTATTCAAAGGTTTTGACACTTTCTCATCTTTTCCCCATCTAATAATCTTGATTTTCATAAATATAGAGGGATCTTCCATTGAATCAAAATAGAGCACTTAAGTTTCTCCAAAACCTTTTTTAGGTAATTGAATCTGTACATGTTCAAATCAATTTGGAAATAATTTTCCACCTATAAGAGTTTCCAGAAAAATTCTGTAAAACACATAGACATATTTATATATGCACTAGTGTTGTTTAATCCCATGTGAAATTCAAATGCAATGATTAATTTCATTAACTAATTTTGTCATAAAATATATATATGGCAACTACGACTTAAGAGTATACTATTATTTCGATAGAGATAAACTTGTCATAATACAAATAAATTAATATCTTAAAAAAAAAAAAATTAAATATCTTAAATTAATAAATTATACAATTTTATATATTATTTATATGTTATATAAATTTATTATTTTAAGATTATTAATTTATTAATAAATAAAATATTCATTTATAATCTTTCTTATTTATCAATTTATGTTTATTGAAGTAATACTAGATTCTTAAGTTTAAATATAAATAATTTATTATTAAAGTATATATTTTTAATCTTAATTTTTTTAAAAATTAACTAAAGTCTCCATTGTTAATTAAGGCTTTAGTTAAATAATGAAGCTTTAATTACCAATTGAAATTTTAATTAAAAATAAATATTTAATTAATAATTATGACTTTAATTCAAAAATGAAATCTCTGTTGCCAATTAAGGTTTCAATTAAAAAATGATCCATCATTTGATAATTGCGACTTCAGTTTAAAAACTGAAAATCTCAATTGATAATTATGGTTTTAGTTTAAAAATGAAATCTTAATTGATTTCAGTTTAAAAATGAAACTTTAGTTGTCTTAAGACTTTAACTAAAATTATGAAAATATATAAAGACTATTTTAACGCAAAACTCCCCAATAATGACATTCAATCGATCAAGAGATGGCACGCTACGTTTGTTTCATAATCCCAATATTTGATGAAATCCAAGGAAAATAAGACGACCGCTGGCAGCAAATTTGATAAAATCTGTCGGACTGTGCTTAAATGTTATGTCACGTGGAGGGTCCAGATGAATTGAATTTCATGTCTTTTCTCATATTTCCACACCAGGGGTCTCCAATGGGCGGGCCGGGCCGGGCCGTAAATAAGAGGCCCGCGGCCCAGCTCGGGCCGGGCCTATGGGCCCGTTGACTGTCAACGGGCCGGGCCGGGCCGGGCCATGCTAAAATGCTAGGCCCGCGGCCTGGCCTGTGAGCCCACAGGTTGGCGGGCCGGCGGGCTAGGCTGGGCGGGCTGGTGGGCTTTTTGAATTAAAGCAAAATTGCTTTCAAAGGAAGGGAGAAGGGGGGATTCGAACCCCTCCCCTCATGGTTAAGGCTTAAGGCTCTAACCAACTCAACTACATTCTTTTTATGTTTATTAGTTGAGTTAGTTATATATATATAAAAATAAAGTATATTATTTTTTAAAAAAAAATTAAAGGCTCCAACGGTCACATGACCGTTGGAGCCTAGCTCCAGCCCATGTGACCGTTAGAGCTAAGCCTCCAACGGTCACATGGCCAATTATTTTGAATTTTTTTTTTTTTTTAACCTTCCTATAAATACATTTTCTTCCTTTTCATTTTTTCATCAAATTCTCTCTACTTCTCTCTCTATTTCTCTCACATTCTACAATATTTCAAATTCTTTTATTTTTCCCTCAAATTATACAATATTGTTGGTGGTGCAAAACAAGTATTGGTGGCTCCAAGAGTTCAAATTTGCTAGGAATTTCTGCATCGGTTCTCTAATTGAGTAACATACTTCACCCCTACTACTTTATTTTTTTGTTACATTTTTTTTTATATTTATTACTTTATTATTTTTGGCATAATATTTTATCAATAATTATAATATGACAAGTGCTTCTTCATCTAGTCCATGTGATGAAATATCATCAAACAAAAAATTTACTTCAAATATATGGAATTTTTTTGATAGAATAGAAATAATTTTAGAAAATAATAAAAAAGAAATAAAAGCAAAATGTAAAATTTGTAATAAATTTCTTACTGGTGGCTCAAATGCGGGCACAAGTCATTTAAAAAGACATCATGAAAATTGTAAAACTAAAAATAATGTAGATATTAGAAATTATATGCAATTAGGTAAAAATGAAAGTGGAAATTTAAAAACATTTTCTTATGATGAATCTAACTGTCGTGAAGAAATGATTGATTATATAATAAGAGCAGAACAACCTTTCAACATGATGGAAACTCATGATTTTGCAGGAACAATTCAACGAGGTATTAATCCTCAATTTAAAGGTTGGTCTGGAAATACTGTTAAAAGAGATATTATGAAAAAATTTTATACACAAAAAGAAATTTTAAAAATTTTTTTTGCAAATTTTGAAGGAAATATTTGTTTAACATCTGATATTTAGACATCTTTAACTCACACTGGTTTTTTATGTATAACTGCTCACTACATTGATAATGAATGGAAATTAAATAAAAGAATAATTTCATTTAAATTAATAAATGCTCCACATAGTGGTAAAAATATAGCATCTTTAATAAATGATGAAATTATAGATTTAAGCATTCGTGATAAAATATTGACAATAACATTAGATAATGCTGCTAATAATGATGCAGCAATACATAGACTAAAACTATATTGGCAAGTAAAACAAGATCATGCTAAAATATTTCATGTGCGTTGTTGTGCACATATTTTAAATTTAATTGTAAAGGATGGATTAAAAAATGTTGATAGTACATTGGAAAAAATTAGAGGCATTGCATATAGTATTAATAGTTCTCAAGCAAAACATGAATTATTTTTTGATTGTTGCAAAATGTTAAATATGAAAAGAAAAAATATAAATTTGGATATGCCCATTAGATGAAATTCCACATATAAACTTTTACAAAATATTACAAAATATAGAAAAGTAGTCGAATTATATGAAATACAATTAATTAACAATGATTGTGAAGCAGATATTTATGCATTAAATGATTATGATTGGCATATTGCGAATCTTTTAAGAGATCTTTTTGAAATTTTTGATACTTCAACAAACATTTTTTGTGGTGTATATTATCCAACTTCAAATCGAGTTATTATGCAAATAACTAATATTTTTATTGTACTTCAAAAATATTTAAGTTTTGAAATATTTAATGATACAATATTTGCAATGATAGAAAAATTTAGAAAATATTGGGGAGAAATACCTTTAATTTTTTATATTGCTTTAATTGTGGACCCTAGATTGAAATTTGAAGCTTTGGATGAATGGTTAACAATTATTTATTTTAATGACCAAATAAAAATTGAAGAAATTAAAAATGAAATAAATTCATTATTATATAATTTATATAACTATTATAAAGAAAAATATGGTAATGATATTAATACTATTAAATTACCACCTACATCTACAAACTCCTCATCTTTTTATAAAGGAGCTTTAGAAATGTTGAAAAGTCGAAAAAAGACAACAAATAGTTCTCCAAATAATACATCTGATTTAGATAAATATCTTAATACTGATATAATTTCATTTGAAGATCAAGAAGATTTTGATATTTTAATATGGTGGAAATCACATCAACACAAATATCCTGTGCTTTCTATAATTGCTCGTGATGTACTAACAGTTCCTGTGAGTACAGTTGCATCAGAAGCTGCTTTTAGTGCAGGTGGAAGAGTAGTTAGTAAGAAACGATGCAACTTAGCGCCAGATGTTATTGAAGCAGGGATATGTGTGAAAGATTGGGAAATAGCAGATAAAAGGATGTACGATTCCATTCGAGAAACAGAAATGCTTGCCGATATGGAATCTTTAAAATTATCAAGATCTTCATGGATGCATGATAGTTCGCCATCACCGCCAGAAAATAATGACTAAATGTATATTATATTTTTATTTTTATTTTTTGTGGTTGAAAAATACAAATGATTGACAAATAAATAGGTGCCAACCTAGTTGGGATGTATTTATTTTGTAGTGATGTAAACTTTTCCCACATTTTCAAATGTAATTATATATTCAATGAATAAAATTTTGAAATGAATATTTTTTTAATACTTTTTATTTTTGTAGTTTTTTTTTTAAGGGGCGGGCCGACGGGCCGGGCCGGGCCTAAAATTAGGCCCGCGGCCCGGCCCGGGCTTGGGCCCGGCGGGCTTGGGCCGGGCTTTAGCCCATCGGGCCGGGCCGAGCCTAAAGCGGGCCGCGGGCCGCGGGCTTTTTGGAGACCCTTATTCCACACCATAAAAATGATTATTTATGTTGTGTCATGTGGAGGGTCCAGAAGAATTGAATTTCAGGACTTTTCTCAGATTTCCATACCATAATAATGATTATTTTCCAAATTCTATGTATAGAACATGTATTTCATATTTTCAAGATAATTCTGCTTCGTAATGAATTCATTACGAATATGTAATGAATTCATTTTTAGGCAAATTTCATCTCAAAATTCAATTTTACTGGGAATAGTCAATGTGACGATGATAAGATTGTGAAATTGATATTAAAAAAAAATCATTATATGCTATGTACTTAGACTCCCTCCTCAATTGATTATGAGTATGCTATTAACACAAATTGACAAATAAAAATGCTATGATTGCAATAAAGAAAAAAAAAAGGATTATTTATAGTGTTTTTTCAAGATAATTCTATCAATTTTCTTCTTGCTTCGCATCCAGTTTTCCCATTCGTATATTGTGTGCGCTGCTATGGACCACTGAATGGTCACTAAGATCTAGTCATTGGTTCAACCCCCAATCGATCACATCTTCCCTTGGGTTTTCATCCTATTACTATTTTCCATGTGATTCTCTCTCTCTCTCCATATTTACTTCTCTTTCTTTAATACTTTCTTACCTAGTTATGGTCTATGGGAGAGAGGTTTGTGAAATACCGGGGCTTCATTATACTTTTATTTTCAACGTTAAACTCAAAGAAAAGTAATAGATAAGATTGATAATTATTTTCAATTTATTGTTTTAGTGAGTATTTGATAAATTAATTTAATAATTTAAATTGATTTAATAATTTAATTTAAATCATTAATAAATTAAATATATTTGGTAAAATAATTTAATGGTATATGAATAAAAGTAAAAAATAATTTTAAGTAATAAGTAAAAATACTTAACTTATTTTTAAATTCATATCTTTATTTTATTTTTTATCACTATTTACCTCAATCTTTTTTACCACTCCATGATCTTAGTTGTTACTCAATCTTTTTTACTATAGTTATAATTTATGAGGATAAATATATCAATTTGATGATTTATAATAAATTTTAAACTAATTTTCTTATACAACCTTAATACTTAAAATACTAATTAAGTAATATTTTTTAACTTAACAACTTAAATCTAATTTAATTTAAAGTAAATTTAAATAATTAAGTAATAAGTATTAAGTTTTATCAAATATTTCCTTAATCTATGTCTAGTTCTTAAAAATTTAAAGAATAACTATGAGAAAAGATAGAAAAATAAAACATAAAGGAGAGAAAAAACAATAAAAAAAAAAAATTTTTACATATTTTTTAAAACTTATTTCACTTTTTATTTTTTATATATTAATATTAAATAATATAAAAATATATAAACATCTAATTAATTTTAATTATATTTGATTTGATTTTAATAATTTTTTTCAATATTTTTTTTTCTTTGCTTAACATGTAACAAAATTTTTAGGAAAATAGAAGTTTTTGTTGATAAATCTTTTGATTTAAATAAAAATTTAACACTACTTCATTTTTCTCTCTCAAAAGCGACAGCAACGCCATAAATTTAACTCATTGAAATGACTGAAAAACCCATTAAAAAATGCATGAGTAGCATGCTTTTATGTTTCTATTTTGTTATATTTTAAAAACAGGAGATAAAAATCAAAAGGTTTTGAAAAAAATAAAAAATAATAGTGGATTCAAATGGCACAAATTATTTAGATTATTTAATTTGAAAAAGGGTAGAATGATACAATTGCTTAATACAGGTATTTGATAACGGGTCATTTATAATTTTATTATATATTTTCTATTCATTGCGGGGTGGTTATCCATCAGCATCAGCATCAGTTTACCTTACGATGTGTTTAGAAGTCCTCCACAGGACAAGTATTTTATAAGAACCGATAAGAGATTCCATAAATAATCGGCATTTTTTTATTCTTTGCAACAATTTCGAAAAATTTAGTAGATTTTTTTTAGGAGGTACCAATCACGTAGATCGAAGTTATACAATTTTTATAGTCGAGCAGTTTAAAGAAAGACATGGTAGGAATGGCCGATCGAATAGTAATGGACTGCTGAATTTATGAATAGAAAACTTACCTCATTCTGATTTTTTCTTTTTTTCATCCAAATTCTAATTTCCATGTATTGACTGCCGCCATGGGTGACTGTTTCTCAACGCCAATACATGATCTGAAAAGGCGTGGTCACCAAGTTGAGTACTCGCAATGCAAATCTGTGCTTGAATTGCTCGTCAGCTCCATGTATTTCTTTCCGTATTTTATAATAATAATAATAATAGATGGTTTTAGGACTTTTTATTGAATGACGAAGATGAAGGATTCTACTTTGATGAAGATTTTGGACCCTAAGAAAGGACGAAGATTTTGGAACTTTTATTGAATGATGAAGATGAAGGATGAAGAAGAGGGATTCTAGGAAACTAGCTCGTCGATAAGTACGAAGAAGTACAAAGATGATGAAAACCAAACAGATTAAGAAGAAGAAGGACGTTGATGTACCATCTCATCGAGGTCTGGAAGAATCATCATCAGCCATGGGATCACGTGAACTCTCCACAGTGTGAATTCCATTTGCTTGAGTTGGTGTCTTTGCCTTGTGGATTTGTCTATGAGCTTGGAGGCAGCTGAGGAAACTATCCACGTACTCGTTCTGTCTGTCCCTGTCTCCAAACACTCCTTTCATCTCCTTCGCCTTGTCCCTGTAAATCTTGCCTTCTTCCTCCAGAACTACCAAGCTCAGCGAGTGAGCCACTGAGTCCCTGGTAAACGATCCATCTCGATCATTTCTGGGTATTAAATACCCCATCTTCTTCTCTTGTAAAAAGCTAGCGTTCAAGCCTTGGTCTGCTAGGAAAGTTAAAAGAATTAGAGGTCTTGCCAAATGAAGAGCCTCCACCACGGAGCTCCACCCGGAGTGACTCAAGAAGCCACCGATGGAGTCGTGAGTCAGTATCTTGAGTTGAGGCGCCCAGGTCGTGCACACCACCCCGCGATCCTTGGTTCGCTGCTCGAACCCATCTGGGAGTTGGATCACCTCGGTGTCAGAGGAGCCACGCCTCAATTTTAGTACCCAGAAGAAGGGTAACTGGGACTGTTCCAACCCAAGAGCGATTTCAGTAAGTTCAGTTTGATTGGGTTTGGCCTCGCTCCCGAATGCCACGTACACCACTGACCCTCTAGCCTGTTTGTCCAGCCACCTTTTCATTTCCAACCACGTCTCATTCTCATCATCATCTTCATTATCTTGCAAGGTGGGGGCTAGCAGACCCACCGGAATAACTGATTTCCGGTAAAGCTGCTCCAGGAGGCGCAACCACTCGTGTTCCAACTCGAAGCAGCTTCTCACGGCCAACAGGTCACAGCCACTGATTCCCGCAGACAATCGGTACAGATCCGAAACGCCCGAATCATCACCTTCTATAATCTCAAAGATCTTAATCTCAAAGAACCGAAAAGCTACTCTGGAAGGGAACGGCACCCATTTGGGAGAAACCGTGAAATGCTCAGCGTCCGTACGATCCTCTTGGCCACCGGAAGCGAGAAAACCCAAAGTGGGCGCATTGAATATACTGAAGAAAGAGCACGAAATGCCCAGTTTGGCGGCTATGGGGCCTAACCAATAAGGAGCAAAATCGTGAAGCACCCAATCCGGAGCTGATGCATCCAGGAAGCGAGCCATGGGTTCTTGAAGCAAATCACTGGCTATCTTGAGGAACTGGACCTTGTTATACGGGACATCAGTTGTGGCCTCTGCATTTTCTGGGAGGTTTGGCAATTGGCACATGGGGCACGGGGAGCTTAACGAAAGATATGAAAGGTGCCACATTTGAAGGCAGCTTTGGGAGGCGATCGATGTTTCTAGGAGTGGAGACAAAGGAAACACGATGACCCCTCTGAGCAATGAGCTTGGCCAGCTCAAAGTATGGTATCATGTGGCCAAAAGCTAGCCATGGAAACATGACTACATGAAGCTTGGTATCACCCTGTTTGGATAGCAGAGCCTGAGAATCCATTGCTTCTACCCTCACAATGTCTTCTCGACTTTGGCTGGTTGTCATAGAAAACCACTATGGCTCAGGTCAAATATATAGAGCGAGAATAGGATCTTCTCGAATGTTATTTTTAATATCTATTGCGCCCACATCTTCGCTGTTTCATATGGAAACTGGGATTCTTCATTCATGTTGTTCATTACTAAATAGCTAGCTGTTGCCGGACGACACCCCTATTCACGTCCCTTTAACGTTATTTATTTTTATTTGCTAATTTATACTTGGTTGAATTCATCTTTCATGTATGCTGTTCTTTCTATTTTTTTCCTTTAACCTTAAAATAGAAATGCTTTTATTTTTGACTGCATATCTTGGAGGACATGTTCTTTCTTCATATTTTTAGGAGTAGAAAATATGTAGGCAATGAGAAGCATATGAAATGAAACCAGATCCGGATGTCTGTGAACATACACATGCTTTCTTTCCCTTGGTTTTTTTGCATTCGATTCGTTATAATATTCTATCATCTTCTGCAAACTTGGAAGTCGTGGCGGACGGATGGGGGATCGGGCGCAGAAGCTGCACTAAAAAATTAAACATGTTTTTTCAACAAGTTTGATTCCTCCCGACGTCAGAATTTTTTTTTTTTCTTTTAATAGGTTTGATCCAGGCACTTGCAAAAGTTTTTCAATCACCCATAATTGCTTACAAGGATACGAGGTAGTAATGGACAAAAATACCATTTTGACTCACTTTTATCTTTATTTTGCTACTATCGTTAAATTCTCTCTTATTTAACCATTTTTGGATGTTTTATTATTTTCTATTTTAAAATTATAAATAAATAAAAATTATATTACTGATTTAAAGAATATTTTGAAAAATACTTTCTAAAACAATGTTAATTTAAATAAATAAAGATTATTTTTTATATTTTAGAAGTAAATAATTTAATGATTAAAATACTATTTAAAATAAATATATTCACTATTTTCTTTTCTTTTATACGAAAAAGTATTTTAAAGTTTTTTTTATTATTATTATAAAATAAAAAATTGATTTTTTTTTTTAATTTTCTTTCTTATTTTAATAACTTTTTAAACATAACTTTTAGTAATAAGTTATATGAAATATTGTAAATTTGTTTCCTAAGGATTTTTTTTAATGATTTGAATTAATTGAAAATTTATTAAAATAAGAAAAAAAAAGAAAGAAAGAAAGGGAATGGATGAAGAGTTTTTATTTTAAATACCCAATAAAAATGTTTTTATATGACATAATTTTAAAAGTAAATTATATCAATACATGGTAGAGATTGAATTTTTCCTATATAAAATGGTTGAAAATTATATTTACTTATTTTAGATGAAAACAAGTAGTTAAAAATCATACAAATTTCATTTGAGTTTAGTTTAAAAATATTTTTCTAGTTTTTTTTTTTAATTTTTAAAAATAATTTTTATTTTCTATATGTTCTCTTTTTTAAAATACATTTAATTAAAATATGAAAACTATTTTTAAAAATGAAAATTGAAAACCTTGTTTAATACTATTTTTTTATATGAAAATAATAAAAAAATTAAATTTTATTTATTCATTTATTATGTCATTGTACAATAGTATTACATTAACTGTATAAGGGAAATGTACTAAGTGTATAAGAGTGTAAAAGGCTACATCTTGTGAAAAATTTCAATTTATTCTGAATCATTCCTTTGTTTTTCTTATTACCCACGAATTGTATACCTATATCATGCATTTTATTTAATTCTCATATAAAAATTTTAATACTTTTTCATTAATGATATTTGAGGAAAAAAATTGGATCCTATATAATCCACCATTTTTTCAACTAAACCATTGAAAATATGGTTAACCACACTTACGTAGATACATAATTTATGAGGAATATGAAATTTGTGTCATTGTACAAGAGTATTACACTAAGTGTATAAGAGAAATGTTCTAAGTGTACAAAGATGTACAATATTACATTTTGTGAAAGATTTCAATTTATTCTGAACCATTCATTTATTTTTCTTATCACCCATGAATTGCACACTTATGTCATGCATTTTATTTAATTCTCACATAAAAATTCTAATACTTTCCTAAATAATGATATTTGGGGAAAAAAATTTAACCTTAAGTCATTTACTATTTTCTTAATCAAATAATTGAAAACATAGTTAACACACCTACATGAATGCAAAACTTAAGAGAGATATGAAATTTGCACTATTATACTAGTGTATTACACTAATTGTACAAGAGAAATGTATCAAGTGTACAAGGATGTACAAGATTCCTAATACGTTTTATACTATTTTTAAACAACTTGACCTTGACATTAAGATGATTATTGATTTATTTATTTATTTTTATCAAACTATGTCATTAAGATATTCCCTACAATAATTAACATATAGGAAATAAAATTAAAATCAATCATGTTTGAATTATTCATTATAAGTAAACTACATGAAATATATATATATATATTTACTATTTTGCCTTTATAAAAATAATTTTATTGTTATCAATAGATATTAAAAAATCATATTTAAACGAAATTAAAAATAAACAAAAATTATTTTTGTAACATTTTTATTTTTTTAAATCATTAATTTAAATTATGAAATTAGTTTTAAAATTAAAAATATTTGTTGTAATTATAGTTTTGAAGATTTCATGATTTTTATCTTATTACTTTCAAAAAATTGCTTTAATAAGAAAATATTTATTTTAATAGTTTTAAATATTTAAATCTTTATTTAAAAATATTTAGGATTATGCGGGAAGCAATTAGATAATTTTGGATTGGAGAAATTTTGAATATCTTGAAAACTTTAATTTTATCAATTACCCTATTTACACTTTCAAAATCATTGAAAGGTTGGTAAATTAGTTTTAGAAATATTGTTTTCTTGATTAATATTATATATATAACATGTGAGTGTTTACATTATTTTCGAAATAATACGAGAAATAATAAACACTCTATGTCTAATTTGCAAGTTAGAAAAAAAAAGAATGATAATATTTTATGAGGTATTTAAAAATTATTTAATATATATAAGAAATAATGTACAACATTATTTATTATTTTGTAAGTAAGAAACAAAAAAAATATTTGTTAAGGTATTTGAAAAGCATTTATTATATATTTTATAAGTTTGAAAAAAAATAATAATATTTGATGATGTCTAATTTGCAAGTTAGAATAAATAAAGAATACTAATATTTTATGAAGTGTTTAAAATTTGTTTAATATATTTGAGAAATAATATAAGTTTGAAATAAAGAATAATATTTATTATATATTATGTAAGTTTGAAAAAAAAGAATAATATTTGATAAGATATTTAAAAATTATTTATTTTAAAAATGTATTTAGTAATAATAATTTTTAACCATTTATCTTTTATATTCAATTTGATAAAGAAAAATGATTAAAAAGTGATTAAATTTGATCCCACTAATAAATAGGCGAGAGAATGGTGAAAGAGCAAAAAAAAAAAAAAAAAAAAAGAAGAATGAGAAAGGATGACTGATTAGCTTTTTTATTTAAGAGTCAAAGGCATTTAAGGATTTTTTAAAGATAATATAATTTCTTTCAATTTTTACTACTTTATGGGGTTTTAAGTTTAATTATGAGTAATAGGAGGATCTTACCTCAATTACCAAGTTTACCAGGGGTGAAAATAGAATTTTCCTAAAAAACTATCACATCACATCATGCATATTACCTGCCTTTAAAACTGAACCGACCGGTCTGACCGCCGGCCGGTCATCATTCCGGTCCGGTTCGGCCTTTGAGCCGGGCTCAAACCGCTGAAACCGGCGGTTGGACCGTGAACCGGTTGAACCGACCGGTTTTTTTATGAACCGAACGGTTCAAAACCCAACCCTTCCCCCTTTCTTCTCCCTCCTCCCAGATCTCGCCCCTACGTCCTTCCTCCCTTCTAGATCCTGCTCCCACCTTCCCCTTTTTTCCTCTTCTTCCCCCCCACCCGCTTTCCCTCCCCCTTCCCCGGCTGCTGGCGTTGCCGCTGTCGCTCCACTGTTCCCGCCGCTGCCTTTCAGCCGCTGCCCTCTAGCCCATTGAACTACTACAAGATCAAGTCCGTGAAACTTAAGCATTAGGTTCTTGTGAATTTTCATAATCTAGATTGAAATAGATGCTATGTTCCAAGTTAGTAATTATATTATAAGAGATCAAAAATAGATTGAGAAAAAGGTGAGTTCTCTCTTTAAATTTTAGATTTTAAAAATGTATTTAAATTTAATCAAATAGTGAATGATATACGAGTGACTATATTATTATATTATATAACATTATATTTATGCTTTATTAAATTTAATTTTATCCAATAATTCACATTATGGAAATTTATTTTTAATTTTTTAAAAAAGATACTATCATAACTAAATAGGATCTGTTTGAATTATAGATCATAATTGTGAAGTGTACATGAACCATTTATTTATATTCAGAGATTTTTGAACATATTTGGGGGGTTGGATGTCACTCTCGGCACTTCGGCCACCACACAAGATCGGGAGAGTTTTTCTATCGTGAACATAGACATTTTCTTTTGGAAAATTCAAACAAACCCATGAATACATAAAAGGTAAATTGAAGAAAGCTTGTTCTATTATTCGCCGATCCAGTGCCAAAGACACCTTCATTAAAGATAGATGCAGCATATAATATAGCAACTCAATCTTTCCGATTACGCCTGTGGTTTTGGAGATATTCAACAAAATCATTTATATAACGTTGCTGTAGATCCTTATCTCCAAAAAGCTTGCTCAACTCCTTAGCTTTCTCCCTGTAAATCCTTCCTTCCTCTTCCACCATCACCAAGCTCAATGTCTGGGCCACCGACTTGCTAGAAAACCAACCCTCCTCTTCATCTCTTGGGATCTCTATCCCCACTTTCATTTCTTGGAAAGCCTTAGCAATGATCCCCTGGTCTCCCCACAGCGGAAACATGATAAGGGCACGTCCAAAATACAGTCCCTCAACAACTGAACTCAAACCACAGTGAGTCACAAAGCCCCCAACTGATTCGTGACCCAATATCCGGAGTTGAGGCGCCCACGTCCTCCAAACCACTCCACGATCTTTGGTTCGATCCTCGAAACCATCTGGTAACTCAACTGAGTCGTGCCGCTTCCTCAATGCCCAAAAGAAGGGCAACCCTGATAGCTCTAACCCAAGAGCCAACTCAGTGAGTTCATCTTCCCTTGGCGTCGCCTCGCTTCCGAGTGCCACGTAAACCACAGATGCTTTCTCTTGTTTATCTAGCCACTCAAGGATTGGAATCCACGAGTCGTCCTCTCCGCTAACAGGCGCCAAAGGAGGCAGTAGCCCTATTGGAAGTACTGGTTTGTGGTAAAGCTCTCTGAGAAGGTCCAGCCATTCAGATTCAAGCTCTGCACAGCTTCGTACAGCGACCACGTCACAAGCTGAAATGACCGAACCCATTCGATATGAGTCTGAAACTCCAGAAAGGTTGGGTTGGTCAAAGCCTAAGATTCTCTTCATCTGGAACGGAGGCAAACCCAAGTTGGAGGGAAAAGGGACCCAAGGAGGAGGAACCGCGAACTGATGGAGCTCCTTACGTGGATCACCGCCACCCATCATGATGGACGTGGATCCGGCGAAACACAAGGTCGACGCACCGAAAATGGAGAAGAAGGACCCTGAAACCCCATGCTCATCCAGGACAGGCGGCAACCAGTGAGGGGCGAAGTCGTGAACTACCCAGTCGGGATGTGAATTTATGAGGAAGCGGGTCACGGGTTCTTGGAGGCCGTCGAATGCCTTCTTGAGGTAGGGAATCTTTTCGTAGGGAAGATCAGTGGTAGCTTCAGCGTTTTCAGGGAGGTTGTCGACTTTGGGCAGTGGAAGCTTGATTAAGTTGATAAGAGGTTGTAAAATTGGAGGTAGTTTTGGGAGGCGGTCGATGTTTCTGGGGGTGGATATGAAGGAGATTCGGTGACCCTTTTGAGCTATGAGCTTGGACAGCTCTAAGTATGGGAGTATGTGACCGAAAGCTAGCCATGGGAACATGACTATGTGAAGTTTTTCTGGATCGTCCATGGTAGAGGTGCTAGGAATCCACTCTAATCAGCTTCCGTATCAAGTAGGGAGATTTGAAGTAAAGCTGGGCAAGCCATCTTGCTAAGGTGACCTTGGTGTTTATAGGAAAAAAACAATAAAAAGTGAGAATAGATAGGTGGGTAGGTGGGTACGTTTCGTGGATGGATTGGTGCGTAGCATTATTGATTTTAGTGCCAATGTTCAACAAACCCAAAAACCATCGGTATCTACATTGGTTTTAATCTATGAACTAAAATCTTAGTTGAAATCAATTTCAGTTATGTTTAAAATATAGACAAAAATTTACCTATCAAATATATATTTACTTTTTGCAAATTTCCATTTTTTTCCCGCTATAATTTTCTTATAAAAGATTTTTTTTTTTTTTTTTTTTTCACAATTTTGTCTGATTTCTTTTTTATAGTTTAGAACATACAAGTTTAAACATACGTTCTTGTCATAATATCATCATACATTACCTAATATAAATTTTTATATTTCTATACTAAATTTCACTTTTTATTATGAACAGTCATATGTTAAAAATAGTTAGTTTATCTTTATATTTATAAAAAAAAATGTTGAATTAATAAAATGGTTTCATGATAATTGATAAGTGAGAAAAAATGAAAATAAAATAAAAAAGATAATATATTAAAGTTAAAATAAGCATTAGATGTTGAACAGAACATTAGTATAATGGAACTGATCCACTAGGAAAACAAAAAAAAAAAAAATTCAAAAGCCTCGTTTCTGCCCCACATTTCTATGTGTGTTCGACCTTTCATTGAAAAGATATTTGCGTCTACGAAAGAATGCATCATGATATAATATAAGGTATTCTCTTCTCAAGTTCTATTAAGTGCTTGACCTAGTTCCATTGGTCCATCTGTGATCATTATAATTATCTCATGATAAAGAATTAATGCTCCAATAATGTTAATTCTTCAATTAATATGTTTGCTTCATTGATACAATAACTTCATTACAAGAAGGTAGATCTTTAACCACACCAACACCCATGGCTAAAAGGTAAACCAAAGTGTGCCTATAGACTATGAGTGCACACAACCATGGGGGACATTGATAAATGTTATACCTATGGTCAAATATAATTGTGCAGCTATAAGTTCTAAGTTATAGCCCCGCCCACTTTTTTTCGCACAACTTAAAAATCTTGTTGAGATATAACAAGTCATACTTGTACCCATATAAGTGTGTCAACACAGACTATTTTTGGTCGCTAATATAGATTTTCATATGGACATGACTTTAGTAGGCTACTAGTACAAGTTGTGATGTGGGCACATTCATGGAGCTAGCCCCTTTGAACTTTAAGCATGCAGCCTAATAACAATTAATGTAAGACAAACATGTTACAAAAGGTGGACACATATGTGCAATCTTTCCATCGGTAATTCAGAGTCACTCAGCTTTGATTTCATGAAGTGTCTGTCCAGCCATAAGGCCACATTTAAAAGTATATGTATTCTTAATCCTTGGAATAACCATGCTTAATTAGCAACATCCTTATTGGCCATGTCATTGTTGACCAAAAAACTTAAAACTTCCCCCACACCATGTCATTATCAACAAGTGGAGGTACAAAAAATCAACATATCTTTAATTAATACACCACCCCTCAAATGAGGTATTTGAAAATGCATAAAATCACCTCATCCCAAAACTAGGATCATAAAAGAAGACAACCTCTTGGACTTACAAGATGATTTGACTAACTAACCTATGCATAGAAAGACAAGTCCAACTACCCTCGTCTTCATGTGCCTAAAAGTCAACAAAATTTGCTAATTAACCTATTGCAAAATTGTAAAAGCCACTCCTTCATGCCTCTTCACAAGGAAAAGTGGCTATAAAAGGGGAGTTTGTTCCTCCTCAAGGGACTCTCTCTCAGCCTCCAAAAGAAAACTACAGAAAATGTGGAAAATGCATCTTTGTACCTATAAAATGGTGGAATGAAAAAGGATTTTAGCTTCTTCAAGTAAGGAATGTACATATCAGCTGCATGGAGTACTATTTGAATTTGAAGCCTATCATAACATCTTTATCTCTCCTAACCTTGGTGCCATTGGATAAAGTAGGATAGAGATTGTAGGAAAATCCTAAGAGTGAGAGGTTTCCAAGGATAGGAAAATTCCTTCCAATCTACCTAGTCTTTGGTATATTACAAGAAATATGTAAAGTCAAGTTTTGGTTAATTTTGATTTTGATGATAACAAAATAAATTTTGGGACTAGTGTTAAAGATTTCCAAAGTAGTAAATCACAAAGACAAATCAAGTCAAAGGAAAAAAAAAAAAAAAGACCTAAAAAAGAAGAGCTTTTAAAACCTTTCTTAGGATCTCTTTGTAAAGTTGATACACTAGGATCATACATTTTATTTTTATTATTGTATAAAAAATCATTAATTCAGTGTGCTAAATTGTTTTAAGTTCTTATAAAATTAAATGATTTCTTGTTTTCAATTAAAATTTTGAGCTAAATCTTTTCTAAACTTATCTTAAAAGGTTTTAAAAAGTTAAGCATAGGTTGTTAAATGTTCCAAGCCTCAAATTGGATTATTTAAACACTAATTTACAATGTAATTGGTTAAGGGGATCAGGAATTATTTGAGTCAACTGGACTTGATCAGTTGAGGATGGTTTTAATTTTTTCTTTCTTCCAATAGTTGGGGTGTAGTTGGTTCAATCTTGACTGGTTGATGTTTTGACCTCCAACAGTCGCTTCCTAAAACATTAAATATTAATGGCTAATGAATTGATCGAATTAGTTACTCAACCAATCAACCCCTAACCATGCCTAATGGCTAGTTTGAGCTTCTAATTCCTATAAAAAGACTCCAAACTTTATTATTTTATATGCTTAATATTTTAAAATCTTTCTTGAATATGTTTGAGTCTTAGATGAAGTATTTTGAGTACACTTTGATTTAAAATTTACATATATTTGAGTTTGAAGTTATACTAGGATTTTGTAAGATTATCATTCTTCATTTTTATTTCTTGTGAGGGTGCTTTGGAACCATAATCCAAAGGGACGACTTTAACTTGAAAAGTCTTGTTGTAGAGGGTATTTGGAGTCATAAGTCCAAGAAAGTGCTTAAAACCAGAATCCAAGAGGGTGCTTGAAGTCATAAGTCCAAAATAATTAATTGAAATCATAATCCAATTATAATGCTTGAAGACTTGTGTCAAAAGCCTTAAATTAGTGAAACTCACTTGAATAGGAGCTTAAGAAAAGTGGACGTAGATTGAATTGTCTTGAACCACTATTAAAACTACTGTTTGCAATTTCCTTTTCCTACTCTCTTTACTTTATAGGCAATTATTTTTCTAATATATTTGTTATATTATTTTGAATAATTGTTATTTGCATTCATATAGTCTAAATTTCCAAAAATTAACCATCACTTTATTCACACCCCCCACTCCTCCCTCCCTTTAGGTTGATATAACTAAAATCCTAACACATTATAATTAATAATAAAAAAATATTGTTCATATCAATCTTAATTAAGGAAATACTTGATCTCAAGCTTCTTATTTTTGTATTTTCTTTGCTTACCATTCAAAACTTCTTGGTCTTTGGATGTGTAGGACTCGATTCCCCTATGTCTTTAAGAAAACTTATAGATAATGAGAAGCCTATGAAATGAAACCAGACCCGGATATCTGTGAACATGCACATGCTTTCTTTCCCTTGGTTTATTTGCACCCGATTCGTTATAATATTCTATCATCTTCTGCAAACTTGGAAGTCGTGGCGGACGGATAGGGGATCGGGCGCAGAAGCTGCACTAAAAAATTGAACATTTTTTTTTAATGAGTTTGATTCCTCCCGATGTCAGAAATTTGTTTATTTTTTCCTTTAATAGGTTTGATCCAGGCTTTTCCACCACCAAGCACTTGCTCTCGTCACAAGATCTACAACTTGCGTTGACTTAAATACTCTACTCATGAAAGCCAATATATGGCAAAAAGATAAATATAGCCGGAAAAAACAAAAAGGAATAACATCACATCATAAATATATAAATACAGCAAATAAAAAAAATAAAATAAAATAAAATAAAATAAAATTAGAAAGAATTGTGTTTTCAATCAAATTGGGCTTGATGATTAAGATAATAAGCCCTTCAGTCACCCATAATTGATTATAAAGACTTGAAATAGTAATGGATAAAAATACTATTTTTATTTATTTTTATTTTATCACTCTTTGCATATCACTACCATTAAATTATCTCTTATTTAATCATCTTTGGATGTTTTATTATTTTTTTAAACTCTTTTTATAAATAATTGATGAAAAATCAACATTATTTTTTATTTTTAAATTATAAATAAAAAATTATATTAATGATTTAAAGACTATTTAAAAAAATACTTTCTAAAAAATGTTAATTTAAATAAATAAATATTATCTTTTACATTTTATAAATAAATAATTTAATAATCAAAATACTATTTAAAATAAATATATTCACTATTTTCTTTTCTTTTATACTAAAAAGTATTTAAAATTTTTTTTTTATTATTATAAAATAAAAAGTTGACTTTTTTTTTTTTAAATTTTTTTCTTTCTTATTTTAATAACTTTTTGAATATGACTTTTAATAATAAGTTATATGAAATATAACAAATTTGTTTACCATGGATCTTTTTTTAATGATTTGAATTAATTGAAAATTTATTAAAATAAGAATAAGAAAAAGAAAGAAAAGGAATGGATGAAGCGTTTTTATTTTAAATACCCAATAAAAATATTTTTATATGACATAATTTTAAAAGTAAATTATATCAATATATGGTAGAGATTGAATTTTTCTTATATAAAAAAGTTGAAAAATATATTTACTCATTTTAAATGAAAACAAGTAGTTAAAAATTAAAAACATTTGTTGTAATTATAATTTTGAAGATTTCATGATTTTTATCTTATTACTTTTAAAAAAATTGCTTTAATAATAAAATATTTATTTTAATAGTTTTAAATATTTAAATCTTTATTTAAAAATATTTAGGATTATGTGGGGAGCAATTAGGTAATTTTGGATATTTTGAAGACTTTAATTTTGTCAATTACTGTATTTACATTTTCAAAATTATTGAAAGGTTGGTAAATTAGTTTAAGAAATATTGTTTTCTTGATTAATATTATATATATATATATATAATATGTGAGTGTTTACATTATTTTTGAAATAATACAGAAATAATAAACACTCTGTGTCTAATTTATAAGTTAGAAAAAAAAAAAGAATAATAATATTTTATGAAGTATTTAAAAATTATTTAATATTTATAAAAAATAATATACAACGTTATTTATTATTTTGTAAGTAAGAAACAAAAAAAATATTTACTAAGGTATTTAAAAAACATTTATTATATATTCTATAAGTTTGAAAAAAAATAATTATATTTGATGATGTCTAATTTGCAAGTTAAAATAAATAAAGAATACTAATATTTTATAAGATGTTTAAAATTTGTTTAATATATATGAGAAATAATGTAAGTTTGAAATAAAGAATAATATTTATTATATATTAGGTAAGTTTGAAAAAAAAGAATAATATTTGATGAGATATTTAAAAATTATTTATTTCAAAAATATATTTAATAATAATAATTTTTAACTATTTATCTTTTATATTATAAAAAAAAATGATTAGAAAATTATTCAACTTAATCCCACTAATAAATAGGTGAGAGAAGGGTGAAAGAGCCAAAAAAAAAAAAAAAGAGAATGAGAATGATGGATGCCTGATTAGCTTTTTTATTTAATATTCAAGAGTATTTAGGAATTTTTTAAAGATAATATCATCCCTTTTAATTTTTACTATTTTATTGGGTTTTAAGTTTAAATATGAGTAATAGGAGGTTATTACCTCAATTAGTGAAAACACAATTTACACAATTTTCCCAAAAAACTATCACATCACATCATGCATATTACCTGTCTTTAAAACTGGACCGACTGGTCTGACAGCCGGCCGGTCATCATTCCGGTCCGGTTCGGCCTATGAGCCGGTTAACTTTTGAGCCGACCTCAAACCGCTGAAACCGGCGGTTGGACCGTGAACCGGTTGAACCGACTGGTTTTTTTACGAACCGAACGGTTCAAAACCCAACCCTTCCCCCTTCTTCTTCCTCCTCCCAGATCTCTCCCCTACGTCCTTCCCCCCTTCTAGATCCTGCCCCCACCCTCCCCCTTTTTTCCTCTTCTTCCCCCCCACCCGCTTTCCCTCCCCCTTCCCCTGCTGCTGGCGTTGCCGCTGTCGCTGCCACTGTTCCTGCCGCTGCCGCTGTCACTTCCGTTGCCCTTCAGCCGCTGCCGCTGCCCTCAAGCCGCTGCTCTCCAACCCCTCACCCCCCACCTCCAGCCAACGCCGAGGATGCCAGGCAATAGCTATAGCTATCCCATTTTGAGATTTTTTTTACATTTTTATTTTTATTTACTTTATTAATTTTTTTCCTTTATTGTTTATTTTATTTTACATTTATTGTTTTTTTAACTTTATGATTTTTAAAATTTTTAATTTGAATTTTAATTAATGAAATCATAATTTTAAATAAGTTTTTGAAAATATTGTATCACTTACATTTTAAATAATTTTTTTAATTTTAAAATAAGTTTATGATTTAAAAATAAATTTTAAATTTTCTAATCTTAAATTCAAAATTTGATTTTAATCTAAATTTATGATTTAAAACTAATTTTCTAATTGATTTTCAAATAAAATCTTAATTTTTAAATAATATGTAAATTTTTATTTTTATTTTTATAATTAATTTTAATTTTAATTATATATAATTTATATATTTATAAGGTTATTGATTTGACTTTAAATTCGACCAATGAATCGTGAATTAATAATTTTTTTTAGTTTAATGAATCGTATGACTTTGAAAACATTGTATATTATGAATATTATAAGAAGAAGAACATCATTACTAGTTCCCTTTGTTATCGATCACAGAAATGACAAAGTAGAAAAGAGAAATCAAATGCAGGATCATGACAGAAAAAAAAAAATGCAGTCAAAGTAATGTATGTGGTGTAGATAATTAGAATAGTAATATCCCACGGTAATCCAAAATACATCCAGAAGATACGTAGTGTAATCCAATATGTAACCCAAAATCCAAGAACAACTCTCTCTCAAAACCTAATACATAAAGTACTACAAGTCCATATCCGAAGATGGGAAAATTCGATCCGGGGCCAAGATCAACCTACTCAACCTCTTATATCTCCGTAGCCTCACCATCACCATCTGGACCAGTGGTTGACAGATGTATGGTTTGCATGCTTGGACCAAAAGGCCTTGCTAATAAGTGCAAGTTGCTAAATGATTGGGAGAAACTTGAGTCCTTCCTCTACAAGCACGTGGGAGAGGATAACTGGAAGGAATTGTTGTCTGACACCAAGAATCGAAAGTATGAGGGCCCATAACATCGATGATAAACTGATCCATGTCAATATCCCTCTCAATGATGACGTAATGAACAAATTAATCAAGTAGAAGTCCTCCTAATCTAGGTGTGGTGAAAAGTAAAATGGAACATAATACGCCAGCAAGTGTCTAAAAGCAGTACCAACTTAATCACAATTATTAAGGGACAAACCTTACTATACAAGAAAAGGGCAACAACTTCATACTTCGAAGATGAGAGGGTCAGTATGTGATGAACCATGGGTAAAGCGATCAGTGTTTAGTTTATTGTCAATACAAGTTTACTTGTTATGCTACCCAATTAGGGAATATGAATCTATCTAAATTAAAAGGGAAGAACTTATATCAATATCTCAATTTCAATTTAGACATGGGTTTGATTATGATCACTTCATATTCCGAGAAATGTTTACCACCCCAAAAGAGGAATAAATTAATAAAGTTTTTGTATAAAGAAATGTATTAAAAGCGACACGTGTATAAAACTTTTCAATGAGATAGTGCTTTAATTTATTGAAAATAGATGTTATGTTCTCTTCTTGTGAATCTTAAGCATTCGCTTCTTGTGAATTCTCACAACCTTCATTGAAATAGATGTTATGTTCCAAGTTAGTAATTATATCATAAAAGATCAAAAATGGATCAAGTAAAAGGGCGAGTTCTCACTTTAAATTTTAGATTTTAAAAATGTATTTAAATTTAATCAAATAGTAAATGATATACGAGTGACTATACTATTATATTACATTATATTTATATTTTATTAAATTTAATTTTATCCAATAATTCACATTATGGATTTTTTTTTTTTAATTTTAAAAATAAGATACTATTATAACTTAATAGGATCTGTTTGAATTATAGATCATAATTGTGAAGTGTATATGAACCATTTATTTGTTTAATATATACGAGAAATAATGTAAGTTTGAAATAAAGAATAATATTTATTATATATTATGTAAGTTTGAAAAAAAAAAGAATAATATTTGATGATATATTTAAAAATTATTTATTTCAAAAATGCATTTAGTAATAATAATTTTTAACCATTTATCTTTCATATTCAATTTGATGGAGAAAAATGATTAGAAAATGATTCAACTTGGTTCCACTAATAAATAGGCGAGAGAAAGATGAAAGAGCAAAAAAAAAATGAGGATGAGAAAGGTGGGATAACCGGATAGCTTTTTTATTTAATAGTAAAGGGTATTTAGGAATTTTTTAAAGATTATACATCGTTACTTTTAATTTTTATTATTTCATGGGGTTTTGAGCTTAATAAAGAGTAATAGGAGGATCTTACCTCAATTACCAAATTTAGCAGGGTGAAAACACAATTTTCCTAAAAAAACTATCAGATCACATCATGCATATTACCTGTCTTTAAAACTGGACCGACGGCCAGTCATCATTCTGGTCCGGTTCGGCCTTTGAGCCGGCCTCAAACCGCTGAAACCGGCGGTTGGACCTTGAACCGGTTGAACCGACCGGGTTTTTTATGAACCGAACGGTTCAAAACCCAACCCTTCCCCCTTCTTCTTCCTCCTCCCAGATCTCGCCCCTACGTCCTTCCCCCCTTCTAGATCCTGCCCCCACCCTCCCCCTTTTTTCCTCTTCTTCCCCCGCGCCCCCCACCCGCTTTCCCTCCCCCTTCCCCGGCTGCTGGCGTTGCCGCTGTCGCTGCCACTGTTCCTGCCGCTGCCCTTCAGCCGCTGCCCTCTAGCTCATTGAACTACTACAAGATCAACAAGTCCATGAAACTTAAGCATTAGCTTCTTGTGAATTTTCATAATCTTGATTGAAATAGACGTTATGTTCCAAGTTAGTAATTATATCATAAGAGATCAAAAATAGATTCAGTAAAAGGTGAGTTCTCTCTTTAAATTTTGGATTTTAAAAATGTATTTAAATTTAAATTATTATATTATATAACATTATATTTATGCTTTATTAAATTTAAATTTATCCAATAATTCACATTATGGAAATTTATTTTTAATTTTAAAATAAGATACTATTATAACTTAGTAGGATCTGTTTGAATTATATATCATAATTGTGAAGTGTACATGAACCATTTATTTATATTCGAGATCTTTTAACATATTGGAGGGTTGGATGTCACTCTCGGCACTTCGGCCACCATACAAGATCGGGAGAGTTTTTCTATCGGGAACATAGACATTTTCTTTTGGAAAATTCAAACAAACCCATGAATACATAAAAGGTAAATGGAAAAATCTTTCCCAAGATTTTCGTTTGGACTTCTGTGATTTAAAATTGAAGAAAGCTTGTTCTATTATTCGCCGATCCAGTGCCAAAGACACCTTCATTAAAGATAGATGCAGCATATAATATAGCAACTCAATCTTTCCGATTACGCCTGTGGTTTTGGAGATATTCAACAAAATCATTTATATAACGTTGCTGTAGATCCTTATCTCCAAAAAGCTTGCTCAACTCCTTAGCTTTCTCCCTGTAAATCCTTCCTTCCTCTTCCACCATCACCAAGCTCAATGTCTGGGCCACCGACTTGCTAGAAAACCAACCCTCCTCTTCATCTCTTGGGATCTCTATCCCCACTTTCATTTCTTGGAAAGCCTTAGCAATGATCCCCTGGTCTCCCCACAGCGGAAACATGATAAGGGCACGTCCAAAATACAGTCCCTCAACAACTGAACTCAAACCACAGTGAGTCACAAAGCCCCCAACTGATTCGTGACCCAATATCCGGAGTTGAGGCGCCCACGTCCTCCAAACCACTCCACGATCTGTGGTTCGATCCTCGAAACCATCTGGTAACTCAACTGAGTCGTGCCGCTTCCTCAATGCCCAAAAGAAGGGCAACCCTGATAGCTCTAACCCAAGAGCCAACTCAGTGAGTTCATCTTCCCTTGGCGTCGCCTCGCTTCCGAGTGCCACGTAAACCACAGACGCTTTCTCTTGTTTATCTAGCCACTCAAGGATTGGAATCCACGAGTCGTCCTCTCCGCTAACAGGCGCCAAAGGAGGCAGTAGCCCTATTGGAAGTACTGGTTTGTGGTAAAGCTCTCTGAGAAGGTCCAGCCATTCAGATTCAAGCTCTGCACAGCTTCGTACAGCGACCACGTCACAAGCTGCAATGACCGAACCCATTCGATATGAGTCTGAAACTCCAGAAAGGTTGGGTTGGTCAAAGCCTAAGATTCTCTTCACCTGGAACGGAGGCAAACCCAAGTTGGAGGGAAAAGGGACCCAAGGAGGAGGAACCGCAAACTGATGGAGCTCCTTACGTGGATCACCGCCACCCATCATGATGGACGTGGATCCGGTGAAACACAAGGTCGATGCACCGAAAATGGAGAAGAAGGACCGTGAAACCCCATGCTCATCCAGGACAGGCGGCAACCAGTGAGGGGCGAAGTCGTGAACTACCCAATCGGGATGTGAATTTATGAGGAAGCGGGTCACGGGTTCTTGGAGGCCGTCGAATGCCTTCTTGAGGTAGGGAATCTTTTCGTAGGGAAGATCAGTGGTAGCTTCAGCGTTTTCAGGGAGGTTGTCGACTTTGGGCAGTGGAAACTTGATTAAGTTGATAAGAGGTTGTAAAATTGGAGGTAGTTTTGGGAGGCGGTCGATGTTTCTGGGGGTGGATATGAAGGAGATGCGGTGACCCTTTTGAGCTATGAGCTTGGACAGCTCTAAGTATGGAAGTATGTGACCGAAAGCTAGCCATGGGAACATGACTATGTGAAGTTTTTCTGGATCGTCCATGGCAGAGGATGCTTGGGTTCTTTGCTCATCTGCTTGCCGTATATACATATTAAGTGAGAAATTGCTGGCGCAGTTGCTATTACGGTGGCTGCAGAAGTCACTGTCCAACCAAAGACTTATAATTATCCTCCATCTTTGAATTAGAAAAAAGTCTGGCGGCCATGCTGAAGAAAAATTGATCTCAATCCTAGAAAAGGAGTTGGTCATTATTTGCGGCCATTAATATCATCTTTAAAAATCATTGCTAGGAATCCACTCTAATTAATCAGCTTCCGTATCAAGTAGGGAGATTTGAAGTTAGGCTGGTCAAGCAATCTTGCTAAGGTGACCGCAGAAGTCCCTGTTAAAAAAAGTGAGAATAGATAGGTGGGCAGATGGGTACGTTTCGTGGATGGATAGGTGCAAAACCCAAAAACCGTCAGTATCTACATTGATTTTAATGTATGAACTAAAATCTTATTTGAAATCAATTTCAGCTATGTTTAAAATATAGAGAAAAATTTACCTATCAAATATATATGTACTTTTTGCAAATTTCCATATTTTCCCCATATAATTTTCTTATAAAGAATTTTTTTTTTCACAATTTTGTCTAATTTTTTATAGTTCAGAACATACAAGTTTAAACATTTGTTCTTGTCATAATATCATCATACATATTAGCTAATATAATTTTTTTTATATTTCTATACTAAATTTCACTTTTTATTATGAACAGTCATACGTTAAAAATAGTTAGTTTATCTTTATATTATAAAACAAATGTTGAATTAATAAAATGGTTTCATGATAATTGGTAAGTGAGAAAAAATGAAAATAAAATAAATAAGATAATAAATTAAAGTTAAAATAAACATTAGATGCTGAACAAAACATTAGTAGAATGGAACTAATCCACCAGGAAAACAACAATTGTAAAAAACAAAACAGGAACTGATCCACCAGGAAAACAACAATTGTAAAAAACAAAACATTAGTATAACGGAACTGATCCACCAGGAAAACAACAATTGTAAAAAAATTCAGGCCTTGTCTCTGTCACACATTTCTATGTATGGACATCTTTTATTGAAAAGATATTTGCATCTCCGAAAGAATGCATCATGATATAATATAAGGTATTCTCTTCTCAAGTTCTATTAAGTGCTTGACCTAGTTCCATATGTCCCTCTGTGATCATTATAATTATCCGATGATAAAGAATTAATGCTCCAATAATATTAATACTTCAATTTATATGTTTGCTTCATTGATGCGATAACTTCATTACAAGAAGGTAGATCTTTAACCATACCAACACCCATGGCTAAAAGGTAAACCAAAGTGTGCCTATAGACTATGGGTGCACACAACCATGGGGGACATTGATAAATGTTATACCTATGGTTAAATATAATTGTGCAGGTATAAGTTCTAAGTTATAGCCCCGATCACTTTTTTTCTCACAACTTCAAAATCTTGCTAAGATATAACAAGTCATACTTGTACCTGTATAAGTGTGTCAACAGAAACTATTTTTGGTTGCCAATATAGATTTTCATATGAATATGACTTTAGTAGACTACTAGTACAAGTTGTGACGTGGGCACGTTCATGGAGCTAGCCCCTTTAAACTCTAAGCATGCAGCCTAATAACAATTAATGTAAGACAGACATGTTACAAAAGGTGGACACATGCGTGCAATCTTTCCATTGGTAATATTAATTCATAGTCACTTAGCTTTGATTTCATGAAGTGTCCGTCCAGCCATAAGGTTACGTTTAAAAGTATATGTATTCTTAATCCTTGGAATAACCATGCTTAATTAGCAACATCCTTATTGGCCATGTCATTGTTGACCAAAAAACTTAAAACTTCCCCCACACCATGCCATTATCAACAAGTGGAGGTACAAAAAATCAACATATCTTTAATTAATACACCACCCCTCAAACGAGGTATCTGCAAACGCATAAAATCACCTCATCCCAAAACCAGGATCATAAAAGAAGACGACCTCCTGGACTTGTAGGATAATCTGATTGACTAACCTATGCATAGAAAGACAAGTCTAACTACCCTTGTCCTCATGAGCCCAAAAGTTAATAAAATATGCTAACCTACTGCAAAATTGTAAAAGCCACTCCTTCATGCCCCTTCACAAGGAAAAGTGGCTATAAAAGGAGAGTCTGTTCCTTCTAAAGGGACTCTCTCTCGGCCTCCAAAAGAAAACTATAAAAAATATAGAAAATGCATCTTTGTACCTATAAAATGGTGGAATGAAATCTCTAATATTTTCCTTGAAGAATTTTAACTTCTTCAACAAGTAAGGAATGTACATATCAGCTTTATGGAGTACTATTTGAATTTGAAGCTTGTCATAACATCTTTATCTCTCCCAACCTTGGTGCCATTGGATAAAGTAGAATAGAGATTGTAGAAAAATGCTAAGAGTGAGAGGTTTCCAAGGATAGAAAAATTCCTTCCAATCTACATAGTCTTTGGTATATTACAAGCAATATGTAAAGTCAAGTTTTGGTTAATTTTGATTTTGATGATAACAAAATAAATTTTAGGACTAGTGTTTCAAAGTACCAAATCACAAAGACAAATCAAGTCAAAGGAAAAAAAAAATGACCTAAAAAAGAAGAGCTTTTAAAACCTTTCTTAGGATCTCTTTGTAAAGTTGATACACTAGGATCATACATTTTATTTTTATTCTTGCATAAAAAATCATTAATTCAGTGTGCTAAATTGTTTTAAGTTCTTATAAAATTAAATGATTTCTTGTTTTCAATTAAAAAATTGAGCTAAATCGTTTCTAAACTCATCTTAAAAGGTTTTAAAAAGCTAAACATAGGATGTTAAATGTTCCAAGCCTCAAATTGGGTTATTTAAACACTAATTTGCAATGTAATTGGTTAAGGGGATCAGGAATTGTTTGAGTCAATTGGATTTGATCAGTTGAAGATGGTTTTAATTTTTTCTTTCTTCCAATAGTTGGGGTGTAGTTGGTTTAGTATTGACTGGTTGATGTTTTGACCTCCAACTGTCACTTGTTAAAGTATTAAATGTTAACGACTAATGAATTGATCGAACCAGTTGCTCAACCAATCAACCCCCAACCATGCCTAATGGCTAGTTTGAACTTCCAATTCCCATAAAAATACTCCAAACTTCATTATTTTGTATGCTTAATATTTTAAAATATTTCTTGAATATATTTGAGCCTTGGAGGAAGTATTTTGAGTGCACTTTAATTTAAAATTTACATATCTTTTAGTACCTCATATACATACATACATACATACATACATATAACCAAAAAAAAAAAAAAAAATTACAAATATAAAATCAGATCGATCAGGCCAATGCATCATAAGTTGCAGGTAAAGTGCATTTTCTGCATTCTCAAGCCTAAAAGAAAAAATTATGATTCAAAAATTTTCCTTTTTTTTCTCATTATTTTCTTGCCATCCCAACAATTGTAGCTAACCAGGAAGTCGGTGATTGAATAGAAACAATAACTTGAACTCTAGAGATCAAGTTGAATACCATTTAGAGATGTGAGCTGTAAAATAAAGCAGGAGGCAATGGGTGCTCCTTGTGCTACAAATACCATAGTTGACACCTTGCGTGTTCTTTCTATTTGCTCCAAATGTTACTACTTGTTTGATAATTGGAGTTTAAAATAGTGAGCAATCTAGAGGGACTTATTAGTAGTTCCTATCAGGAGCGGAAAAACCCACTTTTGTAAAGTATTTTTGGCCCTAAAGTAAAGTGAATCGTGATAATAGCAATGTCTATGGAGATGATCGTGCTTGAGTAGGGATACCGATAAGGGCCATGGAGAAAGCCCATGATGCAATCAACGATGGAAATGAATAGTTTTTGTATTTGCATGCTGGAACATGGGCATACTTGGCCCAATAAGTGAGGTTGAACTCTTCCAATAACTGGTGAATGGGGATTTTACAATAATTAATTAGGATAACAACTCTGTGTCTTCTTTAATCTTCGGTACATGTTGTGGGTTAGATTAAAATATCAAATAGTATTATTTTTAAAAAAAATATATAGATATATCATATAAACATTATTAATTAAATGATGTGATGTAACATCATAAGGTCTTATTTGTTTGTAATTATATTTATTTTTATCTTTTTATAATATCATATTTATTTGGATACCTATCTCATTTAATTGTATAGATTTTATCACACACATTCAACCATTTGGATGTGAAATAATGGTTAGAATATATAGCTCTACAGATATGACTTAGACTTTGAATCGTTCGGAAGACTTCAAATTTGTTGAAATTTTTGCGATTTGAGAAAAGAAGAGATGTTTCTCATTCTTAAAAACCAAAATACATGTTCAAATCAATCGTGATTGGACACAAGGCCAGTGTTTTTGTAGATATTCTACAAAATCACTTACATAACGGTGATGCTGATGCTTGTCTCCTAGTAACTTGCTCATCTCCTTTGCTTTGTTTCTATAAATTTTTCCCGCCTCTTCCACCATCACCAAGCTCAATGTCTCCCCCACTGACTTCCTGGAAAGCCATCCTTCTTCTTGATCTCTTGGTATCTCTACCCCCACTTTCATATCTTCGAAACTCCTAGCATTCAACCCCTGGTCCCCCCAAAGGGGCAGCATGATAAGGGCTTGTCCAAAATGCAGTCCCTCTATAACTGAATTCCAACCACAGTGAGTCACAAAACCCCCAACCGACTCGTGATCCAATATCCTGAGTTGAGGTGCCCAGGTCCTCCAAACCATTCCACGACCTTTGGTTCGTTCCTCGAATCCATCAGGTAAATCAACCGAGTCATGCCGCTTCCTCAGTGCCCAACAGAAGGGCAACCCACTTAGCTCTAACCCAAAAGCCAACTCGGTGAGTTCATCTTCAGTTGGTGTCACCTCCGTTCCCAGTGCCACATAAATCACAGACTCTTTCTCTTGTTTGTCTAGCCACTCCCTGATCGGGGGCCAAGAGTCATCGTCTCCGTTAACTGGCGCCGAGGGGGGCAGTAGCCCTATTGGAAATAGCGGTCTCTGGTGAAGCTTACCGAGGAGGTCCAACCATTCAGGTTCCAGTTCTGTACAGCTCCGTATAGCCAACACGTCACAACCCAAAATGGCCGACCCTATGCGGAAGATATCGGAAACCCCAGAAACGCTGGCTTGATCAAGGTCTAAGCTTCTCCTCGACAGAAAAGGAGGCATCGCGACTTTGGTTGGGAAAGTGACCCAGGGAGGAGGAGCGGTGAACTGAAGGAGCTCCGTACGTGGATCACCACCTTCCATTATGATGGACGTTGATCCACAGAAACATAGGGCCGTTGCACTAAATGTACAGAAGAAGGCCCGCGAAACCCCATGCTTAGCAGCGATAGGCGGCAACTAGTGAGGGGCGAAGTCGTGAATAACCCAGTCGGGATGTGACGTTTCGAGAAAGCGGGTCACGGGCTCCTGGAGGCCGTCGAATGCCTTCTTAAGGTACGGATTCTTTTCGTAGGGAAGATCAGTGGTAGCCTCTGCGTTTTCAGGGAGGTTGTCGATGTTGGGCAGTGGAAACTTGACTAAATCGATAAGAGGTTGTAAATTTAGAGGTAGTTTTGGGAGGCGGTCGATGTTTCTAGGAGTAGATATGAAGGAGATGCGGTGACCCTCCTGAGCTATGAGCTTGGACAGCTCTAAATATGGGAGTATGTGACCGAAAGCTAGCCATGGGAACATGACTATGTGAAGTTTTTCTGGATCGTCCATGGCAGAGGAGGCTTGGGTTCTTTGCTCATCTGCTCCCTGTATCTACATATGAAGTGAGAAATTGCTGGCGCAGTTATATATATATATATATATATATATATATATATATATATATATATATAAACTATAAATTAATTTCAAATTTTTTATGGGAAGCAACAAAGAAGAGCAAAAGTGACAGATATCTAAAATGTAACGTGCAAATGATCTGTGACATGATCCCCCACCCACGTCTAAAGGAAAATTCAAAGGGAAGAACAAGGCAAAGGGTTACGGTTTAACTTTAAATTTCCATATTATAAAAAAAATAGACCCCACGTGTATGATGGTGCCAAAATCAACTGCTCAAGAGGAAAACTCCAGGAATTATGCCACCCCTAAAATTTAATCAGCCGCCTTCCTGTTTGGTCATGCAGTCATCATCTTGACAGAAACATAAAAACAAATCAATTGTATTAAAATAGTTTTGTTGAAAAAGTCGCGCACAAAGGACCGATCGACCAAATCCATTATCTATTTTGTTTTATCGGTTGAATTCAAAGCGGCAGTGGGAATATCCGTGTGGAGATCCACCGGCCAAGGATGCATGACTACGTGGTCACAGTGGGTGAGCCTTGACATCTCAACCCTAGCTCACTTTTCGTCATTTTTTTTTTCAAAGGAAAGGCCCTGCCCGCCAATTTGGTTTCAATTTCTAATTTGGACAATGCATGTGTAAGTTGCCAAACAATACAACAATAAGAAATAAATTCACTTGTTCACATGATCTACAGGTTGGTTTATGTGTGTGGAAGTATTTAAATGATCATACAAGAGTATGACTTGAATTCACTAAGCGTGTAATCAACAACACAACATGGATCGAAATTTTGAAGAATACATACTTATGTCCGTTGAAATATGTGGCTAATTCTCCAATGTCTTTCTTTTTCATCTCTAATTGCTTTGCAATAGGAATATGGATCATAATGATTTCATCTTGAATTGCTTTAAAATATCTATAACATATTTCTTTTGTGGAATAAAGATACCATTATCTGTTTGTTGGACTTCAATTTCAAGAAAATAGAATATTAATCCAAAATCTGTCATCTCAAATTGTTGTTTCATTGTCTCCTTGAAATCTTCAAACTTCTGTTGATAATTTCCTAGAAAAATAAAATCATCCACATAGAGATATACAACAATTATATCACCATTAGAATTTGACTTGATGTAAAGTGTATGTTCAAAAGGATTCTTTTGAAATCCATCTCGCTATAAATAGGTATCAATTCGCGTGTACCAAGCACGTGGTGCTTACTTTAACCCATATAATATCTTATTGAGTTTATAAACTTGTTTCTCTTGTATTTCCTTAAAATACCGTAGTGGTTGTCCAACAAAAACCTCTTTTTCAAGTACACCATTAGAAAAGTTGACTTCACATCCATTTGGTAAATTTTTCACATTTTTTGAATTGCAAGTACAATTATCTTGTGAATGGTATCTATCTAGCAATTGATAGAAAAACTTCAAAATAATCAATACTTGACTTCTGTTTGTAGCCTTTTACAACCAATCTTACATTAAATCGATCAACTTTACCATCAAGTTTATATTTTGTCTTATCAACTCATTTAATGTTTATAGGCTTCTTTCCAAGTGGAAGAATAGTTAGTTCTCATATATTGTTCTTTTCTATGGATTGAATTTCTTCATTTATTACTTGAATCCACTTTTTATCACTTGCTACTTCTTCATATGAAATAAGATCACAATCCGCAAATAGACAAAAATTAATTAAACCTTCATTAGTGATTTCAATATCTTTCATGACTTTGCAATCCTTTAGATGTATGGACATAATATGAGAATGTTTTGGGCAACCTTGTGATTCAAACTCTTATCCTTTTATTGTTTGCATAAGAGAACTTTTAATAGGAGAAGGCGTATTTGAAGTAGAGACATCTGTTGTAGTATTCTTCTATTCTTATTGTCTTCCACAAAGTCTTCTTTTTTAAAAACAACTCTTTTTTCCTCACTATATGGTCCATGTCCAACTCTCATTCTCTAGAAATTGAACATCTCTATTCACAATCAACTTCCTTGTTTCTGAATTATATAGTTTGTAACATTTAGTTACATCACTATAATAAATGAAAATAAATTTGTCGCTTTTATCATCACTTTTTTTTTTTTGTGTTCTTTTATTATATAGGAATATGCAATACACCCAAAAATTCGCAACAATGACCCTTGTATTTTGATGCTAATAATAAAAAATGAAATCACGGTTAAATATGGGTGATTGCTTATATAAACCAGTCTTAAATTATTAGGAAAAAATGGGTTAATTTCATTGAGGTTTAATTTCAATACATTAAGTCACCAATGGCTTTAAATTTCATTAATTAGTATGATCATAGACGTATTTCATGTATAAATTTTATTCTTTAGAGAATAAAATTTAGTTTTTAGAGAATTTTTGAACACTCCTATCTAAAATATCTTTACCTAAAATCCTCTAAGAAATTAAATTTTATAAATGAAATAAATTTTTAGAATGCTAACTAACGAAATTTGAAACTAATGATGATTGGGTGTGTTTACACCAAATCTTAGGGAATCTCAATGAAATTAACCTGATAGGAAATGATTAAACTAGGCAACAAAGTTTAGAAAATAGACTAGAAATCTAAAATTTTTATATTATTAAATTACAATCACGTGACAAATTATGACATTCTAAATAAGTAATCACACTTTTATCGAAACAACAGCAGATTCATGATTTTAGAATAAGAATATAAAAAATGCAAAGATCAGAGAAAGAAAGCCAATTTGATAAAAGATTTAGGATATATTTGATTTCTAGAAAGTATTAAAGAAAAAAAATATGAAAAAAATGATTTTTTTTTTTTATATTTGGTTTTATTATGAAAAATTCATAAAAAAAATTTGAATATAATTAAAATTAGTGAAAAACTTATATATTTTTAAATTATTTAATTTTTATATAGAAGAGTTAAATAAATTAAATAAATTTGAATTAGAATATAAAAACAATAAATTGACTTTAGATTTATTTTATTTTCTTTTATTCTACTTTTCTACTCTCTTTTTTTGGCTCACATTTTCTCTCAAACTTTTGGAACCAAACATAGCTTTATTGATGTCAACGACTCAACTCATCCTCCATTAAAAGTTAGTGGAGGTTGTTAATATGCTTCTTCCTTCTCCAATCTTGGTTCGAATCTCTATTGTTTGGCTTATGATAAAATCAAAGAAAAAGGAAGAACAATCTTTGGCTCTTTATGTTTTTTTTAGGTTTTCCATTTCTTTTTTCCATTTTTCCTGTCCCAGTTTTCTAGCAACCAATTAAACAATTATAAATTATTTTCAAGTATATATAACAATTTTTCACAAATATTTTTTTGAATTTAAAATATACAAATTGGATGAAAAAAATCCAAAAAAAAAAAATTAAAAATAAAATCAGATCGATTAAGCCATGAATCATGAGTTGCAGGTAAACTGCATTTTCTGTAATTTTATGATTCAAAATTTTTCCTTCTTTTTCTCATTATTTTCTCAGCATCCGAATAATTGTAGCAAACCAAGAAGTCAATGATTGAATGGGAACAGTAACTTGAACTCTTGAGATCAAGTTGAACACAGTTCAGAGATTTGGGGTTGCATGTGAAATAAAGCAGAAGGCAATGGGTGCTTCTTGTACTGCAAATATGAGGAATCTAGAGGGACCTATTAGTAGCACCTGTCGCAGCGGAAAAACCCACTTTTGTAAGGTATCTTTGACACTAAAGTAAAGTGAATCGTGATAATAGCAATGTCTATGGAGATGATCCTGCTTGAGTATGAACACCAATAAGGGCCAAGGAGAAGCCGATGATGCAATTAAAGATGGAAATTAATAGTTTTTGTATTTGCATACTGGGACATGGGCATAACTGGCCCAAAAAGTGAGGTTGAACTCTTCCAAATAATCGGTGAGTGGGGATGTCACAACAATGAAGTAGGATAACAACTCTGTTGCTTCTTTAATCCTCTGTGCACATTCTGGGTTTGATTAAAGAATCAAGAATATTTCTTTTTCATTTCTATTCTTATTATTATTAAACATTGAAATGAAAACAAATAATCATTTTAATATTATATTCCTAAGAAATGGAATCATCAAATTCATTTTTATTTACTAAGAAATAGAAATGAAAACAAAATATTCATTTTCATTCCCTATTCCGACGTACCAAATACCCCCTTAATGTTTATAGGCTTTTTTCGAAGTGGAAAAATAGTTAGTTCTCATATATTGTTCTTTTCTATGGATTGAATTTCTTCATTTATTACTTGAATCCACTTTTTATCACTTGCTACTTCTTCATATGAAATAAGATCACAATCCGCAAATAGACAAAAATTAGCTAAACCTTCATTAGTGATTTCAATATCTTTCATGACTTTGCAATCCTTTAGATGTGTGGGCATAATATAAGAATGTTTTGGGTAACCTTGTGATTCAAACTCTTATCCTTTTATTGTTTGCATAAGAGAACTTTTAATAGGAGAAGACGTATTTGAAGTAGAAACATCTGTTGTAGTATTCTTCTATTCTTATTGTCTTCCACAAAGTCTACTCTTTTAAAAACAACTCTTTTTTCCTCACTATGTGGTCCATGTCCAACTCTCAATCTCTAGAAATTGAACATCTCTACTCACGATCAACTTCCTTGTTTCTGAATTATATAGTTTGTAACATTTAGTTACATCACTATAATCAATGAAAATAAATTTGTCACTTTTATCATCATTTTTTTTTATTCTTTTATTATATAGGAATATGCAATACACCCAAAAATTCGCAAGAATGACCCTTGTACTTTGATGCTAATAATAAAAAATGAAATCACTGTTAAATATGGGTAATTGCTTATATAAACCAGTCTTAAATTATTAGGAAAAAATGGGTTAATTTCATTGAGGTTTATTTTAAATACATTAAGTTATCAATGACTTTAAATTTCATTAATTAGTATGATCATAGATGTATTTCATGTATAAATTTTATTCTTTAGAGAATAAAATTTAGTTTTTAGAGAATTTTTAAACACTCCTATCTAAAATATTTTTACCTAAAATCCTCTAAGAAATTAAATTTTATAAATGAAATAAATTTTTAGGATGTTAACTAACGAAATTTGAAACTAATGGTGATTGGGTGTGTTTACACCAAACCTTAGGGAATCTCAATGAAATTAACCCAATAGGAAATGATTAAACTAGGCAACAAAGTTTAGAAAATAGACTAGAAATCTAAAATTTTTATATTAATGAATTACAATCACATGACAAATTATGATATTCTAAATAAGTAATCATACTTTTATCAAAACAACACCAGAATTTGATAAAAGATTTAGCATATATTTGATTTCTAGAAAGTATTAAAAAAAGAAAAAAAAATTAAAAAAAAATAATTTTTTTTTTTTATATTTGGTTTTATTATGAAAAATTCATGAAATTTTTTTGAATATAATTAAAATTACTGAAAAATTTATATATTTTTAAATTATTTAATCTTTATATAGAAGAGTTAAACAAATTGAGTGAATTTGAATTAGAATATAAAAATAATATATTAAATTTAAATTTATTTTATTTTCTTTTATTATACTTTTCTCCTCTTTTTTTTGGCTAACATTTTCTCTCAAACTTTTGGAACCAAACATAGCTTTATTGATGTCAACGACTCAACTCATCCTCCATTAAAAGTTAGTGGAGGTTGTTAAGATGCTTCTTCCTTCTCCAATCTTGGTTCGAATCTCTATTGTTTGGCTTATGATAAAATCAAAGAAAAAGGAAGAACAATCTTTCGCTCTTTATGTTTTATGTTGAAAATAGCTAATCATGGAATTTGACTGGCCAAATTGGTTTCTCCAACATTTAGGGTTTTTTTTTTAGGTTTTCCATTTCTCTTTTCCATTTTTCCTGTCCCAGTTTTCTAGCAACCAATTAAACAATTATAAATTACTTTCAAGTATATATAACAATTTTTCACAAATTTTTTTTTGAATTTAAAATATACAAATTGCATGAAAAAAAAAATCCAAAAAAAAAAAAATAAATAAAATCATGAGTTGCAGGTAAACTGCATTTTCTGTAAATTTATGATTCAAAAATTTTCCTTCTTTTTCTCATTATTTTCTCAGCATCCGAATAATTGTAGCAAACCAAGAAGTCAATGATTGAATGGGAACAGTAACTTGAACTCTAGAGATCAAGTTGAACACAGTTCAGAGATTTGGAGTTGCATGTGAAATAAAGCAGAAGGCAATGGGCGCTTCTTGTACTGCAAATATGAGGAATCTAGAGGGACCTATTTGTAGCACCTGTCGCAGCGGAAAAACCCACTTTTGTAAGGTATCTGTGGCCCTAAAGTAAAGTGAATCGTGATAATGGCAATATCTATGGAGATGATCCTGCTTGAGAAGGGACACCGACAAGGGCCAAGGAAAAAGCCCATGATGCAATTAAAGATGGAAATTAATAGTTTTTGTATTTGCATACTGGGACATGGGCATAACTGGCCCAATAAGTGAGGTTGAACTCTTCCAAATAATTGGTGAGTGGGGATGTCACAACAATGAAGTAGGATAACAACTCTGTTGCTTCTTTAATCCTCTGTGCACATTCTGGGTTTGATTAAAGTATCAAGAATAGTTCTTTTTCAATATCATATAAACATTATCAATCAAATGATGCCATCTAACGTTATAAGGTCTTATTTCTTTGTAATTATATTTATTTTTATCTTTTTATAATATCATATTTAATTGGACTCCTATCTGATCTAGTGGTATATTCTATTTGTTGGGACTCCTATTTAATGGTATAGATTTCATCACACACACGGTTTAACGATTTGGATGTGAAATAATGGTTTGAATATATAGTTCTAATGCATATAACTTAAGACTTCGACTTTGTTCAAATTTTTGTGATTTGAGAAGGAAGAGATGTTTCTCATTCTTAAAAACCAAAATACATGTTCAAATCAATCGTAATTAGACACAAGGCCTGTGTTTTTGTAGATGTTCTACAAAATCGCTTACATAACGGTGATGTCGATGCTTGTCCCCTAGTAACTTGCTTATCTCCTTTGCTTTGTTTCTATAAATTTTTCCGGCCTCTTCCACCATCACCAAGCTCAATGTCTCCGCTACTGACTTCCTGGAAAGCCGTTCTTCTTCTTGATCTCTTGGTATCTCTACCCCCACTTTCATCTCTTCGAAAGTCCTAGCATTCAGCCCCTGGTCCCCCCACAGGGGCAGCATGATAAGGGCTTGTCCAAAATGCAGTCCCTCTATAGCTGAGCTCCAACCACAGTGAGTCACAAAACCCCCAACCGACTCGTGATCCAATATCCTGAGTTGAGGTGCCCAGGTCCTCCAAACCATTCCACGAGCTTTGGTTCGTTCTTCGAAACCATCAGGTAAATCAACCGAGTCATTCCGCTTCCTCAGTGCCCAAAAGAAGGGCAACCCACTTAGCTCTAACCCAAAAGCCAACTCGGTGAGTTCATCTTCAGTTGGTGTCACCTCCGTTCCCAGTGCTACATAAACCACAGACTCTTTCTCTTGTTTGTCTAGCCACTCCCTGATCGGTGGCCAAGAGTCATCGTCTCCGTTAACCGGCGCCGAGGGGGGCAGTAGCCCTATTGGAAATAGCGGTTTCTGGTGAAGCTTACCGAGGAGGTCCAACCATTCAGGTTCCAGTTCTGTACAGCTCCGTACAGAAAACACGTCACAACCCAAAATGGCCGACCCCATGCGGAAGTTGTCGGAGACCCCAGAAACGTTGGCTTGATTAACGTCTAAGCTTCTCCTCAACAGAAAAAGAGGCAACGCGACTTTGGTTGGGAAAGTGACCCAGGGAGGAGGAGCGGCGAACTGATGGAGCTCCGTACGTGGATCACCACCTTCCATCATGATGGACGTTGATCCACCGAAACATATGGCCGTTGCGCTGAATAAACAGAAGAAGGCACGTGAAACCCCATGCTTAGCAGCGATAGGCGGCAACCAGTGAGGGGCGAAGTCGTGAATAACCCAGTCGGGATGTGACGTTTCGAGAAAGCGGGTCACGGGTTCCTGCAGACCGTCGAATGCCTTCTTAAGGTACGGAATATTTCCGTAGGGAAGATCAGTGGTAGCCTCTGCGTTTTCAGGGAGGTTGTCGTCGTTGGGCAGTGGAAATTTGACTAAATCGATAAGAGGTTGTAAATTTTGAGGTAGTTTTGGGAGGCGGTCGATGTTTCTAGGAGTAGATATGAAGGAGATGCGGTGACCCTCCTGAGCTATGAGCTTGGACAGCTCTAAATATGGGAGTATGTGACCGAAAGCTAGCCATGGGAACATGACTATATGAAGTTTTTCTGGATCGTCCATGGCAGAGGATGCTTGGGTTCTTTGCTCATCTGCTCGCCGTAAATACATATTAAGTGAGAAATTGCTGGCGCATATTACGGTGACTGCAGAAGTCACTGTCCAACCAAAGACTTATAATTATCCTCCATCTTTGAATTAGAAAAAAATGGGGAGTCTGGCGGCCATGCCGAAGAAAAATTGATCTCAATCCTAGAAAAGGAGTTGCTCATTATTTGTCCCCATTAATATCATCCTTAAAAGTCATTGTTAGTACAGAAACTTTAGGAGACTTTTATTGCAGTTTCACTAACCCAATCTCCTCCTCAAATTTGCATTAGTGTGATATGGTGCAATTAGAGAATATTTAAATATATATATATATATATATATATATATATATATATATATATATATATATATATATATATATATTCTTTGTTCCATGCTTCCTACAATCCAATTGATGCATACAACTTCTAATTAAGTTGAAGATAAATTAAATATAAGCTATAAATTTCAAAATTTTTATGGGAAGCAAGAAAGAAGAGCAAGAGTGACAATGATAATGACTAGGGTTTAACTTTAGGCTATGTTTGGTTCCCGGAAAATTTGAGGGAAAATGCAAAGAAAAGAAAATACAAAGGAAAAGTAGAAGGAAAGAAAAAGTGAAGGAAAATAAAAAATATATTAAAAATCAATAAATTTTTTTTTTTGTTACTTCAAACTCATTTTGTTTATTTTAACTCATCAATATAAAAATTAAATAATTTTAAAATACATAAGTTTTTAATTAATTTTAATTATATTTGATTTTCTTTTATATTTTTTATAAGACAATCAAATATGAAAAAATCATTTTCCTTTATATATTTTTTTCTTTTCTTAGTATTTTCCACTAACCAAACACAACCTTAAAATTTCATATTATAACAAAATCAGACCCCACATGACTATGATAGTGCCAAAATCAACTGCACCAGAGTAGAACTCAAGGAATTATGTTACTCCCAAAATTTTATCAGCCGCCTTGCTGTTTGGTTATCAGTCATCCTCCTGACAGAAACATCAAATCTATAAAATTGTATTAAAATAGTTTCGTCGAACAAGTCGCGCACAACTCATCCACCAAATCCATTATCCATTTTGTTTTATCGGTTCGGTTCAAAGCGGCAATTCCACAGCGGTTGAGTCTTCACATCTCGATTCGACCCTAGCTCACTCTTCGTCATTAATTCTTTTTCAAAGAGAAGGCCCTGCCCTCCCCTGCCCTGCCCTGGAATTTGGTTTCAATTTTTAATTTGGACTTAGGACCCTAGCTCAAGGGTCACGTTGGAGGACACACAAGTGCCCGCACTTCTGGTCTCCTAGATTAAGAAAAATGAATTTGTATGCAAAGAAAATGTATGGGAGTTCCATGAAACCATATTTATAACAAATTTATTGATTTAGAGTTAGTCTTTGCAGATAAAAGTCCTTTTCCTGCTAAGGTGGACCTTATTGTAAGTGTTTACAGATATGCAGGCAGCCGGTCTGTTTGGAGTCATCAAGATGAATGATGATTTCAACTAAGAAAGCGACGGCACTGTTTAATACATTAATCAACTATACTAAAATAATTATAAAATTTAAAATAATTAAATTTTTATTTACTTTTAAATCAAAATAATATCAAATTATTCACTTTATTTGAATAGATACTATTTTTGACAGCAGGATATATATTAATTCGATTTAATTTTTTCACAGCGTGTATGAAAACTGTGAACCAGAAGCACTTCTTCCCCCACAACAAAACTATTTGTAAAGGTAAAGGTTCCATAAGTTCATAGCCAGAAAGATCAACTGAAACAAACTACTTGAGGAAGAAACCAGTTTTATTTTATTGCAACATATCACCTCATACTAGTCACTAGTCAAAAGGCTCTAAAGTCTAAACTCGAAAAGATTAACTGGTGCCAAGCGTTTGACAAATTGATCCCTCCACATCCTCCATTCCGTTCGCTTCAGTTGGCGCATGCTTTTGCTTTATGGATATGCCGCCTATGCTCTTTCAGACAACTCACCAAAGTATCCACGTACTGGTTCTGTCTGTCCCTGTCTCCAAACACTCCACTCATCTCCTTGGCTTTGTCCCTGTAAATCTTGCCTCCTTCCTCCACCACCACCAGCCTCAGGGATCGGGCCACTGCCTCCCTTGTAAACGACCCATCTTCCTCATTTCTGGGGATCAAGTACCCCATCCTCTTCTCCCGTAAAAAACTAGCGTTCAAGCCTTGATCCGCTAAAAAGGTCAACAGAATGAGAGGCCTCTCCAACTGTAGTGCCTCCACCACAGAGGTCCAACCTGAGTGACTCAAGAACCCACCGATGGAGGGGTGACTCAGTATCTTGAGCTGAGGCGCCCAACTCGTGCACACCACCCCGCGACCCTTGGTTCGCTCCTCGAATCCTTCTGGCAGCTGGATCACCTCAGTATCACAAGGCCCGCGCTTCAATTTTAGCGCCCAGAAGAAGGGTAACTCGGACAGCTCCAACCCAAGTGCGATTTCGGTGAGTTCAGTCTGATTGGGTTTGGCCTCGCTCCCGAATGCCACATACACCACCGATCCTCCGGCTTGTTTGTCCAGCCAACCTTTGATTTCCAGCCACGTCTCATCCTCGTCATCGTCCCCACCGTGAGGCAAGATGGGAGGGAGCTGACCCACCGGAACGACTGGTTTCTGGTAAAGCTGCTCCAGAAGGCGCAGCCACTCGGGTTCCAACTCCGTGCAACTTCTCACGGCCAACAGATCACAGCCTCTGAGACAGGCCTCGAACCGGTGCATATCCGAGGTACCGGAAGCATCACCCGCTACAGCACTGTTGAAGATCTTCATGACCTCAAAGTACCGAAACGCCACTCTTGAAGGAAAGGGCACCCACTTGGGGGCAACGGTGAAATCCTCCGGCTCCGTACGATGATCTTGACCATTAGGATTGAAAATACACAGAGCAGACGCTGTGAATATACTCAGAAATCCGCATGCTATACTCAGTTTGGTGGCGATAGGCACCAACCAATAAGCAGTAAAATCATGATGAACCCAATCGGGAGCCGCAGCATCCAGGAAGCCAGTTATGCCTTCTTCTAGCAAATTGTAGGCTCGCTTCAGGAACTGGACCTTGTTCTCCGGAAGATCCGTGGTGGCTTCAGCATTCTCCGGCAGGTTTGGCACATGGGGTAAGGGGATCTTTACGAAAGAGATGAAAGGTGTTAAATTAGGAGGCAGCTTTGGGAGGCGATCGATGTTCCTAGGGGTGGAGACGAAGGAGACATGATGACCCCTCTGAGCAACGAGCTTGGCCAGCTCCAAGTATGGTATCATGTGGCCAAAAGCCAGCCATGGAAACAAGACTATGTGAAGCTTAGCATCATCTTGTTTTGATCGTAGAGCCTGAGAATCCATGGCCTTTACACCCTAACGACTCTCTTAGTTTTTTCGTCTATACTTAGCACCCCTATGTGTATACAGTCCCCGACACCATGGACAAAACCCGGATTTAATAAAAAATAAAATCAAAATTTGTGAACCCCAACAATTTAAATGTACTGGGGCCGATACTACCTTTGTTTACCAGTTCAACCAGAATCCAACGCTGTAAACGAAGCAAGTTCTAGTCACACAATTTTAACAGGGGCCAGCAACGATAGAAGACGTCCGATTTTAGAGATCCTGGTGGATTAAAAAATCAATGATCTTCATCTCCTTTCCACAACTGTAAAAAAGAGGTACATTTTTCCAGTGGTGGTCCTTATGTCCGTGTTTAGCCACAAGCTCTTCCTGAAGATTTGGGATCTCAACGACAAAGTTGCCCAGGTTAATCGAGGTTTCTGAGCCAAAGGACCTTTGTCAAAAATGCTCAATTCATTACCTAAAATCACTTTTAAGTATGTATGTTTTCTGATATTCTTTAATATGAAATGCAAGTTTTTAGTTCATAGTGCAATTAAAATAATTTTAAGGGTCAATTAATGATTAAAGAATAATTTAAAACAAATAACTTTGCAATTAATGAAGTTTTAAGAGCTTGTTAAAGGAGTTATATAAGTAAATTAGTTGTTTGACATAAGTAACATTGGATAGTAATTTTAGGAAGTGTTTCTAACTTTTATAATACTTGTAACATAAAAATTTTCAAGTCTTAGAACGTCTGAAACACTTCTTAAAATCATTACCAAACACACTCTTAATTTATGTCTAACATATAACTTAGACGTGATCGATCAATTGCAGAGTTGTTAGTAGCAAGCAAGTAACTATTGAGTCATATTTGCTCGATTGATTGAATTTGATAGTTAACTAGTGGTCATTGTTAATGAAAGCACAAATAACATAGTAATTAGTAACAAGCAAGCAAAGTGACTATTGGGTCATATTTGCTCGACTAGTTGACCTTGATAGTTAACTAGTGGTCATTGCTAATGAAAGCACAAATAACATAGTCATTGCTAATGAAAAAATAAATAATATAGTCATTAGTAGCAAGTAAGTAAAGTAACTGACTATTGAGTCATGTTTGCTCGACCGATTAACCTTGATAATTAACTAGTGGTCATTACTAATGAAAGCACAAATAACATAGTCAATAGTAGCAAACAAGTAAAGTGACTTTGGGGTCATATTTGCTTGACCGGTTGACCTTAATGGTTAACTAATGGTCATTGCTAATGAAAGCACAAATAACATAGTCATTGCTCACAAAAGCACAAATAACATGGTCATTGCTAATGAAAGAACAAATAACATGGTCATTAGTAGCAAGTAAGTAAAGTAAGTGACTATTGGATCATGTTTGCTCGACTGGTTAACCTTGATAGTTAACTAGTGATCATTGCTAATGAAAGCACAAATAACATAGTCATTAGTAGCAAGCAAGTGACTATTGGGTCACATTTGCTCAACCGGTTGACCTCGATAGTTAACTAGTGGTCATTGCTAATGGAAGCACGAATAATCCATAAGCCATTCTCGATCAATCAACCTGATGATTGATTGGTTTCCTTATTTTATTTAAAATGTTATTTCTCTCAAGTTTTAACTCAAAACAAAGGGATACTTCGATTATATGAACTCCTAAACATTTTGAAAAATCTTTATAATTATATTATTGACCAATTCAAGCTTAGATTTTTTTTTTCTCAAACTGATTTTCATCTCAATTGTGAAAGTATTAAATTGATAAAAAAAACTTATGAATGAAATATGGTATTTTTTAAAAAAGATGCAATGCAATGAGAATCTAGTACACCACAATTTTATAAAAATATCTTAGAAAATATGATATTTACTCACCTTTTATTTTGGACTTTTTTTTTTTTAATGTCATTTTCGTTTGATATATCTTTATAATTGCCTTTCTAGAAGTCTTCTTACTTATACTTAAAATAAAATCATTAAATCTAAACGTCATGTAACAATTGTCAAAATCAAGATTAGCCAAACTTTGGTTTACCAATAAACTTATAGACCAATCACAATGCATCATGTGTATAACTAGATTTCATTGCTTTGTAACTAGGCTTTGCCCATTGATTTACAATCAATTCCATCTCATTACTTTATATTTATATTTTGTTTCCATTCTTTCATATTTTAGTTTCATTATTTATACCATATAATGACCTAAATTTTGTCATGAAATGACCTATAGATAGTGATTTGATACTCTTAACATTTTCTTAAATTTATAAAATAAATCATTTTTGTAGTTTATTTATTTTTATTATCAATTAATCAAAGTAAGATGATGTTTGTTTTTTAGTTGAATATAGAGGTGTCCAATGGGTCATGTCAGGCCGAAACGGCCCGATGTTTACTGGGTCATTATGGGTTAATGTGTTGGTTCTACACGACCCACTTAAAAATCGTGTCGGGTCGAGGCAGCCCATGCAAGCCAAATAGGTGGCCTGACATAGCCCATAAGCCCGTGGGTTCATTATGTTGTGGCTTAATCGTGTCGTGTCATGCTGTGCCAACGAGCCACTTATTTTATTAAAAATTTTCATTGATTTTTTAAAATCAAATTAAATAGTAAAAAGTGATATTTAAAGGGTAAAGTGGGCCGACACAATGACATGATAGACTATTTCCTTAAGCCTAACATGGTCCACTCCTTTGGCCCATATCGGCCCAACTCGATTTTTTGGCATGCTAAGCCATGGGCCAAAATGGGCGGTCTGGCATATTGGACACCTCTAGTTTAATAGAAACAATCAAAATATTTGACTTTTTCCATTCGATTAAAAGTAACCTATTGATATTAACCAACATAATTAAAGTAAACTTGTTATCAATATATTCAAATTAGTCATGTTAGTTGATATTAACAAATTATTTTTAACTAAATAGAAAAAATTAAATATTTTATATTTTTTTACTCAATTAAAAAAAAAATACCACCTGAGTTGAAAACTAAACTTGACTTGATATTTAATATATATATATATATATTTTATAAACAGTTATAGTTTATTTTTGAAGTTTATATACAGTTAAATATTACTTAATTATTGTCCGGCCGTTGAAGGTCCGGTCCCTACACACAATATGAGAAATTTGAATTCCACTTAGGTAAGAGTAATAAAATGCATATGTGAAGAAAATGAAAGAAACTTCGATAAAACCTTCCTGCATGGGTTTTGTTGCAAGAGTCAACCATATCAGAGAACTTCAATGTCCATGACAATTACAAGCCACCGTTTGGATTGACTTCCGTGATATATATATATATATATATATATATATATAAAACCTTCCTGCATGGGTTTTGTTGCAAGAGTCAACCATATCAGAGAACTTCAATGTCCATGACAATTACAAGCCACCGTTTGGATTGACTTCCGTGATATATATATATATATATATATAAAACCTTCCTGCATGGGTTTTGTTGCAAGAGTCAACCATATCAGAGAACTTCAATGTCCATGACAATTACAAGCCACCGTTTGGATTGACTTCCGTGATATATATATATATACTGATTTTAAATATTCAATTTTTTTATTTTATGATAAATTTAAAAATATTTGAAAAATACTTTTTTTTTTCTTTCATTTAATAAATTTTCGGGTCATTTGGAATTGTTTTCATTTCTTTTAATTTATAGGGTCATCAGAAATCAGAAGCAACTTGCAAAATTTTTTTCCCTCTCTCGTCCCCACCTCTTTTTTGTTTTTCTCGTCTCTCATTTTAAGGGGTCTGTTTTGGAGTCGTCATATTCTTGCAGAGGCCCCCATGGGCTGCGGGCTGCCTGTCTGTTCTTCGTGTCATCATAATTATTTCAATTGAGAAAAAGACATTTTATATAACTAAAAACTTGAGATAATGTTTAATATAATCATAGACATAAAATAATGAACTTTTGCTAATGCTGAGTCATTCGTTTTGATACACCTTTTTGACAGAAATGAAAATATTAACTCTTAACGTAAAATAATAAACTATAGTCAATGCAAATCACTAGTATACCAAAAAACGCACTTCCAAAAGCCAATTGAAACAAGCCAATGTAGGAAGGAATCAGGTTTATTTTGAGGCAACATATCATCTCATTACACTGGTAAAAAGACTTAATCTCAAAAACCTCCATTCCATCCCATCACATCCTCCATTCCATTCGCTTCAGTTGGTGCATGCTTTTGCTTTATGGATATGCCTATGCTCTTTCAGGCAACTCACCAAAGTATCCACGTACTGGTTCTGTCTGTCCCTGTCTCCAAACACTCTTCTCATCTCCTTGGCTTTGTCCCTGTAAATCTTGCCTCCTTCCTCCACCACCACCAGCCTCAATGACTGGGCCACTGCCTCCCTTGTAAACGACCCATCTTCCTCATTTCTGGGGATCAAGTACCCCATCTTCTTCTCCCGTAAAAAGCTAGCGTTCAAGCCTTGATCCGCTAAAAAGGTCAACAGAATTAGAGGTCTCTCCAACTGTAGTGCCTCCACCACAGAGGTCCACCCTGAGTGACTCAAGAACCCACCGATGGAGGGGTGACTCAGTATCTTGAGCTGAGGCGCCCAACTCGTGCACACCACCCCGCGACCCTTGGTTCGCTCCTCGAATCCTTCTGGCAGCTGGATCACCTCAGTATCACAAGGCCCGCGCTTCAATTTTAGCGCCCAGAAGAAGGGTAACTCGGACAGCTCCAACCCAAGTGCGATTTCGGTGAGTTCAGTCTGATTGGGTTTGGCCTCGCTCCCGAATGCCACATACACAACCGATCCTCCGGCTTGTTTGTCCAGCCAACCTTTGATTTCCAGCCACGTCTCATCCTCGTCATCGTCCCCACCGTGAGGCAAGATGGGAGGGAGCTGACCCACCGGAACGACTGGTTTCTGGTAAAGCTGCTCCAGAAGGCGCAACCACTCGGGTTCCAACTCCGTGCAACTTCTCACGGCCAACAGATCACAGCCTCTGAGACAGGCCTCGAACCGGTGTACATCCGAGGTACCGGAAGCATCACCCGCTACAGCACTGTTGAAGATCTTCATGACCTCGAAGTACCGAAACGCCACTCTTGAAGGAAAGGGCACCCACTTGGGGGCAACGGTGAAATCCTCCGGCTCCGTACGATGATCTTGACCACTAGGATTGCAAATACACAGAGCAGACGCTGTGAATATACTCAGAAATCCGCATGGTATACCCAGTCTGGTGGCGATAGGCACCAACCAATAAGCAGTAAAATCATGAAGAACCCAATCGGGAGCCGCAGCATCCAGGAAGCCAGTTATGCCTTCTTCTAGCAAATTGTAGGCTCGCTTCAGGAACTGGACCTTGTTCTCCGGAAGATCCGTGGTGGCTTCAGCATTCTCCGGCAGGTTTGGCACATGGGGTAAGGGGATCTTTACGAAAGAGATGAAAGGTGTTAAATTAGGAGGCAGCTTTGGGAGGCGATCGATGTTCCTAGGGGTGGAGACGAAGGAGACATGATGACCCCTCTGAGCAACGAGCTTGGCCAGCTCCAAGTATGGTATCATGTGGCCAAAAGCCAGCCATGGAAACAAGACTATGTGAAGCTTAGCATCATCTTGTTTTGATCGCAGAGCTTGAGAATCCATGGCCTTCCCCGTTGAAACTTTTACGGCTCTACTACACGGATATCAGTTCCTGTGCGCGTATGTGAGAACGTCATGAATTCGCGATTGCTGATCCTGGTTTCGTAGTTTTTCTTCAAATCGTCACAGCCGCTCAATGGCGTGTGACTTGTACCCGTTAAAATCCGCCACGTGTATATAACACCTTGAAGCGTGCGCTCCGGCCACAAGCGTCCCGAACAGTCTCGAAGAGGTGGTTTTGGAGTTTTACGAGGGAGAGAGAGACATTTGATTTATTTTTGAGGGGTTAACGTGTATCATTTGTTTTGATGATAGGATAGTGAAATAAATTAAATTTTGGACTTGAATATATAAATAAATTCAAAAATGGAATCGAATTGATGAAATAAATAAAAACCAAAGCCGAATAAGCGAAATAAGTAAACAACATGCGTATTCCTTGTTTTAAGGAGATGAAATAAACTAAAATATAGGCAATTTTAGGTGCATTAAAAAATCAAATCCGTTGTAATCTAGTATTTACAAATTTATGGAACTTTTTGCCACGGTACTAGTTGTCTCTTTGTTATCTTAAGCAGACACGTTCCATAATTTTCATTATCAATAATAAATATTAAAAAAATTGAATTTTAATTATAAGAGTCTCTTCAAAAAAACATTTTTCACCATTTTTATATGAATGATATTCATTATAAAAAAATTGAATTTAAAATGGAGAAATATCTTTTATAATTCTAAAAAATTGAATTTAATTAAAAATGTATCTCGAAGAGACACCTTTTCAAAACATTTTTATTTGTCAAACACAATTTATTTTAAAAGTGTCTTTTTAAAATATACATTTTGATATAAATTCAATTTTATCGAATCATAAAAAGATTTCACTTGAAGAGATATTTTTAATATAAATTAAATTTTTTGAAATTGTGAAAAGTATTTTAAAGAGAAATATTTAGTTTAATTTTTTTTTTTTAACTTGTATCATTAATATGAAAATTGTGAAATGTATCTCTTTAATTTTTATTTTTATTTTTACAAAACAAATTCAATATTTCTATTATTATTATTATTATTATTATTATTATTATTAGAGTTTTTCATAATATTTTCATAAGTTTTGACCCATCGATATTTTATTTTAAAATATTCATCAATATATTTAATATATTCGTAAAATGAAAGTACCAATATATTTATAATTATCTATATTTTCATTTTTAGTATTAAGTGTATTGACAAAAAATTATGCACAATAAAATGGAAAATCCATAGGAAATGGATATAGGTGATTGTCTAACCATTATATAAATTACTATTTGCACTTTGGGTCCTCTCTTTACATGCAATTTATTTAAATTATTACTTACATATAGCCTTAATTCTTTAAATTATTTAATATTGTACAAAAATAACCAACATCCAATTTGCTTGGATATGGGACTAGGTTCATTCAACTTGACTTCACCCCAAGGACCTACACCCCAATCATTTGACAAACAAACTCATTTTCATAATAGTCAATCTTGGATAAGACCACGAGCATCCTCTAAACCTGTGTTCATGTAATGAAATGCCAATCAGTAAGTGGGTCGGGTCTCCGTAAAACCGACCCAATTCGACCCCACTATGGCGTATGATTCATTACGTGGGATAGGGTCACGGACTCAGGAGTCTCGCTCCTTGCCAGAAAGAGATGCAGAGATGTCTCCTCGAGAGAACCGTTGGGTTCCCTGAGAATTTGAATTGGTTTACCATCCAACACGCCAAACCAAGGTCAATCCCACCTAGCATTGTCAATTCTTTTACTTGTGCTGCTAAAAGCTTTTTTGCAACTGCCCACAATGGTGCAAGCTTCTCAGAGTCTTTACAGTTGTATTCTTCTTTGATTCAGCAATGTATAGGGATAAAATCCATTACATGCATCACAAAAATTCAATCCCACGCACTCAAACGTGGGTTTCATCATAGTTTAGGTAATAAGCTCATTGATGCGTACCTCAAGTGCGGTAGTGTCGTGTACGCGCGTAAAGTGTTCGATGAAGTGCCTCACAGGCACATCGTTGCATGGAATTCTATGATTGCTTCTTACATTAGGAATGGAAGAAGTAAAGAAGCTATTGAGATTTATCAGAGGATGGTTCCTGATGGAATTCTTCCTGATGAATTCACATTTTCCAGTGTTTTCAAGGCGTTTTCTGATCTGGGTCTTGTACATGAAGGCCAAAGAGCTCATGGGCAGTCAGTGGTACTGGGTGTGGGTGTTTCTAACGTCTTTGTTGGTAGTACTCTTGTTGATATGTATGCCAAGTTTGGTAAAATGAGGGATGCTCGCCTGGTGTCTGACCAAGTTGTGGGGAAAGATGTGGTTTTGTTTACAGCTTTGATTGTCGGTTACAGCCATCATGGTGAAGATGGTGAATCTCTACAGGTTTTCAGGAATATGACGAAGAAGGGCATTGAAGCAAATGAGTATACTTTGTCGAGCGTCTTGGTTTGTTGTGGGAATTTAGAGGATTTGACTAGTGGTAGATTGATTCATGGTCTCATCGTTAAAGCTGGCCTTGAGTCTGCTGTTGCTTCGCAAACTTCACTCCTTACAATGTATTCTAGATGTGGCTTGGTTGATGATTCTTTAAAGGTTTTCAGGCAGTTCATTAACCCCAACCAGGTGACTTGGACATCAGTTATAGTGGGTCTTGTGCAAAATGGTAGAGAAGAGATTGCTCTATTAAAGTTCCGTCAAATGTTAAGAAGTTCAATAACTCCTAATTCTTTCACATTATCTAGCATTCTTCGAGCTTGTTCAAGCCTTGCAATGCTCGAGCAAGGGAAACAAATTCATGCCATAGTCATGAAATTTGGACTGGATATTGATAAATATGTGGGTGCCGCACTTATTGATTTCTATGGGAAATGTGGAAGTACAGAAATAGCAAGTTCAGTTTTTAATGGTTTGCTTGAAGTTGATGTGGTATCTGTGAACTCAATGATATATAGTTATGCCCAGAATGGTTTTGGGCATGAAGCGCTTCAACTATTCAATGGGATGAAAGACACGGGACTTGAGCCAAATAATGTTACATGGCTGGGTGTTCTTTCAGCATGCAACAATGCAGGATTGCTTGAAGAAGGCTGCCATATCTTTTCCTCTGCTAGGAACAGCGGTAACATAGAACTGACCAAAGATCACTATGCTTGCATGGTTGATTTGTTGGGGCGTGCTGGGAGACTTAAAGAAGCAGAAATGTTGATAAACCAGGTGAACATTTCAGATGTTGTTATATGGAGGACATTGCTTAGTGCATGTAGGATTCATGGGGATGTTGAGATGGCAAAAAGAGTAATGAATAGAGTGATTGATCTCGCACCTGAAGACGGTGGCACTCATGTCCTGTTGTCCAATCTTTATGCTTCAACTGGTAATTGGAGCAAGGTGATTGAGATGAAAAGTGCAATGAGGGAGATGAGATTAAAGAAGAATCCTGCAATGAGTTGGGTTGATGTTGAAAGAGAGATTCATACTTTCATGGCTGGAGACTGGTCCCACCCAAACTTTAGGGATATACGCGAAAAGTTGGAGGAATTGATAGAAAAGGTTAAGGAATTGGGTTATGTTCCTGATACGAGATTTGTGTTGCAAGACTTGGATGAGGAGAAGAAAATAAGGTCTTTGTATTATCACAGTGAGAAGCTAGCCGTAGCCTTTGCTCTATGGAGGAGCAATTATAAGAATACTACTATCAGGATTCTCAAGAACCTTAGAATCTGTGGGGATTGTCATACTTGGATGAAATTTGTCTCCAAAATTGTTGGGAGGGACATAATTGCTAGAGATGTAAAGAGATTTCATCATTTCAGAAATGGGTTATGTTCCTGTGGTGATTATTGGTGAATCTGTTCATGAGGTCTTTATCTCATTCGAGGGTTGTTCATATGCATATACCCATTTTCTACTGTTCATTATGTACAGGCACCCGTGGATCTGGACCATTGATTGATGCACCATCTAATTCAATAATAATATAAAAAAAGCCATCTGCATGTAATTTTCTGTTTTGTAATCCTTTTTCTTTCTATATATATAAAATTTGATCAGTTATTAGGCTAACTTAAAGTGGGTTTCCTTTGTTTTTAGTTGGAAGAGCTGCTCCAACTCCATTAACCCTTGGGAACTTGAAGCTGCTAGGCTTGTCATCAGACTGCAGCTGTGGCAACCGTGTGGATAATGTCACACCCTATACAAATGAGCAGGCCCACCTTCATTAGAGCATATTCATAGTTGGGCGAAGTTTCTAGATTCAAAGGAAAGCTATTCAATTTCTGCTAAAATTTCCTACTCCTTGACATGGTCAGGAGATTTCAGAACCTTTAATATCATGTTTGGTTGGTGGGAATGAGGAATAGAAATAATTTTTTTTTTCTTTCATTTCTATTTCTTCTTGAATGAGAATGAATTTGGTAATTCTAATTCTTATGTTTGGATACAGCCAAGAATATAAGGTTAAAATAATTATTTGTTTATATTTTAATATTAATTAATAATAAGAATCTGAAAATAATGTCTTTACATATATTTTAACATAATATTTTGTTTTCATTTTTAAAAAAACTGTCACATTATACACAATTTAAATTAATTTTTTATTTTCACTTAAAAAAAATATATATCTTTGAGATTTTTTTAGCTAAATAATTAAAAACTATTTGAGCTTGTATTTTAAACACAAATTTTAAAAAAAAAATAATACTATTATTTGGTTGTTGTTTTTGAAAAACAATTTTTAAAAACAAAATAATAAGTTCACTAAATTTTAAAAATAGTATTAATAATTATTAATTTTAAATTATTATTATTATTATTATTATTATTATTCATTTTTAACAAAATAGATCAATAATGCTTTTATAATATGTTAATATCCATATTTTTATAATATTTATAAAAAATATATAATTTATGATTTTATTATAATATTACTATTCATATTTTATTGAAACCTATTTTAAAAAAAAAATTATTTATAATTACAAAATTATTTTTATTTTTAATAAGGCTTGAATTAAATTTATTTTATAATATATAAATTGAATTTATAATTTTCTTTTTACAAAATAAATTTAAAAAAAATTATTTTTAAAAACAATTTATCCAAAAAAGCTTTTAGTTTTTTAATTTAAAAAAAATAACTTGTACTAGAAAATCAAAATACCTCTTTGATAAATTGAAATGTCATTTATAAATAACATTTCATTTCCTTTGAAATCATTTTTTATTTCATTCTTATCGTTTTTTTAAGTTATTCAAATATAAGAAAAAAATAAGAAAATGAATAAAATATTCATTCTCACTCCTCATTCTTGTGTACCAAATATGACCTTAGAGAAACCAAAAGTTCTTTAGGTTTCTCTAAGACTATGTTTGATTCTTGAAAAATATTAAGGAAAGGAAAGAAAAATATTAAAAAAATTTACTTATCTTTATATGTCATAGAAAAAAGTGAGATGGCATCAAATAAAGAAAATATGAAGGCAAATGCTAAAAGATTTTTCTCTTAATTTTTCTTAGATAAAGGTGAGGAGGAATGTTTAAAATTGGTGCATTTCTCGATAATTTATTTTTGTCCTTGAACTTTTCCGAGAATACTCAAGCAAGAGAAAAATTATATAAATTTCATTTAATTTTTTTCTTATAATTTTCCTTTCTATTTTCTTTCTTTCAAGTTTTTTCGGGAATTAGTAATAGTCTAAATTTTTCCAAAGTTGAGCGGAAGTCACTAGAACAATATAGAGAATATTGTAAATACATATTATTATTTAGAAATAGTTAGAAGGTTCTAGAAAGTTTGCAACAACCTCACAAGTTTTAGATGATTCTTTATGTGCCTATGGATAGATGATGGACTCATTTGACCAAGGTATCAAGGCACTACTCTTGAATTTGATGTGGTCTCTGTGAACTCAATTGTAGGTCTCACATCTAAGACATGTTCTAGCTCATCCATCCTAGGTCCAAATCAATTCACAAAGTCATCCATTAAGACAAGCTTGACATAACATTGCACAATCTTAAGAGAAGAATCAAATAAACCCCATAATCAATGAATGACTTATAAATTAACCTTGCTATTCCAACTATCTAATAATAATTATAGTGGCTAAGATAAACTCTAAATGAGGCAAGTTACTCTTCTCAACTAACTCACTCCACTCTCCTTCTGCTAGCTTGCACTCGATCGTCTCTTATCTTTTACCAACTTTGTCATCTGAATAGGTGTGACCATTTTGGTTGCCAGTTCACTTGGCTTACTTGCCAAGGCATTGACAAATTGGCAATTGTGTTGTTGAGCCAATCCTTCGCTACACCAACAACATTGATGATATACAAGAAGCACTTCAACTATTTAATAAGATAAAAGATTTGAGACAGCCAAATAATTTTTCATTGGTGATTGTTCTCTCAACATGCAACAAGGGATTTTGATTGAAGAAGGTTGGTAGATACTTTCCATGTTATATGGAGGACATTGCATATTGCATATAGGATTCAGGCATCTTGTTGTCCGATCTTTATGCTTCAACTGGTAATTGGAACGAGATGATTGAGATGAAAAGTGCAATAAGGACAATGAGATTAAAGAAGAATCCTGCAATGAGTTGGATTGATGACCTTCATGCATGGAGACTAGTCCCACCCCAACTTTAGTATCTGCATTAAATGTTGGTGGAATTAATAGAGAAGGTTAAGGAATTGGATTGCACTCCTGACATGAGACTTGTGTTGCAGGACTTGGATAAGTGGAAGAAAAAAAAAATGTCTGAAAGGCTAACTATAGCCTTTTGTCACACCCTGCCCAAATGGATAGAAGTCCTTAGAGTTGTGTGAAGTATCCTAAAATGTTTTTGCAAACTCTTGTATATGATTTGTATATAGAATATTAATTTAGAATTGTAGGAAACATTAAGCATTCCAAAGAATTCCACATATGTTCCTAAAGAGGTGATGATCCTATTCACCAACACATCAAACACTTGAGAGATTTCAAGGCTTGTAAAGTATTCTTGTGTAATGCATGCTTTCATTGTTTTAAATTCTCTGAAGTGTTGCTTTCTTTATGTATTTCTAACTTTCATGTCATGTAGCACTGATTAACATAGTAATATCTTAAGTGTGGCTTCGTTTGTGTATTTGTAACTTTCATATCACAAGCATTGCTTAACATAGCAAGCTAAATCAAGGGAAGACTAACTTAGCAACTTTAAGTGTTTTGAGTTATCTAAGTGTCGCATGGATGCTTGAAAAACACCTAAATCCATGACACTTTACTCTGAAGAGGAGTCATTATAAGGATACACTAGTACCAGGATTCTCAAGAACCTTAAGATTCTATGGTATGAAATTTGTCATTGTCCACAATTCGTGGAAGGTTGACTTAGCAAAAGTGTCTTGTGTTGTCCAAGTCTATGACACTTTGCTCAATAGAGAATCAGTTAGAAGAATCCTATACCAGAATACCCCAGAACCTTAAGAGTCTCTTTGGATGAAATCTGTCTCCATAGGTGTTGGAAAAGAGGTAATTGCCAGAGATGCAACGATCTTTCGTCATTTCATAAATGGACTGTATTCCCATGGTGGTTATTGGTGAATTTGTTCATGAGGTCTTTATCTCATTCGAGGGCTCTTCATGTGCACATAGCCCTTGACTGATGCACCAACTATAACGGTCTCTCATAATTTATCAATTTATTAGCATATCTATTCATGAGACACCTTTCTCAGAATTTGAGAAAGGTGGGATTGCAAATTGGTATGGTGGTTATACGACTAAATTCCTTACAAACTGGTCATTGATTCTAAATTAAAACAAACAGAAAACATAAAGAGGATACAGATTTCCTTCACGAAAACTTTTTCTCTTGTTTCTTTTGATATTTTACCAAATTTCATGTCTGATATGGTATCCATTACATTGGGATATAGATAATATGCACAAACACAGATTATGGCTTGACCACCAGAATTCCTAATCAATGTTGTGTGTTGATTAGATGCTGAGATAAATTCTTCAAGGAGTTCTAGATCCTGGTATTTTGGAATCCCAAGCATGAGCTTTTGGATCAGAATCTTGGTATTTTTTCTCATCCTGAAAAACTAGAACAAAACCTTTTGAGGAAGTGAATGGATTTCAAAACTTTTAGAATGGAGTCTTGCTTTTCATATATGCATTCAGTTGAGGATGAGAGCTTCTTTTTGCCTTCCCAAGAGAGATAGCACTGTTGCTGAGATATGCTTAGAAGAGAGCCCTGCTTCTTGAATCTGATCTTCAGGTGATCCATGGTCAATGTATCTATCAGGAAGTACCATTGCTCTCAACTGAGAAGAAGCATCCAGCAGAAATAAAATCCAGAAAAGGAGAATTTAGGACATAAAGTATTGATATTCAAGGTTTAAAATTTCTAATGTGAAGGAAAATTACCTTTAGGGGTCCATCCATAATACCATTTAAGCACAGGAAGTGAGACACATGGGATCCAAAACCTCCAATTGAACCCTCCTCCACAGTGATCAGGATTTCATGCTCTTTGGCCAATCTCCTGATGAGATCTCCATCCAAAGGTTTGCAAAACCTTGCATCCACTACTGTCACAAAAATATTATGGGACCTAAGAATGCTTGAAGCTTCAACACATTGCTGAACCATAGAACCATATCCCAGAAGAGCAACCCTATGGCCTTCTGCCAGTATTCTTCCCTTTCCAATCTATGGAACAATAAAAGACATTGCATGTAATTTTCAGTTTGGTGGCCTTTTTGTTTTTACCTATTTGCAAGTTGGTCAGTTATTATGCTAACCTCAAGTGGGGTTCCTTTGTTATCAGGTGGAAGAACAGCTCCAATTCCATTTCCCCTCGGGAACCTGAAGCAGCTAGGCCTGTCATCAATGGCTGCTGCTGTGGCAACCATGTGCATAAGCTCTGCTTCATCAGATGGAGCCATGACCACCATGTTGGGCAAGCAAGCCATATAGGTGATATCAAATGCTCCACAATGAGTAGGGCCATCTGCACCAACCAGACCAGCTCGGTCCATAGCAAATCGGACTGGTAGCTTTTGAAGATCTACATCATGTATCACCTTCATAGCCATTAAAAACTGTTAGCATAAACCTTTGCCATCAATTGTTATGACTATTATTATTATTATTATTATTATTATTATAAAGAATGACATTGAAGCAAATTATATCTCATTTTTGTTATTATTTTTTCTGCATTAACACCTGATCATATCCTCGCTGCAGGAAGGATGAGTAGATGGCACAGAATGGCTTGAGACCCTCCGTGGCTAAACCAGCTGCAAATGTGACGGCATGTTGCTCAGCAATCCCCGCATCAAAGCAACGATCAGGAAACCTTTTCTGGAAATAATTGAGGCCAGTCCCACCACCCATTGCAGCATGGATGGCTACAATTTTGTCATCTACCTCGGCTTCTTCAATCAGAGATTCAGCAAAGTACCGTGTATATGGAAGAGTTGAGGATTTGGATTTAAATTGCTGGCCTGACTTGGGGTCGAACTTGACAACCCCTGAGAGAAAGAGAGAATTAGAAAAATTATTATGCTTCATAATGCAATGGGATTATAAAGTTGCAGTCTTACCATGCATTCTATCAGCTGCTGCTTCGGCTGGAGGATAACCCTTCCCTTTCTCTGTTACAATGTGGATCAGAACTGGACCTGGTGCAGACATTGCTTTCACTTTCTGAAAAATGCCTACTAGATCGTCAACATTGTGACCATCCACTGGACCAATGTAATACAACCCTAGCTCCTCAAACAGAGTAGATCCGCTAGCGCTGAGCAGACCCCTCGCATACTCATCTACCTTGGCTGCAACTTCACATGTTTGCCCTCCAAGCTGCTTCGTGATGCTCTTTTAAAGGTCAAAACCAAGTTGAATCAATCTTAAATTTGAAATATTATAGAAAGAATCCAAACAAGAGGGAAGCAACAAATGAAAGGCACAAAGGCTTACTTTTGCAGCTTCGCGAAGTTTGCGGAACTTGGTGCTTGATTGGAGCTTGGTTAAAGTTCTACTAAGGGCCCCAACAGGAATTGCAGGACCGTCAAGAGTAGCTGTGGGCAAAGAGACTTGCTTATTGTCATTTAATATGATTATCATGTTAGTATCAAGGTACCCTGCATTGTTCATTGCCTCATATGCTTGCCCTGCAGTCATGGCTCCATCCCCAATCACTGCAACAACATTGTTGGTCTTCCCTAGAAGATCCCTTCCTACTGCCATACCTACAATGGTTTTGTTGTTTTCAACAAAACAAGTAAACAAGTATAGGAGTTCAAAGTAAGTTTCTACCATCTACTACTTTCAGAAAATCAAGAATAGTAGTGTTGATTCTATATTAATGCAATACAGAAATGTTTGAAGGAGGTATGCTCAAAATAGATGAAAAAAGAGAACGGAAAAACATACCAAGACCAGCGGAGATGCTGGTAGAACTATGTCCCACACCGAAAGCATCATGGACGCTCTCTTCCCTTTTGGGAAATCCTGCTAAACCTGAGGTTTTCCTGATAGTGTGCATCCTAGACCTCCTACCTGTCAAAATTTTGTGCGGGTAGGCCTGCAAGATGTATTTCTCTTACTCAAAATTCTCAATAGGAACTCCTTACTTTTAGTCTAATGGTTAGTTGGAGCCATCAGAATCAAATATCTACCAAACCCAAACAATTAGTCTAACACTCGTGCCATGTCAAAAGAGCATGTAAAAAATAGAAAACCAATGAAAAGGAAATTGAACCATTAGAACTAAAGAGGGTGAGACCCATTCAAACCAAATAAGTTAAAATGAGATCTTTGATATCAATCACAACAGTCAGGAGGGAATCAAACCCTTCCATCTGCCAAAGAGGAGATTTATAAAATAGGAATTCCTTCCTCTTGATCAAAATAGTTAATTTGACTTCAAAAATAGCATTTCTAACTCCATGAATGTGAAATAGTTTCTACATCTTCCTTAGTAGGCTCATATGGTGAAAGCAGATTTAACATTTTCAAAAATAGCTTATTTGGGACCTACTTCAGCTTTGGTTCATAACTTAAGTAAAAGAGAAAAAATTAAATAAAATAATTAGAAAATTGTGCTTTAGAAATAAAAAGGAAATCTCAATGGATGCCCATGAAAATAAATCAAGAAGAAATTCAATCTTTTGCTTTTACAAAGACAAGCAATGGTTCCCAATTTGCAAGGAAGTCAATGTTCTTTTAATAAATATTCCTCTTTCTCAATCAAAATAGTCAACTTGAGATTTTATTTGGCTCTTCATACACTTGTATAGCTATGTATATATTCTCAATGGTATTCCTTATTCTCAACCAAATATTAACTTTAGACCTATCTCCATCTCAAAATATATCTACAATTTCAATAAAATGAAAGTATAAAACAAAAGAAAAGCGAGTGCAAAAAATTGCGTTTTTGAAGATCATCAAATTAGAAAATACAATTCAATATGATGATGAAGAAATTAAGTCAAATAAAGTGATTCTGAATAATAGACTATAAATTAAATATAAAATTTGATCAATAAAAAAGATTAAATGAAGTGAACAATGACAATTATTGGTAAAGTAAAAAATAAAATTGGATCAAATAAAGGGAAACATTAAAATTGATTCAAATTCAAAAGAAAAAAAGATAGGACATTATGTTAGATAAAGTGAAATAGTATCAATTGTATACTCAAACAAAAAAAGGAAGAAAATACGTCAAACAAAGTAGAATTGAGAAAGGAGGGAACAAATCAATAAAGCAAATTAATATCAATTGAGTATAAACTAATAATGAAATTAATCATATAAAGTGGAAGCTTGCAAATTAAAACCCAAACAAAAAAAAAAAAAAAAAGGAATTTGAGACAAATCACATCTCATAAGATTGAACCTAACAATGAAAATGAAATAACCTTAGATACGCATTCTAAAAACAAAAAACAAATCCAAGGAAAATCTAATTCTTCTTATCTTTTGGAGAGATTCTTTATATTTCAAAAGGCTGCATTTTTATTTTCATATTCTTAATTCCAAGCCAAAGGTTCTATTTTCCTCTTCTCACGTTCACCCTCCAAAGAGAATGGAAATAAACCTTTGAAACTACAATGGAATTTTGCGTCTTACTGGGTAAAGCTTCAAGAGAGATCAGTCAACTGAAAACATTAAACACATGCTTTCATCTCATTGTGTAAGGAAAGTAAATCTCCTCACCTGGTGGCCAACATCCCATATGATCTTGTCTTCGGGGGTGTTGAATACATGATGAAGAGCCACTGTCAGTTCCACTACTCCTAAGCTTGAGCTTAGATGCCCACCTGTTTTTGATACACTCTGTACGATATCTGCTCTAAGCTCTGCTGCTAGCTGTTCAAGATCCTGAAACACCAAATGAACAAAGCCAAAAACAATTCATAAAAAACACAGGAGACAGCTGTTGAATCTGGTTGGGAATTGGGAGCGGAGAAACCCATTGAACAAAATCATATGACCGCCATGATGATTGATGAGTTCACCTGGGTGGAGAGGTTTTTCATGTGGACTGGATAATTGATTGTGTCCAGTAGTGGTGTGGGCGGTTTTTCTCCGGTGAATTCTATCTTCCACCCTCCGTCCTTTTCTTTTCTGACCATCTTGTTCCCTTCCTCACCATCTGAAGTATTTGCGGCACAAGCTCTCAAGCAGGACTGTAAAACACCATCCCGGATCGACCGCCATTTCGCCGTCCATAACCATGACCATGACCATGGCAGCAAACCCACATCGGAATTATCAAAGCATGAACCATTTGAATGACCCAAAACCAAAAACAACAACAATATCATATAATAATTTATATGTACATATAAAAAGAAATTGCACAAAGGCTGCAACAGCCAACAGAATGTGAGGGGTCACCTGTTTTCTGCCACTGAGGCTTGGCCTTGGAGCTTTCAGACATGGAGAGATGGATGGGTTTGTTCTAACCACACACAAGGAAACCGCCATAGCTGAGAGAAAAGAGAAGAAGGGTGTGAAGGATTCGAGAGTGGCCACAAGGATGAGTACAATTTATAATCAGGAGTGACAGCCTCCTTGGTGATATAAACAAATATAGATAACCCAAATTTCATAACATATATCTAAATATGGAAATAATCATTTTCTTTTTCACCAAAATTTAATGATTACGATCCATGATCGAAATTTGGATGATAAATCATGGCTATTTCATTTGAATTTTAAAATTTATATGTGGAGTCTCCTTTATTCACTATTTTATACATTGGTAACGCATGACGAAAACAAAAGTTGAGATAGTAATAATTTAAGGAAAAAAAATCGTCCATCAACATGCTGGCACCTTCATCGATATTTTCATTCCAAATTTTGGGAAAACCAATGCAAATTTATAGGAAAGGTTTTAAATTGTATTTATAAATTTATTTGTAAATAAGGAAAGAATGGAAATGGGTTGCTCTCCTATTCGGCTATACCCTTTATTAATTCCTTGAAGGATAATATATTTATGGGCCATGTTTATTTAATTGTCATTTTAACCATGAAATTAGTACCTTTGTCACTCTCAATTTTAAGATTAAAATTATTTAATTAAACTTTTAATCTTCTTACTAATAAGGTTATCCCAAATTGTGTAAGTTTTTCACCTAATTTTGTTTTAATTTAAGAAAAAAAAAAAAAGGAAGGATACTATTATTGTAACGATCCATTGTTAATTATGTAATTATTGTTTGTTCTGAGTTTAAAGGGGTCTTCGTGATTTTATTTGTGTTATCTCATATCGAATAAAAGAAAAAGTTTTTATATTATATAAGTATGAGTTCCTTTTAATTTTATAAATGTGTTTTAAAGTTGTGAGGGTCTCTTTGAGTTTAAAATAAATAATATCTATACAGTTGGATGCGAGCCATTATAAAATGATATAAAATCGATCCTTATCCTAGTATGGGGGTTATGTTTGTTTGACTCCATAATCTTATAAGATAAGAAAGACGGTTTGAGTAATATCTTTATAGTTGGATGCATATTATTATAATTATTTTTATTTCTTTATATATATATATATATATATATATATATATATAAATGAACTTAATTTTTATATAAGAATTATTTAAGATAATCAAATGTTAGATTGAAAATTCAAGTCAATGTATAATTCTCAAATATGAGAGTCAAAAAACCCCACTGTTTTAAAAACATATCCTACTCAGGAGTAAATCATCAGAACTCCCCGGCCATATATTTTTGACACAATAAATTTACATTGAACAAGAGATGCATGTAAAATATGCAAATTTTTTAATCAAAATATTCGCATAGTAAACACTTAGCACATATTGACCATGAATAATTAAAAATGCCTTCCAATATTGACTATGATTAACAACGCCTGAAAAAGAAAAATATCAATTTCAAGTATTTTAGGCAACAAGTATGCAGGGATTGCACACCGACTTTCACAGTAGCTTACAGATTCAATGAGTCTGATCCATCTCCTGCTGGCTGCACCTTGGCCCCATGCCCACGTCTTAGGGGAAAAAAACAATAAAAAAAGGGTGCATTTGTACGTATGAGGACACCCACAATTCATATAATATCTATTGCGTATATCAGTAGGGCATGGAGAATGGTCGCATGAGAACGAGCTTCTATTCCTAAATCAGCTTATTATTAATTAGGCCTAACGATCTGTGACAGTAGCATTCAAAATTCATGATAAGGCTGCATTGGCCAATAACGCAGAGATGGACAAGAAGCAAATATAAGTAAAAGAATTCGACTGATGACTGATGACTGATGACTGATGAGAAGTGAGAACTCTCTAAGGAGTCAGGAGCAAGTTACCAAGCATTTACATCTTTAAGATGATTAAGAAATGTCAAGTTGGAAGGGGGCAGTTGTGGTGGGGTTTGGATAATTGATGCTGTTGTTGAAGCCTGCAAAAGGACAAGAATCTTTGGTCCCAGGAAGGGAATAAAATGGTAACCATGATATTTTAAAATGTTATCAAAGAAGATGAGAAAATGAAGGTATCCTCCGGACATCGGGACGAGCTTGTTACAAGGCTACTTTATCGAAAATAATTCTCAGTCCGGATTTGAAAGTTTTTCTATATTCTCTCAGCTATTTAATTTTTAATAATATTTCAAAAAATATTTAATTTTAAAATTTTTAATTATATTAAAAATAAATATGTGTTATGAATAAATAAAATATTATAATTTTTTATAACCTATTTTATTAAAAAGTACGTAGTTTTTTAATTTCAAACTTGCATCATTATTGACTACTTTAAAAACACTCGAGGCCTACAAGGTGGGCACAAAAGTTTTTCCTGGGATAAATCCAATTGCCACTAGAAGCAAAAATGGTCCAACACTCATCCGGAGATGTAATTTGAGGATTAAGAGAAGTGTTGGAGCTCCTGTGGCGGCTTCATGCAAGTACAGAAAAGAGTGGGTGGTGTCTGGGTCCTCCATGAGAAAGAGATACTCGTTTCGCGCGTGGGTATGCAATGGAAGGGATTTCGGATATTGGATTTGGCCTGCTCACAGCATCTAACGAACGGCCACCAATCCAGATACCTGTGTGCCGCTCCCTTGTCTTTTTTCTCTTCATTCAGGGCCCTTGTCTTTTTTCTCTTCATTCAGGGCCTTCACATGCAGTTATAAAATTCATTCTTAGCCTCCAAGTACTTGAATTTCCAAGTTATTTTTGGGTAAAATAAAACATGCAAAATAATCACCTAAAAAGTAAAAACAGAGAGAGGATTTGGGAGGAAAATATGACTCACGTAAAATTGAAATTTTGTACAACTTTGTCGTATCCTCTAACTGGAGCACTGGCCTCAGATACCTCAGGATTGCCAATCAGACAAAATCACCCCAGTCACATCAACCGCACCATCACCCAATGATTATGCTCTCTATTGGATCAATTCACTTTCCACTAGGCCAACTCAGTGCCTGTCCCTTTTCAAGATATTTCTCACACCTATGGAGCACCAATCCTTCGTCCAAAGGTTCTCTCTGAGATGCCAAGACTTTGTTCCATGCTCTCCCACGTTCTCAGCCCTAATTGGTCAGCTCCAAGCACTACCCTTGTGTTACGAATTGGAAACTGACCCATTCATCCTCCCTTCCAATTTTTAAATTTGGTTCCCCCACTGCCACACTGTAATCAATACAAAACAATTTTTGTTTTGTACACTTCAATAGCGGTCACAGAAATATTTTTATTGTTTTGTGCAATTCAAATAACTTTGAATTTGTGGATGCTTTGGAATACTAACCTTTTATAAGCATTTTTGTCTTAAGTTGGTGAATGAAAGATGAAGGAATGGACGATGAAATACGATAAGAGAAGAGATGTCTTGAAGAGTTTGGGTATGTAAATCAGAATTGATAGTTGGAGTTAGAAAAAGGATCTTGTTCTCACTTTCACTGAAGAAATGTTTCACAAAAGATGCCTGTTATCGGATTATTGCTTTCGGAGTATTTGCCATTTCTACAAAGTGTAGTAAGCTTTTTCCCTTATCCTTTGCCAGTTGGAGACACGGGCTGAGATGAAACCGATGAATTTTGTATCTAGATTGGGGATGTATGGGGCTGACCCAGTTAACAAAGGGCCCAAAATGATGGTTTAGATTTCAGAGTGGGTGTGGCATGGGCCTAGGTGGCCCTGGGTTCATCAGAGCCAGGCCTTATTAAATTCATTCACAATGGGTTCGTCAAATTGAACTCATTATTAATTGAGTTAGCCCTAGGTCGTCCCAATTTGAGTGGGAGGAGTTAGGTGTGGGTCCAATTTGGAAAGCTGTAGAAGTGGTCCCATATGGGCTAATGCACATGGATAGCTGGGTCTATAAATAAGGCTAGAGATTTGGACATTGGTGGTGTTAAAAGCTAAGGCCTTTGGGGCGGCCTATGTTATTAAGGTAACAGTAAATGTCTTTTTGGATCATGGGTAGCCTTAGGCTTGTTTGTTTCTTCCCGGTAAAAAGTACTTTGTTTGAATAAAAATAACTCAAAGAATGACACTTTTACCTCGATTCCAATTCAAATTTGAAAAAAAGGAGAAAAAAAAAAAAAAGCAGGCAATTTAGCCACAGAAATATTATAGCATTAGCCTTGTCTGAATGCCATTATTGGTGTAGGGATGCTTGCTATTTTGGAATTATTTCATGTGGGTGGAATCTAGCTTCACATTCATCTCATCTGATCATGAACCCAGGCATCAGGGTTTCGTATTTTTGTTTTTATTTCTTCCTTTTTAATGCTTTATCGAATTATTTTTCAAAGCCATTACAAAGTTTCATCATAGATTATTATTCTTTCCAAGAACAACCAATGTATTCATAGAAAATTTGTTGGGTTTGGGCATATTTTCCAATTCCATGTAAAACCTAAAAATCTTGCTTTGTGTTTTTTTATTTTGTTTTTGGTAATAAATAAGTAAAATATTAAAGATATTTTATAAGATGAAATAGCTAGCCACAATGGTGATGTAAAAACTAAAGTAACCCTACATACCTAAGAGGAGGAGACACTGACCGGACACCGCGGTCACCACCCATAAAGAGGCATCCTTCCAACTCACTACCTCCCAAGTTAGGTTGAATTCACAGTCCGACCGTCAGCAGTGCTGTCCTGCAAACCGTATTACCTTTTTGGCATTAAGTCGAAACAACTCCCGGACTTCTTGCTCTACCAGCATTGCTGTTGTATAGAAGAAATGCTCTGCCCTACCCTAATCACTAAATAACTTAATAGACTAATAGCACTCACCATGAGTGTTGCTACAACTGCTTAAGAACATTTTGTGGCACAAAATTAATCGAAATTAGAGAACTCCCAAGTGTAAAATGTTAGAATCAATGTCGAATGTTATCAAATTTTGGCAACACTTTGAATAAAAAGTGTGAACTTTTATCATTCCATGGGAGATATACTCCAGCTCAGGAATTATTTACATCATAGACCCAATTGTAGCAGGTCTAGGAGGACAAGAAGTAGGATGCGTAAGCAATTTATTTTGAAAATGAAGCATCCTCCAGTCCTGTAACATCATAGTTGATACTCACCCCATCAATTATTTTATGTAGATAGAGACTTTATGTTTGAATAACTTTTGCATTAAATTTATCCTACTTTGGTTTTCGTAGCCGTCTGGTTCGTCGTCTCACTCCTTCTCACATCATCTGCTAAATGTCAGCCATGTATGTTGTCGGCAATTCTTGTACTGCCTGGCCTCGTCCATTTTATTTTGAAGAATAATATTATTAAAATGTGATATTTAGCGCTAATTAATTTGATATATATATATACTAATACATGGTATAATTAGAGTTCCATTGACACAAAAATTTACATAAAGTTAGGGGGGAGAATTCTAAAAAGGAAGAAGGAAAATATTTTAAAAGAGTTATATTGAAGATTGAATATAGAGATGATGCAAAAAAAATTGAAATGTAAAAGAGGATTGCAAGTAAAATTTGAATGGAAGGTGAAGTTAGTTAGCTAGTTATAAATGTGATCTATCCATAATAGATCTTCTTGATATATATATATATATATATATAGTAGATTTCTTCAAATTAGATAAACACGTTTTAATGTATTGATGATATATTAGACATAAAATAATAGTATCTATATATAGGAGAGAACAAGTTATAATAAGAGTGCGTTTGATAGTTATTCTATGAAATGCTTATAACATATGTAACATTTGAAAATTTTTATTCTTCAAGTATTAAAAATATTAAAAACACTTCTTATAATTACTGTCAAATACACTTTAAATGGTTTAAAAGGGATATTTATTAAATCTAACCTCACATAATCTCATAAAATACAATAAAGAGATTGTGTTTTAGTCAAAAATTTTGAGCTACTCTAAGGATCAAAACATAATTGTCACCACTTTCATACTAGAAGGAAAGGTAGAGCATTTGTGGAAGTTGGAGAAAAAGGATTTCAAGATGTCGAGGCCTTATTGTTTGGGATCATTTTAAAAAAGATTTCTATAGGAACTATTTTCTTAAGAGTATTTTCAACACTACAAGACTACTGAGTCTACACAAATGATATAAGGTAACATGTCACTGGCCATGTATAAAGTCAAGTTTACTAAACTTTTTTTGTTTTGTTCCAGATCTTATTTATACAATAAACTTTTTGTTTTGAATTTAGAGGTGTACTCAAAGGTAGTTAACATGGTCTTGATAGCTGAGAGTGGTAGTAAAAGACATTGTGATATCTAATATTAGTTAAGAGAAGAAGTTTTTGGTCCTGCATATGTAATGACTCCTCTAATTAATTAGGTAGGCGTGTTTTAAAACTACGACAACTCATTAGATTTAAAGCAAATAATATCCATATAAGAATGAACGAATTATTGTAAATGATATTATAGTCAAATCCATGATTTCATTATTGAAGTTTATTTATTTGACCTCATAAAGTGTGTTTATGCATCTAACCTTATAAGAATGTCTATTTATGTATTTAGTTCCACAAGGTTCAATCCCACACTCAAACTACAATGACACAACTTATAGGACATGATGGAGATATTGTTTTTTACCCCGAGGAGTATGATTGCAATATTTTATATTAATTAAGAGAAATTTTTTCATCTTACATGTATAATAGACTCCTCTAAACCATGTAGAAGAGATTGAAAAGCTCAATGGACCAAAATAAATAATGTCTTTACTAGAGGTTAGGATTGAATCATTACATATCATTTTAATAATGACTTATCAAAGGCATCGTATGAAGTAATAAAATCGAATGAGACGCAAAATGAAGGCATGATTATAGCAAGGAAAATTAAAAGAGGTTTGGGTTAGAACCAGGGGTACATATAAGTGCATGTGGAGTTGTTTGGCATCAGAGAGACTGATGATGTTGATTGCTCCCTAATTGCCCAATCGCGGGAAGTTCAAAACTGTACACGCAATAATTCACCAGTGCATGACGAATGGGGTTGTGAGTATGCCCTTTAAACATGTGTGACATGTCCACATAATAATAACAAAATCCAACTACCTATTTAATGATTGATTTGAAATTCCAGATGGAGGGGGCAGCTCAATGTTTGTACCGCATGTACTCTTCTCCGTGGGTCGCTCTATATATAAAGATCCAACTCCATGAAATTTTAATACATAACATAATTGAGTTAGGAGAAGCTTGAGGAGGCACATGGCTCTGGTTCAGATACAAGACACCCCCCTATGGAAGAAGCTCTTGAGTTATGTAGGACCGGGTTTTCTGGTCTCTGTCGCTTATCTAGATCCTGGAAATTGTTAGCTCTCTCTCTGGAATCTGTAATTCTAAAAGATTGTGTATTGCATTCTTCATCAGGACTGCTGTCATATTTTTTTTTTTTGCTTTGTAAATTGCTGTGCAAATGCAGTGGAGACAGATTTACAAGCTGGTGCTAACCACAAATACCAGGTCATCTTCTCCTTCTCCTTCCTCCCACTACTGCTTTCCCTCACACACACATATTCATGGACAAATTTTAAATCGAGTTGTTTATAAACAGCTGTTGTGGATCGTGCTTGTTGGGCTGATCTTCGCCTTCATCATACAGTCCCGTTCTGCAAATCTAGGAGTAGCTACAGGTAACAGGTTGTTTCTATATTTACAGGACAAAAAGGTATTTGCATGTTCTACAGGCTTCCATGCAAATACATGCTCACAAAGGAACACTCCAAGATTTGGAGGATGATACAGATCAGACACTGTTACTTTTAACCATGCAACCTTTTTTTTCTCTTGTTTTTTTATCTTTGACCAGCATGCCAGTCCAACTAGCTCTTTTTGACATTTAAAACTAACCCCATGATCTGCAGTACATATATATTACTTACGTTTACATACAGGGAAGCATCTCTCGGAGCACTGCAAGATGGAGTACCCGAAGCCGGTGAATTATTGCCTTTGGATGCTTGCCGAGGTCGCAGTCATCGCAGCTGACATCCCAGAAGGTTTGGATGCTTCGGAAAGGAAATATAAACAGATGGAAGTACATAGTTTGTGAAGCAGGGTAGGATATTACTATAGGATTTTGATTGGGGGTTTTACTGCAGTGATAGGAACGGCATTTGCTATCAACATACTCTTCCACGTACCCATATGGGGCGGTGTTCTTCTGGCTGGTTTGAGTACCCTTCTCCTCCTTGGACTACAGAGATATGGTGTGAGTGGCACTCTCATCCTTTTTTTTTTTTTTATCATTTATTTCTTGATTAATAGGTTTAAATCTCAAAGCTTACCTTTTCGTATCCTCAAACAATATGAATGATAGATAAGGAAGCTGGAGGTGGCGATTGGGGTATTGGTATTAGTAGTGGGCGGCTGCTTCTGCAGTGTGATGGCACATGCCAGACCTAGTGTAAAGGACATTGCCACCGGATTGTTCGTCCCTAAATTGAATGGTGATGGAGCCACCAGAGATGCCATCGCTCTTTTAGGAGCTCTCAACATGCCGTAATTTTCATCATCTTCCTCCCATTCTTAATTCTTGATCTGGAGAAGCTAGCATACAAGACTATCCCTACTTTTCTTACTTCTCAATTTTAAGAAGCATAACTCGAGGGTGTGTCCATTCCAGGCTCACCATTTGAGCTTCATGGGCCATGCTATAATGACTTGAAATTTCTTGGGCGGAAAAGACACCTTCGCCAATTTATTGGCGTGGGACCAGGTCTGGTAGTTAAACTTAATTACGATTTAATTTGATGGGATTGGTCACCAACATCCTAGTTATACTTGTACGAGAGAATTTGGATCACAATAATTGGGCAATAAGTCGATCATATTCAAAAAGGTCTAATCATATTCAAGTAGAAACTTGGTCCAGGTTGATAATCTGGTCAACTTGAAAAATAGTTTAATCAAATAATTATTTGATCCAATTAATTTTCCAACGTGGGATTGAATTGAAACACACCATGATACTGTAGCCCCACCCTGCTTAAGTTTAATTAATAATAGGCTTTTATTGGGGTGAATAATGAATGTGACGTGGAAAGGACTTCTCTAATGGTGCAGGCACAATCTATTTCTTCATTCAGCACTGGTCACCTCAAGGAAAATCCCCCACTCCTTTGATGCCATCAGGGTGAGAACCTCAACCTTCCAATATACATTTAAGTCTTAACCAACTAACCATTTAGTAACACCAAATTCGTGGTCAGAGTGCGAGCAAGTACTTCATCATTGAAAGCGGGCTAGCTCTTTTCATCGCACTTCTTATAAACGTGGCCGTTGTATCTGTGAGCGGCAGCGTCTGCTCCAATCCACATGCTTCTTCACAAAACAAGGATCATTGCGAGGACATCACTCTCGAGTCCGCATCGTTCTTACTTAATGTTCGTATAAAACAGCTTTCCTGATCATAATTCCAGCTATTCTTTTCTTCTGTATGGAGCATGATCTGAGAACTCATAGTGTTAATGAATTAAATTATTAATACAGAATGCTCTCGGAAACTGGAGTTCCAAGCTATATGCCGTGTCCTTGCTTGCATCTGGTCAGAGTTCAACTGTTACTGGAACCTACGCTGGCCAGTATATTATGCAGGTAATCTTTATTAATTTATATCTGAATCAGGGAGCTATTAAGTACTCTGAGATCACTGTCTGATGGCATTTTACCCCTCTGAAGGTGAAGCTTGGTGGTGGGAATGATTTTTGAAAACACTTTATAATGTTTTGTTTTACAGGGTTTTCTAGATTTGAGAATGACGCTTTGGTTAAGAAATTTAGTCACACGGTGCATAGCCATTGCTCCAAGCTTAATGGTCTGCATCATAGGTGGATCTTCCGGAGCTGCAAAGCTGATTATCATTGCTTCCGTAAGTCAAGCCAAACACCCAAAAACAAAAAGAGTAAACTTTCCCTACAAGAATGAACATTGACTGTTTCATTACTTTGTGAGTCCAGATGATCTTATCCTTCGAGCTACCATTTGCACTGATTCCTCTCCTCAGATTCACAAGTAGTAAAGCTAAGATGGGCGATCACAAAAGCTCCATAATGGTGAGATCTTAATTTTAAGCACTATTTGCCAGTTATTAGCTCCATATATGCATAGAAAGCAATTTTCTGAACAGCCATCCCAATCATCAAATCTTCCTTCGATGATAGGTAACTTTACTCTCGTGGCTCTTGGGGTTTTGCTCAATTGGTATCAACATATACTTCTTAAGTTCAAGTTTAATAGGATGGGTGACAAATTACGATACGCCGAAGACAGGATCAATCCTTGCAGGAGTTGTGATTTTTCCAGTAATGATACTGTATGCTGCAATGTTGTTCTATTTGACGATAAAAAGAGAATCCTCTGATTCTTCTACTAGGGGCTCCGAACAGTTGACAAATAATACCCCTACAACTGACACCACTGGGCTTGAGGGAGGAACAAAGTTTAGTAGCACCCAGAGAGCCCATGAGATTGAAGTAGTAGATATTGCTTATGCATAATAATTGTTTACCTCTTCTATTTGAATATCAGGAATAAAGTCTCTGAAGCTTTGTGAAAGTGCATAATCGGAGTAAGCAAGGCAGACAAATGATTGCAAAACCCTAATATAACATAGCAGAACCTTTTTTTCCTTTTTGGCAGAGAGGTTATTGCAAAAAGAATGATTACACAGAAAAAAGAAAACTATAAAATACTTAGAACATAAAGATTTTGACAGAAGAACTATGTCAATTTACAAGATATTAATTGACCTCAAGGGACCAGAAATATATTCATTACATCAATACTTAATCACCTGGTGGCGCAACCAGAGCTCATACATGATCATATGGAATGCATCATATCTGATGGGAGGTGAATTCCATTGGAAGTGCTTCTGGACCTGTAGATATATGCCAAAATAAATTCTCATAATTGACTGCACGTTCTTGTTGAGGAATTGATGTTTATTCTATTCAAGTAGATCTTAATGCAACTACTCTTCATGTCAAAGAAAACATGAAAAAAAGGAGACAAAAAGGGGAGTACTTCAACTCCTAATAGCAACCATTAATTGAGTTCTTTTATCTTTTATTTATGAAGACAAAAGACAAAGCAGTGCTAAACAAAAGAACTACAGCTTAAACACTTCTTACACAAAAAAAGGGAATTAATTTTTTTTTTCTTAAAAGAAAGGAAATTACAAGCAGGCAGAAGTTTAATTATCCAAGGAATGAAAGGTTATCATAAATTTACTACGCAATTTAAATTCTTTAAGTTGTAACGGGAAGGTTCTACCTGGACCAAGTTGTTATGCAGTGCAACAAATTCTGCATCAGGTATGTTCTTGAGGATTTGTTTAAGCTGGTATACATCAAGCTCCTTGAGTACGACCGAAAATTTTCGCCAATCAAGGATGTCATTAAATGGCAGGTCATAATAATTGGACAATATCACTGCATGAAAATCACCCAAATTACTCAGAAAAAACAATTGCGAAGGCATGTTATCACGAGAAGTAACATGCCAGAGAGAAAAAAATTCCAAATTTCAAGTGTGACAGACAATTACATTGCAAAACCTCAACTCTGGTAACACACTCCAGTGGGTTTGCAACGGCACCTCCACAGTTTGGCATTGAGCTAGTTAAACAAGTTTCAAATCTTGAGGAAGGGCACTTTTTGGCGAAAAATGCATGCTCAGGACCATATCTAACACATTCCCTCCTAATGTTAGGACCATATATAACCCATTGATTATCAATACTAGTAAATGCCCTTTTAATATAAAAAGAATAAGGATGAATTCTAATTTCTGAAAGATGGGAAATTTTCTATGCATTCATGCAAAACAGCAATAAAGTTTCATTTATGTTGAAAGTACATAACTTGAGGCAGAGGCAGAGTACTCAACCAAAAAAATAGTTGACTATTTTAAAGAACCCCTTGATATCATTGTGCTTTATGCTATGTAGCATTGCTAATTTATGATGATATTAAGGGCTTAGCCCTCTGTTACTGCATAAGAGGCATTCCAAAGTTCTGCTGCCGCTCCTAAAAAATGTTCAGCCTGAATGTTCCACAAAACCATCAAGTTGTCTCACAAGCTAGCCTACCAGCATTTGCTAACTAGAGGGTAAATAGACGCAGATTCCCAATCAGGGTTTGTGACACAGGATTCCTAGAGTATCTTCAGGTCTTTCTTTCCATTATTTACGTTGTCCAGGTGACTGGATGGGTTTAGGGGTAGGTGGAGTGGTGCCAATTTTTTTGGGAATTGAGGTGAAATCATTGCAACCCAATTCTAGAGAAACCAAATTATTCTTATCTCCTCCATGGCATGGGATAAATGTTGAAGAACATAGTGTAGTTATGTTGTTTCATTTTTGTTGATTCATCCATTTTCATAGGTGTCCAGGAATTGGGTAACAATCCACACTTACCAAATTGTCAATTTACAATTAGATAGAATGGAACACAAACCACTTCATAGCTCATCACCGAAGAAGAAAAGAAATCTTACCAGGAACACATCCATAATGGATTGAATCTGCTATGCGAGCACTGTTGACCTGGGAACCTCCTGGGCAAATGCAGAACTTAGTCCTGTAAAATCTTTTTTGATATAGAAGCTCTCCAGCAGCTCTATTTATTCTGTTGTTCATAATGTCAAGTTCAGTGTCATTCTCCCATACACGTGCTAGTATAACTCTAATTTTGGAGTTCCGATGACCAGCCCAAAAGCCAAGAGTTGTCCTGCAAAGTATGCTTCTCAATTTTAGGCAATAATCTCATAACTGGGATCTTTCCATCCACATAAAACTTACACTCAATTCGTTGTATGAGAAACATGCTAAATTACAACAGCCTATAGCAGGCAATTAGGCAAACAAACAGTTATTCATATGAAATAAGAACACAACGTATAGACAAGAAGTAGGCTAGTTGTCTCAAAACCTGTCAAATATTATATGATACACAACTTTGTATCAAGGATCCATACCACCTGAACCACAATTTAAAAATCCATAATTCAACTCAATAAAGTTTCAACCCTGTATATTTGGTGTTGGCTTTTCACTTCCCAAGGTTCAGGCAATGTAACCACAAGGTCCATAAACATCCTCCTTTTCCGGAGCTTGAGGTTTTTCTTTTCTCTTTTTCTTTTTTATTATATATATGTATATATATTATAGAAATTAAATCTACCAAAGTCTAAGCCATAATTTTAGTTGAAAATTGTATCCTTTAATATTTTAATTTTTAAAACCTTGTAAATTGGAGGATTGATGTTGGAACAAAAAAGAAAGTCCAACCCCAAACAAGATTACAGATTTCCCATGAATGATAGTATAATTCAAACAAAGTTTTGCTCAACTCTTGAATGGTAGATACTGATCAATGTGAAACAGGATCACTGGCAAACCGAAAAGACAATGCCAATGGCATGCCAGTTATCATGTCAGTAGCAAACATGAGAATGTTGTTCTTCCTGAAGTTCTTTTTTCTTAAAGCACATCGCTATGCTAAAACTTGAATCAGTAAACACAGAATGCATAAAGGCTAACCATCAGAATGAATTTTTATTTCCAGAAACACCTTGGGAAGCTAAGGGAGGTAAAATTTGTAGTTTATTTGCCACAGTTCGAATAACTGAAATGGATTACAAATAATTCAACAAAATGGGAAATGGAATCCAAAAAGGGAGAGTTACACCTCACAATTCTTTAGCTAAGATTCTAAAACTACATGTAAAAAATATATGTAATAAAGTAACAAAAGGCTGAAGATGTTACCTGTTTTCTATATCATTTCCTCCAGCAGGAAGAGCAAAAGGTTGCAATACTTGAGGGAGAGCAACATCTTTGTGCGGAATGAATCCAACATCATAACTTGGAGAGCACACAACTCGAATTGAATTCTTTACCAGAAATGGAACTCCTTCAGTTGCCCTCACACCAACATCATGACAAGTAACAAAAAAATGATCAGCACCTAGGGTTCTATTCCAGTAAGGATACTTGGATATTAAGCTCTCCACATAATTCTGGACAATTACAGTCATGTTCTCATATGATGTGCCCTGGATACAACCATACAAACGTGTTACCAATATAGAAAGGACCCGGATCTTGTATAGGAGAAGAAGCATTCCCAATCAGATCTAACCACACTGCAAAGTAGTCTGTTAATATCTGTGTCTCACATTGAAATACCATGCCCATGTGGGAATGAATGGCAAGCCCATCAATACTCACTAAAGGGCACATCTTCAAAGATAAACATTAGCAGTTAAACAAATATACTAGGCAATACAATTCTTGTCAACAAAAGGAAATGCCCATAGAAAAGAAATATGGCAAAACAATAAAATCAAGGAAATAAGACCAGAGAAGTACTCTGGCAATTGCTCATAATGTGTGTAACACTGCTACTTGACTGAAACAGGACTAAACTGAACGAATGTCCAAGTTCAGCTCTCCGCCAAATTAGCCAAATGTTAATGCCGGAGGCCTACAATTGCCTAAAACTCTGCTACCGTACTGATCAATCATTATAAAAGACCCACTGAGTTCACTCTATTACCATCCTAATCTATCAGTATGAAAATACTCAGTGAGTTCAACGCATTAGGATTGTAGAACATAGTAATGAATTACAAAATGCAATCAAACAAGAGTTAGAATGCAAAGTACCCATCTTCTCAACACACAACAGAGACCAAATCCTCACCTTCCCTCGCATCTTATGACACGAGATCGGAATGAAGAAGAGGTGAGCCTGATCCGGATCATTCGTACGGAATCGACTCTCTCGAATATTCTGGAAGAAGTAACCCTCGCTGGCGTACTTGCCGGTGACCTTCCTGGGCGTCTGGTAAAACGTATTCGGATCCCCATCAGGATATATATACACCTTGAAATTCTTCTCCATCTCCCTATAATTCAACCTAAAAATCTCCGGCGAATGATAAATATCCGAAAATGGCGAATCCTCCTCCTCAACGAAATTTTCCACTCGGCTAATCACCTTCACAGTTCACCCACACAAAAATAACACAATCAAAACAGTTAAATGCCTGAGAAGTCAGAACCATCCGAAGAAGTAAAAGTGAAGACGTAGTACCTGAGGAGGAGGCGAGGAATTGATGGAAGGGTCATGAAAAGGAGAGTGGAGGGATTTGAGGGAAATGTAGGTAAATGAGATTAGGGTTAGGGTGGCCAGAGTGAGGAGAGATCCATGGATGGAACAGAGCGTTGAGGAAGCCACTGCTTGTTGAGGAGACTTCGCCGCCGTCATTACCCAATGTGTCTCCCGGCGGAGAGGGCTAGCATTAGGGTTAGAGAGGGTCCTGAGATTGGTGCTCTTCTGCTATTCAGATCTCAAGTAATCCAATAAGCCCCAGAATTATTAAAAAAAAAAAAAATGAAAATGATGCAATTTTCTTGCAAGATCTATTCGAGATCAAGAAACAAGCTGTCCTTTCTGTTCAGACCTTCAAAAATGACGCAAAAAATCACCGACATTGACACACATGTCAAGCTCTCTATCAAAGTCCTTCAAATGAAACGGTAACCCACGTTCTTCCTTTTTCTCTAAGGTTTTATCAAGGACTCTTGTTCCCAAAGCAAACTCTTAGTCTCAAAGGTATTATTATGATAACAAATTCTCAATTCTCAATTTTCAATTCTTGTCTTTTCATTCCACCTTTAACTGTTAAATCAAAACATTATAAATCTTCATAAATAAAAAATTCCAAATACATTCATATTGATTTAATTCAAATAGCAATAAAACATCGATTTCAGATAAGATTAAATACCCTAACATTTGTTTGTTTAAAAGATGTTAGAGTTTCAAGATTTTTTTATTTTGTTCTTAGTATGATCGATTCAAACTTTACAAATAATCTTATTTATTTTAACTATTTTTCCAAACTTCTCGATGAATTTAAATAATCCTAGTATTTTGTCAAACCTAACCTTAAATATAAAGACAAAAAATATGAACTTTGTTCAACAAGCTCAAACAATAGTCATAATATATTTTTAAATAATCTTGTTTATTTTAACTATTTTTTCAAATTTCCTGATGAATTTAAATGATCCTAGTATTTTGTCAAACTTAAGTCTAAATATAAAGACAAAAAATATGAACTTTGTTGAATAAGCTCAAATAATAGTCATAAGATATAAGATATATTACAAAGTAATGACTACTCAATTGCATCCTAGAGAAATAAGTCGATCGGTAAAACAATTCTAAAAATGCAAAAGCTTTTGTTCAAAAAAAATAAATAAATAAACATACCTACCAAAGCTAGACCAAAACAAATGAATGGAAAAATCTTAAAATAATGTAAACAAGAAATGAATTCCTATTAAAAAAGAAATTAATTCCAACACATATTAATTGATTATTAATTTTATATTTTAAATATTTATCTATTTTGATCAAGATAATATACAATTATATGAACAAATGAAAAAAGACGGTAATACTAAATATTCGAGCCATAGAATTTCTCAATTCAAGAAAATCATGTATTGGTCCAAGTAAATCCATTAAAAATAAAAGATAAAAAATCGAAATGTTTTAAGACCTTATTGACCTGACCAAGAAAAAGTTACCCTACCCTATTTTTTTATGAAACCGCCTCCAGACAAATTTGAATTCTATTCTTCCTAAATTTTCTATTTTGATGAACTGGTTTGGTATTTTTTTCACGAAAAGCAGACATGAGATAACAAATCCAGTGTTTCACTAAGATTTCGAATAGCAACAAGGGTCTTTTTGGTCACTATTTTCGAGAATAGTGTTATATTCTCTAGAATAAAAAAACAAGAAAATACATTTACCAACCAAAAATTGTTTTCAATTTTATGTTTTTAAAAACAAAAAACATGGTGTTTCAAAGAACATTTTTAAGTTTTTTTCTATTGTTTTCACTTGTTTTTTTAGAACTATTTTAAAAAATAATTATACAAACATGTACAATGATTAAAAATAAAATACTAAACATAAAAATTATTTTTAAAACATATTTTGAAAATATTAAAATCACTTTAGGTTTCAAAACAAACTTTTGTTTTACAAAACATTAGGAACATTTTTTAAAAATTGTTTTTCAAAACTATTTTAAAAAATAATTACCACACAGACCTAAAAATACTTACTAATATTATTTTCTTGATTGGTTCTTTAAGGGTTTTTTTTTTGCCTCAAATTAAAAAATTCTTAGAAAACAATCTTTAATTTTTTTTTTTTCAAAACCATTCTTAATTATTTTCAAGAATAAGATTCTATTTGAAAACTCAAATAAGAAAAATAATTTCCTTCATGTTTTTAGTCTATAATACAAATTTTTAAAAAATATTTTTATTTTTAATTATTGCTCAAAATAAAATATTATAAAAATAACTAAAAGCACCTAAAGTTTACTTTAAAAACCAGTCTAACCTAAAATTTATTCTTAAAAAAATAATTTATTTTCAGAATAAATTCTCAAACATGTTTTCTAAGTCTAAAAACTATTTTTGAAATTTCCAAGAAGTTATAATTTTTATTCAAATTTGTAACACCCCCAACTCCCATATATCAGTCAAAGTCATATGAAGATAAATTGAAGATAAGTAAAACCTTCCAAGTTTGATATTCTTCAAATTTTATAATTCTTTTATTTGAACTTAGTAGATTAATTACCATCATGATGTAGATAAGAAATTTTTTTCCAACCTTATATGTATTATGTCCATCTTTTGTTTGTATTATTTGGTCTTACTTTTGTTATTTTTTTATATTAAATACATTTATTTAATACTATGTGAGTTTTTGTCACAAAAATTACAATCAAAGTCTTGTTCTATTCAAAATTGTTCATTATTAGGTTTACTAGCTAAAAAAAAGATGGTAGAGGCTTCCTTAATCCAAAATTTGAGATAGATGAATTTGATAGGGCTAATAATTTTGAGATATGGCACTGTGAGTCATTGACTATCTTATGTCGACAAAATTTTGATATTATTCTTAAAGAAAATCCATAAGACATGGACGATAAAAAATGCAAGGATCTACTATCAAACATATAGTTCTATTCATTTATGTATTACTAAAGCTTAGAAATATTTCATCATGATGGAAACATCTCTAAAATTTTTGTAGAAGACATTGAAAGACAAGTATATGACAAAGAGCCTGGAAAATTAACTCTATTTGAACAAAAAACTTTTTTGCTTTTAGTATCAACCAAGTCCATTTATAAATAATCACATACATGTCTTTAACAATTTTGTTGAATTTAAATGAGATTATTAAAATGATAAAAAACTTTATTTTTTTTTTAATGTTCTTCTTAATTACTATAAACATCTCATGATTATCTCATTTTATGGTAAAGGGAAGAGGCAACTCTTGATCTAAAGGCAAACATATGAAAGATGAATAAGCTTTTTATTGTGAGAAGGGGCATTAAAAGAAGGATTGTCTAAGCTACAAAAAAAGACTAAAGAGAAAACTAATACATAATCAATGTGGGACAAAGAGTCGATGACATTACAAATACTAATTAAGGACTATTTTTCCTTTATTCTTCTTTTGCAACTTACAACAATCCTCTTCTAAAGCCCATTTTCATGCCAAAAAGGTATATTCATTTTTCATAGGTTTGCCTTTAGATCGAAAACTGCCAATTTTTCCAAGTTTATGACTTTGAAATCGACCTCTCAATGTCAATGCTTTTGCTAACACATCCCTATGAATCTTGTGGTCATTCTTCCTGCATTTAGAGTTTAGTAAAGCTATATGCACAACATAAAGTCCATTTACCCTTACCATAAAGTAAGGTAATGGTGAGATGTTTATACTCACCAAAAAGAAAATTCAACAAGAACAAAGTTTTATTATCATCTTCAATATTCTCATCCAAATTTAACAAATATGTTTTTTTTTTTTTTTGATAAATAAAGAGAAGTAATAATATATTATAAAGAGACGCCAAAACAATAACTCCAAAAAACAAAAAAGATACACCAATCCCCACCCAACTAGAACAAAAATGGTTGTGAACAAAAAGGAACAAAAAAGACCCCACCCTCAATAGGAGCTTAACCAATCAATGAAACCAACTAACGTCGAATGACCATCTTTTATGAACAATTTCGTCTCCAACCAAAAAAAACAAACAAAAGAACTTTTAAGTCTTTGGATGGATAAGACATCATCTTCAAACACAATCCTGTTCCTAGCCTTTCAAATCGTCCAAAAAATGCATAAGGGGTTTACTCTCCAAACTTCCTTCCTCTTCTTACGCATAAAAGACTTCATCTCATCCCAAAAGAGTCGCCCTAACTAACGCATGCAGCACCCACTGCACCCCAAAAAGAGTGAAAAGCAATTCCTATAAGGTCCTTGTCTTGGCACAATGGAGAAGGATGTGATCTATCAGTTTTTCATGCATTTGACAGAGGTAACATTTGTTCGCTAACAACCATCCTCTATTATGAATTTGATCCAAAGTGAGAGCTCTTCCCTATGTTGTTTCCCACCCAAAAAAACTCACTTTGGGTTGCACACAAGATTTCTAAATGACATTTGATGGGAAGGAACTTGTAGAGCTTGGTTCTAAGGCTTTGTATAGGGATTTAACAAAAAACTTCCCGCACTTAGTCTCCTTTCAAAGCACCCTATCCTTCTCATCCCACTGAACACTCTTCCCATTGAGACTCAATAAGAATCTGTCCACCTCATCCACCTCCCAATCATTAAAAAGTCTAGAGAAAAACAGGTCCAATTCCCCCCTTCATCAACAGAACTCCACACATCATTCACTCAAGCGTCCTTAGAGACAGCTAGAGCAAATAATGAAGGAAAAGAGACGCAAAAAGGTAAAGCCCCAGACCAATTATCCTTCCAAAATCTCACATTCTGTCTATTACCCATCATAAAGGAAAGTCTACTATTTACCAAGTACCACACCTTAATTGCTTTCCACCACCCCGCCACATGGCCATCCCTCACTTCCTTCGTATACCATCCCCCTTGCTCCTCCCCATACTTTCCCATTATCACTTGATTCCAAAAAGGCCCTCTCTCAATTGCAAACCTTCAACTCTATTTGCATAAAAGAGCCTTATTGAGGATAGATAGGCACTTCACCCCCAACAAATATGTTATCATTTTATCACAAACATGCATGTGATTATTCATAAACATACCTAGTTAATACCCGAAGCAAAAAGGTATCTTCTTCAAATAAAGTAAATTTTCAAACTCTTTGTCATGTACTTGTCCAATGTCTTCCATATGATTTTTGTATGTCTTCTTGGTGGTGAAGTTTTCTAAGCTTCAACAAAACATAAATGAATAAAATTACAAGTTTTTCTATTAAACCTTACCCACTCTTTACCATCCATGTCTTTGGGTTTTTTTATCAAGAGTAATATCCAAATATTGTTACCACAAGATATCCCATACATTAGCATTGTCATATCCCAAAAATGTTAATCCTATCAAATTTCTTTACCTCAAATTTCTCATTGGTAACTATAGTCTAGACTAGCAAGCCTTTTTCATCTTTTTTTTTTTTTTTCTTTTCTAGCTAGTAAACCCAATAACAAACAACCTTGGTTTCATCCAAGCTCTAATAGCAATTCTTAGTGTTTTTTCTTTATATCTTGTGTGGTTTATTATATTAGTATCTTTCATTATGAAAGAAAAAACTTCTCAACTATTTCAAATGATAAATTATAATGGAATTATTTATCTGCTATTTTATTAACAAAGAATATTAGATAAATCATATAAACAAAGATTATGGCTATTGTCTTCCAAATGAGAGACCATCTTTGCTACCATCAATTCATACCGTACAAGATCAATTTTTTTAGACATTGTTGTAGCTGTATCATGAAGAAAAACAATGGATCCCCATTCAGAACACTGGAATAGAGAATGAAAATTTCATTCTTATCCATTAAGGTGTTTGGATTATTTTTTGGAATGAGAAAGAGAATAAAAAATTTATTGATATGAAAACCAAATCTCACTTTTAATTGGATTTTGATTCCTCTCTTCTGCATGGGATTGTGGTTTACCTCTATAACCATCCTATTTCTGTTCCAATTCCTACCTACCAAATGCACCCTAAGTCCTTTTTTGCCAAAGAAGTTGCAATTTTTGAATTGTAACCAAAAAGGGAGATGGAAGGAAAGGATTTCCATGAAACAAATAGAAAAGAGGACCAAGGAGCATACTACCTGAGCTGTATATTTCTCAATTAGGCTTTGCAATAAGTTCCCAAAGGAGAATCAAACTCTTCGGTTCTGAGGTTGTAGCATATACAAGAAAATCCCACCTGCAACTGAAACATTGAGAGACTCAAACTCTCCTGCCATTGGAATGCTTACAAGCTCACATAACTGCCAGGATTTCTCTGAAAGGCCACTCCCCTCACTGCCCAGAACCAAGCACAATGGTACATCTGCTAAAGAATCTGCCAGCCCTTGAGAAAGAGGAGACACTGGCTTCCTTTCCTGGTTACTGTCAGGATGGCCAGCTATCATCTTCATTTGGAATTCATTTTTGAGGGTTTCTAGATGAATCCAACTGCCAGAAACTATAGGGAGCTGAAAAGAGGCTCCCCGGCTAGCTCGGAGGGCCTTCTCATTGAATGGATCACAACACCCACTCAGCAGAAAAACACCACCCTAAAAATAAAAAATCACAATACATTAAGACCTTACAACAAGAAATCACAATACATATAGATTGTAAGGGGAAAAAACTAGAATGAATAATAACTGCATGACAGATATTTCACTGAATGAAAATTTTGTTTGGCTTCAATTAGTGAAAACCCTTGATTATCAGTGCAGATAGGTGAACAGGCTGTCCAGTAAACAGAAACGAGTTTTTGGAAATCACCTTTGTAATTTGAAACTGACGAACCGATGAGATGGAATGCATTCTATATAAACTTCCAGTAATAGAAATAAACTGCTCATAACCCAGTAAAAACAAGAAATAAAAAATCAACAACAACAACAATGTTGAGATCATTACTTTGGCTGATTCTTTAATTAGATTGATATATCAGTGTCTTCAAGATTGAAAATGCAGAAAGAGGAGGTTCAGCAATGCACAATGGGAGTGTCCGAGGCTCAAAACAGCATGCAAATAAGCTTAATGATGAGTAAAGCAAGAATAGAAGGATGAAGAGAGAAAAAGAGAAAAAGAACATATTGTTAAGGAATGAAACTTGTTTCTCACCCATCTAAAGGCCATAGCTGATCTAAGTAATGTACCAAGGTTACCTGGGTCCTGCAGGGAACAACTTTACAAAATTAGTGATATGACAAATGCCTAGAATCTTCACAGAAGAAACTGATTCAAATATAATTCAAAATCATTGAGTAATAACAAAGGAAGCCATTATTATATTTATCATATCAGGGAGCAGGTTGTGGTATTTTAGGCAATAGCTATAGTCAACATATATTTACAAAAGGGCTTTCAAATGGATTCCATTCTTTCTCTGAAAAAAGGTGATCTAATCAAGATATTTCATGATTTGTTTTCACTAGGGCTTCTGAACTTTATCATAGTGGTTCCACACATATTTGTTTAAGATGAGATAAATAAAAGAAATATTAGGCAGTTGAGTTTTAGCATCAGTGGCACAAGAAGAAGAATGCAGAGAGCAAATTGACCTTCACTGTTTAGATATCATAATAGGTAAAACTGAGAAACACATGATTTCAATTTCAACTTGGTACCATTATTTTCTTTTCTTTTCTTTTATCTTCTATTATTTAGATTATTATTACCATTGTTTTTTGGGGCAGACAACCTGGGAAGTAACAGTACCATGACAAAACCAACTGAACTTTAGCAGTTCTAAGAAAACATTCAGCCAAGAGGCACATGGTGCCATTTTTTAACCTAAATAGTTATGACAGTTCTTCAGAGAATACAAATCAACAGGCACCTAATAACATTAACTATTAGGGATAACAGTGAGAATCACCTGGATCCTATCAAGAACTAGAATTCGATGAGGAGATTGGAACCACCTCCGACAGTCTGTTTCATTTGTATCATCATTTACACTGAAGAAACTGGTAGGAATTCTCATCAGGGCAATAGCTTCAACAGATTCAGTCGATTGCAACCCAGAAAGTTTTTTCATCACCAAAGAGCTCACACGCACAAGACGAACAGAGAAATCATCTAGCCCTTCAGGAATCTCAGCTTTATCAAGTAGAAGTAAACAATCCATTTCAACAGTTCTCTCTTGGGTTGACTGTTGAAACTTGTATATTTCCCTGTGAACAATTTATGAGCTAATTGATGTTATGACACATAAATCATACAGATTTCAGGATATAGTGTTGGACAGCAACCTATATGTAGGACAAAGAAGAAAGATGGTCATATATAAAGATGGACACCAGACCAGCCATAATAAAAAATAGTGAACAAGACATGAAAGTTCACAGAAGAAAATCAAAACTCAAGAGAGAAACAACTCCATACTCTGAAAAGACACTTATTCATGATAATGTAAGTCACAAGGATAATAGTGAGCTTCATCACAGTTAACCATGATAAGCAGAACCCATAAAGTAGATCCATAAATCATTGACTTATGGCAATACTTGAGATTACAGAAATATCACCTGCAAACCCAATCAGTAAAAAGTGTCCCTATCCATTTATTCCTTGGTGATTTTCTTTACCTTAAGGAACAGGCAATTTATGGATACTGCAACAGCACTATTACACCTAGAAGAGTACAACTAACGACAGAATTTCTTAGGTTACAGACATTTCCTAGCAATTTGGGACATCCAACCATGTTATACTAACCAAGAGATAAAATCTGGAAGACAAAAATTAAAAGCAGCCACTTTCCATAGGGCAACCAACTCAAGAGGCATCTTGATAGGCAATATAACGTCACAGATGACTAATAAACGTAAACAATGGAAACTACTCAGGCTATAGCTTGCTAAAGCCGAAACTGGGTTAACTTGAAGAAAGTGCTATGCTCAAAAGCAAGAGTGCCTATATGTGAGAATTGATTGACAAACACATAAAAAATATTAAATATTAATTTACACAAGCAAGTTATTATTCTGCAAATGAGTATTATAAATTGTTGCTCTATGGATATTGGAACTGCCCATGAGGTGACGCCTTGAAAAATGAATCGAATATCAAATGCTCTAAAGAATAAACAAAATGAAGACCCAATGGTAACAATGACTGCTGAGGATGCAAGAACAAACGTACTGAAATTTTTTACTCTAAAGATTGTGCATTATTTGAGTGAATAGTCTATCTGTTCTGAAACAAGTAAGGGACTAAATCAGGATTTTCATTTCAGCTATTTGCCTCCATTTTCTCAACAACCGAACAAAGGCAAAGGGGAGGGAAAAAAATGCAAAACCCACTTCAATTTTTAACTGATAATTTCAGAGAATCAAACAAATAAGGGAGAATTAGCATGAAACTTCGCAGGGATAGTTCTTTGGCTAAAGGATTTTATGCTTTCAAACCGAAGTATAGAGGACAAAAGATTCAAAATTCGCCGTCTCCCTTCCTCCATATCCTCAGCAACCAAACGGAAGCCACCAACAAAACTAGAAGATACCAATTTAAATTTGGTAGTCAGTTGACAGCTATCAAAAACCCAGATAAAAAATTTGGGAAAAAATGAAGCAGAATTAGCGCGGGACATCAACCAAACAGCTTCAGTTCTTTGGGTTAAATGCAGTTGCGCATTGATAATTAGAAGCCAAAACACCTGTGTCCTCAATTTCTGAGCAACTAAACAGTAGCCAAACTAAAAAAAAAAAATAGCAGATAGGCATTTAAATAGGGCAAGAACCCACATAAATTAAATGCAGAAAAAGAGGGTTAAGACTACCTTATGGGAGTAGTGCCCACAACAAGAGCAGAACCATGAGAGTAGCGATAAGAAGAACTGTGACGGAGCTTGAAGCAGTGCTTTACAAATGGATTGGATGGGCTTGTGATGGATTTCACGTGCGAAGGTAGAGGAAGAGTTACCACTGGACAACTAGTATCTTCATTATGATGAGAGCTCTGAGTAAAGAACCGACCAGGAGGATGAACACTTGATGCCCAGCATGTGTTTGAGCATTGCATTCTTCTTTCTTCTTCCTCCTTCCTCCTTCCTCCCCGCAGTAGCCCTGGCATGAAGGTGGATGACTTTATTCTCTCTCTTTTATTCGGAATTTACCTCTGTTACGTTGTTTTACCCAGTATACTCTATTTGAACCCGCCAAAAACCGGTTGGGTGGGTTTCATACCCATTTCTTCTTTTTTATTTTTTTTATTTTATATTATTTTAAATTTAGGTATCGGTTCGAAGTTTATTTAAACAAAAAAAGTCAACGAAAATTTATTTAAAAAATACAATGTTTTTTGAAAACATATATTCAATTATTTTTATTTTTAAAAATAATTATACAAACATAAATAACAATTAAAAATAAAGTAATAAAAATTATTTTTAAAATATATTTGAGTACCTTTATCCTTTTTATTTATTTATTTTTAAAAAAATTGAATGAAAAAAAAAAAAAAAAAAAAAGGAAAAACAGCAACCTTGATTAGAAACCAATAAATAGGTGCATTAATAAAGCAGGTACAAAGTGGTTAGTAAATTATATGTTGATCTTCCTCATGTTCAAATGCCTCCCCCATCTTTATAAATCATTTCAGACTCTGCTCCCCGCTAGCTACCTACACTTTTAAACCATGTATAATGCTAACCCTACCCAAAATATCGAACCTTTGCTACATAAGACTTCTATTTCTGAACCTGGAGTTGAAGCAGAAGGGGAAGCCGCAGCATGAAACAAAGCCACAAAAAGAGCAAATAATATTCTCCACAGATACTTGCTGCTGACTTGATTTGGCAGAGACGAATCAATGAAAGAGGAATACCACTCTTCACAGATGGAGGCCGCTTTTCCACTATGCTTCACCGAATGTAGACCTCTCTCATAACCAAGTCAGGTAAAGGCAGTAGAAGGATAGAATATGGGGAAGAGAAACCTTGTAGTCATCTACCGACAACAGAAAAAGGAAAGAAAAAAAAAAAAAAAGGAAAAAGAGAGAACAAAAATCTTTTTTTCCTGGCCATTATGAGATTTCTGTCTGTGAGGTTCCTAAAATAAAAATAAATAACGCAGCATCTTATTCTTATATCCTCTGAGATGTAGGAAACGTCAGTGATGCTCCCTGGCCAGAAAATTCATCGATTGAAATCATTGGGTTTTGAGTATACATCCTCTGAGATGTTCCAGGGATGTACAACCTCTCAGACGTGGGTGGCATACCACCATTCCTGTGAACTGCCGAAGGCATATACATCCTCTCAGAAGCTTGAGGCATGATATCAGTCCGTTGAGATGTCGGAGCCATGCTGTCATTCCGGTGAGATGTTGCAGACATGTATATCTTCTCAGTAGGGTGCACAGCAATGTCAGGCCTCTGAGATGTGGAACCCATATTGTCATTCCTGTGAGATGTAGCAGGCATGTATACCCTCTCAGAAGCTGCATGCATAGTAATGTCAGTCCTTTGAGAAGTTTGTACCATGTTATCATTCCTGTGAGATGTTGCCAGCACGTATACCCTCTCTGTTGGATGGACAGTAGCATCAGTCCTTTGAGATGATGGAACCATATTGTCATTTCTGTGAGATGTTGTAGGCATGTATACCCCTTCTGAAGTCGGAACCATGGCCATGTCAGTTCTCTGAGTCACTGTAACCATGTTCTCATTCCTATGGGACGTTGTAGGTGCATAAATCCTCTCAGAAGTTGATGGAATAGTTTCAGTTCTTTGAGATGTGGGGAGCAGAGTGTCATTCCAATGAGATTTTTGAGGCAGATACATCCTCTCAGATGCTTGAGGCGTTCCCAGTGACATTCCTTGAGTCCGCAAATCCCTTTCAGTTTCTGAAGGCATAGATAATGACATTTCCTGGTCTGGTACATCCATCTCAGATGTTGCAGGTGAAGCCAGGGATCCTCCCTGGCTTGGCATGTCCAAATCAGTTGTCGGAGGTACAGGCAGTGATGCACCACTGATATGTAAATCTCTCTCAGATGTTGGAGGAACGGCTGGTGATACACCTTGGCTGGATAAATCTCTCTCAGATGTTGGAGGCAATCCTAAGGATACCCCCCGGCTTGTTATATCTGTTTCAGATAATGGAGGGTTAGCTAGCAAGACTCCTCGGCTTGGCAAATCCTTCCATTGTTGTGCCACAGTTTTGATCTGGGTGTAAAATTGTACACCTGCCTTTCCTGTTCAGCAGTGAGTGAAAAGATCTTTAGGTACGCTTGATTAAATCATTAAACCACACCAATTTCAAGTAACTGGAGAGAGAGAGAGGGAGAGAGAAGGAGCATGAATAAAAAATTATACCACAGAAATTGAGATCACCCGCAAAAGATAACTTGGATCCAGTGAATGAGGAAAATGGCAAAGGAACTGGAACAGGAACATTAATCCCAACCTGAGTCGAAACCAGTTTATGTTAGATAACAACCTCCAACTTGAATTGAGTGAAACCAGGCTCAAGCAATTCTTAGCTTCTAATTGCCAGATCAAAGAGATTAACCTACCAGCCCAGCCTCAACTTCATTCTGGAACTTCCTCGCAGCAACACCCGATGTGGTAAAAATGGAAGCTCCATTGCTGCACCTATAATGAGAAGATGACAAGAAATGGTATTTCAAGGGATTATAATTTATCAAGGATGAATTTTGATTTTCACTTTGCTGCATTGTGTTCTTGAGAGTTATAAAAATGCATATTTCCAGTAGTTGCAACATCCTAACGCTTTAAAGACCTCATTTTTCCATTGCTTCCAACTCTTAGGATTGTTTTTTATTCGAAGAAAAGGAAAAGGGAAAAATGAAATGAAAATAAAAGGCCTGAAACCAATAAAAAATTTTCTCAACTATATTAGAAAGTTTTCTTAAAATTTTCAACAGAAAATGGAGTGTTTTTAAGCTTATAAATTTCCCCCCTATTTTCATAATATTTTCTCCATTCCTGTTTTCTACATCCAAACAATAGAATTTTATCTTCTTCTTTTTTTATATATATTCTTTCGTTTTTCCCTTTCCTCACTATTTCCAGATTCAAAAATAGCCTAAGGAAAAATAAATGAGCAAAGGTCATGCAACACATTCTTCAAAAACAAATACTAAGTAGCTTTATTCAAGACCAATTTGTGTTGGACAGAAAAACACATTAAAAGACACCATCCAAAGGGCACCTTAGGGTTAGGAAGAGTAAGAGTAAGGTAATTACTTGTTTCTGTTAACAATGGCTATTGCCTCCTCTAGGCTGTCAGCCTGTATGTGGTCAACAAAAGAAAATATATCAAACAATTTCCAGTTTAAACCATGAGATCGTTCAGAAAAAAGAACCAAGGTAAACAGCAACTTAAAAATACCTTCATACAGAGGAGAACCGGTCCAAAGATTTCTTCCTGCTCAACACAAGATACAGTGCGGTCAAGAATATGCCAAGGTCTTTGGTTCAACTCTTCTTCCACTGAGAATCATAAATTACCCGTCCATTCATTCTGAAAATGTTAACAGCAAGACTGGAAGCATGAAGATAAGATACCTTGTAGCACTCCATGTTGGTAGTAACATCACATAAGATAGTAGGCCCAACAAAGTTTCCATACTCGTATCCTGGAACCTATTTGAATTCAAAGGAAGTCAGAACATTCAGACAAGGTTTACAAAATGCAAGCCTAACACACATGCATTTTTCTCTTCAAATATATATCCATCCCAACGACCTTAAAGCATAATAAAATGCAAGCTTGTAAAATCAGACAATGCTTATGAAATCTTGTAACCTATTTGACATGCATTTCTCTCCTTAGATATATTTCCATCATAACAGACTTTACATGATTAAAATTCAAGTTAAGCAAGTCTGATAGCATAAAAAATAAACAATGCTCCCCATATGTGAGATGTCAGATAGGAAGTTATGAAGGGGCTAGTAACTGTAGGTAAATCAGGATCTGGGAATGGGTATACTTATCACAAAAAATAAATAAAAAATAAAAAATAAAAAATAAAAATAAAAAAAATTATGGGAATGGGAACAGCTACCACATTTGAATCAAACAACAGAAAAATAAAACTTATATTACAATATCAAATAGAAAAAAAGAAGATATTTTCTCAGAAAAAAAATAACACATGCTTTACTAGTCATAATTGAAATTGAAAGATCCATGCCTCCCCAAAAGGTGGAGAAATGATGCATGGGGGAAGGATGTTTATAATAGACTAGGACTTGGATGGGCAGATCGATAAATCAAAAATTTAGTCTTGATCACTAGAATAAAGACCACAAATCCTCATGCGGCCCACATCACCCACAATCCCAAATATTTTCTAAGACAGACTTTCCAATAACTAGCCAGCATTCTCCCTTTTCTTTCCTTGTTCACAGCCATGGTGAACAAGTTTTAACTGTCTGAATCCACCAAACTCTCCCCAACCAAAAGTGACTTTTAGAGGATGCCTTTCTGAGTTTGGGCAATGTATGTGAATTGACAACTTGACACTCAGATAACTTGGGCCAGCATTCTCCCATTTTTGGTGTTCACAGCCATGGTAAGCGAGTTTTGACTGCCTGAATACACCAAATGTCTCAAACCACAAGCACCTTCCACACTACACCTTTCTGACCATGGGCAATTTACTAAAGTTGACACTGGGAACATCATTAATACAAGAGTGCTCCTTTCTTTGTCTGACCACTACACTAACTCACATAAAGAGTAAATTAACCAGAAGAGAATAATCAAGAAGAATTTGGAAGCAATAACAAATATGTAATGCTACAACAGGAAAGAAACAAAGGAATACCACAATATTTCTCCCATCCAGGACAAGTCTGGCACCACTTCCAACATCATTTTGAACTAATCTGCATATACGATCTTTTGCCTGAGAATAAACGAAGCAGATCAAAAAAATCAGAAAACAACATAAATTCAATGAAGTAATTATCTAACAAGCAAACACAATTAATGTTGACAACCAAAGAAACCAGAGACTGGAAACTCATACATCTAAAAATGGTAAGTGCACTATGATCTTTCTAATATAAAATCCTTTATGTATAAATTTTTGAAGTGGGTTAGAGTGTACAAAGGAGATTTCTCAATATCCAAGGCAGAATTCATTGACTAACTGAGCTCTAAATAGAGAGGAGTTGTTTCTGTGGCTCTCTCTGCTTTGTCTGGTCTTTTAGTGCCTTTGTATACATCGAATATACTTTTTTGTGCCCTTTTGTTGGATGCTTTTGATGTACTTACTCTTGGCCTATCAAAAAATGACCTCTACAATATAAAACATTTCACACAAACATATGAGAATTGTTAAGCTAGTATACATTATGAACCATATCCTAACAACTAGGCATTTAGGTCGATTGGTAGCTTGGCATGATATCAAAACTATGGTTGGTTAGAGTCTCAACTATAGTCTCTCCTACTTTCATTTCCTCATCTATTCATCCGTAATCCATAACTACAAGCATTCTCTCTGCATGTAAGCATGCATCTATTTATCTGTAATATGTGATTACTACTTTGTCTCTCTACATGTGGATATGAGGCTGCATGTAAGGGAAAGTATCAATCTAGGAGGGTAATAATTTAATATACATTGTGAGTTCACTACCTAACAGCTTAAGCTCTAGGAACGTTGGTAATTTAACAAAAATATTTAACATAAAGAGAAAATCAATTTTTAATGCAATTGTTCTCAATTAATGGAAATTAAGGGGAAATCTATTCCGAAGTTTGTTTGTACCTCTTTGCTAATCACTGGACCAAGGTCTGCACCAGGCTCTGTTCCTGCATTTACTTTGAGTGCTTTGGCACATGCCACAAGTTCTTCTTCCCTGGAAAATCATTGCAAAATATCAATTTAAAGCATAAAAACCCTCCTTGAAACATTTTAATTCAATTTCCAGCAAGTAGCACAACTTACTATCTGTTAACAACTAAAGTCCAAACCCAGAATCATAAAAATTTATGTAGGATACTGCTAAGAGGAATAAATTCTATAATAAACAACAAGAAGATGATAGGAATTCTTTAGTGGCTTGGGATGGGGTGGAAGAAAGATTCCGCAAAAGATTGGCATTGTGGAAAAGACAATATATTTCCAAAAGGGGAAGACTAATGTTGATTAGAAGCACGTTATCTAGTTTTTCAATCTACTTGTTGTCTCTTTTCCAGATGCCAAGGATTGTGCGGTTAAGGTTGGAAAAAATTCAAAGGAACTTCCTTTGGGGAGGTCAGACCTTAGATAGTAAGCCTCATCGAGTGAAGTGGGATACCGTTTGCTCTAACAAAAGGAAAGGGGGCCTAGGTGTTAGGCACCTTCACTCGCTTAACAAGGCCCTCCTTTGTAAGTGGATTTGGCACTTTGCTTCAAAAATGGAGGCCTTTTGGAGACAAATAATTAGTGGTAAATATGGGGATTTGGAGGGGGTTGGTGCTTTAAGGAAGCAAGAGGAGGCTATGGTGTTGGGTTATGGAAGACCATAAGGAAGTTATGGGATTTAGTTAGTTGTAAATTGTCCTTTTCGATGGGCAATGGGAAAATGATAAAGTTTTAGAAAGATAAATGGTGCAGGGATGAGCCATTTAATGTTTCTTTTCCCTCTTTATTTGCCCTTTCTAACTCTAAAGATGCTTGGGTGGCGGAGTTGTGGCAGCATTCTAATGAGGGGGGTGGCTATTATCCTAACTTCTTGAGGCCTCTAAATGATTGGGAGATTGTTATTGTGGAACGCTTTTTAGCAAAAGTTCAAGATAAAGTGGTAGAAGAGGGTAAAGAGGATAAAGTGTGTTGGGTTGAAACGAAGAGTGGGACTTTCTATGTTAAATCACTTTATGCTACCCTAAAGATAGGAAGGGTAGTGCAATTCCCTTCTAGTGTTGTGTGGAATGCGTGGGTTTCTCCTAAGGTAAGCTTTTTTGCATGGGAGGCGACTTGGGGAAAAGCTTTGACTCTTAATCAACTTCAAAGGAGGAGGTGGTCTTTGGCCAACCATTGTTTCCTATGTCTGTCTCATGAGGAGCCAATTGGCCACATCCTTTTACATTATGACAAAGCAAGGGTATTGTGGGAGGTATTATTCTCTCTCTTTAGAGTTTATTGGGTGATGTAGTCCACAGTTAGAGAAACTCTACTAGGCTAGCATGGTTCCTTTGTTCAAAGAAAGCAGAAAAAAGTTTGGAGGGCAGCTCCTTTATGCCTCTTATGGACTATTTGAAAAGAGAGAAATAGAAGATCTTTTGAGAATGTGGAACTCTCAATCCAAAGGCTGAAATACCCATTTTTGTGTAACTTTTTAACTTGGACCAAACTGTTTATAGGTGAAAGATTGATGTATATAGTAGATTTCATTGATCAGTTGGGATCGGTTTTAGGGAGGGAGTAGCTTTTTGTTTTCTCTTCCTTTTTTTGGCGCTTTTTGGCTGATGTTGTATACATCATGTATACTTTGATGCGCCCTTTTTGGTGCTTTTTAGTACAAATCTCATTTACTGATCAACAAAAAAAAAACAAGAAGATGAGAGAATGATCTCTAGAAGTTGTGTTGGGGACAAAAGAGAATACTGAAAAAGGCAAATCCAAACAAGAGAGATCTGGATGGCCAAATTTTAAAATTCACTTTAAAAGAATGCAAAGGTTCAACCAAATGTGGATCTCAGCAGGGTGCACATAACAAACCTAAGATGAGTTTGGGTGCCACAAGAAAAAAAAAATTTAAATCAAAGAAAATTTACCAATCCTTCGGATATTGGAAAGAAAATGAAGTTGCTGATATTCAGCTGTAGACATGGCAATCCAAACAAGCTCAGATTCAGGAAAAACAAGCTATTGCACCAGTCTCTTTCGAGAAAAGATTGTCCAATATATTATAAATTATCAAACATTGATAGTTCAGTAAAAACTTTAGCATTCACCTAGCCAGGCTAGAAATGAAGTTTACCATATCTTTTGGATATCGGCAAAATAAAATAAAATTGCTGTATTCAGCCATAGATTTGGCAATCTAAACCAATTCAGATTCAGGGGGATTGTAAAACATGGTGACACAGATCATCAAAAACTTAAGCATGCATGTATTCAGACTGGAAACAAACAGCATTGGCAGTGATTATAGGCAACAACCTTCAAATATATAAACCCAGAATTTATTCAGAATGGAAAAAAAAGGCACTATGGTAAAAAGAAAAAAAATTAAAATACCATGGGATTGACCCTCCAACAAAAACCGCTGTGCTAAGTGCCATGCACCTCTGTCCGGCAGCACCAAAACCAGCAGCAACCAGGGCATTCAAGGTAGCTTCCATGCTTGCATCAGGCATGATGATTGCATGATTTTGGGCTCCCATGTTGGACTAAAAAGTGAGCACAGTAATCAATTAGTTTGTGCAGGTTTCTATTTAAGTCTAGGCATTACAAACACCCAGAGAGAGACAGAGCAATTAAAACAAAGAAAATAAACAGTATACTGACCTGAACACGTTTCCCTCTAGCAGCTGCTCTAGCATAAATGTTCATGCCAGCCTTCAAGATTGATGAAAAGAAAGAAAATATCATGAGGAGTTAAATCTTATCATCTTGATGCCCTATAGTCCTATTAAAAGTTCAATAATATGAATAAAATGGTAAGAGTTGAACTCCAACAACTGAAAACTGGAAACACTACACTTGCCTTTTTTTTTTTTTTTTTTTTTTTTCAAAAGAAGAGGTTCAGCATCACTTGCATGATTTTGGCTCTTAGAAAAGAAGCTCGGTCACAAGATGATTATTTCAATGCATTTCCTTTAAAAGCACTAGGGAATGCTGATGACACTCTTCAGGCTAGAATGGAATTGCACCTGACTTATATTATATGTGAATAATTGGGAGCAGATATTTTTTCTTTCAGTTAAATAGGGAATAGATCATTTTCTTACAACAAATCACATTGTAAACCCCAATAAGATTTAGTACATGTCTGTATGAACATCCATAACTAGATTTTTCTCCCTTTCTGGTAGGTGATTGCTCTCTCTCTCTCTCTCTCTCTCTCACTATGCACACACACGCACGGAATTGAACCTAGAACCTTTCCATCTCCACCCCAACCCCCTACCACCTGAGCCATGCCTCAGGGGCAAACATCCACCATTTGAATTATCACTGCATAGATAAGCATAAAGTACCAAAATACAGGGGATTTGACTTACCGTGTTTGAACCAACAAATGATACAGCTTTTATATCGTCATCATCACAAATATAATTGACAATATCCTGCTCAAATTGATTTAAGAAATCCATCAACAATTAATCAAGTGCCTAAAAACTGGAGCATCAAAGTGGCACGGGAAATTGATTCAATACAAATAATTAAGGAAAATGTGTAAAAAAAAGTTAAGGTAAAAGGAGAAAGAAATAAAATATATGGCATAGCCAAGCACAACAGCAACACAGCCTCTCTAAGGAAACTGGGGATAGCTTCCTCGTAACAACTAGGCTTTAATAAATCCATTGATTATGAACACGAGAATTAATCCTTTTTAATGATAATATAAGCTAAATGGTTAAATGAATAAGGGCACCTAAGAAGCAAAGCTTACATTGGTGCCATGAACAATATTTAAGACACCATGGGGCAAACCAGCCTCCATTGCTAAAGCTGCCAGTATCATTGAAGCCCCTGAAGAACACAGAGTATAAATCTTATTAACCATTTATAATTTTAAACAAACAAAAATTCCAACTACAAGTATAAGAATAAGATGCATCCGATAAAACTGCAGACCAAAACCAGCTACGCTATAAGGTAGCTTGCAAGATATCCTCATACCATCCATTTAATTTTGAGCAGAGTCTCATTTATTCAAGTCAAGCTTATTTGTTAATTGATCTACTAAATTGGATGCACTAGCCCGTAAGCCCAAATCCTAACCACAAATGACATTCTTTTATTAGGAAATCGCCTTGATATTAATTTTAATTTTCTTAAGGGCATAAGAATCACTAAAGCTCTGTTTATATCTCAGAAATAGTAAAGACAAATCATAGGGGAAGGAAAAAAGGAAATGCAAGAAAATGAGAAGGAAAACAATAAAAAAAACAAGTTTGATCTCTCCTTTTTTTCCTACTCTCTGACTTATTTACTTTTTCAAATAATAGGGGAAGGAAAACAATAAGGAGTTTGAAAATGTACAAATTTTCAAATTCTCCCTTCACATCTTCCATCACCACTGAACAAGAGACATGAAGATTGCTTCTAATTTCTTTTTTCCTTTCCCAGCAGTTTTCAGAACCAACCAGAATCTAAGAGTACCAAAAGATGGGAGAACTTAATCTAAAGGTGTTGATGCCTAATTTTACATTGACATGTGACTTATAGATACTCAGCACATGCAAGAACAGTGACATGTGGATGCATTCCCAGAGTTTATGTCATTAATGGCTCCATTTTGATGAAGTAAATGGCAACGGGGTACTACCAAATGCTGTGTCATAATCAATGATTTTTCACCTTTATTAACTTTTATCCAAAATACCCGTATAAATAGACCTAACAGATGACCATTAAGGGAACTTTTGGATTTTTGTAGAATTGAGTCTTTCTGCTTCAGAAACCCTTTCTTTAAATTCTCCACCTGAGGCCTTTCAGGAGGCTTACTACCATTTTCTCCAATCTCTCTCACCTCTTGCTCCATTCACTCTGTCGTTGAACTGGAATATTTCACTATCTACATAGCGACCATCCCTAATAAAGAACTATTGCAAACAAAATGAAATCCATTCAAGGAGGTGATTCTCATAGGCTCAAAGAAAAATATGCAAATTGGATGATCAGAAGATTCAGAACTCATAAATCAAGCTAAGTTTGACACATTTGAACCCTCCTATTGGTGAGATTTTGTCTTTGTTTTAATATCATCACAATGAGTTGGCTGTGGAGATAGGGTGTAAAGTGGGGGCCCTTCCTTCTGTTTATCTGGGGCTGCCCCTGGGAGCCAATCACAAGACCACGGCTATGTGGGATGGGGTTGAAGTAAGAATGAGAAGAAGGCTTGCCATTTGGAAAAGACAATATTTGTCAAAGGGCGGGAGGATTACCCTAATTAAAAGTACTCTGGCCAGCATACCTATCTACCAATTGTCTCTCTTTCGTATGCCCAAGCTAGTTGCAAAAAGGCTCGAAAAATTACAAAGGGATTTTCTTTGGGGAGGGGGAAGCCTGGAAAGAAAAATTCATCTAATCAGTTGGGAGGTGGTGTGCACCCAAAAAGAGAGAGGGGGTTTAGGCATTCGGAAAATTGATCTCTTGAATAAGGCCTTGTTGGGCAAATGGATTTGGAGATTCGCCTTTGAGAAAGAAATCCTTTGGAGGAAGGTGATAGGGGTGAAGCATGGCCATGTGGGTTTTGGTTGGAGATCAAAGGAGGCTCGTGGAACGTATGGGGTGGGGGTTTGGAAGGATATCTTGAAGGAGTCGTATTGGTGTTGGGATAATATAGAGTTCAAAGTGGGAAAGGGGACCAAGGTTAACTTCTGGACTGACCAATGGTGCGGCAATGAGGCGTTGTCCCAAGCTTTTCCCCAGTTGTTTGCTTTGGCGGCCCAAAGGAATGCCTCGATAAATGAGATGTGGGATTCTAGCCTTGGTCAAGGAGGTTGGAACATAAGACTCTCTAGAAATTCTAATGATTGGGAGCTGGACGCCCTAGGAGAGCTGTTTCATTTGCTGAGGGATTTGAGGATTTCTCCTGAAGAGGACTCAGTGATATGGAAAGGAGGGGGGCACGGCTGTTTTCGGATTAGAGATGCTTACAAGCTGTTGACAAGCCCTAATGTTATTACCTTCCCGAAAAAGAGCATTTGGGTGGACAAGGTCCCAACCAAAGTTGCTTTTTTTGCTTGGGAGGCTACTTGGGAGAAGGTCCTAACCTTGGATAGGTTGCAGAGACGGGGCTGGCATCTTCCAAATCGGTGTTTTTTGTGTGGTTGTGAAGAGGAAAATGTAAATCATATTCTTTTACACTATATAGTTGTAAGGACTCTCTGGGAGATTGTCTTGGCCTTGTTTGGGGCTAATTGGGTGTTCCCAGAGACAGTCAAAGAGATGTTAGTTAGTTGGAGGGGCCCTTTTGTGGGGAGAAAGAGGAAAATGATTTGGACTTCCATTCCGTTGTGTATTTTTGGGACGGTATGGAAGGAGAGAAATAGATTAGCTTTTAGGGGGGGCTCTTTAGCTATTCAGAAGCTAAAAAATTCTTTTGTTTATAACTTGTGGAGTTGGGCTAGGGTGTATATGGGAGAGGAGTCCTCTTCGCTTTTAGGTTTTTTGGAATGGCTTGTCGTTCCTTAAGGGGTGGTGAGTGTTTGTTCCTTTGTTTTTTGCTTAGGCTACTATGTATACTTCCTGTATGCTTTGTGGCTGTTTGCCTCATAATATATTTGCGCTCACTTATCAAAAAAAAAATCATCACAATGAGAAGTAATTAGCTGTAAAAACCAGTCGACGAGATGTAGTTGATTTTGACTCGTGGGATACAAAAAAAATAAAAATAAAAAAATGATTTTGTTTTTGTTTTAATATCACATTGAGAAGTAATTAGCTGTAAAAACCAGTTGACAAGATGTAGTTGATTTTGACTAGTGGGATAAAAAAAATAAAAAAGAAAGGATCCACGTTTGATAGGTCACACTAAACTAATTGATTGTTTTAAGAATTAATGGGGTTTTTCAGGGACCTTTTCGTTAACAATTCTTTCGAAAGATGTCTTAATGCTATTTTTCTGGTTTTGATCCCCAAGAAAGGTGAAGTAGAGGATTTGAAAGATCACAGACCTATCAATCTAGTAGGGAAGTTTGGCAAGGTCTTGGCCAATAAACTCGAAAAAGTGGCATGAGAAGTGGTTTTAAATTACTAAAAATAAAAAATAAAAATAAAAAACACGCTTTTGTGGAAGTCAGACAAATATTTGATGCGGTTCTTATAGCAAATGAGGCAATTGAGTCAAGGCTAAAGAGTAGCATCAATGGCATAATTTGCAAAATGCATATTGAGAAGACATATGATCATGTTAATTGGGATTCCCTAATGACAATTTTGGAGAAGATGGGTTTTAGCAAAAGATGGATCAAATGGATCAAGCAATATATTTCTACAACAAGATTCTCAATGCTAGTAAATGGGACCCTAATGGATTTCTTCCAAAATTCTTAGGGGATGAGGCAATGAGACCCCTTGTCTCCTTATTTATTTGTTTTGGCCATGAAAGCCCTTGTTGAATTTTGTTAAGGACGAAGGAAGGGGGTTTCATCTCAAAATTCAAGGTGAGGGGTAGAAGTGGTGAGGAGTTAGAAATGACTCACTTGTTGTATACTGATGATACCCTTGTGTTCTATGACACTAGCCAAGAGTAATTGGAATATTTGAGTTGGGCTTTCATGTGGTTAAGGCATTATTTGGACTAAAAATTAATATGAAGAAGAGTGGGCTCATTCCTATTGGGGGTGTTGACAATGAGGAGGTACTAGCTGCTCTTATGGATTATAGGGTGAGGCGTCTACCTTCATTTTATTTAGGCCTTCCACTGGGAGCTCCACTCAAATGAGAAAGGATCTTCCAATCGAAGACTTGGTGGAGGAGAGATTTCAAAAGAAGATTGCTAAGTGGAAAAGACAATATCTTTCCAAATGAAGGAAACTTATTTTAATAAAAAACACTCTTTCTAGTCTTCCAATCTATTTCATATCCTATTTGTAATCTCAAGAAAGGTGAGTCTTAAGTTAGAACAAATCCAAAGAAACTTTCTTTGGAGCAAGGCAATACTTGTAAAAAGAACCCCATCTTGTTAAATGGTATTGGGACAAAATGCACGAACATCTTAACATTAGAAATCTCTCCATTGTAAACAAAGCTGTTCTTGGCAAACAGTATTAGAGATTCACAACTAAAAGGAAACCCCTTTGGAAGCGAATTATTATTCTTAAATTTAGGGAAGAAGAAGAGGGTTAGTGTTCAACAGAGTGAGACGGACACGGGGTGAGTGTGTGGAAGGCAATCATAAATGTATGGGACTCCATCAAGGATAGATTTCGCATTATAATTGGCAATGAAAGGAGGGTAAAATTTTGGAAAGACAAGTAGTTTGGTGATTTATCCTCAAAAGAATCTTTTCCATCTTGTTCTCTATAACTCTCACCAATGATGCATGGGTAGTGGAAGTATGGGAGCAGTCTAGGGGAAGAGGTTGGTGGAGGCTTCACTTTTCAAGACTGTTTCACAATAGCAAGATTGAAGAAGTGACAACCTCTTTCCCAAAACTCCAAGTGTGCACAATTAAGAGAGAAAGGATGATAGTTTGGAGTGGAAGGAAGCCAAAAGTGGCAAGTTCTCCATCAAATCTTTCTACCATTTCCTAGTCTAGGGAAGAAGTGAGTCTTTTCCTACAAAATGTGTCAAAAATTCCTAAATTCCTGTGAAGGTGGGGTTTTTTTTGCTTGGGACCTTCATGGGGTAGAACTTTGGCAGCCAATCAGCTAAAAAGGAGGGGAAGAATGATATCAAACAGATGCTATATATGTAAAAGGAAGGAAGAATTAAGTAATCACTTGCTCTTTCATTGTCCTAAAGCAAGTATTCTATGGTTGTTGACTTTGTCTTTGTTTGGTGTGGTTTGGGTGATCTATTCAACAGTAAAAGAAACTCTACTAAGCTAGCATTGAACTTTCACGGGTACAAAATGAAAAATAGTTTGGAGGGCCACTCCATTGTGTTTGTTATAGATGTTGTCGCAGGAAAAGAATAGAAAGGCCTTTGAAGATTTGGAACTTTAGAACAAACAATTAAACTCTCTTTAATGAACACTTTTTTGGAATGGGTAAGATTGTATGTAGATAATCATTCTTTGAATATGATAGACTTTATAGATTGGATAAGCTCAAAGTAAGGAGAGTGGGCTTGTTTTTTGTTTCTTCTCTCTCTCTTTTGCTTGCCTATTTCTTTTGGCAGCAATGTATAGATCGTGTGTACTTTGTTGTGGCTTCTTGGAGACGCTTTATATACATGTATATAGATAGATAGATAGATAGATGTGTATTAAAAAAAAATCAATTAATTAAAAATTAACAAGGAAAAAAATTAAAAAATAAAAATAAAAAAGGCAAGTCTTACATAGGTATGAGATCTTCCCAATTCTATCTGCCTTTGTCTATCAAAAATATGTATATATATATCCAAAAAAACCAAAACTCTCCAAGTTATGTACACCTAAACATAATAGTCTTATTAATGGGGATAATGTTGGATGCCCCCTTTGAAGACTTTTTTTTTTTGATAAATAAGCATATATTGAGAAAAAAGGCAAAAAGCCACACGCATACAGGAAGTATACAAGGCGGCAAAAGCCACAAAACCAAAAAAGCTAGAAACTCCCTACCCTCAATAGGAAGCCAACCACTCCAAGAAGCCTATAAGGGAGCGAGACTCCACCCCACTATACAATTTTGCACAACCCCACATATTACATACAAAAGAATTTTTAAGTTTTTGAATAGCTAGCACCCCCCCCCCCCCCCCCCCCCCCTCTAAAAAGCTAATCTATTTCGTTCCATCCACACCGTCCAAAAAATATAAAGCGGAATGGACCTCCATATTTTCCTCCTCTTTTTGCCCACAAAAGAGCCTTTCCAGCTAATAATCACTTCCTTTACAGATTTTGGAAACACCCACTGAATACCAAATAAACCAAGAACAATCTCCCACAGCACTCTAGCCACTGTACAATGAATAAGCAAATGATTAATGTTTTCCTCTTCGCACCCACATAAGAAACAACGATTTGGAAGCTGTCACCCTCTCTTTTGAAGCCTATCAAGGGTAAGAGCCTTCCCCCAAGTGGCTTCCCAAGCAAAGAAAACTAATTTTGTAGGAACCCTCTCCACCCAAATTTCTTTTTTGGGAAAGAAAGTAACATTGGGACTGATCAAAAGGCTGTACGCCTTCTTAGCCCCAAACTGACCATTTTTAGATTCCTTCCAAGAAACCGAGTCTTCCTCCAAGTTAACTCTTTGGCTGTTTAACACTTGAAGTAAATCCGCTACAAGATGCATTTCCCAATCATTAAAGGCTCTTAGGAATCTTAAATTCCAGCCTCCAAATCTGGAATTCTGATCCCACACATCACCCACAGTAGCGTTCCTGTTGGCAGCCAAATCAAAGAGCTGGAAGAACCTATGGGACAGCACCTCACCACACCACGGGTCAGACCAGAATCTGATTCTTGTGCCCTTTCCCACATTGAAGACCATGTTCTCCCAACACCAATCAGCTTCCTTCATAATTTCTTTCCACACTCCAACACCAAACGCCCCATTGACCTTTTTAGTCCTCCACCCAAAATCCTCTTGCCCATATTTGGCCAAGAGAACTTGTTTCCATAACTCGTCCTTAGACTTAGCAAACCTCCACACCCATTTGCCAAGCAAGGCTCTGTTCAAGGGGATGACTTATGAAAGATGGCCCTATATCCTTGTCAGATTTTATTGATAGGTTGAGTGTTAGTGGGAGAGTGTTTTGATTGCATGTTTGAGGTGGTTATGCTTATTGTTTTGGCATTCTTTGTATACCTCTCATGCACCTAAGGTGTGCGCCCCACTCTTTGATCAACGTTTTTATATATTTTTGTTTGCCTATCGAAAAAAAAAAAAGGACTTATGAAAAAGAGAAGAAAACATTTCAAGAGGGGTAGTTTAGCAATTTTTATAGTGGTAGTATGGGTTTGATTAATTTATTTGGAAACCTTTTATTTTGTTAGGATTAGGAAAGGATTTAATTCCTTCTTCTTTCCAATTTTTTGTCAAATTTCTATTTGTTTAGCTTCTAATTTGATTAGGAAAGGGAGTTATATTCCTATAAGGAAATAGAGTTTTAGTCTTATCAGAAGAATGTGTTCTATGAGACTATATATAAGCTTATTCAGTTTTTCAAATTTTATTAACAGAGTTTATTGAGAAATTTTTTAGTAGCTATCAAGCTTCTTTGAAAGGTGTCACAGTCTTCTCCTAAGTGATGCTTGCTTAGGAACCCTAGGCTTGATTGCCAAAGATTTTCTTTTCCTTGGTCTTCTTTAACCCCTTTCAGATCATTCCACAAGCAAATAAACTTCTATAATGCACCACCTCTAACTGTTAAGGAGGTCCTTTTTAGTTGGAGGGGAGCCTTTGTGGGGAAAAAAAGGAAAAAACTTTGGAAATCCATTCCGTTGTTTATTTTTTGGACGGTTTGGAAGGAGAGAAATAGACTAGCTTTTAAAGGGGGGGAGTTTGCAATTCAGAAATTCAAACATTCTTTTGTCTGTAATTTATGGGGTTGGGCTAAATTGTACATGGGAGAGGAGCCGGTCTCCCTCATAGGTTTTCTGAAGTGGCTAGCCTCCAGATAAGGGGTGGTGGGTGTTTTTGTTTTGTTGTAGAGGCCTTTGTTGCCTTGTATACCCCCTGTATACGTGATGGATTTTTTTGCCTCTCTTAATGCATTTGCTCTTACTTATCAAAAAAAAAAAAAACTTCTATAATGCACCATTTAATAATTCACAGAAAACAGTACGATTCTTGTGCCTATTATGTGCAAAGTCAACAAAGAAAGAAATTATTTTTAACTACTGATTAAACCATTCAAGATAAGTACCAAAAAGGGTTCATCTGGACACAAACTACCCACACTAAAAAATAAGAATAAAAAAAAATGCCAGTTATCAGACTGAGATCAGCAACAAGAAGTGTTCTTTTTCTTTTTTTTTTCTTTTTGGGATATTCAACCTTTTTTCTGTCCTGTTGGACTTGAACTTGGAATTTACCACATCTCCATCCCCAGCCCCTTGCCACATTAGCCAGCCTCAAGAGCATAATACCCAGTGTTATAATATGTGACTAAAAAGTTTGGTTGAAAAAATATCTAATACAACAAAGTAATCTGTCTTGGGCTCAGTGAAATTCATTTTGCATTGAACCAATTGCTTTCATCATTAGGACTTAAACTTCCCTAAAAACAAAATTGCATTCTAATCAGCAGCCAAGGAAATATTACCAAAAGTTTAATCCATGCAAGTTCTTTCACATCCTTTGGTGATTATACAGCCCCACAATGAGTTGCATCCCAGTTGACAGATTCATGTAAAAGCATGATTTTATTTGTCCAAAAGAAGATATATCTCTTAAAATTTTCACTGGATTTACCAAAAGTATAAGGGCAATAACCTGGATTTTTCTCAGATGGCTTTAGAATAAATGTATTGCCACATGTAACTGCAATCGGGAACATCTGCAGATATCATAAAAGTAAGTTGAGAAGAAATTCTTTTTCTCAGATGTCACAAACAAAAAATTTCTCAAAGTACAATGTGCACTACATAGCATGTCTGCTCATGAGTACATATCCTAAATAAGAAAATCTTGCAGCATCTGCACAAGTCAAAGACAAAAAGGGCTATTTCAGGGTACTCATATGAAGCCTATCTAAAAATTTCTACTGATCCAGAGAAATTGTGAAATGCATGATGCAAATAAGCATCTTAGTTTAAGCAAAATATGCTCTAGGCACTGGGGGAGGACCTTAAAATGTTTCAAAAAAGTACACCAGTAAACATCTCGACTACAGCTATTTCTGAGTAAAACATAAATAACCTCGGAAAAGTAATAAGTATGGCCGACATACCCACAAGGAAATCATTGCTGGGAAATTAAAGGGACATATCCCAGCACACACACCAAGCGGTTCTCGAAGGCAGTATGTATCAATTCCATTAGACGCATTGGGAACAAACTCACCCATTTGCAACGTAGCCATTCCACAAGCATGTTCAACAACCTCTACATGTGAATCCAATAATCCAAGAGGCCTTAATCATGATAACTTGAGTTCAGATTAAAAAAAGCTCTTCAAAATCATGGGAAAAATACAGAAAAGATGCATGTGCAAGACTAACCTAAGCCTCGAAGGACATCACCTTGGGCACCCTTCAATGTCTTTCCCTGCTCTATAGTAATATTCATGGCAAGCTTATCCTGAAAATAAGAAGCAATGTCCTCTGCAAATTAACATTCAGAAGAGCAAAACCAATAGTAAACAGAAATGGCTTTTAAATATACATACAATATCTCTACGGATGAGCTCTTGGAGCTTGAACATGATGCGTTGACGAGTGGTAACAGGAGTATTTCTCCATGAAGGATAAGCTTGTTTGGCTGCACTGACTGCAGCTTTGAATTCTTCATAAGTAGTTAAAGGAACTTGGGAAACAACTTCTTGGGTGGCCTAAAATGGAGAATAAAACTTAGAAAACCACTTGCTATAATATCTCGATCAGGAGATAAATATTTTGGGGCATTAAGTGCTTACAGGATTTATAACATCAATTATTGCACATGCTTGTGAATCCACATACTTCCCTCCAATAAGATTAGGAACCTTCAGCTATATTTAAATTAAATGAGTTGTAGCCCATAAAAGTTGAAAGAGAAAGAGAAAGAGAGAGAGAAAGGGGACATTTGAAATCAAATTCAGGAATACCGGATGAATGTTGTGCTTTGATGATGGCTCCAAGGGATTTGTGGTATTTACAGGAACAGATCTATTGGGTCTCCATGACTTGAAACTTTTCTCTAAAAAATAAAAACTCTTTTTGGTTACGAAAAAATTTATAAACAACTTTAATCACTAGTTGCCAATATTCAAGAAGTCAAGATAGTATGGTCCTCAAACTGATCTCCATAGGTAAAGCACAGAGGAATCTAACCTGATATATTTCCTTGACGGATCTTGGCTTTGAGATTATACAAATGCCTCGGAGTTGACTGAAGCTCTGGATTATTTTTTTTGAGAGCCTTAAGCACTTGGCGTGGTTTTATACCAGCATCAGTCATTACTTTGATTTGTCTGACCTCATCCTCGCTAAAACGACGACTATATGGATGCTGAGACATGTCCTTGAAAGGTTCATGATTGTGTTCCCCATTTTTTATGGTAAGTACCCACACATCATCTTCTTTTTTACCAATGGCTTCAAAAGGACAATTTATAAGGCGTGAACATGCTTTTCTTTTGCGCTTACTTTCTTCAATCTTACGCCTGTTACGATAAACACCCCCTCTGTCACAACCAAGAATAACTCTTCTGTCCTTCCTAGATTTCTTAATGGTTACAACATATCCTTGGTTTGCCCCAAAATCACGAACATGTTTAATAAGGTCTTCACGATCTTGGAAAGTCCCTGGTGGTGGTGGAAGCATATTGCTTGGGTCCATACTCTCTGTTTGACTTTCAATTTCCATTATCAATGGTAAAAAGCAAAAACCTATATGAAAAATATAAAGCACAAATAAGCATTTTGTCCAGGAGAGCCCAACTAAGAGATAAGAATAGAAATAAAATCTATATGCAAAGTCTATAAAAAGCTTGCACTGGTAGTCTGCAGACAGTGTTATCAAATCCAGATCAGACTGGATCCACCATTGAACCAGCCAGTCAAACTGTCTGAGTCACAAAATTAAACTGAAGTACTGGACACTATTGTAATTATTTGTGAACACACATGTGGATATAACAAACTCATAATTTGTGAACAACTTCTAGTAGGACCTCTATTGATGACAAACATAGAAGTCTTAAGAAAAAAGGAAGGAAGAAAAATACAACAAAAAAATGTTCATAAAATCAAGTAGAGAAATAAACATTAGAGAATATATAAGATGATACAAAATCAAGGCAAATTTAAAATTTTTCTATGGCCCAATTAGAGACATATCCAAAAAAAAAACAAGGCACCAAGAAATGAAACCCAAAATTAGAAGAAAACCCTAATCACCTTACCGGTTAATCATAAACAATGTGATAAAGGAAAGATAACCAAGGTAGTATGCGTTGGAGAGAGAGAGAGAGATAAAGGGAGAAGGAGAGGGAAAGAGAAAGAGAATGGGATAGGGAGAAGGAGAGGGGGAGGGAAAGGATTGGTGTATTTTCTTTGAGCTCTCAACTGTGGAATAGAGTAGCGCTTATGGGTTTCCTATTTTTTATTACACTACATATATCCGCATGTGTGCACATACGCATGCCTACACACACACATACATTGTGTGTTTGCATGCACACACACTTAACCTAGTTGTGGAATAATCTAAGGGTAATGAAAAAGGTAAGATGATACCAAAGATGTTCATGTTATAATAAATTGCCAAAAGAAGACTAACATTACATTGTAACTTAAAACCTTATAGAAGGTTAAATTAGTAAATCTAAAAATATATGGGATTGGTTACAAAATACCTCTTAATTCTAACTACACAAAATCTCAAAGATCATTACCCAAAAATTTAACATTTTCTTATAGGCAAATTAGAGATGCTTAGATAAATTTATATAAAAAGATTAAAAAATAAAACACACACACAGACACACCACTTGATGAAACCTAACATTAAAAGAAAACATTAATCATGTTACTAGTTGATAAAAAATACTATGATAAAAGAAAAGATAACTGGGGCAATATGCTTTAGGGAGAGAGGGAGAGAGAGATAGAGGATTGGGGGCTTCTCTTTGAGCCCTCAGCTGTGTGATAGGGTAGCTCCTATCGGTTTCCTATTTCTGATAGCGCTTCATGTAAGTGACCCGTGCACATACATGCCAACGCACAAACATACCTTGTGTCTAGATGTGCCTACATGTACCACACACTTAACCCAGTAATGGAATTTTTCTCTAAGGATAATGCAAAAGGTAAAGTGATACCAAAGATGTTCTTGTCATAACAAATTGCCAAAAGAAAACTAACATTGCCAAAAGAAAACTAACTTTACCTTTTAAATTAAAACCTCATGGTGAGAGAGTACAAATCAGTAAATGTAAAAACAGATGAAATTGGTTAGAAATTACCTCTTTATGCTGACTACAAAAAATCTTAAAGTCCACTACCCAAAGATTTAACATTTTCTTATAGATAGATTCAAAAAAAAAAAAAAACAACTGATGAAACCTATCATTAAAGAAAATCCTAACTGCATAACTGATAGATGAAAAATAATATGAAAAAGGAAAATAATTGAGGCAGTACGCATTGGAGAGAGATGGAGCAAGTAGTAGAGGGAGAATGGACTCCGTGTGTGTGTCTGTTTGCACATCTATGTGCCCGAGCACGCATGTAGGTTGTGTTACACACACAATGGGACTTTTCTAAGGGCAATGGAAAAGGTAAAGTGACACCAAAAATGTTCCCGTTATGATGAAACTTGACATTTTAAATTAAAACCTCATAGGGGGAGGAAGGATTAAATCAGTAAACCTAAAAATAGATGGAGGTTGGTTAGAAAATATAACACACTACACAAAATCTCAAAGCCCATTACCCAAACACTGATCCAATTCTTCTCCCAAAACTAATTTTTGTTGAGAATAATTAAAACACTAAAAATCTAAAACACCAATACTCATACACCAGTAAAAATATCCATCTTTCTATCAGAATTGATACCTCACATGCATCATTATGCATTTATATCATCCAATACAGCATATTTGGATTGGAATTGATACATTCATCTATAAAAGTTTTTGCCTTTCTCATGCCTTTTGAGTTGGTAAAATCAAGAGAAAATCAAAATTCTCCTCGGATTTACGCAAAAAAAAAAAAAAAAAATCATGCACCAATAAGATGTTTCAAAATTCAAATACGGTAATTGCACTGCTTTTCAACAGCTGCACTCCATTACAAGGAAAGGGTTCCTGTAAGTGGGAATAATTGGTGTCAGTTCCAGTTCCATTTCCACTATAGGGCTGTTTTAAGTACCATTGTGCCAGGACTTGAGCTTAGACCCCACAAACCCCAATCCCACAGAACAATTTCACAGTTCAAGCAAGAATTATGAAGTCCATGGAATTGGAATTTCCAATTCCAATTGCAAGGGAAGCCTAAAATAAATTCCTCCTCTTAACTGATAGATATATTTCAGCTCTTGGCTCTCAAAATTTGCAAACAGACTACAAATGGAAATAAGAGCTAGTTTTAGATACATGAGTGATCCGATGAAAGAACATAAGAAGCTGATCTTAGTTTTGGCATACAAAGCATCCTCCAGAAAGAAGATATGAAGCTAATCTTCAGTTTCTACATAAAAGCATAAGATGCCAATCTTAATCCATTTGTTTCCGTCCTAAGCCAATGCCAAATTATTGGAACACAGCAATAAAAAACTGAACTGTATATAGCACTGATTCCATTGTTTATTTACACATGATAGACTAACAACCCGTTTGGCAGTGTTTATAAAAACTACCAGATTTTAAAAGTGTTTCTTAAATTTTGCCAAAACCCCTGATTTTTCTTCAAAAACACAATTTAGGTTAAAAGTGTTCTTTAAAAACACTACCAAACGAGTTGTAAGTGATCACTCTCTTTGCAAACAACAACAAAAGAGGTAACCGTTCAGTGATTCGACTCATATTCCACACCTCACCAAGTGAAAGAAATTAAGGCTTACCTGATTGAAAAGCCACTGAGCAGCAAAGAGACTTGAGTTTTTGTCACAGCAACCACGACCTAAAAAACAAAAACAAAGGAAACGGTTTTCTTGTGTTTGATTTTATTTTAGGGTAAATCATAATGCAATTAACGAGAATCAGAAACTTAGGGAAAGAATATATATTTTACAAAACAAACCAACGAAAAATTAAACAGATCAACAGTGCTTAAATAAGAAATATACATAAATACCAGAAATACAGCCTTTGAAAAATGTCTGAAACTCGGAAACACACCTTCGATCACAATAAATTAATTTCTTTGGTCGGCGGGAGAAGTAAATCCTGATCGGTGATGGTTGGAAAGAGAGAGAGAGAAAAGGGAGGGAAAAGGGGAGAAAGTGGGGGAAAATTTGAAGGTCCGATGATGAGTGGAAAGGATCGGGACGCCCCCTGGATTGATAAACAGGACGCCCCTTGCGGCTTCAGAAGACACTGTTGGGACTTTCAGAAATTGGGGGTTCCATCACGTGGTTCATAAGCGCGTGGAAATCGAAACAAAGTTGTCATGGGGTAGAGACCGGTTTCACGCGCCATGAGAGAGTGGGCTATGCTCCTAGTTTTCCTTATTTGACTAATGGGAGGGGGGAATTACCTGTAGCGCATTTATGGGGGCTGTTGCCACTTAGCGACGTGTCTGAAGATAATAATCCACGTACCATGCTGCTAGCCTAGCATCGGTTTGAAAAGTATTCACAAGTAGACAACAATGTTATTAGTGAGAGTTAACATTAAAATAGCAATCCTAATTTAAAATTCATTAATCTTTTAAATAAAATAAATATTCATTAAAATAAATATTATTTATTATAAAATTAATGTAATAACTATCACAATTAATGCATGATATTCCATAAAAAAAAATGTTTTTGATATATAGCAACTACTACAGGCACGTGACTCAAAACAATTATGAAAGTAAAAAATATATAAATTTATTACAAATATAAGATTAATTTGATGAAAATAAAAAAATAATATGATATAAAAAATATTAAACAAATATAAAAAATTATAGTTAATATATATGTATATAAAAAGTGACAATTAAATTTTGAAATCTTATTTAAAAATGAAAAATATTTAAGTTTTTGAAAAGTTTAATATTAAGAAACAAAATAATTTTGAGGATACTTTTAAGTTTGAAGATAATATTGAAATAACACCCTTATTGCATGTGAATATAAATTTATTAAATTGTTAAATAAAATAAATATTATTTAAAGAAAAATTTTAATTAATATTTATTAAAAAAAGGTTATTGAGAGTGATGCTATTTTTTTATATATAAATTATAATTGAAATACCAAATATGATTAAAAATTCATTAAACTTTTTTAATAAAATAAATACTATTTAATAAAAAAAATAGTTAATATTTATTAAAAATGTTATAAGATTTCTATGCCTTCTTTATAAGCAAAAATTAAATTCTTTAAATATTGTTTATCAAAATAAATATTATTTAATAACTTTTTCAATTAATAATTTAAATTCTTTTTTTTTTAATGGATAGTAGTGTATTTAGCAAGTTGGAAGTAATTATCATTATAATGATCATTAACTATTTGTTTAACTTTGCGATAGGGGTTAAATTTATTATTGTTTGTGCCATAAAAATTACACATATGAGAAAAGTTATTAGTCGTATAAAAAAATAATTTTTTAAATATATATGATTATTTCAATTAAAAGAAAAGATCATTAGTAGGATGTGCGGTATTTAGAAAATTTTAAAATCTACTAATAGACTTAAAATTAGCAAGCAAATGACAAAAATGAAATTGTGGTCACAAAAAAAAAAAAACCTATTAGCAAATGAAAAGGTAAATTATCATCACATTATTTGTTAATAATTATAATAAACTAAAGTAAATGATATAATAAAATCAAAATGATACCACTTACATTATCAAAATGAAACAATAAAATCAATTTTACAAAAAAGTATATAATTTGTAGTTAGAACTTATAAATAAGGACTACAATTTTTTATATAAGCTAGTCTATATTCCCTTGTATTGTTTTTTCAATTTTCTTTACATATATGACATGCCAATCTTTTTGCTCCTTGCATTTTTCTTCCTATGCTTAAAAACTTCATAATTTATATTCAATAATTAAGTTTTATTTAATCTAATTTTGAAGATCATATTTTTGCAAATGTTACATATCAACATTGACGATAGCATGTATTTACCTGACTAATATAATTTTTTTTTCATGTTTTTTTTTTCCTAAAATGAATTGGTGATAAAATAGGTGTGCTCTACGATGTCTTAATTTTATTATTTGAAAACAAATTATATAATACATATTTATTCAAAAAGTTGACATTTCATGGTTTTATTATTTGAAAACAAATTATATATATAATACATATTTATTCAAAAAGTTGACATTTCATGGTCTATTTGATGATTTTGTTTGATAAGTTTTATCTAAATGGAAATATTGAAACAATTAATTTATGTGTGTAATTTTATGAATATTGTTAGCAATTGTATTATCAAATAAGACTTTTCATTAATGACATTATTATAAACATCGAGAAGTTTTTATAAGTTGAGAAAATAAATCATTGTTTCTTTTGTTTTGTTAAACCATTATTAATAGATTTGATGGATCAACCTTGAGTGGAGCACACTATTAGTTTAATTAGTAATTGTATTACAAGTTTTTAACTTGATGTTTGGAATATTATTTTTCAAATGTGATGCCTTATTAGTAGTCATTGAACTCAAATATCCTTTTATGGTACAATAACCAATATAAAAATTAGAAACTAGTGAGGTATAAATAAATAGAAAGATGATAATAATGTATTGTGTAAAAAAATGTATGAAATGGTGAAAGAAAGTGATTTTGTGAGATATAATTTACGATGATGGCATATAATATCCAATTATAAAAATAATATTTTTTTTATTTATTTTAGATTAAAATTTCTAAAACCTCATTTTGTTTTTGTAATGATCTACACCCAATCGTGTAGATATTGTCTACTATATACCAAAATGGTTTTCATAGTTTTAAAACGTGTCAACTTGATAAAGAGGGACTCATATTTATATGATATCAGAAACTTTTCCTTATCTCTGATGTGGGATATCACAAATGTCCCCTATATAAACACAATATCCTCGTTGTATTCCGTGGAATTATGAGGCAAAATAGACAAACACTTCATACAGGGCCAAACAAACCCTCATACTAGGGTTGGGACTGGATCAATTATGATACCATTTTGTAATAACTTGCACAAAACTGTGTAAATATTGTTTGTTCTAGACCTAAAGAGACGTTCACAGCTTTAAAGTGTGTTTATAGGGTTAAGAGTAGTTTATACATATATAACATTATGAACTTTCTCTCATATCTGATATGGGATATCATGAAAAAATTTTGGACCATTTCTTGATTTGTGCGTGTCATTCTTGCGTGGGGACCATGTTAATCTTCTCCTTAACCATCCGTACTCAATCGTATAAATAATGTCCGTTTTGGGCACAAATGGGTTTTAACGGCTTTAAAAAATGTTTACAAAGTTGTGAAGGCTCCACTAGGGTTAGAGCAAACAATATTTACATAGTTGGGTATAGATTATTATAAATGGTATCATAGCTGACCCTTAACCCTGGTGTGAGGGTTTGTCTATTTGGCCTCGTGAGGGGTGTTTGCTTGTTTGACCTCATAATCACATAAGACACGATAAAGATGTTGTGTTTGCATTGAGGGAGTGTTTGTGATATATCATATTAAATAAGGGAGAAAGTTTATGACATTATGCAAGTTTGAATTTCTCTTAACTTTGTAGACGTATTTTAAAGTCATGAAGGTCTCTTTAGGCTCAAAGTGGACAATATCTACACGGTTTGGTGTGTGTTGTTACAGATAAGATTATCATGGCTCATGTGCAAGGATGACATACACAAATCGAGAAATGGTCAAACTTTTTTTGTGATATCCCACATTGGATAGGGAATAAAATTCTTAACGTTATATATGTACGAACTCCTAACCTTATAGACGTGTTTTAAAGCCATGAAAGTCTATTTTGAATTGGAGTAGACAATATTTACACAGTTGGATGTGAGTCACTACAAAATTATATTAGAGCCAATCTCTGACCTCAGTGTGGGGGTTTGTTTAGCTTCGTATAAGGTGTTTGTTTGTTTGACCTCGTAATTCCGTGGTACACAATGTTCTTATTGTGTCTATATAGGGGGATGTTTGTGACATCTCATATTAAATAGGAGAAAAATTATTTACACTATATAAATATGAGTCTCTCTTAATGAAGTAGATGAGCTTTTAAGCCGTGAGTAACCATTTGGATCTAGAATAGACAATATCTACATGGTTAAGTACGAGTTGTTACAAAAACAAAATGATGTTTTAGATCATTTACCTATATTTGACTTTGTAAAATATGTTAAAGAAACTTTTTAGTTATTTGATCTGCCTTAAAAAGAACATCTGTAAAATAACTAAATTACAAGAATAGAAATGACTTAAATTTTTTACTCATACTTTTATGGTTTTATTTTATCTTAAGGGAATCATTATCTCTCTAAATCAAGTGTTTTATTTCCAAGTGACAAATTTTGATAATAAGAGTGAAAGAAATAATGTTTATCCAAATTTAACTTGTATGATATTTGTTTTTTTTTTTTTTTTAACAAAAATATTATCTAAATCATTTGCATCCAATATTGAATTAATTAAAGAAAACATTAAATAAAAATCAACCGCTCAAATGATAAGGCCATTTAAAAAAAAATGTAGATAAACACTTTAGTTGTTTATAGATAATATAACTAAATCAATTTCATTCACATTTTCTAAGCGTAGTCTCTGTTAATTTAAAATTTCATCGAAGATTTCTTTTATCTTTTTTATTTGTTGTTTTCATTCACATCCCTTCTCATTCAAAGTAAAATAATAAAAATATTTGATGAAAATTTAAACTTACGAGGGTTAAATATTTAACCAAATCATGATGAGAGTCTATTAAAATTATCCCTTTAAACAATTTTTTATTTTTTATAAGTAAATATATTATGACAATCATAATATTCATATGATAGGTATTTAAAGTAAAAAATAATATACTTAATCACACTTTTTAACAAGTATATGCCTGTTGGGTACGAACATACTTTGGTCACGTGCCTTGAGCCTGACACGTGTCATCTTCGGACTGGCCTTTTGTCAATATCATGATACCATGAAGTCTTCCTGACCGAGTTTAGCCTGGGCAAGGATTAGGGAATACAACAGCAAACTTGGAAAGGGCACTTTGAACGGTCCATTACCTCCAACGGTCACATTTAGAATTCAAATTTGAATGTTTTTGCGTTTGTTGGGAGTAAAAGGAAGTAAAAGTCTCTTTCCCTTTCACCACATCCAAACCCACAAACACCAAACACACTGTTGCTGCAAAAGAGCTCCGGCCGTTACTACTGCATTTCAAGATTTTTTTCCCCCCATTTTTTTCCAGCATCCAGCACGCTCGCTTCAATGGAGGAGATGCAATTCAACACTTTTCACCAAGATCCAGAAACTTTATTTTCAAATCCCTCGGTTTCAAGGGGTTTTGACTGGGAGAAGGACGGACTCTTGAATCAAGAAAATAAAGATTCCCATATGGATGAAGACGGTGAATCTTTGGTTGACTCTATGATTTGCGATTCGGGTTCAAGACTAATTCCAACTGGATTTAAGAGATCGGATTGCGCGGGTTAGTTTTTATTTTTATTTTTGGTCTTATGTTTATATTTTACTTCAAACCGGCCTATGTTCTGTTTGGTTGCTGAGAAAATCTGATAGAGGAAAAGAAATAAAAATTAGGAGTACCAAATTTTCTCACTGTTTGGTTCCACTACCCGCGCCCCCCATTTTCAATTTTCAGAAACAAAAATGGTTGAGAGGATAAGACTTCACATTCCCTTTTCGCGTCTTCTCAGTAATCGATCAGGAACGTAGGTTATCTTTTTTGAGATCTTGGTATCAAAATCCTATTAGATTAGTTATAGCCATAAACATATAATTCGATTATGGTTCTTCCTTCTCATGCTGTTGACGTAGATGAAATTATTTGAGTCAAGAACGTAATTAGGTTGAAGAGCCTAGTCGATTAGGGTTTGCTTTTATTCATATGTGATGCATCTTCGTTCTTATCTATGCTTGTCTGAAATTCTGAATGCTGGAAAAAAACGACAGAGAAAGAGAAGAAAATAAAATAAAATTGTGAATCTTAGACTACTATTGAGACATCTTGAAAACTAAAAGCTCCATGTAACTATGGTTAATACAGCTTGCTGAAGTTAGCATCTCATAATTTCGAGACCAAACAAAAAAAGAACACGGGATTTTAAATCTTTGTTCATTTTCTTCATTTTCCAAAGCAGCTAAACACAGATGCTGAGAGTTTAAGCCTTCTTGATTAATTGGGGGTCGAAATATTTACTCGATTATGTTGGTTTCTTGAACCAGAGGAAGTTGTCATATTTGTAAATGCTGGAGATGAGACTTCAAGAGAAGCAGATTCCAATATGAAATTTTTAGCTGACACCTTTTTCCAAGGAGGGGATGTTTTACGAACTGAAGAGTGTATAATTGAGGGTGGTGACTGTCCATTCATTTATCAGTCTGCACGATTGGGGAACTTTTCTTATCGGTTTGAAAATCTTCATCCAGGCGACTATTTTGTTGACCTTCATTTTGTAGAGATCATAAACACAGATGGACCTAAAGGGATGCGAGTATTCAATGTATTCGTGCAGGAAGAGAAGGCAAGTGAATTAGAAGAAAATCCTTGCTGTGATTATTCTCTACTACGGAAAATTCTATGTTAGTTGATTGAACTCTTCTTCTTGTTGGTTAAAATGGCAGGTATTGTCAGACTTTGATATCTTCTCCATTGTTGGAGCCAATAAACCAGTACAGTTAGTTGACTTGAGGGTCCCTGTCAAGGAGGATGGCTTAATTGTTATAAGATTCGAAGGGGTCAATGGAAGCCCCATGGTCAGTGGGATTTGCATAAGGAAAGCACCAATGTTGTCAGGTATTTTAGTCCTATCCCTTCCCTGAAATTCAACATCATGAGCTAGAATATCTTCCAAGAAACAAAATTTTTATTCACCTATCTTGCAACTCCAAAACAGTTCCACCAGCTTCACCTGAATATCTCATATGTAACCACTGTTCGGCTGAGATAGAAGTTTCTCCGATTCAGGTATGTTGCCATTAAGATGAAAAAAAAAAAAAAACTTTGAAGCTTCTAAATTGTTTCTTACATAATCTTATATGGATGTTTGCAGAAGAAACTTAAGCAAACAAAATTTACAGTTAAATATGAGAAAAAGATAGAAGAACTCACTATGCAGTGCCAGCGCAAGACAGATGAGTGCTATGAGGCTTGGATGTCTTTGACTGCGGCAAATGAGCAACTTGAGAAGGTCAGGATGGAACTTGACAATAAGTTGTTCCAGACATACTCTCTAGGTAAGATGAGATCTGATTCAGTTCACTGAGATTTTGGTTTGTTAAAAAGAAAAGTATGTTTAATCCAAATGGAAAGAGAATCCGTGATTGAAGGATTTTCTTTATAGATCTCACAAAAACACTACAACCATCTCTTATGCTTTGTAACTGTTTTCTCAGTCAGAATTCAACCTTCAGAATGTAAATTGTCCCTTAATCTTATATTTAGAAAAAAAGGTGAGAAATTCTAGGGTAAAGTTGAAGTTGACCTGATCAATGACCATAGCTTTCTTGATTCATGAGAGAAAGTCCATGAGGTTGGTGGTTAAACATTATCTATAATGCCTGCCAAGCATTCACCTAAATGCAACTGGCATATGTAAGTTCTGCTGGTTACTGGTGATTATCTTGGATTTTTCCTGCTCTAGAACTGTAATCTTTCTGATTCTGTTATTTTCCTTTTAGATCAAACTGTGGAGAAGCAAGCTGAAAAGCTGAGGCATATTTCTAGTAAGTATGAGCATGATAAGAAGGTCTGGGTTGCTGCACTTAACGACTTCGATGATAAAATAAAGGTAACCATGGTTTTCTAGCGCAGAGTTATAAGTTTCCCTTTCATGTTCTCAACTAGTTCTCTTATTATACACTGTTCATCTTTTATGCAGATGATGAAACAAGAGCATTCTCAGCTTTCTCATGAAGCACATGAGTGTGCTGATTCCATTCCTGAGTTGAATCAAATGGTTGTTTCTGTTCAGGCATTAGGTAACTTTGAGCAACACTTCATTCTGTTACTAGTCTTGGGATTTATGCATGATTCATCTGAATGGAATTACGGGCAGTTGCACAGTGTGAGGATTTCAAAATGAAGTACATTGAAGAACAAACAAAGAGAAAGAAGCTGTATAACCAAGTCCAAGAGGCAAAAGGCATGTTTTGTTTTTGTGCTCTATGATTCAGTGACACATTTCTCATTCAGAGATCTGTGTTATTTATTCTTAATAAAGAAACATTCATTTGATTTCAGGTAATATCAGGGTCTTTTGCCGGTGCCGTCCATTCAGAAAGGAGGAGCTATCAGCTGGGTCTGCAACAGTTGTAGACTTGGATGGTGCTAAGGATGGGGATCTTGGGATTCTGACTGGTGGATCCACCAGAAAGAACTTCAAATTTGACCGCGTTTACACACCAAAAGATGATCAGGGTGTGCACATATTACTACTAATTGGTGGACACAGTCTTGCTATTTTAACTTGTGAACTTTGCATTAAGTGAGAATTTTCTTGTCTTAACAGTTGATGTGTTTGCGGATGCTTCACCAATGGTGATTTCAGTGTTAGATGGATACAATGTCTGCATATTTGCATATGGGCAAACAGGCACAGGAAAGACATTTACAATGGAGGGTACTCAGCAGAACAGGGGAGTCAACTATAGAACTCTTGAGGAGTTGTTCAAAGTTGCTGAGGAAAGGAGTGATACTTTCACTTATAGCTTGTCCGTTAGTGTGCTTGAAGTCTACAATGAGCAGATTAGGGACTTGCTGGCTACCTCACCAACATCAAAAAAGTAAAATTGTGCTTCATTGATTATTTTAAGAATCCCAACCTAGCCAGCAAACCTTTGAAAACATACTGGAGTTCACAGCTTTTTGAACTCAGTAGGTTAGAAGGGAAGTGGGCTGGGCTGAAAAAAATTGATGAATGCAAGTAGCCTATTGATTTTTTATCCTGGATGATGCTAGGTTGGAGATAAAGCAATCTTCTGAAGGTTTTCATCATGTCCCGGGGATTGTGGAGGCCAAAGTGGAGAACATTAAAGAAGTCTGGAAAGTCCTGCAGGCTGGAAGCAATGCTAGGGCAGTTGGATCCAATAACGTGAATGAGCACAGCAGCCGATCACACTGGTATTCAACTTCCCAAAAGCTTTCTCCTTTCTGTTTCCTTATTTATCATATTTTGAATAAAATTTCACCAATTTTGTTCAGCATGCTTTGTATAATGGTAAAAGCAAAAAACTTGATGAATGGCGACTGTACAAAGAGCAAGCTTTGGCTTGTGGATTTGGCTGGCAGTGAAAGGCTTGCAAAGACTGATGTGCAAGGGGAGCGGCTCAAGGAAGCTCAAAACATCAATAGATCACTTTCAGCTCTTGGAGATGTCATATCTGCTTTAGCAACTAAAAGCAGTCATGTTCCATATAGGTCTAATTTTCGATATTTCTTGCCTTCAGATTACTCCTGCATCAATTTTCATATTTTGATTTATTTCCGCATTTTGTTTCTGGATTTCAGGAACTCCAAGCTGACACATCTACTTCAAGATTCATTAGGTACAATATAAATCAGCAAAGCTTTGTGCTTTGTGCGTGTTGTCTTGTGGGTAAAAAGATTCAAGCCTGACAAGTAGTTCAGATTGGTCCTAGATTTTGCAATGGACAAGTTTTTGCCTTCAGTGCAGATATTCACAGTGCACGTGTCTATTGTCTTTTCTTTAAAACCGTGATTCATTTGTTGCAGGGGGTGACTCCAAAACTTTAATGTTCGTGCAAATTAGCCCTTCAGAGCATGACCTGGGAGAGACTTTGAGTTCATTGAACTTTGCATCTCGGGTTCGAGGGGTTGAGTTGGGTCCTGCAAAGCGGCAGATTGATACAGGTGAACTTCAAAAGATGAAAACAATGGTAAGTTTGATGATGACCAATTGGAAAGTGTAAAGTACTAAATCTTTTATTGTAAGGTACTAAGTTTTGCCTTTTTTTTTTCATGAATTATACCTGAAGCTTGATAAAGCAAGGCAAGAATCTAGATCCAAAGACGAATCATTGAGGAAACTAGAAGAGAGCCTACAACATTTGGAAGGCAAGGCAAGAGGCAAAGATCAGATTTATAAAACCCAACAGGAAAAGATCAAAGAACTTGAAGGCCAGCTTGAGTTAAAGACATCGTTGCATGGCCAGTCAGAGAAGCAAATCTCACAACTCTCGGAAAGATTGAAGGGGAGAGATGAAGTTTGCTGCAGTCTTCAACACAAGGTTTTGCTTTTTCACATTTAGAGAGCAGGAATCTACTAATATAATTCTTTTGGGTGATTTCTGCTACAGACTCTGACATCTCTGACCCGAAGAAAGGAGTACGTATTTTTGGGCGGGGCTGTCTGGAGGTTGGGGATTTTTTTTTAACTATCACATATGTATGAACATTCATATGCTGAGAAAGCTGGATATATATATATATTTTTTTGGGGGGTATGAACGAACGATCATATGCTGAGGAAGCTAGATGCAGCAGGAAATGGGTCTGATTAAAAAATATAGCTGTGTCCTCTACTGAAACTTACCAGTTTCTTCAAAAATTTAATTTTGACAATAGATGAGCTTGAGAGATTAATTAATTTTCCACTTGTTGAGCAGGTAAAAGATCTTGAAAGCAAATTGAAAGAACAAGTGAAAGAGTCTGAGTCTCATTCCTTTATCCTCCAACAGAAGGTTGTCGAATTGTGAAAGAATAGTGATGGGTTAATGTGAGAATGTGAGAAGCAAAAACTTTAATAGAATTTGTTGTTTGTTTCCAGATCAAGGAGCTGGAGAGAAAACTGAAAGAGCAGGAACAGAGCTCAGAAGCTGCTTCCTCACTTCAGCAAAAGGTCACATTTAAGAAAATATTGAACTTGTGATGACTAAGTGGTCATTAAACAAGTAAATGAGAAGCAAAATTTCACCATATTTGTTATTTGTTTCCAGGTCAATGAACTGGAGAGAAAACTGAGAGAGCAGGAAGAGAGCTCAGAGGTAGCTGCCTTGCTTCATCTAAAGGTGATATTTTTTTTTCTTAACTAATTTTGATCTTCTAAACTTCAAATACACCTAGAGATCATCAGAAAAAAAAAACTGAAATAGTGATGAAAGCATACCTGTTAGCTGGTGTCAATGCCTAGAGTTTGTTTGACAGCTGACTTCACAACTACACAAATTCTCTCAATTATTTCTGGAAACATCCCCAGGATTTGAATTTATTATCGAAAGATTCCTGGACTATTGCATATCCTCCCATCCTAAATATTGTTTGTTGTCGTAGACTGCTAGAAGTTTTCATGACATTTTTCTTCCCCTAATTTCAGTATAACATCTTTCATGACAGATCAAGGAGCTTGAAGAAAAGTTGAGAGAACAAGAACAACAGTCAGAATGTTCAACATATCAAGATTGCGCCAGTGTGTCAAGGGTCACTCCTATTGAAGTAAAACCTCGTGTAAGAGATGAATTCATGAGTGATGTTGAGCCTAACATTCTAAGGAACCGCCCAATGAACCGCCCAATGAGTCAGGGTTCTACTTTCCTTAGAGGAACCGACTCTCTCAGTGACAAAAGAAAGAGACGAGAATTCAGAAGTACCGAAATGGAAAACAATACAATTGTATCAAATTCTTCAAATGATAACAGGACTAGGCAATCTGACCCACCCAAACCATTTGCAAGGTTGACGAGGACAGTAAAGCCAGTCGGTGCTGCTAATAGACGACCGTCTCTCACTCACAGCAAGATCAGTAGAGATCAGGTTCAAGGAATCAAAGAGACGGATACCAAGAAAAGGATTTGGTCAAGATAGTTAAATGGAGCAGTAAGAAGCCAACTTGTTCTTCTGTTGTCTTCTTATATTACATGCCATGTGTTTTACATTATACCAGTGTATGCGTTATCTTTTCGATTCATAACCTTTTCTGTACCATAATTTGAGGATGAAATATGATTTATTTCCATATCTTTGGAAAGGATAAGATGCTTCATGTTACTCTTTTAAGTGATTGCTGTCCTGTCCCCTCTAGCATGTGTTCAAACTGACTGATTACATATTGATGCCTGCTTTTTACAATGGTCCTCTAAACTGGGTCATCCAAGATACCTTTAAAAAAGTCATATAGCAGATCGCATGCACTGGATAATGAGATAAACGTTCAATTGTCGGCATGATCCACTGTATACAACAATGAAAGAAGCATAGTAGCTGTTTTTTGGCGCATGTGATTATCAGTTTGGCTTGTTAATTGTCACATAGTTGAATACTGTGGTACTATAGCAGTGGTAGTTGATGTGGCATCTTCAAGGGAGTTGTTCGACATTGAATTCATGCCAAATTAGAAGGGCCAAGGGAACAAAATTTCCTCCCATCTTTATCATATTCAATGCTCTATCCTTTATCTGTTCAATGCCTATTGAACCTTTCATACTACAATGACACCTAAAAAGGACTGCAACATTATTCGAGTCGTGAGTCCTGCTTAATGGGATAGTTATGTCAAAATCATATTGATTTAGTTCTCAATCAGTCACTTAGTTGACCAAATAGTCTCAAAGAAGGACTTAGAAATGTCCACTAGTCCACCCCCACATACTACAATCTTCCATGAGAAACACCTGTAATTGTGGACAGAGACAAAGTTGCAAGAGTACTGTCTGCAGAATAGAACAAACAGCATACATAGACTAAAACTGCCTACACACTAAAGCCTAAAGATGTAATGATGAGAGGGGGTGGTGGAAGGTGTGGAGGCCCAAATGGAGCCAAAAGCAGTGACCAAAGCAAGAGCATTTTTCTCGTTTGAAGCAGTAGGCATACCCCTCCTCTCCCTCACCGTTAAACTCGTCATCATAATCACAACCATACAAAAACCACATCTTAAAAGTGTTATTTTATTATGATGCGTGACACGTTTAATTGGTTAAGGAAATGACTCATACCCCACAAAGACGATTTCTCTCATTTCTTCACACCTACCACATATTCATCATCTCCAGCTTCCTGTTCTTGTTGGCAAGTGTGCTTTTCCATTTCTGGAAAGCAGTCGATACAACCATTTTTCTTCCATACGGATAAAAAAAACCACATAATATGTCATTAAATATGCTGAAAATGCAATACTTGAAAAGATTATAAGAATATTTACGTGGGTTAATTGCTGTCTTAAGAACATCCATAAGCACTCTAGGCAAAGAAGAAACTTACTGTGAAGAAGAAAAAGATAGAAATATTGTAGGGGCATGTAGCCATGTAGCTTTAAAGCATGGTCCTTTTTTGGTTCTCGATGGTTGAAATGGGCCCATATTGGACGGCTGACGATGAAAGCTTCAGGATATGTAGAGCGGGTGCAGGACACAAGGGTGGAGATGAGTAACAGCATATAGTTTCCCATTATGTCATGAGCTTCTCGCAGGATGTAAGTTGTAATTGACAGTTGACGCAAACACAGGCAGTTCAACAAAAGTTTTCTTCCAGTGAGTCCATCACGTTAATCATGCAACTTCATGTTCTTCAATTCTTGACCCACTCATCTCTCTCTTCAATAAATTAAAACCCAAATTATTTAACAAAAAAGTTGACTCCCGGGAGTATGTAAGCTCATGCCCATAATAATTTTATACGAAAATGATAACAAACCGCATCCTTATTATTATTGTTATTTTTATCGAGAGAATTAAATGTTACATAGAAAAATTGTACTAATAAAAATTAAAGAAAAAAGTTATAGTAAGATCAGTAGATCAGTACTGTTGTCACAAGAATGTATATAAAAAAACAATTATAAATGATTGTGGAGGTTTAGAGGTGCTGAGGAGAAAGAAATATGGTATGAAAAAGTACCAACAAGATGTTAAAGACGGGGGGGGGGGGGGGGCCTAGCCTACAAGGCTTGGAGTTGGAGTGTTAAATCAATGGCTTCTGAGATATTCCGCACAAGCCCATCTGATGTTGCAGTAGAAAATGTACAGTGGATGAGACCCAATTATTAATATGGTGCGGTGGAAGGAAGGTTATTGCTCACTGTAGAATGTTAGCTTCTGCGGCAGTGCATGAAGACAGAGTGAGGGTTGGCTATGTTACAGGCTGTGAAGGCACAGTACCGGCAAATAGTAGTGAAACTGCTGGGGATCAGAGGAGGAAGAATAATATGAAGTGCTGTTGTTGCACCCAGCTTTATAATGACACCCAGAAGAAGACGGCAGAGAGAGGATGGAGTTATACATGGAGGAGCCCATGTGTACTTGGGAGAGAGGAAGAGAGAGAGGGAGAGATCCCTTCTCTTGGAAGATGAGGAAGAAGAAGAAATGAGCTTGCATGCAGATAAAAAGGATGGGATCAGTGTTTGGGGCAAAGCTTTTGTTTGTGACAGTGGGACCTTTGATTTCAAATAAATGGGTGAAAGTGAGAATAAAGATGGATGACAAAGTGCAAGAAAAGCTAAGAAGATGAGTGGCAAAGTGCAAGTGATGAAAAGCAAAGCTTTCTCCCACACCAGCCACAAAGAAATAGGAGTGAAATGCTAAGTGGCAGCAAGTAGCACTGAGGCTCACTCTCCAAGGCCCTATAAAGCTAAACAAAGACATTTTCTCAATAGGAAAGAACTAACCCTAAGCCATAGATGCCATCTCTCTCTCGATCTCGCTCTCCTTACATTCATTCAAATGCTGACAGTCTTTCATTCAATACACTTTCAAACCACCACTTTTTCAGACACCACCAAATCACACCCCACTGCAACTAATTATTACGAAGAGCCCTCGGCGCACAGAGAGAAAGGGACAGTGTAGGCTAGGCTTAAACATCACAGCGCTAGGAACACGTCGAGCAGTGAAGACCTTACCCAGCTACTGTGCTGTTTCGTATTGTTCGGTAGCTGAGGAGCCTGAGGCTCAGTTCCCCGATAGAGAGAGACACACTGAGACAGTGAGAGTTCTGAAGACTGACTGAACATAAAACAAATCAAAGATATGGCATTAAATCTATTCAATAACAGTCCAAAATCTATCACAGATCCCAAAGCAGCGATTGAGAAGTAGAGATGAGAGTAGAAGGGAGAACTAAAAAAAACAAGGGAAAAAAAGGGGATGGATGAGAGACAGCATCTCCTCCTCATAAAGAGCTGCTGCAATCTAATAACGGAAGCTATGTTCTTATTCTAAGTCCCCGAATCATAATTTGCAATCCATTCCTTCTTGATGGAGAAACAGATAGAAACATCAAACACATTTTGAGATGGAGAAAGAAATCCCCACCGCTTTCACTTCGTTCTATAACTAGTCTTTTATTGCTACCCATAAACAGTAATAGTCCTGCGTTTTTGTAGGAACATGCAAACAAAATGGAGATTCACCATCATCAACAAAGGCAACGACATCAAGAACGAAAACTATTGATCGGATCACCCTGCTAAAACATTTGTAAAAAGAAGGGGAAACTAAAAAAAAAAAAGGAAAAAAAAAAAACAACGTTACTTTTCTCTCTTGCCCTACTTTTTGTTGTGGATCTGCACCGGCACATAAAACAAGAAGATACATATATGGGAGATAGGTTTCGACTTTAGAGAATTCAGGATTCATGGTATGTTTTCCAGCCTTTTCATCTTCTTTAAATGGGCTACCTCTTGATGCTCCTCAACTAGGGCAAAGTACTGTACTGATGCAAATCGCTCCAAGCTTGAATTCCATTCCAGTGGCTTGTGTTATCGTTGCCGTTGCCGCCAGTACTAGTGTTTGTAGTGGTGGGGGTTACTGGTGTGTAGGTGTCAAAGAACCACTCAGTTGCTGGGTTGCCACTGGGGCTGTCCTTTCTTGAATTACCAACGGCGCAAACTTCTGGTTTTGAGATCTCCAGGTTCTGAAACAAAATAGGTTGCAGTTTTTGATTCTGATTTTCCGGAGGAACAGACGAAACGCTGCTGTCTTTCTGATTCTCTCCCCCAAACAGCATCGCCAATCTCTGCTGCTGTAATTTCCAGTGCAGGTCTTGGTTTATGGAACTCAAGGACTCGATGGAAGATGCAAGACTACTGTGAACATTCATAGAACCCATGTCCTGAATTGCACCTCCAAATCCACCAGTCTCCCCTTGTTTTAGAGCAGAAGGAAGTGGATAATTGAACCCCATCAAGGAACTTGAGCTCCCGGGTTGATCGATGCTGAAACAAGAAGGAGTAGAAACAGCTGCAGAAGCAGCAGAAGTTGCTGAGATGTCCCCAAATGACGAAAACTGGTTGTAAACAGGAGGCGTTGACGAATGAAGCCTTGGAAAAGGAAGCCCACCGAGCTGAAAATCCATGGCTGGAGAGAGACCATGAAAGAACTTCAATCCACCCATCTCCGAAGATGCACCGACATCCTTCGAATCACCAGAAAGCCTTGAAGACGATTTTATCTTCTTGTTTTTCCGGCAGCCGCCTCCAATCGGAACGTTGCGTAGAGCTCCTCCTTTCGTCCAGTACCTTCTACATGTCTTGCAGAAATGTCTGGGCTGTGTAAGACTGTAATTGTTGTAGTAGCAGAATTTTGTGTTGGGCGAGTCACATCGTGGGCACTTGAGGACTTGGTCCGGAGGCCTGTGAGCACCCGTTTTCCGGCCGCCGGAGCCTTGGGTTTCATCTTTGCTGACCGGCTTTGCCGGAATATTATCCGGCGACATCATATGAGATTTTGTGCACGGCCTTGAAGAGAAAACCCAAAAGAGAAAAATAGGTAGAGATGGGAAAGAGAGAGGTGGATAAAGAATTAGTTGTGGGTGTTTTTCTGGGTTGCTTAGTTTCCTTTTGCAGAGGCAAAGATACTCAATTCAATGGGTTCATGCATGGGGCTGAGAGATTGAGAGATGTTGATGGGCTCTTGTGACCTTCATCAAAGAGAGATTGAGGCAATAGGAAATATATATCAGCTCGCTGTATTTATATGTTAGATACTTAGATCTGATAGAATAAAGAAAGCTACATGAGAGAGAGAGAGAGAGAGAGAGAGAGAGAGGGGCAGATCTCATTAGAAAAAAGGGTCTCGGTTTATATATCCATGTAGACGGAGGGGGAGAGAGAGAGAGTAGAGACAAAGAAAGGAGATGATCTGAAACTGAGCTGGCGGAACAAAGAGATCCACTATGCACATCCTTCTTGATTGTGGTTGATGATGGAAAATTTGTGGGGGTATTGATGAATCATCATAATAGCCCATGTATACATACATGGGACTACATTAGCCTTTCTTAGCTAGGTTTTATTATTATCCATTATAAGCAGGACTTCTGGCACTCCACTAGCAATTAATGCTACAATTTTTTGTATCCTGTAACAAAATACACTGTACAAATGCTCATATCATTAGTACATAGGGCTGAAGCAATATTAGTTTGAAGAAACAATATTAAAAAAACCTTAGGATTATTCAAGCAGTCAGAAGGTTTATGCCATAAAGTTCTTTGGTTTCATTAATTAACACACATTAGATAGAAACAATCTGTGATCATTTTATGATCTCAATCAATAATGGGTCTTAAAACCTTACTTTAATATGTGAAACATGTGAGATCATGACGCATGATGGATGTATTATGAATGGGATCATAATCATATACACTAACATGTATGCATCAAAGCTTGCAATCGATTAGATGGAATATAGGTAGCAAGTTAAAAATGGGAGGCAGCATTGAAAGGGATAGTAGGGGGGAGTGATGGTAGTAGGGGGTGGAAGGGGTTCAGTGAGAGGCAACAGCAGCAGTGGGGCTGCCACCCACAGCAGCCTTGTCTATTCCTTCCCATGTAATGTCCCTTTTAACCAAGATAACCCCACCTGACTTTGCAGGCCCCAATGCTTACACGTGTAAAAATCTCATCTCTCCCTCCACATAGCCCTACTCCCAGACCAGTAAATCCTGAATTCCACTTCTAAAGGCGTCCCCCAGCTTCACACCAAGGCCTAAAACACCCAAGCAGTTGTGGGTAACACTTTAGAACGGCCAATTATATATGCTTTAAAAGGGAAATTAACTTTAGACCAAAAACATACCCTAAAGAGCTGTATTTTGGCCTATCAACTTTGAATTAACAACCTTTACAACTCAAACTACTGATTGGCTTTATATTGGGTCTTTAGAGTGATGTGAGTCAGAGGAGCAGAAGAAAGTACCAATGTGAAGACCCTTAAAACTGCAAAGATACCTTTCAACCAGTTCTATGACTATATCTTAACGGTCCTCATCATCCCCTTATTTATTTTCACTATCGTTGCCTGGATGAAATATCACATTCTGTAAACCAGCAGTACACAAGATCCTTTCTACTCTCTCTCCCTCTTAAGAGGGTGTGGACTGTGGAGGGAAAGTTCCGCTTGAGCTTTTCTCCACATGTGCCAAAGATCACTGCATTAAAGTTGCTTTCATAAATGGGTCTACAAATTCAACTAAAATCAAATTTAGGAAATATTTGTATTTTCTACACTTATTTACGTATAAGTACATAGATAAATGCCAACAGGACCTCTAATCTTGACACCCCAACTCTCAAGCGTTTGTGTCTATATATATGATGCTTTGTGGCCTTTTGAGTTCAATTCTCGATCTATAGCATCTTGATTCGTCACAACATGACTTCTTTCAACTTTTTAATACATAACCAATATATATACTTTGCGACACGATGGTTTATAGATACGATCTAGTCTAGTACATTTTAATTTGGTGTTGTACAAATACTTGTAATTCTATAAGATCACAACTTTCTTTTTCGCATTAATTAATATACCAAATGATCAATATGGACCCATGACGTGGATCCTTGTGCTAGAGCAGCTAGCGATCACCCATCACCATCAGCGGGGGCTAAGACTCAGAGGGTTAGATGGGTAACTTCATAATGAAATATACAACAGAAAAAAAGGTGGCAACCGCCCAAGGAGACGTTAATACAAACAACTCAAACGTATGGGAGGCAATGCACATATGGGTGGGGGTCGTGTAGGAGAAACGTGTGGCGCCGTAAACTTACTTGATCTGATAAAACAGCTAAGTCCAGATATGAGAGAGAAGAGAGTAGAGAGAGGAGCTCGTGAGAGGGGTGGCCGGATTCTCGTGAGACCCACACACCAAACACTTATGTTTCTACCACTCACCAATACGTTACATCTCACGGGCCTCAACCCCATCTCCCATCTAACTACTTCCATCATCCTCTTCTTTCCTTTTCTTTCTCCCTTTGGAAACCATATTAATTTTTCGTTTTTGCTAGCTAGGCTGAGGGCCTGAGGTCTGAGCTTCATGGATAATATTGAAGTTGAACTGAAACGTTTTTTAATCTTTGGCAACATGAAAAATGTTTGAAGTCGTACATCACTCCATCTTTCAACATGTATCGACAACTTAGGTTGTTTTTGGGGTTGCATTAATGAATGAGACTCCATCTTTTAACATATGCATCAAGAAATTGGATTAAAGATGCTAGATTCTCTGCATTTGCTGGTCGGCTTTTCCGTACTTTATTATTGTCAAAGTGGATCTTCTGGACGTACGTATTGCTTAAGTTGCTTGTTAAGACACCTTCTAGTAATTGGCGAACAGCACCTGCCACCTACCTCAGACTGCACCAATATATTTTAGAAAATCTTTTGCCACCAAAAAAAACTATCTCCAACAAAGGTCCTATAGCTCAAATAGAAAAAGTTTTATGTATCTTAATCACATAATTCTTACCTTGGCTTACATTATATGGCCTAAAAATGTTTTTCGGTGGCAAGAGTTGACCCTTAAAAAGAGTATCAAGACTGAAAGGACCATGTTGATGTGTGCCATTAAATTAGAATAAAAGCAATATGTTCTTGAGATCAAGTGTTTGGGTTTAAGTAAATCGAGTGACATGTGATGTAACATAAACTTTATCGAACACATTTACTCTTCGAGTCTATCAATCAAAGAAGTAAACATAAGGCCTTTTCAATCTACATTATGCAACTTCAGTCTGCATTGAATGATCACAGCCACAGCTTTAATCAGATCATGTGTTACTCATTTGATATTAGACAGAATTTTAGAAAAAGAAAACCCTACTACATGCGCTCTTTCCCTTTGAAAAACCACTGTAGATCGTAGCGAGCTCGTGTACTACCCATCAGAACAAAAGAAAAAGGTTTTTATATATTCTCCATCCACAAGGGGACAAGAAAATTGACATAAAAACAAAGGTAAAAGGGGAAAGGGAGAAGGTGGAGAGGAGCCAATATCTGGGGCGACACCGGTGAGTCCAACGGGTAGTTGATGTACAAAGGATAGGGCCGCTTTAAAAGGACTGTTAGAGAGAGAAGGAGCAACTACAAGGGTTTGTCAAATGTTGTATCGCTGTCACCTCTCTGATGCCTTCTGAATCATCCGATAGACTGACTGTTTAATAATAATTCTAAATTAACGGCACGATCATCTCTGTCTTTCTCTCCCCTGCACCGCATCTCTACTCAAGCTCTCGATAAAACCACCCCTTGAGCGTACTGTGGAAGGCGTGCTCATCACTGCCCATGTGTACTGCTACTGGGGCTTCGCCTGTGGAGAGGGCGGTTTCGACATTTCGTATTGGACTGTGACTCTGTGAAGTCGCTCTCTGGGGTGGGGGATCTCCTCCTGGATATGGAGTTTCCAGTTCGGGCACATTTTTTTATGTCAGACTTTCTGAAGAGAGTTTCGGATCTTGGATAGCTGCCTTCTTGAAAGACTTTCGGGTTTGCGCAACAAATTTTATCTCCCGGACTATCACAAATTATTCAACTATTCTATGTCCCACAGATTTTAGAAAAATCCTTGATGTCGAAAATAATTAAAAACAAAAATATCAATTTTTACGTATATATTAAAAAATATCGAATAAAAATTTTAATAAAAAATTTATATACGAATGGAGCAAAATTCAAAATTTATAAATATTAAATAAATAAAAAATAATAATATATATATTAAAGTTATTTTATTAAAGAAATATATAATTATTTTATTAAAAAAATATACATATTAAATATATATTAATATTAAAATGATAATATATTTAGTTTGAATATATTAAAAGATAAAAAAACAATGATATTTAAATAAGTATTTTTATTTAAAAATATTAATAAATTTATTTAATTAATATATAAAATGTATAATAATATAATTAAATTTAATTTATTTATAATAATTTTATTTTAATTAATTTATAACATAGTATATAAAAGATATTTATAATTTACAAATGAAATTAATAGTTTATGAATGATATTATGTATATATATATAATTCATGCGCAAATTTGATACAATGGCATAGGTCATCTATTAGACTTGGTCCAACGTGTGGCCCATAACACGAGATTTTTGTGTCACTTGTGGTGCCGATTTCAATCGGCTTTATCAATGTTTTAAGCATTGTCGCATCGAAAACAAAAGCCTTATTTAATAATTAGTGCCCGTTCCAGGAGCATAGCTAATATATGTGGCCATGTGGGTTGGTTGGGCTTGGTCCAACTCGTGGGCCATGACATGAGATTACTATGCCACTTGTCATGTCAATTTTCAATCTTGGTGATAGGAGCAAGGCTAGATAAATAAAGGGATAAATATATTTTGCTCCCACGTGTTTTACACTTTGTTATTTCATATTCAAAACTCTGACATTTTACCCTCAATAACACATTAAATGCCAATACTTTGCCCTTAGTTACAAACACTTTGTAAAATTATAAAAAATATTGATATTTTTTTGTGCTTTGGTTTGAACGCTAATATAAAATTAGGTAAATTAACTTTGAATTAATAGTTTTAAAGTAAAGTTTTTTAAATACCTTCAAAATAAGGTAACCATTAGTTTTTATTTTTTATTTTATAAAAATTTTTGTATGATCATTCGTAAATTTTGCATGTAACTGTAAAGTGTTACAATTTCAAACTTAGATAATATATATATATATTTGTATTTTAGTCATTTTTCTATGCATGTTAGTATTGTTTTTTCACTTAACAAGCTATTTATTGAATTTTTTTAAATAAGTTTAGGGGGCAAAGTATTGTATTTTAACAAATTTGGGGATCAAAGTGTCAAATTTTAAATGTGAGGATGCAAATTGTAAATAGATGTCATAGGTTAAGAGGATAAAATATATTTAATCCATAAATAAAAAAAATTATAATTTCCTCAAATTACAGAACAATTGGTAGATGAGATTTTTTTGAGGAATCAAAAAATGTAAGATCTATGGAAGAGTATTGAGAAGACATCTAAGGTTTAAACTTGAGAAGAGCCCAAGATGAGTACAAAACCTCAACAATCATAGAACTCTAAGATTCGAAACTCCTTAACATATTATACTAGAGTCCACATCCTAAGACTTATCTCTTGAAGAGGTTTATTTAGAGGAATGTTTTTTATTTTTTGATTTTTTAAGTCTCTTGCTTGCAAAAGTTGGAAGATGTTATATTATAAAACTTGAATCAATCTTATTATGCTACATAGAGGATGTTGGAGGTTGAGATTGCCACTAAAGAATAACATTCTTGCGAGACCCATTTTTTTTGAATGACAATCTTCCTCTTATAACTATTGTATTTAACTCTCTTTATGATTCAAGTTTTTGTTAGAAAGGAAAAGAATAATGTGTGGTCATAATTGAGAGAAGGAAGAGAACCTTCATTATTGTAGTTGTATAGGTGTGCATCATGGATTTAGGGATCTTAATGAGTACTAAATGATGTTAAGGTTTGATGTTTTTCTCTTATTTCTAGTTATGAGTGTGTGATTGTATCAATAGAGGAAGCGTGGTAAACATCTTGAACATGGAAGTAGGTAAAAACCTTTCACCAAGGAACATGAGACATAGGCAAAACCAAGACTAAAACTATGAAGGTATAGTATAATTACATAGACTTCAACAATGACTTCATGGTGGTCAAGAACACATTTAATCCATTTAAAATTCAAAACTTACAAAATATTATTTAGTTTAATTTTCTTAAAATAGTGATTAATCAAGTGTTTAATTTTAAAAATATAGAAAATAACCAAAATTTAATTTTACACTCATTTATTATTTTATTTGATGTTCCAATTATAAAATATTTTTAATTTTATAATGAATTCAGTCATTAAAATTTTTAACTATAAAATTAATATATCTATATAAGTTAAATATGTCATAAACTTATTGGATCATTAATATGCCCTTTTGACACCAATAAGTAAACATATTAAATGAGTTAGATGGGTTGAACAAGCAAACGTAAACCCAAGTTATTTATGAAATGATTTATGTAGATCGATAAAATTACACTACACATAACATGAACCCGTTAAAATTTGTGTCGTTTTCAAATCATTTTATAGTGTTGTATTAAAATTGCTCCTCCTAATAAAAATGAGGTTATCTTGAATACCCGACTTAAAGAGTTTCAATTTGTACTAACAAATATAATTTATTCGTACATTTATTTTTTCATACTAATGTTATGGAATATTGTTTGAATTTTTGAAAATTTGAAAATTGTTTAAATATCCGATTTGATAACTTTTAGTATTATAAATACTAGTTATAATTAATATTTTAAATAAATGATACTATAAATAAATTTCAAGGACATGGTTTTTTAGCAAAGAAAATACTCTTGGATTTAACGTCATTTATGAAAGGCTTACTCGGTTGGATGCGGATCCAAGTCAACAAAACCCGACCCGTTTATAGTGGAGCCGGATTAGGGTTGTTACTTGGTTTGTCTTTGTGCTTTCGGATGAGTGAGTTCCGAGTTGTAAACTGTGTCTCCGAGTCAGACAGGGCTGAGTTGATCGCACTTGCAGAGGCCATCGGTCGTATGAAGCTCTGAACTTCCTCAACTTGACAAAGCCCTGGTGAGAGCTGTTTTACCTTCAATATAGTGAACTCCTCCTCCTGCTTGGTTGCTAAGAAAACACAGGAAATCGAATAGGAAACTTTGAATTTTTCTTTCTGAAGAAAAAGAAAGGAAAAAACTCTCATCAACTAACCTAAGCCAAGATTGTGTTAGACCTAGCTGAAACAGATGTTTGTTTCTACCAGTTTTCGCCAATTTATTTATTTATTTTTTCATTTCCTACCTTTTTTCAACAACCAAACTTAGCGTTGTCTTTCCTAGTTTCCTTTACTCTCTGCTGGAATAATCGTAATTCATTAATTTTAACTTCTTGTTGTTATTCTGTTACTTTTTGTTATGGAAACAACTTGAGTCGCACACTGTATGTTCGATAAAATGTGTGATAGACTTGTAATGATCAATTTCATTCCGTTTGGCACATGGGACTATTCAGTGGCAAGACCCATCTAAATTCACAAAAACAGTCCGTTCTTTTTCAGTCCATTCTAGTTTTGCAGTTTTCTTTGAAGTATATTTCAAGCTTATAAATTGATTCCTAGAAAAATGAGACGATTGGAAGAGCACGCTGAATAGAATCCAATCACAAAAATCATGAGTTTGATTTTTGCTTATATAAGATTAAAAATTCGAATCATACAATTGGTAGGGTTTAGCTTTCTCCATAGGGGGTCAGTGAACTTCTATTTGATAGGGCTGTAAGCATTCTTTCACAATTCATTAATAATTTATTTTCTGTTTTTGAAAGTAGAAGTGGTAGAGAGTACTGCTGCAGCCATGGCTGCAATGAAGACTAGGATGAGTAGCTTCTCTCGCAACACATCAGTTGCCCCTGTGCCTCAGGCCCCAGGACTCAAGAGTGGACCCAATGGCACAATCTTTCTCTCATCTGGAATACCAGACCTTGACAGTAAGCCTCCATCACTTCCTTTTCATGGAAGTAGTTATAGGCACAATCGCTATTATTCAACCATTCTGTATGTTTTTATTTTTATTTTTATTTTTCTGGTGTTTTCTTAACAGGCCTTTTTGTCCATCTTTGATATTCAGAGATTTTAGGTGGTGGGTTCCCCCTTGGAAGCCTTGTCATGGTGATGGAAGACACAGAAGCGCCTCATCATATGCTTTTGTTGAGGAATTTCATGTCACAAGGACTGGTTCACAACCAACACCTTCTCTATGCCAGTCCATCAAAAGACCCAAGAGCTTTTTTGGGTACTTTGCCTAGCCCAGTATTATCTAAAGATGATAGATCTCATAACCGTGATCCTGAACAGGTGCTTTTCTTTTGGTTATTTGTCTTACTTTTTTATTTTTTTCCTGATGATGATTTAGAAAATTGAAAATTTGCAAATGTCTTGTTAGTTGCAGGAGAGGGGGTTGAGGATTGCTTGGCAGTACAAGAAGTATTTTGGTGAACCTCAGCCAAATTTTGATAGTCATAGAGGTAAGTTTTTGTATAGCGTCATTGCTACATTTGCTTATTTTAGGTTACTGCTGCTTATCTTCTGGTTTAATTCATAGATGTTGTTGTATGACGAAAGTAGCATTCTGGTTAAACTGTTGGAAGCAAGCAAGCCTGTCCCAAGCCGGGTCTGTTTGCAAATCGGATGTTAGCTCTTTTGCACTAATATGCTCTTATTGAATCCCCTGCTGTTGAATCAGATGCAAGTTTTTTGAAATGCCTTAGTAACCTCCTTCATGCCATTGTCAGCATATAGATGCTGCAGCATAAATGGTGATCATTGTAGTCGTTCAAAGATGTTCAGGGCAAATAAGGGCTTTTCCTTGAGGGGCTCGTCAAAATAGCATCCAATCAAACTAGCATTGTCGGTGAAGAGGCTTCATTACCAGTCCTTGTCAGGGAAGCTCTTACTGTTCTCCAAGAAATGGACAAAATCCCTGGTTTCCTTCACCTTTTGCCATGCCTCATGCCCACTCTCTCTATTTCCGACCTTTTCTCTGGTCTGGGCACCCAGTATAAGTATGTCAAGGATTGGGCAAATTGGTTTTGCACAGACAGAAGAAAAAGTCCCTCCTTGCCTAGGAGCTCTTGTTTGAAAAGAAGAATACGAGTTAGTAGGGCTGTCCAGAATAGCTCTTGTTGAATGGACATCTGAGATAATAAGAAAAGAATGGGGAGAGAGAGCCAAAGCAGGGCAGGGACTTATAGACTAGCCAGGGAAATTCCCTCAGAAGTGGTTTGCCCTTTATCCACTCTTGGAGCTGTGAGGGCTTTCAGCATGAAGATGGCATTGAAGCAAAGAGAGGAGCTGTTGTTGGAATATTTGCTACTTGGATTTTTCCTGTGTTTGCAATCAGGGGCTCTAGGAGTACGAATTTGGAATAAGAAGACCTTTATGTTTTATATCATTTCTTAACTGTTAAAAAGTCTGAAAATACTCAAGCATGGGTTGGTTACTAGAAAAGAAGAAAGCAGTGTTGTCCTAAATATTTTTTTTTCAATTTTGATCATTGTGGAATACCTCATTGGTTAAATAATTAGATATAGTTTTCATAGTGAAGGAAATGATACATAATTTCATGGCAAACTATGGTATGTCTCTGCAAATGTTAAAGAAATAAATCTCTTTTTATGGCTCTCACAGCTGAGGCAGTCATGCTTTTCACTGCATTTTATGTCATGCAATCATAGAAGGATCTCACTATATATTATAATCATGTAGATACCAAGCATGAGTACTGCAATGACTTTGACTTGCGAAAGCCCTTGGAGAGACACTTTCTCACTGCACAGAACATATGTTGTCTCAGCATTCAAGATCCTCCAAACCTTGCTGCTTTTAGAGACTGTTGTGCCAAATTTTTGGCTCAATTTTCAAGGTAAATTTATATGTTTTCTTGTACATATTTTTACTTTTGCCAGTCAACAAAAACAATACTACATTTGAAATGGTCCTCGAATGTCAAGATAGTTGCTTTTGCCATTTTACCCAGTGGCATGTTTGTGGTCAACCCCATGTCACTGGGGTCTAGCAATTTGTAGAGCTTGTGTGTCTTGGGGAGTTGGTAGATGAAAAATCTTGGATTTGGTGAACCTTTCCTTATCCTTTACTTCTTTTTCAAATCTATGTGATCCATTTGTTGTGTTACATTCTAAAATTCCCCTTTTAAGAATTGTCAATTTAAAATCCTAAAATTTCCACCCTACTTTGGTTTGGATTTTTCCATTCCTCTTTAATTGGTTATTCCACTTAGTTATAAATTCTACTGATATTGAATTGGAGATTGCCATTAAGCTATGTTTGTGGAAGTTTTGGATTTCCAAGGAGGCTAAGAGGACGAGGATGAAAAGTGATAAAGATCTTTATAACTATATACCTCCTTACATATGAAAAAGTTTGTTGCCGTGCTAGTGAGGTATAAATTACTTGCTATCTAGATGTCAACCTCTTTTTGACGTCAACCTTCTATTACCCTCGAGCAATGAAAAAGCAAAAAGGAAGCTAGAGAAGATATTTCACAATTTCCTTTGCCTCAAATCTTATCAACGGTGACCACCGTTTCCGTTGCTAGATGCTTTGCTAGCCTTTATAGGGTCTCACAACCCTTCTCTACTTCATATCATATAGAAAATTTTGTTGCAATTCTACCAAGCTTATGGTCACTTCTTGTCTTGATGTCAACTTCCTATTACTTGAGTTATGAAAAATAAAAAGGGGAGACATATCCTTTGCAATTTATTTTGCCTCAAATGTCACTGACAATGTTAGTTGTTTCCATTGTTTGATTCTTTGCTCTATATGGTTTCACAACTCTCCTTTAGTTGATATGGGAGGCATCATCTTCAAGAAATTATTTCTAAGGCTCCACAGGAACCTATTTAAAATTTTTGGGTATTTTCATGTCCTTGACAATGTAAAAAAAAAAAAAAAAAAAATGTTTTAGCCTACTGGAAGTTTTCTTGTTTTTATTTTTTATTTTTACTTATTTATTTGTTTTACTGGTCATATGTTCTTCTAGTTGTTGGAGATGTAGTAGTTAAGCTTGTCTTAACTATGTTCACTACTGTGTGTTTAATTGAATTACTAAGAGGTACTTTAAGATGTACAACTTGGTATTATAGGTGGTTCATATTTATTCCATTGTCTTTTTTTCTTTTTAATTATTATTATTTTAATTTTTTTTTGTTCACATTTTTGCTTATTCCATCTTTTGATTTATTCCCAGAAACAACAGTAGCATTTCATGTGCTGGTCGTGTTGCCATTCAATCATTCTGTGCTCCCCAATGTGAATATTCTAACATGGTCAGTGGCATGACGTTTATAAGCTCATATACTCTTTTTGCCTAAAGCTTGTTTTTTGTAATTGCCTCTTCTTTTTCCTTTGAATTTTCATGTTCTTTTCCCTTTTAGAAACTTTTTTTCTTAAAAGATTAATTTCTTTCTCAAATGTACCTTCTCATAGCTTTAGATAAGCATACTCACATTTTTGGCATCCTCTGTTCATTTTTACAAATTATCTTGTGTTTGGAATTCGCAATGCTAAAGTGTTTTGTCTACTCTTGTGACTGTTGGCCTGTTATTGTAGGAATGGGATATGCTTTCCTTTATCAGATCTCTGAAAGGCATGATAAGAGATTCGAATGCAGTTGCTGTCATAACTTTTCCACCTTCCCTTCTATCACCTTCTTCTTCCAAGAGGTGGCAACATATAGCTGATACGTTGCTTTCTGTTAAAGCAATCCCTGGTACATTCTTAGCTTTCAATTCTACATTTTAGTTGATGCCATACTAGTATCTGAAAAATAAGGAAAATTCTAATCCATGACACATGTATTTCAGATGAGGACAAGGAATTGGCAAATCTTCTCACTGGTTACCAGGACATGATTGGGCTTCTCAATGTACATAAAGTGGCAAATGTTAATACACAGGTAACTTGGAATTGTTTTCTTGCTGACCTTATATGCTTGAGAGTGCTGCTGAGCTCTACTTTATTTTGTATTGCATTGCAAGTTGTTCACATACACCCAAACATTCACACATGCGACAAATTTTCCAACAATGCATTTCATTGTTGTGGAGTTTCTTGTTAGCATACACCCGATTGTTCTCTTATTAGAGTTCAACAGAACTAGCCAAATCTGTAAAATGCTTTACCAAGAAATTGGATATTTTTTTAGAATACTTCTTATGTTTACCTCAGTGTCTTATGTAACTTGATTTCTATTCTGTCACATCGATTCATGCTTGTGAGCAGGTTCCTGTAATCCTAGAGGCTACTACATTCTCGATAAAGTTACAAAAGAGGAGGCATTTGGTTTTAGAATGTCTAAATCAAGCCCCTGTTGATGGTTCAAGTGGAAGTTCATATGCCTCTACTGGTAGCTGTTCTGGGTCCACCAAGACAGGAACCCTTGACTTTTAGTCCCTAACTTGATCCCTGAAAGAGAATCACTGCCTTCAGCTCATTAGAGTTAAGGTGTGGAACTGGCTTTGAATGCAAGAAACAGTTTTCATCTTTAATGCAGGGCCCTTAAATCTTTGAATCATCAATTAGCCTTGTGTATCTTCTGAAATGCAGGGGATGCTCACTTGGCTCAAAAGGAAAGCACTAATTATTTATGAAGTTAAAGAAAAATATTTTTTTGGCTGGTGGAAGGCAGCTGATGTGATGTTAAGGAGGAAATTTGAAGACTTCTTGTTTTAATTTTTTTTTTTTTTTTCCATTTCATTGAAATTGTATTTTGGTATGAAAAACATGGATAGTAGGGATGAAACGCTGCTGGAATCTGAGGGAAGTCCTCCAAGTTGTAAGACAGTTTAGAAATATAAATTTGAGCATTTATGCATAGAAATATTCTTCTATTGTTGCTATAAATAAAAAGTACTATGACGACTGCTGCAATTGATGAGTGGTATTTTCTATAAAGAGTGATTATTTCATTGATCAGGGTGGCTGATGAGTGATTGCCATTATTTTTTGAAAATGGTCTCCAAAGTCGCAAACCCTAAGCTTAGGAGTCTCTCACTTGCTGCAATTCATTCGCATTGGCGAGAAAGTCATCTCCTCTTCAATCACACCATGACAAGGACCTTAACTCTGGTATAACATTCCCTTGCATTTTGATCTCCACTTCTAGGTCTTGTATTTTGTTGGATTTTACTTATGGTCCCATTCTCGACCCCACAACTCACTCCTTTATTTTCAGACCTTACTCTGATGTTTTCTGGTCAGCCCATCTCCATGATGCCTAGGTCTCACCCTCTATTTTGCAATGCTGCCGCTTTGTTTGTGGTTCAAATGTCAGGATTGTTTTTTTTTTTTTCCCTTACACTATAGCTTTATTTATTTCTTCCATTATTGTTGATTAAAGATTTCACCTAGGTCTCCTCTCCCCATCGAAAGGTCTGTTTCTTTTCTGGGCCGCCAGTAAGATCAACTGGGAGTAGTTCTTTATGAATCGTTAGTGCGGTATGCCATTGTCTCCCTGATAATGAGCCAGAAGTTTAAAGGAAACGATATTTCATTTTTCTATTTGATTTTCGCCTAAATACAAGGGATTTGATAGTGCTAATAAGATGTTTGGTAAAATGTTGCTTCTTGATGTGAGTCAGGTCTGGTTTGCCAAGTGGCATGGAATAGCAAGAAATCAAAACATGTTTTGTAGGACCATATCAACTTATGGGAGTTTTTGAATTGCTTAGGGTGTGTTTTTTGAGAATTAGGTAACATGATTGAATATTAATTTAGGATTCTGTAATAACTTCTGTGTTTGTCTCTGTCCATCTTTTGTCTTTAAAGTTGAGTCCATTTCTTTTCTTTTTAAATCTAAATCACACATAGATGAGCCATGTTTCTGGTTTAGTATGTTCTTGTTACTCCAGCAAAAGAGTCATGTTACTATATCGGTTGCTGCAGGGATTTTCATCTTCTAGTGGTGGATTATTATTATTTTTCTTCATATTCTAGTGATTGCTTTATTTTTTGGTGGTTTATTTGGCTGGGTCACAGAGGGATTATACTACCAGTTCATGTTAATATCTTTTAGACAGAGCTGGTTAATCATGTCATCTGAGCAGAACTGTTCCCCTCAAACACTATTTCTGGACTGCCCTGGTCAATTATTGTCATGCATTAATAGTCAACGTTTAAGATGAAAAACAAAGGGAGCTTACAATGATATTTCAACTGGAGTTAGACTAAGGTTCTTCATTTTCCAAACTAATATGTGGAACCAAAACTGAATTTGAAAATGAGTCAACCCAAGTTGAAATCAAGTAGGTCTCGTTACATAACAACAAATAACCATATTTTTGAGCCTCAACTCCATGTGTTCGTTATTGAAGCTAAGCCAACTGGAGTTAAGGTCCGTCTAGCTTCGCTGAAGTTAGGCAGACTTGTTCCCTACTTCGTGCTTCTTGAAGAATCTGTTTAGTTGCACTGGAATCAGACGGGCTTTCTTCCTGCACCAAAATGATGTTCGGACGAGTGGTCTGGGCATGTCCTTCTGAAACTTAAGTTAGACAAAAGTAGTTTTAGCTATTTGAGGGAGAGAGTGAGCTCTTATGTGCGCGCGTACCTTGTTCGTGCTTTTTGGAGGGTTTATGTAGAGTTGATGATACAACCATAGTAGTGCTGACTAGACATCGATCAACAACCATAGTAGTGCTGACTAGATACTTCGACTTTCTTCTGTAATGATAAATGTCTTGAGGGCTGCTGAGCAATCATTATAGTTAAGGGTGATTGATAGGTGTCATTTGCTGATGTGCTAAGATCTCGGATCGTGCAGCTGTCTATCCCTTCAATCCATCGACGTCTTGGATTATGTGTAGCAATTAGTTGACATGGACTTGTAGGCGAAATGGAGTCTCGTCAGCCACTCAAATGTTAGGCGTGAATGATCACGCTTGCTAGAGGTCTTTAAGACGTGACTGGACAGTCTTTCATATTTGGAAGTTCGGACTCCCCTTGCTGTCTGGCCCGATGGAGGAAAGGAACTCTCTTACTTCTGGTGCCAGATGAATCTTATCTTGATATGAGCGGAACGATTCAGATAGATTTCTTACTTGTCTTAGATGACCAATGTGTTTGAGCTAGAAAGGGACACATCGAGGGGAACCCCCACATTCGTGACTCATATTCTACAATATGTGAACACAAAAATGTGAGTCCCATTTTCTTGCGAATACGTGGTGTCATACATGAGTTGGTTTCACATGGGGCACCTTATTTGACTGGTAATGTGACACATAATAATAGGAACTGTGAATGCTGCTCATGAAGTCAATATCTTGATACCCCACCCCATTTATCCATATTCTGTTGCCATTGCAAATCAATTCCATCTGTTTAACCTGGCCATGTTTCAGCTAATATTTGTTACCGCTCACTGCCTTGGCTTTTTCTTTGTGTGTCCATATCTTAGCATTCATGGACAGGTAGGGCCAACTGTTTGTATAGTTGTACAGAATTGCTGTCTAGAGAAAGGATACATTAGGTGGTTAAACTCATTTTGTTTGTCTTGCTTTGGATGTAAATGTCAAGGCATCTCCAATAGTTTACTAAAACCTACTCATAATTGAATGGGTAAAGAACAAACAAGTAATTCGAAATGGGAACAAAACAATCTTTGCCTTTCCTCATTCAATTAATTCATACCCTTCTGGCTTTTCCCCTGTTCTTATAACACCTTCACTTCAGCATAAACAATACTTCTCCTCCAACTAGGTTCGGTGACAGGTCTTGGCCACAGGTGTTTATTGCACATGATCAGGTCAGCCCACTCATCCCTAGAACCTCTTGTTGCTGCCCAACAGATGTAACGATGGACCTGCTCCTGGATATGTACAAATTTTATTTTTAATTAATGGAAACTGTAAATGCCTAGAAAACACTTTTTGCAGTTCAAATGGCACCATCTCTCGTAAGATTTTTAACTTCTTCACTAGTCTTTAACATCAACGCAAAATGATATGCTCGCTGGTACAGTCATTTCAATTAAGTGGTAATACAATTTTCCTAGGACGGATATCAAACATCATACGAGGCACATGCACTAATCGTATTAAAAGATATGCTAACGGTACTCTTGGTATAATAAAGCCAAGGCTTTGGTAAATAATTGAAACACCACTGAAAACACAAAATCAATCCTCATCTTTCCAGGGGTGATTCTCCAGCCAACTTGTCTTAGGCAGCTTTCAATGTGTTGCCAATGTCTATCACGAACCGGTACCTAACGTCAGCCTTCCGGAGTCGCTCCATGGCAGTATTCACATAGTCGATTGAAATAACCTCAACATCTGCAGTTATGTTGTGTTTTCCTGCAAAATCAATCATTTCCTGTGTTTCCTTCATCCCTCCTATACAGCTACCAGCCACTATCTTTCTCCCTGCCATTCAAATTCCTGTTAGATATACATTCTCACTGATTTGAGTTCCTTCCCCCCTCTTTCTTTTTTCTTATAGCAATTGTGACATACAAAATTGTGGATACAAATGGATTTTTCAAAATGGAGTATTCTTGGTGAAGTAATAGCTAGGTGGCATCAATATAAGCTACCTTTAATCCAATTTTTGTCCCTTGTAGAACAAGTTAAGACTTGGGGGAGTAAATTGCTTACCCATAAGCAAAGGAAAGATTGGTAGCTCAAGTGGTCTATCTGGTGCACCAACCATAACTAGCTTCCCATGAGATTTCAGCAAACCAATCAATGGAAAAAGAGGGTGGACAGCAGAGACTGTATCAATGATGCCATCCATTGTGCCCATGGCAGCCTATACAAATTCAAGTTCAGAAATCTATTATAAACTAAAGAATCACCAAAGAAGTTACAAAAACTTTAATACCGCCACAGCATACTCAAGTTACCTGCATCTGATCCGGGTCACGGCTGACAAGAAAGGAGTCAGCACCAAGGTGTTCTGTGGCTTCCTTCTTCTTGCTAGGGGAAGTACTGATCACTGTCACCTTAACCCCAAAAGCCTTAGCAAACTTCACTGCTACATGTCCCAGCCCACCTAGGCCAACCACACCTATGTGCATTCCAGGTTTGGTGAATCCAAAATGTTGCAAGGGGCTGTACACTGTGATCCCAGCACATAGGAGAGGAGCACCGGCATCAAGAGGAAGGTTGTCCGGGAATCGAACCACATAGCGCTCCTCAGCAATCATGACATCTGAGTAGCCTCCATGTGTGGTGGTTCCATCATAGTAAGTGGCACCATAGGTTAATATAATTTTGGGGCAGTAATTCTCTAGATCATCAGCACAACTATCACAAGAGTGGCAAGCTCCAACCATACACCCAACACCAACTTTATCTCCTACTTTAAACTTTTCCACCTTGCTTCCAACCTCTGTCACGATGCCTACAATCTCATGCCTGCATTGCCCAATTCAGTTTCTATGGGTATTAGATGTGTGATTAAGGAAAAATATATAGTTCATGAAAAAGATAATTTGATAGTATTATATATGGAGGTGATCAGCATCTTGCTTTTTGAACATGAAAAAGCGCACTTTGAAACAAGAACCTTTTTGTTAGCTTTCCTAATATCGTCTCGTTTATATTTCTAATGAGCCGTGGAAAAGAAAGCCACAAGATTCAACTTTGGGCTGAAAATGGACTCCAGTACAAGATGTTGAAACTTGAAAGCCGTAGAAAATATGAACATTCTTCTAGTCAAATTAAAAAAATATTAAATCATTTCTTTTCTCCATCTAAAAGTATCTTCTAATTGGGCTCAACATTCCTAATTAACAACCTCCTACTTTTTATTCGAATGTCATGTCAGTGAAACCTAGAAGCTCAGTCTGAATCCCATATTGGCCAATCTACACCTTTTAAGCTTTAGATCTTTGTAAAACATTGTAGATGCTCATACAAGGATCAATAAGGAAAAAGTTGGAAAGAAAATTGCAAGGAGGAGGGAAAGAGAACAGGGAACATACCCAGGAACTAGAGGGTAGGTGGAAGAGCCCCATTCATTCTTGACCATGTGTAGATCGGAGTGACATATTCCACAGTAGAGCACCTTGAACCTTACGTCCTTTTCCCCGGTTGCCCTGCAAGAAATCAATTTTTACATAAAAACCCCATTATCATCTTCATTCATATAAAAAACCACAATGAAAAATAATCTTCACCCATAGATTGAAATCATGCAAAACATTACGATTTCTTGCATGAGAAAAATGCAAATCATATTATAACTAAGGAAATGAAACGAGAAGAGGCATCATTTTCTTTTATCTGTCTGTAAAACAAAACAAGATAGAAGATGCAAAGACCTTCTGGAGAATTTGAAGGGGGAGAGGGCGCCAGATGGGTCAGTGGCTGCCCATCCAAAGGCCTTGGTGGGGTGCTCCTCCTCCGGTGATTTTGCCATTTTCTTCTCCTTTCTGGATGAGAAATTATGTGTGAAGCTAGGTATAGAGAGAAGCAGCCGAAGAAAATGAATGATAGTACTCTTAAGAGAGGAAATGAAGAAAGGGAATGCAGAGTGATTTATAGTAGCAGAGTGGGGGGTTTGGCCGGGCTGACGTAGTGGGTGAGGTAAGACTGTTAGAGAATCTGAACGGGGGCTAAAGTTTCCACACTAAAATTGCTTGGCCGGCACAGGTTTCCACGCTAAAATTGATTGGCTGTCGCAAAGTGTCTAGAAAGTTCGGGCATGCTTTAGTTTTTCCGTCGGGAGAATTGTGTTTTGACGCGAGATTAGCCTCACAATATATGAAAGATCCATATATTATGGATATTTAAGTTTAAAATTTAAATAAAATATAAAAATTAAATTAAAAGATATTATCATTCTTTAATTTCTAAAATACCCTTAACTTCTATATAAGTACATAATAAGTATGACTTTCAATTTTTTTTTTTCCTTTTTTATTCTCTATTACATATTACTCATTTCTAATTTTTTGTATTTTTTTTCTTTTTTTTACAATCTATATTTTTATTTTATGTCAAATAAAAAGTAATAATATTTTTTCTTTTTTCATTTTTAAAGATATTGAATCTTTTTACTCTTATTATAAGCATGGATAAAATTTTTGAGATTTTTCATCCAAATATTTTTTATCTTTTTATATTTATCTTTTAGTTTAATTTTTAATTTATATTATCATTTTATTTATATTTTTCTCTTATTTTTGATTATTTTTTATATTTTCCACATTAACTATATTTTAAAAAATTTTAAAATTGATTATCAATTCACGCTTATTATATATATATATATATATATATATATATCTTTTTAATTTTTAATGTTTTTATTTTAAAAGGATAAATTTATTGAAAAAATAATCAAGATATGAAGTTCTAATATTATATTAATAATTTTTTTATCTAAATAAACTAATGTAAAGTATTTTGACTCACAACAAGATAATTATCTAAAAATTATTGAAAGTGGTATTTAATTTTTTTTATTAACTTTGGAAACTTATTTAATTTTTTATTTAAAAGGTAATAGGACATGTTTACAAAAAAAAATAGTTTTTCATTTTTTAAATAAATGAGTATAACTATATTAAAAGAATTAAAAATAATCTTAGTAAATTTTTTTGATAAATATGATTATAATTTTAAATATAGATTCATCTAGATAAAGTTTCACAATAAAAAAAAAAAAAAAAAAAGTGGAAAGAAAGAACATTGCTAAAACTACAAAAACAAAATATGTAATTACAAAATTTTGATGATGAAATTTAAAAATAAAATTTGAAACAATTCTTGAGTGAGAGAATTTGAGTGGGGAAAAATCTTTGAGTAGAAAAAAATGAAAAGTTTTTCAAAATCACTTGAAATCTTTAACAAAAAGTAGTCTTGTACACCCTTATATAATTAGTAAATTTTTCTTGTACAATTAGTGTAATACCCTTATACAATAACTAAAATTTCATACATAGTCCCATGAATATTTGACAATAAGTCGGTTAACCATGTTTGCATTAGTTTGGATTTTTTTTTTAAAAAAAAAATTGTTGTATAATTTTGTTATACAATCATCATGAGTGAGGTACCTATTCAAATGACCATATAAAAGTTAGATAAAGTGCATGAGATGAATGAATACTTAACCAATGTGTGTAAGGAATGTCATCTATCCTCAGTTAGGGGAAATAAACAAATAAGTTTTTCAAAATCACTTAAAATCCTTCATAAATGATAGTTTTGTATACCCTTATATAGTTAGTATATTTGTTATATACACTTAGTGTAAATACCTTGTACAATAACCCAAATTCTATATAACCCATACTCAATGTGTAACCATAGGTAGGTTAATCATGTTTTCATTGGTTTGGTTAAAAAAATAGTGAAAGATAGAAAAACAAAATTTTCTCTCAAACATCATTAGTGGGATAAGTATTTGAATTGTCATGTGCGAGTTAAATAAAGTGCATAAGATGAGTGTGTGATAGAGGAATGTGTACCTTGAGAGTGTGCAAAGATGACAAAACAAAAAAAAAAGAGTTGTCCAAAATTGATTGAAATCTTTTACAAAGGATAGCCTTGTATAGTTGGAACATTTGTCTTGTACAGTTAGAACATTTTCTGGTCCAATTGAACATTTACCTTGTACAGTTAGTATAACACCCTTGTATAATAATACAAATTTCATCCACATGCATACATTATATATCCACATATGATGTGTGAACCATATTTCCAATGGTTTGATTTAGAAAACGATATAAAATGTAAAAACAAAATTTTTCTCCAAACATCATTTATTAGGGTAAGTATTTAAATTGTCATATATTAGTTAAATAAAGTACATGAAATGAAAGAATTTGTAGTATGAGAGTGTATAATGATGACAAAAAAAAAAAAAAAAAAATGTTCAAAATGTACAGTCTTGTACACCCCTTGTACCATTAGTGTAATAGCCTTGTATAATAGTATAAATTTCATACATATGCATAAATTATGTCCACATTAGTGTGTAAACTATGTTCTCAATAATTTGAAATTTAAAATAATTAAAACAAATAAGTTATTTTATTTTATTTTCAATGAAAAATGTAATTAAAAATAATACAAAGAAATTATTTAAAAACTATTATTTAAGCTAAATTTATTTATTTATTTCATTTTATTTTTGGAAATAAAGAAAAAATAATAAAAAATTTGTTTAACTATAAGAAACATAAATATAAGATCGGTTAGAAAATACCAAATTTATTTATTTATTTCATTTTATTTTTGGAATTAAGGAAAATAATAATAAAAAATTTATTTAACTGTAAAAAATATTAATATAAGATATGTTAAAAAATAGAAATATCCCCAAATTTATTTACTTATTTCATTTTATTTATTTAAATTAGAAAGTAATTTATTTTAATAGATCAAAATGTACACAATTAATCTATTACTTTGTTAATTATGGATATATTAAAATTTTCTATTAGATAAAAAATAAATGAAGAAAATAAAATTAAAAAGAGTAATAAATATATATAATTTAGTTATTTAATTATTTTTCATGTAAAAGATAGTTACAAAAAAATACATAATTGACAAATTCCTTTGTTTAATTGTAAACATACTATATATATTATTATTATTAAAATAGCTAATGGAAAAAAAAAATGGATAATCAATGAGTGAAATTTAATTCTTTTTATTATTTTCATTTAAAAATAGTATTAAATAAGGTTTTCAATTTTTATTTTTAAAAATAGTTTTCATTTTTTAATTAAATGTTTTTTCAAAAAATAAATATCATATTACCATTTTTTTAGAAAGTATTTTTTAAAATAGTTTTTGAACATAATTTTTTTTATTTATAATTTAAAATAGGAAATAATGTTGATTTTCAATTATTTATATAAAAAAAAGTTTTAAAAAATAATGGAAAATCCAAATGGTTAAAATAGAATTATTATGGTTGCGTGAATAGTGGTGCAATAAAAACTAAAAAAGCTCATGTGAAAGGTCTATGGGTATTTTAGTCCATCACTATTTTATATCCTTAAAATCAATTAAAGGTAATATATGAAAATTTGAAGGGTATAGTAATTTCTTAATATCTTATATTATTTTCATCAATTATGTAAATTATATGAAGCAAAACTTAATTTTTCGGCCCGATTGGCACAAATCACAATGGTCCCTTTTTCGTTTCCTGCCTCAGTCACCATTTCCCTTGCAACACGGCTTTTACCACAATCATATTTTCCTTGGGCTATTCATACCAGCTGCCGAACACAATTGTCCCTTTTTCGTTTCCCCACCACAGTCACCATTTCCCTTGCAACACGGCTTTTACCACAATCATATTATCATATTTTCCTTGGGCTATTCATATCAGCTGCCGAACACAATTATCCCTTTTTCGTTTCCCCGCCACAGCCACCATTTCCCTTGCAACACGGCATTTACCACAATCATATTTTCCTTTGGCTATTCATATCAGCTGCCGCTACGCAATTTCAACCGACCCACAGGCCCAAGCCCAACAATTGGATCTTCAGGCTGTCTATTAGCACCGGAGACACGGGATTTGGGTGGGACTGGTGGGTTCTTTCTCTAAGGGGTACCAAAGTTTGATACATACCTTAACATCGCTCAAATGTGACATGTTTTTATTTTTATTTTTTTGAGTTAAGTATAATCTTATTTAATTCAAATTCACATCCATCTTTACCATTCGTTTGATAAAAATGTTATTTTTAGGTTAATTTACGTAACATGAATTTAATTCAAATTGGTATATCTAATAATTATATTAATTAATTTGATTATAATTTTAACTTATTTAATCAATATTTTACTCATTTAAAATTTGATTTTGAATAAATAAATTAATTGAATCATAATTATATCATCTTTGAGAATTTAATCACATTGACTCAAATAAAACTTAAGTTGATTTGAATATTAAGTAATACATAATTATTAGATGGATTACACAATATGTTACCTATTTAATAATTAGGTTATTTTTAAATTTATATTTTTAATTCAATTATTATTCATAATACAAGGATAAGAAAAAAATATCAATTGACAGTTTTTGATTCAAAGTCATTATTCTATAGAAGACACTCACAAAGATAGAGTTATAGAGGTAGAAATAAAAAATGATTCATCATCTGTTACATCTACCCATCCATGATTCCAATCAACAAATCCAATTTTCGAGATATGACAACTCTTTTATAAAGTAATAGTAATAAAAACTGTGTCGTGTAACTTTATCCACAAATGAAACTCGAAAAAGCAAAATAGAAAAGAATTTTTATTTTTCGAATTTCTTTTCTTCTCATGTTTGTTTTGATCTATTTAATCAAGTGTTTGACTTTTAAGATAACATGAATATGACCCCTTGCTCTATGCCCCATTTTTAATGTTCTTAGGCCTGTCAAAGGCAAGGTGTTCTTTGACGACAATCATAAAATCTATATAAAACAAGTACTTTATTATTATTATTTTTTTTCACAATTAGCTTTCGTAGCCGTTAGCTACTTCCATTTTTTTTTTCCTTGACATTGCTCATGGTGTAGAGTGCCCATATAACGAAGTATATATAAGACGTCCAACATTATGGTGGAAGATAGCTCGATTTTTTAAGCGTATCTCATCATCAATAAAAAGATATGATTTTTAAAACCTATGATATATGAGGTTTATGTTCTGTTATGTATATATGCTATTTTCATCCAACAATTGGTTTTAGAGCATGCTATAATAACTTAAATCATAGTATAACATGCTAACATTATTTTCATAGGAAAAACAATAAACGCCATATTCAATAAGTGTTAGGATAGAATCTTTAAAAATATGACATGATGTAATAATACATGATTTTTATTATTTATAATATGATTCCAATTTCTCTTTCACCTATCCTACTTATGTATTATACTTTCAAAGCATTCACGCCTAACATTATTTGCATTGTATATGACTTATGTATATTAGCAGTCACGTGAAATATTCAAATCATGAATTCTTTACAAGTAGATGAATGGTTTGTAGTTGGTTTATGAATTTAACTATTCTATTTGAGGTAGTAATGCATTATGTCCTAATTGGACGAATGACTTGTTTTGGTTATCATGATAAGTTTTTTATGGTGATACACTACAACCTTTGATGGGTTGCTTAGACCTATAAACTAGTTGTGAACAAGTCATCTATTTGCAAGGAACTCGTAACTTGAATCTTCTATGCAACTTCTAATGCATCCACATAACGTACAATGCAAAAGATGTTAGGTAAGAATACTTATAAAGTATAATACATGAAATAAGGATAGATAAAAGTGAAATTGAAATATCATTAAATAAATAATGAATTCCAAATTTATTGTATCATGTCATGCTTTTGAAAGCTCTATCCTAACATTAAGGTCAATGACTTTGACCTATGAGTGAGATCTTAAGATGATCATATATTCATTATGAATTGAGCCTATTGATTGAGGTATGCGATAACAAGTATTTTTGTTAGAGACACCATAATATCTCACTAAATTGAAGCAACGTGTCATCTTGGATGGTTATAAGAATGTGATTAAGAAAACTACGACAATAATAATTTCTTGATTAAAATTTGACATATGTTTTTTGTAAGTTAGAATATATTGGTTGATCATATAATATGAGGATATGTAACTCAAGCATTTGAGAGTTAATCTTAAGAGATTGATAGTACATACCTCACTAGGTAACAAATACCAGTTTATGGAGAATTTGGATGCTGTGGATAGTAGGTCATAAACTTAAGTTTTGTTTTGTTTTAATATTATAAAATACTATAATATAGTTGACATTCTGTAATAGAATGTTGAGTCAACTTTAGAGTTGGATTCCAAATGAACCAATATTTTTCCATGAGTCCCAGTTGCCATTGCTCGAGCTTATATTCCATAGTGACACTTTCATTAGGAGGTTTTTTTTTTTTTTTTTGGTTCTTAATTTAAATGTGTGTATAAGTGTGTTTTGGTAAAAATATAAGGTCATACTAGATCTTAGGAATGGTCTTTTTGGATTAAGCTAATTAATTAATTAAGATTTAAATGAGTTAGATTAAGTGGCCTAAGTCCAAGTTGGACTTAAGTCACTTAAGTCCACATGGAAACCAATATAAACTCCCTTAAGGGTTTAGGACCAGTGTTTGGGATTTGATTAACAAGTATACGACATGATACAAATTCACATGGTAGGAGAAATTCAACTTGACAATTCATTTTTAATTTTGTTTTCCAAACATTAGTTTTGCTAATCTATTTTCAATTATCGATCACTCAAGTAAACATTTTATTAAAAAAGTTTAATGTTTAATTGTAAAATAATCAAAATTAAACTAAAGGGCAAGGTTACAAGCAAATAATATTAATACTAAATAAAAAGCTTTAAAACTCTACGAAATTAAGAATCCACTAATGTAAAAGTTTCCATTTTCAAATTTTATAATCACCATATCCTTTTAATTAAGATTAGCATAGTCAGGAATTGAAAGCAATTCCCATGCCATGCGATCATAAAACATCTACATGCTCCTATGCTAAAATTTGATGTAAGACGAGAACATTAGAGTTTTAATAAAAATATTCAGAGATTCTTATTTCACTTTCAAAATCTATATATCTTTAATAATATATAGATAGGGTACAACACCGTACAGAAAAGTACATAATTGAATTAAACGAACCGAAACCACTCAATTTCGACCTTCATCCGGCCGCAAGTCAATTGCACATGGAGACTAAATTATTACGCTAGCTACCTTATCCTAGGCAGCTTTCAACGTGTTGCCGATGTCGATCACGAAGCGGTACCTAACATCGGCTTTCTCCAGTCGCTCCATGGCAGTGTTTACATAGTCCATTGGAACAACCTCAACATCTGCAGTTATGTTGTGTTTCCCCGCAAAATCAATCATTTCCTGTGTCTCCTTCATCCCTCCAATATTGCTTCCAGCCACTATCTTTCTCCCTGTCGTTCAAATTCCGGTTAGTTATACTTTCCCACGGATTTGAGTTAGCCCTTTTTTTTTTTCTCATGTTAATTGTTATACACAAAATTGTGGATACAAACGGATTTTTCAAATGGACCATTATTCTTAGTGAAGTACTGCAGAGACTTGGGGGAGTAATTTGCTTACCCATAAGCAGAGGAAAGATTGGCAGCTCAAGTGGTCTATTTGGTGCACCAACCATAACTAGCTTCCCTTGAGATTTCAGCAAATCAATCAAAGGAAGAAGAGGGTGAACTGCAGAGACTGTATCAATGATGCCATCCATTGTGCCCAAGGCAGCCTACAGAAATTCAAGTACATAAATCTATCACAAACTAAATAATCAACAAAGAAGTTAAAAGAACTGTTAACACCGGCGCAACATACTCAAGTTGGTTACCTGCATCTGATCCGGGTCACGGCTGACTAGAAAGGAGTCAGCACCAAGGTGTTCTGTGGCTTCCTTCTTCTTGCTAGGGGAAGTACTGATCACTGTCACCTTAACCCCAAAAGCTTAGCAAACTTCACTGCTACATGTCCCAGCCCACCTAGGCCAACTACACCTATGTGCATTCCAGGTTTGGTAAATCCAAAATGTTGCAAGGGGCTGTACACTGTGATCCCAGCACATAGGAGAGGAGCACCGGCATCAAGAGGAAGGTTGTCCGGGAATCGAACCACATAGCGCTCCTCAGCAACCATGACATCTGAGTAGCCTCCACGTGTTGTGGTTCCATCATAGTAAGTGGCACCATAGGTTAATATCATTTTGGGGCAGTAATTCTCTAGATCATTAGCACAATTATCACAAGAGTGGCAAGCTCCAACAAGGCAACCCACTCCAACTTTATCTCCTACTTTAAACTTTTCCACCTTGCTTCCAACCTCTGTCACGATGCCTACAATCTCATGCCTGCATTGCCAAATTCAGCTTTTATGGGTATTAGATGTGTCATTAAGGAAAATATATAGTTTATAAAAAAGATAGTTTGATAATATTATCTATGGAGGCGATCAGCCTCTTGCTCTTTGAAAATGAAAAAGGGCACTTTGAAACAAGTAGCTTTCCTAATGTCTGCCCTTCTTGAAAAGAAAGCCACAAGACTGAAACTTTGGGGCTGAGAGTGGACTCCAGTACAAGAAGTTGAAACTTCAAAGGCAGTAAGAAATATGAACATTAAATTCAAAGAATGTTAAATCACATGTATTTTACTCTAAGTTTTTCAGATATGAAATGTTTCTTAGTTCCGGTCAAAGATTGTACCAATTCTTCTCTCCATCTAAAATTGTCTTCTAATTTGGCTTGTCATTCCTAATTGACAATCTCCTATTGTTTATTCGAATGTCATGTCAATGAAAACTAGGAGCTCAGTCTGAATCCCATATTGATCAATCTACACCTTTTAAGCTTTGGATCTTTGTATGCCATTGTAGATACTCATACAAGGATCAACAAGGAAAAAGTTGGAAAGAAAATTGCGAGGTGGGAAACAGAACAGGGAACATACCCAGGAACAAGAGGGTAGGTGGAAAAGCCCCATTCATTCTTGACCATGTGTAGATCGGAGTGACATATTCCACAGTAGAGCACCTTGAACCTTACGTCCTTTTCCCCGGTTGCCCTGCAAAACCCCACAATGAAAGAGAATCCATGATCAGCATTCATGCCTTCTTGTTTCACCTTTAAATTGAAATCATGCAAAACGTTACGATTTCTTGCATGAGAAAAATGCAGATCATATTATAACTAAGGAAATGAAACGAGAAGAGACATCATTTTCTCTTATCTGTCTGTACAACAAAAAAAAAAGGTAGAAGTTGCAAAAACCTTCTGGAGAATTTGAAGGGGGAGAGGACGCCAGATGGGTCAGAAGCTGCCCATCCAAAGGCCTTGGTGGGGTGCTCCTGCTCTGGTGATTTTGCCATTTTCTTCTCTTTTCTGGATGAGAAATTCTGTGTGAAGCTTGTTAAAGAGGGAAGCAGCCGGAGAAAAGAAATAATAGTACTCAGAGAGGAGACGATGAAGGGATTGCTGATGGAGTAATTTATAGTAGCAGGGGGGGTGTGGGTTGTCAGCCCTGACGTAGTAAGACTGTTACAGACTCCTGATTGGGCTCGAAGTTTCCGCACTAAATTGCTTGGCTGTCACGCCATTTCCGGAGAATTCCGGCACGACATTTAGTTATAATTTGCCTCGGTTTTTCTTTTCCCTGCAGCCGCACCACGGCTTTTACCATCATATTTTTCTGACTACTAATATCAGCTGCAGCTATGCAATTTCAACCGACCCACCTGACCCAATCCCAACAATTGGGGCTTTAGGCTGCCTTTCGGTGCTGGAGAACGTGATTTGGGTGGGCCTAGTCGGGTCCTCTCTTCAAGTTAGATATAATAAAATTTGATGCGAGATACCTTAACATAATTCAAACTTGATATGTTGTTTGTTGGTTTTGGTTAAGTATAATCAAGTTTGGGTGAAATTTGTATCCACCTACATAATATTTTTAATATCAATCTGTATAACAAAAATTTGATCAAAATCGATATATTTAATAATTGTGCTAATTAACTTGATTGTAGTTACAGTTTATTTAATTCACATTTTATTAATTTAAAATTTGATTTTAAATAAAGAAATTAATTGAGTTATTAATAAATCGTTTTAAGAAATTAATTATATTGATTCAAACAAAATCTAATTCGACTTGATTACCAAAATAAGTTACCGGGGAGGTGGGGTTAGAAATTTGAGATTTTTCATCCCTTCTATCAGCTCTTTGTGGCATGATTTCAAAATAGATCTAAACAGATTATATTTTTGGCCAAAAGAACGGGGTTTGGGTTTCAAAAGCTGCCAAAGCAGGCCGTCTAAACAGCCCTGAAGGGAGATTTGACCGCAGACTTGTCTTTAGTGAACGAATTTCAGTTCAGTCCCCATATTTCAGTAACCAAGAATCAAACAATTTCAGGAAAACATACACCTTCTAGAGAAGTTAAAGGGCGACAGATGCCCAGAGTGATCTCTAGCCGCCCATCCAAAAGTTTGACCGGGTGCTCTTTTGGCAAAGTAGTACACTGTACACCACACAGCTTGGCTGACATAATAGATGATCCAAGCATTAGATATTTAATAAAGATAAGAACGAGGGCCCCAGGCCCCAAAAAAGAGTAGGATATGAAAAAAATACAAGCATTCTTCGACCCGGGAAAGATTTCATATACTTTATCTTTAGATCATGATGTCTTGTTATGAACAATAATGTAGAATGCAAGAACAAGACAAGCGATGATTCCACAAGAAGATTAAAGAATTGACATTTTTTTTTCTTTGTTTGGATTAGTTGACCGTCCAGTACTATGTACCTAGCAAATAGGTTAAAAACAATAATGTGATCTAAACTAAACTATCATATGATTATTTTTTATATTTATTTTAAAGAAAATAGATTTTTATTATGCATTCTTTAATAATTAATACAAAAAAATATTAAATTAAATTAGACCAATTAAACATGAAATGGTATTAGCAAGCACATGCAAGGAGACCAAAGCGGTGAAAACCCAAAAACATCATGTTCATGCCGATTACCTTAGCTTATTGGATGTTGAAAAACATAAAAATGAAGAAATGAGTTGATCTTTTTTAACTTTCTTATAAATTTTATATTGAAAATAAGGTTTCAAGATTTTATGAGGATTTAATCCTAATGTTAAAATTTTGAATTCATTATAGGTGTGGATAACCAAAAAGTTCCATATAATTTTTTTTTACATTATTTTTTACAACTTTGAATGGGTGTGGATGACCTAAAAGCCACATGTAATTTTTTTTATCATTTTCTTATTACTTTATATTACTTGTCGTCTACTTGCTTATAAAATTTTATCTAAATCTTAATTATTTCAAGTACAAGAAGACCATAAGATGTGACTAGCCGCCAACACGACGTCTCATCCTTTTTCTAAGCTTTATTTGAAATAATTAATGATCAAAACAATGATTAAAGATCATATATGGCTTTTAAATAGATAAAGGTCTCTATTATGAATAATGTATACTATTTAAATTTTAGGTTTTTTTTTTTTATGAGTTCAATATTTAGGTCTTGGACTTTATAGGAATTTCTTAAATTCATAATATAAGTATTTTTGAAATATGTATATAAAATTATAATTAAATTTTTTATAGAATAAGAAAAATTATTAGAAAAATTTTAAATTATAAGAAGAAAAAATTGTCAAAGAGATAAATTTGAGAGAAATATGCTTGTAGGATGGACATGCTAGGAAGAACCAGAACACTTAATATAGAATAAGGGAGTTGATTAAGGTGTAAATACGAAAAGTAAAAAAAAATTGAGATGTTTTGAAACTTAATAATTATATCTATTTTGTCATTAAGAAATAATAGAACTCAGGGAGGAGACAATGAAGGTATTGCAGATGGAGTAATTTATGGTGGGGGTGGGGGTGGTTTGTCAGCCCTGACGTTGTAGGTTACGTAAGTAGGTTAAGTCAGACTGTTACAGACTCCTGAATGGAGGGCTCCAAGTTTCCGTACTAAATTGCTTGCCTGTCACGCCATTTCCGGAGACTTCCGGCTTTTTCTTTTTCCCTGCGGCCGCACCACGGCTTTTGCCATCATATTTTTCTGACTACTTAGATCAGCTTCAGCTATGCAATTTCAACCGACCCACCCGACCCAAGCCCAACAATTGGGGCTTTAGGCTGCCTTTTGGTGCTGGAGACCGTGATTTGGGTGGGCCTAGTCGGGTCCTCTCTGCAAGTTAGATATAATAAAATTTGATGCCAGATACCTTAACATAATTCAAACTTATATGTTTTTAGCTGGTTTTGGTTAACTATAATCGGATTTAGGTGAAATTTGTATCCATCTATATAACTTATTTGATAATATAATATTTTTAATATCAATCTGTGTAATAAGAATTTGATCAAAATTAATATATTTAATAATTGTGCTAATGAGCTTGATTGTAGTTATAATTTATTTAATTCACATTTTATTAATTTAAAATTTGATTTTAAATAAAGAGATTAATTGAGTTATAAATAAATCGTTTTAAGAAGTTAATTATATTGATTCAAACAAAACCTAATTCGACTTGATTACCAAAATAAGTTACCGGAGAGGTGGGGTTAGAAATTTGAGATTTTTAATAACTTCTATCAACTCTTTGTGGCATGATTTCAAAATAGGTCTAAACAGATTATATTTTTGGCCAAAAGAACGGGGTTTGGGTTTCAAAAGCTGCCAAAGCAGGCGGTCTAAACAGCCCTGAAGGGAGATTTGACCGCAGACTTGTCTTTAGTGAACGAATTTCAGTTCAGTCCCCATATTTCAGTAACCGCGAACCAAACAATTTCAGGAAAATAATCTGATTCAGAAAACATAGAGCAAGATTTTAATGCCTTAAAAACATATACCTTCTGGAGAAGTTAAAGGGAAGACGGATGCCCAGATTGATCTCTAGCCGCCCATCCAAAAGCTTTCATCGGGTGTTCCTCTTCTTGGGATAAGAACGAGGGCCCCAGGCCCAAAAAAAAAAAGGAGGATATGAAAAAAATATAAGCATTATTCGACCCAGGAAAGATTTCATATACTTTTTGTCTAGAGCATGATGTCTTGTCATGAACAATAATGTAGAATGCAAGACAAACAATGATTCCACAAGAAGATTAAAGAATTGACATTTTTTTTTCTTTGTTTGGATTAGTTGACCGTCCAGTACCATGTACCTAGCAAATAGGTTAAAACAATAATGTGATCTAAACTAAAGTATCATATGATTATTTTTTATATTTATTTTTTTAAAAATAAATTTTTATTATGCATTCTTTAATAATTAATACAAAAAAAATATTAAATTAAATTAGACCAATTAAACATGAAATGGTATAAACAAGTGATGCAGAGAGACTAAAGTGGTGAAACCTAAAAACATCATATTCATGTCGATTATCTTTAACTCATTGGATGTTAAAAAACATAAAAATGGTGGAATAAGTTGGTTTCTTTTAACTTTCTTATAAATTTTATATTGAAAATGAGATCTCAAGATCTTGTGAGGATTTAATTGACCGATAATTTTTCTGTTATTTTGTAATAAATTTTAATCTTACTGTTGAAGTTTTGAATTCAAAATGAGCGTGGATGATCAAAAAGTTCCATATAATTTTTTTTTTCCATCATTTTTGATAGCTTTGAATGGGATAAGATATGATCAGCAGCCAACATGACAACTCATCCTTTTTCTAAGCTTTATTTGAAATAATTAATGGTAGAAGCAATGATTAAAGATCACACATAGCTTTTAAATTGATAAAGGTTTCTATTATGAATAATGTATACTATTCAAATTTTAGGATTGTTTTTCATGGGTTCAATGTTTAGGTCTTGGATGAAACTCCGTTATGTAAGAATTTTCTTAAATTCTTAATATAAGTATTTTTGAAATATATATATATATATAGTTATAATTAGATTTTTTTTTTAGAATAAAAAAAATTATTAAAAATATTTTAAATTATAAGAGGAAAAAATTGTCAAAGAGATTAATTTGAGAGAAATATGCTTATAGGTAAGACACGCTACAAAGAACCAGAACACTTAATAGAATAAGAGACTTCATCAAGGTGTAAATAGGAAAAGTAAAAAAAATTGAGATGTTTTGAAACTTAATAATTATATCTATTTTGTCATTAAGAAATAAGAGTACTCAGAGAGGAGACGATGAAGGGATTGCAGATGGAGTAATTTATAGTAGCAGGTTTGGGGTGGGGGGGTGGGTTTGTCAGCCCTGACGTAGTAGGTTGGGTAAGTCAGCCCTGACCTAGTATGTTAAGTCAAGTCAGACTGTTACAGCCTCCTGAATGGCGGGCTCGAAGTTTCCGTACTAAATTGCTTCCATTTCCGGATAATTCCGGCTTTTTCTTTTCCCTGCAGCCGCACCACGGCTTTTCCGACTACTAATATCAGCTGCAGCTATGCAATTTCAACCGACCCAAGCCCAACAATTGGAGCTTTAGGCTGCCTTTTGGTGCTGGAGACCGTGATTTGGGTGGGCCTAGTCGGGTCCTCTCTTCAAGTTAGATATAATAAAATTTGATGCGAGATAACATATTTCAAGCTTGATATGTTGTTTTGCTGGTTTTGGTTACCTATAATCGAGTTTAAGTGAAATTTGTATCCATCTACATAACTTATTTAATAAAATATAATATTTTTAATATCAATTACGTAATAAGAATTTGATCAAAATTGATATATTTAATAATTATGCTAATTAGCTTGATTATAGTTATAACTTATTTAATTTATATTTTATTAATTTAAAATTTGATTTTAAATGAAGAGATTAATCGAGTCATAAATAAATCATTTTAAAAAGTTAATTATATTGATTCAAACAAAACCTAATTGAACTTGATTATTAAATATGATATGATTATTAGATGAATTACATGATATGTTATTTATTTAATAATTAAATATATTTAAATCTATGTTTTTAACTCTATTATCATCCATGTCCCATTTACATTGATATATATGACTGCACGTGCGTTGTAACATAATATCAATGTAAATCACTAATACAAATTGCCACCTGTCTTCTAACCCCATTTTTAAGGCTCTTATACCTGGCATAATATCAACTTAATTTGCCATTTCTTTTAGTTATTATGAAAAGAAGAACCCCCTTGAAATTTTCTATTTAATTGTAACATTTTTTATTACAATTTTTCGAATAATTTGCTAAAACATATTAATGAAATTAATAAATTATTAAAATTATTGGCAAAAATTGTACCTAAAAATTATAAAACTCTTTTAATAAATTTTCCTATTTATTTTAAATTATTAAATTTTATATTAAAATTATTAGTAAACCTTACTAATAAAATCATTAAAATTATAAAACTCTTTGAATTGTAATTATTAAATTGTACCTAAAAATGATCAATTTAGTTATTTTTAGTTATATGGCTCATTAGTAAACCTTACTTCCTCTCTCTAATTTGTATTTGGTCGTTGTTTTATCAGTATTTAATTCAAGATTAATGAGGAATAAATCACAGCTTGGACGTATATGAAAAAACTCTGAGAAAGGCGTACGTATGAAATAATATTATTAAAGATGAGGTTATATAGAGTACAATATGAAGCCATGCTTCAAACACCATACAGAAAAGTACATATATGGTTGAATTAAACGAACTAAAACCACTCAGTTTCAATCTTCATTTGGCCGCATGCAAGTCAATTGCTCGAGGACAATGCATTATTGTACCAGCTAGCTTATCTTATCTTAGGCTGATTTCAAGGTGTTACCAATGTCAATTACGAAACGGTACCTAACATCGGCTTTCTCCAGTCGCTCCATGGCAGTGTTTACATAGTCCATTGGAATAACCTCAACATCTGCAGTTATGTTGTGTTTCCCCGCAAAATCAATCATTTCCTGTGTCTCCTTCATCCCTCCATTACAGCTTCCAGCTACCACCTTCCTTCCTGTCATTCAAATTCCTGTTAGCTATACTTTATTTGAGATTCATTAGTTTTTTAATTTCCTTAGATTGATTGTTCATCGAAAACTGTGGATACAAATAGATTTTGAAAAATGGATTATTTTTAGACAAGTACTATAAGCTATCTTTAATACGATTTTTGCTTCCACCAGAACAAGTTATTACTCAAGGACTCATAAATTGCTTACCCATAAGCAAAGGAAAGACTGGTAGCTCAAGTGGCCTATTTGGTCCACCAACCATAACGAGCTTCCCTTGAGATTTCAACAAACCGATCAATGGAAGAAGAGGGTGAACGGCAGAGACTGTATCAATGATGCCATCCATTGTGCCCATGGCAGCCTGCAGAAATTCAAATACATAATATCAACGAATCTATTACAAACAAAAGAATTAACCAACAAGTAAGACAATCTGTAACACAGGCACAGGATATACTCAAGTTTACCTACCTGCATCTGATCTGGGTCGCGGCTGACTAGAAAGTAGTCAGCACCAAGGTGTTCTATGGCTTCCTTCTTCTTGCTAGGGGAAGTACTGATCACAGTCACCTTAACCCCAAAACCCTTGGCAAACTTTACAGCTACATGTCCCAGTCCACCTAGCCCAGCCACACCGACGTGCATTCCAGGTTTGGTGAGTCCAAAATGTTGCAAGGGGCTGTACACTGTAATCCCAGCACATAGGAGAGGAGCACCAGCATCAAGAGGAAGGTTGTCTGGGATACGAACCACATAGCGCTCCTCAGCAACCATGACATCTGAGTAGCCTCCATATGTGGTGGTTCCGTCATGGTAAGGGGCACCGTAGGTGAATATCATTTTGGGGCAGTAATTCTCGAGATCATTGTCACAGCTATCACAAGAGTGACAAGCTCCAACCATGCACCCCACTCCAACTCTGTCTCCTACCTTGAACTTCTCGACCTTGCTTCCCACCTCTGTCACTATGCCCACAATCTCATGTCTGCATTCACCAAATCGGTTTTCATGGATGTTAAATGTGTGCTTCATTAAATGGCTATTAGGATGTGTTTCATGGTATGGACTTTTAAATGCCAATGGGATTTTGCTGAAACCCAAATCTGTGCTGTAAAAGGCCTTCCAAAAGAGATTAAGAATAATTAAATTTCGATTTATAAAAGAAAGTAAAAAGTTGTTTTAATATAGATATTATGTTATAAATTTTTTTAGATATTTTTAATTTTTTATAGAATAATCTAAATGATAATTAAAAATATGAGAAAAGTACTTTATAAATATTTTTTTAGTTACCAAAAGTAGATATTTTTTATGGACAATAAGTTAAAAAAGTTATTTTTTATATTTAAATTTATAAAAGACAAAATGGTGAGGGGCTTGGTTGCCTAACATGTGCCTCTTTTGAATTTATTGCATGCTGTGGGAAGGCAAGCCAAAGTTTCATACTTTTTTTGGCATGAAAGCGGACCGGCTTAAAAGCAGGTAGTAATCGGAATATTAACCACCGCCCTTGGAGGTGATTTCTAACAATAATCATGATTTTTAGAAAAATGGACACGTTTGATGCCCATTTTAAGAAAACGAGGGGAATGGATCAAAAAATAGACGCCTGAAGCGATACTAGGAATAAGGAGAAAATAGAAAGAAAATTGCGTGGAGAAGAAAGAAAAGAGAAATGTCAGTATGTTCATACCCGGGGACTATAGGGTAAGTGGACATGCCCCAGTCATTCTTGGCCATGTGTAGATCGGAGTGACATATTCCACAGTACAACACCTTGAACCTTACGTCTTTTTCTCCAGTTTCCCTGCAAAAACATCAGATTTTGGGTTTTTAGTTTTTACACAACCCCATCATCATTATGAAAAGACCCCACAACCCAATCATCATCTAGGATATGAATATATTCACCCTTTTTCTTTCACCTATGAATCGAAGTTCATGCAATAAAGTTAAGGTTAAAAGTCTGTGAAAAGAGGTAATCAAACGATGGAAGAAATGGCACTTTCTTTTATTTTCTATATATACAACAAAACAAGGTGGAAGATGCGAAGACCTTCTGGAGAATTTGAAGGGAGAGAGGACTCCAGATGTGTCAGTTGCTGCCCATCCAAAGGCCTTGGTGGGGTGCTCTTGCTCTGCAGATTTTGCCATTTACTTTTCTTGCCTGGATGATCGGATCGAGGACGATGAATAAAGCTGGGTATATAGAGAGAGAAATAATGGAGAGAATGAGACTGAAGAGAGAGAGAGATGTGAAAGGAAAAATGGGTTCTGAGTTGTGCTCCAGTTGGGGGTTGAGCAATTTATAGAGTAGCAGTTGGGGGTCTGTTTGCGTGGGCTGACGTAGCCAGTGAGGTAAGAGAGAGATGGAAAGGAAAGAAAGAACGACCGGATCGAAATTTTGAAGATGAAAGTTATTGGTCATATCAAGTCATTCTTTATAAAGTTTGACATTGCTCTGCCTTACTTTTTTCATCCATAACCAAGTCTCAAAAGCCACGCAATCGGAGTGTTGTTACTAACCTCGGCTAGCCCTCCCGCCGACCAGTGTTTCTCGACCACGCATTACTCTTGGATTTTTGAGAAGGGTATGGTAGTTTTAAGAAATAATTCTTAATCTATCGATAAACATAATTTCAAATTTATCATAGTGTTTGCCTTTTAAAATGAGAGATGATTTATATGGTACAAAATTGTATTCTGAAAATATGATTTCTAAAATTTTTAATAAAATTTAAAGATGATTTCTTTTTTTTTTTTTAAAAAAAAAAAAAAAAAAAAGGGAGAAATCGCGTATTCAAGAAATGATTTTCTCCTAAAAAAAAATTATTTGGGAAAAATTATCTCTTTAAGAGAAGATTTCCTCACAAAAAAAAAATCATTTTTTTGATATATTTTTTAATAATATAATTATTATAAATATGTTATAAAATTAATTAATTTTATTTACTAAATTTAATATATAAAAAATTATGATTATTGAGATATTTATCAACAATAATATTTATAAAATATAAATTATGTTTAATATTTAGATATTGATTGAAAAAATATATTCTTCTTAATCTTCAATTTTTTCTTTTAATTCATTTAATTAATTATAACTAATAAAATCAATTTACTTTGATATTATTTTTTTATTTATAAGATAAATAATATTTATGTAATATTTTTTGGTTCTTTTGCTTTGTAATTAAAAAAAGTTATTATCAATTTTATGTGAAAATGCGTTTATAAGAAACAAATTTGTTATTAATTTATTAAATAATTATTTACAAAATAAATAATTTTGTTTTATTTTGATTTTTAAATTAATTTTATTATATAAATTTTAAAATTAAAAATATTTATTTTTAATTTAAAATTTAACTATAAAAGGAATAAAATATAGAAAAATAAATAAATTATCATTCAATAAATTAATTTTCAATAAAATTTTCAGCATTAAGAGATATAATTTTTTAAGTATTAATCAATTTAAAAAGAAATAATAATCATTTGTATATTAAAATATTTTATTTAGTAATTATAAATGATAAACAACTAAAGTAATTTGAAAAAATAATAAAATATATATTTTTAAATAAATTAATACACTTAAAATTAGAAATGATTAACTATTTTTTATTAAGAAAAATTTGAGGAAATATTTTTTTATATAATTTTTTTTTATCTATTTTCAATTTTTAATGTTAAAAGGAATAAAATATAGAAAGATAAATTAATTATTATTCAATAAATTAATTTTCAATAAAATTTTCAGCATTAAGAGATATAATTTTTTAAGTATTAATCAATTTAAAAAGAAATAATAATCATTTGTATATTAAAATATTTTATTTAGTAATTACAAATGATAAACAACTAAAGTAATTTGAAAAAATAATAAAATGTTTTTTAAAAAATAAATTAATACACTTAAAATTAGAAATGATTAACTATTTTTTATAAAGAAAAATTTGAGGAAATATTTTGTTATATAAATTTTTTTATCTTGTTTTCAATTTTTAATGTTATAGGTTTCAAGAAAATCGATCAAATAAAAAAGAATAAATAAAAATTAAGAAATCATTTTTTTCAAAAACTATATATCCAAATAAAAGCATTGAAATTCAAATATACAATATCATAAATATAAACACCAAGTCAATCATTAATTATAAAATATTTTTAATATTAAAGAATCAAAGTCACCTAATAGCATCATTATCAGAAAACCAATGATATTGTTCATGTAAATGCTAAAAAACCAACAAATATCCCAACAATTAATAAAACATCAATCATGATAAAAAAAAAATCAATTATTATCATGAATGCAGAAAATTAATAATTTTATTCATATGAACCATCAACAAAGAAATAATAAAAAAAATCAATATCTAAATATTAAACATAATTTATATTTTTATAAATATTATTGTTGATAAATATCTCAATAATTATAATTTTTTTATATATTAAATTTAGTAAATATATATATATTTATAATAATTATATTATTAAAAAATATATCATTAATTAAAAAATTTATAGGGAATAGAAAATTAGATATTTTTTTTTGGGATAAAATGGTCTCTTAAAGAGACAATTTCTTTTATTTTTTTTGAGGAAATCATCTCTTCAAGAGACAATTTTAGTTTGTAAATTTTTTTAAAAAATAAATTTTAGAAATCATATTTTGAAAAAATGAATTTTTATTTATTTATTTATTTATTATTATTATTTTTATATAAATCATTTTTCTAAAAGATGATTTTAAAATAAATTAACGTTCTTTTTCCTACTTGATAAAAACTATAGTAGATTTAAAATTATTTTTTTAAAGTGCCTGTGTTCTTATAAAAAATCCCATTACTCTTCATCATATTTTTGTCACATTTTTTATTTTTCACTAGCTACTTTAATATAACCTGCACCCTCCAATAAATAATATGTCATGGAACTTTTTCTTTTTGAGCGGATATATTTCCTTTCTATTCATACCATTTGAAGACTTATTTTACTTTCATTCCATTTAGATTAAATAAAACTTGAGCACAATAGTCAGCTAAATAAAAAAAAAAAAGGAATAAATTGTAAAAAAAAAAAAAAAAAAAAAAAAGTGGTACAACTTGACTGGACTGAGTGACTTAACTTGAATCCATAAAAATTATTTTTAATACTTAGATTGAAATTAAATTAAATTATTTCAATTTAAACTCAATTTATGTTGAATACAATAAAGACAACATTCAAACAATCTAAAACTAACTTGAGTCCCATTTAATATATTTATAATATTTATAATATATATTGTCCTAAATAAAATTTATTTTTTTATTTTTTATTTGGAAAAAAGCCAAATTATAATTATATCATATACCTTTCTTTAGAAAATATATAAATTTATTTATATTTTTTTTGTTATGACTTTGAAATTTTGTCTTATTTACTATTTAAATTTTGATATAAGTATTAATTTTTTTTAAAAATAATAGGGATGAATTTTGAATCTTAAAACTTGATCAATTAAATTAATCTAAGTCTAACACGATGAATCCCAATTTAAAAAAAATGAGATTTGGATTTGGATTAAGTACTTTGAATTAGATGTGGAGTTGGGTTGGAATTAATCTAATTGTTTCTTAATTCAAGTTTGATTTTATTTCTCTCTATATATATTCAAATAATTCCATTTTATATGATTTTTAATTTTTTATAATAAATTAAATAAGAGAATTTGTGTTTGGCTTTCTTATTTTTATTTTTGTTTTACAATAAAATAATACTTTTGAATCCAAAAGAAATTATTATCTTAATAAAGTTATTAATTTATCGATAAATGAATATTTATTAATTTATAAAAAGTATTATATGTGTTTTTGTAGTCCAATACTTGTATGTGCATGACTTATAAATCTAAAAATAATGGATGTGGTAAAAAATTAATACATAAAATTTAAAAAACTCCAAAAATAAAATATAATTATGAATTGTAAAAGATAAAAAGATTCCTAAAAATAACAAAGTTTTTTAAAAGATAAAAAAGGTTTCAAGTAAATGATGATTCCTAGAGTAATTTGAGGAAATAAAAGTTATAAAAAATCACTCAATACTGTATTATGAAATTCTATTTGCTATATTATGAATTTTTGTTTGCTATATATATATATGCACACATATATTATGTCATTGATTGAATATTAATTTATATTTCCTTGGCCCTAAAGATTTCTAAAAATATTATTATTTTATACATTTAACAAGGTTGTTAATTTAATACACTTGTTCAAATTGGAATCAAAATTTTTTATTATTTCAATGAGGTTATTAATTTATTGAACATTCATTTATCGAGATTTTACCAAAGTTTCCTATTTGCAAAGAACATTAACATTTTGAGGCTAAATGTTATTTATCAAATTATTTTGATATTTGATGGTGTTACTTTAAGTATATGTAATTTGACTTATAGCGACGTTAGTAGGGTAACACATGGGGGTTGAATGAGTGATATTTAAAGATTTTAATATAAGAGTTGAAATTTTTAATTTAATTAATATTTGAAAATGAATAATAAATAAAAAAAATCAATCACAACAGAGACAAATAATTTTACATGAAAAATCTCTTATACAAAGTATGAGATGAAAAACTATAGAGTCTAAGACCACAGATCTAAAATCCACTATATAAGATTGTAATATACAATTTTATGTAACAAATGTTACCTAAGACATACTTTCCAATATCTATATCACAATCCAAGTTGGTTACACAACATCTTGAGTGATTCACCTCAACTCCTGAGATGATGCAGGTCTCTCTAACAATTCAAAATTTGTTCAGCAAAATTTTGAGTTTTTTGGGAATATTAGGGCAAGTTCAGGTTTTTTTGAATGAGTGCATCAAACCCTAAAGTGCATTCAAGTAAGGTATCCTTAAGGATCAAAAATAAAATTTTCCTAAAAAATAAAACCTCAAAATTCCAAAAAAATGAACTTCTAGATTTTGATAATCTTTGTAACGAGTTCTTGAGCGAATTTGACTACTTTTTGAGCATTTCAGTCACTCTAGCGTTTTGACCAACACTTGAGCACTCATGCATATTTTCAAAAACTAAATAAAATATTTTAATTTAAAATATTTTATTTAATTATTATTTTAAGTATTAAGGTTGATAAAATTAACTTAAAACATATTTTAAAACATTAAATTGACATATTTATCTTCATAAACTATAATTAGAGTAAAAAAGATTGAGTAATAAAAAAAATCGTAAACGTAACTAATGCAAATGGAATAAAAAGATAAAATGAAAATATAGATATAAAAATAATTAACTTATTTTTATTTATTACTTAAAATTATTTTTAATTTTAAGTTATATCATTAAATTATTTTAATAAATATATTTAATTTATTTAATAACTTAAATTAAGTTATTAAATGCCGTGCTTTCTCGTATATCTTTTTTTAAATCTTTTTTGGTAATTCAAAAGTCGTATTCGAGAACGGAGGATGAGTAGCTGTTACAGTTTGAAGTCACGGAGGCGTTTCCCGCACCCTATGGCTGGGAATTCAATCCCTGGCTCTACGCTTAGTTTACCAAATATAACCCAGGCTCCACGCTCTCCACTTTGAAAGTTGAAGGTCACGAGACCAAAAAATTACACCTTAAGTTGCATTGGATGACACTTGCTTTTTTACCACATCTGAGTCAAATTTTGAATGAAATCATGACTCTCTTTGCCTAATCAAAACCAGTTTTCTAACTCAAAGGACGCGTTTTCCATAACTTGTTTCAAAAGCATATTTTTTAAAATAATTTTTTTTAATTATTTTTTTTAGGGTATTCTAAACCAATATTTTCAGAATCAGACCGATTATTGAACCAGAAAAGTTACCGATTCACGATTCACTGATCGAACCAGCGGTCGAACCGCTATGGAACCAATGACGTCATAAATATGTAATTTATATATTATTAAAATTAAAAATAATTATAAAAATTTTAAAATATATATGAATAAATTAAAAATTAATAATATTATTTTATATCTTTGATATTATCAAATTAAATCATATTTATATTTTAAAATTTATTAAATGAAATATGTATAATATTTAAATGTGAATATATTAAAAATGAAAATTTAAACTAATTTTATAATTTTTTAAAATCTTATATTATTTTTATTTAATATTATAAAAAAATTTAAAATCTAATATATATTTTTTTGTTTGGCATATTGATAACAAAATGGATGTAGTTGAGTGGGTCTCTAGGTAGACCACAAAAACATAGGTCTCAAGTTCAAGCCCTCTTGATGGGGCTTTGTCATGTTTTTTTCATTCATATTAGTTAGCAATCCCATATCGGAAAATGAGAGGAATAAGGATGCAAAACACTTCTATAAAAGCCATCCTCAAAGCCTTAACCTATGCTTGTGGGCTCAAGTCTTAGCCTTATAAATAGTTGGGGTGAGTGTGTTGGCTTTGTCATAAGATAGAGCCCAGCATAGGTCTTAGTAAAATCATTAAAATCCAATTTGACCTTTGCATACTTACAAAATGAGGGGGAAATGTTTGGAACCGTCTGGGTCATTAAAATCCAATTTGACCTTTGCATACTTACAAAATGAGGGGGAAATGTTTGGAACCGTCTGGGTCAACGGTCTGACCGTTGGTTTAATAGGGTGAATTGGATCGGAAATGCTACCGGTCAACGGTTGAACCGGTTTGACAGGTGGTCCGGTTCAATTTTTAAAACATTGTTCCAAACAATTTTGAAAGTATGAAGAATTATTTAATTGTCAGCCCTGACGTAGTTGGTTACGTAAGTCAGCCCTGACGTAGTAGGTTAAGTCAAGTCAGACTGTTACACAGACTCCTGAATGGCGGGCTCCAAGTTTCCGTACTAAATTGCTTGGCTGTCACGCCATTTCCGGAGAATTCCGGCTTTTTCTTTTCCCTGCAGCCGCACCACGGCTTTTGCCATCATATTTTTCTGGCTACTAATATCAGCTGCACCTATGCAATTTCAAACGACCCACCCGACCCAAGCCCAACAAATGGGGCTTTAGCTGCCTTTTGGTGCTGGAGACCGTGATTTGGGTGGGACTGGTTGGGTCCTCTCTTGAAGTTAGATATAATAAAATTTGATGCGAGATACCTTAACATAATTCAAACTTGATATGTTGTTTTGCTGGTTTTGGTTAAGTATAATCGGGTGAAATTTGTATCCATTTACATAACTTATTTAATAAATATAATGTTTTTAATATCAATCCTGCCCAATAAGAATTTGATCAAAATTGATATATTTAATAATTATATTAGTTAGCTTGATTATAGTTATAACTTATTTAATTCATATTTTATTAATTTAAAATTTGATTTTAAATGAAGAGATTAATTGAATCCTAATATTATTAAAGATAAGGTTATATAGAGTACAATATGAAGCCATGCTTCAAACACCATTCAGAAAAGTACATATATGGTTGAATTAAACGAACTAAAACCACTCAGTTTCAATCTTCATTTAGCCGCATGCAAGTCAATTGCTCGAGGACAATGAATTATTGTACCAGCTAGCTTATCTTATCTTAGGCTGATTTCAAGGTGTTACCAATGTCAATTACGAAGCGGTACCTAACATCGGCTTTCTCCAGTCGCTCCATGGCAGTGTTTACATAGTCCATTGGAATAACCTCAACATCTGCAGTTATGTTGTGTTTCCCCGCAAAATCAATCATTTCCTGTGTCTCCTTCATCCCTCCTATACAGCTTCCAGCTACTACCTTCCTCCCTGTCATTCAAATTCCTGTTAGCTATACTTATTTGAGTTTCATTAGTTTTTTAATTTCCTTAGATTGATTGTTCATCGAAAACTGTGGATACAAATAGATTTTGAAAAATGGATTGTTTCTAGACGAGTACTATAAGCTATCTTTGATTCGATTTGTGCTTCCACCAGAACAAGTTATTACTCAAGGACTCATAAATTGCTTACCCATAATCAAAGGAAAGACTGGTAGCTCAAGTGGCCTATTTGGTGCACCAACCATAACGAGCTTCCCTTGAGATTTCAACAAACCGATCAATGGAACAAGAGGGTGAACAGCAGAGACTGTATCAATGATGCCATCCATCGTGCCCATGGCAGCCTGCAGAAATTCAAGTACATAATATCAACGAATCTATTACAAACAAAAGAATTAACCAACAAGTTAGACAATCTGTAACACAGGCGCAGGATATACTCAAGTTTACCTACCTGCATCTGATCTGGGTCACGGCTGACTAGAAAGTAGTCAGCACCAAGGTGTTCTATGGCTTCCTTCTTCTTGCTAGGGGAAGTACTGATCACAGTCACCTTAACCCCAAAACCCTTGGCAAACTTTACAGCTACATGTCCCAGTCCACCTAGCCCAACCACACCGACGTGCATTCCAGGTTTGGTGAGTCCAAAATGTTGCAAGGGGCTGTACACTGTGATCCCAGCACATAGGAGAGGAGCACCAGCATCAAGAGGAAGGTTGTCTGGGATACGAACCACATAGCGCTCCTCAGCAACCATGACATCTGAGTAGCCTCCATATGTGTTGGTTCCATCATGGTAAGGGGCACCGTAGGTGAATATCATTTTGGGGCAGTAATTCTCGAGATCATTGTCACAGCTATCACAAGAGTGACAAGCTCCAACCATGCACCCCACTCCAACTCTGTCTCCTACTTTGAACTTCTCGACCTTGCTTCCCACCTCTGTCACTATGCCCACAATCTCATGTCTGCATTCACCAAATCGGTTTTCATGGATGTTAAATGTGTGCTTCATTAAATGGCTATTAGGATGTGTTTCATGGTATGGACTTTTAAATGCCAATGGGATTTGGCTGAAACCCAAATCTCTGCTGTAAAAGGCCTTACAAAAGAGATTAACAATAATTAAATTTCGATTTATAAAAGAAAGTAAAAAGTTGTTTTAATATAGATATTATGTTATAAATTTTTTTAGATATTTTAAATTTTTTATAGAATAATCTAAATGATAATTAAAAATATGAGAAAAATACTTTATAAATATTTTTTTAGTTAACAAAAGTAGATATTTTTTATGGACAATAAGTTAAAAAAGTTATCTTTTATATTTAAATTTATAAAAACGTTTTTGAAAACATTCCAATCAGACAAAAAAAAAAAAAAAAAAAAGTTCAACAGCCAAACTTCAACGAACTTGTACAAAAGGAATGGAGGGATGAGCGAGACATAGGCTCTTTGAGCCATGAAAAGACAAAATGGGGAGGGGCTTGGTTGCCTAACATGTGCCTCTTTTGAATTTATTGCATGCTGTGGGAAGTCAAACCATAAGTTTCATACTTTTTTGGCATGAAAGCTGACCGTCTTAAAAGCAGGTGGTAATCGAAATATTAACCACCACCCTTGGAAGGTGATTTCTAACAATAATCATGATTTTTAGAAAAATGGACACGTTTGATTGCCATTTTAAGAGAACGAGGGGAATGGATCAAAAAATAGACGCCTGAAGCGATACTAGGAATAAGGAGAAAATAGAAAGAAAATTGCGTGGAGAAGAAAGAAAAGAGAAATGTCAGTATGTTCATACCCGGGGACTATAGGGTAGGTGGACGTGCCCCAGTCATTCTTGGCCATGTGTAGATCGGAGTGACATATTCCACAATACAATACCTTGAACCTTACGTCTCTTTCTCCTGTTTCCCTGCAAAACATCAGATTTTGGGTTTTTACTTTTTACACAAAAACCCATCATCATTACGAAAAGACCCCACAACCCAATCATCATCTATGATATGAATATATTCACCCTTTTTCTTTCGCCTATGAATCGAAGTTCATGCAATAAAGTTAAGGTTAAAAGCCTGTGAAAAGAGCTAATCAAATGAGGGAAGAAATGACAGTTTCTTTTATTTTCTATACAACAAAACAAGGTGGAAGATGCGCAGACCTTCTGGAGAATTTGAAGGGAGAGAGGACTCCAGATGTGTCAGCTGCTGCCCATCCAAAGGCCTTGGTGGGGTGCTCTTGGTCTGCAGAATTTGCCATTTGCTTTTCTTGCTTGGATGATCAAATCGAGGACGATGAATAAAGCTGGCTATATATAGAGCGAGAGAGAAATAATGGAGAGAATGAGACTGAAGAGAGAGATATGACAGGAAAAATGGGTACAGAGTTGTGTTCCAGTTGGGTTTGAGCAATTTATAGAGTAGCAGTTGGGGGTCTGATTTCGTGGGCTGACGTAGTCAGTGAGGTAAGAGAGAGATGAAAGTAAAGAAAGAACGGCCGGATTGAAATTTTGAAGATGAAAGTTATTGGTTAAATGTCACGTCATTCTTATAAAGTCTGACATTGCTCTGCCTCACTTTTCTCATCTATAATCAAGTCCCAAGAGCCACGCAATCGGAGTGGTCCAAACCTCGGCTAGCCCTCCTGCACCGGCCTTTTTTTTACTTGTACGGTTATTTAAAAAAATAATTCTTAAAAAATAGTACTCCTAAAACTAATTCTTAACATATGACAGTGACAAAAATATTAATAAATCTATTATACTTTTCGCGCTTTACACGTGTTTCTTGCAAAGACACTTTTTATATTTTTTATATTAATTATATATTAAAAAAAAATTAAATTTATATATGTCTCTATACTTTGCATAATTTTATAAAATTAAATTTATTTAAAAAAGTCTCTTTAAAAACATTTTTTCATACTTTTTTTTACTAGTTAAATACATTAATAAAATTAAATTTATATTAAAAAAATATCATTTCCATAATATCATAAAATCAAATTTATATTAAAAATATATCTTGAATAGACATTTTCGATAATTTTCATATTAGTCGTACTATAAAAAAATTTAATTTTACATTGAAACTGTCTTTATAATTTCATAAAATTAAATTTATATTAAATGTGTCTTTTGAATAAATATTTTTTATAATTTTTATATTAGTCACTTATCAAAAAAATTAAATTTATATTAAAAGTGTCTCTTGAAGGAAAACTTTTTAATATAAATTTAATTTTATGAAATTGTAGAAGATATCTTTTAAAAATATATTTTTAATATAAATTCAATTATTTCAATGAAGGACTAATACAAGAATTATTGAAAGTGTCTCTTTAAGAGACACCTTTAAAATAAATTTAATTTTGTAAAATTATAGAAAATGTGTCTTAAGGAGATATATTTAGTATAAAGTCAATTTTTTTATAACGCAAATAAAATAAAAATTATGAAAAATGTCTTTTTAAAAGATACTTTTAATATAAATTCGATTTTATAGAATTGTAAAAAGTATCTCTTGAAGAGATATTTTTAAAGTAAATTTAAATTTATTTTTAACACGTGTTATTTATATAAAAATTATGGAAGGTGTCTTTTTAATATAAATTTAAGTTTTTTGAACATTTATTATTGATATAAAAATGATGAAAAGTGTCTTTTTAGAGATATATTTTAAAGTGGTAAAAATGATCATAGATTTAAAAATATTTTTCATTGAATTGTATTTTAAAAAATTAATTTTAAATTCACCGTACAATTATAAAAAATCCCTTCTGCACCGACCTGCTTTTGTCGACCGCGCATTACTCTTCAGTCTTCATCATATTTTTTATTTTTCACAATCTACTTTAATATAACCTGCACCCCTCCAATAAATGATATGTCATGGAACTTTTTCTTTTTGAATGGATATATTTCCTTTCTATTCATACCATTTAAAGACTTATTTTACCTTCACTCCATTTCGATTAAATAAAACTTGAGCACAATAATCTGCCAAAAAATAAATTATAAAAGAAAAAAAAAAAAAAAAAGGGTACCACTTGACTGGACTGAGTGGCTTAACTTGAATCCATAAAAATCGTTTTTAATATTTAGATTGAATTTAAATTAAATTATTTTAATTTAAACTCAATTTATGTTGACTAATAAAGATAAGATTCGAACAATTTAAAACTAACTTGAATCCTATTTAATATTTTTAAAGTATTTATAATATATATTATCCTAAATAAAATTTATTTTCTTTTATTTAAAAAAAAAAAACCAAATTATAATTATATCATATACATTTTTTTGGAAAATATGTAAATTTATTTATACTTTTTTTGTTACGACTTTGAAATTTAGTCTCATTTACTATTTAAATTTTGGTATAATTATTAATTTTTTTTTTTATAAAAATAATATGAATGAATTTTGAATCATACAACTTGATCAACTAAATTAATCTAAGTCTAACACGATGAATCCCAATTTAGAAAAATGAAATTTGGATTAAGTTGTAGTTGGGTTGGAATTAATCTAATTGTTTCTTAATTCAAGTTTGATTTTATCTCCCTCTCTCTCTCTCTCTATTCAAATAATTCCATTTTATATGATTTTTAATTTTCTTTTATAACAAATTAAATAAGAGAATTTGAGCTTGGCTTTGTTATTTTTATTTTTATTTTACAATAAAATAATACTTTTGAAACCAAAAAAAATTATTATCTTAATAAGGTTATTAATTTATCGATAAATGAATATTTATTAATTTATAAAAAGTATTAGGTTTATGTTGTCCAATACTTGTATGTGCATGACTTATAAATCTAAAAATAATGGATGTGGTAAAAAATTAATACATGAAAAGTTAAAAAACTCTAAAAAATAAAATATGATTATTAATTTTAAAAGATAAAAAGATTTCTAAAAAGATAAAGAAGTTTTTTAAAAGATAAAAAAGGTTTCAAGTGATGATTCCAAGAGTGATTTGAGGAAATAAAAGCTATAAAAAATCACTCAATACTACATTATGAAATTCTATTCGCTATATTATGAATTTTTGTTTGCTATATATATATTATGTCATTCATCAATTATTAATTTATATTTCCTTGGACCCCTAAAGATTTATAAAAATATTATTTTTTTATACATTTAGCAACTTTTGTTAATTTAATACACTTGTTCAAATTGAAACCAAAAAAATTTTATTATTTAAATGAGCTTATTAATTTATTGAACATTTATTTATCAAAATTTTACTAGAGTTTCCTGTTGCAGAGAACATTAACATTTTGAGGCTAAATGTCATTTTCCAAATTATTTTGATATCTTGTGGTGTTACTTTAAATACATGCAATTTGACTTATAGCGACATTAGTAGGATGACACATGGGGGTTGATTGAGTAATATTTAAAGATTTTAATATAAGAGTTGAAATTCTCAATTTAATTAATCCTTCAAAAATAAATAATAAAAAAAAGATCAACCATAATAGAAACAAAAATTTTTACATGAAAAACCCTTTATACAAAGCATGGGATGAAAAACCATAAAGTCTAAGACCCTAGATCTAAAATCTACTATATAAGCTCGTAACATACAATTTTATGTAACAAATGTTACCTAAGACATATTTTTCAACATCTATATCACAATCCACGCTTGTGACACAACTTGAGTGATTCACCTCAACTCTTGAGAGGATGCAGGTCTCTCTAACAATCCAAAATTTGTTTAACAAAATTTTGAGAGTTTTTTGGGAATGTTAGAGCAAGTTAAAGTTTTTTGAATGAGAGCATCAAACCCTAAAGTACATTCAAGTAAGGCATATAGGCCTAAGGGCCTAGAGAATCGAAAATAGAATTTTCCTAAAAAATAAAACCTCAAAATTCCCAAAAAATGAACTGCTATGATAATCTTTGTAACAAGTTCTTGAGCGAACTTGACTACTTTTTGAGCATTTCAATCACTCGAGTGTTCTGACCAACACTTGAGCACTGATGCATATTTTCAAAAACAAAATAAAACATTTTAATTTAAAATTAAAACTTTCGATCCAACCCATATAGTTTAAAAATCTAACTTGCTTTTACCAAAATCTTGTAAACTTACTTGTGATGTTTTGGTTGAATAATTAACGGCCTTGAATCTTCAATAAAAAATAAGTCAATATCCAAAAAAATCCTATACTATACCAAAAAAAAAAAAAAGAAAATTGTCAAGAAACAATATCAATGCATAATGGCCCAACAATCAATTATGATAGTTATTGTTTATGGAAAGGGTTGTAATAAGTATGAATGTTATTAAAGTTGATGAAAAAAAAAAAAAGAATTCTATTTAAGATTGATATAGCTGTGTTTCGTCCATAGCACTTGGTTATTTTTTGACTTTTTGTGACAAGAAATCGATGAAGTTGTCTAGATTCTAGCTACTGAAATTGTAATTGATTAGTATTTAAAAGGTAGTTGTCACACCATTATTTTTATGATAATAATTTTTAGTATTTTACTAGGTGAATGGTTGGTTAAATGACCAAAAACTTTTGTATTTAATAAAAATAAATGATGAGTATTTTTATTCTATCCAGTTGCAATTAGATGATAAAAATAATGATGCATATAACGCCATTCTGTGTTTAAAGATATGGAATGTCAAGAGTAGTAGGGTTTCTAGATTGTTTTAAACTTTTCTAGAGAGATGGTTATAAACTCTTCTTTCATTATGCGGGTAATGGGTCTTTTATCGCCTCCTTACATATCAAATGAAAACGCAAATTCTTGCCTTATTTTTCCATAATATTACTCCTCATGTATGGGAATGGTGGAGGCTAAAAGTAATTTTAGGTTCAGTACTTGGAAATAGTGTCCTAATCTCAGGGTGATGAGTTTTCAAATATGATACGGTCTAGAAATTTGAAATATGAGATCTTTGCCCCTTTTACCATTTGTCCGGAAGTTAGATACAGTAATACAATGCTTTATCAGCCCTCATCACTTTTGATACTGTCATTGTAGCAGCATGTGACAACACAGTGCTTCTTGTTGAAGCAAATGGCAATTTGGCATTAACATTTAATTCAAGATTAACGAGGAATGAATCACAGCTTGCATGTATATAAAAAAATGTGTGGCAGCATGGCGCATGCATGCCATAAAATTATTAAAGATGTGGTTGTAGGGTACTGTATGAAGGCATGCTTCAAACACAGTACAGAAAAGTACATATATAATTGAATTAAACGAACCGAAAAGTACATATCCATGGTTTATTACATGGAAAATAATTCACGTCAAAACTCTTTTTCTAATAATTTGACTTTTAATTTGTTGTCTCTCATTCCACATCACCCATTTGACTACTTTAAAGTCTTAAAAAAGTTTGAAACGTAATTATTATTTTGAACAATGGATTAACAAATCATCTTTTATTATGACAAATAGGAGTAAAGAATTTTTAATTCATATGAGCTTTTTCTTTTTCATCTTTCCTTTTTCTTGATTACCATATTTTCAATTTATTTTTCATCATTTTCATTCTAAAACAATTTAATCCTATTTCAAAAAAATACAATCTATGAAATGATTACAAACTATGAAAAAAAACAAATAAAAGATGAAGTGAAAAATGGTAGGTGAAATTAACGGAGAAGAAGGGTAATTTTGTAATAGATCAAAATTGGTGAATGTACCAAAGAATTATATACATTTAAGTGAGTGGGAAAAGAGGGTGCATGTGGGTGGGTAGTGTATTTAACAATGACATTGATAATAATTAGATAAATCAATTGTTATCTTGAAATATGTAATGAAAGACGACTCCAAAGAATTTATTATATTATGATATATTTATTTGTCATATTTTAAGTTTGCACTTTGTGAATCCTAAATTAGTTATTGATAACTAGATAAAGGCTATGGTCATTTTTTTTTCCTTTGAAACTTAAATTAGAGAAGAACCTAAGATTCATATTTCTTATTTTCTTTTCTTTTTTAAAGTTTTCTTAACTACCAATTAACACATTCAAGGCCTTTTATATAAAAAAAACAAGACAATCAATAATATATTTACTTATTGATTGATGCATCCAACTTCAAAAATCATATTTTGATTCTCATCAAGACAATAACCAAGTACACATATCGAGTTGGGACTTTCTAGCATGATTGTCAAATGGTAATATTATTTTTCTTCTTACCAAGAAAAAAATACCTAGGTAGTAGAAGCAAAGTATTACCAAGCCAATCAATCCAAAATTAAACATTTAAATGTCACACTCTACAAAGTATAGACATGTCACACTCTAACCTAAAGAAAAAGAGAACCATGGGATTGAGAGAGTTTTAATGTGAAATCTTTACTTTCAGATGTGGTTTGAACTTGGAACAGATCATTCAATTTTCATTAGGGAATGTTTCCTTGGATACAACTTAAAATGGTTCTCATATAAGAAGACGATATTTGCTTACAAAAGTAATCGCATCTCTAAGTGAAATAATTTTCTTGTGTCCCCATTTGTTTCTATTTTGTTAGCCATCAAAAGGTACACTACACAATAAAATAAAATAAAAGAACATAGCCCTAACAAACTTCACAAAGTACAAAGAAAAATGCAAAATAGAATTGTTGGGTAGATGTTTCAAACATTAGCCTTTTAAAACAAAACTTAATGAGCAAATAAAAAACATCTTAGTTTCATTATTTTCTAAACAACATCACAAAGAAAATATGCCAAAAAGAGGACATAAAAAAATAAAAGATGCCCTCACCATTCCCTCTCCATAGAGGTTTGCTAATTCAACATATTGGACATTCTTTTTTTTTCTTTTTGGTTTACTTCTAAGCCCTTTTCTTTAATTCATTTATCACATATTAAGTTTGTTAAAGACAATGAAGTTTATTTTGAATTTTATCCGAATTCTTATGTTGCTAAAGATCAAGCTTTAATTGCAAGGTTATCCTAATGCAAGGAGGACTTAAGTAAGGGTTGTTGTGTGTCTTAGATCAAATGGGTATCTCATTAAGACAACTTCAATCTCATCCTCTTCAACCTTAATATGATGTCTTCGCATACAAGTTAGTCCGTAGTATTTAACTCTCTTCTTCCCCTTTTATATCTTTTCCTTCATCTTCAAATAAGTCTTTGTTTGATTTTTGGCATAGCAAGTTGAATCATTCATCCTCTGTAAAACAAGTAGTGACACAATGTAATATTTCCAATGTCAATAAAATAGAACTTAATTTATGTTCGGGTAAAATACAGAAATTACCCTTTTCTTTATGACACCTAGTATACTCAACCACTTTAATTGATTCACTAAAATTCATTAGGTTCTTCTCCCACTCAATCATTAAGTGACTACTATCATTATATTAAGTTAATAATTAAGGCAATTTAAGATAAGATTGTAATCTATATTTTTAATTTTATGACCAAGTTTATTTCAAGATCTTTATGTATGAGTTTTTTTTTTCTGATAAATGTTATCCTTCTTAGGCTTGTACACCAGGGAACTTTGCCATGCGTAGTATGCTGTTTATATCCACTTGAGCATGCATCAAGGCTCTCAATCACTCTTTATTACTTTTTATTTTTAACTAAACGTTTAAATTAAGATCAAATTTGAAAAAGCTAGTTTTATTACTGTAGAAATTTATTAATTATAAATTTATTGAGCTAAAGAAAGAAAGTAATCGAATTACAAGAGCGGAAACCACTCAATTTCAAAACTTGGGTGTCCAAAACTCAACTTTCTAGCTACTGAAACGATTGAGCTAACTAGTTAATCCTAGGCAGCTTTCAACGTATTGCCAATGTCAATCACGAACCGGTACCTAACATCGGCTTTCTCCAAGCGCTCCATTGCTGTGTTTACATATTCCATTGGGACAACCTCAACATCTGCAGTTACGTTGTGTTTACCTGCAAAATCAATCATTTCCTGTGTCTCTTTCAACCCTCCACTGAGACTACTAGCCACTAGCTTCCGCCCTGTCATTCGCATTCCTCATTAGTTTTACTTCATTTTCTTAAACTATGTTAAGTGATTGGAAAGTATTAAAAAAAAAAAAAAAAAAACTAAAAAATATGATTTTTTTTAAAAATATATTTGGATGTAATGAAAAAGATGAGAAAAAATATTAAGAAAAGGAGTGAAAATATTTCTCAAAAAATTATTCACTTTTTTTGAGATAAAAACTAGGAAAGTTTAAGAAAATTGTATTTTTTGCTAATTTAATTTTCTCTCTTGTTTTTTTTTTCTCTATCTTCTTTTCCGCGACCTTTCATAAGCAAAGATAGCCTTACGGATAAGATTTTTTCTCCTATGTTTGGTTGGTTCATAGGAAAACATCGGACGGAAACAAGTTTTTTTTATTTAAAAATGGATCATTCATATAGCAAGGCTAAGTGATATCAGCCTAAAAATTTTGGATTATTTATATTCCCACTCCTGATCATAGAACAAGTTAGGACTTTGGGGGTTAATGTGCTTACCTGACATCAAAGCATAGACTGGTAGCTCAATGGGCCTATCGATCGGTGCAGCAACCAGAACGAGTTTCCCGTGAGATTTCAACAGCCCAATCAATGGAAGAAGAGGGTGAGCAGCAAAGACTGTGTCGATGATTCCATCCATTGTGCCCATGGCAGCCTACAGAGAATGAAATACGTAACATCAACAAATACACTACACCATTATAGAATCAACAAACACAGCATACTCAAAGTTGGTTACCCGCATCTGATCCGGGTCACGGCTGACTACAAAGGAGTCAGCACCAAGGCGTTCCAAGGCTTCCTCCTTCTTGCCAGGGGAAGTACTGATCACTGTCACCTTAACTCCAAAAGCCTTAGCAAACTTCACCGCTACATGTCCCAGTCCCCCTAGGCCAACAACTCCTATGTGCATCCCAGGTTTGGTAAGTTCAAAATATTTCAAGGGACTGTACACTGTGATCCCAGCACATAGGAGAGGAGCAGCACCATCAAGAGGAAGGTTGTCAGGAAAATGAATCACATAGCGCTCCTCAGCAACCATGACATCTGAGTATCCTCCTTGTGTGGCGGTTCCATCGTAGTAAGTGTCACCGTAAGTATATATCTTTTTGGGGCAGTAATTCTCGAGATCATTAGCACAACCATCACAAGAGTGGCAAGCTCCAACGAAGCACCCTACCCCAACTTTATCTCCTACTTTTAACTTTTCCACTTCGCTCCCCACCTCTGTCACTATGCCCACAACCTCATGCCTGCATTACCCAATTCAGTTGGATCTTAGATGTGTGGTAATTGGAATGGCTGATTAATTAGGTTGTGTATGGATTTTTAAAGGCTACGTGGGAATTGGGATTTCACTCAAATCCAAATCTGCATTTTGAAAGGTCTTATCAAAGAATTTCGGGACTCAAAGGTCATGTAAACGTGGAAACACAAGATTCATTGTTTTAGGCTGAAAGAGGAATATGAAACACAAGATTCATACTTTGGATCCGAAAGTAAACTCCAGTACAGCAAAGCAAAATCGTTTGGCAATGTGGGAAAAAAAAACCACTTCAAGAGACTTGACGCAGACACAAGCCAAATTCAAAGAATACGTACAACACAATTTTGACATGGTTTTTTCTTCTTTTTCGTTTTTTTTTTTCTCCACATTTTAAAGAAGAATATCAAGTAAGACATTATCATCTCTTTTCCTCACCAAAAAATTCACAAACCACTTTTTATCAGTCAGTTTACATGAAATATAGATTAACAATCCCATATTTATTTTTTTGGTATTGTTAATACAGATCAGAGAAAAAAAAAAAGAAAAAAAGTAGGGAGAAATGGGTGTGGACTGTGAAGCATACCCGGGAACTATAGGGTATCTGGACTTGCCCCATTCATTCTTGATCATGTGTAGGTCTGAGTGACATATTCCACAGTACAACACCTTGAATCTAACGTCTTTTTTTCCTGTTGCCCTGTAAAACGTCAGTTTTTACACAAGCCCCATCATGAATTGGAAAGTGCTAGCTAATATCTTCTATACAAGAATACTCCTAGAAAAGAAAGCAAGGTAGAAGATGGAAAAACCTTCTCGAGAATTTGAAGGGAGAGAGGACACCAGATGTGTTAGTGGCTGCCCATCCAAAGGCCTGGTTTGGGTGCCCTTGCTCTGCTGATTTTGCCATTTCTTTCTTCTCTAGATGAGAAATATGCGTACAGCTAACTATAGAGAGCAGTAGAAAAAAGGGACTGGTTTTGTATGATAGGGGTGGTGGAGCAATTTATATATGGTAGTAAGGTCTGATGCAGTCGATGAGTCAAAGAGACGCAGGGAAAGAGATAAAGATAAGAAAAAACAATGGGGAATGAACGTTAAAGTTGCTTGGCTGTCGGGCCATTTATGGAAAGAAGTCTGTGAACGGAAAATGGTTAACATTTTGCCCAACTTTCAGTACAGATGGTGAAAAGCCGAGCCTTATCCTGTGTATGTTACAACTTCCATTTTCAACCACCTGAATCAATGGTGTCTACAGCAACCTCTGCCCCATGCGCCTCATTGTGATTCTGTCACAAGTTTTTTCCTTTAAAGAATATATCTATTTTTTCCCATATAGAATGGAAAAATATTTATTGCATGATAGATTTTGGTACCCTTTAATGCTTAGGAGAAAGGAAGATTTTTTACCATCTTGTTAGATAATAATAGGTATAATATATTATTGAGCACACATATATTTGTATCATTAATTTATTCAATTTCACTAATTTTGCATTTGTCCGCATTACAATATATGAATTAATTAGTTTCATAATGGATGCCTAGCCATTTGTTGGAATCTAAGCATAGGATACACCTACCATGATTTTATATTTTATATATTATTATCATTCTCATTCATATTATTATTATTATTATTAATTTGTTGTAATAATAATAATTATCGGAGAGTTTGTTGATGTATGTAAGAAAATATCTCAGATAATGGATGTAAATTTGGTTCACTGTATATTAAATCTTATATATAGGCATCTTTCAGATCACCATAAGTCACTTAGGGGGTGTTTGTTTTTTTGTTGAATAAAAAAAGTCAAAATATTTAGTTTTTATTATTCAATTAAAAGTAATATGTTGATATTAACCAACATAATTAAAGTGAACTTGTTATTAATAATAGAAAAAATCAAATATTTTGACTTTTTTTTTTATTCAGCCAAAAAAAACAAACACCATTTTAAACATTTTTCTCATCACCCTAGGTCATTTAAACACACATGAGTCTATTTAGGTTCACTTAGACCCATTTAAGCATATCGATTCATTTAGATACATCAAACCCACTTAGATTCATTTAGGCCCATTTAGGCAGACCTAACCCATTTAGGTTTACTTAGACCCATTTAAATTCACTCAAGCCCATTTAGGCACATCCAAATCCACTTAGGTTCACTTAGACTCATTTAGATACATCTAGGTCCACTTAAATTCACTCTAGTACATTATATAATTAATTTAATATTTATATTTTTACTTTTTACATTAATGTGTATTAATATTGAAGTTTTAGTATTGACAATAGTAACTAATATAGATAGAAAAGAGTCAAAAATACATGAAACTCTTATACGAATTTAAGTTTTTATTAAAGAAATAAAGTTATGATAGAATTATTATATAAATACAAGTAATTATATTACAATTGTCTTTTAAAAATATGAATTTATAATTAATTATGTTAAAACATGATAATGAGCAACTTTAGATCTAAATCTCACACCATGTGTTTGGAACCATAAGAAATGAACTAAAAAATTTTCTTATGAAGGATTTAATTAAAAATAGTTATTTGGAAAAAGACTTCGTATTTTCCTTTTTTTAAAAAAATAATAATAATAGTAAATTTACATAAGATATAAGAATTTTAAAAAATTATATTAAAAATATTTCTAAAAACTATTTAAAAAATTTGAGGTATCAAAATTTTTTAATTTAATTTTTCTAATAATTATCCCCAACTAATAATTTTTCTTTCCATCCTCTGTTATCAATGACACAACATTAAAGTTTTTCATCTTATTCTCGAGGTTGTCAAATTATCTATTTATGTTATTTGCACCTTATCCCTGCTTTATTTTATTCCTACCAATAACCATTAACACAATTTCATTAGAACCAATTGCATGCTAGGGTAAATATTGATACTATTATTCACTTTGTCATTATTATTTCAAACTTTAATTTTTGTAATTCCCTCTTCTATTTATTTATTTAGTTTTCTTTCAAAATCAACTAAAATGGTACAAAAACAAGTTTGTGATGATAGTGTGCTAATAGTCTTTAGGCTTGGTAGTAGCCAAGGTGTTTCCAATGTCAATGACAAATCTGTATTTGACATCACCCTTTGCAAGACGCTCCATTGCAGTGTTCACGTAATTCATGGAAATAACCTCAATTTCTGGCCTTATGTTGTGTTTTGCTGCAAAATGAATCATCTCTTGTGTCTCTTTCAATCCTCCAGCGGCACTACCAGCCACAGTCTTCCTTCCTGCATTGTCATTTCTTATTAAAATAATCCAAATTAAAGCAAAAAAAGTTACTTGATTTATTTTCTTAGTAGAAATGCAACAATATTTATTTACCCATAAGCAAAGGAAAGATTGGAAGCTCGGGTGGTTGATCAGGTATCCCCAACATAACAAGCTTTCCATGAGACTTCAAAAGGTTGATCAATGGAAGAAGAGGATGAATTGCAGAGACCGTGTCGATGATACCATCCATCGTGCCCATTGCAGCCTACATAGTCCCGTATACGATATAAATTATATCGAAGTAATTATGAGATTATAAAGCTTGATAATTATGAAGCATGTGTACACCAGGGTACATATTCTAACTGCTAGATTACCTGCATTTGGTCTGCATCACGGCTAACTAGAAATGTGTAACTCATATATCTACATTTAAATATAATTATAATTTAAATATTTAATTATATAATAAATATGAGCATCACGTGGAATTCCTCAAATTCACTCCATGAATCCATTCTCCCCATTGGGAGAATGGGTTTCTTATCTTCTTATGACCTCATTCTAAGTTTTGATTCCCAATGTTAAGTAAACAAGTATCATGAAGGGAATGGGAATCACTCCCACTGATTCAATTCCATGGAATGAAGTAAACATTCTATTTCTCTTTCCTTTTTATCATATTTTCTTAAAGTTTAGCAACCGTAAGTGAAGGGTGAAGGGGGTTGTGGGAATGAAATTAATATTCAAATAAAAGTTTCCACCAATAAGAAAAAGGAAAATACTTTTCTCACACTTGTAGTAAATCCATATAGGTTTTGCATCCTCCTTAATCTGGAGGTAATTGCTAAATAAGCCGCCAAACAACTTTCAATGCACTAAGAAATAGGAGCTTTGGCCCATCTATTGATGGGTACCAAGGAGCCATTTATTCAATACATAACTCTATATGAAATCAGACTGTTTGCACTCAAACGCCTAAATCTCCAAGTTCCTTACACTAATCTTTAATAGACTTAAGGCTTGGTGGCAGACAAGGAGTTTCCAATATCAATGACAAATCGATATCCATTGCAGTGTTCACATAATCCATTGGAACAACCTCAATATCTGCAGTCACGTTGTGTTTGGCAGCAAAATCAAGCGTCTCTTGTGTCTCCTTCATTCCTCCAATGCCACTGCTAGCCACAGTCTTCCTTCCTGTGGTTCACATTTCTTGTCAGCCTCAAAAATCGAACAGAAATTCTAATCAAAAGCTTGACCATTTTTTGGTTCTAGGATTAAATGGTGTAGTAACTACTCACCCGTAATCAAAGAAAATGCTGGCAGCTCATGTGGCTTCTCTGGTACCCCACGCAGAATAAGCTTTCCATTATTCTTTAAATTAAAAGACCAAGCAATGGTAGGAGGGGATGAGTAGCTGAGACCGTGTCAAGAATACCATCCATTGTGCCCATTGCAGCCTACACCGTGTTTTTCCATTTAAATCTCAAAATGGAACACGCTTAATAACCGATTTTAAAAGCACAGCCAATTCAAAATTTGGGAAGTGAATAGCATATGTTACCTGCATCTGTTCTGGGTCGCGACTAACCAAAAATGAGTCAGCTCCAAGATGTTCAATAGCTTCTTTCTTCTTGCTAGGAGAGTTACTGATTAATGTGACTTTAACTCCAAAGGCCTAGGCGAATTTGACGGCGACATGACCAAGCCCACCTTGTCCAACTATACCTATGTGCGTACCAGGTTTGGTGAATCCAAAATATTTTAGGGGACTATAGACTGTGATCCCGGCACAGAGGAGTGGTGCTACTGCCGCGAGGGGCAAGTTATCAGGGATTCGAACTACATAACGTTCAGGAGCCACCATCGTATCAGAATAGCTTCCATAAGTTCTAGTTCCATCATGGTTTGGCATGTTGTAAGTAAGTATCAGTTTGGAACAATAATTCTCAAGGTTGTCAGAACAGCTCTCACAGGAGTTGCATGCCCCGACCAGGCATCCCACACCCACTTTATCTCCAACTCTGAATTTTTCTACCTTGCTTCCAACTTCTGTTACAACTCCTACAATTTCATGCCTGCAATATTCAAGATATATGGTACATTTCATAGTTAAATAAACATAGTAATTCTTCGTAGAAGTTGTGTGGATTTGATTGTCTTTTATAATCACAAAATTAATGTCATCAACACAAGGCTACAACAAAAATGACCACACGCGAGTCGAACTTCAAACTCACTCACTATCCCGAGAACTAAGGTCATGTTTGGTTTGTTAATTTTATATTTCCTTTACATAAGAATATTCTTAAATTTCCCTAGGAAAAAACAAAGAAAAATAAAAATGCATACCCAGGCACCATATGGTAGGCGGCGTTGCCCCATTCATTCTTGATGCTGTGAAGATAAGAGTGACATGTACCACAATACAACACTTTAAACCTCACGTCCTCCTCTCCTGTTGCCCTGCAACACCATCCACCACACACATGTTCTTTATTATCATTAAAAAAACACCTAACCCAAAAGTTAAAATTTGCCACCTTCCTTTAAAATATACAAAAAAAAAAATCAAGACCATTACATAAACATATGAACATATAAATAATGAGATGAATGTATAAAAGAAAAAAATAATATTAAAATACAAATAAATAAAACAAATATAAAAATAATAAAACCTATAAATATCTTCGTTGTTAAGGTCAAGTCCGTCATTTCAGTTTTCAACAACCACAATTTTTAAATATTTCTAAATTTATATTAAATATTAAAATTATAGTTTTTTCAGATGCCATTTGCTTTTTCCTTTTTTCAACTTAATATTTAAAACAATAATACAATAATTATATAACTCTTTAGGTTATTTGATTAAAGGATGGATTATCCGTACAACTAAGCCTCCATTTTTTTCACCCAAAATAAATGTACGTTTTGATAAAAAATACTAAATAATCGAAACATTAAAGGGTATTTATGTCAAACTAAGTTAGCCGGAGAGATGGGGTTAGAAATTTGAGATTTTTCATCCCTTCTATCAACTCTTTGTGGCATGATTTCAAAATAGGTCTAAACAGATTATATTTTTGGCCGAAAGAACGAGGTTTGGGTTTCAAAAGCTGCCAAAGCAGGCGGTCTAAACAGCCCTGAAGGGCGATTTGACCGCAAACTTATACCTTCTAGAGAAGTTAAAGGGGGACAGATGCCCAGAGTGATCTCTAGCCGCCCATCCAAAAGCTTTCATCGGGTGTTCCTCTTCTGGGGATAAGAACGAGGGCCCCAGGCCCAAAAAAAAAAGGAGGATATGAAAAAAATATAAGCATTATGCGACCCGAGACAGATTTCATATACTTTTTGTTTAGATCATGATGTCTTGTCATGAACAATAATGTAGAATGCGAGACGAACGATGATTCCACAAGATTAAAGAATTGGCATTTTTTTTTTCTTTGTTTGGATTAGCTGACCGTCCAGTACTATGTACCTAGCAAATAGGTTAAAATAATAATGTGATCTAAACTAAACTATCATAGGATTATTTTTTATATTTATTTTAAAGAAAATAGATTTTCATTATGCATTCTTTAATAATTAATATAAGAGAATATTAAATTAAATGAAGATACAATGACCAATTAAACATAAAATGGTATAAACAAGTGATGTAGGGAGACCAAAGTGGTGAAAACCCAAAAACATTATGTTCATGCAGGCTACCTTAGTTCATTCAATGTTAAAAAACATAAAAATGGAGGAATGAGTTTGTATCTTCTGACTTTCTTATAAATTTTATATTAAAAATGAGATCTTGAGATCTTGTGAGAGTCTAATGAACCAATAATTGTTTTGTTATTTTATAACAAATTTTAATCTTAATATTTAAATTTTGAATTTTTAATGGGTGTGTATGACCAAGAAATTTCATATAATTTTTTTTTCCATCATTTTTGACAGCTTTGAATGGGTGTGGATAACCAGGAAGTCACATATAATATTTTTCTATCATTTTCTTACTACTTTATATCACTTATCATCTACTTGCTTATAAATTTTTATCTAAATCTTAATTATTTCAAGTACAAGAAGCTGTAAGATGTGATTAGCTGCCAACATGACGGTTCATCATTTTTCTAAGCTTTATTTTAAATAATTAATGATAGAAGTAATGATTAAAGATCACACATAGTTTTTAAATAGATAAAGGTCTCTATTATGAATAATGTATACTATTCAAAATTTGAGATTATTCTTCATGGGTTCAATGTTTAGGTTTTGAATAAACCTCTCCTATGTAGAAATTTCCTTAAATTCCTAATATAAGTATTTTTGAAATATATATATAAAATTATAATTAGATTTTTTATAGAATAAAAAAAATTATTAGAAATATTTTAAATTATAAGAGGAAAAAATTGTCAAAGAGATAAATTTGAGAGAAATATGCTTATAAGACAGACATGTTAAGAAGAATTAGAACACTTAATAGAATAAGAGAGTTGTGTAGATAGGGAAAGTGAAAAAAATAGAGATGTTTTGATACTTAATAATTATATCTATTTTGTCATTAAGAAATAATAGTACTCAGAGAGGAGACGATGAAGGGGACGACGAAGGGGTTGCAGATGGAGTAATTTATAGTAGCAGGTGAGGGGGGGGTGATGTAGTAGGCTAGGAAATAGTAGGACTCAGAGGAGACGATGAAGGGATTGCAGATGAAGTAATTTATAGTAGCAGGTGCAGGTGGGGGTGGGCGGTGGGGGTGAGGGGGGGATTTGTCAGCCCTGACGTAGTAGGTCAGGTAAGTCAGCCCTAACCTAGAAGGTTAGGTAAGTCAGCCCTAACCTAGAAGGTTAGGTCAGTCAGCCCTGACGTAGTTGGTTAAGTCAGTCTGTTATAGACTCCTGAATGGCGGGCTCGAAGTTTCCGTACTAAATTGCTTGGATGTCACGCCATTTCCGGAGAATTCTGGCTTGTTCTTTTCCCTGCAGCATCATATTTTTCTGACTACTAATACCAGCTGCAGCTATGCAATTTCAACCGACCCACCCGACCCAAGCCCAACAATTGGGGCTTTAGGCTGCCTTTTGGTTCTGGAGACCGTGATTTGGGTGGGCCTAGTCGGGTCCTCTCTTCAAGTTAGATATAATAAAATTTGATGCGAGATACCTTAACATAATTCAAATTTGATATGTTGTTTTGCTGGTTTTGGTTAAGTCTAATCGGGTTTTAGATGAAATTTGTATCCATCTACATAACTTATTTAATACATATAATGTTTTTAATATCACTCTGCGTAATGAGAATTTGATCAAAATTGATATATTTAATAATTATGTTAATTAGCTTGATTATAGTTATAACTTATTTAATTTATATTTTATTAATTTAAATTTAATTTTAAATAAAGAGATTAATTGAATCATAAATAAATCATTTTAAAAAGTTAATTATATTGATTTCAAACAAAGCCTAATTCGATTTGATTATTAAATAGGAAATGATTATTAGATGAGTTACACAATATAATATTTATTTAATAATTAAATCACATTTAAATCTATGTTTTTAACTCTATTATTATCTATGTCGCATTTACATCAATATATATGACTGCGCGTGTGAGTTTTAACATAATATGAATGTAAACCACTGACACAAATTGCCACCCTTCTTCCAACCCCATTTTTAAGGCTCTCGTACCCATGGGCATAATATCAGCTTAATTTGCCATTTCTTTTAGTTATTGTGAAAAGAAAAACCCCCTTTAAATTTTCTATTTAATTGTAACATTTTTTATTACAATTTTTAGAATAATTTGCTAAAAAATATTAATGAAATTAATGAAGTTATTAAAATCACTGACAAAAATTGTAGCTAAAAGTTATAAAACTCTTTTAATAAAATTTCCTATTTATTTTAAATTATTAAATTTCATATTAAAATTATTAGTAAACCTTACTAATAAAATTATTAAAATTTTAAACTCTTTTAATTTTAATTATTAAATTGTACCTAAAAATTATCAATTTAGTTATTTTTAGTTATATGGCTCATTAGTAAACTTTACTTCCTCTATCTAATTTGTATTTGATCGTTGTTTTATCAGTATTACATTTAGAACCTATTTAGTAGTGATTTTAGAAAACATTTTTAATATTTATAATACTTGAAAAATTTTATCATTCAAATATTAAAAATATTATAAACACTTTATAAAATCACTCCCAAAGTTATGATAGTCATGTTTTATCAGCAATAAATCACAGCTTGGACGTATATGAAAAAACTGAGATAGGCGTACGTATGAAATAATATTATTGAAGATAAGGTTATATAGAGTACAATATGAAGCCATGCTTCAAACACCATACAGAAAAGTACATATATGGTTGAATTAAACGAACTAAAACCACTCAGTTTCAATCTTCATTTGGCCGCATGCAAGTCAATTGCTCGAGGACAATGAATTATTGTACCAGCTAGCTTATCTTATCTTAGGCTGATTTCAAGGTGTTACCAATGTCAATTACGAAGCGGTACCTAACATCGGCTTTCTCCAGTCGCTCCATGGCAGTGTTTACATAGTCCATTGGAATAACCTCAACATCTGCAGTTATGTTGTGTTTCCCCGCAAAATCAATCATTTCCTGTGTCTCCTTCATCCCTCCTATACAGCTTCCAGCTACTACCTTCCTCCCTGTCATTCAAATTCCTGTTAGCTATACTTATTTAGTTTCTTTAGTTTTTTGATTTCCTTAGATTGATTGTTCATCCAAAACTGTGGATACAAATAGATTTAGAAAAATGGATTATTTTTAGACAAGTACTATAGGCTATCTATAATTCGATTTTTTGCTTCCACCAGAACAAGTTATTACTCGAGGACTCATAAATTGCTTACCCATAAGCAAAGGAAAGACTGGTAGCTCAAGTGGCCTATTTGGTGCACCAACCATAACGAGCTTCCCTTGAGATTTCAACAAACCGATCAATGGAAGAAGAGGGTGAACAGCGGAGACTGTATCAATGATGCCATCCATTGTGCCCATGGCAGCCTGTAGAAATTCAAGTACATAATATCAACGAATCTATTACAAACAAAAGAATTAACCAACAAGTTAGACAATCTGTTACACAGGCACATGATATACTCAAGTTTACCTACCTGCATCTGATCTGGGTCGCGGCTGACTAGAAAGTAGTCAGCACCAAGGTGTTCTATGGCTTCCTTCTTCTTGCTAGGGGAAGTACTGATCACAGTCACCTTAACCCCAAAACCCTTGGCAAACTTTACAGCTACATGTCCCAGCCCACCTAGCCCAACCACACCGACGTGCATTCCAGGTTTGGTGAGTCCAAAATGTTGCAAGGGGCTGTACACTGTGATCCCAGCACATAGGAGAGGAGCACCAGCATCAAGAGGAAGGTTGTCTGGAATACGAACCACATAGCGCTCCTCAGCAACCATGACATCTGAGTAGCCTCCATATGTGTTGGTTCCATCATGGTAAGGGGCACCGTAGGTGAGTATCATTCTTGGGCAGTAATTCTCGAGATCATTGTCACAGCTATCACAAGAGTGACAAGCTCCAACCATGCACCCCACTCCAACTCTGTCTCCTACTTTGAACTTCTCGACCTTGCTTCCCACCTCTGTCACTATGCCCACAATCTCATGTCTGCATTCAGCAAATCGGTTTTCATGGATGTTAAATGTGTGCTTCATTAAATGGCTATTAGGATGTGTTTCATGGTATGGACTTTTAAATGCCAATGGGATCTTGCTGAAACCTAAATCCGTGCTGTAAAAGGCCTTACAAAAGAGATTAACAATAATTGAATTTCGATTTATAAAAGAAAGTAAAAAGTTGTTTTAATATATATATAGGTACCAAAAGTATACAATTTTATGGACAATAAGTTAAAAAAGTTATCTTTTATATTTAAATTTATAAAATCGTTTTTGCCAATCTGACCAAAAAAAAAAAAAAAAATAAAATAAAATTTGTTCAACAGCCAAACTTCAACGAACTTATACACAAAAGGAATGAAGTGATGAGCGAGACATAGGCTCTTTGAGCCATGAAAAGACAAAATGGTGAGGGGCTTGGTTGCCTAACATGTGCCTCTTTTGAATTTATTGCATGCTGTGGGAAGGCAAGCCATAACTTACCTTTTTTTGGCTTAAAAGCGAACCGGCTTAAAAGCAGGTGGTAATCGAAATATTAACCACCACCCTTGGAAGGTGATTTCTAACAATAATCAATGATTTTTAGAAAAATGGACACGTTTACTGCCCATTTTAAGAAAACGACGGGAATGGATCAAAAAATAGATGCCTGAGGCGATACTAGGAATAAGGAGAAAATAGAAAGAAAATTGCGTGGAGAAGAAAGAAAAGAGAAATGTCAGTATGCTCATACCCGGGAACTATAGGGTAGGTGGACATGCTCCAGTCATTCTTGGCCATGTGTAGATCGGAGTGACATATTCCACAATACAACACCTTGAACCTTACGTCTTTTTCTCCCGTTTCCCTGCAAAAACATCAGATTTTGGGTTTTTAGTTTTTACACAACCCCATCATCATTATGAAAAGACCCCACAACCCAATCATCATCTATGATATGAATATATTCACCCTTTTCTTTCACCTATGAATCGAAGTTCATGCAATAAAGTTAAGGTTAAAAGCCTGTGAAAAGAGCTAATCAAATGAAGGAAGAAATGACAGTTCTTTTATTTTCTATACAACGAAACAAGGTGGAAGATGCGAAGACCTTCTGGAGAATTTGAAGGGAGAGAGGACTCCAGATGTGTCAGTTGCTGCCCATCCAAAGGCCTTGGTGGGGTGTTCTTGCTCTGCAGATTTTGCCATTTACTTTTCTTGCCTGGATGATCGGATCGAGGACGATGAATAAAGCTGGCTATATAGAGAGAGAAATAATGGAGAGAATGAGACTGAAGAGAGAGATATGAAAGGAAAAATGGGTACTGGGTTGTGTTTCAGTTGGGGGTTGAGCAATTTATAGAGTAGCAGTTGGGGGTCTGTTTGCGTGGGCTGACGTAGCCAGTGAGGTAAGAGAGAGATGGAAAGGAAAGAAAGAACGACCGGATCGAAATTTTGAAGATGAAAGTTATTGGTTTCATGTCACGTCATTCTTTACAAAGTTTGACATTGCTCTGCCTTACTTTTCTCATCCATAACCAAGTCTCAAAAGCCACGCAATCAAAAGACTCCCGCCGACCTGCTTTTCTCGACCACGCATTACTCTGGGATTTTTAAGATGGGTATGGTCGTTTTAAGAAATAATTCTTAATCTATCCAAAAAAAAATAATTTCAAATTTATCATTTTTGTCTTTTAAAATCAGAGATGATTTATATACTAATGAAATTATTTTTTGAAAATATGATTTCTAAAATTTATTTTAAAAAAAACTTAGAGACGATTTCTTTTTTTAAAAATTAAAAAAAAAAAGAAAAAAAGAAAATGTCCTTTCAAAAGACGATTTTCTCCAAATTTCTTCTAAATTCATTTGATTAATTAAAACTAATAAAATTAATTTACTTCTATATTGTTTTTTTATTTATAAGATAAATAATATTTATGTAATATTTTTTGTTTCTTTTACTTTGTAATTAAAAAAAATTATTATCAATTTTATGTGAAAATACATTTATAAAAAACAAATTTATTATTAATTTATTAAATAATTATTTATAAAATAATTCTTTTCTATTTAATAAAAACTACAATAGATTTAAAATTAATTTTTTTAAATATTTTTTTAAACTGCCTACCCTTATAAAAAATCCCATTACTCTTCATCATATTTTTGTCACATTTTTTATTTTTCACTAGCTACTTTAATATAACCTGCACCCTCGAATAAATGATATGTCATGGAACTTTTTCTTTTTGAGCGGATATATTTCCTTTCTATTCATACTATTTAAAGTCTTATTTTACTTTCATTCCATTTAGATTATATAAAACTTGAGCACAATAATCAGCTAAATAAAAAAAAAGAATAAATTGTGAAAGAAATAAAAAAAAAAAGGGGTACAACTCCACTGGACTGAGTGACTTAACTTGAATCCATAAAAATTATTTTTAATACTTAGATTGAATTTAAGTTAAATTATTTCAATTTAAACTCAATTTATGTTGAATATAATAAAGACAACATTCAAACTAACTTGAATCCTATTTAATATTTTTATAATATTTATAATATATATTGTCCTAAATAAAATTTATTTTTAAATTTTTTTTTTTGGAAAAAAACCAAATTATAATTATATCCTATACCTTTCTTTAGAAAATATATAAATTTAGTTATACTTCTTTTTTGTTATGACTTTGAAATTTTGTTGTATTTACTTAAATTTTGATATAATTATTAATTTTTTTAAAAAATAATAGGAATGAATTTTGAATTATACAACCTGATCAACTAAATTAATCTAAGTCTAACACAATGAATTCCCAATTTAGAAAAATGAGATTTGGATTTGAATTAAGTACTTTGAATTAGATGTGGAGTTGGGTTGGAATTGATCTAAATGTTTCTTAATTAGAGTTTGATTTAATCTCTCACTCTATATATTCAAATAATTCCATTTTATATGATCTTTAATTTTTTTTTATAATAAATTAAATAAGAGAATTTGAGATTGGCTTTGTTAATTTTATTTTTATTTTACAATAAAATAATACTTTTGAAACCAAAAGAAATTATTATCTTAATGAAGTTATTAATTTATGGATAAATGAATATTTATTAATTTACAAAAAGTATTATGTTTTTGTAGTCCAATACTTGTATGTGCATGACTTATAAATCTAAAAATAATGGATGTGGTAAAAAATTAATACATAAAATTTTAAAAAACTCAAAAAATAAAATATGATTATGAATTGTAAAAGATAAAAAGATTCCTAAAAAGATAACAAAGTTTTTTAAAAGATAGAAAATGTTTCAAGTAAGTGATGATTCCAGAGTGATTTGAGGAAATAAAAGTTATAAAAAATCACTCAATACTATATTATGAAATTCTATTTGCTATATTATGAATTTTTGTTTGCTATATATATATATATATACATATATTATGTCATTCATTGATTATTAATTTATATTTCCTTGGCCCTAAGGATTTCTAAAAATATTATTATTTTATACATTTAGCAAGGTTGTTAATTTAATACACTTGTTCAAATTGGAACAAAAAATTTTTATTATTTCAATGAGGTTATTAATTTATTAAGCATTCATTTATCAAGATTTTACTAAAGTTTCGTATTTGCAAAGAACATTAACGTTTTGAGGCTAAATGTTATATATCAAATTATTTTGATATTTGATGGTGTTACTTTAAGTATATGCAATATTTTGACTTATAGCGACATTAGCAGGGTAACACATGGGGGTTGAATGAGTGATATTTGAAGATTTTAATATAAATAATAAATAAAACAATCAACCACAATGAAGACAAAGAATTTTACATGGAAAACACCTTATACAAAGTATGAGATGAAAAACTATAGAGTCTAAGACCATAGATTTAAAATCCACTATATAAGATTATAATATATAATTTTATGTAACAAATGTTATGTAAGATATACTTTCCAATATCTATATCACAATCCACGTTGGTGACATACGCAACATCTTGAGTGATTCACCTCAACTCTTGAGAGGATGGAGGTCTCTCTAACAATCCAAAAATTTGAGAGTTTTTTGGGAATGTTAGGGCAAGTTAAGGTTTTTTTGAATGAGCGCATCAAACCTTTAAGTACATTCAAGTAAGGTATATAGGCCTAAGGGCTTAGAGAATTGAAAATAAAATTTTCCTAAAAAATAAAACCTCAAATTCCCAAAAAATGAACTACTAGATTTTGATAATCTTCGTAACGAGTTCTCGAGTGAACTTGACTACTTTTTGAGCATTTCAATCACTCGAGCGTTTTGACCAACACTTGAGCACTCATGCATATTTTCAAAAACTAAATAAAACATTTTAACTTAAAATTAAAACTTCTGATCCAACCTATATAGTTTAAAAACTAACTTGTCTTTACCAAAATCTTGTAAACTTACCTGTGATGTTTTGGTTGAATAATTAATAGCCTCAAATCTTCAATAAAAAATAAGCCAATATCCAAAAAAATCCTATACCATACTAAAAAAGAGAAAAAAGAAAATTGTCAACAAACAATATCAATGCATAATGGCCCAACAATCAATGATAATAGTTATTGTTTATGGAAAGGGTTGTAATAAGTATGAATGTTATTAAAGTTGATAAAAAAAAAAAAAGAATTCTATTTCAGATTGATATATCTGTGTTTTCTCCATAGTACTTGGTTATTTTTTTACTTTTTGTGACAAGAAATCGATGAAGTTGTCTAGATTCTAGCTACTGAAATTGTAATTGATTAGTATTTAAAAGGTAGTCGTCACACCATTATTTTAATGATAATAATTTTTAGTATTTTACTAGGTAAGTGGTTGGTTAAATGACCAAAATTTTTTGTATTTAATAAAAATAAATGATGAGTATTTTTATTCTATCCAATTGCAATTAGATGATAAAAATAATGATGCATATAACACCATTCTTTGTTTTTAAAGATATGGAATGTCAAGAGTAGTAGGTTTCTAGATTGTTTTAAACATTCCTAGAGAGATGGTTATAAACTCTTCTTTCATTATTCGGGTAATGGGTCTTTTATCACCTCCTTACATGTCAAATGAAAAGGCAAATTCTTGACTTATTTTTCCATAATATTACTCCTCATGTATGGGAATGGTGGAGGCTAAAAGTGATTTTAGGTTCAGTACTTGGAAATAGTGTCCTAATCTCAGGGTGATGAGTTTTCAAATATGATACGGTCTAGAAATTTGAAATATGAAATCTTTGCCCCTTTTACCATTTGTCCAGAAATTAGATACAGTAATCCAATCCTTTATCAGCCCTCATCACTTTTGATAGTGCTTCTTGTAGCAGCATGTGACAACACAGTGCTTCTTGTTGAAGCAAATGGCAAATTGGCAATCTCTGCTATATTATCAACTTTAACGTTTAATTCAAGATTAACGAGGAATGAATCACAGCTTGCGTGTATATAAAAAAATGTGTGGCAGTATGGCGCATGCGGGACTTTTGATAAGATTATGGTAAATTTAAAAAATTATTTTTAAATTATGATAATAGAAAAAATAATTTTAAATTTACGACAGTTTTTGTCAAATAGAAAAGAGGGGAAATTGTGAACTTGGAAATCGTTTTTTGAAAAGACGATTTTCATAAAAAAGAAAAAAAAAAAATTAACCTAAAAATTATCTCTTTAAGAGACGATTTCCTTTAAATAAATTTCATAATAAAGAGGCGATTTCAAAATATATATATAAATTCTCACTTTAATTTTTTTTTTTAAAAACAAAAACAAATCAAGACACGATTTCCATTGTTGTTTTTTTTTTTTTTCATTGGGGGGTTGGGTGGGGGTGGGGGGGGGGGGGGGGGAGTTGGAAATAGTTCAGAATACCCTGCAAATTGGGTCGCCCAACAGGTCCGTGAAGAAGGAGAGCTCCCTACTAGATCCAACCTCACACCTCCTCTCCACTTCCTCCACTCTCCTGCAATCCTTTTCAGGGTCAAACTCCCTCACCATCACCACCACTCTGCCTCCACCGCCACCGCCACCGCCACCCTCCTCTCCCATACTCTTCCAAAACCCACAAACAAAATTCGAAACCTCACTCTTCCCCAACTGCTGACAAGTAGAGGCAAGGGAGCGAGTTTTATAGAAGGAGAAGGATCAACAGAAGGTTGAATAGTAGTTTTTTCAAGGCTTGACACGGATTAAATGGAAATTGTCTCTTCGAAATCGTATCTTGAAGAGATAATTTTCCATTGTGAATTTTTTTTTTTGAACAAATTTTAAGAAAAATCATCTCTTGAAAAGATGATTTGTGGGTTAATTTTTTTTTTTTTGGTGAAAATCATCTTTTCAAAAAACTATTTTTGAGGTATTAATTCAGAATACCCTACAAATTGGGTTGCCCAACAGGTCCGTGAAGAGGGAGAGCTCCCCACTTGAAAAAACTCTTTTAAATTTACTGTAATCTTATCAAAAGTCCGACGCATGCGTGCCATAAAATTATTAAAGATGTGGATGTAGGATACTGTATGAAGGCATGCTTCAAACACAGTACAGAAAAGTACATATATAATTGAATTAAACGAACCGAAAAGTACATATCCATGCTTTATTACATGGAAAATAATTCGTGTTAAAAGTTAAAACTCTTTTTCTAATGATTTGACTTTTAATTTATTGTCTCTCTTTCCACATCACCCATTTAACTACTTTAAAGTCTTAAAAAAGTTTGAAACGTAATTATTATTTTGAAACAATGGATTAACAAATCATCTTTTATTATGACAAATAGGAGTAAATTTTTTTTAATTCATATGACCTTTTTCTTTTTAATCTTTTTTTTTTTTTAATCACCATACTTTCAATTTATTTTTCATCATTTTCATTCTAAAACAATTTAATCCTATTTAAAAAAAAATACAATCTATGAAATGATTACAAAATATGAAAAATAAGAAATAAAAGATGAAGTGAAAAATGGTAGGTGAAATTAACGAAGAAGAAGGATAATTTTACAATAGATCAAAATTGGTGAATGTACCAAAGAATTATATACATTTAAGTGAGTGGGAAAAGAGGGTGCATGTAGGTAGTGTATTTAACAATGATATTGATAATAATCAGATAAATCAATTATTATCTTGAAGTTATGTAATGAAAGACGACTCAAAGAATTTATTATATTATGATATATTTATTTGTCATATTCTAAGTTTGCACTTTACTATTAAATACTAATGCAGAATCTAAGGGATTTTTTTTTTTAGATGGGAGAAAATCTCGACTTTGTGAATCCTAAATTAGTTATTGATAACAAGATAAAGGCTATTGTCATTTTTTTTCCCTTGAAATTAATTTAAATTAAAGAAGAACCTAAGATTCATATTTCTTATTTTCTTTTCTTTTTTAAAGTTTTCTTAACTACCAATTAACACATTCAAGACCTTTTATATAAAAAAAACAAGACAAACAATAATATATTACTTATTGATTGATGCATCCAACTTCAAAAATCATATTTTGATTCTCATCAAGACAATAACCAAGTACGCATATCGAGTTGGGACTTTCTAGCATGATTGTCAAATGGTAATATTATTTTTCTTCTTACCAAGAAAAAAAATACCTAGGTAGTAGAAGCAAAGTATTACCAAGCCAATCAATCCAAAATTAAACATTTAAATGTCACACTCTACAAAGTATAAACATGTCACACTCTAACCTAGAGAAGAAGAGAACCATGGGATTAAGAGAGCTTTAATGTGAGATCTTTACTTTCAGATGTGGTTTGAACTTAGAATAAATCATTCAATTTTCATTAGGGAATGTTTCCTTGGATACAACTTAAAATGGTTCTCATATAAGAAAACAAATATTTGCTTACAAAACTAATTGCATTTCTAAGTGAAATAATTTTCTTATGTCCCCATTTGTTTCTATTTTGTTAGCCATCGGAAGGTAGACTACACAATAAAATAAAATAAAAAGAGCATAGCCCTAACAAACTTCACAAAGTACAAAGAAAAATGCAAAATAGAATTGTTGGGTAGATGTTTCAAACATTAGCCTTTTAAAACAAAACTTAATGAGCGAATAAAAAACATCTTAGTTTCATTATTTTCTAAACAACATCACATAGAAAATATGCCAAAAGGAGGACATAAAAAAAATAGATGTCCTCACCATTCCCTCTCAATAGAGGTTTGCTAATTCAACATATTGGACATTCTTTTTTTTCTTTTTGGTTTACTTCTAAGCCCTTTTCTTTAATTCATTTATCACATGTTCCTCCCATATTAAGTTTGTTAAAGACAATGAGGTTTATTTTGAATTTTATCCCAATTCTTATGTTGCTAAAAATCAAGTTTTAATTGCAAGGTTATCCTAATGCAAGGAGGACTTAAGTAAGGGTTGTTGTCTGTCTTAAATCAAATGGTATCTCATTAAGACAACTTCAATCTCATCCTCTTCAATCTTAATATGATGTCTTAGCTTACAAGTTAGTTCATAGTGCTCAACTCTCTTCTTCCCCTTCTATATCTTTTTCTTCATCTTCAAATAAGTCTTTGTTTTATTTTTGGCATAGTAAGTTGAATCATTCATCTTCTGTAAAACAAGTAGCAACACGATGTAATATTTTCAACGTCAATAAAATGGAACTTAATTTATGTTCTACTTTCTGTTCGAGTAAAATACACAAATTACTCTTTTCTTTATGACACTTAGTATACTCAACCACTTCAATTGATTCACTAAAATTCATTAGGTTCTTCTCCCACTCAATCATTAAGTGACTACTGTCATTATAATCAGTTAATTATTAAGGCAATTTAATATAAGATTGTAATCTATATTTTCAATTTTATGTCTAAGTTTATTTCAAGATCTTTATGTATGTGTTTTCTTTTATGATAAATGCTATCCTTCTTAGGCTTGTACACTAGGGAACTTTGCCATGCGTAGTATGCTGTTGATATCCACTTGAGCATGCATCAAGGCTCTCAATCACTCTTTATTACTTTTTATTTTTAACTAAACGTTTAAATTAAGATCAAATTTGAAAAAGCTAGTTTTATTACCGTAGAAATTTATTAACTATAAATTTTTATTAAGCTACAGAAAGAAAGTAATCGAATCACAAGAACGGAAACCACTCAATTTCTAACCTTGGATGTCCAAAACTCAACTTTCCAGCTACTGAAACGATTGAGCTAACTAGTTAATCCTAGGCAGCTTTCAACGTATTGCCAATGTCAATCACGAACCGGTACCTAACATCGGCTTTCTCCAAGCGCTCCATTGCTGTGTTTACATAGTCCATTGGGACAACCTCAACATCTGCAGTTACGTCGTGTTTTCCTGCAAAATCAATCATTTCCTGTGTCTCTTTCAACCCTCCACTGAGACTACTAGCAACTAGCTTCCGCCCTGTCATTCACATTCCTCATTAGTTTTACCTCATTTTCTTAACCTATGTTTGGTGATTGGAAAGTATGAAAAAAAAAAAAAAAAACTAAAAAATATGAATTTTTTTTTCAATATATTTGGATGTAATGAAAAAGATGAGAAAAAAATATTAAGAAAAGGAGTGAAAATATTTCTCAAAAAATTATTCACTCTTTTTTGAGATAAAAACTAGGAAAGTTTAAGAAAATTGTATTTTTTGCTAATTTAATTCTCTCTTGTTTTTTTTCTCTATCTTCTTTTCCGCGACCTTTCATAAGCAAAGATAACCTTACGGATATGATTTTTTCTCCTATGTTTGGTTGGTTCATAGGAAAACATCGGATGGAAACAATTTTTTTTTTTAAAAAAAATGGATCATTCATATAGCAAGGCTAAGTGATATCAGCCTAAAAATTTTGGATTATTTATATTCCCACTCTGATCATAGAACAAGTTAGGACTTTGGGGGTTAATGTGCTTACCTGACATCAAAGCATAGACTGGTAGCTCAATGGGCCTATCGATTGGTGCAGCAACCAGAATGAGTTTCCCGTGAGATTTCAACAGCCCAATCAATGGAAGAAGAGGGTGAGCAGCAAAGACTGTGTCGATGATTCCATCTATTGTGCCCATGGCAGCCTACAGAGAATGAAATACGTAACATCAACAAATACACTACACCATTATAGAATCAACAAACACAGCATACTCAAAGTTGGTTACCCGCATCTGATCCGGGTCACGGCTGACTACAAAGGAGTCAGCACCAAGGCGTTCCAAGGCTTCCTCCTTCTTGCCAGGGGAAGTACTGATCACTGTCACCTTAACTCCAAAAGCCTTAGCAAACTTCACCGCTACATGTCCCAGTCCCCCTAGGCCAACAACTCCTATGTGCATCCCAGGTTTGGTAAGTTCAAAATATTTCAAGGGACTGTACACTGTGATCCCAGCACATAGGAGAGGAGCAGCACCATCAAGAGGAAGGTTGTCAGGAAAATGAATCACATAGCGCTCCTCAGCAACCATGACATCTGAGTATCCTCCTTGAGTGGCGGTTCCATCGTAGTAAGTGTCACCGTAAGTATATATCTTTTTGGGGCAGTAATTCTCGAGATCATTAGCACAATCATCACAAGAGTGGCAAGCTCCAACGAAGCACCCTACCCCAACTTTATCTCCTACTTTTAACTTTTCCACTTCGCTCCCCACCTCTGTCACTATGCCCACAACCTCATGCCTGCATTACCCAATTCAGTTGGATCTTAGATGTGTGGTAATTGGAATGGCTGATTAATTAGGTTGTGTATGGATTTTTAAAGGCTACGTGGGAATTGGGATTTCACTCAAATCCAAATCTGCATTTTGAAAGGTCTTATCAAAGAATTTCGGGACTCAAAGGTCATGTAAACGTGGAAACACAAGATTCATACTTTGGATCCGAAAGTAAACTCCAGTACAGCAAAGCAAAATCGTTTGGAAATGTGGGAAAAAAAAACCACTTCAAGAGACTTGACGCAGACACAAGCCAAATTCAAAGAATACGTACAACACAATTTTGACATGGTTTTTTCTTCTTTTTCGTTTTTTTTTTCTCTCCACATTTTAAAGAAGAATATCAAGTAAGACATTATCATCTCTTTTCCTCACCAAAAAATTCACAAACTACTTTTTATCAGTCAGTTTACATGAAATATAGATTAACAATCCCATATTTATTTTTTTGGTATTGTTAATACAGATCAGAGAAACAAAAAAAAAAAAAAAGAAGTAGGGAGAAATGGGTGTGGACTGTGAAGCATACCCGGGAACTATAGGGTATCTGGACTTGCCCCATTCATTCTTGATCATGTGTAGGTCTGAGTGACATATTCCACAGTACAACACCTTGAATCTAACGTCTTTTTTTCCTGTTGCCCTGTAAAACGTCAGTTTTTACACAAGCCCCATCATGAATTGGAAAGTGCTAGCTAATATCTTCTACACAAGAATACTCCTAGAAAAGAAAACAAGGTAGAAGATGGAAAAACCTTCTCGAGAATTTGAAGGGAGAGAGGACACCAGATGTGTCTGTGGCTGCCCATCCAAAGGCCTGGTTTAGGTGCCCTTGCTCTGCTGATTTTGCCATTTCTTTCTTCTCTGGATGAGAAATATGCATACAGCTAGCTATAGAGAGCAGTAGAAAAAAGGGACTGGTTTTGTATGATAGGGTTGGTGGAGCAATTTATATATGGTAGTAAGGTCTGATGCAGTCGACGAGTCAAAGAGACGCAGGGAAAGAGATAAAGATAAGAAAAAACAATGGGGAATGAACGTTTAAGTTGCTTGGCTGTCGGGCCATTTATGGAAAGAAGTCTGTGAACGGAAAATGGTTAACATTTTGCCCAACTTTCAGTACAGATGGTGAAAAGCCAAGCCTTATCCTGTGTATGTTACAACTTCCATTTTCAACCACCTGAATCAATGGTGTCTACAACAACCTCTGCCACATGCGCCTCATTGTGATTCTGTCACAAGTTTTTTCCTTTAAAAGAGTGAATGCTATATGAATATATCTATTTTTTCCCATATAGAATGGAAAAATATGTATTGCATGATAGATTTTGGTACCCTTTAATGCTTAGGAGAAAGGAAGATTTTTTACCATCTTGTTAGATAATAATAGGTATAATATATTATTGAGCACACATATATTTGTATTATTAATTTATTCAATTTCACTGATTTTGCATTTGTCCGCATTACAATATATGAATTAATTAGTTTCATAATGGATGCCTAGCCATTTGTTGGAATCTAAGCATAGGATACACCTACCATGATTTTATATTTTATATATTATTATCATTCTCATTATTATTATTATTAATTTGTTGTAATAATTATAATTATTGGAGAGTTTGTTGATGTATGTAAGAAAATATCTCAGATAATGGATGCAAATTTGGTTCACAGTATATTAAACTTTATATATAGGCACTTTTCGGATCACCATAAGTCACTTAGATGGTGTTTGTTTTTTTATTGAATAAAAAAAGTCAAAATATTTAGCTTTTATTATTCAGCTAAAAGTAGCATGTCGATATTAACCAATATAATTAAAGTGAACTTGTTATTAATAATTAAAAAAATTAAATATTTTGACTTTTTTTTATTCAGAAAAAAAAAACAAACACCACCTTAAACATTTTTCTCATCACTCTAGGTCATTTAAGCACACTTGAGTCTATTTAGGTTCATTTAGACCCATTTAAGCATATTGATTCATTTAGGCACATCATACCCACTTAGTTTTACTTAGGCCCATTTAGACAGGCTTAACCCATTCAGGTTCATCTAGATCCATTTAAATTCACTTAAGCCTATTTAGGCACATCTAAACTCACTTAGGTTCACTTAAACTTATTTAGATACATCGAGACCCACTTAAATTCACTCAAGTACATTATGTAGTTAATTTAATATTTATGTTTTTACTTTTTATACTAATGTATTAATATTGAAGTTAAAGTGTGGATAATAGTAAATGATATGAATAGAATAGAGTCAAAAATACATGAAACTCTTATATGTAATTTAAATTTTTATTGAAGAAATAAAGTTATGATAGAATTATTATATAAATACATGTAATTATATTACAATTGTCTTTTAAAAATATGAATTTATAATTAATTATGTTAAAGCATGATAATGAGCAACTTTAGATCTAAATATCACACCATGTGTGTGGAACCATAAGAAATGAACTAAAAACTTTCTTATGAAGGATTTAATTTAAAATAGTTATTTGGAAAAATATTTCCTATTTTTTAAAAAATAAAAAATAACAGTAAATTTACATAAGATATAAGAATTTTTAAAAATTTATATTAAAAAATATTTCAAAAAACTATTTAAAAATTTTGAGGTATCAAAATTTTTTTATTAACTAAATTTAAAAAATTTTTAAAGTAATTTTTCTTTTGATCCTATGTTAACAATGACACAACATTAAAGTTTTTCATCTTATTCTCGAGGTTGTCAAATTATTTATTTATGCTATTTGCACCTTATCCCTACTTTATTTTATTCCTACCAATAACTATTAACACAATTTCATTAGAACCAATTGCACGCTAGGGTAAATATTGACACTATTATTCACATTGTCATTATTATTTCAAACTTTAATTTTTGTAATTCCCTCTTTTATTTATTTTTTTAGTTTTCTATTAAAATCAACTAAAATGGTACAAAAACAAGTTTGTGATGATAGTGTGCTAATAGTCTAAAGGCTTGGTAGCAAGACGCTCCATTGCAGTGTTCACGTAATTCATGGAAATAACATCAATTTCTGGCCTTGTGTTTTGCTGCAAAATGAATCATCTCTTGTGTCTCTTTCAATCCTCCAGCGGCACTACCAGCCACAGTCTTCCTTCCTGCATTGTCATTTCTTATTAAAATAATCCAAATTAAAGCAAAAAAAGTTAATTGATTTATTTTCTTAGTAGAAATGCAACAATACTTATTTACCCATAAGCAAAGGAAAGATTGGAAGCTCGGGTGGTTGATCAGGTATCCCCAACATAACAAGCTTTCCATGAGACTTCAAAAGGTTGATCAATGGAAGAAGAGGATGAATTGCAGAGACCGTGTCGATGATATCATCCATCGTGCCCATTGCAGCCTACATAGTCCCGTATACAATATAAATTATATCGAAGTAATTCTGAGATTATAAAGCTTGATAATTGGGAAGCATGTGTACACCAGGGTACATATTCTAACTGCTAGATTACCTGCATTTGGTCTGCATCACGGCTAACTAGAAATGTGTAAGCACCAAGATGTTGAGTGGCTTCTTTCTTCTTTCCCGGGGATGTACTGATTACTGTTACTTTACACCCAAAAGCCTAGGCAAATTTGACAGCCAAATGACCAAGCCCACCCAGACCAACTATCCCTACGTGCATTCCTGGTTCACTGAGTCCAAAATATCTTAAGGGGCTATAGACTGTGATCCCGGGGAGAGGTGCTCCCACGTCAAGTGGCATGTTATCGGGGCCCGGGGATATGAAGCACATAGTGCTCATTGGCCACCATGGTGTCAGAGTAACCACCATAACATATGGTTCCATCATAGTACTGGGAACCATGTGTGCCTATCAGTTTGGGACAGTAACTCTCAAGGTCATTAAAACAATTCTGGCAAGAGTGGCATGCCCCAACGAGGCACCCCACACCTACTTTATCTCCAACTTTGAAGTTGTTCACCTTGCTTCTGACTTCTGTCACAACTCCTACAATCTCGTGCCTGCAGAAGCAGGATGGAATGATATACATATTGCAATGCTATAACTTTTGAACATAGTGTTTCTCTTCTTAGAGTCAACTATTAATATGGGTTAGGTCTTGGTTCTTTCTCTAATTAATGTCATAAAAAATATGACAAGCAGCAAACTACCACGTACATAAAAGTTCATGTGACATGTAAGGTGTTAGAAGAATGTGACAAAAGTGGTGAGAATGATCAACATTACTCATTTGTAAAATAAAAACCCATCATTGGACACCCCTTTTATTTGAAGGAGAGCTCAAATTCACTTCTCGGGGTTGGACACGGGTGATAGGTGGAACCGTGGAAGGCATAGAAAACTAAAAACTGTTGAAAAAGTAACTCATTCCTTGGAGCAAGCAAAAGAAAAGGACGAAGCAGAGGGAGGTTCCTTTCATAATATTTTAATATATGGTTTAAAGTACTAAAAGATGAGAATCCTATTTTACATATATTTTTAAATGAACACATAAAAACACACTTTTTCCTTCATTACATATAGAATTTTGTGGTTTGGTTACATTCTTTTGTTCTTCAAATGCCAACCATTGCTAATGACCATTAAAGTTGGTCAACATGTAACGGATCTACATGACAATTAAAATTGTCCTTAAGCGTGATTAGATATTAAAAAAAAAGAAAAAAGAAAAAAAAAAAGCCAATTTCATACCCGGGCACAAGAGGGTAAGTGGTGAAGCCCCATTCGTTCTTTATTTGGTGAAGATCAGAGTGACATACACCACAGTACAGCACTTTAAATCTCACGTCCTCCTCCCCTGTTGACCTATAACATAATTCCAACCACAGAACATATCAGATCATCGGTGTCATCGCTGCCATCAAACTTATTATTTGCCGCCTTTTTGGTTCTTTCCGAAGAAGCATCCAAGTTAGGTGGTGATTATTATTATTATTATTATTTTACTTAATGTTAAATATGATTTATTTTAAGACTTTAAATAATTTATTTCTAATTTTTTTATTTATTACTTATTTTTAAAACTTTTTAAATAAAAAATTAAAAATATTTGACTTTTTGATGAATATTCAAAATAATTTTTAAAAATAATCAAAACATAATTATATATACATATATATATATATATATATATATATATATATATAATATTTAATAAAAATAAAATAGTAAAAAATAAATAAATAACTTAATATTTAATATTATTAAATTGTATTTAAAATTAAGTTTTATCTAGATTTAAGAAATAAAAAATAAAAAATAAACATCAACTTAGACTTGACAACAAGGTTAACTTCACCATCCTTTCAACTCTCTAATTCCGTCTTTTTGTTTATGTTAGAAGAACCTACAGTTTCCTTTCATACAAAAGTCTTGAACCATCCATTAGTGATAAGCTAAGTCAGGTAACAATAATTGGCATCATCTATGGAACTGAATAAAAAAATAAAAATAATATTTGTCAATCATGCAACTTCATAGTAATCAAGGTTCTTGAGAAAGAAATGTACTTTGAGAACTAGGTATTTCAAAGAAATTTGAGGAAGGATCAAAGGAATGAAAGAATCTACATGGGCTAGTACTTCCCTTTGGTTTGGCTTTGAAAGTAGCAAAGTATGCTTCCTCTAGGTGGTGTCAATCATATACAAACAATTCAAGGGCTCCCATACAACTTTCTCTACCTACTTGATCGGGCGACCTTGCTTCTTCTTATCAACAAAAGTGAATAAATGGGATAAAAAAATATTGATATTAAAGATTGAGTTAGATGGACCGACCCATAAGGCGCATCCTTCGAACCATCCCAAAAGCTTGAAATGGTAATGTTGCCCTTTACTCAACCCTTGCTACAGTCAAGCAAGTCAGTCGCCAACTATAGTAAGCAAGTGTGGGTTGAGAGTATAAACTTATCCCATCGATTGATAGTGTATATGAACAAAATCTCTATAATGACACGTCGAGGTTGTAAAGAGGTTCAAAACACTGAATCCCATAATCTTCAAAAGGGATCCCTTGAGACCTATCAGAAATTTCATTTTGTGCAAGAATCCTAGATTGCCCATTAATAATATGTGAAGTCAAATAACATAAAACTTTTTTTTTATATACATTTTTGTTTTTCACTCCAATTGTAATTATGGGAGTTTCAACAACTTAAATTTTAATATATATTCCTTAATTAAAATCTATTTTATCTTATTTATTTTATAAAAACTTTAAATAACTATTTTTTTACACTTAATACACCATTTGATGATATCTCTACATTCTAGTATAATTAAATTAAGAATGATTTAATAGTTCTAATAAAAATAGATGTCACATCATCAAATTTATCAAATAAAATATTTCAGTAAATTTGCAATTCTATTTCATAATAATAAGAAAATAAAATTTGCACATAAAAGGGCATAAAAATGCATAAAATAAAATTAATTTTGAATAGAATAAATTTTTTTATTAAATTTGTTTTAACGATGAAAAAAGATGCCATGGTACAGTACCTGCCCTTGAGATTGCAAACACTGAGATTGAGTAGGAGACATGGTTGGGGCCCCGCGATGTGAACTGATTTCTCTTGTCTGCCACCGACTCTCAAAAGATACTTTTCCTTTTTTTTTTTTTTTCTGTTTTTTTTTAAAGCTTTTTGCAAAGCAATTTGCTTGTTTTTTTATTTTTAGTTTTTTATGATTTTTTTTTATAATTTTTTATTGAATAAAAAATTAAAATATTTAAATTTTTTTAAATAAAAAAATAATATATTGATTTTTTATTTTTTAATATTTAATAAAAATAAAATATTAAAAAAACAAACAATCTAATCCCCATACTATTAAACATTAAAATTCTATTTAAAATTAAATAAAAAAATCACATTAATATATAAATAATTTATTATTAAATTATTACTTTTTTTCAATTTGTTTTCAAAAAATTAAAAAAAAATCAAACTAAGATTAATGAAGCATAATGAAAAGAAATATAAATAGAATTGAGAAATTTATTGAAATATTTATGTAATTATTAAAAAAAGGGAGTGAGAATAAAAATTATTAATTTTGAGCTATTTACTAATAATAAGAAATCGAAATAAAATGTAAGTATGATTATATAATAAAAAAGCGATTTTTATTGTTTTCTTTTTTAAGTAACTCCTTTTCATGTGATATTACTATGATTTTTAATTTTTTTTTGTATAAATTTGGAGATTGTTTTTAATAATTTATTTCTCTTTGTTACATCATTTTAATGAATTTAGAAAGATTTAACTTTATTAAATTCTTAGATATTTTTAATGATTTAAAAATTTTTAAATATATTAAATAGTTTGATTACTTTAAATATTTAAATACTCAAATATCCATATTTAAATATAATTATAATTTAAATATTTAATTATATAATAAATATGAGCATCACGTGGAATTCCTCAAATTCACTCCATGAATCCATTCTCCCCATTTGGAGAATGGGTTTCTCAACTTCTTATGACCTCATTCTAAATTTTGATTCTCATAGTTAAGTAAACAAATGTCATGAAGGGAATGGGAATCACTCCCACTGATTCAATTCCATGGAATGAAGTAAACATTCTATTTCTCTTTCCTTTTTATCATATTTTCTAAAAGTTCAGCAATCTTAAGTGAAGGGTGAAGGAGGTTGTGGGAATGAAATTGATCTTGAAATAAAAGTTTCCACCAATAAGAAAAAGGAAAATACATTTCTCACACTTATAGTAAATCCATATAGGTTTTGCATCCTCAATCTTGCGGTAATTGCTAAATAAGCCGCCAAACAACTTTCAATGCACTAAGAAATAGGAGCTTTGGCCCATCCATTGATGGGTACCAAGGAGCCATTTATTCAATACATAACTCTAGATGAAATCAGACTGTTTGCACTCAAACGCCTAAATCTCCAAGTTCCTTACACTGATCTTTAATAGACTTAAGGCTTGGTGGCAGACAAGGAGTTTCCAATATCAATGACAAATCGATATCTAACATCAGCTTTAGCAAGACGCTCCATTGCAGTGTTCACATAATCCATTGGAACAACCTCAATATCTGCAGTCACGTTGTGTTTTGCAGCAAAATCAAGCATCTCTTGTGTCTCCTTCATTCCTCCAATGCCACTGCCAGCCACAGTCTTCCTTCCTGTGATTCACATTTCTTGTCAGCCTCAAAAATCGAACAGAAATTCTAATCAAAAGCTTGACCATTTTTTGGTACTAGGATTAAATGGTGTAGTAACTACTCACCCGTAATCAAGAAAATGCTGGCAGCTCATGTGGCTTTTCTGGTACTCCAAGCAGAATAAGCTTTCCATTATTCTTTAAAAGACCAAGCAATGGTAGGAGGGGATGAGTAGCTGAGACCGTGTCAAGAATACCATCCATTGTGCCCATTGCAGCCTACACCATGTTTTTCCATTTAAATCTCAAAATGGAACACACTTAATAACCGATTTTAAAAGCACAGCCAATTCAAAATCTGGGAAGTGAATAGCATATGTTACCTGCATCTGTTCTGGGTCGCGACTAACCAAAAATGAGTCAGCTCCAAGATGTTCAATAGCTTCTTTCTTCTTGCTAGGAGAGGTACTGATTAATGTGACTTTAACTCCAAAGGCCTTAGCGAATTTGACGCCGACATGACCAAGCCCACCTAGGCCAACTATACCTATGTGCATACCAGGTTGGGTGAATCCAAAATATTTTAGGGGACTATAGACTGTGATCCCGGCACAGAGGAGTGGTGCTACTGCAGCAAGGGGCAAGTTATCAGGGATTCGAACTACATAACGCTCAGGAGCCACCATCGTATCAGAATAGCCTCCATAAGTTCTAGTTCCATCATGGTTTGGCATGTTGTAAGTAAGTATCAGTTTGGAACAATAATTCTCAAGGTTGTCAGAACAGCTCTCACAGGAGTGGCATGCCCCAACCAGGCATCCCACACCCACTTTATCACCAACTTTGAATTTTTCTACCTTGCTTCCAACTTCTGTGACAACTCCTACAATTTCATGCCTGCAATATTCAAGATATATGGTACATTTCATAGTTAAATAAACATAATAATTCTTCGTAGAGGTTGTGTGGATTCGATTGTCTTTTATAATCACAAAATTAATGTCATCAACACAAGGCTACAACCAAAATGACAACACGCGAGTCGAACTTCAAACTCACTCACTATCCCGAGAACTAAGGTGATGTTTGGTTTGTTAATTTTATATTTCCTTTACATAAGAATATTCTTAAATTTCCCTAGGAAAAAACAAAGAAAAATAAAAATGCATACCCAGGTACCATAGGGTAGGCGGCGTTGCCCCATTCATTCTTGATGCTGTGAAGATCAGAGTGACATATACCACAATACAACACTTTAAACCTCACGTCCTCCTCTCCTGTTGCCCTGCAACACCATCCACCACACACAGGTTCTTTATTATCATTAAAAAAAAACTAACCCAAAAGGTAAAATTTGCCACCTTCCTTTAAAATATACAAAAAAAAAAAAAATCAAGACCATTACATAAACATATAAATAATGACATGAATGTATAAAAGAAAAAAATAATATTAAAATACAAATATAAAATAATAAAACCTATAAATATCTTCGTTGTTAAGGTCAAATACGTCATTTCAATTTTCAACAACCACAATTTTTAAATATTTCTAAATTTATATTAAATATTAAAATTACAGTTTTTTAGATGCCATTTTTTTTTCTTTTTTTCAACTTAATTTTTAAAACAATAATAAGATAATTACATAACTCTTTAGGTTATTTGATTAAAGGATGAAATGTCCGTACAACTAAGCCTCCATTTTTTTCACCCAAAATAAATATACGTTTTGATAAAAAAATACTAAATAATCGAAACATTAAAGGGTTTTTATGTCAAAATAAGTTAGCCGGAGAGGTGGGGTTAGAAATTTGAGATTTTTCATCTCTTCTATCAACTCTTTGTGGCGTGATTTCAAAATAGGTCTAAACAGATTATATTTTTGGCCAAAAGAACGGGGTTTGGGTTTCAAAAGCTGCCAAAGCAGGCTATTTACGAAGGGCGATTTGACCGCAAACTTGTCTTTACTCTTTAGTGAACGAAGTTCAGTTCACTCCCCAAATTTCAGTAACCGCGAACCAAACAATTTCAGGAAAATAATCTGATTCAGAAGAGATAGAGCAAGATTTTAATGCTTTAAAAACTTATACCTTCTAGAGAAGTTAAAGGGAGACAGATGCCCAGATTGATCTCTAGCCGCCCATCCAAAAGCTTTCACCGGGTGTTCCTCTTCTGGGGATTTTGCCATTTTGCAGCGACTCTCAGGTGGGCTTATGACTTACGATGAGAGCGAGTACGAACTTCTCTGAAGGCCTATGGTCTCTATAAATGACTGGCAAAGCAGTACACTATACACCAGACAGCCTGGCTGACATATTAGATGATCCAAGCATTAGACATTTTTTAATAAAGATAAGAAAAGGTCCCCGGGCCCCAAAAATAAAAGGAGGATATGAAAAAAAATTTAAAATATAAGCATTATTCGACCCGGGAAAGATTTCAAATACTTTTTCTTTAGATCATGATGTCATGTCATGAACAATAATCTAGAATGCAAGACGAACGATGATTCCGCATTAAGATTAAAGACTTGACATTTTTTTTTTCTATGGATTAGTTGACCGTCCAGTCCTATGAACCTAGCAAATGGGTTAAAAACAATAATGTGATCTAAACTAAACTATCATAAGATTATTTTTTTATATTTATTTTAAGGAAAATAGATTTTTATTATGCATTCTTTAATAATTAATGTAAAAGCAATGCAGGCAGACCAAAGTGGTGAAAACCCAAAAATATCTTGTTCATGCCGACTACCTTAGTTCATTGGATGTTGAAAAACATAAAAATTGAGGAATGGGTTGATATCTTTTGACTTTCTTATAAATTTTATATTGAAAATGAGATCTTGAGACTTGTGAGATCTAATGGACCGATAATTTTTTGGTTGTTTTGTAACAAATTTTAATCTTAATATTGAAACTTTGAATTCATAATGGGTGAGGATGACCAAGAGGTTCCATATAATTTTTTTTCATTATTTTTCATAGTTTGAATGGGTGTGAATGATCAGGAAGTCACATATAATATTTTTCTATCATTTTCTTACTATTTTATATCACTTGTCGTCTACTTGCTTGTAAATTTTTATCTAAATCTTTATTATTTCAAGCACATGGGGGCCATAAGATGTGATTAGCCACCAACACGAAGGCTCATCCTTTTTCTAAGGTTTGTTTGAAATAATTAATGGTAGAAGCAATGATTAAATTAAGATCACACATAGCTTTTAAATGGATGAGGGTCTCTATTATGAATAATGTATACTATTCAAATTTTAGGATTGTTCTGCATGGGTTCAATGTTTAGGTCTTGGACGAACCTCTGCTATATAAGAATTTCCTTAAATTTCTAATATAAGTATTTTTAAAAATATATATAAAATTATAAATATATTTTTTATAAAATAAGAAAAATTATTAAAAATATTTTAAATTATAAGAGGAAAAAATTGTCAAAGAGAAAATTTTGAGAGAAAAATGCTTATAGGATAGACATGCTAGGAAGAACCATAACACAGAGTTGATTAAGGTGTATATACGAAAAGTGAAAAAAATTGAGATGTTTTGAAACTTAATAATTATATCTATTTTGTCATTAAGAAATAATAGTACTCAGAGAAGAGAAGATGAAGGGATTGCAGGTGGAGTAATTTATAGCAGCAGATGGAGGTGGGGGTGGGTAGTAGGTTAAGTAAGACTATTACAGACTCCCGAATGGCGGGCTTCGTCTAGTCGATCTCCAATTGTACTGACCTGTCCAAGAAAGAGACAACTTGACTTGCCCAATCAAAAGAGTTTGCAAGCTGAGACAAAAATTGCCGATAGTTGGGTGTTCTATTGAAGACAAGATTCTTTCTTGCGAAAAGAAAGGGGTAGATAATGGAAAAAGACGGGTTGTCAATTCCGGCCTTTTCTTTTCCCTGCAGCCGCACCACGGCTTTTGCCATCATATTTTTCTGATCACTAATATCAGCTGCAGCTATGCAATTTCAACCGACCCAAGCCCAACAAATGGGGCTTTAGGCTGCCTTTTGGTGCTGGAGACCGTGATTTGGCTAGGCCTAGTCGGGTCCTCTCTTCGAGTTAGATATAATAAAATTTGATGCCAGATACCTTAACATAATTCAAACTTGATATGTTGTGTGCTGGTTTTGGTTAAGTATAATCAGGTTTAGGTGAAATTTGAATCCATCTACATAACTTATTTAATAAATATAATGTTTTTAATATCAATTTACATAATAAGAATTTGATCAAAATTGATATATTTAATAATTGTGTTAATTAGCTTGATTATAATTATAACATATTTAATTCATATTTTATTAATTTAAAATTTGATTTTAAATAAGGAGATTAATTGAGTCATAAATAAATCATTTTATGAAATTAATTATATTGATTCAAACAAAACCTAATTCGACTTGATTTTTAAGTAGGATACGATTATTAGATGAGTTAGATAATATATTATTTATTTAATAATTAAATCATATTTAAACCTATGTTTTTAACTCTATTATTATCCATGTCACATTTAAATTAATATATATGACTGCATGTGCGTTTTAACATAATATCAATGTAAACCATTGATACAAATTGTCACCCTTGTTCCAACCCCATTTTTAAGGCTCTCATACTCATGGGCATAATATCAGCTTAATTTCCTTTTGTTTTAGTTATTGTGAAAAGAAAAACCCCCTTGAAATTTTCTATTTAATTGTAACATTTTTTATTACAATTTTTAGAATAATTTGCTAAAACATATTAATGAAATTAATGAAGTTAATAAAATTATTGACAAAAATTGTACCTAAAAATTATAAAACTCTTTTAATAAATTTTCATATTTATTTTAAATTATTAAATTTTATATTAAAATTATTAGTAAACCTTACTAATAAAATGATTAAAACTATAAAACTCTTTTAATTGTAATTATTAAATTGTACCTAAAAATGATCAATTTAGTTATTTTTAGTTATATGGCTCATTAGTAAACCTTACTTCCTCACAGCTTGGACGTATATGAAAAAACTCTGAGAAAGGCGTACGTATGAAATAATATTATTAAAGATAAGGTCATATGAAGCCATGCTTCAAAACACCATGCAGAAAAGTACATATATGGTTGAATTAAACGAACTAAAACCACTCAGTTTCAATCTTCATTTGGCCGCAAGTAAATTGCTCGAGGACAATGAATTATTGTGCCAGCTAGCTTATCTTATCTTAGGCTGATTTCAAGGTGTTACCAATGTCAATTACGAAGCGGTACCTAACATCGGCTTTCTCCAGTCGCTCCATGGCTGTGTTTACATAGTCCACTGGAATAACCTCAACATCTGCAGTTATGTTGTGTTTCCCCGCAAAATCAATCATTTCCTGTGTCTCCTTCATCCCTCCTATACAGCTTCCAGCTACTACCTTCCTTCCTGTCATTCAAATTCCTGTTAGCTATACTTATTTGAGTTTCATTAGTTTTTTAATTTCCTTAGATTCATTGTTCATCCAAAACTGTGGATACAAATAGATTTTGAAAAATGGATTGTTTTTAGACGAATACTATAAGCTATCTTTGATTCGATTTGTGCTTCCACCAGAACAAGTTATTACTCAAGGACTCATAAATTGCTTACCCATAATCAAAGGAAAGACTGGTAGCTCAAGTGGCCTATTTGGTGCACCAACCATAACGAGCTTCCCTTGAGATTTCAACAAACCGATCAATGGAACAAGAGGGTGAACAGCAGAGACTGTATCAATGATGCCATCCATTGTGCCCATGGCAGCCTGCAGAAATTCAAGTACATAATATCAACGAATCTATTACAAACAAAAGAATTAACCAACAAGTAAGACAATCTGTAACACAGGCGCAGGATATACTCAAGTTTACCTACCTGCATCTGATCTGGGTCGCGGCTGACTAGAAAGTAGTCAGCACCAAGGTGTTCTATGGCTTCCTTCTTCTTGCTAGGGGAAGTACTGATCACAGTCACCTTAACCCCAAAACCCTTGGCAAACTTTACAGCTACATGTCCCAGTCCACCTAGCCCAACCACACCGACGTGCATTCCAGGTTTGGTGAGTCCAAAATGTTGCAAGGGGCTGTACACTGTGATCCCAGCACATAGGAGAGGAGCACCAGCATCAAGAGGAAGGTTGTCTGGGATACGAACTACATAGCGCTCCTCAGCAACCATGACATCTGAGTAGCCTCCATATGTGGTGGTTCCATCATAGTAAGGGGCACCGTAGGTGAGTATCATTTTGGGGCAGTAATTCTCGAGATCATTGTCACAGCTATCACAAGAGTGACAAGCTCCAACCATGCATCCCACTCCAACTCTGTCTCCTACTTTCAACTTTTCGACCTTGCTTCCCACCTCTGTCACTATGCCCACAATCTCATGTCTGCATTCACCAAATCGGTTTTCATGGATGTTAAATGTGAGCTTCATTAAATGGCTATTAGGATGTGTTTCATGGTATGGACTTTTAAATGCCAATGGGATCTTGCTGAAACCCAAATCTGTGCTGTAAAAGGCCTTACAAAAGAGATTAACACTAATTGAATTTCGATTTATAAAAGAAAGTAAAAAGTTGTTTTAATATATATATAGATATTGTGTTATAAATATTTTAATCTAAATGATAATTAAAAATATGAGAAAAATACTTCATAAATATTTTTTTAGTTACCAAAAGTATATATTTTTATGGACAATAAGTTAAAATAGTTATTTTTTTATATCGTTTTTGAAAACATTCCAATCAGACCAAAAATATATATATAAATATATATATTCAACAGCCAAACTTCAACGAACTTATACAGAAGGAATGAAGTGATGAGCGAGACATAGGCTCTTTGAGCCATGAAAAGACAAAATGGTGAGGGGCTTGTTTGCCTAACATGTGCCTCTTTTGAATTTATTGCATGCTGTGGGAAGGCAAGCCATAGTTTCATACTTTTTTTGGCATGAAAGCGGACCGGCCTAAAAGCCGGTGGTAATCGAAAAATTAACCACCACCCTTGGAAGGTGATTTCTAACAATAGTCATGATTTTTAGAAAAAAGGACACGTTTGATGCCCATTTTAAGAAAACGACGGGAATGGCTCAAAAAATAGATGCCTGAAGCGATGCTAGGAATAAGGAGAAAATAGAAAGAAAATTGCGTGGAGAAGAAAGAAAAGAGAAATGTCAGTATGTTCATACCCGGGGACTATAGGGTAGGTGGACGTGCCCCAGTCATTCTTGGCCATGTGTAGATCGGAGTGACATATTCCACAATACAACACCTTGAACCTAACGTCTTTTTCTCCTGTTTCCCTGCAAAACATCAGATTTTGGGTTTTTAGTTTTTACACAACCCCATCATCATTATGAAAAGACCCCACAACCCAATCATCATCTATGATATGAATATATTCACCCTTTTTCTTTCACCCAAGAATCGAAGTTCATGCAATAAAGTTAAGGTTAAAAGCCTGTGAAAAGAGCTAATCAAATGAGGGAAGAAATGACAGTTTCTTTTATTTTCTATACAACAAAACAAGGTGGAAGATGCGAAGACCTTCTGGAGAATTTGAAGGGAGAGAGGACTCCAGATGAGTCAGTTGCTGCCCATCCAAAGGCCTTGGTGGGGTGCTCTTGCTCTGCAGATTTTGCCATTTGCTTTTCTTGCCTGGATGATCAGATCGAGGACGATGAATAAAGCTGGCTATATATATAGAGAGAGAGAAATAATGGAGAGAATGAGACTGAAGAGAGGGATATGAAAGGAAAAATGGTTATTGAGTTGTGTTCTAGTTGGGGGTTGAGCAATTTATAGAGGAGCAGTTGGGGGTCAGTTTTTGTGGGCTGACGTAGCCAGTGAGGTAAGAGAGAGATGGAAAGGAAAGAAAGAACGGCCGGATTGAAATTTTGAAGATGAAAGTTACTGGGTTACATGTCACGTCATTCTTTATAAAGTTTGACATTGCTGTGCCTTACTTTTCTCACCCATAACCAAGTCTCAAAAGCCACGCAATCGGAGTGTTGTTACTAACCTCGGCTAGCCCTCCCGCCGACCTGCCCTTCTCGACCAAACATTACTCTTGGATTTTTGAGAAAGGTGCGGTGGTTTTAAGGAATAATTCTTAATATACCTATCAAAAAAAATAATTTCAAATTTAACATAGTATTTGCCTTTTAAAATTGGAGATGATTTATATACTAAAAAAATTGTATTTTTAAAATATGTGTGTACTTCATATTTCTATTTATGCGCTTCCACTCGATGACGAGCTCACTTTTTATTTGAAAATAATTTATTTATTTATTTTAAATAACTTAGAATCGCCGCTTATTTTTATTTTATTTTTAAAGGCCAAACAAAATAAGAAATAAAACTTTAAGTGTGACTCCTTATTGGAAAAGATGGTCTACGAAAAACCAAATCAGAATTCGGGGTTAGGTTACTTATTGGGAAGACAAGATAAAAAAAGTCTCTAGAAACGAGTCTCTACTAATGAGATGAAGCAAACATGACAATTGGTAAGGAAATCATTGGATACTAAAATGAAATAATCAAATAATAAAGCGAATCATGCATCATAATGAGCAAAGTGTGGGTGAGATCATATCTTAGCAACAAATAATAGTGCACCATCATGGAAACAATGTTAGTTCAAATATAAAATTATCGCATGCATGTCAAAAATCAAAATAAAAATAAAATAATATTCATTAGACATAGCAATTAACAATCAGAAGAGAAATCTTATATTTAGTGCCCCCACCAAAGCCCAATTGATCTTGCATGAATTAATATCACAAATTCCATTATTTTAGAATTATGAAAATTGTCTTCATACTTATTAAAAATTGTGAAAAACGAGAAAATGATTAAAAACCAAAGAAAATCACAAGATGCATGCCTGAATAAAAAATGGCAGCACTTCATTAAAAATTAGGTTTTGATGAATCAGGATTTTAATGAAGAAAAGAAAAAAAAGAAAAAGAAAATAACAATAATAATAATAATAATAATAATAAAAATAATGGAAAATAAATAAATAAACCAAATAAAATAAAATAAAATAATAAAATAAGTAAATAAATAATTATATGAAAGATGAATAAATAAAATAATTAAATTAGGTAAATAAACAAATTAAATAAATAAATTTAAAAGATTTAAAACCATTTGAAAGACAAATTTTTGAAAATCAAGTTTCGAAAATAATTTGAAAATTGAAGTTTTAAGAACTAAATTAGAAAATTGGAATTTTAGAAAAATAATTTAAAACTGGGAGTCATGAAAATTGGAACTTAGAAAAAATATTTGGGAATAAGATTCCTTAAAAATTAAATCTAAAAATTGACATTTTGGAAAATTATTTTGAGAATGGAAATTTCTAAAAGAATAAATTTGAAAATTGGAATTGTGGAAATTGGGAATTAAATTTGGAAACCGGAATCTTGAATAATTATTTAAAGATGGAATTTTTTATAAATAAATAAAAAAATAAAATAATAATAATAACGAAAATAACAATGATTAAATAAATAAATGTGAAAATTGGAATTTTGGAAATTGGGAATTAAATTTGGAAATCGTGATTTTGAAGAATTATTTAAAATGGAAATTTAAAAATAAATAAATAAATAGAATAATAATAATAATGAAAATAACAATGATTAAATAAATAAATGTGAAAATTGGAATTTTGAAAATTGAGAATTTGAAGAATTATTTAAAAATAGAAGTTTTAGAAATTAAATTTGAGAATCCGCATTTCGAAAAATTATTTAAGATTGAAAGTTTGAAAATTAAATTTAAGAATGGAATTTAAAAATAAATAAATAAATAAATAAATAAAATAATAATGATAATAATAATAATAATAATAATAATAATAATTAAATAAATGTGAAAATTGAAAATTTGAAAATTATTTGAAAATTGGAGTTTTGAAAATTGATTTTAAGAATTGGAAATTTCAAAAAATTAAACTTTGGTATTAAAATATGAAGAATTAAAAAAAAAAAAAACGTGGGAGGAGTTGCATGCCAAGGCGGCCATGCATGAGCGCGGGCCCGAGATGGAGTGGTTAGGTGGCAAACCATTTGGGGACCACCAAGTATTGAAGATGTTGGAGGCAAGCATGCATATGGGTTGCATACACATGAGAGAGAATGAGAAGATGTTTGAGTGGAGAGAAAATTAAGAAAAATGGGTATGAAGGCTGCACATACATGAGAGAGAATGGGAAGACATTTGAGTGGTGGAAAAGGTGAGAAACATGGGTTTGGTGGTTGCACACGTATGAGGAAGAGTGGGAAGATATTTGAGTGGAGGAAAAAAAAAAACAAGAAAAATGGGTATGATAGCTGCATATGGATGAAAGAGAATGAGAAGATGTTTAAGTAGTGGAAAAAGTGAGAAACATGGGTTTGGTGGCTGCACATGTATGAGAGAGAGTAGGAAGATATTTGAGTGAAGGAAAAAAAACCAACCCTAGTGACAATGCAAAGAACTGCTTCTTCTGCCAGTCACACTTGCACTAACCCACAACAAGTGAGAATTGCAGCATCATGACACCATTGTTGTCCAAGTGAAGACGTCCTGAACTGAAGACTCCTTAAACATACAAGTGAAACATGGACTCCAAATCTTCAACATCAATTTTGTGTCTAACAACAGTGCGATGAAGAGTGAAAGCAATAGTAGTAGTCCACAAGAAAGATGCCACACAGAAGAAATGGGTGGTGTAGCCTTGAGCATTGCAAAAAAATTCCTAGGATGGATCTCCAATAATGCTGAAGAAACTACAAAGCATGTCAGAGAGAGCGAGGTAGAAAACAAGCTTGAAGGAGAACTTTCGAAGCTCCTTGAAGAGAAGGTAGCAGAGAACAATGAAGCTTGAACTGACGAACAAAAGACTCGATGCTTTGCCATTCACCGCCACCAAAATCTGCTGATTGTGTGTCGTCAAATTTCCCGTCACCATCGCCATCGTCATCACTAAGAAGACGTTAGTAGAGATGCAGAGAAGGGAAGGAAAGGAAAGAGAGAAGCATTTGGAGAGGGAGCGAAGCGGGGGTGTGGATCAAAGGTTTAGGAGAAATTGGGACTTTGGCGAAGCATGTGGGCTTCATGGAGTACTGGGTCTTGAAGATTGGGTGCATTGTAAATGGTGAAGATGATGACGGAATGGAAGAAGCCATGGGTAGCTGAAGAGAAGCGGCCATGGCTGTGCAAGCTCGTGTGAGAATGGTTCAGAAGCTTGTTCAGTGCTTGCTGCTCGAGTGGTATAGAGGCGTCCAAAGATGGGGGTAAACAACCAAAAACAAAACATGGGTAGAGAAAAGAAAAGGAAATGACAAACCATCGAAGAAGCCCTGTTTCATGCTCTAAACAATGAGCTTAAATAGGTGAGTGAAACTAAACGCATTTTAAATAGGGATAAAAGCATGATTAGGCATCTCGGTGGGGAATCAAAATAAAGCAAAAGAAATAGAGTAAAAACCAGACATAAAATACATAAACAAAAAATAATCTCAGAGTCCACAAACATGCACAGTATATAATGTCCATAATCGAGCATCAAAATGAACTCAAAATCAGCAGGAGGTAAAATAAACCAATGTGAAGTAGAGAAATATAAAACATGTTGTAATCATACTTGGACCAAACTGGCGAGCCCCTCCTCTGCTTCTTCTTTAGTTTCCCCGCTTTCTTGCTCCAACCCCCCTTTTCTTCTTATAAAACTCTCAAAAACCTCACTTGCCCCCCAAACTCTCTCACATGTCTCTTTCCCGTCAAATCCCTCAGACTTGCTCTCTGCATCCTCCTCTCATGCAAGCCTCCACCTACTCCCTGCCACCGCCATGACAAGTCACGTCTTTGCCACACGTCCATGCAGTTTGTAGTTGTCTCTCACTCATTGCCTAGCTCGCTCTTGGGGTGGTAAGAAAAAAAAAAAACTTCCATCCAAGGGGGTCTACAATATGATTTTTAAAAATCTTAGAGACGATTTCTTTTTTAAAAAAAAAATTTATAAAAAAAAACGTCTCTTCAATAGACGATTTTCTCCAAATTTCTTTTAAAAAATAATAATTGGGGAGAAATCATGTCTTGAAAAGACAATTTTCTAAAAAAAAAAAAAAAAAAAAAAAGGGAGAAATCGTCCCTTCAAGAGATGATTTTCTTCTAAAAAAAATTTGTTTGGGAGAAATTGTCTCTTTAAAAGAAGATTTCCTCCAAAAAAAAAAAAAAAAGTTCATTTTTTTGATATATTTTTTAATAATATAATTATTATAAATATGTTATAAAATTAATTAATTTTATTTACTAATTTTAATATATAAAAAATTATGATTATTGAGATATTTATCAATAATAACATTTATAAAAATATAAATTATGTTTAATATTTAGATATCGATTTAAAAAATATATTCTTCTTAATCTTCAATTTTTTCTTTAAATTCATTCCATTAATTATAACTAACAAAATTAATTTACTTTGATATTGTTTTTTTATTTATAAGATAAATAATATTTATGTAATATTTTTTGTTTCTTTTGCTTTGTAATTAAAAAAATATTATCAATTTTATGTGAAAATGCGTTTATAAGAAACAAATTTGTTATTAATTTATTAAATAATTATTTACAAAATAAATAATTTTTTATTTTAATTTTTAAATCAATTTTATTATATAAATTTTAAAATTAAAAATATTAATCTTTAATTTAAAATTTAACTATAAAAGGAATAAAATATAGAAAAATAAATTAATTTATTATTCAATAAATTAATTTTCAATAAAATTTTCAGCATTAAGAGGTGTAAATTATGTAATTTTTTAAGTATTAATCAATTTAAACAGAAATAATAATCATTTGTATATTAAAATATTTTATTTAGTAATTACAAATGATAAACAACTAAAGTAATTTGAAAAAATAATAAAATATTTTTTTTTTAAATAATTTAATACACTTAAAATTAGAAATGATTAACTATTTTTTATTAAGAAAAATTTGAGGAAATATTTTGTTATATAAATTTTTTTATCTGTTTTCAATTTTTAATGTTATAGGTTTCAAGAAAATCAATAAAATGAAAAAGAATAAATAAAAATTAAGAAATCAGTTTTTCAAAAACTATATATCCAAATGAAAGCCTTGAAATTCAAATATACAATATTATAAATATAAACACCAAGTCAATCATTAATTATCAAATGTTTTTAATATTAAAGAATGAAAGTCACCTATTAGCATCATTATAAGAAAACCAATAATATTGTTCAATAAATACTAAAAAACCAACAAATATCCCAACAATTAATAAAACATCAACCACGATAAAGAAAATCAATTATTATCGTGAATGTAGAAAACCAATAACTTTGTTTTTATGAACCATCAACAAAGAAATAATAAAAAAAATCAATATCTAAATATCAAACATAATTTATATTTTTATAAATATTATTGTTGATAAATATCTCAATAATTATAATTTTTTATATATTAAATTTAGTAAATAAAATTAATTAATTTTATAATATAAACATTTATAATAATTATATTATTAAAAAATATATCATTAATTAAAAATTTTACGGGGATAGAAAATTGGATTTTTTTTGGGGAGAAAATGGTCTCTTGAAGAGACAGTTTCTCCCAAACAATTTTTTTTTTTTTAGAGGAAATCGTCTATTCAAGAGACGATTTTAGTGTGTAAATTTTTTTAAAAAATAAATTTTAGAAATTGTATCTTCAAAAGATGATTTTTTTTAAATTATAAATCGTTTTTCTAAAATATGATTTTAAAGGGAAATAACGTTCTCTTTCCTATTTGATAAAAATTATAGTAGATTTAAAATTATTTTTTTAAATTGCCTTACTCTTATAAAAAATCCCATTATTCTTCATCATATTTTTGTCCCATTTTTTATTTTTCAGTAGCTACTTTAATATAACCTGCACCCTCCAATAAATGATATGTCATGGAACTTTTTCTTTTTGAGCGGAAATATTTCCTTTCTATTCATACCATTTAAAGACTTATTTTACTTTCATTCCATTTAGATTAAATAAAACTTGAGCACAATAATCAGCTAAAAAAAAAAAAAAGAATAAATTGTAAAAGAAATAAAAAAAGGGGTACAACTTGACTTGACTGAGTGACTTAACTTGAATCCATAAAAATTATTTTTAATACTTAGATTGAATTTAAATTAAATTATTTTAATTTAAACTCAATTTATTTTGAATACAATAAAGACAACATTCAAACAATTTAAAACTAACTTGAATCCCATTATATATTGTCCTAAATAAAATTTATTTTTATAATATTTATAATATATATTGTCCTAAATAAAATTTATTTTTTTAATTTTTTTTTTTGGAAAAAAACCAAATTATAATTATATCATATACCTTTCTTTAGAAAATATATAAATTTAGTTATACTTTTTTTGTTATGACTTTGAAATTTTCTATTATTTATTATTTAAATTTTGATATAATTATTAATTTTTTTTAAAAAATAATAAGGATGAATTTTGAATCACACAACCTAATCAACTAAATTAATCCAAGTCTAACACGATGAATCCCAATTTAGAAAAATGATGTTTGGATTTGGATTAAGTACTTTGAATTAGATGTGGAGTTGGGTTGGAATTAATCTAATTGTTTCTTAATTCAAGTTTGATTTTATCTCTCTTTCTATATTATCAAATAATTCCATTTTATATGATTTTTAATTTTTTTCATAATAAATTAAATAAGAGAATTTGAGTTTGGCTTTGTTATTTTTATTTTACAATAAAATAATACTCTTGAAACCAAAAGAAATTATTATCTTAATAAAGTTATTAATTTATCGATAAATATTTATTAATTTATAAAAAGTATTATGTTTCTGTAGTCCAATACTTATATGTGCATGACTTATAAATCTAAAAATAATGGATGTGGTAAAAAATTAATACATAAAATTTAAAAAACTCCAAAAAAATAAAATATGATTATGAATTGTAAAAGATAAAAAGATTCCTAAAAAGATAACAAAGTTTTTTAAAAGATAAAAAAGGTTTTAAGTAAGTGATGATTACAGGAGTGATTTGAGGAAATAAAAGTTATAAAAAATCACTCAATACTACATTATGATATTCTATTTGCTATATTTATGAATTTTTGTTTGCTATATATATATATATATATATATATATATATATATATAGACACACATATATTATGTCATTCATTGATTATTAATTTATATTTCCTTGGCCCCTAAGGATTTCTAAAAATATTATTATTTTATACATTTAGCAAGGTTGTTAATTTAATACACTTGATCAAATTGGAACCAAAAAATTTTATTATTTCAATGAGGTTATTAATTTATTGAACATTCATTTATCAAGATTTTACTAAAGTTTCTTATTTGCAAAGAACATTAACATTTTGAGCCTAAATGTTATTTATCAAATTATTTTGATATTTGATGGTGTTACTTTAAGTATATGCAATTTGACTTATAACGACATTAGCAAGGTAACACATGGGGGTTGAATGAGTGATATTTAAAGATTTTAATATAAGAGTTGAAATTCTTAATTTAATTAATATTTGAAAATAAATAATAAATAAAACAATCAACTACAATGGAGACAAATAATTTTACATGGAAAACCCCTTATATAAAGTATGAGATGAAAAACTATAGAGTTTAAGACCACAGATCTAAAATCCACTATATAAGATCGTAATATACCATTTTACATAACATATGTTATGTAAGACATACTTTCAAATATCTATTTCACAATCCACATTGGTGACGCAACATCTTAAGTGATTCACCTCAACTTTTGAGAGGATGGAGGTCTCTCTAAAAATCCAAAATTTGTTCAACAAAATTTTGAGAGTTTTTTGGGAATGCTAGGGCAAGTTAAGGTTTTTTTGAATGAGTGCATCGAACCTTAAAGTACATTTAAGTAAGGTACATAGGCCTAAGGGCTTAGAGAATCGAAAATAAAATTTTCCTACAAAATAAAACCTCAAAATTCCCAAAAAAATGAACTGCTAGATTTTGATAATTTTCGTAACAAGTCCTCGATTGAACTTGACTACTTTTGAGCATTTCAATCACTTGAGCGTTTTGACCGACACTTGAACACTCATGCATATTTTCAAAAACCAAATAAAACATTTTAACTTAAAATTAAAACTTCGATCCAACCCATATAGTTTAAAAATACCAAAATCTTGTAAACTTGCCTGTAATGTTTTGGTTGAATAATTAACAACCTCGAATCTTCAATAAAAAATAAGCCACCATCCAAAAAAGTCCTATACTAGAATAAAGAAAAAAATGAAAATTGTCAATAAACAATATCAATGCATAATGCCCCAACAATCAATTACAATTGTTATTGTTTATGGAAGGGTTGTAATATGTATGAATGTTATTACAGTTGAAAAAAAAAAAGAATTCTATTTAAGATTGATATAGCTATGTTTTCGCCATAGTACTTGGTTATTTTTTGACTTTTTTTGTAACAAGAAATCGATGAAGTTGTCTAGATTATAGGTACTGAAATTGTTATTGATTAGTATTTAAAAGGTAGTTGTCACACCATTATTTTTAGTATTTTACTAGGTGAATGGTTGGTTAAATGACCAAAACCTTTTGTATTTAATAAAAATAAATGATGAGTATTTTTATTCTATCCAATTGCAATTAGATGATAAAAATAATGAAGCATATAACACCATTCTTTACTTTTAAAGATATGGAATGTCAAGAATAGTAGGGTTTCTAGATTGTTTTAAACTGTCCTAGGGAGATGGTTATAAACTCTTCTTTCATTATTCGGATAATGGGTCTTTTATCACCCCCTTACATGTCAAATGAAAAGGCAAATTCTTGTCTTATTTTTCCATCATATTACTCCTCATATATGGGAATGGTGGAGGCTAAAAGTGATTTTAGGTTCAGTACTTGGAAATAGTGTCCTAATCTCAGGGTGATGAGTTTTCAAATATGATACGGTCTAGAAATTTGAAATATGAAATATTTGCCCTTTTACCATTGGTCCGGAAATTAGATACAGTAATACAATGCTTTATCAGCCCTCATCACTTTTGATAGTGTCATTGTGGCAGCATCTAAACGTGGAAACACAAGATTCATTGTTTTAGGCTGAAAGAGGAATATGAAACACAAGTTTCATACTTTGGATCCGAAAGTAAACTCCGGTACAGCAAAGCAAAATCGTTTGGCAATGTGGAAAAAAAAACCACTTCAAGAGACTTGACGCAGACACAAGCCAAATTCAAAGAATACGTACAACACAATTTTGACATGGTTTTTTCTTCTTTTTCGTTTTTTTTTTCTCCACATTTTAAAGAAGAATATCAAGTAAGACATTATCATCTCTTTTCCTCGCCAAAAAATTCACAAACTACTTTTTATCAGTCAGTTTACATGAAATATAGATTAACAATCCCATATTTATTTTTTTGGTATTGTTTATACAGATCAGAGAAAAAAGAAAAAAAAAAGTAGAGAAAAATGGGTGTGGACTGTGAAGCATACCCGGGAACTATAGGGTATCTGGACTTGCCCCATTCATTCTTGATCATGTGTAGGTCTGAGTGACATATTCCACAGTACAACACCTTGAATCTAACGTCTTTTTTTCCTGTTGCCCTGTAAAACGTCAGTTTTTACACAAGCCCCATCATGAATTGGAAAGTGCTAGCTAATATCTTCTATACAAGAATACTCCTAGAAAAGAAAACAAGGTAGAAGATGGAAAAACCTTCTCGAGAATTTGAAGGGAGAGAGGACACCAGATGTGTCAGTGGCTGCCCATCCAAAGCCCTGGTTTGGGTGCCCTTGCTCTGCTGATTTTGCCATTTCTTTCTTCTCTGGATGAGAAATATGCATACGGCTACCTATAGAGAGCAGTAGAAAAAAGGGACTGGTTTTGTATGATAGGGGTGATGGAGCAATTTATATATGGTAGTAAGGTCTGATGCAGTCGATGAGTCAAAGAGACGCAGGGAAAGAGATAAAGATAAGAAAAAACAATGGGGAATGAACGTTAAAGTTGCTTGGCTGTTGGGCCATTTATGGAAAGAAGTCTGTGAACGGAAAATGGTTAACATTTTGCCCAACTTTCAGTACAGATGGTGAAAAGCCAAGCCTTATCCTGTGTATGTTACAACTTCCATTTTCAACCACCAGAATCAATGGTGTTTACAACAACCTCTGCCCCATGCGCCTCATTGTGATTCTGCAGTCACATGTTTTTTCCTTTAAAAGAGTGAATGCTATATGAATATATCTATTTTTTCCCATATAGAATGGAAAAATATCTATTGCATGATAGATTTTGGTACCCTTTAATGCTTAGGAGAAACGAAGATTTTTTACCATCTTGTTAGATAATAATAGGTATAATATATTATTGAGCACACATATATTTGTATCATTAATTTATTCAATTTCACTAATTTTGCATTTGTCTGCATTACAATATATAAATTAATTAGTTTCATAATGGATGCCTAGCCATTTGTTGGAATCTAAGCATCGGATACACCTACCATGATTTTATATTTTTTATATTATTATCATTCTCATTATTATTATTATTATTAATTTGTTGTAATAATAATAATAATAATTGGAGAGTTTGTTGATGTATGTAAGAAAATATCTCAGATAATGGATGCAAATTTGGTTCACAGTATATTAAACTTTATATATAGGCACCTTTCGGATCACCATAAGTCACTTAGGTGGTGTTTTTTTTTTTATTGAATAAAAAAAGTCAAAATATTTAGCTTTTATTATTCAGCTAAAAGTAGCATGTCGATATTAACCAACATAATTAAAGTGAACTTGTTATTAATAATAGAAAAAATCAAATATTTTGATTTTTTTTTATTCAGCAAAAAAACAAACACCACCTTAAACATTTTTCTCATCACCCTAGGTCATTTAAGTACACTTGAGTCTATTTAGGTTCATTTAGACCCATTTAAGCATATTGATTCATTTAGGTACATCAGACCCACTTAGTTTCACTTAGGCCCATTTAGACAAGCTTAATCCATTCAAGTTCATCTAAATCCATTTAAATTCAGTTAAGCCCATTTAGGCACATTTAAACCCACTTAGGTTCACTTAGACTTATTTAGATACATCGAGACTCACTTAGATTCATTCAAGTACATTATGTAATTAATTTAATACTTATGTTTTTACTTTTTATACTAATGTATTAATATTGAAGTTACAGTGTGGACAATAGTAAATGATATGGATAGAAAAAAGTAAAAAATACATGAGATTCTCATATGTAATTTAAGTTTTTATTAAAAAAATAAAGTTATGATAGAATTATTATATAAATACATGTAATTATATTACAATTGTCTTTTAAAAATATGAATTTATAATTAATTATGTTAAAGCATGATAATGAGCAACTTTAGATCTAAATATCACACCATGTGTTTGGAACCATAAGAAATGAACTAAAAAACTTTCTTATGAAGGATTTAATTAAAAATAGTTATTTGGAAAAATACTTCCTATTTTTTTTAAATAAAAAATAATAGTAAATTTACATAAGATATAAGAATTTTTAAAAATTTATATTAAAAAATATTTCAAAAAACTATTTAAAAATTTTGAGGTATCAAAATTTTTTTATTAACTAAATTTAAAAAGTTTTTAAAGTAATTTTTCTTTTGATCCTATGTTAACAATGAGACAACATTAAAGTTTTTCATCTTATTCTCGAGGTTGTCAAATTATTTATTTATGCTATTTGCACCTTATCCCTACTTTATTTTATTCCTACCAATAACTATTAACACAATTTCATTAGAACCAATTGCGTGCTAGGGTAAATATTGACACTATTATTCACATTGTCATTATTATTTCAAACTTTTATTTTTGTAATTTCCTCTTTTATTTATTTTTTTAGTTTTCTTTCAAAATCAACTAAAATGGTACAAAAACAAGTTTGTGATGATAGTGTGCTAATAGTCTAAAGGCTTGGTAGCAAGACGCTCCATTGCAGTGTTCACGTAATTCATGGAAATAACATCAATTTCTGGCCTGTTGTTTTGCTGCAAAATGAATCATCTCGTGTCTCTTTCAATCCTCCAGCGGCACTACCAGCCAGAGTCTTCCTTCCTGCATTGTCATTTCTTATTAAAATAATCCAAATTAAAGCAAAAAAAGTTAATTGATTTATTTTCTTAGTAGAAATGCAACAATATTTATTTACCCATAAGCAAAGGAAAGATTGGAAGCTCGGGTGGTTGATCAGGTATCCCCAACATAACAAGCTTTCCATGAGACTTTACACCCATCGTGTCGATGATACCATCCATCGTGCCCATTGCAGCCTACATAGTCCCGTATACAATATAAATTATATCGAAGTAATTATGAGATTATAAAGCTTGATAATTGGGAAGCATGTGAACAACCGGGTACATATTCTAACTGCTAGATTACCTGCATTTGGTCTGCATCACGGCTAACTAGAAATGTGTCAGCACCAAGATGTTCAATGGCTTCTTTCTTCTTTCCCTGGGATGTACTGATTACTGTGACTTTACACCCAAAAGCCTTGGCAAATTTGACAGCCAAATGACCAAGCGCACCCCCAACTATCCCTACTTGCATTCCTGGTTCAGTGAGTCCAAAATATCTTAAGGGACTATAGACTGTGATCCCGGCACATAGGAGAGGTGCTCCCACGTCAAGTGTCATGTTATCGGGGATATGAAGCACATAGTGCTCATTGGCCACCATGGTGTCAGAGTAACCACCATAACATATGGTTCCATCATAGTACTGGGAACCATGTGTGCCTATCAGTTTGGGACAGTAACCGTCAAGGTCATTAGATCAATTCTGGCAAGAGTGGCATGCCCCAACGAGGCACCCCACACCTACTTTATCTCCAACTTTGAAGTTGTTCACCTTGCTTCCGACTTCTGTCACAACTCCTACAATCTCGTGCCAGAAGAAGCAAGATGGAATGATATACATATTGCAATGCTATAACTTTTCAACATAGTGTTTCTCTTCTTAGAGTCAACTATTAATATGGGTTAGGTCTTGGTTCTTTCTCTAATTAATGTCATAAATAATATGAGAAGCAGCAAACTAGCACATACATAAAAGTTCATTTGACATGTAAGGTGTTAGAAGAATGTGACAAAAGTGGTGAGAATGATCAACGTTACTCATTTGTAAAATAAAAACCCATCGTTGAGCACCCCTTTTATTTGAAGGAGAGCTCAAATTCACTCCTCGGGGTTGGACACGGGTGATAGGTGGAACCGTGGAAGGCATAGAAAACTAAAAACTGTTGAAAAAGTAACTCATTCCTTGGAGCATGCAAAAGAAAAGGAGAAAGCAAAGGGAGGTTCCTTTCATAATATTTTAATATATGGTTTAAAATATTAAAAGATGAGAATCCTATTTTAGATATATTTTTAGATGAACACATAAAAACACACTTTTTCCTTCATTACATATAGAATTTTGTGGTTTGGTTACATTCTTTTGTTCTTCAAATGCAAACCATTGCTAATGACCATTAAAATTGGTCAACATGTAACGGATCTACATGATTAGATATTAAAAAAAGAAAAGAAAAAAAAAACATTTCGTGCCCGGGCACAAGAGGGTAAGTGGTGAAGCCCCATTCGTTCTTGATTTGGTGAAGATCAGAGTGACATACACCACAGTACAGCACTTTAAATCTCACGTCCTCCTCCCCTGTTGACCTATAACATAATTCCAACCACAAAAAATATCAGATCATCGGTGTCATCGCTGCCATCAAACTTATTATCAATCCAAGGAAAAAAAAAAAACAAAAATTAAGGAAATTAATCACCTTCTGGAGAAGTTGAAGGGAGAGAGGTGCCCAGAGTTGTCTCTAGCTGCCCATCCAAAGGCCTTCACTGGATATTCGTCTTCAGGGGATGTGGCCACTTTGCTGAGTGATCCAGGCACACAGGGAATTGAGCTCAAGTGAGTGTCTTTCTCAATCATACAATTGTTTGCTATTGAAAATAGTGCAGTTTCTAAATTATTTCTCTGATCACCCCTGTAATTTCTTTTATTCAAACTGGGACATTGATCCTATGAGTTTTGAAGAATTCAAAAACCTTGAGAATTGTGTCCTAGCTACGTGAAAAAAAATACAGGAAGGAAGCCATAAAAAGGGTACAGAAAATTGAAGTATAGGTGATGATCAGCTAAAAACTAGAAATCTATGATAGAGGAGATAGCAGACCTTCTGGAGAATAGGAATGGAGATCAGGAGACAGCGGATGTGTCTGTGGTTGCCAATCCAAGGGCCTCCTGAGATTTTTCCATTTTCTTTGGCTACTTTGTTGGGATAGAAAAGGAGTGTAGTTGAGGATGAAGATATACGTACAGAGATACGGTGATGGATGTCGGGTTTGAAGCAACATGTTTGTAGTAGTTTGTAATTAAGCCTAAGACATCTATACTTTAAGGAAGACCAACTTAGACCATCCTTCAACACTCCAATTCCTTAGCCGCCTTTTTTTAATTCTTCCGGAAGAATTAGCACCCAAGTTAGACTCGGCAGCAGGGCCAACCTGACCATCCCTCCAAGTCATCAATTCCTTTGCAGCCTTTTTGTTTCTTTCCGAAGAAGCATCCAAGTTAGGTGGTGATTATTATTATTATTATTATTTAACTTAATGTTAAATATGATTTATTTTAAGACTTTAAATAATTTATTTCTATTTTTTTTTTATTACTTATTTTTAAAACTTTTTAAATAAAAAAAGTCAAAATATTTGACTTTTTGGTGAATATTCAAAATAACTTTTAAAAACAATCAAAACATAATTATATATATATATATATATATCATATTTAATAAAAATAACATAGTAAAAAATAAATAAATAACTTAATATTTAATATTATTAAGTTGTATTTAAAATTAAGTTTTATTTAGATTTAAGAAATAAAAAATAAAAAACAAACACCTTTTATTTCTCTTTCCTTTTTATCATATTTTATAAAAGATTAGCAATCATAAGTGAAGGGTGAAGGAAGTAGTGGGAATGAAATTAATCTTGAAATAAAAGTTTCCACCAATAAGAAAAAGGAAAATATTTTTCTCACACTTGTAGTAAATCCATATAGGCTTTGCATCCTCCTTAATGTGGAGGTAATTGCTAAATAAGCCGCGAAACAACTTTCAATGCACTAAGAAATAGGAGCTTTGGCCCATCCATTGATGGGTACCAAGGAGCCATTTATTCAATACATAACTTTAGATGAAATCAGACTGTTTGTGATGTCCCACATCGGATAGGGGAAAATGTTCCTAGCGCTATATATGTAGACTCCTCTTAACCAAGTAGACGCGTTTTAAAGCCGTGAGGGCCCATTTGGGTCCAAAGCGGATAATATCTACACGGTTGGGAGCAGACCATTACAAATGATATCAGAGCCGATCCCCAACCCCGGTGTGGGAATTTGTTTGGCCCCGTAAGGGGTGTTTGTCTGTTTGGCCCCGCAATCCCATGGGACACAACGAAGACGTTGTGTCTGCATGGGGGGGTGTTTGTGATGTCCCACATCGGATAAGGGAGAATGTTCCTGACGCTATATATGTAGAGACTCCTCTTAACCAAATAGACGCGTTTTAAAGCCGTGAGGGCCCATTTGGGTCCAAAGCGGACAATATCTACACGGTTGGGAGCGGGTCGTTACACTGTTTGCACTCAAACGCCTAAATCTCCAAGTTCCTTACACTAATCTTTAATAGACTTAAGGCTTGGTGGCAGACAAGGTGTTTCCAATATCAATGACAAATTGATATCTAACATCAGCTTTAGCAAGACGCTCCAATGCAGTGTTCACATAATCCATTGGAACAACCTCAATATCTGCAGTCACGTTGTGTTTTGCAGCAAAATCAAGCATCTCTTGTGTCTCCTTCATTCCTCCAATGCCACTGCCAGCCACAGTCTTCCTTCCTGTGATTCACATTTCTTGTCAGCCTCAAAAATCGAACAGAAATTCTAATCAAAAGCTTGACCATTTTTTGGTACTAGGATTGAATGGTGTAGTAACTACTCACCCGTAATCAAAGAAAATGCTGGCAGCTCATGTGGCTTCTCTGGTACTCCAAGCAGAATAAGCTTTCCATTATTCTTTAAAAGACCAAGCAATGGTAGAAGGGGATGAATAGCTGAGACCGTGTCAAGAATACCATCCATTGTGCCCAGTGCAGCCTACACCATGTTATTCCATTTAAATCTCAAAATGGAACACACTTAATAACCGATTTTAAAAGCACAGCCAATTCAAAATTTGGGAAGTGAATAGCATATGTTACCTGCATCTGTTCTGGGTCGCGACTAACCAAAAATGAGTCAGCTCCAAGATGTCCAATAGCTTCTTTCTTCTTGCTAGGAGAGGTACTGATTAATGTGACTTTAACTCCAAAGGCCTTGGCGAATTTGACGCCGACATGACCAAGCCCACCTAGGCCAACTATACCTATGTGCGTACCAGGTTGGGTGAATCCAAAATATTTTAGGGGACTATAGACTGTGATCCCGGCACAGAGGAGTGGTGCTACTGCAGCAAGGGGCAAGTTATCAGGGATTCGAACTACATAACGCTCAGGAGCCACCATCGTATCAGAATAGCCTCCATAAGTTCTAGTTCCATCATGGTTTGGCATGTTGTAAGTAAGTATCAGTTTGGAACAATAATTCTCAAGGTGGTCAGAACAGCTCTCACAGGAGTGACATGCCCCAACCAGGCATCCCACACCCACTTTATCTCCAACTTTGAATTTTTCTACCTTGCATCCAACTTCTGTTACAACTCCTACAATTTCATGCCTGCAATATTCAAGATATATGGTACATTTCATAGTTAAATAAACATAATAATTCTTCGTAGAAGTTGTGTGGATTTGATTGTCTTTTATAATCACAAAATTAATGTCATCAACACAAGGCTACAACAAAAATGACAACACGTGAGTCGAACTTCAAACTCACTCACTATCCCGAGAACTAAGGTCATGTTTGGTTTGTTAATTTTATATTTCCTTTACATAAGAATATTCTTAAATTTCCCTAGGAAAAAACAAAGAAAAATAAAAATGCATACCCAGGCACCATAGGGTAGCCGGCGGTGCCCCATTCATTCTTGATGTTGTGAATATCAGAGTGACATATACCACAATACAACACTTTAAACCTCACGTCGTCTTCTCCTGTTGCCCTGCAACACCATCCACCACACACATGTTCTTTATTATCATTAAAAAAAACTAACCCAAAAGGTAAAATTCGCCACCTTCCTTTAAAATATACGAAAAAATCAAGACCATTACGTAAACATATAAAATAATGACATGAATGATGTAAAAGAAAAAAATAATATTAAAATATTAATAAATAAAACAAATATAAAAATAATAAAACCTATAAATATCTTCGTTGTTATGGTCAAGTCCGTCATGTCAATTTTCAACAACCACAATTTTTAAATATTTCTAAATTTATATTAAATATTTAAATATCCGTACAACTAACCCTCCGTTTATTCCACCCAAAATAAATATACGTTTTGATAAAAAAATACTAAATAATCGAAACATTAAAGGGTATTTATGTCAAAATAAGTTAGCAGGAGAGGTGGCGTTAGAAATTTGAGATTTTTCATCCCTTCTATCAACTCTTTGTGGCATGATTTCAAAATAGGTCTAAACAGATTATATTTTTGGCCAAAAGAACGGGGTTTGGGTTTCAAAAGCTGCCAAAGCAGGCGGTCTAAATAGCCCCGAAGGGCGATTTGACCGCCTTTAGTGAACGAATTTCAGTTCAGTCCCCATATTTCATTAACCACGAACCAAACAATTTCAGGAAAATAATCTGATTCAGAAAAGATAGAGCAAGATTTCAATGCCTTAAAAACATATACCTTCTAGAGAAGTTAAAGGGAGACAGATGCCCAGATTGATCTCTAGCCGCCCATCCAAAAGCTTTCACCGGGTGTGCCTCTTCTGGGGATTTTGCCATTTTGCAGCGACTCTTAGATAGGCTTATGACTTATGAAGAGTGCGAGTACGAACTTCTCTGAAGGCTTATGGTCTCTATAAATACCTGGCAAAGTAGTACACTGTACACCATACAGCTTGGCTGACATATTTGATGATCCAAGCATTAGATATTTAATAAAGATAAGAACGAGGTCCCCGGGCCCCAAAAAAAGGAGGATATGAATTAAATATAAGCATAATTCGACCCGGGAAAGATTTCAAATACTTTTTCTTTAGATCATGATGTCTTGTCATGAACAATAATGTAGAATGCAAGGCAAACCATAATTCCGCATCAAGATTAAAGAATTGACAGTTTTTTTTTCTTTGCATGGATTAGTTGACCGTCCAGTACTACGAACCTAGCAAATGGGTTTAAAACAATAATGTGATCTAAACTAAACTACCATAGGATTATTTTTTATATTTATTTTAAGGAAAATAGATTTTTATTATGCATTCTTTAATAATTAATGTAAGAGAATATTAAATTAAATTAAGGTACAATGACCAATTAAACATGAGATGGTATTAGCTAGCCATGCAGGAGACTAAAGTGGTGAAACCCAAAAGCATCATGTTTATGGCGGTTACCTTAGCTCTTTAGATGTTGAAAAATATAAAAATGGAGAAATGGGTGGGTCTGTTTTGACTTGATTATAAATTTTATATTGAAAATGAGATCTTGAGGTCTTGTGAACATCTAATGGACCGATAATTTTTTTATTGTTTTGTTACAAATTTTAATCTTTGTGTTGAAATGTTGAATTCATAACGGTTGTGGATGACCAAGAACTTTCATATAATATGTTTTCTATCATTTTTTATAGCTTTGAATGGTGTGGTGTGGTTGATCAGGAAGTCACATTTACATCTAGTCTTTTTTTATCATTTTTTTATTACTTTATATCACTTGTCGTATATTTGCTTGTAATTTTTTATGTAAATTTTAATTATTTAAAGCACAAGGTGGCCATAAATAATGTATACTATTCAAATTTTAGCATTGTTCTTTATGGAATTTTTTATAATTGTATGATGAATTTAAAATTAATTTTTTAAAATATAGTATAGTGAAAAATATTTCTAAATATATGACATTTTTTTGCTAATTTGAAAAGATATCTTTCATCATTTTTATATTAATGATACACGTTCAAAAAAATTAAATTTACATTAAAAGTGTTTTTTGAAGAGACACGTTTCACAATTTTTATATCAATAACACATGTTAAAAAAATTTGAATTTACATTAAAAAGTGTCTCTGCAAGAGACACCTTTTACAGTTCTACAAAATCGAATTTATATTAAAAGTGTTTTTTAAAGATACACTTTTCACAATTTTCATATCAGTTGCATAGTAAAAAAATTGAATTTATACTAAAAATGTCTTCTTAAGACACACTTTCTACAATTTTATAAAATTAAATTTATATTAAAAATGTATCTTAAAGAGACACCTTCAACAATTATTGTATCAGTCATCCATTGAAATAATTGGCTTTATACTAAAAATGTATTTTCAAAAAATACCTATCATAATTTTATAAAATTAAATTCATATTGAAAGGTTTTTCTTCAAGAGACACTTTTAATATAAATTTAATTTTTTCGATAGGCGACTAATATAAAAATTGTAGAAAGGGTTTCTTAAAAAAACATATTAAGTATAAATTTAATTTTGTGGAATTGTAGAGACATCTTCAATGTAAATTTAATTTTTTTTTTCACTATGTGATTGATATGAAAATTATCGAAGATGTCTCTTTAAGATACACTTTTAGTATAAATGTGATTTTATGGTTCAATGTTTAGGTCTTGGTCGAACCTCTGCTATGTATGAATTTCCTTAAATTCCTAATATAAGTATTTTTTAAGTATATATATGAAATTATAATTAGATTTTTTATGGAGTAAGAAAAATTATTAGAAATATTTTAATAAATATTTTAAATTATAGGAGAAAAAAATTGTCAAGGAGATAAATTTGAGAGAAATATGCTTATAGGATAAACATGCGAGGAAGAACTAGAACACTTAATAGAATAAGAGAGTTCATTAAGATGTAAATACGAAAAGTGAAAAAAATTGAGATGTTTTGAAACTTAATAATTATATCTATTTTATCATTTATAATATTCTTCATCATTTAATAGGATGTTTTCTCTTATCATCTATAAATATAGATATAATTAGTCGTACTATATTAAAATCACATATATATATTTTTTATATATATGATTTGCTTTATTCTTGTATTCTTCAATTGATATGTTGGTATCAAAACTTTATATTACTTATTCGAGAATTTTAAAGCTTTTTATTTTCATTTTTTAATTTCTCCAACCTTATCTTTTATCTCTGTCAACTTATCTCCATAGCATCATGAATTGACGTGTAAAAACCACAACACCAAATGTATTTCATTCCATGGCCTGTCTTCATCTAAGATCTTCACCGACATCTAGCACTTGATATGAAATAAAAAAGTTTCGGTTCTTAAAAAACAATATTTGTACAAAATAATGTAATTGTATAATTCTCCCTAAAATCTGGTGTGAATTTTAAGTATTGAATTATTTGGGTTTGTTAGTTTGATGAAAAATTATTAATGAAGAAAAGAATCAAAAAGATTTTTTGTATTATATATTTATTTATTTATTTATTTTATTATTTGGACGTGTGGTTTAAGTTTTCTTTATTCAGTTGAAAAGGAAGTAAGACAATTAAGATGTGCTAGCAAAATTTGCACCATTGACTGGATTTTCTAGTGGATAAAAAGTTGATGAAATGGACTACTTCGTACATGCCACACAATTCCCACAACCCAATTAGATCACAACCTCGGATTAAAATATAATTGAATATGAGTAAGATCGGATGTAAAACTTTTTGGTATCGTACCAATTGGTTAGTGAATATTAATGGATTTATTAATATTTGTATCTAGATGGTATTATTTTGCACTTTTATCTTATAAGACTATATTATATACTTTGTGGTCCCATTAGTTTGCACCACAGTTGAATGACTTATATTGAAAGTTGGACTGTCTAGATATATAGACCACACACCCTATGATATATCCACCTATTTCAAAATTATCCAATGCACATTATGCAAAGCGACTGTTCCAAGCCACGATGGGGAAACTGGACAGAAAAAAAAAGAAGGGAAAAAAAAATGTGATTAATCTCCTACTGGGGAGGACCCTCCAAACGGATGTAGTCATACATGACTCCCTGGAAAGAGTTTGAGGCTCGCGTCTGAGTCAAATAGATTGTATTGGAGCCTTCAACAAAGAGGAACCCGGGTATATCTACAGTGTACGACCGTAGTTGCCCATGAATCCCATGTCTAGCTATCATGTTCTCCCTCCCTATTAGTCCTGTTGATAGAAGTGGCCGTGCCGCATTCGGGTCGTTGAGCCGAACCTTTAACAACACAATTCTCAAAATTATATTTTGGCAAGAATGAGTTTATACTCTACAACGAACTAGATACAAGAAAAGAAATTTTCTGTTACCTCCAATTGAGCCAGATTTGCTCCTGCCAACACCAATCGAAATTTGTAGGTGGCGGCCTTGTCCACAACTGGAAGATCAAATACAATCTGCCATGTGGTTCCTTGGAATATGTAATTGGTCACGCGCCTGCAATACAATGCAATGCAATATTAGAAGCAAGAGCTAGACAAAGCAGACGAGGTTGAATGATGAAAACACACCTGTTCACATGAGCAAAGAACCAATCTTTTCGGTAATCGCTTTTACCCACAGTGTACACGGGATCCTGGTTTGGATATATATCTGTAAACCGGTCCCATAATCCGTATTGCCGGAACCTGCAGTTAAAAAAAGGAGATTAGGGGAATGGTTCAATTTGCCAATTTATATTAGCACTGTTAGAACTTAAAAGCAAGGAACAATTGTCTGGGTGAGAGCTATTTAGTATTTACTTGTCTTGCTTGACATATAGTTTGTTAATAAATCTTGGGTCGACGTCGGGCACGAAGAATTCAGCAGCCGTCCGGTCTGGGATGCCGATTTCCCAGAGTGTAGGTCCATGTCTTGGAGGCTCAAATACAATATTGCCCAGTTTGATTTTATGTCCTGCATTTTTTAGATTAATTTCTTAAAATTGTGAATCGTTGAAATGCAGTATAAACAATTGAATGACCACTGTATCTATTCTAAGGAGAGGCAAGCGGGTCTGTAACACTTTGCTCTCTCATAAGTAAGAGAAGCAATGAATTGAGAAGTTTAAAACCTGGTTTGATGGTAATAATGGCATCATATTTGTAATCCCCCATGATACCAGGAACCCAGGCGAACAAATTGTAGGTTCCGGCTCGGACAGCTCTAATGGAGAAATTCCCCTCCTCGTCAGCTTGTGTCCAAAACTGATAACCCTGAAAACACACAGGCAACAATATTACGCAAATTAGTGCCCGCAACACACTTCATCCATGGGTTATTAAGAAAACTGTTTCAGGTACCAAAGAACAACCTTGATCTCTGTTTGCCATGATCCTGCTTCACCAGGTAGACTCAATCCCACGTAAGCAAGGCTTGCCGGGGTAGGTGCTTGGTTGATGTATCTAAAACAACATGAATATTAATTAACATTTATTGGTTTTGTATGAATTGTACAATGGAAAACCAGTTGAGGGAGGTGAGAGACATACTTGTCCAGGACTAGTAAACGACCCTTGACAGATCCGCGTTGATGATACTTGGGGAAGTCCTGTGACAGTGGGAAGCTATATGGCCAGCTGTAGACTTCTTTCAACAACTAATTGACATATATAAAGAATGATCAGTTGATGGATTAATTTATGCGAGGCTCCTTAGAGAAGCAAGAGCACATAGATGAAATGGTAGTACCTGTTGTTTGGCGTCGCTCCAGAGTGAAATGGCCTCTTTTTTGTTTGAAACCGAGTTCAGATAAATGAAAATAGGACCATAAACCTTTTTCCATGCTTCCCCGTCTTTAAATATTTCTTCTTCAGGCTTCCCAACGTAATGAGAACTCGTAAACGCCTGGATGTAAATTGATGCATTAAGAAGCTAGGAAGATAAAACTATAACCAAAAAAGAGAAAAATAAAGGATAGCAACATAAAACAAGTCTTGAGGAGTTCTCAAGTCTCAACATGAATGTTATCATCTCCTTTCTAAGTTCAGTAGGCATATAACGTCTCAGAGAGACTAATGAGAGGAAACCATTGTTAATTGTTGTTAGACTTACAGCAATGGCGACAGGGCCAGCATGAGAGGTGAGCTCTTGCTTGAGAGGTCCAGAAATTCGGAATTCATCACTGGGCGTGATAATCCAGAACCCTACTCCAGATTTCTGGCTGATCCACCCGTGTACCTTATTGTCTTTGCTATCAGAAGAGTATTGGTATTTGTCGTCCACCTCTCCTTCGAGGTCAGGATTGGATGGGTTCGTTAGCAGAACAGCTTCCGGGTAGGCAAGGGGCTCACCCCTTTCACGATCTTCAGCCGTTGGCATCACCCTTTGTCTGGTGTCCGAGATGGCCATGTAGTCAAACCTAATCATTAACACCATATCAACATTAAAATTTTTTTCTTCAACCTCAAGAAGTGCTCTTGCTAAGCTTTTTCTATGAAAGTTAAAAAAGAAAAGGTATAATAACAATTACAGGTCTTCGTTAAGCTTGAAAACCAGTCTGGTTTGCCATATAGATGTGCCATGCCATCCTTCTAAGCGTTCATATATGGCATATGCATAGAACCCTGAGGAGCCACGCAACATTATGAACCTGCAAAGCCATTCCTCCATGTATAATAACAAAAACTCAGAAGCTTGTTTCTAAATCTCAAAAAGGGTAATATAAAGTTAGGCTGCAATTGCACCTCTTGTCGACGCTTAAACGAGGCCCTGAATCATCGGAAGGTTCCCATGGTCTTTTGAATGAGACCTCCACATGGCTTTCATTTTGGTTTATGACTCGAAAACTATTCCCTAAAAAACTGCACATTTTCTAAATTAAAATCTATGCAACAATGAAAGAATAAACGTTAAGGTTAGATGAGAAAGAAATAAACTTACACCCACTGTCCATTTTGTTGCCAAACGCAATCCAAATACCTAAACCCATTGGATTAATCAACAATGAGAAATTTGTATGGCAAAATAAAAATATTTGATTATGCTAAAACAAAATAAGGAAACATATATACCCTCTACTATGTTCTTTGTGACGGTGACTAAGTAAATTTTCAACTCCTTTGTATTTTATTCCCACCACAGAACCCTCTGGTTTTGCCAAGGTGAGTTCTACGATGCCATTATCCATCACCACCTGAAACATATATTTTCGTTAATATTGCCAGAATTTTCCTTTTATTGTTGAAGCTATACCCAACAAAAAAAAAAAAAAAAAAAATCAACTTAAATTTATAGAAAAATTAGTTGCATATCAATTAAAATGCTTCCATAAAAAGTATGAAAATTCTAGTTTAAAATCTTACTTTGTCATCATGTATTTGTAGCTTTACCCCATGTCTCGATTCATCACAGTTGTTTTCGCATAAAATACTCCTGCAATTTAAATAAATAAATAAATAAATTTTTATTGAGATTGTTATAAATATGAGTACATAATAAAAAAAAGTAAAAATAAAAATTTTAAGTGATGAAAAAAAAAGAAAAAAAAAAAAAGAAACCTTTCTGAGTCCTCCGCAGAAGAGTGATTACAGAAGAAGAATTGACTAATTATTAACAGCCCCAAAAAAGAAGTCCAGTGCCTCGTCCAAACCACCTCCATTTTCAAATGATGTACTCTGCAAGACAAAACATTCTAGTGAACTCATATATTGATTGAAGAAAGCATTAAATATAAGAAAACCAATCTTCCTTTTCAAGAACATCGATATTGAATGCCAAGAATACTTCTATACGTAGATTCTCCTCGATTCATTTTGTTGAAAAGATTAAAAAAAAAAAATTATAGAAGTAAAAGAAAATATAGAAATTAGGAATCACTCTAAGTGCAGTCAAACAGTTACAAAATTATGCTTTGAATTTATTATAAGCTATAAATTGGTCAAAATATAACCATAGAGTGGATAAATAACCTGTTGATAACAGTCAATAACCTGCTTGCATTAGATATTATAGGTTTAATTACTTTTTAAATAAAAGTTGAACCGAGTTAGAAAAATTAAAACCTAATATTAAAAACAAAAAAAATGTATTTAAATGCACTAATTTTTTCTAATACGTTAAAGTCGAAATTTTTTGATAGAAGAGTAAAAGTAAATGGATAAAATAAATAAAAATATTATTTTGAATTAAAATATAAATAATGTTAGAGAAAATCAACAATATAGAAGAAGAGGTACAATATATAAAAAATTTAGCATGGCTTAACAAAAATCGTAAAGAAAAAAGAAAGGGAAAAACAAAAAGGGAAGATGGAGAACTCACTCAAACCCTTTGAATGGAATGATTTGAAACAATTTCATCACCTTTTATAATATTATACCACAAAGTTTGATCCTTATTAGAATTAGGAATTCATAAGAGGCAAAAACTTAGAAGTTCGATTCTAATAAGAAGTTGAAATTTACAGGACTTAAAATTCTTTAACCAACGATGAAAACTCAGAATTTCACGTCTCTTTGTCCAATTTAAATCCTTTTCAAACACTGATAAGTTATAATTTAAAAAGACGTGCATGGTTTTCATAACTCCTAATGATTCTAGTCTCCAACCTTAATACAGTTAACATGCAGCACGTAGCCCAGTCACTGTCAGACAACATAGACACTCTCGGCCCTACCGACCTACCACCGTATGGTGCTCCTACCTCGGCCAGAAATCGAACGTTTCGATTCGAGATTCTGCGCCCAATCTGGATTCGAGAATTACATTGATGAAACCATAGGTCGGCCTATGTTGCCGTCAATTTCGGATGAGAATGCATATCTGAACCGTGTGGTTAAGCCTATTTACGAACCGTGTGCGCTGAGGTTGAGGGAGGCAAAAGGGGAACAACGGTTTCAATTGAGAAGGACAACGGTCCCATTTATGCATGTTGTAACAGTTCAGTTTTTCCGATCATGATATCAGTATTCAAATTCTTGGTCTATGGGGGAAGATCTGTTGATTTTCAGGAGTTGAGTTCCCACTGTATTTCATCCACCAAGCGTTCGATGATTGGTCCATGAGAAGCCAAGAGCAGATGGAGGAGATCATTGTAGAGTGGGACATGGTTGCATTTGGAACTCTTCTGTCTTTTATTTTTATTTCTTTGTTTTCAATTTTTGGTAGATTTTTTGAAGCCCACGAGTTTGAGAAACCGGATAATGAGAGGGCTTTGAATTCGATGAACTCATGTGCAGCTGGCCATGTTAGAGGAATATTCAGACATAGTATTCTCATATGGATTCAGTGATGAGTACAGGTAGTGAAGTTTGTTATTTGCTATTTATTTTATCTCAATTTGCCGAACTGTATATGTCCATCCACACATTATAACCTCATCTATTGTTGGTGATATGAGTTGCAGTCCTATTTTCAAGAAGACAACCAAGTTCTACCAGAGGCGTGCCAGGTTCTTATTCTAAATTTTTTGCTTTAGAATACGCATGTACAATAGTTGTCTGTGGAAGAAAACTAAGTAGGGATGTGGGAGGGTAGAGACCCATTTTCCTTAAAGTTCTGATCACATCTCACACAAACAATCCCTTATTACCCACCTAATATAGCCGCTATTCACGTTTTATTTTTTATGTATTAAATAAACTCAGGAGTTTTATATGAAAAATAGAACTATGAGTTAAATGAGGAGAAGAATTGTATTTTGATAATACTTCTTCATTTTTATTTATTTTTAATTTGATGAGCGAGAAGAATCCTATTTTGATTATGCCATGCAAAAGAAGAGCACACTAATCAACACCATGCAAAAGAAAAGAAGGCCAATGAACTTTGTGCCTAAAGAGGGTGCATTTTCTGGAGGACGCATCCATGTTCCTTGATTAGGCTTTTTCTAATCCTTATCTTTTTCTGATTAATATAGTCTTTCTCTTATTATTATAAGAGAATTTTATTGGAATACGAATTTGGGTACATCTTGAGTAAGTTTTCCTTTAATGAATTCTAATTAACATCTCACACATACCATGCCTTATTACCAACCTAATATAGCCGCTATCCACGTTAAGTGGCTTGTTTTCAAAGCGGAAGCAGAGCCTTTCCAGTCCAGTCATCCTACTTTGTTGTTTTGTTATCTCAAAATGCAGGTTGCTGTGTTGAGTTATAGTAAATTTGAAACTTCTCTTTGGTGAAATATTTACCATTAACTCACTTCCAAATTGTCTTTCCAGCAAAATAGTATCCCTCATTGCCTCTTTCTTCATTTCTATATATACCACAAAATGGAAAGGATTCTTCCCTCATAAGGAGTTAAGGTATCCCCCATCATTTTGTGCATGGATCATGGAGACAGATTGTAATCAATAGCCTCATGAGGTCGATAAACCAGTTTGAACACTCCAAATGTTTGTGTCTTTAAAACTTCTGCAATAGGTTCAGATTTTTTGGTATATAGGATTTACTTGAAGTTTGAAATTCTGAAGAAGGAAATTTTTAGAAGATTTTGGGAATTCATTTTAAATGTTTGTGGGAACTCAATGTATTGAAGCTATCATTCATAAATTCTGTTTTATCGGTCATATCAATAGCCAGTATGACTTGTTTCTGGATGTTGGTTAAATGCGGAATGACTGGAGGGGAAGCACAAGAAGTTTTAAAGGTGCTATTTAAAAAAAATATATATATATTGTTTTGGCCGATACATACATAAACACCTCTGTCTATGTGTGTTAATTTTTGTTTTATATGTATATACAAACAAAAAAGTACCTGTATGGGGTGAGAGAGAGTCAATCTAACTTCTAATATTCAAGAAATATATCAGTTAAGAGTAATAATCAAGAATTAGTACGTGATCAATTAAACCCTCAAACACATCCCGATTAATTAAACTGAACCAAATCAAATCAAGGCAAACAATAATTTTCAATCATAAAATTAATCTTATTAATGAACTAATATTATAGAAAATACCTAAACTGAATCGATGAGTGAAGCTAAACCAAAGTAAACTAAACGTAGGCACCTTCTAATGTGGAATTGATTTTATTAATAACTTAAAATTATAAAAAAAAAAAAACACCTAAAATAATTAAAATGAATCAAATTAAATGAAAGCAAACTAAAACAAAATATGAATTCATCAAATCAGTTTCCTAAATAAATTTACATTATTAAAATGAAATCTAAGTTCAAAATGAATTAAACACTAATTAAGGCAAATTTTAAAAAATCAAATATTTAACACATAAGATCAATTATTTTAACAAAATAAATTTTACTTATACCAAAAATTAATTATGAAACTATCCAAAACAAATTTTAAAACTAAATTTTTAACCTATAAAATTAATGTTATTAATAAATAAATAGATAACACGTGAATAAATAAATATAGCTAAAACAAAATACGAACTCATGGAATTAATTTTTTTAAATAAACTTACATTACTAAAATAAAGTCAAAGCTTAATAAATGTTTTTTACACTAATTAGGGCAAGTCTAAAATCAATATTTAACACATAAAATCAATCATTTCAACAAATTAAAATTTTACTTAAACCTAGAGTCGAGTCAAACTACCCAAAAACATATTTTTTGAAACTGAATCTGTAACCCATATGATCAATCTTATTAATTAATAAATAAATAAATAACAAATCATTAAATTAGTAGCAAATAAATAAATAAATAACAAATAATTAAATTAATCAAAACTAAATTAAATAGAGATCAAATTATATTTTTTCACAAAGTTAACATTACATAAAATTGTATTTTCTGAATTTAATATGATAAATCAAAACCAATTTCCAACACAATTCTAATCTTTAACGTAATAAATCAAAATTAAACAAGAGTGAGATTCATGCTGCTATGTTAAAACAAACATATGCTGAAACTAATAGAATAAGTCAAACCACTCAACCCAATATAATAATCCAAATTGAAAAATAAACTAAACTTTAAATTCTCCTGAAAGCCCATATATATAAAAAAACTAACTTACCTAGCCAGCTTACCAAAGCAACCTGGTGATGTGCAGCTGCTTTCTCTTTTCCAATGGTGCGGTTGTGGATTTTCTTGTCTTTCAATGGCGCGGCTGCACCTCCCCACGCTCCAGAATGGTCTTCTTCTTCTGGATATATTCCCCTCAATGGCACAACTATAGGTCTTCTTGTCTTTCAATGGTATGGTTGCACCTCCGACAATCCTTTCAATGGTGCGGCTGCACCTTCCCACGCTCCGGAAAGATGACCTTCTTCCTCTTTAAGGGTCCGGCTGCACCTGTTCTTGCTTTCAATGGTGCGTTTTTCCCCTCTCTTGCTGAGTGCTTTCTCACCCTCTCCACATGCTGAAAGGTGCGGCTGTACTTCCTCCAAAACCAAGTGCGGTTGTACCTCCTCCTCAACCCAAAATACCAAACCTTCCTTTGGTCTGAAAAGTGCGGCTGCAACTGCTCCCACTTCCAAAATGAAGCGGCTGCCAATCCCCCCTCAATCCTTCCTCTTCCTTTTTTTTCTTTCTCCTTAATATTTTCCCAATCTTTTCCCGACTCCACTCCAACCATAGTGATGGAAGACACCACAGGAAAGGTTTTTTTTTTTTTTTCTCAAAACGACAGCCCCTATCTCTGTAAATTCCCCTCAATCCCTATTCTGAATCTCTTCCTTCCCAAAAAAAAAAATCCCTTCCTCTCAAGTCAGAAAATCTCCTCCCCTGTATCTTCCCCGGAAACCATCCTCATTCATTCTCTGGATGAATTCTCCCTTTCTCATCCACCTTCGGCTGTCAAGTTTTTTTCTTTCCAAATGATGTTTGCTTTCTCCCATTTTCAGACCACCAACCTGTGTCTTTCCTTCCAAGTCACCTTTTCCTCCCGTAATCAATTCTTCTTTCTCTTCAGATTCCTTACCTTCTCTGCCCTCACCAGTCGGCTACCTTCCCATAAGCTTCCTCTCCTTTGACTTGCCTCCCCATGCCTTTTCTATCCACGCTGAGAATTTTTCTTTTACACACAACCCTTATTCCGTCTACATGCACACTGGATCCCCCCTTTTCACTTACTCAACAGCTTTGATAATTTAGCATTCTCTTTTCTTTCTTTATGGGTGATCCTTCCTTGAATTTCTTCCTATATGAATATCCCACCAAGATGCAGCCGTGTATGATTTTCTTCAATCTTTGGTGGACTTTCCTACAAAATGTCAAAGTTAACAAATTAAATAAAATAATAATAATAATAATAATAATAATAACAATGATAAAAATGAGTAATCATAATAATAATAATAATAATAATAATAATAATAATAATAATAATAAGAAACATTTCAACAAAATTATTAAATTAAAATAGATAAGTAAGAACAAGTATTACAGAAAAGTGATAAAATAATAAAAAAATAAAATAAGGGAAGAAATAGACAAGATAATAAACAAACAAAAATAAAATAAACAAAAATTCGAGTCATGCAAAAATATGAAAATGTGAGCCATGAAGCCATGCAACCCTGCAAGATGTGCCTAAATGGGCCTAGGGTGCCTAAGTGGGCCTAGGGTGCCTAAGTGAGTTTAAGTCTAAATTGGGGCTGCCAAGAGTCACAATGAGGTTAAATAAATCTCTGAACCATAGTCCCCAAGGTGGCTCTTGAAAAGATAGATTATATGAGTAGTAATGGGCCACCAAGGAATTGCTGTAAAATACGGAATAGATACCTTATAGGACATGTGCTAAGAGGACAAAATGGAGGGTCTACACTTAGATTTTCTTTAGAAATAAAATTTGATTACATGTCTAACACTCTCTCTTTAACCAAACCAAACCAAACATATTGTTCATGTAAAGAGCATACGTTTTATACAAACATAAATATTTTAACTGTTCCTATACACGTGCATGGCATATTGTTTTTCTAATTTTTTTTTTGAAAATATTTACATGAATTATCATTTCTAAATAATAAATTTATTGTATAAAAGTGTAGTTCATAATCATATAGACTTTTATCTAAAATTTTCATTTTTAAATAATAAATCTATGGTATATTTGATTTTATAGTTATCTAATCTAAACTTTTATCTAATCACTATTTCAATTTAAATTAAAATTTATTTTAATATTTAAAAATAAATTTTAATTATTAATTTTTATAATTAGTAATGATTTGTATTATATTCTATAAATTATCTCATTTTTATAATTAATGATGATTCGTATTATATTTTTCAAATTATATCCTTCCTAATTGATTGAGAATTAAATCAACATGTTATATAGGTGGGCTGGGCTAGCTTCAAAAAATACTTAGGTAACAGGTGATTATGAATATTTGATATATTATGTATATTATTAAGAAAAGTAATTTGAGATAAATTATGAAAATTTGATTTATTATGTGTATTATTAAGAAAGAAAAATAATTTGAGATAAATTATTTCCTTTAAACCATTTATAAATACTTTAAACTAATTATAAATACTTTAAATTAATTAAGATAACATATAAAATGACATAATACATTAATGATTCAGTTAAGAATATGATATTAATAATAGATATATCAAATATATTCAACAATATTTCATTACATTAATAGATAAATTAAATTTTATTATGGTAATTTTTATAAAATATCGATATTTTAATATTTGAAAATAAATTTTAATTATTAGGTTATGTTTGGTATGAAAAACATTTTTTAGTTTTCGTTTTATGTTTTTTTCTTTTTTGGAAAATATGTTTTGATTAAGAAAAGTAAAAACTATATTTTAAAAAAATAAATTTGTAAATCTTGTTTGGTTTTAAGCTTCCATTAATGTAAAAATGTGTGAAAAAAAAATTATAAGTTTTGTATAATTTATATGTAATATTATGGAATCTGTTATTACAATAGATGTGATATTAGGTAATAATAATAATAAACATTCATTTATTATTATTATTATTATTATTTTAACTTTTTTAATAAAATATTCTAATATATTTATAATTAATCAATTAAATTATTTTAATATAAAAATATTTTCATTTACAATAATCTAGTCTAATAAATAGACAAAAATGTTTAAAAGGTATATAATATTTGCTTTCAAATATATACAAAAGAATGTTCTATTTATATTAATATTTCTTTCATATTAATAATATTTATATTCTTATACTCCTTCTATATGACTTCTTACCTTATAGGTTTTAATATTTTTGAATAATTTAAATTAAATTTGAAAGTTTATTTTATATATTCATTAGTAAAAAATATAGCTTATTTATAAATTATTTTTTAAAAAATATATTTTTTATATATTTTAAAACTAATTAAAATAATGCATAAATATATAAAATAATACAAATAGCTCCCAACACAATTATCTTTGTGAATTTTTTTAATATATATGTATTAATTTTATCCTAGTAGATTTATGATGAAAATCAGGAGAAACTAAATGCTGTTTAGATAAAAATTTTGGTAACATGGAAACCATGGGAAGTTGTTGTTTTCCTCCATGGTTCATGCCCTGTGTGGAAAGCATCTGGGTAGCTACCTACATCACGTTCTTGTCCAATTCAAAGTCCTTTTCAAACGCTAAAATCAAAGAATTAGGTTATGGCATTTTTGTCCGATTCAAAGTCCTTTCCAACCACTAATATGTTATAATTTAAAGATGGAATGATTGATAGTACTCATTCGAATTTTTTTGGATGGCTAAGCATAAAATATTTGACTTAACCATGAATCTACCTCGAGATACATACAAACGCCAAGTGGAAAACGTTTAGAAGAGGCAGAGTCAGTGCATGCCCGGGAGGGACATATGGCCTCCCCTGCTTGCACAAAGAGGCCATCAATTTAACGCTTTTTATTGGGAATTTAACCTAATTTAATAATATGTTATGTTGATTATTTGATCATGAGGTTTAGAACCCGTTTAGTAATTATTATAAGAAATATTTTAAATATTTAAAATTTTTATTATTTAAGAATTAAAAATATTAGAAATACTTTCTAAATCACTGTCAAATGAACTCTTAATTAATAATAATATATATATTAGTGATAAATCTATATGTAAATTTCTCTTGCTTATTATTATTATTATTATTTGGATGGGTTGAAAATTCTCTTTTTTATTGTCTTTCTTTTTTTTGGATTTAGATATAATTAAAACTTTTAAATCTTTGAGTGAAATGATTGATTTGTTTAAAAATAATAAGCAATTGAATTCAAATCAAACAATGAATGATAACTTAATTTGCAATATCATGGAAGATAATGAAAATTTTGTAGAATAAAATATTATAAACTAATTTTTAATTTTTATATTGGGTATTTGGTATTTGGTATTTTTTATTATTATTATTAACGTTGCCATTACTGCAAAAGGATGTCTCCTCTGTACCAAAATTTTGGCTCGTGTGTAGCACTGAATCGGATGGTAAGAAACTTTCGGTGACAGGGCATGATTTGATTTCTTGATTACTCCTTGTGCTGGGAAACCAAAGCATCATTCAACAAAAGCTAAAACCTTTAATTTTGTGACTATCTGTTGAATATTGTGATTGAAACTATTGCAATAATGTATGAGATATACTGCTAATACACCAATGTGTATAATCACTGTCTTTGTATAATAGTCCATTACTCATCAAATCATTGTTCTATGATCATTCTATTTAACTTCACCACCATTACAACTCCATTACAATTGAAAAAACTATTAGATATCACACATCAGGTTCGGGCAATTTCAAAAGGGCTTTAGAAGAGCCTAATGACGTAGAAGAATACGAGGTGCAAGTGTTGCAGGAACACCCACTTTGATGACTCTGTGAATCAGTGGGGGTAGCAGAAGACGTATAGGAGAACTTACACATATCCATCGGAGGTGCAAAATACATGGGCACTGGCATGGTCATTGGAAGGTTGGGCAGTGGAGCTTCAAAGCTAAGAACATTTATCACTTGCCTTATTGATGGGCGGTGAGTGCTATCAGGGTGACAACACCATAGCCCAACTGTCATCAAGCACTCCATTTGCCTTTGGTCGAATTCCATAGACAACCCCTTGTCCACTGCTTCAAAGAGTTGGCCTTTTCCATACAGGCTCCACACCCACTCTACTAGTCTTGTCTTGCTTGGTTCTGCCCTTGGCTCAACTGACCGTCTTCCACATGTGATCTCAAGGGCGACAACGCCAAAGCTGTAGACATCGGATTCCTTGCTGGCCTTGCCGGTGGTCACACATTCCGGGGCGAGGTAGCCCATGGTGCCAGCCAAGACGGTTGTTTGTGAGCCCAGCTCATGGTCCACAAGCCTGGCCAGACCGAAATCTCCGAGCTTGGCATTGAAATTTGAATCCAACATGATATTGCTGGACTTGATGTCTCTGTGGACCACACACTGTTCCCACTCTTCATGAAGATAGAGAAGTGAGGATGCTAAGCCAAGGGCTATTTTGTACCTCACTGTCCATGTTAGCGTAGAGTTCCCTCCAAATAGGTGGGTATCCAGGCTTCCATTAGGCATGAACTCGTAGACGAGCAGTAATTCTCCGTGTTCATGGCACCAACCAATAAGCTGAACCAAATTTCGGTGCCTCAATCGACTGATGATCTTCACTTCTGATACATACTCCTTTTTCCCTTGCTTTGATCCCCTTGAAACTCTCTTCACCGCCACTTCTGTCTTGGAATCGGATAATAGACCCTTGTAAACGCCTCCAAATCCTCCCTCTCCTAGCTTCCCTTCCTCGGAGAAGTTCTTGGTTGCGTGACTCAGTTCACGGTAGGTGAACCTCTTTGGCCCAGTTCCTTTTTCAAATTCATCATCAATATCCAGTTCAAGGGCCATATCTTCTTTTCTGGGACCAACCCTTTTTCTCCACCTGATGAACCAATACCCACCAGCTCCACAAATCAAGACACCAATGGTCACAACTAGCGCGACCACCAATCCGAAACTCTTCTTCCCTTTCCCACCACTGGCCTCTAAGGTCGACTCGAATTCCCAAGAGTAAACAGTGTGCAATTCAATCGACTTGCCTGTGGCAGCTGAAAAACCAACTCTTATCCACTCCGGCAAAACTATCGTCAAATCAACAACATACCAAAGGCTGGAATTCCCGCTGAAAACCGGATTATCAGCATAAGTTAGAAAGACGCTTAAATTTTTGGTAGTTGAATTGTAACTCACCCAGGCATTTGCTCTTGAACCATTCTTAATGCTACTCTTCCATTGGACCTTTTTCACAGAGATTATGGAGTTGATATTGATGCCTACATGATCTAAAATTGGATCCCATTCATCTTGGCGGCTGTCAAACTCAACTGCAACAATTTGATTTTGTGAGGTGTTGAAGGCAGATTTGGCGCTGAACAGCGCAAGGTAACCACCGCTTGAATTGGGAGGAATTCGAGAATCAAATGGTGCCAGAAATAAGGAGAGGCCATCACCATACACAGAGTCATTAACAGCCTTAATGGCAAAGGAGAAGTGAGTGGTGAAGTCTGCCAGCCTTCCTGTGCTGGCATCCCAAAGGCGCACTGGTTCTGCATATGAGGCTCGACCTGTGCTACTAGTGAGGGAATCATCAACTTGATTCTTTGTGACTTGGAGAAGCCCGCCTGTTGCAAAAGCATCATTTTCAAAGAATATGTCTGGCATGTTCGGCTGGAAACCGGAGAAACTGAAGTTTATAGAACTTGCATGGGGGAGCAGCAAGAGGAAGAAGACGACTATCTGAAACAAGGGAGAATGAATTTGATGAGCTTGAAGTTGAACTATGCATGATCTTGTGTGGGAGAGAGCCATGGATGGATAGCATATAGAGAGAAAAAAATGAAGGTGATTTTGGATGGACTAGAGAAGGCTAGGAGTATATACTTCAACAATATGCATGTCCTAATTCAACCATATGTCAGGTCAATCTGATGAACTTCCGCCCAATCCTTCAACTACCGATTCAACTAAAGGTTATATTAACCAGGTCAATCTAAATCTTCCATGGGACTACTCCTAGTCAAGTGACAGATGAAGTCCCACTTGTTCATATTCATGCCCAGATGTCAAACCTATTGGACATCCAATTCTGAGTATTGAACAAATGGCTGGTGAGGAATATGGAAAAGTTAAGTTCTGACTAATTAATTTACAGGTGACCAGTCCTTGGTCGGCCTACTAGTTTAATTTTATGGTTATTTAAATCATGGGAAGAATACATCATGAGCGTTAGGTATTGAGTTTTGCTTCAATCCCATTGACATTTACTTTTAAATAAACCCATCTGCACCAACTCAAAAGCCTGAAATTATATGATCATCTACTTTGTCTGAACTCGATTTGGCTTCTTGTATTTTGGACTTCAACATGATGAGAAGGAGGAAAAAATAATAATAGGAGGAAGGCTTCCACCAGAAGGCCTTCAATGACAAACAAGATACAACCAAGTGAGACAAATGGGAGAGGAAAGAGCATTCTAGAATTGGTACCCAACATCACTTAAAACGTACGCCGGTTGCCGTCTTAGTTTTCTGAATTTTCAATGGTACTAAAAGCATATGGTTGTTTGTTAACCTCGCATTCAGTGGATTCCATGGCGGTGTTGGCCTAATTCCGAAGGCCTAAGGGTCATGTAGTCCCATGCGCCAATGATTCCATTTAACATCCTTGTATTTTTGGCAAATTGATTTTAAAACCAGATTTTAAAAATAAAAAATAAAAAAATTGTTTGAATGAGTTGTTTTTAAAAATAATTTTTTTATTTTGATTTTGTAAAAATATTTAAATTTAATTTATATAATATTAATTTAATTTAATTCAAATCTTATTAAAAATGAAATTAGTTTTGTAATTAAAAATAAATATTTTTTTAGTAAAGTATAAATAGTAATATTATAATAAAAACATAAATTATATTTTTTATATAAAAAAATATACTATTTTAGCATATGTTTAAAAAATACGGATATTAACATTTTTATAAAAGCATATTTTATCTCTTTTTGTTAAAAATAAATAATAATAATAATTTAAAATATAATTATTAATAATATCTTATTTAAAATAAATAGAGAATAAGTTCAACTTTTTTAATATCTAAATAAGTTTAAATTCTCACTATATCTACACATTCAATGGTAGAGCCACAGATGGGGTATCGAACAGAAATATTATATTATAATCATCGTTCGTAATTTATAAGGTAATTAATGATATTTTATATTATTATAAAAAATTAAATAATTTTAAATATTAATTATGAAAATGTATCAAATTAAACAACTATAGTATTAGGAACACTTAAAAAAAATTAGATTTTAAATGAAAAAATGGATGCTCCATTAAATCTTATCGTCTTACAACTTGATCTCATTTATTCATACTTCAGTTTCATTTTTTATATTTACATTGAAAAGCCTAAATTTTTCTATATATTTTGAAAAATGGAGATTAAAATATTCATAAATACCAAATTAATTTTAACAATAAAAATTAAATCATAATAAAGTTGAAATTCAAATTTATTAAATTACTAATATTTTAAATTTTATTTATCATTAAAATATAATATTTAATGGTTGAAAATGATATTGAAGAATGAAATAGAATTCTATTATTTAAACCAATCCATATTTCAATAATTATATATTATATTATTTTATTGTCGAAAATTTTATTATTTTCTTTTACCTATATTATTTTCATATTTAGCATGTATAATGGGGATAAATATTTTATTTTCAAAATTTTTAAATAATATATTTATTTAACTTAAATAATCATAACAGGCAAATTCATCAAATATTCTTAATCAACCAAATGGGGATTGTCTTCTTCAACAACGCCCCCATTCAATTCATCTTCGTATAAGCGGAAAAATGGTCACATTAAGCATTTCATGGAAAAGAAATATTAATAATAGAAATTTTTATTTGTCATAGTAATTTCATTAAATATATACCAAATAAAAAATTTAAATGATATCTTCTAAAACTATACATATTTTTTCTAAATATATCTTATGCCATGGACATGACAAATTACACATGCATATGCACCTAGAAATAGAGACATTTGTAAGTACTAAAAGTTTGATGGATCAAATCACTATCATATTGGTTCTCAAATTTGCAACTCAACATCTTGACTTTTCACCTAGCAAATTCAATTTAGCAAATGGTGAAGTCTTCCATGTTACATGCAACATCCAACTTATCAAATCTTATGAATTGTCTACATGACATGTGATGAATTGTTCTTTCAACATAATCACACCAAATATTGTTTGGCTTTTATTACCAATTAATCAGATTTTGTATGATATTAACATATATATATATATATCCTTTCATTAGAATTTTTTTTCTTCTTTTCATTGAATTCTCTCATTTTTAATCTTGCCTTTTCATTCATTATGTCCATTTATACTTCTTTTCTTTCCATATCAAAGCTTGGATTTTCTCCCATGTAATTAGTTTTGAAATCAATAGTAACATAAAGATGCAGTAACCAGAATAGAAAAATCTATTGACTAACCAAGTGTCTTAATTTAATAACAATTATTATTTTTATTGTCTGGGTAATTTAGTTATATGCTTTGATATTTGGTTTACTAAGAAAGAAGTTACCTACTACAGCCTTCTCGGTTTGCAGTCATAAGGCCGGAAATTAAATAATACTGCATTTGCACATTTTTCAAGCTATTAAATTTTTCAAATGAAACCAAAGCCCAAAGTTGTAACCATTGCAAGACAATCCTAGTTCTCATCCTCTCATCCTCTCATCCTCGTAAGTTCTTCATTTTTTTTTAATTTTGTTCCTTCTCTACTTCTAAGATGAATGACTCAAACTAAAGGGAAAGGAGAGCCCAGAAGTGCAGCAGGTTTTTTTGATTGAAAATGGAGGTAGTTTGGAAGAGGCAATGGGATTTGCTGGTTTGGTTTTCAGTAATGATTCAATTCTTTCTTCTCGGTCACTGTTATCTGAAGTATCCCACAAGGTTCTTTCTCGTCTTCTTCGATTTTCTCTGTAGTAGGCTCTGTGGCCTTTCTAGAAGAACCTATTTAAAGTAACATGTTTATTTGCATTCTTGTCAAAAATTCCTTAATTTTTTGGAAGGATTGGCTTTCATTCTCTACCATATTGTGATCAGCTAATTATTTATTTTGTTATTGTTGCAGGAATATTTTGAGCAACATCTCTGGTGGAGGATCAAATAGTGGGGTCAAACTGATCATAAACAAACATGAAGTAAAGAAAACAATTATAAGATGCGAAATCAGGAATTGCCGAATTGATTTTCTTCTATACAGAAGAAATTAATTTTAACTTTCTTTATAATGAAAATATGTTTCAGGTGGAGATGGACAATGGCATTGTGAAAATAACTGTGTCACGTCCCTATGGTAATTTACGGGGAATAAAATACCATGGAGTGGAGAATTTGCTTGATGATGATCTCGATAGAGATGATAGAGGGTATGCAACTTTTCCTATCAATCCATTAAAAGGCTACATCCTATGGCAAACATGACCCTTTTTTTGGTTTGGATAAATTTGATGCTTAATTTGTCACGATTGAATCAATAAATCAATTTAACTAGGTATTGGGATTGCTCCTGGGAAGACGTGAATGGTAGCAACGGTAAACAATCGATGTAAGCACTGTCCATTCCTCTCTTTCTTTGGTCTCTTCTTCGGTCATGATTTTATGGATATAGGTAATATTAGTGAAGATATAAAGAATGCATTTGTTTCCAACTGAAGCCATGTAAATGATTTTTGCTGCAGGATTTTAGGAGACCGATTCCAGGTTATAATGCGAACTAATAATCAAGTTGAGGTTTCATTCAAAACAACATGGAAATCTTCGGACCCATTGCCTGCTTTAAATGTAGACAAAAGGTGCTGTGCAAGCCTTAACATGCATGCCCCTCTTTTTGACAATGAGAAAAAAATGTGTTCATAGCGCTAATGGGTTTGCAGGTATGTAATGCTGAGTGGCTCCTCCGGGTTCTACACATACGCCATATACGAACGCTTAAAAGGATGGCCTGGCATGTTTCTCTGGGAAACCAGGATTGTTTTCAAGCTTTCTCAAAAGTGGTAATTCTTATTATAATTCTGTGAGATTTCATAGGAAAAAGCAAGTGTTAATATTTGATATTAATTAAGCACAGTTGGCAGGCAAAATTGTTAACGTGGTATTTGAAATGAATGGTTAGGTTTCAATACATGGCAATCTCAGACACCAGGCAAAAGATAATGCCGACGAGTGCAGACCGAGAGAGAGGTCAATCCCTTGCCTACCCAGAAGCGGTTCTGTTGAAAAATCCAATGAATTCTGAGTTGGAAGGAGAGGTGGATGATAAATACCAATACTCAAGTGAAAGCAAAAATGACAGGGTGCATGGGTGGATCAGCTTAAACTCAGGAATAGGATTCTGGATCATCACACCCAGTAATGAGTTCCGTACGGCTGGACCTCTCAAGCAAGATCTTACTGGCCACGTTGGCCCCACCTGCCTCTCTGTATGTGATCTTAACAATTGTATCGTATCTTTTGAAAATTAAAAGTTATTTCTAAAATTTATGGCAATTGATTTGCAGATGTTTATGAGTGCTCATTACACTGGAGTTCCTCTAAATGCTACATTTGAAAATGGAGAGCCATGGAAGAAGGTTTTTGGTCCTGTTTTCATCCATCTAAACTCGGTTTCAGACAAAACAAAAGCCACTTCGCTGTGGGGCGATGCTAAACAACAGGTACTACTATTTCATATGTAGTTATTCTTGTGCGGGGCCTCATATGATTTCCATTGATTCATGTTATATATGTTTATCAGACGTGGAAAGAAATTATAAGTTGGCCATATAGCTTCCCACACTCACCAGACTTCCTTAAGTCTGATCAACGTGGATCTGTCATCGGTCAATTATCAGTCCAAGACCAGTATGTCGTTTAGCTTTCTGCACTGGTTAGATACTGCGATTAATTAATATTATGAAGGAAGTGACTTTATATTATGGTTTCAGATACCTCAAAGTTGGGAATGGGCCCGCAAGGTTTGCACATGTGGGTTTGGCTGCACCAGGAGATGCAAGATCATGGGAATTCCAAACGAAGGTTTGTACCAGAATCAACTTAGACTGGATATTGAGACTTCCATTCATAAATTCCGTATAATTACATCAAATGGGGATGAGATAATTCATATACAATTCCAAGATAAATACAAGGGATAGTGAGAGTTTCATTAAGATATCTAATTAATCTTCTGGTATTTTCCTCTAGACACTTCTATATGAGTTTGAAATTTGATCTTTAAGACCATAGACCTTAATTACTGTGAGTACTTGTGACCTCTACGGCAAGTGGTTTCCAATTCTCTTGGTTTTCTTGAGACTTAGAAGGACATTTGCTATTTCCCGAGATATGATCTCTTAAGACCATAGGTGTCATTTATGACCATAGATCTCGATCATTGAGAGTATATGTGACTCTCCAATTATGGAACAATCAATTTTCCTAATAGCTTAAACTCAGAAGGATTTGAATCCATCATGCATATCAATGAATGTTATACTCTCGAACAACACCTCCCTCCTATATAGCATTTTATTTATTTATTTGAAAAACTTATATTGCACTTATTAAATTTAAAAAACAAACATGAGTGACCTAGTGAGATTTGAACACATAACTTCCCATCAAAGAAAATTCTAATACTATATTAAACTATCAATTTTTTCAAAAATTGAAGTTTATAGGATTTGGATTCACTGTATATATGGAACTCTCTAACAACAAGTGATCATTTATGTGAAGTTTGATTGATGTTGAGTGGTTGAAGGTATTGGAAAAAGTGGAGACTTGTTTGGAGTTTGTCTCTATGAGAATGGAAGATGTTGGGATTTAACGTTACTCACATGGACTCTGATACCAAGAAATAATAAGAAGGCATAAGGAAACACAAATTTCTTCAATTCATTTTCTAAAGATCGAGAATTCCATTTACGTAATTGTATGTAATTACATCAGTTGAGGATATGATAAGTCAAATACAATTTTAAGAGATGATACAAGCGATAGTAGAAATTACTTTTAGACAAGTGATTAAGGGGAATGATTAGCCCTAGATATATATTCCTAAATGAGGTGATATAGAACTATTTTAAATGATCAGACTCCTTAATTTAAACAACGAACTGAAGTGTGATGAGGCACCAATTTTCTGTAAAATTGTATTGTTTTATGTGTGTTTTCAGGGTTATCAGTTCTGGACTCGAACTGATGAACATGGGAATTTCTTCATTAAAGCCGTCCTACCTGGGGCCTATAATTTGCACGCATGGGTCCCTGGTGTTATGGGGAATTACATGTATGAAGCTACTGTTACCGTTACTCCAGGTACTCAACCCCACAGCCTACTTCATGGTTTGGTGCTCATCAAAATGTAATGCCAAGGGTTTTTAACAGAATGGCCCATTGCATGTGAAGAAATTTATATTATTATGTCTTTATAATCTCTCTCAACAATTAAACAGAATTACATTGCATGTGAAGAAGATCAACAAACAACTTGATTGACTGCCAAACTAATGCAGGATCTGTAACCAAACTGCCTCCTTTTGTATTCAAGCCTCCAAGAGATGGCCCTACACTCTGGGAAATCGGCATCCCCAACCGGCATGCTGCCGAATTCTATGTGCCCAATGTCACCAAGAACATTAACAAATTATACTTGGAGCAGGACAAGTCAGCTCTCACCAACATGATTAATACTCCTAGCTTTGAACAATCATATCGTAATTAAATTGCAGTACTCCCTTACCCTAATGGTTTTCCAACTAACAGGTTCCGACAATATGGATTATGGGATAGGTATGCAGAGTTATATCCTGAGAACGATCTTGTCTTCACAGTTGGCACTAGTGATTATGCAAAAGACTGGTTCTTTGCTCATGTGTTAAGGTGTGGCTTTGGCATCAATGATTATCAAAAAGATTTTGTTCGTTGCTCATGTTAATTAGCTAGCGTGTCCATCTCTAGTTTGTTAACTTTGCAAGTGCTTCTTCCAATACTGCTTTGCAGGAGCTTACCAGATGGAAAATTCAAGGCAACCACATGGCAGATTGTATTTGATCTTCCAAAGGTGGACAAAGCTGGAACTTATAAACTCCGATTGGAGTTGGCAGCAGCTCATCTGGCTGAAGTTCAGGTAAATTAAACAAAATTCCAACCCCATCAACTTATCTCGGAAAGCCCATGAGAAGTTTTCAATGCCATTTTATTTTATTTCTTCAGTTTCGTCTAATTTAGTTTTGACAATGTGATGTGTTCCAAGGTTCGGGTGAACCGCAGAGACGCCATCAGGCCCGACTTTACAACAGGACTAACAGGGAGAGATGACGCCATTGCGAGACATGGGATTCATGGGGTGCATCGCTCTTTCACTGCTGCTCTACCAGGATCCCTATTTGTGAATGGTCGCAACACAATCTTTCTGCATCAGCCAAGAAATCAACATGCTTTCCAAGGAGTAATGTATGATTACATCCGTTTGGAAGGTCCTCCTCAAAGCACACATTGAAGCCAAGGCCATAAATATGACACAGATACTCATGTCCATATTGTAGAATTGCAGGCTCAAGAATGAAAAAAATAAGTAAAGAATTTAATTTGTTAATAGCATAAATAAGGGTGAGACATTCTTGATTTCAGAAAGTTGTTGGCATTGAAGCCAAGCCTACATATCTTCATGACCTAAAACCACAACCTACAAGCAAGAACCTCAACTTCTTGGCCTTTTTTCTGGTTTAAATTCCTTTCTTTCTTTCATGCATACAATACATAAATCACGCTACCTTTCTAGTAAAAAACCAAATACTTGTGCATCAATCATTAGCAACTATACAAATTTTTTTCCTTCTATTGAACATGATAATCAGAATTACACTGTAAGAAAATGAATCTCAGAAATCTAGTGAAAGAATCACCAATTATTCAGCGACCCACATTGGCGCGGGAAAATGTCATGGAAGGCTCACTAGTAGTGCAAATCCAGGAGTTAGGCTCATAAATATAGGTGGCAACAGGCATCATCATTGGAAGATTTGGCATCCCCGCCTCAAAATTGAGAACCTGCATTGTTTGCCTTATAGAAGGCCTCAGAGTGTGATCAGGCTGAGCGCACCACAATCCCACAATCATCAAACGCTCTATTTGTTTCCCATCAAAGTCCCCACACAGTCTCTGATCCACAGCATCAACAAGGCTTTCTTTTCCATAGCGCTCCCACACCCATGGTACCAGCACTACCTGCCGCTCATCTATCTCAGGTTCCACTGCTCTCCTGCCACGTGCAATTTCCAGAGCCACCACTCCAAAGCTGAATATATCTGATTCCTTTTTAGCCTTTCCAGTTCTAATGTACTCTGGTGCAATGTAGCCAAAAGCACGAGCCAACCCTGTGGTGTACCGACGTTGGGCATGATCTACAAGCCATGCTAGGCCGAAGTCTCCAAGCTTGGTGTTGAAATTTGTATCCAACATTACATTGCTGAATTTAATATCTCTATGCACCACGCACTCTTCCCACTCTTCATGCAGGTATAACAATGCAAAGCCCAAGCCAAGTGCTATCTTTTACCTCACTTCCCATGAGAGTATGCTTTTCCCATGGAAGAGATTATAATCGAGGCTGCCATTGTGCATAAACTCTTAGACGAGAAGGAATTCACCTCTTTCATGGCACCAACCCAGGAGCTGCACTAAATTTCTATGCCTAAATCTGCTTATTATCGTCACCTCTGACTTGTACTCTTTTCTTCCTTGTCTGGATCCTTTGGAGATCCTCTTAACGGCAACGTGTAAGTTCAAATCACTCAACACACCTCTGTAGACATCTCCAAATCCTCCCTGCCCTAGCTTCCCTTCGTCAGCGAATCCATTTGTAGCATTCTCCAGTTCACTATAAGAGAACCTCTTTGGGCCGGTTCCCTTTTCGAGTTCATCATCTGTAGGGCTATCCATGACCACATTGTCGTCCGCTACAACATCATTCTGTCTTCCTCTATCTGTCTTTTTATGTGACCTCAACCGTAGCAAAATATATCCACCAATCAGAAAACAAGCACCACTAATGAGAACACAAGCAGCAATCGCTGATTTCACAGCCAGATTGCGCTTCCTTCTCTTTTTGCAGCCGGCGATGTTTGAACTTGGAAGGCCTCCTAAAGATCCTGCCCCTGTTTTTTCAGCTTCAACAACTTTTAAGCTTGAATAGAATTGCCATGAATAAATGCTATGTATCTGGACTGACTCTGACTCCCTCACTACAGCTGAGAATCCAACAATGACCCATTCTGGCAAGTATGCTCTCAGATCAACTACTCTACAAAGGGTCGAGTTCCACTAAAATCAGGGTAAGCATCATGAATCAAAAAGATACATAGAAGTTCATAGAAGCTCAGTACTGGCGCTAAAACTGATTGACACATTAGCTCTTTTTGTAGCACTGATGAAGCATCTCACATATTTCACAACCCTGACAGACTTGTTATTTATCCCCACAGGCTGCATGCTCGGGTCCCAGTAGTTGGGAAGATCACCAATCTCCAAGGCAACAGTCTGATTTTTCGTCAAGTTAAGTGAACCATCATTTGGACCAGGAAGGCTATTGGAACCATTTGGGACAAGGAAGAAAGAAAGTCCATCACCAGGAAGGAACTCAACCTCAGAGTCTATAGCAAAGGAGAAACTAGTGTTGAAGTCAGTAAACTTTCCTATGGCCTTATCCCACAGATGCACTGGTTCTCTGTAGACTGCTTGGCAAGTGAGGTTCTTGTCAAAACGGTTTCCATTTATTTGGATTGTGTTGTCTGTAGCACTAGCACCTCCATGGTATGGTACATGAATACCTTGATTGAAACAGGAGATGTCGAATGAAACTGGGGTGACAGAAGGAATTAAAAACAAGAAGATGGCTATCACAAAATCCATACTGTTCCAAGGAGACAGCTTGTGATGATGGTGTGATAATAAGCACTAGTTCCAGGGGATTCATGTGTTTTTATAGTTGTCAAAAGAGGTTAGACATCACTGCTCTTTGTTCCAGCTGTCTGAGTTTCCTTACTGTTTCCTTCATGAAATCCCTGTACTATTGAGTCTTGCAAGTCAAGCAATATTTTTAGGAAATCTAGTGGTCCTTTGAATAAAACTGCCATTGCTGGAATGCACATTCAAATTTTTTGGAACTTCTGATCAGTTTAATTGCCCAATCAACCGGAGGGCTGATGTTAAAAAACTACCAACTGGCCACAATTGGTAAGCCGGGAAAAATGGAAATGACCAAATAGCAAATTTCCACAGGATGAACGTGTACGACATTCAAATGTTGTGGTAAAGTAAGCTGGGCATGGCTGGCAGGAAGTTGAATTGATAGAGATCTTAAGTGATAGAATAAAAACCCTTCAAAATAATCTAGTATGGGACTATGAATCTTGCTATACCCATCATGCATGTGGAATATTGGGAAAGGAGAAATAAACTGAAATCTTCAATGACAGTGATAGGCAGGATATAATAGATGTAAACTTGTACTTGGCTCAAATGAAAAACACTGGGACCTGCGTATCTTTGCATTTGATTCTTTCTATTTGGCCCATTTATGGAACGTCATTCTCATGGTTGACAAAACGAACTACAAAAAAATGAAAGCGTAATTTCTAAGGAAGGGGTTAGCTATAGGACAAGGGTATATAAGTGAATTTTCGTGTGATTTGGTAAGTCCCCAAATAATACAGTCCAAAAATCAAACTAGTATGTGTATATAATAATGTGATACTGCATTGGATGGTATAGTGAGAGGACTTTGTAAATTGTTAAGGATCAAACTACTTCACAGTTTGGGCCACGGCCGGCTGGAAGAAGCTAATAGGAAAGTGTTTGGTACATGTAAAGAAATGCAATTTGGTTGGATGATTATTTCCCATGTCTCATAACTTAGACTAGGTCAGGACAAAACCAACAACCAACCCACTGGGCCACTGCAATTTCACCTTGAACATCACACCAAGTACTCTCCCAGCTCATTCCCCAATCAACTTCCGTAGAATGACACTATCACCAGAAATTCCAGAGAACTTAGATGAATTTTATGCCTTTTTTATAATGAATTTAATAAATACCATTACAATATATGAATGTAGATCAGAAAATTCATGTATCAATCTATGAACATATTATATCAGTATATATATGTATGAAGAAACCAATAATCAAATAGCCATATGGATTTCACGATCTATCATTTTCCCGCACCTACAGAAGCTGAACACTAGTTTTAACCTGCTCTGACCACGGTCCAGAACCAGCTTACAATATTCTAAAGTATAACAGAGTTCTGGCACATTACAAAAGATGTCATAAACGTTTTCTCACAAGAATTATGACATTTCAGCATCCTTATCAGATAGCGAAGCCAACCAACATAAGATTAGGACTAAATCCTGAGGCTTAAACATGACACCCACCAAATCAAATATGGGCCAACATACCAGTTTAATTATCATTTGTCTTTGTGTACAAGGATGGAAACAAAGTGGGTTCATTTCAATCATGACCTATTTCATTTATTTTAATATAACTTAAATTTTTTTTAAAAATGGATTTTTTTTCAAATTTAAAGGGTTTCATCTCTGATAAAATTACCTAATCTGGCTTTGATCTTTTGGCCGGCCTTTCAATTATTGTCGATGCCCATATGCTAAAAATCTAGGCAGGCCTTGTAGGGCAATTATGTATGATTTGTATAGGGATAATATTGGTTTGGTTATTTTTTTCAAGTGCCTATCTCGCTCCAGTCCAATGGATTTGAGATTTAAAAAAAGGGCTAATTAGATCAAATTCGGATATAACTTTATCTCATATAATTATATACTATATCGAATAAAAAATTATTTAATTTAATTAATTAATTATATAACATTGGAACCCATCCTAAATAGTACTTGGGTTATAAAATTTTCTCTAATTTGTTTATCATTTTTTTCAAATTCATCCTAACGAAAAACCAGTCTCATTGCTATCCCTAAATTTTATGGACCAATATAAATAGCAATTACTATTATCTCTTTAATGTAAAAACTTTTATTTATACAAAAGAGTCCACCACTTCCTAATTTTCATATTGAAAATACAAAATTAAGCCACACAAAGGAATTCACCGAGTCTGAGTCCTTGTCCTCCTCAATATAAATTAGCAAACCCACTAGATCTACCTTGCTCCAGCCTACACCAATCTTGTAAAGGTTTTCTTAAGCTCTTAGCATCAGTTCATGATTAAATTTTACAAAGGTGAGATACTAGCAGCAAGGACACCGAAGCATTCATGCAGGGAGGAGAAAAGGCTAACATAATATAAACAATAAAATTAATTAATATTTATGTCAAGCTAATCCACAAAGAAGACAAATATAAGCACCAAAGAGTCCAGAGAAGATTGACTCTGGAGCTTTCTTGGCCGGTTAAGAGTAGATATGAAGTCTAGAAGATGTTTCCCTGTCTTGCCTGCCGAGGAAAGAGCTAAATTTTTTGCCAGTCAATGCCTTTCCTCCTTTTTAAAGAAAAAAATATGTACAGATCCTGATCATATGGGATTCTTGGGTTTGTGACACATGGACGGGAGCTAATAGTAGTTTGACAGAATCCATGCCAACTGGCAGAGATCTGCTTGAATGTGTGTAAGACTAATGGTTTGGTCTAATCCATGAAAGTGAGGGAGACTTCTGTGTGTTTTAGAGTCTGTGAAACCAAACACCAGGTGAATAGCTGAATAAAACAACATAAGAACTTCAATATAAACATAGACAAATTAAATAGCCCACATACCATTACAAACTGAGATATTGGTTTAGTTGTTTAACGACCCTCTTCAAAGCTTAAGTTAGTTAGAAAAGGTTCACCAGAGCTTACTGCCGGCGTAGGCACATGATATATGGGAACAGGCATCTTTGGTGGGAGATTTGGCATGACTGCCTCAAACTTAAGAGCTTGAATTGCTTGCCTTATTGATGCCCTCAGGCTACGATCAGGGTGAGCACACCACAGTCCAACAATCATCAAACACTCCACTTGCTTGGCGTCAAAATCTGTATGCAGTCTCTCATCAACAGCTGAAAGAATGTGCCCTGTTCCATACAGATTCCATACCCACTCCACCAAACCCATGTCAGATGTGTCTTTCATAGGATCCCTTGCCTTTCTACCAGTTGCAATTTCTAAGGCAACAACTCCGAAGCTAAAAACATCCGACTCTTTACTAGCTTTACCTGTGTTTATGTACTCCGGTGCCAAGTAGCCCAACGTTCCGGCTAACCCAGTTGTTTGGGGACCGAGCTCATGGTCCATGAGTCTTGCAAGCCCAAAGTCACCAAGCTTGACACTGAAACTGGAATCAAGCATTATATTGCTTGATTTTATATCCCGGTGGACTACACATTGCTCCCACTCTTCATGAAGGTAAAGTAAGGCAGAAGCCACGCCAAGACCTATCTTGTATCTCACGGCCCAGGAGAGAGGAGCCTTTTTTCCAAAGAGGTAAGAATCGAGGCTGCCATTGGGCATGAACTCGTAGACAAGCAGGAACTCACCTCGATCATGGCACCAACCAATGAGTTGCACTAGATTCCGGTGTCTCAACCGGCTCATGATCTTCACCTCTGTAATGTATTCTTTTTTCCCTTGTTTAGACCCCCTGGAGATTTTCTTCACTGCAACTGCCATATCTAAATCCATTATGTGCCCCTTGTAAACGCCTCCAAATCCTCCTTCTCCCAACTTCCTCTCCTCTGAGAAGTTGTTCGTAGCCGAAACTAGATCTCCGTAAGAAAACCTTCTCGGTCCTGCCCCTCTTTCTAGATCATCATTCATCGATGTTAAATTGGTTGTCTCCGCTGTTTCCCTTCTCATTTGCTTCTGCCTCCATAATTTCACAAAAGCTATGATCCCAACAGCTATGAAAACACCAGCAGAAACTGTTACACCAATTATTATCCTTACCCTTTTTGCATTCTTTTCGCTTGCCTCTTTTATATCCAAACTTGAATTGAATTCCCATGACAGAAGCGTATGTCGCTCAACATACTGACCTGTAGCAGCTGAAAACCCAATGGTGACCCACTCAGGTAAAGCATCCATCAAATCAATTCGGTAAGAAAGGCTGGAATTCCTTTGCAAAACAGGATTTGCTTCATAGCTCCAGAACACAGTCAAATTCTTAGTAGTAGCGTTGTAGGTAATCCAAGTATCAGCAGTGTCTCCACTGTGAAAGCTAGCATTCCATCTAGTGGACGTAACTGAAGCAATCGAGTCTTTATTGATACCCACATGCTCGAATGGAGGATCCCACTCTTCGTTTGAGTAAGAGTCGAACTCAACAGCAATAATTTGATTCTGAGAGGAGTCACTGGTTGTGGTGTTAAATAGGCCTAAAAATCCACCATATGAGTTGGGTGGGATCTGAAAACCGACGGGAGCGAGAAAGAACGCCAACCCATGACCATAGTTCGTGGCACCCTGGGTGTCAATGATGAAGGAGAAATGAGTAGAAAAATCGGAGAGCTTTCCTGTGTCAGAGTCCCAGAGTCGCACTCTCTCAGCATATAGGGCTTGACCAACACGGAATAGGTAATTCACTTTGTTGAATTCAATGGATCCAACAGAAGTTACTGCATCTCCTTCATAGAGGATGTTTCCATCATGGCCAAAGCGAGATATTTGGAAGGAAACTGAGTAAACACATGGGAGGAAAATGAAGCAAAGAAGGGAGGATAGGATATTGGTAGTAATTGAAGTTGGTAAATCACAGAAAGAGGTGGCCATGAAATTTCAAGGACAAGTAGCAAGAGTTACTGCATGAAACTGGCATTTGAACTTATATAATAATTCTAGCATTAGTTTATACCTCGATGCTCAAGTTTTAACTACCATCTTTTTATTTTAAATCTGAGGAGAAGCTGAATTGAAATGGATCATCTCCCCAAAAATATAAAGAAATGCTGATAATTGCAGATTTTTCGCTGCAACAACACCGCCAGCATTCAAGGAGATAAAAAATAAACGATCATCATGATGATCATGATGATAACCTCGAAACATTACGTTTACGTTAACTCCATGACTTTGCAACAGCAGCTAGCAATTCCCCATGTTCAGCTGAAACGGGTAGGAGGCTTATCAACGAGAAAGAAAACCAAGGACCAGGACATGGCAGAAGGATTAAACACAAGATTTTATATCATTTCACAACGTTGACCTCCAATAGTCGAATTCTAAAAGGAATCCGTAATTGTTGGGAAACAGAATAATTAAAGAATAATGCTGCTATTTTCTTAAGCCAGAGAAACATTGTCAAACTCCTTATCATCAAAGTTTTTAAATCATAGGTAGATGTGATCAAGTCTAAATTATTGGATAATAAAACAAATAAATAGGATAAGGCAAAAAGATACCATTAAATTGAACTCAAAGCCTACCTATGGCACCATTCTTTTAATCTTACCGTTTCAATTTTTCAATACCTACCAATACAGTACTTTTTCTACTTATACACGTGGACTATTTGTATTTGCCCTTAAAATTGGAAACCCCTCTCAAATTATTATTATTAATGTTCTTGGTCTCCTTGAAATGGTCTAATAACTACCGCCCCCCCCCCCCCCCCCCTGTACGACGCCACTTTGGTTGACATTTCAAACGACGCAGGCCTTCAACTTCAAACTGTAGGCTAAAGTACCTGCAGAATGAGTCCAACTTCTATTTCTCTTTTCGGTTCCATGTATTAGGCCTCCTCGTGGAGCATTTAATCTAGAAGGAGACCGGGTACCCTGAGGATTAGCTCACCATTTTGGAACATTCAATTCTAATTTATGTTTGGATTAAAATACAATTTTGTTCAGCTACAGTGAAAGTTGAAACTCTGGCTGGATTGACTTCGAATAGGGCCGACCGGGGGTCGTGCTGGGAGAACTATATGATATGTGATGAAGGCTAACCAAGATCGGCTCAGCCCAGACCCATTTTGCCACAAGTGAGCTGTGCGTGTAATTCCTCGTAATATGATAATATTTATTTCAAACAGTTCAATGTGACTGCCAGTTTGGCCAGCGGCATCTATGCAGACAAACGAATGAAGACAAAATAATCTTTCTTCTAATGTTGAAAGCATTACTCCGGACTTAAAAAAGATAATTTTTAAGGTTACGTTTCATTCATAAAAAATATCAAGAAAAGAAAATAAATATAAGAAGGAAAATAAATTTTTCGTTAACGCGTGAAAAACATAAAAAAAAATTAAATATAATTCAAATTAATTATAAACTTATATATTTTAAAATTATTATTTAATTTTTATATTAAAAAATTAAAATAAGTAAAATAAATTAAAATCATGGTATAAAAATAATTTATTGACTTTAAATTTTTATTTTTATTTTTATTCACTTTTTTTTTTATTTCTAATTTTTCTCACTATTTTTTAATCTTCTATTTTCTCTCAAATTTTTCAAAAACCAAACATAACCTAAAATTTTAGAAGTTTGAGAAATATTAAAAACTATTATTTATTTAGGTTTTTTATGTTATTTAAGAGTTTAAGTCCAATTATAAATTAATAGTACTTTCAAAGCATGATAAATTTATTATAAATATAGACTTGTTATTATATATGTTGATTAATGAGTTGAAAAAAATAAAATATTAATTTTTAAATAAAATGATTGTCAATACCAAAAGTATTCCAATATGTGGTATTAGAGTTAAAAGATCAAGAAATGTGCAACATCGGAAGATTAGAACTTCAATACAAAGAATATGCATAATATTAAGAAAGTTGCAATTATGTTGATGAAATGAGGTTACAAATGGTAACTTAATTCAACCATCTCTCCTGAAATTTACGGGCAATAATTTCGATAATCGGGTCTTATTTAGATCCCGCTAAAATAATGGTTACAACTAAGTGGCTAATTCAAAAGAATTATTTTATTTGAGGTGCTATTATAAGAGTAACGAAATTTATTCAAAGATCCCCCAAAAGAAAGATTATGAAGCATTCTATAATATTCTAAATCTTAAATGAATCTATACTTATGAAAATCTCAACGACAAAAATAACAAAGTATATATGCATGGGATACTCTACCAAAGTTAAGCAAAAAAAATAATCATGTCAAACAAATGAAATTGTAGATACTAAAATATGAACTGATGAATGACTTTGAACTAATCCCAAAGAAGGAAATGACTTTGAACAAGTGTAAAATGTTTCTTTTTTGCGAGTTTTTTGGTGTATTGTTTATTCACATATGCTAGAAAAGTGTAGAAAAAAATTTGATGATAAAAATAATAAGTATATTTTTACGGAAAGTTAAAAATTATATATACCAAAATTAGGTAAGTTGATTGTGAGTATAAATGCTCAATTCTCAAAAAATAAAAGTTAAATATTGGCTCAAAAAGAAGTAAGAAGAAAAGAATTTTAATTGAACAAGGACTTAAGAAAAATAATGAGCATCACGAGGATTTTACAAATGATAAGTCGTTATTGTATTGACAAATAATCCAATGTTTTATGATAGAAGCAAACGCATAAACATCAAGTTTTACTAAATGATAAAATTTGTAGAGGATGGTGATCGAACTTAAGTTTTTTAAATTAAAAGATTGAGTTAAAGCGAATGTATTCAAAAAGTTAAAAGATGATGCTTCGTATTCAATAAGTGATATTATTGAAAATATTAATTAACTTAAGAGAAGTACGAGGAATTGTTATTCATTTACGTTAACTCCATGACTTTGCAACAGCAGCTAGCAATTCCCCATGTTCAGCTGAAACGGGTAGGAGACTTATCAACGAGAAAGAAAACCAAGGACCAGGACATGGCAGAAGGATTAAACACAAGATTTTATATCATTTCACAAAGTTGACATCCAATAGTCGAATTCTAAAAGGAATCCGTAATTGTTGGGAAACAGATTAATTAAAGAATAATGCTGCTATTTTCTTAAGCTAGAGAAACATTAAAAAGCAATTTTAGCAAAGTACGACAACCCATTTTGCTACAAGTGAGCTTTGCGTGTAATTAATATTTAAGACCAAGTAATTTTCCACGTTGTAATATGATAATATTTATTTCAAACAGTTCAATGTGACTGCCAGTTTGGCCAGCGGCATCTATGCAGACAAGCAATGAAGACAAAATAATCTTTCTTCTAATGTTGAAAGCATTTCTCCGGAGTTAAGTATCAAGAAAAGAAAATAAATATACGAAGGGAAGTAAGTTTTTCCTTTGTTTGCCAAAAACATAAAAAAAAAAATTAAATATAATTCAAATTAATTAAAAACTTATATATTTTAAAATTATTATTTAATTTTTATATTAAAAAATTAAAATAAGTAAAAGAAATTAAAATTATGATATAAAAATAATGTATTGTCTTTAAATCTATTTTTTTATTTTTCTTCACTTTTTCTTTCTTTTTAATTTTTCTTAATGTTTATTTTTATTTTCTATTTTTCCTCAAATTTTTCAAAAACCACATATAACCTAAAATTTTAGAAGCTTGAGAAATATTAAAAATTATTATTTCTTTAGGTTTTTTTATCTTATTTAAGAGTTTAAGTCTAATTATAAATTAACAGTACTTTTGATAAATTTATTATAAATATGGATTTGTTATTATATATGTTGATTAATGAGTTGAATAAAATAAAATATTATTTCTTAAAAGTTTCAAAAGAAACCGAAGCCCAAAGTTATAACCATTGCAAGACAATACTAGTCCTCATCCTCTCATCCTCTCATCCTCGTAAGTTCTTCATTTTTTTTTTAATTTTGTTCCTTCTCTACTTCTAAGATGAATGACTCAAACTAAAGGGAAAGGAAAGCCCAGAAGTGCAGCAGGTTTTTTTAGTGATGTGTGCATGTTTTGCAGGATTTTTTGATTGAAAATGGAGGTAGTTTGGAAGAGGCAATGGGATTTGCTGGTTTGGTTTTCAGTAATGATTCAATTCTTTCTTCTCAGTCACTGTTATCTGAAGTATCCCACAAGGTTCTTTCTCGTCTTCTTTGATTTTCTCTGTACTAGGCTCTGTGGCCTTTCTAGAAGAACCTATTTAAAGTAACATGTTTATTTGCATTCTTGTCAAAAATTCCTTAATTTTTTGGAAGGATTGGTTTTCATTTTCTACCATATTGTGATCAGTTAATTTATTTATTTTGTTATAGTTGCAGGAATATTTTGAGCAACATCTCTGGTGGAGGATCAAATAGTGGGGTCAAACTGATTATAAACAAACAAGAAGTAAAGAAAACAATTATAGAATGCGAAATCAGGAATTGCCGAATTGATTTTCTTCTATACAGAAGAAATTAATTTTAACTTTCTTTATAATGAAAATATGTTTCAGGTGGAGATGGACAATGGCATTGTAAAAATCACTGTGTCACGTCCCTATGGTAATTTACGGGGAATAAAATACCATGGAGTGGAGAATTTGCTTGATGATGATCTCGATAGAGATGAGAGAGGGTATGCAACTTTTCCTATCAATCCATTAAAAGGCTACATCCTATGGCAAACATGACCCTTTTTTTCGTTTGGAAAATTAGATGCTTAATTTGTCATGATTGAATCAATAAATCAATTTAACCAGGTATTGGGATTGCTCCTGGGAAGACGTGAATGGTAGTAACGGTAAACAATCGATGTAAGCACTGTCCATTCCTCTCTTTCTTTGGTCTCTTCTTCGCTCATGATTTTATGGATATAGGTAATATTAGTGAAGATGTAAAGAATGCATATGTTTCCAACTGAAGCCATGTAAATGATTCTTGCTGCAGGATTTTAGGAGACCGATTCCTGGTTATAATGCGAACTAATAATCAAGTTGAGGTTTCATTCAAAACAACATGGAAATCTTCGGACCCATTGCCTGCTTTAAATGTAGACAAAAGGTGCTGTGCAAGCCTTAACATGCATGCCCCTCTTTTTGACAATGAGAAAAAAATGTGTTCACAGCGCTAATGGGTTTGCAGGTATGTAATGCTGAGTGGCTCCTCCGGTTTCTACACATACGCCATATACGAACGCTTAAAAGGATGGCCTGGCATGTTTCTCTGGGAAACCAGGATTGTTTTCAAGCTTTCTCAAAAGTGGTGATTCTTATCATACTTCTGTGAGATTTCATAGGAAAAAGCAAGTGTTAATATTTGATATTAATTAAGCACAGTTGGCAGGCAAAATTGATAACGTGGTTTTTGAAATGAATGGTTAGGTTTCAATACATGGCAATCTCAGACACCAGGCAAAAGATAATGCCGACGATTGCAGACCGAGAGAGAGGTCAATCCCTTGCCTACCCAGAAGCGGTTCTGTTGAAAAATCCTATGAATTCTGAGTTGGAAGGAGAGGTGGATGACAAATACCAATACTCAAGTGAAAGCAAAAATGACAGGGTGCATGGGTGGATCAGCTTAAACTCAGGAATAGGATTCTGGATCATCACACCCAGTAATGAGTTCCGTACGGCTGGACCTCTCAAGCAAGATCTTACTGGCCACGTTGGCCCCACCTGCCTCTCCGTATGTGATCTTAACAATTGTATCGTATCTTTTGAAAATTAAAAGTTATTTCTAAAATTTATGGCAATTGATTTGCAGATGTTTATGAGTGCTCATTACACTGGAGTTCCTCTAAATGCTACATTTGAAAATGGAGAGCCATGGAAGAAGGTTTTTGGTCCTGTTTTCATCCATCTAAACTCGGTTTCAGACAAAACAAAAGCCACTTCGCTGTGGGGCGATGCTAAACAACAGGTACTACTATTTCATATGTAGTTATTCTTGTGCGGGGCCTCGTATGATTTCCATTGATTCATGTTATATGTGTTTATCAGACGTGGAAAGAAATTATAAGTTGGCCATATAGCTTCCCACACTCACCAGACTTCCTTAAGTCTGATCAACGTGGATCTGTCATCGGTCAATTATCAGTCCAAGACCAGTATGTCGCTTAGCTTTCTGCACTGGTTAGATACTGCGATTAATTAATATTATGAAGGAAGTGACTTTATATTATGGTTTCAGATACCTCAAAGTTGGGAATGGGCCCGCAAGGTTTGCACATGTGGGTTTGGCTGCACCAGGAGATGCAAGATCATGGGAATTCCAAACGAAGGTTTGTACCAGAATCAACTTAGACTGGATATTGAGACTTCCATTCATAAATTACGTATAATTACATCAAATGGGGATGAGATAATTCATATACAATTCCAAGATAAATACAAGGGATAGTGAGAGTTTCATTAAGACATCAAATTAATCTTCTGGTATTACCTCTAGACACTTCTATATGAGGTTGAAATTTGATCTTTAAGACCATAGACCTTAATTACTGTGAGTACTTGTGACCTCTACGGCAAGTGGTTTCCAATTCTCTTGGTTTTCTTGAGACTTAGAAGGACATTTGCTACTTCCCGAGATATGATCTCTTAAGACCATAGGTGTCATTTATGACCATAGATCTCGATCATTGAGAGTATTTGTGATTCTCCAATTATGGAACAATCAATTATCCTAAAAGCTTAAACTCAGAAGGATTTGAATCCATCATGCAGATCAATGAATGTTATACTCTCCAACAACACCTCCCTCATATATATAGCATTTTATTTATTTATTTGAAAAACTTACATTGCACTTATTAAATTACAAAAAGAAGCATGCAGTGACCTAGTGAGATTTGAACATATAACTTCCCACTAAAGAAAATTCTAATACCATATTAAACTATCAATTTTTTCAAAATTTGAAGTTTATAGGATTTGGATTCACTGTATATATGAAACTCTCTAACAACGAATGATCATTTATGCGAAGTTTGATTGATGTTGAGTGGTTGAATGTATTGGAAAAAGTGGAGACTTGTTTGGAGTTTGGCTCTACTAGAATGGAAGATGTTGGGATTTAATGTTACTCACATGGACTCTGATACCATGAAATAATAAGAAGGCATAAGGAAACACAAATTTCTTCAATTCATTGAGACTTCCATTTACGGAATTGTATGTAATTACATCAGTTGAGGATATGATAAGTCAAATACAATTTTAAGAGATGATACAAGCGATAGTAGAAATTACTTTTAGACAAGTGATTAAGGGGAATGATTAGCCCTAGATATATAGTCCTAAATGAGGTGATATAGAACTATTTTAAATGATCAGACTCCTTAATTTAAACAACGAACTAAAGTGTGATGGGGCACCAATTTTCTGTAAAATTGTATTGTTTTATGTGTGTTTTCAGGGTTATCAGTTCTGGACTCGAACTGATGAACATGGGAATTTCTTCATTAAAGCCATCCTACCTGGGGCCTATAATTTGCACGCATGGGTCCCTGGTGTTATGGGGAATTACATGTATGAAGCTACTGTTACCGTTACTCCAGGTACTCAACCCCACAGTCTACTTCATGGTTTGGTGCTCATCAAAATGTAATGCCAAGGGTTTTTAACAGAATGGCCCATTGCATGTGAAGAAATTTATATTATTATGTCTTTATAATCTCTCTCAACAATTAAACAGAATTACATTGCATGTGAAGAAGATCAACAAACAACTTGATTGACTGCCAAACTAATGCAGGATCTGTAACCAAACTGCCTCCTCTTGTATTCAAGCCTCCAAGAGATGGCCCTACACTCTGGGAAATCGGCATCCCCAACCGGCATGCTGCCGAATTTTATGTGCCCAATGTCACCAAGAACATTAACAAATTATACTTGGAGCAGGACAAGTCAGCTCTCCCAACATGATTAATACTCCTAGCTTTGAACAATCATATCGTAATTAAATTGCAGTACTCCCTTACCCTAATGGTTTTCCAACTAACAGGTTCCGACAATATGGATTATGGGAGAGGTATGCAGAGTTATATCCTGAGAACGATCTTGTCTTCACAGTTGGCACTAGTGATTATGCAAAAGACTGGTTCTTTGCTCATGTGTTAAGGTGTGGCTTTGGCATCAATGATTATCAATAAGATTTTGTTCGTTGCTCATGTTAATTAGCAAGCGTGTCCATCTCTAGTTTGTTAACTTTGCAAGTGCTTCTTCCAATACTGCTTTGCAGGAGCTTACCAGATGGAAAATTCAAGGCAACCACATGGCAGATTGTGTTTGATCTTCCAAAGGTGGACAAAGCCGGAACTTATAAACTCCGATTGGAGTTGGCAGCAGCTCATCTGGCTGAAGTTCAGGTAAATTAAACAAAATTCCAACCCCATCAACTTATCTCGGAAAGCCCATGAGAAAGTTTCAGTGCCATTTTAATTTTTTTCTTAAGTTTCGTCTAATTTAGTTTTGACAATGTGATGCGTTGCAAGGTTCGGGTGAACCGCAGAGACGCCATCAGGCCCGACTTTACAACAGGACTAACAGGGAGAGATGACGCCATTGCGAGACATGGGATTCATGGGGTGCATCGCTCTTTCACTGCTGCTCTACCAGGATCCCTATTTGTGAATGGTCGCAACACAATCTTTCTGCATCAGCCAAGAAATCAACATGCTTTCCAAGGAGTAATGTATGATTACATCCGTTTGGAAGGTCCTCCTCAAAGCACACATTGAAGCCAAGGTCATAAATATGACACAGATACTCACGTCCATACTGTAGAATTGCAGGCTCAAGAATGAAAAAAATAAGTAAAGAATTTAATTTGTTAATTAATAGCATAAATAAGGGTGAGACATTCTTGATTTCAGAAAGTTGTTGGCATTGAAGCCAAGCCTACATATCTACATGACCTAAAACCACAACCTACAAGCAAGAACCTCAACTTCTTGGCCTTCTATCTGGTTTAAATTCCTTTCTTTCTTTCATGCATACAATATATATATATATATCACGCTGCCTTTCTAGTAAAAAACCAAATTCTTGTGCATGAATCATTAGCAACTATACAAAATTTTTTCCTTCTATTGAACATGAAAATAAGAATTACACTGTAAGAAAATGAATCTCAGAAATCTAGTGGAAGAATCACCAATTATTCAGCGACCCACATTGGCGCTGGAAAATGTCATGGAAGGCTCACTAGTAGTGCAAATCCAGGAGTTAGGCTCATAAATATAGGTGGCAACGGGCATCTTCATTGGAAGATTTGGCATCCCCGCCTCAAAATTGAGAACCTGCATTGCTTGCCTTATAGAAGGCCTCAGAGTGTGATCAGGGTGAGCGCACCACAATCCCACAATCATCAAACGCTCTATTTGTTTCCCATCAAAGTCCCCACACAGTCTCTGATCCACAGCATCAACAAGGCTTTCTTTTCCATAGAGCTCCGACACCCATGGTACCAGAACTACCTGCCGCTCATCTATCTCAGGTTCCACTGCTCTCCTGCCACATGCAATTTCCAGAGCCACCACTCCAAAGCTGAATATATCTGATTCCTTGTTAGCCTTTCCAGTTCTAATGTACTCTCGTGCCATGTAGCCAAAAGTACCAGCCAACCCTGTGGTGTACCGACGTTGGGCATGATCTACAAGCCATGCTAGGCCGAAGTCTCCAAGCTTGGTGTTGAAATTTGTATCCAACATTACATTGCTGAATTTAATATCTCTATGCACCACGCACTCTTCCCACTCTTCATGCAGGTATAACAATGAAGAGCCCAAGCCAAGTGCTATCTTTTACCTCACTTCCCATGAGAGTATGCTTTTCCCATGGAAGATATTATAATCGAGGCTGCCATTGTGCATAAATTCATAGACGAGAAGGAATTCACCTCTTTCATGCCACCAACCCATGAGCTGCACTAAATTTCTATGCCTCAATCTGCTTATTATCGTCACCTCTGACTTGTACTCTTTTCTTCCTTGTCTGGATCCTTTGGAGATCCTCTTAACGGCAACGTGTAAGTTCAAATCACTCAACACACCTCTGTAGACATCTCCAAATCCTCCCTGCCCTAGCTTCCCTTCGTCAGCGAATCCATTTGTAGCATTCTCCAGTTCACTATAAGAGAACCTCTTTGGGCCGGTTCCCTTTTCGAGTTCATCATCTGTAGGGCTATCCATGACCACATTGTCGTCCGCTACAACATCATTCTGTCTTCCTCTATCTGTCTTTTTATGTGACCTCAACCGTAGCAAAATATATCCACCAATCAGAAAACAAGCACCACCAATGAGAACACAAGCAGCAATCGCTGATTTCACAGCCAGATTGCGCTTCCTTCTCTTTTTGCAGCCGGCGATATTTGAACTTGGAAGGCCTCCTAAAGATCCTGCCCCTGTTTTTTCAGCTTCAACAACTGTTAAGCTTGAATAGAATTGCCATGAATAAATGCTATGTATCTGGACTGACTCTGACTCCCTCACTACAGCCGAGAATCCAACAATGACCCATTCTGGCAAGTATGCTCTCAGATCAACTACTCTACAAAGGGTCGAGTTTCCACTAAAATCAGGGTAAGCATCATGAATCAAAAAGATACATAGAAGTTCATAGAAGTTCAGTACTGGCGCTAAAACTGATTGACACATTAGCTCTTTTTGTAGCACTGATGAAGCATCTCACATATTTCACAACCCTGACAGACTTGTTATTTATCCCCACAGGCTGCATGCTCGGGTCCCAGTAGTTGGGAAGATCACCAATCTCCAAGGCAACAGTCTGATTTTTCGTCAAGTTAAGTGAACCATCATTTGGACCAGGAAGGATATTGGAACCATTTGGGACAAGGAAGAAAGAAAGTCCATCACCAGGAAGGAACTCAACCTTAGAGTCTATAGCAAAGGAGAAACTAGTGTTGAACTCAGTAAACTTTCCTGTGGCCTTATCCCACAGATGCACTGGTTCTCTGTAGACTGCATGGCAAGTGAGGTTCTTGTCAAAACGGCTTCCATTTATTTGGATTGTGTTGTCTGTAGCACTAGCACCTCCATGGTATGGTACATGAATTCCTTGATTGAAACAGGAGATGTCGAATGAAACTGGGGTGACAGAAGGAATTAAAAACAAGAAGATGGCTATCACAAAATCCATACTGTTCCAAGGAGTCAGCTTGTGATGATGGTGTGATAATAAGCACTAATTCCATGGGGATTCATGTGTTTTTATAGTTGTCAAAAGAGGTTAGACATCACTGCTCTTTGTTCCAACTGTCTGAGTTTCCTTACTGTTTCCTTCATGAAATCTCTGTACTATTGAGTCTTGCAAGTCAAGCAATATTTTTAGGAAATCTAGTGGTACTTTGAATAAAACTGACATTGCTGGAAAGCACATTCAAATTGTTTGGAACTTCTGATCAGTTTAATTGCACAATCAACCGGAGGGCTGATGTTAAAAAACTACCAACTGGCCACAATTGGTAAGCCGGGAAAAATGGAAATGACCAAATAGCAAATTTCCACAGGATGAACGTGTACGACATTCAAATATAGTGGTAAAGTAATCTGGGCATGGCTGGCAGGAAGTTGAATTGATAGAGATCTTAAGTGATGCAATAAAAACCCTTTAAAATAATCGAGTGTGGGACTATGAATCTTGCTATACCCATCATGCATGTGGAATATTGGGAAAGGAGAAATAAACTGAAATCTTCAATGACAGTGATAGGCAGGATATAATAGATGTAAACTTGTACTTGGCTCAAATGAAAAACACTGGGACCTGCGCATCTTTGCATTTGATTCTTTATGTTTGGCCCATTTATGGAACGTCATTCTCATGGTTGACAAAACGAACTACAAAAAAATGAAAGCGTAATTTCTAAGGAAGGGGTTAGCTATAGGACATGGGTATGTAAGTGAATTTTCATGCGATTTGCTTAGTCCCCCAATAATACGGTCCAACAATCAAACAAGTATGTGTATAAAATAATGTGATACGGCATTGGATGCTATAGTGAGAGGACTTTCTAAATTATTAAGGATCAAACTACTTCACAGTTTGGACCACGGCTGGCTGGAAGAAGCTAATAGAAAAGTGTTTGGTACAAGTAAAGAAATGCAATTTGGTTGGATAATTATTTCCCATGTCTCATAACTTAGACTAGGTCAGGACAAAACCAACAACCAACCCACTGGGCCACTGCAATTTCACCTTGAACATCACACCAAGTACTCTCCCAGCTCATTCCCCAATTAACTTCAGTAGAATGACACTATCACAAGAAATTCCAGAGAACTTAAATGAATTTTATGCCTTTTTTATAATAAATTTAATAAATACCATTAGAATATTTGAATGTAGATCAGAAAATTCATGTATGAATCTATGAACATATTATATCAGTATATATATGTATGGAGAAACCAATAATCAAATAGCCATATGGATTTCACGATCTATCATTTTCCCGCACCTACAGATGCTGAACACTAGTTTTAACCTGCTCTGACCACGGTCCAGAACCAGTTCACAATATTCTAAAGTGTAACAGAGTTCTGGCACATTACAAAAGATGTCATAAACGTTTTCTCACAAGAATTATGACATTTCAGCATCCTTATCAGATAGCGAAGCCAACCAACTTAAGATTAGGACTAAATCCTGAGGCTTAAACATGACACCCACCAAATCAAATATGGGCCAACATACCAGTTTAAGTATCATTAGTCTTTGTGTGTAAGGATGGAAACCAGTCTCATTGTTATCCCTGGATTTTATGGGCTAATATAGATAGCAATTATTATTATCTCTATACCTTAATGTAAAAACTCCCTAATTTTCACGTTGAAAATACAAAATTAAGCCACACTAACGAATTTACCGAGTCTCAGTCCTTGTCCTTCTTAATATAAAAAATTAGCAAACCCACTAGATCTAGTTTGCTCCAGCTTGCTCCAGCCTACACCAGTCTTGGGAAGGTTTTCTTAAGCTCTTAGCATCAGTTCATGATTAAGTTTTACAAAGGTGAGATACTAGCAGCAAGAACACCGAAGCATTCATGCAGGGAGGAGAAAAGGCTAACATAATATAAACAATAAAATTAATTAATATTATGTCAAGCTAATCCACAAAGAAGACAAACATAAGCACCAAAGGGTCCAGAGAGGATTGACTCTGGAGCTTTCTTGGCCGGTTAAGAGTAGATATGAAGTCTAGAAAATTTTTTGCCCGTCAATGCCTTGCCTCCTTTTTAAAGAAAAAAATATGCACAGATCCTGATCATATGGGATTCTTGGGTTTGTGACACATGGACGGGAGCTAATAGTAGTTTGACAGAATCCATGCCAACTGGCAGAGATCTGCGTGAATGTGTGTAAGACTAATAGTTTGGTCCAATCCATGAAAGTAAGGGAGACTTCTGTGTGTTCTAGAGTCTGTGAAACCAAGCACCTGGTGAATAGCTGAATACAACAACATAAGAACTTCGATATAAACATAGACAAATTAAATAGCCCACATACCATTACAAACTGAGTTGTTGGTTTAGTTGCTTAACGACCCTCTTCAAAGCTTGAGTTAGTTATAAAAGGTTCACCGGAGCTTACAGCCAGCGTAGGCACATGATACATGGGAACAGGCATCTTTGGTGGGAGATTTGGCATGACTGTCTCAAACTTAAGAGCTTGAATTACTTGCCTTATTGATGCCCTCAGGCAACGATCAGGGTGAGCACACCACAGTCCAACAGTTTGTTGGAATTTAAGGGTATGGAAACTAATGACTAGTCCAAAAGATACAAATAAAAAACAAAATAAAATTAAAAGAAAAACTTATCGGTTGACATGACAAGCACTGTCCTTGAAATAGATTCACCCTCCTCAAAGACAAACTCGGTGCACTAGGGTACCATTGGTCTACCTCTATGATTCAACAGTCAGATCTCGCTTTGGGTGCACTATATAAACAAAATGTATACAGCTCGGGTTTTGAATAAACTCCTCCAAATAGATGTATGAAAATATTCCCTGAAAAACTCTTTGAAAAATTCTCTAGACAAATTAGGGATTTTTTTTATGAGAGAGGGGTGACCTACTTTTATAGACCATTAAAACAGTCTCAAAATGAATCTACTTGAATTAGGAGATGACACAAAATGTAAGGTGATTTTGAATGAAACTCCACTATTACAATCTCAATCGACCTCTTCCCAAAATTATAACACTAATAAAATAAAATAAATTAAAAGATAATTCCCAAAATATAAATTATTTACACTCTTCCTACACAATCATCAAACACTCCACTTGCTTGGCGTCAAAATCTGTATGCAGTCTCTCATAACGGCTGAGAGAATGTGCCCTGTTCCATATAGATTCCATACCCACTCCACCAAACCCATGTCAGATGTGTCTTTCATAGGATCCCTTGCCTTTCTACCAGTGGCAATTTCTAAGGCAACAACTCCGAAGCTAAAAACATCCGACTCTTTACTAGCTTTACCTGTGTTTATGTACTCCGGTGCCAAGTAGCCCAACGTTCCGGCTAACCCAGTTGTTTGGGGACCGAGCTCATGGTCCATGAGTCGGGCAAGCCCAAAGTCACCAAGCTTGACACTGAAACTGGAATCAAGCATTATATTGCTTGATTTTATATCCCGGTGGACTACACATTGCTCCCACTCTTCATGAAGGTAAAGTAAGGCAGAAGCCACGCCAAGACCTATCTTGTATCTCACGGCCCAGGAGAGAGGAGCCTTTTTTCCAAAGAGGTGAGAATCGAGGCTGCCATTGGGCATAAACTCGTAGACAAGCAGGAACTCACCTCGATCAAGGCACCAACCAATGAGTTGCACTAGATTCCGGTGTCTCAACCGGCTAATGATCTTCACCTCTGTAATGTATTCCTTTTTCCCTTGTTTAAACCCCCTGGAGATTTTCTTCACTGCAACTGCCATATCTAAATCCATTATGTACCCCTTGTAAACGCCTCCAAATCCTCCTTCTCCCAACTTCCTCTCCTCTGAGAAGTTGCTCGTAGCGGAAACTAGATCTCCGTAAGAAAACCTTCTCGGTCCTGCCCCTCTTTCTAGATCATCATTCATCGATGTTAAGTTGGTTGTCTCCGCTGTTTCCCTTCTCATCTGCTTCTGCCTCCATAATTTCACAAAAGCTATGATCATCCCAACAGCTATGAAAACACCAGCAGAAACTGTTACACCAATTATTATCCCTACCCTTTTTGCATTCTTTCCGCTTGCCTCTTTTATATCCAAACTTGAATTGAACTCCCATGACAGAAGCGTATGTCGCTCACCATACTGACCTGTAGCAGCTGAAAACCCAATGGTGACCCACTCAGGTAAAACATCCCTGAAATCAATTCGGTAAGAAAGGCTGGAATTCCTTTGCAAAACAGGATTTGCTTCATAGCTCCAGAACACAGTCAAATTCTTAGTTGTAGCATTGTAGGTAATCCAAGTATCAGCAGTATCTCCACTGTGAAAGCTAGCATTCCATCTAGTGGACGTAACTGAAGCAATCGAGTTGTTATTGATACCCACATGCTCGAATGGAGGATCCGACTCTTCATTTGAGTAAGAGTCGAACTCAACAGCAATAATTTGATTCTGAGAGGAGTCACTGGTTGTGCTGTTAAATAGGCCTAAAAATCCACCATCTGAGTTGGGTGGGATCTGAAAACCGACGGGAGCGAGAAAGAACGCCAACCCATGACCATAGTTCGTGGCACCCCGGGTGTCAATGATGAAGGAGAAATGAGTAGAAAAGTCGGAGAGCTTTCCTGTGTCAGAGTTCCAGAGCCGCATCAGCATATATGGCATTCTCCCTTTTTGGGGTGCAATGGGTGATGCACTCCTCTATTAGGAGGAACCTCTTGGGATGACATGGTTCTTTTGTGAGCAAGAAAAGGGAGAAAGCTTAGAGAGCTGCCCCCTCTGCTTGTTGTGGACCATTTGGAAAGAAATGAATAGGAGGGCCTTCAACGAAGTTGAGAGAAATGACCAAAAATTAAATCTATTTTTTTGTACACTTTGATGAATTGGGTTAGAGTGGATATAGATGAATACACTTTCTCTTTGATTGATTTTGTAGACTGATTAACTATCAAGTAAGAAACAGGCTTGTTGCCTTATTGTTTTTTGTTCTTTTATTCCCTGGTATACTCCTAGCATACTCTTTAACCTCTTTGGCTTTTAATGAAATTTTTCTTTACCTATCAAAAAAATATATATATATGGCATGACCAAGCATAGGTAATTCACTTTATTGAATTCAATGGCTTACTGCATCTCCTTCATAGAGGATATTTCCATTATGGCCAAAGCGAGATATTTGGAAGTAAACTGAGTAAACACATGGAGGAAAATGAAGCAAAGAAGGGAGGATAGGATATTGGTAGTAATTGAAGTTGGTAAATCACAGAAAGAGGTGGCCATGGCTCTCTTCACACACAGAAAATTCAAGGACAAGTAGCAAGAGCTACTGCATGAAACTGGCATTTGAACTTATATAATAATTCTAGCATTAGTTTATACCTCGATGCTCGAGTTTCAACTATCATCTTTTTATTTTAAATCTGAGGAGAAGCTGGATTGAAATGGGTCATCTCCCCAAAAATATAAAGAAATGCTGATAATTGCAGATTTTTCGCTGCAACAACACTGCCAGCATTCAAGGAGGTAAAAAATAAACAATCATCATGATGATAACCTCGAAACATTACATTTACGTTAACTCCATGACTTTGCAACAGCAGCTAGCAATTCCCCATGTTCAGCTGAAACGGGTAGGAGACTTATCAACGAGAAAGAAAACTAAGGACCAGAACATGGCAGAAGGATTAAACACAAGATTTCATATCATTTCACAAAGTTGACATCCAATAGTCGAATTCTAAAAGGAATCCGTAATTGTTGGTAAACAGAATAATTAAAGAATAATGCTGCTATTTTCTTAAGCCAGAGAAACATTAAAAAGCATTTTTAGCAAAGTTCGACGACCCATTTTGCTACAAGTGAGCTGTGCATGTAATTAATATTTAAGACCAAGTAATTTTCCACGTTGCAATATGATAATATTTATTTCAAACAGTTCAATGTGACTGCCAGTTTGGCCAGCGGCATCTATCCAGACAAGCGAATGAAGACAAAATAATCTTTCTTCTAATGTTGAAAACATTACTTCGGAGTTAAATATCAAAAAAAGAAAATAAATATGTGAAGGAAAATAATTTTTTCCTTAGTTTGCAAAAAAATATAAAAGAAAATTAAATATAATTCAAATTAATTAGAAATTTATATGTTTTAAAATTATTATTTAATCTTTATATTAAAAAATTAAAATAACTAAAATAAATTGAAATCATGATATAAAAATAGTTTATTAACTTTAAATCTATTTTTTATTTTTTCTTCACTATTTCTTTCTTTCTAATTTTTCTCTCTATTTTTTTATTTTCTATTTTCCCTCAAATTTTTTAAAAACCAAATATAACCTAAAATTTTAGAAGTTTGAGAAATATTAAAAATTATTATTTATTTAGGTTTTTTTATGTTAGTTAAGAGTTTAAGTCTAACTATAAATTAATAGCACTTTCAAAGCATGATGAATTTATTATAAATATAGATTTGTTATTATATATGTTGATTAATGAGTTGAATAAAATAAAATATTATTTCTTAAATTTTTCAAATGAAACCAAAGCCCAAAGTTGTAACCATTGCAAGACAATCCTAGTTCTCATCCTCTCATCCTCTCATCCTCGTAAGTTCTTCATTTTTTTGGAATTTTGTTCCTTCTCTACTTCTAAGATGAATGACTCAAACTAAAGGGAAAGGAGAGCCCAGAAGTGCAGCAGGTTTTTTTAGTGATGTGTGCATGTTTTTGCAGGATTTTTTTATTGAAAATGGAGGTAGTTTGGAAGAGGCAATGGGATTTGCTGGTTTGGTTTTCAGTAATGATTCAATTCTTTCTTCTCAGTCACTGTTATCTGAAGTATCCCACAAGGTTCTTTCTCGTCTTCTTTGATTTTCTCTGTAGTAGGCTCTGTGGCCTTTCTAGAAGAACCTATTTAAAGTAACATGTTTATTTACATTCTTGTCAAAAATTCCTTAATTTTTGGGAAGGATTGGTTTTCATTTTCTACCATATTGTGATCACTTAATTTATTTAGTTTGTTATAGTTGCAGGAATATTTTGAGCAACATCTCTGGTGGAGGATCAAATAGTGGGGTCAAACTGATTATAAACAAACAAGAAGTAAAGAAAACAATTATAAAATGCGAAATCAGGAATTGCCAAATTGATTTTCTTCTATACAGAAGAAATTAATTTTAACCTTCTTTATAATGAAAATATGTTTCAGGTGGAGATGGACAATGGCATTGTGAAAATCACTGTGTCACGTCCCTATGGTAACTTACGGGGAATAAAGTACCATGGAGTGGAGAATTTGCTTGATGATGATCTCGATAGAGATGATAGAGGGTATGCAACTTTTCCTATCAATCCATTAAAAGGCTACATCCTATGGCAAACATGACCCTTTTTTTGGTTTGGATAAATTTGATGCTTAATTTGTCATGATTGAATCAATAAATCAATTTAACCAGGTATTGGGATTGCTCCTGGGAAGACGTGAATGGTAGTAACAGTAAACAATCGATGTAAGCACTGTCCATTCCTCTCTTTCTTTGGTCTCTTCTTCGGTCATGATTTTATGGATATAGGTAATATTAGTGAAGTTGTAAAGAATGCATTTGTTTCCAACTGAAGCCATGTAAATGATTTTTGCTGCAGGATTTTAGGAGACCGATTCCAGGTTATAATGCAAACTAATAATCAAGTTGAGGTTTCATTCAAAACAACATGGAAATCTTCGGACCCATTGCCTGCTTTAAATGTAGATAAAAGGTGCTGTGCAAGCCTTAACATGCATGCCCCTCTTTTTGACAATGAGAAAAAAATGTGTTCATAGTGCTAATGGGTTTGCAGGTATGTAATGCTGAGTGGCTCCTCCGGATTCTACACATACGCCATATACGAACGCTTAAAAGGATGGCCTGGCATGTTTCTCTGGGAAACCAGGATTGTTTTCAAGCTTTCTCAAAAGTGGTAATTCTCATATAATTCTGTGAGATTTCATAGGAAAAAGCAAGTGTTAATATTTGATATTAAATTAAGCACAGGTGGCAGGCAAAATTGTTAACGTGGTATTTGAAATGAATGGTTAGGTTTCAATACATGGCAATCTCAGACACCAGGCAAAGGATAATGCCGACGATTGCAGACCGAGAGAGAGGTCAATCCCTTGCCTACCCAGAAGCTGTTCTGTTGAAAAATCCAATGAATTCTGAGTTGGAAGGAGAGGTGGATGATAAATACCAATACTCAAGTGAAAGCAAAAATGACAGGGTGCATGGGTGGATCAGCTTAAACTCAGGAATAGGATTCTGGATCATCACACCCAGTAATGAGTTCCGTACGGCTGGACCTCTCAAGCAAGATCTTACTGGCCACGTTGGCCCCACCTGCCTCTCCGTATGTGATCTTAACAATTGTATCGTATCTTTTGAAAATTAAAAGTTATTTCTAAAATTTATGGCAATTGATGCGCAGATGTTTATGAGTGCTCATTACACTGGAGTTCCTCTAAATGCTACATTTGAAAATGGAGAGCCATGGAAGAAGGTTTTTGGTCCTGTTTTCATCCATCTAAACTCGGTTTCAGACAAAACAAAAGCCACTTCGCTGTGGGGCGATGCTAAACAACAGGTACTACTATTTCACATGTAGTTATTCTTGGGCGGCGCCTCATATGATTTCCATTGATTCATGTTATGTGTTTATCAGACGTGGAAAGAAATTATAAGTTGGCCATATAGCTTCCCACACTCACCAGACTTCCTCAAGTCTGATCAACGTGGATCTGTCATCGGTCAATTATCAGTCCAAGACCAGTATGTCGCTTAGCTTTCTGCACTGGTTAGATACTGGGATTAATCAATATTATGAAGTGACTTCATATTATTGTTTCAGATACCTCAAAGTTGGGAATGGGCCCGCAAGGTTTGCACATGTGGGTTTGGCTGCACCAGGAGATGCAAGATCATGGGAATTCCAAACCAAGGTTTGTACCAGAATCAACTTAGACTGGATATTGAGACTTCCATTCATAAATTATGTATACAATTCCAAGATAACTACAAGGGATAGTGAGAGTTTCATTAAGACATCTAATTAATCTTCTGGCATTTACCTCAAGATATTGATCAACTCTAGACACTTCTAGATGAGGTTGAAATTTGATCTTTAAGACTATAGACCTTAATTACTGTGAGTACTTATGACCTCTACGGCAAGTGGTTTCCATTTCTCTTGGGTTTTTTTTGAGATACTTAGGACATTGGCTAGTTCCCAAGATATGATCTTTTAAGACATGGGTCTCAATTATGACCATAGATCTCAATCACTAGAGTATTTGTAACTCTCCATTTATGGAATAATCAATTTTCCTAAAAACTTAAAGTGGAGGGATTTGGATCCATCATGTATATCAGTAAACGTTATGCTCTCCAAGAACACCTCCATCGTATATAGCATTTTATTTATTTATTTATTTATTTGTTTATTTGAAAAGGTTATATTTCACTTATTAAATTAAAAAAATAAACATACGATGACCTAATAAGATTTGAACATATAACTTCCCATCAAAGAAAATTCTAATATCATATTAAATTATCAATTTTTTCAAAAGTTGAAGTTTATAGGATTTGGATTGATGTATATATGAAACTCTCCAACAAGTGATCATTTGTGTGAAGTTTGGTTGATGTTGAGTGATTGAAGGTATTGGAAAAAGTGGAGACTTGTTTGGAGTTTGGTTCTATGAGAATGGAAGATGTTGGGATTTAATGTCACTCACATGGACTCTAATACCATGAAATAATAACAAGGCATAAGGAAACACAAATTTCTTCAATTCATTTTCTAAAGATCGAGACTTCCATTTATGGAATTGTATGTAATTACATCAGTTGAGGATATGATAAGTCAAATACAATTTTAAGAGATGTTACAAGCGATGGTAGAAATTACCTTTAGACAAGTGATTAAGGGGAATGATTAGCCCTAGATATATAGTCCTAAATGACGTGATAGAGAACTATTCTAAATCATCAGACTCCTTAATTTAAACAACGAACTAAAGTGTGATGGGGCACCAATTTTCCGTAAAATTGTATTGTTTTATGTGTGTTTTCAGGGTTATCAGTTCTGGACTCGAACTGATAAACATGGGAATTTCTTCATTAAAGCCGTCCTACCTGGGGCCTATAATTTGCACGCATGGGTCCCTGGTGTTATGGGGAATTACATGTATGAAGCTACTGTTACCGTTACTCCAGGTACTCAACCCCACTATCTATTCCATGGTTTAGTGCTAATGAAAATGTAATGCCAAGGGTTTTTAACAGAATGGCCCAATGGCATCTTTCAATGAAATAGTTGGAAGAAATTTATATTATTATGTCTTTATAATCTCTCTGATCAACAATTAAACAGAATTGTATTGCATTTGAAGAAGATCAACAAACAACTTGATTGACTACCAAACTAATGCAGGATCTGTAACCAAACTGCCTCCTCTTGTATTCAAGCCTCCAAGAGATGGCCCTACACTCTGGGAAATCGGCATCCCCAACCGGCATGCTGCCGAATTCTATGTGCCCAATGTTACCAAGAACATTAACAAATTATACTTGGAGCAGGACAAGTAAGCTCTCACAAACATGATTAAGACTCCTAGCTTTGAACAATCATATTGTAATTAAATTGCAGTACTCCCTTATCCTAATGGTTTTCCAACTAACAGGTTCCGACAATATGGATTATGGGAGAGGTATGCAGAGTTATATCCTGAGAACGATCTTGTCTTCACAGTTGGTACTAGTGATTATGCAAAAGACTGGTTCTTTGCTCATGTGTTAAGGTGTGGGTTTTGCATCAATGATTATCAAAAAGATTTTGTTCGTTGCTCATGTTAATTAGCAGGCGCGTCCATCTCTAGTTTGTTAACTTTGCAAGTGCTTTTTCCAACACTGCTTTGCAGGAGCTTACCAGATGGAAAATTCAAGGCAACCACATGGCAGATTGTATTTGATCTTCCAAAGGTGGACAAAGCCGGAACTTATAAACTCCGATTGGAGTTGGCAGCAGCTCATCTGGCCGAAGTTCAGGTAAATTAAACAAAATTCCAACCCCATCAACTTATCTCGGAAAGCCCATGAGAAGTTTTCAATGCCATTTTTTTTTTTCTTAAGTTTCGTCTAATTTAGTTTTGACAATGTGATGTGTTCCAAGGTTCGGGTGCACCGCAGAGACGCCATCAGGCCCGACTTTACAACAGGACTAACAGGGAGAGATGACGCCATTGCGAGACATGGGATTCATGGGGTGCAGCGCTCTTTCACTGCTGCTCTACCAGGATCCCTATTTGTGAATGGTCGCAACACAATCTTTCTGCATCAGCCAAGAAATCAAGACGCTTTCCAAGGAGTAATGTATGATTACATCCGTTTGGAAGGTCCTCCTCAAAGCACACATTGAAGCCAAGGCCATAAATATGACACAGATCCTCACGTCCATATTGTAGAATTGCAGGCTCAAGAATGAAAAAAATAAGTAAAGAATTTAATTTGTTAATAGCATAAATAAGGGTGAGATATTCTTGATTTCAGAAAGTTGTTGGCATTGAAGCCAAGCCTACATATCTACATGACCTAAACCACAACCTACAAGCAAGAACCTCAACTTCTTGGCCTTCTTTCTGGTTTAAATTCCCTTCTTTCTGGTTTAAATTCCCTTCTTTCTTTCATGCATACAATATATATATCACGCTGCCTTTCTAGTAAAAAACCAAATACTTGTGCATGAATCATTAGCAACTCTACAAATTTTTTTCCTTCTATTGAACATGATAATAACAATTACACTGTAAGAAAATGAATCTCAGAAATCTAGTGGAAGAATCACCAATTATTCAGCGACCCACATTGGCGCTGGAAAATGTCATGGAAGGCTCACTGGTAGTGCAAATCCAGGAGTTAGGCTCATAAATATAGGTGGCAACAGGCATCTTCATTGGAAGATTTGGCATCCCCGCCTCAAAATTGAGAACCTGCATTGCTTGCCTTATAGAAGGCCTCAGAGTGTGATCAGGGTGAGCGCACCACAATCCCACAATCATCAAACGCTCTATATGTTTCCCATCAAAGTCCCCATACAGTCTCTGATCCACAGCATCAACAAGGCTTTCTTTTCCATAGAGCTCCCACACCCATGGTACCAGCACTACCTGCCGCTCATCTATCTCAGGTTCCACTGCTCTCCTGCCGCATGCAATTTCCAGAGCCACCACTCCAAAGCGGAATATATCCGATTCCTTGCTAGCCTTTCCAGTTCTAATGTACTCTGGTGCCATGTAGCCAAAAGTACCAGCCAACCCTGTGGTGTACCGACGTTGGGCATGATCTACAAGCCGTGCTAGGCCGAAGTCTCCAAGCTTGGTGTTGAAATTTGTATCCAACATTACATTGCTGAATTTAATATCTCTATGCACCACGCACTCTTCCCACTCTTCATGCAGGTATAACAATGCAGAGCCCAAGCCAAGTGCTATCTTTTACCTCACTTCCAATGAGAGTATGCTTTTCCCATGGAAGACATTATAATCGAGGCTGCCATTGGGCATAAATTCATAGACGAGAAGGAATTCACCTCTTTCATGCCACCAACCCATGAGCTGCACTAAATTTCTATGCCTCAATCTGCTTATTATCGTCACCTCTGACTTGTACTCTTTTCTTCCTTGTCTGGATCCTTTGGAGATCCTCTTAACGGCAACGTGTAAGTTCAAATCACTCAACACGCCTCTGTAGACATTTCCAAATCCTACCTGCCCAAGCTTCCCTTCGTCAGCGAACCCATTTGTAGCATTCTCCAGTTCACTATAAGAGAACCTCTTTGGGCCGGTTCCCTTTTCGAGTTCATCATCTGTAGGGCTATCCATGACCACATTGTCGTCCGCTACAACATCATTCTGTCTTCCTCTTTCTGTCTTTTTATGTGACCTCAACCGTAGCAAAATAGATCCACCAATCAGAAAACAAGCACCACCAATGAGAACACAAGCAGCAATCGCTGATTTCCCAGCCAGATTGTGCTTCCTTCTCTTTTTGCGGCCGGCGATGTTTGAACTGTGAGGGCCTCCTAAAGATCCTGCCCCTGTTTTTTCAGCTTCAACAACTTTTAAGCTTGAATAGAATTGCCATGAATAAATGCTATGTATCTGGACTGACTCTGACTCCCTCACTACAGCTGAGAATCCAACAATGACCCATTCTGGCAAGCATGCTCTCAGATCAACTACTCTACCAAGGGTCGAGTTTCCACTAAAATCAGGGTAAGCATCATGAATCAAAAAGATACATAGAAGTTCAGTACTGGCGCTAAAACTGATTGACACATTAGCTCTTTTTGTAGCACTGATGAAGCATCTCACATATTTCACAACCCTGACAGCCTTGTTATTTATCCCCAAAGGCTGCATGCTCGGATCCCAGTAGTTGTGAAGATCACCAATCTCCAAGGCAACAGTCTGATTTTTCGTCAAGTTAAGTGAACCATCATTTGGATCAGGAAGGATATTGGAACCATTTGGGACAAGGAAGAAAGAAAGTTCATCACCAGGAAGGAACTCAACCTAAGAGTCTATAGCAAAGGAGAAACTAGTGTTGAAGTCAGTAAACTTTCCTGTGGCCTTATCCCACAGATGCACTGGTTCTCTGTAGACTGCTTGGCAAGTGAGGTTCTTGTCAAAACGGCTTCCATTTATTTGGATTGTGTTGTCTGTAGCTCTAGCACCTCCATGGTATGGTACATGAATGCCTTGATTGAAACAGTAGATGTCGAATGAAACTAGGGTGACAGAAGGAATTAAAGGCAAGAAGATGGCTATCACAAAATCCATACTGTTCCAAGGATACATAGTTTGTGTTGATGGTGTGATAATAAGCACTAATTCCATGGGGATTCATGTGTTTTTATGGTTATCAAAAGAGCTTAGACATTACTGCTCTTTGTTCCAACTGTCTGAGTTTCCTTACTGTTTCCTTCATGAAATCTCTGTATTGAGTCTTGCAAGTCAAGCAATATTTTTTGGAAATCTTGTGGTCCTTTGAATAAAACTGCCATTGCTGGAAAGCACATTCAAAGTGTAACAGAGTTCTGGCACATTACAAAAGATGTCATAAACGTTTTCTCACAAGAATTATGACATTTCAGCATCCTTATCAGATAGCGAAGCCAACCAATATGAGATTTAGGACTAAATCCTGAGGCTTAAACATGACACCCACCAAATCAAATATGGGCCAACATACGAGTTTAAGTATCATCAGTCTTTGTGTGCAAGGATGGAAACAAAGTGGGTTCATTTCAATCATGACCTATTTCATTTATTTTAATATAACTTAAATTTTTTTTTTAAATGGAATTTTTTTCAAGTTTAACGGGTTTCATATCTGATAAAATTACCTAATCTCCTTTGATCTTTCTGCCGGCCTTTCAATTATTGTCGATGCCCATATGCTAAAAATCTAGGCAGGCCTTGTACTTGGGCAATTATGTATGATTGGTATAGGTATAGTATTGGTTTGGTTATTTTTTTCAAGTGCCTATCTCGCTCCAGTCCAATGGATATGAGATTTAAAAAAAAAAAAAGCTAATTAGATCAAATTTGGATATAACTTTGTCTCATTATAATTATATACTATATCGAATAAAAAAATTTAATTTAATTAATTAATTATCTAACATTGGAACCCATCCTAAATAGTACTTGGGTTATAAAAATTTCTATAATTTGTTTATCATTTTTTCAAATCCATCCTAATTGGAATGAGGTGTAACGTGTACTCAAAAAACCAATCTCATTGTTATTTCTAGATTTTATGGGCCAATATAAATAGTAATTATTATTATCTCTACACCTTAATGTAAAAACTTTCATTTATGCAAAGGAGTCCACCACTCCCTGATTTTCACATTGAAAATACAAAATTAAGCCACACAAACGAATTCACAGTCCTTGTCCTTCTCAATATAAATTAGCAAACCCACTAGATCTACCATGCTCCAGCCTACTACACCAATCTTGTGAAGGTTTTCTTAAGCTCTTAGCATCAGTTCATGATTAAATTTTACAAAGGTGAGATACTAGCAGCAAGGACACCGAAGCATTCATGCAGGGAGGAGAAAAGGCTAACATAATATAAACAATAAAATTAATTAATATTTATGTCAAGCTAATCCACAAAGAAGACAAGCATAAGCACCAAAGGGTCCAGAGAAGATTGACTCTGGAGCTTTCTTGGCCGGTTAAGAGTAGATATGAAGTCTAGAAGATGTTTCCCTGTCTTGCCTGCCGAGGAAAGAGCTAAATTTTTTGCCAGTCAATGCCTTTCCTCCTTTTTAAAGAAAAAAATATGGACAGATCCTGATCATATGGGATTCTTGGGTTTGTGACACATGGACGGGAGCTAATAGTAGTTTGACAGAATCCATGCCAACTGGCAGAGATCTGCGTGAATGTGTGTAAGACTAATGGTTTGTTCTAATCCATGAAAGTAAGGGAGACTTCTGTGTGTTTTAGAGTCTGTGAAACCAAGCACCAGGTAAATAGCTGAATACAACAACATAAGAACTTCGATATAAACATAGACAAATTAAATAGCCCACATACCATTACAAACTGAGATATTGGTTTAGTTGTTTAACGACCCTCTTCAAAGCTTGAGTTAGTTATTAAAGGTTCACCAGAGCTTACTGCCGGCGTAGGCACATGATACATGGGAACAGGCATCTTTGGTGGGAGATTTGGCATGACTGCCTCAAACTTAAGAGCTTGAATTGCTTGCCTTATTGATGCCCTCAGGCTACGATCAGGGTGAGCACACCACAGTCCAACAATCATCAAACACTCCACTTGCTTGGCGTCAAAATCTGTATGCAGTCTCTCATCAACAGCTGAAAGAATGTGCCCTGTTCCGTACAGATTCCATACCCACTCCACCAAACCCATGTCAGATGTGTCTTTCATAGGATCCCTTGCCTTTCTACCAGTGGCAATTTCTAGGGCAACAACTCCGAAGCTAAAAACATCCGACTCTTTACTAGCTTTACCTGTGTTTATGTACTCCGGTGCCAAGTAGCCCAACGTTCCGGCTAACCCAGTTGTTTGGGGACCGAGCTCATGGTCCATGAGTCGGGCAAGCCCAAAGTCACCAAGCTTGACACTGAAACTGGAATCAAGCATTATATTGCTTGATTTTATATCCCGGTGGACTACACATTGCTCCCACTCTTCATGAAGGTAAAGTAAGGCAGAAGCCACGCCAAGACCTATCTTGTATCTCACGGCCCAGAAGAGAGGAGCCTTTTTCCCAAAGAGGTGATAATCGAGGCTGCCATTGGGCATGAACTCGTAGACAAGCAGGAACTCACCTCGATCATGGCACCAACCAATGAGTTGCACTAGATTCCGGTGTCTCAACCGGCTAATGATCTTCACCTCTGTAATGTATTCCTTTTTCCCTTGTTTAGACCCCCTGGAGATTTTCTTCACTGCAACTGCCGTATCTAAATCCATTATGTACCCCTTGTAAACGCCTCCAAATCCTCCTTCTCCCAACTTCCTCTCCTCTGAGAAGTTGTTCGTAGCCGAAACTAGATCTCCGTAAGAAAACCTTCTCGGTCCTGCCCCTCTTTCTAGATCATCATTCATCGATGTTAAGTTGGTTGTCTCCGCTGTTTCCCTTCTCATCTGCTTCTGCCTCCATAATTTCACAAAAGCTATGATCCCAACAGCTATGAGAACACCAGCAGAAACTGTTACACCAATTATTATCCCTACCCTTTTTGCATTCTTTCCGCTTGCCTCTTTTATATCCAAACTTGAATTGAACTCCCATGACAGAAGCGTATGTCGCTCACCATACTGACCTGTAGCAGCTGAAAACCCAATGGTGACCCACTCAGGTAAAACATCCCTGAAATCAATTCGGTAAGAAAGGCTGGAATTCCTTTGCAAAACAGGATTTGCTTCATAGCTCCAGAACACAGTCAAATTCTTGGTAGTAGCATTGTAGGTAATCCAAGTATCAGCAGTATCTCCACTGTGAGAGCTAGCATTCCATCTAGTGGACGTAACTGAAGCAATCGAGTTGTTATTGATACCCACATGCTCGAATGGAGGATCCCACTCTTCATTTGAGTAAGAGTCGAACTCAACAGTAATAATTTGATTCTGAGAGGAGTCACTGGTTGTGGTGTTAAATAGGCCTAAAAATCCACCATCTGAGTTGGGTGGGATCTGAAAACCGACGGGAGCGAGAAAGAACGCCAACCCATGACCATAGTACGTGGCACCCTGGGTGTCAATGATGAAGGAGAAATGAGTAGAAAAGTCGGAGAGCCTTCCTGTGTCAGAGTCCCAGAGCCGCACTCTCTCAGCATATATTGCATGACCAACACGGCATAGGTAATTCACTTTGTTGAATTCAATGGCTCCAACAGAAGGTACTGCATCTCCTTCATAGAGGATGTTTCCATCATGGCCAAAGCGAGATATTTGGAAGGAAACTGAGTAAACACATGGGAGGAAAATGAAGCAAAGAAGGGAGGATAGGATATTGGTAGTAATTGAAGTTGGTGACTCACAGAAAGAGGTGGCCATGGCTCTCTTCACACACACAGAATTCTAAGGACAAGTAGCAAGAGCTACTGCATGAAACTGGCATTTGAACCTATATAATAATTCTAGCATTAGTTTATACCTTGATGCTCAAGTTTCAACCACCATCTTTTTATTTTAAATCTGAGGAGAAGCTGGATTGAAATGGATCATCTCCCCAAAAATATAAAGAACTGCTGATAATTGCAGATTTTTCGCTGCAACAACACTGCCAGCATTCAAGGAGATAAAAAATAAACAATCATCATGATGATAACCTCGAAACATTACGTTTACGTTAACTCCATGACTTTGCAACAGCAGCTAGCAATTCCCCATGTTCAGCTGAAACGGGTAGGAGGCTTATCAACGAGAAAGAAAACCAGGGACCAGAACATGGCAGAAGGATTAAACACAAGATTTTATATCATTTCACAACGTTGACCTCCAATAGTCGAATTCTAAAGGGAATCCGTAATTGTTGCGTGTAATTAATATTTAAGACCGAGTAATTTTCCTCGTTGTAATATGATAATATTTATTTCAAACAGTTCAGTGTGACTGCCAGTTTGGCCGGCGGCATCTATGCAGACAAGCGAATGAAGACAAAATAATCTTTCTTCTAATGTTGAAAACAACATTACTCCAGAGTTAAAAAGATAATTTTTAAGGTTACATTTTATTCATAAAAAAATATCAAGAAATGAAAATAAATATACGAAGGAAAATAATTTTTTTCGTTAGTTTGTGGAATACATAAAGGAAAATTAAATATAATTCAAATTAATTAGAAATTTATATATTTTAAAATTTTTATTTAATCTTTATATCAAACAATTAAAATAAATAAAATAAATTAAAATCATAATATAAAAATAATTTATTGATTTTAAATCTAATTTTTTTATTTTTCTTCACTTTTTCTTTTTTTCTAATTTTTCTCTCTATTTTTTTATCTTCGATTTTCTCTAAAAAAAATTCAAAAACCAAACATAACCTAAATTTTAGAAGTTTGAGAAATATTAAAAATTATTATTTATTTAGGTTTTTTACGTTATTTAAGAGTTTAAGTCTAATTATAAATTAATAGTACTTTCAAAGCGTGATAAATTTATTATAAATATAGACTTGTTATTAGATATGTTGATTAATGAGTTGAATAAAATAAAATATTATTTTTTAAATAGAATGATTGTCAATACCGAAAGTATTCCAATATGTGGTATTAGAGTTAAAAGACCAAAAAAGGTGCAACATTGGAAGATTAGAACTTCAATACAAAGAATATGCATAATATTAAGAAAGTTGCAATTATGTTGATGAAATGAGGTTACAAATGGTGACTTAATTCAACCACGTCTCCTAAGATTCACGAGCAATAATTTTAATAATCAGGTCTTATTTAGATCCCACTAAAAAAATGGTTACAACAAAGTGGTTAATTCAAAAGAATTATTTTATTTGAGGTGCTATTATAAGAGCAAAGAAATTTATTCAAAGATCCCCCAAAAGAAAGATTATGAAGCATTCTATAATATTCTAAACCGTGGATCAATCTATATTTGTAAAAATCTCAACAACAAAGTATGCATGGGATACTCTACAAAAATTATGTAAAGAAGATAATCATGTCAAGCCAATGAAATTGTAGATACTAAAATATGAACAGATGAATGACTTTGAACTAATCCCAAAGAAAGAAATGACTTTGAACAAGTGTAAGATGTTTCTTTTTTGCGAGTTTTTTGGTGTGTTGTTTATTCCCATATGCTAGAAAAGTGTAAAAATAAATTTGATGATAAAAGTAAGAAGTATATTTTTACCAAAAGTTACAAATTATATAATCCAAAATTAGGTAAGTTGATTGTGAGTATAGATGCTCAATTCTCAAAAAATAAAATTAAAGTTGAACATTGGCTCAAAAAGAAGCAAGAAGAAAAGAATTTTACAAATGATAAGTCGGTATTATATTGACAAATAATCCAATGTTTTATGGTAGAAGCAAACGCATAAACACCAAATTTCACTAAATGATAGAACTTGTAGGGGATGGTGATCGAACTTAAAAGATTGAGTTAAAGCAAATGTATTCAAAAAGTTAAAAGATGATGTTTCGTATTCAATAAGTGATATTATTGAAAATATTAATTAACTTAAGAGAAGTACGAGAAATTGTTATTCATTTTGGTTTAGGAATCCTACTTTTATCATACCCAAAGAAAGGATCTGTCTTATAAGAATTGAGAATAATGTGAAGCCCAAACCCAGAATTTTTCACTCGCAGAAGACAAAACGGAGAAAGAAGATAGAAAACCAGAAGGGCAGAAACGGTGTCGTTTAATAGGAACGAAGAATTCATTAAAATGGCAATGAAGCACCCTGTATTCTTTCCAAAACCCTAATTTTGTATCACATTTGGTAAAGGCCAACTAAACGATGTGTTCGGGCCAGAAGTTGTTGGGCTTCTACAATTGGGCCCAACCCACTACAAGCACCTAAGTGGGCTTCGAGCCTTGCTGAGCAGGCCTAGCAGTCTTGGAGCCCAAGAAATACATTTCATATTTAATAAGTAATAATTAATAAGAAACATTATCTTGAAGATAAAAGCCATCAAACCCGGTGAAATGGGAACTATTCAGTGAGAAATTGAATGGTGTAGTGTCTCTGGCTGTGTGCCCTTATCATCTTGGAGATAATAAACTCAAATCTTGCCATTTCCAACCATATATATGAAGATTAAATGAGGTGTTAGTGGTTTTGGATTTGAAGATGTCCATCCGTCTTGTTTCCATTCTTCGATGTATATAATAGGACGGACAACGTGGTTGAAGAGGCTTCACTGATTCTTTGAGATGGAGGAGAGACAAATATAGGCAAGTGGCTGGCTTGGTTAAAAGTGTAAGTTAAAAAGAGGCAAATAAGATAGGAATGTAGTCAGCTTCGTTGTGCTTTAAATCCCTCAAAATCCATGCATGCACAGCTAATGATGAGGGCTGTTCTCAAAACTCAAATCGTACGTGAATTTTGCAAGTTTGTTCCTTCCAAGCACATGTGGGGGTTGAGGCATCAAAAGGGGCATACCCCATTCTCCTTTCCAGGAAAGCCATATCTTCTCTCCTTGGGTGGAGGAAATTGAGAGTTATGATAGAAGTTCATGTGCTTATCCCATTATTTTATATCTCTGCCCCTTTAACAATATCGCATCTGTAAAGAAGCAATTTTCAATGGTGGGGTGACTGAGAAAAGTGGCATTTCATTTGTTGGGGAAGATAAAGTAATGAACATTGTTTATGAGATCACCTCTTTTCCTCGGTCTATGTACATATATGATTTGTTGATGATTGACACCTGGCTAAGCTCGTTGCTCGTAGTTGGAGGCACGACTACTCCCCACTTTTTTAATCCACACTCTTGACTTTGGGTCTCCCTTGTTCCCATTACCATTTTCCTGCTAAGACTCAGTCTCATTGGTTGAACAAATCCACTTCACGTGGCCTTCAGCCAATCGTAAATTGTGCTTACAGGCAGTCACCAAACCTTTATCATTGTTGACGTATCGACCATAGCTAACATGATTTATTTATACAAGTCTATTCAGGTCTCTAACCATCGCATATAATATATATATATCCACAGTTTCTGAATAAATTCTTTTTGGCAAGAGTAAAACTCACAACCCTGGGTGATGGGCTTGTACGGATTGTTTGCCATTGGGCTAAGCACGATAAGGGCGTGCCAAGACTCCTCTCGATTGGCGGATGGGGGGTTTCGGCCCTTCACATGTGTGTCGGTAACATGCCATTGGCCTGCAGCCAGTTGCAGGGTTTCTCCGTCTTGGAAGGAACTGTAACAGGTATCCATCTTTAGAGATCATGATGTTTTAAGGCAAATGAAGCAAGAAGATGGAAGCAGATGGGTGGTGTTTTAGAGTTTGGATATTCCATAGTAGACAAATAAACTGAGACAGAATTCTAAGTATGTTAACCAAATCCAGTGGCCCCATTTTAGAAAATGGCCTTTTCTGTATCACAGGTTGCAACAACCAATTACATGTTCTCACGCTTTGAATTGCGAGCACTATGTATATTATCCATGCATACAGTGCAATGAGAGACCACATATCCATGCATAGAACAACAAAGACCAATTTGATCATTTCAAATATTGGTGCAGCTTCAATCCAAAATTTGGTCAACAATAAACACGAGCTAGTTGATCAGGGATTGCTTTTACTTTAGCCAGTGGTTTAACTGCAGTATGACTTGATAAATTAAGCATTTATTTAACTTAAAGTCACTTTTAAGACATTAAACATTAAGCATATATAAAGCTTTACCAAGCGTCCGCCTTGTAATTATCGTTTACAGTGCTCAAGCGTTTAGTGCAACCCATGTTATATTAATATTTTCCCAGTCTTAAAAAATTAATCAAGTCACCATACTATACTTGAACTAGTATTCCCAGGTGTCACTGACTAATACGGCGGACGGGGATGACACCATCAAAATACTCAAAAAAATTCAAAGGTCTTTACAGCTTCTGATTCATCCTCGAGTACACAACTGTAAAAAAACCCCACTCTTATTAGTGGTTTCAGGATTTCAAACCAGTCCTATATTCTCCCTATTAAGTGGTTTCACTTTCATTGAAAACCACTTATTCCCTTATAAAGAAGATGTGAATAAGAATGCTTACAAACCTCTCATCAACCATTGAATTTGAATCTTAAAAGAGTAAGATCATCTATAAATCCTCTTCCATTTTACGCTAACAATCATTTGGTTTATTCACTACCATATCTCTTTTCCATATTTGTAGAAACCCTAGAATCTAGAGCGAGCCGTGAGGATGGGAAGAGGAAAGATTGAGATTAGGAGGATCGATAATTCTACAAACAGGCAAGTTACCTTCTCAAAGCGAAGGAAGGGACTGTTGAAGAAGGCTAAGGAGCTAGCAATTCTATGCGATGCAGAAGTTGGACTGATTATCTTTTCCAGCACTGGGAAGCTCTATGAATTTGCAAGCACAAGGTTTGCAGCATCTCATCATCACCTTATCATTTAGAATTCTTATGAATTTTTTTTGCATATTTAGAAGCTTATATTATCATTTACAGTAGCATATTGTTTTTTCTTGATAGGCAAGCAATAAAAAGAATACTGAATCTACAGAAGCATCTTGTTAATTACCTGTGGATTAAGTTTTTCTGTATTTATCATAGGATTTTTCCATTCATTTTATAAGTCTAGATTCCCTTTTATAAGCATATATCTTTCTGTCATGAATAAGATCTTTGTTCATTGATGTTGTGACATGTAGTTTTGTGATGCAACAAATATAGTTTCCATAGCATCATCACATAAGAAAGAGAAGGGTTTTTATGCTTACTGCGAATGGCAACAAGAGAGACTGCACTTCCATCCTGAACCGGCATGAGATTTAGAATGATATGATAATATATATAGCTGGCAAAGGCCTTGCATGGTTGTTTCATTTAGGATGATTGAATTTGAATAAGAAACTTGAATATATAGTGTATTATTGTTTTAGTTCCTAGATTGTGCGGAAAGACTGTTCAAGACTCTAGTCCCCTATGTAGAGGAATCCTTAAGTGACCTGGGTTCAAGCATTAAGCTGAAGCCTGCCATGAGTTCCCTCAATCCTCTACTGAACAGAAATACAAACAGCAAAAGATTGTGAGAAATGATGAAGTATAAATAGGGGATTAGCTGTCTTTGATCTCTTACATCTTATTTTCATTGGTATGAAAAGTTTCAGTATCCTACTTCAGAAAGGAAAGGAAAAAATTGGGTGTGATTTGCAGTGTCACCAACCTTGTTTTCTTCTTAGATACTTTGCTGCAAAGCTATACATCAAGATACCAGATATTAGAATGTCATGGCAGCACCATTACGCTGAAATGACAGTTTTATTATTTTTTTTCTTGTCTAGAATTGATTCTTCATTTAGAGTTTTTGTTATCTCAAACTTAATGTTCATGTCATATTTTTGTATCTGTAAGACCATGGCCCTCCCTTGGGCATTTCCACACTGCTTCCCCAACTGAAAACTACGAGAATCTAATTAAGGACACAATTTTCATTTCTTTTTGTCTTTACAAGAATGGTCAGAAAAGGGGGGCCTTTTTCTAGTTCCGTCTTTAGCTATCCGTATATTTTATCGGAGACCTTGCTTCACTGAAGAGCTCCTTTTCTTAATTTCCTTGAATTCTTTCCTTGATGTTGATGGGGATTGTGATGCAAATTGATTTGGCGTGCACCAAGTAGCTTTGTCTAATTGGAGAAAAATGATGACCATGAGCAACTTTCCATGATTCCATATCCAGAAACGTAGAAAAATCATTCTTTCTTGTGATTTTCGTATTGAGATAAGGAAAGATGGGCGTATACTTTTGGGAATTCAGCATGGAACAGACATTTAAGTAGATTAGTCCAACTTTGCTACGTTTGCTTTTTCTCTTTTTGGTCCAGTGTGTTAGGTAACATAACATTATAATAGCATACCCTTAAAATCTACTATATAATTTTAAATTAAGATTATTCTACACCCATACTTTCATAATCCAACATTGTCCCAAACATGTGTCCAATCCAAATGTTCGATTTCAAATCTAGTCTATATTGGTATGAAAAAGGAGGAAAGCAGGCCACAATTGACACTTGTGCTTCAAAAATTTTGGTACATTATTGCATCCTGTGCTACTTTCTAACATGTTTATGGACTTTGGCTGAACCTAGATGCCAGCCTCTTTATATTCTCCATGTTCAAGATGTGTTACCATTAGCATTGGTCAGTATAGTTTTGCCCAATTTGGATTTTTTAGAGGTAAAGTAGACCAAAACTTAATTTTAATAATAAGTTATATATCAACTTGTGTCATTGTTAATCTCAGAACTAAATTTTTTTCATCATTTATCTGTACACTAGAATACTACCCTCACATCTCTGCTTTGTTGTCTGACATAGAGATGACGGGACACCGGCATGCTAGTCGATTTATTTATTTTACCTACGAGGGATGTGGGATAAAAGATGGTGTAAGTGGCACTTTCCTTGTTTTAACAAATAAAAGAATCAGGTAATCTGGTGAGAACAACTACATATACACCTTTAACTAAGTACAAATAAACAACTAAGGAGAACATGAAAGGAGTAAGAGAATCAAACCATCTTCCATGACTAAAGGAACCATTGTAGAGTGAATGTCTTGGGATCTAATGGATCCCTTTTTCTCCTGCTAAGAAGCCTGTAGTCCTAATAAAGAGCCGAGGCCTAGTGGCTCATTGTCTCATCCTTACAGAATTTCTAAGCATGTTCCACCCCAAACTATATCAGTCCAAAACCACTACAGGGACCTCATCTGTTAAAACAATAAAACTTACAGTCTGGTTGCAATTGGTACAGCAACCCCTGGGCCTAGATACAACCCTTGTTTAAAGCTTGAAGATTCTTCTTAGTATTGAGGTTTGAGCCCTGAATGATTCTGCAAGAAAGCAACAAAAGAATCAACTTCCTTACATGCTCAATATCATAAATGACATGGCTGATTCCCCATTTTGATTTGAGAACTTCCATAGTGAAACTCTAAGCAATCCAGAACCCCTACCAGAAGGAAATGGTTTCCAGTGCACCAGGTACTCCAACATTTTATAGGAAACACAAACCTTTTAGTGGCCAACTACTTGTTGAGAGCCTGCAAGAAGCCTCCATCCAAATTGCTATTAAATTTCATGGGCATTAGATAAACCTTTGTGTTACACCAAGAACAAATTTGAAATTTCTAACTGACAAAATTTTAGGAATAAGTGCAATCCCTATGGAACAGAAAGTTAAGAAAAGATCGAATAAATGTAAATGATGTTTCCTTCAAAGCAAAATAGCCAACCATCAACAGGTTTTTCCTGTGATATTGAAAAGGCAGGTTCAGTGGAAAACAGCTAGAATTTCAGCAGAATGGTGAATGGAAGGACTAGCATGAAATATAGTCGGATGAGCAGAATGAGAAGTGTGAGGGGTAAGGCCTAGTTTTGACTAAACCTAAATTTATAGCAGCAGGAAGCAAGGAACATCATAGCAAAAGAGTCATTAGCAAATGTTTTTTGAACTCCTTCAGAGAGGAAGAGAGAAGTTCTTCTAAATGTATACTAAAAGAATCTCAAGTACAAGCCCTGCTAAGGCCTCTCGACTTAAAGATACCTAATTTGGAATGGTATCTACTGACTCCGAATAAGTTTCAAGCATACACTTTCATTTTTTATTTATTTACTCACTTTCCTGCTTTCTCTGCAGTCCTCAGTGATAAGTGACAAAATGAATAACAGGTTCTGAATTAAATTATACATAAAATATGTGCACCTCTTCATAACTATCTCATTGTTCATGCATAAAACTGAAACCATTTATAACTAGTAATATAGTCAACATTCTGAGTATCATGTTTACAAAAAAATCTCTTTCCATGAGAGAGAGTAACAAACAATGTTAGAAAATTGGAGTCTCTAATTCCAAGGTACAATAAACCATTTGCACAGAGTTTGCATCCACAAGAGAAGAATAAGTTGAGGTATGTTACAATGAACTTCTGATTACCACCAACTGATCAGACAAATAGGAAGTAGCAAAGATGTTAAAAGATATTTTATGACAGAGAAAAGTAAGTGATGGAAAAATGACCAAGTATCCCTAACAAGCAGTTCTCAAGTCTTTAGATTCAACCTAATATAGCTAATCCTGTCAAGGTTTTCAGTTAAAAATTAAAATAGGAAACTAGCCTTAGATCTTTTACGTTTGGATATGGAAAGTTCAAGAAACTGAGAGATGGACATCTCCACTTTTAAAAGCTGTATGTTATTCTAGCTCCTCAACATGGAAATCTCAAATTCTTGACCACAGATAATCATCAGTTTCTTACATTAAATAGCATATATCACAAATTACATATACCCGTATGACACAACATAGCAACCAAGAAGAAAGGCTACACGTATTTGGATATTATGATCTGCATTATAGCCTTCATTACTTTTTATTCCTTTCTTTTCTCCCTTTTGATTTCTGTTGCTGTTTTCCTAGAATACCACAATATCATGTTGAAATTTCCAGTATTAAAGTTAATGAATTGTGCAAAAATTATTCACTTTGCTCTTCACTCTTACCAGCATGAAATCTGCAATTGACCGATATCAGAAATCAAAAGAGGAGAATCATCAATTGCTGAATCCAGCATCAGAAGTCAAGGTATTCCTTCATTAACCATCCTTCAATGTTCAACTGCAAGTTCCACAGCACAAAAAGAGCTGTATCTAAAAGATTTAATTTCATCACATTATTCATCTAATTATGAGTGCTGAAGATGTATGGGTATTACCTAATAATAGAAAATTAAGAATTTTTTCTTTTTAGACACAACTGAGACAGGCAAACAACATAAGTTTTCTGTGTCAAGCATCTGTAGCAGGTAGAAGAGGGTATTTTGGTTTCTACCAAGAACTAGGCATTTATCCTGAACATTGAACTGATAGGATAATTCTGATCATCCAATAAGTGTATCCTTTGTAAGGCATGTAATGCTCAAAAGGGTTGGTGGTCAATAATGCATGCATAGGTGATAGGACCATCTTAATTTACCTTTCAGCTTTGCAAAACCTAGTCTACAAGATTAAGTTATTGACTAAATAAAGAAATTAAAACATGCCATAGGTGCACCAACAAAATAAAACCTTTTTTTAACACTGATAGAAAAACAAAAAAAAAGCCTTAGTTGAACCTGTGATCATAGATACAAAATTCCAAGTTCATCCCTTTTTTTAACAATGAAGCCTCTTACAGAGTTTGGGAAGAGTCAGAGCAATATTAAATATGCATTAAAGAATTAGGAGGCATCAAAAGAACAGAACATTCTGTCTGAAAGAGGAATACCAATGAGAAACTTAACTAATCTTACAACCGCACATGCATGCATACAATTGTGCATGTGTGCTTATTATTGTCTCTGTATTTTGTGTGTATGCATGCATATTATATGGTACAGAAACTTGAAGATCTTGCGTATCAAACCAGGCTTGTAAATGCTCTTTACTGCAACCCCTTGCCTATTTTACTGTTTACTGGGCCATCATCACAATTATCATCACTTGACCACTAGCTTCTGTTCTTGGAGACTCATTTCAAGAAAAACTAATACCTGGATATTGTATCTTAATCTAGCACTGAAGAAAAATACCACACAATGGCTAGTACAGCCGCTGAAACTTTTGCAAATGGCATGTTCCCTAACTTTTTAGTATTTCTACCAATCCTTCATGTTCTGCAACTGGAGTGCCATTCAAATGTCTAGGAATCCTGTATTCCAAGAACAGATCAAGCATGTAGAAATATTGCCCATTTTATTTTTCGTCACTGCATTACTTGGAACTCTACATAAAACATTCAAACTTGTCAATTTCTTCAAAAAGATATCATTTGCTTTTGACAGTCTTTACTAAGTGATAAATCCCCAACCACGTAATTGCATGGACATTTTGAATTTCTTGTCCTCTATCCAGATGTTTCATGTTTGGAACAAGTTTTGAAGTAAGGTATTTTGATCTTAATCCTTAGGAGTATCACTGCTACCAATAGAATCGAACTTCCTGAATGCTGTATCCCTAAGGTTGTGTCCGATTAAAAAATATATATATAAGCAATTTATTAGTAATTAAAATTTGTCCAGTTGTATCCTGCTGTCCCCTTGGGGCACCCAAAATGCTTTTTTTTTCCCACTAATTTGGAAACATCCAACAGTGACAATGTTCTAGCTCAGCGCGCATGACTCCCTGTTCTCTATGTCTGTGCTATATAGGTCAAAATTAGTTATGCGCACTGGATTAGAAATTGGTATGAGAAACTCAGAGTGCTAACTTTTCTTCACTTTTGCTTAGATTAACTACCTTGGGAAGCAGAGGAGATACTTAGGTAGCCTTGCTCTTCCCTCACATTTTATTCTTCTTATTCTGCTCATTTCTTTAGTTCTTCTTTGTTCTTTCTATATCATATATGGTCTTCATGGGGCTCAAATCACTAGGATCAGGGTAGATATCTTGAAACCTTCTGCATCAATGCCACCTTGTAAAAGACCCAATTCAGAAGGTCTTTCATTTTCTAACAAGAGAACATTACAAAAAGTAAAACAACAAAAAAGAGGAATCATAGGATTCTCTGTCATTCATCAAGGTGTTAATAAAAAGCATTTATGCTTCTTCATTGTAATGATGATTTTTGTCATCCATTTTTTCATTCTTTGTCCTTTGTCTCAGTGAATGAGATTCAATTTTCCCATCTAAATGGTAGTTTCTCTCAAACAAAGAACTCCCCACTCTCAGCTAGTGTCAAAAAGCACAACTAATGCTATCAGGAGCAAAGCGGATAGTATTGCAATATTCTAGCATCTTGTCAGCCAAGACTCTCTTTAATGGTATTATGCCAATAGAAAAGTCAACATATATGAAGCACTTCAAAGGAAATCAATGAAGTTTTACATTAGTGAGTCTTCAAGTGCTAGACCTTGCAAGAACACCACAAGATTGCCAGGATTTGATGTCACATCTACCAATTTACAAACTTTTACGATTACTTCCTATATTTAGCTTCCACTTCTTATCCTACAAGCATCATATCTCAACATGCATGCAAAACATAACAGCATTCGTACATTTTATTGACTAAGATAAACAAAAAATCATCATCACAAAATGATTAATTACTATTAAATATTAAAAAAGAAAAGGAAAAATGAAAAACAAAGGAAGTGTGAGATGGCAATGAGAATCCATCTTCAAAGTTTAATCACAAAAGGAAGAAAAAAGAGAAGAGTCAAATTAGGAGAAGTTAATTTGAGTCATAGTAGAATTTATAAAATTTAGGTTTATGGTTTTGTTTTAACTCTTATTGCTTCGGAGATATAGGAATCTTAGAAAAATAGATAGAATCCTAGTAGATTAACTAGAGTCCTAATAGATCTTGGGTTTCAATAAAATAGAGAATTCAATTAGTTTTTTCATGCATCTTTGCTTGCAATGATGAGATTCCAATACCCTTATGTTTTAGATGAGATTCTTAGAAAACTTCAATGAAATTCGAAAACTTTATTTCATCTCTTCTTTTCTATCCTTTCTTTTTCTACTTTTTAGTTTATTTTCCCCACTACCACAAGCTTAAATAATTATTCCTCTCCTATGTTGCTTGGTCTTAGTTGGAGGTGTAAGGTGTAGATACATTTCTAGCAATCAAATTCTTTTAACTCCAAGATTAGGACATAGAGAACTTACTAAGAAGGATCCAAAATTTAGATATGGATACTGGAAACGATATAATAAAGAAAAAAACATTTAGAAATCAATTAAAAATAATGTCTTTAATAAGAGTTTCCGATTTTTTTTCCTTTTATCTTTAACTTTTATTCCTTATACCTAAATATTTTTAAATTCTCTCTCTTTTTTCAATGTAATAATCTACTAAGTAAGTTAAAAATAAAAAATAAATCAATCAATCAATCAAAATCAAATAATCATATCTAAAGCAAAGTAGGAGTATCAACGAGGAACCCACACCCACACACATGTTGTGTTAATACAATATGCTAGTGAAGAAGAAAAGTCTAGGTATCATAGTTTTTCTCCTTAAATCCTAACCAAGTGAAATCCTAGCCCAACCATTTAAATGTAGACAACCATCCTAAGGTTGTCCTACATCAATTATGGTATCACAACCGAAGTTCTTGGCTTGAAGGTGCATGCAACTAAGGAGTAAAGCAATTTAGCCAAGCATGAGTTCCAAAACTACTTCTAGTAATCAAGATGCCACTTTAACGCATTTAGAAGAAGCTTCAAGCACACAATAATCACAAAAAGAGGCCATAATGAAGCTTAACAACCAAACTAGAAGAAATTATGAAGTTATTGCAAAGAAATCCTAAAAAACTACTAGTTGAAGAAGGGAAGGAGTGGGAGTTATTACATTGAAAAATCACCTCACAAAGCATTTGAAAAATGATGTAATTTTATAGCAAGCACATGTAATGAGATGAAGTTGAAAATGAAAGAACACTTTCTCTCAACTAATTATACCAACTTTTGCATGCTAAGATGTTCTCACCTAAACAAGGCAATAGATTAGTTGAACAATACACTAAGGAATTCCATGAGTTGACTATTTGCAACCAGGCGAAAGAATATAAGGCTCAAGTAAACACTTGTTTTAATGATGGGTTTCAAATGGAGATTCAACTTGAGATGGTAGTTGCACATACTAACACTATAGAGGATCTTTACCAACTTGCCATTAAATCCAAGGTCAAGCGGTGGTCTTCTCTAATCAAACAACAAGTAAACCTGCAAGTACAACAAAATTCAATACTCTCGTTGATGGAAATGGAGGCAACAATCAACAATCTTCTAATGCAACTAACAAAAATGTTAACAAAGGTAAAACTTCCATGCATTTGGCTAAAAAAGGGGTTGGCATAACTCCATTATGCTTCAAGTATAGGAAACATGGTCATTACGTGGTTGTCTTTCCAACCAAAAGGCTACACTTTCATGTTGAAGAACCGAAACTTGAATCTAAACCTTATCCAAAGGAACATGGGATTAATAATGATGAGCAACTTGGTAAAAAAGGTAGTTATTGTACTGTTTTATCCTATGACACCTAGATCCTTCAATTTCACCCAATGTACCTATATCAACATGACATGACATGGGTGTGGACATGGGATACTTGTTGGACACTTCTATTTTACTTTGCGTGTGACTAATCTTCTCATTGATATCCTTTTATCCTTTCAACTTAGGAATAATCACATTAGAGAAAAGAAAAAAAAAGTTAGATAAAAAGAGAATTTTTGTAAGAACATTTTTAATTCTAATTTATTTTTAATCGACTTTTCCTTCATTATATCGTATGTCAGTACCAATGCTAGTTTTTTATATTCTTTTTAGTCGAGTCCTCATATCCTAAAATTTGAGTTGTGAAGGATCAAATATCTAAACAAATGCCCGCATCCGACACTCATACCTAAACCCATGCAACATAGGTTGTATCCCAAGAGCCTTGCAATGCAACATTATTGGTTGCTCTAAGGACAAAGAAAGGAGAGGATTGGCAACGTGCTACTCTTCCATATGGGCGCTTCTTCCCAAGCAAGCCTGTGTACTATGATTACCAATGGAAGTAGTAGTTTAAATATGGCTTCATAAGATTTCATTGAAAAGCTTAACCTAAGAATGTCCTTACTAATTAGCATACATAAATGACACCTCTATTTTGATATTCTCATTGTTTAGTTACATACATTATTAGCAAGGTCTTTGAGGAATCAATATGATGTGATATCTTACCAATAAAAATTTGTCATATGTTGCTAGGAAGGCCATACCTTTTTATCGAAGAGCTCAACACAATGGTTATAAAAATACTCCACTCTTGTAGAAAATGGGTGTAAGAAAATTCTCCATCCAATGAAGAAATTCCACCAATTAAGGAATTAAAGTAGACACATTCAAGAACAGTGCTCATTATGCATGCACTTGAATGGAAAACATGGAGGAAATTTAGATGAGAGAACTACAAAGAAGAAAATTTTGCAGAAGCTAAAGCTTGAAGCTTTGCAAGTAAGGAAGACCAAAGTGTTTCTTAGTGTTGATTAGATTGGTGATTTAGAGTCCAAATGGATTGAGTTCTTGGTCATGGCAGCAAGACTTATTTAGGAACAATTTCTAATATTTATCATATGCAAGATTTTTGTCTTAACCCAAGTAGCCGAAACTACGCTCTAAGCACACTGCAGTGGTGATCTCGTTTAGAAAATATATGCAGCAAAACGAAAGGCAGCTGTTGTTATATCAGTACAAAATTATGTTAATCAATGGCTATAAAGAAAGAAGCTTAGAGCTGTCATTCTAATTTAAACAAAGTGAAGGAGATGTTAGGCTCTCAATGGTGGTTGTATCCTATGCATAATGAATTTTCCATTTTTTTTGTGGAACAACTAAGAAAGAAAAGGTAGAAAGCATTGCTTTAGATTTCAATATATTGTGGAACAGCTGCAAAAACTTGAGGTCGAGTTTCCTCCGAGTGGAGGGGATTGATGAGGATACATCTTCAAAGTGTAATTAGAAAATGAAGAAAAGCGAAAAGAGAATGTGGAATCAAATTAGGAGGAATTAGTTTGACTCATAGTAGAATTTATAAAACTTAGCTTTATAGTTTTGCTTTAATTTTTATCAGTTAGGAGATATAAGTCTTCAAACAAGATTTAGAATCATCTTTGCTTGTGATGGTGAGACTCCATTACTTTTTTCTTCTAGGTTAAATTCCTTTAAAACCTTATTGAGATTCTAATGCTTTATTTTTACCTTCTCTTTTCCATTCTTCCTCTCTTTTCTTCTTTTCTTATCTAACAAAAAATAATCTCTCATATATTTCATTACATTCTGATTTACAATATATATACAAAAGAAAGGTTGACAAGATCCCTTTAATTAAGCTACCTATCAAAAAAGGACCCTTAAAGTCAAGTAACCTAATTGCAAGGGTCCTATATGGAATTTGCCCAAATTCTTGGTACAAAAATCATGGGTCAACTTTTACAAAAAATTGAAAAAAAAAAAAAAAAAAAGGGGAAAAAATATGGTAGAAGAAATTAGATATATGATAGGAAAATCGATTGTTAATTTCTTAGGCTAGCCTTTTAACAATCCCCTCAAGTTGGTGCAAAGATATTTTGCATTCCCAGCTTGTCTAAGATTACATAAAAAGTTGAACTCCATAAGCCTTGTGTTAATATATGTGCTAATTGTTTAGAAGATGGGATATATGGAGCGCAAATTAGCCAATGTCAAGTTTTTCTTTGATGGAATGTCAATTTATCTCCACATGTTAGTTTGTTCATGATAAACAAGGTTATGGGTTATATTTATAGTAGTTTGGTTGCTCTTGAGACCTGGCTCAAGTGGTAAAGGGATAGGGAGGGTTTGTGGGAGGTTCCAAGTTCAAGTCCCAATGGGGACAAAAAATTTACCTATCAAAAAAAAAAAAAAAAATTATAGCAGTTTGGTTATCACGATATAGCTTTATGGATAAAGAATGATCTTTATCCAGAGTAGTTTACAAATCCCTTGAGCCATGGCCCTAAACTCAACTTTTATGCTAGATCTAGCCACTACTGATTGTTTTTACTTCTCCTAGTAACTAGATTTCCTCCCAAGAAGGTCCAACTCAATCAGCATCACTGTAAGCTTCCAATTCTATATTTCCTATCTTATGAAATAAGATTCCCTTGCCTAGTGTAAACTTTAGGTAACATAGGATTTTGTATATTGCCTCCATGTGAGATTCATGTAGTGAATGCATGAATTGGCTTACCAAACCTACAACATATGCAATGTCTAGTCAGGGACTCAGGTGTGAGATAAATAAATTGATTTCTCCACTAATCTTTGATAAAGATCTAAGCCTACCATATCATTCTTTATTTTTCCTCCTAGTTTATGATTTTACTCGATCAAAGTCTTTACTAGTTTGCATCCAAGCATCTTTGTCTCCTTTAGCAAATAGAGGATATATTTCTATTTGGAAATAAATATCCCCCTTTTTTTAATGTGTCACCTCAATCCCAAGAAATATTTTAGACTCCCTAGATCCTTGATCTCAAATTCATTGGACAAATAAGGTTTTAGCTTTTGAATTTCACCCTCATCAATGCCAATAACAATAATGTTATCCATATAAACTATTAAGGCAATCAACTTACCAAAGAAGTTGTGTTTGATAAACAAAGTGTATGGTCCCCTTGGCTTTGATGGTAGTTCATTTTTGTTATTGATTTTGTAAATCTCTCAAACCATGTTCTTAGAGATTGTTTAAGTCCATAAAGGAATTTCTTAACTTTGCAGACTTTGTTCTTTCAAGCCTTGCCACCAAACCCGAGTAGAGTGTCTATGCATACCTCTTCTTCTAAGTCGTCATGTAAAAAAGCATTTTTCACATCAAATTATTGCAAAGATCAATCAAGATTAGCAGCTAAGAATAATAAAATATGAGTAGTGTTCATTTTTGTCACTGTTGCGAAGGTCTCTTGGTAATCAAAACCATAAGTTTAGGTGAATCCCTTAGCTACTAATCTATTCTTATACCTTTTTATTCTCCCATCAGCCTTGTATTTAATTATGAAAATCCACTTACAACCTACTGTTTCGTTCCCTTTGGGAAGCTCAACTATATCCCATGTCTCAATTTTTTTCTAAGGCTCAAATCTCCTCATTAATTGTTTTCCTTCAATTCTCATCTCTAAGTGTCTCTTGAACTATGTTTGGAATTTCACAAAAGACCTTTGGGTAATAAAGGCTCGATAAGTAGAAGATAAAAGATGTAATGAGGTCAAATTTGAAATAGAATGTTGAATGCATTTTCTAGTACCTTTCCTCAATGCAATAGGCCAATACAAATCAACATAGACACTAGAATGAGAATATTTATTATCTAATTCAAGGTTGGATGATGGAATATGAGAGGATGTTGCAGATTTTTCCTTCGTCAAATACATTTTTAGTTTGGAGGTGTTTGTTGACAGCATGCATTCCCTTTCTTTGAGCTGATTGTCAAGTTCATTAGCTGGAATTTAAATAGACAAATCTTCTAAAATTAGTTATTCATTGGAAGACTGTTGGAATTTCTCATGTTCACTAGCTAATTCATTAGAGGAATCCAAGGTTGGAACATTTGAAACAACATGAAATATTGGTGCAAAATTTGAAAATTTGGGGCTGAAACATCTTGGACAATAAGGGAAATTGATGTGTCTAAGGTAGAGACATTTTCCACATTAACTAGTCGTAGAAGGACACCCCCACCATTCTCAGTGTTCCTAGGAAAAACTTTTGACAATTTATCTTCAATTCCTCCAATCTCCCCCTAAAGATAAGTATGTGTAAAGTATGATTGACTCTCAAAGAAGGTAACATCCATGGTAATATACAACCTTTTTTGTGGGAGGATGGTAGCACTTATATCCCTTTTGATTGGAGGAATATCTAAGGAAGACACATCTAAAAGCTTTTGGGTCAAGTTTATCTCTAGATTGTTTAGGCATGTGAATGAAAGATACACACCCAAATATTTTTGGAGGAAATGTTCTAATACCCTTAAAGTTAGGAAAAGACTTTAGGAGTACATCAACAAGGAATTTAAAGTCCAAGACTAAAGAAGGCATTCAATTTATTAAGAATGTAGCTGTCAAAACATCTTCTCCCTAATATGATTTTAGGACATTCATTTGAAAAAGTAAAACCTAGCAACTTCCAAGAAATGTTTGTTTTCCCTCTCTACTACCTTATTTTGTTGTGGAGTACCTACAATGAAGGTATTGTACACATGAAGATTGATGCACAATAACTTCATTTTGGAGATATGTGACAAGATTGTGGTTAAAGTATTCCCTCTCATTATCTAATCTTAAGGTATGAATTTTGGTGTCAAATTAGGTACAAACCAATTTATGGAAAATTGGGAAAATAAATTTAACTTTCAATTTGGATCTTAGAAGATAGACCCAAGTAGTACGAGTGTGGTCATCAATGAAGATAACAAATCATCTAGAACCCAAAATGTTTGGAATTCTGAAGGGTCCCCAAACATCAATATGTGTTAAACTAAAAGAAAAAGTTTCCTTTTTATTTCTTATTGGAAAAGGCACACAATGGTGTTTTGCAAGCTCACAATGAAAAATTGAAAAGTATGTGATTTAGTTTTAGTGAACAATGTGGGAAACATTTTTTCGAAGAGAAAGAAAAATAGGTGTCCCAACCGTCTGTGCCATAGCCATATTTGATCAACTTTTGAGGAATTGTTGGTGATAACAAGACCTTATGGGATAAAATCGCCAATCTTCCAATGTGTTATGAGGTAGTGCAGTCCACCTTTCCTCTCACCATGCTCAATCATCCTCCTAGTTATTTGATCCTGAAAAACGCAATGGGAAGAGGTAAATGTTACAAAACAATTCAAGTATTTATTTATTTAGCTGACATATAAAAGATTACAAGATAAGTTTGGAACATGTAACACATTCTATAAGGTCAAAGGAGTGATGGAGTTTATGCCTCGAACAATTATGGAAGAAAAAGTGCCATTAGCAACATTTACTTTTGGCCTACCTAATAGTATTGTATAACTAGAAAAAAAATTAGAGTGACTTGTCATATGATCAGTAGCACCAGAATCAATGATCCAAGTGCTCGATAAACAATCCTTAGAGGCACCTAAAACTTTGATATTACCTACTTGGACAAAAGAACATGAGGCAATATTTGCAGTGGGAATTTGGTCACGTGTTTCAAGCTAGTTGAGAAGTGTTTTCAGTTTTTTGTAATGCTTCTTGCTGAGTAAAACAATTTCTTGTTTAGTTGAAGGGATACTTTCATGAGAGACATCAATGGTGGCAGCTTGATACACTTGTTCAGATCTTATGGCAGGTTTTAATCCTCTACTACTCCCCCTTTTACCTCCTAACCGAGGCTTGCCATGGAGTTCCAGCAAGATTCACGTGTATGTCTTGGTTTGTGACAATAATTACACCAAAATGAATCTTTATCATATGGTTTCCTTATCCTTTGGGTTCCAGTGGCTTGAAATTTCCAACAGTAGTTAGTGCTAAATTTTCTGAAATATGACCTCCAAGCATCACAACTCAATGACTTTCTTCTCCAATCACATAGCCATAAACCTTCTTGATGGATGGAAGAGGTTCTTTCCCTTATATTTGATCTAATTCAAGATAAAGATTAGTCAAGAATTCAAATACTCTCTCTTGCTCCATTATCTTCTTCAATCTAGTAGTGTCCTCAACAACGACCATTTCTATGTGCTGGTAATGATCTAATTCCAGCCATAGGCTTCGCGCTTTATTGTAAGATTCAGTCACACGCCGACTTCCCTGCTTAGTAGCATGAATTCTTGGAATAAGTTTGACTAACAGCATCCCATATCTCTTTGGCAATGAAGAGAAGCAAGTATGTTCGGCTAATCTCTTATTGCATGGAGTGTAATAGCTAGGACATGATCATTGAATTTTTCTCATCCCATAATTCATATCTTGGATCACTAGCATCAGGTTCTAATTTGGCACCCACGATATAGCCTATCTTCCCTATACGTTTAATGAAAAGTTTGGCCGATTGGGACCATTTTAGGAAATTTTGGACATCGAGTTTTTGAGTGGTGATTTGGAGTCACTATGAATAGTAAATAAAGGTCATAAGGTTTGGAGTGTAGAGGGATTGAAAGGCAGCACTATTTGAGAGGGTGGTGTATTTTCACTAGTTTTAGACATTTTGAGGAAATAACAACAAGATTTCTAGTTTTTTAGATAAAACAAGAGATAACCTCAAGGGAATTGTAATGGGGAACTAAGTTACCAACAATTAAGGTTGGTTTAAAAAAAATAAAAAGTTACAGCAATGAAGGTTGTATGTGACTAAGCAAAGAAGGCTCTATGGATCTTGGCTATGTTAAACTTCCTGCACCGATTCCATGATGAGAAATAATCTCCTGTACATTTCATTACATTCTAATTTACAATATATATACGAAAAAAGGGTCAACAAGATCCCTTAAATTAAGCTACCCATCAAAAAACAATCCCTTGAAATCAAGCAATTTGACTGCAAGGGTCCTATGTCAAATTTACCCAGATTCTTGGTACAAAAATCATGGTCAACTTTTACCAAAGAAAAAATGTGGTAGGAAAAATCAAATATACGGCAAGAAAATTAATTATTGATTTCTTGGGCTAATCTTCGAACATTATCTTATTTTTCCTTGTTACCACAACCTACAATCACAGTTCCACTTAAATCCACAAGAAGTGAAATACTAGCCCTACCTATTTGATTATAGACAACCACCCTGTTGTTTACTACATCAGATGACCTATCATTTATTCACAAAAAAGGAGGTGTGGTTTGAATCTTTGTTATATGTCTATATTTAATAAGGTTTTTCTGGGTAAATGGTAGAGGATGTTTCATGTGGATCAGCACAATTTGTGGAGACGAGTTATCTCAAGAAAATATGGGTAGGTTGGTGCTCTAAGGAGGGAAGATAGGGTTTGAAATTGATTTTTAGGTAACTATCAGAAGAGGCTATGGAGCAAAACTTTGGTGGGATATTTGGAGTGGAGATTTGGTATTGAAAGATTTTTTCCCAGTTGTTTACTATTGCCAAGAGCAAGGATGTTTAGGTGACTGATATTTGGAGTTTGCAATGTGGTAGAGGCAGGTGGAGTCCTTGTTTTGAGAGATTTTCAAGACCGACAGTTGGAGAGTGTGAGTCTTTTCCTGCAACAGGTTCAGTGGGTGGTGGTGCCTAGAGGATGTTAGGGTTGTCTAGAGTGGAGAGGCACCAAGAACAAGATACCTTTGTTAAATCCTTTTATAGATCATTGACTCATCTGGTGGCTTTTTCCCTCAGGAGTGTGGTCTCAAACACTCCTAAAGTGACTTTCTTCAACTTCTAACTACTAATCTGCTTATGGATTGGGGTAGGCATTTAGCTAATTGCTTCTGCTTCTACAAGTTTTGTGAGGAACCAACCAATCGCATTCCAATTCATTGCAGTTTGGCCTGTATTTTGTGGAAACTCCTATTCTATCACTTCGATCTTTTTTGGGCTCTTCCTCAATCAGTAAAAATAGGTTTTACTTTGTTAACATGGGAGTTTTGTAGGCAAGAAATGTAAAAAAAAAAAAAAAAAGGGTGTCTGGAGCACATTCCTTTTCCACTTGTTTTTCATCATTTGGATATAGAGGAACTCAAGAACTATTGACAATGAGGAAAGCACACCTCAGGCTTTAAAAGAGTATTTTAAGCGAGTGGACAGACTAGGGATTCTTTAGGTCTTCAAATATCTCTCTTATGGATTTGATTGATTGCATAAGGAGTTAGCTTCCTTTTGTTTTTGTTTTTCTCTTTGATGCCTATGTATATATTCAGTACACTTGGGGAGTGCTAGCCCTTTCTGTTAGGCTCTCTTAATGAATTTATTTAGCCTATCAAAAATAAAAAAGAAAAAGTCAAGAAAATGAACTTTCAAAGTTTAAAATAAAGAAGAGCACCGAGAGAAAAGATAAGTTTCTCCTAATGACTATGCTTAAGCATCACAGAATAGAAAGTTGAAACTGTGTGAAAGCATAACAGATTATGAAGTTGAGACTCTTCCAATGTCCAGGAAAAATCATCTTAATATTCAGTTTCATGCATAGAAAATGTAAATTAGCACCGCCGCAGACTGTGAAAACCTGCTCTATAGGACAATCCAACAAGACATATTATAACCATTATAAACTTAAAATTCTAATATATTAAGGGAACTGCAAAAGACTAAAACTTGGAAAACAAAGAGATGCCCAAGTATAACCATTATTTTAGGATGTGTTAGTCATAACAATGAAATAAGAGAAAAGTCACTGGTAAACCATGAAAAGTTTGTATTATGTTGTTTATGCAGATTGCAAGATGCTTGTGAACACTATGATATAACACTATGGGAATTGGATGTTACATATGAAAACCAAACCCAACCACATTGTCTTCCACATTTACATATTGACATGAAATGGCTTTATATGCATAATGCATGTTCCTTCACCTGTGAATCCTGGCAAAAACATGAGCTGCTAACTGATCAGTTTATAACACAACATGGTTTTTGTTATGCCAGGTTTCCATTATGCATAAATAAAATCCAAATACTTGCACTATTGATTGATCATATTAAAATTTTATAATCAACAAACACCTTTAAAGAATATTGACAAAAGGAATTTGAAATGTAATTACCAAAAAATTCACATAAAAAAAAAAAATATATATATATATATATATTGTTATTAGTACAAAAGCCCTGGACTGCAAAACAAATACTTTAGTAGCTTGGCTCATATCTTTAAGTGGTTTCAATATACTAACTTTATCATATCAGGTTGTGCTCACATTAATTAAGTTTTGGAAGCTTATCCTTTTCCCTTTTTTTTTCTGTTGATCAAAAGGGATAACAGAATTACATAAAAAAGATGTAGATTCAGAATTTATCTTATTTCTATAATGTCAAATTCATGGAGGTTGGAACTTAAAAAGTATTTATTTTTCTATTTAGTCATAGTGGTAGCAACTATCTTATATATTTGCATACCTTCATATGTGCCATTGCACTTCCACTAGTTTTGGCAGAGAGAAGCAGCAATTTTAAGGCAACAACTACAGGACTTGCAAGAAACCCACAGGTACAATCTTTCTCCTTCAAATTACTTGATCTGATAAGAAAAGGTGATTAACCTGAAAGTAGCACACTATAAGAATTGATGGTACCATTATAGCTTTCTATGTCACGGTGTACTTTATAGCATCATTTAAAATGTCCACTAGGAGTTCTTTTGGTCCTTCAGATGTAAGACTGATATCAAAAATGAAATAATAACAAGATATTGCTAAAACTAGAAAACATTCAGAGACATTCTAGGTGGATAAAACAAGTGCATGAACGATTTTGTCCAGGCAACCAACAACACCATGTGACTCATCAATGTAAAGTCTCACGAACTACATGTGACATTGTGGGAAAGTTTAATTCAGCCTGGGTAGATACGAACATCATGGGATGCACCATTATGCTTTTGTTTTACTCCATGGTCAACTGAGTAATGCATTTCTTATTATAGCTTGTTGCTGGGATTGTCAATATTAGACAAGCATATTAGACAAGCATAAATGCTTGTGTCTAGTTAGCTGGGTCCCTTCAGTTACATTTACTAGGTCAGGACTAGGCTGGATGACGAAACTGTGGCCATAAAGGAAACAAAACAAAGAAATGCATTAAAATATAGACTCTGGTTATTTTCCAGAACCATATAATTTACTTAATAACCACAAGGTCAAATGTTTTCACTTCCTCTTTTCAGTAATTCATGGTTACACGAAACAGTCTACAAACAGGTCTAAAACTTGTTTCTTAAGCTGTTATTTTTAAACACTAGAACATTACATTAACATTCATAGTTTATAGTCATCAATAATGAAATAGCTGATAAAAGAGGTACTTCGATGATGAGAACTGACCTCCCTTATTTTCCCAAGATATGATATTAAATTACGACAAGGCATCAAATATTGGAATATGCATTAAAGAATAATGGACCTGCATTCACATTCTGAAAGTACAGGCAACTGATGGGCAAGGAACTTTATGGTTTGAGTGTCAAGGATCTACAAAATCTAGAGAACCAATTGGAAATGAGTTTGCGAGGTGTCCGCATGAAAAAGGTCAGAAACCTTAGTCCTCCATGCAATCCTTTGTGTTTACTCTCATGTGGCACAATCACATGCAGAGTGTTCTGCATGCGTAACACTTGACATGGTTCTCTAACTTCTGCAGGAGCAAATCCTAACAAATGAAATAGAGGAGCTAAAGCAAAAGGTTTTTCCAAAAACAACAGCTGTTCATTAACATAAGACTTATACAAGAATGATTTCAGTTATAATAAGCTAATTTTTTGTATTTTGTTTACAGGGTAACCTCGTTCAACAGGATAATGTGGACCTGCACAAGAAGATGACCCTTATTCGCCAAGAGAACATGGAATTGTATAAGAAGGTATATTGGTTAAATTACTAACATCTATACAATCACAATGTTTAAACCATGTTAAGTGAAACTAGTTATCTAAATGAGCCTAGGAACAATGCCTCATGTCTCAGGTTTATGGCACAAGAGACGTGACTGCCGCAAGCACGAATACCATCATTCCATATGGCTTTCGTATTGGAGAGGACTCAGCCGTCCCCATCCATCTCGAGCTAAGCCAGCCTAAGCAATGATGTTAGCAGACAGCAGCAAGACAACCCAGGGAGGGTAAAACTTCCTTTCTCGCCCTTTAAAGAAATGCCAAGAGTCCACAGTACTACATTCAAATATTGATCCTCGCTTTATTTCTTGAAACTGCTGCAGTGAACAACTTCATTTGAAAAATCCCCAAAGCATACAATAGTATGCTTCTAAGATTGAGATGAGGTACACAACCAATCGACATTGTTGAAGGCACCAACCATAAATTCGATTACAGATCAGTCCGGATCATATTTTCTTGTAAAGTTTCACAAAAAATTAAAAATACCATGTGCGTATCGATTTCCTTAGCTGTCAAAAATATTATCATTATTATTGCTGTGGATGATGGGGTCTAGATGCCCTACTTCTATATATGTTTGCTAGCATCAACATGATCAGTGAATAACCAATAGTCACAAAAGAAGCAGGAAAGCTTCCCAAAATTAAAGTTCATCTGAACCCATGTCAGAGACCATGACATTTTCTGTCTGATAAACATGGTGAAATCAGAATAAGATTCACCAGCCGCATCAGCATCCATAGAAAGTGAGAAATGCACAATATCCTTAATCCCACCAACAAAAAAGGAAAAAGGAAAAAAAAATTACAAAAGTGTGAGGGAAAACCAATAAAAGTAATCATACCTTTATCAATTTAGCATTGTCACAAAAATGGCAAATTAAGTAGTAGAACACAGGACATTCAGCAGGAAAGTTTTGGAATGATACATGAAAACAAAGCAATTAAAAATCAAAAAGGTCAAGTAAAAAGAATATTAAAAAATAAACCCGTTTGATTTGGATATTAAAGCAAATCATATTATGCAGAAACCTAGCCGTCTGACTGTCTGAGACCCACCAAACAGTTCAAGGACCACAATACTACTAAAAAAATGTAAACCATTTCCAATGCACCACGTAAGCAAATATTCCACCAAAGCATATCACTCAGACGATCAAAACCCCAATATAATTGAAATCAACAGCAAAATCACAAGAGCAACGGGACTGGGATCAAACCGTTGTAAGCCAAATTTTGACTAGAAAACTGTCTTGGAGTGAGGTGAGGCATGTGACAAGCAACAAACGGTGGTCCGAGTAGGTTTAAATATTTGAACAGAGGAAACGTTTTTCTCGAGAAAGTGACAGGTCTGTGACGCATGAACGTTTCCTTGTGTGGAGACAAGCGCCAGGGGGTGGAATGCGGAATGGGTCCATCGTGGGCCTTTGGGGTGGGCCTTTGAGGAGTGATGAGATGTGATCCACAATCCAAGGCCCAATAACATGTCCAGTTGTAATGAATGCACGTAGCATTGAGTGAGGTCACGAGACAATTATAATTCTTCACAAATGTGCACCCCAGAGAATATATTCATGTGTCCACTGATCACACCCACCCAACAACCGACCAAAGGGCAGTGATCAAACTTGTCTTTGATTCATCACGCTCCCACAAACACTCTTCATCTTCTCAGAGACCTCTTCTCTAATTCATTGCAGATTTTTAAGATTTCCAAACATCTCCCATTAAAATTTAGATTATTTGATTAAAAGGGATGAAATCATCCCGCTTCGTAATTATCACTTTTTTTTCACCCTAAAAAATATCATACTTGACAAAAATGTCTTCACTGTTGTTATAAAAATAATTTTTTTTAAACATATGTGTAAATGATCAAAATATTGAAAGGCATTTCCATTAAAAATCGACTATTATTTAAATTATAAAATTAGGTAGGTTAATTTTACCATTTTTGGATCTTTTCATATTTTTAACCTCCTAATCCTAAGGATTTCCATTTTAAAAAACTTTTTCTATGTCAATATAACAATATTTTGATAAAGGGATCACGTGATTCTCAATTTAAAAAGATAGTCCTCATTCCAAGTTAAAGAAGTAAAGATTATAAAATTTTTATAAAAAATATATTTTTTCTTAACTTGTTATATATATGCTAAAGTCCTTATAAATTGATTCAAATAAAGCCTAAAATAATTAAAAATAAAGAAAGAAAAAAAAAATTAGGGTGTTGTTTGAAACCTGTTTTTTAAAACAGTTTTCTATTCCCTAAAATAAAAACCAATTTGATAGTAAAAAACTATTTTTGATAACATCTTTTAATTATTTTCTTAAAAATATTTTAAAAAATAATTATATAAACACATTAAATGATTAAAAATAAAATATTAAATATAAAAAATATTTTTAAAATTACTGAAAATGAGTTAAAAATATTTTAGATTTCTTAATGAACTTTTATTTCACAAAATTCAGATCTCAAAAAAACGGAATTTATTTTCAAAACAATTACCAAACATTACCTAATTGACTCCATTCATCCATGTTCTTTTAATTCAGGAGTTTTTACCTATCTGTAGAACAAACAACTAGCTCCTTCCAAAGCACAAATGGCTGAGATAAGGTGGAAAACTGGTATCCAAAATTCAAGTTTATTTAAATATTAAACGAGATTAATTTCCTACTTTCTACTTTTGAAACTCTGGGTAAAATTAATTCAAAACTTGAACAAATTCCAGAAATCACTATAGACTACCCAGCATGAAGGTTCGCCAGCCCATCCATGGCCACCTGTAATGATCTCATTTCCTCATCATCCATTGCTGTATAAATCATGGAACTTGTAGATCCAATATCCATGAACAAGAAAAGAAAACTTGCAGAGACCCATATTCCTTACTACTAATATTAGCATCATATATATACGAATATCTCCATTCTCAAAATCAAAGCTAAAGAAACAGTAGTAGATCAGAACAGCCAGCTAAGGTCGATGATACTAAAACACAAACATTCATTGCTTGGGCACAGCCCATCTAAAGTCCCGTAACACTTGGGAACAGTGTCCGTACTCCTCCTTATGGCAACCGTCGTCGAAGTTCTGGGAATAGCTCACGGCGTCGTATTGAAACGTCAAACGTCTTGACCCATATATGCTCTTGCCTTCTCTCATTATCCTCTTTATGATGTTTCTGAGTCTCTGGCTTCGGTTGCCGCGGCTGCAAATGCGGAGGCGTGAGTAGTCTTCGTGGCCGTTGAAGCACGGAGACGAGGGTATGCAGCCGGAGAAGTGTGAGGAGCAGGGGTGAGCGGTGAGATCTCTCTCCATTGGAAAGATGAGCATAAAGCTGGAAGAGGTTCTTTGCTGTAGATGAATCCAATAATTGTGGGGGAGTGGAGGAGGTTGATTGTCTTTATATTATAGACAATGGTGTAGAGTATAGTGTGGACCTTTCTGTATGTGGGGTTTGTTTTGTAGGATTCATTGTATGTTTTCAGTGGTGTTTTGATGTCATCTGAGCCTGGTTAGTTGAAGCATATGGGTTATTAAAGTCACGGCCGAAAGCGAATCTGTGTACTTCTTTTTAATTTAAAAAGTAGTAGGATTTGAATAATTAAAAAAAAAAAATAGGATGTGTTTGGTAATTATTTTGTAGAATTATTTTATGTAATCCTAAACAAAAAGAAAAAAGAAAAATATGTTTAGCAATCCAAAAAAGTTTTGTGTTTTTTATTATTAATGACAGAAAATAAGATGTTTTCGTAACACTTATTTTAATTATTTTTTATTTTTTTCACTTATTTTTTTATGATTATTTTAAAAAATAAGTAAATAAACATGTAAAATAATTAAAAATAAAACTTAGCATATAAAAATTGTTTATAAAACATATTTAAAAATATTAAAAATATTTTAGGTTTAAAAAAAAAATTATTTTACAAAACATTATAAAACAGTTTTCAAAAACTATTTTTTAAAATAGTTATAAAACAAATCTTATATCTCTTGATTTTGTTTTTGGAACTAGAAATATTTTTCAAAATATTACTTTTATTTATAATCTCAAAGAGTTATTATAAATTTTAGGAAAAGTTTAACCTAGCAAAGAAATATCTATCAAACTTTTCATCTTGAAAATATATGATAAAATTTAAATCATTTGACAAGTATATAAATAATGAAATCAATGTATAAAAAAAAAAAAAACGAGATCAGCAAAAAAATTGAGATTAACATAAAAAAAAAAAAGTTAATCTAAGGACACATATAATAAAATTTAATTGATCACACTTTTCATTATATCTCGATATTAAACATTCATGACGGCAGAATTAAATAAATTATCTATAAATGTAGAATACGATTAGTGCCAATGCATTTAGCCTTAATATTTTGTATAATGGACTAAATGTGAACAATTGTTTATGCCAAACTTTGCAGCCAAAAGGCTACAAATCTTTTGATGTGATGAAGCAAAAGGTTGGCATTATAATTAACCTTGAGTTTTGTTAGGTGAGATGGTGGATAAATTATTGCAAATTTTAATATAAGCTCGACTCTTTCTAGTTTAATCAAGGATGGTAAGAATATTGGTTTGGTGTATAACACCCTTCTCTCCCTCCATCATTCCAATTGATTAAACCGCTTGGCTGTTGAAGAAGATTAATTATAGCACTTATGTTAGGCCCCTTTCGGTACGTCTGATGGGGAAAGAGAAAAAAAAAGAAAAAAAGAAAAAATAAATAAAAATTAAAAACCTAAAGTCCAAAGAAAATGATACCATGGGTGGATGTGGGATGATGGTTGGAGTCAGTGATTCAAAATCTCCAATTAGGATGGTTGATTTTCAATCATTTGGTTTGAAGACTTGTGATGATCTGATGAAAGGAATCCAAGGATGGGTCAGGTCAGATCCGGGAAGACGATAAGTCGGAGATGGAAGTGGGGACACCCCTGTGGGTGGAGCCAGATGTTGTTATGTCAGATATGGCAGTCATCTCTGTAATTTAGCTCTTCCCCCTGCAAAATTATTGGTGGGAGGACAGGCAGTCTCAGTCCCCACAACCTCTGGTGGGATGGTGGAGGTTTGGTTGTACCAGAATCACACCCATTAGTCTATAACAATTCCAACTAATTCTTCCACTTTCTCTTTTGTTTTTGCTTCCTTGCTTTGCAAAATTTGTTTTTATTTTTCTGTTTTCGAATTTGAATCCTTATTGAGAGTTTATTAATCTCCAATTCACTCTCTCCATGGAAGCTTGTATTTCAAGTCTTATATTTGTTTTTAGCTTATAGTGTTTCTGATTGGTGATTTTTCATTTTAATAGTATTTTGATAATATATTATAAACTAAAAAATATATAAAAATAGTTTTTTACATTTAAAAACAAAAATCTATTTTAAAATTATAGAAATTAAAAATAATAATAATAAACAAATAAAATTGAATAGACCAAAACTCAACATCATACCAAAAATCTCCAAATGTAATATTTATAACAAATCTAATAATTTTTAAAAATAACTTAACAAAAAATAATAATTATTATTTCATGAAAAATTTTTATATCCATGTTTTTAGTACATACACTAAAATAATATATTTGTAATAAAAATATATAATTTATGATTTTATTATAATATTATTATTTATATTTTACTAAAAAGTATTTATTTTTAAAATTTATTTACAATTATAAAATTATTTTCCTTTTTAATAAGATTTTGAGTTCAATTTAATCAATATCATATACATCAAATTTACAATGTTTTTACAAAATTAAAATAAAAAAATATTTTTAAAAATAATGTATCCAAACTATTTTTAAGTTTAAAAATAAAAAATAATTTTTAAAAACAAGTATAAAAAACATAATCAAATTAGTCTAAAATAGAAAAACTATTTTTAAAAATTACTTATCTAAATTTTTTTTAAGTTTAAAAAACAAGTATATAAAACACAATCAAATCGTCGAATCGTTTTAAAAGTGATTTTCAAACTATAAGAAACATTTCTATAAATATTAAGAAATTGCTTTATATTCCTCAAAATTAAAATTATTTTTAAATAATTCTAAAAGTTTGTTTGACGGTGATTTTAAATTTTTTTTTAATATTTTAAATATTTAAAAATAATTCATTTAATAATTTTTTAAAAAATATTATAAAAATTAAAAACGTTTCTTAAAAGCATCAAATTCAATCCAAATCAAGTGAATAATTTTGTCACGTGTACAATGATTCTTCTTGCCCAAGACTTCACTCGTCTTAGCAGACACATTATGCACCAATGTGCTTTATGTCAAGCTCGCAATTATTACTTGTACATGTGTCGTGTTTGCTTCCCTGGTACATGCACATACCATGGATGCCAATTGCCAGCCACTAACTCATGTTCATAGAACGCCCCTCTCACCTCCAAATAAAAATAATGTACTATATAAGTGAACTATTGCGTCAAGATAAAATGATGTCAATCTTAATATGACTGATTTTAGGCATAAATTTTATAATAAAATATTTTTATTGAAAAAAAAAAAAAAGAAGGTTTAAAAAATTTATTATTTTTAAATATTAAATCTCATATAATATTTAGAAGATAATTTTGTTAGAAAAGTGTGACATCCTACATTGGATAGGAAGAAAAAATTTTACGTTATCTAAGTATGGACTTTTCTTAACATTGTAAACGGGTTTTAAAGTCATGATAACCCATTTGGGTCAAAGAGGGACAATATCTATACGGTTGGGAGCGAGTCGTTACAAATGGTATCGAATTGATCTCGGTATGGGTGTTTGTGACATCCTACATCGAATATGGGGGAAAATTGTTACGAGCGCTATATAAATGTGAACTTCTTTTAATCCTGTAAACGCGTTTTAAAGCCATGAGAGACCTTTTGGATCCAAAGCGGACAATATATATATGATTGGGAGTGGATCATTACAAAAAGTATTAAATTTTGATTGGTTTAGTTTTCTAGTTACATGAAAATTCTATCATTCTAAACATATCCTTCTACTAAAAATAGAATATAAAAATTGAAAAGAAAGTTTTCTTTGATAAATTTGTGCAACTGCCAAGCCCGAAACCAAAACTTTGCGAATGAGAACTGTCTGGATTATAAAAGTGGACTGCCACCCATGTATGGGTTACAAAGCCCAGTATGTCTATAACCTTTGATGAGGCCCACGAGGGTCCAATGGGCCTAAGATATAAATCATGGTGTAGATTTGCGCAAGAAAGGGACACCACGTTTGGAAGAGGGAGGGATCAAAGGATTGAGTGGCCAAATCTATCTCATAAACAAATTGGATCCTATCTATGGGACTTACTTTTGCAGCTAAGAAATGGAGGATTTTGGATAGGGCTTTCATGGCTGCATTTGCGTCCATTTACCATTCATCCACACCTCAAAAAAACCTTTAATTAATAAGATATGCCCTTCAAAATTTATCCCTCAAATATAAAAATATTATTTATAATATTGAAGGTTTTGATTAAGTTTCCAAATTACTCTTTATTACTTACATCCAAATGAGAATTCGGTACATGCGAGGAGAGGGAAGGCGGTTGCCATCAATGGTCCACAAACCAAGGGAGGTAACAGAGCTTGAATCTGCTACGTTGGATATGACTATCAGATTAAATTTGGGTCTGAGCAATTTATACACAAGCCACCTCGATAGAATCAGTCTGATGTTTTGGTGGGACCGTGAATGGCTATTGAAATTTGAAAGCAGTTGGTGGTGGTGAGTCATACCGTTGGCATCCGTCCAAGACTCGGCACGTCTGAGATTAGGAGTGACTGAGTGAGATAACTAAAACACCAACCACCAAAGACTCACCTGATTGTTCAAACATTATAAATCCAAGAATGTTTTCACAGGAATCTCATGTCAAATCATATAAACAAATATGTCTATCTTTCGATGGAATGTGAACATAATAAATCCAGACTAACCAGAGTCCATTTTGTTTTTGATGAAGAGGTACGAATGATCTTTTAAGGCTGTAGAAGGTTATCCACCGTTCAGTGATTTCTCTGACTATGGGAGCGGGAGAGATTAGGGTTCTATTCTATTCAAAAGATGTGATAATCTCCAAAATGAATAGACCTGACTTTTTATACCCTCTACGCTTTAGGGACCATCCCGTTTAAAGATTGAGCCATATGTGTCTCATGCCCATTATTTGAGACACATGATATCGGGCTCTACACATGAGGTGACTCGTACTTGGAATGAACAGAAAATAAATACTATAAAAGGGTGAATAGCTTAATCATAAACTATTGTTAGCTACGTGAATCCATATCTTAACATCACCCAAAACCAGAGAAGAACAAAGGGAGAGTTGGAGAGTGAGTGACGAAGAGAGAGATGGCGATGGCAATGGCGCTTCCGAGGCTTTCATCGTCCGTCAACAAGCCCATTCGTAGCGTCTTCAATGGCGGTTCCATCTATTACATGGTTCTTTCTTTCTCATTTCCCTGTTTGGATGCTCAGAAAATACAGGAAAAGAATGAATAGTGGAAGAACTTTTGGTGGTTCTAAACTTGTTTATTTATTTTCCTTTTCTTACATTCTTTGAGCATCCGGATTTCTTTGGAAGTGCTTGTTCTGTTTCTCATGATCCATTTTTCGTTTTGGTTTCATTTTCCAGACATCTCTACCGAATGAAGCTGTATACGAGGAGGAGAAATCTCGTGTTACAGTAAGCGAATTAGTTTTTCATTTATTGATTTTTTTTCTCTTCTCTCCTGGAATGTTTATTACGTCGTTTCATCTTATTTGTTCTGTTCTGGTATAAATTTCAGTGGCCAAAGCGGTTGAATGCTCCGCTGGGGGTTGTGGATCCTGAAATTGCAGACATTATTGAGCTCGAGAAAGCAAGACAATGGAAGGTGAAATCTCTGTCTCTGTAGATTTTTTTTTCTTTAAACAGTACTTTCGAGTTGTAGTGGATTAAATTGTTAAATCGACTGTGAAGGTACAAATGTCTTGACCAGTGGAGTTGCTATTCATGTTTCATTGAACCAGCATTAATCCACGTGGAAGTTATAGAACATGTTAATTTGTGACCTCGTATCACCTTGTTCTGTTTCATTACTGAGAAACTGGAAGAAAATGAAAGAAAAGGAAATTATACATTACATCTTTTATCGTTTGAGTTGTTGGAAAATTGAAACAATCATCCAAATATAAAATTGTTTGCACCATTGTTTGCAGATTTAACTTGAATTTTTCAGCATAGATTCCTTTTCCATTTTGAGTCATACTTTGTGTACAAGTTGATATCCTACTGAAAATCTTTTGTGCTTGTAAAGGGACTTGAACTCATACCCTCCGCGAACTTCACTTCTGTGTCAGTTATGCAAGCTGTTGGGTCTATTATGACAAACACAAACAGCGAAGGATATCCAGGCGCTAGATACTATGGAGGAAATGAGTAAGAAGAAGATATTAATTTCCTTATCATGCTTTTCTTTTGTGGTATTTGTAATGTTTATTGGTCATTGTTATCATTTAGCATTATCATATTTATGTAGTCAGTTCTGGTGTTCCTTCTTTTTGATTTCCTGGTTAGTACTGAAGTAGAAAGAGTGAAACCTTTTATCTTTCAGGTACATTGACATGGCAGAATCCTTGTGCCAGAAGCGTGCTTTGGAAGCATTTCAGTTGGATCCTGCAAAATGGGGAGGTAAATACATATGATCATGTATGTCAAGATAGATGCCATCTAGATGTTTCAAAACAATGTTTTTGAAATTCTTTTCTCACCATGAACTGGTTTAAAGTTTTCTGAAAGATATGCAGGCATGTGGATTTATCTGTTTGAGATTCTCTGGAGCCATACAAGCAATGCTCATTTATGTCCTAAATAGTATCAGTTAGATGCGAATATCAGAATATATATGAAGTTAACATCTAGCCTAAAAAGTTATCAAGTCTGGTTACTTTTGGGCACTCTGAGAAATTATAAGACTACTTATTTTGATAGGAAAGGAAAAGTTTCCTGCATGGCACCCTTAGTGAAAAAACTTCCATGTGCTGTGTTTTCTCTTCTTCTTCTTTCTTTCTCCTTTCCTTTTTTTCAGCATGTGATAGTGTGTCAGCTTTGATAAATGTTTAATCACCCTTGATTATGCAGTGAACGTGCAGTCTTTATCTGGCTCGCCTGCAAATTTTCAAGTTTACACTGCACTATTAAAACCTCATGAAAGAATTATGGCACTTGATCTTCCTCATGGTGGACATCTTTCTCATGGCTATCAGGTGCTTATGACTTTCATCTAGAGTTCCCTGCTAAATATACCAGTGCTTTCCATCTTCTCAGTGGCTGTCTATTTTGACTTATTAGCCATGGGAAAAAAATTTTGGCTTGGAAAAATAATTATGTGAGTTTCTGTTTTCAAAGCAAGCTTAATAGCTGCACAGAGTGTAGTAATTGTATATATATATACTCTTTTGGTGTTTGAACTGTCGTCTGGGAGGTTTCTAATAATTGAGGATCTCTACTTGTTTGTGGTATTATTACTTTGCCTTCTTTTGTCCTAGGGACAGTAACCTCCTCGTTTCTTCACTGTTGTGCAGACTGACACCAAGAAAATATCTGCAGTGTCTATATTTTTTGAGACAATGCCATATAGATTGAATGAGAGCACTGGGTACATTGACTATGACCAGGTAACTTTCCATTTTGCTTATAGCAGGGGTTCTTTTAGTTCCATCCCTGAGCAAATTTTTACTTTGGTTTTACTATAATATTTTCACACAACTTGTTTAATTGTACTTTTTAGATATGCTAAGGTGACTTAAATGGTGAAACAGTACTACACTTTGAGAAATGAGTAAACAAGTGAAGTTGAGCTGTGTAGAAAATTGAGATAGCACTCAAACCATATCTTAAAAGGGTGATGAATCTTGTAGTTACAAAATATGGGGAACTAATATAGCATTGCTTTCTGCATTAAGTGTTCTGAGTGGGTTATAAATAGTTTTAGAATAAAAGAATATTAAAAAAAAAAAATTGAACCAAAAAATATCGTCTTCTGCCCATGCAAAGTAGTACAGTTTCTAATGCACCTGCATAGGAAACTTTTAGTATATTACTTTCTCTATATATTTATAGAGTGTTAGGTAAGTAATTTATGCATATGTCTTCCTGAATTTGTGTATGATAAGGATAAATCATTTGAACAATCTATATTGTTTTTCCACTAATTTATGCCTATTTTATTTTATAATGAATTAACTTCTGCATCACAATTAGGGGAATCTTGATTACTGATGAATACCAAAGACTAATTTTTCTCGAAAAAGCACAGAGGAATTCTTGCTATTAATGTTAATGGATCTCTTAAAGGGTTAGACAAATTATATCCCATACACCAGGAGTAATTTATCTGAAAATTTTGCCTGATTGTATCAAATAAATATGCATCTGCATTATAGTTTTGCTATAACGCGGTGGTGTTGGAATTGCAAGATCCCCAATGAGGTACTTGGAATAAGCATAAAATCCTGGAGTTGGAAATATTTGGTCAAGCATATAATAATTGTGGTGTTGGAATTGCAAGATCCCCAATGAGGTACTTGAATAAGCCTAAAATCCTGGAGTTGGAAATATTTGGTCAAGCATATAATAATTGTGGGACCTTTTTAGCTTTTGATGTGCTTATACATGTGTTGGCTAAAAGTTCTATATGTGTCATCCACAACAGACACGGACTAGTATACAGATTTAATACGATGCAAAAGTGCTTTATCCCTTTATGGCTTGCATGCTGAAAAATTTTGCACTTTGTTTTTCTCATATGCGTTACCTTCTTGTTATTTAAGTATGTGGATAGATTAGGAAGCCTGAATGATGTTGATCCAGCTTTCAGATTTGTCTGCGATTGAGTTGTCCAATTAGATAAGATATGTCTGTCTATTCGTTTATGCATATTTGTTAGTAGAAGCTTGTGTGACTTGAGAACTACTAATTGCAGTTGGAAAAAAGTGCCACACTCTTCAGACCAAAACTAATAGTTGCTGGTGCTAGTGCTTACGCCCGTCTCTATGATTATGCACGTATTCGCAAGGTAACTGCAATCACAATAATCATACATCTGAGTTTCTTTTTTTTTTGGTTTGACCTCATTCGATGGTCTGGAAAGTCCAAGTGACATTTTTAAAGTATTTGACAGGTTTGTGACAAGCAGAAAGCTATCTTGTTGGCAGATATGGCACATATTTGTGGGATGGTTGCGGCTGGTGTTATCCCATCACCATTTGAGTATGCAGATATAGTGACAACCACAACCCACAAGTCACTCCGTGGACCACGTGGAGCCATGATTTTCTTCAGGAAGGGGGTAAAAGAGGTGAATAAACAAGGGAAAGAGGTGAGTTGTTTTAAGGAAAATATCATTTTATTTTAACCATTTCTCCCTTGACCTGGATATCATACTCCATTACTATTGATTAGGCAAGTGTCTGCTTCTTTTGTTACTGAACTTGAGGTTATATTGTTGGACGTGGAACTAACATTTATACTTTATATATGTGAAGGTTTTGTATGACTATGAAGACAAAATCAATCAGGCTGTCTTTCCTGGACTTCAAGGTGGCCTTCACAATCACACAATTGCGGGCTTAGCTGTTGCATTGAAACAGGTCTATTTGCTGGCTGGATAATTTTCATATATTATGAATGTGCATTACATTTTTTTTTGTGGCAAAAAGGAAAGGGGGGAAGAATAAAAATCTAATCTGCGATAACCCCAATTTTTGGAGTTGGGTCGAGGTCCTCTTTCCTTCATTTCTTTCCATGTATTGGTTGCAAATTGCAGCAGACATCAAATTGGTCCTCATGTACCCAATTCAATGCTGGTCTACATGCAAGCCAGTTTTTCTTAGATTACTACAATTTTTTTCCTTTTGGTAGGGGATTCATGTAAGGATAAAAATTGGGGGGTTCATGTAAGAATGTAGACAAACATTACATCTTAGGAATATACTCAAAACCTGGTCTAGCCCAACTGGTTATGTGTGTCATTTTTTGAGTAATAACACACAAGAATTCAATAAAACATGCCAGAAGGTCTTGGTTCACTCATAAGATGCACAGGATAAGCATAGTCCTGGAAATGTGAAAATGAAGTTACGCATTCTAGACCAAGGTCATATTTGGACTAACCTCAAGGAACAACAGGTTCTAGTGTCTTTAAAATATTTGTAATAGTCAAGTAGGGACCATATCCTCTAGGAGGATATACATTATTGCAAAATCACCAATCCCAATATGAAATTTTGCTATTAAAACATAGTCCTTTTTATGAAATATAAAGGTAATTGCTTTCAAAACTTATCATTCATATTCTCATATTCTTTACAAATGCAGGCTACTACTCCAGAATACAAAGCTTATCAAGAGCAAGTTCTCTCTAATTGTTCAAAGTTTGCAGAGGTATGGTTATGAGGTGGCAGAACTTGTTGCTGAAGAAAGATTTCATAAATTTTTTTAGATTATTCTTATATTCTTAAGCTTTGATAAATTAATATGATGTTCCTTCATCAATGTGTGGGGTACAATTGATTTTAGTCAATATTTTTTACTGAAACTTTTACCAATTTTGCAGACTTTGATCAAGAAGGGTTATGAACTTGTTTCTGGTGGAACTGAGAACCATTTAGTCTTAGTGAATTTGAAGAACAAGGTAAGAGGAGAAACACTAATTCTTCCTTTTGACTAGTTAAGAGGGTATCCATGCTTCAAAACTTTGTTTAGGAAACCTTCTAACATGCCTTGTATAACAAACTTGAGATAGCAAATCATGCAAATCATCTGCTGCAGAGTTTTTATAAGGCAATTTTCAAGTGCCTGGAAAAATAGATAAGAGTTGTTGGCTCCATTTAATTTATGTGTATTATTTAGCTTTTATTATAAAAAGGAAGAGCCACTGTTTCTTATGATTTTCTCTGTTCAGGGTATTGATGGCTCCAGAGTTGAAAAGGTGTTGGAATCTGTTCATATTGCCTCTAACAAAAACACTGTTCCTGGAGATGTGTCGGCCATGGTTCCTGGTGGCATCAGGATGGGTAGAGTTTTTGTTGATCACATGGTGCTTGTGTGATTTTTATTTAAGTTTTACTTGATCCGCTCTCTTGCTTCAGGAACCCCTGCTCTTACTACTAGAGGATTTGTTGAGGAGGATTTTGTTAAAGTAGCAGAATACTTTGACGCTGCTGTGACCGTGGCACTGAAGATCAAGGCTGAAACTACAGGTCTTAAAATTCTTTAGTATATTTCTCTTGCTTAGTGAGCCTAGAGTCTATCTGATCACCACCACTTTAGCAAATATGTTGTGACAGCCTCCATGCTTGAATTTACTAATACAAGGTTTCTATGTTTGGTTCTTGCAACCCAGGGACAAAGTTGAAGGACTTCTTGGCCACAATGCAGTCTAGCCCTCACCTCCAATCTGAGATTGCGAAGCTTCGCCACGAGGTGGAGGAGTATGCAAAGCAATTCCCAACAATTGGATTTGAGAAAGAAACCATGAAGTACAAAACTAATGTAGGTATGCTATTGCCACATATATGCTTTGACCATCAGTAGTAATGGTTTATGGGTTGTAAACGGCTAGAGTAGATGAGCATACTTGGGCATGGACTTGGAAACCTCTTATTTGCCAGTATGAATGTGGGTTTGAACTGATCTTATTGCAAAAGGGGTTAATTTTCTCAAAGGTTTAAACCCATCTCACACATTATAAATTACGAAATCAATGTATAAAAAAAAAACAAGATCAACAAAAAAATTGAGATTAACGTTAAAAAGTTAACCTAAGTACACATATAATAAGATCTAATTGATCACACTTTTCATTATATCTCGAATCGATATCAAACATTCATGGTGTGGATGATAAAAGGGCAGACTTAAAATAAATTATCTATAAATGTAGATTAAGATTAGTCCCAATGCATTTAGCCTCAATATATATGATATCATGGGTGGATGTGGGATGTTGGTTGGAGTCAATGATTCAAAATCTCCAATTAGGATGGTTGATTTTCAATCATTTGGTTTGAAGACTTGTGATGATCTGATGAAAGGAATCCAAGGACGGGTCAGGTCAGACCCGGGAAGACGATAAGTCGGAGATGGAAGTGGGGACACCCCTGTGGGTGGAGCCAGATGTTGTTATGTCAGATATGGCAGTCATCTCTGTTTTTTAGCTCTTCCTGCAAAATTATTGGTAGGAGGACAGGCAGTCTCAGTCCCCACAACCTCTGGTGGGATGGTGGAGGTTTGGTTGTACCAGAATCACACCCATTAGTCTATAACAATTCCAACTAATTCTTCCACTTTCTCTTTTGTTTTTGCTTCCTTGCTTTTCAAAATTTGTTTTTATTTTTCTGTTTTCGAATTTGAATCCTTATTGAGAGTTTATTAATCTCCAATTCACTCTCTCCATGGAAGCTTGTATTTCAAGTCTTATGTTTGTTTTTAGCTTATAGTGTTTCTTATTGGTAACTTTTCATTTTAATAGCATTTTGATGATATATTATAAAATAAAAAATATATAAAAATAGTTTTTACATTTAAAAACAAAAATCTATTTTCAAATTATAGAAATTAAAAAAAATAATAAAAAACAAATAAAATTGAATAGACCAAAACTCAATATCATACCAAAAATCTCCAAATGTAATATTTCTAACAAATCTAATAATTTTCAAAAATAACTTAACAAAAAATAATAATTATTCTTTCACGAAAATTTTTATATCCATGTTTTTTGTACATATACTAAAATAATATATTTATAATAAAAATATAATTATGATTTTATTATAATATTATTATTTATATTTTACTAAAAAGTATTTATTTTTAAAATTTATTTACAATTATAAAATTATTTTCCTTTTTAATAAGATTTTGAGTTCAATTTAATTAATTTCATATACATCGAATTTACAATATTTTTACAAAATCAAAATAAAATAAAAATTTAAAAATAATGTATCCAAACTATTTTTTAAGTTTAAAAATAAAAAATATTTTTTAAAAGCAAGTATAAAAAACACAAGTCTAAAATAAAAAAATTATTTTTAAAAATTATTTATCTAGATTGTTTTTTAAAATAAGTATATAAAACACAATTAAATCATCCAATCCTTTTAAATGTGATTTTCAAACTATAAGAAATATTTCAAGAAATATTAAGAAATTGTTCTACACTTCTCAAAATTAAAATTATTTTTAAATAATTTTAAAAGTTTGTTTAACGGTGATTTAAATTTTTTTTTTTAATATTTTAAATACTTAAAAATAATTCGTTTAATAATTTTTTTAAAAAATATTATAAAGATTAATAACGTTTCTTAGAAGCATCAAATTCAATCCAAATCAAGTGTATAATTTTGTCACGTGTACAATGATTCTTCTTTCCGAAGACTTCACTCGTCTTAGCAGAGACATTATGCACCAATGTGCTTTATGTCAAGCTCGCAATTATTACTTGTACATGTGTCGCGTTTGCTTCCCTGGTACATGCACATCCCATGGATGCCAATTGCCAGCCACTAACTCATGTTCGCGGAACGCCCCTCTCACCTCCAAATAAAAATAATGTACAATAAGTGAACTATTGCGTCAAGATAAAATGATGTCAACCTGACTGATTTTAGGCATAAATTTTATAATAAGATGTTTTTATTAAAAAAAAAAAAGAAGGTTTAAAAAATTTATTGTTTTTAAATATTAAATTTCATATAATATTTAGAATATAATTTTGTCAAAAAGTGTGATATCCCATATTAAATAGGGAGAAGTTTTTGATGATATATTTTTAATCTTGTACATACGTTTTAAAGTCGTGATGGCTCATTCTGTCAAAAGTAAACAATATCTATACGATTGAGAGCGAATCATTACAAATGGTATTAGAATCGATCTCGATAAAAGGTGTTTGTGACATCCCACATCAAATAAAGGAGAAAATTCTTAGCGCTATATAAGTGTGAACTTTTCTTAACCCTGTAAACGCGTTTTAAAGCCTTACAACCCTTTTGGATGTAAAGTAGATAATATAATTGTTACAAAAAGTATTGAATTTTGATTGGTTTAATTTTTTAGTTATATGAAAATTCTATCATTCTAAACATTTCCTTCTATTAAAAATAGAATATAAAAATTGAAAAGAAAGTTCTCTTTGATAAATTTGTGCTACCGCCAAGCCCGAAACCAAAACTTTGCGAATTAGAGCTGTGTGGATTATAAAAATGGACTGCCAACCATGTATGGGTTACAAAGCCCAGTATGTCTATAACCTTTGATGAGGCCCACGAGGGTCCAATGGGCCTAAGATATAAATCATGGTGTAGATTTGCGAAAGAAAGGGACACCACGTATGGAAGAGGGAGGGATCAAAGGATTGAGTGGCCAAATCTGTCTGATAACCAAATTGGATCCTATCTATGGGACTCACTTTTGTGGCTAAGAAATGGAGGTTTTTGGATAGGGCTTTCATGGCTGCATTTGCGTCCATCTACCATTCATCCACACCTCAAAAAAACCTTGAATTAATAGATATGCCCTTCAAAATTTATCCCTCAAATATAAAAATATTATTTATAATATCGAAGGTTTGATTAAATTTCGTAATTTATCCCCGAATTACTCTTTATTACCTACATCCAAATGAGAATTCGGTACATGCGAGGAGAGGGAAGGCGGTTGCCATCAACGGTCCACAAACCAAGGGAGGTAACAGAGCTTGAATCTGCTACGTAGGATATGACTATCCGATTAAATTTGGGTCTGAGCAATTTATACACAAGCCACCTCGATAGAATCAGTCTGATGTTTTGGTGGGACCGTGAATGGCTATTGAAATTTGAAAGCAGTTGGTGGTGGTGAGTCATACCGTTGGCATCAGTCTGAGGTTGGGAGTGAGATAACGAAAACATCAACCACCAAAGACTCACCCAAAACCAGAGAATAACAAAGGGAGAGTTGGAGAGTGAGTGACGAAGAGAGAGATGGCGATGGCAATGGCGCTTCGGAGGCTTTCATCGTCCGTCGACAAGCCGATTCGTAGCGTCTTCAATGGCGGTTCCATCTATTACATGGTTCTTTCTTTCTCATTTCCCTGTTTGGATGCTCAGAAAATACAGGAAAAGACGGAATAGTGAAAGAACTTTTGGTGGTTCTAAACTCATTTATTTATTTTCCTTTTCTTGCATTCTTTGAGCATCCGGATTTCTTTGGAAGTGCTTGTTCTGTTTCTCATGATCCATTTTTCGTTTTGGTTTCATTTTCCAGACATCTTTACCGAATGAAGCTGTATACGAGAAGGAGAAATCTCGTGTTACAGTAAGTGAATTAGTTTTTCATTTATTGATTTTTTTTCTCTTCTCTCCTGGAATGTTTATTATGTCGTTTCATCTTATTTGTTCTGTTCTGGTATAAATTTCAGTGGCCAAAGCAGTTGAATGCTCCGCTGGGGGTTGTGGATCCTGAAATTGCAGAGATTATTGAGCTCGAGAAAGCAAGGCAATGGAAGGTGAAATCTCTGTCTCTGTAGATTTTTTTTTTCTTTAAACAGTACTTTCGAGTTGTAGTGGATTAAATTGTTAAATCGACTGTAAAGGTACAAATGTCTTGACCAGTGGAGTTGCTATTCATGTTTCATTGAACCAGCATTAATCCACGTGGAAGTTATAGAACATGTTAATTTGTGACCTCGTATCACCTTGTTCTGTTTCATTACCGAGAAACTGGAAGAAAATGAAAGAAAAGGAAATTATACATTACATCTTTTATCGTTTGAGTTGTTGGAAAGTTGAAACAATCATCCAAATATAAAATTGTTTGCTCCATTGTTTGCAGATTTAACTTGAATTTTTCAGCATAGATTCCTTTTTGATATCGATTTTGAGTCGGTACTTTGTGTACAAGTTGATATCCTACTGAAAATCTTTTGTGCTTGTAAAGGGACTTGAACTCATACCCTCCGAGAACTTCACTTCTGTGTCAGTCATGCAAGCTGTTGGGTCTATTATGACAAACAAGTACAGCGAAGGATATCCAGGCGCTAGATACTATGGAGGAAATGAGTAAGAAGAAGATATTAATTTCCTTATCATGCTTTTCTTTTGTGGTATTTGTAATATTTATTGGTCATTGTTATCATTTAGCATTATCATATTTATGTAGTCAGTTCCAGTGTTCCTTCTTTTGGATTTCCTGGTTGGTACTGAAGTAGAAAGAGTGAAACCTTTTATCTTTCAGGTACATTGACATGGCAGAATCCTTGTGCCAGAAGCGTGCTTTGGAAGCATTTCAGTTGGATCCTGCAAAATGGGGAGGTAAATACATATGATCATGTATGTCAAGATAGATGCCATCTACATGTTTCAAAACAATGTTTTTGAAATTCTTTTCTCACCATGAACTGGTTTAAAGTTTTCTGAAAGATATGCAGGCATGTGGATTTATCTGTTTGAGATTCTCTGGAGCCGTACAAGCAATGCTCATTTATGTCCTAAATAGTACCAGTTAGATGCGAATATCAGAATATATATGAAGTTAACATATAACCTAAAAAGTTATCAATTCTGGTTACTTTTGGGCACTCTGAGAAATTATAAGACTACTTATTTTGATAGGAAAGGAAAAGTTTCCTGCATGGCACCCTTAGTGAAAAAACTTCCATGTGCTGTGTTTTCTCTTCTTCTTCTTTCTTTCTCCTTTCCTTTTTTTCAGCATGTAATAGTGTGTCAGCTTTGATAAATGTTTAATCACCCTTGGTTATGCAGTGAACGTGCAGTCTTTATCTGGCTCGCCTGCAAATTTTCAAGTTTACACTGCACTATTAAAACCTCATGAAAGAATTATGGCCCTTGATCTTCCTCATGGTGGACATCTTTCTCATGGCTATCAGGTGCTTATGACTTTCATCTAGAGTTCCCTGCTAGATATACCAGTGCTTTCCATCTTCTCAGTGGCTGTCTATTTTGACTTATTAGCCATGGGAAAAAAAATTTTGGCTTGGAAAAATAATTATGTGAGTTTCTGTTTTCAAAGCAAGCTTAATAGCTGCACAGAGTGTAGTAACTGAATATATATATACTCTTTTGGTGTTTGAACTGTCGTCTGGGAGGTTTCTAATATTTGAGGATCTCTACTTGTTTGTGGTATTATTACTTTGCCTTCTTATGTGCTAGGGACAGTAACCTCCTCATTTCTTCGCTATTGTGCAGACTGACACCAAGAAAATATCCGCAGTGTCTATATTTTTTGAGACAATGCCATATAGATTGAATGAGAGCACTGGCTACATTGACTATGACCAGGTAACTTTCCATTTTGCTTATAGCAGGAGTTCTTTTAGTTCCATCCCTGAGCAAATTTTTACTTTGGTTTTAATATAATATTTTCACACAACTTGTTTAATTGTACTTTTTAGATATGCTAAGGTGACTTAAATGGTCAAACAGTACTACAATTTGAGAAATGAGTAAACAAGTGAAGTTGAGCTGCGTAGAAAATTGAGATAGCACTCAAACCATATCTTAAAAGGGTGATGAATCTTGTAGTTACAAAATATGGGGAACTAATATAGCATTGCTTTCTGCATTAAGTGTTCTGAGTGGGTTATAAATAGTTTTAGAATAAAAGAATGTTAAAAAAAAAAATTGAACCAAAAAATATCGTCTTCTGCCCATGCAAAGTAGTACAGTTTCTAATGCACCTGCATAGGAAACTTTTAGTATATTACTTTCTCTATATATTTATACAGTTTTAGGTAAGTAATTTATGCATGTCTTCCTGAATTTGTGTATGATAAGGATAAATCATTTGAACAATCTATATTGTTTTTCCACTAATTTATGCCTATTTTATTTTATAATGAATTAACTTCTGAATCACAATTAGGGGAATCTTGATTACTGATGAATACCAAAGACTAATTTTTCTCGAAAAAGAACAGAGGAATTCTTGCTATTAATGTTAATGGATCTCTTAAAGGGTTAGACAAATTATATCCCATACACCAGGAGTAATTTATTTGAAAATTTTGCCTGATTGTATTAAATAAATATGCATCTGCATTATAGTTTTGCTATAAAGCTGTTGTGTTGGAATTGCAAGATCCCCAATGAGGATCTTGGAATAAGCATAAAATCCTGGAGTTGGAAATATTTGGTCAAGCATATAATACTCGTGGGACCTTTTTAGCTTTTGATGTGCTTATACATGTGTAAGCTAAAAGTTTTACATGTGTCATCCACAACAGACATGGACTAGTGTACAGATTTAATACAACGCAAAAGTGATTTATCCCTTTATGACTTGCATGCAGAAAAATTTTGCACTTTGTTTTTCTCATATGTGTTACCTTCTTGTTATTTATGTGGATAGATTAGAAAGCCTGAATGATGTTGATCCAGCTTTCAGATTTGTCTGCAATTGAGTTGTCCATTTAGATAAGATATGTCTGTCTATTCGTTTATGCATATTTGTTAGTAGAAGCTTGTGTGACTTGAGAACTACCAATTGCAGTTGGAAAAGAGTGCCACACTCTTCAGACCAAAACTAATAGTTGCTGGTGCTAGTGCTTATGCCCGTCTCTATGATTATGCACGTATTCGCAAGGTAACTGCAATCACAACTCATACTGAGTTTCTTTTCTTTTTTTTTTTTTTTTGGTTTGACCTCATTTGATGGTCTGGAAAGTTCAAGTTACATTTTTAAAGTATTTGACAGGTTTGTGACAAGCAGAAAGCTATCTTGTTGGCAGATATGGCACATATTAGTGGGTTGGTTGCGGCTGGTGTTATCCCATCACCATTTGAGTATGCAGATATAGTGACAACCACAACCCACAAGTCACTCCGTGGACCACGTGGAGCCATGATTTTCTTCAGGAAGGGGGTAAAAGAGGTTAATAAACAAGGGAAAGAGGTGAGTTGTTTTAAGGAAAATATCATTTTATGTTAACCATTTTTCCCTTGACCTAGATATCATACTCCATTAGTATTTATTAGGCAAGTGCCTGCTTCTTTTGTTACTGAGCTTGAGGTTATATTGTTGGACATGGAACTAACATCTATACTTAATATATGTGAAGGTTTTGTATGACTATGAAGACAAAATTAATCAGGCTGTCTTTCCTGGACTTCAAGGTGGCCCTCACAATCACACAATTGCTGGCTTAGCTGTTGCATTGAAACAGGTCTGTTTGCTGGCTGGATAATTTTCATATATTATGAATGTGCATTACATTTTTTTTTTTTGTGGCAAAAAGGAAAGGGGGGGGAGAATGAAAATCTAATCTGCCATAACCCCAATTTTTGGAGTTGGGTCGAGGTCCTCTTTCCTTCATTTCTTTCCATGTATTGGTTGCAAATTGCAGCAGACATCAAATTGGTCCTCATGTACCCAATTCAATGCTGGTCTACATGCAAGCCAGTTTTTCTTAGATTACTACAAATTTTTCCCTTTCGGTAGGGGATTCATGTAAGGATAAAAATTGGGGGGTTCATGTAAGAATGTAGACAAATATTACATCTTAGGAATATACTCAAAACCTGGTCTAGCCCAACTGGTTATGTGCGTCATTTTTTAAGTAATAACACACACTTACAATATTGCAATAAAACATGCCTGAAGGTCTTGGTTCACTCACAAGATGCACAGGATAAGCATAGTCCTGGAAATGCGAAAATGAAGTTACACATTCTAGACTAAGGTCATATTTGGACTAACCTCAAGGAACAACAGGTTCTAGTGTCTTTAAAATATTTGTAATAGTCAAGTAGGGACCATATCCTCTAGGAGGATATACATTATTGCAAAATCACCAATCCCAATGTGAAATTTTGCTTTTAAAACATAGTCCTTTTTATGAAATATAAAGGTAATTGCTTTCAAAACTTATCATTCATATTCTCATATTCTTTACAAATGCAGGCTACTACTCCAGAATACAGAGCTTATCAAGAGCAAGTTCTCTCTAATTGTTCCAAGTTTGCAGAGGTATGGTTATGAGGTGGCAGAACTTGTTGCTGAAGAAAGATTTCATAAATTTTTTTATATTATTCTTATATTCTTAAGCTTTGATAAATTAATATGATGTTCCTTCATCAATGTGTGGGGTACAATTGATTTTAGTCAATATTTTTTGCTGAAACTTTTACCAATTTTGCAGACTTTGATCAAGAAGGGTTATGAACTTGTTTCTGGTGGAACTGAGAACCATTTAGTCTTAGTGAATTTGAAGAGCAAGGTAAGAGGAGAAACATTAATTCTTCCTTTTGACTAGTTAAGAGGGTATCCATGCTTCAAAACTTTGTTTAGGAAATCTTCTAACATGCCTTATATAACAAACTTGAGATAGCAAATCATCTGCTGCAGAGTTTTTATAAGGCAATTTTCAAGTGCCTGGAAAAATAGATAAGAGTTGTTGGCTCCATTTGATTTATGTGTATTATTTAGCTTTTATTATAAAGAGGAAGAGCCACTATTTCTTTTGATTTTCTCTGTTCAGGGTATTGATGGCTCCAGAGTTGAAAAGGTGTTGGAATCTGTTCATATTGCAGCTAACAAAAACACTGTTCCTGGAGATGTGTCGGCCATGGTTCCTGGTGGCATCAGGATGGGTAGAGTTTTTGTTGATCACATGGTGCTTGTGTGATTTTTATTTAAGTTTTACTTGATCCGCTCTCTTGCTTCAGGAACCCCTGCTCTTACTTCTAGAGGATTTGTTGAGGAGGATTTTGTTAAAGTAGCAGAATACTTTGATGCTGCTGTGACCGTGGCAGTGAAGATCAAGGCTGAAACTACAGGTCTTAAATTCTATAGTATATTTCTCTTGCTTAGTGAGCCTAGAGTCTATCTGATCACCACCACTTTAGCAAATATGTTGTGACAGCCTCCATGCTTGAATTTACTAATACAAGGTTTCTATGTTTGGTTCTTGCAACCCAGGGACAAAGTTGAAGGACTTCTTGGCCACAATGCAGTCTAGCCCTCACCTCCAATCTGAGATTGCGAAGCTTCGCAATGAGGTAGAGGAGTATGCAAAGCAATTCCCAACAATTGGATTTGAGAAAGAAACCATGAAGTACAAAAACTAATGTAAGGTATGCTATTGCCAGATATATGCTTTGACCATCAGTAGTAATGGTTTATGGGTTGTAAACAGCTAGAGTAGATGAGCATGATAAGGCAGCAATCACAACCCACAAAGTAATGAATACTTGGGCATGGACTTGGAAACCTCTTATTTGCCAGTATGAATGTGGGTTTGAACTGATCTCATTTCAAAAGGGGTTAATTTTCTCAAAGGTTAAAACCTATCTAACACATTTTGCCTTTTTGATTAGTACCTCGCACCTCTTTTTGCTGAAAGGTGACCTATACAAATCTTGATTTTCAAATGCTATACTATTTACAGTTTAACCAGTGGTTTATGTAATTCTCTGTTTTATCAGGATATTGCTTCATTGATATTATCAGAATCATATTTATGGGGTAGAAACCTCACAAATTTTCCTCTTGCCTAGAGAAGTATCCTGTACAAAGTTTAGGCTTCAAAAGTTTGTTACCATCGACCATTTGACTGCTGATGTTTCAACACATACGTGACAATATCACACTTAAATGCATACATAGGCCATTGGTCTCCATAACTACCCTTGTTGTGTTTAGTTATGCACTTCACAATATATGTGCTTACTAGCTACCTGTGTGAGAATATGCATGGGAAAATTGTTTTAGATGGACAACTCAAAAACAGTCCTCTGGTGTAAATGCTATTTTCTGTTCTAGAAATCAAAATGTGTAACTCATACCACGATAAGGAAAATAATAATCTGTAGTTAGTTTCAAGTCAAATGAACCATTTATAGATCATTTGTGCATTGAGGATGCTATTTCTCAAACTACTGCAAGACATTTTTTAACAAGGTGGAGTCTCAAGGAGAATTTTTTTCCCCCTAATCAGCGTTATGGAGAAGTATCTATCTTTTCTAAAAACAACTAAAAATACTCATAAAAATGTGGCTGTAGTTTATATTGCTTCTTGTTTGGACCTCCTATTCTGCTGCTTGCAAAGCATGTGATGAACTATTTCTCATTCCAATTTACTATTCTTTTTATTTGAGTGCTGATTATTTAGTTGTGTAGAACAGGCACTTCGAGCATAAGCCAAATGATGTTCCAAGTCAATGCAAGTGAAGGAGGGATGGATGCATCTATGAGCTATAGATCAACAATGCAGATGAAGATCTTTTATATGAATTCAGCAGAACCTTGATATGGATCTTCATTGAAAAGCTGTGTATATTTATATATACATATTAGCAGGAGGCTCTTTAAAGTTTAAAGCAATAAACTTGTCTTACTTTTGATCTAAGAAAGACAAGTTTTCTTTTTCACAATGGTGTAAATGGCGTTACTGACTCTGGCTTTGAAATCTCAAATGGATTTCTATTTCCTAACTGGAATAGAATCTGGTGCCGTTTCTTTTTCTGCATCACGACACAAAGAACCTTTATAAATTCTTCTTTTAAGCAAAAAAAAAAAAATCCTTAACTTCCCCCCGCCCGAATCTTATAAGGGATGGAATAATATATATGTATGGATTTTTAAAATCAGAAACTTCTATATAAAAATAGAACATCTTATATAAAAAGTATAGACTTAGGTGGTGTTTATTTTTTTTCTTAATTCTAAATAGAAACTTAATACTTAATAGTGTTAAATATTAGGTTGTTTGTTTTGTAGTATTTTATTTCTATTAAGCATTAAAAGGTAAAGAAAAATTAGCATATTATTTTTTTTATTAGAAAAAACTAAATATTTTGGCTTTTTCTATTCAGCAAAAAGTTCATAATAAGTCATAAAAAAGTAGAAAAACAAACAACCTAAATTCTGAAAACAAATTGCTTCAAGTAAAAAGCCAAAAAACAAACACAACCTTAACTTATGTGTTTAAAAGTTAAAAATTTGAAGTGGTAAAATTTTTTTGAGACTTCAATTTTATAAACAATTTTAAAACTATTACTTTTTCAATATAAACTTATGTGATGGTTGTAACTTACTTAAAAGTTACCACTTTTTTATATTTTAAAAATGAAATACATAAGTTACACCCAAATGAGCCTTAAATGTTTGTTTAAGAATTAAAAAGTTTAGACTTAGTCCCGATTTAAATTTCATTCATCATTTGATAATTTAGATTTTGGATGAACAAGAAAATTAGGTTTTCAGATGCAATTTAAGTTATAGAACTTAGGTTGATCTTGATTGATAAAATTTTTTGAAAACCCTAAGATCAACCTAACTTGAGTACCCTTGTATACGTTGAGTTATAAGCCCAAAATTGGAATGTTGAGCCTCTAATCTTGAATCAATTGAATTAGAAATCAACAATTATTTTGTTATCATTGAGTTTATTTAAACAATCATGCATTCAAAACAATTCTTAATATTTTCATTTTAGGAAATTAGATAATAAAAAACAATTATTCTAGCTTAGTTTCAATAATTTCCATAGTTAGTTCCCAAGGATGATACCTAAAGTACTACAAAAACCATAGTGATTTTTTTTTCTTATTTTTCTTACTTAGAGCTACTACATTGAAAGGCTTAAGTACTTTGGATAGTAGTGAATCATAACCGGTGCTTGTTAGGGAGATTGACTTTGCTTATGCCAAGTGTTTTCTACATATCGGCCCATCACATGTCAAGCCCTCATTAGTAGCCCGTTGTGTGGGCTTGCCCTAATGCCAAGGTGTCTTCCTTCCTTGGGCTAACCATAATGTTAAGGAATCCTCCATGTGTTATGTATAGTATCAACCCATGTGTTTTGTTAAGTCCACAAGTACAATCCACTCAAATGTCTAGTCAGTCCTTATACATGTGTTGCCCATTTTTTATGTGTCTTTGCAACTCATGCATCCCAAGCCTTCTCTTAGCCCACATACTTGTAAAGTGCCTCAATATTAAGTGTATGTGCCAATTCAATTGATCTATTCGACTTGAGGCAACCATGCTCATCTGTGTACCACAATCACACCTTGTGTCATTGCCCTCATGGGTTATGTTACACATTATGGCATTGCACCTCTGTACTTGTATTGGCAAGGTTTATCTATACACCTTGCTCATGTATGAGGCCCCTCATGTTGTGCCTTTGGTGTGGGTCAACCTGAGCTACTATTACTACCTTGGAGTCATGTACACACATCCTTCCCCCTTAAAGAATATTTTAAGCCATTTCCAAAGTGTTTAGAGGCAACATCATAGGTGTTTGAACATGCATAACGAATCTCCTAAACCAAATAGAAAATTTGAAAAATCAAAATTCCACTTGGAAACCCCATCTCAAGGCTTTCTTTTCTAAGGAAACATACCACCAATCCAAAGTCCTATGCTTGAATTTTGACCGTGTTGAGGGGCATCATGTGTTAGCTCTTATGTGTTGCCCTCATATGCTAGCAACATGCATTGCACCTTAAGCCACCACCAAGCCTCCACACGATCCCTTGTAAGCTTTGATTATTACCTTAGTTTACTCAATAACACACTCATAGGTGCATGGTGCTACCCTATTTGGTGCCTCATTGTCTAAGCCAAGGGGCTAACAACAAGCCGCAATCTTCATTATCAAGTTCATTATAGTTATGATTCTACAACATTTTAAAAATGGGTATTTTTATGGAACCGAATATATTGACTTTTCTTATAATAGATTTAGATATGTTTTTAGTGGGAGTGACTGATCTTAAAGATGGACTTTTCACTTAATAACATTGAATTTGATGATGATGGTTGTACACTTAATTAACTTGCCTAAGAAAATGATTTTGCTTAAAGTAGCTTTCATTATGATAAGAGAATAAACTAAAATAAAATAGTGTATTAATTTCATCTTACATGCATCAAATAACGACAATAACATTAATCTGAGTGGGACACCTACCTAAAGTAAGCTAGCATTTATAAGAATAAGATACCATTATATGATTAAAAGTACTTTAGTAAGAGCATTAGAAAAACGTATTTGTTCGGTCCTCTTATTGTTATTCTCACTCAAAATAAATTAAGAAAACCCAATTATGTGGATTGGAAGAGAAACTAGAATAGGTTACAATTAGTTTGCACATGAGGTCCCGTATGAAGACTCATCTTAGAAATCATAAATGCATATCAAAACTAAAATTTGCATATTAAATTCAAATCCTACAAGCTTATTTTTTTAGGAAAATTGGTAGTTCAATATGATATTAAAGTTTGGTTTGATGGATGGTCATGCATTCGAGCTACCTCTCTACAATTCTTGTCTTTTTATGTCTCTCCACTTGTAAGTATGGTGTCACATGTGAGAAAGTGTATTAAGTAAAATAAAATTGATTTTAATGATTATTATGTATATTAACTTACATGAAAATGACATATATAACATAACGTAGAAACCAATTTGGTTACTACCAATATTTTCCTTATCTTTATGATTAAAATAAGACATATCGATCAGGACAAATATTTCAAGATTTTCTACTGAAAAAATAATTTGAAGTAGGAAGTATTACAATGTGCATGCCGAACCTCTATTATTTCATTTCATCATTGATGAATTCATTTTATAGATAAGATGTGCAACAATAAATTGAGAACTACATTCAAATTATGTTTTAGATGGGTCAAAATCCATCTATAACGTTGGGTTAAATATGTATATCATGTTTCTTAACATCGATAAATTGTTGGCGTTCATAACCTTTCTACTAATAATTTTTACAAACAAATATTATTTACTTGCAAGCCAGAGGCATGTTAGTAGCTGCTGATTGTGTTTTTTTTTTTTGGAGGAATTCCACTAAAAAAAGGCACACATGGATATTATTCGTTTATGATTGTTTCATATAACAATGTGCATTGTAGCCTTCACTAAATTTCTCAAGGCATTTGATCAGCTTCTTTCATAGAGTAAGATTGCATTTCCTAGTAGCAATGTCCTCCTTATTCTTCCCAATTCACGCCAATATTTCAATAATTCAAAACTACATTTTCATAGTAGGGGCAGAACAGTCCCTATCCCATGATATCAATTTCGATTGAAGCAAAATTGCTCCTTTTCCCCCTTTCAATTCTTTGTCTTGCAACGGGCCATGCAAGAAACCCCGCAAAAGTTCCGACAAACCATACTTTGCTCTTTTAGGTGGTAAAGCACCATTAGAAGTCAAGGGAAAAGTTTGCATGCTTTCCTGCATACTTCTCTTTCATAATTTTGTTCAAAGAAAGCCCGGATAGCAATAAGTTTTAAGCTTATGGCTGTTTCTCTATAGGTTATTATCATTTGCTACCTATATTTAACAAAAATTGAAGAATTTTGGACCGACCGGACCCCACTATTACATCATGTCTCAAATATCAATCGCCCCACAGGTCACGACTCACAAGAGCCACAGCATAGGAAAAATTAGTACAAGGAAGGGAGTATGGGTTGCACCCACATGCCAAAGCGGGCTCTCATCGGAGCTCTCCTTATAGCCAACATGCTTACGGCGACTCGTCTATCCTTTTCCATCCAACCCCTCATCCGCAGGTCTACTTATTCTCTTATTTCTCCGAAACATTTCCCAAAGTCACGTCCCTGTCCTCTCTGGTCTTCGTCGTTCTCTTTTTGCCTTCAGAATCCCCACGGATCACCAACCTGTCCCTCCATCGTTCCATTTTCTTCTCACTGTTCCGCTCCATCAATGGCTACTGTCCCCCAGTCAACCCCAGAAGTCAACCCTCTCCTCCTGGATTTCGATTTCCCGCCCTTTGATGCCGTCAAAGCTGATCATGTCATCCCTGGGATTCGTACTTTGTTGAATCAACTTGTACGGTTTCTTGATTTTGACGATTGTTTTGGTTTTGTGCTCCGTTTGGATATCGGGAAAGTGTACGATGAGGGGAAAGAAAACGGGGGAAAAGAAATTAAATGGTTGATATAAATGCTTTGCTCGGATAAGTTGGATTTCATTTCTGAGAATCGGAAGCAAGGCAATCATTAATTTTATTTTCTAATGGTTTCCTTACCAACCAAGAAAACGTTTAGGGTTTCTCTTTTTATGCTTACTAGTTTAATTGGAAACTGCTTTGGCTTTAGGCACGGTTTCTTCGTCAAGAAAACGTAGGAAAAAAAAAAAAACGAATCGAATAACTAAATCAATGAAAACAAATTATGAGCATGACCAAGCTAAGGCAACTGTTTTGGCTTAGTGAGTTGATTTTATTCATTGTTCAAGAAAACTTATAAATCTTCAGTTTTCTTGTATCGTTTTCTTATTTTGCTTTTTTCTTTCTTTTTTACTTGATCAGTGTGTTTGATAGTTTGTTTGTTTGCAGGAGAATGATTTGATTGAATTGGAGAGCAAAGTCGAACCCACATGGCCCAAGTTAGTAGATCCTTTGGAGAAGATTGTGGACAGATTAACTGTGGTTTGGGGAATCGTCAATCATCTCAAGTCTGTCAAGGATTCGTCTGAGCTTCGTTCTGCCATTGAGGAAGTCCAGGTAAAACTTTCTTACCATTGCCTTTTATCCCTCTCAGTTCTTCCTTTTTTGCATATATATTGTGAATGCAGACTTTGTTGGACAAACTTTTCAAATATGTAATAGAACAACCCTTAATTGTTGTCATGTGGTTGGTTAAAAAGAAAAGTAAAAAGACAAAAGAATAGAAAATAAAATTTTGAATCTTTTATTCTATTCTTTCTTGGCTTCAAAAAAATAAAATAAATAAATAAATAAAATGGAGAAGCTTGAATCAAGTATGTCAAATGGTTGTAATAGGATCAATTTGTTTGAAGTTATTATAGTTTTTCTTTGGATCCCAAAAAATGAAACATATGATTCTAGATTTTCAGTATTTTCTTAACAAACAACAGAACATTGAAATGACTGAGCCAGAACTTTAAATAACGGTTCATATTGAAATTGATCCCTATTATTTTGTCTCCCGTACCTTAGGACGAAATCAGAAACTTGTAACATTTTTCTAAATTTAAAAGAAACCTGAATGTGATGCAGTTTATAGGCAAGTTATGGTAACTCAATTGAGTTTTTGTTTAACAATGGCCTTCCATTAAGTATGATGTCTATGAATTGTACACTCTTTATTTTCTCCATTTATTTCTACTTAATTCTCTTTTTTTTTTAATTACAGCCAGAGAAGGTCAAACTTGAGCTTAGGTTGGGGCAAAGCAAACCGATTTATAATGCATTTAAAGCTATTCAAGAATCTCCTGAGTGGCATACACTGAGTGATGCTCAGAAACGCATAGTGGACTGTGAGTATACTTTTGTAATGGAAATTTTTTGTTCATTTTGTTCCATGTGAGTGGTTAACCTTATGGCGGGAAACTGATATATTACGAAAACTAAAATATTGATATTATTATGTTTTGATTTACTTCTCCTACCATGCCCTTAAACTATGCCTCCTTCTGGGTTGGTTATGTTGGAGAGCCATGGGTACAGGTTTGTGTTTGTTAGAAATATACCCTTGCTGCCTATAAATCTTGTCTGTATTGGTTTTTACCATTTGTTATGCAATGGATTGATCTATTCATAACTTTAAACAGATGTTGGGTCAGTGTTCTGGTTCTTAAATTTAACTATTTTAGATATGCAAATGCCTTGTCACTGCTGTACAGATATGAATAGAAGTCAGAAAAACAAAAGTAATCGGTGTTCGTTCAATCTCAAAATTGGCTTGTGTCATTTATGAAATTAGGTCCTAATGAATTGCTGATCAGAGTGGGTTCACTACATTTTCTGGTTTAGTCGTTCATTCCTGGATGTACTTGGAGACACATCGTCCAATTATTTGGTTTAAACAATTAGCAATGTAACTGCCCACCAATCCTCATGTGCTTTAGTTTGGGGGAGATTTTTTATTTTTATTTTGATTATAGGTCATGTTGACAGATTATTTGCACAAGACATTTTTGTCCCTGTTAATACCTGAATCCTTTCTCGATAGGTTGTTAATACCTGAATCCTATCCCCCTTTTCTTTGCCCAGATGTTTGAATTCTTGGATTTATTTATTTATTGGTTTTAAAATTATTGGGAAACTACTCTCACATAGAATAACTTTAATCTGTGATTGGAAGATTTGAAACTCATATATATGCTGGGCACCAAGATATAATTTCTTAGTATTTGCCTGCAGTGTCAGGCACGAAAGATAAACGCTTGTGTCAGATAGTGTTATAGCCAATTTTGTACTAGAACCTCATATAGCGGGGGAAAAAATTCTCTACCATTATCTAGAATGGGGTTGAAGTGCCTAAAACTTTTCTGTTCTTTGGATTTATTTTTCCAAAATTCTAGTATCTCATGCTAGGATTGGTGATGGATAATTTCTCCCTTTATGGACTATGGTATTCCAGGGAGTCAAACCAACCTGTAAAATTTTATAACTACAAAATTGGGCACCGGTTATGATGCTTACTTTTTCTCCATCTTTTTCCTGGCATCATTTTCTTCTAATATGTTCTGATGAATTGATGTCTAAATGTAAATATTGTTTAACACCAAGGAGACCTTGTATCATAGTTCATACTGAAACCAGCTTCTTTCGTTTAGTTTGGAACTGCTTTCTACTCTTAGCAACAGTTGGGAGAATAATTGATGGTCATTTTGTGTTTAGTGAGTTGAATCATAATGAATTCTTAGCATCATGGCTTTACATTTCAGTATTCTCTCTGGAGATTTCGCCAGAAAATGGATTTGGAGGAGGAATGTTATTAAGATCTTGACCATCACAGATTCTTTTTGGCCTTAAATGGGAAGAGAGTTCAGCAAGCAGTGGATGATAGGGTGATTTGGAGAGAGACTAAATGTGGGAAGTTTTCAGTTAAGTCTCTATACAAATCACTAGTATCAGGCTCTCCAGCCTCTTTCGCTTCATCGGCCATTTGGAAAGTCTATGTGCAGCCTAGAGTGAATTTTTTTGGGTGGGAAGCAACTTGGGGGAAGGCTCTTACCTTGGATCAACTTCAAAAGAGAGGATGGGCTCTAGTGAACAGATGTTACCTTTGTCAAAGGCATGAAGAATCAATAGATCACATTCTCCTCCACTGTGTAAAGACAAGGACTCTTTGGGCGTTGCTTTTCTCTATGTTCGGGGTGCAGTGGGTGCTGCCAGCTACTGTTAAGGAGACGCTTTTGGGGTGGAATGGGTCTTTTGTGGGAAAAAAGAGGAAGGGTGTTTGGAGAGCAAGTCCTTTGTGTCTTTTTTGGATGGTTTGGGAGGCAAGGAACAAAGTTGCTTTTGAGGAAGAAGAGCTGTCAATTCAAAGGCTTAAGTATTCTTTTGTATATTTTCTTTGGTCGGAGACGAAATTGTCTATAAATGATGGTCCCTTGACCTTAGTTGATTTTGTTGGTTGGGTGGGAACCCGTTAAGGGTGTGGGTTGGGCTGCTCCTCTGGCCTTGGCTTTCAGCTAGGGTGTGGGGGGTGTTTTCTTTCTTGTAATCTTTAAGCCACTGCTTTGGTGGTTTTTTATACAATCCTTTTACTTATCAAAAAAAAAAAAAGATCTTGACCATCACAGACAGAAGTATCTCCCTGGTGATAACTAATCTTCCCACAGGGCTCACAGGAATCACCATGACATTTGTGGAAACGGGATTCGAGTAAGAACCATGAAGGAGAGGTGAAGAAAGAAAGAACTAGAGGGAAAATATATTTTTATTTTTGTTTTTTCATAATGTTGGTCAATTCTATGATCAGTTATCATATGGCGTGGAAAGGATTTTGGAAAGTGTTTTTAGGATGTAAAATGATAACATGATGCTTTGTCATTGCGTGTGTCTTTGCAGTCTATGTGTGACTTGATGTCTCCTTGTCTCATATCTTGGTAACCAAGAACCACAATGCATCATATGCATAGGATCTGCATTATTTTAGTTTATGATGAATAAGCATTTTAGTTTTTCTGATATGGCCTAATAACTTTTGTACTTGTTCCCGTGCAGCCCAAATAAAGCAAGCAGTTCTTAGCGGTGTTTCTCTTGAAGATGATACAAAGGAGCATTTTAACAAGGTTCAACAGGTGTGCTTTAATATCAATAAAGGAAGTTTATTCATTAAAAAAAATATCAATAAATGAAGTCAATGAGGAAAAAGAGATACAGGAAGCATGCTTCAAGGCATGTTATTTTTGCTTGTTTGTTTTTAAATCCATTGATTTTTAAGCACTGGTTTGTCTTTGTTTTCTATTTTCCTGTATATGCATATTATGATACATATGAGCACGTGAAGCTGAATATGTTACCCATCACAAGCAAAGGGCAAAGTTTTCATCACCAAAACAGGGATATGAATGGGCAATGGCTTTATGAAAATCCTAGATCATATACATGAGCTCTTCCAATCTCAGGAAGTTAATCAATATCTCAGCTACATTAATTTATGCATGCTATAATTATACAGTCTGAAGTTTAAAATCATATCACAACTCTCAAGTAGTTACTTGAGGATTACAACTGATATCCTCTTGTAGTTGCCTTTTTCTATTTTTTGCTTCTAATGAAATTTTATCCTATAGGATGGCTATATTTCAATTCTTGCTACTTCATGCAATGATATATCCAAGTCAATTTTTTGTTTTTTCCAGACATATAGGAAAAAAATATGAAAAAGGAATGCTACTGTTGACCCATAAAGCTTTGATTTTGTCTTGTTCTTTTTTCTTTTCTCTTATTTTTTTGTTATCCCTGGACCACATGAGATAAGTTGAACTAACTTACTTTGCAGGGCTTGAGTTTCTCCTCTTTTTCTTTTTCTTGATTTAATTTGAACAACATTGATGAATTTTATGTTGTTTTTATAGAATGTAGGCTGATAAGGTCTTTTTATTTTTATTTTTTTTATTTGTTTATTTTGATGCTTATTTTCATAGTTACTGATTGTGGGATTTTTTATTTCACTATGAATTTATTCTCAGGAGTTGGAAAAACTCTCTCAAAAATTTGAAGAGAATGTATTGGATGCCACAAAGAAGTTTGGAAAATTGATAACTGATAAGAAAGATATTGAAGGATTGCCTGCTACTGCTCTTGGGTTGGCTGCTCAAACAGCAGTGTCTAAGGTATTTTTAGCTGATTTGTAGCTCAATTTTTTTGCTTGTTAATCCATGTCCTTCCTCACGTCCAGTAATATTGGCAATTCTCATCTCATTTTTTGCTTATGCTCATCTACAATCACTTCAGGGGCATAAAGACGCTACTGCTGAGAATGGGCCTTGGATAATTACATTGGATGGTCCAAGCTTTCTTTCTGTTATGCAACATGCTCGAAACCGTTCCTTGCGTAAGGAAGTTTATTATGCTTATGTAACCCGTGCCTCTAGTGGAGATTTGGATAATACGGAAATTATTGGCCAAATCCTGAAGCTTAGGTTGGAAAAGGCTAAGCTTCTTGGTTACAGTAACTATGCAGAGGTATGATCTTACAATGTTTTTTTTTTTTTTTTGGAGAAAACATCTCCTTCATATGTTTACTGAAATACTTTTTTATCAGGTAAGTATGGCAACCAAAATGGCTACTGTTGATAAGGCAGAAGAGCTTCTAGAAAAGCTTCGCAGTGCTTCATGGGATGCTGCAGTACAAGGTAGTTTTTTGGATGCACTTAACTACTCAATCGCCTGATGTGGATTAAAGTGGTGGTCCACATATGATCTTTTAAGCAGTAGGGTTTTATTTTGAAACGACTCATACAAACTTGTGAGGTTTTTGTATTCACTAAATTGTATTAATTTAATATTTAAAGATACTACAGATTCATAATGAATTTTGCCTTGAGGCCTAGAAGTGGCAGGGGATTGGGGTTGGGGGGGTTCTAGATTTGAGTTCCCTGCTGGAACAAAAATATTAATAAATTCTGCAGACTTGTTTGATTTTATGTTGGATTATATAAGTATTTACTTAGTATGTAGTAGTGCATAGAAGCAAAAACTTGATGCAACTTTACTCAGTTTGCTAGTCAGTTTTTGCACAATTGAGAGCAGAGTCTATGATACTTAAATCTCTTTACTTGATGCTTTAGTTTGAAGGTTATATTTTCCCTGATGAATCATTAGCTTAAATGATAGACAAATCATGGTGGGTTTTATTCTGTCTGGATTTTAGGACCTGATTTCCTGATGTTTTGTGAGTATGATTTGTCTGTAATAGGTTTACACTTCTGCTTCTTTATTCTTGATGCAACGTTTTCCCACAAAAGTCCTATTGAGTTGAAAAGGTCTGATAATTTGTTTGATCCTTGTAGATACGGAGGACCTAAAGAATTTCTCCAAAAGTCAAGGTGCAGTAGAAGCTGATGATTTGAGCCATTGGGATCTCAACTTTTGGAGTGAGAGGCTTCGTGAGTCAAAATATGACATAAATGAGGTTAAGTCTCTCTTCTAAATCATACCTGAATTTTACACATTGCAGATTCTGTGCTTTATCCAGAGTCTATTGGTAAGATTTTAATCTTGCTGGATGGTCATTGTTGCTTCATCCTTGATCTAAAAATTCTTATTTTGTTCTCAGTTGTTGGTCAGACAAGTTATGTTTATTATTTTAGAGTTTTTGTCTAAGGAATTTTCTTATGATGTTTTACTAAACTTTAAAGTTATGTTTGGTTCTCAGAAAATACTAAGGAAAGAAAAAAAATGCAAAACAAAATTATTTTTTCATTTTTTGGTTTTCCTATGAAAAATATGAAAGGAAATCAAATATCATTAAAACTAATTAAAAACTTAAATATTTTTAAATTATTTAATTTTTATATCGATAAGTTAAAATAAGTAAAATGAGTTTGAAATAGCAAATAAAAATAATTTATCGAATTTTAATCTATTTTTTTTTTTATTTTACTTTATTTTTTCTTTCCTTCTACTTTTTTTTTGGTATTTTCTTTTCCTTACATTTTCCCTCAAATTTTCCAGGAACCAAATGAACCTAAGAAATAGAAGAGAGGAGAAAGGGAATCAAAATGAGAAGGAAATGGATGGGTGGAATTGAATCAAAATTAGGAATTCTGTTTTAGTGTTTACAAAACTATCAGGAAAGAGAATGAGAATAAATTATATATATTTACCATAATACCCTTCTACAAAAAGCTATACTATTATTATTATTGTTAAATAATTGCTATTTTTAATATTATAATATTATGACTTTGATTTTAACTCATTTTAAAATACATATAAATGTAGTAAACGATGTTAAATATTTAATTGTGCTAATATTTTATATCTATATATTTTTAAATTTTTACTTTATTTAAATGGAGACTAAAGATAATTTTCAAGATTGTTTTTAATTTTTTTAATTATAAAAATAAAATTGAAAGGGAAAAATTGGATGGCTAATTTTGGCAGGGTATCTATCCATTAAGTAATATGATCATGAAACGGCGTTGTTCTAAATGAAGGATCACTTGTTGACTGATGCATGGCAAGTTGATGCACCCAAGGTTTTAAAAACCAGACTGGTTGGTCCAACCGGTTGGACTGTTGACTAGCGGCCTCGCCGGTCCGGTCAACTTAGGTGAACTGTTAGAACTGGCAGCTGGCTGGTTCTCTAAGAATTGGTCATGCTTTGTTTGACCAAAAATTGATGTTGGCTGCTAATCCATTGGGCCCAATTCTGCTTCCAGCCCATCAGTTTCTAAGATTTGTTCCATTGTTGCGAGATATTTATACAAGTTATTAACTTGACTGCCTTCTGATATGGGATTTGCTTAAGATGTAGAAAGGACTTTTTGCCTTGCTAAGGACTTCAACCCTTGGATCTCCAGTTTATTAAAAGTGTAATTAGACCATTGGGATATGAAAGCATTGTATTAATTAGTGCTGTAAAATGCTATATATAGAAATAATGCTGCTTTCAAATTTTTATTATTTAAAACCCTTAAATAATTAGCTAGATGTTTCGTTTGAGGGTTTAATAAGGTATTTTTTAAAATTATAAATCATAAGATATACAACATTTGACGTGTAGATAAAATTAAATATTATAAATTTTATTCCATCTTAAATATATATTCTCATTAAGATGTTATACATATTTAATATTTTATTTAATAAAATTTAAAATATTAATATATTTATGTCTATCCTTATCATTTAATTCCCAACATCAATTATAAAAAATGAAATATTATTATTTTTTAATCGTAATTTTTTATAAAATATAAATTGTATTATGTCACCGGGTGGACCATGGTTCAACTACCAGTTTGACCATTGAATTGTAAATTGATAACTTTTTTAGTTCAATGATTGGTTTGATTTTGAAAACATTGGATGCGCCTAATTCAGCCTTTGTTTGTTGCTGAGGAAGTGGAAGAAAGGGAATGAAAAATCCTTAATGATTCCATGAACTACCCAAGAGCTTTGGTTCTTCATGCTAAGTTAATCAAGAATGGTTATGTTGGTATTCAAGGGAATTATATGTTGAATCTCAGTGTGAAATCCCAAAATTTGGAACAAGCACATAAGATGTATGCAGGAATTCCACAAAGGGATGCCTTCTCATGGACAGTTTTGATTTCTGGTTTTGCTCGAATTGGGTTGTCTACTGATGCTCTGGGTATATTCACCAAGATGCAGAATCAAGGTGTTTGCCCCTATCAGTTCACTTTGTCAATAGTTTTGAAGTGGTCTTCTAATGTGAATGATTCTTGAATTGGGAAGGGAATTCATGTTTGGATGCTGCATAAGGGAAACCTCATCATTTTCCTCCCCCCTCATTTTCCCTCACTTTTTGGCTTCCATAGCAGGGTCTTCTGAAGGCAGTTTTGCCCACATTCCTGTGTAGCGAGAATAGGAAGTGGTTTTTTTTGTATTTACTTAAGATTTTGTTGCATGACTTATTCATTACTTCTAGAGCCATGTTTCTCTTGTGCTGAAACTAGTTTGCTTGTTTCTTTCACAGTGCATAACCTCATTGAAATTCAACATTCTGCAAATGTTGATATCATTAAATGGAAAGTTCTCTCTAATATGTGATTAGGTTGAAATTGCTTATTCTTTGTGGGTTTTTTTCCTGATTGTAAATAAGCCCTCATTTCTGATAGAGAAACTTATTTATTTTTTGTTTTAAAATCCAACAGGAAGAACTACGCCCCTATTTCTCATTACCAAGGGTCATGGGTGGTCTTTTCAGCCTTGCTAAGATGCTTTTTGGAATTGACATTGAGCCAGCTGATGGTCTTGCTCCAGTAATATATTTAAATTGCCTTTATGTGATATACTTCTATCCTAAAGTGATGGTTTCCACTTCTAATCATATATGGTTTTTGCTCCTTAGGTTTGGAACAATGATGTGAGATTCTACTGTGTGAAAGACACTGCAGGTAGTCCAATTGCATACTTTTACTTTGATCCATATTCTCGTCCATCTGAGAAACGGGGAGGTGCATGGATGGATGAGGTTGTTGCTCGCAGTCGTGCATTGTCACGTGATGGTACCAAAGCTAGGTTGCCTATTGCTCATATGGTGTGCAATCAAACTCCACCAGTGGGAAATAAACCAAGCCTTATGACATTCCGTGAGGTAAATGGTAAACCAAACACATTGCTTCTATCTCAAGCTGCTTTAATCTCTCTCTCTCTCTCTCTTTTGTTTTTTTCTTTGCTTTTCATTTTTTTTTTTTTTTTGTTTGGGTTTTATTTATTTAAATTTTTTTGAGGTGATTACTACCAAAGATGACATCAGGGAGCAATTGGCAACTTTGCCTGTCTGGACCTTCATCCAGTTCAGGGGCTGGCTTAGTGGTCTGTCGGGTCAGATTGTATGTCTAATTGACTTCAAAGATTTGGGTTAGATGAGTATTCTAGATGATACAGTCTTCATTGATTACTATTTGTAATGATAAATCTGATGGAAAAAAGCTATTTAAATATGTAGATGCAGTTTATATATAGAGAATATAATAAAAAGACACTAAAAAGGCTGTCATCTAAGTATTAAAAAAAGGCGCACTTCATTGTTCTTGAAATGATCTGCTGAATATTAAAGATATGATAGATGATTATTTTGTTTTATTTTCATTTTTGGTGGGTAGGAGGGAGAAAGGGAGAGTGGGGGTGATGGTGGTTATGTTTATACATAGAATATCATCTTGTTCAGTTTGTGCATGCACAATCTTATATTGTTAGATACATATGCATGTTTTGCAGGTTGAGACTGTTTTCCATGAATTTGGTCATGCGCTTCAGCATATGCTTACCAAGCAGGATGAGGGTCTGGTTTCTGGTATTCGGGGGATAGAGTGGGATGCTGTTGAATTACCTTCTCAATTCATGGAAAATTGGTGTTACCACAGGTACTTTTCTAACCAAAGTCTTATTTTGAATCCTCACTGATCTTTTCTGCTGTTCCCAGATTACAATGTGGTTATTTTGGTCCAAGAGAATATTGGATCTGGAACGGATGAAAAGAATGTATTTAGGTGGTCTTAAATATACTTTTGGGTTCAAACAAGTCCTAGTTCATCACATTGACTAATTTCATTCTTCCAGTAAAATATATGGCCTTTTTTGGTTGCAGTTGCCATTTTCCCTTGATTACTTGTTATTATGTTCATTCCTACAAATATAATTTAATGAAAGAAAGTGAAATTTGGTCAAGTAATGGAGGAAAAAAAAAAGGTGAAATATGATCAAAGTGGGAGGAAATAGTTTGAAATTCAATTGCAGTAAAATTTGAAATTCAATGCAGTAAAGAAGCAGCACTTGTTATTAAATATTGTTGTTGCAGACTGCCATTGCGATGTGGGAAAGGCAGGGGTTGGGTTATGGTTTATTTTGGTGCAGGGTTATGTTTTGGTTGGTTAGGAAACAAACAACCTCTTAGTCCATTTCTAGGTCCACCACTATCACACATGTTACCTTGCGCAGACAGATGTTAATCCTTTTCACTCAAGTTGATTTACCAGTGGGAGGAATGCATGATGTATCGTTTGTCATGTTTTGGAATTACCTTTAAGGTTTTTAACGGAAGGACATGTTTTTATTCTTGTTATTTAAGATATTATCATATGTTTTTCTCATTCATACTCTGCTGTCAATAAAGTTTGATCGGGTCCAAAAGGGCCTTCTGCCTCTTCTATAAATTAATATTAGTTATCATCTTTAATCCATTTTTCCCCTAAACCATCTGGGTAGCTGGCTTTCACAATTCACTAGTGCAAGGGCTTCTCTTTGTTCATGCTTTTGAGGGTGGGGGAATGACATTGTGGTCAGTTAGGAACTCCCTCACCCTTTTGTCATCAGAAAGTTTTCAGGTGGTGGGACTTATTCTGTCCTAGTTACTTCTTTAACCCTTAATTTGCTATGGTTGTAATATTTCAATGAGGGATTCTTTGGGACCCTGGAACTTGGATTTCTGATTCTAATTAGATGGTACTATGTAAGAGTACAAATTCATTGTGTTAGAGTGCCAGCATTTTCATATCATATGATTTCTTCGATTGTTGCATCTATTAACATCGTACATGTGTGGCATATTTAAGGGTCAACATACATGTTCATTGCATTCATGTGCCAGCATTGAAATCATATGATTTATGAGGATGCCGTGTTTGCATGATTTGTGGTGGTGGTGATTGTGATAGCTTCTGACATTACATATGTATTGGATTAATCTAAACCATGTAGCCATGTTTTAAAATCTTGAGGACCCATTGAGCTTAAAGTGGGCAATGGCTACATGGGAGAGAGTGTGCCGTTACAACTTATATGGTCAACATGTATGATGCTGACCATTTGAATTCATTAATGGTTGCTACAGGGATACTTTGATGAGCATCGCTAAGCACTATGAAACTGGAGAAACACTCCCTGAAGATGTGTATTTGAAACTCGTTGCAGCGAGGACTTTTCGTGCTGGGTCCCTTAGTCTTCGTCAGGTCAGTGCAAAATGTTTATGTGTTGGCTTAATTGTTTGCCTGTGCATTTTATTATTGGCATACCTTTTCGTATTAACTTCATTTAGGATATCATATGTCATATGCGTGTTCTTTTTAGAAATCCCATATTGTGACCTTGATGTTCATTACCGTATATCGAAATCTTGACAACATATTGTATTTTATGAAAGTGACATTTGTAACCTAATGGGCTTACTATGCAGGTTCTAGGTTTTGATAAGTGGAGGGCGTGGTTTTAGGGGGAAAGACATTAATCTGTGCTATCTATTTATTAAACCTGATGATCAAGTTTGGTCTTTCCTTGGTGACTACTCCTTAAAATACTAACATTGTTCCTATCTTTATAACATTAAGAAATAAATAAATAAATAAACAAAATAGTTAAAAAATTCAAACTTTCCCTACTCAAGTGCCTTAAAGCCACTCTAAGGAGAAAAAAACTAACTTCTTTAAGGTAACTGAAAGAAGAGGCAATAATGTGTGATAAAGAGCACGGACTAAATTATGAGGAACTTGCAACAAGTGCAAGCTACACCTATATTATTTGATTCATCAATAATGAATGCATGGCAGGTTCTATGATTGCTTCCTTTGTAATTTTGTAGATAAGATTTGCAACTGTGGATTTGGAGCTGCATTCAAAGTATGTGCCAGGTGGGTCAGAAACCATATATGATGTTGACCAGAGGGTTTCCAAAGGAACACAAGTGATCCCTCCACTTCCTGAGGACAGGTTTCTATGCAGTTTCAGCCATATATTTGCAGGTTTGCCTTTTCTGTTAATTTTGCTATACACAGCGGTTTTTCCTTGTGAATTTATCTCTTATTGCTTCTTGTGAATATCAGGTGGATACGCAGCTGGATACTATAGTTACAAGGTAATATTTCTTATTTCTTACCTTTTTTTTTTTTTTTTTTTTTTTTTTTTCTTCCTGTAGTTCCTTTCTTCTTGGAAGTGATGGGTGGATTTATTTCTGTAATTGGTTGTCATGGTTTTAATACTTATGCATCCTTTTTACCTTGTGAAAACAAACCTTTTATGATGATAACCTGTGTTGATAATCAACTTACTGAAAGTACACTGGAAAATAAAATTTTCCACTCTTCCTCTCCTTTTATCTTTAAGGTCATTGTATGTGAGCATTTGGGTGTACGGATGTAGAGAAACTCATTTTTTTTCCTCTTCTAAAAGTGAAAATGATGATTTTGCAGTGGGCAGAGGTCTTATCTGCAGATGCTTTCTCTGCCTTTGAGGATGCTGGATTGGATGATGAGAAGGTATGTCCACAAGAGGCTGTCCCTAAAGATTGGCTTTCACAGCAAAGCATACCCATAGATATTATTCATTTGCTTGCTAAATCCATTTTACATGCAAGTGATTACTAAATTGTGATTTCTTAAGCATTGTTAACTGAATGATTGGCTTTCCAGCCTTTCCAGCAGAAATTGCATACACAGTATTATTCATTTATTATTCCGTCACATAATAATGTGCATGCTAGTGGTTACCAATGGCAATTTCTCAAGAGGAACTGAACAACCCCTTTAACATGGTGATATTACATTTCCAAATAGCAGTTGACTTCTCATTCGTTTCAATTTATGAAGCAGTAATGGACTCCTTATCCCATGATCCCTATTTTAATTGAAGTAAGAATTGCAGTATTTCACATTCTATTCATCAAGATATATTAATCTGTCTTGCAACAGGCTGTGGAGGAAACAGGGAAAAAGTTCCGAGAAACCGTACTTGCACTTGGAGGTGGTAAAGCACCATTGGAGGTTAGAGAAGTTAAATTTGCGTGTTTTTTTTTTTTTCTATTTGCATAATCTTCTTCTGTATTTTTTAAAAATAGAACCTGAACAGTCATTACTTTTCCAGATTACGGCTGCATCGTAATAAATTTGTGAATTGTAGATAATGAATTTTATTTTGGATTGGCCTTTCCTAGATTTTGTGAATATGATGTTGTGACCATGCTAAAAGTTGTTATGTGCAGGTTTTTGTGGAATTTCGAGGGCGTGAACCTTCTCCAGAGGCACTACTCAGGCATAATGGCTTATTATCGGTCACCGCTTCTGCATAGAAGTTGTAATGAATGAAGTATTTTCTTATTCAATTGTTATACAAGTCTTTGAAGCGGCCTTTAGGATTGTTTCCTTTTTTAATCATACACCACAGACGGGCTCCAATATGATTAACTTATTCTGAAGGATGTTTTGGCAATGTTCTTATTTGGGTGATTTTCTTGGTAAGGAACTTGACTCAATGAGAGCAATAGTGGATGTTTCTTGCTCGAAGATGCGCTTTTGGATTCCTCTAATTGGACAATAAAAAGAAATGTCGTTGATGATATTGCTCAAAAAGCATGGGTAAGCCAATAAGGGCACTATGGCAGGCTGAGCTTGATGGGCGTGGAAAAGAGGTTGGGTTTAGTATATTGGGCTTCAAAACTGGATTTGCTTGCACTCTGGAAAATTCCTTGTGGTCTGGATTTAAGTACTTTTTCAAAGGATATCAACAGTAGTTGATGCCATTAATAATTCTAAATTTACAGTTAAATAGAGTTTAATAACAAGTGTGCACATGTACGAACGATGGCATAACTATACTCTATATCTAACTTGAGATAATTGACACAAATGAATTGGAATGCCCTGAGTCGTGGGCCTTGGGCTCTAACAAAAAGATGAAATGGGGATGGGTTTAGGGCCTCTACTTGATTTCTGTCCAAAAGGGTGGAGAGGGACAAGTACGTAATTATGAAAGGCTTGCCTTCAAAGATTAGCTTGGTTAATACAATCAACTTACCCATCCACCTACCAACCAACTTTGGTGTATGATTTTATTATACTGTATAAGTTTATTTCTTTATTATTATTATTTTAATTGTCCTCAACTAAAGAAAGGCTGCCAGAGAACAAAACCATATATATATATATATATATATATATAAAGTAAAAGAGCACATACCTTAATTCTGGTCGTCACTCTTTTTCCTTTTATGGTCTGAGAACTATTTCCATGTAGCTAACAAACAGCAGACTTTGATTCAGCTATAATTACTGTCCGTTTGATTCCTGGGAAAATAATTACAAAATTTTGAATCTTATAACAGGTTTACAGGTAAGACTCCAGCTCCGAGTTTCCTTTTTTGTTTTTGTTTTTTCTTTCCTTTTGTTTTCTACCGGTTTCTGAGCAACCTAACGCTGCATTAGGGTTTTATGGTCTGAATCTGCATCTTGCTCTCTGTATCGAGATGGCGAGAGCGGGTGGGATCACCAACGCGGTGAATGTGGGAATTGCAGTGCAAGCAGATTGGGAGAACCGGGAATTCATCTCTCACATTTCCCTCAATATCCGTCGCCTCTTCGAATTCCTCGTCCAATTCGGTGTGTAAACACTGTTCCAATCCTTTCTCTCTCAGTTTCTTATCTGTTATTTCAACTAGATCTCGAATTTCTCATCTTGATGTTTTTTTACTGTTTACTGGAGTTTTGAGAAATGATTTAGGATGGGGCTTGGGACGTTGACTACGCTAGAATTTATGGTCTTCGTAGTTGTTTGGATTGGATCCGATAATGTTAAAGTGATTTTGCAATCTCGATTTGCTTTAGGGAGTTTCCTTACGATTGTACCGTTGTAATTACTTCTGTCTGTTTCGTGATCGGGTTCATTGAGTATATCAATAGTGTGATGGATTGTTCACTTTGAGGATGGTGACTAAAACATTGTTCTTCTGCGTTTGACTGTTTTGCTTCTTTAATCAAAGCGTCCATTTCTGAATTTACTTCCTTTTTTTGCGCATCAGTACAACATTTTGGGACTTTTTATTCAATCATGCTAGGATAACTCAGGTCCAAGATGTTCTCTACAAATTGATTTCAAATGCTTATTCGTTTTGGTTGTTTTCATACTCAATTCCTATGCTTCAGAAAGCACCAGTTTCTCTTTTGAAGTGCGAAACTCTTCATGAATAACCAAAAGAATTTGTACCGTTGCTCTGCCTGAATCTCTTCTTAGTCATCAGCCTTTGTTCATTTCATCATATTGAATTAGATGTTATGACTGTTCCTGGGGAATTCTGGTCTTAGATGGGTGGCCTCAGATGAATCTTGTGTACCTTTCTTTTGACACATAGACTATGTAGTCTGCATATTCAGATGAGGATAATATCTAGTTCACAATGGTAAGAGTTTGTAATAAAGCTTTCTAACTTCTGCAGTAGTCAGTAATGACCAGTGGGTTAGGTACTGATTCTTAAAGAACATTCACTTTAATGAAGATCTCTATCCTTCTTTCGGATTTGATATTAATGCGGTTTGTAATTTTTGTTGATTTCTTTGAACAGTTTTGTATAAATAAAGGCGCTTTCTGGGCTTTGAAATATTTTAGTATATTCACTTACTGTATTCTCTTTCAGAGGCTACAACAAAGAGCAAATTGGCATCATTGAATGAGAAGCTTGATACGCTAGAGCGTCGTCTAGAATTGCTTGAAGTTCAAGTGGGTACTGCATCAGCCAACCCATCTCTTTTTGCTACATGATGTCCAAGTGGGTACTACATCAGCCAGCCTATGATTATCCCATCTTACTACATTGTGTTTACTAGATCATATTGTTGTAGAGCAATAGCGTACCCGTAAGCACCACTTGTCTTGCTTGTGAACAGATTCTGTTAATCTTGGAATCCAGTTTAAGATTAATATATCCATGTGGTTTCATACTTTTTTGCTTTATTATTGGTAAATGTCTCCAAATCATCTTACAGCTGATTTGGGCATATAATACACTTCAAAAAGTAACCTACACTTCTGGTCTTTCAGTCTGCCACCAAGATATTATCAATATGACAAGTTCAATTGCTGACTAAGCCTGTCAGAATAGGATCACTAAAGCAAGTTTAATAGCATATAGGTCATGTTAATAGCAATAGTTTTATGAAATTAGTACACACAAGGCAGACAAGTGTTGTTCTTGCAGGTAAAATCATCAGTGCTCATTGCACAAAACCTACAATTTCTATTTTCTCCCACAATGTCCTTAGTCGGTCCTGCCTCTTAACTCCTCACAAGTGCATTTGTTTCTAGTTCTTTATGTTCTTTTTTTCTCTTTGCATTATCATTACTCTATGAAAACGTACTTGGCACCCATGATATTGCCATTTTGTCCATGAACTGCTTGGTATTTAAGTACCATTAAACAAGCTAATATTTTAGACGGATGTCCACATATTGGTTGAAGATTTTTGTATTGGACCTAGACTTACACTTCCCTCGGTCTAAACTAATTGAAGAAACAGAGATGTTAAATTTCATAGGATGTTGAAATTTCCCCCCATGGACAGCTGGAGCCAGAATTAATCTAAGTCAATAACTTTGGCTGGCTTAGTCCTGAGGATTTCTTGCAATTTCACATGGGCAAAGCCGGCAGCAGATTCCTTTCACATTTGCTTGCAGTCCCTATAAAATCACTCGGAATGGCTTTTTATTACTATAAACTTTGGTGGTGGTGGCCATCATTTCAGTGGATAAAATTTTCTCTATAAAGCATGAAAGCCACATGACTTGGTTAGTTTTGGATGATGCAAAATATTGCATTAGTTGAGACAATTTTGAGAATCATTCAAGCTTTGAAGTGGGACATGCTCCTCCAAGAATATGAGGCCTCCTAGAAAAATTATCAAAAAAATTAAACCATTCAAGAATATGGGACGTTACACCACAAAAAGTAGTGAAACAGATCTTACAATCAAACTCATGTTTCCTGGTGTGTAAGATGGCTTCATGTTCATGATGATGGTTACAGACCGGCTCAAGCATGGATAAATGGAAAGCACAAATTTTCAATTTTGAAATATTTGGGCCATCATTTACTGGCTTCAATTCCAGTCATAAGCCTAAAATTGGGACACCTTAAGGGTCTTTACATAGAGGATCCTGTTTAAGATCAGCTCAGCAAAATCTAGACGGTTGGGGAGTAACTGGGATCAAGGAGTGCAGTTATAAAAGGAAAATAATGGGATATAGTACCTAAACTATCCATTACAAGTATTTTAGAACAGTGGATTCTTCTGACTTTTGGCTCAAAAGAAAAACAGAATAGATAGCAGAGTGCCTAGTCTTCCATTGAAGTGCAGTAGGGAGTCATTATCACATAATGTGACTAGAGCTGATCATCATTTACAAAAATGACGAATGTTTGATCCACCCAAAATGCTATCTTGGCTGTGGAGGAGTCAAGGCTTGTAAAATATCAGGTGAGGGTTCTGTGAGAGTTGGGGTGGGTGGTAGAACAACCTTCCTCTCAATCTTCTCTATGGAGAAGCGGTTGGAGCCACCAAAGCTGTCTATGGACTTCATATATTCAGATGCATTGTTCTCTATAATCAAAGCATCCTCCAGCTCTCGGACAATGTCAACCATGCATGGTCGGTAAGCCGAGTAGGGCTCAATGCATGCCAATGCCACCTCTACCACTCTCCACATTGCCTCTGCATGGTATCCTCCCTTTATGCTGGGATCCACGATTTCCTCAATCTTCGAATCCCTTATGTAGGTTTTTGCCTGGATGCAAAAAGGCGCTTCCTTGTTAGTTTATTCTATAGCAAACGGAACATATATTTCAAGATTGAGGTTGTTCATATGAAATATTTTTACATGGTAATAAGAAATTCTGACCATCGAATTTCTACCTGGTGACTACCATATTCCATTCTCAAAGATCAACAAGTAAAGCTGCAGTCATATATATCTATGACGCCTAAGTGCACACTGGACAGAAAGGCCTAAACTGTTCAGATCCAGATTAATAAAGTAACCAATATTTTCTTTGGTTCGACTCACCCTTTCTTTTTAAGCTTTTCCACATCAAAACTGATTTCGACCCATGTCAATGTATTGGCATTCTTAGATACCCGACCCCATCTCTGAAATACTTCCCACTGTATTTTGATAAATTTCAAACCAATTTCAATGCCTACAAATTTAAGCTTTTAGACAAATTTGTTGTTTAATACAGTATTAAAGCCTTATTAGGTAGGTCCCATGTTCTTAAACCTCACCATATGTTTATTTCCCCAATTTATTAAGAAGGCATGTGAATTCAAAGGAGTGTTAAGAGTACATAATCTACATTGCGGGTTCAAATCTTATAAGTTAAAACTTTTAGGAAAATTGGTTGTCTAATTGATGTAATTCCTAGAAGAGGAATATTATAAGCAAGAATTTCTTTTACAAGTTTAAAAACATGGATCTGGATCATACCCATTCAACTAAGCTCCATTCATTCCGAGGTCTGTGTATGTTGAGAGGCTCTCGGCCACTTATTATTTCAAGTAGAACCACCCCATAGCTAAAGACATCACTTTTTGCAGATAGGTGCTGGGTTGAATAGTACCTGAATAACAAAAGTAAAACATGACTCAAAGAATTAAGAGAAAAAAAAAAGACTCATAAGGTTATAGTCACAACTGATGATGGATTATAGATAACTAGCAGATCCCTTAAACATGGTATTTAATATTCAAATTGAGACTCAAGCTAAGAGGCATTCCTACTTAGTACTTACTCCGGATCTAAATACCCAGCTGTCCCTCTTACTTCCAGAGAAACACCACTATCCCCTTCTTGAGGAGCATATTTCGAAAAGCCGAAGTCTGCTACCTTGGCACACATGTTATGATCCATGAGTATGTTGCTTGATTTCACATCCCTGTGTATGACGCTTCGCCCAGCAAAGGTGTGAAGATATGTTAAACCTGAACAATAAAAATACTCTTCAAACATTCTGATAACCGTTCAATGCTTTAAGTGAAAAAAAGAATTCAAAGTTGACGAAAATAAACCAAAACAACAAAAGAATCAGTAGATAAGACAAATAAGGAACTTTTGACAAGCTATTATTATCACCTCCTGTCCCAGTATTGGCAGGGATTCAACTCGGCTGGACTAAATCCCACATCCTGGGATGGATTGTTGAATTCCAAAATAGCTGCATTCTATCTATATGCAACACATAATCACTCCTTGATGGAGGAGGCATAGAGGCTATCCATTGAGGATTATGAGACCACACCTTTAATTTTGGGTGATGGGGTGCTCTTCTATGCAGTCACTTATGCCTCATAATTCAAGGGCCTCCACTCTTCTCTTCTCGACCTCAGTTTCCCCAACATGTATATATGATTAGTCTAGAATCATCTCATCAATTATCACAAAATAGTCACTTCCATATTGTGGCCATTAGACATTCCTGAAAAACACCTGTGCCATTAACTCACCATCCATGCTCTCACCTATATACTGTAGTTGCTATGGAACCATCAATTAACTCACAATAATGCATTAAATCAATGTAATCTCTACCCCAAATACATAAATTTCATCTGCTCTCTCTGGATGGCTCCACAAGGACTACAGTTGTCCAAGATTTCTACATTCCCTCATTAGTCCAACTGTAGTTGAATACATCCCATCATAGGCCAAGCCTTTAGAACAACAGAAACCCTTGGTCTAGACACCCGAAAGTTATGTGGTTTAATAATAAAACAAAACTAGACTTGTGGATTAAATTTCTGCAATATTTGCAAAATCTCACCTAAATACTAAAATTTCCTTCTGGGAATGTATTCAATTCATTGGTCTGAGAAATTTCTAAAGGTCATAAAAAGATTCATGATCTATAGAGAAAATATTCACAAGTTCTATAACAAATTACCAAAATGTTTTGCTGTCGTGGTATATGTACATCCTGGTTGCACATGTAATTGTTTTGAGCATGTCTCATTCCTAGTTAGCAAAGTTTTAGAAGAAATCCTATAACTTTATCTTTCTCTTAACAGATTTACTTTGTCTGCTTCAATTATGCAACTAAAAGTAACTTTTTTAACTAATGAATCATCATAATTTTATAGTATGATGTTTTTATTCTTCCAAACAATACACACTAAATTTTGGTACCAACTAAAAAAAAAATTAACACTCATACCCCTTGTTTGAATTGGCTTTTATGAAGCCAAGAACTCTTCCTTAAACTCAATAAAAGCTTTTGGATGTTTTGGGTAATATTACCAAAAAGAACTTTCACCTTAAAAAAGAGCATAATTTGTAAATCGAGGAAATATTGCTTCTGGTAGAAGCTCCATTTTTCATGCTTAATTGAACTTTTGTCATACCAAGATCACCCTATTGAATTGTGAATTTGCCTTTAGCTTCAGCTTCAGCTTCATCCTCTCATTAAAGCAAAGAATAAAAAGCTACTCAAATGTGGCCTTATATGGCTTTACATGTCATTATCTTAAACCCTGCTAATGTCATGGTTTGCAATCCTACAAAGATGAGGAGCTTCACTGTGATGTAAGAGAGGTGTTCAGGGTGAACCTCAACATTATATTTTGCTGTGCATTTTCTTCTTTACCTTCTGACAAGGTGTTGAATAATAACATCAATAACAGAGCTGGATTTTTTTTAAGGAGATTGCAATCCAGCACAGTCAAGAGAGATAAGGAAGAATCGATTGGAAGGAAACCAAGTGTGGCATGTTCTCTGTTAAATCTTTCTATTCCTACCTAGCTCGGGGAAGAAGAGAGTTTTTTCCTATTTAGAAAAGGATTTTGACAATCGATCAACTTAAAAGGAGGGAATTCATAATGCCAAATATATGCTTTGTGTATAAAGATGAGGAAAAATCAGCTGCATATGCCCGTTTATTGCTCTAAAGCAATTATCCTATGGTAGCTTGTTTTCTCTCTGTTAGGGATGGCGTGGGTGATGCACTCTACAGTAAGAGGAATTTTTTCGAGTTAGCATGGATCATTCATGGGAAAAAAGTGAAAAACAAAGCTTGAAGGACTGCTCCCTTGTGCCTCTTTTGGACATTATGAAAGAAAAGAAATAGGAGGTCATTTATAGATGTTGAATAGTTGACCAAAGAATTAAATCTTCTTTTATAAGCATTTTTTGGGAATGGATTAGAGTGTACATATATGATTATTCATTGACCATGATAGACTTTGTTGATTGGCTTAGCTATAATTAGAGAGTTTTTTTTTTTTTTTTTGTCTCTCTTCTTTTTGCTTGTGTTTAGTGCCTGCTGCATATATCATGTATATTTTGGCATGTTCTTTCTTTAGGTGCTGTTAATATAAATTCACCTTTTACCTATCCAAAAAAAAAAATAAAAAAATTCAATAAATTTGGGCATTCCATATTACTTGCCTCGAGCAGCACCAAGAGCAATAGAAAGCCTGGTTGGCCAGTCCAGAGTTTTTCTTTTGGCTGCTTCCCCTGTTTGAGAATTGGTTACATAAATGAAAAAACATATATACATAAAAGAAAAGATGATTGAGCTAAAGAACTTTGGATGAGAAGTACCATAGAGCCGATCTTGTAGAGAGCCATTAGACATGAAAGGATAAACTAGAATTTGTTGGTCATATTCACAACAGTAGCCAAGAAGAGGGACCAGATTTTCATGCTGAATCGCTGAGAGAAGGTTTAGCTGTAGAATACATAGAAAACGGTAGTCAGCTGGCTTATATTTGGATCCAGTTAAATTTACAAATGTAGACTTGGTTCAACTGATCGAAAATATGAAACCAAAGGAGTAAAAAGGACAAAAAAAAGCATAGAAAAAGAATACAAATATTCCATTGTCAGAATGGATATGAAAAAATTATGCAACAGCTAACAAATGGACTTGTAAAAAACTTTTGAAGGGAAGATAATTTGACAAAAAACATTGAGAGTCACTATGGTAGGTGCTGTTTGTTAATGTAATTTCTTAGAAAAGAATAAGAAAGATGGAACTGGGAAAAGATAAAATGAGACTTTCATTACCATGGTTGATGCTAAAAATGTCAGTCTCACATTGTAGATAATGAATGCTACGTTGATGGTGCATATAAGAAATTATAATAAGAAGTGGTACTATCTACTACGCAAACCATAGATTATTCTACCTCATTTTCAAATTCACGTGTTCCTTGAGTTGATGTAGCAGATCGAACCTTCACTGCCACTTCTTGACCATCAGGTAGAGTACCACGATAAACAGAACCAAAGCCTCCTTCACCTATTAAGGTTTTGTATTTGTTGGTAGCTGTTTCTATGTACTCCAGAGTAAAATTCTGTATATCTATTGACTTGAAAACAATATCATCTAGGCTGGGCAAAGAGAAAACTGCATCTGCATTTTAGAAGAATTTTGTTGAGATAGATATATATCATAAAGTGTAAGCAGATGACTGAACTTATTAAAGTGCCATGTTGACAGGGCATTGCCTTAGTTAGCATGACAATCATATGTTATGTTCCAACTAAATGGATGTAAAGACACAACTCCTAGGTTCAAATGAATGCATATCATGTCAGACCCTGGTTCTGGTGCACCAAGCTGAAGAAAATTTCCTGTTTTGGGATGCATATGTTCTCATACTGAGCTTTCAGATATTAATAAGACTTCCCATGAGAAAGAAAAAAAAGGTCCTCAGATGATGTCCTTGTACATGTTACACTAGTTTGTGAATCCATGTGGCCTAATGCAAAAGCTAATGAGTTTTGCTGAAGCATACAATAGTCCTAATGCATTAGAAAATGACATTATGTCATGTTTGAAGTCGGGTGCATTTAGAATCTATCTTGATCCTAAACTCAAAATGCATACAATTTCTTCTAGCAACCTAAAGGTATATTTATGAGATCTCTTTGTGGAGAAGAGATTACTGTGCTCACTCTTTGTCAGTGGGTAGCCTCCCTCATGAAACTTTTCCCGAGCCACCAATTTTTGTCTGTAAAAGCAGACAAAAACAATCCCAACTGCAATCGTAAATAAGAAGGATCCACCTGCAACAGTGCCTATTAGGATTCCCTGTGCTGAATGTGAGGATCCTTGATCAGCACAATCTCCGTAGCTGAAACACAGAACCAAGTCAGATTCTCTCTCCAATATACTCCAATGTTTGTCATACTTTCAAAGCAAAGAACTTCTTACTCTGTGGTAACTTTTGTGCTGTTAAAGTTGGATGGAAGCTCTCTGTCAAAATGAGGATTGCACCCGAAAGATCTGGAGTAAAGACATAGACAATGAATAAGAACAGTATATTCTTAAACAAGCCTTGATTGTGTAACTGCTCATATGCTTTATAAATCAATAAACCAAACAATGTTGCAACTTACAACATTTCCAACTGTGGAAGAGAAATAAGAGATTCTTGAATCTTTCCCATAAGATCATTGTGGCGTAGATCCCTGGCAATAGGTGTAAAACAATCAACAAAGAGAATGGCCTGATGTAAAATTTCAAGTGTTGTAAAATTGAAAGAAATGAGTGAGCTCAAAAAGGCAGTAAATAAATCAGCAAATTGAATAGAGAGAGAGAGAGAGAGAGCAGATTACAATGATTTCAACATTGAGGAGGCTGGAAATTCTGGGATAACTCCGGTGAATTTGTTGTCACTCAAATTCCTACATATCAGAAAGAAATAATATGAAATACTTTGAAATTATTTTCTCACTATTGAAACAGCACTGACCCTAACAAACCCATAAAAAGCAACACTATGAATCCTACAATTTCTCTAAGTAGGCCAACTTAACGATGCTGGCAGGAAGTAATCCTTGAAGTCCACTCGAGGAAAGATCCCTGAAAAAGAAACATTGTGATGGAGGAATAAAACAAATCAAATTATGAAAATCAAGTACTAAATACTAATAATGCAGAACACTTCTGATAAAACCTAGAGGTGAAACTAGGAACCAAAAGCATAGGCAAATGAAAATTAGGGATCAAAAGCATAAACATATGAATCATCTATTATGTTCCTCACCAACCCAACTGGCAAAATTTCAGGAATAGAAAATGACCCTTGGGGAAAGTAAGAATAGCGAACTTACAGCTCAGTTATGACAAGGGAATTATTAGTGGAGTTGCAAATCACACCATGCCATACAAGAGGAAGGCATGGGTCCCCAGACCAGCTCCGCAGCACTTCGTTACCTTGGTTTTTCTTCAACAATTCATCCTTCACCTTCATGATCACATTGACTGAAGAAAGAGAAAGAGAAGGAAAGGGAGCACAATAAACATTTGAATTGCATCAGAAATTTGGGCTGAATTAGATACTATTCCAAATATACATGTCTTAAGGTTAAGGTCCTTTCAAGAACATGACAGTCTAGAAAAAGGTAATGACATTCACAAGTTGATAAATTTCTTTTGCTGCATCAATGATAGTACAATTACCTAAGTTTCGACTTTGGTATATTAAAATATTTTTAAAAAGGCTTAATAATTTCAAACATTTGATGATGTTAATCAATTCGATCTAACAAAGGAACTGTAGATATTCAACTTACCATCTTCTCGGTTTGTCTCTTGAACCCATTGGCGAACCTGGAATATCTCATAAGCATTACAAATGGGTCCAAACAGGGACTTGTCAGAGACCTTGACGAGGGTCAAATTGAAAGTCCCATTTGCTGTAAACGTGCAATTAGCCTCCCTGTACTTGGATCCATCAGCCATTATGTCAAAATTCTCTTTTTCCCTCACATTGTTGATGTAAATATCAAACACCCTTTGCCCAGTATCAACTGACTCAATGAACTCAAGAAAGTATAGGAACAGACTGTAGTTGTATTCCCCTATATCAAGGTCATTGTGAAGGAACTCCAAACGCTCTGAATGGTTGAGTGCTGTTTGTAGCACTTGAAGAGGTACTGCTGTTGTGATAGAAACATTGGCACTTGATGATAATATGGGATTGGGAGGGGTTTTTTCCAGAAGAGAGTTTGGGATTGAGCTTGATTCTGCTTTCCAAATTCTATCATTTGGATCAACTGGATACCTGAGATTGTTGCCAAATAGTCAAATACCAAACATGTTATTACTATCATTTACAAAATTCATTGGTTTTGTAAGCATTAATCTTTTTCTTTGGATCTGTTTCTACGAGTTTTTCTCACTAAGCTTAATTTTGAGAGGACCACTTTTCTTACTTTTCCTTGGAAATAAAGGCACTTAAATGCTGTGAGCAATCTTGGGTTAAATCGAAGTAAGGAAACATACCTGATATCCTCCCCTGTGTTCCCAACATCAACTCTTTTGACCAGTTTCAGGACAGTAGAATTCTCCCCCTGCAAATACTTCAAATCATTCAAAGGCCTCAGCTCAAGCTCATAAATGTAAGGATCTCCTGTCCCTTTCAATAAGCAGAAGTCTATATGGTGATTACTTGCTCTGAAAACTCCTTCCACCTCCACTGAATCATCAGACCCGTTCACTAGGCCTATTGGTGTGACACCAATACTAACATTAAACAAAAAGGCCAGAGATGTCCTTACTGAATCACCAAAAAGGAATGTACCCCTTATCAAATACGCATGGTCCTTAGTTGTAGATAAGTTGTAGCACCATTTTTTTGCTAAATCCCCTTTAAAAATCCGTATTTTGTCGCCTTGATAGTTTTCCACAGGCTTATTTATGTTTTGGCAACCTAGTGTGTTGGAGTACCAACCATCATCTGGTATCCAACTTATATTCGTGCTCGGATCTGTGATAGTCGATTCAGCACAGCATCGTATGCTCACAAATGCTGGAAAAAAAATCATACTGGTAGTCACTTAAACTTGTAGCAGAAATCAGATCAGACTCAAAACCCCTATATTCATAATCAACTTTTCTGCTATTTTTTTTTTAATTGGTGATCAGATCAAAGCATATGAGTACATGCAATTTATAGCTAGCTTAATTCAGTCAACTTACAAACCATTTATGAAAATTTGTAGCTAATTTGTAAGAGGTGGATCATTCTCCCCCTACTTAAATTATTCATGTCCATCAGTGATTTTAGTTTTGGATCAAATTCAATATAATTCTAAAGAAATTGATGATTAGAAGCTAAGATGCCAAGAGTCCATCATCATATATAGCTTGACCAGAAAGAAAAAAAAAAAAAAAGAAAGTTCAGGTGCTTACCTTGTTGTGCACAAGTTGATTGAAGAAGTAGAAAGAAAGAGAGAATCAAACATTCAACCGATCTTGAAATCCAACTATCAAATCCCCCCATCATCGATCTATCCCAAACCAAAGTTGCCCCATTGGGTTATCATTCCGATGAATCAAACCTGTAATCAACTTCCATCAGCCATCAAACCAAGTCTTGTAAATTCCATCAACTCAACCATCATTTCTTGCATGCAGATTCCAAGGCTGCTATCAACTTTTCTGATAATTCATATGGACAACCAACCTTCTTGATTACCATTAAAACATCCAAACATGCAAAGAGTTGTGTTTCTGTGACTTGTTCAAAGAAGAAGAAGGTATGAGGTTTGATTTGAAGAGACGATCAAGAGATTGATGAAGTGGGGTTGACTTCAAATGTGGGAATCAGAGTAGCATATTGGATGGAAGATGAGAAAGAGAGGGGGGGTTAATGATTAGAATAATCCAAAACTGGTTATGATTTTCCAAGTTTAATTATTGATATTAGTTGTTACATTTTATTTAGTTTTGATGGTGGGTGTGACCATTTTGTATTTAATTAATTACGCTTAAAATAATAAGGCGGAGCAACCCTTCTTCTTCGTCCACCTTCGTCTCTCTTCTTGTCTGTTTCCCTGGACGCAACATCATGGAAAATGGAGCTTGGCTTCTCTAGTAAAAACTCATCCAGTTCGAGTAGTACCCATCATATATATATATAAAAACATAATCAGTAATCAAATCATCTATGTATTGGGTTCACCGATGTATAATAAAATTTGAAACCATTCTTAAACAATTTTTTTCTAAACTACAGTCTTCTAGAAAATCACCAAGACAGTAAAAACATGAATGTTGGCTTTAAAGAAGCCCATTGCTTGGGATGAGTTTTAAACCTAATTTAGTAGGTGGTGGCAAGTGACTGGCAAGATGGAGATATCCCCGACTTGTAGCGTATTACTTAGTCAATCTGTGAGCTTCTGCTTGGCTCATGCCTAACCTTAATATCGATTCCTACAAAGTCCAAGATTTTCCAAGTTTTGGTTTGCTTTTTTCTATAGAATTATGAACTGCATGGCCTCTGTGAAAACACAAAGAATTGATTGAAGATTCATTGTTTATTTTAATTTCGTGCTGAATCCTCTTTTTTAAAAAGACGAATTCAATTTTTAATCTTGAAAATTTTTATAATTGAACTCGGGTTTTTTTAACGAAAAAAAAAAAAGTTTATTTTAATCCTAAACCTATCTTTTTAAAATATGAGTTCTCTTTCAAATCCAAAAATAGGACAATATTTAAATAAAAAATTTATTTTAAACACTAGTACCAAAATCGCACAATTAAATTTCCTGATCCTTTTCACACTTGTAAAATTGCAAACTGCAATAGCACCCAAAAAAATGTAGCCACGTGCACGAATGCTAATCAAATAAAGATTCTTTTAAAATGCATCCAATCAGAAGAACCCAGAAAAGTCATGATTAGCTCGATCTTTTCACCCTCTAAGTATAAAATAATAGAAAGACATGTAGAGGGAGAGCTCATAAACTATTGGTTACATATGTTAATACAAAGATTAGGCTAAGGGAATCCTTAGCTCAAACCGTCCATCACCCATAGACTAAGAGTCATTTATTTAAACCTTGAGAATAATTTGAACCACTCCCAATTTGGTCAAAACCTTTTATAAATGATGGTCTGTGCCTAACAAGGTTTGTGTGCCGTTGTTCTCGAAGCATTCTTATTCGCATATTCTGAACATTAAACTTTGTCTGCTGCTCCCCATATGTATGCCCAAAATGTCGGCGGCATCGGTTAATTTTCGGTTTTTAAAATTCTTTTTTCATTGGAATTCGTGATATGAACTAGGCGATTTGAATTCCAATGAAAAAAAAGCCAAACATCATAAGTCAAAAGCTACTATTCATTGGTGATAATATTCAGCTGATCATAGGATGAAAGAAGAAACCAAGCAAAAGAGTCCATCATTTTCACAAGGCAATTTATAATGCTATTTGCAGAGCAGATTAATTCATGGTCCTCTAAGATGTCTATGTCCTCTGGTTCTTGGATGCAAAACGGAGGACTATGTAAAACAAAACCCTATATAGAACAGCCCAACCCACCATTATGAAGACGTTCTTCCACTTATCAAATTCAACAATAGAGACATTCAGCTGATTTAAGATGTCGTTCCCAGTGATATTTTGTCCACCTGGGTTTACACCGAAAGTATCATTGGTCTGATATTGGTTCATTAGGAGGCCTTCATAAGGATACGTCATTGTCGAGACCTTATTCATCCACTTCCAGTAGGGTGGGATATCATCGCCGTTCAAGAAGTACCCACAAAACAAGAAGAAGAGAGCTGTGAAAGCGATGACTGCAGCATAACCCAGTATGTAATTTGGCACCACTGAGCTCACAAACACCACAAATGAGTTGGTGGAGAGGAGGGACATGTATAGGACGATCAAAGAGTAGTAGAAAGGTCCTCGGAGTTTGAGGGCAAACCAAACAATTCCTGCATACACACCAGCCTGCACCGCGAAGAAAGGAAGGTAAGTGATGAGGCCAGCAATGGTGTAAGTGGAGGCTCTATAGGCATTGTGACCAGTCTCCCGGACGAAGATGAAACGCTCCTGGATGAAAGCTGGGACAGCGTCATTGGAAGAGAAAAAGAAGAGACAGACAGTGAAGATGAAGAAGCTGAGGCGACTTGTAATTCCTTGAATGTCTGCTCCAGGGTTCGTGAACATGGTGGCCATCATAACGCCCATGACTGTGAGGACTAATAGCCTAGAGAGGAAAAGCTCAGGAGTCCTTCTGATGTTAATGAAGTTGCGGCGCATTAGAATCCAAATCTCATCCAAGAAGGAATTAGCAAATTTTGGGCCAAGATGCTGGTATGCTGCCGCCTTTGGAGCTATGTTGGGAGTGAGGTAGTCACTTTCATTGACGGTGTAGTCGCTGCTATGAGGTGTAGGAGTTCCTGCAAGGATTTCATTGGAGCAGGTGTAGCCAGGGGATGCACTGCACATACGCATACCGATTGATCAGGCGCTCAATATCAAAATAAAACGATTCACACCTTAAAATTAAGTTATCCAGAATTGATTGATCAATAGTTTACCTCATTGGATTCATTTTCCTGTCAGTTCTTTGACGAGAAGGTGTGAACCTCAGTGTTTGCACAATTCCACTGTGGCTAGCGCTCCATGACCTAGAGGAATTATGAAGGCTTCTCAAACTACGATCAAAATCTGTGGCACTCCTCTGAGAGCCAGCTTGCAAGGGAAGGCGCCTTCCTTCGACCAGAGGACTGGCATGGTGATGACGTGGAGTCGGTGTTGGAGGGACTGTTGACATCGACACTTCCTCTTCAGATAATGGAGGAGGTTTCAGACCAGTACGAGCAAATGCAGCTACTACCTCAACTCCATGCTCAGACTGGTTGTACTCCTGTATCACATCAATAAGGTATTCTACGGGGTTTTCCCCCTTGGGGACTTTGCGGTCCATCCCACGGAGATGGTGGCCAACGTCCTTTGGCGAACCTTGGAACATGAGTTGACCTTTAGCTAAGACGATGAGATGGTCAAGGAGCAACAGAATTCGGGATGAGGGTTGGTGGATAGTGAGAATTACAGTGCTTCCAGCACGAGCAATATCGTGCACTTTCTCAATTACACTGTAAGCGCTGGTAGAGTCTAGACCTGAAGTGGGCTCGTCCAGAAAAAGTAGTGAAGGTCCATGGATGATGTCCGCACCAATTGAGACCCTGCGACGCTCTCCACCTGATACTCCCCGAACCCCTTCATCACCTATATATGTGTTCCGTGATGACTACAATCAAAGCCATCATTGAAACCATGGATTAGAGAACAAACATAAAAATTTAGCTGTAGAATATTTATGTCCTTTTAATTTAATAGTGAGTTGCAGCCAACTTATCAAATTGAAGTCATCCTAGAAATTTTATTCAAGTTGTTAGATCTTGTATGGGTCATTAACTCTGTATTATGCCATCAGTTAAAATTAGAAATGGTCATTTTGGATGTTGTAAGATTCTACTCGCTCTATATAAGATGTAATGATCCGTTAGTCGGCTTTAAATTTGAAGGACCCTCACAGTTTTAATATATGTGTACATAATTAAGAGGAACTCTTACATATATAACAAATATTTTCCCTTGTTGTGGGATATCACAAGAGGAATATTAAGAAGTTTTCTAGTGGCCAACCCAATCCATTAGTTCAGATTGAGCAGCAAATGGAAATACTGATTAAGGTTTCTAGAAGCATGTAAAGAAGTAGGGCGAGGTCACTTACTGTCAAACCAAGCTGCTCAATAAGCCTATCTACACGTAGCTTTTTATCCATCCATGAGAGAGGCCCCAGCCTAAAATCAGCAGCAAACATGAGAGTCTCATAAACAGTCAGCATGGGAAACAACAGATCCTCCTGCATTATATATGCTGAAGTCCTCTTGATCAAGCTGGGGCTAATCTCCATCCCATCCAAGGATACCCCACCTTTGAGACTCCCGCTAGAGATGCGTCCAGCCAATCCATCCAGAAAGGTAGATTTCCCAGCGCCACTTGGACCCATGACTCCAGTGACAGACCCCTTTGGTGCATACCCAGAAATCATGTGCAACAAGTCCACTTCCTGACTCACCCATTTCCCTTCAATCTTTTCCTTCTTCTTCACAGTGTATGTAAGATCAGAGAACTCTAGCCCTCCCGTTAAGCTCACAGGCTTCCCTATGCTGACGATCACTGCATCGCGACGATGACCATTGGCATAAGCCATCTGAGAGAAAAGTACAAAAAAAAAAAAGAGTATGAGATGGGGATTTTGAGAGAGTTTACAACATAGAGAGAAATCTGGGAGATGTTAGTTACTGTTTTTTGGGTCTCCCAGCTTGTGACTGTTAGTCTGAAGGGGAATTAAATGGAAGGAAGAATTTGGGAAAAGGAATTATACAGCTGGCGAGGGTGTAGAGAGAGGAGGGGCTACCAAAGTTGTTTAAAAGGCTGTCTTCCTCGAACAATCCGATTCCAGTTGTTTTGATCGAAAAAGAAGAAATTTCTTCTTGTTTTCTTCATCTCTGATTTGATTTTAGCTTCTGTTCCCTACCAAGCCATTTGTTTGGATCGACAGTGTCTGCTTGCTTCTCATGCTATAGCTATACTTCCCATATAGAGTTCAACAATCATTTGTTAGAAAAATATTGGTAACTGAGCTGACAATGAAATGGGCACCCTTGTCTTTCTCTTGTTTCAGAGCCGATATCTTAAGTCATTTACAGGATTGTTTTGTCACAAAATTGAAGAAACCCTGAGTCACTACTGGTCCTTAGCATGCCAATATTCTCGACGTAGCTTTCCAAGCCTATAACATAAACATGTGTACCACCCATTTCTTTTGTTTTTTGAAGGCGGCAGAATTTTGGGTTCCACAGAAATGGAGGAGAAAAAAACGATGGGTCGAGCTTTACATGGCAATAGAGCACTGGACGTAAGGAATTGCCCGTTTGATCCACGAGAACGCTTTTCAAATAGTACATAAAAAATAAATCGCATTTATCTGAAACATAACAGAACTCGTTCTGCCCAAAGCCAAATCTATCTAAACATTTTTTTTTCCCCATGCTTGGGTTAAAATCAACTTATGCTTGGGGTAGAGAAAAATGTATAAATTAAGTTTTGGTTGGTCAAATTAAGCGTGTTATATCGATTAATTAGTCAAGTAAAAACTCAAGTTGGGTTTGAATTGAATTAAGTTAGATTGCACTAGGGAAAAATAAAATAAAATGTATTAGCAAGTCAAAAAGAGGTTTGCTAGTGAAAGTTGATATTTTACTATGTACAAAATAAACCGTTTATATTATTTTCATCAACATCTTTTTCAATCGATCTAATACAATAATTTGGTACATTTTCATATAAGATAAACTATTTAATTTTAATAGATAAAAAGTTAATATATCTATTTTTATAGAAAAGAAACGATTGAATTATTAATTAAATTCTTGAAAGTAATTAAAGTTAAAATATCATAATTAAATAAGATGGTATGAAGTGTAATTATTTATGATATATAATTATTAAATACTTGATTTCGATTTAATTACTTGATGTCCCAACCCGAATTCATTTTAGGTTTTTTTTTTTTTTTTCTAAATTCAACCAAAATTATAAAAATTGTGTTCAAACTTGCTCAAAATCAAGTCAAGTTAGGTTAAACCTAACTAAGTCACACCCCAGTCTAAACTTGTAAGTGTGTTATTGCTTATAATTTAATCATTTAAAAAATATAATTTAAAAATTCATAAAAATCATATAAATATACATGTTTTGTAAAATATTCTTGAAATAATTTCAAAATTGATCGAACCGTCTTGTATGTGACTTAACCTTGAATATTTTCTTATAGTATAGAAGTAATGGATCATTTATTTGACATCCACTAGTTTTCATGTATCAATTAGAAAGCATAATATGTCCATATATGGTCGATAACATCAAAATTATATAGAATTAAACATAAATCTTAGTGAGTTTAGGAAATATTAATTAAAAAGAACTTTAATCATCATCTTATAATTTTACTAAGAGTCCTTGTTTGTGTATTTGAGACTCATTGCTACATCACATGTGGTACATGCAACTTTTAATAAACATATTTGGCTAACCAGTTATGAACATATTTTAACATTATAATAAAATTACAAATCACACATTTTAAATAGCAATCTTTGGAGGATACATATATAATATCAAAGAGTTTTTTTATTGAAAAGTGTGATCAATCAAATTACATCACGTATGTGTTTAGGTTTCATTATTTTATACCCGTTCATTTATTTCTTGGTCTTATTCATTTATACCTTAAGTTTGCTTTGTATTTTAATTTAATTCATTTATATTTTAGTATGATTTTTTACTTAGTCACATTATTTATACTCATTGTTTTATATCTTAATTCCATTATTTATATTTAATCGTATTATTTATACCTTAATCCTATTATTTATATATTTATTTATTGACCTAAATTTTGTTATGCCTTATGGGAACATGTCACATTACTTGAAAGGAGAGGTTCGCAAGGAAATTTGAAAAAAAATAATCTTTAAAAAGAATAAGTATGTTAATTATAAAAATATTTTCAAATTTATGATAATTTATGACAGTAAAATAGGAATTTATATTTTCAATAAAAACTTTAATGAATTTTGAATAAAATTTTTAATTTTTTAATTTATATCAAATTTGTTTTTTAAATGATGTAACTACAAATTTCTACCATGGATTAGAAACAATTTTTTTATTTGTCATAAATCTTGAATTATTTTCTTAGCTACAAATTTTGACAAATATTTTTTTTTATAGAAAAAAAATGATACAAATATAAATATATATTTATTTATTTATTTATTGTTCTAAATATTGTCAGGAATGATATGAAGTTGATAATGGATGCATATATTTGAAGTTTTTGCTTGGATTTAATCTGGCCTGCGAAGCTCGTCGGTGCTCTGCCCCAGGCAAAGGCATCATGAGTAATTTGTTAGGGTTTAAGCTATTACTCTGCAACACCACCAAACCCTCTGTCTTGAACCAAAACCTCTTCTCAGCTTCTATTTTACTTCCCTCAATATCATCTCCCCCTCTCTTCCTGCCTTCCAAACAATCCAATTGCCTCACACCAAACAGTAGAACAAGAAAAGGAAGAGCAACTTCTCATACTGTCCTCTCCAATTTCCGTTGCAGTAAGCATTACTTTCCGGCTTTGCTTTTTGTAGATTTTCTTTCACTGCTTGGTTTCTTTGGGAATTTTTGTTTCCTTGCTCGTTCCTTTTGATTCTTCGTGTAGTTGCTGACAATGATGAGAAAAGGAAAAGAAAATGAAAGTTTTCAAAGCCAGGAAAAAATGAAAATATGACGCGTTTGGCTCAAATTGTTGTATTGAGGTTCTTTTGAAGGTCGTAAGAAAGTCAAAATATAAGGTCTGGAGCTTCAATTTCTTTTTCCTTGCTTACATCAGTAACTGAATGAAGCATAATTAATTGTCTTGAATGTTCCTGTATATTCTTCTTAAGCTTCGTGTGGTTACTGGAAAAAAATGTCTCGGACGAAAAAAAGGTTCAAATGTATGAGGCTAAAATCTTTGTTACCTGATGCCCTGGAAAACAAAAGCTCAATTACTTATTGACGAACTTAATAAAACTGTGTGACTGAGGTGCGAGATGCTGTTTTCTGTAATCGGAAATAACATAAAGCACAGGATTCAGAAATGATTTTTTTTCTCTTCCTTTTCCCTATTTTCTGAGCATTCAAATGGAGGATAACTGCCTGAGTTTGTTTGCCCCTTTTGTATCCATTTATGGTACTGTTGCTTGTGTCATTCATGGTCTCTGAAAGAATGGTGTTCAGATTCTACAGCAAACAGTATAGGTGCTGCTGAAGTAGCAGAGCAAGTTGAGGTGGAAGTGGCCGAGGGTTACACAATCACCCAATTTTGTGATAAGATTATTGATGTATTCATGAATGAGAAACCCAAGTCGAAGGAATGGCGGAAGTATTTGGTGTTCAGAGATGAGTGGAACAAGTATAGGGAAGCTTTCTACAATCGGTGTCAAACACGGGCTTATGCAGAAACTGACCCAGTTATGAAGAAAAAATTGATCGAGTTAGGGAGAAAAGTGAAGAAGGTAACTATGGTCTCATTTTTTTTCTTTTTGTTCAAATATTTATGTTTAAGATATATTTTGTTGCATAGAGAACTAGGGGAAAACAAAATAAATTAATATATCGAATCTTATGTTTTTTGTTCTTTTAGTTTTGGCAAAATGAAAGACTCTTGTCTGCTTAGAAAACAGTTATATTGGGATCTCTTGACTCATTAGTGGAGGTTTTCATTTTTTCCCTGATAATGAAATCTATGATCCAATGTTTTATGTTAATTCTTTTATTCCCTTTATTCCATTAACAACCGAAGAGGGCATTGTGATTGAACATAGATACCTTTTTTGGGTTTAGAGATTTTCTTCTTCTGTTTGATCAGGAGTGAGCATTGCAGATTGATGATGAAATGGAAAGACATACTGAGCTTCTAAAGGAGGTTCAGAGCAGCCCGATGGATGTTAATGCAATTGTTGTGAGGCGGCGCAAGGACTTCACTGGAGAGTTTTTTCGTCACCTATCTTTACTTTCAGAAACCTATGACAGTTTGGAGGATCGTGATGGTAATATATTGAGCATTTTATACAACCATTTTGATTTTGGATTGGTTTGATGAATCAGGATGGATAAATTATTCTAAACTGTATGCCTAGTGAGATTGCCTGACCATTTTGATACAAATAATAGAACAGTATGTCACATTCTGTGAAAATTTTGTTGACTTTAGAAAGCATTTTGTGGTAAATAATTTTGGGCTCCATTTGGATCTTGGAAAGTTTGAAAGAATATATGAAAACAAAGGGGAAAAAATAGAAAGAAAGAGAAAAGTGAAGAAGAATAAAACATATATGTAAACCTAATAAAAAATTTCACATGCTTCTTCAAATTTGTTTTTCTTCTTTTCTCTCCTATATAAGAATGAAGAATTTCACGGTATATACATTTTTAAATAATTTTTGTTATATTTGATTTTCTTTTGTATTTTCCGCGATAAACACGACAAGAGATTTTGGATTCCTTCCTACCTTTTCTCCTTATTACCCTCCACGATCCAAATAGAGACTTAATATGGATGCTTTATTTATTTATTTATTTCAAAAGGAAAAAGATTAATGAAAAATTGTTGGCCCTCATATTCATATATGCAAGTAGGTACTATGATGGTCAATCATTTTAAGGTTGTTTGGATGACTGATGCAAATTGACTTACTCCATTATGTTGTTGTTCAAACACACACTGCTTCTCTAAAACAATAGCAAAATGGGATCAGCAGATTGTAAAATGCCCTTTGTTTTAAGCAGGTGCTAAGAATTGCATCAAGTTTTGGTTTGAATGCTCCTAAAAAAAAGGTTAAATTTATTTCAAATCCTACTGAAACACAGTAGACTCATTCAATTCCATGTAATGTCAAACTAGTTTATTTGATATGAACAACCAATTTGTATGGGATGAGAGGATGTATGAAATCTGCCTAATATTTGTTGAGAGCTAGGCAAAAATTAATTTGGAATTTTATGATCCTCATGCTTTTGACACTGGAAAAAACTGAGTTTCTTAATTTTCACTAGATTCATTAAATCATGTAAGTCGATTCACAAAGAAATGTACATCCTTTTTTGGATTATCCATTTTTAAATGGATATGGACCCCAACTTACATTAATTTATAGCATCAGAATGCATTCAATTTTTCCCTTAGGGATACTTTTACAGTTGCTGGTGGGAAAGTTTAAATTTTCCACTCCATACTCATTTAGGAAAAGAGCTTTACTATTATTTAGCTTGGCATCTGTGTTTTTTATGCATCATCATGTCAAAATTTTCCCCTCTTTTATTCATCTACACATTTCATACATATCATCAATACTTCACCCCTCTAGTCCATTTTTAACAAAATTCCCTATAATATTCTGTTTGACTAGTTTTCTCTCAATTTCTTTCTCCCTCTGTTTTTTATTTTACATATTATACTTATTCTGTTAATGATTCATATCCTGGCACTTGAAAATGTTTATAATGATAAATTTTGTCTCTAATAAAAAAAGATCGCAATGATATATAATTTCAATAACCTTCTACGATAGGCCTTCTCTGATGCTTAGTCAGGATGCTTTCAAAAGCAAAAAAAAAAAAAAAAAGCAAATAAATATATAGCTTACTCCTATCTGGCTATCTTACATGATTGTGCAATTTGTATGGGCAGCGATGGCCAGGCTTGGAGCTAGATGCTTGTCTGCAGTCTCTGCGTATGATAACACACTGGAGATTGTGGAAACTTTAGATGTTGCCCAGGCTAAATTTGATGATATCCTCAACTCTCCTTCAATAGATGTGGCATGTGAAAAGATTGAAAGCCTTGCCAAGGCAAAGGAACTTGATTCTTCATTGATCCTGTTGATAAATAGTGCTTGGTCAGCAGCAAAGGAGTCCACTACCATGAAGAATGAGGTAAGGATGGGAACCTCGTGTTACTCATGTTCTCCTTTGATGGACTCTAATGATTCATCTTTTAACTAAATCTTTCTAATCTGGCTTCTGAAGATGCAGAAGCAAAGTGTCAAAATCTAACATGCAGATTCAAACTAAGTAGGTTTTTCATAAAAAATGAAAAAGTTCACTAGCTTGACAAATCTATTCATTCTCTTCTCAATTCCTCATGTAGGATTGATATCGTACATTTTAAAAGTTAACTATGTTTCTGTTGTACATACTCATTTCAAATGTCATTTCACTCACTAAAAAGCTTGTAAACCACAATGGACTAATTTCATTTTCAGGGGACAGATGAATGCCCCTATAAAATAATACAACTTTGTGCACATCTATTTGACAGATTACAGTGTAATTGTATAAGGGTCAAGACCTGCTTACATTGGAGAATCTTCTGTTGCATTGTGGACCTTGAAGGGAAAGGTTGGCATAAGGACATGTTTAGCTGCTTCAGTTGACCATTTTTACATATACTGAAAACCTCCCTGGTGAAACCTGGAATCCTTTCCTTAGATTTCTTAGTTACTTGCTCAACCAATGCACCTGGTAGCTTTGTAGTTGCAGCAAGTCATGCTAGCATTCCCTTTGCCTAGGATCATCAAGCTGTGTACTTTCCTGTCCTCAAAATTGAGATTTGTATTTATCTTTTATCATTTTGGTTAAACGTAAAGGTACAGGTTGAATTACAAATTTGATTTATACAGGCATTTGAAACATATGAAAATGCTTGAGTTCAGCCATTTAGAGATAAAAATTCCCAATCTTCTTCCAAAGCCTAAATTTGTGCAACTGAACTTTGGCTTTTTAATTGTCGTTACTACATTCCAGTTTCCTCCATCCTCTTCTGATCTTAAACATTTAATTGCAGGTCAAAGACATCATGTATCATCTGTACAAAGCCACAAAGAGCAGTCTTAGAAGCATTGCACCAAAAGAAATAAAGCTACTCAAGCATTTGTTGAACATCACAGATCCTGAAGAGCGATTCTCAGCATTGGCTAGTGCTTTCTCCCCTGGAGATGACCATGAAGCCAAGGATCCCAATGCTTTATACACGTAAGAGAGCTTCATTCTTCTGCAGGTTACAATTAAATCTTTTCCTAGATTGTAAGTTGATTGTCTTTCTCTATGGTGGAGCAGTACTCCAAAGGAACTACATAAATGGATCAAGATCATGCTTGATGCTTACCATCTAAATAAAGAAGAAACCGACATTAGAGAAGCGAGGCAGATGACTGAACCAGTGGTTATCCAGAGGCTCTTCATCCTCAAGGAAACGATCGAAGAGGAATACTTGGAACGAGGCATTAAAACAGAACAGGAGACTAAATCAGAGGAGCAGTGAAGCATCACTAGCTGTGTATTATCAGCTGTTATATCATTCAGAAATGAAACTTGTAGTTCTGTGATCAACTTTGAAGTCCAAAGTTACAATGTTGTATTTGATTAAAAGTTGTGGATGATAATTTAATTTTTTATTTTTTTTGGGTATTTAATCAAATATGCAAAATATAAATAATTTACACCTCGAATGACCTCAAATAAAAAACTTCTCCTAGTATTCGAATAATCCATAATTGTTTGGCACATCATCTTCTTATATCTTCCATTATAAAATTGAATGTCGCGCTGGTTACCGAACATCCGTCTGAACATGGGAAAAGGGGCTTATTAGGAATTGTCCAATTCTAGTAGTGCAAAAAATGGAAATACACCACAGCACAGGGGCACACGGGAAAAAAGATTTTGTGTAAAGGGCTAAAAAGTAATATACTAGCGGTCAGTGACTTGACACTTGTCAATAGCTGGTTTGCATGTTCTTGAATTTCTAATTACTTTCAAGCCAATGGGCTCTGCTTTCTACAGTCCAGTAGCAAAGCCCAAACACTCTCTTATAAGTCAAATATCGCCCCCCTAACGTATGCCCCAAGAAGCATAAATGCATCCTATTTTACGATTTTACCCTCCGCACGCCATCCACCAACCCACACATCATATCGTAATTCCCAAAAATATAGGGCTCTATCTGACATTCTAGCCAGAAAAAAAGAAAGAAATTCGATTGGGCCTTGCTGCTGGATTTTCTAGAACCTACGAATCTGAAAGCCCAATTCGTTTCAGGTAAAACCCTCACGTCTCAACTGGTCTTTCTCTCCCTATAAAGGCCAAAACCCTAACGTAAAACCCTAAAGATCTGTTGTTGCTTTTCTTAGGAAGATCGATCATGGCCACTTCGGTGCTACTCAGGTGTTTGAAGCGTCGTGATCTTCAATCCTCTTCCCTAGCGGCTTACAGATCTGTAAGCTTTCTCTTTCCTTATCGTGATTGGGGTAGTTGTCATTCATTGATTTAAGGATTATATTGTTGTTCGTTTGATTATGCTGATGATGATCTAAGAGTCTTGTTTGTTCATTTTTATGTGTTGTTCCATGAAACATGGAAAATGTAATGAAAATGAATATTTGAATCTCGTATTCTATACGTATGTTTTGTGAAACCTGGGAAATTGATATCAAGGGAGCTCAGTAAGATTTTTGCTTTCTGTGGCTGTTATGGTGAAAATGGAGAAAAGGAAAGTGAAAATCTTACCTCTTGTTTGCTCTCCGTTGTTTTGACTCCTACAAGAAACGTATGAACGTCTAAAGTAATCTAAGCAGGGTAGTTGTAATAGGCTTAGTTGAGTGGAGTTTCCATTTTTCATTTCTGTTTGCTGTTTCTTCAATGATAAAAATACTAGAAAATATTCAAAATATTGTCATATCTTTTTGTTGTCCCATAGTTCCTTAGCAATTATACTGGGCTAAAGGGAAAGAGAAACCCCGTGAGACAGGAAAAGAGAGGCTCTGATCTCCTGTTGTATGGAAAGCCCTTCTCTAACCTTTCCAGACCACGGGCAAGTCCAGATCATCATTTTTATCGGGTTAACCCACATATCTAGTGCAAGTCCACACCTCAACTGTTTTATTTTAGCCAGGTTAGCTGGTTGGGTGAGGCTATGTGAGGTTTGTGTTTTCAATAATACCATGTGTGGCTTCCATGCATTCTATTTATTTACCTTTTCTAATGTTTTGTCTCAGATTATTATTGGGATTTTGTGGATTTTTTTGGATTAACTGTGCTGTTACCTCTCTTCTTATGTCTTCCTTAACAATTTGAAATAAATGAACTTTTTTCTATTTGAAATCATGTTAAGTGCAAGTATTGCTAGTTTGTTGTAATTTATTTGTAGTGACATTTGACAACTCGAATTCCTTGCACTTCAGTGATTATCAATTGTAGTATCTGTCATCAGGCCCTAGAGTCCTGGCTCAAGTGGCAAAGGGTTAGGGATTGGGGTTTAATTGGGGATGGGGTAGATTTCGGGTTCAGTTCCATATAAAAAGTGAAAAAGAAAAACAATAATAAGATAACTAGAAAAATTACATAAATAAATTGACTATCTTTTGTGTTTCTTTGAAACTAAATCAATTTTTTTAGTAGTTTAAGCATATGGATTTGATAATGCCCTTTATGCCTTTTTTTTTCGTTCTTTCTTTTCTCTCTCTCTCTCTCTCTCTCTCTCTCTCTCTCTCTCTCTTTTAACCTATATGCATTAATTTTAGGGTTTTAATTTGATTTTATTCTTTTTAATGCATGCTAACTTTTCCATAGTCTGCACCTATCTCTTTTCATCTGTTGCTCAATCTAATGAAGTTTTACTGGTTGTAGGGACTTGGTTATGATGTTTTCTTGTATGGACTGTTTGATCATATAATATTATCATATATATTGAAACTTAGGCTATCTATGTTGCAGTTGACTGGCAATGCAAAGACATCGGTGTCTACATCCCCTGTGGTTCAGAAATGGGCAAGTTATATAAGACCATTCAGGTAATTCCCCATCCCCCCCCCCCCCCAACCCGATATCACCATATGCATAAATGTCTCTGGTTTTGCTAATGTATATCTGTTTTGATGCAGCTCAAAGCCTGCTGGGAATGATGTTATTGGTATTGACTTGGGTACCACCAATTCATGTGTTTCAGTTATGGAGGGGAAGGTCAGTGTGTTTTTTTGGGCTTTAATTTAATTGGTTTATTTGTTCTCCATTTCTTTCAAAGAAAAATGTCTCAGTTGCTTTCCACAAATTTTCTCTGATTACCGTGTTGATTTTTTTTCAGAATGCTAAGGTGATTGAGAATTCAGAAGGAGCTCGGACTACGCCATCAGTGGTTGCCATAAATCAGAAAGGGGAGCTCATTGTTGGAACCCCGGCTAAACGCCAGGCTGTGACCAACCCAACAAATACTCTCTTTGGAACTAAACGTCTGATTGGGAGGCGATTTGATGACCCTCAGACACAGAAAGAAATGAAGATGGTGCCATTTAAGATAGTCAGAGCTCCCAATGGAGATGCTTGGGTGGAAGCTAATGGGCAGCAGTATTCCCCTAGCCAGATTGGGGCATTTGTACTTACCAAGATGAAAGAAACTGCAGAAGCTTACCTTGGGAAAACTGTGTCTAAAGCTGTTATTACAGTTCCAGCTTACTTTAATGACGCACAAAGACAAGCAACTAAGGATGCTGGGAGGATAGCAGGTTTGGATGTGCAAAGGATTATCAATGAACCAACTGCTGCTGCTCTTTCCTATGGGTTAAATAACAAGGAAGGTCTCATTGCTGTTTTTGATCTTGGAGGTGGAACTTTTGATGTTTCTATTTTGGAAATATCTAATGGCGTGTTTGAGGTAGCGATCTATTGTTGTTCAATGTGATATTATTCTTCTTTCTTTGGGCAAGTCAATTGATTAACTGTCTCTGTGTCAGGTTAAAGCAACAAATGGAGACACCTTTTTGGGAGGGGAGGACTTTGACAATGCTCTGTTAGAGTTCCTGGTGAGCGAGTTCAAGAGAACTGAAGGAATTGATCTTACAAAGGACAGGCTTGCTCTACAGAGGCTCCGAGAAGCAGCTGAAAAGGCAAAAATAGAACTCTCATCGACATCCCAGACTGATATCAACCTGCCATTCATAACTGCTGATGCTTCTGGTGCAAAACATTTAAATATCACCCTAACCAGATCAAAGTTTGAGGCTTTGGTGGACAAATTGATTGAGAGAACAAGAAATCCATGCAAGAGTTGTTTGAAGGACGCAGGTATATCAGTCAAGGAGGTTGATGAAGTTCTTCTTGTTGGAGGGATGACCCGTGTTCCTAAGGTACAAGAAGTAGTAGCAGAGATCTTTGGCAAGAGTCCAAGCAAGGGTGTTAACCCTGATGAGGCTGTTGCAATGGGAGCTGCCATTCAAGGTGGTATCCTTCGTGGGGATGTTAAGGAGTTGCTTTTGTTGGATGTAACTCCACTTTCACTTGGTATTGAGACTCTTGGTGGTATTTTCACCAGGCTGATCAACAGAAATACGACTATTCCTACAAAGAAGTCACAGGTTAGTTTTCTGTCTGGAATGTAAATTCTGAATTTGCTTTCAACTGGTCATAGAAACTAGATATTCATATAGGCTAGTTTATATAAGTAGAATCTGTCACATGCATTTTCTAGATGCTGAGAAATGATAGCAACTTGTGGTAGGTTGGTTGCAATTTTTTCAGAGTTGACCTGAAGATATACTTGACTCTCTAGAAGTAAAGAATTAATATTCTAATGTCATTCAATTGAATGTTTATGTTATCTATCATTATACGCTGTTGTATAAAAGTACATGTAGTATAACAATACTTGGTGGCCTCACATTTTAAAATGCCAGAATGTATTACTTGTAGTTGTAGCATAAGGAGTTCTAGAATTAATTGTGTTAAACTCAGCCATCACATACTTTTCACAATGCCTGCATGGGGGAAATTTGGTGACTAAATAGTGACCATTGAATTCCGTTTTTCTTTTTTGAGATATTAGCTAAATTACTAGGATGGCCATGACCTGGTTTTGTGCCAATCAATGAATGGAATTAGTGGCTTTTGACCTACTCTGCTTAGAAGGTAAACATGTTGAGTGTGCTTGAGAAATTCAGTGCTGTTCTCTTGTGCTGATATATATTTATTTGAATATTGATGGAGTTGAAATCATGGTCTCAGGTTTTCTCTACAGCAGCTGACAACCAGACTCAGGTTGGGGTTAAAGTACTCCAGGGTGAGCGTGAAATGGCAGCTGACAATAAGCTCTTGGGTGAGTTTGAGCTCGTTGGTGTGCCACCTGCTCCTAGGGGCATGCCACAAATTGAAGTTACATTTGATATTGATGCCAATGGGATTGTTACTGTGTCTGCCAAGGACAAGTCAACTGGTAAAGAACAGCAGATAACCATTCGGTCATCTGGAGGCCTCTCAGACGACGAAATCGAAAAGATGGTTAAGGAGGCTGAGTTGCATGCTCAGAGAGATCAGGAGAGGAAAGCATTGATTGACATTAGAAACAGTGCAGACACGACCATATACAGTATTGAGAAGAGCTTGGATGAGTACAGAGACAAGATTCCAGCTGAGGTCGCAAAAGAGATTGAGACTGCTGTGGCTGATCTGAGAGATGCCATGCAGAAGGAGAATATAGATGAGATCAAGGCAAAGCTTGATGCTGCAAACAAGGCAGTTTCAAAGATTGGACAACATATGTCAGGAGGCTCTGGTGGGGCTGCCTCCGGAGGGTCTGAGGGCAGTACTAGTAGTGACCAAACCCCTGAGGCAGAGTATGAGCAGGCCAAGAAGTAGAGGTTGGCGGTTTTGTATTTAAATTCAGAGGTAGAGCTTACAACAGAACTCATGAAGGAAGAGCAGATGCTCAAATCCATTTTTGTTGCTGTCATAAGTTGCTTTTTAGGAAGGGGCAAGCTGAGACATTTGATTCTTACCACAATTAATATTCTTCCAATAATATTCATGTCATTTCAATGTGTTGCAGAGGCCCTTTTAGTGATATGTTTTACTTGACATCCTATTTCTTGTTGAGAAACCTTTTTAATTGATTCCCAATTAGGGTTTGGATTCATTCCTTTCTGTTCCTAATAGTGGGGTCGTTTATGTTGTGCTCGGATTCCTTTGTCATGATTGTGCAAATAAGTTATATATAACTTGGCCTTAGCCAAGGGTTTGATGGCTCTAAAATTGTTGGAGCATGGCGGTACATGGCAGCGGGGGGAATGGTTGTACTGCAATGCCTGTTTTGTACTTGGGAAATGGTTTGTGTACTACCCAAGTACTAGGAAGATGCCAAAACAGCATAGCAGATGCCGCCTTCCGCGGTCCTACCATCCGACCGACGCTCCTTGGCTTATTAGAAGGAGACACGCAAGTCTCATCTAAAACTGATAATTGGTTATCATAGGGGCATTTCCATCTCCCCTTTCCGCGCCTAGAATATCACAGAAATTACACCAAAGCAAACCTCATTGAAGAACTTTCAGAGAAATTCTCAATACAGCCTTAGAAATTTCTTGTCTTGACTTCTTCAAATTCCTTGAAAATTCTAAATTCAACAAAGACACAATGAAGCAATTACTGGGAAAGAGTGAACAGATATTCGACCATAATTAGCCTTCATTTTAATAATTAATAATAGGATTAAGTGGTATACAGTATGCTTAGTGGGTTGAGTATTGATTATTAATTATTAATTATTACGAGGAGGGGAAGGGTATTTCCGTCACCTAAATTGCTTATGCCAGAAGGCACTCAACCTCTATTTCCTACATAAAAAGCCGAGCAGAGGTAATGGCAGCGAAAGAAAGAGATACCAAACTCTGGTAGGAGGAGCCTTTTCCGATCACCACTTGTCTTTTCCGGCGTATCAATCCAGCTTAGGAATCTTGCCATTCCGGTACTTTATTTTTTCATATACTTTACTAATTTTTATTAAAATCCGTCCAATTAAGATTGTCAACGTTGTTGTCTATCGCAGTTTGTTGCCAAAAAAAAAGGCGATGTTCTAGTTCTCGCCTTTTTTTTCTTTCACTATAAATCTATAATCATTTTTTCTAAACTGTAGTGTGTGATTGTAATTTTGTTTGTTTTTGATTCACTATCATTACGTCCCTATAATTCTTCAGCTTGAGTTCCGAATCTTCGTCACTCTTATTTTTCGCTTGATTAATTATTTGATTGATAACTCGCCGAATGATAGAATAAAATTGCTGACCCCCAGTTTCTGCTTATAAACAACTTTATGCCCAAGAATTGGATTGATTGGCCATACCCAGTTATGAAGATTATGAAAAGTATGTCGTATGAGGGCACCTTTTGATTAAACTTGGGGGAAGTTGTGGATCACGCATTAATGCTTTATTGCAGTTGACGACGTTGGGAGATGGAAAAAGAACAAGAGTTGGAGTGGCTTGAAGCCCAAAAGATTGTAATAAGTGAAGATCTTGTGGCCGTTGCAAAAATGCAGCTTCAGTTCCTTGCTGTTGTTGATAAGCACAGATGTCTCTATGATGGTCCCACTTTACAAAAAGCCATCTACAGGTAGGCATTCTAAGGAGTAATTGTTTTCAATTCTTTGAATTGTAGTTTGGTTGAATTGTTTGATAAATTCAATTAGTAGGTCCTGCTTGAAATTTAATTTCTCATAGTTTTTTCTTGTGCTATTTGGGCTGATAGGCTAAAATAATCATCAAATTGCAAGAATGACGTTCTTGCTGAAAGATGACCCATTTTGGACTTTTGACCCTTTCAATATTTTTTTTTTTTACCCTTGTAATTTGTCTCCCTCTAAAAGCACGTCTTCTCACTTATTTTGTTCATTTCATTTTTTTCCCACTCATTTATCTTTCAAACTTTTTTTTTCTTTCCCACTTTGACATTGATCCCAATGTAGTCCCTCTTACTACATGGCTTCATCTCTAAGTATGACTTCAAGCTTTTCTTCTTCTCATTTCATGAACATCCATTATATTTTTAATTTAATTTATTTTTCTTTCTTTTAATGAAGGGTGTTCACCTTAATTGCAGGGGAGTTAAGTTTTCAATCATAATGATAATTTGAACTACATTATAGTTAAGTTTTATTTAGAAAAAACTCAATTGATGTTAATAGCTCGTTTGGTAGTGATTCTAAAAGCGCTTTTAATTTTTTTAATAATTGAAAATTTTTATTTTTCAAGTATTAGAAGTGATAGAAACACTTTTTAGAATCACTGCCAAACAGGCTCTAAATTTCCCTTTCATCTATACAAAACTTGATGATAATGACTTGAGCTGCATTGTGGCTCAGTTTCATTTAAAAGGAACTTAAATGAGGTCGAGTTTTCGTTGTATCTACAAATCTTAATTAAAATGTTCATCTATTTGATCTCATTTTCAAAACCCAATCCCAATTAAAAACAACTGCAAAAAACTCCAACCAAAATCCTAACAAATATCTCTTATATAAATATATAAGACCCCAACCAAAAAACAACTATGAAAAACCTTGACAAAAAAATTATAATAAAAGTTTCAATACAAATGTAAAAAACCAAAAAAAAAAAAAAAAAAAAAAGGGAAAACCCAAACAATGCAAAAAGAAAAAGAAAAAAGAAAAAACCCTAATAAAAACAGCTACAAATCCTAAATGCAAAAAATCTCAACTAAAAATAATTGCAAATAAAAAACAATAACAAAAACCCCCGACAAAAAGCTAGGGGAAAAATGGAGAATGACAATCTTGAAGAAGAAAGATGAAATCATTTTGAAATAGATTTTATCCCTTCGTGGAAGAATTCTTGCAACGGATCTTTATCCTTGAAGGAGCGAACTGTGTGAGAGAGAGAGAGAGAGAGAGGGAGAGAGAAGAGAGAGAGAGAGAGAGCTAGGTCAGAATGGGAGGGAAATGAATTGGGAATGAGAGGTAATGTCGTTTTTGCTGAAAGAAAGAAGGGCAAAAATGTCAAAAATGGGTTAGTTTTTAAAAAAAAAAGTATGAAGGAAGGTTATTTTTCCAATTTTAAAACTATTTGAGGTCTTTTAACCAACTGTCTCTTTTTTCTTTGTTTTGTAGCATGTGAGGCTAGTTTTCTGTGCTTGGTTCTTGCTAATTGATATTCTATCCCAATATTTGTATGTGAGATTGAGTACATGGGAATTGTGCATTCATGTTATGGAGAAAAGAGTATGTAGGAATGTTCATTGATACTTAAGTTGATTGATAACATGTTAGAATTTTAGTTGGTCTTTTCATTACTTTCTGATGATCAGTAATTATTATCATGTTAGCAGTAGCCATATATTTGAGGCAAGAAGAATATAGCTCTTTGGTGTTGACTGAAGAACTCTGCACAGAATGAATGCTTGACTCAAAATGTAGAGGGAAGAAATTTTATATGTATAAATTTTAGGCTCGACTGTCAAAGGACTTGGTTGTTTTCATAGTTGTTTAGTAATCTGTTAATTTAATCTTTGCATCTCAGCATTTGTGGCTTCAAGATTTTTAGTTACTCAGACTGTCGTAAAACTTGCATGCTTTCGTTATGAAAGCTTTGTTTTATTATCCTAAAACCCAGGCATTTCCAAGCCACTGAGACCTGCTTTTTTTTTGTATAGATTTTCATTTTGCTTGTTGCTTATGCATATATCATATATGTGCTCTTTCCATTTAACAATGCTGATTTCAGGTATAATGCTTGCTGGCTTCCCTTGCTTGCCAAACATTCTGAGTCCCAGATCTTTAAAGGACCCCTAGTTGTTCCTGTGGATTGTGAATGGATTTGGCATTGTCACAGGCTCAATCCAGTAGGTTTCTGGACTAAAACATATTTTGCTTATTATATTTTATTTTCTATTTTTGTTTTGCTTGTTAGAGTGGAGTTTTCTAATCTATTTTTGTTATTCAGGTGAGGTACAAAACCGACTGTGAAGATCTTTATGGTAGGATTCTTGATAACTACAATGTTGTATCTTCTGTTCAAGGGGCTTCAACAAGTGAAACTGAAGAAATTTGGAACACAATGTACCCCAACGAGCCCTACCTCTTGGACTTGACAAGAGATTTTTCAAAGGATACATCTGAAAAAATTTCTGGATGTGAAAAACATACCAAATATGATTTGGTTTCAGCTGTTAAAAGGCAGAGTCCTTTCTGTTACCAGGTATATGAGGAGGACATTCTTGCTGTTTCCTTACTTATGTCATGATTGTCTAAAGCCAGTCATCCGTCATGCTTCTCTTTAATAAAAAATCAGCTAATAAATATTGCCAGGAACATTTATGCCAAAGTTGACTCTGTGATGAGGTACCACTTTTAACATTAGGCTTAAAGTTGACCCCTGACGTAAGCCTGTAATAGCTAGAAATTATACTATTCAACACCAAATGCTGTGCTGGTTATTGAACCTCTTAAGCATTCTTGTTGCCAATGAACTTGAAAACATGACTATTTCAATTTGAAGACCTGATATTTTGTTAATTTCATCAATCACCTGGGCTTACCTGATATCAATAAGCTCTAAATCCTAGTTAACCATTATCTTTTTCTAGGTAGCTACTCCATCCTCATGGATATGCTTGCTGTCCTTACATTTGGCCATATGTTTATGAGCATCACTTAAATGCTCATGGACTCTGTACTTTTCAAATTTTATTTCAAGATTATCTTCTTATATGCATATTCCTTGCAGGTATCCAGACCCCATATGAATAATCAACATTTTCTTGAAGGAGCTGTAGCCAGATACAAAGGTTTTCTATATCTAATCAAGAGAAACAGGGAAAGATCCATAAAATGTTTCTGTGTTCCGACTTACGACATTGACCTTATCTGGCACTCTCATCAGCTGCATCCCGTTTCTTATTGCAAAGACCTGTGTAAATTAGTTGGCAAGGTATTAGAGCATGATGACATGGATTCAGACAGAACAAAGGGGCAAAAGTTAGATGTTGGGTTTTCAGAAACTACCAAGCAGTGGGAGGAGACATTTGGTTCACGTTACTGGAGAGCAGGAGCAATGCATAGAGGCAGTGCTCCCTCTCCTCTTACAACCACTCCTTACTCACCCAATATGATGACCAAGAAGGTAGTTGCACCATATGATTGTCAGAAAATAATCCAGCTTCCTGAGGTGAAAGTTGTGGAGGTAGTTTCTAGATACCTTTTATGCCCTTTCTCACTTGACACAGTATTCTTTATTGTCTGTCAGTTGCATATTCTTCAGGTTTCTTCTTACTTTCCTTTCTTTTCCCCTCTTTTTCTTTCTTTGATCCCTTTCTTACCTACATTGTTTCTAAGCCATAACAAAATTTAGGAAATGAGGTGAACCGTAATGTCTAGCTTTAGGGCTAAAACCTAGTCTATAGAAGCTACATGTTATTGGCCTAGGTGATTAATGTCTTGCCATCACATTTAAAAGTTACCTGATTTAAGGTCACATCAGGGCTATGGTTTCCTTTTCTTAAAATGAATCCTATTCTAAAGGAATATCTGGTCTTGCATTTTCTCAATATTATGCAGGAAAGGATACTAATAGAAAAATTAAGCTATAGCATTTATAAATGGAAAAATTCAATATCTAGAATCAAATTAAGCTATATCATTGAATTGAAATTTCAAGTATGCTTTTGAAACTCATTTAGGGGGTCAAGTATGGAAGGCTTATTGCTCTAATCCTTCATATCATGGCAGATCAACAATCCAGATCACTTAAAATTTTCTGAGGTTTTTATTTTTTTTCACCTATTCTTTTTCAGGTCCTTCTGGAGATTGTTGGAGTCAAAAACTTGCCAGTGGGACATAAAGGAAGCCTCTTTGTTTCATTTAGTAAAACACAGCCGGACACAATCTTCAATGCTAAGCGAAGACTGACCATTTTTTCAGAGTCTGGGGAAAAGCAGGTTGCTTCTTTCCAGTGTGAACCCACAGGAGAGCTGCTGTTTCAACTTATATCTCATTCACGTTCCAACTTACCCAACTTAAGGCCATCTAAAAAGATGGGTTCCACTTCGCTCTCCCTGCAAGAGTTCCTTTCCCCAATTTCTGGACTCTCTGTAGAAAAATGGTTGGAGTTGGTGCCTAGTTCTGGAAATGTGAGCTCTAAGCCAATATGTTTACGAATTGCTATCTCGTTCACTGTTCCAGCCCCTGCACCACGTATCTTTCACACTGTTTGTTCTCGGCCATTCTTAAGAAGTTCATGTTTTTTCCCACTTCCTGGAAGGATCCAACATGCTAAGAGGTGGACACGTGTTATTGATGAAGCTGGAAGTGAGGTCATCAGCCTCCAAATGAGGTATTATTATATAGATTTCTATGCCAGAAACTGAACTATAACTCTACCTGCCATATCTTTGCAGTGGTCTGTTGAGATTTATGACTGTCAAGCATGCCTCTGCAACACACATTCACATAAATATTAAGCTAACATCAAACTGACTGTCTATTGATTTAACCATATGCATGTTGAGGATAAATTTCACCAATCATATGGTCCCAGTTAACCATGACTGCAGGAACTGTTAGGCATGTGCATACGAGAGGCATAATTATAAACTTTAAGGGTCTGTTTGGCAACTATTTTTTAGAATAATTTTTTGTTTTCCAAAACAAAAAAACTGAAAAACACGTTTGGCAACCAAAAAACAAAGTGTTTTCAGAAAACATCTTTTAATTGTTTTCACTTGTTTTTTAAGAGTTGTTTTAAAAAATAATTATACAAACATGTATAATGATTAAAAATAAAGCTCTAGACATACAAATTATTTTTAAAATATATTTAAAAATATTAAAAACAGGTTAAAACCATTTTAGGTTCCCAAATAGACTTGTTCTATCAAACGTTAAAGAACAATTTTAAAAAACTGTTCTCAAAAACTATTTTTTAGAATTGTTACCAAACAGAGCTTAAATCTCCAATGTTTAATGTCAGTTGTTATGATGCAACTTTGATTGGTAATTTTTTAATAACCAATTTTCCTAAAAGCTTAAGTTGTTGATAGGTGAGTGCTTGAACTCAAGGCCTTTAGTTAACAAGACTTCAATATCATGTTGAATAACCAATTTTCTTAAAAGTTTGGTCTATTAGGATTTGGGCCCACAACATATATTATACTCCAACAATATTGTTATTGTAGGCCAACAAGATTAGAAGTGTTCAAGCATGGTGATCATATGATGAACCAATTGGAATATTGGAGTTGGTATGTGGATTCTATCTGGAGGCGGTCCATGTATATGTTAGCATTGTCTTTCCTATATTGTTGTCACAAATGGTCAACCTTAAAAATCTCCAATTGTTGTTGAATAATAATTCAAGAGGGAGATTATAGCTTGGAGGTGGATTCCACCAGGAACATGTGCATCGATATCAGAGTATGAATACTAGATTATGAAGCATTTGCATTCTTAATTTAAGAGTTCTCACATAACTAGCTTTAGGGAACATTGTGCATCTGTTATGCATACTTCACAATAGCATGTTACACCCACTGATGGTTGCATGTTATTTACCATTCTGAATCCCTCAATTGTACTGATTACTGGCTTGTCTTACGATTCAGGGATTCAAAAAAGGGAACAGCAAGAGACACCTCTGTTTCAAGGAGAGAGGTGATCGGCGTTACTACATCTCTTGAAACAATTACTCTTGCAGAGTTCATAGGCACTGGGTGGTCATTGATGGATTATAATTGGTGCCTTAAGTTTGAGAAGAAATCTGGGAAAGATGGCCACCTCTTTGAGCCCATGGGGAATAGGATGGTAAGCATGTATATTCTGGTTTCATTACTTCCTTTGTTATCTCATCTTATGAGGCTTGTTACATTTTTCATGAATGAGTGTGATCTATAGAATGCCTTTCTATAATGCCAGAACATCTCAAAATGAGTGTTGTCTAAACTAATCATGCAGATATATTACACCTTAGTGTTTGCTTTCAGTGTTGCTTCCAGTTTAGCTTTCTCACCTATACTATATTAAACGAAAAAAATCTGGTGAGAAGTTCATGCTGGCTGCAAACCTGTTCCTCTCCTTCTTTGGATGTAGGATCAGCAGAGTAAAGCCAGAAGCTCAATGTTTGTGGTGTTCTGAAGAAACTAGTATATATAATATACTGGATTTTTACTGCACAGGGTTTCAAGCTATCTACGAGGTTATCCTCTGGATCAATCCTAGTTGCAGGACAATAGAACTTCCCACTTCTATTTGTTCTTTGCTAAGTTCTCACTTTACATATGCATTTTTTATCATAGACATTGCATGGCGGCACTGAAGCTTGTGTCAGGTAGTAGATTTCATGGCATCTGATTGACAATATGGTGCTTGCCTTGGACATTAATGTGCGATGTCAGATCTGACATTCCTCATTGTTGTGTCATTCCAAGAGACTATTTAAAGATTTATCCTCACTACTTAATGGTACAGGTGAAAATTTATCCTGGTAGAAAGCTGGAATTCGAACCCAAGCACTGTGAGAGGCAGAAAAGTGACCATGGCTTCCTTACTGCTGTTGAATTCTCTGCAGAAGTTCCTTATGGAAGAGCTGTGGCATTGCTTGACTTGAAATCTGGATTTCTCAAGGTAGATTTCCATTACTGATCCTTTTTTTATAATGAAAAAGTTCCTCACTTAACTTTTGGCAATTAATATTCTCCATTTTTTAAAAATGAATAGGTGAATGAAGAGTGGTTGGTGCTGCCTGGGATCATATTGGTCTTCATACTTTCTGATATTTTGAGGAAAGAAGGATGTGATAGCTTCACTGTCAGTGAAGGAAATTTGAAAGAGACAGAAAATTTAAGTGGGCGCTATGAAGATGAAAAACCCAACCTAAGCAATACCATGGGAATGGAAGTGGAGTCGAAGATGGAGGGGGCTGAAGGAAATGCAGTCATGCCAGAGGAAGGAAGGTCACACAGTGGAGGATGTGGCAGTGATTGTGGTGGTGGGTGTGGAAACATGTCAAAGAGTGGTGGCTGTGGGGGATGTGGTGGTTGTGGTGGCTGTGGAAACATGGTGAAGAGTGGTGGCTGTGGTGGTTGTGGTGGTGCTGGTGGTTGTGGTGGTGGTTGTGGCAGCGGATGTGGCAGTAGGTTTAAGAGTGGTGGCTGTGGCGGTTGTGGTGGTGAGTGTGGCTTTAGGTTCGTGACTGGTGACTCCGCTGGTGAATCTACATATGGAACCAACGCTGGTAACCCCTGCACGGGCGAACACTTAAGGGAAGTACCACCTACTCACATGAATGCAACAGCTGTTGCTTAATATGGAATAAGTAGCAATAAACTTATCACATTCTGATAAGATTCTTGTTATGTGTGTTATGGGTTCCTCTATGTACAGGGTTTTTACCAACATCAAGTGCAACTAGCATTTGGAGTTGCAGCTGTGTGTCTTCTTAATGTAATGTGTAAATGGACCCATTGGGTTCTCTTTTTCTTCTATTCCTCGATGTAAAGTGTGATGGAACTTTTCATTGCCCAATAATTATGGCACACAAAGAAATAAAATTATAAGGCGTGACTATCAGATTTAGCTGGAGCTTTTAATTTTCTGATCCACGAAGTATTTATTTCACTGTTGGAGCTCAAATTTCTGATGTATGCTTTTCCACTCGGGTGTCAAGTGTCACTGCAAAGCATCGTTGTTGTTAAGGTTTTATTGGATTCCCTGCTGTCCCACACACCGTATGAATCACCCAAAAAGCCAAAAAGTAAGAAAAAGCTACCCTCATCACAAAGATTATATTCAAAAAGTTGTATTAGTTATGGACAAGGATCATTGATTTATTGTGCATGCACACGTGTTAGAAACCCGGAAATGAAACAAACAATGTGCATAAGGTATAAACTTCTTTACACAAAATTTTCGAATTCTATGACATGAAATCAAATAAAGGTTAAATTTAAATTTATGTTACTAGATATGAGAATACATTCTTATGTGATATTCTTCTTTTAGTAAAAGAATATATAATTCTTTGATTTGAGGTACCAAGTTGATTTTTATTCAAGGATAATAATTAGGTGATCTTGATTGACATAATCTTTAATGCACATTTGTATTGCTAATATTTTTTAAAACTTATCTTTGTAGTCAAGATTCAACAAGCACCAATGACAAATGTAGTCAATTACGAATTTGTCTTTCCACTACTTTGAGTTTGCAAGTTCGATCAGGTTCACAATCCTATGAGCATATTATAAAAAGGGTTTGAGAATTTATGTTTAATTTGATCCTAGTTATCAATATACTCTAACTTTAAATTATACATCAATTAAAGGTGTTTCTTTGAAAGAAATACAAGCTGATTGATAAGAAGATTGTCTTTCATGTCTATATTGGTATGCTTTTTAACAAAATAAGCATTATATTTCTTAGGATTATCTTTTCCATCAAATTGTAAGCTTGGGATGTTGATAACCCATAAGCATGTGTATATCTTCAACCCTCCTACTATAAGCATTTGAGTACATTAGCATACTCTATGATGGACCTCCATATTGTGTTGTAATAGTGTTTGCTATTGCATCCTAGAGATGTCCAATGGATGATAAAGCCGGTGAAGGAGGCTCATTGAATTGTCTTTCACCTCATGCTAACACAAGTTCATTGCATATGTTCTCTTGAGACAAAATCAAATGGGTGAGGTAGTCTTTGACTTGAGTCACCAACATTTTACTCATCTACCTTATTTATAAGGGAAATTATTTGTGAGTCCTTTTATCTAATGGTTTGAGTGAGCGCAATGACAACAACCTTAGTCATCTTGACCTGCTATGCTTCTATTAAGATAATATTAAAAGCCATGATCCGTATTAGAATTGGATAAGGAGAAGTATAAAAGTTTGAACACTTTGAGGAAACTTCACATTCTCTCATTCAAGTCAATGACTTAAACTGTAAGTTTGTGCTTAAGTTAGCATTAGAAATGTAATAAGGGGGTTTACCCCTTGAATCATTTGATGCTAATGATCATTTCCCTATGTTAGGGAAAACCAGTATCCTTACCTCATAGTTGTTTAAGTGATGATTAACTTATGTTTAATGTGTCATTTCACAGGTATTGATGAATGAGAGTGCATCAATATATATTGGGTTGAAAGCAAACTAATTATTACTGTCTTTGTCTTACTACGAGTAATTAGATTAATAGAAGTATTTTGTGATGACCAAGTAATGACAGGCTTGCCAATATTGCTTTTCTATACACATGTGGCTTGACTTAGAATGTAAAGGAATTTCAATTGATAGAGATAAGAAATAGACGTGTCTTATCAAATGTGTTAGAAATTTATGCACGCAAATTTCAAGTTCTATAAAATCAAAGAATAAGAAAATAAAGAACAAATTTAAATTTCTTTCAATTAAAGAATACAATATCTTTTAATTCAATCTTTCGAATTCATATTTATTCAAAAATAATAATCATATACTCTTAATTTGATTTATTCAAGAACTCGTTAGATTTAATATTTACTCTTTTGTTTTACAAATCTTCTTCAAATTTAAGAATTCGCTTGACTCAAACAAATTTAAATACCATTGAAAAACACTTAGTAAAACTTTTTTTTTTTAATAACAAAATAAAAAGATTTATTCCTTTTATAATTATGAGATTTTATTTTTTCCTTGAAACCACATGTGAGGGGACCCTACAAGCAAGTCCACACCCAACAAGGCAACAACTAAACACCACCTCGTGTTTGTTGGAATCAGAGGAATTAAACGACATCGTTTCATCACCCGTTTTTGACATGGTAGCAAATGGGTTGGTACGTCGTGTATCGCCTCATCATTCGGCCAGCCGTATCTTTTTGACCCGCTCAAACTCAAAGTAAAATTCATTCACTCTTCAAAACCCACCAAAAAAAAAACAAAAATCTATATTGATTTGGAGAAAATTCACAACACAAATTCATAAATCACTTACCCATTTATTATCATCTTTGTGGCTTGTTTTCCAAGACACCGTTCCCACCATTCCTCTTTGATCTCCTGCCTTTTTAGGGTATCTGGGACCAATGATTTATATTCGTTTTCTATAAGGAACTGTCCCTGGATCTATTTCCATTTTTCATTTTCCCTTTTATTTTTTCTTTTTCTTTTCTTATATATAAATTTTTAAATCATTGTTCCATATGAAAGCCAAATGATTCTCAGTTCTTTTCTTGAAACTATTTATCAAATTTATTGGGTTGTTACTTCTTGTTAATGGTTTGTTTTATAATTTTAAAAGAGATAAGTAGCTTTGAAGAACACTGCACAAAATTTTTTTGGGTCTGAGCAAGATTTTGGACCATAAACTCCTTCAACAAACCTTCAGACTTTTGAGATTCACAGTAATATGACTTACTAAAACTCATACAGTGAATCTGTCTCTGTCTGTCTGTCTGTTTGTTTTTATCTCTCAAGCTTAAGTCAATATTCACTTTCCTTTTAGACTCATTTAGATTGATAAGGTTTTCCTGTGGTTTGGGCATTTGGCAGAGAATGAAAAATATTGTTGCCGTTTTCTTTTGATTGCAGGTGATTGGTATATGTTGATGAAGATTTAGGCATAGCAGGAACCTGAGGTATGTTTTCTGGATTTCTTCTGTGAGTGGTTTTTACTCAGCTTTGGTGTTGTTCTGTGCTGGATCTGTTCTGATGAACTACGGTGGATACTCTGCCATTTTTTTTGTTCTTTTTGTAATGGGGTATTGTTGGTCATATGGGTATTGTATTCTTCTCCATTCAAGAAACTAGACACAGGGCTACACCCAAATAAAGAAAAGTTGAATTAATATAGGCATTCTGGAGCATGGGTAAAAGATATTTTTCTTCCCTTAGTTCAGCAAAATGTAATCTTCTGTAACTTCTATAGGAGCTCCCTTTCTAGCCGAATACTGCAATTTGGTGGAATTCCTCTGTAGAACCTAAATCCTAGAAGGCTGGGTTATTTGTGCTGTGCTAGGCCAATGAAGGCATCTAGTTGTTTCAATTGAATGGCAGTCATAATTTTGATTTGAAATCTATATAACGTGGTCTCTAATTTCCTTGAATCTATTGGCACAAGTTATTTGTTGATCAAGAACATTCATTGGGGAAAAAAAAATTACCATGTTATCTAATAGATGGGAGATATAGCATCTTGTACTGGATGGAGCTAGTCTCAAACCTGCAGATTGTTCCCAAGAAAAGGTTCAGATTCTTCTGAAAGTTGGATATTAGTAGTGTTTACTATAATAATATTGTTATATTACAAAGAGAGATGAAGACTAATGACCAATGTCTAATTCAATAGAAGATATGGAAGAAAACCAAATGATTACTCTTCCTGTTATGCATAGGTATCTCGTAGAGTTCAGTAACACAATTAACTTGTCCAATCCCTTCCATATTAGGCTTTTACATCTCTTTTCAAAAGAATGACTGGTTCTTCCTTCACTATCACTTCCTTTTTTCTTGATAAGCAAAGAAAAATATATTAGAAGCACCTAAAAAAAGGCTCACAAAAAATACACGTTGTATACAAAGACACCAAAACGCCAACCAAAGCTGAGAGATAAACAAAAAATTCCCTTGACTTACTTAGAGCTCAACCAATCAATGAACTCTAGCATGAACAAAGAGCTATCACCTATGTACACTCTAACCCATCCCTAAAAGGTATACATGAAGCGCTGATTGGTAGCTTGGTCCCCTTTTCCAATATTTTCAAAATTCTCTTGTTTCTTTCTTTGCAGATGGTCCAAATAAACACAAAGAAGCAACTTTCCGGGATTTTTTTCTTCTTCTTGGCAAAATATCTATGCCAGCCCAATTAGAGCCAAAACGGGCTATTTCAACATAATTGCTTTTGTGTGGGGAAGGAGGATATGATCAATGATTTCTTCATCTCCTTTGCACAAAAAACATCTATTCTAAATTTATTACCCCCTCCTTTTAAGCTAGTCTAATGTTAACATTCTCCCCCATGTGGCTGCCCATGCAAAAAGGCCTGCCCTCACCAGGACCCAAGAAATCCAAGTCATGCTTGTAAGAACGTCTCCAGTCGTTGAATGGACGAGTAAGAGATTTTACTAAGAAATTGCCACATCTTGATTTTAGTTGAACCATCTAATCCTTTATGTCTATGCCAATCAATTGTTCTTGTAATCTCTTGAAAAAGGCCTCCACCTCATCTATTTCCCGTCATGGATTTGTCTTGTGAATCTAGGTTTCCAACCCCCCCTCATTCTACTCCCACATCTTGGCTATCCTATCCAAGCATCTTCTCTTGTTCTTCCTAGAACAGAATACTAATAAAAGAATCACTGAACTTGATCTCAAATTTTTATGCAGAATTTAGAATCTTTTACTTTGAATTGCTGATTCTAGAATCTAGATATGACATCATCTTAAAAAAAAGGAAAAAAAAAGTCCTTAAAAGTGCATCATAGTTAATAAAGTCTTCGAATGTGGCTTTCTAGTTAGTTTTTCTAGTTGGAGAAATGTATGTTAGCTCATGTAGAATTAAAGAGATGGTGGAATAGTAAACTCTTTAGTTAATGTGCCAATACATTCTAAAAACTAGCTATAATTTAGTGGTATGTGATTCATTTTTCCTAGGCATATTCTCAGAATGCCATGGCCTTAATCTTCCAACCTTGTAGCCATGTGGAAAAGGATAATCAATGGCATATCAAACTTTACTCCATATGAAATGATACATTTTGGGGGTGTGATGGTACCATCTCATAGTGTATAAGTGAAGGCTCCAAAGCCTGATTCCAAGATTTAAAACTCTTATACGACACTCTCAAGCTGTGTGGGGTCCAGTTGGGTGGTTTCTAGTCATTTAGATGTGTTTAAGTTTTCTTGTAAATGGTTTATGTGTTTAAAGTAGAATGAAAGCCAAGTTATTACAGGGATTAACATGGTATTACTATTCAAACGATTGTACCAAAATTGGAGTGAGATAAGAAAGATTTTACATCCTTTTAACTTGGTCTAAATTAAGGGCTGAGAATCTCAATGTCCTTTTAGTTTAAGGGAAAGGATTATTTATTTTTAAGGAGTATAAGTCTACAACAGTGTTAGACCTATCTCTTTTCAAGGATAATGATAGATTAATGAGAATTCGGAGCTTTGAAACTCTTGTAGTTGGTGTGATTACTTAGGAAACCTTCAATATGATTGCCTAGGTTTTCTCCTCCTGCTTTTTCTTCTTTTCCTTCATTTAATTTCTTTGAGAATAATGACTGGTTTGCTGTTTGTTACTTAAACCACTTATAAGCCCTTGATCAACTGGAATTAACTGTTAAATTTAATCACAGATTTTTATTCCAACCATTTCTAGTCACTCTCAAACCTTTCTAAGCAATCCCTAAACCCAAAATCCAACTATACAACTGCCACACTGGTTCATCATGAAAAAAGAAACATTGAGGAGGAAAAAAATTTCTTTTCTCAAGTTAGTGCCAGTGTTGGTTTGTTGTGTTTAGGGGGAACTAGTTTAGTATTCTCTGGCTGCCACTCAAATTAAAAATGAGGCTTGCTTTGTGCTAATTAATGCTTCATGTGTAATCAGACTTGTAAAAATTGCATATGAACTCCTGCTATTGGTCTGGTCTATCTTAGTTTTCTTTGATTATTTTGTGCAACCTATGAATGGGAACCTGGAGTTGAGATGCATGATTCAAAGATTGAAGTCCTCATTATCTTGGCCCTAATTTTCCTAACATTTTACCAAATCTTGTCAATGATTTTTGGGTAAATGGAAATATTATTTACTTCCTTGTTCAGGTTGCTGGTAATCCTCAGAGTATCTTCTCACTTTGAGTTAACTGGAAGCACAAGCCTTCTAATGCATACCATAAGTCTCACTGTAGATTGTCATGATAATATGAGTGGGTAGTATGATCAATTGCTTCCCCCTTTTTCCTTTTATTATATCTTGCTAAATACTGCTTTCTTGACTCTATAATATGTTCTTGAAGTCATTCTTCTTCAATTCACCAATGCAGATGATTTTTCAACTTTCAAACCTCATAACTTCCCCGACTTCTGTTACATCTAAACTTTATCCCTCTGTAGATTGTTATACTGAGTATGAGATCAATACACGAGTCTGAGTAAACACCAGAGAGTGAGAAAATAGGTTTCTATTGCCTTTCCAGAATGCTTTATTCATTGGTTTAAGAAGGATTTACTTGTAAGTGAATTTAAAAAGGATTGGAGGGAGGATAGTTTGGTGGCATTAAGACAAGTAACCTGTGGAACTATTTTGGTGGTTCGAGTTGCCTTGTCAATAGATCAAACAGGATCAATAGCAAATCTCAATCAATATGGCAGACACATTTTTCTTCGATTCCTTCATTTGGCCTTGTGGATGAAAAAGGCATAACAATAACTTCAGGGCATGTTTGAATATCTTTGTGCAGTTGTCTGTTTAAATATGAAGTATGGTGGGCATACATTTTATTTAGTTTCATCATGTCATGTGAACAGGAAGTTATTGAATGATTATGAATTGTGGCTTGAGAAGATTTAAAATTTCTTCATTTGGATGACGTGAAACTTCTGTTACTTTGGGTTAGGAGACACAACCTAGCAGGGGTAGGCTGAGGATGGAGACTGAATAACTTCCTGAAGTTTCTTTTCAATCCTCTTCATAGGAAACTTGTAAATGAGACCAAGGGATGTTTATTAAGCATTTTGAAGACATTGCAGTCATTCTTTACAATCCTAAAACTTTTTAACCATAGGGTGTGGGTGGAGTTTCTTTTGGTTCTGGAACAGGGATAAGTGTGAAGTAGCTAGAACCACATGGTTAAGTCAGAGGATATCTGGCCAAAGATGCTGAACACATATTGGGTTACCTGATTAGGAACTTCTTGCTGTAGATGTTTTTTTTTTTTTCGGTGTCTTGAGTAGATAAAACAATAAAATATTATTTCTATTGTTAATGAAAGATACCAGGTGCTGATGATTAACCTACTCACATCTTTCAATTTCCAAATCTTTGTACAATCAATCCATCTTTTCCATCCCTGTCTTGCAGCATGATGAAATTAGAATGCTGCCAAGTTGAGCCCTAGTTTTTTGTTTTATCTGAAGCTGAATGCAACATCTTAAGCTTGCTGTTAGTCTCAAGAAATGAATATTGTAAACCTTTATACTTCCCTATATGTCTAAACTTGGCATATACCATCAGTTTCGATCTCCATCTTAATCAATCTAGTTTTGCCTGTTTTCCTGAAAAGTTTGGTGTCACATTTGTTTGTTGTTTTTGGAGGTTCTGATTCACCTTTATACCAGGTGCTTTGTAGGTGTCTAATTGTAGCATGATCTGGCCCTTTTCCTTGAAATTGAAATTCCAAAGCTATGTCCCAGATAATTACCTTGAAATTTTCACTGGATTTTGTTTACAAGATTCATATGTTTTTGTGTGCTTCAGCAAACTAACACTTTTGAAAGTGTACAGATGAACATGGATAAATGGTATTCAGGCAGTTGCGCTGAGGCACTGGGCTTCTTACTTCATTATCTTTCAATTTATTTGTTTTTCTTTTTTTGGGTCAAATATTCTGTCAATATCCATCTGCCCTTTTTCTCACGGCTTTCCCAAAGTCTTCAAAATACAAACTACCTTTTTATTCAGTATTTTCCTTGAAACTTCCTCAAGGAAAGTGATGTGATAAAATGGCCCACGGGATTCTTTTGTTCCTGAGAGAAGATGTGTTCTTTAGCAGTGAGTTGGCCACCTTTTGATGCCGTAAAAACATTTCAAGGTCACATCTTTGATCTTGACTTGCCCTCTAAAAGGAGTAGAAACACCACATCACATATTTGGCCTTGCATGTTCTGACTATTTATACGTTCCAAATTTTAGAATTGTTGTCGGGGAGATCCTCTTGGTGCTCACCAATGTCAACCCCACATTGATCTCCTACTGAGATTTATAATCAAGCAAAAGAATGACACCCATCCCAACCATAATTTATATAATATACAATGCCTTCTGATTAAAAGAGTTAATAAAATGACTTCAAATACCACCCAAAATCGAGATACCGTTCTGTCTCAGTAGTTCTTGAGTTTTATCAAGAAGTGGGAGACAGCATCTTAATCTTGAGGTTATTCTCACAAAGTAAAGATGGTCAGATGTCTCTTTTTATCCTCCTGTACATGTGTTACTTAAAAAATTTTGGAACCATCTGAATTACATGTCTCCATTTCTCTCACTTTTCATCAGCTTTCCTAGAAAAGTCTGATTAGGGTCCCAGTTGTCTTTGTTGGTTAATCCTTTGCTGAGACCACCTTGTTTTGGGAACTTCTGTTTCATTCCTGGATCAGGTTCTTTCTCATTAGGCATTGCTTCTTGTTGTAAGATATTGTCCATTCTTGGTTGACACTTGATTTCAAATTCACTATATTTTGTCACTGAAGATTTTGGCTTTATGTGTGCTTTCAGTACCGAAACTCTAGAAAAAGAATGGAATCGACAGCACTGCTGTTTGTTTCAGAAATAGTTGTTAATTTTCTTAAGTAATAGCAAATTGTCATTATCTTTGAGCCTTGTCTGTGAAGCTTCCTAAAATAAAGTGACGTTATTAACATGGCCCACAAGCTTTTCTTGCAACTGGGGTTAAATGAGTTGTCCATGTTTGGTGCTTGAATCATTTGGGATCACATGGTTGAAACTTTAAAGAAATGAGTATATTTAATTTTTTTTCCCTTTTCTTTTTTCTGTTTTGCCATGATAACTGGTCATCTACATGTTTCAAGTTACAGACACTTGAGGGGGGGGGGTGGTTGTCATGCCTGTGGGGCTTGCTGTGCATACGAATGAACATACACAGCAGTACAACTAGGCAAAAGTTTTTTCACTCTCTTCGTTATTTATTTCTGTATAGGTAGCTAAATACTTGGTTGGTTGTGTTGATTTTGTACCCATGATCTCTCTAAATGTTATAGCAAATAATTTTGTGGGGGTTCAATTCTTGAGATATGTATGCAAGCAATGTCACAATAACATGCAATTCTGAATTTGTTACACTCTAAAAGTTTCATTTTTAATCTGAGTCTTTGGATTTAGTCATCGACTGTCATTTTTTCTGAAAGATGTGTGTTAAGAGGCATGGCGGAAATTTGGGGGCTGAAGCCTGGAGAGCCCATCGGAGAAGCCAGTACCAGGTATACATCAAACAGCCATGTTTTGTAAATATTGCATGTTTACATAATTTCCCTATGTTTTTGGCTACATTTTGCTCTTCATGGAGTTGTTGAGATTAATGTTTTAGTTCATGGTTGACAACTCTTACAAAGGAAATTGCAAACTGCCTGTTGCTCTTTTTGCCTTTACTGTAGACGCCAGTTCTGAACAAAAACCACAAAAAAATGTGAAGCGTAGATGAACTGGGTGGGTGCTCTTGTTTTTCTTAGTCCTCAGCCTGTGCTCTTGTTTTTCGAAGTCCTCAGCCTTTTAACACTTGTGAACCTGTTTTTGACACACATGTTTATCATTATGTAAATATAGTATGAGAACTGTGAAGAAGCTTACAATTGCTGCTCAATCTCCTTGGTTTTGGATAGGGTCAGATCAGCCCGACAGGGTTCCATCTCTGATATTATGCCAAAATGGACATCAAGGCCATCAATTGGCTCAAGCATCACAAGTGGATAACGTAAGGTAATTGTTGGGTATTCATTAATTCAATCAAAGGAGGCTTAAAAGCATAAAGAAAAGCTGGACAAAGGTGAAGAAAGAGAGGAGGGCAAGGTACATAGCTGTTCTTTTCCTTTCAGAAAATTTCAAAAAAAAAAAGAAAAAAAAAAACCACATGCTATCTCATTCATGGGTTGGGCAAAGGTTTCTTTTGCTCTTTGATCTCTCTGTACATTTTTCTGCTATGCGTCTTGACCACTCCGAAAATCATGTGGTGGTGTTATACCCTACAAAAAATATCTCAACCCATCCTCTTCTCACTTCTATCTGGGTCCCCTGCACTAAAAACCTACCCTATCGTCTAACTCCTACTATCTATCTACTTCGTTCATCTCCTGGTTTCTAAAAACATCTCCTGGATTTAGGCCATTCTCTCTTTACATATGGTACAAATGGAACCCCCACCAATCTCTTCAGCTCACTCCAGTTTCTCATCCATTCTGTACCATCCAAAACAAAAAACAACATAGCAAACAAAGCCACAAAGCCACAATTCCGAGAACACTTCAGAACCCCCTCAATCACCTGCCTGCTACTCGCAGTTTCCTTGTCCATGTCAAGTAACTTCTGTCTCAATCACACATCCAGTCCCTTCACTCCAGAGTTGAAACTTGTCCACACTAATAATCAATCATTTTAGGTCACAGATGCGTCCTTGGACTCTGCACGGGGCGAATGAACACTGTCTGCATCAGAATCACTCCCAGAAGAACTGCCTGAATCTGAATATGCAACAAGCCAATAGTGAGGAGCCAGAAACAACAATGCCTGCAACAGACAAGAGAGTAACCACAAGAGAGAACCCATACCACTGGATGAGGAGTCATCACTGCTAGAACTAGAGCCACTGGAACTACGTGAACTGCTGCTGGCATAAGCAGCATCTTTGTCTATCTCCACAGGTGGGAAGTGACTCACCGGCATCTCCTCTCCAATATCAACATCCTCCTCCCCTATTTCACCTTTCTTGTTCTTCTGCCCCGCGTCAGGATTATCAGTCACAGGAGACTGCAATTTGAACATCATTAGTCAAATCATATGCACAAAATATGCAACAGAAATGGGGCCTCTTTCAAGTAGCAATGACATTACCTTGTTGAGTTGGGTAGCCAGAGTCTGGTTCATAATAAGTCCTTGCCTCCTAATCTTGCTCTCCATCTTCTTATAGTTACTCACGAACCTATCAAGCTCCCACAATGTCTCAATGTCAACAGCCTCAATATCAAGCTCGATATCATCCCCATCTTGAGCCATGTGGGGATTTCTCTTCCTTATGATAGCCACCAACTGCTCCATCTTCTCGGGGGGCACATTCTCAAGATTCATCCCCAATTTGGCCTTCTCCTCAAAGCTCATCTCCCTTTTGACCTTGTCCTTGGCCCTAGGCTTTGGTAACTTTCCGGATGATCTTGGTACCACCAAGGGGTTCATAGTTGGGGCTGGGGCAGGAACAGGTGCAGCCATTGGCATCGGGATCTGAGCTGATGGAGGCTCCAAATGTGCAGCTTGTGCTCTGACTGTATCAGATTTCTTGGCCATCCTAGATGGAGCTGGACCTGGAGCCAAAGGCCGCCTATGCCGTGCTTCTTCTACCTCGTTCTCAAACTTCCTGTAGGCGGGATTGAACATCTCATCAAAGAGACTGAGAAGGTGTTCCGCCATATAATACACATCTTGGCCTTTGGGATTGTAAAGCATTGCATTGCTGAAAGTTAACCGAACATCTGAAGCGAAATCAAGTGGTGACAAGTATACTTTTCTTTCAAGCTTGGATTTCACACTGCCCAAGTCCATTGGCTGCTTGACTATCTTATGATAGTCGTGAAGCCCTAATCCAACCACATCGACCGGCTTATTGAACACCCACCCGAACTTGTGCTTCATCAGCTTCGTCAAGATCTGACCACACCTTCTCATCATACTCGACACAAGTTTGTCCATTAATGGCTCCGGCTCCGGCATCGGACGCTTTGAATCTCTACCCGAGACAACCGGTAAGCTACGTTTGCTTCCCGAAACCTTCTTACTTTTCGGGGATACAGTTTTATTCTTTCCGATCAAGAATTCGGACGGCGGATAGCATTGGTTCGCCTTAGGAGTACGCTTCTCCTTTGAGGCAGCCGCGCCAGGCGACTCCAATGCGTACTTGATCTGAAGAGGCGGTGGTCTAGGTGTGGAAATGGCTTCTCTGCCACCATGGCTGCTAGAAAGGTGAGTAGCAGGGTAAACAGATCTGGATTCGAAGTCTCTCGATTCGATCCGATTCCTCAGGTTCCTGACCTGGTCCAGCTCCAATAACAAGCGCTTCTTTAGCTCCTTCAGCTCTCTTCTCGAATACGCACCGATATTGAAGGTGACATATCCACCCTGAGATGACTCCTTCCGATCGTTGAGGCTAATTGCTTTCCGGTTGAGTGACGACGAATCATCGGCCACGGGTGAAAGAAGAGAGGCTGCCGGTGGCTCGTTGGTGCGGCGAAACTGAGCCTTGCTTGGAAGATCATGGATCTGCCTACTAAGATTAAGATCAGAGTTAGGGTTAGGGTTAGGGTTAGGAATGAACTTGAGACGAGAATTGTTGTTGTTGGTGTATTTCCTCATATAAACCTTTCGTTCCCCCCAATACGCTTCATTCCGACTAGCCAAAACGGCCGATGCCATGTGCAATCAGGGTTCCGGTGTCGGATTCGTCGGATACCGGCTAATCGCCGGCGAAAAACCTCGATCTCTGGGAATGGCGGGAACTCATGTCGGGGCGCCGGGAATCTCAACTACGACCGGCCGGAGAGTAACTGCAGGAAAGAAGGCATAAAAAAGGCAGAGAAGCGTGAAAAAGGGGAACGTAGGGAGTAGGTCACGAGGGCTTCGATGACCCTCACCAGAACGAAGAACAAGAGAAGGCCACCCCTTCCTCTTAAAGGCAGCCAGATCTACCCGCTCACATGTTGGGCACATCCTCAGCCATCGATGCTCTCCGTATTTATGATCCAACGGTGGGAGAGCGTTTCATCGCTGCCCGATCAACTGACCGGGCCCCTCTGTCGGGGACGGCCTGGATCTGGCGTTGGATACATGTGGCAGAATTGGGACCGCAGATTGCGTGAGAATTTAAATTTTGAGGGGTGGGGGGTAAATATGGAAGGGGAGGATGGTGTCATTGACGGGGGAGGTGGGGAGTGATGAGGTGGACGTGGGACCCAGCTGTTAAAAAATATCTTTTTGTTGGAGGGTGGAGGGAATCTTCTCCCGCCAAAATCAGGGGGTTCATTTTGCAAAGTTATCACCGCAAATGGGATTGCATTTGGCTGCCACGTCGGCATTCTTATATAGAGTGTGTTGTCTGTGCGAACGCATAACGTTGTTGTTGTTGTTGGAGTCGCGCAAATGACTTAAAGATATGGATGGCGTACTTCGTGTCGGAAGAACAAAGGCATCGCCAACCCATATTTTAAGTTAACCCCACAATTTTAAACCACCTCGCTTCTACCATATCAATCAATCACTATAAAAGCACAATGTTTTTGTATTAAAAAAAAATTGCCTTTATTATAGAGGCCGGCGACGACATTGCTGCAGATTGGCTAGCCCCTCGGCCCTTCAATTATGCTTCTATGTTGGCCCAATTCCACAGCCTCTATTGTTCCAAGTACTAGTTTTAGATCGTTTCTCCTGCTTTACTAACTACTAATTACTCACCCTTTCAAAAAGATATCTTATATGAAATTATTTGGAAAGAGAGAAACTGACATGAAATTGTTTGATCCCTGCTGGCAAATCACCACATCAAGTTGGTTCCATTATAATTTCTGAATGCACCAAAGTGAGATTTCATGATGTGATTGAGGTCAATGGAGAGATAAAATTTCATGCCAAGTTAAAAGCATGAGAGTTCTGGATCCCGACATCAGTTCATTGTGCAAGTGTTTTCAACATCAAATCAGTCTCTTGGACTACGAGTGATATGAAGTTGCTGGTTTTTCCACCGCCACGTCTCGAACTGATCAGTTGGTTTATGCTGCTAGCTTTATGACCAACTCTGACCGGAGAAATTGAATGTGCTGGCCCTATCTTTAGCATTAGATTGCAGTCAAGCCACGGAAAAATATTTACAATATTTGTAATTGAAGAACCAACACTAACCTGGGATTCCAAAGACAGCGCCACCGACTTCATCAACCACCTTGGTCATGGTCGGCCAGTACCATAGCCATTAATACGTGATTCCTTGCTGGAGAAGTCTAAAAAATCATAGCCCTCTCATTGCCGGAATTTGAAATCGACAACTCCATCTATTGGTAGACCCAATGAAATTGCAGCCCCGTCACCATGACTTGCCTAAAAGGGTTTGACTCTTAATTGCGTCCATCTCTTCCTGACAGGCAAGGATTTGAAGAGAAGTGATCGCGACCTTGAAAAGTGAAAGAAGAGTTAGGGATTTAAGGGATTGCTTGGCAATATGATTATGATGAGGAGAAAACGTTTTGTTGTTGTAGGGCTATACCAATTGGCTCACGTCAGAACGGAACGGGATAATTCAAAGCCAATCTTGTGGAACTACCAACTCTTGGTGTGATCACAACAATTAATGCAATAATATAAGCTTTAAATGTGATTGATTCTACTCTCATAATTACAGTGCATGTAAAGCCTTATCCCCAAATCAAGGATCTTGGAAGCATTGTCTAACGATGCATTAATAAGACATGCAACAATGTGGGTTGTTCAACTACTGGTATGGTTGAACTTACAAAACTGGCCAAACCAAGGCAGTATAAGAACTCAAAGATTGTTGCGAGCCAAGTACATAAGTGATATGAGTCTTTATTTCTGCTTACGCTGTCTCTATTTGTTTTGCCTTCTCACAAATGGTCCATGGCTAACTTGATTATGGAAGAGGGGTCAATCAAACCTACATTCATATTCGAACTAGTTCTCTTCTATATTGCAAAGGAAGGATGCACTCTGGGATGGATTGGCCACCTTTCTAAGAGGCCATAATAGATTGACATTGTTTATGGGAAGTAATAGAAAAGCTAGAGATGATAGTCATGGTGCAAACTTACACAGGTGATAGGCATTCGCAAGAGGACTTTCCATCATGGATGCAACTTAAAAAACATATAACCATAATGGAAAAGAGATGAGCAAAGAAAAGAAAGAAACCTTGCAAAGAATAAAGGATCTAACAAAACAAAATGAGGTATTAGCCCAAGAAAATACTAGGTAAGAGGGTGAGATAATGTCAATTCAACAACTTACTTCACAAATGTCAAAGAGAAGCTATATGCAAGACAATAAGCAACATGAGAAGGAAATAAATCAAGAAAAATTGCATTTTGGGCAAAATATAGGGGAACCAATCAATTTGGTGGTTAACTAATTGAGGTGGTTTAAGGGGTAATTTGTGTTCCTTTGGCAATAGATTGAGCTATAATGACCCAATGGTTGCTTGCTTTCCACTGATGACCATATAACCGATTAATCGAGCAGGTTAATTGAAAAGTGTAGACTATGCTATAAGGCTCCTATACTTCATTTATTGTAGAAGGATTTGTTCTAAACTATTCTTTAATCATTAGTTTAGATCTAAAGAATATTTTGAGTGCGCATTAAGCCAAAAACTTGCATCATAGTGCACCTCAATCTTAGTTTCTTTGTATCGAATTGAGTCAAAATTGTATACTAGAATCAATCTTCTTTCATTTATATCCTTATAAGGTATTGTCAAGTGTGAGAACAATTTGGGAGCTCAAGAGTGAGGTATCTCCTGAGAGTGTCTATTAAAACCATAATCTAAGGGAAAGGGTTTGAAGACTTAGTTTTTAAAAGTCTTGTTGTCATAAGGGTCTTATGAAACCATAATCCAAGTATAAAACTTAAATGCTTAGGTTAAAAGTTTTGTTAATGAAACTCTCACTCAGTTAGAGTTTGAAAGGAGTGTATGTAAGTCAAGTTGTATCAAATCACTATAAAAACTTAAGTTTGCATTTTTATATCATTTCTTAATTTTATATGCAATTGCTCTTCCATCACATTTACTATATTATAACATATAATTGTCACTTGCATTTTAAATTGTTTATATTTATAAAAAGTGATTGACATCCGATTCACCCTATTTAGATGATTACCCTAGGTTGATTAGTACATGAACTTAACAAACTGCTATTGAATCTCCTTTCTTTTTCATATAAGGTGTTAAACTTGGTATTAAATCCAATATCAATTTAACATCATATCATATCAGGTTTAATATATGATATAACAAATTTTTTTTTTGGTGTTACTTGAAATGTTTATCATTTGGTATTGGAAATTTTGATGCCACAATGTGGTATCGATGTTGAACTATTTTATGTTGTCTTTTTTTCTTTGTTAGTTGCATGTTTTTCATTGGTTTTGAGCTTTTAAAATTTTTTTCCCATATGGACTTTTGAGGTTGTTTTTACTTAAGATGCCTTTGGAGATCAAATGTTCATGCAGTCGTTTCATACGATCTACATGTTTCTCACATTTTCTCTTATAGATTATCTCCCATCATTTCATGTCATAGTTAATTTTCATTTATGTATTTATTATCTTCTATTGGTGTTATATCTATCAATTAATTAATAAAATGTCAAAGTTTTCTTAACTTGTCTAATAGACACCTGTTAGCATAAAATTTTTAAAAGCATGATATGATGTAATAAATTTTTAAATTTTATTATTTATTAATAAGTTTTTAGTTCACCTTTATTTATCCTCATTTCATGCATTATACCTAATTGGAGCCAAAATATATGCTCTAATAACACATATTCAATATGATTTGTGTACCAAAGGACATTCAAATCACCCAAATTAACCTAAATTGATGCTAAGGCCCTAGTCATGAGTTTAGCTTGTACTTTGGAGACTTATCTTAGGTTCAAGGGAAAAAAATGGTGCAAATTGAATCACTTTAGATTTTGAAATATCAAGAAATGGCTAAATGAGGAAATAAGTGAGTCAAGACTCATGAACCATGAGAAAAAGCAAGACGATGATATCATGAGTTTGGAATATGAGAAATGACCATTATGGAGTAAGAAAGAAGACAAGAAAACATGGGAAATGAGACATAAAGCAAGATTCAACTGCATGGAAATTTAAAACTCAAAATCTGGTGATAACATGTACTCTGACTTTGATGACAAATTTGGAGTACTTCTCGAAGTCTATTTTAGACATACTATATATTGTTTTGAAGCTCAAGAAGTCAAGAGTCCAACGCTTCAAAACAATGTACAAATCGAAACTGAAATGAAGAAGTTATGGCCATTTGAAGACAATTGTGCAAAGTTGAAGGGACATTTTGAAATTCAACTTATAAATTCAAAATCCAATTCGAAATGACCCCAATTTCGAATTCACCCATTGTCACTTTGATGTTTCGCCTCTTCTACCTTGGAAATTGCATCTAGGGCACTCCATTCACCCTAAGTAGACCTCACACGACTAGAAATCACCATTTTATTATTTTTTAATCATTTTAGGTAATTATTTTTGTAATAAGTAGCCAATGAGAGTGTGCCACATGTTAGGTAATTGATGATATTATATAAATTCTCTTAGTTCTAGGTTTCAAAGAGATCTTAGATGTTTTCTTTTTCTTCTTTATTAAATATATTGTTTTTAGTTTCTTTTAATTCAAATTATGGATTTTTACCCCATTATGGATTGTGAATGTGACATCACCCCCATAAAAGACTAAAAAGCCAACTTTGGGCTTGAAGCATGAAAACCAAAGGGCTAGGAAACCTATAGGGATAATAGGTAAATTATTGTAACAATGAAATTAATTATTGGTTGAGTGACAATTTATCATTTTTTTTTTATCTTATCCTTGTGAATTAGTTTAGGGAATGACAGTAGGTTATTACTTGATACTAGTGATTCTTAGTAATTCTTGATCATTAGTTATCCTTATTTTCCTTATCGTTATTTGGTATAAAATAAAGTTATAAGGAGTAGAAATGGTTAAAAAGTTAAATCTTAAACTGGTAATCAATCTCATTCATTTGATGGTTTTAGGAATCTGTTTTAAAAATGAAAAATTAGGTTTCAGATGCAATTTGGAGTTATAGAACTCAACTTGATCGCAAGCAGCCAAGAATCTCAAAACCCTAAGATCATATTACTTAAAAGACCCTTGATTTCTCTAATTTATATACCCTAGGTTGGATCGTTGAAAGCCCCAAACTTGAATCAATTGAATTTAAAATCAATATTCATTTTGTTATTAATTTAATTTCTTTTACTTAGTATCACATTATTCAAATATCGTTTTTCACTTTAGGATTTAAACAAAAGCAATTCGTTTATTCTAATATTGATAATTTCCATAAGTTAGTCCTTGAGAACGATACTCGAAGTACTACAAAAGCCGTAGTGACTTTTTCTCTAATTTTTCTTTACCAAAGTTACTACGTAAAAAGATTAAGTATTTTGGTTCAACAAAGAAATTCAGTCAATACCTTATAAGCATTCTGACTTACATTTTTTGCATTGCACGTTGGGTGCATTAAGAGTTATATGGAATATCTATATCACAGGTTTTTTATAAGTAAATAACTTGTTCACAACCAATTTGTTGGCTTAGGCAACCCATTAAAGGTTGTAGTGTGCTACATCCTAATCAGAGAGATGATTGGTCTTGGTCATCAAGATGAGTTTCCCATAGTGATTATATTAGTGTGTATGGTTATTGTTTTCTCTTCTTGGCTATAGTTTTCCCTTTTTGCTTTTTTACCTATTTACTATTTAATCGATCTGAACTTGTAAACATTTTTTTCAAGTTATTTTTTTGTTCATGCAATTGAGATAATGTGATGGCAAACCAAGTCTTAACAAGCCTAAGCAATTCTCTTTATTTAGTAAAACGCCTAATTATGTTGAGTAGTCTTTGAGTGGCTATAAATATAGTTATTTAGTATTATAACCCTTTTCAATTAGAAAAATTAAGGTATGATATCTCTTATAGAAATCATTGTTGAAAGCAACATCATACCATCAACCCATAAAAATATTGGAATACGAAGAAAATAAAGGATTTAAGCAAGAAAGTCATACTATATATTCAAGTTTAGCAATTGAAGATGAGTTACTTGAGCACATTAGCAACACAAACATACTTAAGGTAGTATGGGTCGCACTTGCATCTCTAATTATATAGAAAGAAGTGATGCTAGGTTATAATTCAAACCGATTAACTAACCAACTTAAACCAACCATTATATAAACTTATTTGGTTTGGTTAAGAGGTTAATTCAATTTATTTCAGTTAGATTAATTTTTCTAACCGATTGATTCAATTTAGTTAGAAATAGAATTAAAAATTGAATGAAATAAAATAGTATCTACCCCTAAGTTAGTTACAACTACGACATTGATTATAATAGTGATAATGATATACGAAGATGAACAACGGTCGATGATTAGTCTTAGTTCAATAACAATCTCTTAATGCAACAAAATGCAACCTATAATACCTTTGTCAACCAAAAAGTATAGCATAGTATATAAAAAATATGGTGGTGAGTATAACCAATGATGGATCTATAACAACCAGTAGATGATATATAACACTACACTGTGGTAATAAATTTAGCAATGACTTTGATCAAAGATCCAGTTTCTATACAGGAGTGAAGCATACTGAAATGGAGTGCCATTATATAAAAAGAAATGTATAAATGTGAACTGCATAAATAAATTAACGAAGTAATTGACTTTGTTAAAGAATTAGTAAGGTGGTGTTTATTTTTTTGGCTTTTTGCTTAAAGCAATTTAATTTTATAATTTAGTTTGTTTGTTTTTCTATTTTTTCATAATTTATTATAAACTTTTTATTAAATAGAAAAAACTAAAATATGTAGTTTTTTTTTAAATAGAAAAAATAACATATTGATTTTTTTACTTTTTAATACTTAATAGAAATAAAATACTACAAAAACAAACAACCTAATATTTAACACTATTTAGCATTAAGGTTCTATTTAGAATTAAGTAAAAAACCAAACACCACTTAAGTGTTAGGTAAATTAACTTAATAGTTTAGAGCGACTTAATAACTTAATTTAAGTTATTAAATAAATTAAATATATTTAATAATATGACTTAAAATAAAAAACAATAAAATAATTAACTTATTCTTAAGTTTATATTTTTATTTTACTTTTTTTCCACTATTTGTCTTAATTATCTCCACAATCTTTTTTGCTACTCCATGACCTTCATTGTTACTTAACATTTTTATCCTAATTATAATTTATGAGAATAAATATGTCAACTTAATGATTTATAATAAATTTTAAGCTATTTTTATCAAACAATCTTAATATTTAAAATCAAAATCAAATAATAAGTTTTAAATTAACAACTTTAGTATAATTTAATTTAAAGTCAATTTAAATCATTAAGTAATAAGTATTAAGTTTTACCAAACGTCCCCTTAATTAGTTTAAGATGACTATTAAATCATAAATAATTTTATATTTAGATTTAGGTTATGTTTAATTCTCATAAAGTATTAAGAAAAAAAAATGTTAAAAAATTATTTTTTTATATTTAGTTTTATTATAGAAAATACGAAAAAAAAAATATATATATATATAATTAAAATTTGTTAAAATTTTATGTATTTTAAAATTATTTAATGTTTATATAGTAAAAGAAAATAAGTGAAATGAATTTGAAATTGACTTTAGGTCTATTTTTTATTTTTTTATTTTTTTATTTTATATTTTCTCTTAAATTTTTCGGAACCAAACATAAGTTTAAGAGTCACAATACCCATTAATTATTGATTGGACCACCCATGGTTACTTTAAAAATAATAGTAACCGGAAGACCTTAGTATCATGTATGTCTGTCAAACACATGGCATGTTTATTAATTCAATAAAAAATGTTATATTTTTATATTCAAATAAAATTTTTATAATATTACTTTTTTAAAATTGGGACACTCACTTTAACTTTAGTTCTCAATTTAAACCAAATATGAAAGACTATTCCAAACGTCTCCAAAAAGGGACCTGGAAAAGCGCTTTGGCATCATGCTTAAAGCTTTAGAATATATGCAGCATTAATATAACAAGACTGAATTAACATCTTTTCTGCGCTGTCTCCCACTCACACTAGTATTCAAAATCCTAATAATGTTTCGGCACCTTCGATAAGCTTTTCAATTATTCACACCTTCAAAAATGCTTTCAAAACATTGTGGGTGTTTTCAAAAACACTACTCTGAAAATATACATATGTTAGTGTCTGACATCATGTAAATATTCATACAACCCCACAGAATGATAAAGGAAGTTTAATAAAAATTATAGAAAAAAAAAAAACAATAATAATAATATGCCATTTAATCATGTTTTTGAAAACTTGTTTTCAAAAAATAATTTACTTATTTTTTAAAAAGGTTTTTTTTTTTTAATTTCATTTTGTTTTCAAAAATTGTTTTGAAAACAGTTTTGTCCCATTTTTGTCTTTTAATGAAATTTTCCATGGCATCGTTAGCAAGGTCAACACCTAATCTAACTGCCTGTTCAATTGATTGGAGGAAATTAATTGCAAGGATGTCTATGGAGTCTGGACCCCATGATTGAACACATGAAAGGATTCCATTTTATCATCTACTCTGAAATTCAGAGGTGAACGATACGGTTTAAATCACAAAAACAATGCAGGAAAGCATGGCTAGTGATTGAAATGGGGCAAACAAGAAGAAAGGGCACAGATCTGTGTAAGACAGAAGACTCCATAAATGTGAAAACAAGGAACAGAAGGGAACTTAGGGAAGTGTCTTAAAAGGCAGAGTAACAATTCTACAATATCACACATGAATACATTCAAGCCTCATACATAAATCAGCAGAAGCAGAAGAAAGAGGAGAAAGTGGGATGATTTATTCATGGTGGAATCAACAGCATTACTAGCTGACGAAGATGATAGAGGGGTCGCAGCAACACTCATCAATCAGGCAACAGCAACACAAAGCCGCCAGACTGGATCCTCACATCCAACCCATATCACATTGGAGAAAAATAAAAATAAAAACAAAAACAAAAACAATGGAAATCATGTTATTTTATATACAAAACAATTCTATTGTGTATGAGATTTAAAGATATTATAATAATCATCAACCGTTTGACAGACAGGGAGATTTGCATGAGGACAGAGTGATTATTACCATCCCTCAAGGAAACCTGGTTCTCTTCTGGGTGGTGGAGCTGCGTATTGTGGGGGTGCCATCACTGGAGGGCCTTGGTAATACCCTGAGAAAATCACCCAAAATAGTTGACATGGAATAACAAGAAACCCAAGAATAAAAATATAAGACACAGAAAAATGAAGCCATGATGCTTGAAGAATGGAATCCCATGAGACAAACAAACATCCATCCCAAAAAAGAATAACAGATTCTGCCAAAAACGAAAATGAAGCAAACAAATCCCCCAAGAAAAACTCAAATATGTGAAGAAAGAAAAGAAAAGAAAAGAAAAGAAAAGTACCTTGGGCAGGGTAGGGATAAGCGTACTTGGGGTCGCTCATCTTCAAGAAACAAAGGAGAGTTGCAGAGGCGGAAAACCAGATTTTAAACGAAAGCAAGGAGAATAAAGGGAAAATGAAACTGGGATTCTGGCGAAAAAAGGGTGTGTGAATGTGGAAAGTGCTTTGGGCTTTCAATGTCAAAGGAGGTTATTCTTCCTAGAGTCTAATGCTCATAAATAAACAAGATAGACCCAAATACGCCTCTCTGATAGGGCAGTGCTTTTCCAGATCGTAGGTTTGGATTTTGCTTTCTCCCAAAGCTATTCTCAGCTCTTCTGGAATGATCTGGGCGCTCTCACTCGCTGCACTCCCGTTGAAACGATGAAAAGACAAAACTGGTCAGCAATTGTCATGAGAAGCAGAGCGAAGCAGAGGATAAAAGGGGAAAGTTGAAGGCGATGAGGAAAAGGTGGAGGGACCAAGTGAGGAAAAAAAGGACTGGGGGAGTGTAGACAGCTAAGCAAATCCCAATTATGGCCGAGTCTTACGTATGCCCGGGACATGAGATAGGTTGTTACCTTTCTCTCCCATTTTTACCCTCTCCTTTCACATAAAATATCCACCCAAAATTCGGACATGTTTCTGAATTATCCAAATTGGTAAACAGCCCAGCAATTGGCCGTGGTGGAATATCACAAAGCTGAAAGGCACCAGCGAGTGGGAGAAAGAGGCCGCTTCCCCTACAAGAATGAATGGTTCAAGTTATCCCAAGTTGCTTCCCACAATTGGTAAGAAGAGTTATCTGGTTCTCTTGCTTCTTCTGATAGAGACTGATTCTTAAGTTCTTAAATTCACACCGCCCTTCATCCTTTACGGGCCGAAACTCAAAAAGCGAAGAATCATAACCTCATACCCATTTGGTTGCATGGGAATAGCAAACCAATAAAGAAAGAAAAAGGGAAAGAGGATTTTTAAAGTTATCATGGGACAGACTAATCCCAAAAAACAATTTTTTTGTGTGTTATTTAGTAAGGTGGGAATGGAGTGGTTGCGGGTTAGATCTATGGGAAATGTTGGTATATTTCTTTGGGCAATTGACTTTATGTCACGACAGTAGATTTGGCTTCTTGTTTATGCATGAGGCTTATGTTTTTTAAAAGTTTAGGTTAGTGTTGCATCATGTATGAGGAGGAGAGGCGCACGGGCATCTACTAAAGTGAGAAAGCAGAGAAAAAGGCATGTAGGTGGGGACTGGGAATGGTGGCACTCTTTTTGAAAAATTACTTGGATGATTACTTCATGTGATGTTTGACTATCACCTTCAAAAGTGACCTCCCACCCACTCCTTACTCCACCTTTATCTTTGCATTTAATCAAATTACAAGCAATGAAACCCGGTTTGATTCAAAATAATGAGATTTAAATATGTGTATGATACGATTTGATAGGTTACTTCTTTGTATACGCATGGAATCGGAATGATAGGCAAACCTCATAATTAAAATTAGAGTATGTAATAATTTACAAGATTCTTTTTCAAATGGGTGCCACCCCATTAGGGTTTAATCCCTGTTAATTTTTAAGAAGAACCAAATAATTTCGCCATTGATGGTGAAAAAAAAGTCAGATGTGAAGTTGAATTTGTTGATTTGCAGACCAAAATTTTAGCTTTTAATATTGCATTGGTTGGGTGTGGAAATTGAAATTTTAATGCCAATAGTTCCTGGGGCTGAAATTCTTATTCGAGATGGCCCTCAAGCTTTCACCCAAGATGACTTGAGAGATCAGCAGGTGAGCTTCAAGGAACAGTAGGAAATACCCCTTTTTTAACCCACTTTCTTCATCACACAGTGCACTGGCTTATCCACCTTTCACTTTCTCAGCTTGTCCTTTTTTGGAACTTCAAGTTTGTGGAGTGTGGAATTTTTGGGGCAAAGGGTTGGGCAAAGACAAACAGGTCATTTTTAATATATATAATTTTAATTGGATGCTTTTTGTCAAACACAATGAAAATTGCTTTTAATTAGATATTCCTGTGTAGAATTTAGGACCCATTTGGTGCATCCTATGAAAAATAAAATACTTGGGCATCGAACCAGTACTCACAGAACTCCTAACCTCCGCCAACATTGAATGTCTACAATAAAATCTAGGTACAAATAGATGGAATCAAAGTATGAAGAATTGTCCAATCAACCAACAGGCTTAGGCATATAGCAATAAGACCCAACATGCATATGTGGTATGATATAATTGATGCCGCTCTTTGATATGGTACCAATTCGGTATTATAGCACAATGAGACCTGTTATAAAACAGAGGTTTCCTCAAATTGGCCAGGCGTTCTAGGTTTGCAGATGCTCTGCCAGCCACACACCATTAGAGCTCAATATTTTGGTGCTCTCTTCTCGATCCAAAGCTTATGATGGGCGGCTTTACTGGGCTTGTTTCTTGGGTTCACTTGGATTCTACAGGTCCCATCCCTGGCTATGACAACCTCAGCCATCTAAATGGAGTAACAAAACCTATGTTCCTCAAAACTAAAATTCAGACACCAAAGAAAGGTAAACTCTCCCACCTAGTATTGTCTCAAAGAACAGAGAGTACTTTCTTCAAAATGGCATGCGTGTTTCAGCAGAAAAAAAATAAAAAATAAAAAACAACACAATGCTTCTTTATTAATGTAGATGCCCATTTGAACTTCAAATGAACACTCAAATTTCAACCGAGACAGAATGCACTACATCTCCTAACATTATAGTGTGATCACCCAAGGGCATTATCCTTTTGCCTTGCTCATTTGCAATGCTAAAATGTTCACAAGGATCTACCATGATGCTTGTTTCAGTTGATCTACGAGATACAGTATGCACACGACTGAACCCAATTAGCTGTTTTTCTGGAGTGCCCTTCACAATTTTTGGCACTCTAGAAAACAACATTACAACATGGCTTCCATCCATGTCTCCAACATTAGTCACAGAGACCTCAACATGAAATCTTAATGAATTACAAGTGTTCAACTCTTCAATGTGAATGTAATTAACCTCTTCTCTTCTTTGTCGCGGTATGTTCTTACTGGAAACAGTGTCCCTTGATCTCAATAAATTTAATTTGTTTGGAGCTGAAACAAACTGGTAAGCAAAATTGGTATAACTCAAGCCTTGTCCAAACCCATAGACTCTATGTCCAATGTAAAATCGGTAAGTTCTTCCTGGATAGCCGCGATAAGGATCAGCCCTCATGTTCATATCATTCATGGGTACGCGGGTGAATGACTCAGGATACCATGTCATGGGCAATCTTCCACCTGCATTGTTTCCAAGTACTGCATCAGATTTCTACATCAAAGCCTAGGTCACGTTTGGACACCACAATAGATGAACCCAGTCTTTTTGTGTTTTACATTGTGTTGGAAATGAGTCTGTTTACACTATTTTTGGATTTCTAAGGGATGAATCATTTCCCCTTGGTTATTATTTCTGATGCTGACTCCAATGTTTGCTCTAGGTGACAGATGCCCTTCAAACGCTCTGAGAAACAAACTAAAATAAACAAAGTTCAAAATTTTTGTATACCAACCTGGATTGAAATCTCCAAAGATGATTTCTGCTAGTGCTTTTGCACCAGCCTCACCAGGGTAACCAATCCACAGAATGCTTGCAATTCGTGGGTCTTGTTCAGCAAATGACACATCAAGAGGTCCACCCCCAGTAAGAACCAAGACTAGGGGCTTTTGAATTGCACTGGCAACAGAAGAAATAAGGGCCATCTGTTTTCCAGGCAAGAGGAGACTAACCCTATCGTGATCTTCAGTTTCTTGAGACAAATCCAATCCAGCCACGACAACAACAATATCAGCTTTTCTTGCAATACTAACAGCTTCATCAAATCCTGTGTCTGAAAGGCAAGGCACATCCACGCAACCAGCTGCAAATGATGTTTTCTCCACATATGTCTTGAGTCCTTCAACAAGGCTCTCTGGTTTGCAGGGAATTCCTACAAAATACGAGAACCCCAGCAACAATATTAGCTGGGAGTTGACATGATGGGCAATACAGATAGAGTGGAATTTGAGAATATAACTTGATAAACTTCACATGATAAGTTGGAAAGAGCATGAATTCAGGTGGGGTGGGGATAAAAGCATTTGTTTCTTGGGGAAAAGAACCACATCTATCATTAGAAAATTTCCCCCATTCATCCTTCAGGATATCACAATGTTAACAAACAACTATGAATTATAAAACCATGTGTACATGATAAAAAAGGGTAAGAAAAAAAGAATTTCAGTTTGCAACTGAACCACGAATATATAATTAGGCAAATAAAATTGAAAAGGAGCTGACAAAGATAAAGCCTAAACACTACTATGTGCAGGAAATCAAACCTGTGTAACCGCCACCCAGAAATGGCTGATCAGCCTGTGGACCAATAATAGCTAATGAAGAAATCCTACTCTTATCCAAAGGCAAGAACTTCTTATCATTCTTCAAAAGCACAATGCCTTGCCTTGCTGCTTCAAGTGCCAATGTCCTGTGCTCCTTAGTACATACATCTTTAGGTCCTAAGTTTCCATACAGCCCGTTTGCAGGGTCTCCATCAAAAAGCCCAAGGCGCATTTGAACTGAAAACAGATTGAAAAGGGCTCTGTCTATGTCTTCTTCTTTCACCTTCCCCTTATCTATTGCAGATTGTGTGTGTCTCAACATATATGATCCACAATTTATGTCAGTTCCTACAGAGACGTAAACATATCTCAGTTTTTAATTGGACAAACATTTTTAGGTCTTCCCAGAACGTACCAAAATTTTGAACAGCAAACCTGCTTTGAGAACATCAGCCACTGCATCTTCAGGGGAGTTTGCATAATGCTGATATTCATAAACAGTTGCCACAGCATCACAGTCTGAGGTTATATATCTGCCCTTAGGCCACCCAGGAGTTACATATGGATTAACCAAGTGGCAATATGGGATTAATATGAAATGAAAAGTTCTAGGAATCTTACCCTTTGAAACCCCACTCAGTTTTGGCTTTCTGGAAGAGATCCTGCCGGGCACATGCTGGCACACCATTCACCCGATTGTATGAACACATTAAGCAGCTTGCTTTACCTTGCTGAACGCAACTACGAAATGGGGGTTGGTAGGTATCCTCCAGGTCCTGATTTGAAACCTGATAATGGAAAGATGAATCAAGCTTAAAATTAGCAACCGAGGTTCCCAGTTCAACTTGATTTAAATATGCAATACTAGCTAAAAGTTCAGTCAGATAGAGGCTGCTAGGATTCAGAAAAAGGAAAAGTCTCATACCACAGCATCGAAGCTATATCTACTGAAATTCCCCCATTTCTCCAAGTCATATGCAGTAAGATGCTTGCAACAAGCAGAAAGCATCAGCCCATCACCATCACGATCCCCCCGCAACAGCCTCTTCTTACCTACCGCACCTCTAATTTCACCGCCACCCTTCCAATTCCCACCCTGAAAACCCCTCACGAACTCCACCGCGTAAGCAGACGCCACCATGGGGTCTTCTCCGGGCGTCTCTTGGCCTCTCCCCCATCTTGGGTCCCTAAAAATATTGATATTAGGCGCCCAAAACGTCAATCCAGCTTGACCCACATTGTACATTGCCCGAGCCTCCACGGCGATGGCGGATCCAATTGAAAACCAAAGGCTCCGATTGAAAGAAGCGGCAGTAAGAAGAACTTGAGGGAAGCTAGTGGCAGCTGAAACGGTGCCGTTGAAGGAGACTCCGGGGCCATTGGTGGCAATCCCGTGGAGTGACTCGGACCACCACTCATAGGCAGGGATAGAAAGCCTAGGAATAGCAGCGGCCTCATCGGAAAGTTGCTGTATCTTTTCAGAGAGGGTGAGGAGGGAGACGAGAGATTGAGCTCTGGTAGATATGGGGAGGGAAGTGTTGCAGAAGGGATAGTCACTATTGGTTGGTGGCATACATGGGAACTGTGGATGAGTTGACTCAGAAATGGAGAACAAGGGGAGGAGTTGGAGAAAGAGGCAGATGAAGAGGAATCTCCATTCTGTAGACATGTTGGTATGAGAGTTAGTTAGGATATGTTCCTCTTAATCATCCAATATGAGATTGTGGAAACGAAAATAAAATATGGAATATCGAAATGAAAATAAAATAATAAAATATGGAATATGGAAATGAAAATAAAAAATAAAAATAAAGTAAAAATATATATATATAAAATCTAAATTCTAAAATTCTAAACTAAATAACAAACTCACAAAAATGGACTTCATCTCCTCGTCTCCGGCGGCATGCTGGGCAATGGGCGCTAAATAGGGACAGTGGGGAAAGGAAGGCTTTCATACCGAATAAAATGACGTGGTTTAGATGAGGAAAAAAAAAAATAAACGAAAGTGGTCAATTCATCCAATTTGTTGGTCTGATCCTCGATTTATCCAATTCGATGTCGGTTCTACCCTTGGTCGACTCAACTAATCGGACTAAACCAGAATTGTAACCGGTTGGTTCAGACCGAACCGAAACCGTAACCGTGATCGGTCACTCCGGTCGGGTTTTTAAAATCATGATTTTTTCTATTAATTATAAATAATAGAAAATTAATTATATTTTAATAATTAAGTTTTATAGAAATTAATATTTATTTGAAGTGTTATAAAATTTGTAGTCATTGATATTATTTAAAAAAATTTATTAAAATTAATTAGTTATAATCGTTCAAATAAATTAATTATTGATTTAAATATAATCTGGTATTAGATTCTATCATTTCTTCATAGGATATCATTTTCATTTCACTTGTGTGGTTTAAGGGCCCAAAGCTGCAGGCCCAATTCAGGTTTTGGGCTGGGTCTTACCTCGAGTAGAAGGCCTTCTCTACAGGCCATGGCAGGGCCCCTATTACCAGATCCTTTTTTTATTATTATTCTAATTAAATTAGAAATTAGTTTAGACAAGTTAACATTCTCTTCCTTTTAATTGTTGCTGAAGGAGTAAGTATTATTTAGGGGTAGACACATGCTTTGATTTGGTTTTTTTAATAAAAAATTGAAGAATTGGTTGGCTTTTAAGTAAATTAAAACTAATTTATTTATTCCCACGAGTTAAACTGATTTAACATCGATTTGATTTTGTTCTTAATTTGATTTGAAGCAAAGTTAAATCCATATATTTTCTCTTCATATTTATCATAAAACACGAATAATCACAGTATCACATCGTGCTTAAGAATTAAATACAATTTTTTGTTTATATTTTAATACTAGCTTCTTCTTTTTTCCTAAAAGTATTTGTAATGTAATCAGTGTGAATAGAAGCATTATAGTTTTGAGTGATTTTACAATAATCACTATCCTAAATGTTATTGCCTTCATATTGAAAATGGTCCATCTTTGTCCTAAATGAATAATTGTGGCTTAAAAATAAATAAATAAATATTGAAAGTAAATTTACAAAAGTTACTAGGTTAGCCCTTTATTCTTTTGGAGTTCAAATATGTTAGAATAAAGTTATGTGAGTTTAGGATTATGTTGTTGTCTAGTTATAACCACTTATGCATAGGTGTAGGTTTAGAAATTTGGTTGAGGCAAGATATATAATAACTAAAACGTGCTAGCTCTTATATACAAAAATATATAATAAAAGAAATTTAGTGGCAAAAGAATGCCAAGGTCTCATTTCCAAAATTATGGTGGTAAGTCCATGAACAAGCCATAGTGTTAAGTATGTGGCAAATTCAATCACATTGCATTGAATTGTTATCATCGATTTGATCATAATTACCAAGCTACTCGGTCTAATCCCACTGCTTACTTCACTAACTTCGCGAATCCATCTATACTTGGTGATGCTACATGGTACATGGATTTTAGAGCTACACATCATCTAACCCTTGAAGCTTTAAATTAATAGAACTCTAATCCATTTGTTCATCCAAACAAGGTTGACATCGGAAATGGTAAAGAATTTCTCATTCTATATTTGGTTCAGCTTCTTTACAATCTAATTCTTGTTCTTTTCACTTTAACAACATTTTTCATGTTCCCTTGATTTCCACCAACTTAATTAGTGTTCAAAACTTCTATGTTGATAATAATGTTTTCCTTAAGTTTCATTCAACATTTTTTATGGTGAAAAACCTATCTTTGAAGAAAGTTCTTCACTAAGGGCACCCAACTGATCATGGTCTTTACAAGTTTCCAAAAGAGAGTTTCCAAAACAATAGTACCAACTCTAAGGTATCTTGTTTCTCTTCCAATGTAACTCGTCTTCCTACTAGTTATGCATTGTTGAGGCACAATAGGTTAGGCCACCTTGCTTTGCCTATTGTAGATGAAGTACTCAATGCTCGTTTTTTACCTATAATATATTCTTATGATTTCTATGTCTCATGTCAATTGGCTAGGAGCCATAAACTTTCTTTTGTTTAATGTATGTCTCATGCAACAAAACCATTTGAATTAGTGCACTCAAATCTTTAGGGACCTTTACCTGTTAACTCGGTTAATGAAGTTAAATATTTACCACTTTCCATTGATGACTGCACTCACTTTTCTTAGATATATCCTTTAAATTCTAAAGATGAAACTACCAAATACTTCCTTCAATTTAAATTAATCGTTGAAAATTAGTTTAGCAGAAAAAAATCGATCCTCACCTTTCAATTTGATTGGAAAGGGGAATATCATCCTCTCTCTACTTTTTTGTCTCATTTTGGTATCCTTTATCATCTCACTTGTCCTTCAACTCCCAAAAAAAAAATGGCAAGGCTGAATGTGAAAACAAACATGTAGTTGAGGTTGGACTGCCAATGACCGTTGATTAAGCAACCCAGCTTGTGTCATCTACTCTTTAATTAGCAGATGCCATGACCAAGCCCCCACCTACTCAACAGTTCTCTTAAGTCTTTGTTCCAAACTCTCCATTCTTCCAAGACCTTAAACTTGTGGAGTATGTTAGAATAAAGCTATGTAAGCTCAGAATTATGTTGTTGTCTAGTTATAACCACTTGTGCTGGTTAGGAAATTTGGTTGGGGCAAGATATATAAAAACTGTAACGTGGCAACTCTCATATACAAAAATAATAAAAAAAACAAACTCTCTATGCAATATTATGTAAGAGAGCATTGAGAATCCAAAGCACCCCTTTCTCTCTTGTTCTTGGCACATTGTATCTTGTCTAACAAACAAACAGAATAAGAATAAATCCATGGTGGGTCAATCAACCTAATTTAACTTGTAGAAGTGTTTCCTTTGATCTCATCCAAATGAAAAAAATATTGAAATTAATGTTTGCCTTTGATTAATTTGTAATTGCATGGATAAGAATCTTTGAAAGTGAAGTGGGAAACCTAAATAAAATAAGCACTTGTGTACATGCCTTTGGCTGCGTGTAAAATTTGGGAGCTTCTGCCTCGTCTGCCAACATTTCATGGATTATTCATTGTCCCGAATCTCGGCCCACCCTCTGCAGTTGCTATCAAAGAGGTAAAATGATTATCATGGATGATATTCCCTTAACTTTTAAGGGACAAGTCTAAAATGGACATGTGATGATTAATAATCAAATGAAAAGCATTGTTTGTGTCATAATACCCACATAAAAGAAAAAGAATTATCTTCAAATTAAATAAAGAAATAAAAATTTTTAATAATTAAAAATAAATTAAAATTATCCGAATATACTTTTTTATATTTAATATTAACTTTAATTAAAAATAATAATATTTTAAAGGTTAAAACAATACAAATAGATCTAAGAATGTATATATATTTAAATATTAATTTTAATTAAATAATAATATTTATAAAGGATTGGATAACTATGGAAATATCTCAAGTCAAATTATGACATGTATCACATGGGGCCCATATTTTTAAATATTTATTTTAATTAAAGAATAATATTTTAAGGATCAAGGGTATCTAAAATCTTTCAAAATATTAACTTTAATTAAAGGATAATATTTTCAAATGATCACAAAACTATTCAAATATATTCTTCTTAAACCCTATTTAGTTTTTTTAAGCTTGCAAAACACAATAGAAAACCTATAATTAGAGAGATAATTGGTGTCTAAATATGTATTCCAAAGATGTATAGATGATGTGAATTAGACTCAATAAGAGGCAAAATCATCACTTAGTTTTTTAAAGCTTGCAAGACACATTAGAAAACCATAATTAGAGAGATAATTGGTGCCTAAATATGTATTTCAAAGATACATAAATTACTTGAATTAGACTCAATAAGAGGTAAAATCATTGCTTTTAGCTTGAATTTATGTTGGTAACTTAGTCTTGGAACTAATATGTTATCTTAAGTTAGAAGACAAAATAAAGAGTTAAAAAAATGGAGCTCGAGCACTTTAACCAAGGTAGAAGAAAGGCTCAACCAAGAAACAAAGGAAAAGGAGCTGAAAAGAGTCAACACTAATATCCCAATTCAAAATTTTGAATTAAGAGAAAGTCATTTCGAATTGAAAGAAAAAAAGTTAGAAAAAACAATGCATGAGTTCTAAAATTTTGAATTCATGAGTGGCAATTTTGAACTCATAGTTTCTATATCAAACTCAAGCACTCCATTTCAAACTCAACATTAAAATTTCAAACTTTAGTTGTTGGAATTCATAAATTTTTTTTTTTTTTTTACATTTTCTTGTAATTTTTGGAATAAGTTATAAATTAGAAGATATTTATATATATATATGTATCTAAAGAAGGAGAGAGAGAGAGAGAGAGAGAGAGAGAGAAGACAAGTCTTTTCTATGCTTATGTTTATGTATAGAGAGGAGAAGACAATAGGTTGGTTTTTTTGTTCTTGTGACGATTAGTTTGGATTTCTATGATCATTAATATATCTATTTGAGTTCTCTTATAGATTATGTTTGTGACAACCAACCCATATGAGGCTAGAGTAGGTATACTAGAATAAGAACATGATGGTTTAGGGTTAAGAAGAAATGGAAAGAATGAATCACTATGATCTAAATTGATCCAAATGAAAGTTTGAGTTGAGAGTACGTAATAATATAAATACTCTCTATATTGTTTGGCTTAGGAGAGCTTACCACAATCTTTTATTGATACACGTGGTAATTAGTACCCTTGGTCATTAGTTAACTTGATTTATTCTATCATTATCTATACTAAAGCTGAATTTATAAGAGAACCGAAAAACTTAAGGTTACATAACTAAAACTCTATTGGATTCATTAACTTGATAGTACTTAGGGTTTGAATTATAAATGAATATTAGGTTTTTGATGCAATACTAAGTTTTAAAACTTAGTGTGGTCACAAACTACCATTAGCCCTAAAAACCCTAAGATCATCAAAGATAGAAAGCTCTTATTTGCTTTGATTCCTAATCTGACACTAGATTGTGATATTCCAATTTTTAAAGTATAAAAATCTTCATCAATAATTTTCTTTCATAAAATATTGCTTTTATAATTTTATTGTTATAACAACCAACTTCTTTTGAAATCAAGATTTAGAAAATAAAAATATCATTCTTGATCATTCATTGTCGATATTTCTCAAGTCAATCCTTAAGAACGATAAACCCAGATACTTCATGTCATAATAGTACCCTATCTCTAGTTTCTTTTGACTAGGAATACCATATGTTTTAGCCTTTAGTATATAGTATAGATAACGAGTCAAAAGATTGTGTCAAATCTTTGAGAGCTCTTCAAGCCTTATCTTACTTCTTCAAATCCAAGTTCAAAGATCAAAGATTAATTCCTCGTGTTAAGTTGAAGATTTGAAAATTCTTCAACAAAAAAGATTTGAAGGTTTGAAATCCATCAAGAATATCTTTGAAGTCAAATCAAGCTTCAAACCTTTTTGATCCAAGCATCTAGGCCCACGTGTTAACATTATTACCATTTGTAACAGAGGATAAGATAGAAATTACACCCATTCTATCTTTCAAATCATTAAAAATCGAATTTGACTGCACATGATTTTTCTTAAAGAGAAGTTTGTGTCTAAAATCTGACGCTGGAGGAGTAAAAAATTTGGAGACTTGAAATCCCAACACCACCACCCTTGTTCAAGTTCCTCTTCGGTAGGGCTTTGTCTGTGCTTTGAACATGGGGGCCTGCCTAGAAAATGTGTAGGTGGGTTTGGGCCTTCCTTACTGAGGCATTGACAGTACATAAAAATTTAGAAAACAAGAAGCAATGCAGCCCTGGAACTAGACTTGATCATTTCATTCCAAGTCGATCCTCATCAGATCATGCTTGTTGGTGGTTGGATACCTTACTGTGCAGAAGGCTAAGTCTGTGACATCAAGCTTGTCAGTAAAATTGATAGTAAGACTGGAGCCACGACAAATGAAGCTGAAGCAGATTAATATTTTCCCTTCTAATTAATGGTGAATACAGTAACTCAAAATGTCAACCAAAGACTAGCTGGAGCTTCACAGGAAAAGCATACAAAACTAAAAGCTGGTTAAGAAGAAGCTTCTTGCTGGTATACATCCTAGCGCCTCCGTCTCCATCATTTCAGGGGTTGATTCAACATTCATGGCTTTGTCAAATTAATGACAACCATATACTTGGAAAACTCAGTCTAATCGAAAAAAAATTTGCGTACCAAATTAACCAAAATCCACCAGGAAACCAACTTTATTACGTCTCAACTTTTTAAAGATTTTGAGAGATTTTGTGGGGCTAAGACCAGCCATCGAAAGAATTAGCGGCCTCAGAAGACTAGTGGGGGCTGGAGGATTGTCTCGGAGTGTGAGTGCATGAACTTTACTGGCATAATTTTCCCATTTGACTGCCAAACAAGCACTGAAATTCCATGGTTAATTCATTCAGTCAACCAAGCATCGTGGAGTGCTCAAAAATAACACTACAAGTTCAAGAAATGGACAGGTTTTTGGTGTCACGGTCTGCATCCATCCCACTATTGGAGCAATCTTTGTCTAAATTCCCCATTAATAAAGGTAGTGAACAATGATCATACTCACAATTTCAATGCAGAAATTCAACTGTCCTTTGTCTGATTCCAATGCTCACATGTGACATCTCCCTCTTTCGACAGCCAAGACAATGGCTCACACACAATACCATATTGGAGACAACTGTGTGAAAAATGATGATTAAAGGTGTACTGGGTTATCTCTTTGAGAGTGAGAATGTTACATACATGTAAAACACAGAAGAAATAAGAGAAAATATACTTAAAGCTACGGTATAAGAGCTCTACACCTGCATGAAGCTAGGGTTTTAAAATGCCTAGAACCCTAGAAAATTTTCCACCACATTCATCCATAAGGTCTTCTCTTGGTTATAATAACACCCGAGTAAAGACACAAGAAGAAAAAAAGCGGAAATAATGACTACAATACAAAGTTTCATTAGGGCTTTGGGGGGACATTTTGAATCCGTGATGCATTGGAATCGTATTCATCTTCCACAAACCATCAGCCAGACATGATCAGCTTCTTATAACAACTCATGCTGCTACGTGGATCAAATGATTCCAATGGCCACTGTGCCATTAATCTTGTGATTAAGAAAAGAGAACTTCCAAGGTCAAAATAATAGTACTTGAGCATTTCTTTTCCACGGTGATTTATCTAAGGCTATGTTTGGTTTCGAAAAGTTTAAAGAAATATACGGAAAAAATAGAGAGAGAAATTATTTTTATTCTATTAATTCAAAATTATTTCACTCATTTAATATAAGTTTCTTACCCATTTTAATTATATTTTACTTTCTTTACTATTTTCCATATTACAACCAAATATACAAAAGTCGGTTTTTTTTTTTTTTTTATAGCATTGTTTTTATCTTTCCTTAATATTTTCCGGAAACTAAACATAGTTAAAAAGCATATGGTAGCCCAGTTTATGAATGATATAATTGCATAAGGAATTTGATAGTACGTAAATGCCATTTATATATAACCTGCAGCAAGCATATGCATATTGAAAGTCTGAAACCATATGGCTTTTGGAAGTCTTCTTTACGTTCCATGAAATTCAGCTAATAATGATTGGCACAAGCTCATGACATTAAACACATGCCAAGGGCAAAGGCTAGATATTTTTACTAAGATACCTTTTGAAAAACCATATCATTCGATTATTAAATATAAAAAATGAAAAACTTGACTGAAACATCATGGAGTATATAACATTTGAAAAGACACTGAGTTATGACTTTCTTTGAAGTGCAAACTTTGCTACGATCACCAGTATTTTGCCTTGAGGTACATTTTGAGGACAATCGAAACGGATTCTCCATCTAATATGGACCTGAATCCATACAAAAGCATAGCTTCTGCCTCAAGAAGTCAGGTGAGTTTAAATTGTGATTTCCTGGACTTCAAAACAAAACACAAGTGGGTGGAGATTATGACTTTGTGCCAATCAGCCATTAATTTAAAACTTAAAAATCCTGGCAAGATCGTGCATATGTAAGAAATCATTAACCATTAATAAAGCATGGTAATCTCCTTTGTTTTTGCTGATTCTGGTTTGATTTTCCCTCAACTTATCTGGGAAAAGTCGGATTATACAAAGAGATCTCCTTAAATTAAGCAATTTAAAGAAGGAAAAGACACGCATAAAGCCAATGTGGCTGATGGGCTTAACCACGTTGCTACGACTGATCTATCTATAGCTACCATGATTCTGTAAAACAAAAACAAAGACACACAAAAAAACAAGCCAGATCAAAACAAAGAATTATGCAGTTGGTGGTTCATTGCCAAACTTCATGGGCAGATGCTCATGTCTTTGAAGTGTCTTCATAAAATATTGGATTTGAATTAACCCCAATGATTAGGATTTCAAGTCATACATTTTGAAGTCACACTGTGAGAAAATAAAGGGCAAAAAAAAAAAAAAAAAAAAGAGAAAGAACCACCACAGATTGAACATTAATTTGAAACAAATAAATTGTGTTATAAGAAACTTTTTTCTATTTTGTTTTCTCAGTAGGGGTCCAGGGAGGTGTAAGCAGCACTCAATAATGAAAATGTTCCACGGTTGAGTATGACTTAGTTCAATGATGATAATCTGCCTTCCACTTTTCATGGTAATGGATTGAATCGTGCATGCCAACAAGCAAAAATCTGCTTACCTTTTGAAAAGGATTGACTTCCATCGGCCTTATCATTGTTGCCTTTCAAGCATGGGTTTCTAGTCTCCTTTAACAACAGTTCTTTACTACCAACCAATTCAAACCAACTACTAAAAATAAAAGAGCCGTCTGTCATCTTGAAATCTAGCACTCAAGTTGCTTTCAACTGCTGTCTTAGAAAGCATTTCACTCGTAGTTGCCCTTCCACGCCCATCAGCATGCTCTAAAATCTGAAAGGGAAATTCCAACTAATTCATGACGCGCAAAACTACCATCGACCATGGTTTTAAAATCTGCTGTATTACATAGGCTGCAAAGTATATTTGAATTAGGCGTGATATTATTGGATTCGCCTTCTGTCCTCCCATTTTTATTAAACTTTTTGCCATTTATTTTTTGTATTGAGGAAACACCTAGATACGTGAAACTGAAGTTTCTAAGACAGCGGAGCTCAGCTGGGAACTGAGTAGACGCAAGAAATCTAATCACACACAGGGAAATTCAGTTGTGTTTGGAAAGTCTGGTGACGAAGTTTTAGGTTAATCATCTATGAGAAAGTCTCAGCACTGTGAGAATTTACTGAAATTATGGCTGGGAAAAGAGAAAAATTGCCTTGAGATCTGCTAGTTCAATACCACCTAGCTGCCATGGAACTAGCCAACAGCATAAATACATATATAGCAAGGTTGTCAAATCAAGGAAGTGCTGTCTAGATAATATACAAGTACAAAACAAACCCATTTCAAATCAACTATTGAAATGTAGAAAAAACTTCTTAAACCAAACTAATTAGATCATAATGGAAATCTGGATGCAAATTCACAATTTTGTATTCATATTAACCAGGAGTGTCCCTGAAGTTTCCATTATTGCTGGCTTTTGTTTTCTTATCCATGGGATGGGCCCTATAAATCAACCCTGCATATGATATATGTAGTTTGAAGTTTTCGACAAAAATGAATTACACACTCAGAACCAGTTTGATAGGCAACCCATTTATATAGAAACAGCTTGATGGGTCATTTTACCTATTCTTATAACTTGGTAATGGACGTCCCAGTGGAAGTGAACCGACCACATCATCTTGGCAAAGGGACTTGCCTCAGATTAAAAGAAACAAAAAAGAAAAACATTACCATTTTGTTGGGGATTAATCAAATAGGGAATGGTGGGGCATACGTGGATGATTAGAGGTTGATGAGGGAGGGTGATGAAGAACAGAAGAAGCAGGTGTGACTGGCGATTAATCACGTCTTTTTATGGCCCTTTTTTAGAGTCCCCTCGTTTTCTTGTGTTGATTTGACTCATGAGAGAGACACTCACACTCACAGGCCTCTCTCTCTCTCTCCCTCCCTCTCTCTCTCTCTCTCAACCTCTTTTATTTTCTCAGACCCCAACTGACGCTTATGGTATACCGTATACGTATCCAGACATGCACATGCAGGTTGTGAAACCATGTCTCACGCTCACCCCACGCGCACTTCAAACCAAAAACCCCTCTACCGCTCCAAATCTTATACACAAAGCCAAGCCTGGAGGGGGTGGATCATATGAGGAATGAAGATGAGGTAGTAGGGTCCCTGCGTCTGTGTTGCTGATGCATAGGGCAGTTGTATATGAACAGTAGTTTCAGATAATCGAGAAGTGAGAGGTAGGGGAAGAGCCAAGGAGAGATACTGAGGAGTAGGACCCCACATCACAGAGGAAAAAGCCATGAAAAAGCAGACAAAAGTAAATGGAAAAAAGCGGTTTTGAAGAGATATATTGTGGGCGAGACGAGAGAGCAGAGGCTTGAGAGTACTATACCCCCATCAATACCACTTGCCTTCTGCCAAAACCACTCTCCCCCCTGTCGGATGCTTCGGAATACATGCCGCGGTTTTTCATACTCTTATTCCTCCGTACCCTCGTGGTCTTGTCACAAATCTTTCTCTCTTTCTTTATTTTTCTATCATTAACCCATCTACGCCCTTCCTTTCAATTATTATTCTGCACTTGTATATTATCATTTCCTTAATTCATTCAATCATCTCATTATTAAGACGTCACGATCTCCTCATATTATAAAAAGAATATTAATGCCATCTACATTCCATCCTTTTTGTTACTTCAATTTTTCAAACAACTAATGAATCAATCATAGTATGTATATAATCATTAAAATATATTTGTTGGCATTCAAATGTAAACATCGACTATGGAAAAAAAAACAAAAAATACAACACATTTTACAAGTCATGCATGGGAATATATATCAAAAGCCAAAAATGGTCAATTAGATCTTGTCGCCAATACTAATCCATTGCATTGGGCTGGGTTATTAAAAAGATGTGTCTTGTCTAGAAAAATTCTCACCAGTCCCCATTTTTCAAATCAAGTTTGGATTACCACGAATTCCTTGGATTGTTTCCTAAAATTATGTTTTTCATTTATATAAAATATTTCAAATCATTAGCAGGTGGCCGTTAATTATGTTAAAAAGGATATGCCAAAAGCATATACATGAAATTATTTAATCAAATTAAATGAGAAATTAAGGTTTGGTATGGATTAGAAAGATGTGAATACGAAACAAGGTGCGTTGACTCATGCATTCACGTGTGTGTTGGGGGTTGGTCGGTCGGCTTTTGTCCCATCTTCCCTCGAGACGCGCAAATCCCTTGGGTTTATTGTCTTCTTCCTCCTCCATTTTAGTTTTAATCTTAGGGCCAAAAAGGGGAAAAACCATATCACCCATCTCATATATTCATATTCTCAAAATCATAATATATATATACTTTCAATAATATTTAATTTTTTTAAAAAACGAAATTTGGTATCAAAATTAAAACCAAAATTTTAAATTTCAGATTGTCAATTCAAATAACTTCTAATTTACTATCAAAATTGGAGCATCTTCGTCGAAAAGCCGAGATTATTATTTCAAGCATAGTTATTTTTAGACATGGTCTACCTATTTCCCATGTCGGATGGTAGGATTATGAGCTGTCTTACAAGGGAATTAAAGCAAAGACTGCTATAACATAATCCACTGAATTATTGTATGTATTTGTATAATTTTGTTCAATAACCAAAATACTATTGATATTCCAAAAATGTAAATACTAAATATAACATTGAAGCAATAACAACCTGCATATCATTAGAAGAAGTATCCAAAAGTTTTTGGTCCCATACATTTAAAAAGAAATGATAATAATAATAATGTTAGGAATATCATAAATGATATGAATCATTACCTTTTGTTTGTACATCAAAATCCAAATGGCAAAGAGTCATTATTTTTTAGAGACACCATTATGAGAGAGGAATTTAGGATCAGAAATTTAGAGAAATTTTAATATTTGCATGGAATTCCAGTTGTCATTAATTTTGCCGTATAAATTCCAAATCCAGTACATTGATGGGGATGATATGCCAAAGCCCATTAGATGCAGTGAAGATGATATACAAAGCAAGTGAAGCCTCTTCTCCCTCAACCATCATTGTCCTATACTTGGGTTTGCAGCAGCAGCAGCTAAGAAGAAAGAGTAGAAGACAACCATATCATATTACTCATTCATTAACATGCATTGGGTGGTGTGTCACCTTTTTTTTTTTTTTTTTTGCAAATTAATTTTGATATATATATCTAGGTGTTCATGCATTTTATGTTTTCTGTTTGGCTAGAAAGAAAAAATATATACATATTGTTTTGTTGGGTGGAAAATGCAGAAAGAAGTAGAGAGAAAATAGAGTAGGCCCATTAAACCATAATTAGAGATAATGATCCTCATTACTGTGGTGCCACTGCCAACCATTATTAGGATTTGAAATAAGACTTTTTAGGAATTTGAAGAACATCATTATACTTGTTCTTTTTTGCTTTCCAGTGGAAATTTGGCACATAACATTTTTAGAAGGATTCCACTGAAGAAGAGTAACTGTGGTCCACTACCAAACACACACCCAAGAAAAAAAAAAAAGAAAAAGAAAATCATTGATAGAGAGAAATTGTATATAAATCATTAAAAACCAAAGGTTAAACCGAGCATTTTTTGAAGGATTGAGATATTGGTGATCTCCCTTTTTGTTGATCTGCAAAAGGGCACTGCTAGATTTTCTGAATAATTGAGATAAAATAATTCTCGAAACAGATATATCACCTTTTTGTATCCTTCTGGAGAATCACTTTGATGAAAGCAATCAGACAAGCAAATTATTTTCAAATGAAAAACTGATTGAAGCTGGTGGATAAGACTGGAGAGGAACTGAACCCACACCCAATATAGGGAAACAAAGTAAGAATATAGAATTTATATTAATGTCATTTGCAGTGGAAACAAATTAGATAGACAATTTTTTATGCTTAGTAGAAAAGAAAAAAGAAAGAAAGATAGCAAGGCAAAGTTTGAGGCATTGAGAGATGAGAAAAAGTGGGGGAGATGAGTTGTTCCTATTCCTGTATAAGCAAAATATAATATTTAATGGAGAGGGAAGCTGACAGAGTCTATGATGCTAACTCCATCCTTTTCGGTTCAGACAGATTTGTGGGTCAAAGCATTCAGGGTATGGGATTTAAAAATGAAGTCTGTCTAATTGAAGATTTCGGTGAAAAAGACATGAATTCACCTTGAGAGAGAGAGAGAGAGAGAGGAAAAAAGCAGATTCCTTTTCAATCTTAGGGCTATAGGTAGGTGCTATTCCTGAGCACAACATACCATAATACATACCATAAGGCATATATTATGAAGAAAGAGATCACTTTTATATATGTTTATATATTCCTTCAGCTTGATGTAGGTCATCTTATGAACCCACCTGCCTCTTGGATCAGCTAACCTTCATTGTGGTTTGAGAGGGAGGGAGGGAAGGAGGGAGAAAAGAGAAAAGGGAGATGGAGCCTAGTCAACATGGCCTCTTAGAAGAGTTTCTAGCTCTAAGAAGAGACACTTGCAACACTTTCACTTCTGCAGTGAATGAGTTCTTCCCCAATGGGTGGAACTTTGATGCTTTTGATGAGAACCCAGTTTTGTCCACATCAAATCCTTCATTTGATGGATTCTCCACCCCAACGGAACCTATCTTCGAATGTCCTTTCAGTGAAGTCTATCCTTCTGTTGATGGGTTCACCGTAGCAGAGATTGATTCATCTTACAACAAGAATGACAGCACACCCCCATTTCCAATTCAAGAAGAGTACCCTTCACTGGTTGAGGATGAAGATATCGGTCTCCTCAACAGTGATCTTCATGGGTTGGAGAGAGGAATACCAGCTGTAAAGTTGAGATGGAACAAGCCATGGACGCTCCAGTTTTCAACCTAGGTTTGTGTGGAGAGAGAAAGGCTCGAGTTAAGAAGCTTGAGGGTCAGCCCTCCAAGAATCTAATGGCAGAAAGAAGGCGAAGGAAGCGACTCAATGATCGCCTTTCCATGCTCAGATCAATTGTTCCTAAGATCAGCAAGGTGATCTACACTTCCCAATGTTTATTCAAAGTTTCTTCTCAATTATAACATCATAATTATCCACATTCTGCCCAAAATATTGGATCATCTATTTCCTCCACAGAGTCTGTAGATAATTCTTGTTCACATAATGGTTGATTTTGAACAACAAAATTATGTGGTTGGCGTTACCAGATGGACAGAACATCTATACTTGGAGATACCATAGATTATATGAAAGAGCTGCTAGAGAAAATCAACAAGTTGCAAGAAGAAGAAATCGAAGTGGGCTCGGATCAAACCAACTTAATGGGCATCTTCAAGGAGCTAAAGCCAAATGAAGTACTAGTGAGAAATTCTCCCAAGGTATGGTTTCAGCATTGCTGGATATTTGCCCAGTAAGAGTGCTAAATCAATGTACATATCTGAATAACCCAGAGTCCTTAATCGAATTTTCTGGCATGGTGGTTTGGCAGTTTGATGTGGAAAGGAGAAACATGGATACCCGGATCGAGATTTGCTGTGCAGCAAAGCCAGGACTGTTGCTGTCGACAGTGAACACACTGGAACTTCTAGGCCTTGAAATTCAACAGTGCGTTATAAGTTGCTTCAATGATTTTTCAATGCAAGCTTCTTGTTCAGACGTATGTATGTTGATCAGATTTCTCCACTATATATTTACTTTACATGCTTTAAATCATCTGATTCGTTTGCTTTCTCTATATGTTCTTCATGGTATGTATCTAGGTAGTGGAGCAGCAGGCAGCGACTGGTTCTGAAGATATAAAGCAAGCATTATTCAGAAATGCAGGCTATGGAGGAAGATGTCTGTAGAACAAAAGCGATGAAAAATAAATGTAGTAGGTTCAACAAGCTTGAAGAGATGGATCTCAAAGCTGTTCTTGATGGAATTAGTTTTCAACCCAGAGGTTGTAATAATGTAGTCTCTCTAAATAACACCAGAGCCATCTCACAAGTCCCCATGATGTATTATCTGCTCCCATTGAGGTTGCTTATTAATATAAGGATCATTTATTCCTCCTCTTAGAATAATGATGAAGAATTCCATTAAAATTATTAAAATGAGGTAAGAATGTTTTGGAATATCTGTGCAGAACTTGGCAGGAATATATTTGCAGAACTTGGAATCAAAGTTCCTTTGTATATATATATATATATGGTTAAACAAATAGTGGTTAATTAAGCTCTCAGTGCTACATCAGATGTAACCACATGCCAATAACAATTTAATTTCAAGAATATGAAAGATAGTGATATTCTTTCCCCTGAATCTTTCATGAATATTCAGAACTCCATTGATGAACTGTACATAACAATGAAAGACCAGTAACAGGAAATCAAAAGGAAAGGCCAAAAATCCACAGTAGTTTAAGCATATCTAAGCAAGAAATCTTTGTCTGAATTGTTTCCTTTCTATATTCCAGTGCTTATCTTGAAGCTCACAATCATATCAGATACCATTCGAAGGTAACTTGTATTATATGTTCATTTTGCATCTTCATTTTACCTTGTTTTTGGTAAATTTACTCGATATATTTCATGATTAAGCAGTAAAACCTCCGAAATCGACAAACTGATGGTGATCAAATGATGCAGTGCAAGTACATGACAGGCTAAATGCAGGAACATTTTGAGTTATGTGGTTTTTTATTGTAATACTAATTGACAGGACATCTTAAAGAGCAAGATATAGAAAAATTTGCAATTATGGAGCTTGTAGTGGTATTTACAAAGGAAATTTTCACATCCTACATCAATTTCAAGCAATAAATATTATCAGATTCCTAAGAATATGCTGAGGCTTGGATTTCAAGATTTAAGCTTCAAGACTTACAGAAATATTTAGAGAGAGTGGTTTGATTTATTCTTAAATGGATAGAATTTGTAAAATGAACCAATTATGATGACTTAAATCTTCATTTGGAAAGTTTGAGATGCCCATTGAATCCAGTACCAATGTTGTTCATGTTCATGGACTTGTTCAGAATGAATATATGTTTAGCTTGAATAAACAGAACAAAGTGGATATTTACAGAATGATATAACACCTAGGCTGAGATGCCAAACCATATAGTTTCTGCCCTAGGCTTTCTATAGAGTCTTACCTGATTTCTCAATTGGATTTTTCCAAACAATGCCTAAGAAGTTCAGTGTCAAGTTTCTGCTCTAGGCTTTCTATAGTTTCTGAGATGCCAAACTATATAGTTTCTGCTCTAGGCTTTCTATAGAGTCTACCTGATTCCTCAATTGGATTTTTCCAAACAATGCCTAAGAAGTTCGATGTCAAAAGGAAGGAAAACAGACACCCATATCTATGAATTGCCTACACAGGCATGCCTGGAATTTGCTATCCACTTTACCTTATTTCTACACCATGCCAAACTATCTACTTAACCACTCAAGCAGCACTCGGCCTTTAGATTCAATAGCCTGCTTTTAAGTTGTTTATTGAATTTTTTTAAAGCAACCTTCCATGCTCAAAGGTAAACAAATGCTTGGTATACTTCCAAGGCTTAGTGGCAGTTTCTCATGAACAGCTACCATCTAGTGCTTACATAAATATTTTCCAAAACCAGGGTTCCTTATAATAGGCTAAAGCTGGACTTAAGGATTCATAGATCAGCAGTTCAAAGGGCAGTAGAAGAAATATTTAAATGTCAATTGTACCCAGACCAATTCAATGAAAGAACAATTTGTCAAGATCCATCTTCACCTTCAGCCACACAATCATCCTCAAAAGAAAATTGATCAGCATGGAATTGGCTCTGGGATGAGCCTTCTGGTCCACAATGGTGGATGTACATCACATTTGCAGAGGCATCCAACAATATATAAGGAAAATATTTCAATGTTTGGGTGTTATATACTACCATATCAACTGCTATTCCTTCTAAAGAGAACTTACTTGTCCGCTGAGGGCCTTTTGGATTAACAAATCCATTGTGGCCTGCAATAACAAACCTTTCCTAACCCACCAGTCCACCCCATGTGCCTCAGCTATGGTTTGCTCCTCTCAACAAATCAAATCACCATCATCAAAAGGCCCAAGGCCCAAGCAATGCCCTCAAACTCTCACACCCCAAATAGAACAGGTCCTCGGGGAACATTTTTTCAGAGTAGTTCTTGAAAACATCCTTTGAGTATACGAAAAATAAAATTTTATTCAAAATTTCAACTGTGAAAAATAATTTTTTCGGTCTATTCTCGATCAAGTTAAAGTATAAAAAACCATAAAAATAAAAATTATTTTCAAGTATAGTTGCCAAATAAAGTCAATATTGCTCTTTGAACCAATAAACTTCAAAGCAAGATTTATTAGTAACACTCATGATTAGTCATTCTAGTTTTCATCTTTTTACGCTAAGACATGCATATATGTTCTTATGGTAGGGTTTGAGTCAACTATCTCATACTCCATTCATTATTCACATGCAATTCATAAGAATCAATTACAACCAATGCGAAATCCTACTCAATTAATCATAAGCGATTATAATTCATGATTATACCATAGAACTATAAAAAAATACATCATTATTCGGATTCAGACCAATTTCTTCTTTTGTTCTTACTTTTTAGGTCATACCTGATTTCATTCTTCTACTGTTTGATCAGTTTCCACGTATAGCTGCTGTGGAACCAAAACTATAAGTACCAATGAACATAACCTTTTTCCTTTCGTCTTAGAACTTTTTCTTTCTTCCACGCCAATCACATCAATAGCTGGCTTCTACTTTCTTAGAGATACAAAGTGGGATCTTAGAGAGAGAGAGAGAGAGAGAGAGAGAGCAACCGACTTTCAAATTTTCAAGTATGGGGATCTGGGGGAGGCTGAAACTTATGTAATTTATGAAATGATCAACTGAAGGGAAAGCATATTCTGAAAGTGGTTCAAGATCCTTGTATGATGATCCCCAGTTCTGCTTTAAGCTGGGTTTGATCAAAAGGTGCTGAAGTAATCACTAATCACCAATCACCACTCCATTAACTTAAAAGAAAAATCTCAAGATCCCAGGTATCTTCCCTTTTGTTTCTTCTTCCCTTTTGTTTTTTCTTCACTTTTTTTAGGCAATGACATGAACTTTTTTTTTTTTTTTTTTTTTTTTTTTTTGGAGAATTTAAGTGCACTTCTGGTACAAAATGAGAAAATGGAGCATGATAATAATAACAATTTGACTTAAAAAGGAGTACAATTTCAACTGAAGAACAGTGAAAGAAAAGCAGCCGCCGGCCCATTTTGCCGACTCGATGGTCAAAAGACCATGGGCAGCCCAACAAGAGATGGGCATTCAAGTTTCCATGTTCTGAAGATGAAAGTCCAAGGAAGTGATTGATCCCACCTCTGTCCTAATTCTCTTTTCACTATTTCCCGCTACAGACTCCAATTGTGTTGTTTCATCCCATTTTGATTGAAATTGCATTTTAACCAAGTCAATTCGCAATTACACGTAATAAATCAATTATAATTAATTTTAATTCAAATGATTAAAAATGTGTTTGATAGTGATTGCAAAAAACGTTTAACTTTTTTAATAGTTAAAATATTAAATTTAGATATAAATAACGGGTTACAGACTATTTATTGAATAAAAAAAAATCCAGTAGAATGTTCGATAATGAGGTTAGGTAAAACATCCTTTTACCATTTTCAAAATATTGCTATCTTATAAAATTAAGAAAATTTTAGGGCCATAAGTCAAAAGGGAAGAAAATTCAAAGAGTTAACAGTTTAGTAGTGAAAAGTTCTCCATATCCCACTCTGTTTTTCTCTCGAAGTCTCAATTCCTATTTTTTTTTTTTTTTACCACCCCACTATGACCCCAATTGCATGCAGAGGAAATGCCATTATGCCACCACCCAAGAAGTATTCTTGCATCCAAACTGTACATCTCCTGCAGAGTTGGCCTCACAGACAGAAAGATCCACAGTTTATCATTCATGGGTAGAAGATATTTAAACCAGGCAACAACAGAAAAATAGTGGGAATCATAAGAGATATAGAAAAGGATGAAAGAAACCTTTGAAGGGACAAGATGTGGAGGGATTTGTGCTTGGGAAAGAATATTTTTTATGTCCCAAAAGGACATTGAAACAATCCCATAATCCGAGCAAACTCAAGATATGCCTATCCAAAATTGTAAAGAGAATGGGGGTTGCGAGGTTGATTGACTAGAGGCAGTAAGGTTGGTTCTCGAATATTATGATACAGTTGAAATTCGATACTAGATAATGGAACTCTACATCTTCATTCACCCCAATGAAGTCCCATCCCAACTATTTGGATCAGCTATGTCCAAGTCTCCTCCCTCTGTCTCTCTTATTTAGGAGCTCAAGAGGGGTCCATGTCACACTTCATGAATCACTATGGCTCTAAATCAATAGTAACCTAATTGAATAAAGAGGTTTCAAAAACCATAGAAGTCCACAGTTTAAGGCTCCAGGATTTAAACTGTGGACTCCATAATTTTAGGCATTAGGATCTCAGTGTAGGGATGAGACAAAAGAAAAAGGCAAAACAATTAGGAAAAAACAAAAAATGGAAGAGTAAAGGAAGAGTAAGTTGATGAACTAATGCTTTATAGAGCAAAACATTATATTATATGGTATGGAGGTGACGCTTATCTACCTAATTTCTATGATAATGGTTCTCCAACCACTTAACCTTAAATCAATACCCTTCACGACAAGAATAGAATCAAATAAATTAATATACCCTTGTTCAATCATATTATGAAACCAATTCGGACGAGTCCTTTACGGCTTTACCCTTCAATTATTTTATGTACGAATAGTACTTTTTAGCTAATCCACTTTCATAAATAATTAAAAAAAAAAAAAAAAAAGGAAAATCGAAGGAAGATGAAGACGAAGAAAGGAAGAAAAGGAAAGGAAAACAAAAGGAAACAAAAGAAATGTACACAGTACCCTTTTTAATGATGTATACCTAACTTTTAACAAGGATTCCACTATCGACTCATTGTATATAAAAACAGAGCACTTGATTGATTTCTTGTGCTCGCCCTGCCCCACTCCGAATCAGCATCACTCTCAAGGGTTCTAACCAATACACTACTCTTACTTAAAGAGGGTTTTTTCTATTTTTTACTTCTTCTTTTTTCTTTTTTTCTTTTTTTCTTTTTTTTCTTTTTTTTCTTTTTCTTATGAGATTTGGGGGCATTTCTATTTCTTTTGTTATCCAGGGTAGGGTGGATTCTTCAGACACTTTTTTCCAGATGTTTCAGAGCATATTTGGAAATGGAAGGATTTTTCAACTGCTATCAACTGGGTGGTCAGTGAATCCAAAAATGATAAAAAGTGCTTTCTTTGTAATCTAAAGCAGCTTCCTATAAGTTGAACTTTTTATCCACAGCTTGTGAAGATACTCCACTGTTTGCTGCTGTGATTCCAGACATGAAGATCAGAGAGATCAACCAGCCTTTCTCTTTTCTAGAAAATTATGATCTTCCCACCAATATTATAATGGCATTAGAGCAGAACCAAGAAATTGATTAGGACACAGAGCTTTGGCGCCATACTAAAATGGCATAAAACAAAAATGTGGTGTTGCATCATCATCCATCCACTGTTAGGATAAGGCCACTAAGAACCCACTATCAGTTGTCCTTGAAAGGCCCTGAACACATGTGATTCTGATGCATATAGGGGCCCATTCGGTTTGGCGTGCTTATCATCCGTACGTTTTACGACCATTCATTCCTCTTTTTTTTTCTTAAATTCTATGGAAAACACACTGGGTCACTGCCCTTTATAACGACCATGTTCCATAAATGTTCTGTTATCTATTTATTTATTTTTTTGGGTTGCAGAAGAAGACAATGGGAAATGAAAGTTGCAGTTGGGGGCAGTTGAAGTCATAAGATATAAAATGGGTTGATGGATTATGCCCAGGTCCAGCTATGAGGTGATTCTAAGGGTTGATGATGAATCAAATCCATTGATTTACGTTGAAATAATACTTGGTTTTTACTCCATGACCGAAGGCCGGATTCTTCTGAACTTTGGTGAACTCTGTAATCAAGTGATGAGTTGAAGAAAGAAGGTAATGACTCGTGATTCCAAACCAATGAACCAAGGCTTTGGGTAAATATTTGTTTTATTTATTTGGAGAGGGGTGAAAAGAGAACATTTAGGGGCAACACTAAGAAGAAGGGGGCCAGCTAGAGAGGGCCAGAGAATAAAAGGGTGGTCAAATCATAGGAGCTGATGAAGGAAAGAGGAAGGTGAGTGGGAAAGTGATGGCAGATGGGTACTGAGAAGACTAGCAAATCATCACGGAAAGAGTACAAACCTGGAGTACCGAATGGGCCCTCGGGAGAAGGTGGTGTTGGGTGGATCATCATGCAACAGTGAAGTTAGGACACAAGCAAAGTGGTTGAACCTTAGTCTTCCTCCCTCATTATCCCATCGCCTTCACTTTTCATGACGTATATTGGCTGCCCATTCCTTGATTGTGAGTTTGTGATAAGAATAGGAAGAAATTGATAGAAATCAATGCAATTTTGGAACTTCCATCTTATTTCATACTTACAGATTTTACTTTTGTTTCCTTTTTTTCCCTCCTTATCCCTTCTATTGCGCCATTAAAAGATGATGAGAAAGTGGCTAATGGTTTCTGTATATAGAAAGCCCAGAAGAAGGAAAGAGAAAAGCGCAGCACATAGAAAATGGGTTTATATCATAAATTTTTATGATGTTTGATACAGTGCAAAATGATGCTATACAACACACTTTTTTGGACCCAGGATTGCACTTCTGGGAACATGGCAGACCACATAATTAAGGTTCTTACAAGAAAACCGGCTTTTGGTCCTTCTTTTTTCCCTGTTCATGACTCGATTTAGTACCAATTACAGAGCAGCTCAAAAAAGGTTCACACCAACCAACCCAACAAGATCTTAATGCAATTTTATCAACCATCATTAGATTGCACATAACTAAACCTGGCTTTCGGCCCCTTTTTTCCCTTGGTTTGAGACGGAATTTTACCAATGCCATTATGGTTCAAAAAGGGTCACACCAGCCTCCTCATAATCAATAGTTTTAGGCAAGTTTCAGCCATCATTCTCAAATGTGCTTGACTTCAACGTTCGGTTGCAAAGAAAAGAAGAGAAAGGCTCCTTGACATACAAGTTGCAGAGGTTGAAAGCAATTTGCAAGCCGTTGTATGTTGAAAAGTGCAACATTGATGTCTATATTTAATGGCTATCTTTGGTACATTAAAAAGAGGCAAATTTTGCTTTCTCCTTTGAGGGTTCCTTTGCCTTGATTATCACCTACTGAGGATGCCCTTGTCATTGACCTCAGAATTTAGACCTAGAGGATCAAGTTTAGGCACTGCCAAATTTATTCATTTTTATCACAAAAAGTCCTGATTTGGTTGATGGAATTTCAAATTCACAGATGGGATCTTCAGACTGTAGAATAAAAACCGTAAGGATGGGAATTTGGACTCACTTTCGACCCTACCCAGGTGCAGGTGGGGAAACTGCTCTGCAGCAGAAACTTTTGCATCTCTTTTTCCAACTATTTATCTTGAAAAAGAGATTTTTTTTTTCTTTTTTTCCTTTTTGTTTTGCAATTTCTTTGAAGGCAGTTTTCTTTTTTTCAGCCAATATCCTAAAAAAAATTTGACAAAAAAAAACTTAAAATTTTCATTTATCTTTCTGAATTTGCAAAAATATAAAAGTTAGGTAGCTGTCTGTTGAAATATTCTACCCAACTGGGGACACCAAATTCTAAAACCATGAACTCAGTTTCCTAATGCTAAAAAAAACCCCATAAATGATAAATCAACAAGATGATCATGATGAATATTCAGATAGAATTTTGGGGGTCAGTCACAGAAAATCTAATCTTCCTGGACTTCAATTCTTTTAAGTCCTTGAATCTGTGCAAAACACTTAACCGTTAAAAAATTTGCTCAACTCCCATGGAATGTTAAACAATTCATTGCAACTTCAACCACTACATTCCATTTCTTTTAGGCTGCCATTTTGGGATCTTCTGTTTATCCCAGAGACTGACTACAAAAATTCAGTAAAATATATCCTTAAATAAATGGAAATAATTTACAAACAGACCTCATCAAATGGTGTGATGGCATTAAATCTAATTTTTTTTACATATTTAGAGGAAAATTTAATTTGATTTTTGATAATATACATGAAATGGTAACTTTGCTAATACAAAGGAACTGGAAAACGAGGTGGCTTAGAGGGTGGCTTCTGCACCTGTACAACGATCTTCTCGGCTCTTGGAGGCTCGCAGGGACATGGCAATGCTATGAACTTTGGAATCTGATCTCCAGGCATTAGTACTGGCATGCTTTGGCTCAGGTTCTGCTTTAAACCCTGATGAACAACAACCACAGAAAGAGGAAATTGTCAGTGAATTAAGTAAAGTGCAAGTAATAACTAAGCAAAAATCTATAATCTGTCGATGATTTAAATTCAAATTTGGTAAATTTACCGTATATTCGGGTTTGGTTTTTGAGGGAGATTCTTGGACGTCTGCTTCAGGGTCCCTGTCATCGGAGAAGGATCGGCGGAGGGATCGGAGTTTGTCCCAATGGTAGCAGCAGGAGAAGATTCCGCTCAAGCTGAATATGATGATCAGAAGAAGAGCGGTGCCGAGAGGGAAGCCTAAGGACGGCCTGGAGGGGTCGGGGTGGGGTGGCGAAAAATCTGGGCTCTCCATCACTGAAACTAGCTGTTGTGGATCCTCTTTCTTGTCTCATGAGACACCAGAGCGGAGGTGGTGACGGTGGGAGGAGGAGGGAATTGGGTTGTGAAGAAAATGATGGTGATGTTGGGGCAGTTTGTGAAGGGCTGGTGGTGAGAATTTATGCAAGTGATTGTGGGTGTGGGGCAGGGGCGGCTTATGTGTAAAGGGTACAGCTACTGTCCGGGCCATGGTACGGATTGAGAGTGTGGCCCAGTTGTGGGTGGGTGCTAGGCATGAAAGCTCTGATTGTTTTTTGTTTGGGAATCGAGAAAGTGGAGGAAGAAAATATATTATATAAAATCAAGAAATGGTTTGAAACTACAAGTGATGGTGTAGGAACGTGAACACAGATGTTGAAAATGGGAAATATGCCGATTAGCTGGCAGTTATTAGGTCGCCCATCCTCCTCTTTTTTTTCTTTTTTTTTCTCTTCCATATGCTTTCTAAAATCCTATCCAAAGCTTCCTCATGGACAGTACCCCCACATGGAACGCAATGTGAAGCTGCCAGTGGTCACTTATCACCCCCCTCTGTTATTGCCCTTTCTCTACTTAACCGCTCAACTATTCTTTAAACTTCTTCACGCAAGCGGCGAGCCCCATGAGATGCCATGATTCACGCACAAAAATGAAAAATGTCTCCATCCCATTAAGATTCTGCGCAAACAAAACATGAAACGCCCGCAAGTTTCTGCAGGAAACGATTCAGCAACATGTTGCACGCAAATGGCAGCATGTTGCTTGAAAATAAAAATAAAAATAAAAATGAAGGATCCGCGGCATTGGAAGACGGAGTGTTTTGACCTCTAGGGGCTCGTAAAAGGACAAGATAGGGTTCGTAAAAGGACTAGCCCTACCAAATTAAATGAGTTGGAATTAAATTAAATTCCTAAAACAAAAAGACCCCCGCGTCGTCTAGGCACCGACAAAGGACAGCGGAAGAATAAGTTTTCAAACATGGGAACTCTAGATCTTGTTGTGAGAAGCAACAAACAGGGAGGCTGCTATCGTGGAAGATATGTCGTGTGGAATTCAAATTCGATGCGCCTACAAACTGTTTGCAGACACACTCTCTCCGCCCTTTTTTCTTCAGGATTCAATCTACCCCGCCGCCGCCGTAAAGCAAAACTGTCTAGCAAATCACCACATTAGTGTCGTATTCCTTAGATATTGTAAACGTGGGTTTTGAAGTCGTGACTGTACTAGATTAGACCTAAAATTTATCCCTAAATGTTTACTACTTGTGGACACAGGCTAGATCTTGCCTAATTCCTAAGAGCCAATATTGTAGCTGTAAGTTTGAAGGATCAGTCTCAGGTCTCACCCATGTTCATGTCATTTTCATTATCCTTTTGATACCGAGCTCCTTCCATTTGCAGTGTCATGCATTAGCTGGTGGTCAGCTTCTGTCTCTGCCTTGGCTTCCGTTACGGGCAAGTAACTGCGGTGCTTGCCTTTTGCTTTGGTGGTCATTTTTCCCCACTTGCAGTAGTTGTAGATTGACATATCCTACTTTATATTGGCGGAACCATCTAGTTGCTTGTCGTCAAGTAAAATTTTTGTCCCGTCAAGTTGAAAGATTTTTTTGGGTTTTTTTGGCATTATCACTTGTTTGGTCCTCCCCTAGGACCGGATCGATATTTATGGACAAGCAACTTCAATCACAATTCACAATGTGTTACGCATATAATTTCATCTCCAACCTACTGGACTTGTGAAAGTATACGAAAAAGACTTAGGTGATGTTTATTTTTTTGATTTTTTGCTTAAAGTAATTTAGTTTCAAAATTTAGATTATTTGTTTTTCCACTTTTTCATAACTTATTATAAACTTTTTATTAAATAAAAAGAACTAAAATATGTAATTTTTTCTAAAAATATAAAAAATAACATATTGATTTTTTTCTACTTTTTAATACTTAATAAAAATAAAATATTACAAAAATAAATAACCTAATATTTAACACTATTAAGCATTAAAATTTTATTTAAAATTAAGTAAAAAAAACAAACACCACCTTAAAATTTTTCCTACTTTTTTTCTGTAAAACCATTTAAACCCAAGTCGGGGAATGTTACCATTAGAAAGCTAATCCTATATAAGCAACCGAGAAAATGCGTCCCGTGTAATTTAAGTTAGTCTAAGAATAATTATTATTCATTAGTGATACAAGGTATATGGGTGAGACTGTGGTTGATTACTGCAGCGACTAATTAATGGTGCGTGAATCACCGAATGGAGATGAAAATGGTAAAAAAAAAAAACAATGGGATTTCTAGTTGTGTTGTGGTGGGGGTGGCCATTGATTTGATAGTTGTACTGGAGAATAAGTGTTTGTAGCTAATTAATTGGACTTTTAGGAGTGGGTCACCAAATGTAAGCAAAGGATAAAGTTTTGTGGGAGACATGGCTAGTGGCTTAGTGCTACACTCGTGTTCCCTAACACCGCCGGAGTCATATCTGGGGAAATGGGAGCTGTTTTACTATTACTATATATGCTTTTATTGACTCGGAAGCTAGTGGGTCAGAGTGGAGCTAAATCTATGTATGAACACACCCGAATCATTACGTAATCTTTGTTTGTAAGATTCGTAGAATGCTTCATGATCTATATCAACATCTTCATCACCCCACATGAAATGAAACCCCTCTGAACAGCCCCCAACTGTACTGGCCACTGGCCACCGGCCACCGGCCACCACGTTTGATCCCCTTAGATCTCTCTGTTTCTTCATGGGAAAAACATGTCATTTTTGGCATCAAATGCTTTTTTGAGATTCTAAGTTAGTTTTTTGTAAGTTGTGTTTTATTTTTTATGTGTAGATATTATTCATTTTGGACCCAAGAAAAAAACCGTTATTAAACATTTTTTCCCTAACAGATGTGGGATATCACATAAAATTCATTGGACCCGAACCCAAAATTATAGAACTTGTGAATGTGATAATATTTGGAAAATACCAAAATGGTAAGGAGTGATGAAAATCGAACCCCGTTGGGTTTAACCCAACTAAGAATTGGCATCACTCTCTCACACCTACATGATTTGTGGTTCTCTGATCCAATCTAAAGGTTCCATTGGGAGAGCCCGGGGTGCAAATGGGCTTCACACAGTGGTTAACCCTTGGCCCAAACTCTCATGAGGCTAGGAAAATGATCACACCAGACTTGGGCCAAGATTTTACTGTATGGTCCCTCCAATAAAAGCCTTCCTCGATTTCGAAACATACCTCCCTGAATGCTTTTCTACAAAAATATCTACCTCAAATATCTATCGTCAACCTTAAAACAGTCCGATAATTATCCAACATTTTCCTTTCCTTTTTAATGATCGTAGATACTTTTGCAATGTTGGTCCTTAGTGCCCCCTGCCGGGTTGGACTCCATCACCTCCAGCTGGAAGGTGCAAATATCCATTTTAAGGGCTTGGGCTGGCCCAGCTTTACTGGCACCCAACCATTTAGAAGCGTGGGTCCACCTGTACTTAATTTTTTTTTTCTTTATAATAAAAACTGTAATATAACATAAAAGAAAATAATTTTTTAAATTTTCAAAACATTGAAAAAAAAATTAACTAAAAATAATTTGTTTCAAAAATAAATTATCGTTTAAAAAAAAAATTTGAAGTGTATTAAGATGTTTCTTATTCAACAATTAAAATATAGGAAGAATATTTTTTTAAATAAAATTATATTTTATATAAGTATATAATATGTAGAATAAGTTGAAAATTTTATTTTTCATATTAAATTTTTAAATAAAATTTTATTCTAAAAATAATTTAGAATTGATTCAATGATGAAACAAAATTGTCAACTTCAACCCAACACATCAACATCCATTCCATAGCCATTACTTTTAAAATTCCTTCTAGAATGACATGCCACTTAGTTTATGGTAGCCATCTCATTTCCTAAATGCATCCATTTTCTTTTTTTTTTTCTTTTTGTTTTTTTTTTTTTTTCCTTCCATAAAAAGCTTTTCAAACAGTCAAATTTCTAAATGAAAAATAAAATTATATTATTTGATAAAAAATAAATAATAATATTTTAAAGTTTTTAAGAATGAATTATAATAATTTAAAATTTCACATAAATTTTAATTTCAATTTAAAATTAATATTAAATTATAAAAATAAATACAAATAGGATGAATAATAATTTCTTAATAAGGTAATGATAAATTTCATATATGGTGATATTGATAATAAAAACATAAATCATGCATTTTTTGAAGGAATAATAATATTTTATAAAATATGGGTATTAATAATTAATAAAGCCATAAATTATATTTTGTTTAAATAAATAATAATATTTTGAAATCGATAGTAGTTAATAAAATAATAATATTTTATAGAAACTAAAAATATGAATATTAATATTTTAATAAATCTATAAATTAAAACAAATAATAAGACTTTAAAATATAATAGTTAATGATTTTTTATTTTGAATAAATTATATACATGAGTATAAATTAATATTTTAAAATATATAAATGAATCATTTTTTTGTTAAAGGAGGCATTTACTCTCTAATAACTAAAAAAAGTATCTTGAACTACTCTCGTATAGCAAATTATAATATTAACTGATTCAATTTTGAGAACCTCATTATTTTAAAAATCATTTGATGTTAAAGAATCCACATATCAAAATTTATTTGATTTAGAGTTTGTTTGCCTTAAAAAAAAAAAAAAAAAAAAAAAATTTGTTTAAGAAGGAGAAATTAACAAAGTGATTTTAGATTAGTTTTGATTAAGAAAAGTTTGTGTTTTTCCTTCAAACTATTTTTAAAAATTATTATGCTTATTAATGAATCTAACTCATTAAATTTTATTTCATTTAGATTTCGTTTGCCTAATATTTGGAAAAAAATATAGTTGTATCATGAAGCTATCACTTTGGACCAATTTTGGTTAAAAAATTTATGGTATTAATTGATTTAATTTTTTTTATTCTAACATATTTTAAAAAATTTATTAAACTTATTATTGACATCAATGAGTATCGTTTTATTTGGAGTTCATTCGCCTAACAAAAACATTTGAGAAAATTAGTAAATTAATCGATGGAGCTATAATTCCTTTCTCAATGGTCGTGATAATGCATGTGTGAACATAAGATAATGTACATTTAAACAAAAGGGTAGGATATGCATGGACAAAGAGTAGTATACACTTATTAGTATTTATTAGTATTTAAATTGAAATAAGTTTCTTTTAACTTTGGTGATGAGCAAACAAACTCTAAATGGAATGAGACTTAATAAATTATATTTATTAGTAGATTTAATAATTTTTAAAAATAGTTTAGACTTTAAAAGTCAATTAAATTAATAATATAATTTATCATACTAAAATTAATTTGGAATGATTAGTTTTTTCTATTCGCACGGGTATAACTTTATGAATTTCCTCGTTTGATAGATGGATTTTTTTTTCTTCGTGTATGTATTGTTCGAGCTTATATTATTTCATGTTCATCGATATACCACTTTGAATCATTAAACAAAGGCTTGTAACTTTCTTTCTGGTTTTCCAAATGTTCTAAATTTTACTAGGTGGATAACTCTAAATTGAACTATTATAATGCTTTGAATTTGTTAATGAATCAAATATTTTTTTTTAAATGATAAATATAAATTTCCTTGAACCAAAATTGATCCAAAATGACAATATTAATCTAGATCATGTGTGAAATATCTTGATTGAGTTGACCATGCCAAATCACAAGCAAACAGAAAATAAAAAATGTCAATAGTAGTTGGTGTTCCCATTGAAATATTTGGAATAATAAATTTTTTTTTCAATATAACTATAATTTTTCAAATTTTCTTACTAAACAAATAGACTTAAAACTAAATAAAACTTAATGAGTTAGATTCATGAATGAGATTTCTAATTTTTAAAAATAATTTGAAATCAAAAAATTGAGTCAATTAATAACATAAATTTATATACCAAAATGAGTCACTAAACCAATTCATCCTCTATTGTAATCAAAACTTCAAGTCTGTTTCATCGAGTTATTAAAAATTTAAAAATTCATAACACTATTTAGTCATTGTTCTCTATTTTCAATTTTAAAAAACAAAGTGAAATAAATAATAATTTTTAGAGAATAAATGAAAATTATTTTTACCGGTTTTTAAAATACAACAGAAAAATATATATAAATTTAAAAAAATCATAAAAAACAAATAAAATAAAACATAATATCATTTTCTTTATCGTTCCATGATCTAATACCAATACCAAACTTCTTCAATTATTATTTTTGAATTCATTTAAATTACACATGTTTTGTTTTTAACTTCTCTAATATTTTTCATTAAGCAAAATAAACTTTAAATCAAACTATATATGATAGATAAAGTTTATTAATTTTCAAAAATAATTTAAAACTCAAAGAATGATTTAATTATTACTGAAAAGTCATGGGGCTTAATAATATTACCGAGTCTAGTAATTTTAATTTAAAACTCAAAAAGTGACCTAATTAATATAAAAAATTTATAAATAAAAATTGATTTAGAATAATCTTATTGTTCCTCTTATACATAAAATTATTATTTTTAAATTTTTTTTATTAGGCAAATAAATTTCAAATTAAACCATACTCAATGCATTGGATTTATTAACTAGTAGAGTGATTTTTTCAAAACATCTACAAAGTCCAATGGTAAACCAACTAATAAAAGATATTTATGGATAAAAATTGGTTTGTAATCACTATATATATTTTTTTTCACACAGTTATATTTTTATAATTTTTCTCACTAAAAAAAAATCAAATCAAGTGATACTTTGTATTAAATTTACTATTAAGTTTAACATTTTCTAAAAATAATATGAAAATCAAAAAATGATTCTAATCACTAAAAAAAATGATATATCAAAATTGATATATGAGTCATGATTTTACTATTTATCGTACACATACAATTATATACTTTTTAAATTTTATCACCAGATAAATAAATTATAAATTAAGTAAAATAAAATTAATAATTTAAATCTTAAATGAGTTTTTAAAGTTTTAAGAATAATTTGGAATTCAAAACAACATTTAAATTAATTACAAATTAAATCAAAATATTTTAGAATATCATATTTATAATTGAATACTAAATGTGTACATATAATAAAAAAACTTGGCTCATTTGCATGTTAATAAAGTTAAACTTTATTAGTTTTTGTTATTTATTTCAAAGATGTTAATATTTGTATGTTTCTAATATATATTTTTAAAAAGTATTTTTTTTTATAAAAATATAATTTATGATTTTATTATAATATTACCATTCATGTTTTACTAAAAATCTATTTATTTTTAATTTAATTATAAAACTATTTTTAATTTCAATAAAATCCGAATTAAATTTAATTAATGCTATATGAATTGAATTTTCAATGTTTTCACAAAATAAAAAAGTAAAATCATTTTTAAAAACAATGACTTTTTTATTTTTATTGTTTAAAAATTCTAACACTCTTTCTTTATAAAACATTAAAAAAAAAAATTTAATTTTGACTTAAAAACAATTTTTAAAAGTAAACAACAGAAAATATAGTCAAATGAGTCTATAGTTTTTTATTTTTAAATAAAATTAATAATTTAAAAAAATAACTTGAAACTCAATTGAATCAAATTAATTAGGGAGTAAATGTGTATGTCTAATAAAAAAATTGGATTCATTCACATATTTTTTTTAAATTAATTGTACTCATTTTTATATTTCATTTTAAATAAAAATATTATTAACCATTACTTTTTTTCTAAATTATTATCACATATTTTGAAAAAAAAAAACGCAATTTATAGTTTTATTAAAATATTAATATTTATATATTATAATATTATTAGTTATTTTTTTATCAAATAATATAATTTTTAATATTCATTTAAGAATTTGACTATTTGAGAAACTTTTCACGAAAGGAAAATTTTTTTTAAATAATATTAATAATAATAATAAAAGAAATGAGAACATGTACATTAAACAAAGTAAATAATTTCAAAAAGTGAAAATATGAAAAATATTCACATTATAAATAAAGATGGTCAGAAAATATTATTATAAGATTAATGAAAAAAAAGATCTTCGGATACTTTTTTTCTTAAGATTAAAATTTCTGAAGCGGCATCGACAACAAGATCACTGGCAAGGGGTCAGGTGTTGCCGTGTTGGTTACAGTGTGCAACAAAATTAAGACGATTTTTTACTGTGTGATTTACAGTTGATCGCTTTTTTTTAAACCATCTTTTACTCCATTCCACCTCCTTTTGCTGGTAAAGTCAATGAGGTAAAAAACAAAAACCCCCGTACTATAATAATATCAAATTAAGTAGAAAAAGAATTCATTCCACGTACCTCTCACACGTGAGGCCTGAGGCAGAAGCGTGCTGGAGCCCGGGCCCCACACCTTCCAAAAAGGCATTGACCCTCGCAATGTCTAGCCTATATGCGTGTCAGGCAAGCCACGTGCCTCACCTTCTGCCAACAAGTTTCCAATGACTCTCACGTGGCCTTTCCTCATTGGCCCACAACAACCGTGCTGCGTCCATTCCGGGCTTAGCCGTGGTTAAGATTTCACCCAACCAGGGTCGAACTAAAGTTTACCGGCAAAAGCGGAGGATCACCGGCATTGGGTCCCTTTGTCGTGGCACAGCCCCGCAAAATCTGTGGCCATTAAAGCCAGGATCCCAAAAATAATGAATATTTAAGTAAATATTAAATGAAGTGATCTGTTATGGAAACCGTTGATCCGAGATCGGAGGGTGGGGATGGGATTAGGTGTGGATCACGTGCGGGAGGTGTGGTTGGAGGAGGCAAGCGTGCGAAGTGTGAGTGGCAGTTAATGATGGTGGTGAGAGCAAGTCGATTAAAAAATGTGTACAAATTAATAATAAAGAATTAAGTAGAGAGAAGGGTAATGATGGAAAGAAAAAGGTGGAATAGGAGAGAGAGGGGTTAGATGTCGCCTTCAAGAGCCGGCAAAACAAATTGAAATGCCGCTTTCTTGTCTCCCCGCATCAAAGTTATTGGGGCTGTTTTCCTCTGTCCCCCCTTCTTAATAATAATCCACTCTCCAATCAATGCTCCTTACCTGATCTACACCCACTTCCTCTCCACTCCTTTCCCTTTTTACCCTTCCCTCTTGCATCTATTCTCTCTCACCTCCCTCCCCTTTTTTTCCTTTTCTTTCTTCTATTTAGACTTTTATTACATCAAATTAATTTTTTTTTATAATATTCTTTTCGGATGTAATGTGACAACTAGGATTGGATGTGCTGATGTCGGACCGTAAGGGTAGTTAGCTCACATAGCTATAAGGCGGGTGGTGATGATGGAACATTGATGGAAGGTTGAAGTTTTTTATATTTCTGGCTAAACAAAATATCTGCTCTTCCTCCACTCACAATTATGGTTTCCGTAAATTCCACCTTGCCTCTATTTCAATGTGTTCCCACCACCCCTTTCACATTTGCCTTTATCACCCGACCCAAATGATCTATTCCACGCCCTTACTCCACGTTTTTGAACATCTAATTATTAGCTCCAACGTTAAATGCATGCCCCCAATTTGAAAACAGCCCCTTCCTCTTTTGATGCTCGCCCGACCCAACTGACCCAAATTGAGGGTAAATATCACTAATTCACCAGTAACGAACACAAGAACCCGCTCCGACTTGGGTCCGGGAACACAGATCGTCCGTTTCCAGCCAACCGTGGTCTGACAGGTGTCAATATGTCAATCAGAAAAAGCGATGACAGGAAAACAAACCCAGAGTTACAGAGAACTGAAACGAGGCAAATGACGTACCATAACCTAAAAAGTAATAAAGCGAGGGCACCATCGTCAATTCATTGAAGCAAGGGTAGTTTCGTCGTTTCAGATCAAAATTCAGCGCATTTTGGCTACAAGCCCCGAAAGCATGAACCAGAGAAACCTCTTTCCAATAACTTTTTCCCAAAATAAAATTCCATCATACCACCTGTAACAGCGACAGATACTTCTCTCTCTCCACGAGATCAGACGGCCCAGATTGTCCTTTCCCCATTCAGCCACACCCGTCGATTCCATTCCACTTCCCAGTATAAATCTCAGCGGTCCCAACATCGAAGATTAAAAAAATGTAAAAATAAATAAAGAAATAAAGAAATAAAAGATTTCCAAATTTTTTTGTGCTTTCGCTTTTATTTTCCGTTTCGAGTTTTTCGGGGAAAAGCTTTTGTTGCTTTGTGCTTAATGGAGGGACCTTAAGCTCGCTCTCTCTGCTTTTCTCGCTCTGCGTTTCGTGCAATTCTTGTGAAGTTCAAAGCGCAAATCGATCTTCGGTTCTTTCTCTGGTTCATTCGCTAAGCCTTTTCAGGTAAGCTTTGTTTTTTAGCTTGTTTTGTTTGAAACGCGAGTTTGATTTTGACTTTCCGTTTGGTTCCTGAGAAAGCTGAAGAAAGAAAAGAGAAAGAAATTTGATTTTTTAGCATCCTGTGTGTGGTTCAGCTGCGAAATTATACTTTCTGAGCTGGCAGATGATTGAAAAGTGTAATTGCCGAAATTTATTTTCTGTTATTCTATTGTATTTTTTCCTGCATCCTAGCTTCGTGAATGCCTCAGTTTTTCTTTTTCTTTTTTTCTTTTTTCCTCCCTTTTAGTGATTTTTTTCTTGCACTATTTTGAGTTGAGATCTTCATTTCTGTGATCTAGATCGCTTTAGCTACGGATTTTTTTTTTTCGGCGTTATTTTTTCCTGTAACTATATTTGGTTGGTGTTACAGACTTACAGGAGCATTTTCTTCTTGGACAATAGAACCTTGATTTTTTTTTTCAAGTTTTGGAGATAAACTGAGGACAGGAAAAGGACCAGATTTTCAAGTCTCAACTCAAGGAAATAATTGCCCAAGACTTCGTAGGCTTGAGCATTTCAGTCTTTACAGAACGGAAACGAAAAAAATGTTTTACTCTTGTTCTCTCTTTATTTTTCAGCTGGCAATTTGATCACAATTTTGGAACACTTAATAAAGGGCATGCTCTAAGCCGTGGGAAAACCCCGGGGCCCTTAAATTAGGCATGCTTGGTTAGTATATTTAAGCGCATGCGTCTAAAGCTTCAATTGTGCCTAGGAAACAGTGCTGAAGGGTTCTGCAACTTGATTTCGAGGTTGAGCTGATATTTCTGTTTAATCTTTTTTTTGTTTTTTTTTTTCTCCTTTTTTGTTATTTGTTTTTGTTTTTTTTTTAATTTCCTTATTGAAAGCTTTTGGAGTCTACCCTGTGATCTTAGTTGAAAATTTCATATTTGGGGTCAATTTGAAGTAGCTTAGTCGAAACTTTCATATTTGGGTGTCTATTTGAATCTATACCGTTTGTTTTATGTTCGAGTTTCCCAAAGTTTCCTGAAGTTAAAAAGTTGCTCTTTCTTTGTTGATTTGTTTGTTTTTCTCTGCTATCTTAGGTTTGATTGGACTGTTTCCGTGCAGTTTCTGTCATGTGTTTGGTTGACCAAGTTGATTGATTATCTTGTTTAGCTAATGTTAGCAGAAGTTTTGACGTGTTGGAAGTGAATGCTGTCTGTAACAAATTAAGAAGTTTCATTTTTTTCCCTTTCTTTTTTCTTTGTTAGAAACCGCGGATTTTATAAAGCAGGTTGACAATGAAAGATAATTGATTTATCTTGTTTTCTTCTAGCACAATTGAAGAGGGAATTCTGAAAATTTTGAAGTCTGATGTCTCCACCACTACTGGGTGTGGAGGAGGAAGGGCAGAGCAATGCCTCTTTAGTGGCTTCTTCAGGCTCTATGGATTGTCTCTCACAGAGTGGCTCAGGATTAAAGGAACGTAATTATCTGGGATTATCAGATTGTTCCTCAGTGGACAGCTCCACGATTACAAGCTTGTCCAAGGAGAATAAGAACAATCTGAATCTGAAAGCCACCGAGTTGAGGCTTGGTCTTCCTGGATCACAATCTCCTGAAAGAGATCCAGACCTTGCTTTGCTGAAATCAGGAAAACTTGATGAGAAGCTGCTGTTTCCCTTGCTTCCTTCAAAGGATGGAATTTGTGCATCATCTCAAAAAACTGTTGTTTCAGGCAACAAAAGAGGGTTCTCTGACACCATGAATGGGTTCCCTGAGATGAAAAGTTCTGGTTACACTGAAGGAAATTGGATATTTCATGCATCTGGGTCTGAATCTGAATCTCCACAATCTGTAGGACAAGGAAAGTTTCCTTCAAATTCCACAATAAATGTAATGCTATCATCCAGGTCTTCTGGGGCACAGCCAGCAGCCGTAAACAAAGAGGTGCCGCCAAAGGCATCGCAGGAGCGTCCTCGTGCTACCAATGGAAGTAGTCATAACCAGATCACTACTAATAACAATAGCAGTGCACCTGCTGCCAAGTAAGAGGAAACTACTAGAAAGAGGGTTTTCAAGCTTTTAGAAAAAAGAATGAGAGAAAGAATAAAGATGTTTTAATTTTCTAACATCATCATGACTATGCTACCAATTTCCATCTGTGACAGGGCACAGGTTGTTGGTTGGCCTCCAATAAGATCATTTAGGAAGAATACACTGGCGACCACTTCAAAGAATAATGATGAACTTGATGGGAAACTGGGTCCTGGTGCTCTTTTTATCAAAGTCAGCATGGATGGTGCTCCTTACCTCAGGAAGGTAGACCTGAGAACATACTCAACGTATCAAGAACTCTCTTCGGCGCTTGAGAAGATGTTCAGCTGTTTTACAATAGGTGAGCCATATTTAAACTTTAAATTTCAGGACATCATGGTTAATGCTTTCAATGCATGGATGTAACTGACTCTAATGTGTTCAACTTGGATAAAAACTACATGGTTGTCAGGAATGGTGACTGCAGTTTTCTTATGATTTCAGGCCAATGTGGATCCCATGGAACTCCAGGAAGAGAAATGCTAAGTGAGAGCAAATTGCGGGATCTTCTACATGGATCAGAGTATGTGCTTACTTATGAGGATAAGGATGGTGATTGGATGCTTGTGGGAGATGTTCCATGGGAGTAAGATTCAATTTACACCTACTTTGTTTGCCTTAATGTTTCCTTCTTGGTAATTTAAAAAGATGTAGATCTAAAACTCTTGTGGAAATAGCTGTTGTTTGTTATTAAGTTACATATATATATGCTGTGGTACTTTTTGTAATGATAGAATGACATTTTTTTTATCAAAGACAAACTTTGGTACGCAAGTACTCTTCAGCTTAATAGCAATGTCAAATTTTTTTTGGAATTAATAAAAGATTAAAACATAAAATTAATCCTTGATGTTTCTGCCCCATAAATTTATCATTCTCTTCCACAATATTTTATATTTAAAAAGCCTCATTATCAATGTAATTGATCTTTATTTGATTGCATAGTATTTTGAAGAAATTTTATAATTAACTTAGGAAATTTTAGTATTAAATTAAAAAAACTATCATATAAAATGCTGAGTAAGAAGAAACAAAATACAAATAATAACAAGGAACTACTGTGTTATGGAATGCTTGTTTAAGTGGAAAATTTCATTTCATAGCTTTTTATACATGTTCAAACAACAACGAAATAAAATTTAAAATGTAACTCCATTTAAAATAATGCAATTTTGTAAGAGCGATTTTTAAGAAGTTATTCATACAATTTTTCCCACCTTAAGAGCGGGCCTTCTTTTCCCCTGAGAGAGGGGACTCAAAGGGGCAGGGGGCATTGGGCCCCTGGCACCATTGTAGCTCCACCATTGCATATTTATTGTATTCTGTATAGCTGATTGGAATCTGAACTTCCTCTTCTCATCAATAGCGGTGTTTCTATCTCATGCATGTTGAATAGGTGGAATTTAAGTATGTAGTGATGTGAGTTTAAACTCTAGATGACAGCATGCCCCCCTCAATTCACCTGAAAGACTAGCGTATGGTAGTGTGATTTCATTATTTTATTTTGTTTTTCTGGTTATGTTAGGCTGGAATTGGTTCATTGCTTTATTGTTTCCTCTATATGCCTTGCAAAAAATATTCTGATTTAATGTCTTAGTCATATAATCTCAATTATTATTTAATAAACAACCTTATTACTTTTTGAATTGGTAATTATGATTAAATAGGATTTGTTTGACAATATTTTCTCTTAAAATTATAGGAAATAAAAAAAATATTAATCCTAGGATTTTTTTTTGCACAATATTTTCTAAACTTTTAGGAAACTAAAATAAGAAATATCTAAAAAGAAGGAAACATCTATATGGAGAAGTCTAGTTGTCAATTGATTTGAATGACATTTTTGGAAATAATTGGAGGACTTACTAAAAGTACATGTATTTCAAATTATTTTTAAATAGATAAAGATAATACTAATTTAAAAATTTTGGGGTTCTTTTTTTCATATATTTTCATATCAGTGAATTAAATCCCACTTTTCCCTTATTTAAATAATCATAAAAACACGTGGTTGGATGATTTATGATAATATTGAGAATTCTAAACTCTAATATTTGAAATATAATTATTTTTCTACTAAAAGACGTGATTTTGCAGTAAATTCCATATCAAATGATGCAAGCCAATAAAGCCATGGAACTTGTATGGGCTTGATGCCATGATGCAGCCTTGACTTGGCTGTACCTACTGATTCATTGTTGTGATTGGAAAATCTTGTATCAGGTCTTGAAATCATTTCAATATAGTCGTGTTGGAGACAACTCAGCTGAGTTATATCAGTTGGTTGCTACTTTGAACCTTTTATTAGACACATACTTGTGAACTGGTAAATATACCTATAAAAAATACTTGTAAACTGGTAAAACTTAAAGAAAGGAAAAATAGAAAATAGAAAAGAAAGAAGCTAGTTTATGATTTTCATGTTGGTTGATGCTGAATTTATATGATATTAGCCAACATGTAAAATTTGTAATATTTTTTATGAGATTATATGAAAAAAAAAAAAAACTAAAATGTTTCTAAACTGGTAAAACTTGTGATATTTCATCATTGATGGACTCAAATTCGTTTTGTTAGCATGTGTTGGGCAGTCCTCATTCTAACTTGGTTCAACTGCAGGTTGTTTATCAATTCATGCAAGAGACTTAAGATTATGAAGAGTTCTGACGCCATTGGCTTAGGTATGTGTGGTTTTGATTAATGATTCACCTTATTTAATCATTCGATTGTTGATTATACATGGTTTAGTTGTAAAGCATATTTGTTCCATTAGTGAGGAATGTACATAATAGAAGAAATTGTTCCACCTGTCTTACATGGTTCATTAGGCTGCACTCACAACATAATAACATTCTGGATGGATGGGATCCTGACCATTCAACTGATGGTCTTATTATTGAAGCTAGTAAAGAGAAAATAGAGATTGAAAAAATTGAGTGGCTGATTGGAGTAACTATGCTGTTTTGTATCAAGTGAAAACGGTGAAATAACTTTAATGCTTGGGATGGAAAATCTTAGGTATTGTGATGTTTGTAAACATTCTCCATTTGATTTGACCATAATTTCTGACTTGAGGATTGGTCCTTCCTACGCAATAATGCTTAACTACTTGGATGATCAAATACTAACTTGATCACTCATATTTAACAGTGGAGAAGAAAAAAATTGGAAGATTCCCCTATGAATCTTGAGATCAGAGCGATAAAACTGTGGATTTACAGTAATTTTTAACACTGGCAGCTTCATATTAATATTCATATAACAGTTGGTCATTCACCACAAGAGGTTGAATACACACTGTTATGAAGGTCTTGTTAGACTTTGTTGCAACACCATGCATGAGTTGATTTGGGGTATACCTTTTCAAAGCTCAGCAGTAGCACTTGCATCTGGTACTAGGAGTGGTCGGATGTTTGGTATCTGATTGTTGTTTTGTTAATGATGAATCTCGACCTGAAACTCCTCAACATGGCAAATTCTGCTGAATACTCACAATGCCAGTGAAAAATAGCTAGGATGCCTTCTCAACGGCATTCTGCTTTATATTGCACAAATGTCTTTACTCTTTTATGCATATTATGTTCTATTTATCTGCAGTTCCTTTTTTTTACCTTGCTGATTGAACCTGGCAGTCAGCACTTTCAGAGTTGAGATGATTCCTGAATCATGATTTTGTTTGTCGTTTCAACTTTGAACCATAATTTTATTAGTGTTTTTAACTTTTATTTGGGTATCCTGTTCACAGCTCCCAGGGTGATGGAGAAATCCAAAAACCGAAACTAGCTGGTGCTGGGGGCCTTCCTGAGCAGTAGGAAAGTGGAGAAAGTTGCAATAGTGGAAGGAGCAAAGTGACAGGATGGCTTGGCTGAACAGCTGATCATGGTTAGCTGCTTTTCTTTGTCTTACCTATGTTTGGATTTGCAAGGAGAAGTCCACGGTAGTATGTGTGTGTCTTAAGTTTACAACATAGAAACTGATTAAAGTTTATTAAGAAAATTAGTGTTTGGTGAGTCAATATTTCTTTGTAGGAACCTTTAGTTGTTAACATGCGGTTGTATTTGATGAATGTGTGTTTGATCAAATACCAGTTGGAAATGATGTTTCAACCACTACTTTTATGGACTGCTATGTGATGTGATGGATTATGTTATTATTTCTTACTTGAAATGTATCTGCAAGTGTTCATACTTCAACTCACATTTGGGTAAACATCTTCTAAATTGTGGTTCAACTCTATGTGCAGTGACAAGACAAAAGTGGAAGCTTTTCAAATTGAAATTGTAATGATAAATGCCTGCCTGAAATGGTTGTGGAAACTCCTATAGGGTGGCAGCTGGTGCCTTCTCCTAAAGTTTGGAGAGACCTCTCTCCAAACACTTTTGTTAACCCAGGGGAAGAGTTCCAGTGTATTGGTTTGTCGAGCTAAGTCTCTGATAATGAAAAACTAGGCTTTGAATCATTTTATCTTGCACCATTTTATTAGGCAGTTATGTTGTGAAGTATGGACATGACCTGAATATCAAGTGGTCGTAAATCATCTTAACAGGCTATTGCTATGAATCTGGCATAGCAACCCTCCAACGTCGAGGGTCATGGTGTGAAAAACTAGGACAAAGAATAATAATATAGAGAAACAAATAAGATGACTAAAATAGAGAACACATAAAGCATACAGTGATTTACGTTCGGTCTATTCCTACATTTACCATCCATGGGCGAAGGTGAAGAAGAATGAAATAGATTACAAACGCTTGAAGCTCTAGAACCCCAAACTTGCAATTACGCCAAAGAAAGACTCTCTCAAAATCTCTTCCTATATATATTCCTCTTTCTCTCAAAATCTCTTCCTATATATATTCCTAATTACATAGTAATATTTCACATAGGAAAATAATTATATTATAACCTATTAGAAAAATATCAATGACTTTGCAATTGGCGCAAAATAGAATCACATTTCCCAATTGGTCATGTGATCTATTTTTCACATGGAACTGCTCTTCGTTGAGTTCTGTTTAGAGTGCGTTTGATAATAATTCTAGGAACTGTTTCTGTCATTTTTAATACTTGAAAAGTTTTATTGTTCAAGTACTAGAAATATTGAAAACTACCAAACACATTCTTACTCACCTTCCATCGGGTAAAGAATACGGCAAGATTATTGAATTCTGTTTACATCAGTTTTCCCTTGGGATTGGAAATCCCAAATTTTTGTTTTATTTTTTAATTTTTTATTTATTTTAAAAATATTCTGTTCTTTTGTTTTTCTTTTTCAGTCATTTTATTTCCTCTTTAAGCTTGCCACCAATGGACGAAAGTGTTTCCACACTTCAAAATGGGAATAAAACAATTGGACCTAATCCAGTGGGCCTTGAATGGATTCAACCCACTGTTAATCCCCTCTCTTTTGGTGGCACCTGTCATCTATGCCTTCGGCCCAAGACCCAACTAGCCCTCCAAAAATAAGCCACATGGGGTCTCGGATCCAGTGGGTTTAAGTGATTACCATTCCCTTCTTTGCTCTACTAATGAATGACTGGATCCAAGTACAGGCCCATATAACATCTAAAACTTCTCACTTGCCTGCTACTTAGGACCCACAAACTCACAGCCAAAAAGCAGGCTGAAAACAATGCAAAATTAACTAATCCCAAATCTCATGAAAAGCACATTCGGTATCTAAAAAAAGCGTGGATGATGACTTTCCCACACTTGGATGAACCCTCGGCCTACTGCAGAAATATTTAAGGAATTTAATCCAAAGTGGGGGTCTTTGTAAGTGGAAGCAATCATTCTTGGCTTATTGCTTTGCCTGCCTACTGTCACTATGCACTAACAATTGCTGCATCACTCAATTCTTTCCTTCACGTAATTCTTTTTATTTTCCAATGTCTGACTGTGACACTTAAATCGACTTGATTATATCACCTTTTGACATATGGTTTCGCCAGGTTGACCTTTTCATTTGGGTACACTAACACTATTAGCCCTGTGATATGTATATTATATTGTTTGTTTTGTTGGCTTTTGGCTCATTAGCAATCCATGTTGGTAGATTGGTTGCTACTTCTAATTATTGTGGGTGAATTAGTGCCTGCTTAATCATGATCAACACTAGCTGTTAAAGTATATTGCAAAATGGATCTCTTCATTGGACTTCCTCTCTTATTGTGGGATTCCATGGATTGTCATGTTTCCTCAAATTCAATCATGCTAAATTGAATGGCTTTTGTCTTTGTCTTAGGAACCACTGTTTCGTTTTCCTTTTAGGAAAACAGCAGCTTTATTTGTTATCTTTGGCAGAACATGGGGGAATTGATGATAGATATATTCTTTCAACTGTGCCTACCCATTTCAGAACTTGGCATTATATGACTCGGATAAAATTGATTTCTGGGTTTCTCGGGATGGAAATGCTGGAAATTCTTAAATTTTCTTGTATGAATGGGGTTGCTTTCCGAGGAGAATAAAGAAGATGTGGTTGTTCTTGTTTGTTGGGGTTGGTTTATTTGATGTTGATGGATTTGTTCAAGGTTGGAAAAGTTTATTCTTTGTGGAAGTTGGAATCACTGAATGTCAAAAAGTTCTTTTTTTTAGTAAGCAGAAAGGTAAAAATACTTTCAAAAAATGAAAAAAATAAAATAAAATTGCAAGTTGGAGTGGTTAGTGAGGTTAGCTTTAGTGTGTATTCAGAGGAATATTTGCTTAGACTTGGAGCTCATAGCTGGTCATCCCCTTTACCTGTCTATTGGGATATCAAAGCTAGTAGAGAAGTTATGTAACACATGAAGAAAAAATACCCCACCAGACCTTGTCTCTGTGACAAGGATGGGTAGCAACCCTTCCCCTTCCCCCTTCCCTCCACAACAATGATTACTGTAAAAGATAGCGATGAATGTAGTAAGGCTTCACATATGTGCCTGAAGCGGCCACATCGCCTGCTTCATAATTCAAGGACAGGAATTGCTGCACGACAAAAACAGAGTACAGCCTTTAAATCTCTTCTGGCTGCGAATCCTTGCTGTAACTGTCTCGTGTTCTTGATCAGCAACACCACGCGTTTCTCCCACCACCCCCCTAAGCCTAAGGTCAGTGTCAGTGACACCTTGCAAAGGGTCATTATTGACAAGTTTGAGGAGTCCCACAATCAACTTTGGATTTGGATGATCTCAAACCATTTTTTCCCACCCAGTTCGCTAAGTAGAAGTGCATTCAATTTGCTTCGCTGCCTGCTAACCCATAGGTGGTGGTCCGCGCTAGCTCATCTTGCAATGCTGTCGTGTCAATTGAGGCAGTTGTATAATAGAATGCCAGTCCGGACAGTCTTTGAGAATGATGGGTGCGGTGCTTATGATAGAGAGAGAGAGACCCTGATAGAGATGGGTGAGACAGCTACCTACTTACTGCCTTCCTGACCAACACTATTCAGTAGTGACACACATCCTCTGCCCCTCTGCACTTAACACTCATTTAAAACTGAATCATTCTTTTGATTCCCAAAACAATTTGTAGCAACCCATTCAATATAATTAGCCTCTTCCTTTAATCCCTTGATGCAAGTTTTGACGTTGTACAACTCTCCTCCAAAGCCCAAACAAGTATGCTTTGCTTCCTTCGCATTACTTATCAGCGGAATTAAAGCTGCACCGTTTTGGGGGTTGAACTTTTGAGGTCATTTGAATTAGGGTGCACGTTTCACATGAATGGAGTTGGTTGGAGGTGCCCACCAAGCAATAATTGCTTCAGCATTCGCCTCCACAACTCATCCAATGAAAATAACCGCAAGGGTCCCGCTCTAAGTAACGAATTGATGCATACGATCTGATGAACAGAATCAATTATAATGTATCATATGCGTGATTAAGTTTTATTACTTTGTACCCAAATTCGTCCTATTCTTTATGACACCGGAAGACCAGACAAGTTGCTCCCTCGCCTCGCAGCGGCTGCATCTGTCCTTTAAGTTAAGTAATTTCCTAAGACGGCTCCACGAGTCCGCTCGGAACAGCCCTTCGTTCTCCCCTCTCGGTTGGCGCTTGCCGGCCACTAGAGTAAGTAAGAGAACCTACAGTGAATGAATTTAAAGAACAGCAGATTTTGACAGGATTTTACACCTTTGTGTCTGGCTATATCTGCGGATGCGCATAAAGATGGGACGGGATAGGTAGTCACTAAGTTTTCTAGCTAGGTAATTTAATTATGATTTCTACTGTTGTGTTTCCAAGTTTTACGGAGCATATCATTCATGAAACTATTGGACGCAAGAAGTACTCCCAATCACAAACATAGGGTCTGATATTTTTGGTTGTTGTATGTATGACAGGGCACCTACTTAGTCTACATCTCTAGCAATGACTTGAATTTTAGAGATGCATCCCAGCTTGTGATGATATAAGAATATGCTCCATAGATGCAGCCATCCACACGGAGATTCACATTGATATTACAAAAAGATACATATATAGAAGGCAAAGGTGGTTGGTGGGGATTCTAGCAGTTAATGGGCTCATGACATGTGCCCCAATAATGGCAACATTTCAACCACCAAGCAGAGGAAGGCCTTTTGTTTTCATCACATTATGTGATTATTAGTCCTCCACATTCTATATTTTATTGAACAACCTATGCTCTCCTCCTCCTTTGCTGCCTTATCCATGTGACTCTCAACTTATTCTAATGGTAGTTTGATCGAATATCCACATTTATTAACATAAACTACTAGCCATCTACCCAGGGCTTTTAAAATATGGATGATAAATTTATGAGTGTAATTAGTTATACCATTGTGATTAAGCAGTTTGGTTAATCCTTGTGCCAAGGAAGAATTATAGAATGTTCATAATCCATAATCTTTTATATTCAATCATCCAACATCGTTTGGGAAAGTTTAGGGTATGTTTAATAACTATTTTCTAATGCAAAAAAATACATTCGGTAAACTTATGACAAAAAAGTTTTTTGTCAAATGAAAGATACTTTTCTTTATAATTAAGTTCTTAATCGGAATTTTATTCCTAAAAATAATTAAAAACCATTTTTAAGAATTATTCTAAGAAATATTTTTTTAAAAGCCCATTTTGAAAACATTACTATCCAGAACCTAAATGACTCCAATTCATGATAAGATTGAAAATCCTACTTTATTAGTTCGTAGATCGTATGGCCTAAAGGGTCTTAGGGATATGTTATCCTCGTCACATAATTTCATTCTTGAACAAAAATTCATTATTTATTTATTTATTTCATCTAGTCCATGATTGGAACAAGAAATACATGTTACACCACGATTTTAAATCAGAAGGGGGATTTCAAGAAATGACATATCGATTGACTGGGGTAGGTGTTGCTGATGCTTCAAACTTAGGCCAAGGAATCCAACCCATGCCCTTCCCTCAACTTGGTCTTTGAAAAATCTTGGTGGATAGGATACATCATGTGGGGTGTTCCAATTATTTTCATGTGCAAGCCGTTATTTATCTTATACTATGTATTCTTTTTTAGGAGGACAGTGATATGGGGTTTGAAATTTGAGTGACCAATTATTTCAACTAATGAGAAGAATTATTGCTCACATCCAACTTCCATGCATCCATGGTTCAACCAGTCTCAACAGACTTGATGATTCCAATGCTTGGAAACCTAACATCCATCAATTCTCTCATAAAAAACCATGATTAAATCTAAAATTAGGTGCATTGGGACTAAACTTATTAAAATAAAAGTCACCTGACCCAATCATCCTAGCACAGACCAGGAAAATTTTCTCTATTCCCCCTCAAGTCAAAAGGAAGATGGGAGCAGGTCTTGTGGCCACATTACAACCTTTATTATAATACATGGGAGAGATATAATCCAAGCAATTTTTTTTCTTTATTTAAGATATCAAATCCTTGTTGATATACATATATGTGGAGTGTGACCAAAGGGAGGTGCACCTGCCCCTTTAAACAATGCATAAATGCATTATATGCAAAAAGGTCCCCCTAATTGTGAGCCGTAGGGTCTACTTTGGGAAACGTGTACCTTTGAAAAAATTTATAAAAATGATACCAAAGTTTATAAAATTCAATCATTTAGATATTATTTTTTACTTAGCAAATGTATGAAATTTGAATTTATCTTTTTTTAAAAAATTATTTTTTTTTTATTTTTTAAATGCTTGTCAAAACACACTACTTGTATGTGTGGCACATTTTGTAATGGTTTTCCCACAATTAAATGAGTATTGTAATGCCTTACGATAATGATAATTTATTGGAAATATATAATTTTCATAAATAATTTATTAAAATTTTTAATCTTTTTAATACTTAAAATTTTTAAAAATGTTATAAATATTTTTTAAAATCACTCCCAAACGTATTCTAAGAGCTTGTTTATGAAATAATTTTAACTTAAAAAATGTTTTTGAGAAAAAAAAGAAAAAAAAGAGTGGATGTTTAATAAATTTTTAAAAATACTTTTAAAAATTTGAAAAATCATTTATAGTTTTGAAAAATTAGTATTTTTTTGTTTATAAATATTTGATATTTATATGGTTGATTGCGAATTATTACAAATAGTATGCAAATCTTAATTTTGATGTAGGGTTTGTTTGACTTTGTAAAGGGTGTTTGTTTATTTGACTTTATAATCTTATGAGATATAACAAATATGTTGTATTTACATAAAAAGTATTTACGATATTCTATATTAAATATAAGAGAAAGTTCTTAATGCTATATGAGTATAAGCTCCTTTTAATTATATAAATGCGTCTTAAAGTCATAAAGACGTTTTGACTTAAACGATGTTAATATGGTGTATTATTATAATAAATATTTTTAAGATTAGACAAGACCAATATAGTGATTTTTCTCACGATAAATCACTATTAGGGGCATTGGGTTTTGCACCATTCCACTGGCAAACCTATTAAATTACTCTCGCCCTTTTTCTTTTTCTTTTTTTTTTTCTAAAAAAGGGAATTACTACAAATTATAATCATTTTGTTGGCCGAAAATCACTACCGTAATCTCAAATTTTCATTATGGCCATTGGATTTTGAGCCATTTAATTGAAAAACTTATCAAACCAACCCCCCTTGAGTAAAAAATGTACGAAATATAATGATTTCATTTATTATTTTAATTATAATATAATTAAAAGAAATTTAATATTATGATATAGCATCATGGAGGGTCCCCTGCATTTAAAAATATCCATTTTCAATGACAATGCCTTAAATATAAAATCTGAATGTAATATATATGTGTATGGTAGGGCTTAAACATTTGTCTCGAGATTGTAGACAATGGATGAGGAGGCTCACGGCTCACACCCCACCAAATAATATCCATTCTCAATGACATCATCAACTTGGTCCCGACCATAAATAATGAACACCTAACTCATAATGATCTAATTCTTTACCATTTATGCTACTTACAGGTATTTTTAATATTTTCTAGCCTACTACTACAATATCCAAAGACACTTTTTTTTTTTCCTCTTTCTGAGGAGTTTAGTAGGTAATCATCGAGTATTTTAAACCATGTTTGGTAACTATTTTTAAAAATAGTTTTTAAAAATAATTCTATAATATTTTTTAACCTATTATTAATATTTTTAAAAATAAATTTTATATTTAATATTTTATTTTTAATCATTATTGATGTTTGTATAATTAATTTTTTAAATAATCTTCAAAAAATAAATAAATAAATTAAAAAAATATTATCTGAAAATATTATAATTTTTATTTTTATGAGCATAAAACAAAAAATAACATTTTAGTTTTTTGATGTCTTTTTTTAATTTTTCTTTTGTTTTGAAGAATATAAAATTTTTTTAAAAATAATTATCAAATAGACAGATCCAATTATTTGTACACATGGACAACACAATTGTGTAAATTAGATGAATTATTCCAAATGTGGAGGGAGTTCTCCACAAGTGGAGTGATTTAAAATATAATAAATGCTTAATAATTAAAAATGAGTAAAGATAAAGTATGACATAATTTTGTCATATTCCATTTCATGAAGCAGGGCAAAGAGAATAGGAAAAAGGAAAGCTTAAGTTCATGCACAAGGGAGACCAAAATTTTAGGTTGAATGTATGCACTTGATGGTGAGTGGTGAATTGGATTTGGACTGAATATGTCTGAAGCTCATTCCACATAAAATCAACACAATTATGATACATTTGAATTTGTTACTCAAACCAATAAAATAAAAAACCCAACTTGATGATTCAAAGGCCAAAAAGAAAAAAGAGAGAAAAAAAAAAAGAAAAAAAAGGAGAAAAAAAGGTGTGGCCACCACTGTTATAAGTTGATGAGTAGACTGAGGACCATTTGCAGCTATGATGATGGCCACCCCTAACCACTGTTTATATTCCAACAACCATTGCAACTATCACTATGAATTTTATTTTTATAGTTAAAATTTTAAAATCACATTTTGTATCGTATTTTTCATTTTTGTGTTCAAAATTTGATGGTAAAAAGCTAAAATATAAATATATTACATTTTTTTATCTATAATATTTTTTAATAAGAAAATAATATTCGTATTTACTTACTTACTGTTTACTTTTCTTTAAATAATTAAAATTATTATTATTTGACACGTAAATATTCTTTTATGTTGTAAATGTTATAAATGAAATGATAGACAACCATGGGAATAAGATTGTATTAAGATATTAAGATAATTTAGGTTTTTTTATTTACTTATCTTAAAGATGAAGACAGTTTGTTACAAAACTTTGATTGTATGATATAAGTTTTGATTCTTCACCTATCATGTGGTATCTTGAACGCATAATAGTCAATGTTTTTATGACACATTCGGATTATTGAGGCTATTTTCCAACTACTGGAGGGATAAAAAATTGAATCTAGAAAAATGTATCGACTTTATCTTATTGTAATTCTCGTATATATCAATGTGAACTAGAAATTGAAATGATTATTTACTTATAAAGTTTTAGAAATTAATTATGAAATGTATTTATTGTTATAAAAAAAAAGTAATAAAGTCACATATTTCAACTATAAATACTCCAATGGATTGATATTTATGCAGGACGATAACAAATAAATTTAAGATATGTCTGAAGTGTGACAAACTTGTTATCTCAAAAGATATAATTCCATCAAAGAGGAAAACATGGAGAAAAACATATGAAAATGTTAAAAATCTTGAAGAATTTGGAATTACAAATGTTGAATCAAAATAACTAATCGGTCTCAAGCTTAGAATATCGCCACTAAAGAAGCAAAAAAATATATAACCCCAAAAAAAAAAAACATATTATAAATGTTTGCCCTAGAATAGTTATTAGTACTTGAAAATAAAAACATCTCAATAAGTTATGTATACGAAGGAAAAAAAAGATGGGGTTAAAAAAATAAAAAATAAAAAAACTATTCAAATGGAACTAAACTCATACTTATGCATGTGAATTCTACAAAAGTAATAAGATTGATATTTAAGAAAATAAAGGCTAAACTTAAATGAGAAAAACACCCAAGAGGGGGTGAATTGAGTTTTTCAAAATATTTTTCAACACAAGTTCAAGCACAATAGAAGCAAAAAATAAAAAGATAAAGTTAGAGAAATCAAACTTCCTTGCCTACATCCACTATTCTCAATCTCATAACCGAGTGAGGGTTCCACTAATTTGAAGCTTCAAACAAGTTTCTAATATTCTTTACACTTGGATTTCGACTCCAATGGGTTCTTACACAATTTTTTCAAGATTCAACTCACTTGAAGGCTCTAATACTCAATTTACAATAATAATCTTCTCTCAACCTAGCTCAATAATGGTTCAAATATAAATCAAAGCTAGGATGACTCATAAGGGTGCATTAAAAGATATACAAGTGAAGATTTAATGCACCAAGAAACAAATGAGAGTTTTTAAGGCAAGAACAAGTGGGTAGACAATTAATTGCAAGTGTTCTCTATATCATAAATGAAGTGGAGCTCTCAATTTATAAGTTTCTAACCTCGGGAGCCAAAAAAAATAAAAAGCAACCTCAACCGGTCGAGCTGGGGTCGATCGATTTACTAGTTGTTTGAGTATTTAATGCTTTGATAGGTTATTATTACTTCAATCGGACCTCAACTGGAAAGGAGGATACCTCAATTGAGAAAGGAAAGTTACTGGATAAGAGAGAGTGTTTTTAACACTCCTCGATCGGACCTTAACTGGACAAGGGCAACTAATCAACCGATTCCCTGGCCGGTTGAGCCGGTTGGCTAGTGCCTCAATCGGTTTAGTCTTTTGGCCCCGAAAACTTATCTTTTTTTTTTTTTTTTCTTTTGCTTTTCTAACACTTAAGCAAGGTCTTTAAGTAAATTAATATTTCAATTTTGAAACGTTTTGCCTAAGGTACATTTGATAAAATTCGGATTTTAATGAAATTGTAACTTTAAAAAATAAACTGAGTTTTCCAAATATGCATGAAAAAGATATGTAAAACCTAAGTGTAGCCATGCATTCATCTTACATTTGTTTTCTATGATTAAAAGTCTTCCAAAAGTCTCGATTTTGTATCCATTAGATTCTTTGATGAATTTCTAAATTAATACCTGAGATTCTTTACTATTCAAATCAATTAGTAACTTAATCATGATTTGTTATCATCAAAACCTAATTAGGAGAACCTTTGGGTTAACAATATTCAATAAATGCATCTAAGTAATAACCTAATAGATCTATTTATAAAGGGATTATCGATTATAATGTTCAAGAGGTTAATATATAAGATTGAAATGTGTTCACTCAAGGATCTTTTATTATAAATTATTAAAAAAAAAAACTCATACTTATATTAGCAAGAGCAAGAAACAAGTTTATAAAAGGATACTAGTTCATTGTATTTAAAATTTTTTTTCATCCAGTTTTTACGCAATTCAATTTTTTTCTAGGGAACTTTTTTAACAAGGGCTTAATTAGACATTCTCCTAAATGTAATTGACATCCATAAAAAAGTATTATAAATGCTATAAATAAAATGGTGGATGAGCATCTCATTAATATCACTTTAAGGTTTTCTTCTATTTACGCATCTTAAACATGAGTTTTAAATGAAGGAAATTTTGTAGGCTTATTAAAGGCCTTCCCGTCCATTGCAACGAGACATCCCAAACTATGAGAGAAGCTCTTCCACGTCTCTTCATTCTATCCCCCACTATCCTTTTTTTTTTTTTATGTCACATTTCAAAGTCTCTTCTAGTTCGATTACATAATCATCAAATATATATGTTTATTTGTTCAAAAAACACCATTAGAATTATTAAAAATATATAATATTTACAAAAATTAAAACAATTGGGTTAGGTGGATGCCAGGTCGGGAGTAATTTTTGTGAGTCGAAACTATCAGAAGTCGCCTATAAACCACACCAGAAAAAAGGTTATGAGGTTTTGACTTCTGTTATATGAAATGAAGTGATTCTTTATTTGAGTGTCATCCTATTTATAACTAAAAATAAAAAATTAAATAATAAAATAATTATTTTTTAAATATTAAAGAAGGTAATCCAAAATTTATAACTAAAAAATGTGGATAATAAAAACAAAATGAGTAATAAAATTGTACTTTGTGTTTTAAAGTGGAGTTGTTAGTACTAATACTTTTCCAGAGTGTGTAGAAAAAGGGGCATAAAATATATTATTTAGAAATACAAGAAATATTTCAAAACAAAAAACAAAAAGTAATTGAAGCGGTGACCGGTTATGGTCAAATTCCCAAGAATGAAGAAGAAAAACATAGTTAAACCCGGAGAGAGAAAAGAAAATAAAAAAAGAAAGAAAAGTTATGATTCAAAGACGCAAGTTACGAGGCCTAAAACCATAATTATTTCACACTAATTACCTTTCAAATATATATTTACATGTTTCTAGCAAAACTTTGCGTGACGACTTTGATGACCGTACGGGGGAATTCCGAGAGGGAGGGTGGTGGTGGAGGTGGAGGTGGAGGTGGTGCTGGTGCTGGTGCTGGGGTTGACTGACGATGCCGTCCCATCAAGAGAGAGGCATCTCGTATCCCCATGGAGTACCAAACCGTCAGGCGGAGCTAACGGCGTCAAAACTCATGTAAGGGGGAGGCGAGCACGTGAGTCCCCCCACTGTTCATTACTGCAAAAGCGTCAAATCGAAGGGTCCGTGATGATTTTTGGGGAAATGAAACTGCCATGCATGCATGCATGCATGGATGTTATGGTCATCTGGCATGAATCATGATGGTATGATGATGGTCATCATCATGCCTTGTCTAATCCTTATGACCAAACAAAATTTCATATCCCCCCTCGTCTGATGTGACCTTTGGAATTTCTGGTAGTACCCTGCAACCAATCTTCCATTGCTATCTCCCCAAATGGGTGGCCACTCCCCAATCATTCCTCCATTTTTTTTTGGGTTCATTCCTGTTGATTCACTTTATATATATTTATCGAATAATATTTTTATTTTCAATAAATTTCCTCTTTGTTTTTTAGTGCAAAAAGAAGCGATTGACAATAACTCTTTCAACCATAGGATATGTGATGGCCCATTGAAAATGGGGCACCTCATTCAACCTATGATAGTCATGGGAATCTAGATCGGAAATTGGATTACGTACAATGAGTTGAAATCTCACCCGAATGAAGAAGTTGGTTTTGGGCTGGCAACCAAATCTCTCGACTTAAAACACACTTTAATTATTATCTCTTGAAGAAATCATAGTGGAACTTTTAATTATAAAACACATCTCCATGATATTTTAGTATTTTTAATCCATACAGAATTATGGGGTTGGGTTTATCTTTTTCAACCCAATCATAATGGGTCCAACCATACATCTCAAATTCAAATCGCCTCCACTACCATTCAAGTAATCAATATCCTTCACCAATGCATGTTCACATTTGAGATAGAGATAGAGACAGAGAATTGATATATTTTCATTCAATCAAACAACATATGTAGCTGTGGCTAGGCTTTGTGCTTAGTTTTTGTCCTCAAATCCAAAAATTCATCCTTCAATAGATTATTGTTTTAGCTTTAATTGACTAAAGATTCCTAGCAAAGGTCTTTATCTCGAATTGAAACCAAATCCTTATCTTTGATAAGGGTATTGGCATTTTTGGGTTGTTTTTGTCAAGGCTGCAATTATGATGGCGGACTGATGGGAATGTCCCCATCACTAAATTAAGCCAAAATAAAATTGTCATGTTTCAAACAATTGACCATTCTATTTATTGTATTCAGCTACTGCTAAATGAATATGATTTTCTTAATAAATGGTAAAAATTTATGGTGAAGGTACCACCAAACATTACCAAATACATAAAGCAGTTAGTCATCGACTCATCACAAGTGTTGGAAGAAGCACCACAAAAGGTTCAATTAATTAATTAACAGGCACGGATAATGCAATTAGGCTCAATCATTTGTGTGGGTTTCTGGGTTTCTTTCACATCAATGTATGAGTTTGTTTTTGTATACCAAATACATAAAGCAGTTAGTCATCACAAGTATTGGAAGAAGCACCACAAAAGGTTCAATCAATTAATTAACAGAATTGAATGTATATAAATCGGAAGCTTCACACCTGTCAAAGGGAAGAAAATAAGAAATAAATGAGGAAACTGACCTTCTGTGTGAATCTGCCTCCACAATAAGCTTTTGGATTTTAGCTGGCTGTGCATTCAAGGAAATCCCAGTTCTGGATTTCTCCAAATCTTTCTGACATGGCTCCTTGCTCTTAACATTTATAGATGCAGCCATACCCAAATTTGAAAACTCAATCTTCTCCTGATATGCATGCTTATCAGTTACCACACATGATCAATATGAAAAAAGGGACACCTCTCATCTGAATTTCCAGCTAATATAATAGCTGTTTTGTTTTGTTTGATTCCAAGATTCAAGAATTTTTTTTTTGTATCATTGTAAAAAATTTGTGCACGGAACCAAAGTCCAATCAATCGACTCGTAATAATTTAACAAAATGAAATTTTTTTAAAATAATTCTTTTATAATAAATAGTTATAAAGAGAATCACAACTACTATAATTTAATTCAGTCGATTCGCATACCAAATTATTGGAAAACAATCGGATTAGGACCAAGTCAGCCTATTTATTAGGAGTGGGCAGCCAATTTCTTTCCTTTTCTGTAAGGATTTTGTTTATAAGCATCAGGTTAGCTGTCCATTTGGTCCAAGAAGTCCCAAAATTCTGACCAGAGAAAATTAGAGGCCTCAGCAGTGCATTGAGTAGCCACAGCTAGCTCATAAATGCTGGATTTAATGGCCGTTATTCTACTCCAGTATACGTATATGTATATTTTTTTGCTCACCATTAATAATCAAACCGGCAATCACCATTCACCACAGAATGAGCAGTATCTTGAAGATCTCACCTCATTGAATTGCTAACAACGGAATGGACCCGAAGGGGCAGGGCCCAGAGGGATCACAACAGTTCAGAAACCCTAAAATTAAAAAGACAGCCTCCGTAGCCCTGCAACGTGAGGGGAGTGTTAGTAAAAATGTGAGAAAAGGGGAGAGTGTTGGGTGTGAACGGGGTAATATAGCAAAACTTGAGGCGAAAGAGTGTAGGATGGTGGGCTTTTAGAGGGAATGGGAAATCTGTTTGTTTTTGGGAGGGGTCGGTGTGAGAATAAGCCAAGGCATTGGGATGGTGAATGCGGGCAGAGCGTTGACTTGTTACAGTCGGTAAACAAACCTCCAGTTGCCGGTCACGTTCTTTTGTATATTTTGCATTTAGTATTCATGGCACTGTGCCTGGAGAGTGGAGAGAGTAGTTCAAATATTTTGGCAGCTAACAGCCAACAGCGTGAGCTTTTGTGTTGCAGTGATCTTCAGAGAAAGCCAAGAGCACAGACTCTGACTGCAGAGAGAGGAGACCCCGGTTCTTCTCTTTTTCATAAATCATATCCTTCATCCATGCTTCTTCTCGCTATACCCAAACCTTAGATAGAGATACAGGATAACTCCATTCAACTGTGTTCAGGGTGTTTTGAGAATGGTGACTGGGTGGCGAAAAGCTTTTTGCACCACCGTTCCTAAAGATGGTGAAATCAGAGAAGCAAGAGAGAAGCAAAAGCACAGCAATGACCCCAATCCAAACCCTAGTCCAAGATTTGGTGCCAAATTCAGCTTCTTCTCCACTGGAAGCAACCCCTCCACCCCTCGCTCACAGTCTCACTCTGGTCTCCGATGCCGGACCACTACTACTCCGGCGACATCCGCCCAGAATAGTCCTAGGATCCAATGCAAGACCGCCAAGAGCCCTGGATTGTTCCAATGCTCCAATCCATCATCTCCTAAATCGCCTTCCAGCTTCTCCCTTCTCAAGGCCAGCTTGAAGCTTTCCAAGGTTTGAATTTCCGTACAGTTCTCGATCAAATGATGCTTTCCTTTTCCCTCTCTCCCTTTCATCATATGGGCACTGACAGTTGAATTTTTGGTTATGGTTATGGTTTTGCAGAGTAGGTGTGGAATTTGTATACAGAGCGTGAAGACTGGTCAAGGTACGGCCATTTTCACGGCGGAATGCTCCCACGCCTTTCACTTCCCGTGCATAGCCGCGCACGTTAGGAAACATGGAAGCCTCGTGTGTCCAGTGTGCGGTTCCAACTGGAAAGAAGTGCCCTTGCTAGCTGTTCACAAGGATCAGGAACCAGAAATCGTCGAAGAGAGGAAGAAAGAATCGCTGATCAAAGATATAAACATCAAGAATGAACGGAGGCAATTTGCGCCTTCTGATTTGAAGGCTTATGATGATGACGAGCCTTTGATGTCGCCGACCACTGGAGCTCTGTTCATTCCGATTCCGGAATCCGATGAAAATGAGGAAGATGAAGCTAACGTTGAGTTTCAAGGATTTTTTGTGAATAATAGTACTCCACCATCAACCAAGGTGATCAAAGAGACGGAGATTCAGTTGAGAAATGTTGATGTGAGATTGTTGCCAGAGGCCGCCGTGGTGTCAGTCGGCCGCAGTTACGAGACTTATGTAGCAGTACTGAAGGTAAAGGCTCCGCCGGTTCCGGCGACGATTAACACAACGACATCATCGCTGCTGAATCCAGCGCGTCGTGCTCCCATTGATTTGGTGACGGTGCTTGATGTCGGCGGAGGCATGAGCGGGGCGAAGTTGCAGATGATGAAACGCGCCATGAGATTGGTTATATCTTCTCTCAGCTCCACCGATCGTCTCTCCATTGTAGCTTTCTCAGCGAGCTCCAAAAGGTTAATGCCATTGAAAAGAATGACGACGACCGGGCGGCGTTCGGCGCGTCGAATCATCGATAGCCTTGTCGCCGGCCAAGGCACCAGCGCAGGCGAAGCCCTGAAGAAAGCCTCCAAGGTGCTCGAAGATCGACGAGAGAGAAACCCCGTCGCAAGCATCATGCTTCTATCGGACGGTCAGAATGAGCGCGTGTCGAGTAAATCAACCAATCCTAACCGTCCATCTAATGTTGTTTCATCTACACGCTACGCTCATTTAGAGATTCCGGTCCACGCGTTTGGCTTCGGCGAGAACGGCGCCTATGGGGCTGAGCCAGCCGAAGATGCATTTGCCAAGTGCGTCGGTGGTTTGCTAAGCGTGGTGGTTCAGGATCTCCGGGTTCAGTTAGGGTTTGCTTCCGGTTCAGCTCCGGCTGAGATTGCAGCCGTGTATTGCTGTACCGGTCGGCCTAATCTTATGGGATCCGGTTCAGTACGGCTGGGTGATCTGTACGCTGAGGATGAGAGAGAACTACTGGTAGAATTGAAAGTACCAACGTCCGCTATCGGGGCCCACCACGTATTATCCGTTAGATGCTCTTATAAAGACCCATCATCGCAGCAACTCATCTACGGTAAGGAGCAAGCACTTCTAGTACCCCGCCCCCACGCCGTTCGATCATCTGGACCCCACATCGAACGGTTAAGAAATCTCTACATCACCACCCGCGCCGTAGCCGAGTCTAGGCGATTAGTTGAGCACAACGACATTTCAGCTGCGCATCACTTGCTCTCATCGGCTCGAGCCCTTCTAATCCAGCAGAATTCGAAACTGGCCCAGGATTTTCTCCGCGGCTTAGAAGCTGAACTAACAAACCTACATTGGCGCAGACAGCATCAACTGCAGATCCAGCGGCCGAGAGCTACTGGAAGGGAAGCCGCTTACTTGGACGAAAAGGGTGAGCCGCTTACGCCAACTTCGGCTTGGAGAGCCGCGGAGCGACTGGCTAAGGTAGCCATTATGAGGAAGTCATTGAATAGAGTCAGCGACTTGCACGGCTTCGAAAATGCTAGATTCTAATTTTTCCTATTTTTAATACAAAAGAAAATTAAAAAAAAAAAAAAAAGAAAGGAGAGGGAAGAGAGAGGACCCTGGGGCCATGGCCCATGGCCCAGAGCTATAATAGCGACAAGCAGCATAGGACGGGCCGGCCCTTTCTGCAGAGGAAAGGAACCGATACTGATGAGGAAAGAGGCAGAACCCCACATGAATCCATTCATTGATTCACTAGTGTGGTTCTCTGCTTTGTCTCTTACTCCCTCCTTATCCATTATTAATCATCATAAAAAACATCTACTTGAAATAGAGCCAATAAAAAAAAACAAAGGGAATGGTGGGAGGGAGAGAGAGGTATCTCTGTTTCATGTTTTTAGATTAATTTACATTTGTCTTGGTTTGGTGTTGATTCTGTAAATGGATGTAGCAAGCAGTTTCAGAATATCTTCTTTCTTCTCTGTATGTTTAATGGATGGTTTTGGTAAAAGCCAAAGTGGGCTGTGGTTGAATTGATGAATGAGTGAGTGTGTATATACAAAGACATTATAATGCCAAAATGTTTTGGGTCTTGAAAGGAAAGACGTAAGAATGCCATGTTATATATCTCTCAACTTTCAAAAGCATAGTTATGTTCTTACCAGAATTACTTTACATTTTCTGGGATTTAAGCCCATGCCTATATGAGCTTCACTCTTCTGCCCATTTTGTGTTGTTTCGTCTTGTCTGTTGCTTTATTTACATTACCTTGGCTTTGGCTTTGGCTTTGTCCGTACCTCAATTTGATAGTGGTAACCAAATGTATTGCTTTCCACCTTTATTCATGTGCACAGCTGACTTGGTCAGTAACTGATATGAACATATTTAATAAAATCTTCATATGTCCTCTGCAGTGTCTGGGAGTGGCCATTTGTTTTTGTATGACACGTTTCTAAACTTATCTGGTCAAGTGTTGCTAATGGGGTTGGGTCAGATGTTGATAGAGAGAGAGAGTGGTTACAAATTGACAAATTCCAAATAGGAAATGGGAGAAAGTCCAGAGTTTGAAGAAAAAAGCATGTATTAATTTTGCATTGTTATACTTCCAATCATGGTGTCACTACCAAAGGTGACTATTCGATCCCCACTTCCAAGCCCCACATATCCAAGCAATTTACTGTCATTTAGCCCATTGGCCCCCACTGGCCCTATTATCATTGTTTAGAAATTTGGCATCTAATATCTGAGTTGATTGGATACAAGTTCAGATAACCTTGACTTTCTTTCTTCCCCTCATTTTTATATTTTTCCTTAAAGTTGGAAGCATGTGGGCTGAAACCCAAGCACCAAATTTCAATCGATGTTCCCAATAATTAATTCAACAACAGAGTTGAAATTCGTAGCTTTACAAACTGACTGTAAATTTTAAATTTTCCAAGGTAAGAAAAGTATTTAAAACAATTTATTTCAATATTCTTTTTTTTTTTTTTTTTTTTTTTCTCTTAAGCTGAAATTTGTAACATGGAGATGTGGACAGTGCTGTGAAATTCACATGGCCGCAGAATTGGACCGTCCAAAAAAACTAGGATCCAGGAAAGCAATAGAACTCTTTAATCATAATGCTTCCCCAAATTTTCATGATAAAGAAGTGAGTCCTCACATGGGTAGGAGTATTTGAACATGAAAATAATATATACATGTGGGCCACCTGTTCATGATTCCTGAGTCAATATATATATCTTCCCTGACCAAAAAAATTTCAATACATCATGGATCATGTCACCATGAAATAACCTTTCATTTCATTTTCATTTGATGTTTGTATAGAAGCTGCATGTTATCATGACTTTAGCAACACGTTTGGGGAGAATAAGGGTAAAAAGTGTGGAAGCTTTTCAAGCCTTGGATGGATAAAAAGGGTGACATGAAACTTAAGCTAGAAAAAGGTATAGCAGAGACTCTTTTTTAATGTTTTGGCTGGTGAGGAGGTCTTTAGTTTTACTTCACTTTTGGGGTATTGATGATTTCCGGAAATTGCGCACATTTGAACCCTCTTTTTGAGTGGTGTCCATGAGTAGGTTGCCTTTATTTGCTTCGTTATCAATGTGAATCTCCCAAAAACAGAACCTGTTTACATCCTCTCATTCTCCAGAGAACCTTTCCAAATCCCAAGACACTCAAACCCACACCCTTCTTTCTTTTCACCACCAACATTTCATCATCATCATTCTCAATGCCCATGCATATATATGTTCAGTTAGCACAGGAATGCTAGTGCCGGCTTCCACGGTCATCTTTCAGTCCAACAAAGCCTTGCCATACAGACCCAGGCCCAATAAAATTACGTTTGTATCAGGCCCATGGGCTGCTCCCTGAGGCCGGAAGGTAGTCCACAGACAACATGAAGTACAAGGTTATGCCACCATCACCAACAAGGAGTCATCATACATGGCTATGAAACACTACTTCCCTGCACAACTTGATCCAATCTACGCAGGAGGAGAGTTGTTTTGATGCCACCCAAGCAACTTAGGTAGCCACTGGTCACAAATATAGCTGCTTACATATCGGGCTGCATCGACATCAGCACGGCAGTATGGACACTTGAAAATCTATTGCAGCTCTTTGACAGCTTCACGATGGACTGCTTGCTGAGAACATGTCCGCACAACATCATTGTTGGCGGGTTCTCTTCAGTTGCTTGCATCCGAGTCAATGAACATACAACGAAGGAATGAAACTGGAACTCTCTGTCCAATTCAACTGGCACTCGCAACTGCTTCATAGATAGCCACTCCTGGTTCTTCCCTGCCATCACATTCACCATCTTCAGAAGCACTGGCAATGCCTAGACCCCAGCTGCTATTTTCAAACTCATTGAACTCTCATGAGATTGCCCCAGAAGATTGAAGAACTGTCTGGTTAGCTTCTCAGCCAGTTCGACCCAATGGGTTTGGTAGACTACTTCTGAATATGGAGAGCAATCAACACTTCCAATTCATAGCAGACAGGCCATTAGCTTTTGACTTTCAGCCATATGGTCACAAGCAAAAGGGGCAAGGTAAGTTCTGGCATACTTGAGAGCTTTATCCCTGATTCCCTTTTGCAGTATCTCCAAGAACTGCAAGCGGTGAAGCTTCAGCTCAAGGTCTGATCCATTTTGTTCGAGTTTGTCACCATTAGTGGGAGCCCAATTCAGTGCTGGCTCTAGGTTCCGAGCTGTTATGACTGCAAGTATCAGATGCATTTCCAGAAATGGAGGTTTTAGGGCAGCAGCTTCTGGTTCCCTGGCCTCACTAGTGAAGCAGTCACAGTTATCAAACAAGCCCTGCTAATACAAATGGCTAGCAATTATTTTGTTGAGTGTGTGTGTATCAAAGTCAACATTTCTGTAAGCCTTGAATATATCTGAATTGAAGGATTTCAGATTTCTCCAAGAGTTTCTGGCCGAACTCAAATGAAGCTGTAGTGGTGGGTCTGAAAAAATTGAAGGTTGTGTGATCAAGGAGTTGAAGCCACACCTTCCAATGAATGTCATCTAGGCAACATAAGTCATCACCAACAAACTAGCAAAGGATTGATCATGTATACAGTTTCCAGCTTCCAGCCTCATTTTGATACCAAAAATTGAGAGAGAGATGACGCACAACCAACCACAAAAGATGGTGCATGGTTTAGGAAAAAAAAAATTATGAGTTTCACCAAGAAGTTAATGGCAGAGGAAAATCGAGAGCTTAATGAAGATAAATTTCGATTTTCTTTTTCTTCTGTATAATAACTAGGTCAATAGAATTTTTAAATTCTTCTAATTTGGGTGCAACATGGCATGCTACTCAATAGAAGCTCATGCTTGTGTGGCTAGTGATGAGGTTTGATATAATGAGACTTCGAAGAGTGTTATAACACATAGGAATGTTATGAATCTAGGAGACTACTTCTTTGTAGCCATGACCACATGGGATGGGAAGGGACACAGTTTTTGAAGACTGAATGAAGCTTATATCTCAAATGGGTTGAGAGGACATTCCAGCAAACGTACTCCTATGTTTGAGAGGAGGAGTGCATATTTTTTAATCAAACCATAGATACACCAAAACTGATAAAGCTCAAACTATCTGCTGGCATCACTTCCTTTATTTCTTTGTTAATTGGAACCCTGCAGTCCAAACCTCTGCACAATAGTTGAATGAATGCTAATCAGTATCAGTAATATTTGTCCAGTTTCAGATCCAGTGGATAAACGAATCAGGATAACATGACAATTTTCATCATCTGGTTTGTTTAGTTTCATAATTGGATAGCAGAAGAGGTAACTGGTACGATTTAGTATGGTTCATATGATGCAAATGAATGAATCAACTCAACTAATACATGCCTTTTCTTTATCAATAAGATAGAATCAACTCAACTAGTACAATCTGATTTAAACCTTATTATATAACGTGATAAATAATTCATATTATTCTCCCTGATACTAGGAGTATCCACTCAATGGATAAATCCTGAGCACAGGTTTCTCTGTTAGTCTCCTCTCTCACAAGCGTTTTTTGAAGTCCACGAAACAAACAGAGATTTTTTATTTTTCTTTTATTTCTAATGAGTAATATATTATATTAAAAGTCATTCAAAGGGCAAAAAGTCTTATCAAATAAGTGATCTTTGGGGTCCTCATCAGGGCCAGGCCACCCTTTTTTATAATTTTCCCAAACAAATGTACAATAGCACCTAAAGAGGTCTACAAGCTGTAAGGACTCACCATTTGACCTTTGACGAAAAATTTGGCGAGCTTTCCACAGAAAGAAATGAAAAGAGACTTTGGAAAAGCTTGTGAGCACACAAGCATGCATAAGATGGAAGATTGAAGGAGTTTGGTTCACCACTACTATTCCTTCGATGATTGCCATCTTCAATCATAGTGTAGAACCGATCACCAAACTGTGGGATCTCAGATTTTGTGTTCTGTAAACAACAGAATTATATAGATAGATTAAGCCTTTCGTATCAAAAAAAAAAAAAAAAAAACACTAATTCTTAATTCTATACTTTGTGTAATAAAAATTTGTAGAAGACATCAGAAAACGCATCATACAGAATTAAACGTCAAACAAAGAGATGTAATAAAAACAAAATCACTGATCGATACCAATCACAGTATTCAATAGAAACGACCAACACATGAGCAAAAATAGTAACACATAAATTTGAAGACAGATATCAGGTTGCGATTTAGGTGAAGATAACTGCAGAAAGCAGGTTTTGATTCATCTAGGTTTAGAAATTAAAAACTCTTGCTTGACGCAGTGTTTGGTCGAGGAGAAAACGTAGGAAGGAGAAGAAAAAAATTTTGAATGCCACAACTGCCTCCCCGAACATAAATCTGTCATAAGATAATAATTCTTTCTGCAAATATTCTCATAAAACAAACAGAAAATAAGAGAAAGAGGATGAGCCACCGACAAAGAGAGTCATGGATGGAGAGAGATATTATTCTCTTACCAGTCACCAGAGAACCGAGGAGAGAGGAAAGCACATAATCTTAAACCTTAATTCCACCATCAGTTGATGCATACATTTTTAATGGTATGATTCAAAATGCACTAATGCCAATTTCACATCCTACCTTTTTCCTGTAAAATTATTCAAGTGACAGATTTTTCCTACAAATTTATTGTCTCCTCACTTGACTAACTTTATTGGTTTAATAAGTTAACTGACTTTAAATTAAATTATCAAAACAGCCGTAGATTTGGGATTCGATTTTGTTTTTTTTTTTTAATGATATTTTAAGAAATGGCAGTGGGATATGACTTCACTTTTATAAGTATAACGTCAACTGCATGAGGCCATACTGATAGCATTACCACTTTAGACTAGTCTGACTGCAAATCACCTGTTAAAATAATCACTAATCACAGTAACAGAAGACAGACAGCACAGCGTGACGCATTAGGGTCGGGAGAGCCCAGCCCTGTCTTGCAATGTGTATCATCCTTTACCCCATTTGCTTGCCGGGAAAAGTTTGCTATTGGATGGGCTGGACCGGTCCAACCATCAGGATGGTGGTAGGTGGTTGTATATCCTTTTTGATCCAGGGCTCAGCCTGGGGCACAACCATTCACAAGGATAGCATTAAACCCAGTCAAAAACTGAAAACAGTTACAATCTGGGAAATAAAAATTGGCGATCACAAATTAAAGCAAAATTTTAGCAACAAACAGTCAGTGAATCTAAACAACTCAGAGTTGCTACAATTTTCTGGTCATCGTGCTTTTGACACTGTCAGGATCCTTTCACCCTGTTCTGGTGAGTCTGTCGCGCATAACGTGCTTCAAGTTCTCTGATAAATAAAAGAAGGCCCGCCTTTAACAAATAGATGGTAGTAGCTATCATGCTGACTGCTTCAGATTCGCTGCAATCAACCACCTTCTTCATATTTTTATTTTCATACCCTTTCTTCTCAGATCCAGGTTAGACTGGGTGACAGGTAAGAAGATGGGTGCATGGAACAAAAATTTATAAGGCAAAATGTATTGAACAAACTCAATTGGTTTTCAGTTTGAGAGAAAAGCAAGGCTCCTGAAAGAAGCATCAGTCACCAACTTCCTTTGAGCAACAACCGGTTTCCTCTGACAAACTGATAGTACTTTTCTTCTCCATAAAGTTTCCTGAAAGAATAATAAACAGCATAAGCTTCAGCTAAGCGCACAGAATTGCAAGCAAAGATCAGCTGCAACCTAACAGCTTAGCTCTAAGACATGGATTTTTCCCTATGTATATTATAAAGACCGCCAAGTAATACACTCAAATGGACATTTCAGGTTCTGCTGAAAATAATAAGAAATATATATGGATGAAAACAGTAACAGCCATCAAGCTAACTAGATAAACATAAATCTATTAAATCTTTCAATCCAGAGGAAGATAGGCATATTTAAAATCAAACTTACGCAAGATCTGCCAAGGTTTCTGATTTAATCACTGCTTTTCCCTCTGGGAGTCCAAGGCAAGAGTGGTGCATGATCATTTCTTTCAATGTGTGCTTCGTACTTTTGATATCATTATCCCATAAGATGCTCTGAAATCCAAAGTGCAGAAACTGGTAAATTAACCCATAACCCAATTCCAGCATATGCTTGTAAGCAACCTAATGCCAATGGCAGTAACCACTAACCATAGATACAACTATTTGACCAAATTGTAAATAAGCAAAGGCACAATAGAAACTGCTTAGCATTAAGCTTCTTCTTGTCACGAAAATGGAAATGAGAAACAATTTCCAATTCCATTGGAGTACAAAGAAATCAAGTATATAACGTAAAAGCTACATTAAGTCACAAGTGAGCTCTACCTTCCTAATATACTCTACTTTCACATCTTCCCAGGGTACTTTGCCTTCAGGAGAGAAAACTGATGCATTCCAAAGAGCTCCTCTAGCAACCATCACAGATGAAGCTCCTGACAAGAAAATTATAATCCCCTAAAATTGTTAATATCTAAAATAAAAAGAAAAGTACTGAACATTAAAAGTATCCACTAGTGTAAGATATATATCAAACACTGGTTAAAAATGTGAAAGATAAAATAAGGCAAAGGATATCCAAAACTGGTTAACTTAATGAATACAAACTTATGGATTACATGCTTGCAGCATCAGATTGTAGAAGTTACCAGACAACAGATTTCTTAACCATCAAGGTACCAAGTAACCCCACCCACAGCCATCAGTTCATAAGACAACAAACTGAATGTTAACATGGATAAGAAAATGTACAATAAGCAAAATATTGAGATATCTGAATAAACAAAAGGAGATAGAAAGGATCAGAAACATAGTGAGGGTGTGAAAACCAATCTCAGCATTTTAAGTTCACATGTAACTCTGCCTTTCATCAAATTTAATGGTGACCAATATACCTTTGGAAAAATGGTCTATTGGAGACAGCAGAACAGATGATCTGCACTACCACATTCTTAATAAATTACTAGGTCTCAACAGAAATATTGACAGTTCACCAGGGTGGCAACTTCAAATTCCTTTCAGCAACTTGTTTGACTTGCTTTGGAGAAAGAAGTCTGCCCAAGGGCAAAAGAAGTCAGTTTCAGAAATTGAAATGAAAGGAAAAGGTATCTGTTTCTATGTTTAGGAGGATATTATAGCATACAAATTCAAATTTCTGGAGGAAACAAATAGGGCTCAATCAAATCTTAATTAGAATCAGGATAAACATTATAGAAAGAGGGAACTGCAGACAAGAGGCTGCAAAGGTCAAACATCAGATGGAACAGGAAGGAATTTTTCTTTAAAATTTCAGTGTTGATTGTACTAAAAGTAAGAAGTAACCACATACCTCTTCCCAATTTTCATGGGAAACAAACACTTCATTTCATAAAACTGAACATTGTACAAGAAGACGGATGAGATATCATTCAAAGAGGTGCATAGACCCCAAAGAGCAACTCAAAGCTCTAGCCAAAAGTACAAGTCACAGTGACAGAAAATCCTCCAAAAACAAAACAAAGTGAGAGGCCTTGCTTACCAAATTATCCGCCATATTATTGGACGATCAAGCAAGCCAAGAAAAGGAGCAACTCAAAGCTCTAGCCAAGTCGATAGGTTTAGGCACCAAAGAAAGAATTCCACCAAACCTGCAGAGGTTACACCTTTAAATTGAACAAGAATCTTGGGTTCAATAGCCAATCCCTCTCCTGCAGACTTGGAAAAGACCCCTAACCTATGGTCTCTGAAGACCCCTCTAGTCTCAAGATGTCATGGATTATATACAAAGAGCAGTCATCAAAATTTAACTTGAGGTAACCTGCCAGAGGAGGGTTCCACTTTGCATGAACCTCCAAGAGCCTCTTGCTAGAAGAACAAGCAGATCACCTATTGAAACAAAATGGACTCATCAAAATCTCCTAAAACATTGGAGAAGATGGGGTCCATGACTAGGAAAGAAAGAAGACTGAATCCTGTAGTGATCTCAAGGCTTTGTATCCATCCTTGAAGGCCCTAACATTTCTCTCCAGCCAAATCACCTAAAGAATAGCAAGTGTGGCCATATGCTCAAGGACCCTACTCCTAACACTAACTCCAAAACCTGAAAAGGTGACTGACCAACAAATTTGCCATGCTCCTAGGAAGGACCTAAGTGGTCTCCCTCAACTAAAATACTTCTCCCAAAGGATTAAAAAGCCACTGGGTCATGGAGAAATGGGTGGTCTATCATTCTCCACAGCACAACACATAGTGTACCACTATGGTCTCAAGCTTTAAAAGGCCTCTTCAATTGTAATAAGTTGTTAGATTAACTTTTCTAAATGCCACTAGGCATGCAAAAGCTTTGATCTTAGGCGAGGCTTTGGATTTCGAAATAAAGTTGGCCTAAGAGAATGAATGTGGATACTCTAAACAAGATAAAACTGGAAAATGGAATGTAGATAAAATAGAGGTGAAGGCGTCAATGAACTCTCTCATCGGATAAAGAAAGTGACAAGTATTGATGAAACAAAAAGGGACATCAAGGTCTCATCATAAAGGGACAGATCTAGTTTGCTTTCAAGAAACCAAGGTGAAACATCTGTCTACACAACTGATGAGGAGCCTGGGAGCAGGAAGATTGTTAGAGTGCAAATCTATGGATGTCAGAGGTTTGTCAGGAGACAGTCTGATCTCAGAGAAATCATAAAAAATTAGGCAAAGTGTAACTTTTATTTGAAAGTTAATGTTTCTGTTTGTGCCACTTAATAGAAAAAGACAATAGCAAAAATAATGAAGTCATAAAAAGAATTGAGCAAGGGAAGTGATGAAGATCGATGCTAGGAATGTTGTCCACAATGAAATGGGGTGGGTCAAGACTTCAATCCTTTAGGATTTAAGGGAGGGAATGATAACAACAGGAAAAAGTAAAAGAAAGATAAAGAAGAAAGATAAAAGACATTAGAGTCTCACTAAAGCCTCCTGCAAGTTTCACCTAGAAGAAAAGTAATAAAGTCTCACAATATATTCAAAAACTTAATATTATGTATCATCAATCCCATTTTACAGCAGTTAACCATCTTTATAGACTTTGGAAAACCTTAAAAACTGATAAAATCATGAAAATAGAACCTAACCTATGTGATAGCTAATTAGAATTCTTATTCCTTTCCTAAAACCATTAAACCTTCTACAAAAATTAAAAGAAAGCATAACTTTTTTTTTTTTTTAAGAATTAGAAACTTGCTTTATGGAAATTTCTTTGTAATAAGAATTTCTGATAAAGAAGATTTTTAGATTTTAAGGACTAAAAAACTTAAATAATAATAAATAAATAAAATCTCACATAGAAACTTCAGTAAATAGATTATTATAAAAATAAAAGTTTAAGTGCATGTGGTGTTGAACTATTATTTTTCTCAGGATTTTTATTTTATCAAAATATAAAATCTGAAGGGGCTTGAAAATTTTTATTTAAATGAAAGAGGTCAATTTTCAACAGGACTTTTATTTGAGCTTTTGTGTTAAAAAAAAGTGAGGGATGAATTTAAGTGAAGCTTTTATTTTAAAAATTGAGTTTAAATAATTAAAAATTATTAAGAGAAAATGATTCAAATAGAACTTTCATTTTAACATTTATGTTTAAATAATTAAAACATAAATAGTTTCTTGATGGATCAAGTCTGGTCCTATACAGATCCAATCTGAATGTCTATATTTACATGCCTTGTAATGTGAATTCCTCCATCTCTCTTATCATAAAAGCATAAAATAAAAAGCTTCATGCTAATTCTTTAGGCATGAGATCAGTGTGGTTAATTTCTATATGGCAACTTTAGTGAATGAAAATAAGATGCCTATTCAACAGAGAGAAGAAGCATGCCTCTAGATACTAGAGAACATTTCAAGGTCTTAAACTTCCTCAAGGAGAGTGCAATAGTGCACTATGTAAGGAGGTAGTCTACCAACTAGGGACTAGGGAGACAGCAGTGATCTCCTTTGACAGGGCCATACAGCCCTTGTATGCACACATTGTGTTGCTTCATAGCTTCAGGCACCCAAAAGCCCTTTCAATTTTATTACAAGTTCATACATTGAAGAACAAACACTGGGCAATTACAGTAATGTTAATACATCTCTGTCAGATTTTCTCTGGACTATAGCTACCAGGTCTTCACTTTCCAAGCATTTCCACCATCTCCACCCCACCACCTCCTAGAGGTGTAACTGACTTAGAGGTGTGCCAAAATTTGATTCAATCAACACAACCGATCTAATCGAACTGAACCAACTTGTACCAATCAATTTAAAAAAAAAAAAAATTAAATCTCAGTTTTCTATGAACTAGAACAGTTCAGTTCACGGTTTCCCATTTGAAAAATCAATAATAAATTGAATCAAACTGAAAGTTATAAATACTACCTATAATATACAGTATCTATTATTTACATTATTACTTTGGTACACTACACATTTTTCACATTTGATAGGACCCCAAAACATGCCTACATAGTTTCTTCTATGATTAAGGTACTCAGTATCGCTGGCATGAGCTATCACAATAGCTATTTAGGTCATTAGATTACAATAATATGGTTTGAAATGAATTGCAATCATATGATTTGGTAGACCCTAAGGCAATTTGTTATAATAATATCATTAAGCTTTTTCTTTTCTTTTTTTTTCTTTTTTTTTATAGGAAACGACAAAGGAATATATTGATAAAAAGGATGTACAAGAGAAGAATGAGGAATCCTCCCACCAAAGAAAAACAAAATTACAAGGAGTCAAATACAAGAAAATACAAAGTAAAAACAAGCAAACACTCTAGGTTAGACCAACCCAATGGGATTACACACCGCTAACCAATAAAGTTGTAACGCGTTAAAGGGAATCCCCTTAAAAACCTTAGAACAAAAAGCCCAAAGAGATGTAAGGAAATGAATCGTATCCCAAAGGTTCTCTAAATTCCTTACATTTCTTTCCCGCCACACCACCCAAATTAAAGCGATGCACGCAGCTTGCCATAAAACAATCCCTCTCTTAGAAGATCCAAAACCGTTAAAATTGGTAGATAGCATGCCAAAGATGCTCCTTGGGGAAACCCAATCTGTCTTTGCTAACTGAAATAATCTGTGCCACAACCCCATTGTCAATGAGCAATGTAGAAAAAGATGATCTACTGTTTCTCCATGCTTCATGCACAACTTACAAATGTCGGGACTAAGTGCTTTGTAGGGTCTTCTCAACTATAACAAGTCATTAGTATTTACCTTCTTGTGTACCACTAACTAGACAAAGGACTTGACTTTGAAAGGGACTTGAGAATTCCAGGCAAACTTGGTAAGGAAAACTAAAGGCAAACCAGAAAATTAGGATAAGGCAAGAAAGAAATATTTGACTGTAAAAAGTCTTGAAGGAGATAATGACCAAGATCTCATATCTGGAACCAAAGGTGATAAATGTAGACGATCAAGAAACCGCATGAGACTTTCTAAATCTTCTATCTCAGAATCGGAAAGGTTACGGCGAAAGTTAAAGTTCCAAGAGAAGGGGCGAGTAGAGCCGAGAATAATATCATTAAGCTTTTTGGCACACAATATCCAATTATGAGATTTTTGGTTTTGGCACAAATTAATAATAATAATAATAATAATCAATATTTATTGTTAAACCGAAACAAAGTAGATCGACTTAGATCAATTAGTGTTATTAAACCGAACCAAACCAAACATATTGGTTTCCTCCTAAAGTTCAGATGGTTCAGTTTTTAATGCATGAAAGCTGATTAGATTGATTCAGCTTGATTTTAAAACTCAAAACCGAACTGTGCAAACCCCTAAACTAACTTCCTCAAAAAGAAATTAGCAAAAATGTATACATAAATATCATGTACACACACATACATAAAACAATATATACACATACATTTGGGTTTTAAAGATTATTGGATTCAATTGATAGTGCACTGGGAGCATAAACAGATTCTAGCATCAATCAGTTCATGATTATTGATCATTTGGTTCCTAATGCATAAGATTGCTTATTTAATAGACAAAAATTATGTAAATTATAAAAAATAAAAAATAAAGTTTGTGACAAATCCAATATATTATCTAAATACTTTTGAAAACAAACAACATACTTTAAAAAATCAATTAGAACCTTTAACCTACCAGTAGCCACTTTAATGCGTTGAAAATCATCATACTCAAAGACATCACCATTTGCTATAACCGGAATAGATAATGCTGCTACAATATCAGCAATCTCATTCCACTTAGCAGGATCCCTAGGCCTATCTGCAATTCTTCTGCAATTCATCCATCAGGAATGCATGTGACAACTAGTTATGCAGTTTAAAAGGAAATAATAACATCAATTATATAATTTTATTTTATTTTTTTTGAAAAAAAAAAACAAGTTGTGGAATGCTCTCATCTTAAAGAAATAAAAAGGCATGAAAACATGCGCATATACTCATGTACGATTAAAAAAAAAAACTCATTCTTTTTCAGAGTAACTTAATCGAACAATGGCTACATGATTCCAAAAATCCTCAGCCAGATTAAAACCTATTCTTGAAAGGTTTTTCATCAATTAATCACTGGCGCTTAAACTCAATTAAGTTTCACATGGATTGCACAAGCAATCCAATTAAATAAACGGCAGTGATTATCCATTAGTATCAGGCATGTTCAGAGAGAGTTATGAGATAGCTGATACTGTAAATGGAATCTTCTGGAACTGGAACAATTAAATCTCTTCCTAAATAGATTGTGTGGATTGGAGTTAAGGTACCTTCCATGAACAGCCAGAGCAGAAACACCAGTTTTCTCAATTCGCTGTGCTAATTCTACCGTCTCTTGAGATGATTTTAAAAGTCGAATCTTACATGTGACTGGTATGTCCAAGTTCCTCTTTAATGTTGTCAATATCTGGATTAAGCAATGATAGCAGAAATGGTGAACCATGAATTGCAAACATCTAATGGTAAACCAAATAAGAAACCAATTTCCAGAGGATATGCATGACATACATCATGAATAAGCTCAGGTCTAGTCAATAATGCAGCTCCCATGCCTCCACTAATAGAGAATGACTTGGGGCAACCCATATTTATATCTACCGCTGCAACATCTTTACACCTGAAAGAAAAATACTCGGTCAGTAATTCAATTAAGATTGCAGGTGGCAAAAATCAGGTTTTTCATCAGTCTGGGGGGTGATAATCCATGTGCCACTGTGAAGAGACACAACTCAAACCTGAACTTTGGACATTAAGTTCTGCGTCACACTCATTTTCAGTTTGGATCCAGAAAAGCTTTGCAGAAAAAGTTTGGGCACAGTAACATAGCAGTTTCACCAGTTTCAAGTAGATCAAACAACTTAGAGACCAGTTTGATCTACTCTTCGTATCAAACACCAAATTTTATATTAAGGTAGTCCTAATCTTAAATTTTCATTACAAACCACCAAAACCATGCATTTCCATCCATCATTTGTTCTTAACTGGGAAAAAATATAGATGAAACTTGAGAAATTGAAAATGTAAAAGGAAACATACATCATTCTTGTTAACTATCTCAGGTTCATAATAAAAACCAAACAAAAGGCCACAATTAGCTTACACTATCTGAGCAGCAGTGAGGGCCCTCTGAGCATCAGAAGTTCCCATTTGAAACACTACACGATTTTTTTCTTCATGGCAAGTTCTAAACACGACATTATGTGTCCCTTTCTCCACAAAATCAATAGAGCCAATGTCCTCTGGGAAAGAAGAAGAAACATACAAGCAAATAATCATCATCTTGGTGTATACAAATTACTTATTTCTACAACAAAATAAGTTCCCCAAAGTCAGAAACAAGCAAGCTAGCAATGACCTATCTTAGCTCTCTCCACAAATTATTTACTTCTACAACATTATAAACAAAAAATTCAGAAAATTCAACCCTAGTGAGGTCCTAAGAACACCAAACCTATTAGAATTGATAACTAGGATTACTTTTTAAACTAGAATTCCAAAAAAGGTAAATGATCACATCAATCTTGAACAGTATGGGTTACCATTTAATCTGCGCTCGCATTTAATCAGTTTGTGATCAATAATCTCCTCCCCGTAGGTAATATCTGCACCGTACTGTGCTGCTAGTAACCTAAAAGGTAGTGTCCCCTACAACAAAACCATACTAGAAAAAGTAAATTCAACCCAAATAATTCAAAAAACAGATAAAAAAAATCTGCTTGGCCAACGAGAAAATCACGAAAATAAAATGAATCAAAGTTCTCAGCCTTAGATTTTAAATATACATGAGCTCAGAAAACTAATAGCTACTACTATTTGATTTACTTAAGGGAGTTTTTCATTCTTTCAAGACCGAAACTGAATGAAATGTAAGATGTAGAATTTAGATTCCTTTGCTTTTCCATGGCTTTCTCGGCATCCAAATGGAGAATAGCAGAAAATTAAGAGTTCGGAACTCTAAATTAATGATGTCAGCGTATAATCAACTTTAATATGACTATAAATCTCTGAGAAAACAGAGACGACGATAATAAGAGGTTTAAGGGTTTCGCAACTCACGACTCGAACCATGGGAGCGAGGACTAGCCTGTTCCCGTACTCCATGTTCTTCCCGCTCCGAACGCCCAACCAATGATTGGGCCTCCTGGAATTCTACTATTCTGAGTCTGGTCTGCAGCACAAAATTCAAGGTGCATCAGTATATATAGTCCACGCTATGGGCCAATCTCAGCCCAACCCCGCTTCAACCCAATTTCTGCTCTTGTGGCCCGTCCAAATCGGACTTTGGTGCGTCCGATTTATATACATATACACATACACATACGTATGCATATACACATACATATACCTATACGTATATATATATACACACACATATAATCAAATTCATCTAATTTTAATAATTATAAGGGTCAATTTCTCTTATGCCCTTAGTGTAAACATATCTAACCACTATTTGGTTTCAAAATTTGCCTGGTTACTATCTTTATAAGTTTATTTTATTTATAAAATTTAATTTTTAGAAAGATGTTAGGTAAAAAAAAAAAAAAAAAAAAAGTTAGAAAGGTGTATTTAATAATTTTAAAAAAAATGTATTTTATATATAAAATATATTTATCATTTGATAATTAACAAAATTTGAAACTAATAATAACACACTATATTTATACTAAATCTTAGATAGTGTAAATTAAATTAATATTAATTATAAAAATCAATTTTGTTTGAAAAATTTAAAAATTAAATTTATTAAATTAGTTTTTAATTTCTTTGTCCCTAATAAAAATTAAATCAAATAAACATTCTAAGGCATCGGTATCTTGTTGTAGTATGTGGCTCATATTTGAATGAAAGACATATAGAGAAAAATGAGCAAATGTCGAAACAATGACATTTGTCATTCAAACTTGTATTTCTATTGTTGTGGGGATGCGGGGCACAAGTTAGGGATATTTTTTAAATTTTATTACCTGATGGTTGGTATAAATATTTTTTTATGTAATCCTAATTTGATACGTCATCATCCCTGTTCTCATGAATATAGGCAATTTGTTGAACCACGTTAAATTTGCGTATTTTCCTATCTCGTTTTCTCTAATTTTCACCATAAATCGTTGCACGGATTTGAACATATCTTATAGTTTATAATCGTTTATTATTTGATGAGTTTATAAATTTCTTTTTTTTTTTTAAATTGAATTTAAGATTTAAAATAAGTTGAATCAAACTAGTCATATAAATTAATCAAATCAATCTGTAGTTTGGTTTTTCCATCCCCAACAGATGGAATCAATTGTGATTCAAACATGAATGGAGGATGACGTGAGTTTTTCTCTAAACAATGACCAAAAGCAAACCTTTCTACTCTCGGAGCTTTGACTTCTGCGTCATTGGACACCTTTCTTCTCCTTACTAAACTAAGATTTCAAAAGGGGAAAAGGAAACGTAAAGCAGAGGGACAAAAATTTGTTGTGACATCAAATTAGAGATGTCTATTTAAAGCATCCAAATTCCTATCACATAGAGATATAAACTACACGACTCACGGGGTTCCTCATGTTGGGGGTTTCTTATCTAGATAAATTAGGTAAAAGCATATAACCATTCATTAATTGACCGAAAATATCTCGAAGCTTACCCCGAACATTTTTCCACAGCATCCAGTTCATTAACCTTTGTTCCACCACTTCTTTAAAAAAGATTCCAGTTCATCTGAACTCCGGGTATTCCATGGTCCTAATTTTATTTTCTTTCTTTCTTAAATCGCAGTCGGGTAATGAAATCAATATTCTGCTTTTTCGGAAATCGTTAAGCTGTCATAGCATATCACAATTCACAAATAGGAGTGCTGCTATTTTTCCAAGCCACATGCAAGCTTGAATGGCCTATTGTTGTTGACTAAGACGGTGTGAAGTTTCCATCCAATGAATACCGTGTGCGTCCAGGACCCAGGTAATGGCCGTGACTGGAGTCGCTGTCTTATATTTTGCCGGTATCTTTCCGCCACTCCTTTGTGAGGGTTCATATGAAAATGGAAGTTGCTGTCACTAGTCTCGCCTTCAACCTTTTTCTACCACTTCTTGAACGTGATTTGCAGATCTTTATTCGGCATCAAGGAGAAGAGCCACAGAATTTCTAAATCCGAGTAGTTTCTGTCTTTGGCTTTATTCTGGCTGAATTTTTGTGTCTACTAGAAGGTGGTTGCTGCATAACTTCATCCATATGCCTGCTATTGATTTAGGATATGGAGGGATTTGAAACTAATTCTCAAATGGACCCAAGTGAGTGCATCCCGTGTGAATCTGCTTTCTTCATGTTGTCCAATATCCTAATGGCGACCAGCTTTTCACTGCTGCTGCTGCTGCTCATCATTGTGAAATACAGATGCACCCATTCAGAGATGCCAAGTTGGCCCGTTTGAGGGAAATTTAGGTGGTTTCTTTTATGCTGTGTTTGGTTACCGAAGATATTAAGAAAAGAAAAAAAGAGTGTTAGCCTTTTTTTTTTCTTTTTTAATTCTAGAAAATGTGAAGATTTTTTCAAATTTGAATTAAAAGCTTCATCAATAAGGATGACTTCTTTATTCTGCGGGGGCCACAGGCCACAGGCGCAGCAGGCCATCACTGCAACCAAACACATCCTCCACCACCGTATCGTTCCCGGCACAAGACAAAAAGGCTCCAATGAGTACCTTCCTCATTTGAGGCCAAGGGTATGACCAAATTCCAAGAGTACTATTTTTTTAAGGTGTTGGGGCCATGCAGGAACGTGAAGTGAATCATCTCCAAGCTTGGTGGAAGTCCACCACCACTACCTTGTTTCTTTTCTATATTTTAATTATTTATTACTTCAAGAAAGAGTAGTCACCTCCCCCTTACTCGACAAACTCTTGGCCCATACCACCCATCCATTTCAAACAATCCCTTAATTGACCCATCAGTGTCAACAAAATGACCTCTACCACATATCTCCTCCCCCAGTTCCCTTCTCCTTCTGTTCCAACTAACATCACACTTTACCTTCCAAAATTTAATCACCATGTTTTTATAGGAAGTTTCCCACCCTCCTGTGAGCTTTGGAAAGATCATCCGTCAAAGTCTCTGCCTTGAGATGCCAATTTTCAACCCACACATCACTCGTCACTCATAAACTTCATATCAAAACAAAAATGTTAGATTTAGAGATGACCAAAAAAAAAAAAGACTTCATAAACCCGAAACAAAGATTCCTAGTCCCGAACCCGAACCCGAACCCGCTTGATTATGTTAAAACTTATATCATATGTTCATACTAGTTCTACAACTACCAAGCATTATCACTGTTTGAAGACTTTCCCTTCTTTATGTCTCATTCTCTAACTTTCTTTCCATATTTCTTTATCATTTAATATATAACCCTTTTTACAAATAAAATTAAATAATTTATTTAATTACTTTTTTATTTTCTTTAAATCTTTTATTTATTTATTTTTATAATATTATTGTTTATTTTTATGAAAAAATTAGATAATTTATTTACTAAACCTTATTTTTTCATATTTCTCTGCTCTTTAATATTTTCCATATTATAAAAAAAATTATAATTTATTTACTAAAAATTTCTGTCACGCTTCATATATTTTTTTTCCTTACTTCTTTATTCTTTAATAATTTTTTTGGTTAAACCCCGTTTTTTCATATTTGTTTATTCTTTAATATTTTTACATAACTTGAAATTAAAAAAATTAAATAATTTATTTACTATACATTTGTAGTATGGTAATTTCATGCATTCATTTTAAACCTTCTATTTTTATATCTTTCTATTTTTATTTTTTAATAAATATTATTCTATTTTTAATATATATCACTTTTCTTTTTTGATTGGTCTTTCCTCTTTCTCTCACATGTCCACCTCTCATTGATCTCCTATTGATGCCTACTTCTACCCATATTTGATTTGGGAAGATTGGATTGGTATGAACGAGTTTCCAATCTTTGACTTATTTCACTTTCAAGACTGGAATCTTGGAAAATATTGTAAAGGATCATTAATAAATGGGAATTAATAAAATTTATTTATTTTCAATAATTTGACTGAATATTTTTTTTTGGTCTAAATTTGTTATGATTATTATTATTATTATTATTATTATTATTGTAGTGCTTAGTAAAGAATTGATCACAACTGAAAAAGTCAACTTAGCTTTATTTAAGGAAAAGAATCCTTGTTAGGCTCTGATATCTTTTTAGTTTAATTAAACTTATTTGGTAGAATATTCAGATATTCCACTAATTTATGGCACTTTGAATATTAAAAATTAATTAAGACGCTTGCTTCTCATCCTAATACATTTCCATCGAAATTAGGCCGGAAGGGGTTTCAGCAGAAAGCATTTATGGGCTATGATGAAGATCTGCAACCATCGCCACTTTCTATATATAACAAGTGACTACGTAATCTGCACCAATTAAGTGGGGGGTTTAATTCTATAAAAGAATCTTATCTTATCTTTTCTTTTCTTTTCTTTTCCATTTTGTCAGTGAAAGAATCCAATTGAATCGAATCAAAGGGATGAGTTGATTTGAGATTTTGCACACAAATAAATAAAATAAAAGATCTGATTTAGGCTTGACTAAACACGGGTTGCGCTGTCTTTGATTTGATTTTATTAGGTTTAGTCCACCTGGCGTATGAACTAGTGCTGGTTTTCTTCCGCCAACAGAAAAAGGATTGATTAAACAGAGAAAGCGGTTGGTCTCAATTGGACACCAGCTTTTTGCTTTCCTTGTTAGATGCACTTCCAACGTGGAGCCACCAAAAACATGGAACTTGTTCAACTTTTGAATGCGTTTTATGTAGCGTATGTATGTTGTTGTGTAACAAAAATATTCAATTGTTATTATTATTATTATTACTATTTTTCTTTTTTTGCTTTATTTTAATTATTTAAATAACGGTGTAAAGTTGTAGCATGTGGATCACGTTAACGAAGCAATTTGGCGGGGGCAGATTAGACAATTAGAACGGGGTCCACTCAACAGAAAAAATAAATCATTCTATGCTTTTCAATAAAAACAACACGGTTTATAATAGACATGATTTGAGTATTGAATTTTTCTTTTTGGATTTTTAATATTGATGCGACGTCGTTTGAGACAGTCCAAATGGACGTTTACAGGGGCAGAACAACTGGGGAAGAAAAGGCGGGTGTGGACCAGTGCGAAGATTCAAAAAATAACAGCGGATGTCAGCACCCTGTTTTTTAAATGTAGGGCCGCTTAAACCTCGGATAGTTTCCTTACATGGATGTATGACGTGGCGCATCGTTTGGCGGCCGTACTTGTTTCGATGACCGAACGATTAGCATATGACTTGGAGGTGATGATGCTGATGGCCCCCAAACCACTCTTCCCCCCGATTGACACGGGAAGGTTCTCCCTTATCCTCCTCACGAGTACGTCATCCTTGGAATCTTGTTCTTTCTGAAGTTCATTTGACGGCTCAGATCTTTTCTTGATTGTGATGGACGGCCTAGACTTAAGAAATACGAACTCCCGTCACGGAGGTTATCTGCAAGACTGCAACAAAATGTTCGTGGTTTAACCTTCTATTTATCTAGAGATCTGTTGGTAAAGCCATGCCGGTGTCGAAGTTGTCTACCATTACGTTGCTGACACATTGCTACTACCATGTTAACATTTTTGGCACTATGATTGCATATTACGTATTTATCTTTTCTATTTTTTATATTTAAATAATATATTTTATCATATTGTTCATATCCTAATTCACATTTAATTTTTATGACCTTTCAACAAAACCCTATAAAATATTTAAATCTTTAATTATCAGTTTAATTTTAAATTTTACTTCAATTTATTAACTTTTTATTGAAAAAAATAATTTTAATAAATAAATTAAGTAGAATTTTAAATAAATTCTAATTTGATTATATTGAATAACTAAAAATAAAAATATTTTATCTAAAAATTATTTAATTTTAGCAAAAATCAATTAAAAATAAAGTTTAATTCCTAGGCATCAACTAAAACAAATTTTTTAAAATATTTTTACTTTCATTGCAAATAAATATTTTGATTTAAAAGAAAATGCATTTAGTATAAAATTATTTATTTTACAAAATACTAATATATAAAGTAAAATAATAATAATTTTTTTATTAAACAAATTACAGATTTTTGAAAAATATTTAGTCTCAAATAATTTACATTTTTTTCATACAGGCTTGAAAAATGAGACTTATCATTTTTTTTCAGTTATATATCATTAGTTTTTTTTTTCAGCTTTCGGTAACACGAATTTTCCTCCGCTTAACTCTCCTTAAAATTTTAAGTTTTTTTGTGAATTTTGACTCTTTCATAAATTTTTAATTTTTGAAAATAATTGTAAAATATTTATTTTTCCAATATTTGAAAACAAATTTAATAAAAGAAATATTTAGGTTTTCTTATAATTCATAGGATGAAAATATTATGTATTTAAATAAAACAAACTTTATTATCTACATGATTAAAAAAATTAACTTTGTTTATTTGACTACTGTTAAGGAAATTAGGATAGAAAATTTGGAAATTTAAACACATAAATTATATAATAAATCAACATTGAAATAAATAAATTCAAAGGAAAAAAAAAAAAGCTAAGCAGATTTGGTTTGGCGAGGCATGCGAATACGAAGACACGTTCTTCTAAAGATATAATCACCTTTTGATTCCTAATAGCTAAGTGTCTTTCTAGAAGGTTGACTAAATCGACCGCATCTCACTGCTAAAAAAAAACAAGGAAACAAAAAAAGAAAAAAAAAAAGATTTTGTGAGTAACAAAATTTTTATCTGGGCGGTTTTATTAATAATATTCTCACGATGAAAAGAAAAAAAAACCTCACCAATTAGATCTAGTGTACTTTGAGTCATCGATCTCATCCACGTAGGTATCCAAGTCAGCCATCTGACGGCTGGCAATAAATCAGGACAAGAAGTTGGATTTGAGCGGTCCATTTAACAACCATGCATCTGTTTGTGGCGAACCGACGCGGAGAGGCAATCATAATCCAGTACAAATGAGCACACTTTATTAAACTAATCCTTATTCCTCTGTATGAGTTTTTTTCAATTTTTTTAAAAAGTTAAAATTCATGGAAACAAGTCAACCGTAAATCTCTTGATATTTTCCCGATACTTTGACTGTGAGGTTCCGGAACTGAACACGAATTTAAATTTGAATTAATGTACGGTGGAGACACCGTCGCAAACTGTGTGTACATGGAAGGTTACGGCGTTTGCATGAGGGGAAAATTCATGTACTCCTGAGACTACCGAGCAACAGAGCGGTCTCCAATCTCCACCGTGACGAGTCAGATCATCATATTTTGTGGGTTTGTGATTTATACAACGGACTTGATTATCTGAGGGTAACCGCGATAGGCGGTCCTGGGTGCACCCGAGTCTAAAGGATATGAAGATCCGTTTCCCACTTAAAATAGATTTTTGGAAATTTTCACTTTATGGAACTTTAACCAGACTGGATAGGGTTTAACCATAGTTAGTTTGACCAGGGTTATACCCTAGTTAGAGGGGGTGCTGGAGCCTTTAAAAGGGTGGCTTGGGCACCCCATATTCGCATCACCTTCTCATTTACCTCTACGAAAGAACTGCACTTTGATGGTGGAGTCCTTTGCTTTCATTTCCATTTCATTCTAGCTTTTGGGTTTTGTTTCCCACTCAGTTCTCATTTTCGTTTCGAGCTCTCCCCCTCTGGTCAGATTTCTCTTTTTCTCTGGATTGAATTTCAGAGAATCTCTTGTTGCTTCGTTAACAATCCCTGATAATCGATTATAGTGTTCTTTGAAATGAAAAAGATGTAAAAAGATCTGCTTAGATCTGCTTTGAATGGAAATATACGCGTTTTCAAGCATAGTTTGTTTAGATGTATTTTGGTGTTTTGAATACGAATTTCTGATTGTTATCGATGGATATTGCAGAAAATGGCAGGAAACGGAAACGGAAACGAAGAATTCAGCTTCACCAACGGAGTCGTCGCGCGCAACGGACTGGCGAAGATCCAGACGCAGAAGAAACAGAGCGAGATCTGTCACGACGACAGTACTCCGCCGGTAAAGGCACAGACGATCGATGAACTTCACTCGCTTCAGAAGAAGAAATCCGCGCCAACCACTCCCATTAAAGGGTCTGAGGGAGCTTTTGCCACCATTTCGGACGAAGAACGCCAGCAGCTACAGCTCCAGTCAATAAGGTATACACAACAGTCATCCTGACCGTCCACCTCAGCAAGAGGGCCTCAGATCATAAAGGGCCTCTTCTGATGTGGACGATTTGGATGCTGCCACGTCCTCTGACCGTGGAGGAGCCTAATTAAAAATAAAAAGGGAAAACAAAAAAAATGATAAACATGATCCCCTGCCCCCAAGGGACCCGCTCACCGCTTCACCATGTGCATGATGCATCTGCATCTCTTAATAAGGGGCATAAAAGTATTTTTATCTCTTAATAAGGACATAAAAGTAAAGTATTTTCATCTCTTAATAAGGGGTATAAAAGTATTTTCATTATTACTCGTATCATTATCTTTTTATCTTTATACCCCCGATGGACACATGTCATTACAAGAGGGTCACTATATTCCCACCATTCATAGTCCTGGATATCATGATATGAAATTTTACCTGATCGGCCTTCACCACGTGGGCCTCGCTTCAGTACTGAGATCTGAATGGTGGATATGTGATACTGGAGATGTGGAACAGTTCTGATACACCAGACGGTTTAAACTTTTAATATGGTGGTGGTTCTGTAGGGTTTATCATAGACAAGCAGGGCTGGGGCCCAGGAAATATGGGGTGGTGTGCCCGTAAAGAATCCCATGAAAATTTAGTATAAACTAAAATCATAAAATTACCCCCAAAATCATAAGGTAGGTCGAGATCTGGAATCTGGGTAATTTTGGTAATTTGGCCACTGATGAGGATTAATAAGGTATTTTAATCCTGGCTTGTGTTTGCCGTTTTTGTTAGAAGCAGAGAAAATGGTATTGGGGACGGCCATATTTGGTTGGATAACGACTATTGTGGTTTCTTTTAAACAGCGCATCTTTGGCGTCTCTGACGAGAGAAACTGGACCAAAGGTGGTGAAAGGGGACCCAGCTAGAAAGACCGACACTACTCCAAAGTCGCACGTGACGCACCACCATTTCACTCCGACGCTCAACATCAGCGATAGTGCCTTGAAGTTCACCCATATCCTCTACAATCTCTCTCCTGGAGGTAATAATTCTGTTCATCGATATATACGTATATGGTAGTGTTTTTATTATTATTTTTTTCCTTTGTGGTGGTACCACTAATTTTCATCAAACCTTTGGGTCTGGTGGTGCAGAGTTATACGAGCAGGCAATAAAGTACGAGCATGGGTCGTTCATTACATCGAGCGGTGCCTTGGCGACCCTTTCTGGAGCCAAGACGGGCCGTTCTCCAAGAGACAAACGCGTCGTCAAGGATGAGACCACCGAGGACGAGCTCTGGTGGGGAAAGTATGTGTCCCTCCCGCTCGACTCATTTCCGCACCCAATAATTTTCTTCGCCTGATTTGCTTGATCTGAATCATTTATATTTACAGGGGCTCACCCAACATTGAGATGGACGAGCATACCTTCATGGTGAACAGAGAAAGAGCCGTTGATTACCTCAACTCTTTGGACAAGGTATCTTCTTTCTAATCTTAGATATTGTTCCCTACTCCCGTTTTACTAATTAATTTCAGTATTAAATGGACTTTTTTTATTTCTCTCCTCCTAAACATAGAAATTTAAAAAGAAATGGAAACCGTTGTTTCTCTTTTTGGTCTATGGCTCCCACGCTTTAATTAATTTTCCTCCCTCCAAACAAGGGATTTGGAAAAAGAAGAATAAAAAAGCTGGCATGTTCTCATCTATGATATTGCTCTGAATGATGGTGATGTTTGTTATGGTATCTTTCTTGTCTTTTTATAAAATGACCCATCTGACCCTGATCCTTTGGGAGAAGCAAATTTGTCCTACTGTGAGTAATTTATATGTCCTTGTTTTGGGAAATACGCGAAATATCCTTGCTAGTATATGGTACCCTATTTCTTTTTGCTCTGTTTCTTATTCAATCCATGACTCAGGAATTTAGGTCATATATGAGAAACTCTTTCGGGAAAATCAATTACAGAAGGGTTGGTTTAGGTGTACCCTTAGTGTCACGGTCTGTTGTCCATGATGGACCACCTGATCCTTTTTCTCCTCTGTTCTGATTTTCAAGTGGCAGTTGGCCAGGCCTAAGGTTCCTGGATTGCAAGATTTATGGGTATGGGTTTGTTTGGTTGTGGGAAAGTTTAGGAAAAATAAAATAGAGATCCAACATAGCTTTCTAGAAAATCTGAGAAAAAAATATTAGGAAGAGAAAATAGAAAAAAAGGAAAAAAAGAAAAAAAAAAAAAGTAAAAAAAAAAAAAGAGAAAAAATAACCATTAAATATAAATTTAATAAATTACTTTTAAATATTGCTACAAAATTGTTCATATTATTAATAAAATCAAATTTGAAAGAACCAGTTTTTTTTTTCTTGGAATTAAATGTAAACTGAAAATGATAAGAGATGAAAAAAAAAATAAAAAAAATTCTGTATTTTATTTAGATGTTTTAGCATTTTTCCCACATATTTTCCTTAACATTTTTTTGTTCTCACCTTTTTTATTGAGATCTAATAAAAAATCAAGTACTTTCAAGACTCAAACCAGGAGTATGCCTTAGATATTAGATGCCCTTGAGGAAGGACTGGGTCATTTATTTATAGCAACGAGATTGGTATACCTTCGGTATTAGCCTGGGATTGTAGGGTCAAAATGATGTTTACTCATCCAATTTTTAATCTCGCATTCTTAATCCTTTTGATTTCATTTGCGAAAATCCTTTTAATTATTTCATTAGCATTTAATGAAATATTTAATTATCCTGTAGATCAGGAGATTGATGGCAATAATAGCTTCTATCTGTGATTGTCAGGTTTTTGTGAATGATCAATTTCTGAATTGGGACCCAGAGAACCGACTCAAAGTCCGGATTGTGTCTGCCAGGGCTTATCATTCACTGTTCATGCACAACATGTAAGTAAAAAAGAAAAACAGAGACATTAATTAATTATTTTGCAGTATTTGTTTGTGTTCTTCCCTCCTCAAAGGCCTAGAGCCCTGCCAGATAAGTCTCCCTAACGTTGCCATAATGTTAATTATCCTATGTTGAGCATTATCATCCCTACATGGAATTCAGTGAAGGAACTAAGAATGAGTGGTAGAAAATGTGCCATGGTGTATTAGCTTAGTGTACAATTCGATAACTGGGTGGGTGACAGGTGTATCCGACCCACACCTGAAGAGCTGGAGAATTTCGGTACTCCGGACTTCACTATATACAATGCTGGGCAGTTCCCGTGTAATCGATACACCCACTACATGACATCCTCTACTAGCGTAGATCTTAATCTTGCTAGGAGGGAAATGGTCATCCTCGGCACCCAGTACGCCGGGGAAATGAAGAAGGGTCTGTTCAGTGTAATGCACTATCTCATGCCTAAGCGTCAAATCCTCTCCCTACATTCCGGCTGCAACATAGGCAAAGATGGAGATGTCGCCCTTTTCTTTGGATTGTCAGGTAAGTCATCAGCGGACGCATCGCGATGTGGAGCCATTTCCCCTTGCCAATATGATATGTGCCTTTTTACCTTCTCACCTCATTGACCCCTTTTTATATATGACATAACTGGCTATTTGGTTTATCTCATGCTTTCACTGTTATTAATGAGTACTTCAATTGTTTTTCTTTAATTTGAGGTACTGGGAAGACAACTCTGTCTACTGATCACAATAGATATTTAATTGGAGATGATGAACACTGTTGGGGTGACAATGGCGTGTCAAACATTGAGGGTGGTTGCTATGCTAAGTGCATTGATCTCTCAAGGGAGAAAGAGCCTGATATCTTTAATGCCATCAAGTTTGGCACTGGTAAGGTCCTCTCCTCTTGTTATTCTAATACAATTATTTTGCTGGATCGTTTCAAACCTAAGGTTGCGAAGTTGAATTATTATAATTTCTCGTGGTTGGCAGTGTTGGAAAATGTGGTGTTCGATGAGCACACACGTGAGGTTGATTACACGGACAAGTCTGTTACAGGTAAACACCAATCCTTTGATATAATCGGTAGAATATATAAAGTCTACACTTAAATAGTTATAAGGAGAATGTAGAATATATAATTAAATAGTTATAAATGTTATAGGGATAACATAAAGTCAGCGCCCACTTAACCAAATGGGTTGTTTAAGTCAACGTTATAAACCTTGATTATGATTTCCTTGATGCTCCCTTCAGTTGCCCAGAAGACAATGGAAGGCCAGCCCTTTTCCCCTTTTAAAATTTGGCAACCATTATATCTGAATGATCCGAAGTGAGGAATGCAGAGGGACTGAAACAATTTTTGAATAAGATATACTAGATAAATTATGTGTGTTTAACAAGGACATCTATGCAACAGCCCTGTTTTCATCTTATGACTGTTATTCTTGTTGCAGAGAACACTCGTGCATCTTATCCCATTGAGTATATCCCCAATGCGAAGCTTCCATGTGTTGGCCCTCACCCAAAGAATGTCATACTTCTGGCATGTGATGCATTTGGTGTGCTCCCACCTGTGAGCAAACTGAACCTGGCACAGACCATGTACCATTTTATCAGTGGCTACACTGCTCTGGTATGTACCTCATCATTCGATTACTTATTTCCTTAGAATGCCACTTTAGTATTAGTTGGATAGCCACTTATTGGTTCGGCTAACTGCTGTCCACTATTCACTGAGTGAATCTCTTGACAATGATTGAAATAGGTGGCGGGCACAGAGGAGGGTGTGAAGGAGCCACAAGCAACATTCTCAGCTTGCTTTGGTGCTGCCTTTATAATGTTGCATCCTACTAAGTATGCGGCCATGTTGGCCGAGAAGATGCAGAAACATGGGGCAACGGCATGGCTGGTCAACACTGGTTGGTCAGGTGGAAGGTATACAACCAATGTGGATTACATTATACAAATCCTTCATTACTATGCCACAATGTGATTAAGTGAGTGACTTCCATTTTCTTTCTCAGCTATGGCTCAGGGAAGCGTATTAAGTTGGCACACACCCGGAAAATCATTGATGCCATACACTCTGGAAGCCTTCTGAAGGCAAATTATAAGAAGACTCGAGTGTTTGGGCTTGAGATCCCAACAGAGGTTGAGGGTGTGCCTTCAGAAATCCTGGATCCTGTGAACACTGTGAGTTGGCCTTTCTTGACCTCTTTTCACTACTGCTTAGCACTTGGATTTAATTTTCTTTTACTGATGTACTTAAGTTTTGGATTGCAGTGGACAGATAAGAAGGCATATGATGAAACACTGCTGAAGCTGGCTGGCCTATTCAAGAAGAACTTTGAGGTATTCACTAACTACAAGATTGGCAAGGACAACAAGCTGACTGAGGAGATTGTTGCAGCTGGTCCAATCTTCTGATCTGGTCCTATCTTCTGATCTGCAATGGAAGAAATAACAAAATTATGTGTGGGAGTTGCCGTGAAAATGGTAGAAGAAATAAGAAGACGTAGGTGTCACCATTCATCTATTTCAGTTCATATGTAAAAACGTACGTAGGTTAATGCAGGATTGGAGTTAGAGTGGGAATTTAATATAAAGTGGTCCTTTTCTTTGGTTGATATTCTCTGCCTTGGTTAACATTCTTTGGGTTTTGAACCAGAACCATATGGTGTGATTAGTTTCCCTTGTTGCTTTTTCTGTGCTTCTAACTAGTAGGTGTGAATTGATAATTGTGACCTATCCTACAACAACAAAGCGTACTTAGTACTGTTCAGTTCAATCATTTTGGCACCAGCCAGTGGCCATTGACCAGTAGTTTCACATCACACCAGATTGAATTCTATAATATAATGGAAATATGTATATCCTTAGCCCCTAACTCATGTGATGCGATGGGAAGTGGGGGTTCTTTCGTCTCCAGTTAAAACGGACAAGGGAAACAAAACCATGGGCTGATGAGACGTGACCATCAGAGTACTGCAAGGAAAACCCAGTCCAACAGACAAGCGTATGAAATGTAAAGGACCTTTCAACAAACACTATGATCGTGTGAACTCCAGATAACTTTGCCATCAGGAAAAAAGAAATTGTTGTCACGTTTGATGTGGATATGGCAAAGAAAATTAAATCTATACTGCTTATAAAAAATTTGATGAAATCATCAGTGTTTGTAGATTTCTTCGTCTCTAAAGTATTTCTCTTAACTTCCTTCCAAAATAATGAAGAAAACATGAGAAAGAAAAAAAAAAAAAAAAAAAGCAAAGGAAAGCATTGGGGGCAAATTTCATGAGCGCAACATCTGGCACCACCATTTTCCTGGAAGGCAAACAGTATTATATCGTCTAGGAACTCATATATGGTAGTATTCTAGTTTAGGGCTTAAGATTTATTTATTTTATTTGATTATTGATTTTTTTTCCATTATTGAAATATATTTTACTTGATAAATTAAATACACTCCAAATTCAGAGAATTCGATTCTCATTTCCTTTTTCTTTTCTAGTATGTTACTCTGATCACTGTTTGATTATTGAGAGTGAAATCATTGAATGGCTCAACAACAACGACAAATAAAATTTAATTTTTTTAATGAATTTTTTAATTTTTAAGAATATGTTAGATTTCAAAAAGTTAATCCAATTAATTACAAATAAAATCAATGTGTCGTGGAATACTTTATCGGTAATTGAGTATTAAATATGTGCTTATAATGAAAAAATTGACTCATTTATATGTTAAAAAAATTAAATTTTATTTGCATTTAAATTTATTATAAATAAAATATATTACAAACAATTACTATTTTTAAATTATTTATATTTATTTAAAACGATTATGCTTTTAGGTGGATGTTAATATCATTATTTTTGCAACATATATTAAAATAATATTTTTTATAAAAAGAATAATTCATGATTTTTTTTATAATATTACTATTTATATTTTAATAAAAATATTTTATTATTTACTTGTAATTAAAAATTATTTTCTTTTTTAATAAGACTTAAATTGAATTAAATTAATATTACATAAATTAAATTTACAATATTTTACAAAATAAAATAGAAAAATCATTTTTAAAAATAAACAATTTTTTTGTTTTTTATTTTTTGAAAACAATTTACCAAACATCCTTATTTTTTATAAAATACAAATACAAATACAAATATATATATATATATATATATTGTTCTTTAACTTAAAACTAGTTTTTAAAGATAAATTATATTTGCATTTATCAAATTTCTCTTTATATCTATCCCATTTATACATCTACTTAAAAATGTTAACCTTATTAATACACTCATTTACAAATTTTTAATATATCTAAAGCACTCTTTTCATTCTTCATTTTTCTCTAAAACTTTTTTCTTCTGTCTAAGAGAAAATGTCTTTTAGGGCTTTTTCTTTATGTAAGTATTTTTTATAAAAATTGATTATAAAAATAGTTGAAAAATAATTAGAAAGAATTCTAGAAATGATGAAGAAGTAAAAATTTATGAAAAAGTTCAAAAGAAAGTATAATAATAATAATTAAAAAAACTCATTTTGTAGTGTCCGAATTTAGAAGGCTAAACACTATGCAAATATTCGAACTTAGAAAGCTAAATACAATACAAATGCTTGGGTTTAGAGTGTCAAACACTAAGATAGTGAGATCCGGACTTGAAAGGGCAAACACCATGTAAATGATCGATCTTGGTGTGTCAAACACTCGAAAGATAAATGAATGTGTACTTCTCTTGTAAGGATAATTTGATTATTTCAATATAAAAAACGTGGTTATTTGAAAAAAAATCATTATTCATATGAATGTAAAAAAGAAATTAGGTGGACAAATAGCTAGCATCCACCCCAATCAGCGTTGTTCTATAAGAATGGTGAATCATCTCATAAGACCACCAAATAACTGAAGTTGTTGGTGCAGAGCCAACTGGAGTCAGATCCGTTTAAGTTAACAGAGGTTAGACAACCTTTCTCCTTACATTGTGTTTCTCAAAGCTCTTGCCCAGCAAAGGGGAAGACTAAGTGAGCTTCTTTTCTACACAAAGGATGTCCGGACGAGGTGGCTTGGGCACGCCCCTTTGAAGCTTAAGCTAGGCAAAGATAGTTTAGGCTCCTCAAATGAAGGAGTGAGTAGGTTAGTTTATGTGTGTGTATCTTGTTTGTGCTTTATGAGGGTTTTTATAGTGCTGAGGAGAAAGTCACTGTAGTGTTGACTAAACACTCTGATATTCTCTGTAATGATGACTATTTTACAGGTGATAGGGCAATCATTACAATTTTTTATGGTTGGCAGGTGCCATCAGATGATGTGTCATGATGTTTGACCATGTAGTCACTTGTCCCTTCAACATGCTGGTGGTATGGGGTTGCGTGTGGTATTTAATTGACATGGACTTAAGGGTTATGGGAGATCCTATAAGTCATTCCTCCGTCAAACGTGAATGATTACGCATAGCAGTAAGCCTTGAGGGCTTGACTGGATGGTTCTGTTTATTAGGGGAGTCTGGTCTCACTTGTCGTCTATCCACGTAGGGGAAGGGCCCCTTCCTGTCTGTGATCGGATGAATTGGACGTAATTCAAATGGAAGAATCCGAACGTTGCGTGTCACACACTATCCAAATAGTGTTGGGTTGGAAAGTGACACGTGGAAGGAAACCCCCACGTAAGTTAAATCCAATAATGCGGTCATTGGTGTTAAATCTCTTTCTTTTTCTTTTTCATTTGTGACCATGGGCAATTGATTTCCCTCACTATTCCTATATAAAATTTTACTGAAGAAACAAAGGAACCTCTAATACTATATAAGGACCATCAGAGATCTTTATGTATATCGATTATTCTTTTAGTATGGGATTATGTCTAGCCTAATTAGGGGATTAGTACTAGACCAATTGTCATCTAATCTTACTCCTAGGGAGAGTATAAACTTTATAGGATTTCTCGTCTTCTCTCCTCCATACACATGTATATCCATTTCCTTTTTGTATATGCTTATATCTCTTTCATCTCTTTCTATCATAAGACTCGAGAACGGTTTTAGAAAATAGCTTTTGAGCTGTGAATCCCCAAGAATCGATTTTAGTTACACATCAAAATGCTTCCAACAACTTATAATTTTTGAAGCAAAATACTTGAAATAAAAAAAGAAAATCCAACATAATTTTCAAATTATGTTGATTGGATATAAAAAATCTTTGTAAAATAAATTTAAATTGAAAACTTAGAAAAAAAATATTTTAAAATCTTTTTAGGTCATATTTGGTTGGTTGGATGTAACATATAGCTATTAATAAGATAAAAAAATGATATTATATTTTATATTTGGTTGGTGATGAGATATAATAAATTACAAGCTATCTTTGATCATATTTTACAGTCAATCAAACAAAAACGAGATAGGATAAGTGGTGGAATATATTATTTATTTATTTTTTACCATTTTTACATGAGATATAAATATCCAATGAATCATAAAATTATTATTTTTTTTATCAATTTTTATTATTTATTTATTATATACTTATTTAAAATTTTTTTTATTACTAGTTAAATTTATGATTAAAAAACTAAAAATAAATTTATACACTAATAATAATATATAACATATGTATTATTTTTATATATTTAATAACATAATATAAAAAATTTTATTTATAAATTTTAATTTTTTAAATAGAAAAATATTGGAATGTGATATAATTTTTATTTTAAACATAAAAAATAATATATATTTCACATTATTATTTTATTCATTTCAAAATTTAAATATAAATATAATATAATATAACATATCGGATATGCTATCTTAAAATATCATGTTTATAAAATAAATATATTTAATAATATCATATTTCATTGATGAGATGCGATATCTTATGATATACATATCTTATCCTATCATATTTCATGTTTTCTAAATCGATTCAAAGATCATTAACTTTCCTTTTTTTATATATGTCTATTGAAGAGTTCTCTTTAAGTATGATTTCAGAACCCACACATTTTCTATATCGAAATTTTCACCACTTATATTAAATTTTTTTTTTTTAAATTGAATGAAAAATTTTAATACATATATTAAAATCTTAAAAAAAACCACTTAATTCACTCTTCCCGATCATTACCGTAACGTATCATTGGTTTTTCTTTAAAGTGTTATAATGGTGTTGTAGAGAACAAAAACATTCTCCATATTCTTTTCTCCCTCTTCCCTTTTCCTTTTCTTTGTTTGGCTTCTTGCTTGTACACGTCACTCCTGCCCAGTTCTAATCGGCTCAAAATTATTTTTTTATTATTTTCAAAAAAATTCATATTTAAGTAAATTTCTTTTCTTAAAAATTGAATCAGGACTAGAATTTTAAGAAACAGTGAAAAAGAAAAAGCGAATCATAAAAGAACGAAAAGGAATAATCTTTTATTTACTAGAATTTTAATATATTTAAAATTAATTAATAAATTTAATTTTTTTTTTTTTTTTGACATGGAGTTTGAAATTTTCCGATTTATTTCCATTTTTGATGATATAGAAAAAACGATTGAATTGGTATAAATAAATAAATTTGGACTAAAAAATAAAATTGGTATAAAGTTTTATAATAAGATTTTAAAAATAAGAAATATTATTATTACAGCTCAGCTAAGGAGAAAAATTATTTTGAGTTGTAATTTTAAATATTAAATATTTTAGTTGAAGTAAAGTTCTTTCGTTGAGGGGTGGTTTTACCGGGATTCGGGCTAATGACTTTAAAGTGGGGCTGTGGGGGTGAACTGAGAAATGTAACTTGGGGGTGCGTATTACGCACCTTGGCTCAGTATAGCATTCGCTGCGTTTTGTTTCTGGGTCCTTCCTTTATTCCTCAAATTGACGACGAAACCCCTTCCCTTTGGCTTCCTTCTCCGCGGATCCGAGTCATTCTGTATCCGCACCTTTCAATTAATTTCGCTGTCATCTGCGGTTGGATTCTGTTTTCGCGCTTGAAATTCGCGTAATTTTGATACGAATTCTTGGAATCCTCGCCAAGCATCAGGTATTTTAACCTCTTTGTGTTAGATTTTTAATCGTTGTACAATTTTTTATTTTTTTTATTTTGTTTTTCTGGTTTTGGTTAATTACGAGGTTTTTCTTATTTGTGATGTTCTGATGATTGGGTTTGCAATTGGCTTGGAACTGTTCAATGTCAACTGTTTCGATGGAATTAGGGTTTGTGTTTTGCATTTTTTATTTATTTAAATCGCTGCAAAATCTTTATTGCGTGCGTGGGTCTCCTCTCGATTATGGCCCGAATTTGGATTGATTGCGTGGTTGGATTAGGGTTTCTTTATTTTCTTTAGTATGTTTTGTTCAGTACAAACATCTATATTGCTTTGTGTATTTTTCATGAACGAAGAAGACTTTTCTTCTTCTTGTTCTTCCTTTTTTTTTTTTGTACGTTTTTAAGGAGAGAAACATTTTTTTTTTTTTGGAATTAATGTTGACGATTGAATCATTTCAGAATTTTCTGATTTGTGCAGATGCTTACCATCTCACCATGTTTTATTTTACTTTATTTTTTCGCAAAGAAAATCCATTCAGGGTCACAACAATCGGAACAAAGAAAAGGCGTCATATACTGACATATTTTTTCATTTATTTTATTTGTAATTTCTTCCCAATATTTGATCTTTAGTTGTTTTTGCTAAAACCTTCTAGTTCTTTTTCTTTTCCAAAACCTTCAGGCATCCAATATTTGTAACTGGTGCTAAGTAAGCTTGTTCGAGAATCAGACAGGATGCGGGGATATGATAGAGCTGTAAGCAGTCTTAAAATCAATTTTGAAAATTTTATTTTAAAATTTTTTTCTTATGTACTTTTCTGTATTAAGGGGTGTGTGTGTGCGATTTTTAAGTACTGTTTTCCCCTAATGGTGTGGTCTATAGGAGTATTATCGAAGTGATGAAGATTTAGATGAATATGAGGAGGAAGGGGAAGAAGCTGATGAGGATCAATATGAAGAAGAAGAAAAAGAAGCTCCAAAGCCTACCAAGGAGGAAGTGGAATATCTCGAATTGAGGCAAAAATTAAAAGAATCTTTCAGAAAGCAGTTGAAGAAGGACACTGGTTCTGGTCACAACAGTTACCAAGAGAAAAGGAAGAAACTTCCATATGACAAGTGAGCAATGTGCCTATTTATCCTTATTTGCTATACAACCATTTGGTTGACTCCATTCTGTTACACTGAAAACTTTGTGTGTTTGATCTGTTTATTCTGTTCTTATGTGATTGTTTCTAGCTATTCCTAACAGAATAGCCTATGTTCTCTCTGAGAGTATTGATGCAGATTGCAACAGATCTTATTGCAATGATGTATTTCATCACTCGCAGAGAATGTGCATTTTACTTGTCTGATGCAATAGTATTGGAATCCATGTTATCATTGATGTCCTTGGCTAGGTTATCTGTTTTTTATTAGGATTTCGATGTTTTGGCATTGAAGGTTATCCTAAACTATCTCAGTTTTACTCTGATATAGGTTGAGTTGATATTTTGTTGATCAAATTTGCTATAGATATTTAATTACTCTTGGATTATTTCATAATTCCCAAGCAGCAGGGAGAAGGTTGTGGATTAAGTTTAATCTTTGCTTTTGGGTTGTACATATTTTTCCCTATTTCTATTGTTTGATCTTCTTCTAAGCTCTTAGTCTGATCTATTTCCTGTTTATTTATGGGAAGGGTTTTGGGTGTTTTATATGGCATGTAATCAAGAAGGATCATTTTAAACTTTTATCTGAAATAGCATGGAAGTAATCAAAGGATTTTGGGGATTGCCTTCCCTTCTTTTCATATTTATTTTAGGGGTAAATACATTTAATCTCATCAACCTTTGGTGTGTTTTACAATTTGCCCCCTCACATTCAAAACTCAATACTTTACCCCCCAAATTTGTTAAAGAGCAACACTTAGGCCGCCCAATTACAAAATTTTTCATAAAATTATAAAAGGAATTGCTCTTTTTTGCACTTTGATTCTAACACGGGTTTGAACTTGGGTAGAATCAACTTTAAATTGGTAGCCTTGAAGTGGAATTTTTCAAAGGCCTTCAAAATATGACAACTACCATTTTTTATTTTTTATTTTAAATAGATGATTACATGTTTATTTGTGATTTTTGCATGCAACTTTGATGTGTAGCAACCTTGAACTTGGACAATAAGTGTTTTTTTTTTCTTTTAATATATATATTTCAGCCTTATTTTTTAATTTAATATGCTATTCATTGACTTTGAAACAAGTTTGGGGGGCCAAATGTAACTCTTTAACAAATTTGGGGGGCAAAGTGTTGAGTTTTGAATATGAGAGGCAAAGTGTAAAACACGACAAAGTTTGAGAGGATAAAGCTTCAGTTTAAGTAGATGTTATTGTCATGGTCTAGCATTCTGTTGTTATTTGGTCTGTACCTGAATTGTGCCCTTGGTGGCAGTAGTAGCTGACTGATGGTAAGCTTAGGTGGCAGTTGAAAATATGACAATATGTTTTGGAATTTGCTCAATGTATTGATTAGTCCTATACAATAAAACCCCTATAAAATTATACTCTTGGGACAAATGGAAATTATTATCGTAGCAGGGTTATTGATGTATTGATAAATGAATAATTTATTAATTTAATGATAAACGGATATTTATTAATTTTGAGAGGCTATAAAGTATTTATACATATATGACTTATAAATCCAAAAGTAACGGATGTGGTGAAAAGTTAATTCATAGAAGTCTAACCTATCAAAAAAATGTTAAAACATAGAAGTTTAATGCACTTTCCAAAAAAAAGAAAAGAAATGATTATTAATTGTAGAAGATAGAAAGACTCCTAAAAGGGAGAGATTTGATGTCGAAACTTAATGCCTTATAAGATAAAGAGGTTTCAAATATGTAATGGTTCTAAGAAAGAGTTGAATTGAGAGAAATAGTGTTGTAAAAAACTACTCAATATTGTATTATGAATTTTTGTTTGTTATTTTTTTATGGGCTTCATCAAGCCTTTAAGGATTTCTAAAAAATTATTATCTTATGCATTTAATGAGATTGTTAATTTGGTATGCTAGCTTGAGTTATTTAAACGAGTTTATTAATTTATTGGACATTTATTTATTGAGGTCTTACTACATATCTTTCAGCATTTTTGATTTAGCACACACGTTATAGTGGTATGGACCAATTAGATTTTGCCTCACTATGTATTTTGATTAAGGGAAGATTTAATGGTTGTATAGCTCTAAATCATTTGGTTTATGCTGTGTGATCATTTGTCTTTTTAAATTTAGCACATGGGTTCCTTCAGTGAGACCCGTCAATTTTTCTGCGATGTTTGGTAGTTTCTGCTGCTGGTGGAAATAATTTCTGCCCAAGAGAGCTCAATATATTACTTGATCAAAGTTCAATCCTTAGTTTATGGTTTGTTTTGGGGTTGAGAACACACAACATGGTATTACTGGGTGAGGGAAAAGAAATTAAAGTGTAGGGATAATTCAATTCAAGGAATCCTACTTTATGTGGGGAAAAAGAAAAATTCAACTATTTTTAATTGGAACTTCTAATATCAACTTGTAGGCTGATTTTTCAAATTTCAGTAACTAATATTATAAGCATTGTTTTTCCCTTGTAACTGCATGTAAAATGCCTAAACATGTTTAATTATTTATTGTGGCATTTGCTAAAAAATGCAGGTTGCACAAACACTTGATTTTAGATATAATTTTCCAGTTCCATTGATACTTCTAAAATCAAATTCTGTTTTTTAATGTGCAATGAAAAGTTTTGTTAAAAAAGGAAAATCAGTTGGTTTAGGCGGACCCATGGACCTTGTGTTGCATTGGGTTAGGTTTAAAATTTTCAACCCCAATAGCAAACAGGTCTGGTTAATGTTTGGCATGTATGGAGTATTCCATATGCTTGGCCCTGCCTAGGCAGAACCAAACTGAACATGTTGCTGTATCTATTGTTTGAAGTAGGCATTGTATTTAACTAAGAACCCAAATGTTATACCATGCTCAAACTTTTTTACCTTATTGGAAATTAGTGTTTGGTGCTTTTAATTGAAGCAAAGAGTGCACAGCAGTTCCTTGAGTGCGTGTGCGTGTGACTTGAGGCTTGTTACAGTTTTTTTTAATCCATATTCTTACTTTTAAATTTTTAGTACATCCATAACTAACTTTAAACGTCTGAAGGCTTTATGAAGGTAACAAACAAAATACCTTGTTATGCCAATGCAAAGTGTGTGTTTGGGGTTTGTAACACATTTATGAAACTTTTGGATATCTAAATGCTTTATGAAGGTAAAACACCAAGTACTTTGTTATGCTGATGCAAAGTCTTATCTTTAACTAGGTCTCACTTCATCTTTGAATACAAATTAATTTAGTCATTAAGATTCCTTTACTGCACTAATAAATGAATCTTGCAACTCATTTCCAGGCTTTCAATTTCTAATTAGAATTATACATTTGTATGCCCATCCATAGTTTATTATTAACAGGGCCTCGTTTTGACCTTGAAGATCAATTGGCCTGGTCACCAGAACACTAATGATGCACTAATAATTGAATCTTGTGACTCATGGTTAAATGGTTTTTCCAGCCATATTACCAAGCAAAGAATGGTTTCTCTAATATTATGTGTTATTTTTAAAGGCTGTTATGTTTCATTTCTTCTGTGGTAGGAGTCAAATGCGATTCGCAGTTGATGTTTCATCTTTTATGATGCTTATATTTGATGTTTTCACATCTGAAGGATATCCTAGAGGTGAAGATGAAGTCTGGTTTCCTGAATTATTCTTATAAGATGTTATTCCTCATAATTGTGCCTCAAAATTTGCAGTTATGGATCCTTCTTCGGTCCTTCTCAACCGGTTATTGCTCAAAGAGTAATCCAAGAAAGCAAGTCATTGTTAGAAACTCAGCATCTGGCATCTTTGGTTACAAACTCCCATCACAATGTATGTATTTAGTTTATGTTTTGTGCACGTAATCCTACTTGCTGCAAATATGATCTTGCTACAACTGACTGAATAACGTGATTGTGGAGGCTATGGCCTATGGGCTCATGAAGCCATGTTTCTTTTAATACCACTTAAGAGCCTTGTGCTTATTTTCAGTTATGATTGTTTTTTGTTTTTTGTTTTTTGGGATTAATAGTGTTTTCAGTTCAGATCTAAGAAATTCCAGCAGTGAGATCTCAAGCTTTGACCTAAGTTACTGGTTTTGATTAACTGAAAATGCTGGAATAAGACATGTATCACTATCCTAACTCTGTGTTAGGTCACTTCTTCAAAGAATTTGTGGGGGTTCATATCATTTTTCAAAAAAATGTGAGGGTTTCTAAGATTGATATTAAGGTGAAGCTTGAGGAAAATGCCTCAAGTTCTAGTGTAGCAGTCAGATCCCTAGATTCATGCTTGATGCTCAGGAAAATACCTGAACAGAGTCTGGGAGTATGTTGCCCTAGGATTCTTGCCCTAAAACATGAGGACACATGTCTGATAGGTTGGCAAAGAGACTCATCTTGTTTATGACATATAAGCAGTAATAGGGTTTTCAGTGCGATTTCAAATGAATGACATGTGCATTAGGTTTTCAGTTCAAGGAAAATCTTTGAGGCCTTATTTCCCATGGAGGATTCCTGTCCTTATTAAGGATGCATTGCTGTTATCCTACAACTTTTTGCAACAATTGTTCAAATACAATAACCAGCTTTCCATAACTTTACCTTTTGTTTTTTCAAAAACTAATTTTAATAAATAAATATGTAAAATAAAATATATGAAATTGGTTCCATGGAAAGGCAAAAGAAATCTCAGGCTTTAATGTGCTATCTATTTATTTATTTTATATGTATAGTCAATTTTTTGTTATTAACAAAATAAAGAAGTTGGAGATACTTAGCTGTTGAGGCTCACATCTTAAGAAGGGAAACTTGGCTTAAATTTTTATCATCTAATATTGTAGGGATTTGGCTGTGTGGTTTGATTTATGCTATATTCTTGGTATTTCTTTTTGGGTGATTCATTGGTCCTTTTCTTATAGAGATACTCAGAATTGTGTTGTTAGACTATGGCACTAGGAAGTTGTGTTGTGATTATAGCTTCATTTGAGATGATGTTTATTTGATGATGACTTTTCCTGCCTCCACAGAACAAAAAGAACTCTACTTCAACCAATGCAGGATCAAGGCCTAGAGAACAGGGCCACCGACCCAAAGTCATAAATGAGGTAATTAGAGCAATCTATCACATATTGGCCTTGCAACTTTGACAAAAACCTGTGGTTTGAATTAAAGTCATGAATTTCCTGATATGTGCAGCTAAAAGTGAAGGCTCAGAAGCTTAAGAATACAAGAGATTACTCTTTTCTATTATCTGATGATGCAGAGTTTCCGGCTCCTAGAAAAGAGCCTCCACCTCGAAAAGCTCCTGTCCCTAACTCTGGTATATTTCTGCTTTGCTATATCAAATCTGTTTTTATGGTCTATGAGATTTAAAGCATGCTACTTTCATTGAGGGCTTATACAGGTTTTTTTCTGATGTTGAAGAGTCACGGTCAGTTCAATTACCACAAAAAAGCATACCACCAAAAAGCAAACCACCTTTGAGCAACACTGGCAGACAAGTTCCTAGCAGCCGTGAAGAGAGAAAACCAGTTTCAATGAATGGTCAAATACAAGCTAAAGCAGGATCCCAGAAGTTAGTTTCTTCTAGCAAGCCTAATTTGATGTCAGTGGATTCCAGAAAACAGCTTGGTACCAATAATGGAGCTGGTCCTGGCCGGCCTGTGGGCCCAAAAAGCCTGCCTTCAAAAATGCCAGTTGCCAGTGCAGAAAAGAAGGCTTCTGCACCAGCTGGAAGGAGTTCAATGTCTGGTTTGCACAAGCCCCCCCCTTCAAAGTTGCATCCTTCTATTCCAAAGCAAAACTTGGACCAGAAAAGGCAATTTCAAGATTCTAATAAGGCTAAAATGATGCCAAAGCAGAGAGTGGATTCATCAAGGCCTCAGGTTTAGCTGCACTTCTACATACATATGTACTGACATTTGAGTGTTAATTCCTGTTGGATATCTTTAAGTCTTTTGAAAGATCTGACCAATGTTTACATACTTGAAACTGCAGCAGATAAACAAGCCACTTAAGCAAATGTCATCACTCTCTGCTTTGTCGGACCATCGCCCCAAGAAAAAACCTGTTAGACGGTACTCTGATGATGAGGATGATGATGAAGATGGGAAGGCTATTAGTATGATCAGGCGAATGTTTGGGTAAAAGTTCCTTCTTCCTTATTCTTCTTGCAGTCGGATGCTTTTTAGTCTTCTGAAGTTATGCATTCTTTATGTGCATATTTCAAATTTAAAATTTGCTGTAATTTCTTCAATGTCAAATCTTCACATTTGCTGGCATCCCCAAATGTTTCTAAAATGCTACCTAACCTACGGACATTTCTGAGATGTTGGGTTTTTATTGGCTGTTTGGCTGAATGGGTTGGATTTGTGTTAGGCTCCTTGACCTGCCATCTCAAAAGCATTCCAGTTTTTTTCAGATGTAATGGTTCTGTTCTGATATTAAAATATTCTCGGTATTGTGATGAGATGCTGGAGAAACTGAAGGATGCATAAATTTGGAATTAAATTAGAAATAAATTGCTGCCCTTATAAGTAAAGTTTGGTCCATTTGATTACCAAGCCATTTCTTTTTCAGGTACAACCCCAATAAATATGCAGGCCGTGATGATGATGATGATAGTGTTATGGAGGCTAACTTTGATGATATTTTGAAGGAGGAGAGAGGAGGTTAGTTTGGGTTTCTAAGTTTCAATGACTATGGTGTTAAATTTCCTTGTTCAATTTTGGTTTAGATATGTCTTTTCCTACTGATATCAATTTCTAGTTTCTACCATCTTCTGCCTATACCATCCGGCCTATAGGCCCTGTACCCACATGTCCTTTCGCATTCCTTACAATATAATCTTTCATGTTCATCTTTAGGAGCTGGCTGAGTAGATGGTTGGAAAATAGAATAACTCTAAAGACATTTTTTCTTGTTTTCTTTTGTAATGGTGAGGGAAATAAGGAAAGAAGAAAGGTCCGTTGAGAACATATTTTGTTTTCTATTTTCATGGAGCTCTCACCAAAACTGGAGAAAATTAATTTTTTTAAAGAAAAAAACAGTGACTTCTTTGGTTGCAGAGTATTTGAATTTTTCCTTTGCTTTCTACAGATTCACCACAAATTTTGCAGGTTTCATTTTACGTAGGGACAATAGGAGGCAAATTGTAGAATTATTTTCTGATTCATGTTGAGTTGATGTTCTAATTTCTCTCACATATTTGGAATGTAGTGCAAGAATTGCAAGGGAGGAAGACGAAAGAGAACTTCGTTTGATAGAGGAGGAGGAAGAACGGGAGCGGTTGAGAAAATTGGCAAAAAAGCGCAAGCTGAGTCAGCGATGATAATAGAAAAGCAATTTAATTTTTATGTGGGGTTTATTTGGGTTGGGTAACTTAAGCCTTTCTTGATGGTGGTCCCTCTCACAAATTTCTCTTGTAGCCCCACCACCCACCCTTGTGAATTATGGGACTTCATTATTCCTCATTCTTAGGAATTTTATTGGCAATTTTAGATGTATTTTTCAGGATGAAGGAGAATATATTTGGAAGGATATTTGGGGATGTTGGTTCTCTTCCTCAGGAGTAGTGTCAGATGTACCCTGTAGGCAGTCTCGCTTGTTTGTATGAGGACCAGGAGATATTCAAGAGAATACCGTCGACTTGGGCAGACTTGCTACATACAACTTTTTGACATTCGAATAGCCCCTAATTGGGTTCGGTTCCACCTGCCATTGTATAGCATATCTTGACTTTTCATGATGTCTTGAAATTAACCCATCCGCTCTCCAGTTCTCTACTAATGTTGAAGGAGACAGTTGTCATTTGTTTAATAGTTTAATAGTTCCATAATCCTAAGAACCGTTTTGTATGGTTGTTGGGTCGAGGATTTGGCCTTGGAGTGGGTGTTCTTCTGAGTGTGGTTTGGGCCCTGCACACTCGTCAATTGTCTCATCTCCAACAAGCCCGTCTATGTAATATTCCCGTTTCTGCTATGACGGTGACTCTTTAACTTTACTATGTTTCTCAAATTGTTCTGAGGTTTTTTTGATGCATTTATAACGACTCTCAATCTGCCGCGAGGGTCTGATTTGTTAAAATCACTATAAACATTATTCTCACTGCCAAAATTTAAGTGTCCTGCAATTTTACGAAATGAATATTTAGATGATGTTTGATGGAATTGACGATTAAAAAATAATTTTTGTTAAATTATAAGTACTAATAGTATGCTCTGAAATTTACTTGCTGAAAATAGTTAATAAAATTTAACCACTTAATTTAATTTGGCTATTTCATAAATTAAAAAAAAAAAACATAGTTTAATCGTTTATTTTCTGTTTTTTTTCTTTAAAATAATATTTTAAATAAATAAATAAACTCTTTTAAACTCGTTTAAATAAATAAATTTTAATTATTTTTAAATATGTTTGTTATTTTGATTCTATTAAAGATTATAAATTCAATTAATATTAAATTAAATTCACTTTAAATCTTATTAAAAAAATATTTTTACAATTAGAAATAGGTTGAAGATAAATAGTTTTCACTAAAATATAAATATTAATATGATAAAATCATAAGCCTTTTTTTAAAAAAAAAAATGGAAAAGAAAAAGGAATGATATTATTTTAGTCGATGTTATAAAATATGCATGGGAAATTATTTTTCAAAATTATTGGAGTTATAAACAAATCAAACTCAACAATTCCTTGTGTAAGTCAAAATGTGCTATCTCCGTTTCTCCTGTCTGCCAGTTTTGGTTTCTCCGTTTCTTCCTCTCTGGCGTTTTTGATCTCATTCTGGAGTTCTCCTCACCCCCACGTGACAGACTCCTTTAAGCCAAACACCACTGGAGTTACATACGCAGAAATGCTTAGAGGGCAGATGACGATAGTGGTCCCGAAGCAGCAAATCCCTTTCGCCAGATCTAATTAGGGTTTTGTAAGCTTCAAATTTTGATATTTCTAGTGTTCCTCATTTGTATGTTTTTGTTAGTTCGAATGTCTTCAAATATTAAAAGCAGTTGAACTGTTTGAATTTTCTTTTGATCATTAGGCTCCATTTGGTTTCCGAGAAAATATAGGAAAATAACAGACGCGGGAATATTATATATTAGTTTTTATGCATTCTGTTTTTCTGCAGAACGGTGAAGCAGGGGCGCGCTAATGGAGACTTTGATAAATGCTGCGATCCCTTGGGCCTTCGGTTTTCCAAAATTCAACGCATCCAATAAGCACCGTGTTAAACCTCGAATAGTTCGTTGCTTAAGGTAAAATCTTCAACTGAAAATTTTGGTCGCTTTCAAGGGTTACACTAAAAATACTACTATGACACTGGCTCCTTGTTCTGACGCTTCATCAGGAAGAATGATGAGGTCAATGGCTTATTTGAAGCACCTTCACAAATGGAGTGAGTGCAATTTTTATTTTTATTTTGAAATATGTTTTTGGTATGTGCAACTCCGACAGTGACAAGTTTTCCATGACATTGCCTTCCAGCTTAGAAGGTCATGCTCATATGAAAATGTCCCAAGTGCGTATTTGATTGCTTCAGAATCTGAGTCCATATTGTCTTTCCATTTCATCTAAATGTCTGTTTCACATGGATATTTTGGTTGTTCTTTGATTAAAAATTGCTGCAGTCACCAGAGAGCGAGCCGGATACAAAACATAATGAAATTTGGCAACTCTTTAGAGAAGCTCAGAGGAGTAAGCCCCTAATTCTGACTCAGTTTTTGTTTTTTTCTTTTCTTTCTACAAGTGAAAAGGTAAAACATGAAGTGAGAACTCATGCAATGACCGACATTTAAGACCTTATGTAGTTGGAATATAAGGTCTGGTTATTATTGTATAAAGAATATTCTGTGATATATTTTGATGCATTTTTTTAATTGATTTATCAGATATTCTGTACTTGAATAAACAACGCCTGATGGCTGTGGAGGAGCTGAAAAAGGCTGAGAGGGAGAAGGAAAAGTTGCTTGATAGGATACAAAAATTGGAGGAGGAAAACCAGGCTGATGCCGGAAAAGGTGATAGTTTCCTGACATTGTAGACTGAATTTACCAGTGAGGCTTAAGTAATGAATTATAAATAATTGTAGTCTGATTTGGAATCTTGATTTGTTTATACCATTTTTACATTTGGTGCCTTTCTTTTACAGGATGTGCAGTGATGCATTTCCTGCAGTTTATCATTTGTATAGTATATTGCATGGGTATTGGATTCCTTATGAATTGGTGTGCAAACTAGTTTATTCAAAAGCACAGACTTCATAACCATTTTTTAAAAATGTGTTCTCTTTTATTTTCTGGCAATTTTTAACTAATATGGGCTTCTGAGAGCCCAAGCCTAGACATTGCCAAATCAACAAACCATACTTGCACCACTGTGCTACATGCCTAGGACAATGTTGGCTGTATACTAATTATAGTAGCTTGTGAAGATAAAAAATATTATTGATATTGGCACTTAAGTTGAGAAAACCAAGAATTGTACTTCAGTGTTTAAATATGTACTGTCCAGATATAACGTTGTGTATGAGGGGGGTATTGTTTAACAATCTTCTTTTTTACTTAAACCAGATAAGCTATCAATTCTCTGGGAGTTGCTGCTTCGTATAGACTCGATGGTCCTCAAAGGCATGATTGACACTGGAGAGGCATCTGATTTCAGAAGGCTGGTCATGAACTCTAATGCCATTGTAGCTGATGTTTTCTTTGACCTCATGCAGAGAAAAGATGTGGAACTTCTGGCAGAACTACGCCACTTCTCAGACAAGAACAAAAGGTAAAACTGATGCTTTTATTTTGAATGCCCAATAGTATTGTACTGAATAATGCAATACTGTAAATGTTCAAACATGCAGACAGTTTTTCCTTATAGTTTGAATTACTCATAGTATTCTTGTGTGTGGGCGATGATGGTGACTTTTTCCTTAGTTCTTGTCTTTAGCTGAGAAGCCCACCATAATCTGTGTTAAGGGTATGGTAGAACTGTTGTAGAAAATGCATGAATCAAATGCACAGTACTGAATATATTATAGTTTGAAAATTTATGAAATTTAGAATATATTTGTTTCTGCAATGCTTACTTCAAAATATGACTTCTTTAGAGAAAAGTTGTAGTTCATATATAAAGTAGTTCGTGAATCCTTTGGAGAAGTTATTTTATTCTTTATCTTTCTGAATCGTGACACCAAGATAATTCATGACATCAAGATAATTCATGACATCCTTTTTCTTTTCTCTTCTTTCCCTGTTTGTCCTGTTCTAACATTTTTCTTTTCCTCTCTTATTCAATTCAGGAATGGTTTTCACATTGTCCACATATGCACTGAAATGGTACCTGTGGTCTCTGTTGGATCTTTGGCATCTTATGTGACTGGTTTGTCTCATGCACTTCAAAGACAGGGCAACTTGGTGGAGGTTATTTTACCAAAGTAATCAAAGGACTTCAACTTTCATGTTGATTCTGTCTCAAATTGCTTCCAGAAATTAGCAATTGAAGATGATGACCTCATAGCTTGTGCATATCAATTATTGGCAAATGCCATAAATTGAATGTCAACTGTGCACTATTTTGGGAACACGTGCAGACAAACATTAGCAACAGAAGACAGAGAAAGGCAAATCATAGGATAATAAAATTATTCCAAGGAGACATGTTAAGTATTTTATAGCAGCAGTACCCTAATTTTAGTGTAGTTAAGGAATCACCTTGGCATCTTCTTGCCTGGCAGGTAATCAAACTCCTTTCTTAAGTTGTAAGCTGCAGTGGTAGCAGGTGACACTTTGGCTTTCAATGAAGTGGAGTAACAGGCGTCAGCTTGATAACCTAGATCTCTTGTTAGGTTTAATGGGATCTTAAGCACTTTAGCTGAACATGTGTCAAGATGGTCCTTAGCATATTGAGTCCACCAAAGACCAACATGTAGAAATCAATTATCTTATTTGTTAAGGCTTCCGAAACTATTTTAAACAATTTGTACCGTTTGATACTACAGAAGGTCAATTGCTTCTGAAATGTATCCTAAATTTTCACCAATGTAGATTCCTTTAGGTAGAACTGTTTAGGTATGTTGTCTCCCAACCATGATCATTTTGAGTATAAATTCGCTTTTTTTGAAAAAATTGGTGCTTTGATATTACATCTTGCAAGTGAAATAAAAATGCTTAGCTGACCTTTTTTACTTTCAAATCGGCACATTTGCCTGTGAATTAAGCTTCAGGTTGTGTATCTTTAACCCTTTTTTCGTGAACTCCATTCATTGAGTGGGAGAAATGAAATCTTACGTTAATTACTCTATCTACTCCACTCATCTGCACAGATGCATAACTGCAAATTGCATGCCTCACCACTTAAATTAAAAATGTGAAATTCAGTATAGATGAAGATAGTAATAAACTTTTTTTTGCTTAGGCACTGTATAGGCAGAAATGGGCCACACTTCAACTTGTGATGCCCAATTACCTGGACATTGCCTAGATGCCCTTAATTATACAGCTGCTGTTCTGTGATAATCCTGTTTTTTATATTACAGGTCCATTATAGTATGCATCAAATGAAAGAAACTTAACTGTTGTTCCCTTAATTTTTTTTGTATGTTACATTAGAGACCTGAAGTTTCAGAGTTGACTTAGAGGAGTAATCCTTGTGAGCAGGTATGCAAGCCTAGACCTAGATGAAGTTCAAGGATTACGAGAAATTGAAGCGGAGTTCTATTCATATTTTAATGGTCAATTGCAGGGAAACAGAATTTGGACAGGGTGAGATTTGGTTGTTCTTTTTGTACTAAAAATTTACACAGTGGCCTTGTTTTTCGGGGCAAGATTAAATTTAGAGTTTCAGTAAATGGTAACAAAGGAAAAGAGAGAGACCGAGAGAGGGGGGGAGTCTAACAATTAATTTTGCAGTGAAATTCATTAGTTCCTCTTCTCGGCAAGACTTTTGGAAGGATTTAAATTATGAGACTCTAGATTTATGTATCTTTTCTTGTTCTTGTTCTTTACTTCTGGATGCATTTCTATACATTCAACTGGCCTTCTGTTAATCCTAATGTTATTCCTAAAACCCTATTCTTTGATTGTGAACTCTAGCCTTGCTTTTACTTCTACTACCATAAATTAGAGACCCAAAATTCCCTTTCTGTCCAGATCTTCTAGCAAGTTTTTTCTTTTGTTTTTGCCCTAATCAACCTTGACCCATTACCAATCAGACCTTTATTTCATCCTTGAACACCCTATTAGACTGTTCCCTTCATAAACCAAACTAAAAGCCTAGCCCATATTATTTGTTTGTATGGAGCTATCCTTAGGTGTGTAGTGGATTGATATTTTTTGTCCCCATCAATTTACAGTATCTTTTTATTGATATTACTTCTTATTCATATTATGCAGAGTTGTCTATGGAATTGGAGTTACTTTTATTCAACCTGTGCGCTATTCAACCTTTTTTACCCGTGAGAGGTTATATGGCTATCCAGATGATTTTGAACGGTTGGTAAATTTATCTATAATGTGTTTGCTGTTGCTCTAGTTGACTCTGTGTTGTAGAATTCTTTTGTACTTGTTGCTAGCCTAATTAGATAATGGTGACCATCTGACATGAGTTGTATGTCTTGATTTCATAATATGTTGACCAAGGCATTGCTGTCCTGAAAGTGATGGTGCCTATAATGTAGTCTTACATGGTCCGACTCTAGTATGCTTGACACTGCCTGAAATTCTAGATTGTTGCATGTTGAAATATTGTTTTCGTTAAATAAATAAAGCTAATAGAGATTTAAAAATCTGAACACTCCATTGTTTACAAGTTAATAACTTAAAACTGCTACCAGGATAAATACTGAAGAGAAAAGTCTGATTATGGAGCTAAAAAAAAGTTGAATATGAATCCTGAAATTGGGAAGAGATCGACATTATTAGCTTTTATTGTTTGTGTTACTTCTTATATATCCTTTGATAATTTATGCCACTGTTGGTAACCATTTTTTCCTAATGGATTATGTAATTGGTGCTTTCAGATTTAGCTATTTCTCCCGTGCTTCGTTGGATTATATAGTAAAATCAGGAAAGCAGCCTGATGTGTTACATATACACAACTGGGAGACTGCCATTGTTGGACCACTTTTCTGGGATGTTTTTGTTAAACAGGTGCAGTTAGGAATTAAGTTCTTATGTTCTATGTACTGAATATTTTGGTTTGGAAGGCAGCTATTGCACTATATTGTGGTAATATTCTTATTATCTGATCAAAAGAATATGATCTTCACACCTTAAGATTTTATTTTATTTTGGTAAATCAAGGAATTTTTTAATGTTCTTGGAACCTATTTGAGCATAGAATATTCACTGAGCAGTTATTTAGTTTCTAATTTAATTTTAAATACCTTACATAAGAACCATAGCCTATTGGATTTGAAAACAATGTTGGTCCCTCAATTAGTTCACATGTGGTATGGTGCACTTGTGTTGCTTCTTAGGAGTGTCGTCCAAAAGGAAAATCTCTTTGACCATGTTTGGTTGGCTGGATTGGATCTGAAATCCTAGATATCATTTCTAGTGAGATATTATATCCAATGGAATGATATCACAAGGTTTTATATCCAATGGGATATGTTATGTCCTACTTATATTAGTTTATAAAAAAAAAAAATAAAAAATGGAATAGAAAATATATCTATGATTAAAATATTCAAAATTTATAAATAAAAATATTATACTATGTTGTTAAATATAGAAAATAATTTGTGTATATTAAATAATATATATTAGTATCATTTTGTGATATTTTCTTAAATATTTTTTAACTACAAATTTAATTTTTTAATAAAAAATTTTCATTTTACAAAATGAGTAAGTAATATAGAAAATTGAAAACAAAAACATTAAAAAAATTAACAAGAATAAATTTATGATTCATGGGATATATATATTCCATATCTTAGCATAGTATTAGTATATCCCATGTGTAAAGGATATAAAAAAGAAGTGAGATAATACATCCCACTACTTATCTTATCCCATGTTTGGTTTAAGATAAGATATGATAAGTGATAGGATCACTTATCCTATCCCATCCTCAACCATACATGTGATAGGATATATTATTCTATCTCTTATTCTATCTCATGTTATATCAAACTAACCAAACATGACCTTTATAAGGTGAAGGCATTGATTTGTTTAGTAAAAGAGGTTTAATTAACCATTTAAAGAAAAAAACAGTGAGTGAATTTTAAAATTTAAGTTTTTTATTCCATTTTTATCTTTCTTTTATAAAATAAAGATTTTTATTGAAGAATTCTTTTTACACTACAATATAACTTCTTTTAAATTAGAATCTTTTCACTTAAGTTCTTTAATACAATAAAAATTAAAATTATGAAAAACAAAACTCTATTTTAATTAGAGAAAAAAATTGCAAGGTATGATGGAAAAACCATTCATGTTATTTATTTATTTTATTTTTTTCTATGAGTATGTAAATGTTGTAATAATTTATTTTAAAGTTTTAAACTTTGGTGCAACAAGCAATTGCCCAAGTGCTTGGGCATGTGCCCCTAGACTAGCATGATACAACTTTGAAGCCTATTCATGTTGGAGTTGAGTTCTAACCATGAAAGTTATAAGCTTGGTATGCTAACTGCTTTGTCACGCCTCTTGGTGTATGACGGTATTAATTGGCAATTTTTGCTGAAGGTTCTGGAAAAAATGGGGTTTGGGCCAAAGTGGCTGGAATGGATGCAGAGCTGTATATCTACTGCTAAGTTTTTAGTTTTGGTGAACGGTGTGCCAGCTGGCTTTTTCTCAAGTTCGAAGGGGTTGCGCCAAGGGGACCCTCTTTCTCCCTATTTGTTCGTCATGGGAATGGAAGTGCTAAGTGTACTAATCACGAGGGCTGTTGAAGGGGGTTTTATCTCTGGGTGTAGCATTTGGAGAGATAGAGGGCAGACTGCCAATATATCTCATTTACTGTTTGCGGATGACACAATAGTTTTTTATGAGGCAAAGAAAGAGTACTTAACGCATTTGAGCTGGATACTTTTTTGGTTTGAAGCAGCTTCAGGGTTAAAGATTAATTTGGACAAAAGTGAGGTTATTTCGGTGGGAGAGGTGGAAGAGGTGAATGAGATGGCTGCTGAACTTGGGTGTAGGGTGGGACAGCTGCCTGCCGTCTATTTGGGGCTGCCTTTAGGGGCGTCTAATAAGGCCACTTCCGTGTGGGATGGGGTGGAAGAGAAGGTGAGGAAGAGACTTGCCCTTTGGAAACGCCAATATATTTCCAAAGGTGGGAGAATCACTCTTATAAAGAGTACAATGACCAGCATGCCCTTGTATCAAATGTCTTTGTTCCGTATGCCAAAATCAGTGGCAAAGAGGTTAGAAAAGTTGCAAAGAGACTTTTTGTGGGGAGGGGGCAACTTGGAAAGAAAAGCCCACTAAGTCAATTGTGAGGTGGTGTGTGTGGATAAAGAAAAGGGAGGGCTGAGATTAAGGAAGCTTGCTTGTTTGAATAAAGCTTTGCTTGACAAATGGATTTGAGGTTTGCTTGTGCTAAGGAGGAACTTTGGAAGAAGGTGCTTGAGGCAAAGTATGGGCAAGAGGACTTTGGATGGAGGACTAGGAAGGCAAATGGGGCGTTTGGAGTAGGGCTGTGGAAGGAGATTTTGAAGGAATCTGATTGGTGTTGGGAAAATATGGTGTTCAAGGTGGGAAAAGGCAACAAAATCAGATTTTGGACAGATCCCTGGTGCGGGAGTTATGTGCTGTCCCAAAGTTTCCTGCATCTATATGCCATGGCTACCCATAGAATGCCACGGTGGAAGAAATGTGGGACCAGAATTTTGGCCAAGGTGGGTGGAATTTAAGGTTTCTAAGGGACTTCAATGATTGAGAGCTGGATATAGTGGGCAATTTGCTGGATGTGTTGAAGGAGCATAGGGTTATGTTGTAGGAAGACTCGGTGTTTTGGAAGGAAGGAAGAGACGGGTTGTTTAAAGTCAAGAAAGCGTACAGCTTGTTGGCAAGCCCCATTGTCGCCGTTTTCCCGAAAAGCAATATATGGGTGGATAGAGTTCCAACCAAAATCGCTTTCTTCGCTTGGGAAGCCACTTGGGGGAAGGCGCTCACTCTTGATAGGTTTCAAATAAGAGGGTGGCAGTTTCCTAATCGTTGTTTCTTGTGTGGTTGCGAAGAGGAAACGATAAATCATATTTTAATTCATTGTACAGTTGTCAGAGTATTGTGGGATATCATTCTTGGTTTGTTTGGTGCTCAGTGGGCCTTTCCAGAAACTGTAAAGGAGGTTTTGTTTAGCTGGAAGGGATCTTTTATGGGAAAAAAAAGAAAAAACTGTGGAAGTCCATCCCGTTGTACATTTTTTAGACGATTTGGAATGAGAGAAATAGACTAGCTTTTAGGGGGGAGGGGGTGTTAGCAATTCAGAAGTTAAAAACTTCTTTTGTGTGTAATTTATGGGATTGGGCTAAATTGTACATTGGAGAGGAGCCGATCTCCCTCATAGGATTCTTGGAGTGGTTAGCCTCCAATTAGGGGCTGGTGGGTTTTGCTCTTTTTTGGTTGTGAGGTCTTAGTCGCCTCGTATACTCCCTGTATGCTTCGCGGCTCTTTTGCCTCCTGTTAATATATTCTGCGTTTACTTATAAATAAAAAAAAAAAAAAAAAAAAAACTGCTTTGTCACGCCTCACCTTAAACCCTTTAAAATTTGAGGTAGCAAAATTTTTTTAATATCTCATTTTTTTAAAAGTCATTACCTTTTTTTAAGGTAAATTTCAAAGAGTTCTTGCATTTTATGGAGTTACTATCATTTAAAAAAAATCAGAAAACAAGAAGTGTAACTATTTCAATTATTTGAACTTTTTTTAGTTATTTCAATTATTTAGGATTTTTGTAACTATTTATTTGTTTTAATTTTTCTATGGAACAATCCATATAGTAATTTGTGTCAATTAATATTAATATATTATTCATACAATATTTGGAAAGAATATTTAAAATATGTCATTTCATGAGTATAAGATTAAATTGTAAAATAAGCCATTTTCAGATTTCAATTTTTTCTATTATTAAATAATTAAATTAAATCTGACATATAAATCTAAGATGATATCAAACACGTTTTACTTCTATGAATTTGTTAATTATATTTTATATTACTTATAATTCAACTGTCAAGTTCTTATTACTTAATTTTCAGTTTTATTAAACACCACTTTATTTTCAATTTTAGGTGCAGTGAAAGTAGCCATGTTTCTAAAGGTATTTTCTTTAGGAAATTGCACTATATAGATTCCAAATCCCCTCAATGGACTTCTTCTCCTTTAAATGTGGTTTTAGAATGCAAGAAGCTAGGATGAAGGTGAGGCTTTTTGTCCACCTGCGTCTCAAGGTGTATGCATGAATTTATTGGCATAAGTATCATGATAGATGAATTTATTCAAGGTAAGAATTTGCAATCAATAGAAAGAGAGTATCTTTACTTTTTCTAATAATTAATTGTGTCAGATGCCACCTGGTCTAAAACCAAAGTTGAAGAAACAAATTTACCTTGTGATCAATTTAAAGCTGATAAACAATTTATCAATGTGAAATTCTAAGAAATTGTAGGGCTAAAAAGCTATAAAGCAAGCCTTTCAGTCCAAAACTCAATGTGGATTGTGGATTGTTGGAAAGCAGTCAAAAGTACCTTTAATGTAATTTAGTGACATTGACTTACTTTAATATTAAATAGGAGCTAAATGAATTTTAAAAGCTGCAGTTGTATTTGTAATGTTTGAGCAAACAGTCAACAGTTACAAAAGTATGTAATTTATACAGAATTGCCCCAATTTTGGAAGGAAGTTATCTACATCTGATTCATCTAAGAGGTAGATGCTGAGAGAAGCCTCAATGCATATATGTCTAATTAAAGCCTCACCTTGTTTGAGCCTTTGACAGTACTGGTCCATTTAAACTGTCCTGTGCTACAGTTGGGCATTTGCCTATTAGCATGACATCATTGAGAATTTCCCTACCTTTTTTCACATCCTTTTATAGGAGTGGTGCTTGCTTGTTAAACCAAATTCAAACATGTGAAGAGTTTTTTCCTTTTTTGTATTATATTCTTTTGCTGAAATATATGCATATTTGGGGAAAACACAAACTTCCTGGTAAATATTGGCTGTTATCCGTTTATGAATTTATGATTACCTTGAACTGATATGAACCTTCATAAAACTATTGTCTAATAGCTCAGCTCTGGTGGATTCTACTAATTGTAGAACTTAAGAAAATGGTTAATTGTCTATGTTTCAAAAATTTTTCTTTTATATCACATGAATTTTTTATTTGACACATAGTAATGCATCCCATTGTTGTATATATCTCTTTTTTTGATTTAACACTTCTGACAATTGATTTGTGGAAAAAAAAATTTTAATCTGTTGGAAACATTCTCATCATAGAAATGTTCTTGTTTGAAATATGTAGGGACTTGGAGGTACTAGAATAATGTTAACATGCCATGACTTTGGTTCTCAGGTGATGACATTCTTTCCTGAATTTACATATTTCTTCATTTTGTGCTTGACGTCATTAGCCATCTTAGTGATAATGCTTTATTATTTATCTTTTAGTGTCTTGAGCAACCTGATAAGCTTGCACTTTGTGGACTTGATTCTTCTAGGCTCCACCGCTCTGATCGTTTGCAAGATAACACTAAGGGCCATCTTGCCAACATTTTGAAGGTATACATTTCTGCCTGTTGTATATGTGTGTGCTCTCTATGGTTGGCATTGTTATATAATCTACCATCTTGCGAATTGTCACTCTGTGGCCAGCATTGGGTGGGATTATTGTGTTATCCATCCATCATTTTGAGAAACTGTGAACTTCATATGTTTTCAGGAATTTTTACCACACCATGGTTAAATGAAATAACCAGAATCATGATACTGATCAAATCAAACCTAGGTGTTATTGGCTGCATATTTTCAAGGATGAAATTATATTCAACATAAATAGGATGTAAATCCCATGTTGCAAGTAACTCATTACAAATCTGCCACATAACCATATATCTTTTCACATCATCATATTTTTGCAAATTTCCTCCAAATCCCAGTCTATTTTTGTAGAAAATTGTGCCATTAAAGCAGGTCTTATACCTTTTCATCCGCTATCTGATGGTTACTGTCAACGTGCAAACTCCCTCTTTATTAGAATCTTTAACTTTTTTGGCTGCTTGGAATCACTTGGGTTTTATTCCAAAAACTTGCAGGGTGGAGTTGTTTACTCCAATAAAGTTGTCATAATGTCATCCATGCATTCAAAAGAGAGTATTATTCGCAGTTTGGGTCATGGGTTGGAATCCACTTTCACCATCCACAAGTAAGTCATGCTTCTATGCTGTTTATGAATTTGGGCCTTTGAATGTTTTATGAAACTTTCTTTTGTATTCCCCATTTTTTCCTCTTTGAAAACTGAAACGGAATAGATGTTCTTGGTACAAAAAATTGATTGGTTCAGAAACATTAATTTTCTCTCATTATTTGAGGCTGCTTTAATACTGCAACTTTCTAATTCTTCTAGTTTTTTTCTTGTTTACATTTGGTTGTAGGGACAAGTTGCTAATTGCTCCTTACGGATTTGACAAGTTCACCTGGGATCCTTCCAGGGACAAGTTTCTTCCAGAAAACTATACCGCAGATAATATGAAGGGGAAAGCTGTTTGCAAGGTCGCATTGCAGCAGCACTTGGGTTTAACTGAGCATGCTTCTGTCATTCTTGTGAGTGTTACATAGAGGGTTTCTTTAATCTCCTGATCTTTTTTTTTTCCTGTTGCAGTTTTGTTTGTGATTTGTTAAGTTGGCCAATGTACATGTTAATGTTTTTATGTGTCTAAGTCATTTTCAATAAACCAAATCAATGACTGATAATTATCTTGTCATGGACTTACTCAATGATCAAAGGCCAAAGAAGTTCATGGTACTTCATCCCAAGGTCTTTGAAGATATTGTAGGCTAGACTGTGATAGGTGTGGTTTTACTCAAAAATCGACTAAATCAAGCTTAGCTATATGTTGGGTGTACAGAATGAGCAGTTCTGGCATTTCAGAAGACCTGTTTTCAGATTTCTTCAGGAGACTAATTGATCCATCTTGGAGTCAATCCATCACTTGAGGAAACTGAGAGACTTGCTACATCAGACAATTGGTCAATCACACTTGAATGGCTTGATTGATTGTTCTAGATGGGTGCTTTTGGGAATAGTGTAAGATAACGCACAGCCAGAATGGTTGATTGATAGACAATTCAGGCGATGTCTTAAATCATGTTGTTTTGAAACTCTAGTTTGCACCTAATGTCATCATGATCTCACTCAGTTATGATTTCTGGAGTATATTCGTCTTCATATAGCTCTAACTACCTCATTTGGCTAGTTAAAGAAGCAAAAAAATTAGAGAGTTTTTGGGGAAGGCTTTTCATACTCACATTGATTAATCATTGAGTTGTAAAATTCACATCCATACTCTCTTCATTCAACTGGGCCAATGTTTGATTGGCATCTTGGAGTGAATTCATGATTGTGAGAGGCTTTACACCTTGAAGCAAGTTCAAGGAAGATTCGTAAGAGAGTGATCAAGTGCTGAAAGTGTTTAAGAGTGGGTAGCGTGGAGTAAGTCCATGAGTGGATCACAGATCTCATGTCTGGTAAGTGTTGTATCTTGACTTGGTTTTTCTCTCATGTGGATTGTGGAGCAAGCTGCAAAAGGCTTGTAGTTTCTGACCTTGTACAGGTTTTCCTTGTACATCCATTGCCTCTCATGATTGTTTATGATTTCATACTTCAATTATGATCATCATATTGGACCAGAATTAATTGATTCTGTTTGTGATCCAAATAAGCTTTATTGAAACTAATTCTTCAAGCCCCCATTGCTTCTAGGTGAATTTCATAACATTGAGTAGCTAATTTCAATATTTGTAATCAGGTTTCACCTTCTGATGGAAATCATAATTTTACCTTTTATATGGAATGATTTGGTGTTTACTGGTTTCTTAAGATGTAAACTAGCATATGGAGCAATTTCAGGACATCAGTACCTGCACGTATTTCCTAGCTGAGTTTGTTAACATGCAGGGATGAAAAAGTTGTTTGCTAGTTTTCTACTTCTGAAGATATAAATTAATTTTTTTCCTATTTCTGGAAAAATATATGATAATCACTCTCACACATACACACGCTGTGATCAGTTTTTGTTAGAAGGTTCTGGAAAATTCTAAAAGAATTTCGTTAGCAGGTCGGATGCATTTTCTCTGAAGTTTCAGATGTTGATCTGGAGAACCTGAAGGAAGTTGTCTTGATTGCTTCCAGGAGGGATGTTCAGGTTGTTACTTCTATGAATGCCATTCTGTTTTTTCATAGATATTGTTGACTCATCCACAGAATTCCCACTGAAAACCCTTATTGGCCATTGTAGTAGCCAGCATGACTTTCTGTAAAACTATTTTTTTATAGACACAATTTTCTGTAAAAATATTTGTATGATGTGCTTTTCTTGATTCCATGAGAGAGTGATTTGTCCAGTGATTCTCTACAGTTTGTATTCACAAGGCTTAGCAAAGTACCAAGCAAAAACACGTCTCTGGATTCTTTTCTGGAAGAAATCAAGGTACAAGCATTGCTTCCTTGTTTGTCATACACTTTCCTGTCCCTTAACATTTATTTATATTCACTGCAGAGTCAGGACCAATATGGTGAAGTGTTATGTAATATGATTTAAATCAACTGTTCTATCTTATTTGGTTATGGTAAACCTACCCATGTAGTATATCCTAGATATAGGTGTCATTTTCAAATTAAGGATGGAATCTTGTTGAAGGCCTAGTGGAGTTTGTAAGCCAAATGTTTGCAGCCATTAGCCTTGAAACAAGCAAGCTGTAGGTGCTTTCGTAATATTTTTCAGAAGCAAATAAATTTGCTTATGAGAATGAGGCTCTTTGGAAGCTGGTAATTATAGGGAAGTACGAAGAGGAAGAAGGGGGGTGGCGTTCCAGAGTTTTGAGGGAAGGTTATGGGGTGGGTCTTTGGAAGGCAATCTGGAATGGGAGGAAGGAATTCAACAACAGGTTTGATTTTAGGGTAAGGAAATGGTGGGAGGGTGAGGTTTTGGAATGATAGGTGGTGCAGAGAGAATCCTCTAGCAATGACTTTCCCAACATTGTTTTCAATTGCCAATGATAAAGAAGCTTGGGTAGACCAAATGTGGGATCAGGTTGGGGAAGAGGGTTGTTGGAACCCAGTGTTCACAAGACATGTAAATGATTAGGAATTGGGAGAGGTGGAAGAGTTGCTTAATAGGTTGCAAGGGCAAGTGATCAGAAAAGGTGTTGAGGATGTCATGGCTTGACAGTTAACAAAGGGAGGTACCTTTACATTGAATTCCTTTTGCTCTTGCTTAGCAGGGCGCTTTCCAAAAGGCTTCCCCATAGGTATTGTGTGGAACCCTTTAGTCCTGATGAGAGTCAGCTTTTTTGCTTAAGAAGAGGTTTGGGAAAAATTCTAACTCTAGATTAGCTAAAAAGGAGGGGATGGTGTCTTCCAAGTAGATGTTATTTGTGTAAAGGTGAAAAAGAGTCAACAAACCATATCATACTCCACTATCCAAAGGCGACCTTGTTGTGGCACCTTCTCCTTGCTTTTTTTAATGTTCAATAGGTAATGTCTTTCTCAATCAAGGATGCCCTCCATAGCTGGTAGGGATCCTTTGTTGGGAAGAAAAGAAAGAAGGTATGGAGAATGACTCCTTTATGCTTATTTTGGATACTATGGAAGGACAAAAACCGAAGAGCCTTTGAAGATTTAGATTTGACAAACCATGCTACTTTACGCTCCTTCATGTACATGTTTTTAGAGTGGGTCAAGGTACATTTAGGGTTTAGCACATTGTCTTTATTTGATTTTATTGATTGGTTGGGTTGTAGGTGAGATGAGGGTGTTGTTTTTGTGAATCCCTCCATTTTTGGCCTCGTATACATCGTGTATATTGTAGGCGCATTTTAAGCACTTTTAATGCATTTACTTTTACCTATCAAAATTTTTTTTTTGGAGTCAGCCATTGACTTCTCTAGTTGGTGTGTGTGTGTTTTCCTTTTTAATAAGAAGCAATGATTTCATTAATGAAATATTAAATACAAAGAAGGATGAGAAATCCTTCCAAAAAGTACACAATGCTCTATGAAGAAAGTTAAAGAAAGCTTAGGAAAATTTCGTTCTTACTTTTCTGAATGAGTACAATACTTTAAATAATACAAAATAGTTCGACTGAGTAGAGCCAAATAGGAAAAACAGCTAACAGCTAGCCTATCCTAATTACATTCTGATCTCTAGGAGTACATTACAAAAATACCTATAATTAAGTCTCATTTACAGCAGGAAATAAAGTAATCTTTTCAATAGAATCAACATAATATCCTCAACACTCCCTCTCAAGCTGGTTCAAATATGTCTATCATTCCTAGCTTGCTAATTATGGATTGAAATAATTGTCTTGTGAAAATGTTTGCTAATTGTTCTTTTGTTGAGATAAATGGTATACAAATTAGGCCATAAATCCAACTTTTCCATGATGAAATGTCGATCTATCTCAATGCGTTTTGTTCTATCATGCTAAACCGGGTTGTGAGCTATGCTAATAGCTGCTTTGTTGTCACAATAAAGCCTCATAGAGCCTCCATTTGCTATTTTTAATTGATGCATTAGAGACCTTAGCCACATGAGTTCATAAATTCCTTGTGTCATAGACTTGAAATCGGCTTCTACACTTGATCTAGCCACAACTTGTTGTTTTTTTGCTTCTCTAAGTCAACAAATTTCCTCTAATAAAGGTACAATACCTAAAAGTAGATCTTCTATCAATTATAGAGCCTGCTCAATGTTGCATTACTTTACAAAGTCCTGTGTCATAGACCTAAACTTGGCTTTTATGCTTGATCTGGCCACAACTTCTTGTTTTTTGCTTTTTTAAGTTATCAAATTTCCTCCAATAAAGGTATAATACCCAGAAGTAGATCTTCTATCAGTTATAAAGCCTACTCAATCTGCAGTAGAATAGGCTTCAACCTCTAGATGACTATTCTTAGTGAATAGGAGACCTTTCCCAACAATCCCCTTTAAATACCTCAATATTTTTACGACAACATTCATGTGTTCTTCATTTGGAGCATGCATGAATTGACTGATAACACTTGCAACAAATGCAATATCAGGTCTTGTGTGTGACAAGTAAATTAACTTACCAACTAGCCTCTAACAGCTTTCTTTATTAACTGTAATACATTTTGTTGATACTCTAATTTTGGGGTTTACATCTATTGGTGTATCGTCTGGTTTGCGTTCCAACATGCTTGTATCTTTCAAGAGGTCTAAGACGTACTTTTGTTGTAATAAAAAAATTCTCTTTCTTGATCTAGCAACTTCAATTCCAAGGAAATATTTGAGGTTATTTAAATTTTTAATTTCAAGTTCTTGTGCAAGTAGCTGTCTTAACTGCTTTATTTCAAAATGTCATTACTAGTTATTATCAGGCATCAACATACATGATGGGAATTGTAATTTTGTCTCCCTCCACAAGCTTGTAGAACAAAATATGGTCACCTTAGCTTTGAACATATCCTATCTTGTGAATTGATTTAGTGAATGTCTCAAGCTATGCCCGAAGAGACTATTTCAAACCATAGAGTGAGTTCTTTAGTTTATAGACCATTTTTCTTTTGAAGGTTTGTTAGAAGCCTAGAGGGAGTTCCATGTACACTTCCTCTTCAAGATCACCACAGAGGAAAGCATTCTTTACGTCCAACTAGTGTAGTAGCCACTCCAAATTAGCTATAAGGTATCGAAGTACCCACATTATATTCATCTTGGCTACTGGTGCAAATGTTTCCTGAAAGTCAATCCCATAGGTTTGAGTAAACCCTTTTGCTACCAGTCTGGCCTTATATTTATCAATGCTTCCATTTGCTTTCAATTTTATTGTAAACACCCATTTACAACCTACCACATCCTTGCCATGAGGTAGTTCTACAAGATCCCATGTTTGATTATTGTGCAAGGCCCTCGTTTCTTCCCTCACTGCCTCTTTCCACTTTGGACTTTCTAAAGAATCTTGTATAGTTTTAAGAGTATTCACATTAAAAAGTTTAGTAGTAAAGGCCTTGAAAGATGAATTTAGTCTATGGTAATAGACAAACTTGGCAATGAGGTGTTGAGTATAAGACCTAACACCTTTTATAAAGGTTATTGGCACATTAAGATCAGACTGATCAATGAAAGAATCAAATTGTGACTCACTAGAGTTTAGTTCCACCATGCTAGGAGTAAGGGATTGGCCACATTGAGGAGGATTTTCAACCTCTTTATTCCTTATTGTGTACACCTATAGTTGTGGTTGATTGGGAATAGGCACTCTCCCTCTCACAATTGACATTTTTCTCAAACAAGCTTTCCCTCTTTTGACTCTCTAATAGCACAGGTATAGGACTCACGAGCAAAGGACTCACAAGCACTGGCATAGGTAGAACAGACCAACACTGATCTTCCACTTTACTCCTTAAACTGAAGTTTGGGTAAAATATGGTTTGCCTTAAAAGAAGGTAACATCCATAGAAACAAAGTATTTCTGAGGAGGATGGAAGCATTTATGGATTTAGGGTCTAACTTGCTCTAATTATGACTGTGGACATGAACGGTGACCTCACACCCCAAAACCTTAGGAGTAATGGGAGACCAAATAAAGTTGGAAATGGGACAAGATTGTTTAAGGGTATTAAGATGAGTATTAAATTTAACACTTGAGCTGGCGTACTAATGATTAAGTATAAAGTTGCCAAAACTGCTTCACCTCAATATTGTTTTGGTACCCTCATTTGAAACTTTAAGGCTCCCACAACTTCAAGTAAATGATAGTTTTTTCTCTTGTCTATCCCATTATGTTGAGGTATATTAACACATAATGATTGATAGATAATCACATTTTCCGCTAGGTAGGTTCCCAATACTTTGGAGAAGTATTCCTTTCCATTGTCAATTTTTACGATACACACTTTGGCCTGAGATTGTGTTTGAAACATTTGTTGGAAAACTTTAAAGATCTTTTTGGTCTCAAATTTTCCTTTGAGAAGATAGATCCAACACACTCTGGTATGGTCATCAATAAAGGTAACAAACCACCTAACACCCATGACAGTATGAATGCATAAACGCCCCCATAAGTCTCTATGCACTAGAGCCAATGGGTTGGATTTTTTTATAATTTTGTGCAGGAAAATGAGTTCGGTGGTGTTTAGAAAGTTCACAAGTTTCACATTGAAAGTCAAAAACATTATTATTCTGGAACAATAAAGGAAATAACATCTTTAGATAGGTAAAATCAGGATAACCTAACCTAAAGTGCCACAAATTTATTTCTTTTTCACAAGACAAAGAAATGACTCCTAGAGCTTTAAACTTCTCCTCCTGAATGAACAAACCATCCATCTCTTTAGCACTGCCAATCCTCTTCCCCATACACAGTTCTTGAAATTCACAATGAGTTGGAAAAAAATTTAGCAATACAAGTTAGGTCACATGTGAGTTTGCTAATAGAAACTAAATTATAAGACAACTTTGGGACATGTAAAACAGAATTTAAAGTAAGGTACTTTGATATAGATATAGAACCTTTTCTTGCAACAAAAAACTAGGATCCATCAACAACTTTTACCTTTTGATGACCAGAAAATGGAACATAGGAAGAAAATAAGTTAGATGACCTAGTCATGTGATCTATGGCTCTTGAATCAATGATCCAAGGGTCTGATTTTAAGTGTGGAGTATGCATTTTTTTGTATAGGTAAAATTTGTCTCCATTGGGACTTGAACATGGAAACTCTCACAAACCTTCTCATCCCTTTACCACTAAGCCAGGCCTCAAGGGCAGTTTGGAGTATGCATGGAAATAAGGAAGTTACCTGCCTGTGCCAAATTAGAGGAAGAGGTAGGATTAGAAGAGATCTGTGTTTGACTAATAAAACTATGCAAGTGCTCCAGTTGTTCCTTGGTGAAAAAAGGTTGTTCTGGATTCTTCGAGTTCCTAATAGCTTGATTCTTAGTTGGTTCAGTCATGACATGTAGGCTGCGTCCATTATTACTAGGAGATTTGTTCCCTTTGCTCCACACTTGAGGTTTTCTATGTAACTTCCAGCACATTTCTCTTATGTGATGAGACTTGGGGCAATGGTAACACTACAAATTTATCTTTGTCACTAATCTTTTTGCCACTGCTTTGCTGCCCACTTATTACGGTTGTCTTAGGTTTGATGCTGATCAATGCTGAAGTTTCAGTGTTGGGGCTATCCATCATAGCTAATAATCTACTCTCTTCCCTTCTAACCTTATTATATACTTCTTTGACAGATGGAAGTGTTTTTTCCCTGAGAATTTGACTACGGACCAGATCGAGCTCGAGATTTAGACCCTCAAAAAAATCAAATACCCTCTCCTTTTCAAGTATTTGCTTGAACTACTTACCATCTTCTGGACATTTACAATCATAGTCCTGATAGATATTTGACCCCTGTCAAAGTCGATTAAGGGTCTTATAGTAGGTTATCATAGTTCTTCCTCCTTGTTTAGTCCCAGAGTTTATTTCTCAAATTATATAATTAAGATTCATTATGTTGATTAGAATAGGTAAGTGCCACTGCTTCCCATATCTCCTTAGCCATAGAAAAGAATATATAACCTTGACTAACGTTGGGCTCCATTGAGTTGATGAGCTAGGACAGGACCATTGAGTTTTTTGCATCCTAGGCCTTGAAACTTGGGTCTTGTTGATTAAATGTCTTCCTAGAGCCATCTAGTAGTTCCATTTTCCCTTTGCCTTTGATGAAAAATTTCACAGATTGAGACCATCACAAGAAGTTGTTTCATTGAGTTTATGAGAGGTAATCTAAATTGTAGGGCTGTCATTAGGGATTACAAATTGCCCTATTGAAGTATCAAATATCTCAGAAGTTATTTCAGACATTTGAAAAGAAGACTAAATAAATAACAACAATGAAAATTTTTAGAAACACTAGATGGGCTCTGATACCATGAAGAAAGTTGAAGAAAGATTAAGAGAGTTTTGGAAAATTTCTTTCTTACTTTTTTGAATGAGTACAATACTTTAAATAATACAAAATAATTTGACTGAGTGGAGCTAAGTAAGGGAAAACAGCTAGCAAACCATATGTCTAGCTCCACTTTTTGCTAATGCATCTGCCACTTGATTGTCTAAGCGAGGAGCCTAAGAGAAGAAGCATCCTTACTCTAAAGAAATGTCAATAATTTGGTGCAAACACCCATCAAACTTCCATGGTCCTCTTTCTTAGTCTCCCATGATATGATAATAGCAGAATCACCTAAACTTTCACTTGTAACAACCTTTCTAAAAGGGCTAGAATTTTTGCCTCAATAGTTAAACCTCAACTTGCAAGTTTAGATAATGCTCTTAACACTCTACCGTGGTGATCTTTAAGCAACCCCAATCCCTCCCCACTCAATCCTAGTCGCCCTTGGTTGCCTAAAGAATATTCATCAAAATTTAGCTTAACAAAACCCACTGGATGTGTTAGCCATTCACAAAGTGTCTCCTTAGTCGACCTTGTGGTCTACAAAATAGGTTCTAACATAGTAGAATGTAGCTTAAAGGGATACCTGCAAAAGCTTCACTAGTAGAAGTCCACATGGATGAAGAGAAATAAAACAAGCCCTAAACTGCTTCTAGAGACATCCACCTATCTTCAAAAATCCTTGCATTCCTTTCCCGCCAAATGATCCAAATTAGAGTGAAACATGCAATGCGCCAAAGAGTCCTACCTCAAGGACATTCCTCAAAACCTTTAAACGATATGATCAGTGTCTCCTTCACCCTTCTAGGTGGAACCTAATCAATCCATGCATGCTGAATTAATCTACACCATAATGTTAATGTTGCAAGGCAATGTAAAAAAAACATAATCTATAGACTCTCTACTCTCCCTGCACATGACACTAGCAGTGTGTGATAGAAGAACTTTTGAAGTCTTGGAATAGTCTTGCTTGGATATGAATGATGTACTTCTTGAGAGTTTGCTTTTGTGGTCTGGTAGATGAATGGGTTTTCATTTACTGTCCGTTCTGGATTTGTTGGATAGTATGACGATTTGTTAGTTAAGCAGAGGTGTAGTTCTGATCTTTTATGATCTGCTTTTATACATATTGTGTACATGGGTTGCACTCCCTTTTATTAATCCTTCTCCTCTATTTGCCTGTTAGTACAACACACACAGAGACGGATATAAAGTTCTTAGGTTGCATATTTATCATTTGACATAAGAAAACAATCTGTTGCGGAAGTTAAGACTCAATTAATACTGATAATTGTCATTATTAGATTGCATATTTTATTATTTGACATCAGAATACAATTTATTGCATAAGCTACATGCAACTGATGCAAAATGTTTGCATTCGTATTTCCACAGGATGAAAATGTGAGATTCATAGACAAATGCGATGAGGCTTTGTCACATTTAATCTTTGCAGGATCTGACATCATCTTATGCCCATCTTTTCATGATCCAATGCTCCAAGTGCCGGTATGTTAAGCACAATGTTATTCAAACTAAAAATAATTGTATATAAACAGTATATTTGGAAGCAGTTGCATGTTTGGATGCCTGGAAAAATTCCAAGCCATTCTGTTTCTTTACCTCTGGGATTTATATATTACCTGAGCTTTTTCTGCATATGTAAGTGCGTATCTTTGGTCTCATTACAAAAATTTTATACAACTGGAATTTGTAGCTCAAAGCTATGAGGTATGGTGCTGCTCCTATTGCAATAACTTCCATTGGTAAAAGATTCAGGTAATTTTCAGTTGTACAGTTTGAAGTTACCAAACAGAATAATTGTAGTCATTTATCTCCTGCTCATTGGGTAGTAATAATCACGTCTTTGCATCTGTAACAGGCATGTTGTGGACCATGACTTCCAGAGCACTAAATTATCTCAGTTCCTGAATACAACCTTTGCATATATGTCACTGAACGAAGCCCTAGATGAAATTGTATGCTCTCTCTTAAATTGGGTTGCAGATTTTTCCTTTGTCGAGCATTTCACACTTGATTGATGGATCATTTTTATTTGACACGGGGGTTAACCTTCTTCCTTTTCTTTTTTTCTTGGGTTGCTGCCTATAGAAGAGTAATTCCATGCAGTGGAATCAGAAGATAATGGATGCTATGACAAAAGACTTCTCATGGGATGCAGAGTGCTATGACATACATATTTCTGCTTACACAGCCCTAAAGAACTTGTGAAATACGTGTTTATTACATGTATACGTGTATATATTAGACTTATTTGACTTATGTAGGCAAATAGGGTTAGAGTTTTCATCTTTTAGTTCTTTAAATAAGTTCAGCTTTTGGACATTGCAGATGGGTTATCAATCAAGATGGACCCTGTTTGTTAACCTTCTTTTACCATAAAAATCATATATTTGCATCTTCTTTTTCATTTTTTTCTTTTTTTTATTGAAAATAAATTTGAATATGAGGTTGCTGCATGTTAGTGGGTCTACAGTTGCAGGAGTACTTGATCTCTCTACTTGTTCTTTATCAATCAAAATCAAGTTCCCTGCCTTCCTCGTCTACCTCCCTGTCTTCCAAAATGTCCAACCACTTCTTGTGCGTGTAAGACAATCCCCTTTCAGCTCTGAAAGGAATGAAGTAGGAGGCTTGTTAATGCTAGACCTAGATTTGTATATTCAAGACAGAATACATGGGTCTATGAAACCATAAGGAAAAATTGGAGATACTCTACTCTGAATGAAGAACACAAAACCAAGGGCACAATAATCTGTCAATCACAAAACTTTGAATAAAATTCCTAGGGATGGCAAAATACAAAATTGAAAATGGAGAACTTTAGTAAAAGAGTTGGAACAATTTGTGTTTGCAAGTATGACTAAATATAAGAAAAGTGGTAAGATTAACAAATAATTTTTACCTAGTGTGTTTAGTTATTCAAAGATGTTAAATCTTTTATCTAAAATATTTTCAGAGTGCAATAGCAGCATCATAGCCAATAGAAATATCAACTATAACATTTGGAACTTTTTTTTTTAAGATTTGTTAGAACATGTTAGTGTTTGATTTCTCATATAAATAAAAATTAAATTATAAAATATTTTATATCTCTATTATATTTATTACTACCCTTTGTTATTTAGGGAAATTATATATGTATTCCTTAAATTCTTTTTCATCCATTTTATTTATGCATTCACTTAAAAACTTTTAAATAAATTCATGCTATCATTTTACAAACCCTGCAAGACTCCTAATATTTTCTCTATAAACTCATATTCTTTTTCCTTTATCTTTCCATCAATTTCTTTGCAATCACAACTCTAGTTACAAATCATTTTGTTTAAAGTTTATTTGATATCAAAAGACTATTATAAGTATATATATATAATATGAAAATCTTTTAGAGCTCATTCATATATAATTTTTGATAGAAAAACTTATTGTAAAAATGATTGAAAAACAATTAAAAATAATGTAGATGTGATTTAGGAGTGAAAATTTGTGAAAAACTACAATGTAAATGGAGGATAAAAATAAATAAATAAAACGACCCATGGTATATGGTCCTAGAAAGTTGGACATAATTTGAGATGTCAATTCTAGAAGGTCATACATAACTTAGATATCTAATCCTTTAATTTCAAACATCTCAATTATGTCTGGTTCTTGAGTATTGAACATTTAAGTTGTATCCCGTCTTCTAGGAGCGGACACATTGGGTTCCAATTTTTATTTCTGTTATTGGAGATTTTATTAAGGGATATTTATGTCTTAAAAAAATTACTATAAGAGGCATACAAAGAGGGTTTAGGTGGATATATTTATAAAACTCCCTTTTATTTATTTATTAAAATATTCAAAGTTTTGTAGATAAGTAATATTAAATTTCCAACAAAATATTTGAACATTAAAAAATAGAAGAGAACACAAGAGAGAACTGAATTTTTGAGAAATTTTAGATTTGAGAGAGATGATGATATATTATATCTTCCTAACCAAACACGGAAGAACAGACATTTCAAGGAAGTAATCATTTAAAAACTGTCACTTGGATTAGAATGGAAGTTACATATATATCCAAAGGACTTATGGGAGAAGCTACTGAAAGTCTTGAGGCATTTCCTCTTTTGTTTTCTTTCAAATGATTCCTTTTTAAGGCAAGAGCCAAAAGGTCAAAAGCACAAAACCCACCCCAAACGGCCTAATAAGTGAAATCGAAGCTTAACAGCGTGGCAAAGCCGCCGAGCGAGTCTTTAAGCTTATCTACACTATTTATTAGTCTTTGAACCGTAGGTTTCAACGGTACTTCAACGTTTCCAGGCAGAATGAGTTAAACCAAAAAACAAAAAGAAAGGGGGAGAGACAGCCATTGAATGAAGCCATTAGCGGAAGATTGAGCTTTTTATGGTTGACGGACCCCCAAAACTGACCATCCCATCGCCAGCATCCAATTCCCTACACATCGTCGGCTCGGAAATGGCCAAGACTCCGATCATTGATCATGCTTCCAATCCTTCTTGGTTCACACCTAAAAGGTGCTGCTCTATGTTTTTCTTCACAATATAGCACTTTTTGAAGTTTTGTTATTTTCTTTTTTCAAAGAATAGGAAACACGAGTCTGCGGGTGTGGTCAATTTCTAGGGTATCGGAATTGTTAGTTTGTTTCTACGTTTCTTCTGGGGAAAGGGAAGTAATAGAATTGAATTATGAGTTTTATGCTTATTCTATGTGTTGCACTCGTGAGTGGAGGAGTTTGGAGTTTTCCCATGGAGAAAAGCTGTGTGATGGGATTTAGTTTGTTTCCTAGGTTTATATCGTCTACCACACAGAGGGCAATGCCTATGCAAATTAGGTTTTGCAGAGTGTTTATATTATGGATGAGTGAAATTTTGATGGTTTGGTCCAGGATGCAGATTTTGGATATGAATGATTTTTATTTTGTTTTTAATTCAATGTGATTATACCAATTACCAGTCTCCGAGGAGAAGGTATTATTGGTGGCTTGAATTTTTCTATATGCTACTGAGATGCTAGCTGGTAGTTTTGATGGACTTGTTCTAGGGTTTTAGTGTGATTAGTTGTTAAAAATGATCCCTTTTGAGCCAGATAAAGGTTGTGTGCTGGGCTCATGTTGAAGAAGCTTTCTCTACTCTTTAGAAGGCCTTGCTCATGGTTGTTAGCAAGAATTGAAGTAGTAGCCGTTGACAGTGCTTGTTGGATCATTTGAGAATTTGGATTATTAATTTTTATGCCGTCTAAATGTCAAATCCCATTTTTCAGAAAGCATTGGTAATGTTTGGTTGTTAAATTTGGTGTATGATAGATTTGTGCTTTTCTCTTTGCAGGTTACTCATAATCTTTTGTGTGATTAACATGTTAAATTATGTGGATCGAGGGGCAATAGCAAGCAATGGTGTAAATGGTAGTCTCAAGACTTGCTCAGAAAGTGGGGTATGTACCCCAGGAAGCGGAATTCAGTAAGATTAATTGAAATTCACTTAAAGGTTTTGGTTTGGTTTCTTGAATAATATTTTGGCTTCTATGATTATGCTGTGTTGTTATGCCCAGTATGTGGTGCATCCTGATGGTAGCAGTGATATTTTATCCAATGCTGATAGAATGAGGGTCTGATATAAAATCATGTTTTTTTTTTTTTTTTAATTTTTGTTATCTCATAATTGACATATGGAGCAAAGGCATCTCCATGTGTACAGCATCCATTCTTATGCACTAGTGAATTTTGTGCTCTAAGATTCTAAATACTTGAGGATCTTTTGTCAATTATGTACACATACTTCCCAAGGCTACAATATGGAATCAGTCACCCAAGACAGTTCTATATTGTTTAGGTCAATACTCTGTATTCTGAGGTCCTGCTGAGCATGTGTATATTTAAACTACCACCAGGGACAAGATGGGAACATAGCATGAGCTTGACAATTTCTCCATGCCCTCCCCATCCTAAGGAAGCCAAGATCCGCGCATATATTTTATTTTTATCCAATGCTTGCGCATTCTATGGAAGTTGAAAGACCAAGAATGCTTTTATCAGCTGATATAAAACAATTGCCATTTTCTAAAATTTGGTTGTATACATTTAAGCAGAAAACATTGATATAGCATTTTTCTTTTTAATTTCTTGGTTTTCATTGTCCTTATGATATTATTGTTGCTTGCAGGGGGGATTTTAATTTGAGCAACTTCCAGGATGGTGTTTTATCATCTGCATTCATGGTTGGACTTCTTGTAGCTTCTCCAATATTTGCATCCTTGGCAAAGAGGTGAATGCCTTATATTATGTCATTGGATACTCTCCTCCTTATGTTTCAAAGTTTTTTATAGTAAAAGGCATGAACAAAATAAAATTTGCCGAAGACAATTATAAAGAGATATAGTTTAATAAAAATAGATGAATGATTAAAAATAAATACAAATGGTAATCTCTATGCAAGGGTGAAGTAGAATCATCTGATGATTCTGATTGCATCCTTCTCCATTGTGCCAAAACAAGGATCTTGTGGCAATTGGTACTCTCTAGTTGGAGTGAAGTGGGTGTTTCCATTTTCAATGAGAGAGACCCTTTGAAGTTGGCATGGGATGTTAGTGGAGAAGAAGAGTAGGGGAAGGCCTGGAGAGCTGTCTCATTGTGCTTATTCTAAACCAATTGGAAAGAGAGAGATCACAAATCATTTGAAAATGTGGACTTGTCTGACCAGGTCCTAAAAATAACATCCGACTACTCTTTAGCTGTGAGTTAGAAAGTTAATAGATGAGGATTCAGTGTTTTTGTTACAGCTGATTGATTGCTTATTTGCCTGGGCTCAATTCAAGTTAAAGGGAGAGATTTTTTCTTTCCCTTTTTGTCCTTTCCCCTTTTTCTTTGCCATTTTGGCGTCCTTCATATGCTAACTGTGTACTTCAGTCGACCCTTTTTTGGTAATAATATTTTTGTTTGCCTTTATATAAAAAATTATTGTATGGTTGGAGTATTATAAGGGTTTCAAACACAAAACAGATGGTGAGGTTCCAAAGTAATGTCAGCTTTTAATTAATAATGATTTTCTTACATGTCCTTCCACAAGAACAGAGCCATTATAAAACTTTTGTATGTGGAAATAAGTGACTTCTATGAATTGTGAAAGTAAATGTTGTTTTGGTGTGTCCTATGTAAACCTGAGGCACAGGATGCTCTATGGGAGGAGTATATCTTTAAGTAATACACAATCATGAAACTGGATCGTAAACAGTTCTCCTTCTCAAGGTTTGATTACTACTATGTCAATAGCTTACAATTTCAAAGAATTGGAAATAAAAGCCAAATTCAATTTTTTTAGGGTCTCTGTGCATTGTGTAGTTTTTTTTTTCTTTTTTCTTTTTCATTTTTATGTTGCACTGCTGTTTTGGTTTTGTGTTCTCATACATCATGCTTCTTGCAGCCACAATCCTTTCAGACTTATTGGAGTTGGACTATCTTTTTGGACATTTGCTACAGCCGGTTGTGGCTCTTCATTTGATTTTTGGTCTATTGCAATATTTCGCATGTAAGTGTAAAAATGCCAGTGCTTTTTATTTTTTTATTATTTATTATTATTATATTTTTATAAGTTGAATTTTTCAATCATTGCTTTCTTTCTTAAACTAGACTGTGAGCCATAGTATGGGTGATGTCCTTTCAGGTTGGTTGGTGTTGGTGAGGCTTCATTCATAAGTCTTGCAGCTCCATTTATAGATGACAATGCTCCTGTCACTCAGGTTTGTTTGATTGTGTGGTTTTCTTTATTTATTTTTTAATTTCCCTTCTTTGACTTTACAGGATTCTATGTTTATTGTAGTTATTTGCTGTCCAGTACAATAATTTCAAAACATTGCAGACTTTGTTCCCATGGTTTATGGCAAGCGCTTTAATTACTAATAATCATGGTGGGAAGTGGTGGAAGGATACATGCTCCTGTCCTTTGTCTTTATTAGATTTTGTTGATTGGTTGGGTTCTTATTGAGAGTGGGTATTGTTTTTTGTATCTGCTCTTTTTTTGGGCGGTGTCCTTAGGCGTCCGTGGTATACTTCTTGTGTACTTTGGGATGCTTTGTTGGCGCTTCCTTTTTCATAATACTCCCTTGCTTTACCTATTTAAAAAAAAAAATCCTTTCAAAGGAATTGGATAAGGACTTTACCAAACCATTTCCATACATATCTCTGAGGTTCACTATTTGAAAAGGAATAGAGTACAATCCTCACCTTCAAAGGGAGGAGGTCATTTCTGACGTCCGTCTTTGCTTAAAGAGGGTGTCCAAAATTTCCAAGAATGCAGTCATGCTGTGCTAACATGTTGCATCAATATGAAAGCAGAAGATAGCTTAATGATGTGTTATCAGCTTTTGATGGAAAGGCCAGCTTCTTGATTTGTTGAAATCTAGTTGTATGGCATATTGGAGCCATGGAAAACTAAACAAGTTCTCTCAAGCAAGCTATTAGGATTCTTCCCAACCCTAACCAATCCAATCGCTCCCCCCACAAAAGGGGAAAAAAAAGAAAAAAGAAAGAAAAAAGGAAAGAATCTCCTGCATCTATATTGCTGTTGAACTACCTTGGTGATAGTATTGGTGGTTACCTGATGTACTTATCATTTATTGGCAATACTTGACATAGTTTTCTTGTGCTGTTGTTGCTAAATTAGGCACTAATTATACTTTTGTAAGCATAATTAATCCTACTTGGCTAAGCACAACTAGAGTTACTTGAGGCCTGGCTCAAGTTGCAAGGGGCTGGGATGGGGATGTGGGAGGTTCCAGGTTCAATTAGGAGGAAGAAAAATGTAGCCTATAAAAAAATGAACTTTTCTAAGCAAATTAGTATGTGTAACAGAAGATAATTGTTAACAGTTGGGTGCTCAATGTATACATTCTGTATACTAGGGTTGTGTTCCCCTTGTTTGGTTAATGTAAATTCTCTTTCCCCCGAACTAACTTAAAAGCTTCCTTACCCATAGGCGTCAATTAAAACAAGAAGGAAAAGGGAAGTTTTAGTTTTAAATTGAACTGATGTTATAAAAGTTTGGCAATATTATCTTATATATAAGAAACTTATTTTTGGTGATTATATAAAATATCTAAACCACATATGAATGCTTCCCATGGCTTTATGGTTGTAGCCATGTTTTGTTTGGCCTTCCAATAGTAATCAAGTGATGATACCTCCTCTTGTAAATATATCTTACCATCATATGACATCTATCTGGTTGGAATAAGCAATACGAAATTCTTATGTTTCTTCTTTATACCTGACTTAGTAATGATACAAGTTTTTTATTTATATTTTTAGTATAAGCTTAGAAAGTAGTCTTTTTCATCATTATTTTAATTACTTTACAAACCTAGGATAAATGCTTGGTGGAAAAGTGAGCATAGGTGCATGACTAAAACCAAAAAAAGAGCAGAAAAAAACGAGCACTTGCTAGGCTCATAGAGCAGCCAAAATGACATAAGTGCAGGATGCTGCTTGGTTTGAGGGAAATGGACAGCATTTGTTCCTGGTGCATTATTACTTTTCTTTTTTATAGTGTACTGGCATTAACATGGAAATGACTAATGTTATATCATTATATTCTCAACCATATTTAAGAAAGCAGACAGTTCTATGCATGTGCATATGCACTTAGGTATAATGTTACCTTAAAGCTTACAGAAGCACTAAGAAAACAAGCAGGGATGCTTATCTTTTCTCCAACATAAGCTTCTGAACTGCTTTGAGGCAATTCTCAGTATCTATATAGCATGTAATATGAGACGCCCATTTAGATGCTTAATTCATGCTTGGTTTCGCTTGACTTGGTCATTTCTTCTCTTGTAGTGCTAACTGCCTTATTTGAATTTTTAACGGAGCATTTTATTTCTTCTTTGCTGTTTTTTGGTCTTTTATTTTATTTATTTTTTATTCTTTGTCATGCAGAAAACAGCCTGGCTTGCAATGTTTTACATGTGTATACCAACTGGGATTGCTCTAGGCTATGTTTATGGTGGTTTTGTAAGTTCACTTGTATCACTAGCTTGAGATTCTTCTTTCAATTTTTAATTTTTTTAATTTTTTTGATAAGTAAGATTCTTCTTTCAAATATTGTATCTTAAATATTCTATTATGAAATTTTAATTATCTTCTTTTGTCAAACTCTTTTGTGATAAATCCTGAACTGTACATTTAATCAGCCATTGAAATGGACATGGTATGTATAATATTATATTTGTGTTCAATTAAATTAATGAAAATATTTGCAAAACCAATTTCAATGTTTAAATGAAATAACAAAAGTTAACCAATTAAAGCTAAAATGTAAATTAAGTTTCATTTTTAGAAACAAAATCAACCAAAAAAAAGTTACATAATTGTTAATCTAGATGCCGTATAGATTGATGAATATATTCTTTAATAAAAAGTAAAAAAAAAGGTTGGACTAACCTGTGGAAGACTTAGTTCAATCTGAAATAATAAATCTTGTCGCTTAGAAAATTAAGAGTAGTATATTTGAAAGGAAATTCATCAAATGGCAACAATGTTTTTCAAGAGATGAGGGGAAAAATAATTTTGGAGAGATTTTTCAGAGAGGGAGAAGACAGGTAATTTTATCAAACCTTTTTCTTAGCAACAGTTGAGACATTTTTTTTCGATAGTTAAACTGACAGATTTAACTTTTTTATTTTTCATTTTTATTTTTATTTTTATTTTGAGACTTAAAAAAAAAGTTGTTCTCTGAAAAATTGAAGTTCAATTGCTGTTCCCTTCATCTAAATTGATTTCTAGGTGTTGCAAACATGTTGGCTTTCATTCTTGGTTGAATTGGTGAAATCCTCTAAATGCTATGTGTTTTCTGTGAAAATGTATTTCTTGTGCAACCCTTTTAGGTTGGAGCGCATTTTAACTGGCGATATGCATTCTGGGGTGAAGCAATTTTGATGCTTCCATTTGCTGTTCTGGGTTTTGTTATGAAACCTTTGCAGTTGAAAGGTTGGCTTATTATACATGTTCCACGTTGCTAGAACTAGAAGTTCAATTCCTGTGGTCCCATAATCATTTTTACTTTCCATCCTTCAATGATTTGTGATCACAGGTTTTGCTCCGGCTGAATCAAAAAATGCAACAGTTGGTCCTGAGGCTGAAGGTACTAGATGATCTGTTATCATTGCCATGGCCTTGGCTTTTTTTCTTCTTCTTTTGTAGTTATTACTTCTAATATAATTTTCTTTATACAACACTGTTTATTTAAGAGAACACTATGGCTTTGCTCGTATTTCTAAAGGAAGACTGGCTTTTAAAATGAGATGTTAGAACAGCTTTTATCAAACTCAGAGTTGCAATAAGGTTCCTGAAAAGTCAAAATTTTAAGTAATTTTCTGACGTTTACCTATATTGCTGGCTATGTAGTCTATCCATAATGTGTTATAGGTCAGATCAGAAAGTAGAGTTTTCCATACTCCATTGTTTTCTAGCTTCACAAAGCACAATTTTGGAACAGATCAAACATGCATAAATGGGCACTCTTTGAATTTTATAGACAGTGTTGGGCAACCACCATCAATTTTTCACAGTGCCTTTCTACAGCTTTTTGGTTTTAAATCTTGCCATTTCATTCTAGCATGTTAAAGGGCATGTTTCTAGTTGACCTTATTCATTTCTACTTTTGTCCTTTCAATCTTTCTATTCATCAATTTCAAATCCTCAAGTTGCATCTTGTTTCAAATAAATGCATATCTCTTGGTTTCGACATTTTTTTCTGTATTGCTTATGTAGCACAATTGATCTTAATATATTTTTGTAAAATATATTTTATTTAGTTTGATCAGAGTTACAGCTATGTTTTTCAAAATAGAAAATGTGTCTCACTTGTTATCTCTTTGCATTTAGGTTCTGCTTGTTCCATTGGAGAAGCTGTTGGCAATAGATTTCCCTTATAAAGTGTGAATCAATAGCTACTCAATTGATTTTCTTTTCTCTCCTTTTTTTTGGGAGTTTATTCACTGTATACTCAAATGGCTATAGAAAACAACTACACTGACGGATGTGCTACTTTTAACCCTGTACAAAATGGTGTAAACAACTTCCAAATATCATTAAATGTCTGAAAGTTCTCCGCTCTTGAATGAATCAAGGTGTATTAGAGTTGGTCTCCTCAAGTTATTCCTAGGGTTCAGTCTTGACCATCACCTAATTTTGATTCCAGGTCTAGTTAAAGTTGCATCTCTGAATTTAGTTTGGTTCAAATAATGTTCCTTGTGTACATGAGTAGCAAATTCATCCATCATGAAGCAATTAATTCTCCTGCAGAAAATTCATTTCCTTAATAGCTTGTTCTCATTGAAGGTTTACTTGCCAGTGAAACCATTGTCCTTTTTTTCTTTTCTTTTTTTTTTTTCTCTTTTTTTTGGAAAAAAATTTTGAAATAACTATGTTTAGGTTATTTGTGCACTGTTGTAGTTATCATATTAATAAAACTCACCTTAGCTATGTGGGTTTGGATGCACCAAACCCTTTTTGGCAATTGGCTATATTCAGGGCCATAAACACAAATTTTTTCCCTTCAATTGAATATTTAAATCTTAATTTCAGAATATTATTGGATATCAAACTGACAAGGATATGTGCATCAGTGATTCTTTGTTTCTGTTTTTTTTTTTTTTCTTTTAATTTACAATTTTATCCTAATTGCAGCTCCAGGGCTTTCAAATGTTAATGGTGGCGTGTTGATCAGAAATGAACTTATAAGTAATAATGCATCAAATAAAGCTTCGAAGTGAGTGGTTCTCCAATCCATGCTTTTCTTATGCTTTCTGCCCTTAAATTCTCGCATTCATGTCATTTGCACTTGAGCCACTTTGGATTATGAGAAGCAGCATCTGTATTCACTAACCTGTAGATCTGACAGAGTAGAGTGCATCCTAGGTTCAAAAAGTGGGGACGAGAATGGTGGTTTGGGATAAAGGGCATGCCTTGTTCAATTTCTGTACATCTTTTGACTGATATTGAAGTTTCAACATCATTATCATGACAGATCAGGAAGGCTGGGGAAAGGATCATTTATGGATGTGGATATTTTGGAGCCAGTTCATATTATCGATGTTAGATAGTATGCATTCTGTTTAGTGGCAATCATGTTACTAGAGTACCGATGCTTGCTTCTCTGGCATATTTAGACACAGATCAAGTCTGCATTTGGTTTGTTGGCATTTAAACTTGGATGTAGAAATCAGTTTTTTTGGAACTAAATTTCCAGAATTTAATGGGTATGAGATCTTCCTTCTAATATTTAACTAAGAAGCTAAGAATACAAAATTCTTGTCAAATTTTATTTCCATCTACCTACTTAGGTTTGCCTTTGGGTGCTTCTTTCGAATGTAGTTTGGTTTGGGATGGGGTAGAGGAGAGGTATCGTAGAAGGCTGTCTATGTGGAAGAGGCAGTATATTTCTAAAAGGGGAAGACTCACATTGATTTAAGCACTTATCCAATATGCCTATATATTATATGTTCCTATTTGCTATCCCTAGAAAGGTAAGATTGAGACTAGAGAAGATTCAAAGAGACTTTCTTTGGGGAGGAGCAGCTTTGGAGAGTAAGCCCCATTTAAATGGGCTACTATTGCATGGATAGGAAAGGGGGGGTGGGGGGTTGGGCATTAGAAGTTTGTCATCCCTTAATTGGGTCCCTCTTGGCAAGTGGAGCTAGGGGTTTGTTTTTGAGAGGGATGCTTTTTGGAAACAAGATATAGAGGGGAAGCATGGGAATGAAGAAGGGGATTGGTGTTCGTGTGATGTGAGAGAGGGGTATGGCGTAGGTGTGGAAAGCTATTAGGAAGGGGTGTGACTTTCTCTTTAGTTGGGTTGCTTTTAAAGTGGGTGGGGGTATGAGGGTGAAGTTTTGGAAAGATAGATGGTATAGGGAGGAGCCTTTGTGCGAGTCCTTTTCCTCTTTGTTTAAATGTCCAAAGACACTTGGGTGGCGAATGTGTGGGATGCAATAGTAAGGGAGGTCACTAGAATTTGTGCTTCTCTAGACACTTTAATGGTTGGGAATTGGGTATTGTTGAGTCTTTTTTCTCAAGATTGCAAGATAAGTCGATGAGGAGGGATCTCTTTGATAGAATAGTTTGGAAGGAGTTGAAGAATAGTGTTTTTTTTGTCAAATCCCTCATCTCTATCTTGGAGTCAGGGAGGTCAATTCCCTCCCCTTCAGGCATTATTTGGAATTCATTGGTGCTACCAGAAACAAGTTTTTTTGGCTTAGGAAGCTAATTGGGGAAAAGTTCTGACAATAGAAGATCTACTTCAAAGAAGATGGTAGTTGTTAACAAATAATTGTTTTCTTTGTAAAGTCAATGTGGAATCAATTGATCACGTGTTTCTTCATTGTGTCAAGTCAAGGGTCCTATAACAATTGTTGTTCTCTGTATTTAGAGTAGTTTGGGTGCTTCCTATGCATATTTTGGACTTCGGGGAAGGAAAAAACTGTTGAGCCTTTGAAAACAAGGAGATGTTAGATAAAAAATTGAAACATTTATTCCTAAATAATCTCTTAGCTTAGGTGAGGATGTACATAAAGGAAGGCTCATTGCCTTTGATTAAGTTTGCCGATTGGTTAGGATCTTATTGAGAGGAGGGAGAGTTGTTTTTTGTGTTATCTCTTGTTGACTTTGCCTTTTTATGCTAGTTGTAGATGTCTTGTGTACTCTTTTTTTTGCTATATTTATACATCTTTTATTGCCTATCAAATATATATATATTTCCATAATAGGATTTGGTTAGCCTAGGAATTACTTGGGAATTAATGTGAACTTACCTAACAACCTCTCAATTTATGAAAATTGGATGTAGTTATAAATAAAGAAACACAGTAAGTTGCCCCATCTTTCTTTTATCTTCATTCACTAGGAATGAGAATTTAAGAAAATTTAGAAAGTCTTGTATGGGTGTGAGATTTTCCCAAATTTGAACTTTCTAAATTATTCACACTCAAGCATGGGTAATCTTGCAGTTGGATATTGTGTAATGTACTCATTTCTTAGTTAAGATGCCCATAAACCAAATGCATTCTAAGTAATATTGATTCTTGTATTCTGTATTCCCATATGGCCTTTGACCTTATATTTTCTCTTCATCCATATAATTTCTTCAATTGATCATTATAAATCTTTCATTCAAGTTATTATGGACATACCACCTGAAGTGCTAAGTAGGATAAGGAACTGATTTTGTTCTCTTCTTTTTTTTTTTTTTCCTGTGGCAGATCAAGGGGTGCATTCAAAATGTGTAATCAACTCCCCAGATTTCTGATAGATATGAAAATGCTTTTGCTCGATAAAGTTTATGTTGTAAATGTTCTAGGTATTTTGTCTACTGTCTTTATCTATACGGAATTGCATTTTTTTGTCAGATAGTAAGCTATAGAAAGTATCAATGCCAAAATCATATGATCATATAGCTGTGTATTATTTTCCTTTATACTTTTCATGGTGAGATATTCAAAAGTGGTAGTTGTAGTAACTCATACTGGCTTATATATTTTCACTATAGAAATTTCAAATGGTATGGTGTTTTCTTAGGTTACTAATCATATAGTAAATTGTTTGGTTTTTATGGTAATTCTACTGTTTATTGTTTGGCAGGATATGTATCATACAACTTTGTAATAGGAGCTTATTCATACTGGGGGCCAAAGGCTGGTTATAATATTTATCATATGGTAATGTTATTTATAAACCTTCAAATGTTAATTCTACGTCAACTTCTTTCCCTGTTAACTTTTTCCTTTTTCTTGGATGCAAGTCCTTATCACTTGCTTGAAGCAAGTGCAACTTTTCTTCCTGTTATTATGGTGGATTCTGGTTAAATTAAGGCTTTTGACAGAATAATGCTGATATGATGTTTGGAGGAATAACAATTGCCTGTGGAATTTTGGGAACCCTAGCTGGAGGCTACATTCTTGACCGCATGGATGCTACAATCTCTAATGCTTTCAAGGTGAATTCTGTTGTGTCAAGAGAATATATTTCATTGTTTGTTTATTTTGTTCTAATTTACTTTTATTTGTTTACTTTACACCTTACAACTTGATTATATGCCCTCTCAGTTACTTGATTTTAGTTGGATGTGTACATTGGCAAATATGAGTTTTTGAAAGATAGTGATTTCTTATTAAAAGAGCCTAACACAATTTTGTTGTTTATAAATCAATACACTATTTTTTCCCCTCCAATTTCAAAACTAGGTGACTGTTGTTGCAAGCCTAGTGATCTAAGATAAATCCTGTCTTGACATGGGAGTGGTTAGGATGTTGGAAGAGGGAGTTAGGTGGGTATAGAGTTTCCTATGAATAATTCTAATGTCCAGACTCTGTATCATCTGAACCATCAAGATACAAGTTAGCTGATCTCAGCATCCACATGAGGGAATGGCAATATGCAGGACAATTCTTAGGTTTCTTTAACAGATGAGCTACTCACCATGGGCTTCTAGCTATGCTTCATATCTATAGAGTATTTGCACTATCACATTAACATGGTAGGTCTTAAATGGTTCTTTTTGTTTGTCAGTGGATCACCATGTAAACACAATTTCAACTTTGAAATCATAGACAAGAAAAGGTGCGCGAATCTTAATTTTTATTGATAGGAGAAAAATGGGGTAAAATCTTTTAAAATATATTTCATAGAACAAAGTTGTCCACTGATTTTTTTTTTTCTGTCAAGTTAATTTAATAAGGAATTATTGTAAATCAGCTTTGCAATGATATATCAAACTTTTACCTATAAAAAAAATGATTTATCAAACTTTTTGTAGAAGAGAGATTGAAGAATAAAAGGTAGAAAATTCTTTTCCTTAATTCTCTTTTCTGTACAGAGACTCGCATATTTAAATCTATGTAACAATTGAGACGGGGCAATTCATACACTCTAATTACATACAAAAAATCCTCGCATCTTAATTAGGAACTTTCCTAACTCAACAACAACAAATCCCTTTGATCACAGGATTACCTAATTCTCTTTACAAAATCACAACTTCCCTAACTTCATTCTTCCACATTTTTACCTATAAAAAAAATGGTATATCAAACTTTCCCAATCATGGAGCATTTTATTTTCTACAAATTCAGAGGGAATTTGGAACTGTTCACTGGCATAGCTTCATTTTACCCCCTCAAGGGCTTGCCCCATTTATGCTCTATTTATATGAACTAACATCAATTTTGTAAAATTTTATCTTACCACTTTTTTGGACTGCATTACTTTATTTTAATGGGAGGAAATATTTGTCTTCCTGTTTGTGTGGGTGTGGCTCCTGTGTGACAAATGATGATACTGTTTGTAGAAAATTTGCATATTCATGAACTTTAACTATGACACATTGCAATATTTCACTTGCTTCTTATGCCTTCTTTCAATTGTTAATAGACATGTGGAAATTATTGATTTGTCCAGAATTAAAATAATTTGGATACCTGGCAAGTAAGTGGCTCAGCTTTTAGCCTTCTATGCTTGTAAACTTTAATGTCTTGTTTTCAGATATTTCCTGTTTAAATGGTTTTTTTTGTCTTGTAATGGGTCATTTGTATGAATTAATATTCATTTATTATTTCCTGATGTTTTCCAGGCAATCTTGTCTTTCTCTGAAGCTCCTTAAATTTATGTGGTTACAAAGATTTCTTATTCATCTATTCACTTGAAAGAATTAATTTACTTCTGAAAAGACTGGAGTTTTTACTGTATTTGATAACCTTGCATATCCCAAAGATCTGTAATTCTTCTATGCATGTTAACACAGATTGCCAATAGCTTTTGATTGTTAATTCATTGAATCTGTTCTGTGTATGTCTTCTGTTTTGTCACCCAACTTCAGAATTTTGACTTAATAGGACGCTAACTTGCTTGTTACTGGTTTATGATATTGAATTCCTTTCTTGCCTTCCATTACAGCTTCTTTCTGGAGCGACCTTTTTGGGTGCAATATTTTGCTTTATCTCCTTCTGCTTAAAGGGCTTGTATGGGTTCATAGCACTTTTCTCAGTGGGTGAGCTACTTGTATTTGCCACACAGGTAATATATAATTTAGTTAGTTTGGTTAGAAATTTTGGTTTTTTTAGATTGCCCTCACAGTTGTTGCATGCTTACCAGTTATTTTTTTTATTTATTAAATATTAAAGGAAGTAGTAGACATGATATTTCCCTTTTCAGTTCAGAAGAGTTGCATTTCGTCTCTCTATATGCATCAAAATGTGTGGGGAATTGTCAATGATGCTTATTACAGATCATATTTCTATGCCCATATCAAAAGAGAAAATTACATTTTTAGCCAGCTTTTTGGAATATTACTTCAGTAGATTGTTGGATGATTGACTCATGGAGCATTACTATTTGTGTAAGCCATAACCTCCACACCTGCATGTGAATTAATTGTAATGATGAATGATATTATTCTAGTTAATGAAATCTGAAATTGCTTGAAGTAATGATGAATATGTTTCTGTTAGTGCTTCTTCTCTTGCTTGATACTTGATGCAAGTGTATATATGATTAATTTTCTGTTGTTGGCACCTGTAAGGCACTTTGCCTCAACTCCCATGTCCTAAAATGCATTAGAATGGATTTGGTAGACATTAATATTGCCCTTTCTCAACCCAGTTGGTTTACTTCTCTCAGCCTTTTTTCTTGGTTATTTCCTAAGCAGTCCTTATATTCCCTATGTGTATCACATTTTCTTTTTCTTTCTGCTAAGCATTCTAATCTGTTTACTACCTCGATTGTGTTAAGGGCTACAATCTTGAGCATTTAACATATTGGTATCATGACCCAAATGTGAGCTATCTTCATGGTATCTTCCAGCCTATGTTTTTTTTTTTTTTTTTTTTCTTTTTGAAGAACTCATGGTTTGAGATATTGGTTTATATACATCATATCAGCATTCTTGTGTTAAGATTGTTGGCTTTGTCCTCTTACCAAAGATGTGATCTAGCATATAGTCTTGGCTGTCTGTATCAGCTGACACTGTACTATTGTAGTCAATATGGAATGTTATGTCTATAGAACTTGGTGATAATTCCTTGAGCAGCTCATAATTTGGTGGATATTATTTATTTATTTTCCTGAGGCCCATCCTATCACTATTATCTCACATTTTTCTTACTTGCTTATCTATCCAGATTTACAAGTCATGATGATGATATACTGCTAACTGCTAAAAATGTTTTGTTTTGCCATTATTTGCAAGGATTCTTAATGCATTAGGAAGATATAGTGCTCTAAACAGAGTGTGACCCAGCATTTTAATTTAACTTTGAGATATATTCTTTGAATTTTGTTTGGTTTTTTATTTTTATTTATTGGAGTATAAATAGCCAGGTGATGTATCAATTATGCCAAACCATTCACCTCAATGTTGACCAGCTGAAAAATTTTATAGTACTACTAAAAAATTGGCTGGTTACTTTTCTGTTTTAGTAATGTTATTGGAGCATCTAATTTCAAATCTTACCCATCACTAACAATACAACTTTGCTTTGCAGGCTCCAGTTAATTATGTTTGTCTACATTGTGTTAGACCAAGTTTGAGACCATTATCTATGGCAATGTCAACTGTTGCAATACACATCTTTGGTGATGTGCCTTCTTCACCACTTGTTGGGATCCTTCAGGTGTGCCTTCAGATATTTTTTTTGCTTCATATCTGCTCATTTTTTAACTAATATTTTATCACTTGTAAAGTAGTGCTGATGTGATTTCATAGCCAATGTTCTTTTTCTCACAACAGCAGCAGTTTCTTGTTTCTGAAGTTTTGTTATGATAACACCAGTGATTTTGTAAACTGAATACAAAAATAAATTTAAGCACCTATTAAATTTTCATTTAGTAACTACAGTAAGAAACAGTGAGATGGGGAGAAAACAAGGCATTATAACTGTTTGATTTATGCTTGTCAATGTGAGAGCATTATCATACACGCACACACACACACTGCATGCAAGCACATGCAGAGAAACTCTAGTTTTTTTTTTTGCTACTATGTGCTAAGCTACTGGTAATCCTGCACCAAAAGCTTGCCTATGACTTCTTATTTTTGTTTGCTTGTTTGTCTGTTTTATTTATTTACTTATAACAAAACGTGCATACATGCCTGTTACATTTGACTTTCACATGCACACATGTATATACAACCATGGTAATTGTATTATGATGAGAGTCTATGAAAAACTTAGATTTCCATGTTCCATAGGTATAATTGTTTGGAACAATAGCAGGAAAGAAAAAATTGAAGTTATCATAGTTGTGTTCTGTTTAGTTGGATGTAGATTATTTTTTTATAGGCATGTTTAGTACAGTGTTTCGAAAGGCATTATTGAGGCCTGCTTTGAGGTGAGGGGACATGAAAATGCCACAAGACATTGAAAAAAAAAAACGCAAGACACAAAAGGTGTTCCCCTTTTGGCCTGAGGCATGCTTTGCATATGCCTTTGATGCCTCATAGTTTGAAGTGTGAGCCTCTTGGTTGCTAAGGTTGCCTATTCCAAAAAAAAAAAAAAAAGAAAAAAAAAAGAAAGAAAGAATAGAGAGAAACCTAACCATAATAACTCACGGAATAAAGAAAGTAATTAAGAGATAGAGAAAGAAATGTAACCCTAGCTCTTTGCACCTCTAGCGGCTTGAAGATTGGACCTTTCTTTGGCGACAACCTCGCTAAGACGGAAGCACTTACTTCGATCTCACTCCAGTGACATCATCTAGGTGGTGTTATTTTGCTGCAGAGCCTCTTCCTCGTCTCAATGGGCAAACTTCATCTTCTTTGGCTTTCTTTCTCTTCTCTCTTAGTTTGTCACTTTCTTTTCTTACTTCTCTCTCTTGGTCTCACTTAATCGGTCGCTGACACAATTCTTGCTTCTCTCTTGTTTTATATGTATATATATTTATTTTTGTTTTTTTTTTTCTCACCTCACTAGTCACCACCCATCGTTTCTCTCTTAGTTTTTTCTGTTTCTTTCAATTTTTTATTATTTTTTTCTCACCTCACCACACTTCTCTCAATTTTTTATTTTCTTTTTCTCACCTCATTAGAGTTCTCTATTTCTCACTTTTTTGCATCATGCCCACAATTTTCACAACCATTGTTTTTGTTATTATTGCCATTTTATGACTTAGTTATAGTTTTTTTGTGAAAGTATTAGGTTTTTAATAGTTCTAACTTGTTATCATGTTTTTCATTTATGCTATTTAATTTTATCTTATTTAATATATTTTAACTTTTTTAAATATTTATTACTTGCAAAAAATGTGGGTCTTAAAAGGTTTATGCCTTGCCTCATGGGCACAAAAATGCCTCACCTTATACTTTCGCCTTTTAAAACTTTGGTTTAGTCTAATAGAGATGAATTAATGTAATAGGTGATTAATTATCAATATGGATTTTATGCCACAAAATTTGTGCTACCAAAGAAAATGATAGCCTACACCAAAATAAAAATTTGGGCAACATATGTTGAGATAAAGCCCTTAAAAACAAGACATGATGTACTAAAATTAGACTTGAGCTTTCACTTTATCTATCCATTGTATGCATTGATATTGATTTGAGCATTCAAATTCATATTATTTGCATTGTATGTGACTTAGGTGCATTATGAGTTACATAGAAGATACAAGTCATGGGTTCCTTGCAAGATGATAAACAATTCATAGTCGGTTCATGGATTTAGATAATCCAATAGAGACTGTAATGTACCGCCTCCTATTAGAGGGATGACTTATCTTGGCCGTTGGGATGAGATTCCCATGGTAAGTGCATTAGTAGGTACAGTTTCGCATTGGATAAGACTCATAGTGAGTCATGACATAAGGCTGTCAAAGAGTCATAACTTCACTAAGTTATTATGTTGTATTGCCTCTCAACTTTGAGAATATTGAATTTGTGTCAAAGTCAACAGTGACTTTGACCTACAGGTAAGATCCTAAAGCTATCATACATTCCCTATGACTTGGGTCCTTATTAATGAAAGTCAACAATAACAAGTATTCTCAATAGAGTTGTCATGATATCTTATGGACTTTGAGGCAGTGTGTCCCCTTGGAGTGATCCGAAGGACATGTGATTAGAGGATTTGTGGTTGCAATAATTCCTTAAGTGAAATTTGACATGTACTCTTCTGAGTTAGGATATGTTAGTTGATCACATGATTGAAGGATTTGTAACTCAAAGATGATCGGGGTAATCTTGAGAGGCTGATAATTTTTATCTTATTAGAGTACGGACGCAAGTTTATGGGAAGATAGTATACAATGCATAGCAGGTCATAGACTCAGGTTCTTGTATTGCGTTGTAATATACTTAGGGTATTGAAGTACAATTAATTCTCTATAGTGGGATATTAAGTCAACTTCAAAATTAGATTATGAGGGAGCCAATATTTTCCTATGGGTCTCGATGGTCTCCACTCAAACTCATATTTCTTTATGACACGGTTTATAAGGGTTGTGTGAGTTTATAGTTCATTTGTATGCATAAAGGCGTTCAGTAAAGGTGCAAAGTTGCATAAGAGCTTATGAACAATTTCTTTGGACTAAGCTAATTGATTAATTGGAGCTCAATATGGCTAATTAATCAATTAAAACCCTTTTTGAACTAGATTAAGTGATCCAAGACCAAGGTGGACTCAAGTCACTTAAGCCCATGGAGTTGCAGGACGGTCAACACTCTGAGGGTTGGGTTCCCATGGAGAGTCCTAAAGGCTTGGCCATGGGAGGTTCCTCGATTATAAAAAAAAAAAAAAAAAAGGTCACTTAAGCCCATGGGAAGCGTATAAACACCTCTCTTGGGGTTGGGGTTTTAGTCTTGCTTCATGTCCACTTAAAAAGAGAGAATCCCAGCCTCCACCCTCTGTGAGATCTCCACCATCTCAATATGTGGATTCAAGGAGGAGCCATTGGGCGGAAGATCTCTAGGTCTTTGAGGTCATCTTCAACACTTTGAATTTATTCCAAACCTAAAGTTTAGTATTTTAACCCAAAAGAACCAATTTTGAAAATTGGTGTTGCTTCCGTTGTGCATAGATCTAAGATTCCAACAACATATACCTGGTAGCTCTTTGTTATCCTGAAATTATGTGGAGTTCTCATTAGAAAAATGAAGGTTTTATATATTGACTATCTCATATTATTAAACTCATAATGCACTGCAAATGTATACATGATATTGCAGGTTTTTACCAAAAGCTTTGTGATATAAAAGATTGAATTGATATATATTAGTTGTTATGTTAGATTTCTCAGAAAAATTTTGAATTAACATTAATCTTTAGGCTTCCTTTGTGTTTGGGATAACTGGATTGTGGAAATGGTATTGGGAAACCCCACTAATCTTTTACTTGCCGCACTAGAATATGTCCTATTTATATCAATTCTGCAGTTTTACAAAATCATGCATAGTGGCTTCCTTTTTTACTTTTTAGACTTCAATTTCTGAGGTAGGAAACTGAGTAGAACGATAATGAGTGTAATACTTTGGTGCCCAAATGATGATGCTAATGAAAGAAACCTTGATATGCTTAGTTTCTCTTTTCACCCTGCTGGTGATTTAGTGCCTAGTGTAATTGCTTGCCTTCTTTAACATCTTTAGCTTTTCTTTTTCTTTTGGCTTTGATTTTTTTCCTCTACATGATGCCATTTTGATTTTCTGAATGTTGTGCAGGATCATGTTAACAATTGGAGGGAGACAACTCTTATTCTAACATCTGTTCTGTTTCTTGCTTCTGGAATATGGTTTCTAGGTGAGAAATATACACTAAATCGGTTAAAGAACCTAATTCTAATTATCATACCTATCTCTACCTTCCTATGTAAAGTCAATGCAAAGCTTTCAAAAATTTACCTAAAAAGCTCTGCTACTGGATTCAAATAGCTTGTATAAAGATTCTCCTATGTCTAATCATGGATGCTTATCTCTGCCATTCATCATAAAGTCTTCCACTAGGGTTTCCAATATTACTTAAAAAGCTCTGCTATCAGAATCAAATAGCTTGTACAGTTGGGATTGCATGCTGGAAAAATGTGGGTCCCAACTATTTAGTCTTGTCATTGTGCTCCATGTAAGATCCATTTATTTAGTTAACTCATAAACCGTCATGTTTTTTTCTCAATTTTAATGCTTATTCTTTTGTCCGGCCTTTGTCTTGCTGTGCCTTCAACTTGAAGCATAGTATTCCTCATTAGAGCAGTTGGATTGTCTTTTCTGAACTACCCCAACAGTTTTGGTCGGATTTGATTCAACCTTCCCTTTTCTGGGGTTACCTTTTAACTTGCAGCATACATATATTTCTGGGCCTATCTCTTAAATTTCCATTTCTTTCATGTTCAAGCCTCTAAATAGTTTCCAGTAAAAGTTTCATTCATGACTTGTCTGTTTGATTTCATAAAACCTAGTGCAACTCCAATTTTCTTGATTACTATTTATTTTCATGTTTTTATAATCTTTTTGAGCAAAGTAATCAACCATGTTATATGCCAATATCAACCATAGTTAGATACATTAGTTATCAATAGCAGATGAGCTTGCCAGCTGAACAAGAAAACCAGTGAATCACTCTTGGTCGGTGTGATGTATAAGGGGAACTGGCTTTAAAACTGTCTAAACACGTGATCTTTTATGTTGGACATAGAAGCCAGTGAGGTCCAGACGGGGGATTGGCTTTGAAAGGCCCTCTGAATGCATAATCATGTGAGATCTATAAGCCAGTGAACTGGTACAAGCAGATTAATTTGTTACTTCATACTTCCAAACTGTTTTGCTTTAATGCATCTTGAAAGGTTTGAACCCCAAACCTCAGTGGGAAAGTCCTGGCAATGCCTGTTACTCTTTCCAAATTTGTGTTATTCAGTTGCATCATTTTTATCAATCTGCAGATTTTTGTTATCCAGTTGCATCATTTTATACCATGGTTAAACACAATATTACATATCTGTACTGCATTTGAGAAAAGCAAAAGAATTGGGTAATTTTTTCTTAGACTTTGGAAGTACTTTTCTTGATTTTAAGAGCTAAAAAAATAATGCAACTTTTGCCTTAAAAGGTTAGGAAAGTATTTTGAAAACGCTAGCCATGTAACCTCTTGTGTGTTTTTCTTATTTATTCATTTTCACAAATATAATTTTGGGTGTAAATTTTTTATTCAAATTGGTCATTCAGCAAGAGAAGTACTTCATTAATGCCAAGCCCAGAACTTTTTTGGGTGTTTTTATTTACATATTCATGTGTGCTTAGGGTGGAAATTTCTAGGTCCAAGCATGCTCAATTTGCTTAGTGTTGAATGTGTTTTCCAAACAGCTTGGACTGGTTTAATGAAAATTGGCTGTATACTTTTGACAGGAGTCTTCCTAAACAGCGTGGACAGATTTAACATAGATAGTGAAAATCAATCTGTGCAAAGCAAGGCCACCATGAAACCGTTGCTTGAAGGAGAGGATGATGAGATGCCAGATACTTCTAATGGGCCATAAAGTTTCAGTATGCTACATTTTTAGTTGCAACAGGCTCCAACAAATATTTCAGATAATGCTTATAGCTTTGCATATGAATTTAAAAATAAAAAATAAAAAATTATAATTTACTTGCATGTTAGACTGGTTTAAATTGAAAAACAGTTTGATCTTATTGAGTATCTACTTTCCTGTCCCGACCTAGTGATGAGTAACAATTGAAACTCTTTCAACAAAACTAGGGGCAAAGGAATTAGGTTACTCACTTTGATCAACTAGCAGGCTGCCTGAGCTGCATGCTTTGGAGATTGTGAGAATTCAATGAGAAAGAGATAAAATGACTTTTGTTTAAATCAGTCAGAGAACATGCATGTATATTATAGTTAACAAAAAAACTGTAAGAAAGCTATGTTCATATCGATTAACAGTGATTTTATTCTTTGCTTATTGTATTTTTCCTGTATAGTTTTCAAACAGTGATGTAAATAGAACTTTCTCTGAAGTGTTTCAAGAATTTGACTCACATTGATCCATATTACGGAGTTTCTCCTGTTTCTCTACTTTGTGTTCTGTAATAACAAAATCTCAAATTAGTGTTTCTCAGCCATATAAACATCTATTGTATGACAAAATTATAGTTGATAATTACGATTTTGAATTTTTAAAAAAAATTGGATAAAATTGTAGTTCATGATTATGAACTACTGCTATCAATTATGATTTCGAACTTCAGCATAAGAACTTGTGAGTTTATCCTTGTCTTCACATGGCCTAGAAATATTCTTTTGGGTTTTTTTTGTTTCAATTCATGGCCTATTTATGGAAAAAAAAATTGTAAAAATGGATGAGGATTGCAGGTACACGACTATCAGAAAAGTTTCCATGTGTCGTCTTTTCATTGGATCGATTGATAATTGCCCATAGCAGAAAAAGATGTCCTTTGGGCTTGCATGGCTGTGTTAGTACGTCGCCTTTGTGCATTTTGCCTGAATGGTTCGTCTAGGTGATGACACGACTATCAGAGATGTCTTTCTAGATGAGTGGCTCATGTCGATTTTAACGATTGTGGTACCAAAATGGGGGCTGTCTAGTTATGACCGCCTCAAGGATGACTAAAAAACTTTCCAAACTTTGTGCAGTTTGTTAATGGAAAGTTTTTGAGAATTTTCCTTGTGTCTCTTTTAAGGCCTCTTCAATATTCTCAACTCTAAGACGAGGCTTTCTTCTCTTACAAGGTCAATTTCATTCTCTTACTTCCCAATCACAAACCATATGGGAGAAAATGATAGATTTGTAAGTGGTCCCTTTGCGCTTCGAATTGTCCATATCGCTTAAGGGGTGAATTTTGCGGTAAAATTTTAGGCTACTTGTAAAGGCTCGAGAGAGCTGAATACCCGGCAAAGAGGAGACAGCCTATGACTGGTCTCAACCAAATCATGATTCGAAGGAACCAGTGTCAATCCTGAATTTGGTGCCTGGTGCCGATCTGGAAAGTGTAACCCAGTGGTGGTTGTGATGTCACGTCTTACCCTCCGCTCAATAACTAACAATTAACATGCTATTTATTCTAAAATGATTAGGCTAGGGATGCTGAGCATAAAAGCCAAAACTGTAATGTGATGTTGACGCATCTGGGGTAGGCCGATAGGTGTCCATTAATGAAGAAAACGCAGAGGAGACGAGGGGCTTGGACCATCTGACAAATTGAGGGGGCACAATGGACATATACAAACAAATTGTCAACGATCACTCCTCAATGAACAACTCATTAATGACCCCACCAAACCATTTCAGTTCCTATTGAATTCCCTTTCGCATAGAGAAACGCCCCCACACCCATTCTCGCCCTCTCCTTCCATATTTACATCTCTGCGGATGTGGTTCTTAATGGTTTCCATTTTTCAATACAAGACCATGCGTGTCTCACCCCTTTGAGGTATATACCTTAATATTAATATTTTACAGCCATTGCCATGGTTTGGGTGCCATTTGGGAACCACTACTTAGTGGACCACGCTTCCCATTTATTTTAATTCTAAGGCTTTTGTTAAGTCTATTTAACTATATCCAAACATAGAATAATTTGATTCCCTTTTTTCTTTTTCCTTCTTTTTGATACCCATTTTCTTTATAAATTGGATAGATCATTTTTATACTATTCGTTTGCTTTTATATTTTAAATAGAGTTGTTCTTTCAATATCCTAAATAATATAATTTTTATTTTAAAATTAAGGTTTTTTACTATAATTTAGGTGGTTAATTTCAATTTAATCTTGATTTTTGGGTGAATTTAGTAATTATTTTTAATATTTATGCTATATTTATATTAAAAATTTTCAACTGAATTTAAAGCCTGTTTGGTAGTGATTTTAGGAAGCACTTTTAATATTTAAAATTTTTATTATTCAAATGTTAAAAATATTAAAAACGTTTTTTAAAATCACTCTCAAACGCACTCTTATAACTCGTTTGGTACTGATTTTATGAAGCACTTTTAATAATTTTATTACTTAAAAATTTTTATCATTCAAGTGTTAAAAATGTTATAAACACTTTTTAGAATCACTTCCAAACGTATTCTTAATTTGATTTGGCTCAAGGTTGAACTCCACCTAATTTAATATTTTTATAATATTTATAATTTATATATATATATATATATCATTTTATATACTAATATTTATTTTATTATTTTTTCTTAATTTTAAATTATAATTGTATTACCCACTTTTTAATTTTTCTAGAAAAATATCTAAATTTATTTTAAATTTTTTTATTGATATCTTAAATTTTTGTTTCATTTATTATGTAAATTTCGATATGAATCTATAAAACAATGTTTTTTTTTTAATAAAAAATATTATAAATGAAATTTAAATCATACATATGCATATCTGATCAATTTGAGTATAACCCATTTAATCAAAGTTTAAAAAATAAAGTTGAGTATTTTAAATTAAAGATCGGGTAAGATTGGATTAAATTCAGATTAATTATTTTTTAATTTAAATTGGATTGGAATGAGTTATTAATTTAATTCCACCCATTCTGTTTTACTATTTTCATATTTTAATGATTTAATAACTAAAATAATGTATTTTAATTTTTAAATCATAAAGTATTTAGAAATTATTTTAATATAAACTGGCACTTCAATCTGATATTTCTTTATCCGGAGCGCATTTTAAAATGCACTTAGGTTTAAATGCTGTCACATGCCAGTCCCAATTCTCAGAAATCATTTTCAAAAGAAAGTGGTTGGTAGAAAGGAAAGGTGAAAGCCATGATCCCACAATCCACATCAAAACCACTTTTTTCTACCAGACCAAACAGTCCCCAGAAAAATCCAAATATACCCCACTTTTTGTTTTATATTTTGTTTTTGAAAATTTTTTATTCGGTCATCAGATCTCCCAAACCAACGGTGCTGATCTTCCCACAACCTCCATTTGCACGATTCTCTATATGTTTTCCCTCGTCGGCTCGTCCCCAGCTATAACATTACCCGCGAGAAATGGCATTCCGAGAGTACACGTACGAGATCCTGTAAACCACCAGGTTTTCTTGTCCTCTTCAGGGGCGTTGAATGTTCTTGTTCCTTCGTCGAAACGCGTGCTTCTTCGTTTAATTTTCCCGCATTTTCTCGAGAAAATTGTTCCTCGCTCTTTGGAATGCAAATCTTTTTCTCTATATCTGGAAATGCCTTGTTTACACTTTTGTGGCATTTCTTGAGCGATTTTAGGGCAATGTTTAGGTAATGCACTGGACGACGTGTTCTGTTTTTTTGTCTGGTTGGCCCTTTTGGTGATTATTTGGAGTCGAGATTTTGTCGTGAAGCATGTGTTATTCGTTTTTGGTGGTGTTGGATGTTAAGGGTTTAGTTTCAGGGTTAGGGTTTTGTTAGTGGTTGCAGTTTGGATCAAGAAAGAAGATTTCTGTTGCGGCATTTTTCTCATGTTTGATTTTATGGGAGCTTTTTGGAGGAAGTTTGCGCATTGAATGATGTAAACTTGTGAATTTCTGTATCGGCATGTGAATTTGGAATGACTTAAGTTTCTCGAGCATGGAAGCAACCATTTTCTAAGATTGTTGGGTTTGGAGAGTCTTAGGCTTACAGAGGGTTTGAAGCAAGCTTACATTGCAGATTTGGTTGGAATTCAGGGTGAATTGGGGCGCTTCACGGACGCGGATGTTGATCAAATATGCCGAGCATTAGAGCTCCGGCGACCAAGAAAACCACAACCCTCACGGTTAGTTATTTAGTTTGCATCTTAGTGTTGCATTGCCTTGTTTTTGGCCGCTCGTTTTCTCTCTCCATTATCAGTGCTCACAGTAGATTGTTTCTGCTCACTGTGATCTGATGATCTTTTGTCTATAGGTTGCCATAAAATGTAGGCCATTAACAGAGAAAGAGCGGCTAAGAAGCCGTGATATAGTTCGGGTGAAGGAGGATAAGGTGTGTTGTGATTTTTCTTTCTACCTGTACTTGTTTTTTGAATTCTATAAATAACTTACTAAATTTTAGAAATGAAAATTTTGATATGTGATGAAATTGAATTTGTAGGAGGTCCTTGTATTGGATCCTGACCTGACAAAGGACTACCTCGAGCGTATACAAAATCGAACAAAGGAGAAGAAATATTCTTTTGATCATGCATTTGGCCCTGATTGTACAAATTTGGTATGTGACATTTTATGTAATTCTTGAAGCTTAGGCCTTTTACATTTTCAGTTTCTATTTGTTCCTATATTACAAATTTCATTCTATACACAGCTTATTTTAATGCTGAATAATTAGTTGTTTTTATTCCACAAATACAAGAGTAGAAGACAAGTCCTTCGGGAAAGTGATATGTTTCAGGCATCTGGAAGTGAAAGCATGTAAAAGCTTATGTGCTGTTTGGAAAAGAAACTAAAATCTTGGAGCTTATCTCTCTCTTCATTTAGGACTCAAAACTAGTAACCTCCACCCAGTAGAGTCTGATTTTACTATATTAGTCCACCTTTTTTAATGATATTTTGGAAGCCATGCCAATAGGAAAAAATATCTTCAAATATTCATATTCTTTCTATGCTTTTTCAGTGTCTGGGACTCTGGGTGGAGGATTATTTTATTTTCTGTTCTAAACCAACACAAGCTCTTAAACACAGTACTGAAAAATGAATAAATGATTTGCTTAAAAACTGCAGTAACATTATAAGGAGGGAGTGGGGGTTAGTGTAACCTGATTATTTCATCCACTGGTTCAATAATCTTTTGGTCACTACTTACATATTACAGTTATCTGTTCTCATAAATTTGCATTCTGGTGACCTGCACTGTGCATGGACTCATGGAGTTCTCATAAAACAAGGTTCTCTGAAATAATTTGTGCCAGGTGCTAATCTCAATAGCTTTGACCTCTCCTTTATAGATAGTAAAAATGGATGGATAGAATCTAGCTGCCATAGGTTTATTTTCATGACAACACAGTTTAAAGATTTGGTGAAATTAGTGAAAAATAAAGATATTAACATTGGCCTAAGATTTTTACAATTCTGAGGTTGTTTGAACTGTTATTATTAGTTTTCTTTTTTTTTTTTGTTATTATTAGTTTTTTTCGGCCTAAGGTTGTTCACAATATGATTTATCATTTGGTCCACACTCTTGTTAGGATGTCTACAGGAGAAGTATATGTTCTATAATTGCTGGGGTTGTTCAAGGTCTCAATGCAACTATCTTTGCATATGGTTCAACTGGAAGGTACTTGAGAAATCCATTGATTGTCTTATGAGCTTATAACTTTCATTCTCAAGATTGAGTTTGTTTTCTTGTCATTCTACCAGCTAAAACAACTTAATTTTCAGTTCAAATGTTTTCTATTTTTAATTTTTGATTGGAAACAAAATGTGTATTAACAATAAGAACTTAAGAAAAAGAACACTGATAGGATATATACAAAGAGCACCATAGATCAAAAGAGCCAGAGGAGAGAAACAGAAAACTCCCCTCTCACTTACCTCCCAGCAACAAAATCCACCATAGACGATGATACCTCATCTATGTAATATCTAACTCATTAAAAAAATATTACATATACAAAGAGGATTTGAGCATTTGCTCCAATTACTTCATGTTATTTACTTCCTTGGATTTCTCTCCCTCTAGATAGTCCAAAATAAACACACAAAGGGCAGTTGTACATGTTCTTTTCCACTTCTTCCCAACAAAGAAGAACCTATGCAACTTGATAAAAATGTCTTGTTGAAGAATATTTATAAAAAAAAAAAAAAAAAAAGTCTCATTGAAGAATGGGTCATCGACTCACCTGAACTATCCCAAACAAGGAAAAGACTAGTTGTCACAAAATTCTTGTTGTTGCACAATGTGAAAGGATGTGATCAACAAATTTTCTTTCCCTTTGGTACATATAAAATCTATTCCCCAAAGACAAACCTTTCCTTTTCAGTTGATCTGAAGTCAATTTACTCCCCCAAGCTACTTCATAGGTAAAAAACCCCATTCTCATTGGGGTCCAAGGATTTCAAACAACATCCACTGGAAATGGCTTTGATTCTTCTAGCTCCAAAAAGAAGTAGAAAGCTTTGATTGAGAACTTTCCACTATTTGAGTCCACCAAGCCTTCCTATCTTCTACACCTCACCTTACCACTTGCTCTTGTAGTCTCAATAGAAAAGCCTCCACCATTTTCAGCTCCCAATCATGGAACTTCTTGAAAAGCAAGGGCTCCAATAGCCCTTTTCCTAGCCTTTTCCCATACATCCACCACCCACGAGTCCTTCGAGTTGGCTATAGGAAATAAGGCAGGAAAAGGATATCTCAAGAATGAGTTACCATACCACCCATCCTTCTAAAACTTTACTCTTCTTCAATCCACTTACAACAACACAAATTCTAATTTTGAATACCTCTCGTTTACTCCTAATTGCCTTCCACAACCCTACTCCTTAACCTTCGTCATGCTAAAGCACCAACCCCCCTCTTTTTCTTGGAACTTCTCTTTTATAATCTGCTTCCATAGAGGCTATCTTTTTGAAGCAAATCTCTTACACCATTTGCCAAGAAGAACAATATTGAGAATGAATAAATTTTTTATACCAAGCCCCCTTTTCTTCTTAGTCATGTAGACTGACCAATTCACACCAGGTAAGGTTTTTTCTCAAGTGCTTTACTTCCCTAAAGGAAGTCTCTTTGAATCTTCTCAAGCCTTAAGCTTACCCTTGTTGGAATCATAAATGAGGACATAAAATAGATTGACAAGCTAGATATAGCTGCTTACTATTTCTCTTGCTTTAATTTTATTTTATGCTCCTAGTTTAGAGTTTAGTATCTATAATAGAATAAAGTGTAAGTTGGTAGAAAAGAATGGAGACATGACTCGTTGATGTAATAGGATTGATGCTACCCAACCTCAATCACATGGAATCAAGCACCTTCTGAACAACATCAGTGTCTCTGTTGCCATATAAACAATGAAATCAAAAGAGGGAGATTGGTTCCACTGCAATGATGAGGATTCCTTTGTTTGTATGCACTACATATGAAAATCACTTTGCATCAATTTGAGATGATTATGTTACTGTTCTTTGTCCTGATTTCTGCCGTCCACCCTTTGTTGTTTCTTTGAGTTGTGGAAGCTAACCTTTATTCTACAATTTCAGTGGTAAAACATATACGATGGTTGGGACCCAAGGTGACCCTGGGCTTATGGTTCTTAGTTTGCATACTGTTTTTGATTTTATCAAAAAGGACAAGAGCACTGATGACTTCGAAGTCACTTGCTCCTACCTTGAAGTCTACAATGAAGTAGGTTGTGCATTTTGATTAAGAAAGTTCAATTTGTTAACGTAGAAGTGCTCATGTTTGGTACTGAAAAAGAACTTGTTAATACCTAATTTTTCAGGTCATCTATGATCTGCTTGAAAAATCATCAGGCCATTTGGAACTGAGAGAGGATCCAGAACAGGGAATAGTTGTTGCTGGGCTTCGATGTATCAAGGTTCATCTTATTTGCATTATGTATTAGCTGGAATCTGTGTATTTTTTTTTTATATATTTGTCACATCAGTTGCTTCATAAAAGAAGGCTAATTGTAAACAACTCAAGTTTGCCTGCTTTCTTCAGAATTGGGTTGTTCTTTTACATGGATGCCTCTCCTAGACAACTGAACAATAAATCTGTTTTGTTTACCAATTTTTTTATTTATAACTAACACACAGAATTAAAAAAAAAAAAAAAAAAAAAAAAAGATGAAGAAATGTTTTAGCCATTTTTGTTGGTTGGCTTTTATGTAATTCAGTTATGCAACAGTTGAATGTCCAATATATGGAATCTATTTATTCCACCATGTAGCATTTTGAATGCCTCCATTTTGCTTTGGGTAGAAAATGAGCTATTTGTTTACTCTTGTTAAAATCCACTGCACTCCAGGTTATCACTTTTTTAATAATCATTCTAAGAACTTCAAATTTGCCTCAACTCAGTCTATCAAGTGATGTGAATCAATTCTTCTTCTGTTTCTATTTTTTATTTTTTTATTTATTAAATACCATATACTTGGCCTCAAACTAGTGTATTTTTTATTGCCTAAGAATCACTCTAAATTTTGATTTCTTTCCTTTCCTTTTTCAGTTTGATTTGATTTTTTTCTGTAAAAATTAATCCCTTAGTTGCTGTATTAAGTTAATCATTTGGGAGAATATGATCAGGATGCTCATGATTCCTCGATTCTTTATGCTTTTAACTCAGGTTCATTCAGCTGATAAGATTCTTGAACTTTTGAACTTGGGAAACAGTAGACGGAAAATAGAAAGCACAGAAGCTAATGCGACATCCTCACGGTTAGTGAGCAATAGTTGAACTTCTGTTGTTTAGCTTTTTCTTCTCTAGGTTTTTGGCCTTGGGTTTGGCTTTCTTTGTATACTGCCTGTGTACGTAGGGAGCGCCCCTTGTTTAGGTGTTTTTAATCTATTTCTCTCTTTGTCTATCGAAAAAAAAAAAAGTTGAACTTCTGTACTTGCTATGGAGTAATGTACATGAAACCTTTTATTCTTAAGTGGATATAATGTACTCCATTCTAAAAAATGGCTTTTAAATGGATGTGTGCTCAATTTTTAACTCATTCCCTTATCTCATTTTTCATGCTTACAACTTTTTACAAATGTAATTGCCCATTTAATGACTGCTTCTTAGGGATGCAAGCCTAAAGTTTTGCCCTGTAGCAATGGTAATCTGTTTAAATCAGATATTAGCTATTTAAATTCTGATTTCGTCCTAATTTTAATTTTTTTTTTATGAATAAAAAGCAGTAGTAGTTGATAAGTTATTGCTAGTAAGATGCTTGTCAACAATCAATTTATAAATTTTAAATTCCTCCTAATTTAAAATTTATGAATTGATTGTTGACAAGCATCTTACTAGCAATAGCTTATCAACTAAAATTGTCTTTGCAAAAGCTTTTACAAAGTTAGGATGTAATAAGCTGAATCTCCAAAGGCAAGCTGGTAGGGTCATCTTATGCAATAAATTACAGATCTCTCTTAATCTTTGGAACTGGATATTAATTTTGGCTAAGAAAGGGAGTGCTCCTGTCCTCTGAATTTCTTGCAGTGTTTTTTACTGTATTTTTCTCCCCTCCTGCTTCCCCTCTCTCTTTTATTTGACTTTTTGCTTTTAAAGGAATCTGCCCTTCTCAGGAGCTTCTCATTTTTTTTTTTCTATTAAAAGTTTCCTTTCTTATAAAAAGAAGGGAAGAGAGCCTTCCTGCCAACCAAAAAAAGAAAGTGGGACTTTCTATGTGGTATCATCTTTTTGCCTGATCTAATACAAAATTGGCTTCATGTAAACAGCTCACATGCAGTTTTAGAGATTACTGTTAAAAGAAAACAAAGGAACAAATACCGAAATCAAGTGATTAAAGGAAAACTTGCACTTGTGGATCTTGCTGGCAGGTAAGTTCGTTAGCTTTATTTTTTTTCCCCCACCTCTCTACTGGCTTTGTATCATACTTTAAATAAATGGTATGAGTACTACCATAAAAAAGATTTGATGCAGTGAACGAGCTTCTGAAACACATAGTGGTGGTCAAAAGCTGAGAGATGGAGCCAATATTAATCGTTCGCTTCTTGCTTTGGCAAACTGCATCAATGCTCTGGGAAAACAGCAAAAAAAGGGTCTTGCATATGTTCCTTATCGTAATAGGTATCTGAATTGTGATTGTTGTAATATGGAACCCTCTCCAACATTGTAGCTAATGCCTAGTTTTTGCAGCAAACTAACTCGGATTCTTAAAGATGGTCTGAGTGGAAATTCTCAAACAGTCATGATTGCCACAATCTCACCTGCGGATAATCAATATCATCACACAATTAATACCTTGAAATATGCTGATCGAGCAAAGGAAATTAAGACACACATTCAGGTGAGAGTCATTTGTATGGAGTAATATTAATTCATATATCACCATTCTGATAAAATACAGGGAAAGTTGCTCCATTCATTTCCATTATTCAAATTTTTTGCTTTTCAGTTTGAGATTGCAGTGATTTTTATGTCCTTTTGGAAGCTCATTAGAAGAGCTCACCCACTCTTCTGTAGTTTATGCCTCTCCTATATAAAAATTGTATGGAGGAGAAAATATGATGCTGAATTTAGGAGTCTATTTATGTGGTGAGCTACATACTAGAGTAGGGTGTAAATGAGCTGAGTATTGAAATGTTCCTTAAATCTGATGTCATGTTTGAGCTGGGATTGATTAGAAGATAGGCCAGTCAGTTGGGCTGGTTCATTTCAAAAGTTTGATGTAAACAGGTGGTTTTGAAAGGTAAGTAGTGTTTTAGGCCACTTGTCATGGTGTAATAAGTCAGAACAAAGGAAAGTACAGTATGTTAGGAGAAACAGACAAGCCCTTTTACTCAACTCTCAGTTGACTTGTCAATTGTCAAAATCAAGATTGATGTTTACCCTATCTCAACATGAATTTTTCAAACTAACCTGAGAAATTCTGTAATTACAACAAAGCCCATATAGGTGCTGAGCCAAATTTTTAGCTGCTAAACCTCAGTTTGATTGGGTTTCTGAGGGAGCTTGGATGAGAATTTAATGGCTGAGTTCAAGCATGTTTATGTAGCTTTTTTGAAATTTCAGATTTGCATTCACATGCATGCACACACACATGCTTGTGCAATTTTAATTGACAAAAAGAAAGTCATCCACTTATTACCAATACTATAGATTCTGAGTGCCATTTCTAATTGGCATGAATTCATTTGGTGGTGGTTTTATTTTTAATGGAAGTTTTTTTAATTTTTTTGTCGAGGCCACATGATGTCTTATTAACAATTGATTTTATCTTACTTAGTTCAAGGTGATTTTAAGTATGTCTTGTTGGTAATGGTGAATAGTGGATGGAGCATGGAGGAACAATTTATTCACTAGGATAATCTGTGAGATATGGAGGTCTATATTATTTAGTTTAATGGAAAAATGGGTTTTTTTCAGTCTGGAAGAATTAACTTGGCCTTTTTGTCAAGGATTCAATTTTGAGAAACTTCTTTTTTTGTATATTTTTTAAAAAAGAACCCTTCTATATGATTTCTTGAAACAAATATATCTCAAGGAGTTCTCTTTCCTCATTAACTCTTTACCTTTTTCAGTGCAATTTGGAATGAATCATCTCTTAAGACCTTGGCTAAGGTGTCCCCATAACAGCAATGAGAGATTTTGTCTAATTGTGTCAACACCTGCATTTGCGGTTAATTATGCTTTTTGATTTTCTTCGTTTGTCCCCCTCAAAACCATTGCGGGAATCATGTGTTATAAATCTGAAGTTCAGTAGATCAAATACCATACAAAGTGTTTGAGGTTATAAGATTTTAAATTGGATTTTGACTGGTTAGGAAGAAAGAGAGTAAAAGACAACAAGAGTTGAAAAATAATAGACTTTTGAGGACTGTTTAAGCGTAGTAGATGATAACATATTCATCTCTTGATATAGATGACATATCACTTGATATTCCAAAGATCTCCTGGTAAGCTGTGAAATGTATCATATGGTGGATGTATTTGATGATTTGATAAGTTTGGAATGGTTATTTGATAGTTGTATGATTCATTAATCAAATATACGGACTCATCAAAGGATCAAAATGATGATCCAAGGTTGGCTCACAAACTGGGCTGTATCTTGATGTTTGGAATAGATCGCTCAATGGATAGCAATTGTTTTGGAGATGATTTTTTAGTTAAAAAAAGAGTTTCTATAAAATCCTCATTTTGTTAGGCACTCTTTAATTTATTTTGTTGCCTATAAAATAAGGGTTTCTGTGGAATGAGTATATGGCTATACACCTTAACCATCATTTGAGAATCTCCAAAGGATCTATGTACCATGGGGACTCCAATTTTAGCATTTCCCTTTTGCCTTGCTGGAGTTACTTTCAGGTCACTGTGGCATAAACCTTGTCTTTGTGTTAACACAATAAACCTTGTCTTTGTGTCAACATGAATGGACATTGTGTTTGTATCTTTGTTATATGTCATAGGCAATGAATTTTTGATTCTGTACTTTATGCTATCACTTTTATGCTGCTATTTTCCAATATAAATTTCCTTTTTACGTTATATTTACCTGGTTTTCTTGGGCTTAGTTTGGCTCTGGTATGTTCATTCATAATGGGCTTTGTCTGTGTGTATCTTTGGCTAGTCTACATTTAAGTAAGTATTGCCTCTCATTACGTGTATTAATGTTGACAATATGATTACTTCCCTCTCCAGAAAAACATTGGTACAGTAGATACCCATGTATCGGACTATCAACGCATGATCGACAGTCTTCAGGTTAGCTGTTTAATGAATTCTTTCTTATGTGTGTTATTTTTGATTGCAATCCTTGTGTTGGAACTTAAAATATTTGATTGAACAGATAGAGGTTTGCCGGTTGAAAAAGGAATTAGCTGAAAAGGAATCACATCTTAGTGTTAAACCTGTTGACAAAGCAGCAGATGATGAATTGTCATGGTTGAATGTTTTGAGCCATGAAACCAGTGAGAATGTTCAAGAACGGATAAATTTACAGAAGGCTTTATTTGAACTTGAGGAAACTAACCTTCAAAACCGCACTGAACTTCAGCATCTTGATGATGCTATTGCAAAACAACAGGTACGATAGGGCTAGTTTTACTATGGAGTTTCATTTATAATGACTGCAATTTGTGTTCGTTATTGCCTTCACTTGTTCTTTAATGTGCTTGGACCATTTCAAGTCTACATATGGAAAATGATAACCATTGTGTCGTTTGGATATGCTTATTTTTTGTTTTTAAAAACAGAAAATGATAGTAACTTCTGTATAAAATGCAAGAACTCTACAAGACTTACTTTAAAAAGATAGTGACTTCTAAGAATTGTTTAAAAAAATTGGGGAACTAAAAGATTTTGCTACCTCAAATTTTAAAAATTTTAAAAGTAATTTTTAAGTTTTATATAAAAGTTATTAATATTTTCTATTTTTAAAAATAGGAAACAAAAAGTATATCCAGATAAGTACTAAATTTTCTTCTCATTTCTTAAATTTTAAGCATTTTTTTTTTTTCAGATTTAGATTTTTGTAATTTGTTTGTCAGATGATTCATAAACAGACAAAGTAGTACTGATGAAGTCTTAGCTGTCATCCTTTTTCCCACTCTTTGCTCATTTTTCTTGCTTACACTTGGACCCTCCCAAAAGGAGAGACACAAGTTGGTTATTTCTTTTTGTTTTATTTTCCTACTCATCTCACAGTATCTTCCTGAACTGGTTAGCATTTTAGAAAAGAAGTTGATGTGGAGATTGATTTTGATAATGAAATTCCTGTTGTATTCAGGTTATTGAAAAGGATGGAGCTGTTGTACAGGCTTTAAGAGCAAGGCGGCAAGACATCCTTGACAACATCCGTGACAATGATGAGACTGGTATCAATTACCAAAAGGTGATGCCCTTTCTACTGCTAGGGGTCTTTAGGGTTTATAATCTCTAATGTCATTTAGCCATATTATTGATTTTATTTATTGTAGGAAATCGAAGAAAATGAGAAGCAAAGATGCCAGCTTCAAAACATGATTGATGAAGCCATTAGTAATAATGGCAACAAAACCTACTTGCACATTCTCAGTCAATACAGGCTCCTGGTAAGTAGATATAAGGCTGTTTTCTTTCTATATACCAAAATATGTAATAGTCCTATGCTGTGAATTTAGCAAATTTGGTTTCAGTATGAAAAGTTCAAAATCCAATTACTGAATGTTGTAAACAGATCAATAGGAAATTTCTTGTTACTGAATGAAGTGGGCAAACAAGCCCAACTACTGGACAAGAAAAAAGAAACAACTCTAGGCTTATATCCTCAAGCAAAAACAAAGTGAACATGTTTGCTCAAGTCATGATGGGTTCTTTCTCATATACTATTCAGATCACCTCTTAAGAAATGGTCTCTGCTAATGTAGGCCCTTTGTGGGGCCATCAGTTCTCATAGGGCATTCCTATGGTCTGTAACTTCTTTTGATAGGAATAATTTTATTAACTTGCTACTAAAGCCTAACAGTAATTCCACTGTAATAAATGTAGGGCATGGCTAACACTGAGCTTCAGTTTGAAATGGCAATGAGAGATCAAATTATTCACAACCAACGGGAAGCACAGAGAAACCTGTGGAACTTGCTCATGGGTTTAGGTCTTGATGAGAAACAAATATTGGAGCTTGCTGCCAAGCAAGGATTAACAATTGAAGACTCAACAATGACACCCTATCTGGGTCAGTCGGATTGGAAACAGTCTCCAAATCTAGATTGTAGAAAATCGACCCCTTCCTGCTGTAGCCCTTGCACTGGGCAGACCTATTCTAGATCATCTTGCAGCTTTCAACAGCATCAAGACTTTGGGTCTAGGTCTTCTATGAGGGGCCATTGGGACTTGGCTCATACATTTTGCAGGGAGGAGCACCACAGTTCCTACTACTTGCTTTCTCATAATCACTCTCCATCAGCATATTTGAGGCTGAGGCGAAGTAGTGAACATTGGATCAGTGGCAGGCCAAGTTCATGGTTTGATGCTCCTGATAATCATCCTCGAGATATGCGCAAGTCGTTTCCCGAGATGAAAATTCAGTCTTCTCCCTGTAATGAAGGATGCATGTCAACTTCGCCTTTTACTGCTGATTTGGGCCAGCAGGTAAAGGTATTGCTTGCAAACATTCCTATATTGCTCACCTGCATTCTGGCTAACTAGAGTGGTTTGCCTTGTTTCTCTTCAGTTCTCAGCACCATGTTTATCCTTCTTTTAAATCTGTGTCAAACCTTTGATGCAGGATCCATGGAATAATACTCTGAAGCAACAACATCTCAAGGATGGTCATCATGTTGGAATGAGTCGGAGCCAAGACGTGTCCAAAGGAATGATGACGCATTATGGTGGGACAATTCAAGGTCTACTTCGATATGGCCCATCAGAACAAGGTGCCAGCATGCTCAGTCCTAACCATGTTTTTCAGAACAATGCTCCCCCAAACTTCTCAGACCTCTCTCCAGGGCTTCCTTCATATGCTACTACAGGACCAGTTTCTTTTAGTTCCCCATAGCCCTGATTTCGAAGCTTGCCCCTCCAATTTTGTATAGATTTTTCTACTCCATATAATTTTTTTTCTCCATCTTTCTCTTGCTAGCATTTCAATTCATTTTTTTTTTCCATTCCAAGTGTCCATATGTATATTTACCCATTTCTATGGGCGTGCTCGATTAGAATTCAATCTTGACCTTTTTTGGCCCCTGGTTGAATGGAATTTAGGTGTTTTGAATGGAGGTGAGAAGGGGGTTGATAAGATAGAGAAGTTGGATATAACATTCAACATAGAGTGTAGTTGTGTTGCTGTGCATGTATATAAGTGTTGAACATTAATATCAAATTACAGCATTAGATGCAATTTGCTTATTGTGAAGCCCTAGTGGCGGATTATGACCATTTCTGTGCTGGCTGTCATTGGGATGGATTAAAATGTTTAGATGGAACTGTTTAAACTTTACACTCTGTAGAGAGAGTGTGGGAGTGGACTGGTGTTGAATTAGAAGTATACTTCAATTTGGTTGGACTTGGCAGTTGGCAGAAGCTGTGGATGAGCATCGGCGTGATAGGTAAGCGAATCTCCATTGCAATTGTCAAGTACAATATGCTAAAATTAGCCGCAATTGTTAAATGTCATAGCAAAAATAATATTGTGTGTAGCATTCTGCGTTACGATATTGTATTAAAATTTGACATTGCTATTTTAAGCTTAAACATGACCTTTCTAATAGCATGTTTCTTATCTTTTGTCATTCTGTACAAAATTTATCAATGTTGTCGTTTTAGAGCCTGTTTGATAGTGATTTTAAGAAGCGTTTTTAACCTTTCAAACACTTGAAATTTTTTATCATTCAAATATTAAAAATGTTAAAAACGTTTCCTAGAATCACTACCAAACATACTTTTAAACTATTTTATCCTCTCGTTGTGTTGGTTCAACACTACATCATTTTGTCTCCTCTGCAACCATAACCAGTTCCTTTTCATTCTGTATCTACTCGTCTATAACTAACTAATTTGTCATGCAAGATAATCGCCTTATTTGTTTGTAAAAATCTTGACATTACGGAATGAAGTCTTGAACCATTAAGTAGAACAGTTTTACAGAAATGATTGAATTGAAAGTGATTCAAAAATAAAATTTAAATATAAATCATCCACCAAACAGGTTACATTGAGAGCTCTGCTAAGGTTTACAGCCAAAAACAAAGCCAAAAAAAAAAGGAATCGAAAAGGAAAATACGAACAGCCGGTGGTATGGATGATCTTTTCAATTTAAGACTGAAACAGGTCTCGGTGTACTCACACGGTCACACCAATAAAGCATACAATTTAGTGTCTTAAATGTATCTGAAAAGCAGGTAGCGGCCGAGTAAGAAACAGCTATTGGCTTCCAAATGGCTTCAGATCCATCATCAGAACCCATCAACCCCTACAAGCTCAAACAAACCCTAGCAGCCCACAAACGCGCCGTTTCAGCCGTCAAGTTCTCCTCCGACGGCCTCCTCTTGGGTTCTTCCTCCGCCGATAAAACCCTTCGCACCTGGTCCACCTCTGGCGACTTCTCTACTCTCCAAGAATTCCATGGCCACGACCAGGGCATTTCGGACCTCGCCTTCTCTTCCGACTCCCGCCACGTCTGCTCAGCCTCCGACGACAAGACCGTCCGCCTCTGGGACGTCGAAACCGGCTCTCTCATCAAAACGCTACAGGGCCACACCAACTACGTTTTCTGCGTTAACTTCAACCCCCAGTCCAACATGATCGTCTCAGGTTCCTTCGATGAGACCGTTAGGGTTTGGGATGTCAAGACTGGCAAGTGCTTGAAGGTGCTTCCCGCACATTCTGATCCCGTCACCGCCGCCAATTTCAATCGTGATGGCTCCCTTATCGTTTCCAGTAGCTATGATGGTTTGTGCAGGATTTGGGACGCTTCCACTGGTCATTGTATGAAGACCTTGATCGATGATGAGAATCCTCCCGTTTCTTTCGTCAAGTTCTCCCCCAATGGCAAGTTTATTCTTGTGGGCACTCTCGATAACACTCTGGTCAGTATTTACTTATCATGTTTGTTTAAATTCCTCAATGAGTGGACGCTAAAATCCTGAACTGTGTTATCTCTAAAAACCAAAAAACCTTTCGGTTTCTTTTTTCTTTCTTTCTTTAAGAATTTGTCTCTACTTTCTATTATTGCATTGTGAATTGCTTCTCAACATTTTCTGGTTCGTCCTTTTCGATTCTAGGACTCATGGAATCCCATGGGGGGACTCAATAGATACTCATCCTTATTGGTTTAAGAAAGAAAATCCCAAGTCAGAGAATTTAATGCACGGCGAACTTAGATTTATTTTAGAATTGGCTTCTATAGTTGAATTATGGGTGATTAATCAGTTGTCGGAGATGTTTTGGTTATGGTTACTATTCGTTTTTTTTTTTCTTTCAAAGGCCTGGTTATGGTTACTATTCATGTAGCAAATGAACGGGATTTGGGCTATGATCTAAAAGTACGTGATGGGAAAGTTTAAATCAAGTAATTGACAATTTGAGAGGAACGTCAAGTGAACCAGCTGTTGTTTGTGAAACTACTAGCATTGTAAGTTGAAGACAATACACACATAGGCCACATTGATGTATACTTGATAAGGTGTCACACATACCAAGATATTATATATTTGTGGAAGTATAAGGAGTTTGATATTCTGATCTAATGTTTTGTGCAACATTGGAATAAGGTCTAAATATTATTGTTGTTGGTATTCAAAGTGTGAAATCATGACTTTTGATGATTATACCTGAACTGTTAGGCTAATATCAAAAGAGAAAACCAAATGAATATGAGATTCATCAAATTAAAAATCATGAAAGATTAACAATGTGGAAAAGACTATATTTTCAAAGGGGGGAGGCTCACGCTGATTCGGAGCATTTTATCTAGCTTGCTTATTTACTCTATGTCGTTATTCCAGATGCTGAGGAAAGTGAGGTTGAGGTTGGAACATGTTCAAAGGGACTTCTTTGGGGTGGAGGGAATTTAGAGAGAAAACCTCATTTAGTGAAGTGGGTTGTTGTTTGCTTAGATAAGAAAAAAAGGGCCTGGAATTATGCGTCTCGCCTCGCTCAACAAGGCTTTTCTTAGCAAATGGATTTGGCGGTTTGCAATTGAAAGATAGGCATTCTTGAGGCACATTATAGTGGGCAAATATGGTAAGGTTGAAGAGGGGCGGTGTTCTAAGGAAGTAAGTGATAGGTACAGGATTGGATTATGGAAAGCCATAAGGAAATTGTGGTCAATTGTTAATTCTGTGGGTAATGGAAGGAGGGTAAAGTTTTGAAAAGATAACTGGTGTGGTAATGAGTTGTCGTGTGTTTCCTTCCCCTTCTTATTTGCCTTAACTAATTCAAAGGAGGTGTGTGGCTAATTTGTGGAATCAATCTAACGTTAGTAGCTGTTAGACTCTTAGCTTCTCTAGACATCTAAATAATTGAGAGATTGAGATTGTGGAGTGTTTTCTTTTGAGGCTTTAAGATAAGGTGTGAATGGGGAGAAAGAAGATAAGGTGATCTAGTTGGGGACAAAGAATGATTCTTTCCTTGTGAAGTCTCTTTATACTTTCTTAAAGCCTGGAAGTTCAACCCTTTTCCCAAGAGCTGTTGTTTGGAACAGTTGGGTTCCACCTAAGGTGAGTTTCTTTGCTTTGGGAGGTGTCATGGGGTAAAACTCTAGCTTTAGATTAGTTCTAGAGGAGAGGGTGGTCTTTGGCTAATAGATGCTTCCTTTGTCATATCTAGGAGAAGTCAATTGACCGCATTTTTCTACATTGTATTATGGCAAGGTTTTTGTGGAAGTTTTTGTTCTTTCTTCAAAGTATCCTAGGTGTCACCTTTCTCAATAAGAGAGACTTTGTTAGGTTGGTGTGGGTTCTTTCTTGGAAGGAAATGGAAAAAAAGTGTGGGGAGTAGCTCATTTGTGTCTTTTTTGGATAATTTGGAAGAAGAGAAATGAAATATCATTTGATACAAGGAGTTCTCTATCCAAAGACTGAAAAACTTGTGCCTTTGTTCCTTGTTTCCTTGTTATTTTGGACTAAGTTGTACATAACTAAAAACCCAATGCCCTTGTGTAACTTTATTGATTGGCTAGGTTCTCACTAAGGGAGGGAGTCGTTTTTTGTTTTCCCTTCCCTTATTTTTTGGCCATCTTTTGGCGGTTGTTGTATGGTCTTGTGCACTTTAGTGTGCTCTCTTTGGCGCTTTTTAATGCATTCGTTTTTTACCTATCAAAAAAATGTAAGATTCAAAACTGAAATTGTAGTTGCATAGGTTGTTCCAAATTCAGTGCTTACGAAAACTGAGCAAGAAAAGAAAGAAGAATAATAAGATAACGATGATGATGATGGAGGTGGAGGTATTCATACACATGAATCTTAATAAAAGAGTTTGTTTGATTCCTCCTCATCATTGGTTGAAAAAATTGTGGTAGAATTGTTTGGATAGAAGAAATGGATCTAGTTATTTAATTCATATGATACTAAAATTAAAGTAAAAATTTTAAAAAGGGCAATTCTTAGTATTGAATAGCTTCTAATTTGAATAAGAGATATTTTACTGTTACTATCTTAGTTGTAGCCTGAAGGATTTGAGACTTAGTTTTTTTATAATTCAAACAATTTTTAACATTAGTTTATTGTCTGCAAGATTCAAAATCCAAGTCCTAAACCTTGTTTGGGTTATCAAGGTTTTGTTAAAAGAATTGCCCTTGTGGCTTTGCTCAAGTTAAAGGGTTTGGGTGGGTTTGTGGGAGGTTTCAAATTCAAGTTCCAATGAGGACAAGAACAGAAAAAAAAAAAAAAAAAACAGAAAAGAAAAGAAAAAGAAAATTTACCTATCAAAAGAAAGAAAAAGGGTTTTGTTAAAAGAACCTAAATTCAGTTAAGGTTCAAATCATTCCAAGACTTAAGACAAGACTCAAAACTAAATCAAGTTAAGATCCAAATTAAGCTCAAGGCATTCAAGATCAAGCTTCATTAAGCCCTCACTTAACAATTAGGAAAGGAAGAATCATAGGACAAAATAGAGATTGTATTCACACCCGTCTATATATATATATATATATATATATATATGAAGGGGAGAATCATGGAACAAAATAGAGATTGTACTCACATCCCTCTTCAAATAAAGAAAAATTTAATTTGACCACATAATTTTTATTTAAGAAAAATTTGTGTGGACAACTATATATATGTAAAAAAATGTCATTTTGACCCCCCTTTTTAACTGAACAGGCCAACCAAAAATGACCACGTTTGTTTTTAGAAAAATTAAAGGCAAAATTGGTTGTGCTTGTGACATTCAAGCCTCTCTAACAAGGCATGCCCCTTGGCAGGAGGGGTGCTACCACTGGGTGTCAATATGTGCCTTTCAGAACTATGAGGATGCCACAAACCAAAAGTGGCAGTAGATGCATTTGTTAAAAAAAAGGCTCAATAATCCTTTCGTAAAAGATATGACAAGTAAAGTGTTGATGTTAGTGTTGCATGTGGCTCTTACTTGCACTTTGCAGGTTATTATATGCATGAATTCTTTTTTTTTTTTTTTTTTGATAGGCAAATAAGCATATGTATATGCTTGGCCTATCAAAAAAGAGTATGTATATGCTTGAATGTATTGCTTTACTTGCACTTTGCAGGTTATATGCATGAATTCTTTTATTTTTTTTGATAGGCAAATAAGAGTATGTATAGGCATGAATTCATTGCTTAGTCTTGGATAATTTATTATGTTTTATGATATTGTGCTAGTCTCAGCCTATTTACTTTAGGTCTTTCTTTGTCTTTTGGTCTTGAAGATCAATTACAAAAATTTCATCTGAGGATGGCTTCCACAGTCTCAGTTGAAGGGATTTGGTTAAACATAAACCATAGTTGTGTAAGTGGAAACAGAGTGTATAGGCATGTTGAAGGCTTGAAACTTTAACTTTCCTATAAATATTGATGAGGTGCTATTAAAACAGAACATATGCTATCCTGATCACATGGACCTTGAGGTAGTGATGAATGAAAACTCTAGTGTATAACATTTGCAGATGTAAGATATTGATGAAAGCTTATGTTTTCATCTTTTGATGTTATTATCTCTTGTGGAATTGATTTTGTATCATATTGTGCTTCATTTTTCACTATATGCAGACATAAGTTTTTATATCTATTTTTGAATATTTAAGAAAACTTAGAAATGTATGTATGTACTTGATACAAAATAATAGAAGACCAGTACAGTACAATTCATGAGTTGAGAACCGTGTAGTTGGCATCCAAGAAGAGAAAGAAATGTAGCTGTTACAATTCATCCTATTTGCCTCTTTGATTGTCTTTGCAAATCAGTCTGTCAACAAGTATTTGATAATCAGTTGGTTTCTTGTTTTAATGCATAAACTATTTTTATAAATAAATAGTTTATTACTAAGAAGAGAAGTGTTAGGATTGACTAAAAGAACATGTTACGAGTCTCTAGTAACTGCTTATTAAGTATCTGCTGTAGGATTTGCTGTTGGCATATATTTGTTTGTAGGATTTGCTGTTGGCATATATTTGTTTGTTGGAGCGTTTCTGATGATATTTGTTACTTTTGAATTTTGTGGAATTTTAATACTGAATTACCAGTTCAAATTATCAAGCAATGGAACTCCTGCCTCAGATACACACTTTGATTCTAAGTGGAGTTTTTGGTTTTTAGAATAGAAAAGCCATAACTGAAAGATATATTGTATGATGAAGGGACAGACATAAGCAGATGCTATGGGTATATCAAATGCACAGGAGGCATGAATGTAGAACTGTCAGTGGGATAATCTTTTATGATAACTGCTAACTTCTATCTTATGGAGAATATTTTCACCCGTTTATTATTCTGTGTCTGCAGCGGCTTTGGAACTTCTCAACAGGGAAATTTCTGAAGACATACACTGGCCATGTCAATTCAAAGTATTGCATTTCATCAACATTTTCGGTAACAAATGGGAAGTATATTGTTGGTGGTTCTGAGGATAACTGTGTATACTTGTGGGAACTTCAGACGAGGAAAGTAGTACAGAAATTGGAAGGTCACACAGACACTGTTATATCAGTTTCATGTCACCCCTCCCAAAATATGATTGCATCTGGTGCACTCGGTAGTGACAAGACAGTGAAGATTTGGACTCAGGAGAGAGATTGATTAGACATGTTAACTGACATCTGAAGATTGTAATAGAATGGTGTCTGGTGAGCTTGGCAATGATTAGCTAAGGTGTTAACTGGGAAGACTGACTTGTAAAAAGGGATTTTCATCTTTGAAGAGCCAGGCCATCACTGCATGAGAATTTTACCATTTAGATTGTTAGGATTTTCTCTCTCTCTCTCTCTCCCTCTCTCCCTCTGTCTCTCCCTCTCTTATTGTCTTCAGGAACATTGCTTCATGATGGTTAATATGAACTCTGCCCGGATGACTACTAAGCAGTTTTCTATTGTTGTCGTTGTTTTTGTTAGTGTTATTATTATTTACTATTGGGTGTTTTGGTTCTTTTTGAGGCAATACCAGCAAGGATGATAGAGGGCGTTAGAGATGTCCTTCCGTATGTTGAGGATAATGTATCCTTGTCTGTAGTGGACTCTCTCAGGACGCAGGCCTTGCTGCTTTGTCCATGAAGATGCTGTAAGCGCTGGTTTAGGTCAATTATAATGCAAGCCATCTGATGCCATGAGTGACAATAGTCCAAGCAAAATGCACTTTGCAGAGTGGCCTAGGACTCGAGGTCAGCGAGGATACTCACATGAATGAGCATGGTTGGATGACCTTAAAAATGTTTAAAATGGATTGCATGCCAATATTTGACCACTCATTAGGATTTAGGGCACGGATATAGATTACTTCCATTTTGTTTTCTTTAGCATTTTAAGGCTACATGAATTCTACCTCTAATTGTTGGATATAGGGGTGATAAAGTTTGATATGATTTATCAATTCGAATCCAATGAATTTTTCATAAATTTGAGTTGAGCACAATTGGGTTTTGGTCAAACTTGTGTTGGCCTATATAACCTATTTAATAAATAGGTCATTTTTGGGTCAATTTTTATAATGTGAATTTGATTTGAATTGACTCATTTAATAATTTTTTTAATTAATTTAATTATAATTTTAAACTATTTACTTATATTTGATTCACTTAAATTTGTTTTCTAATTAATAAGCAAATTGAGTTATAAATATATTTAATTGAAGTATTAATTATATAGATTTATATAAGATTTAACTTAGCTTGGTTATTTTTTTAAATGGGCTAAATAGGCTATGTAAAGTGTTGCCTGTGTGTTATATAATGGGCTAAATAGGTTATATGAAGCGTTGTCTGTGCGATACCTATTTAATAATTAATTAGTATTTGAATACGTGTTTTTTATTTTTACTTTTTGACATAATTACTATTCATGTCTAGTTTAGGTCAATCTATGTACGTAGAATACTTGGGCTTCAACAGACACGAATACTACCACCAGCACGAATTGCCACCCTCATGGGATGATACATCAAAAGATCACTACAACTGTGCAGAGAAGCGGTGCATAAGGCCAAGGAAAAGAGAACCCCCAAAAGGGATGAAGGCATTGGTTAATAAAAAGTAAAAACATTACTGGCTGCGATGTGGTTCTGGACTCCGTTTCGCCTTATCAGCACCTGCTAATTACAGCTTAAGATTATAGAAGCGGGGAAACGATCATTGACCGTCTCATTAATATAATATGACTGAGGATTGGTGGCCCTCCTGAATGGAGTGGAGTTCAGACACTTTGAAAAGAGTTGTAACATTTTATTAGAATACGAGAAGGTTTTGGTTTTTATGGTAGCGTGGATCTCAGATGCTTTTAACTTCACATGCAACCAGGCTACGTGGTGCAGGCACTTGTAAGGGGTTGCCGGCCCTCAGTGGTTGGTCCGCCTGTTGTCTAGGCGCTGCATGCCAACCGTTCAACGCAATTCCTGAAAGAGGTGAGTTTAAGCTGGTTCATTCATTGTGTGAAGGTTCTTTAGCTTCTGATTATGAAAGAAGGATTGATAAAGAACGTGACAGCCATTGCATAAGACCTGCCAAGCATGCCAATGTCCGTGAAGCGTTGGAGTCCTTTCGGCGGATGAATACTTCTGGAACAAAGCCCACAAAGTTCATTCTCTGTACTGCTCTTAATTCTTGTGCAAAACTGCTGAATTGGGGCTTGGGTGTGCAAATTCATGCCCGAATAATTCAAACTGGGTTCGAGGATAATCTGTTCTTAAATAGTGCTCTGGTTGATCTATATGCAAAATGTGATGCTATTGTTGATGCAAAAAGGGTATTTGACGGCATGGAAAAGCATGATCAGGTGTCATGGACATCGATTATATCTGGGTTCTCCAAAAATGGGCGTGGAAAAGAAGCCATTTTGTTTTTCAAGGAGATGTTGGGTTCCCAAATTAAACCCAACTGCGTCACATATGTAAGTGTTATTAGTGCATGTACAGGGCTAGAAACAATTTTTGAGGAATGTGCATTGCTCCATGCTCATGTTGTCAAACTTGGATTCGGGGTGAAAACTTTTGTGGTTAGCTGTCTAATTGATTGCTATTCAAAGTGTGGAAGAATAGATCAAGCTGTACTGCTATTTGGTACTACTATAGAGCGGGATAACATTCTATTCAATTCTATGATTTCTGGGTACTCTCAGAATCTTTTGGGTGAAGAAGCATTGAAACTGTTTGTAGAAATGAGGAACAATGGATTCAGTCCAACCGATCATACTTTAACTAGCATTCTGAATGCTTGTGGAAGCTTAACTATACTTCAACAAGGAAGACAGGTACACTCTTTGGTTGCTAAAATGGGTTCAGAAAGCAATGTGTTTGTGGTCAGTGCTCTATTAGACATGTACTCAAAGTGCGGAAGCATTGACGAAGCTCGTTGTGTTTTTGATCAGGCAGTTGAGAAGAATACTGTATTGTGGACTTCAATGATCACAGGGTATGCTCAAAGTGGAAGAGGACCAGAGGGATTGGGACTATTTGAGCGCCTAGTGACAGAAGAAGGCTTCACACCAGACCATATTTGCTTTACTGCTGTATTGACTTCCTGTAATCATGCTGGATTTCTTGAAAAAGGCATAGACTATTTCAACCAAATGAGAAGGGACTATGGGTTGGTCCCTGATCTTGATCAATATGCTTGCTTGGTTGACCTCTATGTGAGAAATGGGCATCTAAGGAAGGCAAAGGAACTGATGGAGGCAATGCCTTATGAACCAAATTCTGTAATGTGGGGTTCCTTCTTGAGCTCTTGCAAACTTTATGGTGAAGCAGAGCTTGGGAGAGAGGCTGCAGATAAGCTTTTTAAGATGGAACCATGCAGTACTGCCCCGTATGTAGCACTGGCAAGTATTTATGCACAAGCTGGTTTATGGAGTGAGGTAGTTGAGATTAGGAAATTGATGAAACAAAAGGGTTTGGGGAAAAGTGCAGGATGGAGCTGGGTTGAGGTAGATAAGAGGGTTCACGTTTTTTCGGTGGCTGATGCTTCACACCCTCGATCTCGAGATATCTATGTTGAATTGGAAAGGCTCAACTTGGAAATGAAAGAGGTTGGGTATACGCCCCAGCAAATATTCGAGTTAGAAAGTGTTGATGATGAACAATTCTGATCGGACAGAGGATTAAAATTTGAGCATTGGATAGGGAAGATAAAGGAAACTTGATCTCTGAAACTGACAGGAGTGCAGATTGGATCAAGCTCTTAGGTAAAGAGTTAGGACTTCTAAGATATTTGTGTAGTACAATGTATACCAACTATAGGGATTTGCAGCTGAAGTGTTTGGTTTATCATGGGAGGATTTTTGTTCTCTGATTGACTTTCACTATCAAGGTAACATATGTTCTTTGGGACTATTTGTTGGATATAATTTACTTGGATGAATGTCTGATCAACATTTATTCTTTGTTGTCCATTTCTAAGCTTTTTGGTTGGTTCCTTGAGATGTTGAATGGTACTGGGTTTTTGTTAAAAGATTCAGTTATGTAATAAACAGGTCTGACAGTTTATGAAATGATAGTACACAATGCTTCAGCGACCAATCTGCCATGGCCGTTTGCCTTCTTGTTATTATATTAGATTAGGTTGTTGTGGTGCAGGGAAGGACATGGTAAATGTAAATGACCCAATTGTCACAGAATCTGGGTTTAATCGATGACAGGAAGAAAACTTCAAAAACTAAAACAGGGCAAAATTGACTAAATGTGGACCTTAAGGTTTGGGAAAAATCGAATTGAGGGAAAAAGCACAAGCAAAAAAATAAACAGAAAAATTAATCCGTCACTTCTGTCAATCAGAGAAACATGTTAATGTGAAATTTGGTCGGCAAGAAGACTTTTGGGATACCTTTTTTGGTTCAAAAACAAAAAATCAGCCTTTTTTCTTCTCCATTGATTTGGGGCTACACAATTGGCAAGTTTGTTCTTCAAGTGAGTAACGTTTCTTCACTTGATTTTTGGGGGTTTTTCTTGCAGTTTGCTCTTGGAGATTGGTTTACCTTTGTGAGGTATTTTCTTCTTGTGATTTACACCTTGGTGTGTTTGTAAGGCTTATGCCTTTTGGCCACTTTGTAAACTCTTTTGGCGATAGTGGAAGAAACTGATCTACCGGTCGTCGTGGACGTACCTCAAATTATTTGAGGGAACCACGTAAATCTTGTGTGCTCATTTATTTTCTGTTATTTCATTTATATTGCTTCCATTGATTTACACTTGTGGGAAAGCCTATTTTCCCAACATCTGGTATCAGAGCTATTGGTTAATTCGGTTCCGATTCGTTATATTTGTGTGTGTGAATTATGGACGGCAACGTTGGGCGTATGGTTAGTTTCAATGGCACAAATTGGGTGACTTGGAAAACCAAAATGGAAGACCTTTTGTTTTGTAAAGATTTGAATGGACCCATAGAGGGTGATAGTGGCAAACCGGAAGGGATGAAAGATGACGAGTGGAAAAAGTTAGACCGAAAAGCTGTCGGTTTTATTCGGCAATGGATTGATGATAGTGTCTTTCATCATGTCTCTACAGAAAATTCAGCACATGGTCTTTGGACCAAATTGGAGAGTCTTTATGATAGAAAGACGACCGTGAATAAAGCTTTTTTATTTCGAAAGCTTGTGAATTCTAAATATAAGGAGGGTACTCCTATTGCAGAGCATTTGAATGAGATTAAGAGCATTGTGAATCAGTTGGCCGCCATGAAAATTACTTTTGATGATGAGTTGCAAGCTTTGTTACTTCTTAGTTCACTTCCTGAAAGCTGGGAAACTTTGGTGGTCACAGTTAGTAACTCTGCACTTGATGGAGTGGTAACAATGAGTCAAGTTACTAGCAGCCTGTTGAATGAAGAGATAAGAAGAAAATCATCAGGTTATTCTCACTCCGAGGCACTTGTGATAGAAAACCGGGGGAGAGGCAGGAGTAATAGTAAGGCTTCGCACAACCGTGATAAATCTAGAGGTCGTTCAAGCTCGATTTCAAAGAAAGATGTTGAGTGCTATTATTGTCACAAGAAAGGGCACATGAAGCGGGAGTGCAGAAAACTCAAGTTCAAGGAGCATAACAGAGAGATAAATTCAGAGAAAAAGCAAAATGATACAGCTGTAGTTATCGATGGTGAACTCATGATTATTCGTGATGATGTTAGCGTTAATTTGATTGGCCAAGAGACGGATTGGGTAATTGATTCTGGAGCTTCATTTCATGTTACTTCGCGGGCTGATTTCTTTACTTCTTACTCGCAAGGTGATTTTGGGAATGTCCGTATGGGAAATGAAGATGTGTCAAAAATTGTCGGCATGGGTGACATTTGCCTGGAAACAAATATTGGATGCAAATTGTTGCTTAGAGATGTGAGGCATGTACCGGATATTCTGCTCAATTTAATCTCTGCTGGAAAGTTAGATGATGAGGGCTACAACAACAATTTCAGTGATGCAAAATGGAAGCTCTCCAAAGGTTCTCTAGTGGTAGCAAAAGGAAAGAAGACTTGTTCTCTTTACACTATGCAAGCAAAAATCTGCAAGGGTGTTGTGAATACCTTAGAGAATGACTCATCCACCGAGTTATGGCATAGAAGGCTTGGACATATGAGTGAGAAAGGATTGCAAGTTTTATCCAAGAAAGAGCTTCTAGTGGGGATAAAAGGTACGCCTTTAAAAACATGTGTTCATTGTTTTCATGGTAAACAAAATAGAATATCATTCCGTAGAAACAATGCATTTAGAAAATCTCATGTTCTAGATTTGATACATTCTGATGTATGTGGTCCTTTGAAAGTTAGGACACTTGGTGGTGCTCTATACTTTGTCACTTTTATTGATGATCACTCTAGAAAAGTTTGGGCTTATACACTGAAAACTAAAGATCAAGTTCTAGATGTGTTTAAGCATTTTCAGGCCAAGGTTGAAAGAGAAACTGGTAGACAGTTGAAATGTGTTCGCTCGGATAATGGTGGTGAATATATTGAACCATTTGATCAGTATTGCACTAATCATGGCATCAGGCACGAAATGACAGTAAAAAAGACACCTCAACAGAATGGGGTTGCAGAGAGAATGAATCGCACCATTCTTGAGAGAGTCAGATGTTTGCTCTCACATTCTAAATTGCCAAGATCTTTTTGGGGTGAGGCAATGAGGACAGCAGTTGATCTTATCAATTTGTCTCCTTCAGTTCCGTTGAATGGTGATGTGCCAGAGAAAGTTTGGACAGGGAAGGAAGTCTCCTATGATCACTTGAGGGTATTCGGCTGCAAAGCTTTTGTTCATATTCCAAAAGATGAGAGGTCCAAGCTTGATCCAAAAGCAAAGCAGTGTATATTTATTGGCTATGGGCATGAAGAATTTGGCTACAGGTTGTATGATCCAGTTGATAAGAAAGTTGTCAGAAGCCGAGATGTTGTTTTCTTGGAAGATCAGACTATTGAAGACATTGACAAGCTTGAGTCAGCTGAGTCTAGTACTAATGATCTTGTTGATTTAGATCCTCTTAATCCACCTGTTGTTCATGATATTGCTGAGGAAGTGCAGACACCTCATGATGATGCAGCGGAAGATGATGTTGAACTAGAGATTGAGGGGGAACAGTCACCCCAAGAGCCACTACCACAGACACCATTGAGGAGATCTACCAGAGAAAAACAACCATCCAAAAAATATTCTTCAAATGAGTATGTGATGATATCAGATCAGGGGGAGCCAGAGACTTATCAAGAAGTCTTGAAGCATGAGAACAAAACTGAATGGCTCAAGGCAATGAAAGAGGAAATAAAGTCTTTGCATGAGAATCACACCTATGATTTGGTGAAGCCGCCTAAAGGGAAGAAAATTTTGAAAAATAAATGGGTCTTCAGACGAAAGAATGATGGGAACAGTTCTCAACCGAGATTCAAGGCACGACTTGTTGTGAAAGGTTTTGATCAGAGGAAGGGAGTTGATTTTGATGAGATTTTCTCACCAGTTGTGAAGATGTCCTCCATTCGAACTATGCTTGGTATAGCTGCAAGTATGAATTTAGAAGTTGAGCAGCTTGATGTGAAGACCCCATTTTTTCATGGTGACTTAGAAGAGGAAATTTATATGGAGCAACCTGAGGGCTTCATAGATAAGGGCAATGATCAGTTAGTTTGCAAATTAAAGAAGGGTTTGTATGGATTGAAGCAAGCACCGAGGCAGTGGTACAAAAAATTCGATTCTTTCATGACTGAGCATGGGTATTCAAGAACCACTTCAGACCATTGTGTGTTTGTGAAGAAATATCCAAATGGTAATTTTATTATTCTCTTGCTTTACGTTGATGATATGCTTATTGTGGGCCAAGACACGAGCAAGATTAGCAAGTTGAAGTCAGAGTTGAGCAAGTCCTTTGCCATGAAGGATTTGGGTCCAGCAAAGCAAATTCTTGGGATAAGAATTGTTCGCGACAGATCACATGGGCTGATTTGGTTATCTCAAGAGAATTATGTTAAGAAGGTTCTTGAGAGGTTCAATATGGACAAAGCAAAGCCTATTAATTGTCCACTTGTAGGCCACTTCAAACTTAGCTCAAGTCAGTGTCCTACAAGTGATGAAGAGAAAAATGAGATGCAGAAAATTCCCTATGCTTCAGCAGTTGGTTCTTTGATGTATGCCATGGTTTGTACTCGATCGGATATTGCTCACGCAGTTGGGGTTGTTAGTCGATTTCTGTCTAATCCGGGGAAAGAACACTGGGCAGCAGTGAAATGGATTCTGAGGTATCTTCAGGGCACTTCAAAGATGAGTTTGTGTTTTGGTAAAGGTGAGCCTATTCTTGATGGGTTCACAGATTCTGATATGGCTGGTGATGTTGATAGTCGAAAATCTACTTCTGGTTATTTGATTACTTTTGTAGGGGGAGTAGTGACATGGCAATCAAGATTACAGAAATGTGTTGCTCTCTCCACCACAGAAGCTGAGTTCATCGCCATTACAGAAGCCTGCAAAGAATTATTGTGGTTGAAGAAATTCTTACAAGAGTTGGGTTTGAAACAAGAAAGGTATGTCCTTCATTGTGATAGTCAGAGTGCAATCCACTTGAGTAAGAATTCTTCATTTCATTCGAGGTCGAAACACATTGATGTTAGATATCATTGGATTCGTGATGTCTTGAATGATAAGTTGTTGCAACTTGAAAAAGTTCACACTGATGATAACACTTCGGATATGTTGACTAAGGCATTGACTAAAGACAAGCATGAGAAGTGTCGACTATTGGCGGGAATGGTCGAATCCTCCACATAAGTCGGGAGGGGGAGAATTGTTGGGTTTTCCCTCCTTTGTGGGACTCTTAAATATGGCATTTTCCAGATTGGTTTGAAGTCTTCAAGGAAAGAGAAAGCTAAAAACTACAAGTCTTTTGTCTTTCCTTTTGGTTCATCATCTTGGTCGCAATAAGACTTTTGGGATACCTTTTTTGGTTCAAAAACAAAAAATCAGCCTTTTTTCTTCTCCATTGACTTGGGGCTACACAATTGGCAAGTTTGTTCTTCAAGTGAGTAACGTTTCTTCACTTGATTTTTGGGGGTTTTTCTTGCAGTTTGCTCTTGGAGATTGGTTTACCTTTGTGAGGTATTTTCTTATTGTGATTTACACCTTGGTGTGTTTGTAAGGCTTATGCCTTTTGGCAACTTTGTAAACTCTTTTGGCGATAGTGGAAGAAACTGATCTACCGGTCGTCGTGGACGTACCTCAAATTATTTGAGGGAACCACGTAAATCTTGTGTGCTCATTTATTTTTTGTTATTTCATTTATATTGCTTCCATTGATTTACACTTGTGGGAAAGCCTATTTTTCCCAACAAAATTACCTCTTCTTCATATTTATGTACATATAAAATAGAATGACTGTCAGATCGAAGATATGATTCTCTACTAATTAATGGACCATTTCATGGTGGAAATAAATCATTGGTAAAGCCAAAATGTTCAGCGTAGGATCTCTACTTTATTTTGCTTTTGCTTGGCCCCAGATTGCACTGGCCTGAGTGCAGATAGAAAGTTGTTATATTATTGGTTCTTGAAATGGACGTAGTATCAGTTGTTCATGTTATTGGATAAGGCATCTTCTGGTGAGTGACGATAATTTTGTTTTTAAGAAGAAAGTATCCCCCATCGATCTTCACAAATCCAAAGCAGATCCTTCCAAAATTTGAGGTCGCCCATACGTGGTTGAAGAGGGCCACCAACCCCACATTCACTGTCCTCGTGCATTTTCACAGCCCCATATCTATAATCACTCAGAGTTGCCTCTATTGTTTACAGCGTGCTTCAAACCATGCAGCCAAGTGGAAACATCTACCATATATTAAAATTCATTTTATGTTGGAATAAAATGAATGAAGAGAAAGCTGGACGCAGCTGGGCTTCTTGGTGCCCCAACAACACTGCAACGGCTACCCAGTAAAACAAAAGAGTACTTGCTTCGATGTCCAGCATATTTCTTAATCGAAGGGAGCCAGGTTGGCTTCCAAAAACCTTAACCTTAGTGCCACATTCGTGGAGATTATAATACAATGCGATGCTCCCGAGGTATCAACTATCAACGTACAGCTTGTAATTTACAACAAATTAATATATGTATCCACCCAACACAATCCAATGGGATCTTGGTCAATGGAATTCACTGCCTCTTTCACATGATAGACCTTCAATTATTTATCACCCCTAACCTCTATCACATATTCATTTTTCGTCGTGCAAGGTGGTTCTTGGTTGAATGCATAACGCGATATTCTCTCACTGTGTTGAATGGCTTCCTCTCATATTTTTCACGTGTGGAATCACTCATATACTATGCTTCCTTCTGTTTTCCACCATGCTTTGGATTCCAACAAAGTGTTTAAGCTCATAATTAATCAGTCTCAGACCCTTATATTGTCTTTTGCTTGATTTGGTTTGCGTGTGAAGATCATGGCAGTAGGCTGCCTCTAGTTTCAAAATCAATTAAAATTAGTCGAAAAATCATGGGGTATCAAGCAAAGGTTGTTAAGTATGTTGATCACATACTGAACATTTCTTTTTCTTTTCTTTTTAATCTGATCGGAATATATGGGCCATTAAAATAAATAAGGCTCATATTTTATATTCGTAACATTTTTTTATTTGCACCATACTCAGTACATATATGATATAAAAAGATTAATTACCATAGCTGGTATAGTTAGAGGGTGTTTTGGAAGCTACCCTCTCTCTATCTATCATTTTAACTTACCACGTGCTTAAATTAACATCATTTGTGGATCGTCTTTACGCCAATTTACTAGGATTAATGGTGGTTAGAGCAGAGATGGTCGAACTCGACCAGCTTGAATTTAATATTCCATGTGAAAGAATTCACCAAAAACAAAGGAAAGTAACCCAGTCGCAGTCAGAGGTGTCCCTTTAAATATTTCATCAAGAAGGTAAGTAGCCTGGTGTCTTCACATGTAACCAACATTTGGTTCCCATGTGGATGGAGGTTAGACAATCATTTAGTCCAAAATTTTAATTAGACAATTAACTTTTCAATCAACATCTAATGATCAATGATTAATGATATGATAACATATAATTGACTAATCTCATTGATTGTTGCTAATATATTAAGTGACACCAGTGTATTTATTATTTGCTTTTGGAGAGGAGCCCCTACTGGTTATTGGCCAAAATAAAGAACTTAGATTAGAGAAATTAAACTTGAAAATTATTATTCATGGTGTCCTTGAGAAGACACGCTATTCTATTTGTGTTGTTCATACATGATATTTGACTCTTTCAAAATTACTTTATTTTTGAGATGACAACAAGCTTCCTAAAAATGTGAACATATTTGATGACGTAAAGATGACAACATCAAGATGGGAGCATCTTGAATTTGTAAAACTTTCGTGGGGTCTAAATGATTAATGAATAATTGCAATGGGTTGGCAGACTGTGAAATCAAATAAAATGTTTATTATTATTTTTGGTTTGTACTGTAGATCCCAAATCCCTTTCCCATATCAAAGCCGAGATTTTCCATTTTATTTAAGACCAAGTGCCCCTGATTCCTTCTCACGTCAACAATGAAAGACAGAGAGCCTTATTTTTTTAACAGTTGTGAAGAAGAAGACAAGTTTTCACACGTGGGAGAGAAGACTTGATGAACCATGAGCAACTTCTATAAGAGCTAGGAGGAGAAGTCCATCTCTGCCCATTTGGAAAAGGAGAGCTTTAGCCTTCAAGTTGAAAATTTTGTAAGGTAAGCTACCCATATTAATTTCCATCTCTTGTAGTTAGGTCTTTGGTACACCTATTCAGGGGTCCTTATGATTAATTTGAATTCTTGAAGAAGATCCGGGTCATTCAGTTTATCATCTCTACGTGCTTCAATGAAATGGATTTGAGCTTTTGATTTCAAGTTTTTGGTCTTCTCTTTGCTGTTTTAGGCTTGGAATCCCACCCTTTTGCCAGGTTTGTTAGATATGGTACCTCAAAAAGAAGGTATACATGGATTCCAATGTTGTTTCTCCTTCAAATCCCTTGTGCCTTCTAGGGTTAGGGTTTCGAATTTCTATAGATCACGAACTCCTCATATTCTGGATTCCGGACTGGAAGTCATGACCTTCAAGCCTTTGTTTTCCTGTATGTCCGTTTTTCTCTCCCTTTCTTTCCCGACCCAAACTGATGATCCATCCCTAGGGTTATTTTTTATTTTTATTTTTGGGTCAGTGCTAGAGAGCACATGGAGAGTGTATTTTCGAACTTATCAACATCTAGGGACTCTGGAAAATTTTGTTTCCTTCATCCTTTGTTAAATAGTTTATCGCGTTTATTAGCTTCTAAGAGTACTTCTAAAGTCTTTCCAATAATTGCAGGACCCTCTGCCCATATCTGAGAAAAATAAAAAGAGACTGCATTAATGGATATCTCATCTGACAGATGGTTTTCGGATCTGGTAAGTTTATTATATTGTAGAAGTTATAAGAAGGGCTAACTTATGAATACATTCATGAATATTTGCGAACAATTTCTTAGCTTTTTGAATGTACAGGGAATGGATGATTACAACTTCATCGATCCATGCCATGTGAACTCTCTCGATGAGTTCACCACGCAACACATAACAACTGCACTTGGAGAGGACCTCCGGGCCCCGTCTTTATCTTCTGATCACGAGAGCTATTCCTCTTATCCCACTTTAAATCCTGAAACCACCAGCACTACCTTTAGTGCTTCATCCATTGAAACTCATTACACCAGCTTTGGGAGGCCAGCAAAACAGCTCAAGACTAACAGTTGGAGCTCTGATACCAAACAGCATGTTATTCCAAAACCTCCTCCGTCTTCCTCTTCTTCCCTCCTTTCTTTCATGAATAATGGTTCACCGCCTGCTGTTAACACTCATCAGTATTATGGAGACTGCACCATGAAGCCGAAGGATGAGGTAATATCTCATGGAAATGTGAACTTCCCATCTCAAATTTCTAAGGGTTCCTATGAGAACCAAAACCATGTCCCAAAGGCCAACCAGGGAACTAAGAGGGTTACCCCAATGAGAAGAACTTCTTCACATGCTCAAGATCACATAATGGCAGAGAGAAAGCGGAGGGAAAAACTCAGCCAGCGCTTCATAGCTCTTTCAGCCCTTGTTCCTGGTCTGAAGAAGGTACTAAGTTCTTGTTCATCAAAAAATTAATTTCTCAATTTTTTCCTTGACATATGGCAAGGGACCGTAGAACTTTAAATTCAACTTATTATTGCAATATCTTTACTGGTTTTTTAGATGGACAAAGCTTCAGTTCTTGGAGATGCTATCAAGTACCTGAAGCAGCTTCAAGAGCGTGTGAAATCACTGGAGGAACAGATGAAGGAAACCACTGTGGAATCAGTGGTTTTTATAAAGAAGTCTCATCTCTCTGCTGACGATGAGACCTCTTCATGCGATGAGAACTTCGATGGCTGCACAGAGGACGCAGTCAGAGATATTGAGGCGCGAGTTTCAGATAAGAATGTACTCATCAGGATTCACTGCAAGAAACAGAAAGGATTTGTGGCCAAAGTTCTAGGTGAAATAGAGGAGCATCATCTATCTGTCGTCAACAGCAGTGTGTTGCTATTTGGGAAACATGCCATGGATATAACTGTTGTTGCTCAGGTAAATTCTGTCACCGACACATCTATCAATTAATCCATTTCCCATCTTTTCAGAAAGAGAAGAAAAACACTTTAAGTTAAACTAATTTTATCCAAAACATGGCTTTCCCCAAATAGAGCCCAATGTTAGTGGAATGGTATATTTCAATTCAAACCTATTACAATGATTTCTCTTTTCCTTTTTCACAGATGGGCGATGAGTTCCAGGTGACAGTGAAGGATCTCGTGAATAACCTACGACTGGCTTTTCTAAAGTTCATATGATATGGAATACAAAGCTCCGTTGGTAGATTAAAAACTGGGAGCAATCTCAAGCTACATGATCCAGCTAGTTAATTTGCATCTCCTAATCTTCTCATATGTCACTTCTGAGAGAAACCTAGCCCTAAAATCCCTTTCTTTAGTTGGACCATCCGACATTCTCACGGTTGTTTGAGGTTCAATTTGCTGGAGGGTTTTGAGTTTCTTTTTTCTTTTTCTTTTTGCATGGTCGACCTGTTGATGGCCACGTTTAACTACCCAAATGTTGTAAAGCCTGAATTCTCTGTTTGGACGGTTGCTTCTTAGGGTTTTTGAGAGGGAACAGGCTCTCTTTTAGTCTTTTAGACGTTATCATGTTTGGCCAGGTTTTTTAGGACCTTTGTGAAATGACTTCTACTGGTCCTTTATGTGAAATCTTTATGCAATATCACCCGACATTAAATAATTCAATAACGTAGCTGGAGTCTCGTCTTGGACATTATTGTTGGTTTTTCTTTCGTTCTTCCTTTATTACTTTTCTTTAGTGTAATGCACTATTTTTCCTTCAATCTTTTTGAATGGGTTCTTCCAATTATTTGGTGTCCATGTTTTCTTCTTATTATTTTACTTGAAAAAAATTGTGATGTGAGTTAAGAGTGTGTTTGGTACTAATTTTAAAAAATATTTTTAAATTTTTTAGATAATAAAGATTTTTAAATATTAGAAATGTTATAAGTGTTTTCTAAAGTCACTATTAAACGGGATTTTAGAAAAATTAAGTCATGCAACATTCTTATTTAGCAAACAATTTTACAGGATTTATTCAGAACAAAAAGTATTTTTCCTATTTGATCATTTTGATGACAAAATTGTATATGTATGGATATTGGCATAAATAATTTTTCTATACCCAAATATAGTTAAATTATAAAAATGATTAATAACATAATATGTTTGGCACTTTTTTGTTCTTAAATATTATTTTACAAATTTTAAAATTTGAAATACTAAAATTTTTTATACCTTCAAAATTTTAAATAATTTTCAAAAACTATTATTTTTTAATTTAACTTTAATTTTTGTATTTTATATAAAAGTTACTGTTATTTTTTATTTTTAAAACTAAAACAAACATGTCCTAAAAATACTCATTAAAATCTTGTCTTTTTTGTCCCTTCTACTAATCATTTGTCGTCTAGAAAAATGATAAAGATTGTACGATCATCAAGAAAATTCAACCTCACATGATAGATATTACTTCATTTGTTGTTTCATATTTGATTAATTTCATTGTTTCATCCTTTCGTATTTATAAACTAAATTTGTACAGGAAAAAAAATAGAGAATCTACTAATTTATTGTAAATAAAAAAAGAAAAGAAAAATAAAGGGAGAGGAGAAGATAAAGAAATGAGAATGCTTCCCATCAAGTTATGTCATTTTTAAACACGAATGTATTACATAAATACTTAATGTAGATTGAGCTTAGATAAAACATTCACTTAATTTATTTATAGGAAGGGAGAAAATTTTCACATTTTCCATTTTCTTATGTTTCTAAATTAAGTTAATTTTTAAAGAAATTTAAAAATAAAATAGTCATATTTAACTTAAACTATAATAAATTAAAATTTGTCATATATTGTAAATATTTTATAAATAAAACAATGTTATGTGTTATCTTTAATTTGGATAAAGAAAACATCTAATTTGATAATAAAATACAATTGGTATATAAATATGGTGCTTTTACTTAGATAAATAAGGGTCATTCCTTAATTTTCAAAACTTAATTTAGGCCCTGTTTGGACAAAGATCTTTTTATTTTTTAAACTCAATAGAAACATCCATCTTTGTTTGACTAATTTTATTTAAAAAACTCATGACTAAAGAGTTTAATATGAAAATTAAGAATTGTTACTTTTTGTATAAGTTTTAAATTTTTATTTTAAATTTTTTTTTATATTTAATAAAATTTTTATAATACTAATATTACTCTTAAAAAATTATGATTTTGACTTTGATTTCACGCCTTCTAACTAAAGCCAATAGCAAGAAAATATCCAAATGAGGACTTAAAAGACAATTTAGAAAATAAAAGGTGGAAGAAAGTCGTCGTGGAGGTTCAAAACTTCTTTAAAGATCTTTAGGTTTTCTTCAAAGTTTCCAAGACTTTTTCGAAGGAGATATAAGACTTTTTTTACAAGCTTTAAAGCATCTTTAAATCTCCAAAAGCGACTTCGGAGCATCTTTAAAATTTCCTCAAAGAGTCTTCAGTTTCTTTAAAGCATCTTCAAATGAAATTGTCAATTGATCATCAAAGTTTCACTGTCAAGCTTTATGGTCCAAAATAATAATAATAATAATAATAATAATAATAAATAAAAAGTAAAAAATCTTTCATTTTTGTTGAAGAAAAAATCTAATTCAAACCTAGGCACGAATCAAATCAACACTCAAGTCACATCAAGTCAATTCTTCAACAAATTCTTCCATTTGTGATTAAGAGTGGTTTTTCAAGGTGCAACTAGGAAGAAAAAAACAATGATAGAATAAATGTTATATCTGTTATTTCTTAAATTCAATAAATTCATAAATTTGTTGAAAACTTTCCACAAAAGCTAAATTTATGCATGTATTAAATTTAATTTCACTATAACTTTTTTTATTTTATAAAAAAATATTTTATAAAAAAATTTCTAAGGCAATAAACTTGCATATTAGGAATTATTAAACAAAGATTTGGTTGATCTCGATTTTGATGATAAAAAAACCTAAAACTAATGGTTTATTCTAAGTATATTTAGCAAAAATGATTTTCAAAATGACAATCATAAAAATAAATTAAACGAAAGAAATATCAAGAAGAAGAAGAAAAAAAAAAGAAGAAAATCAATTAAGACCATTTGTCTAGGGTTTTTTCATAAGGTTGTTGGTGTACTATGTTCATATTACATTATATTTTTACTTAAGGGCTAAAAATCATTTAAAGGCTAAATTCTCTTAGAGTTTTTTCTAAAATGGATGATTTCATGTTTCAATTAAAATCTTAAACCAAATGCTTTCTAAACTTATTCTAAAAGGTCTTAAGAAGGTATGTACAAGTTATTGAAAGTTTCAAACCTCAAATTGAGTTATTTAAGCATTTTATAGTACAACTGGTTAAGGGGTTAAGGAATCGGTTGAGCTAGTTAGGCTCGATGATCGAGGAGTGTCTTTGTTTCTTTTCACCTCCTATAGTTAGGGTGTAACTAGTTAAGGCAGAGGCTTAACTAGTTGAGGTAAAGGGTTGATCGATTGATGATCGGTTCAATCAATTACTTAACTGGTTGAAGGTTTGAGCCTCAATGGTCACTTGCTAGTATAATTAATATACAATGGCTAATGAATTGATCAATCGGTTGAACTCAAACAATGCTTAACAACTATTTTGGACTTCTTTCTCCTATATAAGACTCTAAGCTTATTGTTATTAAAAAAGAGATAGTTCAAAATATTTATTGAATTTATTTAAGCCTTACAAGAGTGTTTTTTAGTGCACTTTGCTTTAAAATATGTATATCCCTTACGACACATCAATTCTAGTTTATCTTGTATTTATTTGATTTTAAATTTGTACTAGGATTTTGTGAGATCAATTCTCTATTATTTTTTGTAACTCTTGTTAGGTGAACTAAAGTATAGGGCATCATTTAAGGGAAAAATCTAAATGTAAGATATTAATTAATGTTTGACAAGTGTAGGGTATCTTTTAGGTAGTTTAAAAGTGAGACATCTTTTGAAAAAAATTGTAAGTGTTCATTGGAGTTGGTTATTTTAATTGTAAAACTTGAAGGTTTGTCTTGGAAGCTTTGCTAGTAGATTCTTCACTTAATTGGAATTTGAAAAAAGTTAAATGTAGGTCAGATTGCATTAAACCATTATAAAAATCTTAAGTTTGTATTATTTCTTCCCTACTCTTTTTATTTTATATGTAATTGTTTTTCTATTATATTTATTATATAATTGTATATAATTGTCAATTGCATTATCAAAGTTTAAATTTCTAAAAAGTAATCATCACCTTATTCACTTCTCTCATTTTTTTTTCTAAGCTTATTTATGGCAAATGATTATGAAAGAAGAGTTAAAATCTGTGTGTTATAGTATAATTTTGGAATTTTGTAGAAACACCAAAATGTACAAAACCCATAATGTGTAAGTAAGTCTATAAGAGTAAGAACTCCGTAAGAGGAAGAGTAGTTTAAACCCCAAAATTTGTCTCAAGGTATTTCTCCCCCTCCCCCTCCCCCCCTCTCCTCTCCTTCTTCTCTAAGCTTGTTTATGGCAAAGAGTTAAAATATGAAAAGCTTGAATTCTTGTGTTTTAACACAGATTGGAATTTTGCAGAAACACCTAAAGAAATATAACGCATAAAGTGAAAGAGCATCCTAAACCCCAAAATTAGTCTCAGGGTTGTTTTTTTTTCTCCAAAATTAGTCTTAGGGTTTTTTATTTTTATTTTATTTTTTAAGTTTTTAGCCTAATTTCTCAAGCCCATTTTTATAACCATTTGAGAAGACCATATTTGACCCTTTGTTTTTTTAGTCACATCCTCATCATCTGTTGCATCTTAGCATGTTCAAACCCCTAACGAGCACCTAGGTTGGACCTATTTTTGGGAGATAGCCCACACCTATCTATGCTCCTTAGTCTCTTCTTTCTCTTCTTTATTTTTTTCTTCTTTTTTCCTTGCTTCCTTGCTTCCTTGCTTTCCTACCATCGTCTCCTCCTCTCCATAGTTACCTCTCCCATTGTTGCTTTCTCCCAAAACTACCATTGTCAACCATTGCATCTTTACCAAATCCGTCGCCCTACATGCATTAGCCACATGTTACTGCCACTATCATCTTGATCTCATCGCCACACCACCCGTCCTGTCCCTCACCTCCAATGCTGGTAGTGTTGTCCATGCCCTGCATCGCTGCATCGCTTATCAAACCACCACCGGTCCACTTTCCACTATTTATTCTCACTTTGGTTGTCATGACCACTACCAGTTTGAGGTTGTTGCTGCTCCGATGCACCGCTGCACAACCCATGACAAACTTCCATGGTTTGTCTTCCCTTTCCCTTTCATAGTTGTGATTCTCTTACACACTTACCACTAGCCCATCAATTGTCACCATTCCAACCAGTCATCCACTACCAGTGGTCGTCCTCCACTCTTCGTCTATGGTTGTGACAACTTTTCATCCTTTTGGATTTCAAGGCCATGGGTAAAACCCACCCTTCAATCTTTGTGATTTGTGTTTATGTAGTTGGATTTTGTTTATGGGCCTTTGGGCTTATTGATATTGGGTTTAGCTTTAAGCCTTTGTTTTATTCATTTGAATTGTAGTTTTAGGCTTAAGTTGTTATTACATTTGGGCTTGGTATATCTTTTTGTGGGTTGTAATGTGGACTTCTATTCATTGAAAAGAGGAAATTGTCATAATGAAAAAGGGTAGAGAAGAAGAACAAAAAGGAAACATTTTAAGATTTTAATTTAATAATGGTTAAATATATTTAATTTAAACGTTAGAAAAGATGAGTGAAATTAACCCTTACAAATAACGAGAATCTTTGAGTTAAGCCATGGGAAATGATGGTGATATAAATTAAATCTAATTAAAAAATTATAATTTTTTTTAGGTTATGTCTCATTTCTGGAAAATATTAGGGAAAGAAAAAAAATATTGAGAAAAATGATTTTCTCATATTTAATTTTTTTATAAAAAAATACAAAAAAAACTTAAATATAATTAAAATTATTAAAAAATTTGTATATTTTTAAATTATTTAGTATTTATATAGAAGAGTTAAATAAAAAAATTGAAATAATATATAAAAATAATTTATTTATTTTAAATTTATTTTTTATTTTCTTTCACTTTATTTTTCCTTTTATTTTTTATTTATTTATTTTATTTTTCTTACATTTTTCACCAAACTTTCCAGAGATCAGACTAAAAGTTTTTATAGCGGGCGTTGGGACTAAATTTGGCATCTAACTCTCAAAAGGTTAGATTTCTTGTTGGGTACATAACTCTATATAATGGTGAAGTTGACATTTGAGGTATAGGAATGAAGAATAGTCCTCCTTGGCAGCTCCTTTCAAATGATTCCTGATGATTGTATGGCTCAGGCATCCGATATCCATCTCTCCTATTGGAAAATAAAGAAAATGATGAAGCGCGTTCATCACGTGATGGCACCGACTCCTTTGTTACAGAAATCCAACAGACAAATCCACCCTTTAAGACTTTGATACCCAAACATGAATCTAGAAGGAGCCCAGAGGACCACTGTCGGTTTTCCTTTCAAGTTTCAACAAAATGCCCACCATCATACCTACTAATCATCTCATTAAGGAAATAACACAAGTTCTGCATAAGGCAATCTTTTGGATTCTGTGCCCAAGATTATAAAGCAATCTATTAATTATTCTTAATTGAATATTTAAACAGATCTCTTTCAAAACTTTTGGCACTTCCCTAGGGATTAATGGCCAAAGTAAACACAGATTGCATTGAGTATGTGATTCAGACATTAAACTTTGATACCATGAACCTCTCCTTAGTTGCTTTCTTACCTGGGAAGGGTAATGAAATTTTCTTGAAAACCATTTACAGACGAGACCCAGAATTGTCTTGATCGGCTATTTTACATCAATGTTTGATTTTTTGTATTTTATTACATTTTCTTTCTTGGAGGAAGCGATGTCACAATTTCACGTGATGAGACAAATGTGATGTTACAATTTCATGCTCATCAACGTGGTTTAGATTATAGAGAGTAATAGAAAGGAAAAGCTTTAAAAAAAATTCAAATTTTCTTGTTTGAATACCGCATGCAGAAGTCACAAATAAAAATTAAATATAAAAAATTATTTTAAATATGAATAAATTTTCAAAATCGTTAAAGGTAAAATATGAAAAATGAATTTGAAAAGGTATAAGAAAATTTCGTTGAATTCTAAATACAAACCTATTATTTATTTATTTTTTACTTTTTTTTTCCTTCTTTATTTTTCTCATGCAAACCTATCTTTTATTTTATTGAATTCCAACTCTGTTGAATATGTAAGTTGAACATTAAAGTCATGTTTGGTTTTTGAAAAATACTAAAATATATATATATAAAGAAAAATAATTTTTTATGTTTGATTATATTATAAAAAAATCAAAAAAATTAAATATAATTAAAATTAATTAAAAACTCATATATTTTTAAATTATTTAATCTTTATATCAATGATTAAAATAAGTAAAATGAGTTGAAAGAAGTAAATAAAAATAATTTATTAATTTTTTATCACTTTTTTATTGTCTTTGACTTTTTTCTTATTTTTTTTTTCCTTATATTTTTCTCGAATCAAATATAACCTAAACAACTATTAAATTTAGATACAATGAACGTCTCCTTACTTGCTTTCCTACTCATAATTAAATCATGTTTGATTTTTCATGTGAAATATTACATTTTCTTTGTCATAGAAGTGATGTCACAATTTAATGTGTAGAGAATAAATAATTAACTTTTTGTAAGTCATTTTTAAGTTCATCAACTTGGTTTAGACCATAGAAAGTATCGGAAAGGTAAAAAAACATATAAAAGAATTCAAATTTTATTTGAGAAGTAAATTAATTTTAATGATTAATCCAAATGATCCAATGATGGGTTTTTTTCAAATAGATGATAGACTCATATGCCGATCTTGGCCTAGAATATTTGTTTGGTCTAGGATTTGAATGTTGTAGACTCTTTCAATCCAGGATCTTGTAGCTTTCAAATTTTGGATGGTTGTAACCCTCTATATGATCCCTTCAAGTGTGTAAATTTTACATGATTGTAACCCTCTATAATGCCTTCAAGTGTGTAAAGCTCATCATAAGTTATTTCTGTGAGCAGCTATAACGAAAATAGTAGGTGCGTAACGTACGTTGATGGGTTCTTATATTCAAGTATATATATGTACATCCTTTGAAATATTGTATGCACCCGTTCGATAGTTGATAATAGGAGTCAAGATACGGGTGTAATTGGGAAATACTAGGAACTTGGAAGGCATTAATGGAGTCAGTTTGTGAGGCCCTGCAATTGGCTACAGGAGGTTGATTAAATTAACGTCCAAGTCCACCACATTTGGAATGAGGGGAATCTACCAACTAGCCATATTCAAACGTTACGCGGCGGGCAAAAGCTATTAGATTGATTAATTATAGAAAAGGCATGGAAGAGTGAAGACGACTGCAACCTCATGGTGTGGGTTAGCTTTCTTTTGATAACCTTCTAGTCTTGGTAGAGGAGCTGTCTTCTTTTGTCTATTATTCTCAATATTTCACGCTACCTGTCATTCTGGAACCATGCATGAAATAAATAAATGGCATGCACCCATGACTACTATTTTCCAAAATAGAATATTATCTTCTAAAAAATAAAAAATTAAATTAAATTTAATGAATTATTTTTATATATTAACTAAAATCATTTATATTTATTTTAACTCTTTTATATATAAATAAAATAATTTTAAAAATTATAAAATTTTAATTAATTTTAATTTTTTTATATGAAGTAAATCATTTTTCTCACTACCTTTTTTTTTCTTCCTTCAATATAATATAACATTAAACTTTTCCCAATTTTTTTTTTCTTTTGTTTAATGGCTAGAACAAAACTTTTGTTTGTTAATGCCTAGAGAAGTCTAATAAAAAAATAATAAAATAAAAGAAGAAGGAAAAAGGAGTCACAAAAAGAAATGATTTATATATATATATATCAATCCCAATGATCCCACCTTCACACATCAGTACGGCCCCATGCAGTCTCGTGGTGACTCGCTTGATGAGTTCGATTTTGAGTCCTTTTCTTCTGAGAACTTCTTTTCTTACCCATCTTCCTGTCCCAAAACCAGCAACCCCTACTGGTCCAATTCAACCATTGAAAATTTTCAGGCAGGAGTAGAGAAGCCAGCCACACAGCTCAAGACCAATAGTGGGAATTTTTGCCCTACGGGAATCAAAACACCCGAAGCTTCTTCATCTTCCTCCTCCTGCCTGATTTCTTTCGGGAACAGGGACCTTCTATGGAAATCTAAACTGGAACGGGAAGCCTAAGGATAGGGCTGCTTCTATCGGAAATATGAATTTGGAGTCTTTGATTTCTCAGGATTCCTATCAGAACCAAGACTATTCACAAACATATGGCCAGGAAACCAAGAGGCTCGGTTTGCCAAGAAATCCTATACAAAATCAGGAACATGTAATAGCCGAGAGAAAGCGTCGAGAAAAAGTCAACCTCTTGTTCATTGCTCTTTCAGCCATTGTTCCAGGCCTAACGAAGGTGCTATCAGTGGAATAATATTTCTTTTAACTGATACTTCTGGGATTAGGATTCATTTTCTTCATATTTTATTTCTTCTCCGCATTAATCTGTGAAGAAAGATGGGTTTAGACTTGCGACCTGGTGCTGCTTTTCTTGTTCAACATAGGTATGCATGTGGTAAATGCCGTGATGACAAACCCATATACAAAATAAGCAAATAAAAGCTACTAGGTATGTGTAAATTCAAAGTGTAGCAAGTTTCAATCTGATTAATTTCCCTATCTAACCCTGGATTGTGAAAGCAAGTAAAAGATTTAAGTCTGAAGATGGACTCTTACTTATATCATTAAATCCAATACACGGGTTAAATCTCTGCAATGAACTCTTGGGAGTTGGAAAAATATATATCAATTTTTAATACCTGGGAAGAAACTGCAGAATGAAGGTTTAACTTTGGATTTGTTAATAATTTGATTTTTGTCTACAGACGGACAAGGCTTCAGTACTTGGAGATGCTGTCAAGTACTTGAAACATCTTCAAGAACGTGTGAAGATGCTCGAAGAACAGACAGCAAAGAAAATGGTGGAATCAGTGGTCACTGTAAAGAGATACCAACTCTCAGATAATGAAACATCTTCATCTTATCACAACTCTGATAGCTCCTCCAACCAACCATTCCTTGAAATTGAAGCAAGAGTTTCAAACCAGGATGTACTCATTAGAATCCACTGCCAGAAACAAAAGGGATTTGCTGTGAAAATACTTGGAGAAATAGAGAAGCTTCATCTAACAGTCATCAAGAGCAGTTTCTTGCCATTTGGGGAATACATTATGGATATTACTATTGTTGCTCAGGTAATTTCAATCCTTCTGGCCTATTTGGATTAAACTTCCGAAGTTTTCTTTTTCTTTTTTTTTTTTTGCCCATAGAATGATGTCGAAACATCACATCCTGTTTTAGACGATAATGCATGATGTTGATTCATGTTAATAGAGATCAAGGAAAAGACAGACTGATATGTTGCACATTTACTGTAGAATAGCTTGGCATAAAACAATTTTTCATTTCTTGATTATTTCTTTTATATTGGACTCTCACCCATTACCATCAATCTCCATTCCCTGCAGATGGACCATGGTTTCTGTACGACTGCAAAGGATCTAGTTAGAAATCTCCGACTGGCTGTTCTATAGTTCATGTGACATGCAGAACCAAGTGATTATTTAATGCACCCTCTATTGCCATTGCCATTTGTGCCTTTTTTTTTCTTCTTTGATTTTGGTATGACATAACATGAGGTGACTGTTAAACCTTGTTCTCTCTGGTGAGTGAATTAATGAAGAGAGAATTATGTTTAAGCGGTGGATGGATCTGATGATGGTCTTAAAGGCTACATATTTTATATAGTTATTACTAGTTTCATGAAAATTTATGAATAAAAATATCATTCACCGTTAGCATATATTTATTTACCTATTCTTCTTAATTCTCATAGTTTCTTTTCGATATTAAACCATTGAAAGTAATACTGTTTACACGTGTATAAATGTCAATATATATATATATATATTTTCATACATGTGTAAGACATTTATACTAAATATATATATTAACGCTGCAATGCTAGCATAAATTTGCCTATTGTAAATATAATTGTGTGTTTTAATGAATGTTAATAAAAATATGAAAATATTTAGCACATTATGTAACAATACTAAAAATAAATTTATATTTAACATTTTGTACATGTGTGTAAATAGATTTTCTAGTGATTTGATATGAAACTAACAAAAAAAAAAAAAACATGTATATAAATTCATGATTTACAGGTTTGCATATGCCTTATATAATTCCCATTTAATTAAATTCAAAAATAAGAAACTCAAAATTTTAGAATTAAAAATAATAGTAATCAAACATTAAATTAATGAAAAATATATTAAGATAATAGTTACCATTAGAGAATATATAAAAACAAAATAAAAATTATATAAATATCAAATAGATTTTAAAAAAGATTTTATTTTATTTTATTTTAAATTTTCTTGAAATCTTTGTATGTTAGTTATCACAAGCACTTAAGGATAAATTTTGATATATTAAATAGTTGCAGTGCTCATATGACATCTATATGCCAATTGCATGAATTTATATCACATGAACGCCCAAATATACAACCCTCAACCCTCAACCCTCAACTTCATCGATTAGATGCAGTCGAACGTATTGACGAAGCTCCTCATTTTTTCTTTTGTATTATGACAAAAAGGAAACTTCCTCAGACCTCACCATTGGTTGAAACACCAACCACTGAATCATTGTTCCAAACCCCTTCATTTAAATATATACTATCATTGGATGCAACTTTCCAGCTCAGGACAATGACTTTAGACAAAAGATGGACGGGTTTTGTACTTTCTCAAGAAATCTCTTGCTCCTCCTGGAGTCTACATTTCTTCAATAGAGATGTTTGTTTGATGGTACATGAGTTTGTTTTCTAAATCAAATACTTCGATGCATACGTCTGAAAATTAACTTCTGTGGTTATGTATGGGGATGAGCAAAACCAAATTAGAATTACTAACACAAAAACATCAAAATTTATATGGAATACTAACTCAAAATAGCAGGAAAAGGAGTAGGGTTTTCAGGATATATTCAACTAATTGTCTGTCTCAAATCCTGGGGATAAAAGCTCAATTTAACTAGTGGGTTAAGTGATCTGAAATATATCCATCACACTAATACTTCTAAGCTAGCTTCTGCAACCTGCGTCCTAGTTAATTTGCTTTAAGAGGTCTTAATCGCCAGCTGCTGATATCAATTAATTAAACCTGGAATATCAAATCACCGTTGCTATATTAATTAATATCTGATAGTGAACTTCGTATCCTCAAGTATGTTGGATATCTCTTTCAATTTTAATACATGACGCCCACCCATCCAAATAGTTATATTTATACCAAACACTAGATCACAAAAGCTACGCAGAGCTTAGATTCTCATGCATTAATCTTGTGGTAACAAAATAATTTAGGATAAGCGATTAAAAGGGATGAAATCATCCTTAATTTGGAAAACTACTCCTTCCCCTTTTCCAATCTAAAAAATACTCATTTTGGACCAAAATAATAAAAATACCCTTATATTTTTCTTGTAAAAATAACAATTTCTTTTAATAGATAATGAAAATGTTGAAGGGTATTTATATAAAAAATTGGTTACTCTTCAAATTAAAAAATAAAGAAGGTTAGTTTTACAAATTTGAGATGTTTTCATCCCTTTTAATCAATTAATTCAATAATTTATTATTAATATAAGTTATTATTTGGAATCTTAAGATAGCTTTACAACCGCAAATCATATAAACTATTGTCTTCTCTTTGCCCTCACAAAGTACCTTAGAGAGAGATCATCTATCTAGGCATATGAGCAAATCATGAATTATGAGAAACCAGGATATTTGAGCTAACAGTGGGTGCAGTATCGTGTTGGAAGTGGGTGATGGTGACAATATTAATCATTGTAATTTTAGAAAATATTTTTAATATTTTTAACACTTAAAAAATATCTCTTTTGATAAAAAATTGGATGTGATTCTTAAAATCACTGTCAAACAAAATGTTATAATCACCGTTCAACTTTTATTTATATAAATTTTAGTCTTAAATAACTAGTTACAAAATGCCAAGAAATTACTTTCTCTTGCATATTGCTTTTATAATAATCAAGACATTTAACATCCAAAAATTTTATATTTTTCCCCATCTCACATACCTCAACAATATTGATATATAACTATTTCAACCATCATAAAACCCTTATGATAGATGAAATTAAAATCAATACTAGTTGGCTATTATTCTTATAGATATCTTTATGCTTTTTAATCTCAATATGAGGATATTGATAATTCAATCTTGCTTAAAATATTCTTTAATTGGATATGTCCGATCCAAAGCATTGGAATGACAAAAGTTATGAGCAATAATAGTATTCCGGATCTCCTTGGAACGATTTGTGAGGATTAGTTAATGTTTTCTCGATGTGTCTACTTGCTAAAACAAGTTCATCGAAAATATATATATATATATATATATCGACCACGTTTATCATGTGATGCCACGGTGCCACCATCTCTTTTCTCATCCTTATCACCTCAGACAAAAAAAGACACCAATTGCCTCCCTTTCCAAATAAAGCATCCAGAAAACATACATCCAAAAAAATAAAATTGGCATTAATTTCCAATTGAGGACATAATGCAAGTTTGAAAGACATATATTATAGTTACCAACTTGGATTATGATACATATTGATTAATTATTGATAACTGAATTCTTAATTATCAACTTTCAAACTTTTTGGCGTTTCCCTTGGAAATGATGGTTAAAGTAGACACACCTTTGTCCAATTTCTCACCGAACCATTAAACTATTAGATCTTCATGATCCTCAAATTGGTTCTTTAGTCAAAAGCTGCGGCTACTAAAAACAATTTAGCCTAAAAACAGAATGATTAAGAGGGTAAAGAAATGCTTGAAATCTCCACTGAACATTTTGGTATATGCCACTATCCACATGATGCCAATTCTGGGGATATGTCAGAGTCCATTACAAGATGATACGAAATTTTATTAAAGCACTCCATCTTTGATGGTTTTTTAGATTTAGAATTTTCAGTGGCATAAAGGATACCTGAAGGAAAAGGCAGTATGCAAATTCTGAATACTAAGAAGGGTATCTTGTGAAGCTGATTTTCCCAGATAACTAGTACTCTACAAGTTGGACCTCAGGTGACAACTAATTAATCTGTCACAAGGAGTGACATGCATGGCTATATATGCAGGTGCATCTCAAGAGGGCATGCAATTATGTAACCTGCATGGTTCTAAAAATTGGACCGAAGTGTTCAAATGGGAATTAGACCGATTAAATTGGTGGTTCGACCGGTGAACCGGATAAATCGAACGGTTCCGAGGAACCGTCTGGTTCAACTTTTTTTTCTTTTTTTTTTTCTACTGTCGTCCCCCCCGCCGGCTGGACCCCACCCCGCATGGGAAAAGCCCCCTCTCGCCATTGGAAAAGCACCCTTGCGCTGGAAAAGCCCCTCCCCTTGTCATCCCCGGCCGGCAGAACCCCCACCCCCCCGCGCACTGGAAACCCAGCCCCCCGCGACCCTACTGGAAAAGCGCCCCCCTCCCCCTCCTCGTCGTCTCTCGCCGACAGGACCCCACCCTTCCTGCAAAGCCACCTTCCCACCCCCTGCACTGGAAACCCCACACCCCACCTGCGCGACCCCGCCGAAACCCTCTGATCCCCTTTTTGCTCGTGTGAACCCTCTTCTCCTTTTTGCAGGACCCCAACCCCCTGCAAAGCCACCCACCTATCCCCCGCACTAGAAACCCCGCCCCCCTACGATTGCTGGAAAACCACCTGTGCGACCTACCAAAACCCTCTTCCCCTTTTTGCCTGCCCCTCTCTTCCCTTCTTCCCTTCTTCCAATTTTTTTTTTTTTTAACTCATCTCATTATTATTTTTGCTTTAGGATGTTTAAAACTTATTATTTTAATTTAAATTAATAAAGACATTACAATTTTAAATAAAATTTTTATTTTAAAATAAATATTTAAATTTTAAATTAAACTTATGATTTTAATTTAAATTTCTAATTTAAAATTAATTTTATGATTTTTAAATAAAATTTTAATTTTTAAATAATATATAAATTATTATTTTTATTTTTATAATTATTTTAAATTTTAATAATTTATAAATTATATATTTATGACGTTATCGATTTGACCGTCGATCCAATCAGTAAATTATGAATCGATAACTTTTTTAGTTCAATGATTAATTTGATTTTGAAAACATTGGTAATATGTAGTAGATGGTGGGAATGCTGTGATTGATTATAAGAAAGAGAACAACTACCGACCTAACCACCAACACTGCCCAAACCAATTCCATGGCTGCACAACTTCATGTGGGGGCTAATGCAACTGCATGTATGTATACTAAATGCCTCAATTTATTTAAGAATAACGGGAAAGAATTCATTGCAGATGATCTAAGATGCTCCCTCCTCCATTGACTTTGCCATCATGGAATAGGTAAGGAAAAACGTACCCATGTTTTTTTGAAAAAAAAAAAAAAAAAAAAAAAAAAAAAAAGACCAAAACAAAACAAAAACAAAAATACAAAGGCGAAACTCTATGGAAATTTCTGAAACCACACTTCACTACTTTTTGTCCATCTTATAATTTCGTTGACTTTTGTGTTGTCGCTAGACTTTCATTCCTCATACCCTTGATTGCTACTTGTTGTTAGGGGCGAAAAAACCTAATTATACTTTATTCTAAAGACCAGAGTCACCTTTTATTCTTGTCAGAAGTGATTAGAGGAGAGATTATGATATTAGTGCCAGTGTAAAATGAAGGGATAGAATAAAAAAAATAATCATTAGCTAAAAACTGAGGTTTTTCCATTCTCATCCAACTTTTACGTTTCGTCAAAGTTGGAAACGTATTGTGAAGAAGAACTCACCGTGTTTTGAACAGTCAATAGAAGTTTGTTGTTAAAAAAATGAAAAAAAAAAAAAAAAAATCAGCAAAACTACAACTTCTCACACGTGGGAGTTTGTGGTGTCGGTTGAGCACGTTGGTACAACCATAAGAGGAGGAAAAATTAATCTCCTGGAAAATAGGAGAAGAGAAGCTTCTGTCATCTCTGAAGTTTGAAGGTGTGCCTTCAAATCTTCTTCCCTGGTAAAAGGTCAAGGTATAGTTTCTTTGCTTCGTAGAGTCCTCTATATATTTGAAATTCTCTAAATATCATCATTTTCTTTTGATTAGGGTCTCGATATATATTTAGCTGTTTTGGGTGTTGAATTGTGAACATTTTTCCTGGTTTTTTGTGGATCCCCTTTTGATTAGTTGATACTTTCTAGTTCCTACTTCAGTTGAACCAAAGGTTTCTCAAATTTTTCTTCATAGTTTGACATTTGATGCGGGCATTGAATTCATGAAGAAATATCTTCTTAACTTTTCCATGATTCGCAGATCTATCTTTGAGGGAATTAACAAACACAGTGAACTGATGGATGTCTCGTCCGGGAAATGGTTGACAGAACTGGTAATATTAGTTATATTCTCTCAATACGTTCTTAGGAAAGATGAGTTGGAGTGCTAGCAGTACTATTTCCTAACAAGTTTTTGTTGATGAATGGTACTTTTAGATACTTATCTTGGGATGTGATATCAATTTTTGCAGGAAATGGAGGATCCCACCTTCATACATCAACACCATATGCTGCCTTCTGATAACTCATTTGATGGGTTCAATTTTGACTCTTTTTCTTCTGAGAGCAACTCAGCTTACCCATCTTTCAGTCCCGAAATCACACCCAACTTTTGCGGTTCAACTTTCCAGACGTGTGTAGAGAGGCAAGCTAAGCAGTTCAAGACCAATAGTTGGGAATCCTGCACCGCCAAACCCATAACCTCCAGAGCATCTTCGTCTTCCTCTGTCCAACTAATTTCTTTTGGGAACTCGAATTTACCACCACCAACTGATACCCAGAAGTTCCATGGATACCTAGACAACAAGGTGAAGCCTAAGGATGAGGATGGGTCGGACAGAAATATGAAATTTGCATCTTTGATTTCTGAGGGCCTCATATGAGAACCAAAACTATTCTCCAAAATCTGGCGATAGAACCAAGAGGGTTAGTTCAACTAGTAGGACTAACAATCACGATCATGTAATAGCAGAGAGAAAGCGCCGAGGAAAGCTCAACCAGCGGTTCATAGCTCTTTCAGTCCTTGTTCCAGGCCTAAGAAAGGTACTATCAGTTGTGAAAGTTGGATTTTTTTTTTCCTTTGTATTTCTTTTAGGCATTATTCTGTAGAAGATGGCTTCCGGCTCATTTCAAGGTTTTGTGCTTCTTTTCTTGTCCAATATATGGTAAATGTTTCCCCCACTGGAAATACCAATTCTGAAATCCCGTACAAGCAAACAATTAAATAAAACTCTACTGTAGTTGTGATTGTGAGTGCTATATGTTTAATGGGTTCATTGTAGATTTTGACCCTGTTAAATCTTATGTACCTGCAATATGTGAGTCTACAATCTACATGTGATCGATCCTTTAATATTGTCCCAGTAAACTCCCACAAGTGGGTAAAATGTCATTAAAGCCCAAGAAAAAGTCTATGAAATCAGTGTTCAATTGTCTTTGATTAAGATTATTTTGATGGTTCTTTGCAGATGGACAAGATTTCTGTCCTTGGAGATGCTGCCAAGTATTTGAAACAGCTTCAAGAACGTGTGCAGAAGCTCGAGGAACAGACGGCAACAAAAACCATGGAATCAGTGGTCTTTGTGAAGAAATCTCAGCTCTGCGATGATGACCTCTCTTCATCTGATCAGAACTCTGATAGCTGCTCCAACCAAACACTCTTAGAAATTGAAGCAAGAGTCTCAAACAAGGATGTACTCATTAGAATCCACTGCGAGAGACAAAAGGGATTTACTGCAAAAATACTTGATGAAATCGAGAAGCTCCATCTAACAGTTGTCCATAGCAGTAGCCTGCCATTTGGGAATTACATTATGGTTACTACTGTTGTTGCTCGGGTAATTTCATTTCCTCTTACTTTTATTCATTACCCGTAATTAGTCCGTCAGATTAAACTCCTAAGATTCTTCTGTCTTCTGTTTTCTATAAAAATGAAGGCGAACCATCAAATCCATGTTCTAAAAGATAATGCATGATAAAGGGATGTTGAACAGTTCTGATTCACGTCTACAGTACTCCTGATTCTTTTTCTCAGATTCATTCTGACCCATTACTATCAATTTCCATTTTCTGTAGATGGAAGACAAATTTTGCATGACCGTGAAGGACCTCGTCAGAAGCCTCCGATTGGCTTTTTCTACGCTTCATGTGAACTGAAGAACCAGATCATTTTTTAATTAGCATTGCCGTCTGTTTTTTTCTTTCTTCCTCTTTTTTTTTTTTTTTTTTTTTGTCCTTTGGGTATAACCTGTAGTTAATGTTTCGTCTTCTCACCTCGTGACAGAAGTAAATGCCTGTAAAAAAGATATCTTCACCTTACCCCACCGGCGATCACCATGGCTCTTTGGCTGCTGAGGTTCAGTTTAGCGGTAGGGTTGTTTTTTGTGGTGTTTTTCCTGTTTGACCAGGTTCAATTACCCCACGTGCTGCTAAAAAACTTAAAAAAAGAGCAGTCTTTTTGGAGGGTATCTTTTTTTGAGTGGTTTCACGCCTCAATCGGCACCTCTTTCTTGCTTCTTTCCCGTTGGGTAATACAAATATTCACGAGAATTTGGCTCAAGTTGTACATAGACTGTCTGCTGCTCCAGAGCTTCTTAGATTGGTTTAGGAGGAATTTTATCCTTGAAGCATCCAATTGTTTAAAAAACTTGATCTTTATTTTGGGGAAAAAAATAATCAACCACGTTTATCATATGATGTCTTCATCTCTTTCCTAGTCCTTATCAACCTCAAATAAACAAGACTACCTAAGACTCTCCATTACCCTATTAAAAAAGGTATTATGAAGGTGTATGGGGCCTCTGCATTTGAGAAGAAAAAAGAAACAAGCGTTACTGCCACTAGGGATCAAACATATTTAACGTTCCTATTCGGGACGTAATACACATATTTAAGAAAAGGCATACATTAAAGTGTTCGACTTGGATTATAATGTTGATTAATTAGTGCTAAGAGACTACTTAATTACCAATTTTCACACCTTTTGTTGCCCTTTCCTTGGAATTGATGGTTAAAGTAAAAACACTTCATGTCCCATATGTCATCCAACCATTAATAAATTTCAACAACTAGAGCTTCACAATATTCATATTAATCTTTGAGTATTAGATCCAGTTGTGTTATCATCAATCGACACACTCTTGTTTACAAAAGACATATATCAAATTCTATCGAATGAATTGTTATAATCATAAATTAATTCATGATCACAATCTTTTGATCCCCTTAAAGGATATACCATCTCAATACAAAACAATATTATGGTGCCTTCATAAAGAATATTTGTTGTGACCCACCAAAATCATCAGTTATACAATCCATAGGGAATGTACGATTACTTCAACATCTTACTCATAAGTCAAAATAACTTATGACATTATTATTGTAAAATATTGTCTTAAGATTGAGAACTTAAGTAGTAAAGTAGCTTGGAGTAATTGTGATTCTACATAAGCCTTATTTAATGTGTAACCATACACATTAGTACTTCACCTTGGGAAATTTATCCTACTAACCAAGATAAGTCATACTACCAATTAACAAATAGTGCACTATGCATAAATTCTAATAGATTGTTTAAGTTTATCAACTATTGTGAACAAACTCATCAACTTGTAAGGAACTTATGACTTGATAATATAAATTATCAAACCAAAATACTCAAATATATCATAATGCAAAATAGGAAAGAAAAAGGAAAATAAATATGATATTTAATAAAATAAAATAATTACATCTTGTCACTAATTTTAAGGGTTCTATATTAATAGGTACAACCTCCTTTCTATTCACAACTCCAAGCTCTCATTCAAGCCTTGAGGTGTTACACTATACCAAGGATCTTTTAAACTAAATAATCTTTCAATGTACACTTGGTTTTTAGGTACCAATGAATCTTTACAACTTTACAAATGTTTTTCTTATTAGGATAGAGTCCTTAAAGACAATGACATGATATAACAATTTGATTCATTATACATTATATCTTTTTCTCATGTTGTTGTCTTATTTATCTAATTTATTTGAATATTCATGATTATATCATTTATATTGTACATAACATGAGTGCATTGAAAGTTGCGTGAAATGTTTAAGTCATAAATTCCTAACAATGTGATAAGTCATTCATATAAATCTAGTTCAATTCTTGGACTTTGACCATTCATTAGAAGTTGTAATTCACTGTCTCTCAAGTGTTGGGATGATTAGTCTTGGCCATCAAAATGGTTTTTTTATAATGAGCTTACATATTAAACAGGATTGTGATTGGATAGATATCAAATTGTCATGACTTTTCCAAGCTACTATGTTACATGGGTTCTCAATCGTAAAAAAGCATTGCATTAGTGCTTAGATCATCAATGATTTTGATTTGTGGGTAAGATCCTAATGTCACCCTATGGATTGGGTCACCGGAGATATAAGCAAGTAATAATAGACATTCTCAATAGAGATACTATGATATTTATGAATTTGAGACATGAATATGTTCCTTTGGGTGATTTTATGCATTTTTAATAATGAAATCTACGGTTATAATAATTACATGAGTGGATTTGACATATGTACTTTATAGACAAGAGTATGTTAGTTAATCATGATATATATGAGTTTATTTGAGACTTAAGGATTGAAAAGGTAATTATAAGAGGTTGATAACTACTACCTTAGATTACAACATCAACTCCTGAGAAACTTACATGTATTGAATAGTAGATTATAAACTTGAGAAAATAATTAATTTATAGTTGATTAATTTTATCTCAATTAATTTCTCATAGGATACTGGAATACAATTAACCTACTTTGTTGGAATATTAACTCAATGTTAGAATTTAAATTTAAGGGAGCCAATATTTTCCTATGACTTCTAGTAGTTTTTGCTCAAACTCACATTCTTTGGTGGCACATGATTTAAGAAAATTATTTAATTAATTATATGTATATATAAGGGTTCTTAAGCATAAGCATAAGGATATTTATACATAAGCACAAGTTTGCATAAGTGCATATAATTCAATGACTTATGATTTCTATTCATACTATTTAATTAATTAGAATCATCTAATAAGTCAATTAATTAAATATGACTCAATGGGTTGGATTAAGTGACTTATAATAGACCCTAGTCACTTAAGCTCATTAGTAGTTTATATAAACCATCCTAGGGTCTAGGATTAAACAACTTCTTATCTTCCTTTCTCCAAAGATAACCCTACCCACCACCCTCTCAAGGTGAAAGAGAAGTGCACATTTCTCTCTATCCAAATGGAGAGTCATCGAGTAGAAGACATTTAGTCCTCAAGGTACTCTTCATCAATTTGGAAAATGATTTAAGAATATCAAAATCCAATATATGTCCTCAAAAACCCTAGAAAAGTTTTTTTTAAAATTAAAATTGGCATATGTTTCCACTATACCTAACATCTAGTAGCATGTTCTCTCATTTCAATCAAACACTTCTAACACTTAAAAACAACTTCAAAAATGTCATTCAAACTCTTAAAAATACACTCACAAAGTAGACTAAATTAGAAAAAAAATATAGTTTTACGAATTAATTACAATGAAAATGTAGTTAGTTTCACAATGCAATGAATAATGTTTACAAGTTTTGAAATAACTGCAATCAAAATATACTTTAGACTCAAGCTTTAGACAATAAAATAATCTACAAGTGATAATCTATCCATAAATAAAGTTCAAAAGTTTTGAAAATGAGTTTCAAGTTTAAACTAGTTATTAGGTACAAGATGTAACTCAGCTCTTTGATTGGAGAACTGATCAAAACTAGACTAGTTGTGGGAGGAATTGCAAGTGAGTGTTGAAGCCAACGTTTTGAAAACTGGACCAGTCTCATTTGATCGTCCCACCGGCGACCTCTTCGGTCCGAAGGAACCAGGTGGGGCCCCAAAACCAGGCCATACCGCTAAGCCCAAAACCTCTTCGGTCCGATTTTCATTCACAACGAAAGCCCATGAAACCTTCAACCACCCAAAGGCCAATCCATTTGAAGACTAGGTAAATAGTGTCGTTGCAAAGTATTTCTACATTGCATTTGGTTAATACCCTTCCGATGTGGGAGTTGATTAAAAAAGCTTGTGCATACTGCATAACTTGTTCTACCGACCTCAGGTTTAAAAGTAGAGAATGGACCATTGAACTACATGTCATCTTTGCACATAAAGGTTGTAATATTAAATATATAGTAAGATTTTATTTTTTTCAAATATTTGTCATACAAAAGTACCTTTGAACAATTGTAAATATTTACGTTGATGTTTGTTTTTATAACAATAATTACGAAAATAATATAAATAATTAATATATTAATTTTAAAATAATAAATTACAAAAATATGGAAATAAAATTAAATATTTTATATATTTTTTTTCATCTTAAACATATTTCATACTTAAATATTATGCAAGCTCTGTTTAATAAAATTTAAAATATTAATATATTATATTTATCTTTATAATTTAATTTGATATATTAAATATAAAAATAAAATATTATTAAAATTTTTAATTATATATATTTTAAATTTTTTATAATTATTTTTAATCGTATATAATATATAAATTATATAAGTATGGCATCACTCATTCGAGCGCGATTCAACTATCGATTCAATCAATGAACCATAAACTGTAACTCTTTTAATTTAATGACTAATCTAATTTTGAAAACATTGATTGAAACCAAATATAATAATTAGATCAATTGTTTCGTAATAACTAATGAAATGATTTTATTTTCATTTAAAAAACTGATTGAGCAGCTTTTAGAATTGAATAATGGAATAAACATTCCTGATTTTGTAGGTATGTAAGTGCTAATATTATTGAGCACGTCTTGCAAGAACTTCGGCAAGTCCAAGGAGCAGTTCGGTGAAGAAAACGTTTTCCTATTTAATACAGCACGTGTTAATCACTTGGTCAATGGAACCGAGGGACTTCTTTCCATCATACACTTCAAAATTATAGAATTGGTTCCCACTTAATAGTTAATACACGAGTTTCATTGGACATGCTTTTGACGGCTTCTTTGGTCATTTAGCCCGAAGTCTCCCTACTTGGTCTCGGCCTGGAGGCCATGTTTATCGATTTTTCATTGGATAGGCAATAGACTGAAAAGGTTTACGAGCCAGAAGGCTAGAAACCACCTACCCTCTCAATAATAATACCTTCCTTGGAACCATACGTAAAGCTTGACTATAGCCTTAAACTTTAGCTTAATTCCTGTTTGTTGCTTTTGTTGGAAAGTATTTTAAATTTTTGGATCACAATTCACATGTGCTCATATAAATAAAATAATTTGCCATTGGTATATACAGGAAAAATTTTCGACAATTTGGGATCTTACGATTAACAAGCTTTAGGGTTTTTATTTAATCCGTCTTTCGGACCATCGAGTTGTTCTAAAAATTATTTAAGTCATGGATTATCATTTATGAATAAGAATTAATTTTTATCACGTTTGAATTAAATATATTTAATTATCATTAATTTGAAATTTTGTTAAATAATTTTTATATATTTTTAATTTATTAATATCACCCATCTCCTTTTTAAATCAAAATAAAGTTTTTTTTTTTTAATTTCACCTATGAATAAGAAGGACCTTTGAACAAGCAACAGTAGTGTAAATGCACATCCCTAGTGTGGAATTAAGCCATGATGCATGAATCATAATGAGACTAATTAAATCTTTTTAAAAGGATTATTATTTTTAAAATTAATAACGTTTTATAGTTTGTGTTTGTACTAGAGTCCATATCAAACTCTTGGGAATGTTGGTTTCTTGTTGGTTCATATGTATATTTATGTGAAGTTGACATTGAGGAATAGGAATGAAGGATGGTCCTCCTTGGCAGCTCCTTTCAAATGATTCCTCATGACCGTATGGCTGAGGCAGCTCCTTTTCTTTTTTGAACATAAAGAAAATATAATGAAGCATGTTCATCATGTGATGGCACCAACTCCTTTGTCCCTGTCCATACACAAATCCAATAAACAAATCCACCTTACATTCCTCCTTCAGACTTTGACATCCGAACAGGATCCAGAAGGGACACACAGGGCCACTGTAGTTTTCCTTCCAAAAAAATTGCCCACTGTCATACCTATCAACCTTCTCAATAAGGAAATAACACAAGTTTGACAAAAGCGATCTATTATATTATTCATAATGGAGTATCTGAACATATCTCTTTCAAAACTTCTGCCACTTCCTTCTGGATCAATGGTCAAAGTAAACACAATTGTGTTGAATGTGTAATTCAAACATTAAACAACTACTAAATTTTGATACTCCTTACTTGCTTTCCTACGCAAGAGCTACGAATTCAACAGGCAACAACCACAATAGTCTTGTTGTGCTATTTTAGCTAGATTTAATGTTTGATTTTTCGTATGTATGTTGTATTTTCTTTCTCCTTGTTATTTGAAATACGTATATTTAGGCTTGACCATTGTGATGTGGTTGACAATAGGAGTCAAGATATGGGCGTAATTGGGAAATAGTTGGAAGGCATTAATGGAGTTGGGCTGTGAGGCCCTGCAACTATCTCTAAAGGAGATTGATTTAGTTAATACAGAATATATTCACATTGCACGTGCACCACACTTAGAATGAGGGGAATCAAGTTATCAACAAACCAGGACCGGCCATATTCAAAGGTTACGCGGTGGGCGAAGGCGCTTGAATCGATGATAGAAAAACATGGAAGACGAGGGCAACCTCATGGTGTCGGCTAGCTGTCTTTCGATCGCCTTCATTCTCAATATTTCACCCTAGCTGTCATCATGAACCAAACGTGGAAAAAACAAGGGCATGCACCCATGTCTATTTTGCAAAATACAATATGATCTTTCAAAGTATTTGCTTATCCCATGTTTGGTTTAAAAAAAAATAAAAAATTGAGAAGAAAAATCAAAGAAAATTTTAATTAGTTTAATAGTTTTTTTTTCTCTTTTTATATATAGTAAAATCAAAGAAAATTATTTTTCTTTATTTTTTTTAAATATTTTTGTGGAATCAAATATGGATTAAATTTGGTCCATTTGAATTCATGTTACTGTACCATATCTTCACTGTTTAACCTTTAGCTGTTAAATTGAATATAAGTTAATGTTAGCATAGGGTTCCGATTGAATAAAAATTAAATGTTAATTATTAAACTAATAATAATTGTATAAATTAAGTTATTTTCAAATGTAATCAAATTATTTTTTAGGTGCAAATGTATTAAGTTCTTATCTTCAGAAAATACCATGTAAATTACAAAATGGTAAATGATAGAATAGAACTAACTATTTTGTTTATCATGTTCATTGGCGGAGCCAGGAGGGCACATGCCCCCTTCAATTTTTTCTGCCCAAAAAATCTCTCACATATAATTAAGGTTTTCAAATAATAAAAAATAAAATAGAAACTCCAAAAATAATAATAATAATAATTAATTTTATTATAACTTTTCTAATAATATTAATTTTTTGGTAATTTTGTATTTGACATTTTATATTTTTTAAAAAAAAATTGTATGTTCTCTTTAATTTGGAGTTTTATTTTTTATTTTTAAATTTTGAGACTTAATTAAATGATGTCTAATTTAGAAATAAATTAAATAATTATATTAGATTGTAGGAATTTATATTTGGATTTAAAATTTTATTTTGCTAATAGTTCATTCTAATATCATAATATCATAGAACATTTTAAGGAAAAAAATCTCATTATTTTTAGTTGATTTTATACTTAGATTTTGTTTAGTAACAATTTTTAAAACAGGATGTTTTAAAGAATATCTTTTGACTGTTTTTATATAAAAGTTATTTTTAAAACTTATTTAAAAACATAAAAAATAAGTTAAAAATATTTTAAAATGTGAAATAAACTTTTGTGTTTGCAAATTTTGAGAGAACAATTTTTAAAATTTGTTTTAAAAAACATTTTCTAACCAGAACCTTATTTATTTGAAAAAAAAAATTAAATTTATTAGAAAATCTTCTTTAAAATTTTTAAGTTTTTTTGCTACAAAAATTACTTGAATTGATCAAAATTTTATAATCATAGTTTTTACTATTTTTTTTTTAAAAAAAAAAAATCTTTGGATTATTATTGTAAAAGCTAATTGTTTATAAAGCCTATGATCATACATATTTCAACTTTGTCCCCTCTTATCAAAATTTCTGACTCCGCATTTAATCATGTTTCATTTTAAATTAAACTTTTTTGGAGAAAAAGACTGTGGACGAAATTTTCTTTGAAGGAAGAATGTCATCATTATTTTTTGCTCACACTTATCATCCTTTGAATGTTGCTTTAAAAGGAAAAACTTAAAAACTAAAGATTTTATATCCAAAACTAATGGTACCTTTAGTATTATTTAGCACATGCTGATTTACAGAGGGTGTCAACCAATGACTTGGAGCGTTCAAAACAGGGTACACTTCCCTCGTAACACATCCTCCCATATTTCCTTTATCTACTTGGTTTTCAAAGCCGTCTTATGAACAGTGAATAAAATATTAATAAAGGAAAATGGGTACGAAGGCCACCGTTCACACGTGGGAATTAGTGGGTTTGAACTTTAATGGAGCTACAAGTACAAGAGGAGCAGTTCTTCTCCAGGAGAATCGGGAAAGCGACAGTACTGTCTTCTTTTAGGGTTTGAAGGTACGCGTTTCCTTCAGATTCCATTATATGTACTGTGCGCCTCAAAGCACTCACCTCCACCTGTGAATTTCTCTCAGAATCAGATTTTGCTTTTGATTTGGGGCATCTTCAATCTCCATATTTAGCTGTTTTGAGGTTCGAATTTGAAAGTTTTCATGGGTTTTTTTTTGTTTGTGGGTGTTGTTTAATTATCTCCCAACATTATCCTTTTGTGTTCGTTTGGGTCCTTCTGATATTTAGCTCTTTAGATATGGAATTTTCAAATTTTAATCTGGGTGTTTTGGTGGATTTCTTTCTTTCTTTTTGTTTTGAAAAAACTTTATTTCTGTCATGATCGCTATCAAAATATACTGGGTTTGAGTTGATGAGTTTTCGAATTTCTCCTTCTTGATTTCTAGTTTTGAGAGAGTGACTGAACTGAAGAAAAACTTGTTTTATGTTATCCAGGATCCAGTATCTAGTACATTTCTGAGGAAACAAAGGACCCCTGCAGCTGTGCTAATGGATGTCTTCTCAGCCAACTGGTTAACTGAAATGGTACGACAGTTTTGCAAGTATCTTAAGAGAAGGAATGGTTAAGTTGGAGGAATGAAATTATAAATCAATCATTTCTTCACAAGCTTTTGTTTATGAATAGTTCTTCTAGAATTAGAATTTTTCTCAAGGCAATATTAAATTAATTGCAGGAATTGGAGGATCCCACCTTCATACATCAGTACAGCCCGATGCAGTCTCTTGGTGACTCGCTTGATGAGTTCGATTTCAAGTCCTTTTCTTCTGAGAACTTCTCATCTTACCCATCTTCCAGTCCCAAAACCAGCAACCCCTACTTGTTCGATTCAATCATTGAAAATGTTCAGACAGGAGGAGTAGAGAGGCCAAGAAAACAGCTCAAGACCACTAGTGGGAAGTTTTGCCCCACGGCATCCAAAACTCCCGAAGCTTCTTCATCTTCCTCCTCCTGCCTGATTTCTTTCGGGAACTCGGACTTGAACCCAATCCCTGACGATACGCTGACCTTCTATGGAAATCTAAACTGGAACGGGAAGCCTAAGGACAGGGCTGCTGCTAACGGAAATATGAATTTGGAGACTTTGATTTCTCAGGACTCCTATCAGAAGCAAGACCATTCACCAACATATGGCCAGGGAACCAAGAGCCTCAGTTCCACAAGAAATCCTTCACAAAATAAGGAACATGTAATAGCCGAGAGAAAGCGTCGGGAAAAGCTCAACCTGCAGTTCATAGCTCTTTCAGCCATCATTCCAGGCCTAAAGAAGGTACTATCCGCGGACCAATATTTCTCTTAACTGGCGCATCTAGGATTAGGATTCATTTTCTTCATATTTTATTTCTTCTCCGCATTCATCTGTGAGAAGGTAGCTTTAGATTTACAACCTGGTTCTGCTTTTCCTGTTAACCATAGGCATGTGGTAAATCATGTCGTGATGGCAAACCCATATACAAAATAAGCAAACAAAAGCTACTAGATATGTGTAAATTCAAAGCGTAGCAAGTTTCAATTTCATTATATTCCTTATCTAACCCTGAATTGTGGAAGAAAGTAAAAAATTTGAGTCTGAAGATGGACTCTTATACCATTACATCCAATATTCGGGTGTAATCATATACATATATACGGGAAAGAGCTGCAGAATGAGGGTTTAACTTTGCCTTTGTACAACGATTTGATTTTTGTCCACAGACAGACAAGGCGTCAGTCCTTGGAGATGCTGTCAAATACTTGAAACAGCTTCAAGAACGTGTGAAGATGCTCGAAGATCAGACAACAAAGAAAATGGTGGAATCAGTGGTCACTGTAAAGAGATATCAGCTCTCAGATAACGAAACATCTTTATCTTATCACGACTCTGATAGCTCCTCCAAACAACCACTCCTTGAAATTGAAGCAAGAGTTTCAAACAAGGATGTACTCATTAGAATCCACTGCCAGAAACAAAAGGGATTTGCTGTAAAAATACTTGGAGAAGTAGAGAAGCTTCACCTAACTGTCATCAATAGCAGTTTCACGCCATTTGGGGATTATATTATGGATATTACTATTGTTGCTCAGGTAATTCCAACCCCTCTGGCTTTTCCAATGTTTTTTTGTTCTTTCTTTGCCTATAGAATAATGTTGAAACATCAAATCCTGTTTTAGATTATAATAGGGGTTAAGAAGAAGACATTGTTATCTCCTGATTATTTTTCTTGTATTCGACTCTCACCCAGTACCATTAATCTCCATTCCCTGCAGATGGACAACGGTTTCTGTACAACTGCAAAGGATCTAGTTAAAAAACTCCGACTGGCCTTTCTGCAGTTCATGTGACTATTCATTGCATCCTAGACTGCTATTGCCGTTCTTGGCTTTGTTTGTCCTTTTCATTTAGGTATAACTTCAGGTGACAGTTAAACATAGTGTTTTTTTTTTTTTTTTTTCTCTCGCCCATGGTGAGTGAATTAATAAAAGGAGTGTAAAGTACTCTTCGTCTTGGACCACCCGCCGCTGCCGAGGTTCTGTTTCGCACTGGGGCTTGCTGTATCTGGTTTTTTCCTTGTTGACCCGTTGGCCAGGTTTATTTATCCCCTGTGTTTGTTTTAAGAGAAGCCCACAGCTTTTTTGGAGGGTTTTTTGAGGGGTTTCGCATATGAATGAGACCTCTTTCTTTCTCCTTTCTCCTTGTATTACCTACGTGGTCAGAAGAAGAGCACTTCATAATTCATTTGTGAGGTTGGATTAGCCTTTGTTTTTGTCCAGGGAATTATTTCTCGGGCTTTTTGGATGAAATCTCTCTGTAGTTTATTCGAAACTGTGATTTAGCAATTCAACAAATAAGATCTTTTGGATAATGTTTGTTTTTGTTTCTTTATTATCAATTATGTTGCAGTAGCATGCAACTTGGCATTTTTAACGTGGCATCATAAAACACAGGAATATTAACAGGAACGTTAATGTACCTTCGAGGCTTCGACCCTCAACCCTAAACATTATCAATCAGATGCAGTCGAACGCATTGACGAAGCTCCTCATTTTCCCCTACTGCTAGGACAAAAAGGAAACTTCCTCGGACCTCACCATTGGTTGAAAACAAATTGCACCCTCCAACCACTGAATTATTGTTCCAAACCCACTCATTTAAATATTTTAATTGGATGCAACTTTCCAGCTCAAGACAATGACTTTAAGCAAAAGATGGTCGGTTTCATACTTTTTCCATAAATCTCTTGCTCCTCCTGGAGTTTACATTTCCTCAATGAAATTACAAATAACCGACACAAAAACATCAAAATTTATATTAAATTTGTAATTAAAATTTTAATAATTTATATCAAATCAGTGCATGTTGCAATATTAATATCTGTCAATGAACCTCTTCTCCTAACATGTATTGGATATGTCTCTCAATTTTAATAGAAGGACCACCCATACGTGTGATCGAAATAGTTATATTGAAAGGAAGCTGAATCCATACCCACCAAATAGCAGATCACAGAAGCTATGCATCGCTTAGATTGACATTAATCTAGTAGTAACAATATAATTTAGTGTTAATATAAGTTATCATTCGGAATCTTAAGATAGCGTTACAACCGCAAATCATATAAACTATTGTCTCCCTTCTGCCCTCACAAAATACTTTAGGGAGAGATCATCTAACTAGGCATGTGTGCAGGTCATGGAATTACGAGTAACCAGGAAATTTGAGCTAATAGTGGCAGCAGGCAGTACTGTGTTGGAAGTGGGTGGATGGTGATGATAATATTCAATACATTTCATTGATATATATATATATATATATTTTAAGTTTTAATAATGTTTTCTATCTTATGTTAAACTCTTTCTATTATTATCGAGAATGATAAAAGTGATGAGCAATACCACCACTCCGGAGGTCCTTGGAATGATTTATGAGGATTAGTTAACACGCATACTTGCTAAAACAAGTTAATTAAAAAAATATCAACCACGTTAATCATGTGATGCCACCATATCTTTTATCAGCCTTTTCCTCCTCAGATAAACAAATGCACCTAATAGTCTCGATCTCCAAATAAATTATCCAGAAAAGGTACACAGGATCTTTACAAACTAGAACAAATAAAAATTGGCACTACCAAATCTATTAACTTTCTAAGTGAGGACATGATACAAATTTGACAAAAGACATACATTAAAGTGACAAAGTTAGATTATAATATGTATTGATTAATTATTGCTAACTGAAGTCTTAATAATCAATTTTCAAACATTTTGCCGGTTCCCGGACATGATTGTTAAAATAAACACACTTTTGTCCAATTTATGGTCCAACCATTAAAAATTAGATCTTCATGATCCCCTCATATTGGTCATGATCGATCACACTGGTTCTCTAGTCAAAAGCTACAGCGAACAGAAACAATTTTGCATAAAAACAGAATGATTAAGAGGGTAAAGGAATGCTTGAAATCTCCACTGAACATTTTGGTATATGAGATTAGCGGTCCTTATGTTCCTCCGACACCAAATACCAATTCTCGGGATATGTCAAGAGTCAGATTACAAGATGATGCCAAATGTAATAAAGCTGATTTTCCCATATAACTAGTACTCTACAACTTGAACCACAGGCGAGAACTAATTAATCTGTCAAAAGGAGTGTCATGCATGGCTGTATATGTAAGGGACTTCTGAAAATTCTTGAGACGTGTTATTCTGATCCTATAAATATAAAATCCGGTATCACATATATTGAGCACTTATACTGATAGTTTGAATTTTGAATTTATTACGGTGCGTATCATTTCATTCTTTTACCACCACTACTTGAACTGGAGCTTAGGAGCAGAAATGAGTGGTCCAAAGTGCATAAACCCTAATGAGCCAAATATTGTAATGCAGACAATTGAGTTACTATTAGGCTAAAACTAATGAATTCTTTTAGATTTATGGAGTTGGACTATAGAAATTTTGACTTATGTCAGTTCAGGCCAACCATATACAAATTTAATGCTGCAGGTGCATCTCTTCACGGATCACACTGCTGGACCACATCGCAGAAATAACGGATAGTGATCAAGAGGGCATGCAACAATGTAGGGATCGTATTCGGTGGGGATGATGTGATTGATTATAAAAAGAGAACGACAACCTACCTAAGCACCAACACCACCCAAACCAGTTTGCTGCACAACTTCATGTGGGGCTAATGCACCTGCATGTATATAGCCTAATGCCTCGATTTATTTAAGAATAATGGGAAGGAATTCATTGCAGATGACCTATTCCTCCCCCATTTTCAATGCTGACATTTCACCCTGAAAAGGAGTGAAAGCCCATACTAGCCATCATGGAATAGATAAGAAAAAACGTACTCCTGTTTTTTTTTTTTTTTTTAAGAAAAACAAAATGAAGAAGAAGAAGACAAATACTAAACTCTATGGAAACTGACTTTTGTGTTGTCGCTGGACTTTCATTCCTCCAACCCTTTGATTGTTACTTGTTTAGGGGGAAAAAACCTAATTTTACTTATTTTAAAGACGAGTCATCTTTTATTCTTACTAAAAGTGATTACAGAAGGAAGGATTGTGATATTAGTGCCATTGTAAAATAAAGGGAGAAGCAAAAATCACTAGCTAAAACCCGAGGTTTTCCCATTCTCATCCAAGTTTTAGGTTCGCCAAGGTTGGAAACCTATTGTGAAGAAAAACTAACCGTGTTTTGAACGGTCAATAGAAGTTTGCTATTGTTAAAAAATGAAAAATAAAAAGGTCTGCCAGACTGCAACTACTCACACGTGGGAGTTTATGGTGTCGGTTAAGCACGTTGGTACCACTATAATAGGAGGAGAAATTTTCTCCTGGAAAAAAGGAGAGAGAAGTCTCTATCATCTTGGAAGTTTGGAGGTGTGCCTTCAAGTCTTCTTCCCTTGTAAAAAGACAAGGTATAGTTTCTTTGCTTCCTAGAGTCCTCTATATATTTGAAATTCTCTAAATATCAGCATTTTCTTTGATTTGGGTCATGATATTTATATATAAATATAGCTGTTTTGGGTGTTGAATTGTGAACATTTTTCCTGGTTTTTTGTGGATCCCCTTTTGATAGTTGATGCTTTCTACTTCAGTCTGGACTAGAGGTTTTTAAATTTTTTCTTCTTAGCTTGACATTTGATACGGGCATTGAATTCATGATGAATATCTTCCATAACTTTCCCATGATCCGCAGATCTATCTTTGAGGAAATAAACAAACACGGTGAACTGATCGATGGATGTCTCATCTGGGAAATGGTTGACAGAACAGGTAAAACTCTTGCGCAAGTTGTAAGATTAGTTATATTCTCTCACTCGTTCATAAGAAAGATGAGTTTGATTGCTAGCTAGCAGTGGTAATTTTAGATATTTTCTGAGGATGTGATATCAATTTTTGCAGGAAATGGAGGATCCCACCTTCATACATCAATACCAGATGCCGCCTTTTGATAACTCACTTGATGGGTTCAATTTTGACTCTTTTTCTTCTGAGAGTAACTCATCTTACCCATCTTTCAGTCCCGAAGCCACACCCAACTTTTGCGGTTCAACCATTAAATGTTTTCAGGCGGCCGGGGTTGTAGAGAGGCCATCAAAACAGTTCAAGACCAATAGTTGGGACTCCTGCACTGCGGAACCCATTACCTCCAGAAAATCTTCGTCCTCCTCCGTCCGACTAATTTCTTTTGGGAACTCGAATTTACCACCACCAACTGATACCCTGAAGTTCCACGGATACCTAGACAAAAAGGCGAAGCCTAAGGATGAGGCTGCGTCTGACAGAAATATGAAATTTGCATCTTTGATTTCTGAGGGCTCATATGAGAACCAAAACTATTCACCAAAATCCGGCGACAGGACCAAGCGGGTGAGTTCAACAACAAGGAATCCTTTAAACAACCACGATCATGTAGTAGCGGAGAGAAAGCGCCGAGAAAAGCTCACCCAGCGGTTTATAGCTCTTTCAGCCCTTGTTCCGGGCCTAAGAAAGGTACTATCAGTTGTGAAAGTTTACCTTGCTGGTGCTTTTGGGATTCTTTCGTTTGTTTTTTTATCCTAGACATTAATATGTAGAAGATGGTTTCAAGCTCATTTCAAGGTTCCATGCTTCTTTTCTTGCAAAATATATTGCTAATGTTTCCCCCGCCGGAAATATCAATTCTGAAATCCCGTACAAGAAAACAATGAAAAAAACAAAACTCTACTGTCATCTAGGTCTTGAGTAAAGAATTGTCAAGTTTCACTTGGATTAAGTTCTTGAGTGTAGTTGTGATTGTGAATTTGTGAGTGCTATATGGTTTAATCGGTTCATTGTATATACCAGCAATATGTGGGTCTATAATATACATGTGATCCTTTATTGTTGTCCCAATAAACTCCGACAAGTTGGTACAACCTCATTCAAGTCCAAGAAAAAAGTCTATGAAACCAGTATTCGATTGTCTTTAACATTATTTTGATGATTCTTTGAAGACGGATAAGGTTTCTGTCCTTGGAGATGCTGTCAAGTATTTGAAACAGCTTCAAGAACGAGTGAAGATGCTCGAGGTACAGACGGCAACGAAAACCATGGAATCAGTGGTCTCAGTGAAGAAATCTCAGCTCTGTGATAATGACCACTCTTCATCTGATCAGAACTCTGATAGCTGCTCCAACCAAACACTCTTAGAAATTGAAGCAAGAGTCTCAAACAAGGACGTACTCATTAGAATCCACTGCGAGAGACAAAAGGGATTTACTGTGAAAATACTCGATGAAATCGAGAAGCTCCATCTAACCGTCGTCAATAGCAGTAGCTTGCCATTTGGGAATTACATTATGGTTATTACAGTTGTTGCTCAGGTAATTTCATTTCCTCTTACATTTATTCATTACCGGCCCGGATTTAGTCCATCAGATTAAACTCCTAAGATTCTTCTGATTTCTCTAAAAATGATGGTGAACCATCAAATCCATGTTCCAAAATATGATCCATGATGAAGGGAAGATGATCAGTTCTGATTCGCGTTTACAGTACTCCTGATTCTTTTTCTTGGACTCGATTCTGACCCATTACTATCAATCTCCATTTTCTGCAGATGGAAGACGAATTTTGCATGACCGTGGAGGACCTCGTCAGAAACCTCCGATTGACTTTTTCTAAGCTTCATATGAACTGAAGAACCAAATCATTTTTTAATTAGCATTGCCGTCTGTTTTTTTCTTTTTTTCTTTTTTCTTTTTTCCTTTAGGCATAACCTGAAGTTATTGTCTCGTCTTCAGACCTCCTGAGAGAAATTAATGCCTGTAAAAAGCTATCTTCACCTTACACCACCGGCGATCACCATGTCTCTTTGGCTGCTGAGGTTCAGTTTAGCAGTAGGGTTATTGTTTGTGTTTGTTTTTTCCTGGTTGGCCAGGCTCAATTACCCCACGTGCTATAAAAAATAAAAAAGAAAGTTGCAGCTTTTTTTGAGGTATATATTTATGTTTAGAGTGGCTTCATACCTCAACGGCCCCTCCTCCCTTCTTTCCCGTTATATTATATAAGTGGTGTCGTGACTTGTAGGGATATCAGATGAGGATGGCACTTCCTTAGGGGTCAGGACGTTTCTTATGGTCTAAAAGAATTATTTCTTGGCCTCTGACAGAAGTTTCTCTGTATTTATCTTTAAGACTATGATTCTAATAATTCAATAGATGTTATCTTGTTGGATATTTTTCAGTCTTATTCTCTTTCAGCTGCACCATGTTGCAATTTTTTTTTTTTCCTTTGTTACAATTTTTTCTTTCTTGTTCCTTTTTATGCCTTTTGCGTATCTTGACTCTCCCATGAGTGCAGCTTTGGATTTGCTATAAAAACGCAACCATGGGCTGTGATTTTGTTTTCAAACATAAATCCAGTCATGGGTTGCAGTTCTATTTTGCCCATATATATATATATATATATATATATATATATATATATATATATATATGTAAGCAAAGAAGATTGGGAATTATTTTAAACTTCAATCTATATTGAGTTTTCTTTTTTAAAATCCACTCTGCTTAAATCTAAAAATAGCTTTTAAAAAGTTTTAAGATACTAAAACTCTCGAGAATTAAATTTTAGGATTTTTCAAATACAAATAATTATGTTTTATTAAAATCGATGAATTCAAATACCTCAAAAGAAGAGTCATTTTAATAAGTTTTTGTTTTCATCTTTCAAACCTTTCAAAATCTTTCTTTAAAGAATTTTTAATCACAACAAAGGTTAGAAACTCACACTACAAAACTTTTAGGGTTTCAAAAGATCTGCGGAGGAATACAAAGGAGTGTTGCATTTGTGCTTTATTAGAAAGGTGGAGTGTTATATTTGTTCTCTATTAGAAAGGTGGAGAAGGAGTCCAAATGTTGACGGGATAAGATACAAAAAATTGGTGTACTCGATTTGATAAAACCATATACTCTTTTCTCACAATTCATAAATTATTTAACTATTTAGAGATCCTTTATGATTTTTATATCCAAAGGTTTTTGGTGATTTTTCTACATGATATCTCGTATTCCTTAATGTAATTGAATTTATATTTACACGAGATTCATCCATTTTTATTCAATATTGACATAATTGGACAATTAAAATAAAAATAAAAATAATTTTGAGATTAATTGCTTGGATTACTTATTCACACCCTTCTCCATAGTTTCATATATAAGACAAAATCTCTCAAAAGACTTCTAATTTGTTTGGATTTCCATCAACCTCTTTTCAAAGGTCGGTTAACAAGAACCCGTACTAATGGAAAGGAAAATAAACGTTTAGGCCAAGGCGGCAAGGCCTAGGGTTTTGAATATTGTTATCCATAAAAAATAAAAATCCCTTAGGGTTAAGTGATGTGGACCTTAATCACACAATAACCTAAACACCATGTGTACATAACATGGCCCGGCAGATGGCCGGAACCCAGGGGCTTTCTTCAACAGTTGAAATTAATAGACTGGTTTCACATGATACATGCTTTTAATTCAGCAAAGTTTCCCTTCTTGATACAGGCAAGGGGATGATCATAATGCCATTTATTTATTAATATAATGAAAAAGGAGACCAGCTGATCTTGACTTCGCAGCTTTCCTGCATCCGTACGGTTTGGTTGCTTAAGGGATCTTCACTAGGTTAATTAGGTCGGCGTATGGGTGGGGAAATAATGGAAGCAATATTGGAATCTTCCAATAAGGGATTTATCTAATACAACATGTTGTTAAATAAATGCATTAGGCTTTTAATCTAATACAAGATCCGGGCAATCGTGTGCTCCAACTAGTCATATTTAAAGGAAGCTGAATCCATATTCAACAACCCATGGATCACAAAATCTGCATATTGCTTAGAATCATATTCATCTATTATTAACAAACAATTTATTGTTAATATAAATTATGACTTGAAATCTTTAAGATACTTATTCCAACCGCAGATCATACATCTTAATTAAGCTTTACAAGAAAGGCAATTATCTTCCTTCTCACCTCAAAAAAATACTCTTAATTGAGAGAGATAGCGCCCAGGCATGGGTGCATGCAGGTCAAGACATTGATGAGTAACGAGGGCCTTTGAGCTGGCATGCAGTAGATGCTTATTGGAATCTAGTGAATTAACATTCAGCCAATGCGCACGTCCGGGTGGATTTAACTTTCGTTTTGCCATATATCATGTTGATGAATTCAAAACCTATAAATTGAACCTCAAGAAGAAACAAAAACTCATGCATTATCCTTCCTTTGCTTCCAAAGAAATGTAATTATTTTGGGCATGTAATTAAGGTGCAGTACTAATCACATTGAATTAGATTGTTAAACCTTTGGTTAGTGTGCAATTGCAAAGTCTTCTTTAGACGTTGGACGCCATTGACTTACTTGCTCAAACTCGAATGGGAATATTTTGTGATATAAAATTTACATATGTGCAAGCCAACTAGCAGTATGATTTTCTTTTGGCAATATACAGCAGCATGCAGTACGTTTTTTTCTTCACAATAAGTCACTAATTTCTCTCCTATATATACACCTAAAAAAAGTAGGGTGAATATGTGACTTATAAAGCTTTTAAAGAATTACCCATAAACGTACGTAATCTTCCCCACTAGTCTTTCCTTTACCTACAAATGAAATCAATATTCTCTTAATATATGAAATTTATATTCTAAATAAATTAAAACAAAATTTTAAAGGAGATTAAGAGACAAAGACCCGGTCATATAACATGAAAAATCTTCGAAAAATAAAAAACAAGAAGTCACTCAAAATTGTAAACTTCACTACAAAGAAATTAAATAGCCAGTAGAAAGTTTTATCTAATACAATACCTCCAATTCTCTTCTAGAGTGCTCGTTTGGTATTTTAAGAAGCTCAACTTCTTATCGTCTTCATGTGAAACCCTCCTTAAAATCCCTTCAAACAAGATCTTGGTCTCTTCTTAATATCCACACAAGAAGATATTAGGAGAAGAACAAGAGTAAGGATGAAAACAAAAATATCAATCAACATATTTTGTTGAGAAATTTCTCACTCAAATATGATATTTACTTTAAAGACTCAAAAATTTTCTCAAGAAACAAACACTATCTGTTAAATAGCAAAGATTTAAAGTTACAATATCATCAACTATATTTAGGATTTTAACACTAATCTACTAGGTTAGATTGAATTAGAAAGAAATAAAATTTTATAATATCATCAAAAGATGATTATTTCAATACAAAATTGAAATATTTTGGTAAACAGTTGGTCTTAAAATAGAACGTTTTGACACCCTTTAAACTTTCATCCCTATTTTAATTATGATAGAAGTATAAAAAATTAAAACTTGATTAATTAATTTTTTTAATACATCGACTATCTTAAAATACATATCATTACCTCTATTCATCTTCGATCACACCCATTTTTTAAATCTTGGGAGTTTGAAAAAGGATTTGAAGCATCTAAAACAAGAGTATATAATGATAATTTTGGCTCAAGTCACCGAAGCATAAAATACAATCACTAATCATTTGATAAAAGAATCGATTGCAAAAAAGATCAGAAGATGCAGCATCATTATTTTCCCTTTCTTTCTCAAAAGTGGCAAGGCTTTACCATTAATGAATTGGCATCTCATGAAAAATTAAAAGTAATTAATTATATTCTCTTTCCACATTATCTTTCATTCTGCAATTTAATACTCCCAACTTGAAAAGGAGATGGCATTTAGCAACTGTTTTGCCATGAATTATGGACTGTATAAGGATGGAATAATTTAAGCTAACATCAGAAAATTATGGAATAATACCCCACAAATTCATCGTTTTGATTCAGTTGACCAAATCCATCAATCTTATGATAAATTAATTTGTCTCATTAATTAACGTAACCCAAGCCATCTTTTTCTATGTAATATGAGAAAATGAAGCCTCTTATTCTTAGACTGCAATCACCCACCAACCCTTTCAATTATTAGTTCTAAGTTCTAACCCTCTCTTTTAAAATTATGATCGTTGCAACCATCCAGCTCAAAACAATGACTTTTTAGACACAACTAAGGTGGACAATGTCAGACATTTTCCACTCGTTTACTACACGTAGGGTTTTGATTTCATTATCAATTTAGGTGGTGATTATATAGAAGTACTTTTGCCATTATTTTGGAGGTATGTATCCTACCCAAAACTTTCATGTTTTAAAATTGACTTATTCTAATTATTTCCACCTGAAAATTTTTTTTTTTTTTAAAAAGGGAAAAATCAGAATGAAGTGAGCAAGCTGGGATGGACAAGTTGAAATGTAGGGATGTAACCCAAGACTTTGGAATGGTTTTTATGATGGGCTCGAGTTTATATCATTGCCTGCTGCTCCAGAGCTTTCTTGGAATCGTTTAAGAGGATTTTATCCTTGAAGCATCTAATCGTCAAAAAAATGGTTGGATCATTGTTTGGGAAAAAAATAATCAACGAACGTTTATCATATGATGTCCCCATCTCTTTCATAGTCCTTATCAACCTCAAATAAACAAAGCTACCTAAGACTTTCCATACCCAATTAAAAAAAAAGTATTAGGAAGGCGTATGCGGGCATCTGCATTTAAGAAGAGAAAAGAGACAAACATTGCTGCCACTAGGGATCAAACACATTCAGCTTTCCTATTCAGGACATACTTCACAAATTTGAGAAAAGACATACAGTAAAGTCTACAACTTGGATTATAGTGTTTATTAAATAGTGCTAAGGGAGTACTTGATTAACAATTTTCAGACCTTTTGTTGCCCTTGCCTTGGAACTGATGGTTAAAGTAAACACACTTATGCCCCATATGCCATCCAGCCATTAAACAATCACAACAACTGGATCTTCACGATCTTCATATTAATTATTGCTTCTCTACTCAAAAGCAACAGCGAATGGAAGCAATTTTTGTTGAAAATGAAATGGTTTTGGCATATACAAACTATGACATTCACCTGATGAATTTGCTTGAAATATAATAGAACCGCGCCCTGCTTAATGGCTTTTATTCCAGGTTTATTTTTAGATTTTTCAGACTTGGATCTCTGGTGGGACCGTGGGAATACAAATACACATATACTTGAGCAATTCTGAAGTTATTTTTACAGCATTTCATTCTTTGACCACCACGTGGGCGAGAGCCCAGAAGCAGAAATGATTGGTCCAAATTGCATATACCCTAATGAGTTCTTTCAAGAGTATATAGTGAATTGAAACTCTTCAGTTCATTGCAACTATATACACACACACATATATGGTAGGATTATCTGTCATCTGGCACATTGCGTGGGGCTGATGTGGGGCTAATGTGTTTGATCATAGGAAAATAGTAGCCGCCCACCATCCAGCTCCCTTGCCGCATAAATTCATGTGGGACTCATGCACCTGCATTTACATGGCCCCAACAGTCTGCATTTATTTAAGAATATGGGAGGGAGAATTCATTGCAGTTGACCAGGATCGTTGCTCCATTCTCAATGTTTTGGCATTTAGTCCCCAAAAGGAGTGAGAGCCCATGCTAGTGATCATGGAGCAGAGGAAAAAATATTCCTCCAACTGTTTTTTTTTTGTCTAAATTTTGAAAAGTACATTGACCTTTTAGCCATTTCATACATTAACTGATTGTGGATTTGAAAATATTCTGCTATATACCTTCTAATTAACAAACAATAAAATATTTACCCAAATTTTTTGGGTGCATAGTTATCATTTTTTTTATTAATTATTTTAAAATAGAATAAATTTTGTTTCATATTTTTTCCCACAAACCAAAAAAAATGGTTAGAGATTGCATAACTTTATTTTTCATTAAAGCTATGTTCTTAAAGGCAGTCTTTGACCCCTTGAGATCGATTGCTTAGTATTGTCTTTTTCAGAAGGAGGAATTACTTTATCCTCTCCTACTATTAATTAGCAAGAAATTAAAAAAATTTGTACCTGTGCCACTGTTGACCAGGAAGATAAGATTAAAAAATAAATAATAAATACCAGATGATTTAGTTGGGAAAATCTTTAAGTTGATCCTTTTTCATCAGCTCATCATTCTCCTGGAGGTTGGAAACCTTTAGTGGAGAAAAAATATTAGCCGTAATATGAACAGCCACAGGAGGTTTGTTCTGATTCTTAAGAAAATAAAAAAAATAAAAAATAAAAAAGACGACTTTTCACAGGTGGGAGTTGGTGGCTTTCATTGGGCTTGTTGGACTAGCTACAGGAGAAGGAAAAGTTTTTCTCCAGGCAATTCGGAGAAGGGACGGTGCTGTCGTATTTTGAGGTTTGAAGGTGTGCTTTTAAGTCTTCTTCCCATGTGAGAAAAAGAAAAGTCCTCTCTTCTGTATATATTTTTAGTTCTCAGCGTTTTCTTTTGATTTTGTGTCTTCTTATTTAGCTGTTTTAGGAGCTCAGTTGTGTAAATTTTTCCTGGGTGTTCTGTGGATTTTCTTCCTTTCATCAATATCGTAGAACTACGATGTTTCTGTATATGTGGCACTTTCTACTTTGGTTCGGAATCATGGGTTCCCGAATTTCATCTTCTCGATCTGAGATATAGTAATTGAATTTATGAAATTTGTTCTTCAATTTGCCAATCCCCAGATCTGTCTCTGAGAAAATTTACAAAACAATTAAGCTGCAGTAATGGATGTCTCATCAGCCAAATGGTTAACAGAACTGGTACGACTTTTCTGCAAGTTGTACATTAGTTGTATTCTCACATAAGAAATTAAGATGCACAACCAGTTTCTATTTCTTAACAAGTTCTTGTTGATGAATTCTGCTTATTTTGAAGTACCTTTCTGAGAGCGTGTTGTATCAATTTGCAGGGAATAGAGGATCCCACCTTCATACATCAATACCAGATGCAGTCTTTTGGTAACCCAGTTGATCATGGCTTCAATTTTCAGTCTGTTTCCTCTGATAGCTACTCATCTTACCTATCTTTCAGTTCCCAAACCACACCCAACTTCTGCAGTTCAGCCGTCGAAAATTTTCAGACTGATATAGAGAGGACTGCAAAACAGTTGAAGACCAATAGTTGGGAGTCTTCCACCTCCAACCATATCACTCCTAAAGCATCTTCATCTTCCTCCTCCCAACTGCTTTCTTTTGGGAACTCAAATTCACCTCTACCAACTGATGTCCAGAACTTCCATGAAAATCTAGACTGCACCATGAAGCCAAAGGACGAAGCTGCATCTCACGGAAATATGAATTTCGCATCTGTGATTTCGCAGAGGTCATATGAGAACCAAAACCATGGCCATGGGACCAAGAGGGTTGGTACTCCAATGACTAGGAATCCTTCAAACAACCAGGATCATGTAATAGCTGAAAGAAAGCGCCGAGAAAAGCTTACCCAGCGGTTCATAGCTCTTTCAGCCATTGTTCCAGGCCTTAAAAAGGTACTATCAGTGGTTGAAGTTTACCTTCTAGTATTCCTTTTCCCTTCTTTAATTGTTTCTTCCCCATATTAATGGTCAATTCAGATTTCGTGCTGCTTTTCTTGTCAAGTATGTGATAAATGTTTCCCTATCAATTCTAACATCCTGTACAAGAAAACAATCCTACAAAAACTACTCTATACATATATATGAAGTCTAGGTCCCGATTCAGAGTGGAAACTCTCAATTGTATGAATTTCTTCAGTGTAATTGTGAGTACTCCCACAAGGTAGTACAATGTCTTGAAAGACTAGAAAGGAAACAACCAAGGAATAACAGATTTTGATGATTGTTTACAGACGGACAAGGCTTCTGTCCTCGGAGATGCTATCAAGTACTTGAAACAGCTCCAAGAACGCGTGAAGACTCTCGAGGAACAAACAACAAAGAAAACAGTGGAATCAGTTGTCTCAGTGAAGAAATCTAAGCTCTCTGATAATGATCAGAACCCTGATAGCTTCTCCGACCAACCACTCCCTGAAATTGAAGCTAGAGTTTCAAACAAGGATGTACTCATTAGAATCCACTGCGTGAAACAAAAGGGATTTGCTGTGAGAATACTTAGCGAAATCGAGAAGCTTCGTCTAAGAGTCGTCAATAGCAGTGTCTTACCGTTTGGGGATTACATTATGGATATCACTGTCGTTGCTCAGGCAATTTCATTTTCTCTTACATTTATTCCATTTCTTTGATTTAATCCGTTACATTGGAGTCCCAAAATTCTTAGTTTTCTCTAAAATAATGAACCATGAAATCCAAGTTCCAGGAACGATAATGCATGATAAAATAGAAGAGAACATCTCCTATATATTCACATGCAAAACGGTCTTTTTTTCAGATTCGATCCTGACCCACTAACACCAACATCCATTTTTTGCAGATGGAAGATGAATTCTGCACAACTGCAAAGGACCTCGTCAGAAACCTCCGACTTGCCTTTCAACACTTCATGTGAACTGAAGAACCAAGTCATCATTTTGTTGGTTGCGGACTGCTTTTCTTTTTAACCTTCAATCCTTCTTCCGTACCTTTTAGGCTCAACCACCACTTACCTCTTCATCTTCACACCTCCTGATAAAAATAAAGGCCTGTAAAAAAACTCTCTTCACCTTACACCACCGGCCATCATCATCATGCCGGGCTTAAGTTTTGAGCTTCTGTGTTTTTTCCTGGTTGACCCGCTGACCAGGTTCAATTTCCCCACGTGGCATAAAAAAAAGCCCGCAGCCTTTTTGGAGGATATTTGAGAGGATTCACACTTGAATAAAATCCTCTTCTTTTTTTTTCCTTCTTTTTCATTGTACTCTACGAATGAGTGGTTGCTTGGATAGATGAACAGTGCCACCTTCTCGGGGTCCCATGTTTCTACTTGTAAGGAATTTAATAAATGCGATCTTATTGGATATTGTCCATCTTTATTTTCCTTTAGGACGTATCAAACTGGAATATTATTTTCTTTTCTTTTTTTTTTTATTAACAGCTCATACTGTTAGGTATGATATGGCAGCATTAAGTTTCATCTGTTCAGCTAATTGGGATGTGACACATAAGCTATTACTAAAACGTGTGAACAGTTGGAGGGCTTTGACGTTTCCTTGCTGTCCAATTATATTGGACGTATTTTTGACATGATTTGATTAAATTATTTTTCTACTTTAACTTAATGTCTTAAGTTATTTTTTAAAAAAAAATTAATATTAATGTCAAACATTTCTTCCTTGAACAAATCAATTTCTAATCATAACGATGGAATGATGGTCAAAATTGAGGGCACAGAGTGATTTAAGCATGATTAAATTAAGAGAAATTATTACAAAATAAACATTTTCTTCTTTGGAATCATATTAAATTACTATTAAACTTTTTTTATTATGTAATTCTTTGAACTTTATTTTCCTGATATTAAAATAATTTATTTTTATTTTAATATGACATTTTTATAATATAAAATGTTCCATTCAATAAACTCAAATTAGATGTGGATAACTACATTTTAATTTTTTATTTATAAAAATATTTCTATTGCAAAAATTAAATTAAAGGTGATCATAAATAGATTGGAGTATAATAAAAATTATTAAATTTTATATGCTTATAGCATAAAAGAGTAGTAATTTGACTAGTTTCTCTCATCCCTACTTTACTTGGTATAGTAATTGAAATGAATAAAGTATAATTTGATAAGTTTTAATTTTTACAATAAGTTTTTTTTCTTTGGCATATAAATTACATGAATTACTATCGTCCACCAATAAACCCGAATATACTTTTATTCCCGTCTTGTTTGGCATAACCTTTTAAAGTCAATGACTTTATTTATATTGACAATCTTAATATTATGATAATTTTTATTAAACATAAACTAAATTTTTAAGTATTAATGAATAGTCAAGGATCAAGTTATTCGTCATTCTTGTGTAAGTAATCTTGGATAATGAAAGGTAAGTCACTTAAATTTCAGGTGATCTTTTCTTAACTAAATATCGTACAAGCAATCTTAAGTAATGAAAGGTAAGTCATTTAAATTTCAGGTGGTCTTTTCTTAACTAGATATTGTACATTTAGATTCATAAGACGTTATATTGATAAAAAAAGCTTAAATAATTTGACTCTCTTTTCTATATCTAGTTCTTAAAAAAGCTCAAAATGTAAGAAAATAAAAATAAAATAAATAAATAAACACTAAAATAAATTTAATGTTAATAAATTAATCATTTTCTACTTATCTTTGTGTAAGACTTATAAATTCACATGGTCGAATTGGATATTATAACAAAGAAACACATAAAATGTTTTAAAAATAAAAATAAATAATAAACTAAATTTCATAAAATTTATTATTTTAGGAGTGATACTTGACCTACTACACCCATAAGCCACCAATTTTAGTTTTGAAAACAAGCCCTAACTATGGTGCCGGACTGGCCGGCGGTGCCCCCTAAGATGGTTCACTCATCCTTAATTGCAGTGTATGAAACAAAACCGACATATTTGACATCATTTCAATGAATCCAACCTGGAGTCGAAAAAGGGTTGGTACACCCATCAAATGGTCAACAGTCAACCCAACACTTGTCCAAGATAGAATGGGTAATCAGAATTTCTCCTTCTCTATTCCTGGACTTGTCTGGACTTTGGCCCCATATGGTCCAAGGCTGCAAGTAATGGTCGGCGATCTGGTTGGTCAGGGAACTCATCACCAACCCAAGATTTGTGCTCATCCCAATACCTCTAGAATCATACTTTATACAATATACTCAAAACAATCTAATTGTTCGAAAGTTTAAGCTCATATTTCAAAACATTAAGGTTGTCCCAAAATGTACCTCTAGTGTTCATAATTTGAAAGCTCCCATTCGTCCTCGAATTGAAAGTTGGCCGGTGGGGTGGCAATGATCAAAGTCTTGATTAGTGTCTTTGAAGAAAAAAGGGTGAAGTGTGATTAAGATAGGAAGATTGGACAGTAATAATAGAGGTAGACAAATAGTCTAGAGAAAATGGACAGACATGGACATTTCAACAACAATCAAAGAATAAAAAGTGTGCTTTTGTTTTCTTCGCGTGTGAAAGGCTAGTTTGTAAGGTCGGTGGGGATTTGCCTTCCAAATAAATGCCCACATTTTCCATAGGATCATGTGACTCCACTTTAATCCAACCGGAGTTTTCCAAAAAACTTTCCTCTCCTCAAATTTCTTTCTTTCACACGTCTAAATCCACTGTCTTCTATTTTCCATGGTAGCTACATAAGTTCCACTTTTGGAAACTATTAAGGTATTGTATTGATACTTAAAAAAAAAAAAAATAGTTTGATCTATTAAGTAAAAATATTAAGTATAAAGATATGTTGGATTGTGAAACTTAAATCAGTTTTACTATGTTTCATAATAAATGCTTAAAGTTGAGATTTTTGTTGAACTCGTAGGATTGAAAGGGTATAGATTTTTTTTTTTATTATTGGATGACCGATAAATTTACCCCTATTATATATTTAATTTTTTTGTGCAATTAAAATTTAAAAGATATTAAAATTTTTAGTATTATATTCCTTATATTTTCTTTGATCAATAAATCCTATGGTGTTGGCGTATTTCATGAACATATGAATCACGTTGATTGTCAAATTATATTAAAAATATTATATATTTTTTATTTTTTAATAATGTGTATGATTTGTTAACGAGACGCTACCAAATAAGAATATAATACAAATAATAGGACAGAAAAAAAAAAAGTTTTGATAAATACCAAAGAAAAAGACAGAAAAAATACATGCTTCAATATTGTAGACAAATCCTATCAACTATTTGACCATAAATCAAGGCTTTGGGGGCCTTAGGTGGTGGCTATCTCTGGACTTGCGACAAGGGACAAGACTCCGTTGATTAGAGAAGTAATAACTAGCTTCAACTTTGATAAGTGAGGAATCAAGAAAACTGAAAAAATAGATGACGTCTTTGATAAGTGAGGAAACAAGACGAGTGAAAAAACAGGATGACGAAGCTGATTCAAGCAAAGGACAAAAATACTCAAGTGGTGGTACCGTAAAAATTGATATTTGGGCCAGAATTTGACAAATGGAAAGAAGTTTTGATCGTAGTAAGTGTTAGATTGTCTATGAGCGGCACCTCTTTATAGACTTTCTGCTCACCCAACTTTCGTCCTTGTGGATTTGACACATGAATATTTAAAATTATAATTAATCTAAAAATATACCAATTGCATTTTCAATTAGGGACTCAGAAGTGTACTGGACTGGGCCACTGGAAGCCCACATGATAAGAACCAAATCCAGGTGGGCTCACTCTTCATGGGCTTGGACCAATGATACTCGTTCTCCTCTGCATGAATATCGGGCTTCAGTTACGTGTGGTTTTACGGGGAAGGAAGCAAAAGCTGAGAGAAAAGAAAGGGTAGTCGTTGACAACTTCACATATCGGAGAGAAATGAGGAAGGCGGTGGTGGTTGCAGCAGTGACCACGGCGGCAATGGCAGCGGCGGTGGCGGTGCTGTGGAGTCGTTGGAAGCAGGAGAGCGAGCGACAGGGGAGGAAGATTCGACGCATTCTGCGTAAGTTTGCAAGGGACTGCGCCACTCCTGTCTCCAAGCTTTGGCTGGTGGCCGATGCATTGGTGTCTGATATGAATGAAGCGCTCACTTCTCAAGAAACCACCACCCTAAATATGCTTATCTCCTACGCCGCTTCACTTCCCGCTGGGTACTCTTTTTTTCCTTCTGTTTCATTCATTTTGTACATGTTATATGTTTATATACTAAGTAATAGATCAATGGTGGCAGGGATGAGGAAGGATTGTACTATGGGTTGAATTTGAGGGGATCCAATTTCTTAATTCTAAGAGCCCGACTTCGGGGGAAGAATGAGAGCATATCTGAACTGCATAGGGAAGAGGTTTCTATCCCCTCCAATGTCATGGGTGGTACTTCTCAGGTAAAATTTACAGGCTTGATAATGGCAACCCCAAGTCAGGAATGGTATTGTTATGATGAAAATAATGTTGCTTAGGCAAGTGATTTCAACGTTATATTTCCTCATTTTAACTTCTTCCGAATGCCTTTTTGGTGACGCTTTGGTTAATCATATGTCATGAAGCTTAACTAGTACGTAAACATTTTCTTTGTTGGTATAGCATTCTTCCTTGAAGTTGTTTCAGCACCTTGATAATTGGATATTTGCTAGTTTTATGTAGTAGTGATGAATTAAATCATTTCTTCCTCCAGGAATTGTTTGATTATATCGCCCTGGAGCTAGCAAAGTTTACCTCAGAACATGAAGTGAACACTGATGATACACCTGATAGACGAAAAGCTTTGGGTTTTATCGTATCATACCCTGTGGACCAAGCTGCAGCCTCCTCAGGTGCTGCCATTAAATGGAAGCGTTTCTCTGTTACTGACACAGTTGAGTGTGTGTTCTCTATTTTTTTAGTTCTTTTTTTTTTTTTTTCTCCCTGGTTAGGATCATTGAAGAATTAATTTGGAGACCAGTAATTATAAGAACCTACATGCAAAAGAAGTCCTTCCCCTGTTTCTGGACATTGTTCCCAAGATACTACTTAAAATCTACCAGAAGTCAAATAGCTTTTTAAACTCAATAAGATCGAGCAAGAAAGTGCCTAATATGGAAGTGTTATGGCTTTAGCTTCAGCTTAACCTTCTAAATGGAACCAAAAACAAAAATTATCCCAAACAGAGCCTATAATTAAGCTAAGGGCTTTTATTATATATGAAAAAGAGTTCCTCCAATTTAACACATCTTGTAGAAGACTAATCTGTTACGAGGGTACAGTCATTCTTTAAGTGTAATCACAGGTGGGTTCTGCACTTTGTTTAGGGCTCGAACAACCTAACCAGTTAAAAATGTTGGATGAGTGGGACCTGCAGCAAACCATGTAGTATACTTTAATTGTATGTGTATCAGGAACTTCCTAAATTGCAATACATTGAAGTCCTAAATCTTGAACATGAACTCTGCTATCAAACTATGATTAATAAATGTCACTTGCATGCCTGCCTGCTCACATATTTCAATGAAATTAGGCTGGGAAAGCATTAGCAAGTAACTTCAACCGGGCTCTTGAGAAACACGGCGTGAACTTGCGTGTTTTCCAATTGGTAAGCAGCTCTGTTAGTTTTTCTCTGTATGTTGCTTAGCTCCAACTCTGGTATAGATGCAAATTTACTACATAATGATCCTTGTTATTATAGAAGTGGTGGGTTGTCTAGTTTTATTCATGTAAAGGCCTTAAGCAGGTTGAAGATGCTATAGGACATTTGGCTGGAGGTAGATACTACAATAGGGACACTGTGGCTGCAATTACTCTAGGCATGGCCACAACTGCTGCTTATGTAGAACCAACACAAGCAGTTCCTGAATATCAGAGCTCATCAAACAAGTCAAGCGAGATGGTAGGTAACTACTGGGTATTGGTTTGCCTAGCGATCAGTTAAAGAATGGTTTATATGTATGCTTATGTTTGCAGGTTATTAGCATGGACTGGGGAAACTTCAATTCCCGCCATCTTCCAATCACAGAATTTGACACTTGTTTAGATGTTGAAAGCTCAAATCCTGGTAGCCGGGTATGGGAACTAAAGTTTTTCAGGTGTCTCTCCTTTGATACATCTACATTTGCTGCATTTTATCTCTGGATCTTCTTTTATGTCAGATTTTCGAAAAGCTCATTTCAGGAATGTATCTGGGAGAAATTGTGCGAAGAGTCCTACTGAAGATGGCCCAGGAAACAGCTCTATTTGGGGAGGATGTGCCCCCAAAACTCAGAACTCCATACTTATTAAGGTTCAGAAAAAAAATTAATTTTAATGAACGGTTTCTAATCTACTGGACCATGTTTTGTTCCTTTATGATCTTAGAAAAGAAAGTTTATGAGAATTATAGAGTGGGTGCAGTCCATTGATACCAAAGACAGAAACTGTGAATTATATAGAAAAATTAGTACATCCATTGGTTTATAAATTCTGATTTGTTGTTCGAAATAGGTCACCTGATATGGCTGCCATGCATCAAGATACATCAGAGGACCATGAAGTTGTTCGCGAGAAGTTGATGGAAATTTTCAGGGTAATGTTTGACTACGGTGCATCAGATGGCTAATTTTTGTTTTCTGTCATCTGCTTCCACTCTGAAACTTCATATTAAAAAACTTGGGTCTGCAAGTATGTTAGAGATGCACATATACCAATCGAAAATCAGAAAAAAAATCATTAGTTCTTGACTGTTATGATATGCATACTATTTACAATTGAATTATTTAAGTTCTTGTCCTTTTCTTATTCTACTTAATCAACCCAGATCACAAATTCAACTCCACTAGCAAGAGAAGTGGTAGCCGAGGTATGTGACATAGTTGCAGAACGTGGGGCTCGTCTTGCTGGAGCTGGCATAGTGGCAATCACAAAGAAGCTTGGAAGAATTGAGAACAAGAGAAGCGCGGTTACAGTGGAGGGTGGGCTTTATGAGCACTACCGAGTTTTCAGAAACTATATGCATAGTAGCGTTTGGGAGATGCTTGGGAACGAGCTATCAGACAATGTAGTTATTGAGCATTCTCATGGTGGCTCCGGAGCTGGAGCAATCTTTGTCGCTGCTTCGCAGACAGCAGAACCCAATTCCTGATACTTCAATAACCGGATACAACATAACAATTAAGGCTGTATCTGAAGTAACTTCTGGGAAAAATCACTCATATAGACAATTTTAGTACAACTCTCTGCAAGTCGATATACTATCATGTTTGCATTCAGCAGCTTCTAGAAAATTCATGGGTAAAATGATTATCAATGTCGAGCTTCTGAGAGAAGTTAAAAAGGATAATGTTGGAGTTACGTGCCCAGTTGTATTTTTCAAACTGGGAAATAAGCCAAGAGGCCAGTCGAGCAAACAGTGGCCATCCTAGGGATGCAATTTCGGAAGAAAAGGACCGCACATGGACCCCTAATTCGCCTCATATAATGGGAATTCTTCAATATTGTAGTATACCAACATGACAAATAATCTAGTTGTGTTGTGCTGAGGACACAATGGTAGTAACGTCTAAATGAATTCAAGAATCCAGCTTCCACTAGTACCAGCTGTTGAAAAGGATGCAATATAGAAATGTTTTTCCTCATTTTTCTGTGTGGGGAGCAAATGGAATTTCTGCAGTACACTCACATGGAATGTGAGGCTGAGGCCCCACTTGAATCAAACACACAAAGGTAAAGCCAAATACACCAAAGCATTGTCCTGTTCTTCGTCTACAACCTCTAAATCTAAATAACTAGCCCATGTAGGAAGCAGCAGAAAGAATCGAAGAGGCTTGACTGTACAAGTTAATCCTATAAATGAAGACATCTCTACAGACATTGGTTGCCAATAATCCTGAAATGATGGCTGCTTGAAATGGACACCTACTAGTCCCTTACATCTTCAAGTAATTCCAATTCCATTTAAATTTTTCTTGGCAGCTTCTTCACTAACGGATGAGATTGGTGCCATTTGCCACCTCATGGTGGTCGTGCCACTAACGGAAAGATTAGGCTTAGTCCCCATCTCGCTCACATCTGTAAATGGACCACCATTATGCCTCTCATCTTTAATTGGGCCGCCGAAAGGAGAATTCGGCCCTTCCACGGCTCATATGCATGGCTGGGCTTAGTACGTAGGCCCAGTTTTCCCACCCATCACTGATTTTCGTCTCGGTCCATCGTACATCATTCATCATTGCTGGCGATGAAATTCCAAGTGGCCTACTGGTGTCACCTAAAATTATTTTGTTGGGAGAGGTACGCACTGCCACTATTTCACCGAAAACGCCCAAACATACATTCATAATTCAAGGTTTTCACCCAAAAAATTAACCGAAAATACCCAAACACAACTTTAATAATTCTAGTTTTTCACCCAAAAAAAGGGGCCTCGGATAGTTCTGATGCAAGGGGCTGACGAAGGGAAGGGGCCGTGTGGGGCGTGGGGTGTGGGGTATGGGGTATGGGGTGTGGTGTTTAGTGGTTGTAATCACCCTCTTGCGTATCTTTGCAACATTCTACTTCTAGACTCCTCCAAATCATAAGAGATGAAAAATTAGTATCGAAATAGTAGAAACAGTGTGAGGATATTGAAGAGCATGGGAACGCAACAAATCTTAGCTGGCTAATAGGACAGGGAATGAGGACAAATGTGTATGTTGAAAATTGTACAATTTAGAGTAGGTAAAAGTTTGCACTTTTATAGTGGATCATGGGATATTGGCACCCTTCAAATTGACCATGACAAAAATAAAAAATTGAAATTTTGATAACCCTTGGATTACTGCAGCAACATCCGTGCGATAGGGCAGACTTTTCTGAGAGGTTTTGTAATGGAAAGAAGGTGAAGACAGTATAGCAGAAGAGAAAATCCAAAAATAAAATGATAAAAGTGTTGGGAGTATGGGGAGAAGAGAGGGAGAGATGGAGAGAGGGAGGGGAGTCCAAAAGCCAATAGTGAGGAGACAAAAGGAACAGTGTTCGAGACATTAAAGGAAACAAATAGGGGGTAAAGGTTTCGATAAAACGTGTTTTCTGGGAGGGGAAGAGCTTTGGGCTCAGGGCTTTCAACTTAGCCCAAGGTTTCTAATTCTACGTGAAAAGGGGTTTTCAAATTGTGAACTGAATCAGCTAGCGAATCTCTCTCCCCTCCCCTCCCCTCCCTCCCACCCACTCCACTCGCTTCAAATAAACAAACCACCGTCCCCACACCCAACCCCTCTTCCCCTTGGCTTACTCAACTCCCTTCCATTTATTACAACTTTCTTGCAATGTGACATTGCCCCGTCTTTCTATTCATTTATTGGAACCCAACATCTGAATTTTGAAGCTTTGATGGTTTTGGGAAGAGGCATATGGGGCAAATAAATGTTTTTCTAGACAGAAAAGAGAAAAGGGTTTGTGGTAGTGTAGTGTCCATAATATTGACCTCAATAGAAGAACCTTCTGATTTCTTATTCCCAATGCCCTTAATTTAAAAGGCCTATGGGGGTGGGGGTCAAGCTGATTTAGATTTTAGAAGGGGCGCCTAAATCATGGTCTTTGATGAACGTGGGTTAGCAGTCCAAAGGCGATTAGATAACCTTGTGAGATAGGGGGAAAATTTACTAGAATATCCCTGGAACCCCCATGACCTGTCACCCCCGAAAGGGACACTTGCTTGAAAGCCATTAAATGAGGAAGCGGTCCAGGGGCATTCCCGTCAATTACAACAGCAGCAGATGGTCTCAACTCAGAGGCACCCTTCCCCCTCAACGTGACAGCGTCGCTTTCTCTGTCGTGGAGGGACTGTTTGGTCATTTTCTCATCCAGCAAGCAAATTCTGGGACCATCGCTGTGGGTCCTGGACCTGGCCGTCACTCGTACTCAGTGAACCCAAACAATGTAAAATTCAGAACCCCCAAGGGCATAATAGTAAACACCGTTGCAATGGGTCTGGGTAATTATGGGAGTTGCAAAAGGAGAACGAGACAGAAGGATGGGATTCTACCAAAACCCCACTTCTCGTGTCTCTCCATGTCAGTCAACCATATTTGACCGCCTTTATCCACCAACAAAATTATTACTGTTTAATAATTACACTATATTTTTTTTTTTACCTTTTTAATCTTTTCATAATAACTGAGATTCTCACAAGGCACCTTAAAAAGGGTGAAAACTCAATGCGAAAATGCCAAAACAATGAGCAGGAGTGATAAGAGTATTCCATGTCCCTGGTCGCACTGACTCAAATTTTCCTTGTTTTTGTTTTTTTCTTTTTTTTTTTTGTGGACCCCATCTGGGTAGGCCCCACCCCCTAGAGCACCTCCATCAGTGGGCCCTGGTCCTAATCAAGATTAGGCAACAGAGCATAGTGAAACATCTGCCTAGGAGAATGCTAAATATAATGGTCTTGTACGTGGGAGGTCGGGGCCTAGCACTGATTGTAAAGGCAAAAATGGAAAAGCAAATGGTGAGAATCCGATGCCTCCATGCGGAGAGCGGATAGCATTGCCTAGAGATTGTAGATAAGTTGCGGGGGGTAAAAACTAAAATCTTAAAATATGGTATTGTGATGATTTCGGGACTTAATTTAATACGAGCTCATTGAGTAGCTGAATGGCGTTTAGTTAATTTGACTTTTGGGGCATTTAATGTGCCAAATCGGATTACCAATTTAGTAGCCATATCAAATCATATGGCTGTGTATAATTATGACTTAAAAATTAGGCTGCGTACTTCGAGGGAAGTCGCTGTTGTCTTCAACTTTTGGTTTTTTAACCTGTTATCAACTAATGTAAAATACAAAACAATATTAATAATAATAATAATAATAATAATAATAATGTTAATTTAATTTCATAAATAAATATAAATTACAACTGGCATGGATTAGATAAGTGTTTGATTGAACGTGAAAGGAGTTTAAAAAGCCAAAAACATTGATTTGTAATTGAACGGTAAATTCCTTTCATCTCCTTAAAGTTTTAAGTTAACTTTTTCACCTTTAGTTTAAAATTTTGTTAAATCACTCATTAATTTCACTCGTCTTTATTTAAAGGGTCATGGATTTTATTTTCGAGAATTTTATATATATAAGAGGATTGTTACATCAAGGAAAAGATTGTTAAAGTATAATAATATCACTCCTAGACTTAGGGATGGATCGCACAAATGGTGATGATATCAATTATTAGAAAGAATTTGGCTTATTTTAATTAGATATCAATTAATTTTAAAAAATTATTAAAAAATAAAAGATTGTAATAAACAATAGTATTTATGTCTTAAGATAAAATTCACAAGACTATTTATGATTTTATAAAATGACAAAATCATTGATTTAGATTTGTATATCAAAAATTATTCATGTTGTACATCTTGGGAACATATCACCAACCATGGGGAATAGTTACAAAAAATAAACTTATTAAAAATAAAAACTTATTAGGGAAGTTAGGATAGGTTACTTTTTATAAAAGCAATACTTTATGTTATACATGAAGGTATTTTATATTTAATTAAATTCTCATCATATGAGAATTATTAAAATTATGACATCCAAAAATCATTATTTCTATAAAAAAAATATTTTTAAAAATTTATTTTATATTTAATAAATGTTTATAATAATTATATTATTATATTTAAATTATACCCGTCAAAAAACCCAATTGATCAAAAGGAATACTGGGAAATGTCATCCCAGTAAATGATACATGGTTCTGGGATCAATTTCGGTCACATATGTGTTAGTCTAATTGTAATTAGATTCTTTTAAAAAAAAAATTACATCACATGCTATAGTTATTTTATAAATTATTTATAGGAAAAAGTAATAAAAATCTATGTGGGCTATGAACATAGACATATTACAAAGAGTCGGGTAAATCAAGAGTAAAGCATAATCCTGTCACCGCAGCATTGACATGTAACATCTCAAATCAATCATATAAAAAGGATGAAATAGTAAAAAGGCTTTACCTTGAGTGTGGATAGGATTTGGTTATTAAAAAGGTGGGCAATAAAATCAAAATAGCAAAGTAATGTAAATGATTTTAAATTTATAATATTGTTAAATAGCATGTATGAATGGAATGCTTGTCGAAAAATTCGGAAAGTGCCAACAGGTCTAACAATATTCATCAAGTACTTTATTAAAAAAAAAAATTAAAAAAAAATTATATTTAACATTTTGGACTCCATTTGGAAAGTATGCCACATTATCAAATTACGTTATAATACAACCTTTTGGGATTTAAATTTAAGCCGAATGGGTTGAGGGTGTGTTCACATGATCCATGATGAAAAATAAACATGTAATGTAACGTCCGGGGAACTAGGCATTAAGGTGGTAATAAGCTCTAGGAAAGAATTTCAAAACTGAAATTTTGGTGCAACTAATGGGATTTTCTTTTTTCTTTTAAAAAATAAATAAATAAAACATGTTTTGACTAATAGTGGGTTTGATAGTTATTTTAAGAAATGTTTTTAATTTTTATAACACTTGAATGATAAAATTTTAAAGTTTTAAAAATGTTGGAAGCACTTCCTAAAATTATTGTCAAACTGATTCTAAATATACTTAATTATCATTAATTTAAAATTTCATTGAATGTCTTTCTTAGTTTGAATAAAATGGAAAGTACGTGAAATTAACAAATTATGACGATAAAAATGGTATTTAATGAAAATTTAAACTGATAATGATTAAATATACTTAATCTAAATATTATGGAAAGTAACTAAAATAACTACTTTTTTATATTGGTTTCATTGTTAGACATTAAAGTTTTTTTTTTTTTTTTTTAATTCTTTGTTTAAGAGTTGGTGGATGTTTGGTAAACCAACTTAATAACTTGAAGTGACTTAATTATTTAATTTAAATTAATAATTAAATTAAGTTTATTTGATAAAATAACTAAATGTATGACTTAAAGTAAAAAATAACTTTAAGTAACAAGTAAAAATAATTAACTTATTTTTAAATTCATATTTTCATTTTTACCTTTTTACTATCATTTGTCAGAGTTACTTTCACAATTTTTTTTGTCACTCTAAGACCTCCATCGTTACTTAACCCCCTTAGCCCTAACTACAATTTTTGAGTATAAATATGTCAATTTGATAATTTAAAATAAATTTTAAATTAATTTTATCAAATAACCTTAATACTTAAAGTCATAATAAAGTTTTGAGTCAACAACTTAAGTATGATTTAACTTAAAATCAACTTAAGTCATTAAATAATAAATATTAAATTTTACCAAATACCTTCCAAGACTATAGTAAATTAGTGACAAGTCATTAACATAAGTTGTTTGTTCACAATTATTTCCTTCAAACCAATGAAACGTTTATGGATTTTATCCATTAAGATTTTCTATCCACTTTAAGTTAGCACAAGAAGAATTATATTGTGTTAGCCAAAGGGTTCTCTTAATTAGGTTTTGATGATAACAAACCATGGTTAAGTTACTAATTAGTTTGAATTGTAAAGAATCTCAGGTATTAATTTAGAAATTCATCAAATGACTTAATGGATACAAGATCAAGACGTTTGGAAGACCTTTAATCATAGGAAACAAATGTAAAATGAATGCATGGGTGCACTTAAGGTTTACATATCATTTCATGCATCTTTTAAAAACTCGGTTTATTCTTTAAAGTTTTATTTCCATCAAAACCCGAGTTTTATCAAATGAACCTTAGGCAAATTACTTCAAAATTCACATATTAATTTACCTAAAGACCTTACCTAAGTGTTATAAGAAAAAAATACCAGAATAAAATAGGTTTTCGAGCAAAAAATATTGAACCGGTTGAGACACTGGGCCAACAGACTCAACTGGCCAGGGTACCGATCGACCAATTACCTTTGTTTGGTCGAGGTTCGGTTGAGGAGTTTAAAAAACACACTCTCTCTCTTCTAGTTGCCTTTCCTTCTCGGTTGAGGTATGTTGCTTCCCGATCGACCTCTGGTCGAAGTCCAATCGAAGTAACGGTAACCTGCCAAAACATTAAATGCTCCAACGACTAGTGAACCGGTCGACCTCCAACTCGACCGGTTGAGGCTGTTTTTTTATTTTCTTGGCTCATGTTGTTAGAAACCTATAAATAGAGAGCTCTACTTCATTTATGACTAAGAGAACACTTATATTTATTTGTCTACCCATTTTTTCTTGACTTAAAAGCTCTCATTTCTTTCTTGGTACATTAAATCTTCACTTGCATATCCTTTAGTGCATTTTTATGATTCATCCTAACCTTAAATTGTATTTGAGTTATTGTTGAGTTAGGTTGAGAGATTCTTTCTTATTAATTGAGTGTTAAAGCCTTCAAGTGAGTTGAATCTTGAAGAGATTGTGTAAAAGCCTATTGGAACCGGAATCCAAGTGCAAAGAAGATTAGAAACTTGGTTGAAGTTTCAAGTTAGTGGAACCCTTATTCAGTTAGGAGCTTAAGAAGAGTGGACGTAAGCAAGGAAGTGACAATCTACTATAAAATCTGAGTTTGATTTCTCTAACTCTATCTCTCTTTATTTGCTTTTCTTGTGCTTAAATTTATTGTATTTGAAATTATTTTTTTTTAAATCCAATTCACCCCCCTCTTGGATATTTTTCTCATTTAAGATTAACCTTTATTTTCTCATATTGGTTTAGTTTAATTGGGAAATAGATTGTCATAAGGTTTATTCTTTTAGTATTGTCTTAGTCACACACCAACCACTTCTATCTACCAATAGAGAAATAGAGGTGTTATTCCCGTTCACATTGAACCCTTTTCAATATTAATACAAAGGATCAATAAATATTAGATTGGAGAAATAACTTGATTAAACTATTAATTGAATGAATGACACAAGAAAATTACTACTCCAACATTTAACATGTCATTAATAAAACATCATCCAGTATTTTAGCATCATTATGGTATGCTCCATGGAGTTGGTGATTTTATGTAGACATTTCATTAAAAACTAGTGGAAGATCGATAGCAAAAGTCATTATTCCAATATCTAATGTAGCATCAATCAGGTATTATTTTAAATGGTTTAGCATCATCGAACATCGATAAATGAAGTAAGTGTCTCATGTTTCAATGTTTTAGTAAAGGTTTAACAAAATAATATTCAAGAACAACGAGACAATATCCTATAGCTACATTACTATAAGGTTATAATATTCTAAAAGACTATTGTTCCAAAGCAAAATCGTGCTAATAATGTCATTATTCTAGAGCATTAATATTTCGCATAATGATGTTTCAATGTAATAACAAATATTTCAAAGAGACCAGGGATAAGTTCATACAATGTTTCGATTATTTCAACCTTATAATTATATTATTCATGGTATTTATCGTAATTTACATTCCAATTATATTTGCTCGTATTCCAATCGTATTTAATAAGTTTAATAATTTTTTTAAGACCAAAAAGCATGCTACATGTGTAAAATATCCCAACAAGTACATACTTTGGCTTGAAGAAATCAAATTCTCATAGCATCTTTGGAGGACACTTGGTATAAGAAAGAACACTATTATTTAGAAAATGGTCACTAATTTCTTACCAAGATAAGATTGAAAATTTTGAGAATAAAGGTTTTCTAACACATAGGTGTACTTATAGTGGAGATCATTAATTTGGGTAGGGCTGGGGGGGAATTTGATGCAACAATGCAATTCTTAGGCTTTTGGAATTATTATTATAAAGGGTACCGATTTAATAAAAGGTATGAGTAAATTTGATGAATTTACCTTTAGAAAACGGGGAACTATATAATTTATGCAGTAATAATAACAGCAAAGTCTGACCTTGGTTAAACGGACCAAACAAACATTTGGAGTGGCTTGGCGAGGGAGACCCTTCTTTTTGAAAAATAAAAAGGATAAAGAAAGAAGGAAAAGACAATAAAATCACGCTTCTCACCCACCTCAGTTGCGCTGCTTACTGAACTCTCACTCTACTCTCGACCTTCCCCCTTCTCCCTCTTCTTCTTCTTCTACTTCTTCTTCCCCAATTCTTCCCGCTCCCTTTCAGAGCGAAGAGAAAGCTCAGGGGAAAGAAAAAATGCGATTCGTAATACTAGTGCTACTGCTTCACTTACATTTCCACTACCATTCACTCGCCGCTACGCCACCACGCATACCGGAATACAGGGCTTTACTTTCTCTCAGAACCGCCATCTCTTATGACCCCGAATCCCCACTCGCCACCTGGAATATATCCACCAGCCACTGCACCTGGACCGGCGTTACTTGCGACGCTCGCCGTCATGTCGTCGCTCTCAATCTCTCCGGCCTCAACCTCTCCGGGTCTCTCTCCTCGGACATCGCCCATCTTCGCTTCCTTGCCAACCTTACCCTTGCTGCCAACCAGTTCGTCGGCCCAATCCCTCCGGAGCTCTCTCTTGTCTCGGGTCTCCGACAACTCAACCTCTCCAACAACGTTTTCAACGAAACTTTCCCCTCTCAGCTCGCGCGCCTCAAGCGCTTGGAGGTTCTAGACTTGTACAACAACAACATGACTGGAGATTTGCCTCTTGCTGTCACTGAAATGCCGAATCTCAGGCACCTCCATCTGGGTGGAAACTTTTTCACCGGCATCATCCCGCCGGCGTACGGCCAGTGGGAGTTCCTTGAGTATTTGGCCGTCTCTGGAAACGAGCTCCACGGTCCTATTCCGCCGGAGATCGGAAATCTAACCAGTCTTCAACAACTCTATGTTGGCTACTACAACACCTACGATGGAGGCATTCCTCCGGAGATAGGAAACCTGACAAGCTTGGTCCGGTTGGATATGGCCAACTGTTTGTTATCCGGCGAGATTCCGCCGGAGATCGGGAAGCTTCAGAATCTCGATACCTTGTTTCTTCAAGTGAATACGCTCTCTGGTCCTCTCACTCCCGAGCTTGGTAATTTGAAGAGTTTGAAATCTATGGATCTATCCAACAACGTGCTCGCGGGAGAGATTCCGGAGGCGTTCGCGGAGTTGAAGAATTTAACGCTGCTGAATCTGTTCAGAAACAAGCTTCACGGTGCGATACCGGAGTTCATCGGGGATTTGCCGGAGCTGGAAGTTTTGCAACTGTGGGAGAATAACTTTACCGGAAGTATTCCTCAGGGACTTGGAAAGAACAGGAAGCTTCAGCTTCTGGATGTTTCCTCCAACAAGTTAACTGGAAATCTTCCTCCTGATATGTGCTCAGGCAATCGGCTTCAGACTTTAATCACTTTGGGGAACTTCCTATTCGGTCCCATTCCGGAATCGCTTGGAAGGTGCGAATCGCTGAGTCGGATTCGAATGGGGGAGAATTTTCTCAATGGATCCATTCCTAAAGGGCTTTTTGACTTACCTAAGCTTACTCAGGTTGAGTTGCAGGATAACTACCTCACTGGAGAATTTCCGGAGATTGATTCCACCCCGGACAGTCTTGGACAGATAAGTCTTTCAAATAATCAGCTAACCGGATCGCTGCCGCCCAGTGTTGGGAACTTTTCCGGCCTGCAGAAGCTTCTTCTGGATGGGAATAAGTTTTCAGGGCGAATCCCGCCTGAGATTGGGATGTTGCAGCAGCTTTCGAAGATGGATTTTAGCAACAACAAATTCTCCGGGGAGATAACTCCAGAAATCAGTCAGTGCAAGGTTCTGACATTTGTTGATCTCAGTCGGAACGAGCTGTTTGGTGAGATTCCGACTGAGATCACAGGTATGCGGATATTGAATTACTTGAATTTGTCTAGGAATCATCTCATTGGTAGCATTCCTGCTTCGCTGGCCTCTATGCAAAGCTTAACTTCTGTTGATTTTTCATACAACAATCTTTCTGGCTTGGTTCCGGGTACTGGTCAATTTAGTTACTTTAATTACACCTCCTTCCTTGGCAATCCTGAACTTTGCGGTCCTTATTTGGGCCCTTGCAAGGATGGAGTTGCCAATGGCACTCACCAACCACACGTCAAAGGCCCACTCTCTGCCTCTTTGAAGCTCCTTCTCGTCATTGGGCTGCTTGTTTGCTCAATTGCATTTGCAGTTGCAGCTATCATCAAAGCTCGGTCATTGAAAAAGGCAAGTGAGTCGCGATCATGGAAGCTAACAGCTTTCCAGCGCTTGGATTTCACTTGTGATGATGTATTGGATTCCTTGAAGGAGGACAATATTATAGGGAAAGGTGGTGCAGGTATTGTTTACAAAGGGGCGATGCCAAATGGAGAGCAGGTTGCTGTGAAGCGGCTACCGGCAATGAGCCGGGGGTCTTCTCATGACCATGGATTCAACGCAGAGATACAGACTCTGGGCAGAATTCGACACCGACACATTGTTAGATTACTGGGGTTCTGTTCAAATCATGAAACAAATCTTCTGGTTTATGAGTACATGCCAAATGGGAGCTTAGGTGAAGTTCTTCATGGCAAAAAAGGTGGGCATTTGCACTGGGATACAAGGTACAAGATAGCAGTGGAAGCTGCAAAGGGTCTTTGCTATCTTCATCATGATTGCTCACCATTAATCGTCCACCGGGATGTGAAATCAAACAACATTCTTCTTGATTCTAGTTTTGAAGCTCATGTTGCTGATTTTGGTCTTGCCAAGTTTCTGCAAGATTCTGGCACTTCGGAGTGTATGTCTGCTATTGCTGGTTCTTATGGATATATTGCCCCAGGTATGATTCAAGCTTGAAAATAATTTAAAAATTATGCACTGTTTCACTGTTAAGATAATTATTCATTTTACTCTCCTAACCTACAATTTGTCATAGCTCTTCAATTTCCAAAACTCAACTTTTGAGTCATATTAGGGTTTAGACTCAGATCTTCAGATAATGTCTCCTCAAAATTTCGGAGTGCTGTATATTTTGACTTTAGATGTTGCTATCTGATCTCATATCAAGGGACATCCTGTTTCAAACATCTTTAATTTATTAGGTGGGCTTGGATCCTTTGGTTCTTGACTGAGTTTCCAGTCAATGATTGATCTTTCAATCATAAATGATTCCTTCCAACTGAAAATTATGACTAATTTATGTGACCTCTAGATTCAAATGATGTTCAAAAAGTAACGCGGCTGATTTTGTCCCTTTCAAAGATTTATGAGCAGTTCCTGGTTTTACTTCGAGCTTCATACAGGGCTCTGTGATGTTTGATCTAAAAGTCTATTATTTTTGCAGAGTATGCCTACACACTGAAGGTAGATGAGAAGAGCGATGTGTACAGCTTTGGTGTTGTTCTCCTAGAGCTGGTGAGTGGCAGAAAACCAGTTGGGGAGTTTGGTGATGGTGTGGACATAGTCCAATGGGTCAGAAAAATGACTGATTCAAACAAGGAAGGAGTTCTCAAAATCCTTGATCAAAGACTCCCCACGGTTCCTCTCCATGAGGTGATGCACGTCTTCTATGTAGCAATGCTGTGCGTTGAAGAACAGGCAGTTGAGAGACCAACAATGAGAGAAGTCGTCCAGATACTAACGGAGCTTCCCAAGCCACCCAGCTCGAAACAGGGAGACTCAATAGTCACAGAGTACTCCCCACAGTCATGCATTCTGGAGTCACCTACCACAGCCATAAAAGAAACAAAAGACCATCAACAACAACCACCACAATCACCACCACCTGATCTCCTTAGCATATGAGGCGCTGTGCAATGTGGGAATGGGTGTGTTTGTTCTAAATTCCAAGAATCCGTGTTAGCTTCCTTTTTTTTATGTGTCATCTTTAATTTTCTTCTTGGCCGGGGGGTTGTTTGCTCTAACTTTAAGGTGTTAAATGTTTGAAGTTTTTTGTGTACAGTAGGATTGGGGGGTTGGGTTTCTTTATAAACTTTTGTTCATTATGTGCTCAGTAGAACTGCCGCTGCTTGATCTCAGCCTCTGCCTTCTCTGCTTCTGCCTTCTGTTTCATGGCACTGCTAGCTGTTTGTTACTGTTTTGGCCTGTAAAAGACTTGTGACTTGTGAGGTTGCAGAGTTGAACATCAAGGAAAAGGGTGTCAGTGTTGTTAAGGAGTGGTTATGACTTGGGAGAGGGATATGAAAGGGACATAAAATTTAAATAGTGGGTTGGATGTAGAAATACGTATTTGTGGTTCAATAGTAGTCCCTATGGTGGATAGGCTCAGAGAGCAGTGCCTTTCAATTACCGAGACTGGGGATAATTGATAGAGAGAGTGAAAACTCCTTTGGCTTCTGGTTCCTTTCACCATCTGTTTTCGAATTAAATTGAACTGCAACATATGAATCAATGAGTGCTAGTTTGCCTTTAAAAGAAGTAAAAGATTGAATGTACACACCCTCCCCCTCCCTTCATTTAAAACTCTCCCACCTTCGACCCGCCATTACTCCACTGGTGGACCCAAGGTCCCTTAGCCTTGGGATTTTGGTTTCTGGGTTTTGGGCGACAAGGTAACATGGGACCCTAACCTTATGTTTGCCATTTGCCCTGCACGTGATTCACATGCAATCAACAATAGTTGTTACGAAGTTAGTAGATTGTCCATTCGGTTGTTGGCCTTTGAGATTCTCTAATCCACCCAAAATGACCAAACTACGTCTCACAAAAACCCCCACCCGCAGCCATCGAGCATGAGCATTTTGGTCCAATTGAAATTCCTTTTGCTATTGTGATCATTATTAGGTGAATACTACTAGTCATACAAAGTACACATCTGGAATTTCATTTTTGTTTTGTTTTATTTTTATTTATTTATTTGTTTTTTTGCCACATGGTCGGGTCTGTTGTTACGCTTCGCTTGCAAATCGTTTGAAATCTGGACCGTGACAAAGGCCCACGTCCCCACCGTTGGTAGTGGTTCTGTAGCTGTAGGAGTACCTGGTGTACATGTATGGGGTAGCATGCCACGCCGGTGACTCAGATTCTGAATTGACAAGCCAATGCCACTTCATGGTAAAAAAAAAGAAAATAGCGTGATTGGGCCGTCACTTGAGCAAACAAATCAGAGCTGTGATCGATTTGATTGATGGATGGTTCGTTCAGAAATGAATTATTGAGTGAAGCTCTGAACGGTGCCCGTAAGTTTACCACCTCCCTCACGTAAAGTTCAAAGTACCTCCAGCTTATGGCCACCTCCCCCAAGACTCTCCAGTCTCCACAGACTCCACTGCGATGAATTGTAGGGAAAGCAAGAATGTTTGTTTTTCATGCTTGTACTTTCATGTTTTGAATTTCTTCATTTTTTTATTATTATTATTCAAAAATTCTCTTTTTCTTTGCCCACAAAATGGGGCATTGCTCCATTCTCATTTCTGCTGGACACATTCAATTTTGATTCATTTATGTGTCACCAAACCCTTTGACGAACCAAACCTAGTTCGTTAACTAACCCTGCGACCCAATTCAATGTTCTCTTCAATGCCATAAATAGTGGGCAAGAAATATTCATTCATTAAAGAAGCTGAAGCTCATGGTAAAGAAAAAAAAAATGAATGAAATTATGTAGGATTGAGTCGGTTTACCCTACAACTATCCTAAGTCTGGATTATTAATAAATAATTGGTAGATTTGACAGTAGAATTATCAGACTGAAACCTAACTCTCAACTACCCACACCCAAACTATGAAAATAAAATCGCATAAATTGAAAATTGGACACTTTGTCCTTTTGGGTAACAGAGGATTGAATCAAATATGGATAGGAGAGTTGAACCAAACATCATCATTCGGTGATTAGCGGTACTTAAGGGATGGTGTTTCCAAATCCTAGCTTCAAAAAGGCTAAGGAGCACATGGATCATTGCTCAATCATTGATAAAGAAGTGGGGAATTTGTATTCAAACATTACATGACCCAAATCACAGGGCAAAATCATCAGTATCGAAATATGGACGGGCATTGATTGAAGGGGATGGTTTTCCTCAACTTAAATTGGCATAGAAGAGAAGAACGTCAAATAAATTAAAAAATTTTGAGTGGGGTTTGATGAATGGGCTCCAAAACGACAAACAACTTTGCACCTAAAGAAAGAAACTTCTGTATTGAGACAGGCCCTTTCCTGCCCCACCACTTTATCAGAGATCCCCAATTCCTATTTTGCATCTCGAATATCTATCACACGGCATTAGGCCAAGCAAAGAGCAGGGATTTGTTATGGTAAGATGAGTCAAGGAGCGTTAAGTACACTAAACCTAGCAATTCAAACCAAAGAAGGAGAAAAAAGTTTCTTTGCAAGCAAATTTCGTAGACAAAGGCAGTGGGGAGATCATCAAAGTGAGGCTTAGCTGTTTCTTTGTGCGTATAGCAAATCGTCAATCCTCCTTTCAACTTAAAAGAAGACACATATTTTCTACAAAATTGCCTTACTGTCTGACATCTTTTTTTTCAAAATTTCGGTTCCTTTCACTAAATTGATTTGTCTTATCTTATACTTTAGCCAACGAAAAACAAAAAGCCATTTAGTAAAAGCAGAGATGCAGTATTGAAATTCAAGTCACCTTTATCCTTTTCTCTCATCTTTCTGGCCGTGGTCCCTCATTCCCTCTTTTTCCACCTAATGAAATCTAACCCAACTCTAGCAATGATGTCTAGCTAGCTTCCATTACCATTTAGCCCTAGCAATTATAATGTTTAATCACTTCATTATGCTTTACCGGTGAAAGTCATTACCCCATTATTCTACTCATTATAATTTTATATTCAAAATTGAAAAAAACAATCATGTCATCTCAGTGACTAATTACTATTATATTAATCTAAATCTCTAGTTGTTGCAGCTGGAAAAAAGAAAAAAATGGAGATGGGGTTGTCTCTCTCCGCATTAATTGTAGCAAAAAAAATCCAAGGAAAAGTAGAAATGAGGATGGAGATTGGACGTGAGATTCCATCTTCTATGCAAGGAAGTGGTTTATATGGGAGGGGGACAACTTTGGCTTTGTGGGTCTTGTTTAGAGAAGGTGGCTCCCCACTGGATTGAACCTCACTCACTGTCATCCTCTCATTTCTCTTTTCGTTTTCATTTTATGTAGCTCCAAAGTTCTAAGACTTTTGTGTGAACTTGATGAATTTCATGCACCATTTTATTAAAAAATATCCCTAAGTTACTAACTAATAAATTCAATTATTTTTATAGTTGTGAGGGTGAATATTTGGATATAAAAATTACGATTAACGGATACGTGTATTTAGTCAAAATCCCGAGAAAGGTAAATGAAATTGTAAAATTTTTATAATTATAAATATGGTAATTTTTTTTGTTAAGACAAATAAGAAAAAATTTTCCCCATGTGACCAAAGAATTGCAGGTTTGGTATCCTTACAGAGATCTTATCCGTAGTATATGAAAATGATGAAAATGATATTCAATTTAAAGGTGTTAGCAATATTAAAACTAAAAGTAATGTCAATTAAATTAAATATTGACCACCGACAGGATAGTCCAAATTAAATTTCCGCACAACATTGTAGAAAATAAAATAAGAAAACTGATATCCCAGGGCATCATCTCCCTAGTGGACTACAAAAATGATCCCTAGACCCACAGCAGCAGCAAGTTTTCATGCCAAGAGGGGTGTCAGTCAGAACCAGGCCAGCAATCAAAGGCTCATAGGAGTCAAAACAGGCAGACCCCATATGTCCCTGTGACCCATTTTCCAACTTTGGACCAATTGCATGAAAGTTACATCCACCCCGGGGATCACATATGAAAATCCCATGTGATGATCCCACATCTGTGTGATTGGGACAGTGGTAAATCAATAATGAGAATTATAAAGAGAGAGAAAAGAGGGAGGGGGGTGGTGAGACAAGAGAGGTGATGTTGGAAAAGCAAAAGGAAAGAAGTGACTATGGCTTTCATGTTCAAAACTTTTGAAAACCGCGTATAAAATAACAAAGTGGTAGGGCAGATGCGAAAAAGAGAGGAAAAGAAAAGATACTTTCGCACTAAGCCTTTCCTAATTTTGGCATAAAGTGGGAACATATGTAATGAGAGAAAAATGTGGGGACAGGCCTATAGAAAGTTAGGGTGCATGAGATATGATGAAGATGAGGGATGGTGGGAGGGGGCTATAACAACCCTATACCTCCAACATCATCATCCATTAAAGCAAAGCCCTCAATATCTTAAAACCCCACTGCACCATCCACTGCAATACCATCAATTATAATCGTGATAAGGATTTATATCTGATATAATGTAGGTAGAGAGAGAGGCTTGAGACTGGTGGGAGATGGGACAGGGTTTGAGAAGATGAGCTCCTTCCTTTAATCATGTAAGCTGTCAGCAGAAGCTTTTTCTTCTTTTATCATGGCGCAACCAACATTTGCATGTATTTATATATTATTATATATACCAGAGTTGGGGTCGTGCCCTATGAATTATGAGTCAAAACTTTAGAGAAAACCTTGATAGATGTTTTTCCATTTTATGTTGTTGATGTGCCACCAACCCAAAAGGGCAGGCTTTGCTTGTGGCATGGGCGCATGCCCAAGTGCACGTTCGGAGCAGGAGATGTTGAGGATTTGCATGATGATTGGAACTCAGAAGTGGTGGTGATGATTCTAGGACTTTTAGAGTGGCTTCTAATAGGGAATTTGAAATCCAAGTGTTTTCTAAAATCAGTTGACTGTTTTTTAAAAACAGTGGACGGATCAGAGGGCTTGCACCATTCCATGACTGGGAACAAGTTTTACATCGTCATTGCATGCCGAACAAAGACTTTGGGAATCAGTTTAGGCCCAACGTTGGGAATACACGTTAACCCAAGCAACCATATAATAGTCTGTTAATTCGAACGAGGCCAGCCCAAAGCCAATCTGGGCGGCCGCCGCCCAAGTTTTAGCGGGCTGTATGAATCGTTTGAGCAGGCTGACATGCATTTGATCTTGGGCCGGAGCCCATAATTTACTTCCAGCCCGAAGAACGGGCCATTAAATTTTAACGGCTATAGGGTTCATTTGATGCATTTTTTTTATTCAACCAAAAGTTGTTTCCAGTTTTACGGTAGGATTTTTGTATTGTGGAACCAACGGTGTGGTATCATAAACGATAAGCTAGTAATGTTAGGACATAATTTTGGGTACATTGGAAAGTGTTCTTTGATCACATTTGCAAAATAATTTATAGCATTACATAAATAATTTACTACACATTTGATTTGATAGTGATTCTTAAAAACGTTTTTAATCTTTTTAATATTTGAAATTTTTTATTATTTAAGTATTAGAAATATTAGATACGTTTACTAAAATCACTTCAAACACACTCTAAGAGTGTTTAATAATAATTTTAGGAAGTGTTTTTACTATTTTGAAAATTTTTATTTTTCAAGTACTAGAAAGATTAAAAACACTTCCTAAATTATCAAATCCACTCTTAGTCTAATTTTATAAACTCATCACATACAAAAAAAAAATTAATTACTTGTAATATAGAAGACTAAATTTAAAAAGAATTTATTTTTCATTTTCTTGTTTTTAATACATGAAAACTAAATGAATATAAACTTCTCAAAATAAATTATAAAAATTTATAATATTTATTTATTAATAAAATATCTTTATTTTTAATATAGTTACAATTTTTAAAATTAATAATTATTATTAAATTTATCTTGCATCATTTCTTTATTAAGTGTCATCCTTTTTATTAGGAGATATAACATCCTTATTTGGAAAAATTCTTATCAATTTTTAAAATGATAAATAATTTTGAATACAAATCTCAATTTTTTTTTAAATTGCTTTAAGTGAAAAAAAATACCTTCATTAATTTATTTTTAAATTAGAAAAAAGGAAAAATACAATAAATAAAATAGGAAAGAAAACATGGTGATGCGTTTTCATATAGAGGGTATAATTAGGGAAAAGTGAGGTTTGATTCACTAATATAAAAATATATGAAAAAAAGAACTTCAATTTTTTAAAATTAATATTATCTTTATTTATTTAAAAATAACTTAAAATACACGCACTTTTTAACAAGTCATCCAATTATTCCAAAAAATGCCCCTTTACTTCTCATTTTATCAAAATCAATTGACAACTAGAATTCTCTATGTAAATATTTCCCTTTTTTTAGATATTTTATTATTTTTATTATTTTATTATTTGGAAATTTTTTTTCTCTAAAAACATTATAAAGTAAGAATTTGAAAAAAAAAAAAGGTTATTCTAGTATTAATAAGTTAAAAATAAATTCATATTCTTGATAATAAATAAACCAATAATAAATTTGAGTTTATTATATAAAATTAATAATTGTTTGATATAATAGAAAATAAAATTTGTTGTACAAGTTTTTCATATATAAAATATTTTATAATATGGTTGTATTTTGATATATGGTATAAAAATAAATAAGTAAATAATTATTTTATATTAAATAAATTAATCATAATTAAAATAATTATATATTATTAAATTTATTATTTATTATTTAAGAAACAATCTTATTACTTTTTTAATTGGTAATTATGATTAAATAGGATTTGTTTAAAAGTATTTCCTTTTAAAATTCTAAAAAATATTAATCCTATTTAATTAGGATTTTTTTTATACAATATTTTTTAAACTTGTAAGAACTAAAATAAGAATCCTACAAGGTATTTCTTTTCAAAGAAAAAAAAAACTCAAATAAAATAATAATAATAATAAAAAAATATCTAAAAAGAAGAAAAACATCAATAAATAAAGTTTAGTTGTTAATTGATTTAAATGATATAACAAGTAAAAAAATATTTTTAAAAATAATTGAATGATTCATTAAAAAGTACATATATTTCAAATTATTTTTAAATAGATGAAAATAATACTAATTTTAAAAAATTTAAGATTTATTTTTCCATATATTTTCATATTAGCAAGTCAAATTCCACTTTTCCCTGTATAATTAATCATCCAGAAATAACAAGAAGAGGAAGAATAGGGAGAAGGATATAAAGTACAACTGAAACTGAAACCAGCTTCAAGTTTACAGATATGATATCCATCCATTTATTGAATAAAGTACAACTGAAAACCCCAGAGAAGCAACTCCACATTCCTTTTATTCCTCTCTCAGCAGCTGCACATGAAGTAACTCTCTTCAATCCGGTTTTGAAGTAAAAGGGACTTGATCACTTATTTCCAGGAACTATGACTACGAGAACAGAGAGCATAAAGGGAGCTAATAAGAGCCACAAATCAATCTACAAGAAAATCGTGGTTGAATCCAATTCATTTCCTGATGAAGGAGATCCCCTTCTGGATGCTTGACGCCAACTCTTTCTTTGCCTTCTCCAAGCCGGCCCTATCAAAAATTGTAGTGTAACATAAAATTTGAATATTCATATCATATTTTTCATAAGTGAGCACAGGAATTAATAACCAGGAAAATTTTAAGCAGTGGCTATCACGGACCTCTCATACTCATTCAGGGGGCCAAGTGGGTAGATCTCCTCAGCACCAGTACGGCCAAGCCTGACCTTGGACGCAAAGAAAGGAAGTTCAGTGACCTGTAAATGCAACACAATTAGTTCTTTACAAACACCATCTGGAATTGTGAATTTATTAGTTCCAAGGAGGTAGATAGACGCCCTCGATAACAAACCTGAGAAAACACATAAGCACATTGGATAACCCCAGCATCTCCTCTCAAGCCCCGCAGGCATGTATCTGCAAATTTAACAGCAGCATATGCCTGTATTGTTTTTTATTCACATTTGTATTAATTTTTATTCGAGTTCAACCTGTAATCTATGTGATTCATGTGCAAATACAAGAAATAAAATAAATGATTAGGAGCGAGAAATAATGGCCAACCATTGATAGTGTTGCAGAACCAGCCCCAGCTTTTGCCTGCAAAGGATAAGTAACAATTCCAACTCAAACATAATTCAAACAAGTAACTATAATAATGGAAATGGATATAGCCATATTGAATGGTGAAAAGTTAGAAGAAAGAGTTTTATGAAGATTCATAAATGAAAATCCAATAAGAATAATAAGCTCAAGGATATCACTATCTCAATAATGCAAAGATCAGGACTTCTATTCCATGCAAACAACATAATGATATGAACCAAAAATGTCTTGACAATTTCCTGGACAAACTCATCAGTTTTGTTGAATAGAGCATATCTTGCTTGTCTGCAATATGATACATTACAGTTCTACATTAAGCTAGCCCAAACCAATCAGAGAATATTAAGCACATCAATGAAGAAACTTATAATGCCATGCTGGTTTAATGTGCTTCTCAGTGCAAGAATGCAGTTTACTTTAATCAAAATGACAGCCCATAATAATCTCAGCTCACCCTGGGATGATAATTGTTATTACATTTTAAATCCATCCAAATATGATAATCAAGCATGATTTCAATTAGGTTCGGCATATGACACATGGATTTGGGGCTGTCTGAATTGGCCTTTATGTTAACAAACGTTCAAAAAAAATAAATGGTTTTACCTCAACAACTTCAGTACCACCATTCTGAATCCGAGCAGTTAAGTAGTCAATTTCTTCCGGGGTGAAAGAGCATGGAGGTTTGACCTGTATAAAGGAGAGCAATTGGTTTATAAAACTAATGTATTACATAGTAGAACAAAATATTCAGAAGGTATTTAGAGACAATCTCATAAAAAATTGAAAACTTGGATATAAGTGCTCTTGAACCTGAGATAAAAGAGGTAAAATTGTAACCCCTGCATGACCACCTACAACAGGAACATCAACTTCTCTGGGATCGAGTCCCAAAACTTCTGCCTGTGTAGAAAGTGAAAGTAAAAGGGAAAAAACAAAAATAGAAATCAATGACAGAACTGGAAATAGAAAACAGTGAAGCATATCACGTAAGCAGGCCCAATTCTATGATCTATCATTGCAACACTGTATCCAGCAATCCATGGAGCCCAGCAGTGTGCAATCAAAATGGTGCACCCTTTAATAGCTAACATCACACTGTGGTTCCCATGAGATCAATTACAGATTCAGATTGCTTGACTCTATACTTAACAGAACTCCTTGATGTCTTCCTTTGGCTTATGATTCCCGCATGTTCATTTTGCCAAAATGGAGCACCTTTTAATAAGGATATAACACAACAAAAAGCTTCAGAAAATTTGAAACTGTACAGGCTCATTTTTTTTAACAAGATAGATGAAAGTGGACAAATAACTTCCACCCTTTCATCTATATTAACAAAGAACAGGTCATAATTTTGGAAAGTTTTTCTCCAGACATGTTAGTTTTGTCATAAAGTGACTAATCATCTACATGGTTAAAGATGTAAAAGAAATGACTACAAATAAAAGGAGAATCAAGAAACCATATTTTCTGGTAGTTGGGTAATATCACAACAAAAAGGCAAAGCCAACCAAACTAACACCAAGAATGAAGATAAAAATAAACTACTTCCGATTCCAAATAGAAAGACCACAAATAAGCGGCAAGGTAGACGTGCATACCACAAAAGTGTTGGCTCTGACAACATCAAGCATTGTGACCCCCAAAAGTCGCTTTGGGTCAAAGGTGCCGGCTTTTTTGAAAACCTCCGCCGCAATTGGAACTGTAGAATTTACAGGATTACTGATCAAGTTGACAATAGCGTTTGGGCAGCACTTAGCAATTCCTTCACAAAGGGTCTTAACTATTCCAGCATTGATGTTAAACAGATCATCCCTTGTCATTCCTGGTTTCCTTGGAACTCCTGCAGGAATAATTACAAGGTCCATGCCTGTAAGGGCATCCTCCAGTTGTTGTTGCCCTAGAAAACCACGCACCTAGAAAGCCAAAGATATTACTCAGTGTAAGAGGTAAAACTGGAGAACTACCCAACCAAGTTAGGACCTCTAAATAAGCATTCAGGTCAAAATAACTATTGTTGCTAATAAGCATTTAGGATGACACAACTATTGTTGTTATACATGCCTTTTATCCAATCCATGACTGCTCAAAAGAGATGTCATGTACATATTCTGGAGCATCAATTGGGCTTCCGTAATTGACATATTGGGTTTTGAGTTGTGAGGGTTGGGCATGTGAAATAAAGCTTTTATAATGTAAATTCTCAGAGAGAGTGGATTGTTAGTCCTCTCCTTCATGGACATAGAAAGTTTAGTGGTTTGATCCCTGTGGTTTGATTTCTCAGCCATCAGTTAACTGCATCATGCTTCCTAATTCCTGAATCCAAACTCTGGAACCTACAATCATAACCTGACTGGCTGGCCTATTGCCCAAACGACAAAAGATTATCAATCTAAGCTAACCCCATTACAAGAAGTAATATTATGTCTAAAATTCTAACTTTAAGTATCCCAAAATCAACAACAGAGTCAAATTACTCTTAGAACCAGCAAGTTGAAATTTTCAAATGAAAGAAGAGTAAGATTAAATTTACCACAGCACCCGTGTCCATATGACTGATATCTGAAGTGACACCAGGTGTATTGACAACATCATATAGATGAAGCACTGAAACCAGTGGGTTCATCTTCATCAACATGGCCAAAGGCTGTCCTATGCCTCCTGCAGCACCCAATATAGCAACTTTGAATCCAGGGGCTCCACCTTTTGCCCTGCAATTCTCCCTGCTCAAGCCAGAACTCTCCTCCATCTTTTTGAGTCCATAATTTACAAACAATTTCAATAACAGAAAACCAAAAACACTTGTCAGTTGGGGCCTAGATTGATTAAACTCACAAAAATACCATCAAATATCAGATACAATTGGAGTTGGATTTCATGCAACCTGAAATTCAAATTGCATGAAGGGAAAAAAAAAAAAGAAAAAGAAAAAGAAACTATCAGTTTTTGTTTAATTGCATGGAATATAGGTTTTGGATGCTTTGTAAAGCAATGAATTTGGAATTGAATTAAAATTGACATACTCCAACTCCACAGAAATAACTTTGTAGTGGAAGCCAGATAATCGAATTCCAAATCAAAACCCAACTCTTAGCAACCAAAAGCAGCTTTCCAAAACCTCAAATGGAATAATTTTGCACTGAGGTTAAAAGAGAGAGAGAGAGTGCGGAGTTTTACATTTGGTCCTCTTTTTTAGTTCCTAAGAACATGAAAAGCTCCAGATAACTCAGCCAAGGAATTGCAGAACTCATGAACAGAGGTATTATTTTCAAGTAGAAACGAGGTCAAAGTCTTAAGATTTCAATTTTCTTTTTCTTTTTCTTTTTCTTTTCCTTTTCCTTTTCCTCAGGTTTCTCAGCAATACAGAGGAAACAAATACCGTCCATCAACTACAAGTGAAAAATATTCCACAAAAAACAGAAGCAATTGCCCAAAGAAATGAAAGCAGAAACCTGGAAATTGGAAGGTTGAAGATGAGCTGAGATCCTAGCAATGCGTTGATTGGCATCAGAAGTCGGGTGCATCGTTTCTTCTCCTGGGTCGACGAGGCAGGCGATCGATGTTCAACAACTGCCAAGAATGGGCCGTGGGAAGAAATAAATAGATACAAAGGACATCGAAACTGGTGAGCGATGACGTCAATCCGCTGCTCTTATCAAAAATTGTTGGGAAGCGTGGAACCTGATCTTTGGGGCCCAACTCAAAGAGCCCAATCCAAAAGCCCAAATCCCTATCCACTAGTGAGTCCTCTCTCTCCAATCTCCATCCAAAACAAAAATCCAAGCCCAAGAGTAGGACCCAACCCATGACACCACTACAAAGGAGACTCATTGGGCCGAGCGGAAAAGGACAGGAAAAGGGCCCAGTCGCAAATGGCAAAAAAGGGAGGTTCTAGAAAAGGGGACGTCGCTTTTGGTCTGATATGAAGGAGGGGATGGGGGGCTTTGATGGGATGTTGAAAATGTTAGGGAGTCATTGACGTTTAAGGCACAACACCATTGCCTTTATTGTCAAAGAAGGTGGCTGTCTCATTTTATTATTATTTGGGTTTCCTCTACACATCCCTTTCCCATAACATGTGCTCATATAAATGATGATCTCACACTTTAATCAACTCACTCATCATTACCCACTTATATTTTATATATTATGTATTACCAATAATATTTTTCCCCTTTCCCGAGCCGACACTTTTCTTGAGTCAGGGACGGGGCGGAATAGGATGCGGGGTGGATGCACCTGCGGGTGAGGATAGTGGGATAGTTGAACGGGACCTACACAGGGGTTTCTGTCTTACCAGAAGACAGACCAAAGGGAAAGTCGAAAGGTACCTTTCACCGGCCACCCTAATCGAATGTTGCTCTTACTCTCTCCCCCCTATTTTCACATTTACGCCCTTGGCTCATTGATGCCGGGGCTTTTTGGTAATTCTTCAACCCAAAAACGACTCCTAGTCGACACGTTTCTCTCCCAGACAGCGAGTGTTTTGGTTTTACGTACGTCAGCGCGTGCACAAGCAGAATACCGCCAACTAAAAGCCAAAGCACAAAACAAGCCGCATGTAGAAAATGCTTATGGGCCAGCCCTTTAAAAACCCCTCAAGCTCTATTTCATCTCTCGTATCCCTCTTTTAGTGAAAGAGGAGAGGAGAATCAAAGAGAGAGACAGCGAGCTTCAATCTTCTTCCTCAGTGGGTAGAGAGGCGGATGGAGGAGTGGTGGTGGGGTTGGGCCCAATGGGCCTGAGCAAGTTTCTGAAATGGCTCAAGAGGACAAAAGCACTGGAAAAGCACTTTGTCCATCCCAACCATTCAATTCATTCATTCTCACCGAGTTCCCTGCAATGACCAAACTGGCCTTTGTTGAGAAAGAGAAACGTACCCTCAAGACATTCCCTCTGTAAAACAGAGGTGTTTGTTGTGCATTTTTAAGGTGAAGAGTGCAATGTAGCTCTCTCTGTACAGCACAATCCCCTGTTCTTCATACATAGTAACAAGGCAGACAGAATGGAGCCAGGCAATAGTTGTAGTGTTTTACTTTTTGATTTTCCATTTTTCATATACCCCTTTTCTTTCCTTTAATTGTCATATTATATTCAAGAAGAAGACGAAGAAGAAGGGAGAGCAAAAGGAGGATTGTCTTCACTGATCATCGGAACCTCACTGTGTATGGAAATGGGTTTCTGAATCTTATTGTTGTTGCCGTGATGGTGGTGATGATGGTGATGATGCTTGTGCTTCTTCCCGCTTTTCTATGGAATCATTGCTTTTATCTATATACATGGAAGATGCTTATAGTTCCTTTTATATCTGATTTTGCCCATTTTGTTGAGTCTCTCTTTTTCTACTCACTCTATTTTTTACTTGTTTTGTTGTTTTAATTAAGAGTATGTGTGTTCAGAAGGTCAGAAGATGGCCACCGCAAACAAGAGAATTGGAAAGGCAGAAGTTTTGTTATAACTTTTTCTTATTGCACTTTTTTTGTTTCATCTGTTGAAAGTTGAAACAAACATGTCTGAATTTGGAATCAGCAAACATGTTGTGGTGCTGATGCTGTTCATCATGAATATACTCGATGAGACCAGTGGTTTTCTGGTGTTGCATTCATGAGATTAGAAGTTATATGATTCTCGGTTTGTATGTATGATTTAATTTGGTTTTTACATCTTAAGTTTATGTGTTTGAACATTTCCTCTCCCTCTTTCCACACGACAAAAGCCGTCCTAAACCATAAAGCACAACCTCCATGAACTACCTACTCTTGATTTCATTCTCATGGAAAAGCTCTTATCTTCCCACCCCACAACGACTGCACATGAGGCATGCATTTCATATCCTAACCCAAACAAACTTCCTTCATCAAACAATACCCGATTTTCGCTTCCATTGAACAGCAAAAATCTGATTATGTCAAGTGTTCTCAAGCGAGTTTTCTCTTTCTGTTCATCAACTGATATCCCAACCAGTAAGCAGTTCATACATGTGGGTATGAATGATAATGTTAAATGTAATTTTATCAAATGAAATTTGCTTGGTATGATGCTTGCTCTCCGGGCATAAATTCAAGCTGCTAAAATTTTTCTTAAGAAGTTAGGAAGCTTATGTGATGTGACCCATCATGGAAGAAACTGTAGGATGGTCCTACAATTGATGGGGACGAGATGCTTTTAATTGGGTTCAGGTATCAGAGACATGACATGTAATTTTGCTGCAAACTTCTCCGCCATACCAAATTCTTGAAAGGCATTGATGTCTATCTTTGTTTGGTTTGCAGAGATGACAATCTCAATCTCCTCCAAAGTTTGACAATGTTGTTTGGTTTGTGCACTAGAGGCTGGGACGTCAAGTGGAGTTTCAGAATCAGTGTAATTTTATCTTGTCCTTCTTCATTTGTCTGCAAAGTCTGAGTACTATGCAGAGCAATTATGAACCATTCAACAAGAATAAACCAAATGAAGTAGATGTCATGTAATCGTGATGACCTTTGAATTTCATAGTCATTTGATTACAATTTGACAGCCCATTGAAGGCCCCCAAATTTTTCTACAACTTGTAGATTCCCTAGAGGAAGGTCCAGTTAGGCTATTATTGCCAAGCAGTGAATGATGATGTTGTGGGCATTTGGAAAAATCAGACATTGAAAATTTTCAATTATTTTCTCAGAGCATTTGAAAATGGACCTCCTTTGTTTTCTTTGAAATGGCCCCATTTATCTTTAATGTTACACTTATGACTCATTATGTTTAAATGTTTTTATTATCTGTACAAAGACTTTGTTGACCCAGGTTTCTTCTTCTGCTTATCTCTTTGTACGACTGCAATGATTGTTATTGCATTTTGTTAATTGCTATATGGCCTAATCCTAAATGCTTTTACTTGGGGATCTTTTACATCTTCTTAATTTGTACTTATGGTAAGACTAAGTTAAGTAGTGTTAAAATGAGCTGGACTGAAAATTAAGCATTCCACTTAGCAGAGAGTTAGGCATAACATGCGGCTGCATTACCCACATAATAAAACTAAAAATGATTTTTTTTATTTAAAAAAAATGTATAAATGGAGTGCCTAAAGGATAACAATTGTGGCAATTCGTGTTGATGGGTCATGTTCGTATCAAAACCTAGGTATTTTACTATATAACCCAACTCAAACCCGATACGAATATTGATCATATCAAAAACATAAACTCAAATATTACCTATTTATTAATATTAAGAAGTGTTCTAAATTCTTAATTAGTATAGATTCCTTTTTTGTAAGGAATATTATATAGAATATTTCTAGATTAATATATTATTATAGTATTAGACTTTTTTATAGAAAAGGAAGGTTGTTGGAAATATCTTTATAAATATTTTAGATTATAATGGAAAAAAATTATGAGATAAGATGGACCTATAGAGACTATACGAGGTAGATAAAAATGTGAGGAAGAACGAAAGGTACTCAGTGGAGCGAGGACTTGTAGTAAGGTATGGATACAAGAAATGGAGAAATATGAGATGTTTCACAAACCCAATAGTTGTATCTGGTTCTGTCATCTGTAATATTCTCTATTGTATAGTAGAATCATTCTCTTTCATCCATGGACGTAAACATAGTTGGCCGAATCACATTAAAATCTCGTGTACCGTATATGTAATTGTTTTATTTTTGTGTTTTTAAACTAACATTATTAGCATCAAAACTTTCATGAGCACAATAATTAAGCATGTACGTATTGTGTAACCTATTTAATAATTAAATTTTTTTATTTAATAATCAGGTTGAATTAGGTTTTATATATGTCTATGTAATTAATAACTTAACTAATTATGTTTAAGACTTAATTAATCAATTTATTTAAAAATAAATTTAAAATAAGTTAAATATTAGGTGAGTCAATTCAAATTAAATTTATTTTATGTAAATTGATTTGAAAATTACGTATTTATTAAACGAGCTAGGTTGATATAAATTTGATTCAAACTTATTTATATTTGATTCAAATCCATGAAAAACATGTTGATGTTGTATTGGAATCGCATCGGTCTATTCTACCATAATGATTTCAAGAGACTTAGAATTGTAAACGGGACTTATTTTGACTGGATCCTTCACCAGGCCCAGTCCAATGTCCACTTAGCTATTTTGCTAAGTGGTAACTCATCAGCCAATAAGTGGGGGTGAAGCAGAGTTTTGTTGACAGGCTGGAGCCAGAAGTGGGCATTTCGAAAAAGCGGCGGGGGAAGTAGGCATATCTCCCCAAAGCTGATTGTGCAGAGAAGAAGAGAGAAAAGCTTCAGTGGAAAATGTGAAAAAATTAAAAAAAAAAAGATTTAAAATATATAAATTGTTTTATATAATATTTTAAAATTATTATTTTTATAAAGTTAAATAATTTAAAAATATATAAATTTTTTTTATTAATTTTAATTATATTTGAGTTTTTTACTATTTTATATATAAAAATAAAAGCGAAAGAAAAAGAATTTGCTATTTTTTTATTTGTTTTTTATGATTTTGATTTGTCTTCTCATTTGATATTTGCTTTCTTACTGAAGTGATTCAAATAGAGATTATAGCAACTGAAAAGGCCCCTAAAAAAGAAAGAAAAAGAAAGGAGAAGGTTCTCATTTTCCATTCTCCATTGATTGATGCTTCTGTTCAACGCTTCTGCGCCCTCATCATGCATCGAGAAGAGTTCTTCCACGTGTGTATCACATAAGTACAGTAAATCGAGAATCGTTTTTGCTTCGAAAATGTTGTTTATGTTCATTTCCATGAGATTTCGGCGCTTAGCGGCTGAGTATATTACAGCCATCATCTAGAAGGAGGAGCAGAGCAGCTCAGCAGATAATGACTTCCTTATTCCTGAAGTTGTTTTCATTGCAACTTGGCATTGTTCGTGGTGTTTGGACCTGGAAAGAAGATTAGGCGCATTTAGCCAGCCCTTTTTTCCTGGGGAACAACTTCCCTCACAATAAAGAAGTAAAGGAAGTCATTTTCCTCTTAACAATGTGGAATTTATGCTCTACAGACAAGTGCCAGCGGATTCTAAAACAATTCCTGGAATCCAACTTTCCATAACAGACTTCCTAAATGCACCTTTGGGCCCTTCATTTGTTCTGTCCTTTGAATTCTATTCCCAGGGTTGGTCAGAAACAACGAGATGAAAACCCACAGAGGGTGGTGTTAAAAGGAAGGGAGGCTACCATGGCAAAGGTAGAGACGTGCTCTTTATCCATGTTGGTCCTAATGTGCTCTTGTGGCTGTAAAACACGGCTGCAAGGTTAAGAAGAGACATCGTCATGACCGTTTTTTCTCTTATCCTATGTGAGAGATTGCACCTTTCCTTTTGTTATTCTTCGATCCATTTTCAAGGCTTTTGCCATGCAAATTGATACCACTTCCGACAATAGTTCCAAACCAATAGTGACTAAATGAAAGGCAACATGGCAAACCAATAATGAGCTCAAGATCAAAATAATATTAGTTCAAAGAGAAAACAATAGGGTTGTTGTCAATTTGGTTCTGCACCATTGGAAATGGTACTGTTGATTTAGAGCATTGGTTCAGTATTGTTTTTTGGACATCACCTCTAAAAGATCACGATTTCTCCTACTTTGGACCGTTCTTCTTCTACACATCTTCACACACTTCAAAATCAAGTATACGCGTGTTATGCTGTAGAGGACAACATTTGGATCTACACGTTTCTTCTTTATATTTTTATATCAAATATTGGATTTAATGATTAAAACTTTGAATGTGTAATTGAAGCATTTGAAAAAAATCTATTACATCTCCACTTTTAAATAAATTTTGTAATTATAAATATTATTTTGATATCTTTTTTTTTTTTTAAAACTTTTAATTACTAATTTATGTAATTTTTTAATATAATATTATTTAATTTTTATGAGGTGTTAAGACAATGAATGAGGTCATAGTTTTCATTTGTTCTACTACTATTTAAAAAAATAATTATACAAATATAAAAAATAATTAAAAATAAAACATCACATATAAAAGTTATTTTTAAAATACATTTTAAAACATAAAAAATATATTAAAAATATTTTACGTTGACTTTTATTTTATAAAACAATTTAGAGTAATTTTTTCAAAACAATTTTGAAAAATAGTAATATAATTTGATGTATTTAAAGAATATTAATTACATATTCTCATTAATTATGCTTTAGTGTTGTCTTATAATATGCTATTCAATTTGTAATTTTATGTAAACCTAGAAAAATGGGTGCATCAACATGCAGAGCAACCAAACACCAAGTTTTGGGTCAAAATAACCCATTTATACGAAAATATATATATAAGATGTAACCACTTAATGAAACTTATATTCAATTTGACTTTTTTGATGCCACGTTGAAACCATGTCATATATATATATATATATATATATATATATATATATATATATATATATATATATATTCATAATTTTAGTTAAAACCCCAATTGATAATTGAGATTTCATTTTTTAACTAAAGTCTCAATTGCCAACTTAGGCTTAGTTAATTTTTTTTAATTTAAAGTTTAATTAAAAACTATTAAATTATAATTTATTATTTAAATTAAAAATACATAATTTAATAATAAATTATTTATATCTAAACTTAAGAATCTAATATTACTTCAATAAACATATATCGATAAATATAAGATATTATAAATGAATGTTTTATTTATTAATAAATTTATATAATATATAAATAAGATGTAAAATTGTATAATTTATTAATTTAAGATATTTAATTTGTTGTTTTTAAATATATTAATTTATTTGTATTATGAAAATTTTATTTTTATTGAAATAATAGTATACTCTTAAGTTGTTATATATAGATTTTTTTTTTGACAAAATTAGTTAATGAAATTAATTAGAAAAAGTCTACTACAAAATGTAATTTTTAGTGGTTTCATTTAAGTCACAAAAAATACCCACTAAACATTTATATAGTGAAAAAAAAACATATATAATCTCACATGCCTTCATAGGGAGAAAACCTATGTGTAGTCGGTACTCTCTTCCTTTTTTATCATTCCTCTTTAACTATAACAAGTACTGCATGTGACACATGAAGAACATCTGTCTGTGATGGAGCTGAAATTGGAAATAGAGGTGGTGGTGGAGGTAGCAGTCTGGGTTGACGTAGGTTACGCTTACCCCTCGGAATGGTTAGGGGTAAATCTAGTTGAGTAATATGTTAGTCTACATAGGTATATGGACAAATATAGATGGCTCGGTGATAGTAGAACTGATGTCCTAAACTCAGGTCCTAGTGAAGTAGCTAAAAAGCATCTTGGTGCAATGAAATAGGATTGACATATGGAGTAACAAGCATTGAAAGTGGGTCTAAAAAGGTAGGTGATTGTATTGATAATGGATCTGAATAGGCAAGGGTTGCACTGATGATGGGTCTGAAGATGTAAGGGGTTGTAATGAAGATAGATCTAAAGAGATAGAGAGTTGTACTGATGGTGGGTTTGAAGAGGTAGGGGACTGTGTTGCCTCAAAAAATAGGAGGTTATACCGATAGTAGGTCTGAAGAAGTAGGAGACTGCACTGATGGTGGGTCTGAAGAGGTAGGGGGTTGTATTGATGGTAGGTCTTAAGAGATGGATGATTGTACTAATCATAGGAGGCTATAATGATGCTGACACTAATGAGGCAATGGACTGACGACTAATTTATTATTAAATTATATATTTTTAATTTCAATAATAAATTATAATTTAATAGTTTTTAATTAAATTTAAATTTTTTTTTAAAAAAATTAACTGAAACCTCAATTGGCAATTAAGACTTTAGTTCAAAAATAAAATCTCAGCTACCAATTGAGACTTCAGTTTAAAAATAAAATTTCAATTACCAATTGGATATAAGTTTCATAAAGTAATTACATCTTTATTTGTAAAGATTCCCAACCATGTAGATATTGTCCGCTTTGGACCCAAACGGGCCATCATGACTTTAAAATGTGTCTACTTTGGTTAAGAGGAGCCTCTATATATATAGCGTTAGGAACTTTCTCCCCTATCCGATGTGGGACATCACAAACCCCCTCCCCCCCATGTAGACACGACGTCCTCGTTGTGTCCCATGAAATTGCGGGGCCAAATAGACAAACACCCCTTACGGGGCCAAACAAACTCCTACACCGGAGTTAGGGATCGGCGCTGATACCATTTGTAATGATCCGCTCCCAACTGTGTAGATATTGTCCACTTTGGACCCAAAGAGGCCCTCGCGGCTTTAAAACACGTCTACTTTGGTTAAGAAAAGCCTCTACATATATAGCGTTAGGAACTTTCTCCCCTATCTGATGTGGGACATCACAAACACTTGATCCATGCAAAAATATAAAAATAATATTTTTACACATTTCAAAACATAATATAAAAATAAAATTATATCTATATATATATATAAAGATGTAATCACTTTATGAAACTTATATCCAATTGGTAATTGAAATTTTATTTTTAAACTGAAGTCTCAATTGGTAGCTGAGATTTTATTTTTGAACTAAAGTCTTAGTTGCCAATTGAGGTTTCAGTTAATTTTTTTTTAAATTTAAAATTTAATTAAAAACTATTAAATTATAATTTATTATTGAAATTAAAAATATATAATTTAATAATAAATTAGTTGTCAGTCCTTTACCTCATTAGTGTCAGCGTCATTATAGCCTCCTATGATTAGTACAATCACGCATTTCTTAATACCTACCATTAATACAACCCCCTACCTCTTCAAACCCACCATCAGTATAGTCTCCTACTTCTTCAGACCTACTATTGGTATAACCTCCTATTTTTTGAGGCCTACTTTTTTCAAACCCACCATCAACACAGTCCCCTACCTCTTCGAACCCACCATCAGTACAACTCTCTATCTCTTTAGATCTATCTCCGTTGCAACCCCTTACATCTTAGACCCACCATCTATGCAACCCTTGCCTATTCAGATCCATTATCAGTACAATTACCTACCTCTTCAGACCCACCATCTCATTTTGGCCCAAAACTCATGTTTTTTACTTTTTTATACGTTGGAAATGGGATGCTCGCGTGTTCTTCACGTACCTAAAAGTAGAAGTTGGGGAGGCTGGGACCCATAAGCCAAAAGGGATAATGTTAGTTCAACAAACTCGACTCGAGCTGTCACGGAGAATTTGTTCTGATTGTAATGGCTGCGACAGATGCACACAGAGAGAAGAGACGAATCAACATTTTATTTTATTTATTTTTTTCTTGGAGCCATAATCCAGGCGAATACTTGCTTTGCTCCATTAATCCTTATCTTATAAGCATATAGGCACTGAAAATTGATCCTTTCAACCATCATTGGTAATAGCTGTCTCACTTGATTCACAATCATTTTCTGAGATATTCAGTGTAGTTAAGAAGGGAAGTAATCCTATTTGTGGGAAAAGAGAACCCACCATTTTCTCGGCATTTGCCACTAGAGACAACTACCTTCCCACTCCATATGCAGCAAACAGGGTCTTGGGGGCCAAAAAGATTGACAGCTTCTGATCCAACTTCCAAGTGACTGATTCTTCACGGCGACGCAGACTGCTTGGCCTGCTGTTACTTCCCAAGCAGCATATGTATTAAATAAATAATTAAGATCCCTGTAATCCTTCCTTTCCCAAGTTCAAAGTTCCAAGTCTCAGCCTCACTTTAAAGGAAAGTTAAAATAATATATCAGCAACCGCCCATTTTGCCTCTCCCCAAATTCGAACATCCCATTGGTGGTGGTGGGGGGCGGGGGTGGTCACTCAATTTTATCAAATTGAATACCTTGGTAGAATCCAAAATATACTTTTATTTTATAAAACAGTAAAAAATATTTTTGAAAAATAGTTTTCATAGAGAATCTAATCCTATTTATCCCTTTCACTCTCTTCTTGCTTACCATTTTTTCTTTATGTTTGTTACTTTAGTAGTTTTTAATGGTAAAATTTGCTCAGAGATATTACTTCAAATGGGTATAGATTTTCTTTTCCAATTTAATTGATTCACAAAAGAAAAAATGAACTTGCTATAATAATAATAATAATATATTCCTTTAATATTTTATCAAAATAAACAATTCTCTTATTTGAGGGAATTATCAATTTTATTCTTGCTTCTATCCTTCCACTCATATCTCTATTTTTTATAAAAAAAATTACTATAATAAAAATATATTCCTTTAATTTTTAATTAAAATAAATAATTATTTTATTGAGTGGATTGTTCATTTTAGAGTATTTTCTACAATGTTTTACTTGGAAGTGATTTTAGTGAAAATGTTTTTATTAAAAGTATTTGAAAAAAAAAATTTATATTAAATATTTTTTAAGAAAATATTATAAATGGTTTTGGAACCCTAGAATTGATTTTTCAAAATTTTAAAAGTGTTTCTAGAAACACTTTTTAACTCAAAGCTCTTACTAAAGTGTATGTTTGACCAAAACAATAATAATTCTAAATGGTGATTCTTAAAGTGTGTTTGAACAAAGTAATAATAATTATAAAAAGTATTCAAGTGTTTATAACTTTTACAACACTTAAAATTTTTTTATTTTTTAAATATTAAAAACGATTATAAATAATTACTAGAATCATAAACTCTTAATTTCATTTATATTATTCTAGTTATATTTTTGCTTTAAATACCACTTTATACAATTTTAGTTATATATTTTTTTTATAATCAATAATGTACTCGGAAATTCAAACAAGAAATATTTTTCTATATTTAATAATAATTTTTAAGTTAGCATAAGCAACTTTCTATATTAAGTAAATCGAAAGGTTGAATTTAAGATAATTAAGTCAGTGATTGATCGATTTAGTTTTAGTTTCATTAGTATTCTTAAAAATCAAAGGGCAAAAAATTACAATAGCTACATTTCCTGTTCCCCACAAAAGATGAGACCTCATAGCCTGCCTTCGTTCACTCAGTCGGTCAGTCCTGCCCATGAAGGTGACTAGGTGTGTGGTTTCTAACCTTCCAGATTCAGGACCATGAGATGAGCGCAGTTTCTTTTGTCATTGTCGCTTGGCCAAAAGGGGAATCACGTTCCCTGAGCTGTAATTATACCTAACCTAATTGCTGTCTTATCTTGTATGTTATCGGTAAAGCACTGTGCTCACGCATTTTCCCGAAGACCATGCTCTGCTTCCTGCAACAGCAACCGTAATTTCCATGTGAGCCGCCCGAAAACTGCAATTCCCGGAGGAACTCTACTTGTCACCATTTCCATGCAATCAACCCATCCGTTTCCTCAACCCCAAGCCCTCTAAAGCCAATGCTTATTCTTGTTCTCACTCCCAGAGCTCTCTGGAACATGACTATTCGCCTGCTGCTAGTCTTCTTCTTCTTTTCGGGTTTTGTTTCTCCGGTGATTTCTCTGAACAGGGACGCCGAAATTCTGATTCGGATCAAGAATAACGGGCTTGATGACCCATACGCCAGACTGGGGGACTGGGTTCCCACCAGTGATGATCCCTGCAAATGGACTGGTATTGCTTGTGATTACGAAACACATGCCGTTGTTTCCATCGATTTGTCTGGGTTTGGTGTTTCTGGTGGCTTTCCTTCAGGGTTCTGCAGGATTCAGACACTCCAGAACCTCTCTCTCGCTGATAATGATCTTAATGGTACTCTCACATCAGAGTTAGTTTCCCCCTGCTTTCATCTCCACTATCTGAATCTCTCTTCAAATGAGTTCGCCGGAGAATTGCCGGAGTTCGTGCCGGAGTTTGGTAGCTTGCTGATTTTGGATCTCTCATCCAACAACTTCAGCGGCGAGATTCCGGCCAGTTTCGGCCGCTTTCCGGCGCTCAAAGTCCTGAGATTGTGTCAAAACCTCCTCGACGGTTCGATTCCGTCATTCTTAACGAACCTCACTGAGTTAACTCGGCTCGAAATAGCTTATAATCCGTTCAAGCCCAGTCGCTTGCCTTCGAATATTGGTAACCTAACTAAGCTCGAAAATCTTTGGTTTCCTTGCTCGAGCCTCATCGGAGACATACCTGAATCAGTCGGCAGTCTCGTGTCGGTCACGAATTTCGATCTCTCCAACAACAGTCTTTCCGGTAAGATCCCTGACAGTATAGGCAGACTGAAAAATGTAATACAAATGGAGCTCTACTTCAACAATCTCTCCGGCGAACTGCCGGAAAGTATCTCAAATATGACAGCTTTAGTTCAATTGGACGCGTCCCAGAACAATCTCTCAGGAAAATTGCCGGAGAAGATCGCAGGAATGCCTCTCAAGTCGCTTAATCTTAACGACAATTTCTTCGATGGGGAGATTCCGGAAAGTCTCGCATCAAATCCAAATCTACATGAGCTGAAGATCTTCAATAACAGATTTTCCGGCTCTTTGCCAGAAAATCTTGGTCGGAATTCTGCTCTGATTGATATTGATGTCTCTGGTAACAATTTCACAGGTGACTTGCCTCTGTTCTTATGTTACAAGAAGAGGCTTCGACGTCTCATCTTATTCAACAACCAATTCTCAGGAAATCTGCCGGAGACGTACGGTGACTGCAATTCTCTATCTTATGTACGTATCTTCAACACTGAACTTTCTGGAGAAGTGCCTAATAGGTTTTGGGGTTTGCCTGAGCTACATCTTCTTCAACTAGAAAACAATAGATTCCAAGGTTCCATTCCTCCTTCCATATCTGGAGCTCAGAAGCTGAGAAACTTTCTTATCTCTGGTAACAAATTTTCGGATAAGTTGCCTGCTGAAATATGCGGCTTGAAAAGGCTGGTGTCTATCGATGGAAGCAGGAATGAATTTTCCGGCGATGTCCCTGTGTGTATAACCGACTTGAAGAAGTTACAGAATCTGAAGCTTCAACAGAACATGTTCTCTGGCGAGATTCCAAGCAGAGTAAGCTCGTGGACTGATCTGACGGAATTGAACCTTTCAGGTAATAGATTCACAGGCAAAATTCCCGCGGAGCTCGGAAATTTACCAGTTCTAACGTATCTAGACCTCGCCGGAAACTTACTCACCGGAGAGATTCCGGCAGAGTTAACGAAGTTGAAGCTCAACATTTTTAACTTTTCCAATAACCAACTGTGGGGTGAAGTCCCCAATGAGTTCAGCCACAAGTATTATCTCCAGAGTTTGATGGGTAACCCGAATCTCTGCAGTCCGAACCTGAAACCGCTCCCTCCATGCTCGCGATCCAAACCCATCACCTTGTATTTGATTGGTGTTTTAGCCATTTTTACATTAATACTTCTACTCGGATCACTCTTCTGGTTCTTGAAGACCAGATCAAAAATATTTGGCGGCAAACCCAATCGCCAATGGAAAACTACCATATTCCAATCCATCCGGTTCAATGAAGAAGAAATTTCCTCGTCATTAAAGGACGAAAACCTCGTCGGTACCGGTGGGTCGGGTCAGGTCTACAGAGTGAAGCTGAAAACTGGTCAGACCATAGCGGTTAAGAAACTTTGTGGAGGCAGCAGAGAACCAGAAACGGAGGCGATTTTCCAATCTGAGGTGGAGACATTAGGAGGAATCCGGCATTGCAATATCGTAAAACTGTTGTTTAGCTGCAGCGACGAGGATTTCAGAGTTTTGGTATACGAGTACATGGAGAATGGGAGCTTGGGCGAGGTGTTGCATGGGGACAAGGGTGAATGTTTGTTGGATTGGCACCGGCGGTTCAAGATAGCAGTTGGTGCAGCTCAGGGACTGGCGTATTTGCACCACGACTGCGTGCCGGCCATCGTGCACCGGGATGTAAAGTCTAACAATATACTCTTGGACGAGGAGTTCAGTCCACGTATAGCTGATTTTGGGCTGGCCAAGACGCTGCACCGCGAGGTGGGAGAAGGCGATGGGGTCATGTCTCGTGTCGCTGGCTCCTATGGCTACATTGCACCAGGTGAGCTTAGTTTGCCCTCTCTCATTCTGTTTCAGTCTCATGTTTAGTTTTCAAATTCCCAAACATCTGAGATAATATTCGTTTGATCATAGATATTATGTAAAGATGGTTATCTTGCTAATCTATATTGGTGTTGAATCGACTAACTGCAGAATACGCTTACACGCTGAAGGTGACTGAGAAGAGCGACGTGTATAGTTTTGGTGTAGTATTAATGGAGCTAGTAACTGGGAAAAGGCCCAATGACCCCTCCTTTGGTGAAAACAGGGACATAGTGAAGTGGGTAACAGAGGCTGCATTATCGGCTCCAGAGGAAGTGATGGGAATGGCGGCAGCGGCTGTATGGATCTGGATCAGCTTGTAGACCCAAGAATGAACCCATCTACAGGTGATTATGAAGAGATTGAGAAAGTTTTGGATGTGGCTCTTCTATGCACTGCAGCGTTTCCCATGAACAGGCCCTCCATGAGAAGAGTAGTTGAATTGCTGAAGGGCCACACATTGGCTCGCACAGAATGATTCTCCAAAATTGTAGCAGTGCATGGTAGTTTTATACTTGGTTCTCCCTTCACGTCACTCCAGTTTTTTTGTGATATAGATGTGCTAAACCCTCTATAAGCAGCGTTGCCATTAATCTTCATGAATTAGTGAGTATGGTTTGTACTTGTTTCTTGAAATTAAGCCTACTACATTCACCTCAGAATTCATGACAGAGGAGCTTGGCTCAGAATTCATGACGGAGTAGCTTGTGACTCTAATTAACTTTATATTTTTTTCAGTGGGACAATTTGTGTTTCATTGGTAAGACTTTATCATATATTTTCAATTCCGTACGTACTCAATTTGAAAGAATTCAAGTATCCAAATTCTAGCTTGTATGTTACAATATTAAACTTCGTTTCCTAACTTAGAGCTTGTGACAAAGTGTTGACCTGGGTACAAAATTCAAGCTGGCTAGTTGTTTAAGATCATATTTAATTGGTTGGGTATAGAATAAGAAAAAAAAAAAAAAACTATATTTTACATCCGCTTTTTAGATTAATTTTTTGTTTTTCAAAATAAAAAAGCAGAAAAACATGTTTGATAATAAAAAAATAAAAAAATTATTTTTTATTTTTTATTTTTAAAAACAAAAAATAAGAGTTTTCAAAAAATGCCTTTAAATATTTTTATTATTTTTTAACGTTATTTTAAATATAGAAGAAGATTAAAAATAAAATATTATATATAACAATTATTTTTAAAATATAGAAAACGGTTAAAACATTTCAAGTACTCAAACTAATATTTATTTTATCAAACATCATAAAATAGTTTTCAAAAATTATTTTTTAAAATTATTTTAAAAAATAATTATAAAATAAAGTTTAATAATCTTATACAGATACTGTATGTAATAGATTCTTACTATTTTAAAAATAGCATGATCATTTAAAACAACATACAACATATATAACATGAAAAACTTTGACTATCACAATCATTCCTCGAGATGGAAAACTTTTCCCTCGTATTCCTTGATATTTTAGGGGCAAACAGAGAGTAGTATCACAGGGTCAGATCTAGGTCAAACTCTAATACTAATTTTTAATGACCATGCAACTCCAATCAACTCTATTTTATAAAATGCGTGTCCCCCAAAGAACCCACTAGGAAACTTCCTTTTGTACTAAATGTGAGAACCCACTAGGAAACTTCCTTTCTACTTCATGTGAGATATTACGCTAACACCAGTCAACAAACCTCCAAATTCCGAAATTTCAAATTTACCTCATAAATTCACTACGGCTATGTTTGCTTACTGGAAAATTCGAAGAAAAATGTGAGAAAAAAATAAAAAATAAAAATAAAAAATATATTTAAAATTAATAAATTATTTTTATATATTTTTTTAAGCTCTTTTCATTTAGTTTCTTCTATTATATAAAAATTAAATAATTTAAAATATATAAATTTTAAAAAAATTTTATGGTAAAATCAAATATGAGAAACCATTTTTTTTAACATTTCTTTTCTTTCTTTAATACTTTTCAGGAATCAAACATACCCTAAAATTTCAAAAAATAAATATTATTTTCTAAATTATAGATTATTTTCTAAACTAGTCAATAAACTGATTTTGAAATAATACCAGATATATTACATTTTTTTAAAAGTAAGTATTGCCATATATTATATAAAGATTAAAAATTAAAAATTTATTTTTATGTGATTTTTTAAACTTATTTTACTTAATTTCCTCTATTATATAAAGATTAAATAATTTTAAAATATATAAAATTTTAACTAATAATTATATTTAATTTTCTTTAAAAAAATTTATAGTGAAACTAAATATAAGAAAACTAATTTTTTTTACATTTTTTTTCTTTTTTTGGTACTTTTCGGGAACCAAACATAACTTAATAGTTTTTAATGGTAAAATTTGCTAAGAGAAAGAAAAAAAAAATACTATAATAATGATATATTCCTTTAATATTTTATCAAAACAAACAATCCTCCTACTCTGAGTGAATTATCAATTTTATTCTTCTTTCACTCTCTATCTTTTATTTATAAAAAAATTAAAATAATAATTAATATATTCTTTTAATTTTTATTAAAATAAATAATCTTTTTTATTGAGTGGATTATTGATTTTAGAGTGTGTTTCGTCGGTATTTTTACTTGAAGTGTTTTTAATGAAAGTACTTTCTTTCAAAGTTTTGTTAAAAGAACTCTTATCAAGTGTTTATTCAACAAATACTATAAGTGATTTTTCAATGTTATAAGTTATTTTTCATATTTTAAAAAATATTCCCAAATATAATTTTTAGATTAAAAATATTTCCTAAAATCATTATCAAACAAACTCTTAATTTCATTTATATTATTTTGATTATATTTTTATTTTAAATATCATTTTATACCATTTTAGTTATATTTCTATTTTTATAATCATTAATGTACTCATATGGAGATTCAAATAAGAAATATTTTCTATATTTATTAATAATTTTTTAATTAGTATAAACAACTTTCTATATTCAGTAAATCAAAAAGTCGGAAGTTAAGATAATTAAGTCATTTGGGAAGTGATTGATCGATTTAGTTTTAGTTTTATTAGAATTATAAAAAATCAAAGGGCAAAAAATACAAAAGATGAGATGTCATAGCCTTCCTCCACTCACTCAGTCGACTGCCCGGTCCTGCCCATGAAGGTGACTGCAGTGGTTTCTGACCTTCCAGATTCAGGAGCATGAGATAAGAGCAGTTTATTTTTGCCATTGTCCCTTGGCAAACTCGTTCCTTGAGCTGTAATTATAGAGTTTTTGATTAAAATAACCTGTTTTTATTTTTTATTATTTATTTATTTATTTTCAAAATCAATGTAAATCTGTGTTAAAAATATTTCTCAAACTATTGTATTAGTAAAGCATCAAATTCCATTTTATTATTTATTTTATTTTTTCATTTTAAAATCGTAATTAGCAACTATGATTTTTTTACTTTAAAAAATAAAAAGACGTGTATCGTCGCGATCACAAAGGCTAGATTGATAAATATTTTGATTATTTTATTCTTAAAAAGCGCTATTTTGGCCTTAAACTCGTAGTTATGCCTAACCTAATTGCTGTCTTTATCTTGCATGTTGTCCGGAGAGCACTGTGCTCACCCATTTTCCCAAAGACCGTGCTCTGCTTCCTGCAATAGCAACCGTAATTTCCATGTGAGCCGCCCCCGAAACTGCGATTTCTGGAGGCACTGTACTAGTCACCATTTCCATGCAATCAACCCATCCGTTTCCTCAACCCCAAGCCCTCTAAAGCCAATGCTTATTCTTGTTCTCACTCCCAGAGCTCTCTGGAACATGACTCTACGCCTGCTGCTAGTCTTCTTCTTTTCGGGTTTTGTTTCTCTGGTGATTTCTCTGAACAGGGACGCCGATATTCTGATTCGGATCAAGAATAGCGGGCTTGATGACCCAGAGGGTAGACTGAGAGACTGGGTTCCCACCAGTGATGATCCCTGCAAATGGACTGGTATTGCTTGTGATTACAAAACACATGCCGTTGTTTCCATCGATTTGTCTGGGTTTGGTGTTTCTGGTGGCTTTCCTTCAGGGTTCTGCAGGATTCGGACACTTCAGAACCTCTCTCTCGCTGATAATTATCTTAGTGGTAGTCTCTCTTCAGAGTTCGGTTTCCCCCTGCTTTCATCTCCACTCTCTGAATCTCTCTTCAAATGAGTTGGCTGGAGAATTGCCGGAGTTCGTGCCGGAGTTTGGTAGCTTGCTGATTTTGGATCTCTCAATCAACAACTTCAGCGGAGAGATTCCAGCCAGTTTCGGCCGCTTTCCGGCGCTCAAAGTCCTGAGATTGTTTCAAAACCTCCTCGACGGTTCGATTCCGTCATTCTTAACGAACCTCACTGAGTTAACTCGGCTCGAAATAGCTTATAATCCGTTCAAGCCCAGTCGCTTGCCTTCGAATATTGGTAACCTAACTAAGCTCGAAAATCTTTGGTTTCCTTGCTCGAGCCTCATCGGAGACATACCTGAATCAGTCGGCAGTCTCGTGTCGGTCACGAATTTCGATCTCTCCAACAACAGTCTCTCCGGTAAGATCCCTGACAGTATAGGCAGACTGAAAAACGTAATACAAATGGAGCTCTACCTCAACAATCTCTCAGGCGAACTGCCGGAAAGTATATCAAATATGACAGCTTTAGTTCAATTGGACGCGTCCCAGAACAATCTCTCAGGAAAATTGCCGAGAAGATCGCAGGAATGCCTCTCAAGTCGCTTAATCTTAACGACAATTTCTTCGATGGGGAGATTCCGGAAAGTCTCGCATCAAATCCAAATCTACATGAGCTGAAGCTCTTCAATAACAGATTTTCCGGCCCCTTGCCGGAAAACCTTGGTCGGAGTTCTGCTTTGATTGATATTGATGTCTCCGGTAACAATTTCACAGGTGACTTGCCTCTGTTTTTATGTTACAAGAAGAGGCTTCGACGTCTCATCTTATTCAACAACCAATTCTCAGGAAATCTGCCGGAGACGTACGGTGACTGCAATTCTCTATCTTATGTACGTATCTTCAACACTGAACTTTCTGGAGAAGTGCCTAATAGGTTTTGGGGTTTGCCTGAGCTACATCTTCTTCAACTAGAAAACAATAGATTCCAAGGTTCCATTCCCCCTTCCATATCCGGAGCTCAGAAGCTGACAAACTTTCTTATCTCTGGTAATAAATTTTCGGGTAAGTTGCCTGCTGAAATATGCGGCTTGAAAAGGATGGTGTCTATCGATGGAAGCAGGAATGAATTTTCCGGCGATGTCCCTGTATGTATAACCGACTTGAAGAAGTTACAGAATCTGGAGCTTCAACAGAATATGTTCTCTGGCGAGATTCCAAGCAGAGTAAGCTCGTGGACCGATCTGACGGGATTGAACCTTTCAGGTAATAGATTCACAGGCAAATTCCCGCGGAGCTCGGAAATTTACCAGTTCTAACGTATCTAGACCTCGCCGGAAACTTACTCACCGGAGAGATTCCGGCAGAGTTAACGAAGTTGAAGCTCAACATTTTTAACTTTTCCAATAACCAACTGTGGGGTGAAGTCCCCAAAGGGTTCAGCCACAAGTATTATCTCCAGAGTTTGATGGGTAACCCGAATCTATGCAGTCCGAACCTGAAACCGCTCCCTCCATGCTCGCGATCCAAACCCATCACCTTGTATTTGATTGGTGTTTTAGCCATTTTTACATTAATACTTCTACTCGGATCACTCTTCTGGTTCTTGAAGACCAGATCAAAAATATTTGGCGGCAAACCCAATCGCCAATGGAAAACTACCATATTCCAATCCATTCGGTTCAATGAAGAAGAAATTTCCTCGTCATTAAAGGACGAAAACCTCATCGGTACCGGTGGGTCGGGTCAGGTCTACAGAGTGAAGCTGAAAACTGGTCAGACCATAGCGGTTAAGAAACTTTGTGGAGGCAGCAGAGAACCAGAAATGGAGGCGATTTTCCAATCTGAGGTGGAGACATTGGGAGGAATCCGGCATTGCAATATCGTAAAACTGTTGTTTAGCTGCAGCGACGAGGATTTCAGAGTTTTGGTATACGAGTACATGGAGAATGGGAGCTTGGGTGAGGTGTTGCATGGGGACAAGGGTGAAGGATTGTTGGATTGGCACCGGCGGTTCAAGATAGCAATTGGTGCAGCTCAGGGACTGGCGTATTTGCACCACGACTGCGTGCCGACCATCGTGCACCGGGATGTAAAGTCTAACAATATACTCTTGGACGAGGAGTTCAGTCCACGTATAGCTGATTTTGGGCCGGCCAAGACGCTGCGCCGCGAGGTGGGCGAGGGCGACGGGTTCATGTCTCGTGTCGCTGGCTCCTATGGCTACATTGCACCAGGTGAGCTTAGTTTGCCCTCTCTCTCTATGTTTCACTCTCATATTTAGTTTTCAAATTCCCAAAAAATCTGAGACAATCTTCGTTTGATCATAGATATTATGTAAAGATGGTTTTCTTGCTAATCTATATTGGTGTTGAATCGACCAACTGCAGAATACGCTTACACGCTGAAGGTGACTGAGAAGAGCGATGTGTATAGTTTTGGTGTAGTGTTAATGGAGCTAGTAACTGGGAAAAGGCCCAATGACCCCTCCTTTGGTGAAAACAGGGACATTGTGAAGTGGCTAACAGAGGCTGCTTTATCGGCTCCTGAAGGAAGTGATGGGAATAGAGGCAGCGGCTGTATGGATCTGGATCAGCTTGTAGACCCAAGGCTGAACCCATCTACCGGTGATTATGAAGAGATTGAGAAAGTTTTGGATGTGGCTCTTCTATGCACTGCAGCGTTTCCCGTGAAAAGGCCCTCCATGAGAAGAGTAGTTGAATTGCTGAAGGACCACACATTGGCTCGCACAGAATGATTCTCCAAAATTGTAGCAGTGCATAGTAGTTTTATAGTTGGGTCTCCCTTCACGGCTCTCCAGTTTGCCGTGATACAGGTGTGCCGAATTAGTGAGAGTGGTTTGTAGTAGTTTCTTGAAATTAAGCCTACTAAATTCCCCTCAGAATTCATGACAGAGAATCTTGGCTTATCCTCCCTATTAAGATTAATTGGTAACGATTTTGAATGAATTAGAGAAACTTTAGCTGCATCAGCAGTCTAATTGTCTAAATGGCTGCATCATTAGTTTTCGAAAAAGTTAGGGATCTTAGAAAACATAAGTCACAAGAATTAGATGATCATAGAGATTAGAACTAGTTATTTCTGTCTATTAAACTTCCAATATTTGTTGCATTTGTTTATTAAATCTTTTTGGATTTCATTATTTTATTAAATGTTTTTGTCCAACAAATACTTTATAAGGATTATAACTATCAGTGATGGTATAAATACAAATATAAGATGAAGACGATGAGTAGCTTGTGACGGTACTGAACTTTACATATTTTTCAGTGAGACAATTCGTGTTTAAGTATCCAAATTCTAACTTGTATGTTACAAAATTAAACTTCATTCCCAAACTTAGAGCTTGTCACAAAGGATTGACCTCCGTGCAAAATTCAAGGGTTGCATTGGTTTAAGATCTTGGTAGGATATAAAATAAGATAAAATAAAAATAATAATAACGAGGTTTTATTGGATAATTATTTTTTAGAATAGTTTTTTATTTTTTAAAAGAAAAAAGAAAAAAGAAAAATATATTTTATATTTAGAAAACTTTTTCTATTTTTTGCTTTTAAAAATAAAAAGTAAAGTGTTTTTAAAAAATACTTTTTAATTGTTTTAAGTTATTTTCACCTCTATTTAAAAAAATAATTATATAATTATAAAGAATAATTAAAAATAAAGCATATACATATAAAATTTATTTTTAAAATATATTTAAAAATACAAAAAATATATTAAAAACATTTTAATTTTTTTAATAGATATTTAACTTACAAAACATCATAAAATAATTATCAAAAATTATTTTAAAAATCTTTTATCAAACCAAACCTAACATTCTTATGTGAATATTGTTTACTCTTGAGCTTATTGATCCTTACTATTTTAAAATAATCGTGTGCTCAATTAAAAAGGTTCACCATGTGAAAACCTTTTTTTATAATTAATTCTTATAAATAGAAACTTTTTATTGTGTAACTCAAAATTTTAAGACCAAATAAACAACACCTATTACAGGTGTTATCAGAGTTTAGGTCACGTGTTTGAACCTCAAGGGTGTCATTGGAGGAGATTGTTGGCAGATTAGAGGGTTAATTGCGTCCATCAACTCCCCTTGTACTCATTATAAATGTTTAAATACATGCACTATAAGGTTAGGAAATGCGTTTTTCTTAATAGCAATTACTTTTAAAAGAGTTATTAGCGCCCGAGACCCTAAAATATCACATTAAAACTAATCAACAATGCTTCAAATTTCAAAATTTCCAATTGCCCTCATAAATTCACTAAAATTTTCTAAATTATAGATTATAAAACAATTTTCAAATAATACCAAATATATTATATTTTTTTAAAAGGAAGTATTACCATATATTATATTTTTTATTTTAAAAAACTATAGAACATTATAAATATACTATTTTTATTTCATACTTATATCCTTTTCCTCACATTTTCTCTGAAATTTCTGAAACCAAACAAAGCATTGATTTTTCGTATGAAATCTGAGCTGACCACCTCCCAAAGTTGGAGAGACGACACAAGTAACTTGTGAAGATCGGAAAATAAGGTCAAACCCACGAAGAAGTGAAAGTGATATTTATGAGACTGCGTCACGCGGGGAGAGCGCATCAGCCTATTTTTCTCCACCCCCATCATTTCTTTCTTGCCTTCTAATCTAAGAAGGAATAATACCACGGTCCGCGGTTCACCCGCCGCTGTCGTTTAATTCTCCACGATGACCCCACAAAAAAGGGTGTACAAGCCAAGGGTTAAATTGGGTTATGCATCGCTGGTGTTTCACCCTTGGTAAAACTAACCACGGTTAACACAATCACTCGGGTCTTTGTTCCCGCTATATAAACCCAAACGGGAGGCCTCTCAGAGATCAGGATCTGAATTGGAGGGGAGGCGTCTTGATAAACGCCATTCTCATTCTTTTCTTCGTTTCCTTTATCATTTTTTTTTCCTCGTTCGTTTTCGTCTTCTTTGTTTCTGAAAATGAGAGAGTGCATTTCGATTCACATCGGCCAGGCCGGTATTCAGGTCGGCAATGCGTGCTGGGAACTATACTGCCTCGAGCATGGCATTCAGGTAACGAAACGACATTTTCCTTTTTCAATTCGATGGTTTCTCCTTCAAATTTCTCTTTCACTCCATTTCTCTGTATATCATTAGATCTTGGTTTTGTTGTATGGTCCGTATGACGAGAACTTACTGCTAGTCTGCTATGATTTTTACAATGGCTAATGATTTGATGCGATTAGATCATATTCGTTCTAGAATTCTTCCAATTTTTAGACAGAGAATTGTTGTTTCTGTTATATGTTCTGAACACTTCTACCAGATCCTGTGTTGAATGTTGGAGAGATGTAAAGAAATGCTAATTTGAGTACTCGAGTTCCTGTATTTTGTCGGCATTATGATCACAGCTTACTGGATCTAGGGTTTTCTGCGTTGTGTAACGTACATTAGCAGACAGTTACCGCTAGGGTTTTTGTAAACTTTGACGTGCTATGTTGGTTGGATCATGCCATTCAATCATTTAGATCTCAGAATGTTTTCAAGATGTAGCGTCGACGTCTCTTCTATTTTCCTTCAGACCTGTTTTCTTTATCTACAATGATCTTACAGATAAATTAAGAAAGGCAAGTATACCTCTAGCTTTGATTCTACTGCGGTTTTAAATTGACTGATCTTTTCCTTTTTATTTTTCTTTCAAAATTTGTTTGCCGGTGTGAATGAATCAACAACCAGTTAACTAAATTTGTATTTGGATTTATGGGAGCTTTCAATGGAAATGTTGTAAAATTTGGATGAGAAAAATCTGGTTAGAACATTTTGGGTTTTCTGGATTTTCCTTTTTAAAATTTTGGAAACACCCTGTTTTAGGCTTTTACCACTTCACCTCCAGTGCAAGAGGTTGTGTGGGATATTGGAGATTCTGGTAAGGACAAATTCATTGTTTGTCCTCCATTGCCTAATTCTTGAGTTTATAAGTCAAGTTGGTATTCTATCATGTTATCCTAGCCTTAGTCCATGGAAGGCCATGAATCTGAACCTCATTATATTGTTTATTTTCCCTAATTTATTGAAATCATATGCAAGCCCAAAAAAAGTTTGCACTTGAGGGAGGGTGTTAGGACTTTAGATCTTAATATACATTGTCAGCTTACCATTGCATAGTGGTTTAAACTTGTGGGTCAAATTGGTGGCCTAAAAACTCTGAATGGTTGTTGGTTTGTTGAGGATTTTCCTTTTTAGTAATTTAGTGAAATGCAAAAAAGAAAAATGATGTAGTTCATTGCCAAGTTTTGAAATTAAATAGACTATCATGTTTAATTCCATCCATTTATCTGTGGTTTTACTGCAATTTTTCTTGTTGACTGAACTAACATATATTGTATTGCTCTGTTTGAATGTCATTCCTATCACTTAGGAGCTAGGAGCTGTACCATTGATGTGTTCCGTGTAACATCCATTTGTCATTGTACCCTCCATGTTCATTGAAATTGTGACTGAAAAACTAAGCTCCAGCTTTCTACTTATTTTTTCACAGGATATGGACTGATATAGTTTATAGCTTGTACTTCAGACTTTGCACTGCAGTGCACTTGGTGTGCATCAATTTGTTTAAAATGATGAGGAATGTGCTGGGAATATAGTGCAATAAGAATGTATTTTTAAATACCCTCTTACACTAATATAGCCAATTGTGTCCTCTTTGATTTCTTTATTTCCTAGATATTTTCCACTCATGAGATTTCTGAGCTTTCATGCCTTTTACAGCCTGATGGCCAGATGCCAAGTGACAAGACCATTGGGGGGGGAGATGATGCTTTTAACACCTTCTTCAGTGAAACTGGTGCTGGGAAGCATGTTCCCCGTGCGGTTTTTGTTGATCTTGAGCCCACTGTCATTGATGAAGTAAGGACTGGAACATACCGCCAACTCTTTCACCCAGAACAGCTTATCAGTGGCAAGGAAGATGCAGCTAACAACTTTGCACGTGGCCATTACACCAGTAATTATTCTGTGCCCCTTCTGGCCCTCTCTTCTTTCCTTACCCAAGTTGTAGGCTAATGTTTCTATTCTGTACCAGTTGGCAAGGAGATTGTAGATCTTTGCTTGGATCGCATCCGCAAGCTCGCTGACAACTGCACTGGTCTGCAAGGCTTCCTGGTTTTCAATGCTGTGGGTGGGGGGACTGGTTCAGGTTTGGGCTCACTTCTACTAGAAAGACTGTCAGTGGACTATGGCAAAAAATCCAAGCTTGGGTTCACTGTCTATCCCTCACCACAGGTTTCAACCTCTGTGGTGGAGCCCTACAACAGTGTCCTCTCTACGCACTCTCTCCTGGAACACACTGATGTTGCTGTGCTTCTTGATAACGAGGCCATTTATGATATTTGCAGGCGCTCACTTGATATTGAGCGCCCTACCTATACCAACCTTAACCGCCTAGTTTCTCAGGTATTTGTCTTATGTTATTGCACTTTTTGCTTTATCTCACGTATGAATCAATCAGTGTCCTAACTTTTAATGTCTGATTCAGGTGATTTCATCCCTGACTGCCTCTCTAAGGTTTGATGGTGCCCTAAACGTGGATGTGACTGAATTCCAGACTAACCTGGTTCCATACCCCAGGATCCACTTCATGCTTTCGTCCTATGCCCCTGTCATATCAGCTGAGAAGGCCTACCATGAGCAGCTCTCTGTAGCAGAGATCACTAATAGTGCATTTGAGCCTTCATCCATGATGGCCAAGTGTGATCCACGACATGGCAAGTACATGGCTTGCTGTTTGATGTACAGAGGTGATGTGGTCCCCAAGGATGTCAATGCAGCTGTGGCCACCATCAAAACCAAGCGCACTATCCAATTTGTTGACTGGTGCCCGACTGGATTCAAATGTGGTATCAACTACCAGCCCCCAACTGTTGTTCCGGGTGGTGATCTTGCCAAAGTGCAAAGGGCTGTGTGCATGATTTCAAATTCTACCAGTGTTGCAGAGGTATTCTCACGAATTGATCACAAATTTGATCTCATGTACGCAAAGAGGGCATTTGTGCACTGGTATGTTGGTGAGGGTATGGAGGAAGGTGAGTTCTCTGAAGCCCGTGAGGATCTCGCTGCCCTTGAGAAGGATTATGAGGAGGTAGGTGCGGAGTCGGCTGAGGGTGAAGATGGTGACGAGGGAGATGAGTACTGAGACAAATCATAATATGTTTAATGAGTTAAATCATCTTGCCATCTGTTGCTGCTATTTTGTGGTGTTAGCGTGGTTTTTTGTCTTTCTTATGTTTCTCTGAATGTGGTTCTCTGGCTGTTGCCATGGATTGATCTTGTACTAGGCTATGTGATGATATATGAATGCGGGTATCTTTTTCCAAACGTACTGTCAATTTCCTGGAATTGATCATGAATGTTTGTAGAACATCGAAGTGCATTTCCTCAGCCGAGGAATTGATATTGTGATTGAGATTTAAGGGAGATGAAAAGAGTTTATAAATCAAAAACAGTAAATAGTGTTATTTCCTGGGCATGCATATCTACTGCTATGTATCTGCGTTTTTATGTTTTTGCCTTTTTATCGGTAATTTTGTGTACGCAAATACGATTTATAAGCCCCAGGATGTCAATTGTCCCTCACTGCACATGAGCTCCTAACAGGTAGGAAGTCGGATTAATAAGGTCTTTTCACTCTTGCATTTTGTCCATCTAAAATTTTCTTAGGGGTTAGAAAATCAACGTCTGTCACATTAAAAAAACTATCCATTTTTCATGGACGGGAAAAAATAAAGGGAGGCCAAAAATTTTAAAAAATAATCATATCTTCACAGAATAAGTGAGAAGGGTTATTTATTTATTTTATTATTATCAATTTCACAATTATTTTGACTCTTTCGTCCGTCCAAGTTTCAAAACATTGAGCACGCACATTGACTCGAGGCTGTTTATCTCTCACAAGTCACATCTGATGCCCCAAGTTTCAAAATGTTAGAAATCCAAAGCTAGTTTTTACTTGTTGACATAAAGCACGTAATAGGTTCCTGTACTGACCTAGGGCCATGATAATTTAAATTAGCGGAGACATAGCCTAGATTGAAGTAACCCCCATTTGGCATTTGCCACACACCCATTACGGGCAGTGCGTTGCTTAATCAGCAATTAGTGGCCTACTGTACTACTCCAATTGAAAAAGACAATATTCTATATTTCCCTTGGTGTCACACGTGGGATTACTGATTTGAATCGGCATTGGAATATGGGTTATCTCCTTTTGCGCATCAAGGACACAAAATTGGAGTTTGACCAAAGAGAGAGAGGGCAGGGGTGGTCTTCCACGCACCAATCGCCCTTACCCGTGACCTTGTCCCTCTAAATCTCTCCGACTCCCAACTTTTTCCCTATCAAAATTAATTTCATAATCTCTCTAATACAAATTTCTAATTCCAAATCAAATATTCCTTTTCGTTAATGAAATTGTAGTGGGCCTGGGCCTGGAATCTCTGATGTCACATCCTATGAGTCATTGTTGGGCTTGGGCTCAAGCCTTTGCCTTTTGGACACATCGAGGAAAGGGGAATTCTGTATTATTGTGATCTTTATCGTCTATTCACTCTCACCCAATTCCCAAATTCGAACCATTTTTCCCTAACCTTTTTTTTTTTCACTTTTTCTGTATTATTGTGATCTTTATCTTCTGGCGTCTTGGAAGTCTTTTCACTGTTTGGTTCTATGTAGATAGGCTCATAGAGGCAGAGCAATTTCTAAAACACTTCAATGGGAAGTGGGTTTCTTAGGGGTAAAGTCTCTGAGGAGTGAGGACGCTCACTTGTCCATATTCCGATATTCGAATACCCAAATGGCGGCACTGCGTCACTCAATAAAATATTAAATATATGTATATATTTTTTTAAGTAAAAGCAAAAACAGAAAAGGTCTGGCTGTAACAGACAGGAGGACAAGAGCAACAAGAACAAGAAACAGATTAAAGCCTGTAAAAAAATTCCTTCACATTCTCTCTTAAGACATGCCAGCTCTTTTTCTTATGGGTCCTTTTTTTTATATACTGTTTCCGTCTCTAGAGGGTAACATACTCGAGAGAACCGACTTACTCACCACTCACAAGAGAAACTAGCGATCAGTCATTTCTCTGGGCAAGAGAGAAAGGGGGTGGGAAGGTTTTCTTTTTCTTCCGAGGCCATGGAAAAGAAGAAGAAGGATCCCAAGTTTACTTCTACTACTGTTTCTGCTAGTCAAGAACTTGACACCAATAGTGAACACTTGGTATGATTCTTCAGCTTCCTCTCCTGCGGGTTTCTTCTATTTTCCTTGTTTAGTTTTGGCATCTGCATAATCACAAATGCTAATAGACCTTTGTGGGTCCTTTCATCTTTTCATTTTGTGTGAGTGGTTTCTGTTAATTTTTTTATTGCCTTTCGGGTCTGTTCTCTCAGCTGAAACATTTACACACACAAAATGGGGAAAAGAAAAAGGGTTTGCTAGGAAATAGAGGACTATTGCATTGAAGGGTTTTGCTGGAATGATAATATCCAACTTGTTTATGAGGGGTTTGGTTTAGGAAGATGAGAAACAATAGCAATCTTCATTTTTGCGTAGCATTTTTTTTTTCGTTTTCGTTTTCGGTTTTTGTGATTAAATGGTATAAATGTTATGTTTCTTTGTATGATGAGATACACAAGTATTAGACGGGTGCCTGTTTTACCAATGAACTGTATTAGTTGAAGCCTCTGTATATTTTTATGATATGGGTCTGATTGTGAGCAGAGCAAGGAAGAACAGAACCAGTCAGGTGTCGCTTTTGCTGCCAAGAATGCTGTAACTAGTAGCCCTTCACATGAAAATGCATCTTCCTTGAGTCAACAATACCCTTCAATTATGCAATGGCCATACACACCTCAACATGCTGTGGAACAGTCCTTGATTTCTAGACCCTCTATTCCAACCCAAACACCTTCACCTGTCATCCTAAGCCGGTATCAGCAATTACCGCATCAGCAGCCATATCCCATCCAGCCACCGCCGCATTTAGCCCAATCAACCACTCCATTTTGGCTTCCCCAGAGACCTGGTTATCATTTTAGCAGCACTAATACCCCTGCCTCTTATCAGCCACTCACTCCCCTAGGAACAGCTGATGCTAACTGGCAAGTTTCTACCCTCAATGGAGGAGGGACTTCATCAAATAACCAACAACAGATGCCAGGTTTCTGTTACCACATTGGATACCCATATCCAGGATTTCCAGGTAATTTTCAGCATTGGTCATTTCTCTACTCTATATTGACATGAAACTCTTTCCTTTTCCTTTTTGTGCCTTCATTTATATTGTACTTCATCAAGTAACATTATGCTTTTCCTTGGACCACATTTTAGTTGGCAGAATTGGATTTGGTTTAGAATATGGGGATTTGAACTCCACGATCTTGCTTCTAATGTAGCATTGTGGAGTTTACCTCGTTCGATTTAGGTCCAATTTCAAATCCATTGGTATGTAATTGGGATGCCCAGTTCCAAATTCCAACCCTCACATCCAGCATGGTTTTTGTATAAAGTGCATAATTTGGTAGGCTGTGAATTGTTCACAAATAGCCTGAACATTGACATGTATATTGTTTTCAATTTATTATAAAACATATGCCTGTTCTTGGTTTGTTTCCGTTGCTGTGCTGCCTAATGTTTGTGATCTGCATCATATGAAATTGGACTTTTTCTTGTTAACAGGTCCTTGGGATCCCTCATCTTGGTGGTGTCAAACACAACAATTGCAGCCTGCTTGTACCTATGCTTACCCAGGAGCATGCAGCTACTTTTCTTCACAGCCACCACCATTGCCTGCTGGCTGCTCGGCTGCTGTTGAACAACACTTTCAAAGAGGAACAATTCAGCTACCAGCAAAACTTTCTCAGAAGCACCAGCAACTCTGGGAGAGTCAAGTATGCATTCTTTGTTATTTCTTCAAAATATTCTGCTATGTTTACTGTGATTTTATTATCTCACAATGTGGAAATAAACACGTTTGTTCTGATTCTGAGAATGCAGTCAGCACAGAATGTTCAACTGTGGACTGTTATTGGTCAGTTGCAATCAGAATTGGCTGATTACAGAAGCCGCTTATTGAAGTTAGAAGCAGAGGCTTCATCTGCAAAAGTGACTGGGGAAGAGCCCACTTCTCAAACTATTGGGACTGCTTTAGCTGGACAGACGTCAAAGAGAGGACGGCCAAAAAAACCAATTCCTGCAGTTGATGCACCTTCTTTGGATGAGTCTCATCCCCGAACTCGTGGTAGAAAACCTGCAGTATTGAAAGTCCAATCTGAAACCAGGACACTCAATTTTGAGAAAGAATGCCTAAACAAAGTGGAAGATAAAGGAAAAGCAAACCACTCTAGTGCTACAACGCAACAAGAAGACGATGGAAAAATGACATGTGCCTTCATAAACAGTAGTGGCAACATTGAGATTGACAGAAGCAACCCAACGATGCCTCCATTTCATAGTCAAGTTCATCAAGACATTCCTGGAGTGCAAGTAAGCAGCATTGGCCTCAATTCCTCCTCAGACATGAAAACAAGTAGTGATAAGCCTGAGGACCCTAAAACTGCCTTCTCAATTCTGTATTCACATGTTAGGCAGATCAAAACTGAGGGTGCTTCCGGCACTTACATAGAAGCTGCAACCAACACCAATCTTGGGTGGCCTTCAAATATCAGCTTTGAAGACTGTGGAAGAAATGTGTTAAATATAAGCTCACAAGGTTTCTACGATAATGGTGGTGTTATCAGACAGGTAAGTAAGGTCATTCCTGGATGGAGTTTTGGGCATGAAGAGGATGCTTCTAGAGATCTTGGAGATGCCGCAATAGGAGGGCCAGGTAAAGATGTAGATGGGGAGGATATGGAAGATGCCAGCTCAGGTGCTGAAGATTGCCCCATCCGAAGATGAAGGTGTCTACAACATGGATGCTCAACAGCCCACCAGCTGTAGATCTTTGCCTCAATTAAAGAGCCGGTGATACTTTTGCTTCAATACTAGTTTTAGCTTACAATAGATATTCCTGCTGGCTTGGGCATATTTCTTTCCACACACGAGAAATATGCACAAAATTTTGTAGGAGAGCAGGATCAAGCACTGGTAAAATTGAATAGACATCACAGATGTAGATACTATCTTGACCTCAATCATCTATCCCAATACAAAACTTTGTCCTTAAATTGTTGTCATCCTCTGCTTTTGTGCTCATTCTTCGTTATCAGGGCATCGTATGTTTATTCAATATTTCACCTACAAGCTTTAGACCATTCTAGTGATGGACGTTCAATATTCCTCTGAGGCTTGACCTGATTAAGGAGTGTTAGATGATGGGAAGACATAATGACTTGTTGACATTGTTGGGGTTGTTTGGTTATAGAGAAAAACATATCTTTGGAAATTTCATGTTCATTTGAATTTTTAAAAAGTGCTTGTAGGACTGATTCTCGTCATGCAATATTTTGAATCCTATACAAATCAATCCTACAGCTGATCACAACTCTTTTATCTTGAAATTCTTTTAAGCTTCATCAACTTCCTCTCTATTTACATAATTTTTGCACACATGACTTGACAAAGACTCGTGTTCTCTCGCCTGGATCCTGATATCACCCACTAGAGTTGATTATTGGGAGAATTGTGTCAAAAATTGACCAACGATCCATATATCATGTACATTTAAGCTCAAGACTCAAATAAAGTTAAAAAATTAAGTGGAATAATATTATCCTTTATTAATTACTAAAATATCCTTAGCCCCTACATAGGCACATAGTGAGTGTAAATTTTAATTTAATTTAATTTTTTTTATATTTTTTCCCCTTTTCTATTTCCAATTAAGTATTACTCATTTCTAATTTTTTGTTTTTTTTTTTCTTTCTTAAAGATATCGAATCTTTTTACTCTTATTATAAGCAAGTATAAAAATTTTTCATGTAAAATTTAATGGATAATCAATGAATGAAATTTAATTCTTTTTATTATTTTCATATAAAAAATAATACTAAACAGGGTTTTCAATTTTTATTTTTAAAAATAGTTTTTAATTTTTAATTAAATGTTTTTTCAAAAAGAAAATATAAAAAATATAAATCATATTACCATTTTTTTAGAAAATATTTTTTAAAAATAATTTTTCCTTATTTATAATTTAAAATAGAAAATAATACATATTTTTAATTATTTATTAAAAAAAAAGTTTTAAAAAACAATGAAAATTCCAAATGGTTAAAATAGAATTATTATGGTTGCATGAATAGTGGTGCAATAAAAACCAAAAAAACTTATATAAAAGGTAAATGGGTATTTTGGTCTTTTGATATCTTATATCATTTCCATCAATTATGTAAGTTACACGGACCAAACCTTAACACAATTGTCCCTTGATTATTCCCTCCCTCTATTAAATTCATCATTGAATAAATTGATTTGGGTCATGACCTAACCCCAAGTCCAACAGGCAAGTCGCCTCTATTAAATACTCTCATGACCCAAAAATTTTCCTCAACTACTAATTTGAACCCAAATGTCAATTCACATTTATGCCTATAAATATTTCAAAGCCTTACCTGAAACCATGGTCCATGCCATATGGTGCCCACAAAACGTCTGTTTAATTTGTGTAGTCCAAGAGTCTAAAAGCTCTTACCCCACCAATAAAATGAGTCCAGAGGCCCTACGCCTTTGTCATGGACTCTTAAGAAGTACAGGAACCGGTCCCCTCAAGTACCATGAATTCTGGGTTTTGGGTGGAAAACTTGGTACCAATTTTCCACCACATTTATGGCATTTTGCCACAAGACATTGAAATGTATACACCATGTGCTGTGATGAGACCATATTTCATTTGGCAGTGATGGTAGGACAATTTTTAAGAATTCATCAATGGGTTTGTTTGGTTAATCATTAAATGAATTGAATAAGAGCTACCACCGCACCACCCGTGGAGAATGGCGAAAATCACCAGACCATTTGATTGGATGCGAAAGTGTTATAATTTTTGCATGTGAGTCACGACTATTTGTTTGCCAATCATATGGTAAATTACATCATTTAACAAAATGAAGAAATTTTGAAATGGAACTATACCATATCTACACATGTTTATTAGACAAATGCCATCAACTATTATTTGTACTTGTTAGTAATTAGATTATTAATGAGCTGTTCTTAATTGATGATACCATTAGTGTGATTGCTTAAATCAATTTGACAATCAAAGAGTGGGACAATGAAAAGAGTAGCGTTACAAAAATTAGGTGGCTCCATATGGACACATGAGACAAACATTCTACATTTAAGTAACATTTGTTTTTTAATGGAGGACTATGAGAGCTCAATTATAAGGTACATTTTAGCATGGACGAATAAGCTAGCTTAGGAATCTCCATAGTCCATTAGAGGTTTGCCGGATTTGATTGTTAATCCCATTCTTGCCGAGGCTTATCTATATGAATATTAATTAATCAATAGAAATCCGCAATATAAATAAAGAGTATAGCATCAGTCATCCCTCGCTAGTGCTTTCTTAAATATGACGATAAGTAAGTTGTTAATGGCCGTCCCCCCATATGGAATGGGAAAGGGGTGGGAATTCCAAAGGAGATGTGTTTAGAATAAGAAGAAAGTGGTATTTATGTGGGGAAGAGGGAGTCTGATCATGTCAACGGCGCAATTGGTAAAACACGTCTCACACGCTGCATTCAACCATGCCCGGTTTTGAGTTTTCTTTCCAAAGCGGCCAATTCCATGAAGACTTGCACAACCCCCACCATTGCACTCCTAAACTAGTCAAAATCCCTGTGAATATCTCCCCCACCGACTCTTTCGCTCCAAGCTGTTTTGCAACGCCACTCACCACCCTTCTCCTTCACTCTCGCATTTCCCTATAAGGCTATAACAACTACCAACCCTCTACCCCACCCGGTTCTTCTTCTTTTTTCAAACCTCTTCTCTCTATCTCTCTGCCAATTATCCACCTTCAATGGCCACTGTAACCACAACACAGGCACTGGTGAATGCGCAATCTGTCCTCTCCATCAGACCCAAACCCACGAGAGTTTGCTTCTCCGTCGCTGCCTACGCCAAGAACGTAATAAAGCATCTCGCCGCTTGCAACGTTCCAATCCAGGAAGGTCTCTCCGATTCAGAATTCTCCACCATCGAAGCCTCTCTCGGCTTCACCTTCCCTCCCGATCTCCGATCCATTCTCCAGGAAGGCCTTCCGGTGGGCCCTGGCTTCCCCAACTGGCGATCGTCGTCGTACCAACAGCTTGAGATCCTCACAAATCTTCCAATATTGGAGGTGTGTAAGGCGGTTTCCATGGGGAACTTTTGGTGTAAATCTTGGGGCGATGAGCCTGTTGATTCCGACGAAGCTTTAGCTTTGGCCCGGCGGTTCTTGAAGAAAGCTCCGGTTCTTGTTCCGATATATCGCCACTGTTACATTCCTTCCAACCCGAATTTGGCGGGAAATCCGGTGTTCTTCGTCCACGGCGGACATGTTCGGATGTGGAGCTTGGACATGGCTGAATTCTTCCAGAAAGGGGAGTTCTTCCGGCTGGAGACGGAGGTGAGAGCGCCGGCGTGGGCGGCGACGACGGCGAGGAGAATTGAGTTCTGGACGGAGGCGGTGGAGAGGGCGCGTGGGGGGACGCGGGCGTGGTGGAGCGGGGAACTGGGTTGTTGCATGGAGGAGCTGTTCTGGAGGTTGAGAGATGGAGGGTGGAGAGAGGAGGAAGTGAGGGAGATGATGATGATGGACGGTCGAGATCAAAACGATAAAAAAACTGTCGTTTCGAGAGACAACAAGGGCGTGGTGTGGCACGTGCATGTACTGTCCCTCCTGATGCTACGTGCGGGCTGGAGCACCGAAGATGTGGTGGACTCTCTCGGTTTTCAAATCCAGCACACTCCACCTGACGGTGAATCATGGCTGGACTTTCAACATCGCCACAGCTGTTCTCAGGAGGGCTGAGTTTTACTACGATCACCCGCATCCTTCTGTTGAGTTGTAAATTTCACGGCCCCACATTCTTTAGAGTTTCCTGATTTTTTGAACGCCACTGGTTCATACAATTTTTTTCCTTGATTTATTGTAGCCATTTGACTAAGTGTACATCAAAGTAGAAGATTAAGCCTTAAAGCATCCTATGCTTTTTCTTCAGCACAGTTAGATATTTTGAAAAAATTATTTAAAACACGTCCTAAGAATTTTTTTTTTCTTTAAACAAATCTAATCATAAATGATATAATTACCAAATCACCTAAGAAGGTACAATTTTATAATATTTATAAATTATAATTAACGCGACCAAGATGGTGGTAGGTGATTTGGCAATTAGGAGAGGAAGCAAGGATGGCCGTGTAGACCCCACACTCCTGGAAAAATGAGAGGGTTTCGACCAGTTTACACCAAATTCCAAGACTATCTCTCTCTACTTTCTAAAGAAAGCCCCACGGCCGTCTCCGTCTCTCGATCCATGTTTTTCTCCCACCCCTCACTTCATTTTCATTGTGACAACTGACATCCCCGTCTACCAAAGACAAAGAGAAAATCGAAACAGACAATCGACATTATCAGCCAAAGTTATCAAATATGTGATTGATTTTGGGTGGGACTCACCGCCAGAAAAGTGTTTGATACATATTCGATGATCTAAACGGAAATTTTGACATGTATGAATTCTCTGTATCTAAATATTTTTCTATTGATTTATGCATGTGACACTTTGAGTTAACTTTGTATAAAATGCTATATTATTATTTAATATCTTAAAATTTTGAGTGAATTTTTGTGGTGGAGTTCAAAATTTTGTTTGGTAATGTCTTTTCAAAAATAGATTTAAAAGAATAATTTTTTTTAGAATATTTCTTAAAATAATTTTAATTGTTTTAAGAATAAGGTTTTGTTTGAGGACTTAAATATGAAAAATAATTTTATTAGTTTATTCTCTATGTATTAAGTAGTTATTTATGATACAAATTTCTTTAAAATATTCTATGTAGTTTTAGTTGTTTTTCAAAATATTCTAACAAACCTAAAAACACTTATAAATTTAATTCCAAAAATAACTTGATTGTTATAAATTTTAAAATAATCTCACATGATTCGAATAGACAGACATCCATCTTAGGGCCAAATAAACCTTTATATTAGGGTTAGGGATCAATTTTAATACAATTTATAATAATTTGTACTCAATTGTTTAAATATTGTTTGTTCTAAATCTAAAAGAGCTTTCAGGTTTTAAAATGTGTTTACAAAGGTTAAAGAAGTTATATTTATATAATCTCAAGAAATTTTCCTTCTATCCACTGTAAGATATCACAAAATAGTCATGTTCTTAGTCTTATTCTCTTAACCCCTACAAACAATTAGAGAACTTAAACCTATCACTTTGCTTGTACATTTATATAAGTTAGTAAAAATGTTAGCTAATGGGCTTAAGAAAGTAGTAGGTAAAATGATCTTTAGTTTCCAGAGAGCTTTGTGGAGAATAGGAAAATTGTGGATGCCATGGTATACAATTCGTTGAAAGTTCTAGGGTTAGGGTATTTAGTAAGTTAGATATTGAGAAAACAAAGAACCAAGTGAGTTGAAAAATTATTTTAGCAGTGGTAGTTAAGATGGATGGATTTCAATCAAAAAGTGGACTGAATGAAGAAAGTTTATTTTGAATTTCGAGTACAAAGTTTTTCTATGTAAATGAGGAACTCAAGTGTTATTTCAATACTTTGAAGGGTTTGAGACAAAAAAAAAAAAAAAAAAAAAAAAATCTCTTTATATATATATATATATACATTGTTGTTGTTTTTTAAGAAGGTTGAGAAGGGTGGGTTCATTTCTAGGCTTATGACAAGAGAAAAGGATGAAGGTTTCTTTTCTTTTTGTATATGACACTCTCATTTTTGGATGCATGCATGCCTAGACCGAGTGATGTATTTTGAGTTGAACTTTTATGTGATTTGAGACAATAGGTGGAAGCTCAAAAGTAGAAGAGTCGGTTTGTTTTATTAGGGTGTGAAGTAGATAAGCACTCTTATTGTATAATGGCCCACCTTTAGGAGCTTCTTACACGTCTTTAATACTGAGAGATATAGTCGAGGAACTTCTCAAAAAATTTAATTATATGAAAAAGTCATGGCTTGTTTGACAATTATTTTCGAGAACAGTTTTCTATTTAAAAAAAAAAATGAAAAACGTGTTTGACAAATAAAAAATAAAGTGTCTTAAGATAATATCTTTTAGTTATTTTTACTTGTTTTTTGGGACTATTTAATAAATAATTATATAAATATGTATAATGATTAAAAATAAAGTATTAAATATAAAAATTATTTTTAAAAACATGTTAAAAGTATTTGAGGTTCTCAAATAAACTTTTATTTTACAAAACATCAAAGAACTGTTTTAAAAAGTTATTCTCAAAAACTATTTTTCAAAATTGTTTTTGAAAATAATTACCAAAAAAGACCTAAGTGCCTCACAAAAAGTGATAGGTTTATTGTAGTTAAAAGTGTCTTATCTAATATGCCAATTTATTTTAATTCTCTTTTGTTATCCAAAGGAAGATGTGTATGCACAAATTTCGTGAAGTCCTGCAATGTAAGCAAAATAATAGAAAAGTATGTGAAACGAATTATTTTTATTAAAATTAATTATGGGGATACAATCTTTGTGATAATATTCTCTTACAAAAAAAAAAAAAAGAGTATATTTCTCTTTGATTCATTTACCTTGATCACAATTTGAAAGAGGACAACGAAAACATTTTTTTAATTTCAAAAATCAATCAAGGGTTACAAATGACTTATTCCCAAATAAACTTATTAAAAGATAAAGATCGTGTATGTAATACTTCTGACGTTTCTCGAATTTATAGGGGGATTTTGTGAAAACTTTTCTTTTCTTTTTGAAGTTTCTTTTCTCATGTAGAGTTATTTTTGCTAATCAAAAGTCCTCTTCATTGAAAGAAGTCACCATTATTTATAAGTAAAATTAGGAAAATAAATTTGAAATCCCCTAATATTTAGTTGTTTAATTCAAAGAATTTGATTATTTGATTTTAGCAACTTATTTCTTTCATTAAGAAAATTTGTCAACAATAAAATATTTATTTTTAATTCTCTTTTGAATTAGAAAATTTGACTTTATTTGCAAGATTAAGTTTTGTAATTTTTAAAATTTCGTCATGTGTTACCTTTTGAACACCTGTCACATGTCTAATGTGTGCGACACATCACTTATTAAACCCAAATTTTATTGAATTGAGAAGCCATAATTTTAAATATTAAACCCAAATTTTATTGAATTGAGAAGTCACAATTTTAAATATCAATTTAATGATAATTTAATTCATTAAAAAATTTAATGTTTACAAGGTGTAGTTGATATGAGAGAAAATCTAGAGAGACCGGGGGTGTGAGCCCTTAAAAATAACCTCATTTGGTTATTTTTTTAAATAAACAATTGTAGTTGAACAATTGTTTTTCAGATAAGATATATTTTTTTTATATTAGATTTTTATTTGTAGCCGAACAATTGTTATTAGGCATTGCTTGTTCATGCAGGATACACACACAAAAACACACTCGCCCCTACTATGTTATGGCACACTATATTAACTATTTAATGAATACAAATTTCTCAACTTGAGTTTTGCTTTCTTAGCCCTATTCAATAAGGTTGGTTGAGCCAAAGAAAGCGATTCAATAACTCCCTAAAGTTCAAAATCTATAAGCTAAATTGTCAGGACGATTAAGCAGAAATGATGAGGTAAACACTGATGTCTTGTTCTATTCCATGATCAAGTTCTCTTCCATAGAGTGGGGTGTTAGACTTTCAATTTTGATTTTAATCTTTACTTAGCCTAGGATTTGCATTGCTTAGGATGTTAGCTTCTTCCTTCCTAAGTACGAAGTTCCTAAGGATGTATGGTTTTTTCCCTAACTATGTTTATGTAAAAAAAGTCTTATCGGGAATGGGGTTGGCAGTTGATGTCGGCGTCAATATATTCAACTCTAGGATGTCTCGAAGATGGTAAGACATAAGACTTAAGAGTTAAGAGTACCACTTTTTATTGGGATTTCTCAGGTTAAAACAACGGGACCCACCACCTTACATAGAAGGGAAGTTTCTCAACAAAAGGAAAGTTGTACTTAACCATTTTTGCAAAATGATAATTGCTATGTGATTTAAGGCCATTGGAAAAACAGCGCTGCTAGGTTGACTGTGGAACAGCTGGCTTCTAGACGGAGGAATGGCTCATTTTGCCAAATAGCTAAGCTTATAAACATCATAGCTTCATGGAGGGTAGAGAAATTATTTAGCCGGGTACATTATTTTCTTAACTGTTCTTAAGATTGTATGTGCGGTATTCTTTTTCCGTAGGGAGTTTGCTGAGTCTAATGCTTTAAGATCCAGATGTGGAGTAAAGCTTATCTAAGAAGTTCAAGTCCTAGGACAGGCTGATATGTATAATTTTCATAGTATGTACATTGATCTGATAAGATTTTTCTTGAAATTATTTTCCTGAAACGTCAGACCTGGCCAAGTGGGAGTTAGAGAACCCTATAAGTAACTGTGGTTCGCCTCCGTGTGAAGGGAACCTAGCTTTCGATTCTTCTTCTAGTCGTTTAGAAATGGAGAGAAAGACGAATGCGGGTCGCAAGAAGATCGAGATGAAGTTGATTTCAGCATCAGACGCTCGGCAAGTCACTTTCTCTAAGCGTCGATCCGGGCTTTTCAAGAAGGCGAGTGAGCTTGCCACCTTGTGTGATTCTGAAACAGCAGTCATTGCCTTCTCCCCAGGTGGCAAGGCTTTCTCATTTGGCCACCCCTCGGTCGAGGCGGTAATAAACAGGTATGACGGCCAAAGCCAGGCACTGGATGCTGGTGATCAGAGTGTTCAAACTGAAAATCTGCGTGAGCTCATCCAACGATACAATGCTCTGCTTGATCTACTGGAAGTCGAAAAAAAACGGGGGGGGGCCATCAAGCGTATGGGGATGGAGATGAAGGCAAAGACCTGGTTGCTTACACCGGTAGAGAACCTTAACTCGGCTCAACTGCAGATTTTAAAGGTTCTGATGGAGGATCTTAAGAAGAGAGTGAACCAGCAACGTGAGGAGTTCTCGAAGAAGGCTCGTGCCCCAAGGCCACTCCTGGATCTCAACACAGTTGAAGCTGATGATCCCTCTGCTTCTAACCTAAGCAAGAATAATTCCATGGAGGGAGGAGGTTCTGAGTGAACTTTTTGGAGGACTTTCACATAGTTGTCCGCAGCCATAGGTGATCAGTTCTATATATGTGATATGGTTTGTAAATAAAGGGCATTAAGCTGAAAATCCCTATCATGTTTTGTTTCAATGATGATGGTGAATAAAATGACTTTCCTCATCCTTTGTTATATGCTTCAAATCAGCCATGGATGTTTTTGGGAATTCTGGTTTAAAACTGTAAAGCAAGAATCATATATTGAAGCAGCTCATATTCTTCAGGGTACGTACAACCGTACAAGGAGATATGAAAATAAGAAGCTTTAGTTATTTCCTCAATTATGTCGTGGGTATATAGCACATATGCACCTTTGGCCTCTTACGCCAATGTATGAATAGCATATATTCACCTTTAGCCTCTTATCTACCTTTTAAAACAGGCTTGTGTTGTTGAAATCGTAGTCAAAAGTGAAATTGGATTCTGCACCAGCTTAAGTGGAATCTGTTCTTGAAAACAATAACCTCTTAATTAGAATATAAAACAGTTTTTTTAAAGCCAAAAATACATATGTGACTATTTTTTTATTTTTTTTATTTTGTTTTGATTACCCTTGTCGAATAAATTTGAAGTGTTTTTTATGTGCTTTTAATGGTAATTTTAAAAAATGTTTTTAATCATTCTAACTTATAAAATTTTTTATCTTTTGAATATTAGAAAAATTAAAAATACTTTCTAAAATTACCGTAACGTACTTTTAGTTATTTTTTATAATAATTAAAAATATTTAAAATATTTTTAGAACTTTTACATTGAAAATAAGAAGAATATTTTAGAAAGTTTTACATTATACATAAATAAATAATACATGAATAATACTTTTATAGAAAATAAGTTTAAAAAAAATTATTTTTTATATTTGAATTCTTAAACATAAAATTCAATTTTCAAGTGATTTGTCAACAATTCTAAAGTCACGATGCAATGATACTAAGCTTCTTTTGATCATGAAAGTATTTAGGGAAGGGAAAGCAAATGAATCATTTCAACTTCTATTTTTGGTTTGCTATGCAAATTGAAAGAACAAAATAAATAAAAATAAAAAATTAATGAAAAAATTCTTGAATTTAAACTCTTTCTATATTTTCCTTTCACAATTTTTTTCCTTTTTAGTTTTTTTCTTCCAAGATCCAAAGGAAGCTTATAAGATATGGTGAGATATGACACCCAATATTTCCAAAGGACAAAAAATAAGAAGGTAATTAATTCCTCCTAAAAAAGTAGAAATAAGAAGATGGGTGTGACTTAGAATTACCAAGTTATCATGCTATTGTTAATGAATCAGTGTCACTTAAGTTGGAAGGTAGGAAATTTGTAGGATAAGTTAATTTGATAATTATTAACAAAAATAGGAAAAAATAAGGCATGATTTGGCCTGATTTATAACATTATTTTTATTATTTTATTCTTGATAAGCCATCGCATTCTTATGAAAATATGAGCAAGACTGTTAATTTCACACCTAGACACAGAAGTAGATACCAAGAGCAACACTGAAATATATATGGAGATACCAAAAGTGGCTCTAACACATAAATAAAATATCAATTTAATTATTTAGTCAATTTTATTTCATTTTTTTACTCTCTCACCATTTCATTTATTAACAAGTTAATAAAAAATAAGTGAAATTAATGACTTCAATAGAAGACACAAAAAGGGTTGCCAAAAGTAACAAATAGTGCATAGAAATACTAAAAGTGACACTCACATGAATGAAATATTTGTTTAGTGCATGATATATGATAAATATTTTGGATTTGATTTTTCTGTTAGTCGAGGTTAAATAAATAATTCCAAAAATAAAATGAAATATTAATTTAATTAATAATATAAAATTATTAATTTATGGTTCTAATTCAACCTAAATATACATTCATGGAGTTGAATTAGATATTAATCCTTTTTGCAAATTACGTCATTTTGAATACAAGAGACCAATGTTTTTAGAATCAGATCGAACAGTAAATCGAAAAAGTTACTAATTCATGATTCATTAGTTGGACCGATGATCAAACTGTAATTAAATCAATAATATCCTAAATATATAATATATATTTTTATTAAAATTAAATATATTTAAAAGATATATAATTAAAAATTAAAAATATTTATAATATTATTTAATTTTTTCATATAAATGTATTAATATTTCAAATTTATTAAACAAAATAAATATTTAAATATAAAAATATATTGGAAATGAAAAAAATTTGTATTATACATATATATAAGTTTCAACACAAGCAAACCGTACCAAAGTTAGGCAAAACCTATCGTACATGGTTCAAGCCCCCTATTGCAACAACATTGATTCCACAAGCTTTATAAATGTTTTGACATCTATTATAAGCTAAATAGTTGTCGAGAGATTTGACCCATTTTGCTAAAAAAAAATTTGGTTCTTGAAGAACCTGTCTCACTTCGTTCATCAGTCTAACAAAACACGAAACATTTACTTAAAGTAAATAGAGATGGGATACAAAACATGTAAGCTCAAGACTTTCATAGTATTTTAATATAATTTGACCTATGTCCACTTTACTTGAACTCGAATCTAGTGAAGGTTTGACCAACAAGGCTTATAAGACAAACTTTCAAACCTTACACTTACATTATTGTTTCAAGAGATTCACACCAAAACTTGTAAAAAATCAATATTTTAAAACTAACTCCTCCTTAGTCTATGTTTACAAAACACTCTTTTAAGACTTTAAAAAATCCTAATATTAAGTTTAAGATAAAATGCAAGTTTATAAACAATGGTGCACTCAAACATACTCCATTAAGGCCCAAATAATCTTCAAAAATGATTTTGAATTTTTTTTGTCACTTATAGGTCGTGGGCAACAAAAAATTGCCAATGGAAAGTGAATTGAGGTTTTTTTGGGGAATTTTCAACATCATCACCAATTTATTAAAAATTTAAATGAAGAGAAGCAACGGTGGATCTTGAACTTAAGATTTTTTTTTTGGAGGGGGGGGTGGGGGTGGGGGGGTGGGTGGGTGTAAACAACAAGTTACCCTCATCTTTAATATATGACAAAAATGATATATGTACTAATTTTTTCTCTTAAAGTTTTTCTTATTTTTTTTTTTAAATAAAATTTTAATAAACTTAATTAATTTTAATTATCTTGTTTTCAAATAAATTCAGTTATCTCATTTTTAAATGCTATCTAACTGAATATTGATAATAAAAAAATAAATAAATAAATAAACATGACAACCTTCTAAATGAATTCTTTTTATATCTTTTGTATAGTAAATTAGTAATTAAACATTTAATAAATAGAGACTTATAAATAAGTCATAAATATTTTGAAACCAAAACAATAATTATATACATCACCATTTTTTATCTAATATATATAAAATAAATAAATCACCATTTTAATAGTAAATGTGTTTAATAATTAAACATCATATATTATATCAAACACATGATGTATGTATATGTTTTTTCCAATATTTTATGAGTCTTTATTAATTTCCATATTATGGATATTTTTGTTAGAATTTTCGTCAATACTTTTGAAATTTTCTTAATTTCAAACTATAAATATTTTTGTGATTTTCGATATTTTAATCCTTACAATAAGTACAAAGCCTTTAAATTGGAATTGGAGATGACACGAGTTGTTAGCCACAATTTGGGGGCGATCTTCTAGTTGAACCAACTACTAGCCAATCGATTGAAACGGTCTTGTAAACCTTAAAGGGACATTTGACTTTCCTTAATAGATCAAACCTAATCAATTCAACCAATTCCCCTCTACCTGGGTCAATTCGAAGAAAAAATAAGTTTTGAAATCAAAACAAAAACCGTGCAATAAGGACTAGTAATTCAACTTTTAAAAAGATTTTAACTAAATTAAAACTTAGGTTTTTCTTTGAAACAATTTATACATTAACACTTTGATAAATTCAAGAGGGTTGAGTGCATAAATAAAAAATTTAATGTATTATAATCCTACTATATCAACAATTTTACAAAGAATTTCTACGAGTTGAACTTGAAATGTCTTTTTTTTAAGCCTTCTCTTTAGGTTTGATTTATATTGTGTCTTTGCAATATTCTCACTTGATCACACATAAAAAGTAATCACTAGTCTCAGATTTTATTTTATAATCATCAAAATCAATATTAACAAAAACAAAAATAAATCTATAAAATTTTATTTCCTTTTTAATGTCTCACCATTTAATTTAATTTATAAGAGACAAAAATTAATTGAAATTAACCACATAGGCATAAATATAAAAACAGACACTAAAAGTACTAGTCTATTTATCTATATTTGTACCATATTAAAAGTACAAACAAATTGTACAATATTTATACCTAAAAAGTCTCTATTAAAAAAATATATAATGACTGTTGAGGCCTTGCGTCCCTGTAATCCAAGTTGTTGCCAGGTGGGCGCACGATCTCAACCACTATCGAGTTCTTGTTCAGTTGTGCCTGCAAAAGATGCCCGGACAGAGTGTCCGGACACACCCTCCGATGGTTTTGTCAGTCATAGTTAGGGAGAAGAAGAGGGGTTTAGCACAGTCGGTATTTTACTAGGTATTGCCAACTTAACTTCTTCCTTGTGTGAAGGTCTATATATATGGTAGCAGAGGTTCTCTCTCCTCCTTTAATGATGGAAGACTTTTTGGTTCGTCATGATGCCCCTAGTTGGTGGCAGGGACATCCTCGCCCTACAGGCGGCTGTCAGAGATCGTGGGATGTGACCAGCCATCACTTCCGTCTTTTCACTCTGCAAGCGTTGGAATGTGGCCTGTGAGAGGACGTTAGAATGACGTATTGGGGGCGTGCTTTCCTTGGTCAACAGTCCAAGCACTTATATCCGGATGGAGTATGGCGGTGGCCCGGATGTGTCGCCTGCGGGTGCCGCGTGCCTTTCTCTGAGGGAGTCCGGATGGGAGAACCGCGCCATGTGTACAATTGGGAGGATCCGGATGAACTTCATCCGGATAGAGATGTATGGCACGTGTTATCAGGGGGAGGGGTCCCTACAATGCCCCCCTTTTTAATTTGCCTATTTCGTCCGGGCGAGAATAGGTAAGTTAAAAAAGAAGTGATTGCTCGTTTCCGTAAACTGAGGCCTGCTCGTTCCCTCATTGGGCCACGTGTGCGCGAGGGCGAAGTGGCAGAGGAGCATTTATGACGAGCCGTTGTCTTGGGAAGTTTCAAGGCGGCGTGTCGTTTCGGTGATAGTGTAGTTGGGCGATTGGAATCCCAAGAGATTGTCTCTCATTTAAATAGTGGATTGAAGCTTTCCTTTTGCACTTTGCGACCACTAGTGTTTTCTTCTCAGCTATTTGCGTATCTCCATTTGCGAGCGAGTTTCTAAAGTCTCTGCTGTCAAGGTTCGCGCAGTGACGGTGTTTTGTGCCTCGGAGTTCATCCTCTTTTCCCATTCTTGCTTCGGTACGTTTCTCATTTGTTGTCTTCTATCGCTTGCCTTGGCTTTGTTGTTGCTTGTAGTTTTGCTTGGGGAAGATGCTCTTGACTGGGGATTAATACCAGTTTCTAGGGTTTTTTTTTTTGGGGAGTATTTGGATGTGGTTTGGATTGCAGTTCTCTGACTGTTGGTATTCCTTCATGCAGGTTCTGCTTCAGCGTATCCTTGAAAATGTCTGCGAGTCAGGAAGTTACTTCACCGTCCCCGGCCGGAGATGCTCAGGCGGAAAAATCTACTGAAAAACTGAACGTGAAAGAGTTTCGCGAGCGCTTCTGCATTCCTAATGGAGTGCACATTGAGCTTGTGGACGGAGAGGCGGTATCTACCGAGGAGGCTGACGACGGGTCTATCTTTTTTACTAAGGAGCAGTTTAATGCTGGGCTCCGGTTCCCCCTTCCGTCCATGTTCAAGGAGTTTCTTCATTTCACACAAATTCCGCCCTCTTACCTTCATCCGAACATGGTCCGGGTGCTGATGGGGTGCAGCATTCTAAGCATGCTGTTTGAGCTGGACCTGACACTATTGGAGGTCCTCTTTATCTACTCGATCAAGAAGGCGAAGAATGACATCTTCAGCTTCGTTGCTAGCCTGCCATCCCTGCAGCTGGTGACTAGCCTTCCGGATTCAAATAAACGGGCTGCCCAGGGAAGCGTGCTCGTTAAGGGCGTATGGGCGGGCTTGACGGCTCATCCGGATATTCCCTTTACTCCAAACTGCTCATTGGAGATCCCAGGTAGGCGCAAGTTATTCCTTGTCCGTTTCTGTTTACGATCTAGATCAGTGTTTATCAAGCGGCTGATATGTTCTGCTTTCCGGGTGCAGGTAAGGAGCGAAGGGGGAAGCTCGTGGACTGGGTGGAGAAGGCCTCTTTTGACCGGCTGAAGAGGCTTTTTGAGATTTCAGTGATTGAGAGGAGCTGTGACAAACTTCTCTCCGCGCAGAATCTCAGCGCTGTCATCCGGGAGCCTCAGCCGTTTGTCCTCAACATATTACCGAGGCGGCTGCCTAAGAAAGCGGTATCCGGAGAACACTTTGTTCTTCAGGACCTTTCGCTCTTTGAGGGGGCGCAAAAGGCGGACGCTCAGGCACGAAAAGCCCGTTTGGAGGAGCGGGAGGAAAAAAGGAAAGAGGGAAAGCTGCGCAAGGCTCCCGGACAGAAACGCGCCGCATCCACCTCTGCTGCTGGTGCCCCAGCGAAGAAGAAGAGAAAAACCCTTGCTAAGGGGAAGGCAGTAAGGCTTCCGACCCCTGAAAAGGAAGCAGTGACACCACCTGTGACGTTCACAAAAGAGGTGGTAATAAGAACGCCGGATCCCCTCCCTTTGCCGTCCGTCTCAAGCGGCTCCGGGCGGCTCGCATGTTTACATGGATCCGGACCGTCCGTCCCAGCGGCTAGACGGCTGCTCCTTTTGGCTGATGAGGCGGACTCTGTGAACCAGCCTGGCACTCCCCAGCCGGAGGCAGATGCAGCCGGGGCCTCTTTTGCTGAGGTGCTGCCTCAGGTAGAAGAGGCGGCCGTTGAAGGGCCGGGTGTGCCCCCTTGTGAGCAAAGCTGCCTCGCCATTGTACCAGTGAAGGGGCCTGCTACAAGGAGGTCTCGTCCGGCTCGGGACTTAAAGGCTGGGCTCTTTGGGCGGATTCAGGATCGCCTTTTAGAGACCATTGAAGTCAGCTGCTCGTCTGTCCGGGAAGATCATCCGGAGGGTAGCGAGACGGAGATGGTAGAAGGGATCCTGCCTGCTCCGGTTGTAGTGCTGGATGGGGACTCAGCCGAAGAGGTCCAGGCGGCCGTGCACGACGGGGCCCCAGATCCGGGGGAGGAGTCAGTCCCGTCCGTCTCATCAGGGGGGGGTCCTGTTGATGATGCAGCTTTCGTCCCCGCTAGCACTTCTGGCTATGCGGAGTTGGAAGAAATGCTAAAACGGATTCCACCCGGCTCCACTGTAGCCGTGCCTTCAGCAAAGATGTTTGAATCGGCGGAGACGGTATAGACTTTCTTCCTTATGCTAGTTTGTCTTTTATATGGCTGGTAACTGACTTTGCTTGATGTTTTGTTTGTAGCTGGTGAGCGGAATCCGTGGCATGGTTCAACAACACGATCTTTTTATGGACCTGCTGCGGGCTTCTGACCACATGAAGGCCTTTGTCTCACAGCGCATAAAGAGCGAGGAGCAACTGCGTTTGAGACTGGAACAGGCCGAAGCCAGCCTATCCGCCACCCGGAGAGCTTTTGAGGAAAATGCTGAGGCACTAGAGAAGTGTCATGAGGATAACGAAGCTCTCCGGATGGATCTTGTTGAGGCGAGGAGCCGGGAGGAGTCCATAGACGTCCGTTTGCACGAGGCGGAGGGTGAGATGGACCGGCTGAGGGGGGAGGTAAGGCATCTCCGGACCGAGGTGTCAATTGAAAAGAAACAAAGAGAGGATCTTCAGTTGCGTTTGATAGCTCAAAAGGAAGGGTTGGAGACTGAGTTTGCTGCGCAAAGGGAGGAACTTGAAGCGGACTACCAAAAGCAAGTGGATGAAATGTTCTTCTTTGGCTACCGCTGCTGTATGAAGAAACATGGTATCAAACGGGACGTCCCTTCGATTCCCCCTGGTGAGGAGGACAAGCTGCGCGGCAAACCCAGCCAATGAGGGCTTTTCCTTTTGTAGCAATTTTTTACTGTAATTCCTCTTTGTACTTGTGTGGTCCGGAGAGTTCTTGTATGTACTTTGACAAATATCAATAAAACACACATATTTACAATCATTGTGTTTCTATTCTTGCTTTCATTGGTAATACTGCCTTAGGTTAGATATATTCCATGGTCGGGGTAATGGGGTTCCGTCTGGCTTCTGCAAATGATATGATCCATTTTCATTTTCCTTAGACACAATATAAGGACCTTCCCAATTGGCTTGGAACTTGCCTGCTCCTGCTTCAGCAGTATTTTCAAAAACTTTTCTAAGTACCAGCGTACCATTTTTAAGGCTTCTGGGTCTCACTTTGCGATTGTAGTGGGCGGCCGCTCTTTGCTGATAGTCAGCCGTCCGTATAGATGCTGTTTCTCTTGTTTCGTCCGCCCAGTCCAAGTTTCGTCCTATCTCCGTGTTTGGGTCACTCTGCTGTGCTGCTTCAGTTCGGATAGTAGGTAGCCCTATTTCAGTGGGAATGACAGCGTCCATTCTGTATGCGAGAGCGAAGGGAGTGTTGCCTGTTGGACGTCCGGGTGTAGTTCGATAAGCCCAGAGGACGCCGGGTAGCTCGTCTACCCACTTGCCTTTGGCTTGCTCAAGCCTCTTTTTTAAGGCGGCCATCAGGGTCTTGTTGGTGGCCTCTGCTTGCCCGTTACTTTGAGGATAACGTGGTGTGGAGTATGAATTCCGGATGTTTAGTTCCGAGCAGAAATTCTGAAAGACTTTACTATCAAACTGTGGACCATTGTCGGCTATTATGGACTGGGGAATTCCAAAGCGGCAGATGATGTTCTTCCACACGAATTTGGTGACATCTTTGTCTTTGATACTAGGGTATGCTTCAGCTTCCACCCATTTGGTGAAATAATCTGTGGCGACGAGAAGGAATTTTTTCTGGGCAGCTGCAGCTGGTAGGGGTCCTACTATATCCATGCCCCATTGTGCGAAAGGCCAGGGGCCGGAAATGGGTTTCAACGTCTCCGAGGGTACGTGCGGAATGGGAGCATGCCTTTGACACTTGTCGCATCTTTTGACATAAGCTGCCGCATCCTTTTTCATTGTGGGCCAATAATATCCTTGTGAATGGGCCCGGTGTGCTAGGGATCGTCCGCCAGTGTGATTCCCACATATTCCTTCATGTAACTCAGCCAATACGTATAGAACTTCAGAGTTATTTAGGCATCTAAGGTAGGGGCCAGTAAAGGATCGCTTGTATAAGTGCCCCCCAATCAGGGTGAAGCGGGCAGCTTGCACCCGGACCTTGTGTGCCTGCTTGGGTTCTTGGGGAAGAACGCCTGTTTGGAGATATTCGATGATGACTTCCATCCAGCCTTTGTCGTCCGGTTGCTTCGCCTCTATTGTATTACAATTGGAGGTTTCTGCGACTGAGGGGACGGATTGTAGATACACGGGCAATAATATGGCTTCTTTGATGGGGATAGAAGCAGCTATGCCGGCTAAGGCGTCAGCGCGACCATTTTCAGTCCGGCTAATTTTTTCAATCGTCCACTCGGTGAAGCGCTGCAAGGTGTCTCTTACCTTGGCTAAATATCGCGCCATCCTCTCATCTTTAGCTTCGTATTCGTTTTGGACGTGCCTCACAACAAGTTGGGAGTCACTATAGATTCGGAGTCTAGAGACGGATAGAGCTAGGGCGAGGTCCAATCCGGATAGGAGGGCCTCATATTCTGCTTCATTGTTGGAGGCTAGGAACCCCAATCGGACGGCTTGCTCCAGATGATCTCCTGTTGGTGTTTGCAGTAGGAGCCCTACTCCGGATCCGGATGATCGGGAGGCTCCATCGACCTGCAAAGTCCACCATTCCTTTTTACTTTGATCTTCACGCTGGACGGGCTTTCGGGAATATTCGAGCACGAAGTCAGCCATCACTTGGCCTTTCATGGATAGCCTGGGTTGGAATTCGATTCCAAATTCGCTTAACTCTATGGCCCATTGGAGCATTCTTCCTGTCAGGTCCGGTTTGTGTAGTATGTTGCGAAGGGGTTGATCGGTTAGTACGACCACCGGGTGGGCCTGGAAGTAAGGGCGGAGCTTCTGGGCGGCGCTTCGAAGTGACAGGGCCGTTAGTTCTACCTTTGAATATCTTGTTTCCACGTCCGCCAATGCTCTGCTAACATAGTAAATAGGCTTTTGTTCCTTGGGTGAGGGACAGCGGAATAGAGCCGCACTGACCGCCCATTCTGATACAGCTAAGTACATGTACAATTTTTCTCCAGAGAGGGGGCTGCTTAGAACGGGTGGTTGCATGAGGGAGTGTTTGATTTTCTCAAAGGCATTTTGGCAGTTATCCGTCCACCCGTGCGCCCCAGCTTTTCGTATTGCCAAAAAGAAGGGTTGTAGTTGATCAGTGAAGCGTGCTATAAAGCGTCCTAGCGCGACAAGTTTGCCTGTGAGGCGCTGTAGTTCCTTTTTACTTCTGGGGGGTGGTGTTTCCATGACTGCTTTTACTTGGTCCGGGCTAACCTCGATCCCCCTTTGGCTGACCATGAAGCCTAGGAATCTGCCAGAGCTTATGCCGAAGGCGCATTTAGAAGGGTTCAGCTTCATGCCATACCTCCTTAAGAGGTGGAAGACTTCCTGTAAGTGGAGGGTATGCTCCTCGCGTGTTTTGCTTTTGACAACAATGTCATCAATGTATACCTCTACTGTGCGGCCGATCAGAGGCTTGAAGATCTTTGTCATCAACCTTTGATAAGTGGCGCCTGCGTTTTTGAGGCCAAATGGCATGACTTTGTAGCAATAAAGTCCGTGTGGTGTTATGAAGGCCGTTTTTTCTTCGTCGGCTGGGAACATGGGAATTTGGTGATATCCGGAGAAGGCGTCTAAGAAGGAGAGCATCCCTTGTCCAGCGGTGGAGTCCACAATTTGATCTATGCGCGGCAGGGGAAAACTGTCTTTTGGGCATGCCTTATTGAGGTTGGTGTAGTCGACGCATACCCGCCATTTGCCTTCTTTTTTGGGTACCACTACCACATTTGCTAACCAGTCTGGATATTCCACCTCTCTGATGAATCCGGCTTCTAGCAGCTTGTCCATCTCGTCCCGGATAATGTTTTGTCTATCGGGGTGAAAGCGTCTAACCCTCTGCCGGACGGGTCTTGCTGTTGGAAAGACGTTAAGCTTATGAGAGGCGATGGAGGGGTGAATCCCTTTCATATCAGAATGCGCCCATGCGAAAACGTCATGGTTCTGTCGGAGGGCGTCTTGGATCTTTTGGGTTTCTTCAAGTGTAAGGAGGGAACTGACACGAGTGAGGTGAGTGTTCTCTTTCGAGATTTGGATTGCTTGTAAGGGATCTGCTACCGGGGGATCTTTGTCCTCCGGACACAGTGATTGCTATTGATCTGGTGTATGAGTGGGCTCCGGGAGGGTCTGGTCCTCCTGACTGGTCCCAGCTTCTCTTGCTATCTGATAGCATTGGCGAGCGGCTAACTGGCTGCCATACAGGTCAATTTGCCCATCTTCAGTAAGAAAGCTTACTATCTGATGGTAGGTGGAGGGGATGGCCTTCATATGATGCAGCCATGTTCGTCCCAAGATAACATTGAAAGGTGATAAATCTTGTACCACTGAAAACTGAACGTTGAGAGTGACTGGGCCAGCTTGAACTGGCAGCACAATGTCTCCTAAAGAAATAGTTGACGCCCCGTTGAACCCGGACAAGACTCGCCCAGGGTTTTCGAGGCCCACTGGATTGTGTCCCATGTGGCTTACCACCGATGCTTGCATCAGGTCGGCTGAGCTGCCTGGGTCAATTAAGATGCGTCTTACATCAAATTTGCCCATTCCTAAGGATAGAATGAGGGCATCGCGGTGTGGCCGTAATATCCGTGTGGGGTCTGCCGGTGGGAAGACGATTGTCCCGTCTATGGGGCGAGGGTCCCCCCTCATTATCCCAGGTCGGATGGAATTGATACGTTCGCGCACCGTTGCTTCCCTCAATAATTTCTGTCTCCTTCGTTTGGAGCTGTGCTCCTCATCCGACGGGCCCCCGTTAATGTAGTTAATGACGGCTTTGGGGGCCGTTGGAGCTACAGTGGTTTCAGAGTTATGATTTCGGGAAGTATCTCCTCCTCCGGTGTCTGAGCGGAGGTATTGCTTCAGATGTCCTGCCTTTATGAGCCTTTCCACCAGATATTGGAGGCTCCTGCATGTTTCCGTCGTATGGCCATGCTCCTTGTGGTAGGAGCATTTTTTAGTACGATCCCTTCTGGATGGATCTGTTTCAAGGGGTCTGGGCCACCTAAAACCGGTCATACCTTGGATAGTTGGGAGAAGTTTCTCATAGGATATGGAAAGGGGTGTGAGGGGTGGCATCTCCGGGCGATCCGGCCTTTCCTGCCTTCGATCGGATGGCCTTGGCCTGTCCGGATGTTTGGTACTTCTCTCCGTACTGTTTTTGGATACCCGCCCGGCAACTAAGACTTGTTGCTGGGTGGCTGCTCGTACGTCATCTTCGAGCATTGAATATTTGTTGGCACGCCGGAATAAGTCATCCATCGTCGTGGGAGGTTTTTTAGCGAGCGATTCAAAAAACGGGGTGCCCGGGCAGATGCTTCGTTTGAAGATTTGTAAGATAGCATCCATGCTGCAGGCCTCCACCTGCAAGACGGCTTGACCGAACCGCCTCACAAACTCCCTCAAGGACTCATTGTCCTTCATTTTTATGTTCTGCAGAGTGCTGATGTTCTGCTTATGCCGAGCGGAGCATAGATATTGTCCCACGAAGACTTCCGACAGGTCCCTGAAATTATCAACGGAGTTGGGAGGTAGGCGGTGAAACCATGAAAGTGCTTGTCCCTGCAAGCTGGCGGGGAACACTTTACATAGTAGCGCGTCGTTGCCTATATCGAGAGTCATGAGCTGTCGATAATGCATGATATGATCGAAGGGGTCGCTGGACCCATCGTACGTGGAAAATTTGGGCACAAGGAATCCCCTTGGGGGTTCGTAATGAATGATATGAGAACAAAAGGGGGTGGAGAGCATGTCGTCCAGCCTTTTGCTGATGGAGCCTATGGGTGGCTCGCCTGGGGGATTTCTCCCAGCTTGTCGTGGCGCTTGGCGCGGAGGAACGCTCTGCACCATAGGGGCGACCAAAGGGTCATGGTGCAGAGGGACGTTCTGTGGCATAGGGGTGACCACAGGATCATGGTACACTCCCCAAGTGGTGGCTATTGGCGGGCTTGGCCTGCCAGGCTCCTGAGGACCCAGTCTCGCGCGCATCGCACCCGACAACTGGGATTTTTTGTCGCGCTGTCTCTTAGACGAGAAGCGAGTGGAGTCCGAGCTTTCTTCACGGGGAGCTCGGGGCATGGGTGTGTGTGGTTCGTGTTGTTCAGCGTTGCGTGCTTCAGGGATTGGTCCTGCGGTTCCGGGGTACACCGACTCTGGGTGATGCCTTGAGTTGGCTACTTGGCCTTCTGAATGTTGGCGACGGGGAGGTCCCGTCGATGATGCCTGAATACGCAATATAGCGTTCTCCTCTCTTAACCTTGTCGTCTCTTGGAGGAGAGCTTGCAGTTGTCGCTCGCTCGCTAGCTGCCTTCTTTCGATGGCTTCGCGCCACTCAGAGTTATCTTCCTCTTCTCTAACAGATGAATGGGTTCTAGAAGGTGTGGCCATCTTTGCCGGTAACTGAATCAGCGAAGAATGTTCCCACAGACGGCGCCAATGTTGAGGCCTTGCGTCCCTGTAATCCAAGTTGTTGCCAGGTGGGCGCACGATCTCAACCACTATCGAGTTCTTGTTCAGTTGTGCCTGCAAAAGATGCCCGGACAGAGTGTCCGGACACACCCTCCGATGGTTTTGTCAGTCATAGTTAGGGAGAAGAAGAGGGGTTTAGCACAGTCGGTATTTTACTAGGTATTGCCAACTTAACTTCTTCCTTGTGTGAAGGTCTATATATATGGTAGCAGAGGTTCTCTCTCCTCCTTTAATGATGGAAGACTTTTTGGTTCGTCATGATGCCCCTAGTTGGTGGCAGGGACATCCTCGCCCTACAGGCGGCTGTCAGAGATCGTGGGATGTGACCAGCCATCACTTCCGTCTTTTCACTCTGCAAGCGTTGGAATGTGGCCTGTGAGAGGACGTTAGAATGACGTATTGGGGGCGTGCTTTCCTTGGTCAACAGTCCAAGCACTTATATCCGGATGGAGTATGGCGGTGGCCCGGATGTGTCGCCTGCGGGTGCCGCGTGCCTTTCTCTGAGGGAGTCCGGATGGGAGAACCGCGCCATGTGTACAATTGGGAGGATCCGGATGAACTTCATCCGGATAGAGATGTATGGCACGTGTTATCAGGGGGAGGGGTCCCTACAATGACCATGGCTTTTCATTCTCCCGTCACAATAGTCATTATTCTTATTTAGTTTTTCAAAACACATTTTCCCCCTCTTAAAAATTTCATTATTTGTGAGCCTAAACAAATCTTTCCATTGCACATCTTTTAAGTTTATGCTTTTCTTTATGCTTGAAATACTTATCCTTTTCTTTGCTCTTACTTCATTTCTTGAACTTTTCCTATTATTTGATGCTTTTAGAATTGTTCTTCTTTTTGTTAGAAGGACTTGAAAACATTTGAATGTCATATAAACACCAATTTGGTATTTAAAAATCCCCTCTACCATCTAGAGTTCCCTTATAAGTTCTGATAAGCTTAACACTCGTAAGTTCTAATAAGCTCATCACCAACTTATTCATAATATGGTTGAGCTTTTTCTATTCACACTATCAAAATGAATAAAATCCTTACTAATTAAGCTCCTTAAACTCATGACAGTTATATAAAAAAAAAAAAAATCATTAAACTTTCAATCAACTCTTGTGAAAAAAATCCTTAATAAATAAAAATTCTATCACTTCAAACTCTTCTTATAGACTAATAAGCTCATATTCACATAATTAAAAAACTCTTATTCAAAAATATCCTTAAGAATTAAGATTAAGAATTCTTTCCCCTTAAACTTTTTGTTCACTTATGTATAAACTCTTTTATACTTATTTGCTTATGTTTACATGCACTTATACACATTCATAGAAGTAATAGACGTTAAAAGTTTTTAATTTTTTGTTTTTCTCTTATAAAGATATTGTTGTTCACTCTTCTTCATATTTGTGATATTTTCTTTAAGACTGTTAGAGTCTATACTTATTTTTTTTCTAATGTTATTACAATCTTTGCTCTATCGCCCAACACTAGATTAGTGCTCTTTGTGAAGCACTAAATCCATTGAGTTTTAATTGGATTGATGTCGTGGAAGGATTAAAGACTGTGTTGTATTTATTTTAATTAATTTAAATTATTTATAAAATTGTTTAAAGGAAATAATTTATTATAAATTACTTTTTTAATAATATATATATATTGTTGAATATGATAAAAAAAATAATTCACAAAAGTTTCGTACATTTAATATAATACAATAAAATCTCTATAATCTTTACCTATATAACATACCGGTTTAATTTCCCAAAAATAATTGGTAATAATAAATAAAGTGAGATTTTCCCAAAAATAATCTTTACTTATTATTAAAAATGATTAAATTTAATTTTTAAATATTAAATATTTTGAAATCTAAAATTATCATAATAAATTTTGATTTAAAAAATTTAATTAAAATAATGATTAGACAAAATTTTAGATCACTATAGTTAAAAATTTGAAAATGACTACACGTAAATGTATTATAAAAATAATTATTTAGATGCATCCTCATGTGTATTATATCTCGTCATTGCTCGGCCTTTAGATTTTCGGGTATAAGTGGGCTGGGCTAACAACAAAGTTCAAATGAGTTTGGGCTCTGCCCCAACCCAACACCCCACCCCACAGAACACCACTGGGGCTTGGGCTTTGAGAATTGGGCCCAGAATCCTAACTGGCTCGCATCCACCGTCCACGCCAGTTAAGCTGATATGGCATTATTTTATAGGTAACCTGACGAACTGTAAAGTGTGAACCGCTTCTATCCCACCGAAGAGCAATAAAAGGGTTTGAAGCCAAGCGAGCCCTCCACGAATCAGACAGAATTGAAAATGGCGATGGCGATGGTGAGATCTGGTCTTCGAACAGCTCTTCGAAGCCGCACGCCGGCGGCTGCCCCCAAGAGGAACTATTCTTCCTCTGCTGGCCACGACGATGCCCGTAATTTCTTCTCATCTCTTGATCGGATCCAACACTTTACAGTCTTTATCATTATTCCTATTGTTTCTTTTTAATTGTCTTGGTATCTGATTTTGATTCATCAGCGTGATTTCTAATTCATTTTCCTCCTTGAGCACTGTATATCGGGCCAAACCCTTGAAATTAGGGTTCCTAATGGCTTATTATATATATTAGGAATTTGAGGGTTTTGATTTTGTTATATAGTTATTAAAGTTGTGTCAATCCTTTTCATTTTTTTCTTTTTTCCTTTTTTCCTTTTTCCTTTTTCTTTTTTCTTTTTAATGCTGTCGAAAATGAAACTCACCTTACCAGCGGAAACAATGAATAATACTCATTTTTTCAAAATCTCATCCAAGATTTTGATTTGAGTTGATTCATTGTTTTCCTACATTTTCTCAGCGAAAAAAGGATAATCATGAATGTGGCCGTATTTTTCCTATTATATTTTGATTCTTCTTGTATATATAGGGGCTATTGATGGTTTCTTATTGCTGTTATTATTCTTCTTTGTTTTTGTTCATGCAATTGATTGCACGATTTTTAAAGATGAAAATTTCTTCCTTCAGGTGAGACTGCAAAATGGGAGAAGATTACTTACCTAGGCATTGCTACATGCACTGTCTTAGCTGTTGTTAACCTATCAAAGGGTCATCCCCACCATGAAGAACCCCCTGTAAGCTTTCTTTTATATTATTGTGGATGATTACAGCTCCTATTGGTTGCTTTTCTTCCGATATTTTATTGGAGTTATTTCTTGCATTTCAACTATTTCTGAATTACTTTGTTTCATAAATGTGTATGCAGCATTATGATTATTTGCACATTCGTAATAAGGAGTTTCCCTGGGGTATGTTCTGTATCAATTTATTTATGTTTGCATTATCAAATTTAATTAGATTTTTGGGACATTTTTATTTATGCTTGCAACCTTATCAATTGTTATCATCTTCTGTTGCTGGCTGAGTTTGGCAATCTTGTCTTGTTGTTTTAAGTTGGTTGGACCTGATTGCTCCATTCATATCAAATGAAAGAAAGATATTTAGGTCCCTAATTGGGGGAATTATTTTCGATTGAAGTTGTTGTTTTGGAGTGGAAGTTGAATATATGTTTTTGGCAATGTATCTGATGAGTTGAACATCCTGGCATCCCCCAACCTTGAATATTTACACATATAGAAGAAAAAGAAGGAAAAAAAAAAAAAAAAAAAGACCTTAGAATTCTGCAATCAGTTTATTAACTCCAAATTTCACTTTGGAGTTTAGTATGCCAAAAAAAAAGGGTAAAATAGAATTATACCTCCCATTGTATACATCTTGTGTACCTTAGTGTATAGTTTCTCTTTAAATTTTATAATATATTCTTGCCTGCTTATTAAAAAATTAAACCTTGTGTAGACAAGACTGCAATCCTTTTTATGATTTGGATAAGTGATTCTATCATTGTTATTTAGGGATGCATCTGTTTTGGATTATTTAGGGCCATAGCATTTTTGTATTTAATTGCTTGTCTGAAATTTGGCTTTGGTAAAAGCAGTATTTTGGTTAGCAACTTAGCATGTATGCCTCAAATGAAATTTAGGCATAATTTTTAAAGTCCTTGAGGTAACAAGCTCTTGGTATCAGGTGTCATACCATTACTTACATTTACTTCCATTTCAAAAAGGTTGTACACCTAGAATGCTGATTATTATTTTATTAGGGACCCCTAAGAAACTGCTTGAGAATAGTTGAAAGTAAAATTTTGTAGATTTGGAGAAGGTTTTCTATTTCTTGGATCCCTAACTCACTTCACCCCATCAGGTCTGAGCATGGAAGACACTAGCAAAGGTGTAACTAGTTCTGTAGATAAAATGCTAAATGTTTTTCCTTTTTAAGCTACAGTAAAATCCCAATAAATAAATGTTTGATAAATTAATAATCTTGCTTAAATAATAAAATCTTTTGGTCTCAACTTGGGTTAGTGTACTAAATTAATAGCTTTGCTAAATGTATAAGATAATAATTTTTTTAGAAATCCTTAAGGGCTCAAGGAAATATAAATTAATAATTGATGAAGTCCATAAAAAAATAATAAACTAAAATTCATAATATAGTATTGAGTAACTTTTTACAACTTATATTTTTCTCATTTCAACTCTTTCTCAAAACCATCACATATTTGAAACTTCTTTATTTTTGGCGGCATTAAGTTTTGACATCACATCTCTTTCATTTAGGGGTCTTTCTATCTTCTACAATTCATGATCATCTCACCCTATCATCTACAATTTATGATCATCTCACCCTATCTTCTACAATTAATGATCATCTCACCCTATCTTCTACAATTAATGATCATTTCTTCTTTTTTTTAGAGTGTCTTAGGCTTTTATGTATTAACTTTTGACCATGTCCATTGTTTTTGGATTTATAAGTCATACATGTACAAGTATTATATAGTAGAAACATAATAATCTGTCTAAATTAATGTGCATATTTATCAATAAATTAATAAAGTATTCGTTTACTGATAAATTAATCCCTCTGTTGAGATAATAATTTCTTTTGGTCTCAAGAGTATTATGTTATAGAAGTTTTACCATAGTAGTCTAATTCTTATGGGGCACCACTTATACAAGATTATTTGTATAGAAATGGATGCAGTATCATAAAAGTCCACTATAACCTTAAGGAAAAACTCATTTCGTCTTTAACCACAACCCCACCCCCCCAAAATGAAAGAAAGAATAATAAAGTTGAAATAACACACGTCCATGGATTAGATGGATGTGATTTTTCATTTTCTGTTTAAACTCCTAGAATTCATCTTGATATACAGAATTTAAAATCCACAATATAAAACTACTGTAAACAATCTCTTCATTCCCGAACTTAAACTCTCACTCTCTTAGCAACCATAGATGAATCCACAATGTATTCAAAATTTCCCTTAAAAAACATTTTTGTGGACAAAAATTGACATAGAAGATTACAAAATTATGGTGAGGAAGATGCTGCCATTTGCAGTTCTTTTCTTCCCTTTTTTTTTTTTTGTTTTTTGCAATATTCAAACTTCTAACCATATTTCACCTGTATTCAGTGTTTGAAGTCAACTAGTTGATTTCTTCTTTCCTATCAAAGGCCATATGCTCTGCTGCAATCATAGTTTATACATGCACATCATTTATTTTTTGGGAATTATTTTTGGATTTTTTTTTCCTATTTGATTATGAAGTCAGATTTTTTTGGTGTACCCTTGGTTCCTGGTTTTATCAATTTTCAATCACTGTTTACTTAACTTTTTGAGACCTGTCGTTGGTCTCTGGGATGTCTCATTTGATACATCATTTGTGATTTGCAGGTCCAGATGGTCTTTTTGAGACGAAGCAGCACCATTGATGGCAATTTCTAGCAATTAAGATTGTTTATTACATTCCTCCTTTGTCATCAGGGCTTTTAAGACTACCTTGGATATTTGTCCGGAAGTTCATGTAAGAACTTTGATTATGCCTTCAGGTGATCCTTTTGGGACTGCAATGTTGATGCAGGGTTTTTTTTTTTTTTTTTCTCGCCCTTTTTTGCTCTTCCTCTTTTGGCTGTGTTTCTGGAATCTATCATATCATAATCTTGCAGCTGAATAAAGATTTGATGAACATTTGGAATCTCCTCAGCCTTGCCTTGATACTTTAACGTGCTTAATTTTTCTTGTTTGGTTGGTAGAAGAGCAATACCTCGATTAAGATATTGTAGCCAGCAAGGTCACAGGTTTGTTAGGGAAATAGCAATTAATTCTGTATCATAAATTGTTAGAGGCCGTTAGATGGTAGCACTTTATCCATGTCATCAAAGTTTATCATACTTTCTTTGTCATTGGGGCTCTTTTACCTCCTGCCGTGGACAGGGTGTGTTTTGATTTGATAAATAATGGAATTCTTTAAAACTAATTAAAATTTAATGCTCATTCAAATCAGAGGTATTATCTTTATAATTCATCACTTTTGATTTAAAAGTGTATGAAATTATGATTGAAATGTATGTGAGATTTTAATTATTTTTGTTAAATATATTAAATTTGGAATTTTTAACTTTGGATTTTAGATTTTTTTTTTTTCCACACAAGTGGACATCCATATTTTAGTGGTTTTCAAAATAATGGAAAATATATTTGCAGATGAGCATTAATATCAAGATGATGCATTATTGTAGCATAGTAGCTATGTAGGAAAAATATGAATACCTCCACACATGGGAGACCAATTGCAAGTTGGTGTATTAAATTTTAATATAATGTAAAATTTTGACTATAAATTACAAAAATGATACTTAACAGCATCCCTCATGCCTCAGTTTAGTTCCTAAACCTTTTTGATACAATGTCGCTCTTTTAAGCTATGATCAAGTGTCAAAGAAAATATTTTATTAAGATTTTCTATTTGATATTTGAGTATGATGTAAGATTAATATTGTTTCAAGGTACTTCTCATATAAGTTTAAGCTCGGTTCATATCTCAAAGAGGAATCATATATAATTGCATAAATTTTTATATAATAAATTTAGGTGTCTCTAATTTATTTACGTGCTTCTTGTATAAGTTTCTTTATTTATTTGTATTTTTTAAAAATAAACTAATAAAAAAAATCTATTTGACATTTGAGTATGGCGTAAGAGGGTATTATTTCAAAGTACTTAACACATAAGTTTCTTTTCTTATTTTTATTGAAAAATTTAATAAAAAGATTTATTTAACATTTGAGTATGGTGTAAGAATGATATCATTTTTTTTATAAAAAAAAAAAAAACTTAGAACTAAGTCAAGATATAGGTACAAGTATGAGAATGATTTTTATAATTTACCAATATGTATTTTTTTTGATAAATTAAAATTTTACGTTTAAGACCATGTTTGGTTTCAAAAAAAAATTGAAGGAAAATGTAAGAAAAAGAAAATAGAGAAAAAAATGGAAAGAAATAAAAAATGATGAAAAAAAATTAATAAATTATTTTTATATATTAATTCAAATTTGTTTTACTTACTTTTAACTCTTCTATACACAGATTAAATTATTTAAAAATATATTAATTTTTATTATATGTGATTTTCTTTTGAATTCTTTTTATAAAAAAATCAAATCGGAGAAAATCATATTCCTTAATATGTTTTTATTTCTTTCTCAAATACTTCTCATAGTGTTTTTCTTCTTGTTTACTATTTTTTAGAATCAAACATAACCTAATTAGTTTAAATTGATATGAAAAAAGTATGATATGAGCTTAGTGGTAGGTTGTGAGTCAAAATAGAAGGTGCACAATCAAATGTAGTCTTAATTAATATTAATATTAACCGCATAAGGTGTTTTTTTGCTTTGCAATTTTGACTCAGAAGCCGAGTCTTGTTGTTGCTTAGCTTCAACTTTATGGGTGTGGTGGGCTTGCAAATGGGGAAAGCTCATCTGCAATGGGGATTGGGAAACCAATCTTGGGATCTGACTTGCCATATGGTTGGCACCTCAATTCCAATAAAGAGGTGTGGAAGAGTGCAAACTAGCCTTCTTCAACTTCAAATTTAAATCTCAGTCAATGCCCATATCAATCCATCTTTGAAAAATATATAAATAGGGAAAAACAATCAGAAAAGAGAGGGGTGTTGAATTAGAATTATTGGAACAAATTGTGGAAAATGTCTTGTTGTTGCTTAGCTTCAACTTTATGGGTGTGGTGGGCTTGCAAATGGGGAAAGCTCATCTGCAATGGGGATTGGGAAACCAATCTTGGGATCTGACTTGCCATATGGTTGGCACCTCAATTCCAATAAAGAGGTGTGGAAGAGTGCAAACTAGCCTTCTTCAACTTCAAATTTAAATCTCAGTCAATGCCCATATCAATCCATCTTTGAAAAATATATAAATAGGGAAAAACAATCAGAAAAGAGAGGGGTGTTGAATTAGAATTATTGGAACAAATTGTGGAAAATTAAACAACCATTGCATGTGGATGTAAGAATTTGAAGTAGACCATTATATACCAAGAACTTGCAAGCAACAAGCTGGTGGCCTATGTTGGACTCTCCCTGTGATCAAATTAAGAAAAGGGGAAGGCGAAAGGAGACAGGCTTTTGTCTGTTCCATGACACTCCATTGCAAACTCAAGGCAAACTCAAGGTCTCAGTGTGGGCTATACATAAAATGATATAAAAGATAATTCGATTCTTCAACTTCTCAACATTTTCTTGCCTCACAAAGTTGAGAAGATATTCATACACTAGCTCCATATCATGAAGAGCAATACAACTATGGAAACAAAAACCTTACTACGCTATTTTTATTAATCTTGACAAATCAAGAAATGACCCCCAAAACAAAGAAAGAAAAAGAGAAAAGAGAGAGCTTAATCCACAACAAATTAACAAAGGAATGTCACTCTGCAGCTGTATCTTCACTGTTAGTACTTTGGGTACTCATCTCTGGCAAAGTCCCCAGATCTGTGCGAGCCTCTTTTTCTTCTTGAGGGATGGAAGAATCACCCGAATCATTCTGCCCTGCATCAGCATTGTTATTTGCCTCTGATGCTTCCTCCTCTCCCTGGGTGCTCGAAGAATTAGAGGAATCAACTGCTTCTTTTTGGTCTGCACCAGTATTTTCATCAGTCTTCAAGGATATGACCTTTTCGTCTGTCCCCTCTGTTCCAGAATTGCTGTCGGATTTTTCACCCTGAACAGAGTCTTCATTCTGATTTTGGCCTGAATTGGCATTTGTGTTTGAGGATGCCTCTTCTTGGGAATTTGAAGAATCAGCTGGTTCTTTCTTGTTTGCATCTTCATCTCCATTATTGTTGGAGGATGTAGTGCTCTCTTCTGCTCCTTCTGTTCCATAATTAGCATCAGTCCTGCTGTGACTTGCATCATCATGCTCGTTGGCATTTGTGTTTGAGGATGCCTCTTCTTGGGAATTTGAAGAATCAGCTGGTTCTTCCTTGTTTGCATCTTCGTCCCCACTTCTATTGGAGGATGTAGTACTCTCTTCTGCTCCTTCTGTTTCAGAATTAGTGTCAGTCTTGCTGTGACTTGCATCATCATGCTCATAGTTGGTTGAAGTTGTAGAATTTTCATCTGTAGAGGGTTCTCTGTTAGCTGCCTCTGGATTCTCCGTGGTGGTGGGATTCTCGCCATTGGAAGCTGTGTTGGATTCCTCCGATTGTGCCATTACAACAGTTTTCAGGGTTGATTCATCTCCTTGAGGATTTGGATTATCTACTGTTTCTGCAATGACTGTTGTAGAATCCGTGTTGACCTGCTGCTCTTCATTAGATTCTTTGGTTGTTAAAGTAGCACTGGCGCCATCTTCCGATGCACTCTCTTCATTGGACTTCACAATTGAAGCATTGTTCTCATCAACTGCCTCATTTTGGTTGACTTCCGAACCCTCAGCACTATTGGCTGTATTCTCCTGCTCTGTCCCATCAGTATTTTTGTTGTCTGGCTGATCCTCATTCGAGTTCTCTGAAGCATCATTCTCAGTGCCTGTTGTTGTATGTTGAGCTTCATGGGCCACTTCACTGGAAGCGTCATCCCCCTTGTAATTTTCCTCTCTTGCGCCATGTACATCATTTGCCTGATCCTCTGATGAACCTTCGTTCCCTTCCATATTTTTTTCCTCACTGCCTTCTTCCTCTTTGGTTTCCTTATTTTCATTCTCCTTCTCGTCACTCTCCTTCTCTTTGCTCTCTTCACTCTCCTCTTGTTTTTCATTCTCTTTGCTCTCTTCACTCTCCTCTTGTTTTTCATTCTCTTTACTCACTTCACTATCCTCCACTGTGGCTTCCTTCTCTTTGTTCTCTTCACTGTCCTCATCTCTCATTTCCTTTTGTTGGCCATTGTCACTCTCCTCCTCTTTGGTTTCCTTCTCCCTGCTCTCTTCATTCTCCTCCCCTTTACTTTCAGTCTCTTCACCCTCCTCTTTTCTGTCCTCCCTCTCCTTCTCTCCATCCACAGAATCACCTTTATTCTCAGCGTCCTCTTCAGTTTTCCCTTCATCACCTTCATGTACCTCATTATCTCCACCCCCTTTTCCTATATCCTCATTCTCTTCAGGCTTGCTTGGTTCTTCCTCAGTCCTGTTTTCTTCTTCCTCCTCCTCCCTTTGCATATCATCTTTAATGCCCCTTTCCTCCAATTGAGGATTGAGGTCCTTCCTCCCCAACTTCGGGATCTCATTGACATTCTGTACCTTCCCTGAGATTTGTGCACTTTTATCAAATGCTGCCTTCTTCTCATAGGAGCTCTTGACTTGGTAAATCAGCCAGATGCAGATTCCAAGCAAAAGACATATCTGCACCGCATGCTTTACCTTAAAACCTTTGGATCTCTGGTTCCTCCGAGGTGATTGCCTGAACATCATGGATTTCTAACTTGCGTCCCCCACCACCTGCCGGAATTACACTACATGAGTGCTTCAACATCTATGAAATCGAAAAATCTAATCAATCCAGAACAACATCAATGGAGAATTCTCCCAGCAAAGCAAACATAATAACTATAACAACATATAATCATCACCTACACCAAATGATGAACAGGAATACATCACCTAAAAAGCCAAAACATATTCTTGAAAAGACCCCAACTAAAGTTACTTTTAAGAAGGAAACCAGGGCCATTCATTAATTGAGGCACAAAGCAGAAAACATGAAGCATATTGATGGATGCTCTAAATTGAACAGAAGCAATCTTATGGAACGTAGGAGACAGGGAGACAGAACGAAACAAGATTCTCTATTCACAATGCAATCTCCTAGGATCTGAGTGCAGAACAATTTAAACATCGTGTTAACAATATCAACAATTCTAGAGCTAATCCGCAGCGGAAGAAAGACATAAACATGGATAGTTACTAAAAATAACACATGTCGATGAAATTGAAAACCGCAATAAATAAGACCTGACAAACATTAAAGGACCCAAAAATTGAAGAACGCAGAACACTCATATCTCCTCTAAAAATCCGGAAGAAAGACATAAACATGGATAGTTACTAAAAATAAGACATGCCGATGAAATTGAAAACCGCAATAAATAAGACCTGACAAACATTAAAGGACCCAAAGCTCTCAGCCTCCAACCCAAAACCCAAAAATTGAAGAACGAAGAACACTCATATCTCCTCTAAAAATCAAACCCAGAAACTCTAGATCCATACCACCAAAACCCACTTACACTTCAACAACAACAACAAACCTTTGTGGTTCTGAAGCCAGACTCACCTTTGACAAGGATTATTGAAACAAACAAACGAATGGAACCCGATAAAACAGAGCAAGCATGACACAGATCTGCCAATTCCTTTAGATATATATATACATACACATATATATAGAAAATAGAAAATAGAAAATAAAGTAAGTAAATAAATACAGGCGTTTGAGAGTGTGGTGTTGCGGACGCTCTTTAGGAGCGCGTGGAAGCTTTTTGATTAGATTCGTTACTATTTATTGAAGGATTGAACTCATGGGTGGGACCGTGGGAGTAGATCTGAATCTCATTGTTCTCCTACGATAAATAATACCGAATTCAGTCCTCGGATAGCAAAGAACTTCCAATTTCATTAAAATTTGGAAATTAGAATACATTATAAATACACTTTTATCGTATATGTTAATGTATTATTGGAGAATAAATTTAGGATATTTATCGTATATTAACATACAAATGAATTAATTAAAAGAATGGTCAAATAGTCAATGTGTTATCGGAAAATAATTAGATGTTGCTATTATTACCTTCAAACAATCATAAAAAATTGATAACATAATAGATATGAAAAACCTCTTTTAATCTATCATATCTAAACCATTAAAGTCGTGAACAATATAACCCAAATATTAGTTCTAAAACTTAAAAAAAATCTACAAGAATGAATGGGTTTCATTAATGCATTGAAGAAAAGTCTTTTTCATAACCCATGATGGATTTCTTCCAAGATGCAGAAGAAAAAGCTTTTTGAAGGTTCTTCGTTTCATGAACTGAGATTTTTTTTTTTTTTTTTTCTTTTTTAAATTGAAAAAAATATATTTTTCTCTTTGGTGGATGCATAAAAGCAAAAGCTTCATAGAGGTATTTTCTTTGGCCTTATCTGATTCCTTGTTGGATACACAGAAAAAAGAAAAAAAATTTCCTTTGCCTTATTAGATTCCTTGTTGGACACACAGAAAGAAACTTTTTAGAGGTTCTCCACCTCATAGAAGACTTTTTTTTTTTTTTTTTGATAATTTTTGTGGTAATTTATATGGATGATCTTGCACAGAAATTTTATGACCTTCTCCGTAGACGTTACCCTTCTTAGAAATTATATAACGGGTAAACCTCCCGGGTTATTATCCCTATCAGCCCACTATATCTGTATATCGTCTAATTTTCTCTTCAACTTATCATATTTGTTAATCCAAAGGCTGTAAGCCAGCCACGTTTCTCTCGGCATCACCGTCTTCTCTGTCGGTGAGGCGGTGATTGCCTCCACAAGTATTCCTCCGCTTTCACCACCCTCTCTTCATCACACCCATGGCTTCCAGGTTTCTTTCTTCCAGACTCTTCCAAACCCTCAAAGCTACCAGTCTCACCCGCGGCCTCCGCAACCTTTCCTACGGCTACAGCGGCGGCGGCGGCGGCGGCGAAGGAATTATATCTGGACGAGAATGCAGATGGGATTAGCGTAAAAGGGGTTAAAATTTCTGGAAGGCCCCTTTACGTTGATATGCAGGCAAATCTCCTGTGGACCCTAGGCTTCGCGATGCTATGCTTCCGTTCTACCTCTCCAGCTTTGGGAATCATCGTTCCGACTCATCTCCAAGGTTTAAAATGTCGATATATTACGGATATATCCCCAGTATCCGATATCCGTGGATTCCGGTGGGAAAAATATATTCATATTTTCAAATATTTTATAGATATTAATCGATTTTTTCAATGTTTTATCATTTCAATTGATATTTCTAGATATTTTATTGACATTTCACGGATTTTTCCATTTTTAGGATTATTAAATAAATTAATTTTAATTATATTATTGTAATTTTATTTTTAATTAATATATAATACAAGTTAATAATAAATATATACGTATAAAATTTATAATTTTTTTTTAGCAGTAGAGGATAATATTATACAAATTATATGTTTTAAAATATTTATTTTTACTTTTTATATGTTCTAATTGCGTTGGGGGCGGATGAGGATATGGCTCATGCCTCTATTGGAGGTTTACCACAGAGGCTGTGGAACTCACGGTGCAGCAGGTGCAGAAATTGAGAGAAATGAGCCCACTTTATGAAATGGTGAAATGTTGTGTCCATCATGTTAGAAGTGCGCAAGGCAGTGTTACATTTGGAATGTGTTACAAATGAAAACAAGCCTGTGAGATCAACTATTCAACCATATGGAGTACAATGATGTTTAACCCAGGTTTTCTTTACACTGTGCTTGTGCCTTTTTTTTATAACGCTTAGAAGTTACTAAATTATTAAATTTTGCACTAGATGGCTACCTTTAATAATTGCCCAGTGTTTATGTACATTACTTATAACTTTAGGCTTCAGTTGGTTAAGATATCATATTGTAAAACTTTCAGCTACAGTTGCAAAAGCTGCCTTGTTTGATATGCCTTCCATAGTCCAATTATTTTAGTGTGGGATGCAGTGGAGGTTTCTACTTTCTCAATATCCATGATGAACATGCCATATTTGAATACTCTTGGATAATTGCACCTCCATGTGATATTCAACAATATTACCCACAGTAGTATTAAGGTGTTACAAAATCCTAGATCAAACTAAATACTGGAAGGTGGCTTATTACTTCATAACATTCAAGCCAAGGAAGGGAGGGGAGGGAGGGATCCTTTGTCTTTTGTCTATGTCTTTCACCTTCCAACCTTAAAGAAGATCTTTCATAGAATTTGGAAATACCCATTGAAGCCAGGATGGCTAACAACATGTCCCACGTCTTTTTGGTTCTTTTATGATAGATAAACATGTGGTTCGTTGATTGCTCATCAACTTTACAAAGACTGCATTTATTGTTCATCGACCAACCTCTCCTCATAAGAGCATCAATGGTTAGAATCTTCTCCCACACATCTTGACATGCAAAAGAAATAGGAAAAAAACACTTATGCCCCAAATTTCTTTGGCAGGTAATATGGCTTGATTCTCAATATGCAAGGAGCTAAAAAAAGATTTCATTTGGAATGTACCTTTCTTTTCCTCCTAACCTCCCCTAACTTTAGCACTCAACTTATGGATGAGCTCCATGAATTGCTTACAACTCCCAATCTTGAAAACCTCTTTTGAATAAGAGGGGCTAAGAGCCTTCTCCCTTCCTTGCCACTCATAAGTCAGCTATTGTTGCATTCCTATCAGTCTTTTGAATAGTTGAGGGAACTTCTCTATAGAGGACACTCACCTACCTATTTTTCCAAACAGAATTTGGTTCGTAGGTCACTCCTAACCAAAATAAAGGTCCTATGGAAAAATTTCTCGCATCCACCTCTAATCACTTTCCGTAAACCAATGGTGGAAGGTTTTCTCACTTCTAGAGTACATACCCCCCTCCACCTCTCCATATTTATCTTGAATCATCTTCCTCCATAGGTTGTCGCACTCAAGGGCATACCTCCACACCTATTTACCTAATAGGGCTTTATTAAGAAAGTCCAACTTTCAAATAAACTGTCATTCTTCTTATCTTTGCAGACTATTCTCCAGTTCATGAGGTGCATTTTTTCTCTTTAGAATGACTCCCCCCAAAAAATCTTTTTGATGTTCTTATAGGAAGGCTTGAGAGGGCACTCTTTATTGGGGTTAATAATCCTCCCTTCAATAAGTGTTTATTCTTCCAAGGGGCCAATCTTCTTTTAGGCCTCTCCTCAACCAAATCCCATACTATGCCAAGCTTATGAGAAGCACCCAATGGTAGCCCAAGATAATGAGAGGCTTCCAACCTTGCTCCCAAACAAAGAAGTTAAAATGTCCAAATCTTTTGCTTCACCAATAAAAAATATCTCTCTTTTGCAAGTTAACTTTCAAAGTTGACATGAGCTTAAAATACAGATGAACCCACTTTCATTATTTATACTATTCAACATTATTCTTAGGAAGAAAAAAAGGTATCATTTGCAAATAAAAGATGAGAAACTTCGACCCGTATACACCACCACCACCACCCTACCCCCCCCAGCTTCTACCTTAATGCTACTTAAAAAACCTTCATAAACTATCTTACAAATTAGGTAACATAAAGTCTCTGGAACTAGAACAAACAAGTAAAGTGATGAAGGGTCCCCTACCTTAAACCTTTGTAGCTTGGGAAGAACGTTATTGGAGAGTTGTTAACAAGAACCAACATTCTCACTAAAGAATTGTAGAATTGAATATACCTCATTTGTCTTGGACCAAAACCCATTTACTTTGACTTAATGGAGGAAGTTCTAATTGCCTTGATTGCAAACTTTTCCAAGTCTAGCTTATTTACCAAGCCTGCCCTAGAGCTTCTTTTCTCGAATCTATGATCTCATTAGTAATCAAAGTTGCATAAAAAATTTGTTTGTCCTCCACAAATGCATTTTGATTCTTTGACACCACCTTGGGAATCGCCTTTTTCAATCCATTCACCAAAACCTTGGTTAAGATTTCATAGAGGCTTCCAATAAAGCAAATCATCTTGAAGTCCTTGATGGCTTTGAACCCTCATTTTTAGGGATTAAAAGCAAGAAGGTGACATCGAGACTCCTCTTGAATGTTTGCAGGGGTAGAGAGTTTATAAGAATGTGGAAGATACATTGCTTTGGTTAGTGACAAAGAGTGGTAAGTTTACCATTAAGTCCCTTTACAATGTTTTGGAACCAGACTTGGGTGGGTTTTTTTCAATGAGTTGCATTTGGATTTCTTAGGTCTAGCCCAAAATTTGCTCTTTTGAGTGGGAGGTAGTGTGCGATAAAGTTCTAATTTTGGATCAAGTTCAGAGACGAGGTTGGTCTTTAGCAAATCAGTGTTTCTTGTGCCTTGAACTTGAAGAATCCATAGAACATTTGTTTCTCCATTATGAAAAGACAAGGGTTTATGGGAGTTAGTTTTTTGTACTTTTTGGGAGGTCTTGGGTGCTATCTTTGTCGGTTAGAGATACTCTGTTGGGATGACATGGTTCTTTTGTGGGCAAAAAGTGCAAGAAGGTTTGGCAAGCAAGCCCTTTATGCTTGTTTTGGATGGTTTGGAAGGAAAGAAACAACATGCATTTAATAACAAAGGTTTTTTCTATCCAAAAGCTGAAAAAGGATTTTGTTTGCTTTTTGTGGTCTGAGTCTAAGTTGTTTTTAGATGATTGCCCATTGACTTTTAGTCAAATTTTTTTGAATGGATTGGTACTTGTTGAGGTTCTTACTCTGTTTTCTTTTGTTCGAGTCTTGGTGGTGAAGAGAGGTTTGTTTTCTTGTATACCTTGGGTCACTTTTTTGGTGGCTCTTTTTATTTTAATTTAAGTCTTTATTTATAAAAAATAAATAAATAAAAATTATAAGCCAACAACATTTCCAAAATGTCATGGATAAACCATCTGGGTTTGGTGCTTATCACCTCTCAACTCTAAAAGAGTACCTCCTACATGATTGGGCTTTAACACTACCTATCTAAGCTTTCAATGTGCTTAATGGATCCATGTTCCTATAGCTTAGGTCTCTTTAGCTAGGGATTCTCTAACAATGCATTGAAAAATAATTCAAGATTCCTCTCATCATATTTGCCTTATTTGAAAAACCAAATCCTATTCATTTTAAGCTTGCTTATAAGATTGGCTCTTTTGTAGGCGTTGGCCATTCGATGGAAGAACTTTGTGTTTTTGTCCCCACCCTTGATTTCTATTTTCATGAGGTAAAAGATGCAGGTTTTATGGTAGTTTTTATTTTCCCTTTTTGGCATGTCATGGGTGCTATCCTCTTTACCCTTTGGTTAGAGAGATCATTTTAGGATGGTATTACCCTTTGGTTAGAGAGACCCTTTTAGGATGACATTGCCCTTTTGTGGGGGAAAAGGGAAAAAGACTTGGTAAGCTGCACCCTTATGCATTTTTTGGACAATTTGAAGGGAAAAGAACAAAAGATTGTTTGAACGTGAGGAGCAATCTAACCAAAGGTTGAGATACACTTTTCTTTGTAATATTTGGTCATGGACTAAGATGTTTATGGATGATGGTCTTTTGTCTTTAATTGACTTTGTTGATTGGTTGGATTCTTATTGAGGATGGGTGTAGGCTTTTGTAGCCCCTCTATGCATTTGGTTGTGCCTTTGGGTGACTGTTGTATACTTCCCAAGTACTTTGGGGCTCTCTTTTTGGTGCTTTCTTTTATATAATGCTCTCTTGTTTTACCTATCAAGGAAAAAAAAAAGACTATATTTGCCTTTTGCTATGGAGTGATTAAATTTGTCTTTTTTGGACAAGTTTGTTATCCAATTTTTTTTCTCCAAAGAAGCCTCTTTGTGAATTGACACATTGCCAAAAACCTTTCTGTTACATTTTTTTTTAAGCCAATTTTCAAACCTTGCAATTTCTTCTCAAGCACAAAACTAGTGCTGAACAACTCACCAAAGCCCTCTATTTTCAACATATTTCTGAATCTGAATGGCATCAATCAAGATAGGTGAGTGATCAGACATAGGCTTTGGAAGTAACAGCTGAGGCACAAAGTTGAAATGGACCCCCAATCACCAAAAAATAGAAAATGGTCCTGGCATGAATTGTGGCATCCATCTTGTTCTCCACTCATTAGATAAAGGAGAGGAATATTCACACTTAATATGCATGTTTAAAGATAAAAGAGGAACATGATATGAGTTCACTAGGAGTTTCCTAGGATTTTTCCATATTCTGTTTGCTACCTGGATGGATAAGAGAGATCCAAAGTCCGAATGTCCTATGTTTTAGAAGAAGAAAAATCATGCCTCTCAATCATATGATTTGAGGATTAGATAAGTCCAGCATCTAAATGCAGACTGGGACATGCAGGCCTTATTCTTATAGCATGGTCTTGCTTATGGACTTATTAGATACAACAAAGTCGCAAATGTTTTCACTCATTTGCAATCCAATTTATTCCATTTTTGGATGTGAACTGTATATTGTTTATTGGTCATGAAATATATACATGGAAATATTTGCTTGAGCAGTTGCAGTTGAGTGGCTGAGTTATATATGCGGAACTGCAATTTTTTGTTGCAGGAGCTGTATGGTAATTTGTTTTGGATGGTAACAAAAGGTGGACTTTGGGGTAGTCATAAATAACATGTGTAATGGTATAGTGATGATAATGAAGTTGATTATTTAAGATAGACCAGTGACAAGAATCACAAAAATCTCCCGCTAGGAAATCCAGTTTCATATATTTGGTTAATGTAGAAAACATGTTGATAGATCAGTCCTGTAAGAAGTTACTGATTGTGTTTGGGGATAAGATTCCATTGGGGCTGCTTAAAGGGATTTAAAAAAAGGAAAGGCTTAAGAGTATGTAGCTGAGGTTATGGAAGAGGAACTGATAACATGCAAATGAAATGAGGAGATGGCCTCAGATTAGAATGCTCAGCAATACACGATATTTAAAGCTGAAACCTAGGAAGTTTTGCAAGTAAAGTGCTACTCGTTACAGGATGTTTTGCTTGGATATCTTTCCCGATACACTTAGTGGCATGGGGTATTATCTTATGCAAAATCAAAGGCATTTTTTTTTCATGTATGTGTTTGGTGTGGCTATTTGACAAAAACCTAAGCTTATAGCCTAGGTTTGTCTGGATGAGCTTTTATTTTTTGTAGATTGGTGCTTCTTTTCTAAAAATATGGTGGTCAAAACTAATAATTCAGTTGTCCCATGAAATTTATTTTGCATTAGTTTTAGGTGCATATATGTCAAGGCATGTGATCTTTTACACCTCGAAATTTTAGAATATATTGATTCAGCTATAAAGAATTTCAATAGCAGATACAGAGACACAGTATGATGGAGGAAAAAGAAAAGAAAACAGTTCAAAATCAATCAAAAGCAAAGGATTGTTGATAAAACCCCTCCCCCTCTTTTCTCTTTTATTTTGATTCTTTCTTATCCTTAAATATTCTTATAAAGTTTTACTTCCAACACACTCTTTTTCTTTGATATAACCATTTTTTGAGAAAGTTGAAATATTTATATATATAAAAAATAAAAAAAATAAAAACAAGAACAGAAAAGGTCAATTAAAATCAAACAGCCAATCTGAAGGAAAATAGCAGTGTCCAAAGATCTCACAACCACACCCATGCTGTATTGACACAGGTAAGCTAGATGAAGTTGGAGTGTCTGGCATTATCAGAGTATGAAATAATAGGCTCTTTGATGTTTATTGATTTTTTTAGATATGAGGAGTTCATCTGGCCTTTTTAGCTTCACTGTTTTTGCTTAGTGTTGATGGATTCCTTCAAAGGAAGTTGTTCTGCTAGCAGCATAGTATGTATGTCAGAGGATATAAGCATTTTTTTTCCTTGTTTGTTTGCTTGCTTGCTTGTATTTGTTCTTGATGCTAGATTTTGAATTCCAAACTACTTGGGAGAAACTCCTGGGTAACACATTTGACCTGCAATGTTTATCTTTTGGCTGCATAGGTGAAATTCTAGTAAGTGACTTTGAATTGCAGGAATTATAAGTAATGCTAGGGCCTCAACATCTTCATCTAAAGTAGCATGCATTACGTCCATTCATTATCTTGCCAAGGTTCAAAACAGCTTACTCAGTCCTTGACAAACCATAGAAGGAAAATGTGATTGCCTCTTTTGAATATAAGGAACTTGTCGGGGGCCTCCCAATTGATTCAGGGATGCAACCTGGCTCATGATCCTAGGTTTTTATGATTGTACTTGGTTCAAAAAAAATTTGAAGCACCATCTTGTCTTGATTTGGCCTTGGTTCAAGATATAACATAATCCCTATCTTTCTGGGACTGCACCGTGTTCATGTTTGTTTTGTGTTTGTCTGTCTGTATCTGTATTAAACACCTTCCAGACATATCTACCAAGGGCTCATGCAGATAAATGCAAATGTTCTGTGTTTTTGGTCTTTTGGGCACCCTTTTTTCTTATTTACTATCTTGATTTTACCTATCAAAAAAATGTTCAGTGTTTTTGGCATCTGGTCTCATGACACACTTCTTTTGTCTTGTAAATTTCTGCATAGTGGGCCACTTCATCTTCTCCCCTTCTCACAAATAATGTCTTTGCATTACAAAAATATGCATCAAACAAGGAGTGTATCACTTAGAAGCACTTGTATATGATCTATTTTCTTGTCATTTTCTGTCCAGAATGAGAAAGGCCCTTGCCATGTAGATAAATGCTAAAACGCTAGGAAATCTGGCATCCAGTTTTGGGAACTCTTCTTTTGTAAATTTATGCACAGGGAGCTGCATCATTCTTTCCCTTAAATTTTAAGGTTCTTGCATTGCTAGAATATGTTTCAGATGAGACACCATCATCTAAACATACTTGGTACCCATTCATGTCATTTTCCCCTCCAGAATGAGAGACGGCACTTGAATTCTAACATTCTCACTTTTAGCAGATACACGAGTTAATGGGTATTATTCACTAAACATTATGCGTTGATATACCTCTGCCAAATGGAATTATTGAAATAAAGAACGGTTTTATTCATTCTATCACTGCTTTAATGCTTCAAAAGAATGTGCCAAATTTTTTTGAAGAGATGTTGATCTCACAATGGGTCTTCTACTAAATAGAATGTCTTTCAATTGTTGCATGGTAAGTCCCCTTGTTAGATGCTATTTCATGATAGCGAGCCTTTCCTTCTTCCTCCAAATGTTTTTGAGATCATCTGTGTTGTACATTATCTAAGCCCAAAGTATGACAAACTTAACCCTTGAGACAACAAATGCATATCTCTTGGTTGTTCTTGAACTCGAGTGATTTTGATGCTACAATCCTACTTTCTAAAACACCATGTTGATGTAACCCTTTTTTAAAAATATGCCTTATTATTCTAATGCATGAATTAAATTATCAGAGCCTCTTCCTCCAAAACTAGTTTGTCCTATACTAGTTCTCAATATTACTTTCTGTGAGAAGTTTTTGTATGTTAACAAATCATACATCCTCCTCTAGAAGTAATTTAGTGCTCCGTATCACCTCCACCAATTCCCTTGGTACATCCAGATTGTTTCTATTCATAAACATGCACTTGTACTAATCTACTGCCGCCGCCACCCTCTCTACTGCTAATGGCACCATTGTTGGTGACGCTATTTTCGACAAAAATACCCCCATTAATGAATTAACCCAAGAAGATGAGTGTGAGGGCATGTTGTTGTGAGGGATTTGGTGGTCACGGTGTGAATAGAGATGATAGGGTAGGGGTCGTTGGATTTGTGTGGCAACCATGGGTTTCTCACTTGAATTTATTCATACAAATCTTAAAATATTTGAAGGAATTCTCTGTCATGATCTTCTTTGTCTAGTCCAAGTTATGATAGAAAATCACTAACTAGTTATTATATATATGTATATAACATAAACTTATAACCTGAACGAGTTCTCTCTATTGTGATAATCATGTAGTCTAGTAACAATATTATTTTTCATCAAAGGACAAAGTACATCAAAGTGGAGTGTTACACTCAAAAATAGAGTCAAAGAAAATCATCACTCATAATCTTCAAAGAATCGAAGGATGAATATTTTTACCAAAGCTTATTTTTTTCTATAAAAAAAAGAAAAAAAAAATCGTTTTGATTCTATTTGTTGCAAGATGGGAGATGTTAATATCTATAGAAGAAATTATAAGAAAAATTAGGAGAATATATAATGAATGTACAAAAAAAAAAAAAAAAAAGGAAATTATATATGTGAGATGGATTCTTTTTGTCAACTTATTGTTTTCAACAAAGTCTAAGTAGATTTTGCTTAATGTTTTCAAAATCAGATCAGTCATTGAATAGGAAAATTTATTAGTTTATGATTCATTGGTTGGATCGGCGGTCGAATCGGTGATGTCATAAATATATATATTTTATTATTTTATATATTATAAAAAAATTAAAAAATTAATAAAAATATTGAAAAATGGAGAGGAAAAGCAAGAGCACCAACTAGCAGGGCATTCTGGGTGTTGTGTGGGGTACCAGTCGGGAGAGGGGAGGGGAGAGGGGAGAGGTTTCCAACGTCGGCAAGAGCTATCGGGGGCGGGGTACCAGTCGGGAGGGAGAAGGGGGGGAAGGTTTCCAACGCCAGCAAGAGCTGCGTGGGTGTCGCGGGCCGCGACGCATAGGCGGCGCCAAGCCGACAGCTACTACAAGGGGAGGAGGGAGGGTTTGGATTGTCACTTTGGATGTTTCAAGCTTAGGATTTTCAGATTTTCTTATATAAGATTTCAAAACGATGTCATTTTGATGCTGTTTTTTTTAAAAGAAAATTTAAAATCTCAAGTGGTCCAACCCCGGTTCAATCCCAATTCAGTCCAATTGATCGAACCGGATCGGAGCAGTGACCGATCGGTTTGGTCTGATTTTTAAAACATTGATTTTGCCAAGGTTACTGTGAGCCATGCGTCAAAGTGCATATCTCAATTGCAAGGTTCTCTTAGATTAATTATACGTCCTGTTGATATTTCTAAAGTAGTGCATATCTCAAAATATGAAGACCAGATCCTCATGTGGGCAGATTTGGGCATGGAGAGAGAAAGCAGCAGAGAATTGCATTAAAAGATGAAACCAATGTACAACCACAGAATGTGTCCTACGAACGCATCCCCGAGAAGACCATATTGTGATGTTACCTGCTGTTTGCCCCATAGCCGTCTGATCTCCCTCCTCAGCTCAGAACATTCATCAGCATTGGGATTCTTGATGCCCATTGGCATCAGTAGTGGGAAGTGGGTATATTTTGTCCATAGCTCAGGCCACAGGGATGGGGAAATTTCAATGCTATCCGCTGAATTCACAGCACTAAAATACTTAGAAAGCGGAGGAGGGGGCTTGGGAATGGGAATCAGAATCCTTGGTCACTATAGTTCTCTCAGCTTTTTCTCGTCTCAGTTGCCTGGTTCCACACTTACCTTTGTTCTAAGTTCTAACATTCTTTAATTTTAAAATATGGGACATGAGGAGTAGGGACTGAGGACTGGGGAGTTGGTCCACTTCCTCCACGTGACTTCCTGTAAGCCTGTATCTAACGTACCCTCTATATTATTCTTTGTTCCCTCTAGGATCATCTTCATCTTCTAAGTGATAAAAATATACATATGGTAAGGCTGCCCCTTCTTAACTTCTAGTGCAATATTTAGCACTTCAGATATTGAATGAAAATAGAACATGGATTTTTGGGCTTACTAAATTTTTTTTCATGTATTTCTCTAAATTTATTTTTATGTTTTAATATTTTATATAAAGATTAAAGAAAATGAAAATATTAAAGTTTTTAAATAATATGTTTATTATATTTGCTTTTTCTTTTTTCTATTTTTTTACAAATTAAAATTAAATAAGAGATTTTGAATTTATTTTAGCCTTGAAACATTGAAGCTCAGTTTTTGAGGTTAGGATATCAAGCAAGGAAAGGAACTCACAGAAGGAATTTCCTCACTTGTGACCAATGAGTATCTTATTGGTCCAGAGATATCATACTGTACACCTTTTTCTCTTAATCAGGTTCTTATGTTTACTGCTCCTTTTATTTCACTGTACTAGTTTCTACAATCACCCAAATTATAATCAATATTAAAATATGGGAAATTGGGAAAATATGGGTGGTGGGGTTTTATGAAAATATGGAGAAATATTAAAATGAAATTTTAGATGAAAAGATATCCCAAAACTTATAAAAATATTAAAATATAATAATAATAATAATAATATCACTTGCATTAATAAATAAACAAACAAACAAACAAAAAGAATTTTCAAAGTGTGTATTTAATAGTAATGTAAAATAAATGTTTTATTTCATTTTATGTTTAATAGTTTTTGAAATTACATTTCCATTATAACAAGTCCCTTTAATACCAAAATAAAGATTTAAGTCGTTCTATAACATCTAAGGATGATGAAATCTTATATTGGTGGAGACAATATTAATACCACGTTATAAAGTTTATATAATACTCACCTCGAGTTTTTCATCCATGAAGAGGTGATGAGTAAAACTCGAATCTCATTTATATACCTTTTTGAAATCTTTTTTACATCCCATTTGTTATATTGTATGATATTTGTGTAGGAATGTGATTAAAAGTGTGTTTGAGAATTATTTTAAAAAACGTTTTTAGTATTTATAATATTTAAATGATAAAAATTTTTAAGTATTAAAAATGTTAAAAGTGTTTCCTAAAATCACTACCAAACATATTCTAAATTTATCAAAATTATCATAAATTTAATTTGAACTTATATTTGGAAATGGGAATTTATAAGTGTGCATGTCAAACTATATTAAATATTAAACTAGTATTGAAATTAAACTAACTATACAATTATCTTTAACTAAATAACTTAAGGCTATGTTTGGTTCCTGGAAAATTTGAGGGAAAATGCAAAGAAAAGAAAATACAAAGGAAAAGTAGAAGGAAAGAAAAAGTGAAGGAAAATAAAAAATATATTAAAAATCAATAATTTTTTTTTTTTTTTGTTACTTCAAACTCATTTTGTTTATTTTAACTCATCAATATAAAGATAAAATAATTTTAAAATACATAAGTTTTTAATTAGTTTTAATTATATTTGATTTTCTTTTATATTTTTCATGGGACAACCAAACATGAAAAAATCATTTTCCTTTATATTTTTTTTCATTCCTTAGTATTTTCCGGGAACCAAACACAACCTAAATGTAATTGAAATTGAATTACCAAAGAATATAAAATAATCTAATTACTATTAAATATACAATTGAAATTTCAAATTAATTATACGTACAATGGATGCAAAATAATTTAAATATGAAACTAACATTAAATTATTTAAGTTGAATTACAATTACAATTCACAATATTAGTAATTTAATAAACTAGTCATTATTGAGGCTTGATTTGTAGTTAATGCATAACTTCGACAAAAATCTTAAAAATTATAAAATTTGGAGAGAAATTATAAAATAAAATAAAATTGGAGCAATAGGAGAATTTCAAGTGAATTATAGATATAAAAAGATAAAAATGAGGTATTTATAAAAAAAAACTTGGACCAAAGTAATCATTGAAAGGCCAAATAATGGTTAGAAATTAATTATATTCATATGAAAATTGACTATTAAATCATAGAAGTTGTAGTTGGATAGTATCTAAGAGCAATTCAGGCCCTTGAATAAAACTTCCAAAAAAAATAAAAATAACAATAAATCGTTGATATTTTGATTTGTGTTATGCTACATGTTTCATGTTCTTCTTAGTTTCTATTTTGCCAATAAATTGTTGAGCTTTTGCCCATTTTCCCGAAAAATGGTTTTTTTATCATGGTAGGTGTCACATTTGGCAAAGTCACCACCATTTTTTTTTGTCTAAGAGTGAGGTGCTAAGAATAAGAACCCCTTCTTAGCCAACCTTTCCAAATTTCCTAACACAAGCAACATAAAGAGGCACTCAATCACGTACAAAAATCCTTCCCAACTTGTGTTATCACTTAACGAGGATTACAAAATTGTTAACTCACCTACAAATGCTTTACAATTTGATCAAACATCTCTATGAGTCTTTCTATCATGTAGAAGGCTATTTATATATGTAGAAAGTGATAGTTGTGCAACTATTACAACTGCCTAACTGAAGATACCCTTCCAAATCAAGGTTTCCCTTTATGCAACCACAACTATTTCACATTCCTCTTGCTATGTCAAGGTCATAGCACACAAGTGCCTTTTCCCAACAAAAGCAATTTTTCTGAATAGGCCATCTTTCAATGCCAACCATTCCTCTCAAGCTGCCTTTGCTAATGGGTGCCTAACAAAGTGCATTTTGTCTCCTTACAAGGTGCCTTTTGTCAACAAGTGCCCACCAAGGTGCCTCTAGGCCAATAGGTCCCCCCTTCCTCGATACATCATTGTATTCTACCTCCACACGCCGATGCTTACCCCATGCCATGTCAAGGTGCCCACGACATCTTGGTGCTTTATATCCATGTCAAGAGCCATCTATTGTAAGGCCCTCCTAGCCTTGCGATGCACCACCATGCCTATTGGTGTAGCTATTGCAACGACACCTCAGGCCATGTCTAAGTCTTCTTGGTCACAACATTGAGCTATGACATTACACCTATGACTTAGTTGTTCTCTTATATAAGGCATTGTGCTCTTGTGCCATGCATAGTCATTCAGCCTGATTGGACCATGTGTTTTGCTATCCCCATTGTGCCATGACATTGTGTTCATGGCTTCATGAATCGCCTCAATGCACAAGATCGAGTGTCCATGTGTTAGCATTTGGAAAGGATAGGTTACATCACACCTCATGTCATTACTGTCATAGGTTACATGTCATACAAATCATAGAGCCCATGTGTGTATGCTAATATGTCATCCAAGTGCCATGGACATGCCCAAGGTTATGCCACAATGCTTTCTTGGTGCCTCTTGGCCTTGGTGCCCTCTTAAGTCACCCACCATTTAAAGAGCATTTCAAGTTGTTTCGAAAGTTTTTTGAGGAGACATCCAACCTGTTCCATCTACACCATCACCATAGTCGCATCAGAGCAAGAGTCTAGGTCCTGAATATGCCTAAGTGCGCTAGTACGCGGGTGTGGGTTAGTGGGTGTATGGGCATGTGCACACAACCTACCAGCATCCGTGTTGTCACCTCATTTAGCTTCATAAGTGATGTCCTATGAAACCTCTTTATTTTCCTTGTTTCCCTTTTAGAATCCTCATGAGTGCAAGGTCAACTCATGAGGTCTTTTAGTATCGGCATCCAGGTCAAGCAGTCAAGGGATTGATAATAGGCTAATTCATCAATTTTAATCCGTGATTAATATCAATATGGTGTGTAGAAAAAAGTTTCATTTCTATAATAGATTTGTCATTATTATAAAATTATTTTTTGCCACATGTCATCTCATCATTCAAATATGAGGTTCATCTCCCTCCAGATTTGACTTGTGTTTCTTACAAAATAAATCAATATAATATTCGTGTTCATAAATCCATATAATGTCCGTGTTCATGCTAACATGAATTGTCTTCCTTATTTTTAACTCTCCTTTAATATACTTTTCCGTGACACGTGATGCTAGAGATTAATCATTAAGTCCGTACTCTTGAGACCTCCAACTAAAGAAGACGAGCTTCATCATCTCGTGTTCCCATGAACAAGAGCTCTAACCCTGGTCCCTTAAATCATGACAAACCATTGATAACCCTGGTGTCTTCATTCATAAGAAACCATCGAAAATTAAATCTCAACTTGGGATAGATAAAGCAAACCGTGGTTAGGAAACACGTCTGTTCTGAAACAAACCCAAAAATCTTGATTCCACATGGAATAATTTTTTGTTCTAAAAACCTGGATTCGCGATCGGAAAAAAGTGTTTGAAAAACAGTAAACAGAAATAAAAAGAGAAAAACAGAATGTAAGGTAAAAGTAAAAGCTAAACCCTGGTGTTGTATCATCACTCAGAAAAGAGAGAAAAAAAAGGTGGGTGGGATTGATGTAAGTGCAAAATTCGTACTTGCACGCATGGTAAGTAGTGGTGTAGAGTCACGTCTGTGGCTGGAAAAGTTGGATTTGAAGTAGTAACAACTACGACTGGGTTGACCACAGATAGAAATATGCCCATGAAGTATCCCATCATTTCATCCTTAATAACAGAACCCACAATTCACTAATGAAATCCGCAATCATCACTCTTCCGACTCCCACTGGCACTTTGATCATTTGTTAGCAATCAAAAAGCTGCCCCTTTCTCATTGCTTAGGTAAAATCAGATTAGCCTATGCCTAACTGCCCTTGCTTATCTATCTGTACTTTGATGACTTGATTTGTCACTGGGTCAACTCCCTTTTGAGTTGGTTCCACCAATTATGGTCTCATTTTCCTAGTCTCTCTCTCTCTCTCTCTCTCTCTCTCTCCTAGCTCAGATCCAGAGTGAGCAGCTCCACAACCCCAAGGGCCATTATCAATTTATCAGAATCCCAGAAGTTGGTGATTTCTTCACGTCAAGGAATATCGGGACCAAGCTATAGGGGAGGGTCGGTAGCTAGGGAATGCAGTAATGGGGTTCACTCTTCCTTTTCTCTCTTTTTTTCCTACTTCATATGTGATTTTCAAGGACTATTGGGACCAAGCTACTGGGGAGGGTCGTGCTCTCTTCTTTTTCCTTTCTATTTTCAAACAACAACGGCTATATTAAATTTCATGAGTTCGCTATACAAAAAGTAATCTGAGATTATTATATTTTAAGAGATTAATACCGGAAATTTCAGTATAAAAAGGAGGTTTTAGTCTTGAATGGTTGAAATTACTAGTTATAAGTAACTTCTCAATCATTGTTTTTATACTGGGAGACGGTGTGATTTTGAGTTTACTGCATGAAAGCGAAGAATGTGAGCAAAAAGGAATTAGAACTATGGATACTGGGTGGAGGGCTGGAGTCTGGTGAAGCCAGATAGATAGCCTAATTCTTTTTTCAACTCAGTCCAATTCTTCTGTGTGGACTGAGTCCTCTGTTGGATTTGTTACTGGGCTAGATTTTATTTGTAGTGTAGCTGTGCCTAAGTTTCTGCTGCATATGTAATTTTCCTGAGAAAAAAAAATAAAGAAAACACATTCATGCGCACACTCAAGGGTCCATATCTGTAATGTAGAAGTTTGAATAAGATAAATAATATGATCAGACTCCATCAATGCCAGTTTCAAAAATCAGAGAAGCTGCTAGGCACATTAATATAATAACATTAGCATTAGTAGATGCTAATCAGGATTAACTTACAGGAACTTACAGGATCTAGAGAATTAGACAAGAAAAAAAATTGGCGAAATAGAAGATAAAAAAAAAAAAAAGGATAATCCTACAAAATGTGAAACCCCATTTGAAAAAAAGGCTCAGAAAAGAGTGGAAACATGGCTTAGGCTTAGAAGTATCGTTCATATATCTACAGCTTGGGTCCGAATTAATGGGTGTTGTTCACCATTTCTTTGAATTGTCTGTGGAATCAGGGGTTGAAGACGAAGTTGCCACACTTGCATTTCCAACTCATGGGCTTATAGTTGGAGTTGTCATCACCTCTGGAGTAGGCAATAGTACCAAAGACTGTTGAAGAGTTTGTGTTGGGAGTCTTGACTTGGGGGTTTGCAGGCACTTGAATGGCTTCACAGTGTTCGCATGAGTTGCACCTTCTCTCGCATTTTGGTGGCCTTGAACCGATCTGAGCTCTCACAATTGCCTTCTCTTCACTTACTGGCTATCCAAATCAACCAAAGTCCAAATGGCCTTCATTAATTATAATTCGATGAGTTAACAGAGAGGGATGACAACTAAGAAAGGGCATTTATTTCTCACCTGCGAAAATCCAACTGGTTTGAATAAGACTGCTCTACCTGCAACCAACCACAGCCAGAAAATTTCACTTCAAATTGCACTGACAAAGATAATATTTCTATTCTCTGCAATTTGCATGTGGTCCACTTACCTTCAGCCATAAATTTCAGTTGGGTCGAGCTTAAAATCAACAGAAAGAGAAGATAAATGGTGATGTAGCGAAGTCCATGGATACTAGTGAAATTGGGACACCAACCCATTTCAGATACACAAGGAGATGGAGAGTTGTTCTACCAAGTGAGTGAGAGAATGAAAGGAAACAGGATGGAGGAGGGTAAGAGAAGCTAGTTAATAAGAAGGTATTTGGTGACTGAGGAGGCAAAACAAATATGCATAAGTGTTAATGAGAGGAAAGGAAAAGGTCAGTAGTGATTGAATGACACCATAACTGAAGGACTCTTTCTCATTTGAGATGATGGAACGTGGAAGGACAAATAAGGATTGCAGTATGGCTAAAAGATAGAAGGGAAGGAGACCCGCAAAGGGAAGAACCTCAACCTCGGTTGATGAGCCTCAGAACAACAAAGATAATATAAGAAAGAGAGAACAGTAGAAGCAGAAAGATTAGATGGCAACAAGAGAGAGAGAGAGAGAGAGAGAGAGAGATGACAAAGACCCCCAACAGCAAAAAACCACACCAAGTGCATGGATGAGAGAGAAAGCTCTCACAAACGGACATGTGATTACAGCTGTGGATTTGGGTTTTCGCTTTCCTTCAATTTCCCGTATTTTTGTCCTTCATTTTGGTTTTCTTGTGGTGGTTGGCCTGAGCAATCCCACCACATCACGCCATATATCCATCTCCCCTTCTCCCCACTAAAAAAAGAAACAACATATACTTTCTCGTGCCACATCTTTTGATCATGATCGCCTAATTACATCCACCCACATCAATTTTTTTTCCCCTTTATAGGCTTTATTTTTTTACTCCACCTCTCTTCCAACAATGGTCTATGCTTAAACCAATACTTTATTCCACCGTAACTCTTTTTTGTTTCCCAAGAAAGTTGTGAACTTTCTCAAGAAAGTTTAAACTCTTTCTGGATATCAGAAAAATAATACTATTAAACCGATACTCTCAAGGCTTTCCAGATACAGGAATGGAATACTAAATAAAAAATTTTGAAACCCAATGGAGTGATTCAAGTTGAAGGCTTGGATTGAATGTGAGTATGTGGCCCATAGGATGTTAAAAAAACCTAGCTGCCATCTTTCTGATATTCTGTTGTAATGATAGAGAGATGAATGAGACGTGGAGAATAACTAAATGGGTGCTAATTCTGGCAGGAATGTGCAATAGCTTTCAAAGCAAAAAAGGTTCCTTTCTAATGTGAGGACAGAGAGCCAGCCAAAACCCCTAGATCCATCTCCACCCAGCAGAAGTCACTTTCTAATTCTAGAGGGTCTCGTCCTCTGATGCCTTAAGAGTCATTCTTCACATTATCAGCAAACAACCAAAGGTAGTCGGCTTCTATGATCTTTCATGGCCATAATTCCATCGTGAGAGTGGATTGGCTTCATTCAAGTGTGTTTCTTGGTTAGCCCAATGGAAGGGGCCTTATCATGTGGCCCAAACTCAAATCTTACACTCTCTCCATTATTATTACCTTCACAAATTTTGTTGTGACAACAACGTGACCAAGGATATTTCCCTTGAGAAATCTTGGGTGTGACAACAACGTAGCCTTCTGAATCTTGAGGCGTAGGGATGTTTCGCTTGCCAATCTTTGTTTTGTGGCCTTTCTATACCACATTTGGATGGTAAAGGTTTGTTGTCGCCATTGGGTTGAATTCATTTGTTCAAGTAAGTTCATCCAAAAGAAAATCTCAGAAAAGGCTGACAATGGACGTTACCTTATTAAACCAAAAACAAAGCCAATGCCAGCTAGATTTTCATTTCCATTGGCTACGGCAAATAAACGGAAAGAAAGGGGAAACAGAGAATCCTTTTGTTGGTGAAGATGGCATCATCATGTCTGATCTTAAAGCCATCATAATCTCTTTCATCTTGAATTACATTCTTCTAAAACGCCCTCTACTCCATGTAAAACTCAAATGCGTGTAATTAATAATCAAAAGGAGGAGAATTAGAAAGTAATCCCCTTCTTATTTATGTATTTTTAATGTGTTTTTCTGGCAGAATTTTCCGGGATAATTAGTACTGCATCGCGTTGGTTGTTTCATCTCCTCAGCTACTGTTGAGAATTGTGCCAAAAACTCTTGTTTCTTTAGATGCTTGTTTCCCCGAATAAGCCAAGTGGGACTCTTTCTGCACCTTATTGAGGATGGTCATCCGCATAAATTGCTTCAAACAGAGTATAAGCTATTGTAAAACAAAGGCTTGGTTTCATTTGGGGTGGAAATGAAGAAAAAAAGAAGTGAAGAAGACAAAAAATATACTTAATTTGGAGTGTATATTGTGGGCCAAGGCCCTCAAGCACATCCCATGGGATTGTGGGGCAACCATCTGACTCCCTCAGACTCCCAGATTGGATCGGACTGGAACCTTTGGAGGATATTTGTCGCAGGTGTGATACATAGAGTAATACTTTGAACCACAATTCTGTATGCCCTCTCTGAACCTTGTTGGAGACAGTTCTCTGGCGACAGAGAATCGGTTCACCTGTGATAGAGCCCTATACTGCCTTAAAGAAATTCTGATTAACCAAACAGCTAGACTGTTGTCCAGAAAAATTAAAATAGGCATTCTAATTGCAAAAGTCCTGCAAGAACTAGTGAGGCAATAATTAGTTTCTTCTTCTAACTTTTAATGTAGAAAGAGAACTGTCATCTGACTTTGATTCACAGAAAAGTTCTGTTTTTCATAGAAAAAGGCCTTTCAGATTTTAGTAATTGTTTCTCCCCATGACACTTAAAACCCCATCATCTTTTGTACGGATGTGCACTTTGTCATGATGGCACGCTCTGCATGGACATCATTCAGGATGCATGGTCACCTTACCATCATTCAGCTTTGCTTTAGTTTTGTGTTCTTCCTGGAACGTGCATTTACATTGTGAATTCCAGGTTTTTTTTTTCTTGGGTTTATAGCTTTTGGTGGTGTGAATGCTATATCAATGGATGCCCATAAACTGTTGAGTATTTTGAAACAATGGCGTAAAAAGCTAACAATGACCCAAGCATATAGATTTGGGGTGTCAGAGTGGAAACTGTCTTATTATTGTAATGCAAACCAAAATCATAAAAGGCATTTGATACACAGAACTTTTTGCAGGGGGAGAAATCATGAGGGATCTGCAGTGTCTCAGAAGTCCTAAGAATCTCAGAAAGAGGTTGACATCAAAGATTGTGGTGTGTGGAACGGAAAGGTAAGAAAAAATGATGATGAAAAATTGGGAAAAAAATAACTAGAGAGCAGCTCCTTGCATACATTACTCATTCCAAGCCCTTCTTTTTAAACCCACCATCCTTCCTCCTTCCTTAAAGCTTCCACATGTATTATTTCCACATATCGTTCTAGCCATTTGTGGTTACACGAGCATGTAATAGCTACGGTACTCGCAGATCAATCAAATTTATCACAAGTTGAGAATGGTACACGCCTCATAAAATTCTCTTTTGTAGCCTCTGTTTTACATTCTTAAGCTTCCCCAGTAAGCATGGCCCGGATATATTGTCATGTCTATCAAAACTCAGTACTGCTTATCAGGTTGGCCTTGGATGCATGTGCTATTAACCAACTGCATAAATGCAATCTCCTTCAATTCTCTCCCTTTTCCTTTTTCGTTTCCTTTCCATCCCCACCACCAACGGGGAACTCCAAATTGTGGGTCGGCGTTAGTTAAGAGATCTCCTTGGTCGGAAATCATGATCTGAAATTTGTCATGATCTCAGCTCTGTGCATTACATACCCGTGAAGGTGTCTTGCCTAATAGGCTAGACCTAAAGCCAAATTAGAAATCGGGAGACTGCCAAGAGCCCCCCACATTGTCGGCAAACTTTTCACATAAACCAGAAAAAAAAGGGAAGATGTTTACAGCATTTAGAAATGAAGTAGGTATCAGTTATCACATCCATAACAAGATAAGCTCGAATAATGTTAAAGCAAACTATGAAGCAGCCATGTATAACAAATGGCCCAAATCTCTCTTATCCATTGGCATGTGGGGGTGATGATGTCCCTCCATGGCTGATGGCCCTACTCCTAAATGGAAAAGTTAGGGGAAAGGTCATTTACTATAAGCGACGGGATGTGCTTCAAAACAAAGCACATTAATTGCAAAAACGAAATATCTTGTATTATTTTTGTTGATGATACAGTAAAATTGCTAATTTGCTATAAGCTCCTCCATGACTGACGATGACCCTCCACGTGAATTATTCGTTCACCTGTGGAACAACAGCGCATGGATGAGGAGAGTCAAGAAAACAGAGCGTCTTCCCAGTCTCATCAATGCCATGCCCTACACTTCTGTATCAAAGTGATTACCATTTAAGTCAATACACTGTATTTCAATACCCATACATCATTCCCACTCACATACCACCTGGCTGATGTCGACGCGGTACCAAAAAACTTGGTATATGTACCCATCCAATCGTGTGTGTGATCCATCTGGGACCCTTGATTATATCCACCCTTCAGAAGGGGAGCCCATTGATGGATAGAACTTATCTGCGTGATAATGGAAATACTAGTACATATACTGACGGTGGAAGCGGGTTGATCAAGGGAAGAACATTCTTTAGCGGCTGATGGATCCACAGTTGAAGTATGGAAATGTGGATAGAATTTCATCCTAAGTGAAGATTGAAGCTTTCAAAACATCAACTTATATTCCTATCCCATCGTGATGTGTATGTTTGTTAGCAATTATTAGTACAAAAAAGGTTGGAAAGTCGAAATCTGCAAGAGTGTCTGAGAACCTTCTTTGCTATACTGGCGTTGGATTGTCAAATCTGTTCGTCCTGATTACAGGCAAAAAAAATTAAGTGAATGGAAACACTGCTTTCTGGACCCTAGCTGCAAGTCTCCAACTAGTTGACCCATGTTCTAAGCCAGGTGAAGTGCTTGGAAAACCAAGGCCCAGCCGCCCATGTGCTTATTCACTTCCGAGCAAGGTTTGGTGTTCTGTGCATTCAAATTAAATCACCAAGAGACTTGAACTTCTTTTGACATTTATATTAAGTATTTTATTGTTCTTTGGGAGAGTGAAATCCTCCAACCAGATGGTAGTAGTTTGAAAATTTTGGGACCTCAAGCTTGGTCGATGAAAATTTATTGTACGAGTAATGAGTCCCACCCTATAATTTGTGGGTCACAATTGCGTTTCATTCACAACAGTTACATATTGGGAATTTGTTGCTTCTGTTAAAAACCCTCTCAATTTTATTGCTGCAATGATCACAACCATTTACTGAATAGACAGGGTTGAGCAATTTTCACCATCAAAGGTGGTAAAGATATTTTCATTGATAAGTGCTTTCACAAGTCACAACCATTTGTTTTAAAAGAAAAGCACTTATGGGAATAGAGATTATTCCCATGAACTGGAATTTTGGATTAAGCTTAGGTCTTTGATGTTAACAAGAACCTGCTCAACTCAGAAGAATCTGTTCGTTAAAGGGTCAACATATTGATGAAAATGCCTTGACAAAGGTTTGGACAGATCGAGCACAATCATCCACTCAAATATTATCTCTTAAAACTAAATTCGTAGAATAGCCAATTGGGTAGGGTTTTTTCTTTAAATGCTTAAAAACAACTCTTTCAAATCAGTAAGGAACAAGTTAAAACTCTTCCAGCGTGATGGAAAATAAAAGGCTTTTATAGGGTAGCTTTGGGGAAAAAATAATAAAAGTTATGGATGCCAGGAGTGAACCCAAGGAAGTGATGGAGAGTTGCTTATCCTCTTAAATACATTTAATAGCTTCAATGAATCAAGTCTTAATTAGTAATGGGATGTGTCCCATATGTGGCATCAATTATTGACCCAACATAGAGAGGAGGTTGAAAGGCTCAAAATATGGTACACCCCAAAATTATTGAGCAGATAAGGGTTCAAAATTATGGGCAATCTAAATTTAGGGGCATGGCTACATAGTCATAATTAAATACAGGAAAATAAAGGTAGTGAAGCTATATAATGAAGACATGGTAGAATGTTTAATTAGTGGATTCAACAGAGGTTAAGTGAGGATCGAAGAATGATGGAGTGTTGAAAAGGCCACCGACCATTTTCTACTAAAGTCCTCTCGGCCATCAAACAACGTTAGGACTATGTAGTATGAACAATCTGGACCAAAGTCAATGCGTTTTATTTTTTCTGATTCCAATTATTGTCCTGAATTTTGCATTGATTTAAGACTTAATGCTCTAAAAAGCTCCTTTTTGGGGTGTTTAAAAAGTGGCTTTGTGAGTCATGAAATGAAGATGAAGATGAACGAAGTCAGTGTATTGGGAGCCAGCATTTTCGTGCCAATTACTTCAGACACGTGGTAAAACTGGCTTCCAATCAACAATCTTTCCTCTCCGACAAATTTGAGGAAGGAGGGGTCTATTCATACCTTCTCACAAGGGGTCATCCACCAATCCTGTGATTCCACGTGGGCACTGATAAAGAGAGGTTCTGCTGTTAGGTGGCGGCAATTCATAGAAAATGTGGTGGGTTCTCTCTGAGAGTTTGGTCAGCCACGTGCCTTCTTTCCATTGGTTTCATGAACAATTCTCCTTTACGACCTTTCTATTCTCAACTTCACGGCAAAAGTGATTTGTTTGTCTTTTAACAATAGTATCCCTCTTTTCAGGTCTCACAAGGGCTCGTTTGCTTGTCCCACAGTCCAAAATTTCTTTTTTCATTTCTGCAAATACAGGATGCAATAATCCTACCAAAAAGGAAGAAACAAAGGAAAACTCAATTATTTGTTTTTTGATTGGTTTTGAATCGAACACGCCCCCACAAGAGCGGAGAAAGAGACTGCAGTGTTTGAAAAACTATCCACTATAGAAGATGGATGGATGACCTACGATGTCCAACTTCAACCCAAACTGTAACATGAGGCCCTGCGTTACTCAGTGGGCCTCAGCTCTCAGGTACCTGCTAATTTCCCTATCAGAAATCAATCACATTCTCTTGGCTGGCCACAGGAATATAGCAAGATTCTCACTCTTAATATCATCAACTTGATCCTAGATTAATCACAAGTCGGACTGAATTGATAAAACAAAAATGTCAAAAAAGTTAACTGGCTGGAAAGTGGTTTATGTCCAATCAAATCACCCAGAGTCTGGTGTCACAGTGACGTTAGGTGCGAGTTAATTCATCATGGTAATCCTCTCTGGAGTTATCATCATCAACCTTACTACTATTCTTCTAAAAGGTTGTGGACATACGGGACATTAGAATTCACATGTAATTTTGCGGTACAATAGTAAAGGCCCGTTAGGAGGAAGATAGAAGACTATAATAAGGTAAACGCTAAAAGATGGAAGGAGGAAGACAATCAGAGATGATACAACAGATAGAGAATTGGGTAGAGAGGGATGAATGGCGGGGCCAAGGACGGCTTGTGATTAGCTGTATGAAAAGCAAAGCTGTCATGGCGTTATCCAGTTGAATGCAGCAGTCCCCATCATTTCTCTTTCCTTACTCTACATCTGTATAAAACCCCCCACACCTTCTCTTCTCCTAAATCATCACTAGTTATATTTTTCTTTTTCTTTTCTGTATAACAAAATCATGGGCATATTACAAAATGTCGTGTTTGCTCTTTTCTTATGTTTGGTCGCATTTTCTCCCTCAATCTTAGGACGACCGGCCACTTTTCTGCAAGATTTTCGAATCACGTGGTCTGATTCCCATATCAGGCAAATCGAAGGAGGGAAAGCCATCCAGCTAATCCTAGACCAAAATTCGGGTAACACTTTTCATGGGTCCCCTATGTGCTTTTTGAGTAGTGATCTGAATGTATTCTTATCGGATTTTGATCAAATGGTGGCAACTTTTGAGTGATTTTTAATGGATTACACTTTTTCTTTTTTTCTTTTCAGGATGTGGGTTTGCTTCCAAGTACCAGTACTTGTTCGGGCGAGTTAGCATGAAGATCAAGCTCATCCCTGGGGACTCTGCCGGAACCGTCACTGCCTTTTATGTGAGTTTAGCATGCGGTCGAACACCTTCAATTTTCTGTTTCAAATGCTGAATGAATGTCAGTTTTTTTTTTTTTTTTTGACTGGCTCGGTTTTCACTTCTTTGCTTTGAATTGTGTGGCAGATGAATTCGGACACCGACAACGTCCGCGACGAGCTGGACTTTGAGTTCTTGGGAAACAGGACCGGGCAGCCTTATACGGTCCAAACCAATGTCTATGCCCATGGGAAGGGTGATAGAGAACAAAGAATAAACCTTTGGTTTGATCCTGCTGCAGAGTACCACACTTATTCAATTCTCTGGAATCATCGTCGAGTCACGTAAGTTTGAGATTTCACAAATACAGTTAACACACAAATAGCTAATGAATGGGAGCTTGAAAGAGAGAGGGTCAATTATTATGTAATGGGGTGATCGTATCCAATAATAGTAGTAGTATTTAAAGATAATAATGATTTGATTTTAGTAGTGATAATTTTTGGTGGGTGGTGATGTTGCAGTTTCTATATAGATGAAGTGCCAATCAGGGTTTACAAAAACAATGAAGCCAGAGGCATCCCATATCCAAAGCTGCAGCCCATGGGAGTGTACTCCACATTGTGGGAAGCAGATGACTGGGCAACAAGGGGAGGGCTGGAGAAAATTGATTGGAGGAAAGCCCCTTTCTATGCTTATTACAAGGACTTCGACATAGAGGGATGCCCAATGCCAGGACCCGGGACTTGTGCCTCTAACCCTAATAACTGGTGGGAGGGAACTGCATACCAAGAACTCAGCCCAATTGAAGCCAGACGATACCATTGGGTCCGTCAGAATCACATGATCTATGACTACTGCACCGACAAATCGCGATACCCGGTTACCCCACCGGAGTGTGTCGCAGGCATCTAAAATCCGATGGCCAATTTTTCCTTAATTGGTAAATACATTCATGCCTACGTACGTACACACCCTCATACACTTTGTTGTGTGATAAGAGCCATGCATATCAGGGGGTATAGAGGGGATAAAAAATAATATTATTTTTGTGTCGATGGTGCTTTATGTATGTGGTTGAAGCCTAAGATTTGTAAGGTTTGTTGTGTAAGGGTGGGCAAAGGGTCGACTTCTATTTGTAAACCATATGTGTCTGTATTTGCCGATTATCATAAATGCTGCCAATAAAGCTTCTGCATGATTGTGAAAGGGATGCTTCTTGCTTTATATGAGTTTTCTAACGTGAAGCAAAAAATTTCTTCACCTCCAGAGTTGAATCTGAACCCAAAAGTTTGACCTACTCTATAAAAAGGACCAAAAGAAAATAATGCAAGGAGATGGTCCATCCTGTTGGGTTTCTCTACTACCATACTTTTTACTGTACATTTGTTATCATCCAACCTGAACAGTATTTCAGTACGGCTGATCAAATGAAGTATTTCAATTCATCACCTATCTCCTTTTTTTTCTTTTTTTTTAATAGGTTTTTCACCGGGTCTGGGAAAAAATCTAATATTGTTTGTGATTAATTTCTATAATTGAATGTATCGTGTGATCTACATTGGACAATGTGCCAATATGTTCACAGGTGTGAAGACAATACGTTTGATACATTGATTTCAAAGGGGTCAGGAGAATGATAGGGATTCGGTCTTTGGAGAGTGAGACCAAAATACTAATCAAATATACACCAGCCAATCCTTACTGGCGAGCGAGAAGAAAACAAGACCCGCATGGCCAATCACAACTTAAATTTTCCTCTTTTGTCAATGCTTGTTCGACAGACATGAGAAACACACTGATGAGGTTAATGACAAATTTGACAGCAAATTTATATTTATCATTGTTTTTTTTTCATACCATACCTGAACTTTAGTGAATTGCAAATGAAGATGAATAATCTCACGGGCCCTGCCTCTGTGAGAAGTTGAAGGCAGGGGCACAGTAAAGGAAAATTTTCCAAGTGTCAAAAAAATATTTTTAACACTTCAAAAGACAGGAGAAAAAAATTATTAGACATATCATCAAAGAGGTGAGATGAAGAGAAGGCGCTACGAGTTTAACAGGAAGATAATAAAATAGGGACCCGGGATTCCAATGGGATTGACGGAGTTTGAGAGGACGAAGGACCATTCAGTGCAATCATAGCCACCAATACATCGCATTTAACGAGTAGTAAATATGGGTGGGTGTGGGTTGTGCTGACTCTGGCTGCATATCTTCTGACTTTTAAGGGCATCATTAAGCCGCGAACGTAGATGTGGCTGCACGACCTCCACAACGGCTCAGTGAAACGCCCTGCCTGTCAATTTCAATGGATATTGCGATTGTATGCAAGATACATATGCAACTAATAAAATGGGCTCATCAACAACAAGAGGTTCAAAAATCTGAAGGCAATGATAATTTTGATGGAATAATCAAGTGTACGATCTAACGGATAAGGCTAGTACAGAGTCCTGAGGGAGCCAAAGTCACGTATCAATCGGTGAGTACAGAAGTGAGTCGGCAGTGACTCTGCAATCGATACATTACATAGGATGCTGCTTAATTTTAAAAATAATAAGCATTCCCAGTGTCATGAACTTAGAATTTAATCAAACAAAAAAATTTGTCTGCTACGTTCCAAAGGCAACAGCCCTCCACAAGCTCACCTCCAGTGGCTTATGGATTTGGAATACCAGAAATTGGGTGGAATTATGTGTGCTTCACTGCTTTGTCAGGAATTCAATGTCTCTAGATCTCAAAGCTGTGATCATGCAACGGAATTATCTGAAAGTCTCATCTGATAAGTTAATGACAGTCCGGGATTTACTTCCTAGTGTCACTGATTTTGACTGCAACAGGATCTGAACAGTACGGGCAATTCCCAAACAGAACATTAAATGACCTGCAACACAAGCATGCACAGGGACCATGAATCAAGCAATCAAACAGCCACAGAAAAAAAAATGGAAAAGAAAATGAAGGAAATGTTTGGTAGCCGTGCTAACTTATGAGGTACACAGGGCATATGCCGATCTGGACCTGCCAATACTCTCATTGCTTCCCAACTAACTTAGGATTCTTCGTGAGTCATAAATTTTGCTCCAGCCCAAAATAACTTTGTAAATCAAAAAATCCACAAGATCTGATTGGGACCGGTGGCTTTGGGGGTGTCTAGGGAGCAAGATGAGCGGGAAAAAAATGATTGCGAAAATTGGACTAGCAAGGCATTATTTTGTAAAACCAATGGAAATTAACTCTCAACTCTGATTTACATAGCATTTGAATGCAAAAACCATCATTGAGGATTTAGATTTTACATAGCATTTCAATGCAAAAAACATCATTGAAAAAACCACAAAGCTACCAAAAATTCTACGTACTGCCTTGTTGTTGTGATGGAACGCAACCAATCCCGAAGACAAACACTGTGGAAGGCCCTACTGCAACTGGTATTCTCACATGTATAGTCTGTTCCGCTTCCACTCTTAGCACCAAGCTCTTCATCTATGTTAGCACCACACAATAAATAATTAGACTGACAATATGTAAGTTTCAAGACTTCTAAGCATGTGCACACGACATTACCAATGGGAAGAAATTGAGCATAACATATTCCACATTCAACTTGCTGTTCATTCTTGTGACCATCTGGGGGTCCTGGCAGTGAAGTCTCCAATGCACTAGCAAGATTTTCAATGAGTGATTTGTCCTTCACCCTAGGCAATAAAACAGAGTGTAAAAATAGTATTATCAAGGAAAATCACTAGTGGTCAATCTGTCAAAAGAACATTAAGGAAAATGCACTTCCAGATAGCATTACTGATTCAATCATCTCAGTTCTAGTGGGTTACAAATTGAACCTAGTTTTTGATTGCTTTATCCATGACTTGAAGATATCTTTTTAAGTTTCCATTGTGAGACAAACTTTTATCTCATAGAGGTTTTGAACACAACATCCAGGCTGAAACTCAGGAGCTCTCCAAAAAGAATTACTTAACTCTTGTGTGGTTTAAAGTTAACAAGATGTTTAATTTCAGATAGTCCATAAGAGGAATTAATTTGTAGAAGTTTATGGAAGAACAAAGAAATTCAAAATCTCGGATTTAACAGTACAAATATTTCACATACTTTATGAATCAAGGATAAGTTGTAAATGCTCTCAGAAACCAGAATGCAGACTTAAAAACCAATGAAGAAATTTGAGTGTGTACCATCTTTTGCTATTTCTCCTCCACTTCTTTCTCAATGAGTTTACAATTGGATCTGAACCCATAAAACGACACCTACCACAACTTAAAAACCCATTACTTGATGAAAAAAAAAAAAGAGAGAGAAAAACAAGCTAGCAGCATTATCCACAGTAAACTATTTGAGACGAATTCTTACTCTGGTAAGGATCTTGGATCATTCACATTTATAGACAACATGATAAAGCAATCATTCCCTAAGAAACACAAACCTAAAAAGTATTAATTGCAACAGAAGGAGATGAAGAACCACCAATACAGGTGCAATGAGAAACAGCTCACCTAAATTGATTTCACGAAATGCTGTTGCTCGAGATGGCTCTTTTGGATAAACAACCCAAAGAGATTTATCAATATTATCCAAGGTACACCAAAATTCCTGAAGCTTCTCCAGATGCTGGGAAAAATAGTAGTGGCTTCAGTAAATGGTAAAACCGAGAACTCATGAACAAGAAACCAAGGAAAATCTCATAACTTGCTTAAACAACTAGCCATCAGTACCTCTTGAAACTGCTGCACGACATGTTTCAGTCTTGAGTTCACAGACCATTCTAAATTAAAAGTATAAGGCACATCCTGAAGAAGAAGTAAATGTATTTAAGCTGAATGAGCTACTTCACATACAAAAGATCGGAAGGAAACCAACCGCAGAAATTGAAGGTGGACATCTTGGATAGGCCTTTTCCAATTCAATTTCCATAATATGTGCTCTTCCCTTCTTATCTCTAGCATTCAGAAACACAAAACCATAAGTCTTCTACATAAACAAGCAGGGAAAACAAAGATGAATAAAAAGAAAAGAACATCGTGACATACAACTAAACAATAATTCATAAACAGGCAACTGAAAATTCAGCAGCTTCCAGTGTATCACTATAAACAATGTGCTTTTCTTATTTTAAGAAGATATCGACTCCGTGAGATCCCTTTATAAGTTAATACAGCACCCAGTTATGACCAGTTACAAATTCATGCACTCATGTTCGTACCATACCACAGATGTTTATCCAGATCTACAACAGCAGGTCCTTATCTGGTGCAAGTGTTTCACAGTTTAATCTAATATGCATCCCCAGCACACCAATTCTTTTTTTTTCTTCTTTTTCTTGATAGGTAAAGATAGGTACGTATAAATTAATAATAGGACAAAGTACACCAAAGTACACAGAACGTGCACAAGGAGCACCTAAAGGAAGGCCTCAGAAGAGAGGACACAAAAAACTACCCTGACTCTTAACAAAACCCCACCCAATCAACAAAATCCAACAAAGGCATTAAGCCTTCACTTATGCGCATGCTAAACTAAGATGAAAGATTACAAAGGAACAAAACTTTTATCTTTTGATCATTCTGTTCCTTATTTTTAAAAGCTTTCACCCCATCCTGACTCCTAGCACACCATGTCATGAAACCAAGTCAGATATAAGAAGGAAAAAAAACCTGCATCAAATCAAGGTTATGGGAATATATGTTAATATGCACACACAGTTTGAGAAACATTTCATGATCTCCTTGTTGGTTAAAAGATTGTGGAGCATTAAGAATGCAGACATGCTATATGTTCAGTCAGACATGAAAGGAAACCACTGCCTATCTAGAGACTTACCCTGGTCATGGTATCTAAAACAAAGCATTTTGATACAGTACGCTTAATCTCCTTAAAAGCACCTATTTCCTGGTCCAGTTGAAATTGCCTTGGCCTACTATATTAAGGTAACTTGCATCTTTCAATAAGTGGTATGCATTAAACTAATCACATTATATCCACCATCCAAGGCCCTATCAAAAGAAACACTAAGCCATCTACGTCATAATTTACAGCATTACTGTTTGTGGGTTTCATAACTGCCTTCCAGTATACAAGTTTGTCCCAAGCAAATGGTTCAATTTTATCAGAACCAGATCCAGAAGGGCATTTCTACTCTGAAATGACCAGTCCAATATCTTCCTAAATAAGAAACTCGAATAGGCTGTTACCCATGGTTCTTGAATTTATCCTTACTAACTGATGCTACGCATATCCCAACCCTCAGAATAAAAGACTTAGTTAATAATGTACTTTTCACACTTAGTCTAAATCATTATAACGAATTTTCAAGTGAAAAAACAAAAAACAGTTTGGTACAAGATCGAAGCTAATCTATGCCGATGGAGTGCTTATAGTATTAGTTGAGATCGCCTAATAATTAAACTGGTTCTTCCAAATAATGAAGCAGAAGGACTAGGATTGGAATGAAATGGAAAAGAGAAGTAGATATGTGTCCCAAAATCATAACAAAATTATATCAAATCTAACACAAACCAAAAGATTGGTGGTTTCACCACAACTATCAGTTGGAAGGTTTAAGCAATTAACCAACTTGCAAACAAAAATAGAGAGGAGATTCTACATTAATACATGAAGACCTCAAAATGAGTAAAGTACCCATGTTTAACATGTGTTAGAACCAAAGTCCATGGGTTCATGTACCACACTCCTGATTACTTTATTTTTATTTGCACGATTTCTTATTCACATCTATCCATAACAAAATTGGAGTAAATTTAATAATGAAGATAGGTCTCTCATATGCCAAGAAATGTTGATTTATTTAACTTATATGCCATTGAATACTTAAACATAGAGTAATTTTCATAATGCGCATATTCAATCTCCAAGATTTGGCATTCAAAGCTCCAAATTCTGAGTCCCAATTCCAAGCATGGGTTCAATGAATCCAACTCCAGCCACAATATCCTCGACAGGTGTTGCATTTGGAAACTACATGAGAATCCATCTACATATAAAAAGCAATCAACATATACAGGAGGTAGGCTTTTGGTCATGCTCTCCCTCACAATCTTTAATTCTAAGGATTCAAAAGATAACTCCAAATGCCCCATTTTTTGCTACATTTATTCCACATACATAAGATAGCATGACAAGCATAGGTTCCATATATATCTTGCCCACATCTTACTGCCTTTCTTCTAGCAATTTGAATCAATAAGGAAAACAACATAAAAGAAGGCAAAAGAAACCTTGGATTTTCTTCCGACAATGAAAACAACATAAATTATCTCTTACAAGATTCGGAAGCTAAGAAACATAAGATCATGATCCAACTTCACCAAATGCTCCCATCCAACCTCTTCTATCTGTGTATTGAATGGTTACAACTTATGATTATCAAATTAGGATCTTAAAATGCATATAATTTCTGGAAAAGTAAAACTAAATGCGTTGATATTAGAATCTCCAAGAAATGATCTGGGTGGTTGATTCAACAGAGAATTTGGATAAAGGCCTTCACTCAAGAACTTTTGCATTCATTTACATTAGCATAACGAAACAATTCAAAACTAGTTCTACCTTCACATTTGCTTGGACATTTATAAGAACATCAGACATTCTTTCTCAAATTAAACAAAAAACAAAAACTTGCAGGAAAATATGATATCATCTACCATGCATCTCTCTTTTTCCTTTTGATGCTTGGTTGAAATCAAACTCTATGTCCACAGAAGCTACATGTAACAAGTGTGTCCATTTCTAGAAAACTTCAAGAAATGCAAACAAGATCAAATAGAAGTGTAGTGAAATGTAAAACAGAAGTTGCAATCTGTCTCACTCACTCAGAATCACATCAGGCAGGTATACCACTACATTATTATATCATTAGAAGCACAACTGCATAATATAAGAACAGAGAAGAAAATAAAAAGGTTATCATATGACCAATGTGGAACCAAATAGATTAGCCTTTATACTCTGATATTGGTCTAACAGGAAAAAATTCACATGCATCAAGATTTGACTGGCTAAACCAGCTGCCATAAAAAAAAAACCAGGTATATCAGGGAAATCAGTGTAGACTGGCCAAATATCACAGGTTCAAGTATGTCTCATGTATACATCACCACAACCTTTTAAAGGATGTGTTCCTAATTGGATTCGGCTTCTAAAGTCTCAAATCTTAGGTGACATTTGTTTTATAGGGAAATTAGATTATGAAAAGTAATATGCAAATGCTGCTGAAGAGGAATGATTAGCAAAGCCATGGATGATGCTCCATATATAAGAAGATATAATATGTATTCCCCATAAACCAACTTCAATTCAAAAAAATATATATATATGGGCCAACCTTCTTCTTTTTGAGGGATACAGGATTTGAATTCAACAAAGTATCTGCTTTTGTGCCAAAATATTACTAATGGAGTTCCCTGGTACCTATCTCACAAATCTAGTTTTCCATTGAGCACAACTTAAATTATTTCTTGGACCTCAGTTGGAAGGCACATATAAGTTAATCCGTCATGCTACAAATGGATTTGAGGAATGGCTATATTGAATTGAAATAAAACAAATTCAAAAATGACATTACAAACCTGCATTGAGTTTTAGCTGATAAGGGAGAAAACACTGGATTGATTTGTCAAAAATGAAATATGGCAGTTTAGCTAAACATTTAGTGTAAGCAATTAGATTACCGAGACTGTAATTATATAACAATTTCTTGAAAAGAAAAACAGAACTAGAAGAGACGCTAAGCTAAAAAAGATTCCTAAATGGTACCAAAACACACTGGAACTGAAAGAAAAATCAGTGAGAAAACACTAGAAGAACAACAGCTAAAACTAGAGGAGATGCAAATACAGATAAACCATACATAAAGCCAGCGAGTACGTCTACATGTGTAATTGATTTTATTTTAGGATTCACAGATGAAAAAACAAAATTGTTTTATAAGTCTATCACAGCTGAGTTACCTCTGAATACACAGAGCGGCAAAAAGATGATGAAAGATCCACCTCTCTGCGTCTCACCTTTTCAGTACACTCCTACAAGTAAAACCAAAACAAGGTGATTTCATCAAATGCATTGAACTATGACATGTATGGAAGCTTTTATCAAAACATCAACAAATGTTCTTCCGCAATCCAAAGGATTCGATTACTGAAACCATTAATCAAAGCTTACGTATTGGTATGCATGAATCAGGAACTAATCAATCGGTCAGGAATCAATACTTGGTTTCAAGAAATAAGGGAATGAGAAATTGAGAGAGGAACCAGAACATTGCAATGCAGATGCCCAATCAACTTCAAATTTCCAAATCTTACCAAGCTGATGTTCATCTTCCGACTCTGGAGCCAGAAACAAGAACAAGAAAGGGGCTTCTCCTCTGTGCTTGCTGATTTAGGGTTGAATTGCAACCCTAAGTTTGAAGTTGAAGCCAACCTTGCTCATACGGTGTCGTAAATTCTTGTAATTTTACGAAAATGAAAACGAAATACGTGTCTTAAGAGTAATTACTTTGTGTGTCTCGCCCGACAATCTTATCAAATGTCAAAATACAAAAATTGGACCGAGTTAATAAACTGGACTGACAGGGAAAAGGGAAGTGAATTTAACGTATATTCTTTTCTTGATTTAGCGATACGGCATTTTACATTCCTAAACTATTCTCTCTTAGTCCTTACCCTTCTCTCTCCTCTCTGCTCTCTTCTCTCTTCTCTCTTCTTTCCCTTCTCTCCTCCCCAGTTACATCCCGTTTTTTATTTTTTATTTTTTTCTAATCCTCATCCCACATTTTAACATTCTTTTTCTTTTATTTTTATCTTCCTTTTCATCTCTACAAACTCAAGCCCTCATCCCAAGTAAATTTCTTTTTCTTTTCCTTTTCATTTCTTTTATTTTTTTCACACTCAATTATTTTTCATATTCTTCTTATATTTTAAAATAAAATAATTTTTTTAAATAATAAATTATAAAATAATTTTTTCACCAAAAGTATACCCTACTCCAAACCCTAACCCCACTATCGCCTCCCAAGACGTCGAAGCCCCACCTAGGTCGCGGGTTTTTTTTTTTAAAATATATATATTTCTTTATAAAAAAATATGAAAATTACAAATTTTACCTGAAAATTATCATCAGATGATTGAATTTTATCATTCATTGTATTTCGTATATGATTCGCAATCTTAATCAATTAGAATTTAGGTTTAATATATTAAAAGAATGTTAGAGAAAGTTTTTTATTAAAAAATGTATATGTGAAAAAAAAAATATGACAAAAAAGTATAACAGTTAATAAAAGGAATTTGAATTTTAGTTCAGAGTTCATAGATATTTTAATATAATTAAAGTGTTTTAATCCTTTTTTTTTTTTTTTTTTAATATTATCCTCTACACCATAGTGTCATTTCCATTTCAACATTGGGCAGGTCAATTTTTTTTCCCCTTATTTCTCTTTGCAATCATTCTTTTCCTTGGTGACCAAGGAAACTACAACTGAGTCTCCTATAATTCTGCATCCAAAGTAATTTCAAAAATTCAAGAATTAAACCAGTTTTTAGTTACCAAGGTCTTTATACTTTGAAGATTCTAGGTCATCATCAAATCATACACATGACTAGTGTTACATCACTAATAATACTTGAGTGTTATGTCATTGATATGAAGACAAGTATAAGTGACAACTAGTGTAAAACCTTTGAAAAAAAATAATACGGGCATGGTATTTCATAATTGATAATTTTTTTTCCAATCAATTAATCTATAATTTTGACATATATAAAGTTTGTGGGAATATTTTTGTTGTTGTCATTGACTTTTCCTTTACACATGCTTTTTCACTATTTGTCAAGACGATAAATGAAAAAAAAAATTCTAATAATTTTTGTCATTAGCAAAGTCCACGATTACCAAAACTCGGGATGTTCACCTTCATTATATAGACAAAGGGGGTTCATAATTGTTAAAGAAGATTAGTTATGATTAGTTAAGAATTAGTTTTAAATTAGTTTTGACAGCTCATGCTTAATAGATTGTAACAATACTTAAGCTGTAGAAATATACTGAGAAAACGAGAGTTTATTTCTTTTCTCTAAAATCTTCGTTCTTAGAATTCTATTAGTAATAATCGGTGTATATCCCCTAATTCATCCTCTTCAATTTTTGGATGAAAACGATATGACTATGTATTCAACCTTTACATGGTTTTGTTATTTAGTTTATTGCATAATGGACCTATTTCACATGTTATAATAAAATAAACATATATATATATATATATATAAAAGAAAGAAACCTCTATATGTGTTTGGAAGATTGGTGTGGAGAGTCAATCTAGTCTGATATGCTATGCATATTATGCAGCAATATTGCCTGACTAGCATCCACTTGGTTTGAGAGAACAAAAACTAAAAAACAAAAGAGAGTTGATAAAAGAAAAACTGAGAAGCAAAAGAGACATGAGAAGAGAAACATCCGCACAACCCCAACTCTCAACTAGACAAGAATAGAAAGATCCCCAGCAATCATCCAACAGTAAAGCAGCCCTCTTTTTTCCGCATCATGTACTAATAAAACAAAAGCTTATCCAAATCACAAATATAATATACATCACGCGTGTTGTTGCCTTCAATTAATATTACTCCCTGCTGCTCAGTGTGGCTCGCTCAATGAATGCCACAAGTCCCGCAAAGCTTGTAGCCCACTCTAATGGGTGGTGGCGCACATTAATTTATGTGATCGGATTTAACTTGAAACTAAATACTAAGTCGCTAACTATTGTGGGCTTCGAGATAAGATGGTGAGGCCAAGCAATAGTGCATGCATGGCTTTGCACCAGTAATTAAGTGGAATTGAAGGCACGCCCGTATTCATAGGCAACAGGCATGCAAGAAAAATCATTTTCAGGCGCACCAAAGCAACAGACAGGTACTCAGGCATGTATGCAAAAACATGTCAGAGCAACATAAAAAATATATCTATATTAATTCTTTATCTTTAAGTCGGAATGGAATACCAACATGCAATATATTAATTAGAAAGATCAAACAAGAACAGAAGGAGCCACAGATTCCTTGGACCTATTAATTAATTAAAAGTGGGAAAAAAAAAATGGGAAATCCTATCATGCTAGCTCTCTCTGTGCCTCTAGCTACCTGTTATGCAGAGGATTAGCTCCTGTTGGGATGCCTCTCTTGTCTTCCAAAATGTCATTGCAAGAAGTGATATTACAAGGAGAATCAAGATGGCTGAAATCGGAAATTTCTTCCCCAACAGCGAAGGATTGGGACTTGGCAAAAATCAGAAGAACCATCAGTAGTGTAGCACTCAGGGTACCCAGATTCAGCATTCTGCGTGCTGAAACCATAACAAGACTATGATTGAAGGTCTGGTTGACCAGACCAGAAACCAGATGGAAATTCAAATCTTGTTGTAGTCACGATACAGTTGGCAGTGACTACTGGAAGTGAGCAAACGCTAAAGAAGAGAGAATTAGACTAACACTACAATTGCCACCACTAAGAAGAATGGAAGAGTAAATGCATTCTGCTGACAACTGACAAGACTCTGAATCCGACCAAATGTCATGACAAGAAGCCGTTCACTTCTCAGCTGAGTGGAAGATCAGCAGATGCATTCTTTGCATAGAAAATGCTCTAAATTTGAGTACCCATTGCCATTGACCATGAACGTCACTCCCCAATCAAACAGTACTCAACAGCGACAATGTCCCCTCTCTCTAGTGAAATGGTACTTGCCTTGCCTCCATCAGCATGCCACTCTCGATGCTCAGCTGGTCTCCCGAGAATAAACACTGCAAAATGATGCCACAATACGGAGGAACCTCCTCCTGTGGGACGACGTGTTTGTATATATAGCAGAGGTAGTTGCGTACGAAGGGAGACTCTAGAGCAGGGGCTTCTCAAGTGTCAGAAATGTTCTTGGTCCTAAAATGTAATTATCTTGGCTCATAAAAGAAACATTTTCAAACTCGCTTTCCCATTCTCTACTCAGGGACGTGAAAATAATAAGTAAATTCAATGGGAAATTGTCTTTTGGCATTTTCATTTAAAAAATCACAAAATTAAAATTCACTTTTATAAAATTCAAATTTCATGTTCCTACCCAAAAATAATTAAAATTTTTTATATTTTTCTATCAAACGTAGATACTACTTTTAATTTTTTTATTAAATATATATTATAAGAAATTTTATTTTTCCCAAGTGATATACGTTGTCAAGTAAAATTAAATTATCAAATCAACTGACCATATTAATATATGGTAGTTAACTTGATAAAAAAACTATAAACCTCGAATAAACATTCACTTTTTTTCTTTTTACAAATAAATTGTTTTTGTGACAAAATATATTAGTTGAATATATACCCTAGTTTAAATTTATTGTGATAATATTTTTGCTTATAGGTATTTATTGTTGCAATTATCGTCGATAAATAGTTATATCCAAGTGACCAACAATTTAATTTATTGACAGAATAGGTGTGTTAATTTACCGATAATGTAGGTGGGTTATAAATTTGTTGACAATACCTAATTTTTTAGTAGTAATAGTTTTATCCTTATTGATAATATCTACAAAATTTAATTAGGTAAGAGTTATTAAACTTATGGTCTAAAACCATTCAAGTGGACAATGCTTGATTTGTGTTCCCATCCATTCCACCAAAGATCCTTACAGTTATTACATGGACCTATATAACAGATGGTAGGTGAAACCTATCATATCTATTAATGGCATTTACTTTACAAATCTTATTCATTTTGCATATATTCAATGATTCGATATAAGTATAGTGACTCGTGACAAAAATACATGGTATAGTATAATGGTACTTGTTGGTAATTATGACAAGGATGTGACGTATTGTCGTGATTTAGAGTTAGAAGATCTTGGAAATATAGTAAAAGGATATGTACATGACTTGATTTCACATGTTTATGATGGTTCTCTTGTCTGATTGTCAACTTTGGTGATAGATTCTAATCGTGATTTTGGAGATGTGATATGACTATATTCTTATTATTGGTGACCTATTTTTGAAATAGCATCTTACTAATAATATTGAAGATGGAGTATATGTATTGAAATGACATATGTATGACGACATGTTGTGTAATTATGATGGTGGTTTTGTATAGTTCTGTCAGATTTGGACTGTACTAGAACCTGCATTCAATTAGGGTTTACCGACAATGAATTACAGAATCTAGTAAATCAGTGTATTAAATATGGACCCACACTGCAGCAAGTATCATGAAACTTCTTTCCTTGTTTTTCTTCTACCTTTCATCAAGCTTTGAAGTATATTGCAATGGGTAAAATATTGATGGATTTTTAGGAATTACTTTAAAAAAGAAAAAAAATTACTTTTATTTCCATTCCCAAATGCATAATTTCTGATGGCATGTGGACTTAGCTGAACACTTGGCGGTCAGCCAGTACTTAAGTTTCGTAGGCTAAGCCCAGCTTGGGCTATAGGCTTGTAGTTGTAGCTTAGTGGAGCTTAGTCTAAACACTGGTCCAAGCTTGGATTCACACGGAACCAAAGGCTGTATGGTTAGGTTGGTCTGGTCCAACCCAAAGTAGAAGTAACAGCCTAACAGGTCCACCAATTTACCTTCCCAACAATATGAGGCAGGGAACATCTCCATCTTCAAAGTTGACAAATTCCAACACTAACCCACTGCAGTGGTTTGTGGGGCAGAGTTAGGTGCAACCTTGTTATCCAGATTTAACTAGGTGTTGTGTAACTGAACAATTCTAATATGGTGTCGGTTGAGATCAAGCCAAATGGGTTCTATCTTCTTGTTCGCCATGCAAATAAATATGGCAGTCCCCACCAAGCCCACTACCACTGCCGCACCATCATATGGACCGTTGAATTGGTGAAATGAAACCGAGGTGCTAGGTCCATCCTCCATGGTGATCACTTCAGACTACTGCTCACACCACTGATTTTTTGACGGTGATAAAAATTAGGTACAATAAAGGTGGCCCTCACCCATGAATTTGGATCTGCCCTTTTGATTTTCCCTGATTTTGAACCTGTGAAATGATGAAAGTGAGCTGGTAGTTGGTAGAATTTGGTAAACAAGGCTAGAGGCATTTCATACCAGAAAGCTTCAACTTGCGGAGACATTCCTTTTCCATGAACTGCTGCCATTGATGACAAATCTGTAATGACCAAAAGTCTCGCTGCACGGGTTCAACAATTCTAATTGTTGAACATGGAAGCAGAAAAGTGAAAGGTAAAAAGTTGACCACGAGAAAGAATTGGTCTTAATAAAAAGAAGTGAATGTATTATGTATGCAAAATAGGGCCATGGGGGGGCTACACGCTTATGGACAGTGACTCTCCAAGAGGTCATGTGGTTGGCAGAAAAGAAAAGGAAATCAAAGGAAAATATGCAACCCCTGTTATATTAACTTCTTCAAATCGATCTACATCTGAACTGAGCGTGCGTTGCTCAAAAGAACTCATTTTTAAAAACGAAAAAGTCTTGCCAACTGAGCGCAATGAAAAGAGCAATTGTTTCATAAAATAATCCCAAGCCAAAGGTTTTTTCTTTTTTTGTAAGGTGGTCCAAAAAAACCCTAAGCTATAAAGTAGAAAACCTTAAAATTTTATTGAAAGGTTACAGGACCGATGTCGGCCGAAAGAGTATCTAAGATAGTTGGGAGGGAGTCTTGAAGAGCAATCGTCATCATGACCAGAGAGAGGGGTTCAGACCCACATGGTTCCTTCCCATGTCGGACCCTTGTTCCATCAACATGGAGCTGAGTCATGACTTGTTGTGCAATGCTGCAAATGCGTAGGCCCTCAATTATTCAAGCCATGCTCCGGCGCTTTGAGTTTGACCTCAACTGTAATCTCACGCTACTTTGCCTAACCAAATCTATTAACCAGCATTTTCTACGGTGAATGTGTACTCACCGGCCTAATCAAAGCCGACCTTCGTGTCATTCCGGGTTTTATGGCATATTATGGTTGGAAAAAGCAGGAAATAGGAGGATGATAGCTTTGACCTATAGCCAATGTTGGATGACCATCGAACTGATAATAGCCTAGCATGTAGCCCCCCGGTTGCTTTCAAGCATGACTCATGAAACCACATTTATAAAAGAACACAAACTGAATTCTTTTATTACCATTATTATATCCATAAATTGAAAGCTCAACAGAAAAATAAACTAAAAAATGATGACAGGTCGACACTGTGTGCAGGCTATACTCGACATGTGTCTTTTGGGAGTTTAAATTGTGGGTACACATACGGATATTATGATAGAAGGAGTGATGGTGAGGGAAGCAATGGAGTGATAATAAAAATAAGTATTAAGTGAGGGGGGGGGGGGGGGGGGGATGACGGTAATGATCGGAGCATCAAAAGATTAGTTGTAGGGACAGCGAGCTTCATCATTTAATAGGGCAGCCCAAATTTCAGGCAACAATGAATGATGCGAAGACTACCATGAGAGATACTTCTCATCATTCATCAATTGCAAACACCAATCATGATGGCGTGTCCCTAAATAAATAAACAATGTTACTTTCAAGGCCGTGAATCTGGACCGTCCATTGGGCAACTCAACCTAAGATATGTTCCATTATTGTAAAGTAGAATATCTGCCTTTTTGGATGGTTTAGAATTTTATCAAACAGGTGGTGGGTCATGAAATGGAAGGTCCCCATAATGAGATTTTGAGAAAAAAGAAGAAGCGGGAGGGACATTGGGACATCACGTGGGGTGTGACCCACCGGTACCCCAAAAGTGGGAGCATCTCACGCGTCCACAGCCACTCTATTTCTCCGGCTCACACCCCCCTCCATTCCTTACTTTCTCTACACGCTTCTCACCACCTCCCCCACTTTTCTTTACTTTTTTTTTTCTTCCCTTGCTCTCTCAACCAAACAGAAACACAGAATTACAGACATTTACACGTGACCCAACCTCTCTCTATCCCCCTATAATCATAACCACCAACTGATTTATCATTATCTCCTTTTGCTTCTTGCTTAAGGATTCTTAGAAAAGCATGATTATCACATAAACTCAGTAGTCATATCCATACCGGGAGATTGCATTTGGCCCCAGATAGGATTTGGTTGCCTGACTTCCAAGCCACCCATGGTTTTTCTTCTTCCTTTGTTGGTCGTGTTGAAACTGAGGTGGTGGTCTATTGCTTAATAGCTGAGGGCCAAAAGTTTTCCAAACCGAGGCGGTTCATGATCATCACTTCCTAATTTAATCTATAGTTTTCCTCATTCTTAAACTGCTTTTCTGGTCTATAATAATCTACATAAAATCAAAGGCTTTTTTCATTATCCAGAAACCAAAAAGAGAATAAAAGAAATAGGTGAAATGAACAATAAATAAAGCAATCCGTTCATAGATATCTATACTGTTTATTGATTTACAAACATATATATATATATATATATATATGATATATAAAAAGAGAACGAGATTGATTAGTAAAATTCTATTTTCTACAAATTAATTACATTAATCTTCTACTAGAAGCCCTTAACCAAAAAAAAGAGGGGTTGTGGGAGTCTCCTTTTCCTAATCCTAACAACTTAGCAGGCAGCAGAAGGATTGGTGAAGGGATTGTAGAAGTGGGGCTTAGGAGCCATTGTAAATGGGCTTTTGGAAGCGCCGTCGGGCACTCCCCCGATCCTCTCACACGAGGGGCACATGGTGAGGGTGGCCGCCGGCAGCTGCATGTACAAGGGCTGCGCTAGTTTCAGTGCTTTCAGTTCTTGTAGCTCCTTCTGCAGTCTTCTATTTTCATCTGTTAGTGATTCGCAGCACTTCTTCAAGAATTCGCAGTCTACTTCAGTTTGCTTCAGCTTTGTCCTGTAAATCAATAAGGGCTACATCAAATTATGGAAAACCAGACAACCTAAAGTATTTGAGATTTTGGAAGGGTCCAAAGTGGTATGTATCATTGGCCTTTTCTTTTGGTAGAAGTACTTTTTCAGGGGGTTTTTTTCTCTTGTTTTGTTTTTGGGAATTGAATTAGAGAATGCGAACCTGGCTCTCCTGTTCTGGAACCATACTTCAACTTGTCGAGGTCGTAGATTTAATTGCTTTGCTAAAGCTTGCTTTTGCTTCTGCTTCAATTAAGAAAACAGCCATAAGTTTTAATCCTTTGTACAACTTATAAACGAATACCCATGAAAGCAATAACAGAAAGCGATTGAGAAACAGAGAGGGAGAGATTACTGGATTAAGAGTGCTGTGTTGTTTGAAGCTTTCCTCTAAAAGAGCAGATTGTTCTTTGGTGAGCCTTAGTTTCTTCCTCCCATTGCTTCCATCTTCATCTTCATCGCTGACTCTTGAAGAAAGTCTCTCAATCTCTACCTCCTCACTGCCGAGATCTCTCTCCCTCTTGACACTAGCATTCGAGAAGGAAGAAACCGTGCTGTGAGGAGAAGGTTGACGATACAAATCAGCAGCAGCCTCCTCACAAACCTTATTCATATCCATCTTTCCGGTCACTTGATAAGTCTCACCAGAGAGACTCAACGTCAGAGACGGCTCAAAACTTGTAGGCGCGGCGGCGGCCAAAGGACCGAACCTCAAGCAGGTCTTCTTGGACCTCTGATCATGATCGGTAGTAGTACATGGCTTTAATGGAGTCTGGTCAAGGGCGGCTGCTGTTGCTGTAAAACCCAACCCCAGCACAAGACCTGTGTTACAGCCATCATCGAAACCCATTTGGGTAATAAGGAGAAGGAGAAGGAGGGGGAGGGGGAGGGGGATAGATAATGGTAGAAGAAAGAAATGGAGGAGAAGAGCAGGTCTTGCAAGAAATGAGGTGCATAAGAAGGGAGACTTTGTAGGGGGTGAGGGGGCGTTGGGTGGGTGGGTGGCTATGATTATTAATCAAAAGAAAGAATGAGTAGAGAAACGAATCTGGTGTGGAGAATTATGAAAGTCCCTCTATCCTCTCTCTACATAGGTTGACCATTTGAACCCCACTACTGTTATCTCCATCATAAAACAAACAAACAAGGAAACTACCTCTATCTCTCTCTCCCTCTCTCCCCGCTCTCTCTCTCTCTCACTTTTCTCCATAGAATACTAGAATCAATGTACAGGATAGATGAGTACGTGGATTCACATGGCAGTGGGAAACACATCAAGAGAATGATTCGCCCCTCATTCGCCACCCATTAACGTACCAAATTTAACTATTACCACTTACTTTTCCTTTGCTTCTTTTGGGTATTCAGTTTTACTTTACATATGCATCAATTATTGGCCGACTTTTGCTTTCTTTAACTCCTGTCCCTGCCGCATCATCTTTGAGTTTTCAGATTTCTCCGCTATTAGTTTTTGCGTTCATCCAAAGATGAAGTGGAGATTAGAGGGTTAACCATCTTGAAAAATTCTGATCAACAGGGGACCCATGATTGGATAACCCCATAAGTTTCTTGTCCACTTTATAGCAGACCACATGAACTGTCCCCCACTCCATGCCTGCTTCAACTAGCTAGAGAGATGGGGAGGGCCTTATGCTACCTTGCTTGCCATTTTTTCCATCTCTAAATTAATGGGCATGGTAGCTAGTTTTTTTTCCTTCTCAATGCGGAGATGAGATAGAGATGTGCACTATCTAGAATTCTATGAGCCATGGCTCCTAGCTTCTTTGCTCCTGTTTGTTGTGTAGGAAAAGATTAAAAAGAGGAAAAGGAAAGTAGGTAGAAGACACCACTGGAGTTTCAAAGAGTTATAATGGTGCCAGAATATGATTCATCAACAAGAATCCGGATCTTTGCTTAACTAGAAAGTTGATAGGGAGTGTTTTTGGACCTACTGCTCTCTCTCCCTCTCTACATGTATTAACCCATTCAATAATGCTTTGTCGGCTACGCTGATGAGAAGTTAGGTCACCCATACAACATGATAACCCTAAATTATTACTTGCAAACATAACACCATCATGCACTTCCTTTTTTGGTTTAAATATATTATTACTCCCTCCTCAGATAGGAATAATACCTCTTTGGGCATTGATGGTCCTCCTCACCTCTCTTCTCCATCCTCCTTCGGAAAGCTCTGCTACACCTGTTTTGACACCTTCTACATAATAGCTTCCACGACTAATGCCACTATTATTATTCTGCTGTTAGTTCCCGTTTGAAATTGGATCCGTTGCAGCTTCTTCTTTAATTAATATATTCAGATTCAGAAAATAAAAATTTGCGCCCTATCTATATATATACATATACTCTTTATTAATTGTTAACTGATCATGATCGCCTACTGGTATCTGATACACTTTAGCTTGCTTGCTCATGTGGCCTGCAATTCTGTCTTCAGTGGGCATGCATGCCACCATTACCCTCATTATAAAACTCTAAAAGTGATGATGATGATGATGATGATTATTCTTTTGTATCCCTCATAATGCACCTACACAATTATATTTTTATGCTTTACGGATGTAAAGAAAAGTAAGATTGCACGTGTGGCAGCAGGCTGAGGCCAGTGATATAAGAAACGGGAAAGCGTGGCAATGGCAGACTTGGTGTAATTTATTGAGGTCCCATCATATATCATGTTAGTATTTGTGTTTCCCCCATGAAATTTAGGATGAGTAAGTTTGAAGACTTATTCTAGCTTTAATGTGAACAAATGCAAAGCATTTTATTGAACTCGCAATAGTTCAAAAAAATAAAAAAAATCTGCAATTTATGAAATGATTGTAAACGAAAATGGGCTAAACGCTATACATTTTTCTCCTTTCAATCAATCTTTAGAAAGAAGATTTCTATGATTATCAATGATCTGTACATGTCTTTGTCCGGAACCCCAGAAGTCGCACTAGACAAAGATTCAATCAACCGTAATGATCAAAACCAGGTCAAAATCAAGGCTACCAGTTTTTCTACCCGTCATTTTTAAATTTTTCCACCTTTTAGAAATTCTGGACTTTCCTTTCCCGGTCTGAATTAAACAATCGACAGGATGGCCTCAAGACTCCCATTGGCCTAATATGGACTCGTTAGATTGAAATTTGAATCTAAAATAATAAAAGCAGAAACAGAAAAAAAAAAATGTTGTGATTGTTATCTTCATGATTATAGAGGTAAGATATTTTATAGAAAGCATTATATAAAGATACTGTCGGTGAGTGGCAAAGTACGAAAAGAAAGTGGATAGGCATTGACTTTGACATGGTTTGAGAAATCAGCACACTATAAAATAAAATATAAGGCGTGATCTCCTCACTAGCTTTAAGTCCGAAGAGATGATTGGGAACGATTACAAATTCATTAAACCAAATCAAACTTCCCTTTAATTAATCAAATCCAGAAACCTCATCCATACATAAGAACAAATTAAGTGACATAAACCCAATAAAGAAATGGTGGGTGTAATGTGAACAGCCCTGAATAGTTGATAAAAGCAACCCAGACCCACCTGTGATGATGATGTGTTGTGTGAAGAGAAGTGACAAGTGGGGGAAGAGGGAGGAGGACACTAGGGCCCTATCAATGATTTGGTATGATGGGTATTTGATTCCATGGGGGTTTGATGATTATGGAGCGTAGAAGTTGGCAATGATGGAGGAGGGAGTTGGGGGAATTTGGGATAAGGTTTTGTGATGTTTTTCCTTCCTGCCTTTAAGGCCAGCCGACCATGTTGCTTAGTATTCATTATATAATTTTATGTGGTGCTGTGCTCTTTTGGGTTTTAGCTTTTACTCGTCCCTCTCCATACCAACCGTCCTAATCAAGGAAACCTAGACCTTTTGTCTATATTCTTCACCGTATTCATCCATTCTAACCCCACACCCCTCTCTCGGTGACTCTGTGGCTCACACCCTCATCTCACTGGCTCACACTACTCTCACGCGCCTTGGAAACCTTTGCATTGCTTTACCACATTCTATGTATGTATGTATGCGTGATCAATTCATTATGCCGCTGATTCGGATAATTGATTTTTCTTTTTCTTTTTTTAAATAGAGAATACGGCTATAAGGCGAGTCCTTTCCACATGGGTCCTTCCCATTTCTTTGTGGATTTTCATTAGAACATGTTTTAGTGACAACTTTCATGTTCTCTTTTAAAAAAAGAGAAGTAATCTAGATTGTTAGGAATTGGGAGAGAGATAATGCATAAAACTAATTTATAGTTAAAAAAGGAAAAAGGAATGGGCTTGCTTGGGAATTAAGGTTGAGGAGCATAATATGATATGAAAGAAAATTACAGAGAGAGTTGATGATAAGGTTGGGCTTTATGTTTCTAAAATGGGCTTTGAAAAGATGAAACTGCCCTTTTGTTGGAAAAGAGGAAAGGGGTAATGTTGTATTTTGCACCATGTAGATGATGATGTGCCCTCCTAATAGGAAAAGAGTATAAACTTTAAAAATGGGAAAAAGAAATGTACATGAACAAGTGGCCAGACGAAATAAATAATCAAATCCATGTGATAGAGAGAATAGAATACAAAACTCATGTGATGAGTGATGAGAAAGAGGTTTGAATTTAGTAGGAGGAGGAGGAGAAAATAAATGGGTTTGGTGTTGGACAACAAGGGTCTAGTCAGAGAAATATATCGAGTTTGATTTTTTCAGAAGAGGAGAGCAATCGAGCATCACCAAAGCACCGACTTCCAATAAAGCAAGGCTTTAGCTTGCCCCACTCAGACACTCTTTTCCTTGGTAAGACTTTGTTGGATGAAGCTTTTTAGTGGAAGCATCATGTTTGCGTTTAAAAGTAGAGAAAGGGGAGACCCATGTCACCCCCACTATGGTGACTGACTTTCCATCATCTAGAGAAGGAGATGGAGGAGGTGGACCCACACTCAAACAATTGGAAGTGGGGGGGTTGTAAGCATACCCAAAATTTGACTTGGTGGTTGGGGGTAAGAGGCAGAAACAGTTGAAGTGTTGCCGGCTAAATTGTTGGCACAAAGTTAAGGCAATAGGGCCCCAATTAAGGACCATCCAATAGAGGCTTCTTATGCAAATGGGGTTCCGGCCTTAGTCTCATTTCCACACATGGGCTGCTGTTGTTGGTGGAGCAACATGCCTGGGGAGGTGTATTCATGTCAAAGCCCACATGGCCATGATGAGTACGAATGCCTAGACTATTAAATGAAGAATCTAGTCGTATTAATTTGAAATTATGCGGTCTATTCAGGTTGCTTGTACCATAATTTTTTAACTCTAGCTGAGTGGTTGCTATCTGGCTCCAAATCACCACCTGTTTTTGGGCATGAATCCATGGCTATGGGAGGCCATAAAGGCAATTCAATTTAGGGTAAGAAAGAGTATGGTCTCTCATGGTGTGAGTCTTATGGATAAGTCTTTAGTGATATAAAAAAATAAAAAACAAAAAATCCCAATCCTAGAACTGCCCTCTATCTTCTTATGACTCCATGAGTAGTTTAGGTGATGATCTAGCTTGTCCCACAAGTCTGGTTGGACCAAATGGGTAGAGGGCTTGTGACTTGAGAGCACCCAATCAGGTTTCCATTATTTTCCTGCCATGGGTCAAGCCTTGATTTCAATGGCATGGAGATGGCTCTTACATACCTGGAAAAAAGAATGGTTAACCTAATCACTAATTAAAGTTAAATATGCTTAGAATGCACTTTGTTCACCCAAAAAAAGATCATAAATCCAAGCCGACTGGTGGCCTTTAAAAGGTCGTGATGATTATCCTATTATGCAACTACTTTCTTTTGTAAAAATCACAAAAATTTGAAAAGGATTTGTCCTGGACAGCAAGGCCCTAAACCCGTGTGACATGTTGCTTTACAACATGTCTATGTAAAGTTTTCAATTTCTAGAAGATACAAAAGGTCCCTCGTTGCTTCTTGTTTTGTCCCAAAGTAAACCCATTCTATCTTAATTTTCATGGCTTTTGACCCTTATCAAATTCATTCTTTACAACTTTTTCCCATCTTTCACATTATTCTCACCTAAGGATCTCATTACCACTAGCCTCCCAACATATTCCTAACAATCTTGGAATTTCGAATAATCATTTATAGTGGAATGTGTCACTGTCCTCTATACCTAAAAAAAAAATTAATCCCGAACCGTTTCCTAAGGCCATTGGTTGATTGTGGTAGTTCTCCTACTTCCCTTTCCTTCTATAATTCAAAGGGTGCAAGATGACCATACAGTTGACATATTCTATCAGCGTGGGAATGCCAAGCATCCTTCCTTGATTTGCTAAAAGATTGTACCTAACTTTAGCCAGGAAATCAGGAGTAGCAAGAGCTTAATTGAAAGCTTACAGAGTCGTTGGTCCAGGTCAAGGCCACATGTTGTACTCTGTACGCTACGTTCTTCCAAAAATATACGGACTGCTACTTTATTTTCTTCAAGGGAAAAGAACAGCAAAATTGGCTGTATGAAAAACCCACATGGCGAGACAAGCAGCCATGCATGGTAGTAAAATGTTGCAGAATGGTCTCCAAATCCTTCTCTTTTTTTTTCATGGTCCAAGCAGGCAAAAGAGATCCTTAAAAAAAAAAAATGACTGTAGTTTGGTCAAAAACTCCTAGCTACCTTGTCTTTTTGAGCGGATTCGTGGAACCATGATCTGAGTAGGGCGGCCAAGGACAGTCTCAGAAGAGTTGCTGCCCACGTGAGTTTAGACCCACATGCTGTATACATTCCATCAGCCCACTTTCCTCCAAAAAAAAAAAAAAAAAAAAATAAGGAATATGGTATGCAAACATGAAAATTTTAAAATTAATAAAAAATCATCATGCTTTAGTTTTTGTTTTTTCTGCCCAACTTATTTGACTATTTTTTTTCTTTTTTACCAAGGAATTTCAAATTAAAAAACTTTTAATATTTGTGGGAATCATTCACTTGAAATAAAAGTGATGGGTGATTCCCAAACAAGGGAAAAGGGACCATCCTAGGGGCACCTGAAAATCATGTGGGCATCAAAATTAGAATCCAAAATTTCCGACTTTTTGGCAATCAACTTGGCAAATTTTAAACCAATGATTCAGGGAATAAGAAAATATGGTACACTACAGGATAATTTTTCAGTAATCATCCCACCAAAGGTGGAGATTACATTGATAAAACTATAAGCATTGTGTCTTATCATTCACCAATCACAGACAGATTCATTTCTTATCACAATAATCCAACATCAACATGGTGGGTCCAAACCTGCTTTACTTTTTCCCCATAGTACAAGAAGATCTTTTCGTATAAGGTATACTCATCTCATTGTGGTCAAACCACAATCATATACTGGCTTTTATTGTTGAATTTTTTTTTTATTTTTTTTTTCAAAAAAGGCAGAGATGCCTATATGCTCTAAAGGGTGATGCCCCATTTCATTTGTGGCTTCTATATTCTCTGTCTGCATTATTCCTTTTCAATTCATGTCCTTATTCTAGTAATGCTTGTTAGGCTTTTTCCTGGATTCATTCCCCTTCTGCGATTCAAAAATAGGGAACGTTATTTCTCAGAATAACGCATGGATTGTGCCAAAAGTGATGAAATGTTTATTGGAAAAAAAATGTTTCTTTGTAGTTGGTCAGAAGAATCCGAAATTTCTAGAGATTATTCGATAATACTATATAAAGATTGAGATATTCGGGAATTTTCTGAAGATTTTGTTTGGTTGATGAGAAAATGTGAAATAAATTTGGGTAGAGGGCGAGGCACGTACCAGCTTAGTGGACTGCAGGAATGCATGGATCTGGCCCATCGTCTCACATGATGGGCCCTAAGTAGCCCATACATGTTGTCCATGATGGTGAGTGGAGTGAAACCTCAATGCGCCTTAGCTAAACAACTGTTTGGGCTCCAAATCTTAAACAAGCCCAATCGAAGATCAACTCCGTTCCACCTCTATCAGCTGATCATCAATTCATCGTCACCGAAGCGAATTCACAGTTTCATATTGACTGTAACCGGGCTGGTAAAATGTCGGAGCTAACCCTTACCTCTCTCCTCCTCCTCTTCCCTCTGATTTTCATCGTATTGACTTCAGCTCCGCCGACGATCGCATCAGAAGCGGCTACCAAAGGGTACTCCAAGTCAATCCCTCGTTTTCTGGGAAAATTCGCGAACCCAAACAGGGGGAAATCATTCCAATATGAGACCCGATATTTCGAACAGCGTCTCGACCACTTCAGCATCGCCGATCTCCCGAGATTTCGGCAGCGGTACCTCATCAGCACCCGACACTGGACTGGTCCGGACCGAATGGGCCCAATCTTCTTATATTGCGGCAACGAAGGCGACATCGAGTGGTTCGCTGCCAACACCGGCTTCGTCTGGGATATTGCTCCTCGGTTCGGTGCTATGGTCCTCTTCCCTGAAGTAAGTCATCTGTTTGGTTTCTGAGAAAATAAAAGAAAATTTTTGAGTTATTTTCTTTTCCAGTCAAGGCAACTAGTTTATTATTAAATACAGCGTGACTACCATTTTCGAAGTACAAAGCCAATTTATAACTGTAATTGATCTGGAGGATTTATTTGGCAGCATCGATACTATGGCGAGTCAATGCCTTACGGAAGTAGGGATAAGGCATATGCGAATGCAGCTTCCTTGTCCTATCTTACAGCGGAGCAAGCACTCGCTGATTTTGCAGTATTGGTTACTAGTTTGAAACGAAATTTGTCTGCTGAGGGTTGCCCTGTTGTGTTATTTGGTGGTTCCTATGGTGGAAGTAAGCCACCAGTTCTTCCTACCTTCACTTTCTTACGCTTCTTATTTGTAAGTTAATAAGAGATATAAATAGATACAAGCTTGATGAAGAAAATGCTTTTTTTCCTTCACAATTTGTTCTCAAACGCTATATAACTTAGGATTGTGAATACACTTTCAAAATTAACGAGAAACTGATGGAATAATTGGGATTACATGGGATTACATCGACCCATATGGAATTATAATGTAAGTTTTTATTGAACATTGATATATATTCCTTGTTAGCTACATTTTAAGTCTTCTTTCTCATGTAACTGGAACAGTGTTAGCCACATGGATGAGACTCAAATATCCTCACATTGCAATTGGTGCACTTGCTTCTTCTGCCCCAATTCTTCAATTTGAAGATATTGTGCCACCAGAAACATTTTATGACATTGTCTCCAGTAGCTTTAAAGTGAGTCACTCTTAATCTTATTTTCTTCCTTGATGTTTTATATCATATATATTCTGCATTTTAACCCTACTGAGTCTCATTCTCATAGCGTGAAAGTATCAGCTGCTTTGATACTATAAAGAAGTCTTGGGATGTAATAATATCTGAGGGCCAGAAAAATGATGGGCTTAGGCAACTGACTAAAGCTTTCCGCCTATGTCGGTAAGAGCAACATATACATAGAATGTTGGTTATATAATCTGTGTATGCCCTGTTATATTTAGTAATGTCATCATTGCATTGAAATGGTCTTGTTTGTACAAATTATTCTGGTTTTGCTTGTTTTGTATCATTGAGCTTGTACTAATCAAAGACAAATGGTAGGGACTTGAAAAAGACAGAAGATCTTTCTGAGTGGTTGGATTCTGCTTATAGTTTTTTGGCAATGGTGAACTACCCATATCCTTCTGACTTTCTAATGCCTTTGCCTGGACACCCAATAAAAGAGGTAGGTTGGTATTTGTGACATGACTTGTCTGATGATCTATTTGCTGCTTCCAAAGCTGCTGCTTTTCATTTATCTTTCATAAAGAGAGTGTCATGTCCTAAGTGGCTAGGTTTGAACTGTCCATATTCAGCATATCTGTCTAATGATATTTTTGAAATAATATATCCTGGAATGGTAATCCAAAAGTTTCACAATTTAAGTCTTCAGTAGTTTTGAAAGTTTCACTATTCAAGTCTCATTAGTTTTGATATTGTTACAGAATGGCTCTTTATGTGCATTTTTGGGTGTGTGTGAGTGGTTTCAACTTACAAATCTAGAAAGGGATGGTCTGTAACAAAGATAAACAATGATTGAAAAAATATTTTCTCAGCCCAGAATAATAAGGATTCAGAGATTTTTACTTGCACTTAATAGTTTATATCATGAATCATACCTACGCACCTTATGACCATCTCTTTCCTAAGTGAAAACTTCTCGCCCTTTTGTTCTTCAATGATTATTGAACAGTCCTTGACTTGAAATTTACTGATTCATGGTTTCCTGATTTCTGAATCTTTTCTTCTATGGCCTTTTTGTGCCTTTAACATATTTTTCTTTTTGGAATAATATTCTTGTATGTGGTAGGATATCTCGTTAAGATCTTTTCCTATTGAATTAAGTTAATCATTTTTATTTTTTTTCATTGTCTAGGTGTGTAGAAAGATGGACAGTTGTCCTGAGGGAACAAGTGTTCTGGAGCGCATATTTGAAGGAGTAAGTGTCTATTACAACTACACTGGTAAAGTTGAATGCTTTCAGCTTGATGATGATCCTCATGGCATGGATGGTTGGAACTGGCAGGTTTACATTGATTATGATACTTTTTCTTTTCTCTATCTTTTTTTGTTTTTTTGGAAATCAATTAATTATTTCTTCAAAATGTTCACACCAAATTTTCCTCAAATTACTATATCTAATTTAAGGGCTTTCTATGTTTCCATTTCCATTTTGTAGGCATGCACTGAGATGGTTATGCCAATGGCTAGTAGCCGGGAGTCAAGCATGTTTCCAACATATGATTATAATTACTCCTCTTTTCAAGAGGGGTGCTGGAAGGATTTCAGTGTGAAACCTAGGCCTACATGGATAACAACAGAATTTGGCGGACATGTAAGGAAGCATTCATTATAGATTTATCAGTGTCTCTATTTTCCTTCAGAATTTAAATGAAAATTCTCATTTCAAATAGCATATAGTCAGAAGAACAAGCACTAATAATATCATGTCAACTTCTTTTTATCAATTATCAACTAACCCAGCTTCATAAAATGGTTCCTCAGACACTGTGGATTGTGACTAAAATTTGAGTGACCACTTCCTGTTATAATGTGATTTTGAATAACCTTTTAATTTTATGTTTACAGTAAATATAGATTTACTGTCTCAAAACTGGTGCCCTCTTATAACTGTAGAGTTGTTTGGCCAACCAAAACCTTTGAATAGTGAGATGTGCTTCTGTGACAGTAGGAACCATTCCAAGTTTGTCTTCTCTGTCACCCTCATGTCTTATGTGAATTATGATGCATGGTAATACTAAAATATGTTAATATAAGGTGGGTTTGATATTCAAAATTGTATGCCTCTTCCCTTGTGGGTTCTGTTGCTTTTGGATGATATGAATATCATGAGCTTCTCCTGTTCTGTTGCTTTTGCATGATATGAATATCATGAGCTTCTCCTGTGAAATAATTTGATTCTGATTTTTTTTTCTTCTTACTGTGAAGGATTTTGAGACCACATTGAAAGTTTTTGGAAGCAACATTATTTTCTCAAATGGTCTGTTGGATCCCTGGAGTGGTGGCAGGTGCTTTTTTATTCTGAAGATTCGATAGTTTGTTTTGTCAAAGATTCATGATCTGAGTTCTGATGGATGCTGATGATATCTGTTGCAGTGTTCTGCAGAATATATCTGAAACTGTTGTTGCTCTTGTTACAGAAGAAGGTAATGCTTTAATCATTTTGCATTCTGGGCAGTTAGCAACATCAGTCTTGTGCTAAAGCAACCATGCATTTGTTTTAGTTATATCCATAAATGGTACTGATTGTTTGGATGACCTTGACTTTTGCCATATTGGCCCAAGTCCTGAAGAGCGTTATAGCTGCTGTTAGATATGCTATGAACATGAAATGGACCATTGATGCACCAATCCTAACTGTTTTAGCAGCGGACTAAAACCTTGAGGATAAGATTTAAGTAGTCTGACTACCCTAAATTGGTGTCTGGTAGTATGGATGTCCAATCATTTCAAAGGATCTGATTATGGATCGATTAGTTTGATTGGCTTGTTTGGTCCTGGTTTTAAAGGGATTTAGATATACCATCTGGGATAGGTTGTACAGATCCCTTTTCATTGTTCTTCTCTTGGGACCATAACTGTCGTTCATCCATACAGTTCCACTTCAATTATGGTAGCCCAAACCAAACCTAGTGGTTGGTCCAATCATTTCAAAGGATCCAATCATGGGTCGATTAGTTTGATTGGCTTGTTTGGTCCTGGTTTTAAAGGGACTTAGATATACCATATGGGATAGGTTGTACAGATCCCTTTTCACTGTTCTTCATTTAGGACCATAACTGTTGTTCATCCATACGGTTCCCCTTCAATTATGGTCATCACAGTTTTCATGATCTTTTCCTTGTCCTTTTAATGTTTCCAATAAGAATCATATCACTCCTTATTGGTGCAATTACTTGTCTCTATGGCATCCAATCAAACCATCTCAAAGCCTGTCCCATATCTTGGCTGCCGTTGTGGACTTGTCTCGTATGTTGTCTACTGTTGTCAGTCTGTCTCTCATCTTGTCTGCCACTGTCAGCTTTCTCTTATCTTGTCTGCTGCTGCCAGTACCTCTCCATCTCAGGATCCTGATGGAATTGCACAATGTACCAAGTTAACTATTGGATCATGCTCATACCTTCAACACGATGACAACCCAAAACACATCAAAGATAACTAGCCATATAGCTAACCATGTCCACCTCATTTTGTAATTGTTCAGCTTTGGAAGACCTGGGTTGTTGTATGCCTGGTTTATCATTCTGAACCATTCAATCATGAATCATGTGCTTGCTGAAAGCTTTGAATCTATCTGGTTCTACTGTGCCCATATAATCTCAGTGCCAATTGGTCCTTTTTATAATTTTATGTAAACTTCCTGCTTATATAACAGGAACTTCTAAAAAATATTGAAGAATTGTGTTTTGACCTACTTCCTGAGAGAGTGGAGTATGTTTCATGCTGCAAAATGCTAACTGCTGAGTCTTATAAAATCATTGTCGAGGTTTAAAACTGCTTCTGCAGCTTGACTTGCCATCAGGCATCCATCCACAAGCTGGGAGAACTCCATGCAATATTGTCCTGAATGCTGTCAATAGCAAAAGGTCATTGCATGTGAATGGGTTTGGTTTGGTTGATCATCTCATGGACGTGTATTTTAGTAGCTTGACCAAATTAATTTATTATGCTAATAGTGATCCTTCCAATTCTTAATTAGGTGCTCATCACATTGATTTGCGTTCCTCAACTGCTGAGGATCCTGATTGGTTGGTCGAGCAGAGAGCATTTGAGGTGAAGCTGATCAAAGGCTGGATTGAAGACTACCACCAGAAACGCAATTCAGTTTTCAGCATATAGAGCTTCAAGTTACATGGGGCTAACATCTGTATGTAGTAGATATCTCTCCTTTTATGTCTCTTTTCAGCTCCTTACGAAGTGAACACTGCTGGTGTGTTCAATTATTGCTTGGGCTAATCTGTTGTGTTTATTATCAAATGACGATATTGTAAGGACTAAGAATATTATTGTAAATAAATCACAAAAAAAAGCTCATCTTAACCCACTCTAGCCTAATTCAAATTCTAACTAGTTATCAGAGCATCAAAGACGAAAATGATTTTGAAAGGCTATAGAAATGGGCATGGCCTTAAATTCGAGTGTTGACTCATAATTATTTCCTTTATTTTTTATTTTATTTTTAGATGTTAATAATGTTCTAACCTAGTACTTTTTAATACATTTTTTTAGTCGGATATTATCATCAGTTATGCAAGCTTTCTTGTATTCTCTTTTGCTTCCCTTATTTCTTTCTTTTTTAGCTTAATATCCAATTAAATATAATTTTATTACACCTCAATTTTAGAATAAATTGAACAAAAATAACAAAAGTATTTAATTTCCAATTTTTACGCATTTTATATCATTTTTTTCTCCTTTCTCTTTTCAACATTTTAGTTCCAGAGAGCTTCTGGTAGCAGATGAAGTAAAATAAATTAATTAATGTGATTTAATTTTATATTTGAAAATTATATTTCAAAAATATTTTTATTGTTCCAAAACTTGTATTTACACTAAAACTCACAAAACGTGACTTGCTCAAATTATCTCAAAAACTAAGTATGGTTGTTTATCTAAATAATACATTTTAGAATCTGTTTGGTAATTGTTTTAAAAAATTATTTTTGAGAATAGTTTTTTAAAACCGTTTTTTTATTTTTATAGAATAAAAATATGTTTAAAAACTTAAAATATTTTAAAATTATTTACAATATTTTTAAATATGTTTTAAAAATAATTTTTATGTCTAATATTTTATTTTTAATTATTTTACTTTTATATGATTATTTTTTAAAATAACTCTTAAAAAATAATTAAAAATATTCTTTGAAAACTCTTTATATTTAAATAAAATACAATTTTTTATTATCGTTTTTTTTTTTTTTTTTTAAATAAAAACAATTCTCCAAAGCAGTGCCAAACATACCCTTAACTATCCCATTGACTTTCAGCCCATGTGGCACTTCCTCGAAAGATTTGATCATTTGACATGGATAGTCGTTTTAAGTAAAACATTCGGATTACCAGCAGCGGTTATATCATTAGTGAAGATCGACTTTCTCGACGCCATTGAAAATTTGAACCATTTCAACCCTACCTCCACCACTCACATGCGACGTAGTAGTGAACAGTTCTACGGTTCTACTTCTACTCATTTTTAGACAATTGAAACTGTCAACCCCGTTTGGCTGTAGTGCCTTGCCACCAGACCCACCACTATATAAATCCAAGACAACACCACAGATTTGCAAAAACTAATCACAATCTAGAGAAATGGAAAATTTGCTACAACATTGAACACTGCTATGCATGGTGGGTCTAGCCCAGACCCTCGTTTCTCAAGCCCAGAACACCCCTCGTGACTTCCTCCAGCTCCACGTACAACGCGGCCCGCAGAGAGGTCGGGGTTGGACCCCTCAAGTGGGACCGCACCCTGGAGGCCTACGCTAAAGACTACGCCAAGCAGAGATCAGGTGACTGCGAGCTCGTCCACTCCGGAGGACCCTACGGCGAGAACATCCACTGGGGATATGGTGGAGGTTATACAGACGTAAAGGCCGCCATGAAGTTATGGCTTGACGAGAAGCACTTTTATGATTACGAGAGCAATAGTTGCATGTTTGGGAAGTAGTGTTTGCATTATACACAGATTGTGTGAAGGAATTCGAAGCGCCTCGGCTGCGCCAGCGCAGCCTGCCCAGACGAGAGGGTGTTCTGCACCTGTAACTACGATCCTCCTGGGAATTTCCATGGAGAATGCACTTTTGGTTTTGGGTTTAGCTACAAAGTACACCGAAATAAATAAATTTTATAAAAAATCAAATAATTTTCTCCATGTATCAAACTAAAAAGGAGCATGCAAATTTTGATGGAATTATCGATGGCATGAGGGCATTGATTGCTTTTAAAAAGACATGTTGATGCATGCTTTTGAATGGACCGGCCTTTCTAGAAGAAAAAAAAGGAAAAAAAAGAGAAGGAAACTTGTAACTAGCTTTCAAGTACCATTCATACTAAAGTTGCAGTTGAAATCAACTTTAATTGATGCCTTCTCCTTTTTACCTTTAAAGTTTGAAATAAGAAAGTTCAAAGGAAGAAAAAGTATACTTTGATTTCCACTGTACCGTTAAAATGTAAAATAAGGCAAGCTTAATTTCATCTATAGAAGTAGAAAAATTACTCATATAGCTTATGGTATAAGTTAAAAGGGAAACAATAACAAAATTATTATTAAAAAATATAACAAAAAATTTCTCACAAATCAACTTATATTCAAAGTTTTTTTTTTTTTTTTTAATGTGATTATAAAAAAAATCATATATTAAATATTTTTCCATAAAACATTAAAGTAATTTTTAAATATTTTAAATGGTTTGCCAATACAATTGATGTGACTAATAAACAAATCAAATAGTACAACCCAAGTACAATTACACAAGACATGAGTGATGCACATACACTAACACTCACCCAACCAAATGGAAATTGATCATTTCCATCTTACTCATCAAAAAATGGTCCTCCTAAGTCCTTTGGGGAAGATATCGAAAATTTGATCATCACTAAAGATGTAAAGGAGTCCTTATGATCCTTGTTACCTTACCTTCGATCACTATTGAACCTTAGATAAATAATTAAACTTGATAAAACAATTCTTTAATAAAAAAAGCCAAGAAGTCCAAGAGGAACTTAATTTGTCAAACACTTAATTTTTTTTTCTAAAAAATATTTTTTAGGTTAAAAAAAAACATTACTTTAAAACTAACTTTTAATTAAAATTGTTATAAATATAACATGTTATATAATGCTAACCTTTAATTTAAAGTGAGGTTCTTCCAATAACAATTTGCGGAATCAACGAGGGAAAATTGCTTATCTTTACATCGTTAAAGAACTAAATGTATAAATGAGAATTAGGCTTTTGCTATTCAAGTGGAGGATTGGAAGAATAATGTCTTCCACATGCAATTAAAAGATCATTAAAAATAATATATATATATATATTAAAATTACACTTATTGATTATGTGGTCTAAAAATCCACAAAAATACCGTTTGGCCTAAAACTTTATATCAAAGCATCAAAACCATTTTTTTCAAATAATTATTTAAAAAAAAAAAATTCTTTAAATGATAAAGGTCATACCTATTCATTTATTTCTCTTAATAACCTAACTTTACATAATTTTCCTAATTAAAATTTATTTTTATATTAACATTGAAGCAAGTATTTTAGGTAAGTATTGATATCTATCTTTGATAAGAAAATACATGCACCGGAGCAACACTCGATAGAAATTTTGAAAGGTTCCATTCTACCGTTCTAGAAGGTATATTATTGAATGAAAATTAAATATGAATAATAGAACTAATGATGCATTCTTTGAAGGAGAATAATTTTTAAATGAATCCCAAATCATTTTTGTGCTGAACGCCTTATCCTGTAATAATACCTCATGCTTTTTCAACCTGTTCCCTTCGAAACGACTTCTCAAATTTTCTATTCAATCATCACAAACAACCAAAATATGTGAAGTACCACATGGTTTCCTTACTTTTCAATTATTGCGGAAATGTTTAATTGAAAAGGGCAAAACCATATAATATTCGACTGAGGTATGATATATTTCTCCATTTTAATTCATCTTTTGATACTCTAGATGGACATAAATACCCTTCATATATTTATTTTAATATTCAAAAATTATTTTTTTAATAAAAAAATGGTTATATTTAGTATATTGAAAAAGTGGATGTTATTTTTTTAATTTGGAAATTGTTCTCTTCCTTTTTATTCAAATATATCAATATTTTAATTTGCTATACCAATTTAAGATTGATAAAATAATATTGGGTCCATTGTGATCAAATAATTAAAATGGTAATTTATTATATTTTAATTAAATAATTTAAAATATTTATGGTATTTATCTTATTAAAAAAAACGAGTGTATTCGATTTTTCCGCCCTTTGTATATTTTTTATTTTGAATTTATATTTCTAAAATCGAATGATGTAGATGCGTTGTTGAATTCCTTCCGTCAGAAGCCGCAGGGATGGCAACTCCCAAAAAAATTACAAGGAACATTTTTGTAATTTCAAAAATTTCGCCCGCTAAGGAAGCAAGAGGCGGCCGAAAGCCGAAGTCGATATCCAGTCCAAAACGACAGCGTTTTGTGGAAACAAATGAAACAGTGCGGCCTGATCGGAGTGGTCTGGACAAAAACGGGTCTACACGCCAGGACTAAACAGTCAATTTATGCAATAGTAAAATGCTCTCAAAGCTAGAGTAACAGGTGCAGCATCACGGTCAATCACAATCCGGAGTGGAGTCTCTCTGGAAAAAGGCAGGCAAAAGCAAGAGAAGGTGGAGTTCGCGTTCCTGATTCCACCACTCAAGCGATAGATCACACAAAGCGGAAGCAAAAGCGAAGCGAATCTAGGGTTTGTTGATCGGAAGAGGACTTCCATGGCGAGTCCTCAACCGGCGCGATTTTCCATAGCGGCGACGCCTGGTTCTAGGGTTTTGCAAAGCCCTCTCAGTGATGATGCAATCTGGAAGCGACTCCGCGACGCTGGCTTCGATGAAGAGTCGATCAAGCGGAGGGATAAGGCTGCTCTTATCGCCTATATTGCGAAACTTGAAGCGGAGGTTCTTGCTCTTCTTTCCTTTGCCTGTTACTAATTCCCTGTTGCTGTGAAATTTGGACCCGTCTTGTGTTGGATTTTGAATTAATTGGTGGTTTCTTTGGGTGCGTTTGTTGTGTTAGTGATAATTTGAGTTTCTTGTAAAGTCGATACTCTACTTGGCCTTGGTGGCATTTCAGAACCGGAGTGTTTAGTGGAGAAGGTTAGCGAGACAAAAAAAGAATTCTGAGGGTCAATCTTGATTTATGCCTCACTTCTTTACTGTTGCTAGATATGGAACTAGCCCAACCTTTTTTTTTTTCACACGAAATGGCATAAAGATACGGCTTAAGGATAAGGAAAATGAATGGTATGAATAGTCATTATCTAAGTATGTCAGATGTAGAAGTGCAATATTGGAAACAATATAGGTGTAGTGGTATTTTAAGTTTATGTGGAACTCATCCACCTTAATAGTGATTAAATTCAGTTTCCCCTTGGGCTTAATCTTTGGGTGCTGAGTGAAGAGGGGAAAACTGTGCCCATTAACTATGACTTGGAGGAGGGTGAGCTGAACACGGCAAAGCCATATGTGCATGAGGGATTGGATGTTTATATATTTTAATATGCTTGGGTATCCCAGGCATTTTCTTCTACCAGGAGTTTGTGTATTACTGATAACCATGATACTTTGTTTTTGAAGAGCCGTTACATGTTAATTTTTTTTCCTGTAATTAGGATTCTTGAGAAAGAATATTTGATTTTTACAGTTTTTGTATGAGAAGATTGGCATCTAGGATCCAGTTAGTATGTAATAGCTTATAGCAGCATCCAAACTTCACTGAAGAGTCACTATTTTTGAGGGTTCTGGGTGACTAAGATTTAAACATGCTACTCTTCAAGGAAACCTTGGCTGAGATGGTTTCCTGACTCATTGTACTGATTTATGAAAGTCATTCCACATTCAGGGTTAAGCAATGTGACTAATTCAATATCCAGGAATTATCCAGCGGCAGTATTCTAGAGACATCTCTGTCACATTTATTTGACTAAATTGTCATTATAAAAGCTAGTTTTACTTTGGAAAGTTGCTCATGAAAACTATGCCTTATATTATCTTCATTTAAATTCTGTATGCTTAAAAAGCAAAGGAGTGAAGGAAGAGTCTATATCAGTTCCATGGGATCTATAGAATTGTTTGTCATTGTTCTCAAATCCTTTTTTGTAAGGGCATGTGCTGGTATTAGTAATCAATACATAGATTGTTTTCCCAATTGTTCCTAATATAGCCAGGCTTTAATTCAGTATAGAGACTTTCTTTTCCCCTGTTTCAATAAATACTAACCAGTTTAATCTCCTCTAGATTTTTGATCACCAACACCATATGGGACTTCTCATATTGGAAAGGAAGGAGTGGGCTGCTAAGTATGAGCAAATTAAAACCGAAGCTGAATCAGCTGAAATAGTATATAAGCGTGATCAATCTGCGCATTCATCTGCTTTAGCTGAAGCAAGGAAACGAGAAGACAGTCTGAAGAAGGCTTTAGAAATTGAAAAAGAGTGTATTGCAAATGTAAGCTTATGATTTGGGTTTTCTATCAACCGAAATAAATTTCTCCTTACCCATTTAATCCTATCAGTTGGGATTTTCCTTATTATAATTGGTTAAACAGTAACTTCTTTATGAATTCTGTAGCTTGAGAAGGCCTTGCACGAGATGCGCGCAGAATGTGCTGAAACTAAGGTTGCAGCTGAGATTAAATTGGTTGAAGCACGCAGTATGGTAGAGGATGCACAGAAAAGGTTTGTTGAGGCTGAAGCAAAGCTGCATGCAGCAGAAGCTTTGCAAGCAGAAGCCAGCTGCTTTCGCCGTACTGCTGAAAGAAAGCTACAGGAAGTTGAAGCACGTGAAGATGATCTACGGAGACGTCTGATCTCTTTCAAGTCTGAGTATGTGGTCCATTCATTTGCTCGATTCATGATTTTAACTTCACATACTCTTATTGTTAGGTTTACTAGTTCTATCTGAATGATGTTTGGTTTTTTGATCTAATGTCAGTACAACCTGTGTCTGTCAAAAAAAAAAAAAAAAAAAAAAAAGGAATGTCAATACAACCTGTGCCCATCCTCTAAAACTTAAGCAATAATAGGAAAACATGCCAGGACCTGTCCACTGAGAGAGCTCATGCACCCCCACGCATACTGCTGTTTGCCAACAAATCCATGGTATATAATCCCATTAAAATCATGGCATATAAAAGTTGTAGACACATAATCAAAGTTTTGGTGAAAATCTGCATCCCAGTGATGTATAATTTGGTAGAAAGTAGTTTGATTTTGAGATTTTGTTAATTTGTATTCTTTTTATCTTCTAGCTGTGATGAAAAAGAGAAAGAGATCATTCTTGAGAGGCAGTCATTATTTGAAAGGCAGAAAAATGTGCAGCAAGGACAGGAAAGATTACTTGATGGACAAGCTTTGTTGAACCAGCGGGAAGAGTACATTTTTAGTAGATCCCAGGAATTAAATCGACTTGAGAAAGAGTTGGAGGCCTCAAAATCTAACATTGAGAAGGAACTTAGAGCCCTAAATGAAGAGAAATCTAATCTGGAGCTGAAGCTGGCTGCCTTGACAACAAGAGAGGAGGTTGGTTGTTTATATCTTTTGCTCTTTATTTATAGGAAGAGCTATTTATTTATATTCTCTTTTGAATGTGCCCAGGATGTTGTCAAAAGAGAAGCTCTGCTAAACAAGAAGGAGCATGAGATTCTTATCCAACAAGAAAAAATTGCAAGCAAGGAATCTGTGAGTTACTGCATGTGTCTTAATTGTCAATTTCCATCATAATGAAGTCGAATAGTTATTGAATGCCTTTGGCTGGAACATTATTCAAGATTTTTCATATGTATTAGGGGACTAATGAAACTGGCTTTTAATTATAATTGGTGCAAAATTATCTAATCCTACTACTTGGTGAGCTGTGCAGGATGAAGTTCAAAAACTTATGGCTCATCATGAAATTGCTTTGAAAACTAGGAAAGCTGAGTTTGAAGCAGAGCTGGAAACAAAGCGCAAGTTGGTGGAAGATGAAATTGAAGCCAAGAGACGGGCTTCGGAGTTGAGGGAGGTAGATCTTAGCAACAGGGAGGACTTAGCCTTGGAAAGGGAACATGAGCTGGAGGTTCAGTCCAGAGCACTAGCAGAGAAGGAGAAGGATGTTGCAGAAAAGTTGAATTCACTTGATGAGAAAGAGAAATATCTAAATGCTGCTGAAAAAGATGTTGAGTTGAAGAAAATTCATTTGGAGAAAGAAAAAGAAGAGATCAACAAGAAGAAGCTAAATATCGAGAAGTCCTTGTCTTCATTAGAAGACAAAAAGAAACAAGTTGATCATGCGAAGGAGAAAGTAGAGGCCATGAAAAGTGAAACAAGTGAGTTTCTAGTTCTAGAAATGAAGCTTAAGGAAGAGATTGATGTGATCAGAGCTCAAAAACTGGAACTAATGGCTGAGGCAGATGAGTTGAGAGCACAGAAGGCAAATTTTGAAGCTGAGTGGGAATCAATTGATGAGAAAAGAGAGGAACTTCGAAATGAAGCAGAACGTATTGCTGAGGATAGGCTAGCGATTTCCAAGTTTCTCAAGGATGAGCGTGATAGCCTGAAACTAGAGAAGGATGCCATGCGAGATCAGTATAAACAGGAGGCTGAGTCACTTTCTCGTGAGCGAGAAGACTTTATGAGTAAAATGGTGCATGAGCGTTCTGAGTGGTTCAGCAAAATTCAGCAAGAACGTGCTGATTTCTTGCTGGACATTGAGATGCAGAAGAAGGAGCTTGAGAACTGCATTGACAACAGGCGTGAAGAATTAGAGAGTTATTTCAAAGAAAGAGAGAAGACATTTGAGCAAGAAAAAATGAAGGAATTACAACATATCGGCTCTATGAAGGAAAGAGTAGCAAAAGAATTGGAACATGTTGCTTCGGAAATGAAAAGGCTTGATGCTGAAAGGATGGAGATCAATTTGGATCATGAGCGAAGGGACAGGGAATGGGCAGAACTAAGTAATTCCATTGAAGAACTTAAGATGCAAAGACAGAAGTTAAAGAAACAGAGGGAACTATTGCATGCAGATAGAAAAGAGATCCATACACAGATTGAACATCTGAAGAAATTGGAGGATTTGAAAATTGCCTCAGATAATATTGCTTTGGCTGAGATGCAGCAACCCAATCAAGAACCCAGCCAGAGAAAAGTTTATGTAAAAAGATATTATAAGGCACAAAACACAATACCCGTTGCTGATTTTGAATCACATCAGAAAATAAATGTTGTCAAGAATGGCTCTGGGTTTAATTTGCCTGCTTTACCAGACAGCTCTTCTCCTTCTACTGCTACTCCTTTCTCATGGATCAAACGATGTGCTGAATTGATATTCAAACTTTCTCCTGAGAAACCCTCAATTAAGCATGGAGAGAAGTCTTCGATATCTAACTGTGAAAATGCAAACTTGACATTGGCTGGAAATTTAGATTTGTCTGATGGATTTGATAGGCAAGTGCATGACAGAAATGAAAAGACACACAGCATCAGTGATAGACTGCCCACGAGGTATGCTCTTGGAGAACCAAAAGTGATACTGGAAGTACCTTCTTCAGGTGAGGATGTAAAAGGATTGCATACCTTGGAATCTGAAATTAAGAAAGACACCAGTGAAAACTCAAGTCACTCATTTTCTGAAAAAGAGCTTCTGGCTGGAAGGAAAAGAAGAGTTGTAAACTCTTCTTCCAATGATTGGGTTGACACAACTCTAGAGCAAAGACAGAAAAATAAGAAAAGGCGCCAACAGGAAAATGCTGCTGATCCATGGTACTTTTTGTCAAATAAATTTCTTCTTGTGTTCCAGCTTATTGCTAATATTTGTGCCATGATAATTCTTATTGGATTTAGTTTAACCATTGTTGTATAGATTGTTACTTATATTTTTAATCTTATTCAGTGGGGTCTCAATACAATCAGATGCGAGAGAAGGTCAGGATGTATCAATCTCACTGAATCAAACTCAAGGAGGTGCTGAAGAGACCAATCTCTTGATAACAGATGAAATCATCAAAATTTCAGAAGTGACATGTGAAAATGTGGTCTTTGACAATCAAGCCAAACCAAATGCTTGGCAAAATTCTGTAGCAGAACTAGGTCAGGATATTCAACATGGAGGAACAAACGGCCATGCTGATTCAAATGCAGAAAATTGTGTCCTATCCTCTGACTTTAAGGCACAGGAAAAGATAGGAAAAGAAGTGCTCTTTGTGGATGTTGGACAAGTTATTGAGCATAGTCAGGTAGCTTCTAAGTTTCTCAACTAGTTCCTCCATGATGTTTTTGCTTATGAAGTGCAGCATTCTTAGACACATATCAGAACATCTACAGTCCACCTGCTCATTTATGCTCTGAAGGATTGTTTGGTTTTTATCAGATCCTGCATGATCCTCTTGTGATTAAATAAAATCTCAATCTCAAATGCATATGCCTTTAGCCTAACCAGCAAGAAACTTGATTACAGTGCTAGGGGAAATGGGCGTCAAGAGCTGATCCAGTATTTTCTCTTACGCTTGTCATCATAGATAAAATAGCTTTATTTGAGATATGTGGTAGGTCATTAGTTTTATGACTTGAAAGCATTTGTTAGACTGTGGCTAGGAGGATAGATATTTTGGGTTCTAGATTTGAAGCTCCGAATGTCCTTGAAGCAGTGGAGTTTATGTTGTACTTTAACTCCACTAGGACCATAGATATGTGAAGGTTTAAAATATATAATATCCAACTTTTAGTAACTTAAGGGTTTCTAATTTTATTGGCTTCATATTTGGATCTTTGTTGTAGTTCTAATTTTATTTGGAGTACCTTGTTTGGTGTTTACCAGTAGGATTGAGACTGCTTATTGTTTATTTCTGTTCTGCTTGCTATTGGATTCATTTTTTTCGGTAGGTAAATTTTTGTCCCCATTGAGGACTTGAACGTGGAACCTCCCACAAACCCTCCCTATCCCTTTACCACTTGAGCCAGGCCTCAATGGCTGCTTGCAATTGGATTCATGAAGTGCTCTGTGCTCAGACAGTTCTTTTCAAAATTGTCTGAGCTTACATTGAGAGGAACATTTGGAGGATGATGATATAGGTAGTGAAGTTTACATTTTCCCTTTTTTAACCCTTTTGTTATTGCTGTCCATCTAAATATTCAACATTGTCTTTCATCCCAAAACATTGGGTTAATTGGGCTGTCATGTGAGGGAGGAATAAAAAAATTTAAGCTGCTGACCCTACGGTTGCTGTAATCACTTATAAAAGATCCATACCGATGGAAGATAATTTCTTTTATATCTGGAAGTTGCTATTTACTTAACAGAGATGGGTATGTCTCTGAGTAACATCCACACTAAGAAGCAAATAGCTAGGTTAACAATGCTGATTTACATATGCAAAAATTTGGTCAAACAATTCAAACCACTCAAGTCCATTTATGCTATATGATATATATTTGTGACATTCGAAATTAGATTGTTTTTGTAAGTGGACATCATACCATGATTAAACGGGGAACCCCCCCACCCTACGTTCTCATCTCAGAATTTACTTTCCATAACAAACATTTTGATCTGGCAATTGAGGAGCTAGTATCACTCCTTGCATCCTTAGGCCATATGTACCATTTGCATATTTTTCTAGATGTGAGGATTTGGTTATTAATATCCTTGGGTCTTTTCTCAGTGAGGTCTTTTATTAAAGGTTTTTATATCAATTGCTTTTCCTTTTGCCAAATTTCTTTTATATTTTAAAAACTTAACCTTAGGTTAAGGTTTTTGCATAACTTCATGTACAAAAGAAGGTAAATACTAAGATTTTTATTTATTATTATTATTTTTATCTACATTAACAATACCTAGCAAAGAAGCGCACCAAAGTACACAAGTGTACACAAAGGGTGTTAAGATGCATAAAGAAAAAGGAAAGAAAGGGGAAACAAATAACAAAACCCACCTTTAATCTAGCCCCCAACCAATCCACAAAATCTGCCATGGACATAATTTCCCATCTATAAATCTCCTAAATTAGATCAAAAGATAAGGAAACAAGGATTTGGGCGCTTCAATCGGGTACTCTTGGCTTTCAAATGATCTCCAATTCCCTTTTCTTCCATAATATCCAAAACACACCCGATGGGACAACCCTTCAAATCTTTTTCCAGTTTTTTTGCCACAAAAGGACTCATGCCCACCTAAGAGTCTTCTTGTTAATGATATGAGTTGATCATCTTTGTCTACTTCACCCTTTTTCCAGAATTGATTGAGTGCACCTAACAGGTGTAATAGATATGTCAATCATGATAGGTTGAGAGGTAGAGAGTTCTTTGGGGAGTGGCTATGCTATCTTTGATATGGTGGTGCTCCTTTAATCATAGTATTTTCTGAGTTGAACAATGTTCCATTCCAAGAGATTTGGTAAGGCAGATGGTTGCCTTCTCAAAATTATAAATATTTTGAGTGAAGTGGGATGTTCTTTATCTTTTTTTCATTGTTTCTTTTTGATAAGTAAGCAAAGAGAAGTTATTAATAAAAAAAGCTATACACCAAGGTGCACAAGTTGTGTGCAAAGGATAACAAAAGGCATAGCCAGGAAGAGGTAAAATATAAAAAATTGCTCCCTCCCTCATCTAGATCCCACCCAATCTACAAAATAGATTACATGCGTTGGTCCTTCTGCTATGTTCATCCTAACCCATGTTGACAAACTTTCAAACAACAGAGCTCTTCGATGGTTGATCCAATTATTCTACATTTTCAAAGGCTCCTCGGTTTCTTTCCTTCCACAGTGCAAAAAAGCACACAAAGGGGTGGCTCTCCAAACCTTTTTGTGCTTTCTTCCTTCAAAGGGGAGCTATCCCAACTTAAGTGGGATGCTCTTTCTCTTAGGTCACTCACAGTCCCCTAATACATTTTAGAAAGATGTTTTGTTTTTTGTTTTTTGTTTATTCCCTCTTCCCTGCCCCCCTTTTTATCGGTAACCTGTTTTTGGTCCCTTTTTGAACCTAGAACCTCCCACATCCCAACCCTAATCCTTTTCTACTTGAGCTTCTTGTTATTGTACTTATGGTTTCAATGCCATGTATATATGTTTCAATGCCATGTATATGTGTTTCAATGCCATGTATATGTGTTTGTGAAAAAGTGGGTTCCATCATTGCTACAGTTGCTTCTTAAGCAGGGTGCTTTTTATACATTGAAGCTCCTTCATTTAATAATGCCATTTGTAGCTTGTACATATCCATAAATCATCCACTAATAGGCCTTTCATGATGAGATCTACTTATGCAAAATAATTTGTAGTTTGCGATATGTAGGATTATTATGTTTTAGTTAATGAAATGTAATGTAGCATGTATCATTGTGTACATACAATTCTTCTTCGAACTATAAATGATCTAAAAGTTAATTATATTACATTTCATGTATAATAACACAAGTCAGCTTTGGATTTGGGCTCTACGAAAGGAACCTATGAACATGTCATCACACCAGATTGGGCTTTTGGATATTTCCAGCCCATTGCAGAACTGATTCATTTACAAGCCTGAAATATAGTTTGTTTTGCTCTGATACAAATTCAAGGAGATTTACAGAGAGTGTTACATACCAGATATCAAGTACATAAGTAATACGTAATATAATTTTTTTTTTTTTTTTAAAGTAAGGTTTATTTATGCCATTCTTTGTGGTTGGTAATAAAATCAGGCTGATATCCTGGATACCTCTCTTCCCTAAATGGGTTTTGCTTCTGATTTTTCTGGACCATTCTTTTATTGGCTCCAAGTCCATGGAGGTGTTGAATCTGCTGCCCCTTAATTGAAGTCCTCTCTGTTGTAGAGACATTGTTCTGACTATTGAAAGTTGGCAGTTTGCTTAATAAACTGGTCCTGTAGGTCTGTAAATATGTAAACATTGGAGAATAAAACTTTTGCCTTCTCATGCACAATAATCTTCACTGTTAATACTGCAGCCCCTAGTTTATTAGTAATGCAATTGTTTTGCCATTACATTTTCTTTTGTTCAGCTAGGATTAGAGCTGGATTTTGTTATTTTTCAAGTTCATCTTTGTCTATTTCAAGTGTGTTTCTTGCAGAATGGAGATTATACACAATGTGGCTAAATATATTCTTTTTCAGAGTGTAAGTCATAATCATGTTCCATTTAAATGTAACATAGTAAAGGTTCCAAGGATATTTGCTGCCTGCATGGCTCATATAGGTTTTAACATAGATTTTCCATGATTTTCTTGCTACTTTATTAGTGCTCCCCCTGATATTCCAGATACAGCACAAGGTTTTGGATCTTCAGTATAATGAATCACATTCTGCATTGTTGTTGTATTTCATGTGTTTAGTGATTTGTGACTTCTAGGTCAAGTTGTTATGCCTATACTTTTGTCTTTCTTTCTACTTTTTTTGTCTTATGATTTTTTTTCTTAGTCTGGAAATTTATGCGTGTTTTCCCCTTTTTTCTCTCTATTTCTTATTTTTATTTTTATAGCCTCAAGATGAATCCATATCTGAGAAGAGTCAACAGGAGCTTCAAGAACAGGGTGTTCCCAAATCAGATGATGATAAGAAGGTAAGTGAGAAGGTTGGAAGACGGATGAGATCAAGACAGAAGTCATGAAGTTGTGATTGTTTATATACTGCAGCTGTAGTTTACTGCATGAAGCTTGAAGTATGCACAAAAGTATCTCATCTTTCCCTCTTCTTTTTGGTTCATTGTTCCTTTGTAAAGCATTGTGAAATCTAGTATGATGACTAATATTCTTCTTTTGGTCTAAAACAGACATGCAAGTTGTTGATATAGTCATGGAGGGGTTCTTTTGTCATCGCTGGAGACTTGTCTCAAGAGTAGGGCAAACATGTAAATGACTCAACTCACTAATATTTTGAGAGATGTAAATGCTTTGTCCATCATATATGGTCTTTAATTGTGTGGAGTGTTTACTTTAGGGCAGTAGTTTACTGTTGATATTCATTATTTTGTAGAGGGGCTTGGTGGCATTTGTGGGTGGGGGTTTTTCTCCCCATTCATGGCTTGTGAGTTGTTTGCTTTGTTGTTTGGCGAATTAGTAAGTAGCTTTTGGAGAGGTAAATTTATCCCTTGAAACCTTTTGGGAAAATACCATAGATGTGGTGTGTTGATGTTTGCTAGAGGCACCGGGTGCAGGTGATGAAGTTTATAGTCAGTAGTCAATAGTCAATGTGAATGGTGGTCTATTAAGGCTGCTTCCATGTGTGTGATCTTAACTACATCTTGATATTAATCGTATGAATGATGCTATGTTGACGTCTGCTTTGTCATTTTCTCACGTGATCTCTGGTCCTCCTTGGTTGTGTTTGGTTTCGAAGAGCAATAGAGAATAAAAAAATATATGTAAATAAATATTAACTTTCATTTATCTAAAGCACACTAGTAGAAAATGAGGGTTAATATTTTATTTGTTTAATTTACGAGCTTTTCGGTTTTAAGTATATATATTTAATTTTTAGCTTTTTTTTAGTTTTTATTTTATTTAATTTTTAAGTATTTAAATTGTAATTAAATTTAAAATTTTTAAAATTTCTTATTTTATTGTTGATGTCCACAGACAAATTTTTTATTCAATTTTATTAAAAAAAAATGAGGATATGAGTGAATTTATATAGTATAAAATATAAAATCGTTATTAATTAGAAAATCATAAAAATTTTATTTATCATTTAAAGGTCATGTGGAGAATTTTTCCACAATGAATTTTATCTCAAATTATATAATAAAAAATTATAATATATTTATTTGTAAAATACTTTATCAATTTTATTTAATATTATTAAGTAAAAGGATATTTTAATAAATAATTATTTAATTTATTTAAAAATATATGTATTTTAAAATATTTTTATATGGACGAAAATAAAATGAATTTATAAAAGTTATAGAGTTTTTTTTTTTTTTTTTTTAAATGGAAATTTCCCATATATTCGGTTATTTTTTCACGTGGGGTTGGGAAACGTATTTATCAAAACACCAATTAGGTGTTGGAAAAAAAATCCTCGTTTAAGTCATGCTAAAACTGTACTATGATTCACTGAATATGCAGATGACAATAAAAAAATCCTCGTTTAAATCATGCTAAAACTGTACTATGATTCAATGAATATGCAGATGAGAATTCCAGGCCACCGATATTCTGAAGTTGCAGGATTCGGTAGTGTCAATCTATGAAATAAAATATTATTTTATTTCCCAAAAATCACAGTCCAATTCAAAGACGGCAGCTTTCTTTGACCGTTCATCTCCTTTCTCTTTATTTCCTTTTTTATTTTTTATTTTTTTCATTTTTACTTTCTAACTTTTTTATTATTAATTAATCAAATTTGGGATGCAGGACAAATATGAAGTATTGAACTATTAATTCAACTTTCTACTGATGCCAAATAAGGTATAGAGTATTTTTCTCAAAAATTTGAATTGCCACGTAATTAAAATGATTACACCTAAGAAAAAAAGGAAGAAAAAAAAAAAAGTATAATAAGTGTTTCTTTTTATAGTATGTTTGCTTTATGGAAAGTGTCAAAGAAAGGAAAAGATATTAATGACACGTTTGATTAGGGAACATTGGTAAGGAAAAAAAATGGTTAAAAAAAAAAAAATCATTTTTCTTTAAAAAAAATTGTGAATTTTCATATATGTATTTTTTAATTTGGCATAATACGATAGATGAGTGGGAAATAATACATGAAAATAATTTATTTATTTATTTTAAAATTTTCTTATTTTTTTCGGAACCCATATAACTTAAAATATTTTATTTTATATTTAAATATTATGAAAAAAGTGAGAAAAAATAATTTTAAAAATATAAGAAAATGTTTTTCTTATACAAACTTGAGGAATTTTGAAAAAAAGTGTAACATTCAGTACTTAATTTTTTTCTCATAAGAGAAATATTTTTAAGAAAATTTTGAAAAATGTGCAATATTTAATAATTAGATATTTTCCTCGAATTTTCATGAGGAGTCAAATAAGAGAAATATTATATAGATTTTTTATTTTTTTATTTTACAATAAAAAGGGTATAAATGTTTTTTAAGGAGGTTGATGATTTTATAAAAGTGTAATATTTTTTCTTTATCAAATATCTATAAATATTTTATAAAAAAAATATCAAAAAAAAAAAATTGTTAAAATAATTTTTAAATCAATACGACTTATTTATGTTTTTAATATTTTTTAAAATAGTTAAAATTATAATAGGTGATTATGATTATAAATTTAAGCTTAACATTATAATTGAGGACTATGATTTTAAATATAAGCTTCAAACAAACTGTAGTTATCAACTACAATCTTATATTTAATTTTATTTTAAAATCATAATTATTAACCATGGTTTTGTGATGAAAATATTAAAAAAAAAAATCCCGAACCACATGAATGTCCAAGTAACTAAAATACATTAATTTAAAAATTATTTTGATAGAAGATTTAATTCGTGGATATTTTTTTTTCAAATGAATCATTTTTGCTCAAAATTCTATTCCCTTTCGCTTTGTAACTCGTTAAAAGGATTATGTCTTTGGCCATTTATCACATAAAGTCGTGTGTTGCACTGAAAACCTTGGTTTATAACTGTGAGTTTTGGATTACAATTGATGAAGGAAGGGGATGAGGTTCTTTTAGAACGCTGACGTGGTAGGATCCGTGTCGTTTTTGTAAGTTATTATCATTATTTTATAATATTTTTGGGGCCGAAGTTGAAATTTCAGTTTTAGTCGGAGACTCAGGCGCATAAATGGACAGAAATCGAGTGTGACAAGATTAGAGAAGGGAAAAAAAAGGGGTAATGGAGAGCGCCGCCGTCTTCTCAGGTCTGGGATCAAATTACCTTCTCGGTGCCTCTCGCGGCGCTTCTTTTCTTCTCCCTCCATTCTTCAATGACAAAAGAATCTCCTTTCCTGCCCCGCTCCAGGTATCTCCATTTCCTCATTTATATGACATGTGTGTACGTATTCTCTGTTTGGTTGCTGAGAAAGCCTAGGAAAATATGGGTAGAAAAACTGGAATATGTCACTGTATCCAGTCTGATGTGATTTCTCGGCAATCTAACGGAAGCTTGATGTGTCGAACTGATTCGTCTAATATGGTGTCGCACACATATGTTTGCAGCTTCAAAAGCAATCTTCTTTTGCTTCTTTTAATAATGTTCAAGCGGCTTCTTCCGCAAGGTTTGATGCGGCAGTATCTGATGTTTACAGGTGCGCCTGAATGCGATATTCCCACTAGTTTCGCTTTTTGCATGAATTTTTTCCCCTATTTTTGATTTACTTTCTTCTTGTGCTGTTGGAGAGAGATAGAAATACCATGGAATAAGTGCTTAATATATTCCAGTTTCACGTGAATATTCCAGAAATGAATGAATTGGTCATGCGGGAGAAAATGCATTATGTGAATTTGACCATAGGCCTGTTGTAATTCATATCAAATTTAATTGCTACGAAAGATATTTATTAAGGAAAACAAATGTAAAACTCGAAAGAGGTTGCTAACCAAATCCCAGTCCTGATACCATGCTTAACTCGCTTGTGCCTTGTGACATGTTTGGCAATTATGTATTCATAGTGCTTTAAAGTTTTATTTATTTATGTAGTGAAATTAGATTACATCTGTTTGATATTTGCAGATCTAATCTGTTGATTTTGCATATTAACAAGTCTTTGTTTAAAACTGCAGTGAAGTGTCTGAATTAGCTGACATCGACTGGGACAACCTTGGATTTGGGTTTATGCCTACTGATTATATGTATGTCATGAAATGTTCTCGAGGTGGGAACTTTTCCAAAGGAGAATTGCAGCGATTTGGGAACATTGAGATGAACCCATCAGCTGGTGTCTTAAATTATGGGCAGGTTGGATCTTTGAATCTTCATAGTCCATTGACGTTCAATTCTTTGTCAAAATAATCTAGTTAAGGTCCTGGGTTTGGGTTTTGGCACAACAAAAAGCAAAATTTGCTATGGGAATAAACTTTACCTTTGGCTAGTTGTCTACTTTCCCATGGGCTTTGTGGCCATTATTATTTAACAAATATCAATTTTATTTTTTGGATCATGCTAAAAGCTCTTTTTGCCTTTTGGATTTCAGAATTGCAGCGATTAGAAGATCTTTGCAGAATTAGTTTCACCTTCTTACATGTTATCATTCTTGTTTAAGTTGTTGCTTGTGGATTCTTATGGCAAATGGTCACAAGTTTCATCTTTTATGTTTCGCGTCCTGTGCCATTGTAATCTAAATTTTTTTTAGCATAGCTTATTCTCTACTTGTTTGCAACCCCCCCCTCCACAGGGACTATTTGAAGGTCTGAAAGCCTATAAGAAAGAAGATGGTAAAATTTTACTGTTTCGTCCTGAGGAAAATGCACAGCGAATGAGGATGGGTGCTGAGAGAATGTGCATGCCTTCTCCAACGGTTGAACAGTTTGTGGAAGCTGTAAAGGTTACCGTTTTAGCAAATGAACGTTGGGTATGTGCAACTTCAAATTTCTAGTGAAAAATTGCACTCATAATTGGTATTGCTTGTTAATTTAGTAAGTTGTTCTCTTCAATTTCTTGTTTCAGGTTCCCCCACCAGGTAAAGGTTCCTTGTATATCAGACCATTACTTATGGGGACTGGAGCGGTTCTTGGACTTGCACCTTCTCCTGAATACACCTTTCTGATTTATGTTTCTCCTGTTGGAAACTATTTCAAGGTTTGTTAGTGATATTCTTTAGCATGCTTATCAAAGTCTTGTGGCCACTTAAAAGCTATCATGTATCTCTCTTTGTATTAGTCCTTTGATGCTTTACAAAGCTAATAAATTTGTATATGTGATAGTTGAATATTTGATTTCATGTTCCCTTTTGAATATGTAGCTTTCAATGAGTCAATTGTATCCGTTCTGCTTTCACTTAGTTTTGATCACTCATTATCAGGTCTATAATTTAGAAGATAGAACTTTTTCTCCAGTGTTGATTTAATTATAAACATGTGACATCCTAGGTCTTCCTTTTGTAAATGACTATTAAAATCTGCTTTGTTTTATGCATCATTGGATTCCTTTTATATATGATCATATCTTATGCCATCACAGTGTTCTTTGTATTATTTTATTAATGTGATGTGCAAAATGAATTATGTTTATATGCATGCATATACCATAGTGGAATGTGCTTTGTTTTATGCATCATTGGATTCCTTTTTTATATGATCATACCTTATGCCATCGCAGTGTTCTTTTTATTATTTTATTGATGTGATGTGCAAAATGAATTATGTTTATATGCATGCATATACCATAGTGGGATAGTACATTTCTCACAATGTATTGGAGCATCAGTTACAAAAATATGGACATGATAATCGCTATTTGATTACAAGGCCAGAAAGTTAACTTCTTGATTCTAAACCAAAAAGCTTCATAAGTTTACTTTCCTCACAAGTAGAAGAATTATAACATACTATCGAGTGTCTTTTAGCAGATGACTGTATTCTGCAAGTAATTTGAATATCATATTGCAGCTTCCCATAGTTTTAGGCACATCTTCCCTCCTCCACAATGATCCAAGGTTGTATGTTTATTTTTCTCATGCCAGGAAGGGTTGGCACCAATAAATTTGGTGATTGAGACTGAAGTCCATCGTGCAGCCCCTGGTGGTACTGGAGGTGTAAAGACTATAGGAAACTATGCTGCGGTAAGTTAGCCTTCTGGTTTTTTTTGCCTTTTCATGGTTTGCTATTTGTTAATACACCATCTTGTGATTGTACATGGTCTTAAGTTCTCTTCCACGGGTCCTAGAAGGTGTGCTTGTATATTGCATTATTTTTATTCATCCAAAAAGTATAAAATTAACGTCAATCTTAGAATTGTTAAGAAACATTCTTTGATGTCCCTTGACTGTAGTTCCTTTGAACCCTCGTATGATTGTTTGTTTGTTTTATAACTTTTTTTTCAAATAAATAAAAATAAAAATAAAACCAAGTGTCTTTACATGTTTGTGGTTTTTTTGAGTTATGTTTTGCAAGTAAGTTGCTTCTTTGTTTTCTAGAAAATTATGTCTATATTTCAACTGCTAAATTTTGTTAACAACAATTCACGGTAATGAACCTGAAGTAATATATTTTTTGAAACTTGTTTTTCATATTATTGTTTAACATGATGTTGAATTTTGGTATGAAGCTACTTTTCCAAGAAGACGGCTTGGTTGTGCACGTTTAAAAGTTGATGAAAAATGTTGTGTTTATTTCACATTTCTTATTCATTCATCAACCTCTCAGAAACCATATTTTGTTAAATTGGGGAATTTCAGAGCTTGATATTGGAACATGGAAAATATGGTCTTTTGACCATAGAAGAGTATCTTTAACATTCAACTTTTGAAAATTGGGTTACAAATTTGTGGTTTCTAACTTATCTTTGTTCATGCGTTTAATTCATCTTTGCAGGTTCTGAAGGCACAGTCTGCTGCAAAAGCCAAAGGCTATTCTGATGTTCTGTACCTAGATTGTGTTCACAAAAAATATCTGGAGGAGGTTTCCTCATGTAATGTTTTTACTGTAAAGGTATACTAATTTTTGAATCAACTGGTCTGATACATGTGCATGTTTACATCTGCTATCTTATTATTGAGTTGAGACAGCAAAATTTGGCCTTTTTGGTTTATTGGAGGAAAGAGCAGATCTCCATCCAACATTTTTTTCTGTTTTCTATTTTCTTTTTCTTTTGTTTTCCCTTTAAAAAGTTATACATCTCATTGCTTATGAAACAGTTGTTAGGCTATTAACTATGCTTTGAAACAATTGTACTGTTTGGAAGAACCATGCATTTTTACATGCTGAGATTTGGTTTCTTTTGAATTGTAATCATATATTCATAGCTTATCCAATATTATACAGACCACCTTACGAAGAAAGTTTTATACCTACTCCAACAAGCATGTGATTTTCTGATGTTGGAATGGCAATGCATGCTTGTAAGCATTGTGCATCATTCATTTCCTTAAACGCGAATATTTTTTTTTTGTCTCCTTTAGATGGTTCTGGAAGTTTCCCTTGATACATGGATTTGTATATGGATTTGTGTCCCTCAATTTTACATTTTTTTTGACAGACAATTTGCCTCCCTCAATTTTTACACATTGTCTTTGGGCCATAACCCTTGGAGTAGATTGGAATTCCACCCAAAGTCCTAGAATTAGATTTTAAGTTTTTGTGGGATTTTTAAAGGACCATAGGGAAGAGATATTATCTATAGTTCCCTACCATGGCCTCCATCCATCATCTTTCTAAGAATCAGTTGCCAATGCTGCTCCACTACCACCTTTTGGCCTTGGCACCACAACACCAGTACCTGCATCAGCATCACCGCCACCACTAACTCACATGCTCTCCATCATTGTAATGAAACTATTCTAATTGCCAAAACTGCTGTATACAAATCCTCTTTCCTTGTACTGCCTTTGCACTGGTTAAAATTCATTGTACCACTACTAAGCTGTTACTACTTCATGACCATGATGTTAGTTCTAATCCTCCTCTATGACCACCACTTCTACCTTGTTTAATGGTTCATCTTCACTGCAACCATAATCAGCATAGTGCCAGCTCCAGAAAAATTTTCACTAATTACAGAACTACCACCATCTTAGCACCATGCTAGACTAACATTGTCCCTCTCAATCTATGATCACCTTATAGAAACTTCTTACTGGTTTCACTGCTTATGAAAAACTTTTACCAGAATCCTACCGCTGCAAGCTGCATCCTCCAATTCTCCAAGACATTCGCATAGGATAGCCATCACCACCAACCAAACTGCTAACTCTGTCAATGGTGGTTTCAATTTCATTTTTTTTGTTTGATGATTTAATTCTAGTTCAGGTGAGAACTATAATTGTAAATACTCATCAATACAGTGTAATTTAAATTTCAATTCTTTGAACAATCTGGGAAATTTCTGATTGTGTGGAGCAAATGCAGCCTAAGGAGTAAGGTGTTCAGTTTTTCCAGTATGCTGAATATAAATATGAGCTTCAAATCATCATATTTTGGGGGAGTTGTTATTGAGTTGATTGGGGGAAAGCTGTTTGAAGATGTGAACCATTTTCATATTTATTGAGCACAAGATCTGGGCTTTTCCCTCTCTCATTAGTTCTTCAAGTATGATATGATGATTAGGATGGTCCTGCAATTCATACAGATGAAATGTTGGTTTTCTGTGTGTACCAATTTGCTGTTTCTTCAATTTTGTATATACTGTCAACAGATTGATTTTACCCCTTCAATTGGATTCTTGCTGCTACCCTATTCTTAGTTTCTTGTTAGGTAAACGATAATGATTCCATTATTTGTTCATGTTTATCATGCATTGGCTTGAATAGTAGATGAATTTGCTGTTGTTTTTATGCCCCCCACCCATCTTTTTAAGCTTTAATTTTTATGTAGTCTGTCAATCCTGAATTTAATTCAGTTTCGTTGTAAAGTATACCTCAGTTCATTTGCAACATATTTCTTAATGCATGCTTCATATGCCCTGTTAGGAAAGAATTATGTTATCAGAGGCTATTACAGCTGATATTGCTTATTCACTGTACCTCTTAGGGTAACGTTATATCTACTCCTTCAATTAAAGGGACGATCCTACCCGGCATTACACGGAAGAGTATTATTGACGTTGCTCGTAGCCAAGGTTTTCAGGTACTTATTTTGGAAAGCTAGGCAGCTAATAGTGAATAGTTGTTATGTTGTTCTTGGTATTTGCTTGGTGACTATTTTATGATTAGATAGCAATCCAAGTGCAGAACCTCTTTTCTGCTTGAATACTATTTTAAATGATACTTCTTTTGCATAATAATATATGCCGAAGAGTTCAAGCTTTTCTTGATGCCTAGAGTTTTGAATTTCCTAATCATAACAAACTAGGACAAGGCCTGTCTGAGACCTGTAATTAAGTTATAGTTGTGGAGGGCCTTGCCAATAAAATTGACATTATGGTGGGAAGGTCATTGAATGGCCCTATTTATATTATGATGGACGTGTAGGAGCATGATATTACCTAAAGTCTACAAACTTAAGCTTGGTGTCAAAACTTTGGTTAACAAGAGGCTTCAGTCCCCCATTTATTTATTTGTGATAACAAGTTTGTAATTTGTTTGCTGCTATTACGATTTATGCTCCCATTTTAGTGGGAGGTTATGAATTCAAATCTTCCTTTATGTTTATTCATCCCAATTTATTGAGCTGCATGCAAACCCAAAGAAGGTTGTTATATACAAACCCAAAGAAGGTTGTTTGTGAAGGGGGTGTTAAAGCATATTATAAATTGTTGGACCAATCCTACTTGTGGTTAACTTGTAGGTTCTCCCAAGTTTCGCAAATAAGTATTTTTCAACCAAGAGAGGAGTATATGTGGTAACTTGCTTCCAAACTTGGGGGTTTTTTATGGGTTAGTTTTGTGCCTGATAACTTGAGTAAACTCCAAGCAGCTGAGGGGACTTTGGATTTTTATTTATTTATTTATTTTTAATTTTTTAACAGTAGAAAGTTAATAATAACTACAGTTATTGGTTATGACCTCTAATTTCATCATTGATTGAGTTTTCTGAAATCTGTGATGTATCTTTTAAACACTTGGTGAATTGCATTAGTCTTCCTTTAGTTCTGTAGTTTTAGCTCATCTGCATCAGCCAGGCTTTTCAGTTTGAAGTCTTTGAATCATTTAACACTGTATCTTTAAAGCTTTTCTTATGAAATGCAGGTTGAGGAGCGCCCTGTATCAGTGGATGAATTGCTTGATGCTGACGAAGTTTTCTGTACAGGAACAGCTGTTGTTGTATCACCTGTGGGTAGCATAACTTACCTTGGCAAAAGGTACAATTATATTCTTATTTTGTGGTTTTATTTTCTTTTACTCTTTGTTAGATGGCTTATTTTTTCTTGTTCATGGAATTGAACCTGCAACCTCTGCATTCCACCCTAACTCCTTACCCACCAAGGCTTTTTAATTTTGATTGATTTTTTTCTCTAGTAGAATGGGGAGTCATCCCTGATTGACGAAGCATAAGAATAACTTATTATTTTTTATTTCTGGTTGGTGTGAGGGTGAGGAATGATAATTAATTGCGTTAGAAGTAGAAGAATTTACATTGTTTAAGAATTACATTTAATAATCTAGTAACTTTCATATTATGGGCATTCGTTGTCTTAAATGAAGAGCAGTAGTTTGTGGGGTTCAGTCCATACTAAAAGTGCTTCACCATTATTATATAAATGTTCCTGTTTCTGCTCCTTTAATTCCTTTGTATACTTTCAAAATTTGGGTGAGGAGAGAAGTTTTTTATATTAGGTAATACTGGAAAAACATTAGTTTTGGTGCCACATATGATCTGATTGGTGGAGGATAAACCCTTGAATTTTCATTCCTAAACTGTTGCTTGGATGTACGAGTATTCAAACTTATTGACTCAGAATGTTCTGTACCATAGGCTGTAGGCTTCATATTATGATAACATATTTTCATAATGAAGTTCTAAATATATATGAATAAGCAACACTTGCATTTAATTCTATGGTTGATTGTATGAATAGGTATTTGTTGTAGGAAAATGTTTTGACTTACCATGTGGTTTTGAATGTATGAACAAGTAGTTGTTGTGGCAAAATGAGTAGACTTACCATGTGGTGGTGGTGATAAGAACGAGAAAATAGTGCTAAAAATAGGAATGAGAAAATGCACAGATGAGATCCAATCACAAGAAAATAGAAATGAGCTGGAAATAAAATAAATAAATGAAGTCCAGATATGAAGCAGTCCCAAACCCAAATAACCCAGTTCTACGCCTGAACAAATGGGCAATAGCTACATTTTTCTGGCCTTCCTTAGGCTGTACAGTGCTTTCACCTTGGATCCTGATAATTACTCCATATTGTTGCAGCCACCGACCTCCACTGTACATGACCAAACATTTTACTCAACTCTCTTGTTTGGTCCTTAATTGATGCTATCTCTAGAATCGCGCTAGGGCATTCGTTTCTTAATCTGTTTTTGCTTGAGTTGCTTTTTCTTCCATCTTAACATGCCCATTTTAGTTGTGCTTATTTTTGGACTTGTTTCATTTTTGTTCCTTTTTTGGTTGAGTATTCAGCATTCTATACCCTTAACCATTGCCATAGTTACAAGATTGTATGGTATTTTTTGAGATTGATTGAATTCTCAGATAAACATGTTACCCAGGGGGGTAGGGGGGGTGGGGGGTGGGGAGGGTGGTGCTTGCTTCAAAGAGAATTTACATGTGACTAGCTTTAACATTAGTGATGAATTCATTTAAGAGTGGGTGTTTAAGATGATCAGGGATGGATAATTTTTTGCAACATTTGGTAGTGTAGATTAAAGCTGACTAATGAGGCTGTTCAGTCAATGTATTTAGATAAGAAAGTTTTGACATGTTTTTTTTTTTTCATTTGATTAAAATGAAGGAAAAGTGCTTTCGCTTGTGAAGGCACATTTCTAATCAAAGATAACCCACCAAGTGAGGCTTTGTTAGGGTAGCTGACCTGATTCAAGTGTTTATCTGAGCTTCCACAGGGCCCTTAACAATATTGAATAAGGTAATATTCACTGTATATTTCATTTTGCAGGGTTTCTTATCAGAATAATGGAATTGGTGTCGTATCACAACAACTATATTCTGCACTCACAAGACTACAGATGGGTCTTACAGAGGATGTGATGAACTGGACCATGGAGCTGAAGTAGGCATACAGGAGCACTTAACCAGTTTAGTTTGCTATTTGACTTGTGCAGAGGTAGCCTTGATCCATCCTCTGAATGTAAAAATTGCGCATTAGTGTCAGTGTTTCAAGTGATCTCTTGATAGTTTTCTAGAGTGCTGTTTAATTGTCTTCATATTTTCTACACTCTGGGACTTAGGTTACTGCACCAATCTTGGTGATTAGGCCAAGGAAGATTGCTGTTTGATAGGAAGGTTGTTTTTTTTCTATTATGATGTTGGTATGCCTATTTCTAAGTAGTTGCATGGTATGATGAATGTGGCGAGGTGAAGGAGCTTGTTTCCTGAAAAGTGACCATACAAAATTAAGAAAGAATCTCGCATCTTGGTGGATCATATTTCTTATCAACTGTCATAAACCATTTTGATGTCTCCTCTTAAACATAACCCAACTTCCGGTTCCCACGGCCCAGTGCACTTCACTGACACTTTGGGCTATGTCAGGCCAAGGTAATCCTTGTCTTGGAAGCCTAGTCCATTGTTCCTCCCATAAAAAGCTGGCAAGAGAAAGATCACAGTACTGCTACTAGACAAAGTTGGAAGAGTTGTACCACAAGTTCTTATCGACTCCAAAATTTTCTCCCTGTTTATTATCTAGGAAACCGTAACCATTATGGTTTGGATATAGCAGCAAAATGAGAAGGGTGCGCTGTGTGGATGAATAAGATGTTTATAAGATGTGGCAACATGAAATGAGGGTTAGGTCAAAATTTTTAAAATTATATTCAGACTTAATGCCTCCATTCATGATTTTGATTCTGAATTGGAATAATGCAAGAGGTAAATAAATGGCAATTACTATTTTTTGTAGTTTTCAAGCAGGTTTGAAGTTGAAACTGCAAAGGTTTTTGAGACTATGGCAACAGGTTCGTTATGACAGAAGCTGCGGTAATCGGTCTGTTCTGGAAGCTACTCTTCAATTTGGCCAAACCGTGTATTCAATCAATCAACACAGCCATGAAAAACCGGGAACTTTGTACTCCCCATAATTGTATTCGTTGGCGGTTGTTCTCGGAGTTGTATGTAATAAATGTTGTCGGAAGTTGTTCTTCCTTGGCGCGGGTGATCAGTGCCTCAACCGTTTGGCCACGGCCATTAGGGCACGGATCATTTACTTTATTTCTTCTTTCTTTCTTCTATTTTCTGCGCATTGACTTGGCATTTTTGAAAACCAATAACGGTAGATTCCATCAGCGTGCTTGTGGGGGTGCGTCCTAAGAACCTTGGGTTTATTATGGTTTTAATTTCAAAGCTAGTCTCTCGTTTTCTACGCCTTCAACTTAACATCCACAAGCGCAAGTGGCCTATTTTTCTAGATGTTGAATTATTCTGTTTTATTGGTCCAATGGGGCGTGGATTTGAATTGAACTCTTTGGTATCCCGCTTTAATAGCATAGACCAATTACAGGTATACACAACTCGGGGAAGCTCATTCAAAGACTTTGATGAGCAAACTTAGTAGATTGCTTCGTCATTGTTGATCTCGTGCAAGCCTAGACCCCTAAAACTTGAAAAGTAGAATGAAAGTGGGTAAAGATGGGTGAAGAAAGGGTTAAAAGATACCTTTGTTAGTTAGATCCTGAGGACATGGGACACGTGGTCATCTTAGCATATTATATGGAGTTATATTACAATGTTCTATGAATTAGGATAGAGTCCTTAAAAATATGTTCTTAACAACATGACATGATGTAATGATAATGAATTTATTATTTATAATATGATTCTAATTTCCCAATTTATCTATTCCATTAATGTATTATACCATTTGAACATTCATGTATGATATTTTTTGCATTGTAAATGACTTGAGTATATTAAGAGTAGCATAAAAACTCTAAGTTTGATGTGGTAGTACACTACCTTTTAATTAGAGGGAGGACTTGTTTTTCGTCATTGAGATTAATTTCTCACTGTAAGTATATTAGTGTGTATGACTATATATTAGACAAGATTTATGGTGAGTCATGACATTGGTAATTTAGTCATGATCTTATCAAATTGCTATATTGTATGATTTTTTAACATTGAGAGGATATTGAGCTTGTGCTAGAGTTTATAGAAACCTTGACCTAGGCATAAAACTCCGAGGTGGTCAAATATTCCTTATGAATTAGGTCACTATTAATAAAGATTCGTGACAATAGATATACTCATGATAGACACCATAATATCTCATAAGTTTGATATATCATGTCCCTTGGGTTTGTCATAATGAGATGTAATCATAAAATTTATGGTTGTAGTAATTCCTTATTTGGAATTTGACATATGTTCTTTTTGAGTTATAATATGTTAATTGATCATATAATAGAAGGATTTTAGACTCAGAGATTGTACATGTAATCTTGAAAGATTGATAACATCCACCTTATTATATTATGAACACTAGTTTATAATTAGTTTACATATAGTGGATAGTATGTCACAAATTTGAGTTCTTGTATCTTGTTATAATATCATAGAATACTAAAGTATAGTTAACTTTCTATAGTGAGATATTGAGTAAACTTCAAAATTGAATTTTGAGGGAATTGATATTTTCCCATGGGTCCTAGTGGTTCTCATTCAAACACGTATTCCTTGATGACATATTTATTAAGGGGTATTTTGGCTCTTTATTCATATGTGTACATAAGGGCATTTTGGTAAATATGCATGGTTGCACAAGAGCTTGTGATTTGCTAATGATTTTTTAGACTGTGCTAATTGATTAATTAAAGCCCAATAAGACTAATTAATTAATAAATTACAACCTAAAAAGGTTGAATTAAGTAATAGAAGCCTAAGATGAACTCGTCCCTTAAACCCATAGGAAACCTATATAAATCTTCCTTTGGGGTTTATGGTTTCATTTTTAATACTTTAGTCTTCCTATTCACTCTAGAGAAAAAAGAGCCCTAACAACCACCATTGTGTGAGGTTTTCACCATTTTAAGTGCTTAAATCCAAGGAAAGAAAGTGATTAGATGAAAGATCTCTCGATTTATGAGATCTGTATTCATTTTTCATTGACAGGAAATGATCTAGGAACATCCATATAATAGGCAAAACATTCTAAACCTCTATATCTAATTTTTATTTTATTTTATTTTATACTCGTATGCTTCTGCTTATTAAATCTAGAAAGCTTTAGGAAGTTTTTGCCTGTATTTTATCGGTTCAAGGCTAAGAATGGAGTAATATAGGGCTTCCTAATGCTATGTAATTGCTTCTATGTGCAATCCTAAATAAGGGGAAATAAAAAAATGATAATTTTTTTATACTTCAACACTCTATCACTGTTATAGGAGCAAAGGATGATATCTATCATGAGTTCACCAATAATGCAAGATTCGGGAATGGAAGGAACAACACAAAGAGAAGAAGATATCACTTTACAACAATTGTAGGAACAAATTGAGAAGCAACAAGAACAACTAAACTAGCAGATCATAAGCTTGATGCAATAAAATGAGATGTTGACTTAGGATAATAAGGAATTGAGGGTGTGGTTATTAGGATATCAATCTTGACCCCACTCCTTACACCATACCTACATCATCATCTCACATGGATCCTAATATGTTGATTCTTCCTTGATGGAAAAAGTTGGTTGCAAATGGAATAATGCATTTTTTTTTTCGGTAGAAAGGTGCTTTGGAGTTACAATTAGATGAATTGAAAACTAGCTTGGATTCCATGAAAAGAAAAACCATACATCATATATCAATAGAATTATTTATTTGTTGATTAGTACTCCATTTGCTTCATATGTCCCCCACGTTGACATCCCTTAGGGTTTATTTTCCAAAAATTTCAAACTTATGATGAGATGAGAGTTTCATTGGATTATTTGATGCACTTTCGATAACTCATGATTCTCATGCAAGGGAATGGTGCCCTCACGTATAAAGTTTTTTTGTTAAGTTTGTAGAAACCAACACTTGTTTGGTCCCATAACTTGTTAAATGGATGCCCATTACTTCTCTTATCTCCGTATGATATTTGTTTCATATTATATGTATTCTTTGAGGCAAAGATGGAACATGGATTCATTGTTCAATGTCAAAATGGTAGATGGAGAGAGACTCAAGGAATATATGTGTTGTTTTGGTGTTATTTGAATGTTATGATGATGCCATTGTGGGGATAACTTTAAAAAAGGATTGCTAGTCAATTCTAATCTTTGCAAGTCCTTAGATAAGGAGATAACAAATATAAGGAATCTTTTACCAGGGCATATAAATAGGCAAGTTTGAAGTAAGATGATGTTGTAGGAACTCCAATTATTGTTGTAACCAATGAAGAACAAAAAAGACAATTGTCTTAAGGAGAGGGGTCTTAATAGAATAAACATACTAGAGATAAAGGATCACATGCTTCTCAACAATTGAAAACTAAAAGAAGAGGTTCTGAAACAACTTTACAAATCTGAACACTTCTTACACACAAGTCTTTCAAGAATTATGTAAGTTGCAAGACTTTCTAAAAGGGAAGTGACTCTATCCTTGCTAAAGGGGAATTGACTTTACCAACAAGTGTTGGGCTTATAATTGTATGGTCAAGTTTCTTGTTGTGAACATTGTTTTTTTCTTTAATATGATTCTAGGAAGAACGTAGATTCGTTAGTTGAAGGTCATGCCACCAACTCAATGTCAAAAATATTTTTTTTTTCCAACTTCTTAAGATGTGATCGAATAATAGGGGAATCAGGTATCCAATAAAAATTGTTGTTGTGTTGGTATGAAAGGATCTTTCATAAAAATAAATATCATATCAAGAAAATTTTCGCAATTACAATGTGGTGAGGAAGCGTGGTAATTCTTTCTTGGCCACATAAGACATGGAGAAAGTTAACTTGGTGGTATATCTCTTACTAACATGGAGAAAATTAACTTGGTGGAATAACCCTTGCTAATATGGAGAAAGTCAAATTCTCATTCTTTAGTAATTTCCACAAATTCGTTCTTTGAGCCTTCATTACAATTTGGGTGATTAAGGACAAGGAAACACAATATTTTTAACAAGGATCGAAATATGTATTGTCGTTTTCAATTTTCTTTAGAATGTAAAGAAACAATATGACCTCTAACTCCAACCCAAGTTGATTGGTAACTTATGACTAGGCAATGGCCTAATCACATCGAAGTGAACTTAGCTTGAATGTGATTTGAAGAAGAAAAGAAAACAACGAAAGAATGAGCAAAAAGGAAGCATCGAGCGTATCTAAAAGTAGTAGTATAGCGTAATTTTATTATAACTATCAGTTTCAAAGTTCAAATATTTGGTATATGGAAAACAATGAATACCTACTTGCCTATCCACCTCATATAAGAAACAAAACATCACTTCTAAACTTTCCATCTTTCTTAACTCACTATTGAAGAAGGTAGGGTGTGATGAAGGAGTTAGAATCAAAAGGTGGATAATACTTGAAATAAAACCCCAATTTAATCATATTGAAAGAGCATAGACCTAGAAATTATCAAATTAAAATATAAAAATTAATCTTATATTTGACAATAAGTGAAAAGTCATGTCCTTAGGAACCTAAAGGACGAACATTAGGTGATGGGTGCATTTATAGCACCATACTCATAATCATTTAAAATTTGAATTTAAGTGCATTTCCCACTTGGTAGCTCATGAGACATGATATCGTCATCATGAGTGAGGAAGATGTTGTTTGCACTAGTAGTTGGAGAAAGTTCACTACTCATTGAGAGGGAGACATTTCTAGTAAGGGGCATACTGATAACCTCATTTTAGTAACATAATACATGGACATTTTAATAACATGATATACAAGCCAAGATACAAGGAACTCGAAGGAACCTTATTCAAAGGCTTTGTCAAGCAAACTTAGCAAATTGCTCATTCTTCAACGTTGTAATATGAGCACGTAGAACTTGAAGAGTAAAAGAAAAGTATGGGAAAGATAATAGAAAAGTGGCAAGAAGATGTCTTTGTTAGTTAGAGGACATTGGACGCATAGCCATCTTGAAATATAATATGGAGTTATACTTATAAGTTCTATGTAATTGTTTTTATGTATAATTATAAATAATAAAAAGAAAAGAAAAAAGGAAAAAAGAGAGGGATTGACCCTTTTTTAAGACTCCGATAATCTCTTACCACTAGAAATGCCTTGTCAAAACATAGATTTATATCTCAATTAATTTTATTTTATTATTCATCTTATTTTTCATTTCGTTAGGGATCAATAATGAAGTAAAAGGAAAGAAATCTCGATTATTAATAGTAGGATTAGGCTAAATGATTAAAAAAATAGAAGAAAATATGAAAAAAAAAAAAAAAAAGTGAAGAAAATTGGTGTGAAAGGTTTTTTCAATAGCCTAGAGCACATGCAAACTTGAACAAACCTTTAAATTAATAGTGTAAAACAAAATCCTTAGCATAAAAACATAGAAGATGTTAAGATAAAGAGAAAATAGATTAAAATAAAGGAAAGGTGCCACGTATCAATAATAAAATATTTTAGGATCCCTTTCTAGAAGAATTGAAATAATTCAAGCATGATTACGTAAAAAATTAATGGGTTGGTTTCTAGAAAATTATTTTGGAGTGACTCGATCAAGTTAAAAGTCAAACTAATTTAAGTAAAGTAATTGGACTTTGATTTTGTAAAAAGATGGTAATATCATATTTGTTCATATGACCAAGAGTGTGAACACATTAATGTTATTTGACATAAAATTTAATAATTAAGATGGTGTTTGGTTTTTTGACTTTTTGTTGAAAATAATTTATTTTTAGAATTTAAATTTTTTATTTTTTTTATAATTTATTATAAATTTTTTACTAAATCAAAAAGTCAAAATATGTAATTTTTTTAAATAAAAAAAATAATATATTGATTTTTTTTTAATACTTAATAAAAATAAAATACTATAAAAATAAATAACCAATATTTAATATTATTAAGAATTAAAGTTCTATTTAGAATTAAGTAAAAAAATAAACACCATCTAACTAACATGTTAATTATGATTCATTATTTGCTACATAAAAAAAGAGAAAACGAAAAAGGAAAAAAGAAATGTAAAAAAATAAAATAAAATACCCATTAAGGTCATTTCACAAATTCACATATAGAAATAGTTAGGAGACTCCCAAATATCTTAATAATTAATTTGTAATATTTCAAAGCCTATAATTGAAATAATTTTGTAAGGAAATAAGTCGTTTATTTCTCAAGAAAGAGTGAGAAACGTGCCCGACATTATTTGATTGAATAATTGACTCTTGAAAAAGAGTATGTTGGTGACTCTGGGACTTGTCGAATTCTTCTAATCCTTTGTCCTTCATTTACACAAAGGAAGTGGGTTTTTTTGCCCCCCTTTTTTTTTTTTTTTAATTTCAAACATTATTTTTTAGGATCTACAATTTATTTAATTTCCTACTATTTTTTTTTTTTAAATATTTAAAATGATTATAAAATTGCACCAGACTAGAAATGAAAGAATATAATTGCAGGTATGAAACCGGGAAAGGGAAGAGAACCCGGTCGCCGAGAAGTGTGAAAAATGCGTCTGAAACAGATAGTTGAAGCGAGCTGTACCCTAAGACTAGTTCAAAACAAGCTGGGTCGTAAAGATGGCCCGCCATTAAGACCATTTCGTTCTTGACGTGTCCAAAACGTTATGTACTTTTCATTATCATAGGCTTTATTTGCAATCAGGCACATATGAAAGAACAGTGAAAAATCAACCCCTAGATCCTGGTAAACTTTAATTTAATTAAACCCATCTTTGACTTTTGATCATTTCATCTTCTCTAGAGTCAAGTTCACTTCTTATTTTCTATGGGTGTTCATATGCCTTTTAGCTCCTCCCTCTCTTTTTCCCTCCAGGGAACACTTGAAGATGTTCAACTTTAATTTTACAGTTCATTTCCAAATTAATTTAAATCACATATTCAATATTAAAAACATAAAAAAATAAGAAGCTTAATGAAAGCGCAAGATGCGGGCAAAATGGTCAAATTCGTGACGCAATTGACTTTGACAGTGGCTGCTGCTTCTCCTTTTTTTTTTTTCCCTTGTACATTGTATCTTTATCATGTTTTAGATTAATTGCCAAGAATAGACACTTGTCCATGGTTGGCTTCATGCGTATTTGTCTTATAAGATTAATGTTGTAATATGTGGTTCATATTAAAGGAAAAATATATATGAAAAAAAATGGACAAATATCGAAAAAGATATATATATGGAAAAAAGGGGTAAATGTGGTTCATATTGATGGAAAGATATATATGGAAAAAAAAAGGTAAATGTCGAAGTGGAACGAAGATATTTGTCATTTAAGTTTGTATTTTTATTGATAAGGACAAATGATAAGTTGGGGCGTTGTTACTCGTTACGATTTAGGGTATTTTTGAAATTTCATTAGTTGAAAGTTAGTATAAATACTCTTTTATATAATCCTAATTTAACACAGTGAAAGTCTTTTTTCTTGTTCCCGTGAATATACATAATTCGTTGAATCACATTAAATCTACGTGTTTGTGTTTTTTTTCTTTAATTTTTTTACTAGAAATCGTTACACGAATATCAATAATTAATTAGTAGTATTATTCATTTATAATAGACTTTTTTGGCAGAGACCTTTTGACAATGTTTCGCCGGATGAAAATATTAACCTCCATATATTTATACTATGAAAATAAAATCTCTACTCAATTTCCTTAGAATGTCGATCATAAAGATGATCAACATGTCTATGTGCAAAAATTTTGTTTGACTACCACTTTCACTTTTAGTTTCTTTTCTAGGCCGCAGTCCAAAGGTGGGTATGTTTTATCTAAAGGTGGCCATTATTATTTTTGTTGCGATCATCCAGAACCTTTCGTGTTACTCTTTTGATCTTTTAATTTTTTTTTTTATAAATAAAATAAAAAATTAGTGGGCCATTTCAAACCATGAGCCAATATTCACCTCAAGCTGGCGTCAAAGGTAATTAATCTTCTACGTGTTGGTCATTTGGTCACCTACCAAAAGGGTAGTACCAACATCCTATCTTCCTAACCACATGATTAATGCAATAGCTTCTAGATATCTTTCAGGTTTTTGTCCTCTTATAATTTATCAGAAGCAAAACAATGTGATTCAAGGTAATGTGATTCCAGAGATAATTTCTTCTGATTTTTGATTAATTTACATATCATTGAAATTACCAAAGCAAATTAAAAATGGATCATTTAGAAATAATTTTGGTATAATTATATTCTTTTATCTCGAATTTTTATTTTTTGTTTCTAAACGAAATGGGGGAGAGTCAAAATAAAAATAAAACTGATAAAAGATGTATACGATGAAATTTTAAATCGATGACAACCCGTGAAATTAACCCATGAAAATGAATATTTTAATGATATTTTTTATAAGATGAATATAATAAAAAAAGTAAATTTTAGAAGTTGTACATGCTAATTTGATAATCACTTTAACGTGTCTTCTTTTTTTTTGGGGTCCTTTAAAAGAGATTTTTAAAAGTTTGTGATTAGTGCTTTTGATTCTCCTAAAATGAGCTCAAAACAAACCCTAAAATGAGAAAAATAATGATGGAACTGGAGGTTGAAACTAGGTCTCAAAAGGTGACAACTGATATGGAAAATAACATCCAAAGAGGAGTAATAATCGACTAGGGTAAACTTTGAATGTGATAAACAACACAGGCCCCTCCACCATTGATCATTGATGTGATGACATGCATGGCAGGCTTTTATGGTGGCTACACCGTACTTGGGCGGACCCAAATGGAGAGGAGCCAAATCCACAACACACACCGAATGTACACTGAATGTTTGGTCTCTCGCACCAGCTCACCTACTTGGGTCAACACATCGGACGATCAGGATGATCCAAGATGGTCCGCACACCAGAATTAACTTGATAGTGGAGGCGTGTGTGCGAGATTATGGTATAGGGTTATTAGATTCTGGTATGAGAAAGACAACGAGATAAAACTCCGGTCTCCACACTCCTCCTGTTCTGGCATTTCTAATTTCCACATTATTCTATTCATAAAGGACCTTCTTTTTCCCATTCTTCTTTTTGAAATTCTGAGACCGTTCCATGTTTCTCCTTCTCCAGTTATTATAATATATTTATCTCTGGCAGGCGCATATATATATTATAAAAGCATCTACTACTGATAATAAGGAGAAACCAACTTTCACCCTCATAGCAGCAACACCAAAAACATGGGGAGAGCTCCTTGCTGTGACAAAGCCAACGTCAAGAAAGGGCCATGGTCACCAGAGGAAGATGCCAAGCTCAAGGCTTATATTGAGAAGAACGGCACTGGGGGCAACTGGATAGCCTTACCTCAAAAGATTGGTAAAGGAATATCAGTAAACATCAGGCTTCTCTATCTGTTGATTTTAGATCTCTTTCATGGACTTAAACTGATGAAAATTGCATATTTTTGTGTGGTTTAGGCCTTAAGCGATGTGGGAAGAGCTGCCGCCTCCGCTGGTTGAATTATCTCAGGCCCAATATCAAACATGGAGGATTTTCAGAGGAGGAGGATAACATCATTTGCAGCCTCTATATAAATATTGGAAGCAGGTGATCTTTTCTTTTTTCAAGAATTAATATATATCCTAATTACATGAATTCTTTTTCTAGCTAGGGGCTTGTGTTCATTGAGAATTTATGGGCTCGAAAGATTAAAAGAAGTTATTGTGTTTGAGTGCATAGGTGGTCCGTCATCGCGACTCAATTACCGGGAAGAACTGATAATGATATTAAGAACTACTGGAACACAAGGTTGAAGAAAAAGCTACTCGGCAAGCAGCGGAAAGAACAACAGGCTCGCCGAGCTAACTACCTCAAGCAAGAGATGAAGAGAGAACCTGGGATTTTTGTGGTTCCTGATCAGGCCGTTGGCAGAAACCCTTATTGGGCGGAGCTACCTGCAGTATCTGTGCATCCGAACCAAGATCCGGATATCAAGGACCAAGCATCCATTAAGAAATTGCTGATCAAGCTGGGAGGAAGATTTGGTGATGATGGTCAACAACCAGGCAGTAACAGCATAAACTTTCAGTACCCTCTTGATATTTCCACCGCACAAGATGGTCCATATGAGACATCCATGAACATGTTTGCCTCATCTACGTCGACCATGAATTCAATCAACAGTACGGGTTCCCAATTGCCAAACACCCACTATGACGTCAATGGATCAGCTTCAAATGTTCTTCAAGGGTATAACAACCTCCTAAATGAACTGGTGTATAGCAACCCACAACAATTAGATGGCTCTGGGAGCTTTTACGGAATTGAAGACATCGCCAATGGTAGCACTGGGACTAGCTCTGCAGAAAGCAGCAGTTGGGGGGATATCAGCTCTCTGGTTTACCCCTCTATCATCTCCAATTATGGAGTTTGCCAACAAGGGCCATTACAAGATTCTGGTTTTGAAGAGTTGAGGTACCTGGGCTCCCAATAGCAGCACTGTACATTGGTGGTGTAAATTTGTACCACTAGGGGATTCGGTGGAGGAATTTCATAGAATCTTAATGAACTCACTCAGGAGTTTTGTTTGTTCTGTGCTTTCACTTTCATTCTGATTTGTGCTCTCTCAAATTTGCTTGATTTAATTATAAGCTATTTATCTTTTTCAGTTCAATTCTCCTCCACGATTTATACATCTTTAAGAGCTTCACATCCTAGCGAGGATAGCACATCATCGCTATTGTTTGTCCATTTCAGCCTACACCCTCAGTGCATTCATGTTTGGATATGTTTCTCTTCTGATTGGTCTCCTTGGATTACAGAAGCCTTGGAACAATTTTTTTTTACCTATGCTTAATTACTACGTAAAGGTCTTTTGCTTTTTCCTCTTTCTTCTAAGTTCTAACACATGGGTTGAATGGGTTGAATGGGTTGAAATGTATCTGTCACAAAGCTCCCCTTTACCCTCTATGAAAAGGCAGTAGTAAAGTTGGAAAGGTGCTTTGACATTTTGGCCACAACTTGCTCGGCTCTTGCAGGTAGAGCATCCAAAAATGGCCGCATTCCCTTATTGTTATCTTCATGTCCTTAATTACAGTAAGAGCTGTGAGATCACATCTTATCGTCAGTCCATCACATAGTTCCAACTAGAATAAGAATGCTGAAGTCGCCTGAAGTTACACTTTCTATGTTCTGGGTATTTCAGTTGGGCTAGTTCAAGTACCTGGTAGATGAAAATGGCATGTCTTTAGTCCCACCACAATCAAATTCAGGACAGATCATTAAACTCCTTCTCTTCGTCTCTTTTTTCCTTTTGCCGTTTTTTCTGGGGGTTGCCCCTTTTTGGAGTGTGTTAATTAATTGTTTGCTCTCGAAGTATATATGTTTCTCCACATGATTTCATTTCTCCTTTTTTACAGATGTATGTGGGAGATAATAACATGACATCATAATTTCAAAAACGCATATTTTGATCTAGCTTTATGCATATATCTGCTTTTCTTTTGGGCTCTTTTATTTGGTGCATTGATGTTGAGAATGGATCAAGGATTAAAAAAATCCAGAAAGTATGTCAAAACCATTCATATCCACTTTTCAGATCATAGCTCGCCAACATTGAACAGCACCACATCAAAATCACATTTCCTGTTCCCTGTCTGATTCTATCTTTTCTTCAACTTCACAAAGCTTGCCTGGCATTATTGGACAGGAAGTACAAGTTGTTTAATGGCAAATGGATAAATGGCCCCATTTAGTGTATAAGTGAATTCCAGATAATAGCATCCCGGGTTCCTTTATTGAGATACCCTTCTTCTAAAGATGGACTCTTAAACTAATAGTCTTTTTCTTCAATGTATTTAGGTAGACCGGAACATCGGTGTGATGTCCGCAGCATCCTCTGGCGACCCACATGGAAGATCACCAAGCTTTATCATTAATGACCTAATGCACTCTTCAGAAACATTTTGAATTAGTTTTCTTTGAATACCGAAAAGAAGATATATATCCTACATATTAATAATGATATTGAAGAGTTCACCATAGCATCGTTTCCTGTTACATTGGTTCTTAATGGTATAAAATGAGGATTAATTACTCATCTCCAATAGTTGAAATATTCTGAATTGTCAGTTATACGAAGTCATGTCTGGTTCTTATTGATGAAATAAATTCAAGTTTGTAACTTGCTTTCATCTATTAGTTCTTGTTTGGGCCATATATAGGCCATCATGTCAATTCCCTATGATCATAAGAATGAAATTTTCAGGATCCATCCTCAAAATGTCTGGTTAAGGGCATTACTGTACTGGTTGTCTATCCATTGGAGTATACCACCTTTCTCCAGGCATGGGTCCTGGTCCTGCTATTCCAATAATATGATCAATGACTTCAAAATGGGTCACCTCATTCTCATTGGCTGGTTATTTTCTCAATGAGGCATCTATTTTCACAAACAGCATCATCAAGTAGATTGAAATCCATAATGACATAGGGAAGAATTCATATCAGCTAAATATTTATATATTGTAGAAAGAACCAAAGGTGCCCAACCTTTGAATATAAGAGGCTCAAGCAGGGAAAGTTAACGACCAAAACTACGAATACGTGCCCAACAAAAGAAGAATTCCTGATTTAATGTCAATCTAGGAAATCATTTCCAAGAAAAACATGTCTAACATATGCAAGACGAAACTCTTATGCAGCGCGTTTGTGATTAGAGAGAATAATTATCAACACAAGTGCGTCTGTAAGAGATTCATTGGATATCATCTATCATGTCTATGCTCTCAAGTCAAAAGTGGATAAAAGAAGATGGAAGCACTCAGCTGAAAAAAATTGACCAGGTCTTCAGAAGCCTAAGTGGAATTCAGCTATTTGCTCAGTCAATCAGCTCTTTTGCCCTCAACAAAAAATTAATAGTAAGCTAAAGGAAAGGAGGGACTTCAGTAAAAAAAAATGTGCCTAGTGCTAGACTTTTCTCCTCATATGGATTCTAAAAATAGGAAGTTTCCTTTTTCCCTTTCGTATTGTTTAGACTCATATCATACCCTCAATGCTTTGATTTTGTACATCACCTGTTACGACATTTTTTATTTGGTATTCCATCACCATTTATTCGATATGATCAGTGGTAAATGAACCATGATGTCATGATATCGCCGCTGTTTCGAAGTGGTTAAAAGCCTAGAGATGCTGTAACCAGGTTTGTGACTGCACATATATGCTTGAACAGATTCATGCCAACTGATCAACATTTTACCGGATCATCCATATATAACTAATTAACTAGCAAGCAGCCTTGAAGGTAATCTAATTGATCTAAGGGGGATCATGTACTTATCTATACCCATTCCAATTCTCTATAAACATCGCTAGAGATTTAGTTATAAGAGGTTCCTGGCTATCAAGAAGACCCATTCCGTAGCAGGTAGGCTTATTGCATTTTACATGGCAATAGTACATAGCAAGGAAAATATATGCTTACATATGGAACTAAAAATAGTTGGATTCCACTCTTTACTTTTGATCATTGAGTTTCCCTTCTGTACCCAACTCTTGCCAAATGAAGCAATTGAAGTAGTCCATTTCTCATGTAGTTGTTACAAACTGGATCAAACTACTAGTTTCCATCTTGACTTCTGCTTGTTTGGTGGACCAAGTTAACATCTTTTTGTTAAAATTTGGTTGAGATGATTAGAATCCAAAACTTGATTTTGTCAATCCATGTAGAAATGTCAAGAGTCTATTCTCAAACCAACTCTCAGATAAGTCTAGCTTGCAAAAATTAATCAGAGCTAGCTAGGATTAAGACATCTTTCCCATTAATTAATCTAACTTCTTGTCCTTTCCGCACCTACTGTCTAGTAGATTCCACCTTGAAAGATGAAGAAATGGAGTACAGTAACTGAAAAAAGGCCTGCCAAAACCAGAAAAAATTAAATAAAAAGTGCTTGGGTCCATGTATCTTTTATCTGTACTCATAATTTTCATTTCATTTGTGGTTGCTTAATTGAAAATGTATGCCTGTATGTAATTTCCATCCTGTAAAGAAGGTGGAGGCTGCTCAAGGAAATTTCTTAAAAGACTTTTTTGAGGCTATAGACAACAGCTATCAATTATTGAAAGCGAAAACCAACTAGCTGTTCCAATCATTTTCAACAAACAGCAAGAAAACAAATAAAATAAACTATATAAAATTTAGGAACGTTAGATTTTTTATTTCATAAAACGTTCAACATATGCATACCATACTATAAAGTTGCGACTTCGACATAATGAGCGATGGATGATGGATTCTTGACGCAATCGGGTCGAGCTAATTATGCTTGTAATTGCAATGAAATCCCATTCATCATTCATCCTATCCAAGGGTTTGAAATCCGAGCTGAAGTTAACTGAGTCAGGAATTAATCACTCCTGGTTCCTGGTTCCTGGTTCATTAACTGTCCAGTTCAAGGTATAGGATTTGAATATATATATATCTATGATACAAAGTTCCTTACACGAAAAGATTGAAAATAATTCAAAACTGGAGACGTAGAATCAAAGAAACCTTAGCCTTGGCCATAGTGCAATGTCATATAAATTGCCTGTAATTCAAAAAGTTACTATTAATAAAATGACTTATGTAAGTGGTGACATCAATGGCAGGAGAAAATAAGATGGAGTGAACAATAATGGAGTCTATACCAGGCACTAACATCTCAATGCAAAATGTCAAAAGACATCTGAAACATGAATTTAAAATGGAGGTGTAAACTGTAACCTGTGCCTCCCCCTAATTATCTAAGGCCCCTTCTTATCCTGTACTAATTTAAACAGCAAGCATCCAAGGTTCCGTTTTAATATTGCCTAAATATGAATGGAGGACCCACTTGACAGATGGGGCTGCCGGGTTGTTGCCCTTGGAAAAATTGCATTTGTGGTAGATATACGGGGTTTGACTTGCTGTACGGCATGCATAGCCAAAGTAATCTGTCAGCTTGTTCAAGTTTTTAGATTAAAAAGAATTAATATCATGAAGCAGCGGAAAATTTCGATACGGCTCCAAATGAGCTTCACAGAGCCTATTTACACAGCATCTTTATTTAATTCAACCCTCCGGACATGGTGCTCAAGGGTTTATAGTGGATTGTCTCGGAATTTTGTGTCCCATACAATACCCAAGAATCCAAAAGATCCCAGTTGGTGACAAAAAAAGGTTATTTAAGTACAAAGCATAGAATTAAGCAATGAAGATCTGTAAAGCGAGGAGGAATAGTGATGAGAAGCAGGAGAGAAAGAGCCCTCAAGGAAAGGGCCAAAAATTTCAAACTTTGGAGTAAATTAAAGAGCACATTCTGTCAACTCCATGACGATAATAAACACCAAATGCACCATGATCAAGTCGTTAGGGTCATCCAAGCCGCGACAAGAGCCATGCGACGACCTCCTAGCATCCTTTTCATTTTTATATACAACCCAAATCAAATAAATTATTCCCACATTCTTTTGTTTATTTAGTGATGCCGACACTCACTATCATGAGAATATCTTTCCAATTTATTTTAATTCAGTCATGTCTTTAAACTTTATCAGACTTGTTTTTATCAAACAAATTCATTATTAATTTCTCCTCTCAATTATTCTGGTTCCAGCAAGAAGAAGTCAGCAATTTACTGCTTTTGATTGGGCTGTGCAACAAGATTGATATGATAGTTCATCCTAATAATTTTTTATTTTCTTTTTTTATTTACCGGGATTTATTCTCTTACCATGAAAAGCCAAAAATTAAGAGTCTTGAGCAGCATCTAGTCATGTTTTATTAGCACAAAGTCAAGGTTACATATATAGGGATCTTTAGGTAGGGCATGAAGGGTCAATGGGCCAGTCTTTCTGTCATGTCAGCGTACGGGGTTTGTATGGGCCTTGAAATTAGCTCAATGTTGAAACTTGAGCGAGCGGTGTATGGATATGGGCCTTAGTCTACTTCTAAAATGAAATATTGAACAAAATGGGCCTATTTTAAATGCCCAAGAGCTCAATGGTCCATGGGCCAAAATCATGGATTCTTTACATTACCCAGCCCAGTTGAGACTCTATGGCCTTCAATATATGGATGTGGGCCTTAGTCTACTGCTAACGTGAAAAATTGAACAATATGGGCCAAGTTTAAATGCTAAAGAGCCCAAAGGACCCCAAAGTTTAAATGACAAGAGCCCAAAGGACGACCCCAAAGGCCAATGGGCCAAAATCATGGATTTATTACATTGTAAACTGTAAGGTTGGGCCCAGCTTAGTTGTGAATCTACAGAGTTCAACAGGTAATGACTTAAAGTTAAGCTACCACAATAAAAGTAAGGCCCTCTAAAACGGTGTGGGCTGCAGGGCGCTTGGGCGCAGACCATAGGCCCATCTCAGTTGTGGACCCTAGAATTCAGCTGAACCATGGCTGTTTTTCACATTTTTGATGAACGAGTTGGTCCCGATGAATATCATTTGAATGAAAAATAGTTTAAGGTAAATTAATAGGGTCAGATGAGAGGATAGCAAGAAGTATCTGGAACGAGAGAATATCTAAATTTATTAAAAAAATAAAAAACAAAAAAAACATAAAGGCATTTGCCACTATACTGAATTGAAAAGGTCTGTAGTTAGGGTGATTTTGATGAGTTTGGGGCCCTCCAAACCAGGACATACGTGGAGATGGAGGAAGTGTGATAGATGGACAATGACGGGAAATTTTCTTGGGCGGCACCGAATTATAATAGTTGGATAGAGTGAAGCAAATCAGAATGGGATGATACTTGAGCGGGATATTAGGGATACTCACACCACTTTGGAAGCAATAAAGAAAGTTGTATGCTGGGAAAAAGAAATAGAGGTCCCCTAAGGAAACTCATCCCCTACTTCCCTTGACATGTTTCAAACTATGAGAACAACTTTTTGGTTGGAATCAATCTTTCAATTCAAGTTTCTCCTGTACTGGTATAATTTCTTCCTCAATGTAGTTGAAGAATGGCAATGTACTAGTAGTATGTTAATGGGACGTCACCTCAAAGGCCTTTTATCATTCCATCCATAGATTTCCAGCTCAGTGTTCACTTGCTATGAATTTTGGTTTCACTTTGTTTCTGAACAAAACACCAGCAAAAGCTACTTTCACTACCATAAAAAATGATCAAATGAATGTAGCTCGTACCTTTTGCTTAATAGCTCTGTGTGGCGTTCTTTATGAAACCTATAGCTTTTATGATTCCTGCCTTAAAAGTCTGTTTTTCTCTTCATATCCAACAGTAATGTCCAACGAGCTGCCTCCAATTTTGGATCCACACTTTTTCCAACTTTTCTCGAGGTACCATTACAAACAGTGATACCACTTCACCGACTACACAGTGGCATCTATTCATAAAATAAGAAACATATATAGATTATGGAAACAGAAAAAATGTAATTGGGGGATTAATTTTAGATTGTGATTTGCTTCGAATTATATTAGGCATTAAAATTGGGTCACAAACACAAGCAATATATCCATGAAGGGAAAGAGAAGAAAGAAAATGAAGCGTCATGGCATGTGCATCATTGCAATGGCCAGGCCAACCATCCTTGAAATGGGGAAGGAACCCAACAATGAAGGAGTTGCAGGCTCCAATAAATGCATCCGCGGTAGTATTCACGCCAGTTTCGTACGAAACTCTTTAAGTGCCCGTCTGGTTCAAACTTCAAGGCATGTTTCACAATTCACACACTGATAGAAATTCTTTACTTAAAAAAAGAAGAATATCCATGGCTATATATAGAGGTACCACAGGGATGAAAATTGAAATCACATAATTTTCTTATTTTTCTTTTTTCCCTTTGTTTTCATGACTGTAAATTAATAAAACCAGACAAACCTAGAAGAAAATGGCGTCACGCGGCTACTCAAAATCAATCACATGGAAACTTCATGCACAGACAACATACCAATCCATATTTGGAGGCCCAGGGGGGCCCCTTAAAGAAGATACAAAAAAAATTAATGGTAAGTATGGGAAATGGGTAAGGGAGGGTGTAGCCAAGTAGGTGCAGGACAAGGAGTCATGTTCAAATGGACCCGTTTGTCTCCGTCATTGTAAGCATCACCTCATGGAGGGCATACCAGGTTGCTCCTTGAATGAGGCACGAGGATTATACGCTTATACCCAACCCCCTTCACACCCCCTTCAAAGATTTGGCAGGTGTTCTATGTTCCCTAGCATGTGTTGCCTCATGTGAATCCCACATGACTCCCATACACACGTAACCAAATTTGTCACGTCTTACCTTCAAATCCAAAGAAAAAAAAAAAAGATCCACTTGATTGGGGGTTTAGTAGAGACATTATTTCCTACTGATGATTTTGGATGATGTTAAAAAGCCATGGATTATTGCCTACGCCTTGTTGACGCGGTTTGCCTAATACATTATCTATCTATGCTTTTCGCATCAATGGACCCCGGTTGATAGAAAAGATGTCGTCATAGAGGTGATTACCGACTAATTGGGATGTTGTGTCTAAGATTCTGTCTAGAAACAACCTTCTAAATCAATGACATCATGTCTGTAGTTTCTCTTCATGTCTTGGTGCAAGTCATTTCAGCTAATGTTTGTTTTGGACTTAATATTACATTTGAACATACATGAACTATCAAAATTTGTTTTATCTTTTCTTTGATTTTTCTTGCTCCATTCTTTGCTTGGTTCTATAAATTGAATGATGCCAGTCGCATTTTGATTCATGTTCATGAACAGGCAGTCTTCCATCAATACGTTGTACATTTTTCTAACTTAAGTTCGATTTTGTCATTTCAACTACCGGCTTAATTAAATAAATATTTCTTTGATCAAGTAGTTGAATAAAAAAAAATTAAAGTTAGGATCGAGTTTAGCCCCCATCAACCGCCCTGATGGTCAGATGTGTCAGAAGCTATTAACTGATCAAATGAAACCGCGTTAGCATGTGGATTAGTAAAACATATGATATGATGAAGATCAATTATGTAAACCCAAACTCCGGAGGTTGGAGTCAAGAAGAACATGCATGGAAATCGACCAAAATTCTCACATATATTTTTTATTTGATTTCAATTTTATTTTAAGATTCCTTCCCTTCCATGCGCTTAGGAGAGAGAAGACTCTCCACATGCAAAGTATCATGGATCATTTTGGAAGCTGTTAGCCGCATAAAGAACATATATAAAATTTCATAGGGAAAATGTGTATTACTATTATATTTGTAGGAAGAGGAAGACTTGAATAAAAATATTTCCTTTTCTTCTACCAAGAAGGGTTGAAATTTTTTGTCAACCACGCATTACTATTAATAGGATAAAGATTAGAAAAATGGGATTCAGCTTAGGCTTTAGGTTAAATCAACCTCCAAACCACATGGATTATACTTGCATGATGTAGTTGTGAACGATACCAATTTTTTATTTTAAATTAAATAAAAATTAATTTGATAAGATAAATTATAAATACAATTTTTTATTCAACCAAAATTATTTTTTAAAATTTTCATCCTTATTAACACCACAATTTTTAATGAAGTTTTGAAATATGCTTTCTTTGTAGGCTGTGACTAAAATGAGGGATCCATGATATGCATGGAATGAATGATGATATGACTCAGAGCAGATAAAAAGCAAAGAACTCTTGCTACATTCTTACTGAAATAATTGTTGATTGTTGAGGTGCAGTCACCTTCCATATTTTCAGTGGGCTGATAAATTAATAAGTTGCTACTCAATGATTCTCTAGAAACAATGTCATGTCATTATCAAGTTATTAGAGCATGCACTAAGAGAATTTTGCCGCATGCATCAGATCAAATCCATTAAATTGGAACAACCTTTCGTACGTACGTATGCGAACCAAAAAGTTGGCCTATCCAAATCGGATAGGACGAGATTGCAGCCGCCACTGATCATATCCCCATCCCATTTTAAGACATTGACAACACGTTTACAAGCAATTTCAAAAGAGGCTGAATGGAAATTTTGGTGGTGGAGCATCCACTTTGCTCACCCAATTTGCCCCATCTTTCTTTTCTTTTGTTAGAATTAGGCAAATGCCCTGTCCAAAAGCTTTGCTATAAACGTACACTTCTTTCTGTTCTTCTCTAAATCTAAACCTACCGTCCAGCTGCATCCATCTATGACTAATGACTGTAATATTAAATGGGAAATATCTAATTAATTTTTAGATGATCTATCTGCATTACTATAATCTTATTTATAAAAATTTAATTAACAACTAATCCCATCACTATCCCTATTAAATTGTGGGTGATGGTCACATGTCTCATAAACCCTCTTCTCGATAAGAGTCATAACATTATTGAATGAATGTTGTTTAATGGGTAGAATGAGCTTGATAGGATCATAGGACCACAACCTTAAAATTATTTGTATACATATATATTTCGGAAAATAAAGGGGAGATCCAATAATGCAGTACTACTTTCTGATGATCCCATAATTGGCATTTGTCAGCAAAACCGCGTAACCTCAAAATGACAAAAAAACTTTTAAGCATGCAGTAGTAAAAATCCTGGAAAGATGAGCGAGCCGGGCTTTGAACTTTAAGATTGCTTGCAAGCAAGTTATCTTGCTTGCGCAGTTGGTGACGGTTTTGACCAACTCGCAGTCTTGAAGATTTATTTTAAAATTTGCCCTTTTGGTTAGAATATTGAGATAGAGCCAGGGAGGAGAAACGTGGGTCCGTTCGAATATGACTTTGTCTCAGACCAAAACAGGATGGAATGTGAAACCCTAATACCAACATAAATGTCTTTTTGACTCAATGGAGGTCTAACCCACACCAAACACCACCACCCCTCATATTCTATTCACCAGCGCCCTTCTCATACGGCATAAAAAACGTCAAAGTCATGACCAAAATATCAGTGGTACTGAGAAAAAAAAAAAAAAAAAAAAAAAGAGTCGGTGGAGGAGATAGGTTGACACAGAACCGGACGTCGGCAGCCCGCAGAGTCACCATTTGTAGCCGTAAATCTCGCAGTTGCCATTACTGGTATTACAGCAAGCAATGTCTATGGGTATATACTATGGATATGTACATGGTACGTGTAAATTAAGAGGTTGAAAGAGGTATATTTTTAGTAAGCTGAATCATGATCACATTATGGTTCGAATATTTCAATAGATTTTACTGAAGAACTCAAAGTTTACAAACGTAGGTTAAGTCACTTCTAATCCACATGGACGTGGACCGAGTGCTATGTCTACATTTACAAAAAAAAAAAAAAAAAGGGAAACTCAACAATAAAAAAATGGAAAAAGGGAGAAATTCAAACGGGAATGTTCACACTGGACTATCGTTCGCTGGCCTCTCTGTCCCGGAAAGATAGCCGGAAAACCCACTTGGTGAATGACTTTCTTCTTTGATTTTTGTTAGATTGGTGGCGGCTTTGGTTGTTGTTGGTGGTGGATAAGGAGTCGACAAAGGCCTTTATTCTTTGCAGGGCGAGGTTCAGCGTGTCTTCGGACATGTTAGCGAAGCAGACACGAAACCACCCGGGTTCGGTACAATGGCAGGAAGATCCCGGAGAGATGTTTAAGCGGACGTCGTAGAGAATTTTCTTCCAGAGTTCCATCTCGGCTTCGAATGTGTTGGAGCTCAAGAGGTGTCTCATGTCAACCCAACAAAACAAACCGGCGTTGCTCTTGAGGCAGTCAATGCCAGCGTTTTGAAGTCCAGAAATGAGCATTTGATGTCTCTGCTTAAGTCTTTTCTGATTCTCTGAAACGTAGTTTTTGGTGAATTTCTTGTCGGAGAGCATGACAGAGAGAAGGTATTGTGTTTGGGAAGAGACTAGTCCGAAGCTTGACATTTTTGTTGCTGCAGATACAACTGCCACATCGTTGGAGTAAATTGCACCAACTCTGAAACCCGGGAGACCCAGATCCTTCGAAAGACTGTAGACAATGTGAACTCTTTTCCAAACTTCAGTGTTCATGTAGTTCCTATCCATTAGAACCTCCATGATGCTCACGAAGCCTGGTGAGTCGAAAACAGTACCGGAATAAATTTCGTCGCTAATTAGATGGATTCCTTTTGCGGTAATGAAGTTAACCAGGAGATTGAGCTCATCTCGGCTGGTTGTGGTACCCAACGGATTTGAGGGGTTGGTGATCAATACGCCTTTAACTTTGAGGTTGCGTTTTTGAGCTTGTTGGTAAGCTTCTTCGAGAGCGGATTCAGTAATCTGGAAGCCATTCGAACTAGAACACTGAATCGGTACAATTTCAACTCCGGTACGCCACTTGAGATCTCTATCAAATCTGCAAGAATCGCCAAAAAAATCAGTTAACTACATTTCATGCGTAAAGCAATTAACGACTTAAAGGCTTTATAGCAGTTGCAAACAGAAATAGCAAGATAATTACCCTGGGTAGTATGGGGTGGGAAGGAGAAAAGCTTCGCCTGAGTTAGCGAGGCAGAACATGAGTGTCTCGTTGGCTGACGTTGCCCCAGCAGTGAGGACTAGCTTGTTCTGATCAAAGCTCACTTTGTTTCCTCTTATTTCTGACATGAATTCTACTAGTGCCTGCAATCAATATCAAATAAATTTAGACTTTGATATTAATTACTCACTTGGAAAACCAGAATGGCTTTGTAATTTTATAATATAAGTAGCCGGATGCTTACCTTCTTGAAAGCAGGAAGGCCATGATAATCTTGGAAGAGAGCTAGCTCTCTGAATATCGATTCTCCATCTCGCTTGAACCCAGCTGCATCTGGGTTTTGTGCGAGCCAGGACTCCAGAAGATCGAAAGAGAGCTGCATGACGCAATAAGATGAAAATAAGGGACTGCATTTTTGGCAAGAAATCAAAGATTGTATTTTTTAAAAGGGAAAATCTTCTAACCTGATTCTCTGCCAGACCCATCTGAATAATTCCACTTGGGTTGTCGACCTCGTGATATGCGTTTTTCTCGTATTCCTCCCATCCCAGGAAATATTCTGAATCTTGGCCATGGGAATTGAAGGTGGCTTTTCTAGACAGCATCTTCATTTTGTGGTCTCTGGAGCAGTCCAGATACAAGCTTTTACGAAAAAGACCAAAAGCGAAAGCTAGAAAGAACAACCGAGAACGATTGTTTTGGGGACACAGAGAGAGAGAGAGAGTTGAAGTGGTGAAGAGGATTGTTGTGGTTGTGGCTAGAGAGAGAGAAACCGAGAGAGAGAGAATTGAAGTGGTGAAGAGGATTGTTGTGGTTGTGGGTGTGTTGCTGTGGTGATGAGTAGAGTTGCAACTATATTATATAGTTGGAGCCTTGGGAATGACAAGACCACTTGACAATAACAATTTGGAAAGAAGGGACATAAGCTTCTGCATTCCTAATATTAATCTGAATTAATTGAATAATGTTGCTATAAATGGGGTCCCAAGTGTGATATGTTTAGCTCTACTTCCACTCCCTTCCAGGGTCTCCCAAATCACTAAACGCTGTGATTTAGGTCGTGTCCCTCAATTAAAAGTACATTTAAAAAGTAAATAAAAACAAAAAAGAAATTGAGAGTAGAGAGCAAGCCGGAAGCAAATCTAGACACAGTGGCCACCCCTGACCTACAAAGCCCATGCAGCTTTGGACCCTATACTGTGCTCATGTCTATATGCTCCCCTTTCAATTGACACATGTAAAGCCTTGTCGGCCATTGTTCTCTATTTAACCTTTCCCTCCAATCGGAGCCCCCTTAATTTTTGTTTGAACAAAGCATGAAAGCGATCCTTTTCATCTAAAGTCAACCTTTTCAACATCAGTTCTGCCACGTATTCATCGAATATACATGTTACGTAGAGCCAACGATTCCAGAGGATTGACTCTTATCACTTAGTAGGTTTAGCCAAAGAACATACCGGGGATAAAATGTCGGTTCCACCGTTAATTAACAGCTTAAATTTTACCGGTAATTTGTAATGGTACCTCATAAAAAAACCGCCATTACTGTTCCGAAGAGGCAGCCCAAACTTTCTACTTTTAGGCTCATGGAACCCTAATAAATTGACTGCCATTAATTTCAGGCTCTCCGCCAACTGATTTAGATGTTGCGCACTTTAAGTTATGATGAAGAGTCATTATCACATGGCAATGTAGTAAGAAGAATCCAACTTGAATTTATGTAAATGTCGTTTTAACGTAAAAGAAATTATTAAAAGGCACCGGTACTGGTCTATATTTTAATGTCCTTAGTGGAATAATATGGAAAGGTTGGTGAGAGAGATAGTGGTGACTGGTGAATATTGGTTTGGTGGAGGTGCTAGCGCCACCCGATTTGCAACAAGGGTTTCTTTTCTGTGTGGATTTTGCTAGCAAACTCGAAAAAGTGAGGGACAGCTCATGATCGCTGGGTTTTGTTAAATCTTTTGAGGTAGAGGGAGTCAGTGGTCACTCACTTAAGGAAACTCCTGTGAAGTATCCTCCAGTTCCCCACAATTACACCAGTTCTTTGTGGGGCACCCTTTCGATTACGAATAAAAATCAAACCCTAGACTGACTTAAATTTTTGCCCTTTGTTGACTTGGAAATGTTGAATTCATAGCCAAAAATAAAAAAGTTCGATAAAGATTAACGACTAATGCTCACAAACCTCTAAAATGCCTAACTTCTCTCTCCCTGTCTTTCACGAAATTCAGACTTTTTATAACCGAAGCGCATCAAACATCGATCTCACAAATTTTGAAAGTAAGGGGTTAAGACTTGAAAGGATAATGAAAGGGTACGTAGACTTCCTTTTTTTTTTTTTCTGAATATATATGTTTTTTTTTTTTTCTGAATATATATAGAATGTTTTTCATTATATTCATGTATTTTCAACTGCTTTAAAAGACATGTATTGTATAAAACAAAAGGAAACTTAAATTTGGAATAACAACAAATAAAAAGATTTTAAATAAAAAAACCCTGATAGCGGACTGAGATATAAACCATGTCTTATTAAGTTGTGGAAATGTCAAGGTTACCCCTTTTGCCAGTGTCCACCAATGGCTTAATAAAGACAATGATATTCAAAATATGTGTTGCCAACCCAAAAGATAGTGTCCTAATTCTTCCGAACCACAAAACATATGGTGTCTGTCCTGAGGCCAGAATCATCCAAATTGATACTACATGCAAGTGACAATTTGGGTAAATGGACACAAGCACAGTTATGCGACAAAGGGTAGACATGATACAAAAATGTAGATAAAGCGGCAGGAAGCGAAATACATGGTAAGATGATTTACCTTGTGTTTGAGAGGGCATAATCATCTTTCCCCGGCAAGAGATTATTGGATTGTCGATGATCCTAACATGGACGGCACTGTGACCAGCCCACACTGCACCACTAGCTTTGATTTATGGAATGTCCCCAATGGAACACCCCAAGAAGTACCCAATTTGATTTACTTTGAACTTATCTTAGGCCCCTTAATGTGGGGAGTATTCAAAGACTAGAGCCTCTTGAGAGGGTGAGGGAGAGGGTGGAATAATTGAGGGGGGCCACGTGGTTTGTAGCAGAGGAGGGGTTATTAGGACATGTGAAAGCCTCGTTTAAATGCCCCCACCAGACCCTAAAAACACATAATATGTAGGCTTGGGACCACATATACATATAAGAGACCTAGTCCACGGTGACAACTAACATGGTCACGTTATTCCACTCCTCACTAACTTACGAGGACATACACACATGGATCCCATTTGCTTCCCTTCTTCAATTACGTAGGACCCTTTCCCACCCTCCCCCACACAGCTTAGACCCTCCATCAACTCTCTCTATCCATCTTAATTCTCTCACTCCCTTCACTGCTTCAACAATGTATTCCTCCGCAATCAAATGCCTCGAGGTCAACGAAAACAACACTTACCAACTTAACTATATTTGTAGAGACACAACGCCTGAATCCAAGTCACCCCGTGAAACCCAAGGCTTGCTTCTCAAATCAGGAAATTTTCGACTTTTTCAGCCATTGACCTGAACAATTAAAAGTCTTGGAAGTACCATTGATGCCCAGTGTTACAGCTAGATAGCTCAAAAACTGGTTCGGAATCTTCACAGCCTAGCTACTTTTGAAAATTTGTACGCCTATGTTTATAGCTGCAAGTGTCTCGGTCAAAACTGCACGTCTCAGTCGCAAAGATATTCATAGAAATGACAGGCTAAATGTCATGAATTCAACTTCAGTTTCTTAATTTATCCATTCTTGACTGGTTCTTATGCAAATGGGCCCATTGACTTAGAATTTAATTCGGAGAAGTAAGTGAAAAAATAAAAGAGACCAGGAATTTTCCTGGAATGGCGTATCTCTTCCTTAGAGATGGATATATACAATTAAGGTATGTATGACAAGCAAATTCTTATAATCATGCAATGAGATCAAGTATAGAATCTAATATAATAAAATCTTTAATATCATGCCAAACAGTCTCTCAAAATACTATTTTGACACTCTCCCTCAAATTAATGCTAAAGTATGACAAACATCAATTTGTCAACTAAAAATCTGTGTTGTATCTTTGTCAAGGACTTTGTAAATATATTAACAATTTGAAACTATAGACACATGAGACAGTGTGATGATATGATCAGCATATGCATCTCAAATCTAGTGACAATCCACTTTTATGTGTTTAGTTCGTTCATGAAAAATTGGATTTGCAGTAATTTGGATGACACTCATGTTATCGATATATAGAGGTGTAGGATTTGGTTTAGGGAAACCCAATTCAAATAGCAGTCAACGAAGCCAAACAATTTAAGAAGATGCAAATGACATAACTTTATATTATGCTTCCATAGAAGATTTAGATAACTATTTCTTGTTTTTTTGCTTTTCCATGAAACAAGATTATCACCAAGATACATACTCCAACATTTTGTGGATTGTCGAGAATCAAGACACCTTACCTAATTAGCATTGCTGTAAGCTTTGAGAGTAAGAGGGGATCCAACCTTGTAAAATATCCCATGATTAGAAGTCTCAAGTAAATAGCGATTTATCCTTTTAACTCTTGTAAGATGTAAATGACAAGTTGATGCATAAATTGATTTATTACGGTCTGGCAATTATTAAATAAATCAGGCTTCCAACTAATTGCTGATATGTAGTTGGATCAGGAAGTAATTCTCTATCCTAATTAGAATATTTCATATTTATTTCCAAAGGAGTCTTCATAGGAGTTGAATTTTCAAGTCCAACCAAAGCAATCAAATCTTTGGTGTATTATGTTGATTAAAAAAAATTAAATATCATGAGTTGAACTACAAATTTCAGGTCTTAGAAAATAAGTGAGAATCCTAAGATCTTTCATCTAGAAAATAGAGTGTAAAGAGGCTTGTAACTATTCAATACCATAACTATCAATCCTAGGGATAATAATGTCATCAATATAAATAAGAAAAATGGTGATATTAGCAATAGAACAACAGGGAAACATGAAAGGATCATTGAAATTTTGATTAAAATCTAACTTTTACAGCAATTAGCAAAAGTTATCAAACCATGCATGAAAAGCTTGTCAAAGCCCATAAAGAAAATGTCAAAGATGACATACATGAGTTTTGGAAACAAATATAACTCTAGGAGGAAGGCTCATGTAGATGTCTTGAAGATCATAATGTAAGAAAGTGTTGTTAACGTCCATTTGGAAAAGGGCCCAACCTTGTGAACCTATAATAGCCAATAAAGTTCAAATAGTTGTCATTTTGGTCACAAGAGCAAACGTCTCATGATAACTAATTCCATATTCTTGCTTGTTTCCAATAGCAACTGGACAACCTTTATAGCGATCCAAAGATCCATCAGATTTTTGTTTATTGAGTAAACCCATTTGCATCCAATTGGCCAATACCCATTCGGACAAGGAACAATGTTCGAAGTATGATTTTTTTGTCAAAACCTCCAATTCTTCATTCATAGTCAATTGCCAATGTGAATTCTTTTTAGCCTATGAATAGGAGTTTGGAACATCAATGAAGGACAAGGTAGTCATGAAAGACAAGTAATCAAGAGGTTTAATTTGTCAAGTGGGTCTTTGTAGAGGAGGTGCAACTACCATGTTGGTTGCCTTGGATGATTAAAGACCAGGATCAAGGCAAAGAGAACTTGCTCGACAAGGACCTTATGTTTCTTGAGTATTGCACATTGTGCCTCTTCCTTGATGTCCTACCCCACATTTAAACCTTGTGACATTAGAAATATCATGGTCAAAGTCATGAAGATAAGAATATGAAGATGGAGTGGGAACATGAGTATTTTGAAATATATATATATATATATATATATATATATATATATAGATATTGGAACCACTTATGCCTATGCTAATACAATATTTCACTTTTGTATGAAACATATCGATATTGATTATCATTTCATTTGTAATCAACTCTCTAATGGACTTCTACATGTTCCTACCAAAGAGAAGCTAGTTGATGGTCTAACCAAACAACTGAGTTCCCAACACTTCACTTTGCTTTGGTCCAAGATTGGTGTTCATATTTCACTTAATCAATATAGGCTGCCTTTCCATTAAACTTTCCACTTTAAAATGAAGACGTAAAATTTCAAATATTTACCAACATCTCCTATTAAAAAATTAAATGGTTTTATTTTTGGTTAGTGATTATATATCCTCTTATGTTTAACTGTTCCATCAAGGATTAGTGAAACCCTAGAAAATTAGTGGCACACAAGGCATAAAAATTTGCAGGTCGATTAGTGGGTTTCACATATATTGTTAACTAAATATGATGACTCTATACATTAATTAATTACCACCAAGAGTAGTACGTATGTACCCTACTTAAAAAAAGACATTAAGACATGGATCTTGCCAAAATCAATTTCTAATCAAATAGGCATTTTCAATTGCGAAAGGATATGTGGTAGAAAACACATTCCCATAGTCGTAGCAACTCATCTCAGAAAAAGAAAGAGCACAAAAACAAAGCAAAATTAGGTTAAAAAAGAAAAAGAAGAAAGAAAATTATAATCCAAAAGCTCACCCATAGATTTCCCAGTTCAAACCTCCACTTAAATAATTAGCCTGGAAACATCTTTAAAAAAAAAGATCTGTGTGATCTTTGAATTTATTGCCATGGACTGAAGACATAACCTCGGGCGATATTTTCAACTATGACAATGACTAAAGCAGCACTTCACAATCAAAATGTGAAACTAGCATGCTGTATTATCCATGTTATTTGATTGATTGGATTATTAATTAATCCAATTCAACTGAAGTTGGTAGACTTCACGAGAAGCAGTCAAGTAGTTCACAGTCACTCCATCATTAATAACTTGAGGACCCATGTATGCAAGTCGTAGTCTTGCATGTTTCTTTCAGACCAGTTAAATTTTGTCTCGATATATCCAAGTGGGTCATAACAGGTAATAATCAAGCATGGAGTGTGTCTCACTCACACATCAAATGATCAAGTGCCGAGTCGATTTCTAATTATTTGTAGCATTGATTCAAATCAGGTGCAATCCAACCAGGCCATGCATCTTGCCTTATGGCACCTCAGATGGGGACTCATCCAGCCCAGATTGAAAGTGATCTTAGTTAAGGATGGCCTACACTTCAATGTTTAGCTTCCTGGGCCCATCGATTTTTTACAGCCTGGAGATTGAATTAAGGTTGCTCTTCAAAACCCTAATATTCATCTGTCCTTCAATGAATTATAGCTAGCCAACTGTTCATCCAGCCACTTCCTTAAGCAATTTTCCATTTTGGTAGTGCATGCATGCTATTCAAATAACCCTAGACTTCTTCTTATCACGGATTCGCAAATCCATTAAATTGGGAGCAAGAGGCCCTGGCAATATGGGCCCATATAGATCAGTCAGGTTTAGGAGGTTTCCATCAAGTTATTAAGGTTTGGGCCCAGTATTTTTAACTGGGTTATAGACTCACAGTTCCCATATGAAATCTAGGGTGATGCCACAGATGTGGTTCTTGAACGGGGGACACCAAATTCGATGGGTCAGGTGTGTAGCTATGTTTATCACAAATGGGTCCAGATCCAGTAGGGGATGGACCCAATGTGTACAAACCCAGCATGTTGTTGCACAAAGCATATGTTTCAATGTGGAGTCCCGTGGGAGGCATGTTATAGGCACTGCACCATGTCCTTGCCACTTGCAATAGGTGAAAATATGGTGGTCAGCTGCAAGTCATAGGGCTGACTGACATGACTGCTTTGGTCCGTACCCCTCTGGTTGCCCACCTGAAATGATATGGTAGCCCGACATTCAAAAACTTCCATGCTACTCACCCTCCACACCCAATACCCCTAAATCCTCCCTCTCAGGCACACCATGTTCACATGCCTCCTAAACACTTGGTCATTTTCAATTGTCATTTTTTTAACTTAGTGGAATAATTCAAACATTTCGGAGTTAATATGGATATGTCTGCAGATAATCTGGAGACAATGATGAAATCGAGAGCAGACCTGAGCGAAGCATGTCCATAGTTTGTTCAAGACATAGGAAGTTATGTCTTTGATTTAAAATTGGTTGGAAATTCTGCTTTTGTTCTTGAAAGAAAATCGTATAGTACTCTGAGACCCTCCAAGGATTGCTTAACTATTTCATATCAACTCAATGCGACGTTCTATATATTTTTTTAATAAAATAAAATAAATGATTCACATCGTTGTTTTTGAAAAGTATTCAAAGAGGAGAGCGTGTTGCACACGCTTGAATGAGCGGCATTATTAATTAAAAATGGACATGACTTCTGAACCTCTGCAAACGCTTGAAAGATTTTAATATTTTATTACTTTCACACGGTGGGAAGGCAAATTGGGCCAAATGGATCAGTCCGTTCCACAGATATTAGATGTCAGTTTGGCCCATCGGCTAGGTTCAGGATGGGCTTGCGTGGGCCTCGAGTTGAGCTGAGGTGAAGATCCTTGCCATGGTATCTAAGAGGCTCAGCCCATAATTAATCCTCTCATACAGTTCAAACCCAGTGGCCCAGGCTGTCTAAGCCCAACTCACATGGACGACATCGGAATTAATAAGAGGCCCTGAGACTTTTCAGATGTAAACTGGAGTGGAGGCTAATGCCATTAGGCATTGAGACGTTAGATGAACCAAATCTCATGGACCCTCCAACGCTTCCGCCACCTATTGAAAACATGCATTGCCGAGAGAGACCTGTCAACTGGCAAATCACTTCATTCCTTGTATATCAAGTCCTTTATCCCTCCTTCGACCTACTTCTCCAACCACTTCATCCTCCTCTACTCCAAATGCGGTCGCCTTGCTTGGGCTCGCAAGGCCTTCCAAGACATTTCAGACCCCAATGTCTTTTCATTCAACGCCATCATCGCTGCTTACGCGAAAGAGTCACGCCCACTCATTGCCCACCAGCTGTTCGACCAAATTCCCCAACCAGACCTTGTTTCCTACAACACCCTCATCTCTGCTTATGCTGACTGCGGGGAGACCGCGCCTGCGCTTGGCCTTTTTAGCGGAATGAGAGAGATGGGGCTTGATATGGATGGCTTCACTCTCTCTGCTGTCATCACGGCTTGCTGTGATGATGTTGGTTTGATCGGTCAGTTGCATTCGGTGGCGGTTTCGAGTGGGTTTGATTCTTATGTTTCGGTGAACAATGCGCTTCTCACGTATTATGGCAAGAACGGGGATTTGGATGACGCGAAGCGGGTGTTTTACGGGATGGGTGGGATAAGAGATGAGGTGTCTTGGAATTCTATGATTGTGGCGTATGGGCAACACCAGGAAGGATCAAAAGCGCTGGGATTGTTTCAGGAAATGGTTCGAAGAGGGCTAAGTGTTGATATGTTCACTTTGGCGAGTGTTTTGACTGCGTTTACGTGCTTGGAGGATCTTTCCGGTGGCCTTCAATTTCATGGCCAGTTGATTAAAACTGGGTTCCATCAGAATTCCCATGTTGGGAGTGGTCTGATTGATTTATACTCCAAATGTGGAGGTGGTATGTCAGATTGTAGAAAAGTTTTTGAAGAGATTACGGAACCAGATTTGGTTCTTTGGAACACTATGGTTTCTGGCTACTCCCAGAATGAGGAATTCTCAGAAGATGCTCTTGAATGTTTCCAGCAAATGCAAAGGATTGGTTATCGGCCTAATGATTGCAGCTTTGTGTGCGTGATTAGTGCATGCTCCAATTTGTCATCTCCATCTCAGGGAAAACAGATCCATTCTTTGGCGCTCAAGTCTGACATACCTTCAAATCGAATTTCAGTGGATAATGCCCTGATTGCAATGTACTCAAAATGTGGAAATCTTCAAGATGCTAGACGGTTATTTGATAGAATGGCGGAGCATAATACAGTCTCTTTAAATTCCATGATAGCGGGTTATGCACAACATGGGATTGAAATGGAATCATTACATCTTTTCCAGTGGATGCTGGAGAGGCAGATTCCTCCCACAAGTATAACTTTCATCTCTGTCCTTTCTGCATGTGCTCACACCGGAAGGGTTGAGGAAGGTTGGAATTATTTTAATATGATGAAAGAAAAATTCAATATTGAACCCGAAGCAGAACACTATTCATGCATGATTGACCTTCTGGGACGAGCAGGCAAACTGAATGAAGCTGAGAACTTGATTGCGAGGATGCCCTTTAACCCTGGCTCCATTGGCTGGGCATCATTGCTTGGTGCTTGTAGAACCCATGGGAACATGGAGCTGGCAGTAAAGGCAGCCAACCAGGTTCTTCAGCTAGAACCTTCAAATGCTGCTCCTTATGTCGTGCTTTCGAATATGTACGCGAGTGCAGGCAGATGGGAGGAGGTAGCAACCGTTAGAAAGTTTATGCGAGATAGGGGTGTAAAGAAGAAACCAGGATGCAGTTGGATTGAGGTGAAGAAGAGAATACATGTGTTTGTGGCTGAAGATAGTTCACACCCGATGATAAAGGAAATTTATGAGTTCTTGGAGGAGATGTCAGGGAAGATGAAGCGAGCTGGGTATGTGCCAGATGTGAGATGGGCTTTGGTCAAGGATGATGGAACAAGGGGGAGAGAAGGAGATACGGCTAGGGCACCACAGTGAGAAGCTAGCTGTTGCATTTGGGTTGATCTCAACTAAAGATGGGGAACCTATACTCGTGGTGAAGAACCTTCGCATATGTGGAGATTGTCACAACGCAATCAAATTTATCTCTGCCATAGCTGGGAGGGAGATCACTGTTAGGGATGCTCACAGGTTTCATTGCTTCAAGGAAGGGCAATGCTCTTGTGGGGATTATTGGTGATGGTTTGGCATGTCCGTTTAACTTTCCAAGTCTCTTGAGCCTTGAAAGAAGCAAGCAAGGCTATGTGACACCTGGGGAAGGCAATGACTCACTGAATTTGGGGATACGCCACAGTTCCAGAAATAGCACTGATTGATGGAGAGGCTCATGAAAACCTTGTCAAGAGCGGCTTCTTGTTCCTTATCTACTGGTCGAGTTTGAAACGATCTTGTTCTTTTTTTCCCAGATCATATAATCCCCACTAGGAAATGCCCAAGCTGGCTCGCCGGACAGTGTTAAAACCCTGATAGATTATACTGGCAGGTAGAAATTTTTTCTTCATTAATAGACACATGTGCCGCCATTTTTATAGTAAAATTGAAGTTGATAGATTTTGTATTCTTTATAATTCTAGCCTCTTGCCACTGGCATCATTGTGCTAATTTATCCACATTTGGGTTTGGCACATTCTTCCTCGGCCAAGCATCAGCCCATCCTTACCCTACTTACTCGGTTACGCCTGAGAAAGAACATTAGGACACTTTGGACTATATCATGGTAATTTCAAGGAAAAAAAATGGAACCAGAAGGAGATTAGAATGGATTTGAACTTCTAGATCTTGTAAAGAGCATATCAAGAATACCAAATTTTGTGAGCATTTACTAGGAGAAAAATGTGAGCTAGCTTCCCATCAAATTTCAATTAATAAATATTTGACTATGTGGACATAGAATAGGATGATATGATGAATATCTTGTTCACTAAAGTGACTCTGCATAAGCCGTGTTTTTGCTATCCTTTGGATTTGTTGCAAGAACTCCCAAGAAGGGTGAAGAACTTTAACTTGATGACTTTTCATCAATTAATGGTATGAGTTGAGGTGGAACACCTGGCATGCTGGCTTGTAAGACTTCTTGGCTGCAGCCTGATCAAACTTTTTGATGGCAGCTTCATTCTCTTCTAAGCTGGTCTGAACAAAATACCGTATCCACCAAGATGAGCTTCGCATTTTTGCCTTCACACAGAAAAAAGGCATTGGGATATGTCATATTTTAATCAAACTGAGGTTTTAGTGATAGAATTTAATGTTACTGACCAGCAACAAACCCCATAATAAAACAAGGCCTGCCAGAAACAAAATTTTCCATGCCCTTTTGTCTCACTCCATAATAAACCAATCATCTCAGTGGATGCACTCATGTTTTTTTCAATTTTCAGGCATGAAATGTAACAATGTTACAATTTTTTTTTCACCTTTATAAATTTTTGGACTAATCTTTTGTTTGGTCTCTATAAAATTAAATTTTCCACTCTGTATCTTCCTGTTGTTATTACCAAGTTGCCATTATTTGATTGCTTTACTGTAAGGTCTAATCATAAAAATTTTGTATGGAACAAGTAAAATTGTACAAGCAGTAGATCGCCACTTACTGGCCGTCCAAATTTGGATAACTCTGCAACTTTAGCTTTCTGTTGACCAGGAAGACCTACACAGAAATTGAAAACAGTGAAAACTCATTAACATTAACCACTTTTTATGTCAATTGAACTTTTAGCGCTAGAAAAATTACAGATGAAGTTTATTTGCCCAAGCAAACAAACTACTGAAGTTCACCCGGAGGAACCTGGGAGAGATACAACATGCAACTAAACAATCATTCAGAAATCTATTTATGTCCAACAGGAAAGTCACCTGAACACTAAAGAAGTTTGTATTGCTTCTAAATCGTTGATTGTGATGAAAGGGTAATTATAGGAGTTTCTTTCACCATCAACTATCAAATGAAAACCAAAGCTAAGAGGCAAGAGAAAATATATGATATCATCTCTATTCACAAAATTACCAACCTAGCAGAGAGAGTGCAATAGCTTATCATCACATCAATTGGGAGGTTACTAAGGTTGCTCATGCATTGACCAAAAAGGATAGCTAGACAGAGAAACCAGAACAGCTTATCATCGCATCAATTGGGAGGTTACCGAAGTTGCTGGTGTATTGGCCAAAAAAGATGTAGCTAGAATGAAATTATTTCCTAAATCATCAAGTAAAACAAAAATTCTACCCAATACGACATGTATATTTAGCAAATTTTCTATAGCATGACTTTTTTTATAGGTTTTTTTCTTTCTTTCTACTTGGAATAAAACTTGGAATTCCCCATCCCACCCCAACCCCTTGCCACTATAGCTAGGCCTCAAGAGCCTCTTATGATGAATATAAATATTTCAGGGAATTACCTGCAAAAATAACAAGACCATCACTGGACACCCTTGCCAAATCAGGAAGAGTCTTGTTCAAGTACTTTGGAGAAAGGTAATCCAATGCATCTGACACAATAACAAGAGAAAATGACTTTGGCCTGTAGGGCAGAGGGAACTTGATATCAGCCACACGAACAATGCTTTTATGGACAAGACTTTTGCAGTTCCCATCTGCATCCTCTATGTCATATGGTTCTACACCCCATGCTTCTGTTTCCTCCTCCTTTAACAATTTAGAGACCACTGAACAGGTATCAGGACCCACGTGCAAAACTTTGCGCATGCTGTCACCATATGCTTTCTTTAGAAAAGGTATTGCTCTCTGAACTTCTAAGGTGCACGAAAAATCACCTACATGCATTGACATATTTGAGTCTTTCTGCAGGAGATAAATAGTTCCATCCTAATAAAATGAAATTCCGACTACCACTATCATGAAGGTTAAAGATAGTCCTAATGGTTCTTAACAACAAAACATTTACTGGTGCTTTATCCAAACCAGTTCAAACCTCTTTTTTTTTTGCAAGAATTTCAATAGCGACTTGAGATGGAAATAATATATTACTAAAAAGCTAAAACCGATTAGCATTATGAAATGGCTAAATTAAAAATAAAAACAAAAAAGAAAATCTAAGTCTCAAGAACTGGTAGAGGGTTATAGCCTTTATCTATAAAGATAAAGTGTAGGAATATTTCAAGGTGACCAACTCATTATATTGAATCCATGAGGTAACCATAAGAAGCACATAATAATACAAGAAATTATCTTGAATAACATTTTTGGAGTTCAAGTCAAAAGTTAGAATATCCTTTCAATCATTTCCACTATGGAAAAACAAATGTTAGTCTTCTGCATGGCCATTTACAAGAGAAGAAAAGATCCATGGGCAGCAACATTACTGAAGAAATTAGACAGGAAGTCATAGCACTCCATCCTGCAGACTCCTGAACAAGAATCCAACAAGACGAGAATAAAAGAGCCAAAATTTTTTTACCTTCAACCTTACTAAAAGCTTCCTTGTCACCACCAAATAGACCTGTATTGTGAAAAACAAGATTGAAATCAATTTAAAGAAAGAAAAATGTATAACTGTCTAGAATTTCAAAGCAAGTATGGCAAATCAAGACATGAGAATCATCCTAAGATTAAAAGTGTAATGGTTCATGTTGTAGATAGCTATATATGACAGCAAGAAGCCAAGTTCCCATGACTAGTCCATTGAATTGAAAGAAAAGCAAATACAGACCTGACCCACTATAAGAATAAGCAACAAGAAGGAATGCCCCCTGCATGTTTCAAGAAAAAAGAATCAGAACTTGTATTGTCAACTAGAACCATTTGTGGTGTTTTTCAAAGTGGGGAAATATTTGGGCAACAATAACCAATTAACCATAATCTTTAAATGAAGTAATAACCAATGCTAGAAATTGGCAAAAGGAAAAGGTGAACCAGAGATAAGAAATACCAGAAGGACAAGACCAATGGATAATAAGGGAGAAGAGCGTGATTTTGAATGTAAGGCTCCTGCAAATGGAATGCTTCCACTGTCCACAAAGCGCCGTGAGGGATTTACTTGTCTCCTTGACATGACTACTCTTGTAAAACAAAAATCAGCCTAAGGACTTCAAATGGTAAAGATAAATTAGTGCAAAGGAAACAAACAGCATAATATTAGCTTTCCTTTTTCAATAGACATCAGAGAGATAGCCTTAAATTGTTTGCTGATATGAAGCAGGTTGTGGAAGAAAACATCTAAACTTTCTCATAATAAAGATCGACACAAGCTAACCAAAATTTAACAAAATTCCCTAATAGCTCACCATTCATCCCAATAAACAGAAGACTGAATTAATGATACACAAAATATGACCAGGAAAAATCAAACAAGCACCATTTATTCTAGTGATACATCTCCTTCCCCTTGCATGTTGTAAAAAAGTGGTGGAAACAACTTTCATTTGATTTAGAAAAGAAATTAAAATTTTAAATCTTAAACTATAATTATTCATTATTTTGGATCAGATTGACTGCCAAACTGCCCAACATGAGTATTTCTGTTACTTGAGTTTTTCACTTTTGGAAACCATAAGCAACCAAACAGCAGATGAAATAAATTAGGGAACCCCCATTTTATGCTAGAAATTTAAAGACAGCAAAGCTAACTAATCAACGTGTAAGCTAACATAATTGAATCATCAGCATATCCATAATGTATAGCGGCAAGTGTGATTGGCAAACTTCACAATTAAAAATTAAAACAGGCATCAAATTTCTGAAAACAAGCTGGAGAAATCTAATCACATCAAGAAATCCATTATATAAAAAAAAAAAAAAAAAAAAAAAAAGGAGTAGAATATGTATTACACATAGATCCGCGAATTGTTTGCATCACAACATGGATCGAAAATTTAGTTTGTTCCTGAGAAACTAACCTTCGGTTTATTATGAGAAAAAAGCAAGGAAAAGAAAAAGAATGGTTTGCGTCGATTACAATCGGAAACGAAGGAAAAGCAAGGAAAGGAGAAATCATAATGCGGAAACAGAATGAAAATTGGGGGATGGAGGAGTGAAGATTTGTTCACCTGAGAGGAAGAGGAGTGAAGATCCAAATTATCCAATGGGGTGCTGGATCTGGATCTGGAATTGGTGTGAGAGTGTGGAAAGTGTTGAGCGGGTGATGGCGAGAGAGTTGAAATAAGGAGCGAGTCGTACGGCGGGGCACCGTGGCGCAATTCACATCCCACTGGGACGTGCGTGTCGGCGGTGATTTATTTTGAGGGGTACTTTTGTCCTTTACTCATACGTTTCTTGATATGTTAACTAGAGATAAGGGTACAGTTGTTATCAGATTTGTAAATTCCCTTTGTTTTCCCGGGAGCCTTTAATAACCGACATGACTACCAGATCCTGTCTATGTTGATGGGCCGCCGGATTCTTTTTATTACTCTTCTTTTTAATTTAATGAAATGATAGGCGCGAGGGCAATTGCACAGCAGAAAATGGAGGCCGATTATAACTATTTTACCACTGTTTTCGTGGTGAAGCCCATTTTTAGTTGGAGGGGCACGGAATGGCATTTCCCAAAGAGTACTTCTGATCATTGGCTTGATGGCGGCATGACACCCTGAGTTGTTCAGGGTTTAAGATGGTGTCTGAGGTAGCATTAAGCATCAATGGTTCATCTTGTTGGTTGAGCCTGACTAGCATATGAGACATCAAGTCTTACCCATAAAAAGATGAATGTTAAATCTAAATGATCAAAAAGAATATTTATATGTACATGTAACTTATTGAAGGTATAATGCCCACCACTGACTTCTCTGGAACCTTTTAACAACCAGACTTGAATGCAGTAGCAAATCATATGCATCTGGATCTACTGCTGGGAATGGCAACAAGGAAAATATTACATCAAAATAAATGAGAGCTTATACCCAATACATTCGTTTAGGACAAAAATGCCCCATCTTTATCAGCACTAGCATTGAAAAAACAAAACTCCTGATAGATCAGATACCATACAAGTATACACCAACAGGAATTATTAGAAAGAGAATTAAACATCTCCATCTTGTTGAGGGGTGTTTTTTTTTTTTGGTGTTTTTCTTTGTTTTTTTAAGGTGCTTTAGGCGGCCATTGTAAACTCTTTGAAGTGCCTTTCTGGTGCTTTTTTAAACATTCTTTATTTAGAATTAAACATCTCCATCTTGAGTGCCATTCAGCACGGTGCAGACCCATGAGTGATAACTTACTGCAAGACTCTGTTATTGTCCTCCAAAATCATTCTCTTCCATGCCAGGCACTTGATGGCAACGGATATTTAGTAGAGTTAATCTGGATTCGGGAGTTACTGATCATCCCTTGCAACAAGCTTTGGTAAGGTGTTCAAACTAGCCGGGCAGGATCAAAGCGTGCTATCATTCAACAGCCACTCCAACATCTTCTGTATGGGGAGGCCTCCATTTACGATCAAAGTAATTTCTTTCCGGTACCTTCTGGGTCTCTAGCTTCTCATCAATGAGTGCCAACAATTCTTGCAAGCCAACTCCCATTACTGCTGATGTTTTGACATGTGGAATGCATTGAGGTTGAGAGCATGAATCTTTCTCAGTCATCCTCCTATCCTTAAAGGACTCACTTTGTTGATCATCCATAGTCTTCCATCTAGGGGGACTGCCTTGGTCATCTTCACTCCCTTCACCACCTTCACCGCCTCCTGACAGCCAACCATCAGAGTAATCACCTTCATGATCATCCATGGTCTCTTGAACATCACCAGAGGACAATTCTGATACAATATCATCATCATCATCATCAACAGGTTCTGCTGATAGCTCGGATGGCATATCATCATCCTCTGCTCCTGATAAACTGTCAACCACATCATCCTCACCATTATCTAGATATTTATCAGCGCCCATTTCCTCTTCTTGAAGATCAATCTGAGAATGTCTCAGAATTCAAAAAATATGATATGGGAAAATTACTATTTAGGGTAGAGGGTAGGGTTGAAGTAAGCAGTACCTTATTCCAGACTTCAAGCATGTTCTGAAGCTTCTCCTCAGATACTCCTATCTGCCAGAGAACTTGCAATACAATTGACCGTTGCTCATCAAGATCTGGTGCACTGGAGTCTAGCACATGCTGTGAAGGAGACAAAATAGATATTATTAAATCTTACCTCACATAGCCAGGAAAGAACCTAGTTCAATTGAAAGATCCCAGTTCAATTGCTAATTCATACATAGAAGATTATTATGGCAAGGGCATGAGGAAACATGTGTAGGAAAAATAAAGAAGAAAAATCATCTGGTCTTGGACATTTTTTAATGTCAAATTTGGTTTAGAGCATAACACATTCACCAGCATGAGTGTCTATTCTCGAAACCACCTTGATACTGTTTTTCAATTAACAAAATCTACATGCAACCATATCCCAGAAAAAAGAAAAATAACAAATTTATGCATAGAAAACAAGATAATATGTTTTCTATACATGTTTTGTTGTTTTCTATCAAAAAAAAATTAAAAAAAAAAAGAAGAAGAAAACATGATAATAGAAAACCCTTCTGGAAAAGGGTTCTCCGGGAAATCCTTTCGATACGCTCTAAGCAACTCATTTCTTGGCCAACATGTAGACTTAGAAAAGAGCTATTACAGATGCCCGTGTCTGTTTTCCTTCTAAAGAGTTCTGTGTCCCTTATCTTTCATCTTCATTTTATGCCACCTTTTTGCATGGTAAAGGAGGGATTGTTACAAAACTTTCTGACTGAGTTAAGACATAGCGTCCACAAAGGGAAAAAAATGGGCTCCTCATTTGATATTGTGTTACTACGATAAAGTCAAAAGATCAAGATAGTATACAGAACTGAGAAGCAAAATCCTCAAATCCAGCAAAAGAAAGGGCAAGAGTCAATTCATACCACTAGTAAGTCTGCTTCCACCACTTCTTCCAAGGTTGCATGAAATGCTTCCACTAACTAGAAAAATAAATCGTACATGAATAGCTAAAATAACCAAGAATGATCAATCAAATGAATAAAGCAGTTGCAAGTACTCCCCAGCTACCTGGACAGGCAAATCTGATATAAATCCCACCGTGTCACTGAGAAGCACTTTCCTCCTAAACATTAAATGTTCAAACAGATTAGGGGAGGAAGAGTTCTATTATTATCATAAAAAAGTAATAAATGGAACACCATTTCTATAAGTTTCCAAACATTACCAACAACAAAAAAAAAAAAAAAAAAAAAATAGATTTGAGTAGTGATCAAATACCCTGAAGGAAGAATAACACTCCTCAATCTAGGATCCACTGTTGCAAATAATCTGCATAAGGTGAAAATCCACATGGAGATCCAATAATTAGTCTCATATGGTTTATATGGAACCGACCAGCCGAAAGAGGAAAAAAATTAGAAGTTAATACTCAAATCAAATATTAATATATGGTATCTCAAAATGAATAACAGATAGCACAGGTAGCTGGAAATACCGATCATCACTAAACAAATCACTCTCTGAGAGAGCACTAACTAATGTAGATTTCCCCTGTAAAAAAAAGTGGAAACCATGTTATGGTATTTTTATTGTAGCAAGCAAAAAGCAATTGCAATAGAATTTTGACCACCTACAGCGTTTGTGTACCCAACAACAGCAACAGTGGCTAAACCCTGACCATTTGAACCTCCACGCCTTTTGCGAGAAGCACGTTGCAAAGCTCGGGTACGACGAACTGCTTCAATTTGGGATAACAAATGATTCCGCCGTTCTAAAATTCTAAGATTACAACAGAGTAGGGATATATATGCAGGCAAGTTAGTAAATTGCAAATTTAGACAGCAGCCAAGGAGTAGCTAATATTTCATCAGTTGATTAGAAATATTTCTATTGGCACAAACTACTCATATCCCATGCATTAACAATAATAAACATCAGTGAAGTAAAAAGAAAGCAACTAATCTCCATAACTAACTGTTCTAAGCAATTTTAATCTCCAAATCTGCAGAATCCAGTCTGCAAAGTATCACCACAGTGTTACACAAGTTAGGTGAAGGTATCAGATGCAGGTGTGCCAATGCTCCAATCTAAACCACTCCAAATCCCAAGATACAGAGAACCAGCCAAAAAAGCTCCTAATGGGCGTGGGTACATGATTACAGAGTTGATACAAATTTATATAAATAATACATGAAGTTAATAACTAAGAAAATAATCAATTTTATATCAGTTAAAAGATATTATTGCAGTACTCCAGGTACAGGATTGATTATCACATTTTATTTTTGTGAGAAATACTTATAAATCAAAATTTCTAACAGCTAAAGAAGTTGATGACCAATTCAACAGATTATCAATTCTTCTTATGACAAGTCCAGTTGATTTGCATACAGTTCAATGGGCACAAATCTCACTCCCATAAACATCATCACAACCCACCCAAATTCCTCCACACAAGTCAGATTCTGTGAGTGTGTGGTGTGTGTGTGACACATCCCTTCTTCAATGTGAGAAGCAGCCTGGTCTTACCATCAGAGTACTTTCTACAATTTTGATTGCCAACATCTGTTTCATGCCTTGATTTGTTTTACCTATTAAAAGAATATATTCTCCAACACCATTTCACTTTCATCTTATAAAATTTTCTCCCCCCATTATAAAGGTTGTGGTTTGCCCACATTGTTCCTGTTAAACTGTCCTACTCTGTTCTTTAGGATGAGTTCCTTAGTTCTTCTTCTACATCATGCTGAATGCTAAAACACTTGGTTTTTGTTTGCATAGGCCCACGTATGTTGGTTAGGTTATCATGACATGTGAGAATTGGTGATAGGATCTCGTGCCATTCAAAAAGGTATCCCAGGATTTCATTGATCTAGACTAGCCTATACTTCTCTTTTTATGGGAAATTCCAAAACTTGTTAAACTTCTGGTCTTTCAGGGTTCAATCATCAGATAAGTTATACGAATTGGATTAAATCCATCTGAGGGCACTTTGAGGAGTGAACTTAAATGAATATTCCTTGTAATTCAATCAATTCACCCAACCCAACCTAAACCAAGCTTGACACAATCTTGAAAAGTTAAGCTCCAGTTGACAGGTGCGTAAAGATCAGGATTGGCTGGGAACTTGGGTCAGGGTGGGGCCCTATCTGGTCCAGGGCACCCTAATTGCAGGACCAAGTGTTTCTAAGAAGAAGTTTCAAGCTAAAATGGACCAAAGTCACTAAGCTCTCGCAAATACTTGGATTCACTCAGACCTAAAACCTCATCATGAGGGTGTAGTTGAGCTTCCAAAACTCAATTGAATTAGTTTGTGATGGAAACCGATACCTCTTACAGTCGACCATAAAGAAAAATGCTAATGACATGAAAGTCATTTGGGAAAAACTGTCAAACATCTGACGTAGCAAACAATTTTGTTCTGACATAGCAGGCAATTGTTTTCTGGTCTCATGAACTGAGCACACATAGAGGAACAATCTTTATGTGCGCAGAGAAAATAACAACTAAAGCATCTAGGAAACAAGATAATTTTATGAAATACTATGGAACAAACCTTCGTCTTTGAAGCTGAAGTTCAGTTTCTCCTGCACCACTAATAAAACCACGCCCACCGCTTCCTCTCCTGTGATGGACACTCATGGTTGTCAGATTTTGGTCTAGGGATTAGAAAATAATCATATATGCATGTATGGAGAGAAAGTGAGTGAGAGGGAGAGAAAGTGAGTGAGAGAGAGAGAAAGAGAGGGCAATATGAATTAATTCTAACTCAGTCTATGTAGCATTTCAATGTTCTAAACTGATAACTCAAGAGCAATAAAGAATTATAAACTAAATCATCCTGAATGTAACAACCTAAGCTGATTTCTTAAGAAACATTTGGAGTCAAATAATACTGCAAGCAATGGGTACCAAGCTATCGACATCATACCCAATCAGAAATGAACAATGAGTGGCAAGATAAGATAAGCCTATCAGAAAAAAAGAATCTCTTTTTACGAGGCATAGAGACAAAACTTCAGGGAAATTGCATATCTTGATATTTTTGGTCGACTGGAAGATTGAGAGTAACTACACCATGTTTGGACCTGGTTCATTCCACCAAGAAGACAAGAGTTCAATTTTTGTGTGTTAGTATATGTGTCAACACACTCTTGGTAAAGCCATTGCTATATTTTGCCTCCTACTCTTCATGTCCACACATGCTGAATAAATTTATGGTTTAGCACTTTTCTATTGCACTTCTGGCAGTAACTCACCCCCGAGCACTAACTACTTCAGTTTCCCCAGTTGCTCCAAAAGTATAGCGTCCATCAGGACCACGTACACGGACAAGCCTGGTCCTTTTATACATTAGAGCTGCTAGTTCAGCCTGTGAAACCAAAAGGGACCAAAAAAGTTCCCAAGAGATTCATTAAATCAATTATTTACAACAAGATAAAACTAGAGTGTAAAGAAGAAAATGGAATTACAACAATACCTGCAGCTTTCCTTCTTTGGTCTGGGCATGAGCATTAAATATCTCAATTATCAGGCCCACACGATCCAAAACAGGTTTGCCCCAGGCCCGCTGCCATTTGAAGTTGGAATGTAAGAAAAACAATGTACCATAATAATCTCTTTTCAGAAAGATGCAAGCAAGGCAGTGGCTTTTTCTAACTTGTCCACCAATACATAGAGACAAATTCAATAATCACAACTTGCCTCCAAATTCCGTTGCTGAATCCCGGATAGAATTGTATTTACATAAACAGCGTCAATTTCTCCCTGTTAATACTAGAAATAAAGTTTAAGTTCCATGATCATATGCCACAAAATTTCTGCATTGAAATAGCGAATCAAATGACCATTAGGAAATAAAGATCCTTGCCTTAGATTCCACAGCATTAAGATGGCATTTGACTGTATCTACTGTCCCTGGTCCAAAATATGTGTCTGCAATTACAAAATAATAGATACGTCTATACATTAGATACGCTGACCGTAGTTGAATTGCTGTACAGAGTTTAATCAAGTAGAGTTTCATGTGTCTTAGCGGCCGGTTAGCAGCCAATAAGAAATCAACCATTTTAATCCTTTTTCTTTTCCTGCGTTTTCTCAACAACCAAATAAAGAAGCTTTAAATTACACAACGAAACAATTTCAGAAACCGACCTGACCGGTACTTAGAAGATCTAACAGCTGGATTTTGAACAACAACATGTGGAGGCAACCCCTTCTCACAAAGCTCGGTATCGTAATATCCATCTCGCTGTTCTTCGAGGGAATTGGCAAGGTTGATAGCTTCATCGAGCTTCGCCTGCAATAGGGTATCGGGCCGCAGACGAGGTTGGACCACGAACAGCTTCGGAGGGCTTTTCGGGTCTCTGTTGAACAAGGATGCGTCGTTGTATGGGTCTTCCTTTTTCTGTAGCAATGGTGTTTGAGAGAATGAGGAAGAGAGGATTGAAATGGGAGGGAATTGAGATTTGGTGGAATAGAAGATGGGTTCGTAGGTAGTTTCAATGGTGAGTGATATGGTTTCAAGTGCAAAGAAGGTTGGGTTATGAAATTTAGGGTTTGGGGGAGAGACCTGAGAGGGCTCCGTAAGAAGGAGATTGTTCTGAACATTTGGGAGTTCTCTATATGGGTTGTTTTTGGTTTGCTCTGTGACAATACGAGATAGGCGCCTTCAGTGACCAGACAGACTACCAAGCACTATGGCCTCGTCCGTTGCCCTGTTATGGGTGTAAAAACGAGTTGCTGGGTCGATTTTTTAAGGAAAAATCAATCCAACCAAAGATTTAAAAAAATTTAATCAAATCAAAGTTATTTAATATCGATTTTATTTAATTTGATTTGGTTTGATTTAGATGATAGACTTGCATACAAGTTGGTTTTGATTTTAAATTTAATTTATTTGAAAAATAATTAAATCAACTTAGACTTAAAATTTAAAATTTTTAAACAAAAATATAATAAAAGTATTTAAATTAATTTGATCATGAATGAATAATAATAAATTAATTTAAATATAATATGTATACTTATATAATAATAATAATAAATTATCAAAATTGAATAATTATAGATCATAGAAAAGAAATATCATACAATGTCAGTTAGGTGGTATTTGTTTTTTGACTGAATAGAAGAAGTCAAAGTTGGTGTTTGTTTTTTTTGACTTTTTGCTTAAAGTAATTTAGCTTTAAAATTTAGGTTATTTGTTTTTCTACTTTTTCATGACTTATTATAAACTTTTTACTTAATATAAAAAGCCAAAATATGTAACTTTTTCTAAATAGAAAAAACAACATATTGGTTTTTTTTACTTTTTAATACTTAATAGAAATAAAACACTATAAAAACAAACAACCTAATATTTAACACTATTAAGCATTAAAAGTTCTATTTAGAATTAAGTAAAAAAACAAACACTATCAAAATATTTGACTTTTTCTATTCAGTTAAAAGTAACCTGTTGATATCGTCCAACATAATTAAACTAAACTTATTAATAACAAGTTCATTTTAATTATATTGAACGATGTCAATAGGTTACTTTTAGCTGAATAAAAAAAGTCAAATATTTTTTTTTTTTTTATTCAACCAAAAAACAAACACCACTTAAAGCTCCGATATGTTTTTATAGATTAGGAGACGATGCTAAACCTGATTTTAAAAGCCATTTTGAGTGTTAATTGTTTCATTAGCTTGGACTGATGCTAAACCTCATTTGAGGACTAATTCATTTATTGAATATAGAGTTCAAAGGTCGAGGATGGTGGAAGCATATTAGGGAGGCAAACCGACACCAAAATTATAGGAAAATACAAGGAGTCAATATGAGTTTGGGAGATTCAAACTGTTATTGGGCAAATTTTTGAAGGCTTCTAAATATGTGTGTAAAATATTATGTTTTTCGAATGTCATGTCATTACAAATTTTTTGATGTGAGATATGCCAGAGATATTCATGCGTTAACTAGGAAATTCCGATCAACCTGATAGCCCACATGTCTGACACATGCGTAAAGATCCAAACCGTCCAGAAGTAGAGTTCCCTGGGAAGACCAGTGGCGTGGCTTGTGTCTTACATCAAAGAATGTTAAGGATTCTCTCATGAGTCACGTCTGAGTGTGACACTGAAGTTGCTCCACCAATCCAACCGACAAACTAACACTGTTGACACAGCTTCAATCTCCCTATGGCTTTCCCTTTCTGAGTCTGAAAAGATGCCCAATACATAGAAAAAGTGAAAGCAGATTGGAATCAGATTTCATTCTGGCCTTGTCCAGCAAGTTCCAATTATTGACTTTCTTGCCCATCCCTGTTTGCTGTCGGTCCTAGCCTATTTGATGAAATAAAAGCAGTGCTGCAAAGAAGAAGAAGAAGAAAGAAGGGCTTCAATTATTTGAATGGCGGTAGAATACCGATGCTGCGGAACAGGGTTCTTTCTTCACATATCGATAATAGCTTTGCTGGTGTTGTTTGCTGGATTGATGTCTGGACTCACGTTGGGCCTCATGTCCATGAGCCTGGTTGATCTTGAAGTTCTTGCTAAGTCTGGAACACCCAGTGATCGGAAACATGCTCGTAATTGCTCATTCTTTTTCTGCATTCTTAGTTTATGTGATATTAGAGTTCTCATGCCAAATGGTCTGCATTGTCTTCATTGCTTTTTACACATCTGAATCAGCATTACAATGTTTCTCCAGGGAAGCATATGTTTTGGGCAATTGAATTAATACATATATGCTTTTGGGCTTGTCTCTAGAAGCTCTATCTCAACAAGCTCGAGAGATGTATCTGTTACTTCATTTTGCATTTCTTTTGGGGCAGGTCCTCAATAAACATAATTTTCATGACCTCTCATTCCCATGACAAGATTCATTTACTGATATAGAAAATGATTAGCTTAATACTAAATCAAAGGTAGTGTGAAAGGCATCAAAGAACATAAAAGTAGTGCCGGAATCACTACTAGGAAGAAAAGATAATCTATATTACTTTATCATGGCAGTGAAAATCCTTCCAGTTGTGAGAAGACAACATTTATTGCTTTGTACCCTTCTAATCTGCAATGCTGCTGCTATGGAGGTAAGTAATACTTATGGATTTCGTAAACAAGTTGTTTTGTTGACATATTATATATGCAAGAAAAAGGTACTTGATGTCCTGAATTTTACTTCTTCAGGCACTTCCAATTTTTCTCGATAGCCTGATATCTGCCTGGGGAGCTATCCTTATTTCTGTAACCTTGATACTGCTCTTCGGTGAGGTCAGTTTTTTTTATCCAGGGTTAAAGATAAACAGTTGCAAACATACATAATTTTGAATTCAAGACAAAAGGGTTGCATGCTGTTTGTGCCTCATTGGTTGAATGTTCTTTGCCTTGGAGCTCCTCTATTCTGTTTCTGTCATTCATAATCTGGCAGTTGAAGAAAATGGATCATCACCATAAATAACGATTATAGAATAAGTTTTAAGATTTCATTCAATGACCTGTAAAGAAGACAACCATTCTCCATTTTTCTGTAGTTTCCTTGAGTAACTGCAATTTTTTTAGGTAATCATGAATCCGATTTCTCAATTTTAATGTGCTCTAATTGTTATCTGCACTTCTATGTACAGATTATACCACAAGCAGTTTGTTCTCAACATGGTTTGGCAATTGGTGCAGCAGTGGCTCCATTTGTTCGGATTCTCGTTTGGATTTGTTTTCCTGTCGCATATCCAATAAGCAAGGTGATGTTAACTGGATCACATACCGTTCTATGTAGTTTTGAACTTGACCAATATAGTTCTATTCCCATCAGGTATATTTTCCCAAATTAAATTCTGATTATAGATAGCTTTTACCAGCTACTAGACAGATTGCTGGGGAAAGGACATGAAGCTCTTTTTCGTCGAGCTGAGTTGAAAACACTAGTTGATTTTCATGGAAATGAGGTATGTGTTTTCATCAAAGAGTTCCTTCTGCAGGGACCATTTATTGGTCAGTTATCGCAAAATTATTTTCTATAATATTGTGGTTATTCAATTCAAACTATATATATTACACCTAATGATGGTCATATCCTTTCTATTGACTGATATGCAGGCTGGAAAAGGCGGAGAACTTACACGAGATGAGACAACGATCATCACTGGAGCACTTGAACTCACTGAGAAAACAGCCAGGGATGCAATGACTCCCATATCTGAAACCTTTTCAGTTGATATTAACGCCAAACTTGACAGGTATAATGTAAATATGGGGCAAGTGAACAAGACTAGTTATGTTGCATTTCTCATATTGTGATAGTGGGATGCATCAAATAATGGTAATCTGTAATATGCAGAGATTTGATGAAGCTAATCTTGGAGAAAGGACATAGCAGGGTTCCAGTTTATTCTGAGCAAGAAAGAAATATAATTGGACTTATTCTGGTATTTCTTGTTGATCTGTTCCTCATTTCACTCACTAATTCGTTATACTGATTTGATCTTTCTAAATATTTCATTTCGTTTAACAAATGTGTTGCCAGCCTCTTTTTCCATCTTCTATACAACAAGAGCAGCTTTAGTTCATATATTTTCTTCTGAATCTGCTTCATGTGACACAATCTTGGATCCTCTGTTCTACTTCTTGGTGTTATGATTTTTCCCATTATAGTTGTCTTAAATTGCAGGTGAAGAACTTATTGAGCATCCATCCAGAAGATGAAGTGTCTGTAAAGAATGTCACTATTCGTCGGATCCCAAGGTATTTGGTGGAAATTCCAGCGCTGAACATGAAATCAGATTTACACTTGCCATGCATCAATACCTGTTCTGTTGAGGAAAATAAACATTACTGCACAATATAAAATCAAAGGACTGATGTTTGTGTAATGGGTGTTCTGCTAGAGTCTTGGAGACTATGCCTTTATATGACATACTAAATGAGTTTCAGAAAGGTCATAGCCATATGGCTGTTGTTGTAGGACAGAACAGTCACACGGTGGAGCATTCTGGCAGTGAACTCCCAACTGATGGTAAGCACCAGTTCTCTCCAGAGTAATATATATGCTTCACTGGGAGCTCTTCTCCCCCTTTATTTAAATAGAACATGGATGCAGTGAAAGATGTGAGGGTGGACATTTATGGGGACAGGCATTATCCCCAAGAGAAAATGTTGAGGACCAAAAGAACACTCAAGAAGTGTAGAAGTAGCCCTGACCTCACAGATAATTCAGAGAGAGGAACCTCAAAGAGCAAGAAGTGGGCAAAGGGCTTGCACCCAGAAGTTCTGAATATTGATGACACTCCCCTTCCAAAGCTCAGTGAAGGAGAAGCTATTGGCATAATAACAATGGAAGACGTCATTGAAGAAATCTTACAAGTATGGAGAACAAAACTTACTTGTGCATCATTCTTTTAGCATTCCTTCAATATGCTTATCACTTATCTTCAATTGATTTCGTTAATGTAGGAGGAGATCTTTGATGAGACAGATCATCGCCATGAAAGCTCATAGTTTCGTTTTTTCTGTTGCCAAGCACACTACAATAGTACGAAGACTTACTCTGGACGGGAAAGAAAAATTCAATCCTTATCCAAGAGCCGGAGATTCGGTGGGTGAGCCAGTAAAGAGATTTGAAATTGTACTGATGACCATGAATTATTTTCTGAGGGAAAAAAAGTAGTTCTTCTCTGGTTCTGCTTGCTTTATGTAACTGATTTATGGATTGGAGAATAAAGAGGAAAAAAAATATATATATATGTTTTACTATGCAAGTTAAGCCAAGTGTCCATGACCAGGATTGCTCTTCTTCCTCAGCTGCAGCTTTCATTTCACAAAAACAATTTTTGAAAATAGTTTTTAGAAACAGTGTTTAATTATTTTCAAAAGCAAAATTTTGTTTGAGGAATCAAATATGAAAAACAGTTTTTTGGACTTTTTACTATACACATACACAAAATACAAAAGTTTTTAAATTATTCTTCATATTTCAGATTATTGCTTAGAACATTTTATAAAAAACAAATGAAAACACAAACAAATTTACTTTCAAAAATAATTTATTTTTAAAACAGATTTCTTAAAAAGAACAGTTTTCTGTCTAGGCGTTCCTATTTGATATCGTCATCACTAAACACAAAAATACTGATGCAATCTTGAGGATCCCTGAGAAGCAAGGTATGTGAAAATTTAGCATAGTTTCCACATTGAGAAACATAATCTAGGTTGGCATTGAGTAAAAGCACAAGTACAAAGAATCTTGGCTACTCTCTGTGCTGAAGAGGAAAGGAATCGACACTCAGCTGCCAAGAAGATTCCTTGATTCCAAGCTCAAGTAGTATGACTCTTTTGTTCAAGTTATTTTCCATAATATGTCATAGGCTCATAGCTGTACATTAATCTATTTCATGCATTATACCCTATGGACACAATACTGCTGAAAATAACACAGTGAACGAGAAATTTCTTATTCTAGATATATGTTCCAACAAATACAGAGAAAAACATTCCAGCAACAAGTAGAAATGCAATTCATACACTTGAATCCATCTGAACTACCCAAAAGAATAGAATAAATTCCATATGGTCTCTTCACATAAGCAATAGGCATAAAGCCTCCCTTTCACTTATGGCAAGGGAAAGTGGTTGTGGACAGAGACTAGTTCATCTTGACAGCGAAAAATTGATAGCTCCTTTCTCCTTTTTATTTTTGTGACTTTTCAGCAACTCAATCAACATAAGGAGCTCTATGATATGCTGGGACAGTTACAGGAAGATTTCCTATCTTATGCCTTTAAGATGGGGAAAATTAGACCCAATGCACCCTGGAAAAGAGAAGCACTTTCTGAGTTATTCTCCTGTTTGCAGAGAATCATATACAAATTCTCTCACCACACTAGAGCATTTTTTCTTTTAAGTGTTTTCTCCAGAAACAAGTATGGAAAACCAACAGAACCAAAAGGAAAAACATCAAAATGAATAGGTCAGATAACTATCTTATCCATTTAAGGCCATTCATTTGTAGGCACCATAGATGTACTTCTCCAAGCATATAAGAGAGAACAATGATGAGATAACTAAAATAAAGCTGTAACTTCTATGCACATTTCCTATACACTTTTGTTCAAAATTCCCAATGAAAGTTGGACAACCAACCATCCATGACAGTTTTTGAACAGTCAGCTATCTTAAAAATAGAAGATGTCTTTTGTTTATGTACAAGTCAACTCACTGGATAAGGAAAAATGGACAAACAACCAGCTAAACAATATGTCCATAATTTGCACAAGAAAAGTGGTACTAGGAACAACAACAAATCATAAGGGTATATGTATACCTAATCGACAGCATAAAAGGATGCTTTGGGTGAACACCACATAGTCATAAATAACTTGATACAAAAATAACACTAATTTGATCATTGATCATAGGTACTGTGTTAATATTTGACAAATTGGGAGAGCAACCTCACCTTGGGATGGCTCAAGCAACTGCAAAAGGAATCATGCAAATAGAGTATCTTCACAGGACCTAAGCCTTCTTGCACAAATTCTCTTTGCTTGGCAATTACAAGTAGTTAACTTCTTTATACACAAATTAAGTTGTTAGTTGTTACTAATTAGTGTATTGATGGTTTATATTCCATAAGCACTTCCTTTTGATTTTAGGTGTGCACACTAGGAGGAGAACCTGAGATATTTGTGCAAAGTACTTGTCATAATAGATAGATGAAGCTTGAGCATTAACCAAAATGTCCTCCCACTTGGAACATTCATATATCCAAATCCATGAGCAGAGATTTCCTGAATTTCAATGTAATGGAAATATGTGAACAACTGGAACTCAAGCTAGTGCCAAACGGATAAGTAGTAAGTGATCATGAAATCATCTGAATTGAGAAAAACAAAGTAATATCTGATTTAGATTATGTCATAGAAAATTGTCCTGCATCACTTGAATATTTAAAAGAAAAGGTCTACGAAAATCCTACTAAACCTTTTTTAATGGGGTAGCAATAATGTAATCACATGACATTTTTGAATGCAAAATGGCAAAATATTTGTACAGTTTTAAAGTAAAATTCTGTTCCATATATTCAAATGACATTATAAAAATGCTTAGAAGACCAGCCGTTGCTCAGATGATTAACTGCGGCCTTTGGGGTCTTATCAATAAGATTTTCCAACATGATTTGAAGGCCTGACAGCTGAGTTTGGGACTAATTTTGCAAAGTTTCCAATCCTGGCTGAGGCTACATTCATGAATTGTAAAGAAGTGTCTTATTTTCTAAATCACCAAATTAAACAAAAACAAACCAGTGTAAAAGTGGACAGGAAAGATACTAGATAGGAGAAGCAGCTTTTTCCCTCACCTTCTCAATAAGGTATGTATCATGATGTTCATCCCAAACACATCTGAATGAAAGATTTCCATGGGATAAAAGACTCTGTTTTCCCCAGCCATGAAACTTGTATGTCCAAGTATAAGCTGGGCATCAGTCCCCTTCATGCAATCTGCAGTCGTAACTTTCTTTACTTCACAGAATCCCTCCCATTCAAACTACAAAATGTTAGCTCTACCATGCCCCCCACCCCACCGGCGTCTGCGAGCCCTCCTCTTCCTCCCATCCTTTGCCTCCTTAATTTTTTCTTTCAAGTTCCTCTCACCTCGCCTTTTATACATCTTGAAGGTCATTTCTCTCTCTGCAGCCATCTTCCTCACCTTTTCTGTGATCTCAGCAGCAATTTGTCTGTTATACAGTTTCCTCAGACCCCTCATGAGCTTGGCAAAAGTGTCAGGCTGTGGCATTACCCCTGCATCCATCATGTCCAAACAGTATGAACAAGCCTCTTTCACATGCCCATTTGAGAAAAGTGCATGAATCCAGATTGTCCATGCATACACATTGAGATCACATCCTTTTGTCATGATGCAACTCCAAACATCTTTACTCATTTCAAGCTTCTCAGCTCTTAATAAAGAATTCAATAGCTCCTTCAAGGTGCCATATTGAGGAGCAGACAGAAGACCTCTCCCAACCATTTCTTTGAAGAATTCACAAGCTTCAACCAGACAACCTTGGCTGAGGAATCCATGAATCATAATGACAAAGGTGTCAAGGCCCGGACTCAGTCCAGTTGCTTCCATTTCATTCCAAACTCGAACGCCTTCTTTAATCTCACCCAGCTTGCATGCCAACCGGATCACTATGTTGTAAATATGGAGATCGGGAATGCAACCAATTTTTCTCATCTCCTCCATGAGTGCTATGCACTCTTCCAACTCTTCCTTTTTCTCATGGGCTGCCATGATATGCAAATAAGTCATTGGATTAGGGGTATGGCCTTGTTGTATCATATTATCCAAAAGCTCATAACCCTTACTAATCTTTCCCCACTTGCAAAATCCACTTATCAAGGTAGTGTATGTCACAGCATCCGCTGGGCAGCCACAACTCTGCATCTCAAAGAAAACCCTCATTGCCTCCTCCATTTTTTCCTTTGCACAGAGGGTCTGAATCAAAGTCGTGAATGACATCACATTTGGCTCACATCCCTTCCTCCTCATCTCTTTCAAAAGATCATAAGCATCCACCATTTTCCCAGCTGCAGCATACCCAGTAAGCAGATTGTTATAAACCACAATGTCTGGTTCAAAACCCGCTTCCCTGATCTGTACTAATACATATTTTGCCTCCATAAGCTTCCCTTCCCTACACCAACCGTACAGCAATGAAGTAAAATGCTTAAGAGTTGGCGTAAAACGAATTCTCATATCCTCAAACAGTGAAGCAGCTTCCTTAACACTCCCATTCTTGCATAATGCATCCAACAAACACCCAAAAACATGCTCGTCAGGTTCACAACCATACTTTGGCATCTCATCCAAGACTTCAATTGCCTTTTTTACCATTCTTGCGGACGCAAATCTCCTCATCAACACAACAAACACATAGGGAGATACAAACTGGGGATTTTCCCGCCTCATTTCCTCAATTAATGCCCAAACAGCGCCAAATTGCCTCATTTTCCCCAAAATCTTGATCATTGCTTTGTACACTTCATAACTATGTCTATAGCCCGGTTGCTTTGATGCCCACACGAAGAACCTATAACCTAAATTTCCGGCATCGCCGCAGCGATTCAATACCCGTTCGGTTAACCCCGACCTCACGGCGACGCCGGATTCTTGCAAAGCCAGTTCCAGTTTTGGAACCCTAGAGTGGAATTTCCTAAGGATTCTATAGACCTTTTCGACATCAGCTGAAAATTCATCATAATTCTGATCATAAGTACAGTTTTCTCGATTGCTTTCCAGGCGTACAAGTCCAAATCCTCCTCTTCTTTCACTGAATGCGCAGTTTTTATCACCAAAATTCGAGAGTCTGGGATTTGGATGGACTTGATCTGTGTTTTGGGAATAACCCATTTGAGAATGAGTGGGTTTGAGATGGGGGTCGAGGTTGTGAGGACCTGAAACATATGTTTCAATGCAGATCAGGTGGAAGGGAGTGTTTGGTTTGGAGGAAAATGAAAAAATAGGGGTTTTGTAGCAGAAAGCAGCTGTTCTTGAAGCTAACCTCTGCATTTTCCTCATGTTATTTCTACCACTCAAGTCAACTTCCTTTCTTGCATTTCCTTGGAGGAAAGAAAAATCACGGCGATTAGTGAATCAAACGCTGCGTTTTCAGTCTTCCAGGGACAATCTCCCAGTACACAGCAAAAGAGCAGGGAAATGTTGTAGGAACAGACGAGAGCGAACGGCTGTCTCTGTTTATTTATTAGTTTATCTTGGCCCAATTATTCCATGAATATCCTTTTTAAAAGTAATTTTAGTGTTTTAAATTCGCTTATTTGAAGGTTATTTGTTTTATTAAATTTTAAAATTTGTTGATATTTTTTTTTTTTTAAAATTAATTTCATATATTCTTCAAACACTTCTTATCCCGTATTTGATTTATTTATTTATTATTTATTTTTAAATTCCTAGAATTGTGGATGACTAAGGGCATGTTTCATTGTTGTTTTTTAAAACTGTTCTAAAAAATAATTTTTGAGAACAGTTTTTTGTGTTTTTTATTTAAATTTATTTGGAATTGAAAAATAGTTTTTGTTCTCAAAAATAAAAAAAACATGCTTAGTTAAGTTCATAAAAAAGTTTTTTAGAATAAGTAAAATAAAAAATATGTTTGAAAATTATTTTTTTGAATTAATAAAGTGTTTTCTTCCAATATTATAAATATATAAATAATTTTCATATATATAATTCATTTAAATTTTTTTTAAAAAATCATTTTGAAATTTTTACACCAATTGTAATTTTCTTAAACAAAATATGACTTTGTCACCATGTATAAGTATATTAATTTTAATAATTTAAGGAAGAAGAAAGGGAAGAAAGGGTTTGCAGGTAAGAGTGTAATGGTTGGGTCCAGGGAGAAAATATCGGGATATATCGTGTATCGAAAAGTTTCGACACGATAAATTATAATGATATATCAAAGAGGAGAAAATTTCGGTAAATATAACCAAAATATTGGCGATATATCGATTAGAGGCGATAAATCATCGATTTTTTTCATTAATCTATTGTCACAAAAAAAAAAAAAATTGGCCGATATTTCTTCAATTTATCGCCTATTTTTTGGCGATATTTCTGCAAAAAGAAAACGCCCTCACCTGCCCAGACCGCCTGCCCCTCTGCCCAGGCTCCCCTTCCCCAGCCAATCTCCAGCTCGGGCTCCATTCCCCACGTTGCCTATATATGAGACCTCCACAGTTCTACCTGCCCCCATTCCCTGCGTTGCCTATATATGAGACCTCCACAGTTCTACCTGCCCCTCTGTCCAGGCCTATCAGTCTGCCCAAGCTCCCCTTCCCTAGTCAGTCTCCTACTCGGCTCCATTCCCCACTTTGCCCATATATAAGGCCTCCATTCCCCTTTGTTAATTTTAATCAAATGTGTATATATATATATTAAAAGTAAGTATAAATGAATATTTTTGAAAATAAATTAATTATAATTATTATAAAAAATATATAAAAATTATCATAATAGATTAATTAAATATTACAAAATTATAAATATATTATCATTTATTTTATATCATTTAATATAATTAAATTAAATGAATCATAAATTTAATATTAAATATATTTTAAAATTAGATATATTATAATTAAATATTATAATATTATTATAAAATAATATTTGATATAATTTAATAATAAATATACACTTATACAATTCATATTTTTATCAATGCATATCATATTATTATCAAATATGATAAATCATATTATACATATATCAAATTATTTAATAAAACAACTTAAAAATATCATTATACTTCTAATTACATTTTTATGAAGTTTTTCTTATATTTTTATAAATTTTGATCAATTTTAGATTTATGGATATTTTTTTTCAAAATATCCACCAATATATCTCAATATATCCCATATATTTATAAAATCGAAGTACTAATATATTCGTAATTATCGATATTTTTATCTTTGGTTGGGTATAGCTCATCTTTGTGGAAATAAGAAAAACAGCTAAAAAAAAAAAAACATGAAAAATAATTTATTATTTGAATAGTGAAAAAATAATAAAAATATATTTGTATTATTTTCATATAAGTAGGGCCTGTTTGATTGCTATTTTTAAAAACTGTTCTAAAAAGTAGTTTTTGAGAATAATTTTTAAAAGTAATTTTTATAATATAAAAAATACGAAAGATAAAAACACATCCAAACAAATTTTTTTGTGTTTTTTGTTTTCGAGGAAAAAAAAAAAGGGGGTTCTTGAAAACCGGAACGAAACAGCCCTAATGTAGCCGTCAATTATTTGAACAGACATACAAGCCGGAGGGAGAGACGCGCGAGAAGTAGGAACAAGCATTCCACAGTCCGCGGTAAGATTACATGCCACCGAGGAGACGACTCAGAGGTGAGATCAGATGCGCCGACGATCTCCAACCCGTTAAGGAAAGGTAATATCTTCTCCTTCTCCTTCTTCTGCATTTTTCTTTTTTTCTTTTTGTGAAATAAAAACTTTTTGTCTATTTTTTGGGTTTCATTCTTTACTTTCTGTCTTCATTTCAAAATTCGTTTCGTGGTATTTTGAACTTAAATCATGGGTTTGGTCCCGGGGATGAATTATTATTTCTTTTTCTTGGAGTAACAAAAAAACTTGCAGATTTGATTACTTGTATTGAATTTGAAATGCTCTTATTTTACTCCTTTTTCTTTTCGTGCCCTAATTTATCGTCCTCTAATCTTGTCTATTGGGTTTCAATTACTGTAAATTAATCTTATCTCAAGGTTCAGCGATAGCCATTCTTTGAAAGGCTGCAGGCGATGTAGGTTGACCATGGATATTGATTAGGAAAAATATTTGTGTTTACTGAACACAGTTGAAAAAAAAAACGATTGGAGTGGGTGGTGGTTTCATTTCTCAGTTCACACCAGAGCAAGAATGCTGGCTGGGGTACATGAATACATTCAATTCTTGGTGCCTCATGAATTGGCATCATTATGCTATATTCACTAGCTTTTCTTTCTCTAAAGTACTCTAGCGAAACACTGAAACCTAGAGGCATAACAAGACTAAATCTTCATGTACCACTGTCTCTTGGTTCTGTCAAGGTTGGATGTTATTGATATTGTGTTTCTGTTTGTTTGTTATCTTGTTATAGACACAATTATTTGTTCAAGTTTGCCATTGGATGTGAAAAGAATTTGTCATTAAATAAGCAGTTTAGTTCTTATTCTCTTTAATTTTCAATTTCAGGGCACTAGAGATGAAAGGTGAACAATGATGTGCTTAGTTTTTATCTTGATTTGGAGCACTATGCAAGACCTGCTCAGATGGCCTCATCGCAGGAGAGATCATGGCATTTCAATGGTATTTTACCTAGAGGATGCCTGCTTTACACACGGATTTTGGTAATGCTTTCTAAAGTCCTGTTACATTAACCAATACTATTAGCAAATGGATGAAATCTTGCTGAAGTTTCTGTGAACCCTGTCATTCTGGAAATTGCAATGACAGAATGACAGATGAAACTCCCATGTTACATGGAATACATAAATATTGTAAAGACAACTAAAAATGCTGCTGAACAACTCATTAAAATCAACCAGCTACTTGCAGAGTTGACTCGCTCACACCATAACTCAGACTCTGTCCAGCTATTCGTCCAAATTCACTCTTCCAACTATCTCAAACCAGACCATTTTACCCTCTCTAGCACCCTGACTGCATGTGCCAATCTTCGCAACACTGCAGCTGGTAATCAGCTTCATGCCTATTCCATCCAAACAGGTCTCAAAGCCTATACACATGTTGGAAATACTCTCCTTTCCTTCTATGCAAAATCAAAAGACTTAGTTTCTGTGCAACGGGTATTCAGTGAAATTGAAAATCCAGATGTATACTCATGGACAACTCTGTTGTCAGCTTGTACCAAGTTAGGGCAAATTGGTTATGCTTGCCACTTATTCAATCAAACACCCCGGATGATCCCTGTAGTGTGGAATGCAATAATCACAGGATGTGCAGAGAATAAGCATACGGAGATTGCTTTGAACTTGTTTCAGGAAATGCACCAATTGGGTGTTAGACATGACAAGTATACTTTTGCCAGTGTTCTCAGCTTGTGTTCTCTGGAGTTGCTGGATTTTGGAAGGGAGGTGCATACACTGGTCATCAAAACTGGGTTTTTGGTTACAGCTTCTGTTATTAATGCTCTGCTTACAATGTATTTCAACTCTGGAAAAGTTGCAGATGCATATGAGGTATTTGAAGAAGCAGAATCCACAGTACATGATGATATTACTTTTAATGTGATGATAGGTGGCCTAGCAAGCGTGGGAAGAGATGAGGAAGCCCTGATAATGTTTAAAGAAATGCAAGAAGCTTATCTCAGACCCACTGAACTGACTTTTGTTAGTGTTATGAGCTCATGTTCATCTGCAAGAGTTAGCCATCAAGTACATGCACAAGCCATCAAAATGGGTTTTGAAGCTTGTACTCCTGTAAGTAACGCGGCAATGACCATGTACTCCAGTTGTGGGAATTTACATGCTGCTCACATGGTTTTCGACAGACTGGAAGAGAAGGATCTCATCTCATGGAATATCATTATTATGAACTATGTTCAGTGGAATTTCTATAGATTGGCAATCTTGGCTTTCCTACAAATGCAAAGAGCAGGGATAGAACCAGATGAGTTCACTATTGGAAGTCTGTTAGCAAGCTCAGAGTCCTTAGAGATTGTGAAGATGTTTCAAGCCCTTGTATCAAAAAATGGGTTGAACTCAAAAATAGAAGTTTCCAATGCACTTGTTTCTGCTTTCTCTAAGCATGGTCAAATAGAGCAGGCCTATCAAGTATTCAGTAACATGTCTTCCCCTAATTTGATCTCCTGGAATACAATAATTTCTGGGTTCCTGTTTAATGGATTTCCATTGCAGGGCTTAGAGCAGTTTTATGAGCTGTTGATGTCCAGACTCAAACCCAATGCATACACTCTCAGCATTGTTTTGAGCATTTGTGCTAGCATTTCAGCCTTGAGACATGGAAAACAGATTCATGGCTATATCCTTAGATCTGGGTTTTTTTCAGAGACATCTATGGGAAATGCCCTCATTACAATGTATGCAAAATGTGGGGTTTTAGATTGGTCATTGAGGATTTTTAATGTGATGAATGGAAGAGACATAGTCTCTTGGAATGCCATGATCTCTGCTTATGCACAGCATGGGAAAGGAAAAGAAGCTGTCCATTTTTTCAAGGCAATGCAAGATTCAGGTGGAGTGAAACCAGATCAGGCTACCTTCACAGCAGTTCTTTCAGCTTGTAGTCATGCAGGCTTAGTTGATGATGGAACTAGGATTTTCAACTCCATGGTAAATGATTACGGGTTTGAGCCTGGAGCAGATCATCTTTCTTGTATTGTTGACCTTCTTGGTCGAGCTGGATATCTTGAAGAGGCAGAAAGACTGATAAACAGTAAGCATTTGAAAATAGTTTCCAGTATCTGGTGGACATTGTTCAGTGCTTGTGCAGCTCATGGGAATTTAAGGCTAGGAAGGATTGTTGCTGGGTTTCTCCTTGAAATTGAACAAAATGATCCAGCAGTATATGTGCTTTTGTCAAATATTTATGCGGCTGCAGGTCAATGGGAAGAAGCCGCTAACACAAGGGACTTGATGCATAAAACCAGGGTGGTGAAGCAACCTGGATGCAGTTGGATTGGGTCATAAGACCTTCTAGAGCAATTACTAAGTGAGCATGAGAAGGTATCTCGGTCTTTTCCAAGATATAAGCTGGGTGTCTGGTGAGTAATGCTCTTGGAACTTCCTTTCATTCCCTGTTAGGGTTTGTTTCTTCTTTACATTTTTCTTGACAAACAGAAGAACCATCACCACTGCCAGAGACATAAATTTGTTAAGAGATCCATCATCGGACAATTCTGGCTAGTTGATGTCATGGCATGGACATCATCATTATTGGTGCTGTCATCATGTTTCACCCTTGGCTTCATTTTCAGCAAGGTGACTTTTTCTTCCTTCTGGTTCTCTTTGTTTTGACAGGAAAAGTTTTTCTTTCGTATTTTCTTCTCTAAATTTGAATTTTTACACTGGAAATTTCCTTGTAAAGTCTGCCTTTCAATCATCATCTTCTTTGATTTCTTTTGATGCAGGCTCTCTGGTATTTTTCCTTTTATGAAGTGTTGATTTTCTTCAAGATTCTAAGGTCTTTTCTTAGTGAATCCAGTCCTGTTTTGAGTTTGCTCCATATAAAACACATGATTGTGGAATTTTGGGAATCCTGTGGTGTCTTTGGCCTTTTTTTTCTTTGGCCTATATGATAAGAGCTTGTTTATGCATTTACCACGAAAGGGTGGTTGGTTGGTTTCAGTATCGCATGAAATTAAATAACCTCATAAAGCCTTCACATATATCAGTTTGTAAGTGGTGGGTGTGTAGGTGATTTTAGACATTTAGGTGTTGTGGGCTATGGAATTCACTAAGGTGTTAAAGCACTAATTAATCCCAAAATGATTTGGGCGGATGATGATCACATAATTGGCAAGAATATTAGAGTTAGCAGGGGCCAAGGTACAAGGTTAACATATACCCAAGTTAATATGTTAAGTTGTTAACTTTGTTAACCTTGTATCTTGGTCTCTGCTAACTCTAATGTGAAAGCATGTAATCAATTACATCTAGTTAACCTGTAACCAACTAGCGGTTTTATTTGCGTTCTTTCAAGAGTGGAAGATGGCCATGACAGCCACAAGAATCAGGCCTTTAACCACCTAACTGAAATAGGATAAGCTATGTCAAGGCCAAATGAGCAGGCACAAACTGAGGGAGGTATTTGATCAATTTACTGAAGACCTTGAATTTTAGTTAAGTCTAGAGTCATTTGTATTCTATTCTTAATACAAAGTCCACAGACTCTTAATTTCAATTAGTCTTACTTCACCTAACTCCATGCTTCTATTATATGAAACAGTAATAAGTTTCAGGAGGCCAAAAACTCATCCTCATAGTGTTTAAAGCTTTTTTTTTTTCCCCTCTTACTTCAGTGGTTATCAACCACAACTTATTTTCTGTTGACTGTTGCAGGATGGACAGAGAGTGAAAGTGATAGACCTTACGATGCCATTTGATCTCAACTTTTTGAATTGGGCTTGAAGGTATGTAGGAAATTTAGCATGCATCATTTTTCGTACTTCTGGTGATTGCGAGGAGCTCCCATGATGACATTGCACATGGAATGAAAGAAAAGTTGCAACTCTTTCCCAAGCATTCTTTCTTGCCCACCATTATAACTATTATTATTTTTTATTAGAGACAACTATTCAAAGAAAAATAAATGTAAAGAAGGGTGAGAAATCCTTTTAATAATAATAATAATAAAAAAGGATAATTTGTACACAATAAAATAATTATAATTTTTTTTATTTTTTATTAAGCCATTCTCTTCATGGTTTAGATTAATTATATATCTTTGTAACTAATTGATTTAAATGTGCATTTTTCAATGGAAACAAGACTACCTCTTAATTTCAAGGATGATCTTTGATTTTGATCTTTAGATATAGGCTTTAATGGATGTTGAAAACAGTTTTCTAACTTAATAAATACATGAAAATAAACTTTTGAAATTTTTTTTTTTTTTTTGGAAATTTTTTTTATATATATATATACTAATTTTAAAATGTTTTTACTTTCAATGTCTTTTCAGAGTAATTTGAGGAAAAAAAAATTGATAAATATAGAAAATATTTAAAAAAAATTTGCATTATATATAAAGGCATAATATTAAAAAAATTTGAATATATAGAAAATATTTATGAATTTTTGCATTATATATAGAGGCATAATATCTATATAGAAAAGTAGGAGAAAATTATTATTTATATTTGGGTTTTCAAGTGGAATTTTGTTTTTTAAAATAATTAAAAAAGTTATTATTAAAATTTATCTCTGAAAATCGTTTTGCAAAATATTGTCAAGTAGGCAATAAAATGAAAATCCATATCACCCTTGCTACCCTTATCACCGCCACAAGACCATTGCCATTACTCTGGTTAATTACGGCAATCATCCTTGAATTTGAATGTGGTAGAACATGATAAATTTTTTAAGTCCCACAAAATATTTTAGTGCTTCAAAACTCATATTAGACCATGGAAATTATTTCAAACTTTTTCCTATTTTTCAACTTGACCTCCAAGCTGGAAAGCAATTAGCAACCTGACTTCCAACTGATCCCGGTAAGAATCTGTGGTCGAGCTCTCTATCCCCTTACCCTAGTGTTGTTTGCCCAATAGAAAAGGAAAAGAAAAAAATTTACTAATACTGGTAAAAATCCTACCAATGCCATTTTTATAAATTAAAAAAAAAAGTAAAAAAAAAAAAAAAAGAGAGAGAGAGAGAGTGAGAGAAAGCCATGATTTTCACGGGTGGACCAGAGAAACTGCCACTGGTCATTAACCATTATGATCTGCTCAGGAAGTTAGCCCGCATGGGCCAACTGGAGAACCTCAGATGAAGGAAATTCAGTTTAAGAATCCGGAACAGCACTCAAGGCTGCAGTCATCTACCAAAATGTTGGTTCCATTGGCACCCATCATTCTCAATTTGTAGAGGCATCCATTTACACAAGCAAACTATCAAAACCAATTTAGTATACACGCAGAATGGGGAGATTTTCATTGAATTATATTTGGAAAAGTCAGCAGAACACATACCCCTGGGTTCTAAGTGGTTGCTCATTTATACATTTGAATAACCGTTTACAGTCATCTATTGCACAACGGCCATTGAACGAAACATTTGGCATCCCATGTCTACATGGGAGCATAGTCATAGATACAAGCTACTTTGTCGAGACAACATGAAAACCAAACAACAAACTAAAGCTACTTCGACTTTGAGCATGCCATTTGGTTTTTATCTCATTTAGCAGGAGGAGCTTTGTAGTATGCTGGCACGGTTACGGGGAAGAACATTTGCCTCACTCCTTCTGCCTTTATGATGGGGAAAATTATACTTGATGCAACCTGGAAAAGGTGAAGAGTTTGTTAATAAGAAGGAATCTCTTTCTATTCACTAAATGGTAGGGATTTAGAGTTATTTTCCTTATTTGTAAGGGAAAAAAAATGTCCTAGCAATTTTTGAATTCTAATACAGGGAAGTACACAAAAATAAATATATAAATAAATACAAACCAAACACTCTCTGCAACTACAAAAATTAGCATATTCAGACCTTTCTTTTCTCCTATTAAGGATCCTTGTATAGTAGGCTTCACCCTGTTTTGATCTTTTATATATTTATAAAATAATTTTGTGATATAATAACAGAGTATATTTAGCACTACAACCATGAGTAAGCAACAAACCTTTTGGATGCCCAAAAATCTACGGTGATAAAGATAAATGAAGGCATGGAAAGAAAATCAAGATCATCAGCATTACTCCCACTACGTGTATACTCTGTCAACTACAAAGGATATACATACCGAAATCAATCTGGCTCCAATCCACATGCGTTTGAGTGAAGGAAATGGTAGCAACAGGCGACCAACACCATATATAGCCACAGCGAAAAAGTGGACAACTAGACTCAAAGGGCGAGGATTCAGACCAGAGAGTAAAGCCACTGGACCAGCTGAACAAACACCTCCGAGACTTAAGTAGTCAAAACAAGCCTCTCGCATTTCCTTCCTTGCTTGATCAGGGGAAGCACAAAACACCTTGTAAAGGGCACCTGCCAGGGTATTAATGGTGGATGCCACCGGCTGCCAAAAAAAAACCACAAATTGAGCATTTTGAATTTTAGTAATTTAATTGGCAGCACTGTAGCAGGTGTGCCCTGGGGTGTGCTTGTAGTCTAGTGTAGTGCCAGGGGAATTGGTGTTGGGGGGTTAGGATTTAGAACTTTTAACACTCCTGCCAAAGAAACAACTCCATTTTCTTATGATGAGCATTGTTCCAATGTCAATCCGAATCTTTATAATCAAGCAATGTTTGTCTAATCTTTAAATGCTCAGTATTTAAACTACACCTTTACTCTGCCTCACATAAAGTTGATTCAGAAGATTGTGTACAACTTATTTGAATAAAATTATAACCCCCAAAACAAAGTTTCACTCCCTCTTCAGTTACAATGTCACAACATACCAGCAGCATGTAGATCCAGCTTACCTTCCGCAAGGTGTAAAAGGATTCAAGATATTTGCTCAATGAAACCGCATCATTCAGGTTGGACAGCGGCTTAAGAAGATCTCGTAGTACAACAATATCAGATAGTGCCACGGTCATTCCTCCGCCAGTTAAAGGATGGCGCATATTGAAGGCATCACCCATTAATAAGGCTCCAGGAGTAGGATAAGGATCAGCTGGCATGCTTCTATTGGGCATGGTCCTTATCTTTCCTTGATCAATTGCTGAGATAAAGGCATCATAAAGTTGAGGTGGAAGCTGAAATGGACAACCAATCGATTAGTCTGATGTATGAGTAGTTACATGGTCTTGTTGAAGTCAAAGTGAAAGATTGCAGATGAGAAAACCTAGTTAATAACTAAAGGGAAAACCACCAAAGCAACTAGGAAAGCATCATATTTTGACAATTTAAAATCATGTATTAAAAAGCAAAAGATACCTGGGGAGCCACCCTGGTTTTCAAATAGTTGGTCATTTCACCATTGGCAATAGAAGGTAACTTTTGTCCAGGAACATCAACCAAGCAACGGACCTCCGTACTACTAATTGGATAAAACAAGATGGGTGAAGGATCTGCTAAAATAACATGTCCATGATTCGCAAAGGGAAGCTGACAGTTCTCCAGGACCAAACCAACAAAACAGGAGGGCACATCTACCTGTAAAAAGTTCAAAAATTGAATAAGTCTGTTCCAAGGGAAAAAATTGAAGGAAAAACTGTGTGCCAGATTCAAAGGATGAGATGAAAATGCAAAAAGTATCACCAATGGTCATTTCACAAAAGAATATTTAAGTAACCCAACAAGGAGAGTATTAAGAAGGTTAAGAGAGCACTTCACCTTAGGGTTACAAAGAGAGCGACGCAAATTTGAGAAGCAACCATCACACACAATTGTAAGTGGTGCATATGCTTCAAGTTCTTGACCAGCCTTCGTTTTGTATTGAACCCCCTTAATAGTTCCATTTTCTTCAAGGAGTGATGTTACTGTTCCTTGCTCCATACGTACGCTGAACGGAAAATTGATCGTGACATGTTGGCAAGATGATAAATAACTGAACAATAAACTATGCTTAAAGATAACACATGGTAATATGGAACATCCACTGGAATAATATTCAACTTAACCAGAAGCTATGCACAAGGAAAGCAATAAACAGTAGTGTAACTGGATATGAATATGCTGTTCATATTTAAACAACCTTCCAACAAATAAATCAACCGAATTCTAGTAGATCTCAGCAAGCATTTCCTGATTTAAGGGTGGCATTCAGGTAAAATAATATAGTTACTTACATATTTGCAGATCTTGAACTAGAGGCAAACTAATTCTCCAAAACAAAGAAAAAGAGAAAAAGAAAATTCCAATTCTCCAAAACAAAAATGTAAAAATTTGGGATCTGAATCAGAGAACTGACTGCAGTTTTTCCAGTCTGATCTAGCCAAGTTTAAAAAACATGCAGGCTTACCACTTATGTCATTTACGATGATACCATTATTACTTCAAATCATATGGAGAGTTACATATACCAAAACAAAACAAAAAAAAAAGTTATACACAAAAATGGGAGAGAAAGAATACTTGGAAAGAGAAGCAGCTTTTTCTCTCATCCTCTGTATGAAACGGCCATTGTGGAAGCTCCTTCCCGCCACATCTGAATGAAACTTTTCCAATGGGTAAGAGAGTCTTGTATTTTTCCCATCCTTGAAAAGAGCATATCCAAGTACCCGCTGAGCATCAATTTCCTCCACACAATCTGCAGCCCAAGCACATATGTTTATATTTCACAGCTAAAACAATTCTCAGAGAAAAGAAGCCAGAAAATTCAATAACCCAATGTTAGTATTGACCACTCAGAAGTTTGTCAGAACCAATTTCTTCAATAGTCCCAAATTGTATCCTCCTAAAAGGCTAGTATAAGCAAAAAGATGCATGCTAACTTTCATGCTTACCCTCAAGGCCTAATTCAATTAGTTTCAGGTACCCCCCTGGCTGCAGCAATTCACCAACAATTCTGTCAGGCTCCGTCAAGTCTCTTTCAATTACGTGAACTCGCCTTCCATCCTGACATCAGCAGTAGAATGTAAGACTGGAGTTGACAACATTTGCAGCACAAAAGTAAAAGATGAAAATATACTAACACAACACAAGTTTATGCCCTTTGAAATTGATGACATATGTTTTTAAGCGCAAAGCATGAAATTGGGAGTAATGGAGTAGGAAGAATTTAAGAAAATTTAACACAGATTGGTCGGATATCACCTTCAACCCACCTACACCTAAATTATCACTTCTCCCAGTTTAAACGATGCCTTTTATCAAAAGACTGATGGCCATTTGCATCTTCCATTTCCAGAAAAAGGGCAAGTAAATTGGAAGCCGACCCATGGTTTAGAGGTCAACATTATTCATTCCATGCTAAAACATTAGAGCACTCCCGACTAGTTAGGTTAACATAATTCATTGCTAATTCTAATATTTTCGTCAAATTTCATGATCACCACTCTAGCCTTAACCCCAATTGTTATCAAAAGAAGACCCATTGAAGGCGTCACAAGATTCCCCAAGTTCCATCATCACACGCTTTCTAAATTGGCAGATATTTCTCAAACCAGTAACAAGTGAATGAAGCACCTTGAAATCATGAAGAAAGTGGAAATGGACATCCAAGAAACGGAAAAAAGGTCGCAGAGCCCCATCAACCATGATCAATATCAAAAGAAATCAAAGAAGGAGAAAATTCAGAGGAACATTTTCTTGGAAATCTTCATTTTCTCGAGAGGGCAAAATGAATTTCATGTGTGACCAAACAAAATAAAATCCCCATTCAGGTAAAATAAAATAAAATGATATAAAACCTCTAGCGAAGCAAACAGAACCAAAGGGACAAAAAGTCACCTTGCCGAGAGTGTGGGCGAGGGCGGAACCGGCAACTCCGGCGCCGACAATGATTATATCGGTGCCGAAGCCGTCATCCTGGCGACATTGCCCGATTTCGGAGCCACTCGTAACAAGGCCATCTGCACGATGGTGGCGGTGGCGGTTGTCTTTCCTCTCTTTATCACGTAAAGCGTAAAGAAGGAAAAACCCCAACACAGAAGCAAAGAAAGCTCCGAGAATGTAGGGGTGTAACATCTTCAAGCGCCTGTGGGAATGCGGGGCTGAAGACGAGATGGAGCAGCGTGTCGAAACTACAACGTTTCTCTGTGGAGCTGTGGTGTTTCTGGTGTGGGTGAGGAGGAGAGGGCGTGGCAATTTATAGAAAAGAATGGGGTGGTGACATGGGCTCTGGGGTTGAGCCCAGTGGCAACGACGTTCCAGTCGTTGCCGGTGGTGGGACGGCGTGGGGTAGACTCGGGCATGTAACATGTTGTTTGGCTGAGTCATTCACTCGATCGCCCCTGACTGCTGAGTTGGCTTTGGGCTAACACCTTTTTTTAACTTAGGATTTTTTTAGCCTCTAATCATCTCCTTTATGGGGACGCTATTTGATTTGATTATGATACAAGCCATTCTTTTTGTCTGAATAAGAAGACAGCTCAGCTTATAAACATTTATAAACTTATAAAATTACCTATTTTTTCCGACCAAAATACACAAACAACTTTCTACAAATTCAACAGTAAACCCCCACGGGCCCCACCTGCGTCTATATGTGGAAACGTACGTGGCAGCATGTGGATCGTCCTAAGGAGTGGGGCCCAGGTGATTTAGATATCTTATTTAAGCGCTTGTCGAAGCACCTCATTGGCTGAGATTTCTCCTATAAAAATAATAATAATAAAATTATAAACAAAGAAATAGTTTGATCTTGATTTGTCTGATCAGGACTGGACAGGACTGCGAGACTAGTTGATTGTCTCAAGTGTGGAAGGTGGACTCCTTGTGTTCTCAAAAGAGTCGTAAGCATGGATTGAAAAATCGGAATTTATCGCCGATATTTCGTCGAAATTTCGGATATCGGTAGGCCTCGATACGATATTCTCCCCCGATTATCGATTCCCGGGAATATCGCCCAAAAACCGGCAATATCGCCGATATTTCCCAGAAATATCGGTGGGGGACCGACAAATCGTCGATAAATCGCGAGTGGAGCTGACGCGGGGAGCTGACGCGGGGAGCAACCGTAGGAGAATTTCCAAATATCGCCGATATTTCGGTATTTTTACCGATATTGCGGGAAATTTCCCGATATTTCCTACCAGTCCAGCCCGCGCACAGGATACAAAATCTGTCCAATTTTTTTTAGAAAAAAAAAACATAAAATGCTATTTGGCAATCTGATCATGATTTGCAGGCAAAGGTTGTGTTTTTCAGCTTGGCTCAAAAATCGTGGATTTAGGGTTCGTGAAATTTAAATCCAATGGCACAACAGCAAAGAGACCCCTAAAACAGATCCAGAAAACACAGGGAGCAAAAGAAAAGCAATTTTGTTGGTTTTCTTTGGGGGTTTTGCATGGATTTTCTCGGAAATCAAACGAGGATGAATTTTCCCGGAAATCGAATGGGGGATGGATTTTCTTGGGAATCAAACGGGGGTTGCAAAAAAAAAAAAAATAATAACTTTATTAGATTAGTACCTGCGAGGATTGAGAATGGCAGAGGAAAAAATAGGGCTTTTTTAGGGATTCTCTCGTCTGGAGGGCAACTTCAGAAAAGGGCTTCTTCATGCCCGAGTGAGAGAAGTGGGTGCCCTTTTGATTGTTAGATTTAGTAGAGATAAAAAAAATAAACAAATCATGAGAATAATTTTCCTCTCTACCTTTATTTTGATTATTAAATAAATTAATATTAATAAAAAAAGTAGTTACTTCGTATTTTTAATAAAATTTAAAAAATTAAATCTCAAATAAAATATTTTATATAAATGAATTTAATTTTTTTATTTAAAATATAATAAAACATGTTTTAATAAAAGTATTTTAAAAATTTTAAAATAAATATTGTATCTTTCTTATTAGACTAAGGATTATTGTAACGTCATATGTAACACATTTATGTATAAATTGTTTTTATTCAATAAAATCAAATATTTCTTAACTCAATTCTAACTTTATACGCTTTTAAAATTCATATTTATTATTTTTAAAATTCAAATATCGAATCTACTGATATATCTTTTTTTTCTTCTTAATTATATATATGTCAATTACACTTACAAGATATTAAAAAAAATAAAAAATAAATAAAAAATTAAAAGAGACGAGTTCCCTTAAAAAAATAATAATAATAAATAAATAAAAATTTTACAATGGGAACTCGTCTCTTCAAGAGGGAATTTTTATTTATTTATTTATTTATTTTTATTTTACTATTATTTATTTTTTAAAGGGAACTCGTCTCTTAAAGAGACGAGTTCCCATTGTGAATTTTTTTTTTTTTTTTTTTTTTAAATTTTATTTTATTTTTTTAAGGGAACTCGTCTCTTGAAGAGACGAGTTCCCATTGTGAAATTTTTATTTTTTTTTTTATTTTTTTTTAAGAGAACTCGTCTCTTGAAGAGACGATTTTTCATTGAAAATTTTTTTTTAGTGGAAATCGTCTTTTGAAAAGACGATTTCCAATCCTCTCTCTCCTACTTGTGCCATAGATTTTGAATTATTTTTACTACCGTAATTTAAGAATAACTTTTCAAATTTACTGTACTCTTATCAAAAGTCCCCCTTATCACCGCCACAAGACCCATGCCATTACTCTTATTAATTACCCCCGTCATCCTTGAATTTGAAAGTGGTAGAGCACGGTAAATTTTTGAAGTTCCACAAAATATTTTAGTGCTTCAAAACTCATATTAGACCATGGAAATTATTCCAAACTTTTTCCTATTTTTCAACTTGACCTCTAAGCTGGAAAGCAATTAGCAACCTAACTTCCAACCGATCCCGGTAAGAATCTGTGGTCAAGCTCACTATCCCGAGTTTAAGTCCAAAATAAACTATTGGCAGAAAAAAATGGTAAGAATAATACCCATCTCAAAATATTTGTTAACGTAATCTTTTGCATCCATGTAAGTATCCACATAATTTTTTTTTTAAGTGTAAAAAATCACCGTTAGTGACTATAATTTTAAAAGTTTCAAAAATATATTTAAAATCATAATTTGTGACTATGGTTTTACAATTTTCCTTAGAACTATAATTAGTAACTGTTGTTTTAAAATAATTTTTAATCCACCCCCATTTTAATGGTATTATGATTTTAATATTATTTTTAAAATATTTTTTATCATAATAACCATAAAACCACAATTACTAATTATGGTTTTGAAAATATCTTAAAAACCACAGTTATAGACGGTAGTTATACAATTTTCTTTAAAACCATAGTCACAAACTGTAGTTTTATCATTTTCTTTAAACAAATATGTTTAAGGGGAACTCATGTAACCATACATCAACTAAAAAAAATATCAGATTTTAGAACTTTGTTTTTTTATTTCTAATTTTAGTGTAAATTATGGATGCAGCAAAATTTCTTAATGATGTACTAAATTTTCTTAAAGTTCTTTTCGCAGTGGGAAAATTTCTTACAATTTTCCATTATTAGTTTAATTTTTTTTTTTTACAAACATGCATTCCCATAAAAATTTATATATTTACGGTAAATAAAATATTTATTTGTTTTATCAATTTTATCACATATGAATTAAAGAAAATTATTTTTTCATAATATTTTAAAATTTTAAAATAATTAAACAAATTATTTATATTATTTTAAAATTTTATATTTTCATATGAAAATTAATACTAATGATTATGATTTTAGGTTATTCCTTAGTAATTGTGATTTTATGGTTTTTATGATAAAAAAATATTTTAAAGTAATATTCAAATCAGAATACCATTAAAATAGGAGTGGATTAAAAATAATTTTAAAACCACAATTACTGACGGTGGTTCTAAGAAAAATTATAAAACCAAACTGTGATTTTAAGAATATTTCTGAAACTTTTAAAAACATAATCACCAATGGTAGTTTTTTACACTTCAAAAAAAAATTCATGTGGATGATTACGTGGATATAAAAGATTACTTTAACAAATATTATGAAATGGGTACTATTTTTATCATTTTTTTCTACCAATAGATTATTTTGAACTTAAAACTCCTCTATCCCCTTACCCAAGTGTTGTTTGCCCAATAGAAAAGAAAAAGAAAAAAATGTACTAAAACTGGTAAAAATCCTACTGATGCCATTTTTATAAATTCAAAAATAAAAATAAACATAAAAGGGAGAGTGAGAGAAGGCCATGATTTTCACGAGTGGACCAGAGAAACTGCTACTGGTCATTAACCATTCTGATCTGATCAGGAAGTTAGCCCGCATGGGCCAACTGGAGAACTTCAGATGATGGAAATTCAGTTTAAGAATCCGGAACAGCACTCAAGACTGCAGTCATCTACCAAAATGTTGGTTCCATTGGCACCCATCATTCTCAATTTGTAGAGACATCCATTTACACAAGCAAACTATCAACACCCATTTAATATACACGCAGAATGGGGAGATTTTCATTGAATTATATTTGGAAAAGTCGGCCGAACACATACCCCTGGGTTCTAAGTGGTTGCTCATTTATACATTTGAATAAGCGTTTACAGTCATCTCTTGCACAACGGCCATTGAAGGAAACATTTGGCATCCCATGTCTACATGGGAGCATAGTCATAGATACAAGCTAATTTGTCCATACAACATGAAAACCAAACAAACTAAAGCTACTTCGTCTTTGAGCATGCCATTTGGTTTTTATCTCATTTAGTAGGAGGAGCGCTGTAGTATGCTGGCACGGTTACGGGGAAGAACATTTGCCTCACTCCTTCTGCCTTTATGATGGGGAAAATTATACTCGACGCACCCTGGAAAAGGTGAAGAGTTTGTTAATAAGAAGGAATCTCTTTCTGTTCACTATATGGTAGGGATTTAGAGTTATTTTCCTTATTTGTAAGGGAACAAAAAGGCCCTAGCAATTTTTGAATTCTAATACAGGGAAGTACACAAAAATAAATATATAAATAAATGCAAACCAAACACTCTTTGCAACTACAAAAATTAGCATATTCAGACCTTTCTTTTCTCCTATTAAGGATCCTTATACAGTAGGCTTCACCCTGTTTTGATCTTTTATATATTTATAAAATAATTTTGTGATATAATAACAGAGTATATTTAGCACAAACTTTTTGGATGCCCAAAAATCTACGGTGATAAAGATAAATGAAGGCATGGAAAGAAAATCAAGATCATCAGCATTACTCCCAATAGGTGTATACTCTCTCAACTACAAAGGATATACATACCGAAATCAATCTGGCTCCAATCCACATGCGTCTGAGTGTAGGAAATGGTAGCAACAGGCGACCAACACCATATATAGCCACAGCGAAAAAGTGGACAACTAGACTCAAAGGGCGAGGATTCAGACCAGAGAGCAAAGCCACTGGACCTGCTGAACAAACACCTCCGAGACTTAAGTAGTCAAAACAAGCCTCTCGCATTTCCTTCCTTGCTCGATCAGGGGAAGCACAAAACACCTTGTAAAGGGCACCTGCCAGGGTATTAATGGTGGATGCCACCGGCTGCCAAAAAAAAAACCACAAATTGAGCATTTTGAATTTTAGTAATTTGATTGGCACCACTGTAGCAGGTGTGCCCTGGGGTGTGATTGTAATCTAGTGCAGTACCAGGGGAATTGGTGTTGGGGGGTTAGGATTTAGAACTTTTAACACTCCTGCCAAAGAAACAACTCCATTTTCTTATGATGAGCATTGTTCCAATGTCAATCCAAATCTTTATAATCAAGCAATGTTTATCTAATCCTTAAATGCTCAATATTTAAACTACACCTTTACTCTGCCTCACATAAAGTTGATTCAGAAGATTGTGTCCAACTTATTTGAATAAAATTATAACCCCCAAAACAAAGTTTCACTCCCTCTTCAGTTACAATGTCACAACATACCAGCAGCATGTAGATACCGCTTACCTTCCGCAAGGTGTAAAAGGATTCAAGATATTTGCTCAATGAAACTGCATCATTCAGGTTGGACAGTGGCTTAAGAAGATCTCGTAGTACAACAATATCAGATAGTGCCACGGTCATTCCTCCGCCAGTTAAAGGATGGCGCATATTGAAGGCATCACCCATTAATAAGGCTCCAGGAGTAGGATAAGGATCAGCTGGCATGCTTCTATTGGGCATGGTCCTTATCTTTCCTTGATCAATTGCTGAGATAAAGGCATCATAAAGTTGAGGTGGAAGCTGAAATGGACAACCAATCGATTAGTCTGATGTATGAGTAGTTACATGTTCTTGTTGAAGTCAAAGTGAAAGATTGCAGATGCGAAAACCAAGTTAATAACTAAAGGGAAAACCACCAAAGCAACTAGGAAAGCATCATATTTTGACAATTTAAAATCATGTATTAAAAAGCAAAAGATACCTGGGAAGCCACCCTGGTTTTCAAATAGTTGGCCATTTCACCATTGGCAATAGAAGGTAACTTTTGTCCAGGAACATCAACCAAGCAACGAACCTCGGTACTACTAATTGGATAAAACAAGATGGGTGAAGGATCTGCCAAAATAACATGTCCGTGATTCGCAAAGGGAAGCTGACAGTTCTCCAGGACCAAACCAACAAAACAGGAGGGCACATCTACCTGTAAAAAGTTTAAAAAATGAATAAGTCTGTTTCAAGGGAAAAATTTGAAGGAAAAACTGTGTGCCAGATTCAGAGGATGAGATGAAAATGCAAAAGGTATCACCAATGGTCATTTCACAAAAGAATATTTAAGTGACCAAACAAGGAGAGTATTAAGAAGGTTAAGAGAGCACTTCACCTTAGGGTTACAAAGAGAGCGACGCAAATTTGAGAAGCAACCATCACACACAATTGTAAGTGGTGCATATGCTCTAAGTTCTTGACCAGCCTTCGTTTTGTATTGAACCCCCTTAATAGTCCCATTTTCTTCAAGGAGTGATGTTACCGTTCCTTGCTCCATATGTACGCTGGACGGAAAATTGATCGTGACATGTTGGCAAGATGATAAATAACTGAACAATAAACTATGCTTAAAGATAACACATGGTAATATGGAACATCCACTGGAATAATATTCAACTTAACCAGAAGCTATGCACAAGGAAAGCAATAAACAGTAGTGTAATTGGAAATGAATATGCTGTTCATATTTAAACAACCTTCCAACAAATAAATCAACCGAATTCTAGTAGATCTCAGCAAGCATTTCCTGATTTAAGGGTGGCATTCAGGTTAAAATAATATAGGTGCTTACATATTTGCAGATCTTGAACTAGAAGAAAACTAATTCTCCAAAACAAAGAAAAAGAGAAAAAGAAAATTCCAATTCTCCAAAACAAAAATGTAAAAATTTGGGATCTGAATCAGAGAACTGACTGCAGTTTTTCCAGTCTGATCTAGCCAAGTTTAAAAAACATGCAGGCTTACCACTTATGTCATTTACGATGATACCATTATTACTTCAAATCATATGGAGAACTACATATACCAAAACAAAAAAAAAAAATTATACACAAAAATGGGCAAGAAAGAATACTTGGAAAGAGAAGCAGCTTTTTCTCTCATCCTCTGTATGAAACGGCCATTGTGGAAGCTCCTTCCCGCCACATCTGAATGAAACTTTTCCAATGGGTAAGAGAGTCTTGTATTTTTCCCATCCTTGAAAAGAGCATATCCAAGTACCCGCTGAGCATCAATTTCCTCCACACAATCTGCAGCCCAACCACATATGTTTATATTTGACAGCTAAAACAATTCTCAGAGAAAAGAAGCCAGAAAATTCAATAACCCAATGTTAGTATTGACCACTCAGAAGTTTTTCAGAACCAATTTCTTCAATAGTCCCAAATTGTATCCTCCTAAAAGGCTAGTATAAGCAAAGAGATGCATGCTAACTTTCATGCTTACCCTCAAGGCCTAATTCAATTAGTTTCAGGTACCCCCCTGGCTGCAGCAATTCACCAACAATTCTGTCAGGCTCCGTCAAGTCTCTTTCAATTATGTGAACTCGCTTTCCATCCTGATATCAGCAGTAGAATGTAAGACTGGAGTTGACAACATTTGCAGCACTAAAGTAAAAGATGAAAATATACTAACACAACACAAGTTTAGAGGTTAACATAATTCATTCCATGCTAAAACATTAGAGCACTCCCCACTAGTTAGGTTAACATAATTCATTGCTAATTCTAATATTTTCGTCAAATTTCATGATCACCACTCTAGCCTTAACCCCAATTGTTTTGGAATCAAACAGGTTAGCTGCTAATTTGAAGACTTCCTCACGTAATTCCAACCTCATGCAACAATGGAACACCCGAAAACCTTGCCATTGTAACTGCATAAACTCTTATTATATCCACTAGAAGAAGACCCATTGAAGGCGTCACAAGATTCCCCAAGTTCCATCATCACACGCTTTCTAAATTGGCAGAAATTTCTCAAACCAATAACAAGTGAATGAAGCACCTTGAAATCATGAAGAAAGTGGAAATGGACATCCCAAGAAACAGAAAAAAGGTCGCAGAGCCCCATCAACCATGATCAATATTAAAGGAACATTTTCTTGGAAATCTTCATTTTCTCGAGAGGGCAAAATGAATTTCATGTGTGACCAAACACAATAAAATCCCCATTCAGGAAAAATAAAATAAAATGATATAAAACCTTTAGCGAAGCAAACAGAACCAAAGGGACAAAAAGTCACCTTGCCGAGAGTGTGGGCGAGGGCGGAACCGGCAACTCCGGCGCCGACAATGATTATATCGGTGCCGAAGCCGTCATCCTGGCGACATTGCCCGATTTCGGAGCTACTCGTAACAAGCCCATCTGCACGATGGTGGCGGTGGCGGTTGTCTTTCCTTTCTTTATCACGTAAAGCGTAAAGAAGGAAAAAACCCAACACAGAAGCAAAGAAAGCTCCGAGAATGTAGGGGTGTAACATCTTCAAGCGCCTGTGGGAATGCGGGGCTGAAGACGAGATGGAGCAGTGTGTCGAAACTACAACGTTTCTCTGTGGAGCTGTGGTGTTTCTGGTGTGGGTGAGGAGGAGAGAGCGTGGCAATTTATAGAAAAGAATGGGGTGGTGACATGGGCTCTGGGGTTGAGCCTGTGGCAACGACGTTCCAGTCGTAGCCGGTGGTGGGACGGCGTGGTGTAGATTCGGGCATGTAACATGTGGTTTGGCTGAGTCATTCACTCGATTGCCCCTGACTGCTGAGTTGGCTTTAGGCTAGCACTTTTTTTAACTTGTAGGATTTTTTTAGCCTCTAATCATCTCCTTTGTGGGGACGCTATTTGATTTGATTATGATACAAGCCATTCCTTTTTGTCTGAATAAGAAGACAGCTCAGCTTATAAACATTTATAAACTTATAAAATTACATATTTTTCCCGACTAGAATACACAAACAACTTTCTTCAAATTCAACAGTAACCCCCACGGGCCCCACCCGTGTCTATATGTGGAAACGTAGACGGCAGCATGTGGATCGCCATGGGAGTGGGGCCCAAGTGATTTTGATATCCTATTTAAGCTCTTGTCGAAGTACCTCATTGGCTGAGATTTCTCCTACAAAAATAATAATAAAATTATAAACAAAGAAATAGTTTCATCTTGATTTGTCTGATCCGGACTGGACTGGACTGGACTGGACTGCGAGACTTGTTGATTGTCTCGAGTGTGGAAGGTGGACTCCTTCTGTTCTCAAAAGACGAGTCGTAAGTAAGCGTTGTGATTTCTATTCAAACACAAAATCTTTTGTAGAATTAAAAACCAAATGTTTACATAATAAAATTCAAGTCAACTGAAAAAACTAACACCAACCCACTCATTTTTCCTATAAATTAAGAGCGATACCAGCTTGCCTATATTTTACACATACATAAGAGATCTGAGCCATTTGGCAGTATAAAAAACGCATAAAACCATCAATAAATTTAAGATAGGTGAGTGATAAAGCAAAAAAGACCCATAAAACTACACATTTTTAACCACTAAAATTACAATTTCGATAAATATTAAATTGCTATGGTGGAATATTTTCAAAAAAGGTGAAAATTTTCAAAATTTGGACATTGTTAAATGTTGGAGGGGAATGGAGCATTGGACATTTGGACTCATGGTTTGAAGGTAGGATTTGGTTTTGAATGGGTGTGTTGTCTTTAATGAATCCCTCCTTTGTCCATAAGATATGGAGGTTTTATTTAACCTTGTATCTTGGTCCCTACTAACTCTAATGTGAAAGCATGTAGTAAATTACATTTAGTTAACGTGTAACCAGCTAGCGGTTTTATTTGAGTTCTTTCAGGAGTGCAAGATGGTTATGACAACCGCAAGAATCAGGCCTTTTAACCACTTAAATGAAATAAGATAAGTTTGTGGCAAGGCCAAATAAGCAGACACAAACTGGGGGTGGTATTTGATCAATTTAGAAGACCTTGAATTTCAATTAAATCTAGAGTCATTTGTATTCTATTCTTAATACAAAGTCCACAGACTTTGAATTTCAATTAGTCTTACTTCATCTAACTCGATGCTTCTACTCTATGAAATAGTAATCAGTTTCAAGAGGCCAGAAACTCGTCCTCACAGTGTTTAAAGCTTTTTTTTTGTCTTTCTTCTTACTTCATTGGCTGTCAAACACAGCTAATTTTCTACTGACTGTTGTAGGATGGACAGAGTGAAAATGACAGACCTTACGATGCCATTTGGTCTCAAACTGTTTGAATTGGGGTTGAAGGTATGCAGGAAATTTAGCATGCATCTTTTTTCACACTTCTGGTGATTGCAAGGAGCTCCCATGATGATATTGCACATAGAATGAAAGAAAAGTTGCAACTCTTTCCCAAGCATTCTTTCTTGCCCACCATTATAATTGTTATTATTTTTTATTAGAGACAACTATTCAAAGAAAAATAAATGTGAAAAAGGATGAAAAATCCTTTTAATAAATACAAAATCCTTTGTATAAAAAAAAAAAGAAAAAAAATGATAATTTATACACAATAAAATAATTATAAAAAATAGTTTTTTATTGATTAAGTTGTTCTCTTCATGGTACAAATTAATTATATATCTTTGTAACCAATTGATTTAAATGTCCATTTCCCATGTTGATGTATTGGAAACATGACTGTCTCTTAATTTACAGGATGATCTTTGATTTTGATCTTTAGATATAGACTTTAATGGATGTTAAAAATAGTTTTTTTAACTTAATAAATACATGAAAATAGACTTTTGAGATTTTTTTTTTTAAAAAAACAAATTTATATATATATAAAATAAATTAAAAATATTTTTACTTTTCAATGTCTTTTCGAGTAATTTGAGGAAAAAAAATAGATAAATATGGAAAATATTTTTTAAAAAAATTACATTATATATAAAGGCATAATATTAAAAAAATTGAACATATAGAAAAAATTTATGAATTTTTGCATTATATATAGAGGCATAATATCTTTATAGAAAATAATTAAGAGAAAATTATTATTTATATTTGAGTTTTCAAGCAGAATTTTGTTTTTTAAAAATAATTAAAAAAAGTTATTATTAAAATTTATTTTTGAAAAACGTTTTGCAAAATATTGTCAAGTAGGCAATAAAATCCATATCACCCTCGCTACACTTATCAACGCCACATGACCCATGCCATTACTCTTATTAATTACCCCAGTCATCCTTGAATTTGAATGTGGTTGAGCATGGTAAATTTTTGAAGTTCCACAAAATATTTTAGTGCTTCAAAACTCATATTAGACCATGGAAATTATTCCAAACTTTTTCCTATTTTTCAACTTGACCTCTAAGCTGGAAAGCAATTAGCAACCTGACTTCCAACGGATCCTAGTAAGAATCCGTGGTCAAACTCCCTATCCTGAGTTTAAGTCCAAAATAATTCATTGGCAGAAAAAAAAATAGTAAGAATAGTACTTATCTCAAAATATTTGTCAATCTAATCTTTTGCATCCATGTAAGCATTCACATGAATTTTTTTTAATGTAAAAAACCACCGTTAATGACTATAGTTTTAAAAGTTTCATAAATATATTTAAAATCACAGTTTGTGACTTTGATTTTACAATTTTTCTTAGAACCATAATTAGTAACTGTAATTTCAAAATTATTTTTAATCCACCCCGTTTTAATGGTATTGTGATTTTAATATTATTTTAAAAATATTCTTTATCATAATAACCATAAAATCACAGTTAGTAATTGTGGTTTTGAAAATATCCTAAAAATCACAGTAACAAACTGTAGTTATACAATTTTCTTTAAAACCACAGTCACAGACAATGGTTTTATAATTTTCTTTAAACAAATATCTTTAAGGGGAATTCATGTAATCATACATCAACTAAAAAAATTTCAGATTTTAAAACTTTTCTTTTTTATTTTTAATTTTAGTATAAATTATGGATGTACCAAAATTTCTTAATGATGTACCAAATTTTCTTAAAGTTCTTTTCGGAGTGGGTAAAATTTCTTACAATTTTCCATTGTTAGTTTAAATTTTTTTTTTTTTTTTTACAAATTTTGAGAAAATAATTTCGCCTCCATGCATTCCCATAAAAATTTATATATTTATGGTACATAAAATATTTATTTGTTTTATGAATTTTATCACATATGAATTAAAGAAAATTATTTTTTCATATTATTTTAAAATTTTAAAATAACTAAACAAATTATTTTTATTATTTTAAAATTTTATATTTTCATATGAAAATTAATGCCAATGATTATGATTTTAGGTTATTCCTTAATAGCTGTGGTTTTATGGTTATTATGATAAAAAAATATTTTAAAATAATATTAAAATCACAATACCATTAAAGTAGGGGTAGATTAAAAATAATTTTAAAATCATAATTAGTGACAATGGTTCTAAGAAAATTTATAAATTCATAGTTTATGATTGTGGTTTTAAAAATATTTCTGAAACTTTTAAAACCATAATCACCGATGGTGGTTTTTTACACTTAAAAAAAAATTCATGTGGATGCTTACATGGATACAAAAATTACTTTGACAAATGTTTTGAAATGAGTACTATTTTTATCATTTTTTTCTACCAATAGATTATTTTGAACTTACACTCCTCTCTCCCCTAACCCAAGTGTTGTTTGCCCAATAGAAAAGAAAAAGAAAAAAATGTATTAAAACTGGTAAAAATCCTACTGATGCCATTTTTATAAATTTAAAAATAAAAATAAAAATAAAGGGAGAGTGAGAGAAGGCCATGATATTCGCGGGTGGACCAGAGAAACTGCTACTGGTCATTAACCATTATGATCTGATCAGGAAGTTAGCCCGCATGGGCCAACTGGAGAACTTCAGATGAAGGAAATTCAGGTTAAGAATCCGGAACAGCACTCAAGACTGCAGTCATCTACCAAAATGTTGGTTCCATTGGCACCCATCATTCTCAATTTGTAGAGACATCCATTTACACAAGCAAACTATCAACACCCATTTAATATACACGCAGAATGGGGAGATTTTCATTGAATTATATTTGGAAAAGTCAGCCGAACACATACCCCTGGGTTCTAAGTGGTTGCTCATTTATACATTTGAATAAGCGTTTACAGTCATCTCTTGCACAACGGCCATTGAAGGAAACATTTGGCATCCCATGTCTACATGGGAGCATAGTCATAGATACAAGCTAGTTTGTTGATACAACATGAAAACCAAACAAACTAAACCTACTTCGTCTTTGAGCATGCCATTTGATTTTTATCTCATTTAGTAGGAGGAACGCTGTAGTACGCTGGCACGGTTACGGGGAAGAACATTTGCCTCACTCCTTCTGCCTTTATGATGGGGAAAATTATACTCGATGCACCCTGGAAAAGGCGAAGAGTTTGTTAATAAGAAGGAATCTCTTTCTGTTCACTATATGGTAGGGATTTAGAGTCATTTTCCTTATTTGTAAGGGAACAAAAAGGTCCTAGCAATTTTTGAATTCTAATACAGGGAAGTACACAAAAATAAATATATAAATAAATGCAAACCAAACACTCTCTGCAACTACAAAAATTAGCATAGTCAGACCTTTCTTTTCTCCTATTAAGGATCCTTATACAGTAGGCTTCACCCTGTTTTGATCTTTTATATATTTATAAAATAATTTTGTGATATAATAACAAAGTATATTTAGAACTAAAACCATCAGTAAGCAACAAACTATTTGGATGCCCAAAAATCTACGGTGATAAAGATAAATGAAGGCATGGAAAGAAAATCAAGATCATCAGCATTACTCCCAATAGGTGTATACTCTCTCAACTACAAAGGATATACATACCGAAATCAATCTGGCTCCAATCCACATGCGTTTGAGTGAAGGAAATGGTAGCAACAGGCGACCAACACCATATACAGCCACAGCAAAAAAGTGGACAACTAGACTCAAAGGGCGAGGATTCAGACCAGAGAGTAAAGCCACTGGACCTGCTGAACAAACACCTCCGAGACTTAAGTAGTCAAAACAAGCCTCTCGCATTTCCTTCCTTGCTTGATCAGGGGAAGCACAAAACACCTTGTAAAGGGCACCTGCCAGAGTATTAATGGTAGATGCCACCGGCTGTCAAAAAAAAAAAAACACTAAGTGAGATTTTTGAATTTTAGTAATTTGATTGGCACCACTGTAGCAGGTGTGCTTGTAATCTAGTGTAGTGCCAGGGGAATTGGTGTTGGGGGGTTAGGATTTAGAACTTTTAACACTCCTGCTTTCACTATTTTAGTGCTCCTGCCAAAGACACAACTCCATTTTCTTATGATGAGCGTTGTTCCAATGTCAATCCGAATCTTTATAATCAAGCAATGTTTGTCTAATCCTTAAATGCTCAGTATTTAAACTAGACCTTTACTCCCTCACATAAAGTTGATTCAGAAGATTGTGTACAACTTATTTGAATCAAATTATAACCCCCAAAACAAAGTTTCACTCCTTCAGTTACAATGTCACAACATACCAGCAGCATGTAGATACGGCTTACCTTCCGCAAGGTGTAAAAGGATTCAAGATATTTGCTCAATGAAACCGCATCATTCAGGTTGGACAGCGGCTTAAGAAGATCTTGTAGTATAACAATATCGGATAGTGCCACGGTCATTCCTCCGCCAGTTAAAGGATGGCGCATATTGAAGGCATCACCCATTAATAAGGCTCCAGGAGTAGGATAAGGATCAGCTGGCATGCTCCTATTGGGCATGGTCCTTATCTTTCCTTGATCAATTGCTGAGATAAAGGCATCATAAAGTTGAGGTGGAAGCTGAAATGGACAACCAATCGATTAGTCTGATGTGTGAGTAGTTACATGTTCTTGTTGAAGTCAAAGTGAAAGATTGCAGATGAGAAAACCAAGTTAATAACTAAAGGGAAAACCACCAAAGCAACTAGGAAAGCACCATATTTTGACAATTTAAAATCATGTATTAAAAAGCAAAAGATACCTGGGGAGCCACCCTGGTTTTCAAATGGTTGGCCATTTCACCATTGGCAATAGAAGGTAGCTTTTGTCCAGGAACATCAACCAAGCAACGGACCTCGGTACTACTAATTGGATAAAACAAGATGGGTGAAGGATCTGCTAAAATAACATGTCCGTGATTCTCAAAGGGAAGCTGACAGTTCTCCAGGACCAAACCAACAAAACAGGAGGGCACATCTACCTGTAAAAAGTTTAAAAAATGAATAAGTCTGTTTCACGGGAAAAAATTGAAGGAAAAACTGTGTGCCAGATTGAGAGGATGAGATGAAAATGCAAAAAGTATCACCAATGGTCATTTCACAAAAGAATATTTAAGTAACCCAACAAGGAGAGTATTAAGAAGCTTAGGAGAGCACTTCACCTTAGGGTTACAAAGAGAGCGACGCAAATTTGAGAAGCAACCATCACACACAATTGTAAGTGGTGCATATGCTTTAAGTTCTTGACCAGCCTTCGTTTTGTATTGAACCCCCTTAATAGTCCCATTTTCTTCAAGGAGTGATGTTACCGTTCCTTGCTCCATACGTACGCTGGACGGAAAATTGAACGCGACATGTTGGCAAGATGACAAATAACTGAACAATAAACTATACTTAAAGATAACACATGGTAATATGGAACATCCACTGGAATAATATTCAACTTAACCAGAAGCTATGCACAAGGAAAGCAATAAACAGTAGCGTAATTGGATATGAATATGCTGTTCATATTTAAACCGCCTTCCAAAAAATAAATCAACAGAATTCTAGTAGATCTCAGCAAGCATTTCCTGATTTAAGGGTGGCAGTCAGGTTAAAATAATATAGGTAGTTAAAATAATATAGGTACTTACATATTTGCAGATTTTGAACTAGAAGAAAACTAATTCTCCAAAACAAAGAAAAAGAGAAAAAGAAAATTCCAATTCTCCAAAACAAAAATGTAAAAATTTGGAATCTGAATCAGAGAACTGACTGAAGTTTTTCCAGTCTGATCTAGCCAAGTTAAAAAACCACGCAGCCTTTCCACTTATGTAATTTACAATGATACCATTATTACTTCAAATCATATGGAGAACTACATATACTAAAACAAAAAAAAAAAATTATACACAAAAATGGGCAAAAAGAATACTTGGAAAGAGAAGCAGCTTTTTCTCTCATCCTCTGTATGAAACGGCCATTGTGGAAGCTCCTTCCCGCCACATCTGAATGAAACTTTTCCAGTGGGTAAGAGAGTCTTGTATTTTTCCCATCCTTGAAAAGAGCATATCCAAGTACCCGCTGAGCATCAATTTCCTCCACACAATCTACAGCCCAACCACATATGTTTATATTTCACAGCAAAAAAAATTCTCAGAGAAAAGAAGCCAGAAAATCCAATAACCCAATGTTAATATTGACCACTCAAAAGTTTTTCAGAACCAATTTCTTCAATAGTCCCAAATTGTATCCTCCTAAAAGGCTAGTATAAGCAAAAAGATGCATGCTAACTTTCATGCTTACCCTCAAGGCCCAATTCAATTAGTTTCAGGTACCCCCCAGGCTGCAGCAATTCACCAACAATTCTGTCAGGCTCCGTCAAGTCTCTTTCAATTACGTGAACTCGCCTTCCATCCTGGCATCAGCAGTAGAATATAAGACTGGAGTTGACAACATTAGCAACACTAAAGTAAAAGATGAAAATATACTAACACAACACAAGTTTATGCCCTTTGAAATTGATGACATATATTTTTAAGCACGAAGCATGAAATTGGGAGTAATGGAGTATGAAGAATTTAAGAAAATTTAACACAGATTGGTCAGATATCACCTTCAACCCAGCTACACCTAAATTATCACTTCTCCCAGTTTAAATGATGCCTTTTATCAAAAGACTGATGGCCATTTGCATCTTCCATTTCCAGAAAAAGGACAAGTAAATTGGAAGCCGACCCATGGTTTAGAGGTTAACATAATTCATTCCATGCTAAAACATTAGAGCACTCCCCACTAGTTAGGTTAACATAATTCATTGCTAATTCTAATATTTTCGTCAAATTTCATGATCACCACTCTACCCTTAACCCCAATTGTTTTGGAATCAAACAGGTTAGCTGATAATTTGAAGACTTCCTCACAAAATTCCAACCTCATGCAACAATGGAACACCCGAAAACCTTGTCATTGTAACTGCATAAACTCTTATTTTATCCACCAGAAGAAGACCCATTGAAGGCGTCACAAGATTCCCCAAGTTCCATCATCACACGCTTTCTAAATTGGCAGAAATTTCTCAAACCAATAACACGTGAATGAAGCATCTTGAAATCATGAAGAAAGTGGAAATGGACATCCAAGAAACAGAAAAAAGGTCGCAGAGCCCCATCAACCATGATCAATATCAAAAGAAATCAAAGAAGAAGAAAATTCAGAGGAACATTTTCCTGGAAATCTTCATTTTCTCGACAGGGCAAAATGAATTTCATGTGTGACCAAACACAATAAAATCCCCATTCAGGGAAAATAAAATAAAATGATATAAAACCTCTAGCGAAGCAAACAGAACCAAAGGGACAAAAAGTCACCTTGCCGAGAGTGTGGGCGAGGGCGGAACCGGCAACTCCGGCGCCGACAATGATTATATCGGTGCCGAAGCGGTCATCCTGGCGACATTGCCCGATTTCGGAGCTACTCGTAACAAGCCCATCTGCACGATGGTGGCGGTGGCGGTTGTCTTTCCTCTCTTTATCACGTAAAGCGTAAAGAAGGAAAAACCCCAACACAGAAGCAAAGGAAGCTCCGAGAATGTAGGGGTGTAACATCTTCAAGCGCCTGTGGGAATGCTGGGCTGAAGACGAGATGGAGCAGTGTGTCGAAACTACAACGTTTCTCTGTGGAGCTGTGGTGTTTCTGGTGTGGGTGAGGAGGAGAGAGCGTGGCAATTTATAGAAAAGAATGGGGTGGTGACATGGGCTCTGGGGTTGAGCCGGTGGCAACGATAGAAAAGAATGGGGTGGTGACACGGGCTCTGGGGTTGAGCCAGTGGCAACGACGTACCAGTCGTTGCCGGTGGTGGGACGGCGTGGTGTAGACTCGGGCATGTAACATGTGGTTTGGCTGAGTCATACACTCGATTGCCCCTGACTGCTGAGTTGGCTTTAGGCTAACACCTTTTTTAACTTGTAGGAGTTTTTTAGCCTCTAATCAGATTTGATTATGATACAAGCCATTCCTTTTTGTCTGAATAAGAAGACAGCTCAGCTTATAAACATTTATAAACTTATAAAATTACATATTTTTCCCGACCAGAATACACAAACAACTTTCTCCAAATTCAACAGTAACCCCACGGGCCCCACCCGTATCTATATGTGGAAACGTACGTGGCAGCATGTGGATCGTCCTAGGGAGTGGGGCCCAAGTGATTTTGATATCTTATTTAAGCGCTTGTCGAAGTACCTCATTGGCTGAGATTTCTCCTACAAAAATAATAATAAAATTATAAACAAAGAAATAGTTTCATCTTGATTTGTCTGATCAGGACTGGACTGGACTGCGAGACTGGTTGATTGTCTCGAGTGTGGAAGGTGGAGTCCTTGTGTTCTCAAAAGAAGAGTCGTAAGTAAGCGTTGTGATTTCTATTCAAACACAAAATATTTTGTAGAATTAAAACCAAATGTTTAAACAATAAAATTCAAGTCAACCAAAAAAATTAACACGAACCCACTCATTTTCCCTATAACAGCAATACCAATTCGTCTATATTTTAGACATACATAACAGACCCGACCCGACCCATCCCACTTGACAGTATAAAAAACGCATGAAACCATCAATAAATTTGAGATAGGTGAGTGATAAAGTAAAAAGGACCCAAAAAACTACACATTTTTAACCACTAAAATTACAATTTTGATAAATATTAAATTGTTATGGTGGAATATTTTCAAAAAAGGTGAAAATTTTCTAAATTTGGACATTGTCAAATGTTGGAGGGGAATGGAGCATTGGACATTTGGACTCATGGTTTGAAGGTAGGATTTGGTTTTGAATGGGGTGCGTTGTCTTTAATGAATCCCTCCTTTGTCCATTTGTGTTTGGAAGATAAAATAAGATATGGAGGTTTTATTTAACCTTGTATCTTGGCTCCTGGTAACTCTAATGTGAAAGCATGTAGTAAATTACATCTAGTTAACCTGTAACCAACTAGCAGTTTTATTTGCGTTCTTTTAAGAGTGGAAAATGGTCATGACAATCGCAGGAATCAAGCATTTTAACCACCTAACTGAAATAAGATAAGCTGTGGTAAGGCCAAATGAGCAGGTACAAACTGGGGGAGGTATTTGATTAATTTATTGAAGACCTTGAATTTCAATTAAGTCTAAAGTCATTTGTATTCTATTCTTAATACAAAGTCCATACACTCTGAATTTCAATTAGTCTTACTTCAGCTAACTCCATGCTTCTACTCTTTGAAACAGTAATCAGTTTCAGGAGGCTAGAAACTTGTCATCATAGTGTTTAAAGCTTTTTTTTGTCTTCGTTCTTACTTTAGTGGCTGTCAACCATAACTTATTTTCTGCTAACCGTTGCAAGATGGACAGAGAGTGAAAATGATAGATCTTACAGTGCCATTTGGTCTCAAACTGTTTGAATTGGGGTTGAAGGTATGTAGGAAATTTAGCATGCATCTTTTTTCACACTTCTGGTGATTGCGAGGAGCTCCCATGATGACATTGCACATAAAATGAAAGAAAAGTTGCAACTCTTTCCTAAGCGTTCTTTCTTGCCTACCATTATAATTATTATTATTATTTATTAGAGACAACTATTCAAAGAAAAATAAATGTGTAGAAGGATGAGAAATCCTTTTAATAAATACAAAATCCTTTGTATTAAAAGAAAAAAGAAAAAAAAAACATAATTTGTACACAATAAAATAATTATAAAAAATAATTTTTTATTGATTAAACTGTTCTCTTCATGGTTTAGATTAATTATATATCTTTGTAATTGATTGATTTAAATGTACATTTCCCATGATGTAATGGAAACATGACTGCCTCTCAATTTCAAGGATGATATTTGATTTTGATCTTTAGATATAGGCTTTAATGGATATTGAAAATAGTTTTCTAACTTATTAAATACATGAAAATAGACTTTTGAGATTTTTTTTTTTTGAAAACAAATTTATATATATATATATATAATAAATTAAAAATGTTTTTACTTTTCAATGTCTTTTCGAGTAATTTGAGGAAAAAAATTGATAAATATGGAAAATATTTTTTTTTAAATTACATTTTATATAAAGCCATAATATTAAAAAAATTGAAGATATAGAAAAAATTTATGAATTTTTGCATTATATATAGAGGCATAATATCTTTATAGAAAATAAGTAAGAGGAAATTATTATTTTTATTTGAGTTTTCAAGAAGAATTTTTTTTTAAAAAATAATTAAAAAAAGTTATTATTAAATTTTTTTTTTGAAAAACGTTTTGCAAAATATTGTCAAGTAGGCAATAAAATCCATATCACCCTTGCTACCCTCATCACCGCCACAGGACCCATGCCATTACTCTTATTAATTACCCCAGTCATCCTTGAATTTGAATGTGGTAGAGCATGGTAAATTTTTGAAGTTCCACAAAATATTTTAGTGCTTCAAAGCTCATATTAGACCATGGAAATTATTCCAAACTTTTTCCTATTTTTCAACTTGACCTCTAAGCTGGAAAGCAACTAGCAACCTGACTTCCAACCGATCCGGTAAGAATCCGTGGTCAAGCTCCCTATCCCGAGTTTAAGTACAAAATAATCCATTGACAAAAAAAAAAATGGTAAAAATAGTACTTATCTCAAAATATTTGTCAATCTAATCTTTTGCATCCACGTAAGCATTTACATGAATTTTTACATGAATTTTTTTTTAGTGTAAAAAACCACCGTCAGTGACTTTGATTTTACAATTTTCCTTGGTTCCACCCCGTTTTAATGGTATTGTGATTTTAATATTATTTTTAAAATAATCTTTATCATGATAACCATAAAACCACAGTTAGTAATTGTGGTTTTGAAACTATCCTAAAAATCACAGTAATAGACTGTGGTTATACAATTTTTTTTAAAACCACTGTGGTTTTATAATTTTCTTTAAACAAATATCTTTAAGGGGAATTCATGGAACCATACATCAACTAAAAAAATATCAGATTTTAAAACTTTGCTTTTTTATTTTTAATTTTAGTATAAATTATGGATGTACCAAAATTTCTTAATGATGTACCAAATTTTCTTAAAGTTCTTTTCAGAGTGGGGAAAATTTCTTACAATTTTCCATTGTTAGTTTAATTTTTTTTTTTTTTACAAATTTTGAGAAAATAATTTCGCCCCATGCATTCCCATAAAAATTTATATATTTATGGTACATAAAATATTTATTTGTTTTATGAATTTTATCACATATGAATTAAAGAAAATTATTTTTTCATATTATTTTAAAATTTTAAAATAACTAAACAAATTATTTTTATTATTTTAAAATTTTATATTTTCATATGAAAATTAATGCCAATGATTATGATTTTAGGTTATTCCTTAATAACTGTGGTTTTATGGTTATTATGATAAAAAAATATTTTAAAATAATATTAAAATCACAATACCATTAAAGTACGGGTAGATTAAAAATAATTTTAAAACCTCAATTAGTGACAGTGGTTCTAAGAAAATTTGTAAATCCATAGTTTACGACTGTGGTTTTAAAGATATTTCTGAAACTTTTAAAACCATAACCACCGATGGTGGTTTTTACACTTCAAAAAAATTCATCTGGATGCTTACGTGGATACAAAAAATTACTTTCACAAATGTTTTGACATGAGTACTATTTTTATCATTTTTTTCTACCAATAGATTATTTTGAACTCACGCTCCTCTATCCCCTTACCCAAGTGCTGTTTGCCCAATAGAAAAGAGAAAGAAAAAAATGTATTAAAACTGGTAAAAATCCTACTGATGCCATTTTTATAAATTTCAAAAATAAAAATGAAAAACAAAAATAAAAATAAAGGGAGAGTGAGAGAAGGCCATGATTTTCACGGGTGGACCAGAGAAACTGCTACTGGTCATTGACCATTATGATCTGATCAGGAAGTTAGCCCGCATGGACCAACTGGAGAACTTCAGATGAAGGAAATTCAGCTTAAGAATCCGGAACAGCACTCAAGACTGCAGTCATCTACCAAAATGTTGGTTCCATTGGCACCCATCATTCTCAATTTGTAGAGACATCCATTTACACAAGCAAACTATCAACACCAATTTAACATACACGTAGAATGGGGAGATTTTCATTGAATTATATTTGGAAAAGTCAGCCGAACACATACCCCTGGGTTCTAAGTGGTTGCTCATTTATACATTTGAATAAGCGTTTACAGTCATCTCTTGCACAACGGCCATTGAAGGAAACATTTGGCACCCAATGTCTACATGGGAGCATAGTCACAGATACACGCTAGTTTGTCGATACAACATGAAAACCAAACAAACTAAACCTGCTTCGTCTTTGAGCATGCCATTTGATTTTTATCTCATTTAGTAGGAGGAACGCTGTAGTACGCTGGCACGATTACAGGGAAGAACATTTGCCTCACTCCTTCTGCCTTTATGATGGGGAAAATTATACTCGATGCACCCTGGAAAAGGCGAAGAGTTTGTTAATAAAAAGGAATCTCTTTCTGTTCACTATATGGTAGGGATTTAGAGTTATTTTCCTTATTTGTAAGGGAACAAAAAGGTCCTGGCAATTTTTGAATTCTAATACAGGGAAGTACACAAAAATAAATATATAAATAAATGCAAACCAAACACTCTCTGCAACTACAAAAATTAGCATATTCAGACCTTTCTTTTCTCCTATTAAGGATCGTTATACAGTAGGCTTCACCTGTTTTGATCTTTTATATATTTATAAAATAATTTTGTGATATAATAACAAAGTATATTTAGAACTACAACCATCAGTAAGCAACAAACTTTTTGGATGCCCAAAAATCTACGGTGATAAAGATAAATGAAGGCATGGAAAGAAAATCAAGATCATCAGCACTACTCCCAATACGTGCATACTCTCTCAACTACAAAGGGTATACATACCGAAATCAATCTGGCTCCAATCCACATGCGTTTGAGTGAAGGAAATGGTAGCAACAGGCGACCAACACCATATACAGCCACAGCAAAAAAGTGGACAACTAGACTCAAAGGGCGAGGATTCAGACCAGAGAGTAAAGCCACTGGACCTGCTGAACAAACACCTCCGAGACTTAAGTAGTCAAAACAAGCCTCTCGCATTTCCTTCCTTGCTTGATCAGGGGAAGCACAAAACACCTTGTAAAGGGCACCTGCCAGAGTATTAATGGTAGATGCCACCGGCTGCCAAAATAAAAAACACTAAGTGAGCATTTTGAATTTTAGTAATTTGATTGGCACCACTGTAGCAGGTGTGCCCTGGGGTGTGCTTGTAATCTAGTGTAGTGCCAGAGGAATTGGTGTTGGGGGGTTAGGATTTAGAACTTTTAACACTCCTGCTTTCACTATTTTAGTGCTCCTACCAAAGAAACAACTCCATTTTCTTATGATGAGCGTTGTTCCAATGCTAATCGGAATCTTTATAATCAAGCAATGTTTGTCTAATCCTTAAATGCTCAGTATTTAAACTACACCTTTACTCTGCCTCACATAAAGTTGATTCAGAAGATTGTGTACAACTTATTTGAATCAAATTTTAACCCCCAAAACAAAGTTTCACTCCTTCTTCAGTTACAATGTCACAACATACCAGCAGCATGTAGATACGGCTTACCTTCCGCAAGGTGTAAAAGGATTCAAGATATTTGCTCAATGAAACCGCATCATTCAGGTTGGACAACGGCTTAAGAAGATCTCGTAGTACAACAATATCGGATAGTGCCACGGTCATTCCTCCGCCAGTTAAAGGATGGCGCATATTGAAGGCATCACCCATTAATAAGGCTCCAGGAGTAGGATAAGGATCAGCTGGCATGCTTCTATTGGGCATGGTCCTTATCTTTCCTTGATCAATTGCTGAGATAAAGGCATCATAAAGTTGAGGTGGAAGCTGAAATGGACAACCAATCGATTAGTCTGATGTATGAGTAGTTACATGCTCTTGTTGAAGTCAAAGTGAAAGATTGCAGATGGGAAAACCGAGTTAATAACTAAAGGGAAAACCACCAAAGCAACTAGGAAAGCATCATATTTTGACAACTTAAAAAGCAAAAGATACCTGGGGAGCCACCCTGGTTTTCAAATGGTTGGCCATTTCACCATTGGCAATAGAAGGTAGCTTTTGTCCAGGAACATCAACCAAGCAACGGACCTCCGTACTACTAATTGGATAAAACAAGATGGGTGAAGGATCTGCCAAAATAACATGTCCGTGATTCGCAAAGGGAAGCTGACAGTTCTCCAGGACCAAACCAACAAAACAGGAGGGCACATCTACCTGTAAAAAGTTTAAAAATTGAATAAGTCTGTTTCACGGGAAAAAATTGAAGGAAAAACTATGTGCCAGATTCAGAGGATGAGATGAAAATGCAAAAAGTATCACCAATGGTCATTTCACAAAAGAATATTTAAGTGACCAAAGTGGAAAGTATTAAGAAGGCTTAGAGAGCACTTCACCTTAGGGTTACAAAGAGAGCGACGCAAATTTGAGAAGCAACCATCACACACAATTGTAAGTGGTGCATATGCTTTAAGTTCTTCACCAGCCTTCGTTTTGTATTGAACCCCCTTAATAGTCCCATTTTCTTCAAGGAGTGATGTTACCGTTCCTTGCTCCATACGTACGCTGGACGGAAAATTGAACGCGACATGTTGGCAAGATGACAAATAACTGAACAATAAACTATACTTAAAGATAACACATGGTAATATGGAACATCCACTGGAATAATATTCAACTTAACCAGAAGCTATGCACAAGGAAAGCAATAAACAGTAGTGTAATTGGATATGAATATGCTGTTCATATTTAAACCACCTTCCAACGAATAAATCAACAGAATTCTAGTAGATCTCAGCAAGCATTTCCTGATTTAAGGGTGGCAATCAGGTTAAAATAATATAGGTACTTACATATTTGCAGATCTTGAACTAGAAGTAAACTAATTCTCCAAAACAAAAATGTAAAAATTTGGAATCTGAATCAGAGAACTGACTGCAGTTTTTCCAGTCTGATCTAGCCAAGTTTAAAAAACATGCAGGCTTACCACTTATGTAATTTACGATGATACCATTATTACTTCAAATCATATGAGGAACTACATATACCAAAACAAAAAAAAAAATTATACACAAAAATGGGCAAGAAAGAATACTTGGAAAGAGAAGCAGCTTTTTCTCTCATCCTCTGTATGAAACGGCCATTGTGGAAGCTCCTTCCCGCCACATCTGAATGAAACTTTTCCAGTGGGTAAGAGAGTCTTGTATTTTTCCCATCCTTGAAAAGAGCATATCCAAGTACCCGCTGAGCATCAATTTCCTCCACACAATCTGCAGCCCAACCACATATGTTTATATTTCACAGCGAAAAAAATTCTCAGAGAAAAGAAGCCAGAAAATTCAATAACCCAATGTTAATATTGACCACTCAGAAGTTTTTCAGAACCAATTTCTTCAATAGTCCCAAATTGTATCCTCCTAAAAGGCTAGTATAAGCAAAAAGATGCATGCTTACCCTCAAGGCCCAATTCAATTAGTTTCAGGTAGCCCCCAGGCTGCAGCAATTCACCAACAATTCTGTCAGGCTCCGTCAAGTCTCTTTCAATTACGTGAACTCGCCTTCCATCCTGATATCAGCAGTAGAATGTAAGACTGGAGTTGACAACATTTGCAGCACTAAGGTAAAAGATGAAAATATACTAACACAACACAAGTTTATGCCCTTTCAAATTGATGACATATGTGTTTAAGCGCGAAGCATGAAATTGGGAGTAATGGAGTAGGAAGAATTTAAGAAAATTTAACGCAGATTGGTCAAATATAACCTTCAACCCACCTACACCTAAATTATCACTTCTCCCAGTTTAAACGATGCCTTTTATCAAAAGACTGATGGCCATTTGCATCTTCCATTTCCAGAAAAAGGGCAAGTAAATTGGAAGCTGACCCATGGTTTAGAGGTTAGCATAATTCATTCCATGCTAAAATATTAGAGCACTCCCCACTAGTTAGGTTAACATAATTCATTGCTAATTCTAATATTTTCGTCAAATTTCATGATCACCACTCTACCCTTAATCCCAATTGTTTTGGAATCAAACAGGCTAGCTGGTAATTTGAAGGCTTCCTCACATAACTCCAACCTCATGCAACAATGGAACACCCGAAAACCTTGTCATTGTAACTGCATAAACTCGTATTATATCCACTAGAAGAAGACCCATTGAAGGCGTCACAAGATTCCCCAAGTTCCATCATCACACGCTTTCTAAATTGGCAGAAATTTCTCAAACCAATGACACGTGAATGAAGCACCTTGAAATCATGAAGAAAGTGGAAAGGGACATCCAAGAAACAGAAAAAAGGTCGCAGAGCCCCATCAACCATGATCAATATCAAAAGAAATCAAAGAAGAAGAAAATTCAGAGGACCATTTTCCTGGAAATCTTCATTTTCTCGACAGGGCAAAATGAATTTCATGTGTGACCAAACACAAGAAAATCCCCATTCAGGAAAAATAAAATAAAATGATATAAAACCTTTAGCGAAGCAAACAGAACCAAAGGGACAAAAAGTCACCTTGCCGAGAGTGTTGGCGAGCGCGGAACCGGCAACTCCGGCGCCGACAATGATTATATCGGTGCCGAAGCCGTCATCCTGGCGACATTGCCCGATTTCGGAGCTACTCGTAACAAGCCCATCTGCACGATGGTGGCGGTGGCGGTTGTCTTTCCTCTCTTTATCACGTAAAGCGTAAAGAAGGAAAAAACCCAACACAGAAGCAAAGAAAGCTCCGAGAATGTAGAGGTGGAACATCTTCAAGCGCCTGTGGGAATGCGGGGCTGAAGACGAGATGGAGCAGTGTGTCGAAACGACAACGTTTCTCTGTGGAGCTGTGGTGTTTCTGGTGTGGGTGAGGAGGAGAGAGCGTGGCAATTTATAGAAAAGAATGGGGTGGTGACATGGGCTCTGGGGTTGAGCCCAGTGGCAACGACGTACCAGTCGTCGCCGGTGGTGGGACGGCGTGGTGTAGACTCGGGCATGTAACATGTGGTTTGGCTGAGTCACTCACTCGATTGCCCCTGACTGCTGAGTTGGCATTAGTCTAACACCTTTTTTAACTTGTAGGATTTTTTTAGCCTCTAATCATCTCCTTTGTGGGGACGCGATTTGATTTGATTATGATACAAGCCATTCCTTTTTGTCTGAATAAGAAGACAGCTCAGCTTATAAACATTTATAAACTTATAAAATTACATATTTTTTCCGACCAAAATACACAAACAGCTTTCTCCAAATTCAACAGTAACCCCCCCGAGCCCCACCCGTGTCTATATGTGGAAACGTACGTGGTAGCATGTGGATTGTCTCAAGGAGTGGGGCCCAGGTGATTTAGATATCTTATTTAAGTGCTCGTCGAAGTACCTCATTGACTGATATTTCTCCTACAAAAATAATAATAAAATTATAAAGAAAGAAATAGTTTGATCTTGTTTGTCTGATCAGGACTGGACTGCGAGACTTGTTCATTGTTTCGAGGGTGGGAGGTGGACTCCTTGTGTTCTCAAAAGAAGAGTCGTAAGTAAGCGTTGTGATTTCTATTGAGATTTCTATTGAAACACAAAATATTTTGTAGAATTAAAAACAAATGTTTACATAATAAAATTTAAGTCAATTGAAAAAACTAATACCAACCCACTCATTTTCCCTATAAATTAATACCAATACTAGCTTGCCTATATTTTAGATATACATAACAGACCTGACCCGACCTGACTCACTTGGCAGTATAAAAAACGCATGGAACCATCAATAAATTTGAGATAGGTGAGTGATAAAGCAAGAAGGATCCATAAAATGACACATTTTTAACCACTAAAATTATAATTTCGATAAATATTAAATTGCTACGATGGAATATTTTCAATAAAAGGTGGAAATTTTTAAAATTTGGACATTGTCAGATGTTGGAGGGGAATGGAGCATTGGACATTTGGACTCATGGTTTGAAGGTAGGATTTGGTTTCGAATGGGGTGCGTTGTCTTTAATGAATCCCTCCTTTGTCCATTTGTGTTTGAAAGATAAAATAATATCTTGAGGTTTTATTTAACCTGTCCCTGTTAACTCTCATGTGAAAGCATTTTGTAAATTACATTTAGTTAACTTGTAACCAACTAGCAGTTTTATTTGCGTTCTTTCAGGAGTAGAAGATGGTCATGACAGCAGCAGGAATCAGGCTTTTAACCACCTAACTGAAATACGATAAGCTGTGGTAAGGCCAAATGAGCAGGTACAAACTGGGGGAGGTATTTGATCAATTTACTGAAGAACTTGAATTTCAGTTAAGTTTAAAGTCATTTGTATTATATTCTTAATACAAAGTCCACAGACTCTTAATTTCAATTAGTCTTACTTCAGCTAACTCCATACTTCTACTCTATGAAACAGTAATCAATTTCAAAAGGCCAGAAACTCGTCCTCATAATGTTCAAAACTTTTTTTTTTTTTCCCTCTTACTTCAGTGGTTGTCAATCACAGCTTATTTTCTGCTGACTGTTGCAGGATGGACAGAAAGTGAAAGTGACAGACCTTACAGTGCCATTGGGCTTGAAGGTATGCAGGAAATTTAGCATGCATCTTTTTTCGTACTTGTTGTGATTGCGAGGAACTCCCATGATGACATTGCACATAGAATGAAAGAAAAGTTGCAACTCTTTCCCAAGCGTTCTTTCTTGCCCACCATTATAATTGTTATTATTTTTTCATTAAAAACAACTATTCAAAGAAAAATAAATATGAAGAAGGATGAGAAATCCTTTTAATAAATACAAAATCCTTTGTATAAAAAAAAAAAAAGATAATTTGTACACAATAAAATAATTATAAAAAATAGTTTTTTATTGATTAAGTTGTTATCTTCATGGTACAAATTAAGTATATATCTTTGTAATTGATTGATTTAAATGTCCATTTCCCATGTTGATATAATGGAAACATGGCTGCCTCTCAATTTCAAGGATGATCTTTGTTTTTGATCTTTAGATATAGGCTTTAATGGATGTTGAAAATAGATTTCTAACTTAATAAATACATGAAAATAGACTTTTGAGATTTTTTTTTTGTTTTTTGAAAACAAATTTTTTATATATATAATAAATTTAAAATGTTTTTACTTTTCAATGTCTTTTCGAGTAACTTGAGGAAAAAAAATGATAAATAAAGAAAATATTTTTAAAAAAAGTTACATTACATATAAAGGCATAATATTAAAAAAAATTGAACATATAGAAAATATTTATGAATTTTTGCAGTATATATAGAGGCATAATACCTTTATAAAAAATAAGTAAGAGAAAATTATTATTTATATTTGAGTTTTTAAGAAGAATTTGGTTTTTTAAAATAATTAAAAAAAGTTATTATTAAAATTTATTTTTGAAAATCGTTTTGCACACTATTGTCAAGTAGCCAATAAAATCCATATCACCCTTGCTACGCGTATCACCGCCACAAGACCCATGCTATTACTCTTGCTAATTACCCCAGTCATCCTTGAATTTGAATGTGGTAGAGCATGGTAAATTTTTGAAGTCCCACAAAATATTTTAGTGCTTCAAAACTCATATTAGACCATGGAATTTCTATTTTTCAAGTTGACCTCTAAGCTGGAAAGCAATTAGCAACCTGACTTCCAACCGATCCCGGTAAGAATCTGTGGTCAAGCTCTCTATCCCTTACCCTAGTGTTGTTTGCCCAATAGAAAAGGAAAAGAAAAAAATGTACTAAAACTGGTAAAAATCCTACTCATGCCACTTTTATAAATTAAAAAAAAAAAAGGGAACGTGAGAGAAGCCAAAGATTTTCACGGGTGGACCAGAGAAACTGCCACTGGTCATTAACCATTATGATCTGGTCAGGAAGTTAGCCCGCATGGGCCAACTGGAGAACTTCAGATGAAGGAAATTCAGTTTAAGAATCCGGAACAGCACTCAAGGCTGCAGTCATCTACCAAAATGTTGGTTCCATTGACACCCATCATTCTCAATTTGTAGAGACATCCATTTACACAAGCAAACTATCAACACCCATTTAATATACACGCAGAATGGGGAGATTTTCATTGAACTATACTTGGAAAAGTCAGCAGAACACATACCCCTGGGTTCTAAGTGGTTGCTCATTTATACATTTGAATAACCGTTTACAGTCATCTATTGCACAACGGCCATTGAACGAAACATTTGGCATCCCATGTCTACATGGGAGCATAGTCATAGATACAAGCTACTTTGTCGAGACAACATGAAAACCAAACAACAAACTAAAGCTACTTCGACTTTGAGCATGCCATTTGGTTTTTATCTCATTTAGCAGGAGGAGCTCTGTAGTATGCTGGCACGGTTACGGGGAAGAACATTTGCCTCACTCCTTCTGCCTTTATGATGGGGAAAATTATACTCGATGCACCCTGGAAAAGGTGAAGAGTTTGTTAATAAGAAGGAATCTCTTTCTGTTCACTATATGCTAGGGATTTAGAGTTATTTGCCTTATTTGTAAGGGAACAAGAAGGTCCTAGCAATTTTTGAATTCTAATACAGAGAAGTACACAAAAATAAATATATAAATAAATGCAAACCAAACACTCTCTGCAACTACTAAAATTAGCATATTCAGACCTTTCTTTTCTCCTATTAAGGATCCTTGTATGGTAGGCTTCACCCTGTTTTCATCTTTTATATATTTATAAAATAATTTTCTGATATAATAACAGAGTATATTTAGAACTACAGCCACGAGTAAGCAACAAACTTTTTGGATGCCCAAAAATCTAGGGTGATAAAGCTAAATGAAGGCATGGAAAGAAAATCAAGATCATCAGCATTACTCCCAATACGTGTATACTCTGTCAACTACAAAGGATATACATACCGAAATCAATCTGGCTCCAATCCACATGCGTTTGAGTGAAGGAAATGGTAGCAACAGGCGACCAACACCATATATAGCCACAGCGAAAAAGTGGACAACTAGACTCAAAGGCCGAGGATTCAGACCAGAGAGTAAAGCCACTGGACCTGTTGAATAAACATCTCCGAGACTTAAGTAGTCAAAACAAGCCTCTCGCATTTCCTTCCTTGCTTGATCAGGGGAAGCACAAAACACCTTGTAAAGGGCACCTGCCAGAGTATTAATGGTAGATGCCACCGGCTGCCAAAAAAAATAAACACAAAGTGAGCATTTTGAATTTTAGTAATTTGATTGGCACCAGTGTAGCAGGTGTGCCCTGGGGTGTGCTTGTAATCTAGTGTAGTGCCAGGGCAATTGGTGTTGGGGGGTTAGGATTTAGAACTTTTAATACTCCTGTTTTCACTATTTTAGTGCTCCTGCCGAAGAAACAACTCCATTTTCTTATGATGAGCGTTGTTCCAATGTCAATCCGAATCTTTATAATCAAGCAATGTTTGTCTAATCCTTAATTGCTCAGTATTTAAACTAGACCTTTACTTTGCCTCACATAAAGTTGATTCAGAAGATTGTGTACAACTTATTTGAATCAAATTATAACCCCCAAAACAAAGTTTCACTCCTTCTTCAGTTACAATGTCACAACATACCAGCAGCATGTAGATACGGCTTACCTTCCGCAAGGTGTAAAAGGATTCAAGATATTTGCTCAATGAAACCGCATCATTCAGGTTGGACAACGGCTTAAGAAGATCTCGTAGTACAACAATATCAGATAGTGCCACGGTCATTCCTCCGCCAGTTAAAGGATGGCGCATATTGAAGGCATCACCCATTAATAAGGCTCCAGGAGTAGGATAAGGATCAGCTGGCATGCTTCTATTGGGCATGGTTCTTATCTTTCCTTGATCAATTGCTGAGATAAAGGCATCATAAAGTTGAGGTGGAAGCTGAAATGGACAACCAATCTATTAGTCTAATGTATGAGTAGTTACATGTTCTTGTTGAAGTCAAAGTGAAAGATTGCAGATGAGAAAAGCAAGTTAATAATTAAGGGAAAACCACCAAAGAAACTAGGAAAGCATCATATTTTGACAATTTAAAATCATGTACTAAAAAGCAAAAGATACCTGGGGAGCCACCCTAGTTTTCAAATGGTTGGCCATTTCACCATTGGCAATAGAAGGTAGCTTTTGTCCAGGAACATCAACCAAGCAACGGACCTCCGTACTACTAATTGGATAAAACAAGATGGGTGAAGGATCTGCTAAAATAACATGTCCGTGATTCGCAAAGGGAAGCTGACAGTTCTCCAGGACCAAACCAACAAAACAGGAGGGCACATCTACCTGTAAAAAGTTTAAAAATTGAATAAGTCTGTTTCACGGGAAAAATTTGAAGGAAAAACTGTGTGCCAGATTCAGAGGATGAGATGAAAATGCAAAAAGTATCACCAATGGTCATTTCACAAAAGAATATTTAAGTGACCAAACAAGGAGAGTATTAAGAAGGTTAAGAGAGCACTTCACCTTAGGGTTACAAAGAGAGCGACGCAAATTTGAGAAGCAACCATCACACACAATTGTAAGTGGTGCATATGCTTTAAGTTCTTGACCAGCCTTCGTTTTGTATTGAACCCCCTTAATAGTCCCATTTTCTTCAAGGAGTGATGTTACTGTTCCTTGCTCCATAGATACGCTGGACGGAAAATTGAACACGACATGTTGGCAAGATGACAAATAACTGAACAATAAACTATACTTAAAGATAACACATGGTAATATGGAACATCCACTGGAATAATATTCAACTTAACCAGAAGCTATGCACAAGGAAAGCAATAAACAGTACTGTAATTGGATATGAATATGCTGTTCATATTTAAACCACCTTCCAAAAAATAAATCAACAGAATTCTAGTAGATCTCAGCAAGCATTTCCTGATTTAAGGGTGGCAGTCAGGTTAAAATAATATAGGTACTTACATATTTGCAGATCTTGAACTAGAAGCAAACTAATTCTCCAAAACAAAGAAAAAGAGAAAAAGAAAATTCCAATTCTCCAAAACAAATATGTAAAAATTTGGAATCTGAATCAGAGAACTGACTGAAGTTTTTCCAGTCTGATCTAGCCAAGTTAAAAAACCACGCAGGCTTTCCACTTATGTAATTTACAATGATACCATTATTACTTCAAATCATATGGAGAACTACATATACTAAAACAAAAAAAAAAAAAATTATACACAAAAATGGGCAAAAAGAATACTTGGAAAGAGAAGCAGCTTTTTCTCTCATCCTCTGTATGAAACGGCCATTGTGGAAGCTCCTTCCCGCCACATCTGAATGAAACTTTTCCAGTGGGTAAGAGAGTCTTGTATTTTTCCCATCCTTGAAAAGAGCATATCCAAGTACCCGCTGAGCATCAATTTCCTCCACACAATCTGCAGCCCAACCACATATGTTTATATTTCACAGCTAAAACAATTCTCAGAGAAAAGAAGCCAGAAAATTCAATAACCCAATGTTAACATTGACCACTCAGAAGTTTGTCAGAACCAATTTCTTCAATAGTCCCAAATTGTATCCTCCTAAAGGCTAGTATAAGCAAAAAGATGCATGCTAACTTTCATGCTTACCCTCAAGGCCCAATTCAATTAGTTTCAGGTACCCCCCTGGCTGCAGCAATTCACCAACAATTCTGTCAGGCTCCGTCAAGTCTCTTTCAATTACATGAACTCGCCTTCCATCCTGATATCAGCAGTAGAATGTAAGACTGGAGTTGACAACATTTGCAGCACTAAGATAAAAGATGAAAATATACTAACACAACACAAGTTTATGCCCTTTGAAATTGATGACATATGTTTTTAAGTGCGAAGCATGAAATTGGGAGTAATGGAGTAGGAAGAATTTAAGAAAATTTAACACAGATTGGTCAGATATCACCTTCAACCCACCTGCACCTAAATTATCGCTCCTCCCAGTTTAAATGCTGCCTTTTATCAAAAGACTGATGGCCATTTGCATCTTCCATTTCCAGAAAAAGGCAAGTAAATTGGAAGCTGACCCATGGTTTAGAGGTTAACATAATTCATTCCATGCTAAAATATTAGAGCACTCCCCACTAGTTAGGTTAACATAATTCATTGCTAATTCTAATATTTTCGTCAAATTTCATGATCACCACTCTAGCCGTAACCACAATTGTTTTGGAATCAAACAGCTTAAGTGATAATTTGAAGACTTCCTCACGTAATTCCAACCTCATGCAACAATGGAACACCCGAAAACCTTGTCATTGTAACTGCATAAACTCTTATTATATCCACCAGAAGAAGACCCATTGAAGGCGTCACAAGATTCCCCAAGTTCCATCATCACACGCTTTCTAAATTGGCAGAAATTTCTCAAACCAATAACACGTGAATGAAGCACCTTGAAATCATGAAGAAAGTGGAAATGGACATCCAAGAAACAGAAAAAAGGTCGCAGAACCCCATCAACCATGATCAATATCAAAAGAAATCAAAGAAGAAGAAAATTCAGAGGAACATTTTCTTGGAAATCTTCATTTTCTCGACAGGGCAAAATGAATTTCATGTGTGACCAAACACAATAAAATCCCCATTCAGGAAAAGTAAAATAAAATGAGATAAAACCTCTAGCGAAGCAAACAGAACCAAAGGACAAAAAGTCACCTTGCCGAGAGTGTGGGCGAGGGCGGAACCGGCAACTCCGGCGCCGACAATGATTATATCGGTGCCGAAGCCGTCATCCTGGCGACATTGCCCGATTTCGGAGCTACTCGTAACAAGCCCATCTGCACGATGGTGGCGGTGGCGGTTGTCTTTCCTCTCTTTATCACGTAAAGCGTAAAGAAGGAAAAACCCCAACACAGAAGCAAAGAAAGCTCCGAGAATGTAGAGGTGGAACATCTTCAAGCGCCTGTGGGAATGCGGGGCTGAAGACGAGATGGAGCAGTGTGTCGAAACGACAACGTTTCTCTGTGGAGCTGTTGTGTTTCTGGTGTGGGTGAGGAGGCGAGAGCGTGGCAATTTATAGAAAAGAATGGGGTGGTGACATGGGCTCTGGGGTTCAGCTCAGTGGCAACGACGTGCCAGTCGGTGCCGGTGGTGGGTCGGCGTGGCGTAGACTCGTAACATTTGGTTTGGCTGAGTCATTCACTCTATTGCCTCTGACTGCTGAGTTGGCTTTAGGCTAACACCATTGTTAACTCGTAGGATTTTTTTAGCCTCTAATAATCTTCTTTGTGGGTACGCTATTTGATTCGATTATATACAAGCCATTCTTTTTGTCTGAATAAGAGGATAGCTCAGCTTATAAACATTTATATACTTATAAAATTACATATTTTTTGCGACCAAAATACTCAAAGAACTTTCTCCCAATTCAACAGTAACCCCCACGGGCCCCACCCGTGTCTATATGTGGGAACGTATGTGGCAGCATGTGGATCGTCTTAAGGAGTGGGGCCCTGGTGGATTTTGATATCTTATTTAAGCGCTTGTCGAAGTACCTCATTGGCTGAGATTTCTCCTACAAAAATAATAATAAAATTATAAACAAAGAAATAGTTTGATCTTGATTTGTCTGATCAGGACTGAACTGCGAGACTAGTTGATTGTCTCGAGTGTGGAAGGTGGACTGCTTGTGTTCCCAAAAGAAGAGTAGTAAGCGTTGTGATTTCTATTCAAACACAAAATATTTTGTAGAATTAAAAACAAATGTTTACATAATAAAATTCAAGTCAATTGAAAAAACTAACATCAATCCACTCATTTTCCTATAAATTAACAGTGATACCAGCTTGCCTATATTTTAGACATATATAAGAAACCCGACCCAATCCATTTGACAGTATAAAAAACACGTACAACCATCAATAAATTTGAAATAGGTGAGTGATGAATGGGATGGGTACACTGTACTGCACCTTTCAAATCGAAACTGGTACATGACAGATTAGATGGCTTCGACAAGGACCCAAAAAATAACACATTTTTAACCACTAAAATTACAATTTAGATAAATATTAAATTACTATAAAGGAATATTTTTAAAAAAAGTGAAATTTTTTGAAATTTGGACATTGTCAAATGTTGGAGGGGAATGGAGCATTGCACATTTGGACCCATGGTTTGAAGATGGGATTTGGTTTTGAATGGGGAGCTGTCCATTTGCGCCTGAAAGATAAAATAAGATATGGGAGGTTTTGGGTCTTTGGACTCAGGCACCCCCACATGTTTGAATGGAAAATGCTTCTCTTTCGGTTTCTTTTGCTAATTCATTACATGCCGAAGGTAATAAATAAAGGGTGAAAGAAGAAAGAAAAAAAATTGTATATATATTTAAAAAATTAATAATATCTAAAAAAACTCAAAAAATTTATATATATATATATATATAAGAATTAGAGGTGGTGGGGTTACATGTCCGTAGCAGCCACCGCAATAATCCACCTCATCAACTCTGGACAACGTGTCCATTGCGGCCACAGAAAATGGAAACAGACTGGACAATGACATGTCATTCATACACAATTTTAAGGTCGCCTTCAGTCGTTTTCAGATATTAAAGTAAGGTGATTGATTGGGGTTAAAGGATACGATGCAAAGCTGAACATATTAGCTGGGTTTTAAGCTTTAGGGAATATGCTTTCTCCTCCCATAATCCATATGCAACCACAAGTATTTTGGAAACTAATCCAATGATCATGACGATCAAACAGTATTTCTAATTGTTTATTATTTTTGTCGAAACTAATTTTGGGGAAAACTAGTTTAGGATGTTTTCAATCATTTTTTTAGTATATTATTGAATATAATAATAAAGATTATTATAAAATTAAATATATGATTGTTTAGCATCCTATGACTAGGTCAATGACGTGGTAAAAATAATAATTAAAAAAATGTGCTCATTTTTTTTTTCCTTTTATAATTTTTCTTTGTATGAACGTGTATTTAAAGTTTTATTTGATTCAAATTCCATGATTAAATCTTGATTATATTTAATGGGCTGAATAAGTTCAATTTTTTTCCTTTTAATTTTAAACGATAAAAAAATAAACAATACTTTAATATTTTGACTGACCATTCAACTTTTTTTTTTTTTTAATAATCTAATTATTTTGAACTATTTAAGAAGGATAGGGGATATCCATATGGAAAGTAGCATGGGCACGAGCACTGCCAGTGCCATGCCAAAGAAGGCAAAGAGCAGGCATACCGTCCAGGCGTCCACTCGCAAATTTAGTGGATATGGTTATTTCTGGATCTTCGATCGGTACGTAATCCCGTGGTTGTCTCAATCTCCAAAAAGAGAAAAGTTCTAAAGAGAAAAGAGGAAAGAGAGGGAGAGAATAGTGTAGAAGAGTCGGGTTAAGTGGATCGATGCCAAGAAATCGAAAGCTGATCAATTTGGATTATGGTGAAAGGAAACACCCAGAATTGAAAAGCTTTCTAAGATGAAGAAAAATGGATTGCAATCATTGCATTAGAGCCATTAATTAATTGTATGGATCTAATCAACGTTATCTTTTCCCATCCACGAGAGAACAAATCAAGACACAATGACCTCTACATACCAACCCTATTATCAGTGTTACCTTTTCCAACCCAAAAGAAACCAGATCAAGACACAATCCTCCCTACATGCTAACCCTCTATTCATGTGCAATTTACTATTTTTTATTTTTTTTCCTAGCCTAACTTTGCCTGCTGAGACTTCAAAGATCATATGCACTTTAGTTATGCTAGATGAGCAGTCCCCTTTAGATCATTGGAGTACTCAGTTCGTGTGCCATAAGCTAGACCAAGTTGAGCTTTCTAGGTCCTTCCTTTCTGTGCATAATTATTATTGAAACTTATGGACTATTCTAGACTTTGTCTTGTTCTCTTCCATGTTCACTTGGTATGATTTAAAAAGATGGCTGTGGACTACCACCTAAAATTTCAAAGGGGATAATTCTAAGGTAAGAAAAAATGAGGAAAAGAAAAAATATCATAACAGGAACCAATCTCAGAAATGAACCAACTCCATGGGTTGTTGCAAAGGGGATAATTCTAAGCCAAACGCGGTTTTGCTCGTTTCTTTAACAAACTCAGAAATGAAATACTCATGATACCATATTGGTAGGCCGATTCCATCGTATCTAAATTTATGCCAACCAAAAGTTTCTACAAGATGGATTGTTCATTACAATGTATGCAAAATGTGGGGTTTTAGATTGGTCATTGAGGATTTTTAATGTGATGAATGGAAGAGACATAGTCTCTTGGAATGCCATGATCTCTGCTTATGCACAGCATGGGAAAGGAAAAGAAACTGTCCATTTTTTCAAGGCAATGCAAGATTCAGGTGGAGTGAAACCAGATCAGGCTACCTTCACAGCAGTTCTTTCAGCTTGTAGTGATGCAGGCTTAGTTGATGATGGAACTAGGATTTTCAACTCCATGGTAAATGATTACGGGTTTGAGCCTGGAGCAGATCATCTTTCTTGTATTGTTGACCTTCTTGGTCGAGCTGGATATCTTGAAGAGGCAGAAAGACTGATAAACAGTAAGCATTTGAAAATAGTTTCCCGTATCTGGTGGACATTGTTCAGTGCTTGTGCAGCTCATGGTAATTTAAGGCTAGGAGGGATTGTTGCTGGGTTTCTCCTTGAAATTGAACAAAATGATCCAGCAGTATATGTGCTTTTGTCAAATATTTATGCGGCTGCAGGTCAATGGGAAGAAGCCGCTAACACAAGGGACTTGATGCAGAAAACCAGGGTGGCGAAGCAACCTGGATGCAGTTGGCTCGGGTCATAAGACCTTCCTTTCATTCTCTGTCAGGGTTTGTTTCTTCTTTACATTTTTCTTGACAAACAGAAGAAGAACCATCACCACTGCTCGAGACATAAATTTGTTTAGAGATCCATCATCGGACAATTCTGGCTAGTTGATGTCATGGCATGGACATCATCATTATTGGCACTGTCATCATGTTTCACCCTTGGCTTCATTTTCAGCAAGGTGACTTTTTCTTCCTTCTGTTCTCTTTGTTTTGACAGGAAAAGTTTTTCTTTCGTATTTTCTTCTCTAAATTTGAATCTTTACACTGGAAATTTCCTCATAAAATCTGCCTTTCAATCATCATCTTCTTTGATTTCTTTTGATGCAGGCTCTCTGGTATTTTTCTTTTTATGAAATGTTGATTTTCTTCAAGATTCTAAGGTCTTTTCGTAGTGAATCCGGTCCTGTTTTGAGTTTGCTCCATATAAAACACATGATTGTGGAATTTTGGGAATCCTGTGGTGTCTTTGGGCTTTTTTTTTTGGCCTATATGATAAGAGCTTGTTTATGCATTTACCATGAAAGGGTGCTTGGTTGGTTTCGCTATGGCATGAAATCAAATAACCTGATAAAGCCTTCACATTTATCAGTTTGTAAGTGGTGGGTGTGTAGGTGATTTTAGACATTTAGGTGTTGTGGGCTATGGAATTCACTAAGGTGTTAAAGCACTAATTAATCCCAAAATGATTTGGGCGGATGATGATCACATAATTGGCAAGAATATTAGAGTTAGCAGGGGCGAAGGTACAAGGTTGACATATACCCAAGTTAATATGTTAAGTCGTTAACTTTGTTAACCTTGTATCTTGGTCCCAGCTAACTATCATGTGAAAGCATGTAATAAATTACATCTAGTTAACCTATAACCAACTAGCGATTTTATTTGCATTTTTTCAAGAGTGGAAGATGGCCATGACAGCTGCAAGAATCAGGCCTTTTAACCACCTAACTAAAATAGGATAAGTCGTGGCAAGACCAAACATGGTTCAAAGTCGCGGTATCGGTCATTGACTCGGTAGGTCCTGAGGCACATCGGTCTCGATATCTCGGATCGGTATCGGGTGATACGCAAAAAATTTTAATTTAAGAGCTCAAAATAATTTTAAAAAATTATGAAAATTATTAAAAAATTAAATACAAATAAGTAGAGTAAAAAATTAATAAAATAAACTTTTATTATATTAAAATTATTCAAATTATAATAAAAGTATATTTTTGAGATGATTTATAATAATATTAAAAATATTTTAATTTAATCACTTGATAATAAATGTTTCTTATTGAGGACAAAAATACTAAAAAGTATTTTTTTTATAAAAAATTGTTTAAATTAAATATTTTGAATTTAAAAAAAAAATTAATTATTAAAAAAAATAAAACCATGATTTATCTTTTAAAAAATAAATATAATTTCTCTTATAAAATATATTCATTAAATTTAATTTTTATATAAATATTTATTTCCTATTTATTTAATATAAGTCTAATATTCATTATTTAATTTTTATCATTATAATTTTCATCAAATTATTTAAACACCAAATACTCATTATCTACTTAAAAAAACAAATATATATTATTTAAAATTCAAATCCTCATCTGTACCATAACCTTCATCCACGGGTCCAACACCTATCTCTTTCTCCTCAAAACCCACAAGTCTCAACCAGCTCCTCCGCACGCCCACTTTCTCTCTTCTCTGACTTCCATCAGCCACCTCTGCCATCGTTCTCCGTCGATAACAACGGCCAGAGTCTGGCAACTCTGCTTCCTCTTCATGTCGCTCAGTTCCATCTCCGGCGGGAACTTGGGGGATTCGAACAAGCAGGCGTGCTTCTTCGACCTCGCCAGCGACTCCGGGATGCAGGATTCTAACTCTCTGTAATATGTGTTTTTCATTTTCGTGGGTTTTGATCCTCTCATCTTCTTCACTATTTCTATTCTAATAATACTTTTTTTTTCCATTACCAATTACCCAAATACCTTAGTCTCAACCGAGTTTGTTCACAAGCTAACAAAATATGCAACTCAGGTATCAGTCCGGTATCGGCCATGGTCGAGGCGGATACGACTCGGCCGAGTCGTACCGGTATCGACCGAGATTTTGAACCCTGAGACCAAATGAGTACAAACTAAAGGAGGTATTTGATCAATTTACTAAAGACCTTGAATTTCAGTTAAGTTTAGAGTCATTTGTATTCTATTCTTAATACAAAGTCCACAGACTCTGAATTTCAATTAGTCTTACTTCACTTAACTCTATGCTTCTACTCTATGAAACAGTAATCAATTTCAGGAGGCCAGAAACTCGTCTTCATAGTGTTTAAAGCTTTTTTCCTCTTACTTCAGTGGCTGTTAACCACAGCTTATTTTCTGCTGACTGTTGTAGGATGGATAGAGAGTGAAAGGAGTTTTGGGTCAAAATGGCCCATGTGTTAAAAAAAAAAAAAATTGGATCTAACCACTTTATGAAACTTATGTTAAAATTACCCTCTTTGGTGCCACGTAGGAACCATGTCATAAAAATATGTTTTTTTTTTCAAAATTTTAATGAAAGCTTCAATTGGCAACTGATGCTTCATTTTTGAATTAAAGCCGCGGTTGCCAATTGAGACCGCAGTTGCCAACTAAGGCTTCAATTTTTGAACTAAAGTCGTAGTTATCAATTGAGGCTTCATTTTTTAACTGAAACCTCAATTAGCAACTGAGACTTCATTTTTTAACTAAAACCTCAATTACCAACGGACGCTTCAGTTATTTTATTTATTTAATTAAAAACTATTAAATTATAATTTATTATTGAAATTAAAAATCTATGCTTTAATAATAAATTATTTATATTTAAGCTTAAGAATTTAGTATTACTTCAACAAACATAAATTGATAAATAGAAGATATTATAAATGAATATTTTATTTATTAATAAATTAATAATCTTAAAATAATAAATTTATATAACATATAAATAAGATATAAAATTGTATAATTTATTAATTTAAGATATTTAATTTGTTATTTTTTTAAGATATTAATTTATTTATATTATGATAAATTTATCTTTATTGAAATAATAGTATACTCCTAAGTCGTAGTTGCCAATTGAGACTTCAATTAATTTTATTTATTTTTACTTTCAAATTTAATTAAAAACTATTAAATTACAACTTATTATTGAAATTAAAAATATATACTTTAATAATAAATTATTTATATTTAAACTTAAAAATCTAGTATTACTTCAATAAACATAAATTGATAAATATAATACAATAAATGAATATTTTATTTATCAATAAATTAATAATCTTAAAATAATAAAATCATATGACATACAAATAAGATATAAAATTTTATAATTTATTAATTTAAGATATTTAATTTGTTGTTTTTTAAGATATTAATTTATTTGTATTATGACAAATTTATCTTTATTGAAATAATAGTATACTCTTAAGTTTTTATATATAGATTTTTTGACAAAATTAGTTAATGAAATTAGTTAGAAAAAGTCTACTACAAAATATAATTTTTAGTAGTTTCATCAAAGTCACAAAAAATACTTACTAAACATTTATATGCTAGAAAAAAAAAACATATATAACCTCATATGCCTCCACAAGGAGAGAACCTATGGGTCAATTTAATATAATACAAATAAATTAATATCTTAAAAAAATAACAAATTAAATATCTTAAATTAATAAAATTATACAATTTTATATCTTATTTATATGTTATATAAATTTATTATTTTAAGATTATTAATTTATTAATAAATAAAATATTCATTTATAATATCTTCTATTTATCAATTTATGTTTGTTGAAATAATACTAAATTCTTAAACTTAAATATAAATAATTTATTATTAAAGCATAGATTTTTAATTTTAATAATAAATTATAATTTAATAGTTTTTAATTAAATTTTAAAATAAATAAAAAATAACTGAAACCTCAGTTGATAATTGAGGTTTTAGTTCAAAAATGAAGTCTTAGTTGCCATTTGAGGTTTCAGTTAAAAAATAAAGTCTCAATTGACAACCGTAACTTTAAGTCAAAAACAAAAGCCTCAGTTGGCAAGTGCGACTTTAGCTAAAAAATGAAGCCTCAGTTGCCAATTGAGGCTTTCATTAAAATTTTGAAAAAATATATATTTCTATAACATGGCTCCTACATGGCACTAAACAGACTAATTTGAACATAAGTTTCATAAAGTGATTAAATATAATTTATTTATTTTTTTAATACATGGACCATTTTGATCCAAAACTCGAGTGAAAGTGCTAGACCTTACGGTGCCATTTGGTATCAAACTTTTTGAATTGGGCTTTTCGTACTTCTGGTGATTGCGAGGAGCTCCCATGATGACATTGCACATAGGATGAAAGAAAAGTTGCAACTCTTTCCCAAGCATTCTTTCTTGTCCACCATTATAATTATTATTATGTTTTATTAGAGACAACTATTCAAAGAAAAATAAATGTGAAGAAGGATGAGAAATCCTTTTAATAAATACAAAATCCTTTGTATTTAAAAAAATGGATAGTTTATACACAATAAAATAATTATAAAAAATAATTTTTTATTGATTAAGATGTTCTCTTCATGGTTCGGATTAATTATATATCTTTGTAACTGATTGATTTAAATGTACATTTTCCATGTAGATATAATGGAAACATGACTGCCTCTCAATTTCAAGGATGATATTTGATTTTGATATTTAGATATAGGCTTCAATGGATGTTGAAAATAGTTTTTTAACTTAATAAATACATGAAAATAAACTTTTGAGATTTTTTTTTTTTTTTTTGAAAACAAATTTTTTACATATATAATAAATTTAAAATGTTTTTACTTTTCAATGTCTTTTCGAGTATTTGAGGAAAAAGAATGACAAATATAGAAAATATTTAAAAGAATTTACATTATATATAAAGGCATAATATTAAAAAAAGAATTGAACATATAGAAAATATGTATGAATTTTTGCATTATACATAGAGGCATAATATCTTTATAGAAAATAAGTAAGGGAAAATTATTATTTATATTTGAGTTTTCGAGAAGAATTTTGTTTTTTTTTAAATAATTAAAAAAGTTATTATTAAAATTTATTTTTGAAAATAGATTTGCAAAATATTGTCAAGTAGGCAATAAAATCCATATCACCCTTGCTACGCGTATCACCGCCACAAGACCCATGCCATTACTCTTGTTAATTACCCCCGTCATCCTTGAATTTGAATGTGGTAGAGCATGGTAAATTTTGAAGTCCCACAAAATATTTTAGTGCTTCAAAACTCATATTAGACCATGCAAATTATTCCAAACTTTTTCCTATTTTTCAACTTGACCTCCAAGCTGGAAAGCAATTAGCAACCTGACTTCCAACCGATCCCGGTAAGAATCTGTGGTCAAGCTTTCTATTCCCTTACCCTAGTGTTGTTTGCCCAATAGAAAAGGAAAAGAAAAAAATGTACTAAAACTGGTAAAAATCCTACCGGCGCCATTTTTATAAATTAAAAAAAAAAGAAGAGAGAGAGAGAAGGCCATGATTTTAACGGGTGGACCAGAGAAACTGCCACTGGAGAACTTCAGATGCAGGAAATTCAGTTTAAGAATCCGGAACAGCGCTCAAGGCTGCAGTCATCTACCAAAATGTTGGTTCTATTGGCACCCATCATTCTCAATTTGTAGAGGCATCCATTTACACAAGCAAACTATCAACACCAATTTAATATACACGCAGAATGGGGAGATTTTCATTGAATTATATTTGGGAAAGTCAGCAGAACACATACCCCTGGTTTCCAAGTGGTTGCTCATTTATACATTTGAATAACCGTTTACAGTCATCTCTTGCACAACGGCCATTGAAGGAAACATTTGGCACCCCATGTCTACATGGGAGCATTGTCATAGATACAAGCTAGTTTGTCGAGACAACATGAAAACCAAACAACAAACTAAAGCTACTTCGTCTTTGAGCATGCCATTTGGTTTTTATCTCATTTAGCAGGAGGAGCTCTGTAGTATGCTGGCACGGTTACGGGGAAGAACATTTGCCTCACTCCTTCGGCCTTTATGATGGGGAAAATTATACTCGATGCACCCTGGAAAAGGAGAAGAGTTTGTTAATAAGAAGGAATCTCTTTCTGTTCAGGGCTTTAGAGTTATTTTCCTTATTTGTAAGGGAACAAAGAGGTCCTAGCAAATTTTGAATTCTAATACAGGGAAGTACACAAAAATAAATATATAAATAAATGCAAACCAAACACTCTCTGCAACTACAAAAATTAGCATATGCAGACCTTTCTTTTCTCCTATTAAGGATCCTTGTATGGTAGGCTTCACCCTGTTTAGATCTTTTATATATTTATAAAATAATTTTGCGATATAATAACACAGTATATTTAGCACTACAACCATGAGTAAGCAACAAACTTTTTGGATGCCCAAAAATCTACTGTGATAAAGCTAAATGAAGGCATGGAAAGAAAATCAAGATCATCAGCATTACTCCCAATACGTGTATACTCTCTCAACTACAAAGGATATACATACCGAAATCAATCTGGCTCCAATCCACATGCGTTTGAGTGAAGGAAATGGTAGCAACAGGCGACCAACACCATATATAGCCACAGCGAAAAAGTGGACCACAAGACTCAAAGGGCGAGGATTCAGACCAGAGAGTAAAGCCACTGGACCTGCTGAACAAACACCTCCGAGACTTAAGTAGTCAAAACAAGCCTCTCGCATTTCCTTCCTTGCTTGATCAGGGGAAGCACAAAACACCTTGTAAAGGGCACCTGCCAGAGTATTAATGGTAGATGCCACCGGCTGCCAAAAAAAAAAAAAAGTGAGCATTTTGAATTTTATTAATTTGATTGGAAGCACTGTAGCAGGTGTGCCCTGGAGTGTGCTTGCAATCTAGTGTAGTGCCAGGGGAATTGGTATTGGGGGGTTAGGATTTAGAACTTTTAACACTCCTGCTTTCACTATTTTAATGCTCCTGCCAAGGAAACAACTCCATTTTCTTATGATGAGCATTGTTCCAATGTCAATCCGAATCTTTATAATCAAGCAATATTTGTCTAATCCTTAAATGCTCAGTATTTAAACTACACCTTTACTCTGCCTCACATAAAGTTGATTCAGAAAATTGTGTACAACTTATTTGAATCAAATTATAACCCCAAAAAAAAAAGTTTCACTCCCTCTTCAGTTACAATGTCACAACATACCAGCAGCATGTAGATACGGCTTACCTTCCGCAAGGTGTAAAAGGATTCAAGATATTTGCTCAATGAAACCGCATCATTCAGGTTGGACAGCGGCTTAAGAAGATCTCGTAGTACAACAATATCAGATAGTGCCACGGTCATTCCTCCGCCAGTTAAAGGATGGCGCATATTGAAGGCATCACCCATTAATAAGGCTCCAGGAGTAGGATAAGGATCAGCTGGCATGCTTCTATTGGGCATGGTCCTTATCTTTCCTTGATCAATTGCTGAGATAAAGGCATCATAAAGTTGAGGTGGAAGCTGAAATGGACAACCAATTGATTAGTCTCATGTATGAATAGTTACATGTTCTTGTTGAAGTCAAAGTGAAGATAGCAGGTGAGAAAACCGAGTTAATAACTAAAGGGAAAACCACCAAAGCAACTAGGAAAGCATCATATTTTGACAATTTAAAATCATGTATTAAAAAGCAAAAGATACCTGGGGAGCCACCCTGGTTTTCAAATAGTTGGCCATTTCACCATTGGCAATAGAAGGTAACTTTTGTCCAGGAACATCAACCAAGCAACGGACCTCCGTACTACTGATTGGATAACACAAGATGGGTGAAGGATCTGCTAAAATAACGTGTCCGTGATTCGCAAAGGGAAGCTGACAGTTCTCCAGGACCAAACCAACAAAACAGGAGGGCACATCTACCTGTAAAAAGTTTAAAAAATGAATAAGTCTGTTTCACGGGAAAAAATTGAAGGAAAAACTGTGTGCCAGATTCAGAGGATGAGATGAAAATGCAAAAAGTATCACCAATGGTCATTTCACAAAAGAATATTTAAGTAACCCAACAAGGAGAGTATTAAGAAGCTTAGGAGAGCACTTCACCTTAGGGTTACAAAGAGAGCGACGCAAATTTGAGAAGCAACCATCACACACAATTGTAAGTGGTGCATATGCTTTAAGTTCTTGACCAGCCTTCGTTTTGTATTGAACCCCCTTAATAGTCCCATTTTCTTCAAGGAGTGATGTTACTGTTCCTTGCTCCATACGTACGCTGGACGGAAAATTGAACGTGACATGTTGGCAAGATGATAAATAACTGAACAATAAACTATACTTAAAGATAACACATGGTAATATGGAACATCCACTGGAATAATATTCAACTTAACCAGAAGCTATGCACAAGGAAAGCAATAAACAGTAGTGTAATTGGATATGAATATGCTGTTCATATTTAAACAACCTTCCAACAAATAAATCAACAGAATTCTAGTACATCTCAGCAAGCATTTCCTGATTTAAGGGTGGCAGTCAGGTTAAAATAATATAGGTACTTACATATTTGCAGATCTTGAACTAGAAGCAAACTAATTCTCCAAAACAAAGAAAAAGAGAGAAAATTCCAATTCTCCAAAACAAAAATGTAAAAATTTGGGATCTGAATCAGAGAACTGACTGCAGTTTTTCCAGTCTGATCTAGCCAAGTTTAAAAAACATGCAGGCTTACCACTTATGTAATTTACGATGATACCATCATTACTTCAAATCATATGGAGAACTACATATACCAAAACAAAAAAAAACAAAAAAAAATTATACACAAAAATGGGCAAGAAAGAATACTTGGAAAGGGAAGCAGCTTTTTCTCTCATCCTCTGTATGAAACGGCCATTGTGGAAGCTCCTTCCCGCCACATCTGAATGAAACTTTTCCAATGGGTAAGAGAGTCTTGTATTTTTCCCATCCTTGAAAAGAGCATATCCAAGTACCCGCTGAGCATCAATTTCCTCCACACAATCTGCAGCCCAACCACATATGTTTATATTTCACAGCTAAAACAATTCTCAGAGAAAAGAAGCCAGAAAATTCAATAACCCAATGTTAATATTGACACTCGGAAGTTTGTCAGAACCAATTTCTTCAATAGTCCCAAATTGTATCCTCCTAAAAGGCTAGTATAAGCAAAAAGATGCATGCTAACTTTCATGCTTACCCTCAAGGCCCAATTCAATTAGTTTCAGGTACCCCCCTGGCTGCAGCAATTCACCAACAATTCTGTCAGGCTCCGTCAAGTCTCTTTCAATTACGTGAACTCGCCTTCCATCCTGATATCAGCAGTAGAATGTAAGACTGGAGTTGACAACATTTGCAGCACTAAGATAAAAGATGAAAATATACTAACACAACACAAGTTTATGCCCTTTGAAATTGATGACATGTTTTTAAGCGCGAAGCATGAAATTGGGAGTAATGGAGTAGGAAGAATTTAAGAAAATTTAACACAGATTGGTCAGATATAACCTTCAACCCACCTACACCTAAATTATCACTTCTCCCAGTTTAAATGCTGCCTTTTATCAAAAGACTGATGGCCATTTGCATCTTCCATTTCCAGAAAAAGGGCAAGTAAATTGGAAGCTGACCCATGGTTTAGAGGTTAACATAATTCATTCCATGCTAATACATTAGAGCACTCCCCACTAGTTAGGTTAACATAATTCATTGCTAATTCTAATATTTTCGTCAAATTTCATGATCACCACTCTAGCCTTAACCCCAATTGTTTTGGAATCAAACAGGCTAGCTGATAATTTGAAGGCTTCCTCACATAACTCCAACCTCATGCAACAATGGAACACCCGAAAACCTTGTCATTGTAACTGCATAAACTCGTATTATATCCACCAGAAGAAGACCCATTGAAGGCGTCACAAGATTCCCCAAGTTCCATCATCACACGCTTTCTAAATTGGCAGAAATTTCTCAAACCAATGACACGTGAATGAAGCACCTTGAAATCATGAAGAAAGTGGAAATGGACATCCAAGAAACAGAAAAAAGGTCGCAGAGCCCCATCAACCATGATCAATATCAAAAGAAATCAAAGAAGAAGAAAATTCAGAGGAACATTTTCTTGGAAATCTTCATTTTCTCGACAGGGCAAAATGAATTTCATGTGTGACCAAACACAAGAAAATCCCCATTCAGGAAAAATAAAATAAAATGATATAAAACCTTTAGCGAAGCAAACAGAACCAAAGGGACAAAAAGTCACCTTGCCGAGAGTGTGGGCGAGGGCGGAACCGGCAACTCCGGCGCCGACAATGATTATATCGGTGCCGAAGCCGTCATCCTGGCGACATTGCCCGATTTCGGAGCTACTCGTAACAAGACCATCTGCACGATGGTGGCGGTGGCAGTTGTCTTTCCTCTCTTTATCACGTAAAGCGTAATGAAGGAAAAACCCCAACACAGAAGCAAAGAAAGCTCCGAGAATGTAGAGGTGGAACATCTTCAAGCGCTTGTGGGAATGCGGGGTTGAAGACGAGATCGAGCAGTGTGTCGAAACGAGAACGTTTCTCTGTGGAGCTGTGGTGTTTCTGGTGTGGGTGAGGAGGAGAGAGCGTGGCAATTTATAGAAAAGAATGGGGTGGTGACATGGGCTCTAGGGTTGAGCCCAGTGGCAACGACGTTCCAGTCTCTGCCGGTGGTGCGACGGCGTGGTGTAGACTCGGGCATGTAACATTTGGTTTGGCTGAGTCATTCACTCGATTGCCTCTGACTGCTGAGTTGGCTTTAGGCTAACACCTTTTTTAACTTGTTGGAGTTTTTTTAGCCTCTAATCATCTCCTTTGTGGGGACGCTATTTGATTTGATAATGATACAAGCCACTCCTTTTTGTCTGAATTAGAAGACAGCTCAGCTTATAAACATTTATAAACTTATGAAATTACATATTTTTCCCGACCAAAATAAACATACAACTTTCTCCAAATTCAACAGTAACCCCCACGGGCCCCACCCGTGTCTATATGTGGAAACGTACGTGGCAGCATGATCGTCCCAACGAGTGGGGCCCTGGTGATTTTGATATCTTATTTAAGCGCTTGTCGAAGTACCTCATTGGCTGAGATTTCTCCTACAAAAATAATAATAAAATTATAAATAAAGAAATAGTTTGATCTTGATTTGTCTGATCAGGACTGGACTGGACTGCGAGACTTGTTGATTGTCTCGAGTGTGGAAGGTGGACTCCTTGTGTTCTCAAAAGAAGAGTCGTAAGTAAGCGTTGTGATTTCTATTCAAACACAAAATATTTTGAAGAATTAAAAACAAATGTTTGCATAATAAAATTCAAGTCAACCGAAAAAATTAACACCAACCCACTCATTTTTCCTATAAATTAACAGTGACACCAACTTGCTTATATTTTAGACATACATATGAGACCCGACCCGACCCGACCCACTTAACAGTATAAAAAGCGCATTGAACCATCAATAAATTAAATTTGAGATAGGTGAGTGAAAAATGGGATGGATACACTATACCGCATGTTTCAGATCCAAACTGGTTCATGACAAATCAGATGGCTTCAACTTTGAAAGCAAGGACCCAAAAAAGGATACATTTTTAACCATTAAAATTACAATTTCGATAAATATTAAATTGATACAATGGTCTATTTTCAAAAAAGGTGGAAATTTTCGAAATTTGAACATTGTTAGATATTGGTGGGGAATGGAGCATTGGACATTTGTACTCATGGCTTGAAAATGGGATTTGGTTTTGAATGGGGTGCGTCGTGTTTAATGAATCCCTCTTTGTCCATTTGTGTCCGAAAGGTAAAATAAGATATGGGGGGTTTTGGGTCTTTGGACCCAGGCACCCCCTACATGTTTGAATGGAAAATGCTTCTCTTTCTGTTTATTTTGCTAATTCATTACATACCGAAAGTAATAAATAAAGGGTAAAAGAAAAAAAATTTGTATATTTATTTTAAAAATTAATAATATCTAATAAAAACTTAAATTATAAAATAAAAATAAAAGTATAAATAAATAAAATTATAGCATAAAAAATAATATTAAAGTATAAAAAATAGTGTTAAAATATAATAAGAAAATATCAGATTATAAAATAACGAGATTTTATATGTGACGCAAATGAATCAGATTCGGATATCTTACACGTGATACAGCCTGGTATATTTTCATTTAAAACTATTTTTTTTTTCAAAACAACAAAACATATAAAGAATTAGAGGTGGCGGGGTTGCATGTCCGTAGCAGCCACCGCAATCATCCACCTCATCAACTCTGGACGACGTGTCCATTGTGACCACAGAAAATGGAAACAGACTGGACAATGACACGTCATTCATACACAATTTTAAGGTCGCCTTCAGTCATATTCAGGTAATAAAGTAAGTTAAAGGATATGATAATAAAGTAAGGTGATTGAACATACTAGCTTGGTTTTAATCTTTAGGGAATATGCTTTCTCCTCCCATAATCCATATGCAACCATTAGTATTTTGGAAACTAATGCAATGACCATTTCCATGCTAAGTAAATCATGACGATCAAACAGTATTTCTAATTGTTTATTATTTCCATACTAAGTAAATCATATATTTTCAATCATTTTTTTAGTATATTATTGAATGTAATAATTATTATTATTAAAAAATTAAATATATGATTGTTTAGCATCCTATGACTAGGTCAATGACGTGGTAAAAATAATAAAAAAAAAAAATGTACTCATTTTTTTCCTTTTATAATTTTTCTTTGTATGAACGTGTATTTAAAGTTTTATTTGATTCAAATTCCATGATTAAATCTTGAGGATATCTAATGGGCTGAATAAGTTCAATTTTTTTCTTTTAAATTTTAAACAATACTTTAATATTTTGATTGATCATTCAATTGTTTCATTTTTTTTAATAATCTAATTATTTTGAACTATTTAAGAAGGAATATTTGTGATCCTTTATGCATATAATATTACTAAAGAAAATTTAAAATATACATAATTTTAAACATTAATTTTAAGTGTCTTATTTTTTTTTAATTTTTTTTTTTGCTTTTATATGTAAAGTTTATTATTTTTAATTTTCAATTCAATAAAGCACGTCACAGCATTATTACTGGATGCCATACAAGAAGACGAAAGAAAGAAAAAAAAAATTAGATAGGGTATATCCATATGGAAAGTAGCATGGGCACCAGCACTGCCAGTGCCATGCCAAAGAAGGCAAAGAGAAGGCATACCGTCCAGGCGTCCACTCGGATATTTAGTGGATATGGTTATTTCTGGATTTTCGATCGGTTGTCCCGATCTCCAAAAAGAGAAAAGTTCTAAAGAGAAAATAGAAAAGAGGAAACAGAGGGAGAGAATAGTGTGGAAGAGTCGGGTTAAGTGGGTCGATGCCAAGAAATCGAAAGCTGACCAATTTGGATTATGGTGAAAGGAAACACCCAGAATTGAAAAGCTTTCTAAGATGAAGAAAGATGGATCGAAATCATTGTATTAGAGCCATTAATTAATTGTATGGATATAATCAATGTTATCTTTTCCAATCCACGAGAGAACAAATCAAGACACAAAGACCTCTACATACCAACCCTATCATCAGTGTTACCTTTTCCAACCCAAAAGAAACCAGATCAAGACACAATCCTCCCTACATGCTAACCCTCTATTCATGCGCAATTTACTATTTTGCTTTTCCTAACCTAACTTTGCCTGCTGAGAATTCAAAGATCATATGCACTTTAGTTATGCTAGATGAGCAGTCCCCTTTAGATCATTGGAGTACTCAGTTCCCGTGCCATAAGCTAGACCAAGTTGAGTTTTCTAGGTCCTTCCTTTCTGTGCATAATCATTATTGAACCTTATGGACTATTCTAGACTTTGTCTTGTTCTCTTCCATGTTCACTTGGTATGATTTAAAAAGATGGCTGTGGACTACCACCTAAAATTTCGAAGGGGATAATTCTAAAGGTAAGAAAAAATGAGGAAAAGAAAAAATATCATAACAGGAACCAATATCAGAAATGAACCAACTCATAACATGGGTTGTTGCAAAGGGGATAATTCTAAGCCAAACGTGGTTTTGCTTGTTTCTTCTACAAACTCAGAAATGAAATACTCATGATACCATATTGGTAGGCCGATTCCATCGTGTCTAAATTTATGCCAACCAAAAGTTTCTACAAGATGGATTGTTCAATTCCCCATTCGCAATCCATGTCCAAATTGCTCACAAGAACTGGCTCATATTAGTAAAATGCATGGTTAACTATGTTCCTCCTAAGAATAAAAAACATTAATTTAACAAGTGGGACTTCAACAGCCCAGTGCCACCACCATGGATCCACTCCACAGATTTGTGTGTTCAAACGAACCACTAGAAACTATGCAACCAGGCCATTCAAGGTGTAGAGGGAGTTTTCCGCCTAGTAAAAGTAATCAGCTAACATATAACAAGATATAGAGGCATTTATAAGAAAATGCATACTAGCACCAACAACATGATACAAAACTGTAAGGGTTAGTCAATAACCCCAGGTTTTAGGGATCCTCTTTATCTTTGGAAAATGATTCCTGACTACTCTTTTCTACTCTCATTTGATAAGGGGAGATTCAGATTGCTTTTTTCTTTTTGTGTTTATGGCTATCATCGTTGTCTTTTTCCTTCCTCTTCACCCCACCTTTGGGAGCTTTCTTTGGTGCCTGAGACAAAATTAATCAAATCCATTAGCAATTTTTTTCCCTTAGTATCAACTACCACTTCTTCACTTATCAAGAGTTTCTTCAGTCACCATTAGTTAGCATAGTGTCAAAAAATAAATAAGAATGGTAATGAGTCACCAAAATACCTCAGCACTGAAAGTTTTGAGAGGGTCTCTACTTTTTCTGAATTTTCTCCTGGATCCTTGTCTGCGAGCAGGATTAGTATTTCCCATTGCAGCTCTGGCTAGCTTAACAATCTTGCTGGCTTCCTGTGTTGTTGGGTCCAATAGGTAGTCTGGAACATCACGAAGGTGAGTAGGAATGGGCTTCTTGCTAAGCACCTTGTCATGTTTCAATAGGTCTGTTCAAATAAAAGTATCACTTAACATTTGAACTTCTGCATGAGACAGAAAAAAAGAAGGGAATATCGACATGTGAAATTTGCACAAGCACAATAAATTCTTTACCTAGGTCTCTTTGGTTAACTTCAAAATGAGCTTTCAACCTACATTAAAAATAAAGCGTCAGTAAAAGGAAGCAGCAGAAGAGGTTAAAGTGGAGGCTGGAAAAGTTAAATCTCCACTCCCAATCTATCTGTGGAACTACATGCAATTGACCATATGCATATGCCAGCATGTGGACTTGAGTGAGCAGGAAAAGAAAAATTCAATTTTGAAAAAGGGGCTTTTGCATGTGTGGCAGAAGTTAGAGAACAGTTCTTTCTGAAAACATCTGATCCATACTTCAGCCATTTTAGGATCACAAAAAACCAGCATTAAGCCAAAAAAACAAGGGTCAAATGCTAAATGCACACCTCGTACAATCTAAGCATACTAGATAGGTCACGGATAGGTGGAGGAAAGCCATAGCGGAAAAATACTCACTTTTCAGAGTTGAGAATTTCATTCCTCAGATCCTGTGCTCGGGATTCTCTTACAGCAAGTTTTGTCACACTCTTTGAAACATCCTGCAAAACCCACCTTGACTGATCAATGATTTGTGCTTTCTCTAGCGTCTGTTGAGCATTAAATCACATGACCATACAGCTATTCCCATGCCATTCCCACGAGGCCAATGCCTCATGAGCTAAGGCATAGTCAAAGGTTCAGCTTTTACACCTCAAATCATGAGCACATCTTATACATTTTCTTTCTAAAAAAATTCATTAACTATGCCCCTTTTGCCATTTGATTGAATTTATTATTTAATGATTTTCTACCCTATTTCTCTTGTTTTAATTTTTTTTAATGCTTAATCATATTTCTTGCTGGAACTGTGCTGCATCTGTTTTAGATAATCTACTTATAATCTTGATAACTGATATAAATTACTTTTATAAGATATAATTTTAATGTTAATCAATATATGATGGAATATTGAAGATTTTCCTATGTTTATCTATGATGATATATGGTCCTAAATTATAAAAACATTTGCTCTCAGGCCTGGCTCAAGTGGGAAGGTTTTGGTGTGGGGATGTTGGAAGTCTTTCAGCTCAAGTCCCAATAGGGACAAATTAAAAAAATGTTACTTTTGGTTCAAGTCCAAAAAAGGACAAATTATATATATATATATATATATATAGGCTACTCATTATTTATCCCCCCCAAAGCTTTGATAACTTATTCAATGTCTCTTCTCAAATACAGGATGGATAACCTATCATTAGAAAGATAGAAATTAGCTGGAACTTACATCTATATATATATATAGAGAGAGAGAGAGAGAGAAAGAATAAGAGTTTATTGGTTTTTTAATCATTTCAAAGTTAAATGCTCACAACCTATGGCCTGAGACTTACACCCTACATCACAGCAATTAAAAACAATGATGATTACCAAAAGTAATTCACACATTACTTCATATGCACAGGATAATTAATAGAATAATCAGCTTTTTGCAACCATCATTTTTCTTTTTTCTATGGGGACTCAAGATTTTAGATGTCATAGAAATATAAAAGTTAAATAAATAACTGAAACATGAAAGGTAGTTCCACTTTCTATGCACAACCAATTCAAACAAACTGTCACAGAACAAAACTGCAGTCATGGCAAAATATAGCATAGCCCACCAAAAGTAAACTGAAATCTATGAGTGATGTCATTACTTAAAATCCTTATTCCTTAAAAAGCTTCCCTACAGAACTCAAAAAAGACTCCTTGTTCAATGGCTGTATAATAAAAGCACCTAAAGTAAATGAGATTAAGCATTCACTTGAGCCTTGAGTGAATAATAACGGAATGGTTAAATGTCAATATCCATATACAATCCCTAAAACTGGTATAATTTGGCAATTTCACAAAGAAAGAAGCCCAAGCAAGGTCTGTTAATCAAGACACCTACCTTTGCACCTCTTCCATCTCTGGGGTATAATTCAGAAATTCTTCTCAATGTACACAAGAATTATAGTAAGTTGAGGTCTTTAGTTTCTTAATTTATATATATTAGACTATTAGTTTATCAATATAACAGAACAAAAAACAATTTTTCTTTTTTTTCCCTACAAAAACATGTAAATGTTATTCAAGCAGGTTATCAGTCATTGGATTCTGAGTGAAAGAAGGATCTGAATGATTACCTCAGCTCTATATCGCAAGGACTCCACAGCATTCTTAGTGAGCAAAGGAAATGGAGCAATAAAGTTTGACTCCTTGTTTTCATCATCACCCAAAATGGATTTGATTTCTTCCAAAATTTCCATCTCATCAGGAGAAACCTGTCAACAAACAAGTAGGTGAATGAAAATCAACCCTGCAAACCACTGCCAACAAGAGAAGATTCTGATCCTCATCATTATCATCCTCATCAAAGCACTGTCCTATCCGAGTAAAAATCATTTACAACGTAAAAAAAAGAAGAGTTAAATCAAATAAACAATTTTATTTATTGCACACATAAAAGTCAATACCTTACAAAATTTCAAGAACTGTGATTTGAAAAATACCATGAATTGATACATGCACAAAAATTGAAATTAATGATGGATGTATCTAGCCATGAGTAACATGGTAAAAAGCTAGAAGGAGACTAAAGCCACTATGTTTAGATGCTATCTCTAAGCAAAACTGGTCTACAATTTGTTTATACAAACTTACAAGAGATACAGATGCACCAGTATTATATGCTCTTCCAGTACGCCCAATTCGATGTACATATCCTGGAGCATTTTGAGGCATTTCGAAATTTATAACCTGTTAAAAGGTAACACATCTGTTTTTAAATGGAATACTAACCAAAGATGTCATTTTCACATGTAACTGATTTCACAACTGGCAGTCATTAACAAAATCCAGAGCACCAAAGATTAGAAGAGACATCGGTAAGCAAAAACACAATACAAAAGATTTCCATTCCAATCATTAGGACTCTAGCCCAGCTAATACCAAAGCTTATTTACTACCAATGGAAATTCATAAGCCATGTATCTTTCTTCCTTCTCTTTTTGAGCTGCATTTAGTTTAGATCCAAACCTGAAACAAATTTTGAGGCATGTGCATTTTGACAATTGACACTCTTATCATAATTAATACAGTGTGCATTCCACGGATTGGGACTTTGACCCAGTTAATATTCAAAGGCGGAATCTTTCTTCATAAGCCCTCATAGTTCATATAATAGAAGAATCACCATGGTGTATGCTGACTTTAAAACCCCAACGAAATCATTTTTTTTCGCATTTCTTTTGAAACCCAAAAGTGTCCCTCCAAAGATCTGCCTAGCACATTCACTTGGCAAAAGCTGTCAAATGTCACATTTAACAGATGCTAGGCCAAAACTAATCTTAGAACTTTTAGTCTACAGAAGATTTCTAACTGCTAGACTAAACCACAGCCTGAATGGCCTTTTGGTTGAAGTTGAGAATTAAGAAAATCAATGAAATCTCCAAAGAATTACAGCAACCAAAAAATTGATGCAATGGAACTCTAAAAATAAGATGATGATGATGATGATCATCATCATCATCATCATCTCATCATCATCTTCTTATGTTTAGATGGTGATCTAATAATAATAATAATAATCCCAAATTATTTTACCGTATGCACATTTTTGAAGTCGATTCCCCGCACCACTCCAAATTCAGAATCCAATTTTTGCTTGGAGTGCTTTCTGGACTTCCTTGGCTCAATTTGACTGCCCTCATCAGCTTGCTCCTTCTCTTTTGGTTGGCTGCCATCAGTTGCAATTAGATAATCAAAAAGTCCAGCATTGAATTCCTGATGAAAAGCAGTAACCACATAAAAAATAAGGAACTTCCCGAATTTGTTTAGTGATGAGGTAATTATTAACCCATTACTACAATTAACGTACTCTATTAGTTAAACTGGCGGCCAAGAAAAAGCAAGCATGACATTAAAATTATTCTTTGCTAGTATCTTAAATAATTGGAATAGTTGGACGGCATACCTCAAGGATATGCAGACGGGAATTTTGTGGCAACTCAGCATTTAAAACAGCAGACTTGATTCCAAACTGTCACAGATAACATGGAAAAATCAACAATAGAAATAAAGAGATGAAGAATCCAAGCATGAGATTGTGGCATGCAAACAGATAACTCAGAGACATGCATCAAATCTCCCTCTCCTCTCTCCCTTCCTCTATGTTTTTCTTTGAGAAAAGGAAGTTACAAAACAAATCAAATGTATCAATTATACATCTAGAGCATGTCCCAGAGTTTAGGAGAGACCCCCTATGTGCAAGAAATACTTTGAAGACTAACAAATAACCAAAAGAAAAACACATGTGTTCAAGTACAACAATCCCACTCTTACGCCCAGAGACGGGTCACCCAAATAATGCTAGTTGACAAACATAAAAGGCTTAACCTACCCTCTCTCAACACCAATTGGTTTTCAGATGAGGTGGTCAAAGTTCGATCCAAGAATTGGTATCAGAGCCAAAGTCATGGGTTTGAGGCAAACGAGCGCCATTTTGGAGGAGGGATCGTTAGGATACAACAATGTCGCTCTTAAGCTCAAGGATGGGTCATCCAAATGATGGTAGTCGATTATCATAAAAGGTTTAGCTTACCCTTACTAGACCCCAATTGGTTTTGAGACGAGATAGTCAAGACTCAAAACCCGATTCAAGAATATGATCCTGAGGATGCATGAGTCACATGTATCAATTCTTTGAGAAAAGGTGCATGAAATAAAGTAGTTGCATCAATTCTTCATCTAGAGCATGTCCCACATCCAAGGGGAGACAACTCCCTATGTGTAAGAAGTATTTTGAAGACCAAAAAACAGTGAAAAATAGAATATAGAATCCAGAGGATGCAGTAAAAAGAAGTCACCATACCTTTTCCAGGAATAGTTTCAATCTAAACGCCATGTCAATACTATTAGTAAATATCAGTATTTTTTTCTGAACCAACTCTAGCTTCAAGAGAGCAAGGATGTAAAGCAACTTATCGCGAGCACTGCATGAGATCTAAACAGACAACAAAATTCATGTTACATATAAGAACTTCACTTGTACTGGGAAGCAATGAGCAAAAACACATTTGAACATAAAACAGATCCAAGTACAACAATGATGCAAAAAATTGACTTATATGTAATTCAAGTGTCCTTATACACAAGCAAGACCTCGAAAAGAAGAACAAACCATAGTTCAATATGAGAAAAAACAATAGAAAGTTCACCTTGACAATGACATCACTGATGTCATTTTAAAATTTTCCACGAATAAATAGAGAGGAAAAAGAATTAGAAAATAATGGAAAGAAACAACATGTAATTAATATAACCATAACAAACTGTTTCAGTTGTAAGAAGGCGTTTCATTGTTTATGGTAGCAATAAAGCCTGTGTTTTAATTTCAAAAAGATGGTAAGCTGGTACTATGGTTTCCTTTTATCTTCCAATCATGTTTTAATCCCCTCCAACCAGCTGGCTATGGTTGAATACGAGGTTCTTCTTATGGTGATATTACCTTGTACTGAACATGGCAAATCACTTATGCCAGAAGTTTGTGACAAGGATGATGGCTACTCCACCCACAAAAAGGACATTTAGTGAAAAACAGTCCATCAAAAACAGGTTATGGGGCAAAAAACAAAAAAGAAACAAAAGAAATTTGGGCATTCAATGGACCACTACTTAAAACGGACCAACTAGCACAAAAAACCTTTAAAGCTTTAAGAAATAGATTAGCTATCACAAAAATCTTTAAAAGGTTAAAGAACTAAAATTTATTCATTGTAATTTGACAGGGAAAGACTGAAATGGGCACATCTATACATGGAAATCTTGTGATGACAATCTGAGGAATCCAGCAAGTCAACCTTAGTTTATAAAGGAATCCAGAAATATTTCAACTATGGAGTATAGTTGGCAGAAACATGCCAACAGGAACAAAAATGCAAGATTAGGCAGCTTCTCATCACATAATAATCGGAAAGTTCTTATGAAAATAGAATAGTTTGAGTAGACACAGATCCAAATAAGGGAAAATACTTTGGAAAAAACCAACGTCTTTATAATTTCTCAACGGCATGATGGTTCTTACCCAAAACTGCTGCACGTTTTTGGGGATAATCTCATCCTTGCCATCTCCCACTTCTGGCAAGGTCAAAATGAAGGGATTGTGCAGAATGAGCTTCTTCAGCTTCTCAACATCAGCACTGCAAAAAATCACAAGACGTACCATCCTAAGTTAAGTCAACCCATCCTAAATTTTAAGAGAAGGAAACAATGAAATGCACCTTTAACTTTGAAAGGTAATCAATAAAGGAACATCAAATGAGGATTATTTCATTACAAAGTGGCTTAAATTTCAAGATGGTAAGAAAGTTAAGTGGTGTGGAATCAGGGAGTAAAGGTTCTCATATAAAATTGACAGCCTTCAGGCCTACAAAATAAAGCTGACAACTTGAGACCAACTTCACATCACATCTGCTTCAGTTAGAAGGAATATTAAAGACAAGACGTCAAATAAACTCAGGGGAATAACAGATATTATTTGAAGCAACAGATTCTATGATGACCCACAATGAATGGAGAAAAACTTGTATGCACCAATAAAATGATATACATGATACACATAACATACCTTGAAGTAGCAGACATCAGAAGGCATTGACAGCGTCTAGGAACATGAGCTGTGAGTGCTTTTAGATCATCTTCATAGCCATATGACAAAAGAAGATCTGCCTGAAGACATAAATCATCAATATCTCAACAAAAGAATTACTAAACTTCGCAACAGTATTTCAGAAGGAAAAAGAAAGATTGTACAAAGTCAATGCACAAGATAAAAGAAGGTTTCCAAACTCCTTTTATTTGAGTTAATATGTAGAAATCAACAAACTACGATGGCTTATCAATTAGATCATCTAAAATCATTTCAAATAATAGTATGTTAGATGTTTCTGAGTTGCTGCCCTACATCGATAGAATATACTGAATTTGTTTTCCATATTGTAATTATAATAAAGAATTAACAAACTTAAAGGCAGTGAAATTTGCAAAATTGTTCCAGGTGCTCAGCCTAAGCAGCCATTCAAACTCACATCATAAATGAAACAACAAGTAAAGAAACCAATCAAGATCTAAGAACTGAAATTCATAATAAATTTGGCACCAAGTCTGGACCTCATCAAGAACAAGGATCTCAAGTGAGTCATTGATGGATGCTGCTTGGAGGACACCTGCAGACAAGCATTTTGGTATGCAACCTGGTGTAGATACCAGAATATCAGGCGGTCCAGCCAATGCAACTCGCTACAAGCAAATTTCAGAATTAGACAGGAGTTAGCAATGGATTTCAACATTTACTACCTCCAATAATTCAATAACTATTATATCCATATAAAGAGGAAACGAACCAACCAAATCGGAGGGAGACATGCTGCTAGTCAATTGTACAACTTTCAGTTGACCTCTACATAGCTCAATGAGCGATAAAACCTCGGAATAAACCTGGAACACACAATAAACGCATTTTTATATATCGAACTACAGCAAAAACACTATAAATCAAGCTGGGTACAAATAATATACCTGCTGGCAGAGTTCTCGTGTTGGCACAAGAACGAAGGCACTCGGAGCAAGCTTGTTCCTTGACTCAGATTCAGAGAACAACTTCTGAAGCAACGGAAGAAGGTACGCAAACGTCTTCCCGGAACCAGTCTTTGCTCTAGCAACCACATCCTTACCTTCCTTTAACAATGGAAAATTCAACAAGAAAAAACGCAGATAACTAATTAATTAACTCTGATCCTAACAAAAAAGAGAGGGAAAGAGAGGAGTCTAATGTTATTTTCTTTTCCTAAATTTTCCAGCCAGACAAACAGAGCATCATGAATGGAAAATCGAAATGGGAGAAGAAAGGAATCAAACTCACAAGTATGAGTGGAATGGCAACTTCCTGAATTGGAGTCGGCTTCTCGATGCCCTTCTTGATTAGGGCTCGAATAAGGCTAGGTTCCAACCCGAGTTCTTCGAAGGTCTTGCTTTCTTCATCTTGTTCTTGTTCTCTGTGTTCGGCATTACCCTGTTGTCTCTCCAAAGCATTAGCCATGGAATTCAAAGAGTAGAAAGAGGTGACCTAATGGAGAAGACGCTAGGGTTTATGGCAATAGAGAGGACACACGACTACGTTAGGGCTTTCTCAACCGTTAGTGCTGGAGAAGTAGGCGGAGTTGGCTTGGGTTCGATTGGGCCGCAGTCGATTAAACACCGTTGGGTAAGGAGCCTAAGGGCCACCGCTACAATAGTTGCCACCAGAAGCCCAACCCATATGCTAAACTGTGATCTGTAAAAAGAATGGGCCATACCCAAACTGGACCCAATTTGTGACGAACTTAAGGCCCATGGTCCAAGCTCAGTTGTGAATTCTGCTATACTAAATGCGCCCAATTTTGGTTTCTTTGTCTACTCATTCATAGCATTGAACTGAGTTGATACTTGACATATTTTCAGTTCATGATTTACACTTTCTAACCATTGAAGCTTTTATTTTCCTCTTTTCGTATTTGAAGTGATTACCTTAAATAAGCTGCATTTCTCGTACATGTGCTCCTAATATCTTCGTACATGTAAGTTATGTTTGGTTTCTAGAAAATTTAAGGGAGAATACTAAAAAAAAAAATAGAGAAAAAAAATTAAAATTGATAGATTATTTTTATATACTACTTTAAACTCATACTACTTATTTTCACTATTTAATATAAGTATTAAATAATTTTAAAATATATAAATTTTCATCTCATTTTTAATAATATTTTATCTTCTTTAATATTTTTCATAGTATAAAATGATAAAAATATTTTCTTTACTTTTTTTTTTCTTATTTTCTAAAAAGCAAATATAATTGTTTAAGGCTCTGTTTGAAAAATGTTTTTAAAAATATTTCAAAAATAGTGGTTTTCTATGTTTTAAGTTTTTTTTATATATATTTTTAAATAATTGTAAGAAAACAATTAAAAATAATTAATTTTTTAAATATTTTTTAAGAATAAAAATTATTTTTTTATTTTGAGTTATTAGATATGTTTTCTTTTCTTTCTTTCTTTTTTTCTTTTTTCTTGAAAAAATAGAATACTATTTAAAAAAATAGTTGTGAAACATGCCTAAGCCTCACGTCAAAATCATTTTAAAAGGTCCAAGCACGTTCTTGTCCCCTTCAAATCCACCAAAAGTCAAAGCCCATTGAGCGTTTACCTAGGAATGATCCATGATGTAGTCTTTGTTCTCCCATTATTTCTACTAGAAGTTTCCAAAAAGGTGTGTTCCACATGCTGGCTGACTCGGTTAGGCTCTTGGAAGAAAAAAATTCAAAATTTCTTTGATAGTGCCAAGAATAAGTAGACACATTGACAAAGTTAAAGGACCAGTAAGTCGTAAACACTTAAGTGGAGTAGACTTGCTAGAGGAAGGGTCAATCTCTTGTTAAGAAAGCTTCGCAACCACTTATTCGTCCCAACCAAATAGTAGACTTTATTTCTGAGTGCTTCCAATTGAAACCTTTTCTCGTCCCACTAGATGAGGAAACCGAAACCTCGTATTGTACCAACTTGTTTTGATTCGTCGATCATCCAAAGCTTATGTTCTTATTCTGCTTCATTTCGATTGGCCACCTTAACAATGATGGTGGGCAACCTAGTGTCCTATTCGTTAGAATGACCAGAAGCAGTATCTTATTGTTGGAAGCCCAATTCACATTTGAATAGGAATGGTGCGCCTCACACTTAATCTATGACCATCTTATACTTGTGTTCTTTTTCCTATATGACAAGTCATAACGCATAAGAACGTACGAGATTGATTGAAGAAGCCTTAAAAACGACCAAGAATCATTCAACTAATAGCCTGACTAGAACATAGGTACTAGAACTCGTGAAACAAAGGAAAGAATTATCGATCCTTTAAAATTCAAATGGGTTTTAAAAACTAATTAGGCTTAAGGCCCTAATTTGTTTGGTTTAATTCAATTCTTCCATTATTGAAGTTGGATTCGATTACGGGTTGATTATAGTACAAGTGGACCATATATTCTTCCATCATTAGAAGTTGGTTTCGGGTCGGGTTTGATTGCAAATATAAGAGTCGACCATATACCAATTTTTACCCTGGGAGCATATTGAATCAAAATTTAAGATCATATTTAAATAATAAGAGGTTATTTAGTTTTTGGAAATGAAAATAATGGCAAAATGCACATTTCAGAATCGGAAAGACGTGGTCATTTTTTGCGGGTCAGGTCCAGTTGGATGAGCTTCAGCCCATTTGGAGGGACGTGGCCCATTACATTCAGAAAAAGACGAACCGTGTCAGTGAGAAGAAACATGCGCAGAATTCATTATTCGAAGGGCCCATCGTTTGGATGCTCAAACCCATTATGGGCCACGCCAATCGAGGTTGCTGGGTGCCATGTGGATCCAGTCATTGGCTACATCCATGGACCGAACTCTACCCTATCACAGAAACCATGAAAAACAGCACATTTCTTGTGACTATAGCAATTAAAGGAAAAAAAATTTAAAAAAACCAAAACAAAAACAGAACTTCCATGAAACCCTTTTGAAATAATTTGAATGTAAAATTACATGAACGATGGGTCCATCTCCATTATGACATACATGCTATTCTCGGAGAATCCATTAGTAATAGTAATTAAAGCACGTTTGACTACGTTTGCTTTCGGTGTGCGTGGGTGTGTCTGTTGTGCATCATTTGCAATCACAGCCGTCCAATGGGGTTGTTTTGATTAGACAGATGACAATCGTGGGCCCATTTTGAAAAAATAATTGGATACTTGCTGCCTCAAATTTTTGCAGCAATGGGTGACTCCCGAATCTTTTCAATTTTAACCCATATACCCATATAATTGGAATAAGGTATCCACTCTTTTTTCTACCTCTAGTGTGCTTCACTGTGCCTATTGGATATTGAATTGAGTTTGATCAATGCAATGCTATACATATAAGCGATTGGGAATGAAAAATATCTATGCAAGTGCGTTACTTTTCATTTTCATCTTTTTAAGATGGAATTTGAGACAAATGATTTGTATTTATACTCGGCCCCCAAGGTTGAAGATGCAAAGATAGATCTTGTGTTGGAGAATCCGAATGAAGTTGCCTCCTTGCCGGTAATCAATGTCCGAATACTTTCCCACTTTCAACATTGGTGTAGAGAAATGTCAGCATCTCTCTACTCCACCCCCTCTGAAAGAAAAATAAGACAACTCTGGTCATTTTCCTTTCTGTTTAGTCAGACCCATACAAGAATAGAGGCCTTTTTTCTGTTCTCTACCATAACAAACCATATTACTAAACGTTTACCTAGAATGGGTTCTATTCAGTTGAGATGTTATGACTAATGAGTAAGCAAATGTTTAAGAGTAGAAATGGACCACTAATTCAAGTCAAACTATAAGAGGCTAGAGGGCCTAGAGTCATAGACCGTTTACCTAAAGGCTTTACATTTTTCTTTCAGACAAAAAAAAGAGGGGGGAAGAAAACGATGAGCATAGAGCATGTAACCTACATAAAACAATAATGGAAAGCACTACAAGCATGTTCACTAATGATGAAGGTAAGGTGGGTGAAATATCAAGTCTGAGATTTGCATTACATCATTAATGTAGGGAAGCACTGTTGTAAAGCGTCGAAACTTGGTTTGAAAAGGAAATTCGAAAATTAGGGATGCTTCGCTTAACCGGAGAGCAAACCCCACGAGGACAAGGACAAAGACAAATTCATCAAACTTGTGAACTGGACTCAATCTGATCCACGTGGTGGTGCAGCTGCCCTCCCACCAACTCACACTAGCAAACCTCCAATTAAATATGGCAATTTTTTGGGATAAATTAGTTGCCATAACCCGTTTTGTATATACTTTAGCGTGTTGGGCTCACAGAATTCCAGAGTCAAGTGCTTTACCCAACACTCTCTCCCACCTCAGACCTCAGCCTACCGGAGATTCAACAGTAAAAGAAGGGGAAGAAATTGCAGTACAGCATTGAGAATTGGAGGGTCAAAGAGCTGCAGTATTTCACTGGAAACTCATATTTGAATTTGTTTGTACATTGTTGATTGTGGGCATAAGAAAAATGATGCAGAAACACAAACCCAGAAAAAAAAATAATTAAAGAGCTAAACCTCGGGGTTTTTTTTCAATGAAGGGGGGAAAAGGGAAGAAACCTCAAAAGATGAGTGAAGAGAAAAACAGAGAGCTGAAAAAAAAAAAAGAAGAAAAGAAAAACCACAAAAATACTCTCATATATTCAAAATCATACCTGAAATTTGAAGCATTTTGAGCTCAATAATCAGGCATGAGTTGACTAATCTTCCCTTCTTCAGAAGCCATCTTCTCTTCTGTAACTCTCAACCATATACACACAGCGGTGAAACTAAGCACCAAACTCACAAACCCACTTCCGAGTCCGATCCCAACGATGGCCAAAATCGATAACCCTCTGCTTTTCAAAGGAGCCAAAGGGTAGCCATAGAGATCCTTATTCCCTTCAAAGGAACTTGCATTGAATCTCGGAAAATTACCACTTCGGTTGCCCAGATTGGGCGGTATCGGACCGGAAAGCCGATTATTGGAAACGTCGAAAGCAGAGAGGCGCACGAGAAGCCCAAATTGCTGGGGAATGGGGCCAGAGAGGGAATTATCGTGGAGATCGATGACGTTGAGGTAGGCACAAAAGGCGAGCTGAGCAGGGATCTCTCCATTGAGGTGGTTGGATGAGAGGTTGAGGACAGCGAGGTTGACCAGGTATTGGAGGTCGGAGGGGATGGGTCCGGTGAGAGCGTTGGAGGAGAGGTCTAAGGATTGGAGATTGGTGCAGTTGGAAAGGTAGGGAGAGATGGAGCCTCTGAGTGAGAGGTTGGTGAGCGAGAGCTTATAGATTCGCCCATTGTTGCAGGTGGCACCCTGTAGGTATGAGGTGAAGCCACTGCAGGCGTTGGCGAAGGTCGATTTGGTCCAGTTTTGGAGCGATTTGGTCGGGTCTTCGAGGGATTCACTGAGGTGCGTCAGGCACGCTTCGTCGTCTGGATCTGACCACGACGACGGCACTCTGGCGCATATTAGCAAGCACACTAGCACCACACCCCAAACACCCATTTTTCACCTCCAGCCCTAACACAGTGAACGATAGCTGAGCAGAAACACACAGATGACGAAATAAAAGAGTCTTAGGCCTCTGTTCTCTCTTTCTCCACCCACCACTGTGGGGTTACAGCGCACGTTAGCAGGACACCCAGAGCGACAGGAGTGATAAGGCGTGTCTGAAAATTTCTCTATATTCTTCCCCTTTTTTTCACTTATTTTAAGTTAAGCTGGCTTTGAGCCTTTGGTACTTTAGGGAGAGGAGGAGGGGTGGTCCGGTCCTCTTTAGACCGTGCCTCCCCCCTTTTTATTCTGCTAAAATTGGCGCACGTTAGCAAAATGTAGGAGGAGGAGGAAATGGTGGTGGGGAGAGAGAGACAAGAGGATGCACTAAGTTGGGGGGCGAGAGGGGGTTCGGTGAAAACGAAAGCATAGACACGGGTGGGGGGTGGGGCATGGAAGAGGGGTGTGGGGGAGGTGACCTGCACGAATAAGGCGTAAGATAGTGACAATACGGAGGAGCTCACAGGGGCAGTTTGGTCACTTTGTAAATCTAGGGAAGCAGCAAGCAAATTTGTCCGCATGGGATTGATCCGTTCACCTCCGGATGGCCCAACCCCACAAACCCCACCCACATTTTTAAGATTTACTCGACTCTCTCCGTGACCAGGAATAATGCCTTCTTCTCCATTATTAGTTTATATCTCATTTACTCGCCACTCTCCCACCCTTATCCTTCCCCATAACTTCACCCCTCTCATCTGCATTCCATTCCCCCCTATTCTTACACCTGTCCATCACTTCCCTTCCATATTTCTCTTAATTCAATCTCATTTCTCCCCGTGATTTGATTAAATTCTTCCCTTCCATATATTTTTTCGTTCTTGTACATAAACGTGATATAGAATGAACCGTATTTCAAAATTCAATATCAAATGAGAAATTTTTTTTTTTTAATTTTTTAATATTTTTTTAAATATAATTTATAAATATTAATTTTTTCTCGAGTCCCATTACCTATGAGTTGCTCAAATTTATTATGTGTCGAAGCCCATGTTGAAAAAAGTCCTAAAAGTAAAAGATAAAACATCAAGCCATCAAGTAACCAAATTTTCAAAGATGCAAAACATATAGGCATAATGCATGTACAGAGGATGAAAGCCCATTTACCTAACACCCAAAGACTTTTCCAAATAGGTGATCAACTAAGTTGACTTATTTTGTGCATACATTGACTCAACCAATACGTGTTACGTGACATCGTGAAATCTTGGGTGTGAGGTCCATTTACTTTTTCCACAAGCAAAACCTTTTTTTAACCGCTCGTCTTCAAACCGATGTTCATCTAAAAATACTGGCCTTGATACTTGACACTTGATTCACGACACTTTATTTTATTTTATTTTATTTTTATTTTATCCCAAAACATTATAATATGGTTAGGCATGCGCAGTTGAGAACACATGGCGTGGAAAAAGTTATTAGAGCTGTTGTCCTCATATGGGAGTTGGGGTTACTTAAGAGTATTAGTAACTTTAGAAAAAACAAAGTAGTGTTGGTGGGGCTTGTCCTCATTATATTCATTCATATTTCAATTCTTTTAAGCCATGGTCAAACATAGGGACATATTCGTTGACAATAACACTCATTCCATGATAAAAGGGATTCTAAATTTATCTAAGCTTGAGGGGGACATTTGTAGATGTCTCATACGAATTTTCCAAGCTTAGGCTTGCTCAACTATTAATGAATTTGTCTTTTACTGCAAGTCCTTTTCCTCACTCAGTTGTACCGTATTTCAGCGAATATCGTTCTTCAGATTGTGCCCCCCACTTCCACCGAATAATGAGGATTGAGGATCACGGAACAAAGCTACAAGCCATGACCCATCAATAATTTATATTAAATTGACTAATGATTTATTAAACATACCCACACCGGCTTTCTTTTTCGGGTTAAATTCTCTTGGTTTAACTTTTGCGCAGGAAATGGTGCATTTTGGCCTAAAGCCAACCAAAAATTCATGAATCGGAAAACATGGTGAAACAGGGGCAGCACAGCAGACGCGTAAAGGAATGGTGCTCACAGGATTCTCACAATGGGCTAGGCCGCGTCTAGGGACAAAAACGATGGTCCCCAAGTCCTAGGTCCAAACTCCGGGTTCCTTAGCTTGCCTTCACTGGAGCAAAAGGGGCCCAACATGAATGCCTGCCTACAAACCAACATACTGTTGGGAGGTGACTCGATCTCTAGAAGGACTCACGGGTGGGGTGACCCAGACGAAGCGAGAAAGACAAGCACCCCCACTATGGACTCAGGGCCCCCTCAACTATATGTGGATGTGATGCAAATAATGGGCCTTTAAACCCCTCAATCCTGAGGTCCTCTTCCTTCTGCTTTTCCCACCTCTCACTCGGTCACTCCCCAACCCACCTCACTCTGGCCCTCTCCCACACCATAATATCTCTCCCCTCCTAGATGGGATCCTGGTCCTCTAACCGTCACTTCAATTCAAGCTCTTTGTGGGTATATACTGGACAGGTATATATATTATATTATTATCGTATGTGAGATGGAAGGAGAATGAGATGGAGAGAGTCACACCTGGATGTGACCTTTGTCCATTGACCTACACCAATTGGGAACAGGGCCTGTCTCGAGTTGAGTACGACCTTACATTTTCTTTTGTACTTATTTGGTAGGTAAACCTACAGTTTTAATACAAAAAAGACTTAAAAGAGTGTACGCCTCCAAGTTGCCGTGCTCCTCCACTTCATTTGCATTGCCTTTACTCGTATTAAAATCTTCATCAACTTAAAATAATTGTGGTGCAGATCTGTAACAAATGTTCCAGCCGAAGGCTGCCGCACAGTGCTTTGCGTCCTAACCTTGGCTTTAAATAAAAAATATAGTACAAATGTTGACATCAATCCCTCGTGTTAACTCATTAATTAATAAAACCTAACCTTACAACTAGCGAACCATAATTTGAACAAAGAAAATGAATACAATTTATTAGAATAACAAAAAAAAAAAAAAACGTAAAGACTAATTATGTAATCAGTGATAAAATTGATAATTGTCTGGTAATTAGAGTTTTTAATGATGTTTGTTTGTTAAGAAAATGTTTGAAATTTTTTTATGTTTCTACAATGTAGTTGTCTGGTTTAGGAAGTGTAGTGGCAACTAAATGTTAATTGCTTCACTTTATATAAGGTACACTTTTTGTTTATAAGGCTTTGTTAAATCTAGAAGGACTTTATCATCATTCAAGGTTTGCGCAAATGGGTGGCACCTTGACAGCTACCTTTTCCATTTTTAATTGCACGGAATCTTTTAACATCCAAGAAATATATCAAGGCTTTGATTTTTCTTTTCCTTTTCCTGTACCTTCTTGGGTAGGCGATATCCTATTTTTACCATGAGCACCAAGATCAAACCCATTATGAAAACATTTGAGGGGTTGAATTTTTTTTTTTTTTTTAATTTTTTTGCACAATTAGAGTGGCATTTAATTAAGTTGATGATTTTATTTGAAAACCCTTGTTTCGGACTTGAAACAGGGAGTCCAATCTCAACGGAATGGGCCCTGAAGACAAGAAGATCATCCTTTTTGATAGATGGTGTGTGTGGTGGGGACAAGCCTCACATTCAGCTTGTGCAAGCCTTCAATGTCAATGATGGGTTTGAGTTGGACTTTGGTGGGATTATCCTCGACAAACGCCTTTCTTTAGGGTTTGTTCCGATGGCGATTTGCAAATCGAACGCAGACACACATAACAACTTTCTCAATAAAAGCATGCAGGAATGTCCAAAAAGCCTAAAATATCAAAAACCTTTCATTTGTGGTAGTTCTCATCCCAAGACACTCAAAACCTCAAGTACCAAACCTTTTGGCCTGGCTTCCTGTTTTTTTTTTTTTTTTTGGGTCTTACCGTTATTTATTTGGTGGGTAAGCAGCAAAGTTCTTGAATTTATCTCTACATACCAACAACAAACAGGTGTATCATTTTCATTAATGGTGAGCAGCTACTTACCCATCAAATATCTGGGTTTATCAGACTATTGCTCAACCACATGATTTTGTAAAGAACACAATGATGGTCTAGTCCAAAGGGGCCCTGGGTCTTGGTCTGACAGCCATAGTGCTGTTGCATCGACTAGATCCGTGTCCCAAGTCGATCTCCTCTGACCTCACTCGGATGGGTGGTTTCAGAATTGAACCACTTCCACCGTCTTATATCCAACACCCAGCCAGTAAGACCTGAACATACAGTGGGCAGACATTCTTATACCAATTGAAAAGGGCATATACAAGTCGAATTATTGATTAGGATTAGGGCAAAAGCTTTGATATCTACTGAAGTGTGCTCTTCTACGCTGGGTAGGCCAGTGGCCTAGTCCATTCACTATCCTAACAGCTGGATGTCTTCAATCAACTCCATTCCAATCAACAATCCTTTATTCTTAAGCTGTGGGGGTTGGTTTAAACAAATCTTCTGTCACCCTATGAACCACATGATTGGATGTATTCAAAGTAACACAGCATTTGGGTGGGTTTGTAACTAATCAAGAAATTGTGCGAGGGCTCAGTAACATTTAAAATTTAACTTAATCCCAAGCTCACATCCGGGCCATCAGCAATTCTACCCCTTGTGCTTTGAGGATTTATCCGGTTCTAACCCAAGATGAACAAAGGTTGAATTAGGTTAGCCATTTTTCCAATGTCACCAACCCTTCCAGCACACTAGCTGGCAGAATCTAAGGTTTAATTCTTTCACAGCCTAAAGTTAAGGGACATCTTCAGATTTCAACTGCACCTAACTTAAAATATGTTGCATCAAAGCAGGACAAACCCTGGCCATGTGAAAACGATCTGATTATACTTGCCAAGCAAAAGGATAACACAAGAATACTTGAGAATCTGAGGGTAAATCAGAGGTCTCCACAGCAAAAATGAGGAGTCATTCTCAAGACAGACAACAATAACAACAGATGCACAACAACAACAATAATAACAATAGTGAGAATAAAAACAATTAAATTGTAATATAGATAATATGGGAATCTTTATTTAAAAAGACATGCTGTGTGCACGTCCAAGCTATGACAATGCTCTGTGGTCATGCTCAATATGAAGTGTGAAATAAGCCCCACAAAAAACAAAAAAACAAAAAAAAAGACACCAAAATCAAATAAAATAACATTGTACCTAATCGGAGTTTGCTAGGTCAAAGGGAATTCCGGTGTCCTCTTCCTTTGGCCTGCTTTAGAACCATAACTAACCAAGTGACCTTATCTTTGATGGGTTATGGCTTATGAAGAGCACACCTTCATGAATGGTCTGAAAATGTTGCTTATGCTATTCATGCATACACAACTGTGAGTCTGTGACACATTTCTGTTTAATGAACAAGGCCATGAGAAACTTTTCCTTGAATCTAAAATTTCATTCAATCATCATGAATCATGTTTTTATTTTTTATTTTTTATATAACAAATATAACGAAAACCTTACCTTATCAGATTCATCAACCCACACCCAAAAGCAGTGAAATTGTGAATGGTAGATTGATAGTACATATGAGGAATGAAATTCAAACCATCTATCATCCTAACCATTTCTAGACTTCGCTCAAGCTTCAAAAGAAACCTCATAGTATAAAAATCTTCATGGAAACAATCATCCTTTCAAATCAGGTCTCACCATGCTAGCATGCTTTGACTTTACATATCTGCATTCTACAAGTCACCTTCTTCTGCTAAAATCCGAAGAACTAGGGTTAGGAGCTACATACCTATACAATTATGAAGTGCCATTATCCTTCAATCTTTCTATTTTCTTAAAATCATCGATATACATAATTTTTTTTTTTGGTTAGGAAGTTCAATCTTAGCTATTGATAACTGAAGGATTATAGAGAACTTCCTTTGTTAGAGGGGCTAAGCCCTTGGGCATCAGGAAATCTATAGCTGTACTTTCGTGCAACCTGTAAAATTTAACAAATTTCATGATTAATAATAGAAATAGCTTAGCTATTATCACAATTGAACTAATGCTCTGGAACATGCACTCTTGTGCAAACACACACAAAAAAAAAAGTCCCAACACAAATTATAAAATTTACCACTTGTTTCCAAATTCTCTAGGGCTGCAGTTGAAGTAAAGCCCATCTGTTTAATACCTTGGAGCTCATTATCCCATACATTTGGCATCTGTAAGTAGATTTTCTGATTAAAGCTCTGATGAAGGGCATGAGAAGGATGTTAAGGAGGTATTTAGCTTACTGGAGACATGGGAGATGATTGAAGGGTTGAGCTCTCAATGGCTGGTGAGATTGCTTGCAAAGTTACTCGTGGGATTGGATAAGCAGAGTTCATTCCAGGACCAAACCCTAGAATAGGGGCAGTCCCACCTTTTGAATGCTGAATCTACACATGAATGAATAGAGATTAAAATGCACTCAAGTTTGCTTGGATTTTAATTTTTTATCTGATTCTGTTGTCTGAACTTACATCACTTGATAGAATCCTTTCTATCTGAACATTCATTTCAGGGTAGACAGTAGCAAGTTTCATAGACAAAAACTGCAAGAAAAAGGCAAAGTAGATCTTTCACTTCTAAATCATAGGTGGGTGGGAGAGGCATATTGCCATAATTTGATTACAGAATCATCTTCTACCAATACTAAATCAATGAGAGAAGATTTAGCCGCATATTAAGAGAAACTATCTGCCCTTAATGCCAAACATTGCCTTGCTTCAAAATGAATCAACTTCTAAGTCTGAGTCTAATCAATACAAGATTAGGAGAAACCATAATTATAAATGGCTGGCAATTGGATGGGGCCCTAATGCTTAATTTGCATTAGAATTGCTCGGCACTTTTTTTTTTTTTGAGGCCTGGAAAATAGTAGCCTTTCTTTATTACTTGTTTTTTCTGTCTTTTCTTTTCAATTGTCTCTTCAACAGGGTTTCCTGAAGTTAATAATTCTATTTTCAACTGAGCCCCAGCTAATAGATGTCTTACCCAATTAATAGTTTCAGATCTTTAAAAGTCAGAAGAGGAATTCTTCATGTGATTTTATATTCATCATAAAGAGATGAAACTTATTCTTCAGATATCAGAAGCGCATACCTCAACCTGTCGTTGCAGTGATTGCACATAGTTGATAATCTCATCAAGCATTACTGCTTTTCCAGTAATCTTTGAAGGTAAAAAAACATCATGTCAATTACAATTTAGAAGCAACATTAAAAGCTCTTTAAGAGTGACAAATCATTCGTTAATTCACCTTATTGCATCCTGGAACAAGATCTTGAAGAAATTTCATCCTCTCACTAATCCTTTCTCTTCTCACCTATGAGTCAATAAAAGTTTTAACATTCAATATATATGTAAAAAATGTTATAAAAGAAAAAGGAAATCTTGTTTAAAACATACTCTTTCTGCAAGGCTATGACTATTGGTCGCCTGGCCACGCTTTGCTCTCACATGAATGTAATCTTCTTTTGGAGCTTCCCCTGTCTGGGAACTGATTTTAACCTCTTCACCTATGAGTTTGCCACAATTATTTGCAACTATTTTCTGTTCAGCTTTCTGTTTCCTCTCATCTTGCCTTCCTTGGCATTCATCCTTCTGTTGTGCTGCTTCCATATTCTATCATGGATGGTAGAACAATATTAGAGTATAGCCATGAGCAGATTATCTAGGATCATCAAAAAATAATCCTGCAAACCTTTAAATGCGCAAATTGAGACCGGTCATCGGCCAATCTTTTCCTTTTCTTTTCAATAGGTGAAAGTTCCATCGTTCCATCATCTGCTATATGGCACCCCTCCTTCATCTGGGCACAATTATTAGTTTTGTTTCGTAAATTTGAAGTTTTTCTGGTGCCATTCTTCTCTAGAGGATGATCAGGAGGACAACCAATGTTGTGACACCTAGGCAGGCAAGAGGAAGTAACCGTCTCTGAGAAGCCCGCAGTGCTAAAGTGGGGAAAGTTAGGCACTAGCTCAACAAATCTGGGATCTGAGGAATACTGAGTGAGGTGGATAGTCCTACTCATTCCTTGATTTTCTAGTACATTACCAGCATATAAATCATCAATCTGATCGTGAGTTGTCAAGGGAGGAGGACCTATAATGTCTGCATTGTGTGCTAGTGGAACAGGTGGGTCGTAATCACCAGTGAAGATTGAAGTTGCTCCATTTAAAGATGACAGAGATGTGAAAATCCCCAACGATGGGCAATCCAGAAGGCTCCCATCTTTATGTTCAAAACCAGAATCACCACTACCATCAGTATCCATTTTCCAACTTAGAAAATGGAACCCCACAGACCAATAGAGCCTGACCTATTTGACAAAACAGAATCCCCAATTCAAAAAACCAGCAAATCTGGACAATCCCAGTGAAACTGATACTATGACTTTCTGATAGAAAACTATTTCAATAAAACCAAAGTAGAGGATATGAATGAGTTACCTGGTAAAGAATTTCTTGCGGGACTCAACAAGGAACAAGAAACTTTGGCAGCTTTATAGAGCCAAGAGGAGCTTAAAGTAAAAGAAATTATCAGTTGCAGCACTTCCTTAGGCAAGGTGGAATCCAATGTGCCAAGGCATATTACCTAATCTACATCTATAACACCTCCCAGCTAGTGAACTCCCACTTTCTGAAGACCTAACCTAAGATCAATTTAAGACAACACTAGAGTGATTGGTTTAATATAAAGAATAAAGCCCATTAAAGACAAGAAAAGTGAACCTTTCAGAGCATAAAGAAGATAGAGAAGAATACAATGGCACCAGTTTAACACCCAAAACAAAGAAGCAGATTCAGTTTTGTTTCTTCAAGAAACAAAAATAATACTCAAGGCATGGTTGGATTTCTTAGATATGAAGCTAATATGGAGGTTGAAGCAATTATAAGACTGAAATCCTTGGTACCCACAAAACCTCTTCTAAAAGCTAAAGAGAGAGTTGTTAGAGCTTCAAATTCAATACTCAAATAGCTTCCTAAAGACAGAAAAAGGGCAGTTGCAGAGACCCAACTGTGATGTTTCTTCGATAAATGGGTGTCATCAAAGCACCACCATAATATGCCTTTGAGTTACACAGTAAGAGAAACCCTTAACGCATACAATGTGAAAAAGAAACCAGATTCCAACAAACACAACTTCTACAGATCAAAGCAAATTTGCGAATTGGAGGGTGGCTAACACACAAAGAGAGAACTTCTTTACCTGGCCAAAGCAAACAGGTGAAATGTGTGACCCCTCACCTTGCCACTGCTAGTGCCAACTGCTCCTGTGATGGTATTATTATTATTATTACTATTATTATTATTGTTATTATTATTTCACAACCTTGTAGTCACTTTTCTACTCAAATAAAAACTCCACGCTTGACCTTATTTTGTTTTTGATTTTTCATCATTTTTATCACAACAATCATGAAATCATAAGATAGTGCAAGAGTTATTTGTTGGCAGAGATTAAAATTGATTTTTTTAAACTACTTAAAATATATATAAATATATATACTACTTTAGATTGTTAAATATTTCTATTTTTAAAATACAAAATTACTTTTTTTAAGTATTTTTTTAAATGGGTTTTTGAAAATATGTTTAATTTTCTTTTTTTTGTAAAAATTATTTTGTCAATCAATTTGAAGCACAAATTAATTTATTTCAGAAAGTCATCTAATGCCATCATTTGCCATGAATGGTATTTTTTTTTTCTTGTATGATATGTCACAAGGAGTTTAAAAAAATATTAAAAACAAACAATAAAATTAAAAGATTTTAGTTTGGAAAAGAAGAAAATGAATTAGAACTACTTGAGAGCTTAAGACTATAGTTCATATGTTTTAATCATTTTACCTCATTACTTGAATAATAACTTGATTTGTACATTGAAATGTTAAGATTAGAGCATCATTTGTTTCTTATAATAACATATATAATTAATTAATTATGATCTTAACTAACCCATTAGCATCTTCTTTGAAATTGTATAAAATATGCTTGGGATGTTCACTTGATGAAGAAAATTGAAAATAATTGAATCACTCGATTAGATTGCCATTGGCCCCAGACCCTTGCATGGAAAATGGAGACTGGGTTTTCTATGGGCTGAGGAAAAAAGTTAGGAGTCTACAAAGACTTGGGTCATGATTCAACCCATTGGGTTAAACAGATTGGATTTGGATTTGTATCATGATCCAACCCATTGACAGCCTATCACCTGCTACTTTTAGTTGTTTGCCTTTGCTTTACTCCTTTTATTTTTGGCTCAAGTCAATGAGAGAGGGAATCTTTACAATTTCCAGCTGGGCTGATTGGGTTGGTGCTCAAAGCTTTAGTGCCCAACTCAACACGGTCAAAGTCGAAAGCTTTTTCCTTTTGTTCCATTCTCAAGAATCCATGGCAGGTCATATGATACCTTTGTGAAATCAGAAGAATTTAAGTATGCTTTGTTAGGAGAAGTGGAGAACACAGTTTTGCTCTTAATTCTATAATTTTTTTGGATTGTGATATTCTAACTGAAAAATGAGCGCAAAGAAATATTGATTTCTTAAGCTGATCTCAATGGTCTGGTGGGACACTGATTGTCAATCATGTTTATATGTATCATGAAGCATACCAATCAAAGTGACTAAAGCAGTTGAAAAGATGATAGTATATATATTAATTATTAAGACTCTCACGTCAATTGAGGGGGAAATATTTCAGATGCATGTAATATCATCATTACGATAGGGGATTATAATGCTCATTGGTTGTTAATATGCTGTCATGAAGATCCCTAAACAGGATTGGTTTTTAACTTTAGTCGCTGGGACTGTTGATCCACAGTCCATTAATCATGATTCTATCGTACTAAAGCAGCATCATTTACATAGATTTAGTACTTCATATTCACTGTTAAAGGGTCTCAAGCGTAATTAGAATGTGACAATGAACTCACGAGTTTTATTCTTCCTTTGAACATATTTCTAAATGCTATATACCATATAGCCTTCCCATCATCCAAGAAAAGTTGCACCGACATTTCCATGATTAATTTCTTCAATTCGTGACAAACCGTCTTTGAAAGTTTTTACAGCTTGAGTACAATGGTTATGAATGGCCTTGTTTTCCCGAAGAGGCGTTACACGAACTAGCATATTCGGTGATGTAACCCATTGCGGACAATTTTCATTCGGTAGGCGAGAGCAAGACAATATAATTGCGTATTTTGTTGAAGTGACCCCCAAATATTTGAAGAAACTTTATTCAACCTCCTCAAACTTTCTGTATTAAGTGACAAACATCTCTTACAACTTTGCGTTTTTTCAACAAGAAGTCGCTATCCCTTTTGACCTTTCTAACATACTGCACCCTGGTATCTTTTCATTTTTGTTCTTTTTTCTAGTAGTATGCTCCATGCGCGCATTTTTTTCTCCCATGCATGTCTCCTTGTTTCTTTTTCTAGTTTGAATTTGCTAAAGCTTTCTTTCAAAGATTTTTCACTTAATCAAAGGTATATCTTAGTTGCGGATTCATGCTCATTGGTGTTTTGTATTGATTGATAAGATGGGTGTTATGAAAATATTCCTAATATTATGTATATATATAAAAGTTTTTTAAAATTTTATAGATATATTCTAAAGTTGTAAATTGGTATTTATATCTACATGATTGCAAGTAAAGCAAATTAATATTTATACGATTGAGAACAATAAAAGTTGATATCTACGAGACAAATCATCACAAGTGCTTTAGTTTTATACTGAGAAATTGACAATCTTGTGGACTCAAAAACCTTTCCCTAAGTTAACTTTGCCCATCAAAGGCCATTCATCTCTTGTAATTAGTGTACCACCACCAACCATTACTGATAATGTATCATGTGACTAAGATGATAAAAAACGAACTCATTTTACTTTCACAGATGAATCATTCATAGGTAGGTTGTCTGGTATTATGATATTCATCATGGACCATTTGTCTAGACCAAAATTTTAAAGCAATTGACATGGCGGAAAGCTCTTCCTCAGTTCCCGCCAATCAATCAAGTGCTGTACCATGCCAGCCAGCAACGAAAAAAAATAGTGAAATGCCAGCTTGGTGGGTGCCATATTGGCTAGATATGCAATTACCTATTGGCAGGCAAAACTTGCTGATGACCTTTTTCTCCAGCATTTCTTTTCTTGATTTTAATATTGGAACTGATGATGATATAGATACGTAAGTCCTGGCATGTAAAGCATTTGCTTGGGGTATGGCCAAACTTCGAATAGCTTTAGCCAAAATTCCAAGGCTACCAGTGTTCGACTTGTACCAAAAACCCAATACCACTGGACCCACAAGTGAGTTTACCCAGGGTCACAATGGGATTGATAGGGCCCTGACCTCCTGCTTATTTCCAGTAATATTTGGATTTTTTTCATCATTTCTTGTGAAACAGTGACAAGGAGTTAGTCTGAGCTCTCTGTGAAGGGCAGTGTGTCAAACCAAGCTAGTTTTACTCATGCATGTTTGTACTGAGCCGTCAAGACTTTCTACTGTCATTCTGATCTGGATTGCAGAATCGCACAACAGGTCTAGGCGTCTAGCATCAAGGGGATTACTAACTAGCTCATGATGACTTGTTTTAATCTAGATCACCTAATAGAAAAAATGGAAAGAAAAAGCTAAAAATCAAATTGCTTCAAAACATTCTCCTAGCTTTTCCTCTTTTGCGTTGAGAGAACATAGTTCAAATCACACGAGGTTAGAAAATGATTTTGAGACCCTGCACGTGTGACACATGGTTTGTTTGATTGGTAAATAGTACACCCCACATTAGGACATGCCATTGCTTTTATGCTCAGCCATCATTGATTTGGTGTGAGTGGGATTAGAAAGAAAGATCTGAAAGGTTTTCAGCAGAAAAGCTTTGGGCAATATAACAGGAAAAAATCTAAGTAATTATGGGTCACTAAGTAATAAATTAAACCACAAAGTTTTCATATGGGAATCCACCTACAGCCCCACAATTCCCTTCCCTCCTTTTTTTGAATAATGGGGATGGGATGTCTTTTGCCTTTGGAGAAAGCTAAGATAATAAAGGAAAATTGTAATGATGGTGTTGTGGAGATGGAGAACTAAGTCCTGGTGATGCCTGAGATATTGTGGTCAAAGTCTCAGAGCAGAGACTATCTTTGCATTATTGGGGGAACACTGAGCTGGTTCTGTACTTAATAGGACCAGTAAAGCTGAATCTAATTATGAATTGGGGCTTTCCCATATTGCCGAAATCATTTCATAAGAGTTCAATCAACATCCCCTCTAAAGTTTCCACCACCATTTCTTTCAAGATCTTCATAAGATCAGCTAAAAAGGATGGATTGGAAAATTTTGAACCATGTTCACAATAGGTCCCACCCTTGACCCCCATTAACCCCCCAATTTCCACCAGTAATTCAGAAAAAACCAACATGAAACCATTCTCTTTCCCTTTCCCTTTCCACCCATGTTTTGTTAATGCAAAAACTTTTACCAGTTTTGCCAAAACACAAGTTTCTTAGCCGTCAGTCCAAGCCGCAAAGACAGGCATGTGAGGCATGGGGATTGCAGGCCTCAGCTGGGCTGATGGGATCCAGGAATTCACAGTATTTGCTGGAGTGGCGAAGAACTTGGGTGCTGATGGGGGAATTGCAAAGAGCATAGGAAGGCTGGTTTTATCAGGGCTACCTTCTCTTGAGCTGCTCAAGCTAGTCACCAATGAGGAAGCATTTGACAAGTGGGTACCCATCTTGGCCGAGTCTTCAGCCTCTTGCTGAGCTGGACCCATAGCGTCCATCCCCATCAGATTGTGTGGGGCCACCGGGAAAGATGGGGCTCTGTAATGATCAAAACTCAGTGGCTTCTGATCAAGCTGTTTCAAACAGGAGTTCGATTGCTGAGAAGACTGATAGAGCACCACTTTCCATCCTGATTCACTTTGATTGTTATCCTGGGAGAGAATGGCTTCCCCACTGCTGGTATGAACAGAAGGGTTGAGATTCTTAGCCTCACTGGTGGATTCCATGTCCTTGTTTCGCTTAGCAAGTTCTCCAGCAAGAAGGTTACTGCTCGCCATGATCCGCTCCACATCGTACCTTGTTATATCAAAGTTGGTTACGGCATTTACCCCACGGAATTTTATTGCAGCAATGTCATAGGCTTCAGCTGCTTCCTCTTGGGTGCCTGAAATATCAGTAGTATGAGAACCAGAAGTAGCTTTTTGGATATGTAAGTTTACCGAGAACGGAAATAGCTCCACTTCCATGAGATCTAAATATGAATATAAGGGCAACAACGAGTCCTCAATTGGAGATTAAAGTATGAACACTCTCTCTGAAAAGATCAGCCTTATAAAAGCTTGGTCTCACTAAATTCCAACCCCGTACGACATCAAAGTGGCTCATGATCAGCCTTATGTAGTGTATCATCAGTGACTGAAAAGACACTAGTTCAAGGAGACGAGATAAAGACTAGCCTTTTGTGGATCATAAAGCACATTCTTTATTCTCTTGGTTAAAATTTAGATTTAAGAAGATGAGTGAAGAACACAACCACAATATGCAATAATGACATGAAAGGTTCTTGCCCAGGAAACTTAAGATTGAGAAAAAAAAAAACCAAACTCACTGAATGTCCCAAGATAAAGGTCCTTGTTCCCTGCAACTCTGCCAATTCGAGCTTGCCACCGTCCATGTTGGTGATGTCTGCTAAGAATCGAAGCAGGAAAGAGATTTCAGGGGATTTTTTTTTTTGCCTTTTCTCTCAGAGAACATGACAATACAATGACAAGATGAGACATAAGCAGAAAATAATAGTAAGACCTTGTCACTCCTCTATACATGGAAGCCCCCCTAGAAAAGCCACTGCTTTTCCTGCGGAGAAGATAGATTAAGAAAATAAATGAAATGGAGTGTACAAATCAAGACACCATACTACAATGAACAGAGCGAAGCATTTACCTTCTCAAGTGGGCAACATACTCCTGTCTGGTCATGTTCTTCATATCTTCAAGTTCTTGTTGATAATTTTCCAACTGCCAAAAAACAAACAACTGCATTTCAATTGCAAAGAACCAACAGATCACTGCACTCCAATGGGGTTCAAATTATTACCGGGAAATTGATATGGGTAGAAGGTCCCCAATACTTAAGTGCTGCCAGATCATAAGCTCTTGCAGCTTTTTCTTCCATGTCATAACCCCCTAAAATCAGTTTCAGGACATGAGATGATGAAAAATTGAATGGGGTATGATTAAATGTTGAACCTCTCTATAAGAAGGCTTACCAAGATAAACTGAAAATTAAAAATCAACGTTGATTTGAATGACATCCCCAGAAAGCAAGAACATCGAAATCAGAAACAAGCGCCAGTCGTTAGGGCAAGAACAAAATATGACAAAAAATTGCAGAGACAGAAAAACTTCCTAGGGCATGACACTAACCTTGCCTTCCTTTCCTGCTTTGCCCTTCTTTCTTGCAACTGTTGTCCCATAGATGAGCTTCATATCTACCTGTCCATCTATGCCTGATAGACATAAAACAGGAAAAAGAAAAAAAAAGGTAAAGATGTGATAGGAAAACAAGGCAAAAGGGGGAAACATGAGGGAAAAAACACAAGCGTAGGAAATCTGAAACGGTGATGCAAGAAAGAGAATAAATTAATAAGGTGCAAAGAAAGAGATGTTTTTTAATACCAAATAAATAAATAAACCCAGTTTAAGAAATAACGCCTAGATGAAACAAAAAGAAGATGAAAGGGATTAAAGAAACAGGCAAGAACAAACCTTGTGACACCTCTATACTGTGAGGTTCTCTGCCCAAACGTATCTAAGGATTTCCTATGAACAATTTGCTTCTGATCCACTTTGTCAGGACCTCTTTTCTTTGTATCCATGGCCACACACTCAGTCACAGTCGGTGAGATTTGTTGTGAACCTGTAACACAGCTTGATTGGGAGCCAGGGCTCATGGACAAGCTCAGAGACTGTAAATCCCCATACCCCATTGTACTCATAGACCCAGATTCTCCTCCATTGTCACTCATGCAACCAATCATCTTGTGCTCCAGTGATTCATTTGTTGGATAGTTCCTGGAAACCCAGTTCTTCATGCCAGGCAGCCCAGTGTCTGCCATATTTGGGAGCTGGAGATTGCCATCTGCTGCAAGCTGGGTTTCTTTGGTCTCTTCCACCAGTGGTGTCTGGAACATCTCATGGCTTCTAAATCCAGAGACGTATGGGTATTGTTGGAGTTGAATTAGCTGCTGCTGCTGCTGCTGCTGCCGGGAGTTGGATTGAAGTTGATTCAGGCAATTTTGACTGTTGGGCTCATTCTCAGGGTTCTGATGGTAATACATGCTATCTAAGCTAAGAGCCATTGCTTCTCTGTCATTGCTTTCATAGTGATGGGTCCCCATGGTTGCACCACCAAAGAAGTCCTCCAGCTTCGGAGTTGAAGTTGGCACCATCCCTTCGTATAAAAAGTCAAAGACAGAAGCGTCCAGAGAAACGTAAGAAAATAGTGTTCCACAGTACTAAGGAAAACCCAAAAGAGTTGAACCCAAAAAAAAAGAAAAGAAAAATTAGCAGAATGCAATAGAAGTTTAAGCTAACCTTGCGGTTGTGACCTGCTGAGAGCTTCCATTATGCAAAGAGACCCATCAGACTTGAGTGGCATCACAGACAAGGGAGAATAGAAGCCACCATTTTCTCCTTCAACCCCATAGTAAATGCCTGAGTAGTTAAGGTGAGAAGGAGAATGAAAAAAGCCGGTTGAGACTGGAGTAGAAACAGCTGTAAGAGTAGGAGGAGGCTGTGTTTGATGATGGTGATGAGGGTCTGAAGGAACATCCATGTTCATATGAGGAGAGAGAGAAAAGCCCAACCAGCTATTGTTGTGGTTGTTGTTGCTATCATTACTCAAGGACTTCATCTTCTTTCCACCTACAAGGAGGAGATTTTTGGCAAGTTTCTCTTGATGCAAGGCAGCAGCTCAATCATTGGGAAACAAATAATCTAATCATTCCAACATCTCTTTGCTTCCCTCCATTTTGAAACTGGGTTTTTTGTTTTCTAGCTGTAGAACTCATTGGAACACATCTAACCTTCCATCTAAGCGAAACCCAACTCCTGAGCCTATTCACCCGCCCTCTCTCTCTCTCTCTCTCTCTCTCTCTCTGAAAAGATTTCTAAAGAGAACAAAGCAAGTTCCTTTAAACTAAACAAAAAGAATGAGTTCCAGCAAGCAATGCTGGGCATCCTTCCTGCATTCCATAGGGATCTGTGTATGAGAAAGACCTCTTCTTTTGCTTTTCCTCCGCTCCTTCTCCTTACCTTTTTTTTTCTTTTCTTAATAAACACATTTCTAAATATCAAACATGCAGTAAAAGGATTAGCAAGGGTAACCCCTTCTCCTTCACACCATAGAATCCAAGAAATCTCATATTTTTATTTTTTTCTCAAATGGACTCACCCTTTCACTCTTCAATACTCACAAGCCTCCTACAAAATCCTTAAACTATAGTCAAACTCTCTCCAGTCTCTCGCCCATCCTCCAAATTTAATGCCCAATAACATATATGAGCTGGTGAATAAGGTATGGCCCCATGAGGAGGGTGAGACCATATTAACATGATACAAGTTACAAAATAGAACTGGTTTTGCTTTTTATTTTTATTTTTTTTACAGCCTCACCCTCTGTCAGGACTCAGGACCCCCTCTATAGATTTCACGGGGGGGCAGAAGACAAACTGTCCATTGCAGTCACTTCACAACAGTACACACCCTGCTCCTGTACTGGACCTATTACTTTGCATTTGCGACTCGGTATCTGCATCTCTAGTATTATCAGCACTCTCTCCACACCGCTAGACGACGCCGTTTCAAATTTGCCGACATGGACTTAGTTCCCCACTTCACCCTGCTCAAGATATTGCTGTGATTTCCCAATAAGCACCTAAATTGATTATTTCTTTCTTCTATGTAAGTAGAAAATGATTTCATTTGTGATAAACATCTAGTAGCAGGCATGGGAAAATAAACTTGGAATATATGAGCATGCAAATTTACTTTAACAAAAGACCATTTACAATTCAATGCAAGTACCCATGCGTATTGTCTTTTGAGCAGAAAAGTTAAAAAGAGAAGACTAGCAAAACAAAAATCATAAAGAAAATTAAAAAAAAAAAAAAAAGAAAAAAGAAAAAAGAAAAAGTTCAATGGACGAGATTACCATATCACCCTCTGCCTTTTCAGCAAAATGACCACAGCAACCCCAATACAGTGGTGTGTACAGACTACAGATGTGGCCCAACGTGATTCTCCTTTTTTTGTGTTTTTGAAAGTAAACCCAACCACGTTTCCCATCAAATTTAAAACCCATTGGAATAATCTATCCATATGGCGAAAAAGGAAAAAAAAAAAAAAAGAAAGGAATTATTAATGTGGAAGATACAGAGTATATCTTTTAAATTTGCTTTTATCAGCCATGGATGAGGATGTAGTCAACACACCTTGTTGTAGACAAAAAGGGAGACGTGGGTCATTGTGATAAACTTCAACAATAGAGAAAGATAAAGAAGAGGGCCGCCTCATGCGAGGTCTGCCGCAGGATTTGATACTCACTGGTCCATATTTTAAGGGCAAGAATAATTGGGATAAAGATTGCTGGGTTAATTTATCCAGATGGATGATGGCAAGTGAGAGTTCACATGAGGCACAAGATTTTCAAACTTGCAATGTTCCAGAAAATGATGAGTCAAAGCCTCGAGGGCCCTTGAAAAACTTGCTTTCTATGGGATGTGCATTTTGTGATCTACCATATAATCAAAGCTCCAAATAGAGTAAATTGCCTGGCTCTCTCTTTTAGGAATATTTTAAAAGAATGACCAAGGCGCACTTGAATTTCTCTTTTTTGTACTTTTGTTTTGGTCGAGTTTGAAGATGTTTCCAGTGGTAAAAGGCATCCATCCCTCTCTGAGAGGCAAGGTCTGAACAGTGAGTTCTATATTTTTCTGGAAAAAAATTATTTGTTTTGGAGATTTGGCATGTATATTGGTTTCTTTAAAGTAGGCGATTTAGAAACATTTTACATGGGATTTCTGTGAAGGTGGTTGCAGAAATGAGTTTCCCAAGAACTTTGTGAATTGAACATTCCCACTTTATGAAATTAAGAGGGTGGTGCCTTTTGTTATACATGGAATCCAAAATGGTCTGAAAATGTTGCATGTAATTTTGCATGAGGAAGTTGGTGGAGACAGATTTTCTAGTCGGAATGATTTGGTTTGAAAAGAGAGTGGGGAGTTTGGGAGGGAAAGACGTACCAAGTGGAGGGGAGAGAATGTGGAGGAGACTGGAGACCCTCTTTTGATTGAAGTAATGATGAGTAAATCCACTGAGCGCTAGAGGCCAATTTAATTTTGCCAGAAATAGTGCATGGCCTAGCAAAAGGGCTTTGTGCTGCCTTAGCACATACGCTTTTTTTCATTTTCACCATCCTTTTGATGGGAAGCAGATGAGGGAGGGTTTGGTGGTGCCTCTTTTCTCCATTCTTCTGCTTTTAATAGGCCTGCAGGCACTAACCCCCTTTACTACCAATATGCTTCCCTCAAACCTCTTTACCATTCAAGGACCATTATGCCTTCTGGCACTGGGGCACCAATTCCTTCATCACCCATCACTTGCTTTGCCTCTGTCTTTCCTCGTTTCATTGTAACTTGAAAGAACTTTGGCCAAGCCAAAGCAGGCTGAACTTGGCTCAATCCCTCTGACCCAAAATTTTCAATTTTCCCAAAGAGTTGGTCTTGCTGTGATACAGGGACTCAGCACTAATTGGATACGTACCAAGAAAAGGGCTTCACAATTGTCTCATGGAATAATGCATAATCTTCATGAATGGGCTTATGGAGATCACTCCCACAGGGACATGCAATCTCATCTTTTCTTATTTTGGCTTTTCCAAAATAAGAAACAAGAGAAGCCGAATGTAGAATCAAAATATTCGTGGCCCCATTTCTCTAAACTTCTATATTTTCTCTCTAAACCTTTGACCTTGCGGCTTCCAATTGCTTAGTTTATAACGTCTGTCTTATGTATAAGTACAACCTAACAGTTGCTGGATCCTGTTTTTCCAAGCCTAAGGTCTTCCAAGAAATGGGTACTGACAGATTTGAGCATCCAGGCTAAAGATTTTTTCCTTTTCTTATGTGTAATAAATGTCCTTTTATTTATTTAGTCATTGATTGATTTTGTTAACATACAGTTTGTTGGGTGATCCAAGAAAGCTATCAAGTTATGCACATCATAAATAGGCAATACACCTTAAGCTCATTTTTGAAAAGTAACAGGACATGAATAAGAAAAGGACTATCCTTAATAACTTCATTTTTCAGTATAGTAAATGCCTTAATTATTATGAGAAAAAAAAATGATGAATGTCTACTCTTTCTAATAAACACCCATATATTATAAATTTTATGGCCCTTTTCCAAACTATGATTTATAAGAAAAAGGGAAACAAGACTCCAGACCTTAGGACAACAATTCCAATTCCAGCCATCATAAGCATCAGATTTCATTATTGTGCCTTTATACAAAATAAAAGCAATTAGCCAGACTTAAAGCTTTCCGACCGATGACAGAAACTGATTTAGACGACCTTCTTGTTTAGTTTGAATCGAGTGGAGAAGAAGAGGTCTCTCACCCATAGGGGAGAGCAGGAAAGCACAGCAAACAAGCCAGTCATATGACCGAATACAATCTGCTTTGGTGGTTTAGGACTCAAAACTTTCTTCACAACATGTCTGGCAAAAACTGCAGCATCTGTTGATTTACCACTCTGGGAAGCCGTTGCTCGCTCTGCAATGACCTCCTTGAATTCCTTATAGAGCTTCCAATCACAGTTTCCCAGTTTCTCCATGTTAGCACTCCCAAGGTTTGATCTTATGGCCCCGGGCATCACTAGCACTACGTTAATTCCAAATGGCCTCAACTCAACACGTAGAGTGCTTGACATAGCATGCACTGCAGCCTTGCTGGCACAGTATGATCCAGCCCAAGGGGTTGGCACTTTCCCAACCACACTCCCTACATTTACGATCATCCCGCTACGCTGGGCAGCCATGTGAGGCACTACTTGTTGCACCAATCTCAGTTGGCCCAATGTGTTAATTTCCCAAGCCTTCCTAACTGCATCTAATGGAAGTTCAGCCAGAGGGCCAGTGCTTCCTATCCCTGCGTTATTGACCAAAACGTCTATGCGTCCACACTTGGATAAAACAGTGTTCACTGCCGATGCCACGCTTTCATCCGCCGAGACATCAAGCTCGAGTGTCTCAATGTTATCTTCAGAGAGTTCTAACATGTCCTCCATCCGCTGTGGGATGTCAGAGGCAAAGACATGGCAATTTTGCTTAGCAAATGCTTTGCAGTACTCAAAGCCAATGCCCCCTTTGGCGCAGCCGGTGACTAGAACAACCTTAGGCTCACTCATGTTTCTTTAATTGCAACCATGGTTGATTTCTTGATTCTTATAAGAATTAGAGGGATCGGTTTGGATGTTCCAGGTGTTTCTTGTTCATAGTTTTAAGAGTATGCTTCAGAATATGCCTTTAGGCATATACTTATTTATCTGAATCAAATATTAGCCGCTATAGTAGGTTTGTTTTTGCTTCTGGCCGTTTGTGTGATGTGGGGATGCCATCTTGCAGTCTGGAACCTTCGTATTTGGTAATAAAATATGAGTCCATTTGAACAGAGCCACAAGAGCCAATTTGGCAGTGCTGTAGCGTCTGTTTACATCAAAGCAGAGTCTTTTTCTCTCTGTGGCAGAGACCCCATCTTCTATTTATAGTCTTTGGGCTAACCATGAGCTTCTTAGTTGGAGACAGATCAAGCTCATCATCCTGCCAACTCAGCCAGCTGCTTCCACTAGTAAATATTAGGTGCCCAAAGCTCATAATACAGAAGAGTGGAATCAATAATTTTATTTTATTTTATTTTTGCATCAATTTCACTTTACCATTTTCAAATCCTGAAACGAACAGCACAAGTTCCATGAAAACCAGAGTAGTATGCTAAATAAGAAATCATGGTAATGGAAAACAAAGAAATGAAGAAATGTAGAAGGAGGAAAGGAATAATGGGAATTGAATGAGGAAGGAGCAGTTTGGTATTTCACGTGGGAACATAAAATCCAAACAAAATCTAAACAAGATCGCAAGAACGGCCAACAGGGGTCAACAGAAAAAAAGTGGAGGATGGATAGCAACCAAAATGAGAGCGACTACTGTATGCACGAGAGACTAAAAGGTCTTTAGGGCTTGTAGCACTCTTTTAAGAGAGAGAGACAATACTTTTTCCTCACCATTAAAGTGTCCCTCCCCATTTACCATACGCCAGCCAGTAGTTCTCTGCATACTCCTAACCTCATTACTCTCTTTAATTCCCTTTACCTTCCTCCCCTCCTCTCTAGTCTCTACTTCTCTCTCCCTCGCTGTCTCTGATATGTCATTCTCTATCCCATATGTGTCATGTCATATTCACCTTAGATTCTCTCTCCCCAGGGCTACTTTGGTCAGTGCAACATCTATGCATACCCTTTTTAGTTTTCTTTTTCCTTTTTTTTTTTTTTTTGGAATGTTTACTAATGGATTATTTATTTAATCATTTATTTTCTTTACTCTGATAAGATCCTTTTCCTTCCTCCCTCTTGTCTTGCTGGAGAGGCCTAGCTAGGATTCGTAGCACAAAGAGAGAAAACATCCAAGAAAAAGAAGAAAAGCTTGGAGCAACACTAACCCCATCGAGTATTGAGCCATGGCAAACCAATCACCAAAATACCCACATTCCTTGGACCCCTCTATTGTCTGAAAGAGAGTGAGAGGAAGAGAAAGTTATGTTGTAAAACAATTGAATACATCTAATATAGGGGTTGGTGGGGTTTGTTTCAGTGAAGAATCCAAAATCTCATCGCAATTCAGAACCCAACTTGGACACAAAGCTTGCTGGAGGGTGCCTTTCATGTCTGCTAAATGGCCCTGGATGTATGGATTAATTTATTTCCACTTTTGCTTTGCCTTTCACAAGAAGCACAAAGAATGAGAAACCGAGGGAGATGACTGTTTATGGCATTTAGGGCTTTTTCATTAGAGAGTGTGTAGGCCATATTTGACTCAGAATGTATTGAAAAGGACAGCCACCCAACTGATTTAACACCATGACATGGTAGCCAGCTTACACATATATGTCTTATATTTCCACCTAAAAGCTACAAAAGCAGGATATGATCAGCCTACAGTTCAACTTGGGGTGCATGTTGAGGACGACCTGTCATATTTTAATTAGAATCCTTCCAACAAAACCTGCAACGCGCGACTAGAAAAGTCACTTGATTCAAAGGACCTTAACATTTGATCACTCAACCGATCTCCATCATTATGAAGTGTAGAAAATTTGCTTCATCACCTAGCTGTCCCTCAAAAGTCAATAGATTAGTTGGTTAGTCCTCCATTTCATACAGTTTTCTTCATTCATTTGCCTTCTATTCTGCCTTTTAAATTAAGTCATCCTTTGCCACTTTCGAGTTTCATACGGCGACATTGTCTGTTAACGCCTCATGTTTCCTATCCTGCATTTGGACACCGACTAGGGCCTCGAGTCTAGCTTGTACGGCGCCTTTCTGTGGAAAGAAAAATGTTTGTTAGAGAAAATGGATTTTTGTTTTAAGAAGAAAAATAAGGGGGGATCATTCTACAAATTTAACACAGATTGAAATTCCAGGCTTCGTTTGGACCGTGTAACAGAGATTTGAGCCTTTTTTTTTTTTTTTTTTTAAATTTTCGTTCCAATAATTATTTTCCTATTTTAACAGAGAAGGGAGGATCTAGAAATTTTAGTATATGCTTATTTTATAGTATATTTTCAACAATAAACTAAATAAAAAATATATATATTCTAGAATATTTGGAACTTGGCAGCCATGATTCCTTCAGCTGTATCCGGAGGCCTTTTTTTCCTTTAAAATTCTTTCATAGAGAAAAGCACTATGCCTGTTCTTTTTGTAGAAACGCAATAAAAGCTGGTTAAATCCTTTTTATGAACCCAAAAAGCTACTCAGTCAGGCCCAGAGTTTGAGAATCAAAACCCGGCCTAGCCCCTGGAACTTGGCCCAAAGTACCAAGCCCAAGTCCAGCATCCGAAAACTTTCTGACTGGCGTTGGCAAGATGGATCTTGGCAATGGGACTCAACCCAACCCGCAAAAACTCTTTCTGGGTACCTTCATGACTTGATTGAAAATTTGTGAGCCCAATCTGGAGGCTTGAGGTGGTGACTAGAAATTTAGAACATTGAGAACTCTTCTTGGGGTGTGGGTCACCCCATTTTATGACGGATACCGCTAGGTAACTTGTAACTTGGGAGAAAACATCAAGTGATACTAATTCTTAGAAGCTAGGTTTGGCTAATGAAAAAAATATTGTACCATTTTTTTAAATGATATTTTAGGATTTCTTTAAATGCTATATTATGTCTAATGAAAGTATATTACACCATATTTATATTTTGTTTATAAGGATTATAAATGAAATTGAAAATATTTGTTTAGTTTTTTAAAATAAAAATTATATTACACATCAATACTTGCTATTAAAAAAATAAGATCTCTCTTATTTACTATTATTTACAATTTAGAAAATTGTTCAACAATTTATGATTTAATAACCTTTTATTTCTTTGTTAATAATATTTACGACTAAAACATTTAAAATTTATAAATAAATATTTTGTACATAATATTATTTTTGTCATATTTTATATCTATTTTTTAATTCCTATCGTTTTAAAATAAAATTTTATTTTTTTTAATCACAATATTTTGCTTTACAAAATGAATAATGTAATTTTTTTAAAATGAATGAAAAAATATACATATATCTTACGTCTGAACATAGGATCATATCCCATGAAAAATAGATATAAAAAGAAAGGTGAATAATATATTTGAACACTTATCTCATATTTGATGGATATGATAAATGATTTCACAATTTATATCTTATTTCATATTAAATCAACATAGGAAAATAGGATATGTTATTGATATGCATCCTAGCCAAGCAAACTTGGCCAAAGACTAGGTAGAACAAACTCTCTTTTTAAAAAAGCTAGTTTAGATAGAGGGCACTATTTTATATATTAAATTACAATTTTACAATCATATTTTGCTGAGTGACACACCATTTGACTATCTACACATAACGCAGAACATGTGGTTCCATATGGTATTTGCACTACCACTACACTAGGCTCACAAAATCTAATTAAACTACTTTGTTGCCAATTTTCATGTCACAAAGATAAACATGCAGTTAGGCTTCATGCTACTGGGACTTTGCAGCAGACGTCAAAGACATCATCTAGAGGAGCATGATCACCTGTTCCTTCGTCTTTCCTGGCATACACCAATTGCTTTCCTTTAAAAACAAACATCCCTCCCTAATAAGAACAAATCAAAGGTAAATAAATAAGTACTCAATGTAACACAATTCAAGGACCTCACATCGAGTTCATACAAACCCTTGAGTACTAGAGAGGATGAATCAAACCTGTTGCAAGACGCTGCTTTTATCATCAGGAGTGGCTTTACTCGTATAGTTCTTTACAGCTTTCTGCAGAGCCTCAAACCTCAAAAATACCTTAGCCTGTTATATCATGGTAAATGAACATACCGTCACCATGCAAATAAGTTGTGTCCGATTATCCATAAATAAAGAAATTCTTTCTAGAAGGAAGAAAAGAACAATTACACTGGCTGGGTTGAAGAATGTACGGCCAAAACCATAGTACAAGCCCAAAACATCATATGCCTGAAACAGGGGTATCCAACAGAGTTTTAAATTACTAACAGAAGAATTTAAAAAATATGCATAGTTAAAATCACAAATATCTCACCTTGCGATCAGGATCTGCATAAAGGCAATCCAATGGAAATGGTAACTGCCCATAAAGCATCAGGAAAAAAACAAATCAGACTGTGGATCCAGAAAAGGGCTGAAGTGGGCTGAAGTGGTCCATATAAAAGAGACAATTAGAAAGATACAAAAATAGCTCTGAATCTGGTGAAAAAAATGTTAGCAGACATTTCAAGATTTCTGGTGGAATCATATGGAGGTCTAGATGTCTTGAGTCAGAAGTAAGACCATCATATTTTTTGTGTAGCACCAGAATAGTGTTTGTTATGGAAGTATGTCCATGTGACTTGTGAAACACATCTGAAGCAGGCCATAGTTGCCACAGATGTCAACCAAGTTTAAGATTGGTGAAACTTATTCACAAATCCAACTTGCAATCAGAACCCCATTGGTCATTTGAAGTCTTGGATGTCTTAACTAGAATGAAAAAAATAAAAATCAAGAATTTCTTCCAACCACACTACCTTTCATATTCAAACTCTTTCAACATCATAATTAAATTTTGTTGTGTGTAACATGGTGTCCAAGTCACTTAGCAATTGATTAGTTAATGAATCCATAATCCATGACAGATCTAATTGACAAAAGACAAAATAAATATAATAATCACAAAGATAACAAGCATGGTGTTATGTTAACTTTCTTCAAATCTGCCATTTGGAGTGTAAACATTGTGATCCTCGGAGTGGTAAGTACAAAGCAAACACTTCAAAGCACCAATGGAGAATATGAAAACTGATAACAATCCCAGTCCTAATCTTTAAAAAGCAGAAATATCATTCATTGGGAGAGTGCTAGCATACTATGTGGCATGAGTGCCAAGTGTATAGGTGTCTAAAACATCAACCTACAGAATTCATGATGCCACAACACAAGGATATGATCTTTTTTTTTTTTATTTTCTTATAATTATAAGAAACTGAAAACTTATGTTATTAAAAACAAACATGGCCATATTAATACACTAAAAAAACCATTATTTGTCTAATAAACAAAGAAACAAAATACTGAAAACCTATTTGAAACTTTAGAATGTTGACCTAAAAGATTTAAGTGTCCCTTCACCATGAAATTCTACAAGTGCACAGCAAATAGTAACACATTTTGGTAATATTAATTGAAAACAACATTCCTCTAGCTATGAAGCAAGTTCTCACCTATTGCTAATCACGTTCAGGACAGATGGTATCCTTATTAAACAATCAAAGACATGTTTGAAAGATTGCTTGTGCAAAAATTATGCTGATTTTTTTTTCCTTGCTAAGACTTGAAACCAGAACCTCCTACAACCCTACCCCAACCTTTTACCAGCAAAAAGTTATGTTGATTAAATGAGGTTTAATTTGATGCAGAAAAGCAAAAGAGAAGGGAGGTTGAACAATGATTTGCATTCTTTCTTCCCTCTTCAAAAGGTTTCTAAATGTGCTTCAACCATTCAAAGAAATTGAATAAAATCAAAAGGCAAATCTCATTCAATAATGCTGATTTTTTGGGCAGATGATTTCTCAATTAAATGAGACCACTACATGGAGTGAAATTAGTTGACCATATCTGAGCACATGCTTCCTGACTGCAATCATAACACTAGCTTGTAATATCATCTCATCAGTACATTTACAAGGGGATAAGTATAGGTGTCTTTCTGTCTCTAAAGTCAGTCATGGCCAAGACCTTTGCTTTTTGTTTCCTGATAACACAAATTCACAGGATGCATGTGGTGTTAGCAAGCTTGTTGTAGAATTAAACCTCCTTTATAGATATGGTAGCAGCAAGGTGGGAGCGGATAGGGTTGGGTATTGCAGGATGATAATATGAAAGCAAATAACGAAAGAACTGAAATATGGTTCTAAAGAAGTATTAGTTCAAAAATTAAAACCAAATATTCAATCTCAATAGTAACATTCACCAAGTGATAATAACAAATGTGAACACAAAATAAACTACAACAATGTAAAGTAGTTCAGAGTAGATGTCATGAAATAAAATTGAACTTCAACTAGTTAAAAACATAAACTTCCTCTGGCAGAGTTCATTTAACAGTCAAAGAGGTAAAAAGAATACCCGCTCAGCAAGAATACGGGCTTTGTCAGGAGTACCAACACCAACTGCAATTAGTTTCACACCAGCTGAATCAAATCTTTCTTTTGATTCTTTTAGGGCAGAAGCAAGTTCCCAGCTTCAAAATGCAAGCCAAAGAAAGCACAAAAAGTGATAGTCATAACTCATAAGACTTGCAACAAAATCTTGCATTCTAAATAACAATAGTTCTTGCATTAAATGTTGGTGGAAATTATTTACCAGCAAGGGCATCCAAAATGCCTTAGAAGTGCAACAACAGCCATTCCCTGCAGAAGACATCAAAGTGAGCTTCTGGTTTCTAAAAATAGGTTTTCAAACAAACAATTTATGGTTTAGAATACGATCAATTACAAAGATAGAAAGAGAGGAAAATTGGATGAGGAGTTTCACAATGACAAGAAGACCCCAGCTGTTCATATAGTATTCATAATAATAATAATGGTAATGTAAAAAATCTCTTACCATTTATCTTAATATATATATATATAAACAAAATATGTATTAAATATGATAATAAGTATATGAGAAGGATAAGGAATCCCCCTAAAAATACAAAAACTGATCAAACAGTATATGACTGAACTCCTCCACCATTCTAAGAAGACATCTACATCAGAATACTACCACATGGGAATATACAAATAAAGCATCTCATCACTCCTTAGGGTCCATCTCAATGATCTCATCTCCTTCCAATAGAGACCTAATCAGTGCTCCTCTCCTTTCTATCCATACCCTTTTGTTCTACATAATGAGTGAATATAATTTAATGACTGAAATTAAATCATCAAGCATATTAAGTATGTTTAGAACAATAATTTAACAATATTATTTAAAATCAAAATTAACTTAAAAGTAATAAGTCAAAAGAAAGTACATTTTCCAAATCCAAAATAATTTTGTGTCTTCATTCCCTGAAACTCTCAACTTCTTACAACCCTCTATCATAACCAACAACTCTTTTCTCCTTTGTTTCTCTCCCATCAAGGCATTACTTGATGATTAATAAGGAAAACTGTGATGAGTTAATAGTTTTTAAAAATTGTTAATTTTAGCATGCAACCTCAATAATTAAGGTAATCACTAAATAATAAGATTTAAGTAAACATATTTGGCAAAATTCATATAAGTTTTCAGTTTCACTTGATACGGCAATGACTTAAATTAAGTCATTAAATTGGTTTGCCAAATATACTCTCAGTGGATGAAAAATTTTCAGTTGAATGAAAGATTATTTAACCTCAAAAGCCTATTAATTTCTATTTTGGCTGTGAGTGGGAGTTCCAAAGTTTCAGATACCACATGGAAGCTTAGCGCTCCCGTTGGCACTAACAATGATCAATAAGAAAAACCTAAAATCAGATTTGTGAACAAAACCTATTACTCAAGCACAATATAATCATTAGTATTGACCGTAAAACCACAAACTGAAAAGATTTTCATAACTATTGCAAAGTTCAACAATTAAAAAAGATAAGAGACGGTGCTAGTAATAGTGAAAATCAAGCATAAGAATAAAGCTTACCTCCTCCTGATCCCAGAGATCCTTGAATAACACGGGTTCGCCGGAGGCGGTGAAGATGCTAACTTCACCTAGGATTTCACCGATGGTGGAGGTGAAATCGGAAGATGAAGAAGAAGCTCTTACAAGGAGATGGGGTGTAATATCAGTGGTTTTCCTTGATTTAAAGGAAAGTCGAGTCTTAACATGGCAAACCCTGGGGAATTGGGATGGGAGCCGGCCAGATGGTGGAAAAGAAAGATTCCGAGGTTGTAGAAATTGTAGGGTTTGCGCACATGATATCACAGCCATCGTTTCGTCTTCTTCACACCGATTTGCCGAGTCGCACTTGCTTCAAATTTCAGACCACTGAGAAAATAAGAAACGCAGCAGCAGCAACTCTCGGACTGGGCCTGTACACGTGTTGCTTCTGGGTCTGAGAAGTCCACATCTCAATGGCGCCGGTTGAGCCGACCAAGTGAATAAATATTTGGGCCTCGGCTTTGGGTTGTACCTCGGCCAAATCCAAGGAACTACAGAAGAGTGGCCCAAAGTAAATGAGAAAAACCCGTTTTGGCTATTTTGGTAAAATAATAATAATAATTAATTAATTAATTAAATTTAAGTAATTTATAAAGATTCAAATAATTTTTGAAAAAGAAAAAAGAGAATTTCGACTTAAATGCTAACAGGAGATAAGGGAGTTGAAGCTCTAGACTTCAATTTGCTTTGTCATTGCTGGAAGCCTGGAAGCTAGGTACAGGTATCACCATCTTATACATGTATAATATTTGCATGACTACACGAGGCAGAAACTCATTGAATATTTTGAATAACATCATGGCAAAATTTCACTTCACTGGATCAGACATCCCAAAGGGTGATATGCGGTTAAGCTTCATGCTACTGGAACTCTGCAACAGGCATCAAAGATATCATCTAGAGGGGCATGATCACCTGTTCCTTCGTCTTTCCATGCATACAACAACTGCTTCCCTTTGAAAACAAACATCCCTCCCTAATAAAAACAAATCAAAACTACATACATAAGGACTGTGTATCAAATTCAAGGATCCAAGTATGAGTTCAGATAAATTCTTTTGGGGACTCCATTGCTAAATCAAACCTGTTGCATGACGCCACTTTTATCGTCTGGGGTGCCTTCCAGAGTATAGTTTTTCAGAGCTTTCTGCAGTGACTCAAATCTTGAAAACACCTTAGCCTGTAGTCACATTTAATATAGGAAAAAATTTATATGCTATGCAAATAAGATCTCACCCAAAAAAACAAAGAGTTTCTGCCCCAGAAGATTGAATACTTACACTGGCTGGGCTGAATAGTGTACGGGAAAGACCATAGTATAAGCCCAAGACATCATAGGCCTGAAACAAAAGGAGTGCCCATCAGAGGTTACAATCATCAAGAGAAGAAATTGAACACATGATCACAAGCTAAAATAACATATAATACCTTGCGGTCAGGATCCGCATAAAGGCAGTCCATTGGAAATGGTAACTGGTCATATAACATCAGCAACCAAAAAATTAGATCTCAAGATTAAGAAAAGGCCTACTATATTCCTGCAACAGAAGACAATTAGGAAGATGCAATTATAGCTCTGAGTTCAGGGAAAGGAAGTTCTGACATTGTAATATTTCTGTTGGAGTAAAGAAATATAGAGTTGGTGATGTCTTCTATCAGATGTAAGATGAACATATATTTTTCTTCAATCCAGAGCACAGACAGTTTGTTATAAAAGTATGTCAGTGTAACTCATCACCACTTAAAACGTGTCTGAAGCAAAGCATACTTCTACTTATGGAATTCAATTGTGGCATGGTTGAAACTTGATCATTAAATTGACTTGCATTGTTAACCCAATAGATCATTTGGACATCTGGAGCACAAGTAACAAAGAATACTTTCTGCACCACATTACTTTCCATCTTCAATCACTTTGAAGATCATCATTAAACTTCTGGTCAGCAATATGATATCTATTTGTCAGGCCTATAAAAAAATGATTTCTATTTATCACTCTGGAATTCAATAGAGTAAGGAATCCAGCTTACAAGCAAGATCGAATCACCAAAAGCCATACTAACTGGCAGTCAGAGAAATACCATTACTCTTAGCAGTGATGTCATGAACTCAAGATATGACCGATAGCCAACATGCAGGAATTATTGTGCACAAGTGCCATACTCAAGGATTGGTTGGAGGTTCAATGCTCCCACTGGATCAACAGCTCACACTGTGGATCATGCCTTGAATAATACTATCCAAGAAGAGGCAGAGTCCCACTACTAAGGCAAAAAAGCACTGTTGGCTAGTGGGGACACAAGTCAACCAAACTTTCATGTGGCCATCATACCAAGAGTCTCAATCTATCCAAAAGTTTGGCTGTGGAATTGTTACAATCTGCCCTCTTCATGCACCAAGTTAATTTGGAGCTTCCCAAGCCAGTGCATGAGAGAGAGAGGAGAAAGCAGAGGGTGTAAGTCTTTCAAGGTCCTCTTATCTCCAAATCAGTAAGGTTATAGCAAAAGTTAAATGATCCAAGAAAAAGAAAACAGAGACCAAGGATAGATGAAATAAGAGTATTTCAGGCTGTCAAAACCCTAAAAATATTGGAAAATTGGGAGCATAGGGGTTGATTTCTCCACTACAAGTCTTCCTGTAAACAAATTATTGCCTCATTACCTATCACTAAACAAGTATGTTTTAAGAAATCCTGGAAAAAATGTGCAATGGCTTTCCAAGGATACTGATGCATCCACCTGACTAGAATGTTGGTCTCTCAACCATTAGGCATGTCTCACAGATGCTCAACATTACCTTATGCCAAAGAGCAACACTTAGATTAGGAAACCTCTAAAGCCACTTCCCTAAGAGGACTCTATTCCTTAATGAAATCCTCACCACCAAAAGGATCTGGATAGATTAAGGATCACTAAAAAACTTTATGTTCAAATGTGGAAGTAAATACAATAATTTGATGGTGACTCATATTGATACCCGATGATATGCTCTTGTCTAAATTGATCTTAAGACTTGAAATGTGCCTAAAATCCATCAAGATTACCTTAAAGTTTTGCAAATCTTCCATGTTGGCTCTTGAAAAAAAGATGGTGTCATTTGCAAACTGAAAGTGTGACACTTTAGTTCTACTCCTCCCTACTAGTAAAACTTCAATGCACCTCCTCCAAGTCCCCTTTCCTAAAAGCCTTAAGAGTTGAAAGCTCTAGACATAGATTTGTTTCCTCTCCTTCAAGTCTGTGAAAGATATCTTATTCCATTCTTTCAATTTTGATTTGATATTGCAGTCTTTTCGTGAATTTATGATCTTCTCACCCTTCAACTTTAAACTTTTTCCACCATAGGCTAAAACTTTAAATTTGGATGAAACAACCACATATTTTCAAAGTTGAATGGTGCTAGACCTAATTTATGGCAAATCCAAGCCCAACTCAAATTATGAAACAATTAACCCAAGCTCAATCCAACCTGATTTCTGACCCGGGATACTCAATCCAAGTCCAGCCTAACCTCATTTTTCTAAGATTAGGTAAAGGTTGGATTAAACCCAAGTTGGATGGGTTGATTGGGTTGTAGTTTTTCTATATATTTATACCGAACTTTAAGTGGTAAATGAGATAAAAGTTTAAGATAATAGCAAAAAAGTAACATTAAATTTATGTCTCTTTAAAAAAAAAAGTATACTAATGTAATTATAATTTGACTTTTTTCTTTAAAAATCTAAAAATAAAATAAATAAAATGAATATTATTAAATGGGATAATGTAAATTATAAATATTATCAAATATTAACTTGGGTTCGCCATTAGCTTGGGTTGTCCAAACCTTGGCCTAAGTCCAACCCAAATTGAGTTCATTGTGGAAAAACTTAAGCCAAACCTGAGTATTAAACATGATTGTCCAAGCTTTGCCCAAATATCAAGTTAGGTTTAGGTTAGGTTGGGCTAACCTACAATCGCATCCTTAATTGTATCTCACTTAAAAGGATTGGTATTTAAAACAATGGGGGCAATGGTTAGAGGTCAACCTAGGTAAGGCTTATTAGAGACATTGAGGAAACCTTTGCTCCCACTCATTTGAATATAAAAATCCATTGATCTCTTACAACAATGAATTCTTGCAAATTGGACTAAGTAAAATAAGCATCCCTAAGAGAAGGGTTGACAAAGTCATTTTTTCTAATGAAATCATCAAAGTCTCTCATGCTAAGAATTAATCTAGAGCCACCAACCTTTTACAAAATTCTTCTTATCACATTAAATCCGACCCTCCCCAAACCATTGTTGTAAAAGGCGCAATTATCAAGGCTAAACCACTCCTTAGTTACAATTCATTATTGGAAAGGTGCACCTCATCTACTTTATTTTTTCCTTTTTAATACTTTTATTTTAAAATTTTCTAACTGCATTTTGAAATTTATATAATTTCATTATTTATTTTTTTGTTGATTTTTATTTTTTCTTAAATGTTTGGAACCTTAAACTTTTTTTTTTTCTTTTTTTTTCTTTTTTTGCTTGGACTAGATTTTGGACCATGTTTTATAAAACCAATATGCATCCTAGGTTGCATTTCACTTTCTTTAAGTGCACACCTTGCATTGCACCTAAGCCTAAGCCTTAAGAGGCTTTTGCACCTTAGATGTGCCTTGTGCCTTTTAAAATTATGCACCCCGCACTCATACTCCCCTCCCCACCACCACCACCATTCCAAAAAGGTTAAAATAAAAAAGATTCATTGGCTCCACCCAAAACATCCTTTCTTGGGGAGGAATCATTCACATTGAGGTAAGCTAAAAGAGCCCTTCTCAATCTAAAACTTAGCTGTAACTATGAAGGAACATAACACCAATTCTGAGTAGCCATACTTGCTTGAGTCCCAAATTATCAATAACCCATCCAATGCCCCATGAGCCAGAGTAGCTCACTCCTTGTTCCTAGCTGTCTACACAATGCCCATAAATCTCCTCGAACACATCTCTCACTTTGTTTCCTGAAGCATCACCATGTTGTTTGTTAATAACACTATTTTGGAGGATTCTAGTAATGTTTCTTAACAAGTTTATAGTGGGACAAAAAGCAGGCTTCCTATCTAGATATGGTAGGGGCAAGGTGGGATGGGTGGATTGTGGTATGACAGGATAGATCAACAGAGCACTGAAAAATTATTACTTCAAAACTATAGCCAAACATTTTATGATAATAGTGCTGATTCTGCTGAAGACTTCGGTAAGAGATGATAACAAAAATGAGCATCACACAAATTAAAACATATATGGTAGCCCAAGAGAGCTGTAATGCAACAAAGTTCTTCTTTAATTAGTCAAAAAAACTGTAGTTTCTATGAGATAGTTCATATAACAGACAGAGAAATAAAGAATACCCGCTCAGCAAGGATACAAGCTTTGTTAGGAGTACCAACACCAACTGCAATTAGCTTCACACCAGCTGAATCAAATCTTGCTTTTGATCCTTTTAGAGCTGAAGCAAGTTCCCAGCTTAAAAATGCAAACCAAGGAAAGCACAGAAAGTAAGGAATAATAACAAAATCCAGCACTTCAAAGAAAAGGAGTTTTTCCATCAACCAGTGCTCAAGATCAGTTACCAGCAAAAGCACCCAAAATGTCTCAGAAGTGCAACAACAGCGACTCCCTGGGAAGTGGAGAAAATTGCTTATGTTGAGAAAAATAAGCTAAATAAAATTATGGAACAAAATTATTCCACTTGTCCAGAATATAGCTCCCAAAGAACATTTTATGCTTTACAATACCCAGAAATACCAAAGACAGAAAGTGGAAAAAAAAAAAAACAGCTAGTGAGATCCCAACTGTTCATACAGGTACCATCAAGATAGTGCCCATTCTCTTTAACATTTAACTTTAGCTTTTTTAGCTATGGGGCCAACCAATAATTCGAATTTGTTTCTGAGTAATTATGTCCAAGACAACATCCTAAGGGAACAGCGGCAAGACTTGCCCCACTGACGCATATAGATATCAATCTTTAGAAAATATTTGAATTTCAAAATTCAATAACTTCTTATTTTAATAGCTAGAATCAAAAGTTTGAATGAACTATTATACATAACGCAATAAAGACAGAGTGCTCTCAATCAAGGAATGAAAAGAAGATGCACAGGCTGAAAAACAACAAACATTGGAAATTCTCTGGCCTAACTGGTGGTTCCATATTTCTTTGAACTCATGTCCATAAAATATTGCTCCAACTGTTTGCAGTTAGAGGCATAAGCCCCTTCTTTCCTTTTTCCAACCATAATGCCTATGCCCCAGTGTGCAAGAACTATCTCCTATCCCATTATGGGGCATATTTGTATAATACGTAAAGTTTTACCTCCTTCTGATCCCAGAGATCCTTAAACAACACGGATTCGCCGGAAGCTGTGAAGACGCTAACTTCACCTAAGATTTCACCGATATCGGGGTTGAAATCAGAGGTAGAAGAAGCTCTTACAAGGAGACTATGTCTGATATTAGGAGCCTCGGTTGATTTAAAGGAGAGTGAAGTCTTAACATGGGGAGCCCTGGGGAATCGGGGTGGGAACCGCCGAGATTGTGGAGAGGAAACGGAGCGAGGCTGCAGAACATGAAGAGTTTGTGCAGATGCTATTACAGCCATTGCTTAACTCCCCACTCTCCTCTCTCTCAACTGGTTCGGATTTCAGACCTGATCAGAAACATTTAATTTTATTTATTTATTCCTTTTTCTTCTGGTTGAAAACAGGTTGATGTTGAGGCTGAAACGAACTCGTTCGGGTCCGGCCCACGATTATCCTACTGGAAGCATAACGGACCTAAGCCCAATCATTCATTTAAGCTGGCCACCTGGTCTGACTAGTATGACTATGCACTGGACCAGTCAGCCCAATTAATGATTTACACTGGGCCTATCATTTGTGCTGTACGTCGGCCCAAAACTACTTCCTATTGAGTTTAGGAAGGATAGTGAATTTTAATCACAATCAAGAATAGGGAGAAATCCTGAATTTATTATATATTTTTTTTAATAATTTTCTTTGATTAAATAATTTTGGATAAGAAACCATTTTTTATCCATTTTAAAATTATTAAATTTATTTTTCTTTTTTTAATAAAAATTATTAAATATGTAAAAAAAATTATTAAAATATTTTAAAGTTTATCTTGCATATGAAATTCAGAAGTACAATGGACCTTATTAATATTCTCGAATAAGAAAATAAGCGAAATAAAGTCAAATGTTTTTTTTTTTGAGAAATAGCTAGCTTGATATTTTTACGATATTTTAACTATTATTTAATATATAATTATTTATAAAGTTTAATATATTTGGTTTGAAATTTTATCAAATATTTTCCTTATCTATTTAGTTGTTATTTTCATTCATCTCTCATTAACTCAAAATAAGGGATAAATTTTTAGTATTTAGAGTTTGTTTGACTGGAAGCACTTTTAGTTTAAAAAGTAGTTTTTTAAAAAATATTTAGTGTTTAACAAAATTTAGAAAATACTCTTAAAAAATTAAAATATCATATGTAGCATTAAAATCACTTACAATATTTTATTGAGAGACAGTTCTTATGTGATTCTTTTAAAAACACTCCTCGATGAATCACTTTCATTATAAATGCTTTAAGTAGAAACATTATCAAAAGCACTCTTAATCACTATAAAAATAAGGTGTGTCTAGTCAAAACCTTAAAAAAAGATGTGAATGAAATTAAGAATGCGTTTAATAGTGATTTTAGTAAGTGTTTTTAGTTTTTTAAATATTTAAAAGATAAAATTTTGTAAACATTAAAAACGTTTCTTAAAATCACTATAAATAGACTCTTAAGTAGTGTTTGGTAATGATTTTAAAAAGCGGTTTTGACTTTTCTAATACTTATAAAATAAAAAATTTTAAGTTTTAAAATATTTAGAAATATTGCCTAAAATTACTACAAAACACAATCTAAGAGTGTGTTTGTAGTGATTTAGGAAGTGTTTTTAGTATAAAAAGTTTTTTTTTTTTAATAAGGTATTTGGTAAAATTTAATAAACATTTTTAAAAATCTAAAAAACCACTAATAATGTTTTATATGAAACACTGGATAGTTGATTTTCATAAAAACACATAAAAATAAAACACTTCCAATAAAAGCACCGTAAAATATACTCTAACTTTTAATAAAACTAAATGGAAAAAAATATTTATATTGTTATTTTAATTTTTAATATAAAAGATTTATTTATTTATTTATTTATAGAAATTGATAGTTTAAGTAGATTTTTGTAATATAAAGGTAGTTGTTTATTATTAATTAAATTGGATCATAATAATAATAATAATAATAATAATAATATAAAGACAATATTAAAAATATATAAATTTTTAAGTAATTTTAATTATATTATATTTTTAATAATGGTTTTTTTTTAATTTTTTTTTCTTAATATTTTTCTAAAACCAAAGATAAGATAAGAGTGTCCGTAACATCCTTTATCTCTTGCCTAAATATTTTATTTTGAATTTATTAGAAAATATGGTTTCAATAATTTTAGATAAAATCTAAAACTAAAAAATACACACACACACACACACACATATATATATATATATATATATATATATATATATATATATATATATATATATATATACCATTTCTTGATGATTTCCTTGAACGATGTAAGTCTAAATTTAATTATACACTTCAAAAATTCAGATTTAAATTAGGTATGATATTTATTGGGTACCATAATATTTTCCGAAAAATAATTAAATACCAGGCATAAATATATGTATATGAATTGAAGAGGATAGAATTGAAAGTGCAGTTAAAATCACTTTCAAAGGGAGTGGATTAAAGGAAGGGTGGTGAGAGTATTATAAGGTGGTAGATGGTGTGAATGAAGTTAGACAGGAGTAGCTTTCACATTAGATACTCACTAGGAGTTGTGGGGATATATCATATATGTAGCTCAGGGCCTGCACATAGCTTTTATGGATATATATACATACATCATCAGATAGCCATGGGGAGAATTGACAATTGGCATCCCTAGCCGTTGAAAGTAGCTTTGAGGTCCCCAAATTAAGGCCAACTGACCCCTAGCTCTAGGAACATGCTGGGTATGCTGGAGACTCATAATGAAGGCTTTAGTATTGTCGTGGTGTACACACCTCTAGATCTTCCTTAGTTCACCCAACGTTTCTGTCTTCCCACCTCCCTACGTAGCTACTCCCGGCCACTGAGTACGCACAACCCCATAGCGATGGTAGAGGGGCATCATTGAATTCAAATGTTGCCCGCGCCATATAATAAAGGCTGAGGGCATCCATGAAAACTAAGCCCCTTCACGGGTCTTCATTTTCTTCATTTATAATCTCACGCGGTATCTTTATGATACTCGTTTTGGTATAGATATATGAAATCGATGGTGGCCATCATACCATTTTCCTTATAAACATCCTCCCTCTCGTCCACACCCAACACTGGACATGCCCTAATACCATCCCCTAGCTTGGTGTACAAACACCCTAGTGGTCCTGCCTTTCAAATGCGCTTTGTCTCGTCTCGTCTCCAATCTCCATCATTTTTTTTTCTTTCTTTTTATGCAGTAAAGAGTGGCATTATAATTCTTGCATGCTTTGTGGTACATGCTCAGAGTATGGTTTTATGAATTTCTGTGCAGTTTCATGACAACTCCGCATTAATATGCACTTCAGTGGTTTATAAATGAATATGATGCCCGACGATCGTTCAAATCGAAATGAAATGCAAGCTTTTTTTCAGAGGGCAGGGACAATAGGACAAACAAGCATGTAAATTTTTGAACTGGGGTTGTCAAATCTTGGACATGCATGTATTTCAATCCACTTGCAAAGCTGTCATGATTATTTCATAAAGTGGAGATCATTTACTAAGGCACAGACCCATCTGTTCCAAAGGAGAGAAAAATGAAAATGACTGACTTTTTCCTTTTTTTTTTTGGTTTGCAATTGGAATTGCACACACGCTTGAGAGGAAATAACCAACCCAGAATGCCAAAGAGCTGAAAACAAAACCATCCACCTAGCCCAGGGACGACTCTAGTGAAGGAGGAGACTTATGCATGCTAAAAAATAAAGGCAGGAAATATAAATATAACCCGTAAATTGTTTGCCACGTGTTACAGCACGGGAATGACTGGATTCAGTCTTTAATTCCCGTAACAAATGAGCAGTGCCACGTGGGAAAATAAACTATACATACTCACAGAACCATTAAACAAGCTCAAGCTCCAAGAAACTTAATTCTTAATTATACATGGAGCAGAGTTTATTAAATGGGTGGAATGGTCCCATTGGATTTTATATTTCCTGTAAAACTACAGGAAATATTGAGCAGCATGGTAGTATATGCAAGTCAGAAAATTATTTAACCATAGTGGCATTAATGTTTTCTCTGTCTTTCTTGATTGCTTGCCGCATTTCCCCTTGTCTGGACCGCTCATATTTGATAATTCATTTGGAATAAGCTGTTTGTTTGCTCTCTTCATTCAAATGGTGGTTCAACCTAGAATTCAGCCAATCCCAATTTTGTTGGACGATACTCCAGAACGACAGAGTTGTTTGGAAACTGAGCTTAATGATCTAGACAAACCGTAAAGAATTAATGATAAGGACACAAAAAAAACTTTTTGAAAGGACTATTAACACTGAATATCCCCTAAACAAGGACTCAACCTGCTAGTGATTTGATCATTTCCATGCCTTGTCAATTTAAGATACATGACCTTGGAGCTGGAATCTTTTGGGTATATGCATTTTTGACCTGGTACTCAATGCTTCTAACTTGGCTGCTCTTGGACTGGGGGCAAAATCACTGAATCTTCTAAAAAAGCCTTTTGCCTATATTCTGAACTGTAGCCACACCTGATCATTGACCCATATGGTTTCGGGAAAAAGTTGACACTATGGTGATGTTTGTGTTTGGGGAGAGACAAACCCACAAACTGTGCGACATGAGATGACATATATGTACACAAATGTGATAAGTGCTACTGAGACAAGCACCAATGTGGCATGAATACATGTACGTATTGTAGAAAGCTTGATTTAATTCTTCAACAGCCTCCGTAGTTTAATATTGTAGCGCACCCACCCTCATTAATTTTATCATATTTTTGTATCCATGCATTTTGAAGGCAACAAGAACTCTACCAAGTATATACACAGATCAGAAAATGTGTTCGGTGAAACTGTTCAGCTACTGGGGCACTATTCTGTTGACATAAGTATCACACTACGTAGGACTTTTTCTTTCATGGCCATCTACCGGCTTAGGGAGTCTGATCGATGACTAATAGTATACTGCCTACCCTTCTTTCCATTGGCAACTCTATGGTGGTCGTATGGTTATATTAATGAAGAAAACTAAAATTTTGTCTTTTCCCCCTTTTGGTCCTTTGCCAGCTTCTATTTACAATAAAGTAGAAATTAATTTGTTACCAAAAATGGCAGTTTCATTTTCACAGATCCGAACACAGGTAAAAGAATCATGGCCATGTATTAAATAATTTTTTTTAAGTTGTTGGGCATTTAATATTAGTGACATTAGCTAATACGATATTATCATGACAAACATCATAGTATATCTCGTATTGACAAAGTTCAGTGAGAATCAAATCCCATGTTTATGTTGTTGGGCATTTAATGTTAGCGAAACTAAGATGTTTTTGAGATACGACCCCTCTATTTTGGTTGCATATTCATATAGTATATAATACAAGAAAGGCAGAATTTCAAAAGTTTGGCAGCTGCTTGATATTATTTTATGCATCCAAAGATCAAATACCATGTGTTTTCCGTCAGAAAAAATGAGTGGTCAAGCATCTAGGGGAAATACAGAGAAAGCCCACTTGAATGGTAGGTTTTCAGTATTCAATGAATGATGTTCGATGGGCTTGTGGACAGTTAATTCCAGGTTTTTTGGGCCCTTATTTAATAGGTCCATCCAAATATCATGCACAGGACATTGAGAAGACATACTGGGAAACATTGGTCAAAAGGGATGTCCATATTGTTTCATAGGTACTACTATTTTAAGGTTCATGACTCTCATCAGACCCAATGTGTAAATCCATTGGAGCATTTCTCATTGACTCAGCCACATGACTCCAAGGAAAACCCGTCCTATTGCATTTTCCCTCAGGGTTGGGTTTAATTGATGAGCTGAGAGTGGTCCCCTGTGTTGGACCAGGGTCAGCCCTAGAACACATTTTAGCCAAGTCCAGTGGAGCACTACTTCTCTACATGTAACTCAATGAACCCCTTCCAGACACACGTAACTACATGGGGCCCATAATAATAATAATAGAAATGTGACATGGAAATTAAAAAACACCCACACGCATATGAGCTTAGAAAGACAACATCATCATAGTTCCATATTTGAAACTACCCAAATCATTGTTAATCTAAATTAGTGAAAATCTAAAATCTAATGATGAGAGAGAGAGAGAGAGAGAGAGAGAGAGAGAGAGAGAGAGAGAGAGAGAGAGAGAGAGAGGGATATAAGGGCTAAAATCTTTGGGAAAAAGAGGAAAACATGTGGGAAATTTCCCATACTAAAATTGAGGATAGATGCTGCTCCCTTTTGAGAAGAGGCTCTGATCAGCAATCCCTTTCTCAAAGTCACACACGCCTATCCCTCCATGGGGATTTTTACTTTCCTATATTACCATTTCTTGATGTTATTTTTGTTTATTCATGTTTCTACGGTGGGAGTTGGAACCTTCCATTTGTTACGAGTCGACCAAACAAAAGTGTTAAAAGGGTGACATCAAAGGCAAAGTGGCAAACCCATTACTTTTATAGCTTCTAATTATAAAAATAGCAAAATATCCTTTAGAAAATTAGGTCACGTGGGCAGGAGCTGGACCCCCACAAACCCACGACACCCATGAAAGTGAACTTTTAAATTACAAAATCACAAGTTTAACAAAATGACCCAAATACCCTCAAGTTTTATCTGTTTTCACATGCTACCCTTCTCACAATGTAAAAAGCTATCCTGTTTCTTCCACTCTCTTTTTCTGGTGAGAGCTGGTTTAAGAGTCAATCGACAAGCCCACCAAGCATTGACCACTGTGGAAGCAACCCTTAATCATTTCCCAATTCACAAGTTCTTAGTGCTTGTTAATTGAAATTTCTTTGCATTAAGTGACTATAAATTTCTTTGGGTAGGGCATTAAACCTAAAAAACAACAAAAAAGAAAAAAAAAATTAATGCACATTTATTAGGGTAGGATTGATAGGAAAGGCGCATTATATAGGTGGTGTGCCTAAGCACTAGAGCCTAGTTTTGGTTTTCCACGCCCGACCAAGTCACGACTCGCGCCCTCTCTTGTCTTTTCATTTATTATAAAAGAAGATGGTCTTAATCAGATAAAAGCCATTAATTATTACTTAATAACAAAAAGTTAAAGAAGCCCCGTTAGATTTTAAGTGGGCGTGAAATCATTTGCCAAAAGGTTGAAAGGGTGTTTAATTTGTAATGATGGTTTTAGAATTTATTCAGCCCAAATTAATAGAAATTAATTGATAAAATATCAAGGAGAACAAAAATATTCAATTTAAATTAGTTTAAATTAAAAAAAAAAAAAAAAAAAAACTCAGACTCAATTAGAGTTCAAGTCTTGGTCACGCTCCAAGCCAATTTCTCCATGCACGACCCTTTCTGTTCTTATGTAAAACTTTACGGACACCTCCAAAGCACTTTTTCCCATTAAGACTTCAGTTTGATTTGAACTTAAAAACGGGACAAAGCTCACAGCTAATTCAAACTCAAAAAGCCGACCATTTCAACCGCTTGCTGCATGTTTGCAACCTGTCTCAAATGCACCACTGCCCTTTTTTTTTTCTTTAACTGAAAGTCTCAGCTGGCCCCATTGCTATAATATATCAAACTATTCAATTTAAAAAAATTGGTAAAATTCTGCCCAGAGGGTGTAATATCTTGAAATTATTTTTGTGTTTTTGTTAAAAAAAAAATAAAAAAAAAAAAAATAATAACAATAATAATAATAATAATAATGATAAGAGAAGTGTGGATCGGTGTAACGAGGCATGTAGAGAAAGAGGCGGAGGAGGTGGGAGAAGAAGAGCATCTGAACTCAAACTTAGCGAGGCGTCACGTGGCAGTACACATATTTGCATGAAGCCACACGCCATTGGGTGCGGCCTGGTAAGTGGTGAGTTACAACTTGCAAGTTACAGATAAGACCGAATATGTAACCGCTAGCGGACCATTCTCAAAGTTGTTTAGCGTCCGGACAAATTGTAATTAAAGTCCTTTGTATACGCTCCACTTATGGACTAATTTTCTTGTAATTACATGTATACCCCTGTCATTTCCCGAATTGACTTCAAATATCTTTTTTTTTTCAAAAATATCACTTGAATTGTAGGTGTTTTTAGCTTCATTTTCTCGTGAGAATTTACCATTTTTATTTTTATGCCATACATAATCTAATTTTAGTTTCACTCCCCTTCCAACCTTGTGATGTAATAATCCAATTCATTCACTTTTTTTTTCTATTTCCAACCTCTTCTATATATAAATATGTACAATTTTTCCAAGTATTAAATTTTTAATAGAAATTTTTGTGCACATTTATATGAAATTTATAAATTAAAATTAGCAATAAACTTTAGAATTTAAGTGAAAGTAAGTTAAATGTTCAAATGTCAAAATTTTGAAAATCTTATCAATGATGATATTAAAGAAGAATAAGGGTATTATTGCAAAAAAATGTAGCTATATGATAAAACCTTTAGTTATATATTTTAGAAATGGAGTCGTTGTCTTCGATACTTATTCAATTTTAAAGAAATAAAGTTTTTAAACGCTACGATAAACATGATTCAACATTGGTATATGAAGTTCGAACGGAAAAAAAGATGAAAGAGAAAATAAAGGAACATAAATTATTATGTCAACGATATCAATAAGTTGAAAAGGTACGATAGAAAAAAAAAACATGAAGTACAATAATTTCTTTTTATTTAAACCATCAACCTTTATGGCAGAGATTTTATTAATCTTTTTACACTAAACAATTTAGAAGCATGGTTTATTGTGATTTGTAGGTTGAATTTCAAGTTCGAACTAATTTTTAATGGAGGGCAAATACAGAGTGGAGTGGAGTAGACCATAGGTGGTGTGGCTTAAGCCATACAAGCAGGGTGGCATCTAGCACCCGTAAGGACGCAATAGTGCTCAGAGCTTGGTGTAGGCAACTATGTCCTAGCCGTACATTACCCACCGGGCAGCCTATTGATACAAATCAAAGGTAATTGATAAGTTTCTGTTGTTAAGAATAGCAAAAATATTAATTTTATTTTATTTTTTAAAATTGATTCTTTGATGAGAAGACATTTTTTAGTCTCCACAAAAAAATAAAAAATAAAAGGCCTTTGCATTTTAACAATTACTCAATTAGACAGCATCAAATCTAATTTAGAAATTTTTTTTTTATCTTAATTGAAAATTGATAAGGAATTATTGGATATGGAATCCGTAAATAGGAAGAATTATGGGGAAAAATAGAAATAAAAAGTCATTCATTAGGGTAAGGGAGATTTTAGTAAAAGAAAAGGGGAATGGTCCCTCGAGAAATTGGAAATGGGAAAAAAGAGAGAAAAAAATGATCACCGCCATAGAGGGAGATATTTGGAAATAGAGTGTGTCTGCAGACGTAACTGAAAATTTTCTTGGGCTGGTATAAATCATGGATAAATTTGTGGAAGCATGTCCGAGATGTGGAGTAGAGAGAGTGTTTTGGTTTGGGTACAAGGCTTGTCTACTCCTCAGTTTCAACTCTCTTTCTTTCTTGCTTGCTTGCTTTCTCTCTCTCCAATTATTTATTTTTTGCTCTCCAAGCCCACTGCTTTAAAATCATCCCTTCACACTCTCGCCTTAAGATGCGCCTCCTTCTCTTTCTTCAAGCTCGTGGAGTGACTCTCTGAAGCGCGCTCTCTCTCTCTCTCTCTCTCTCTCTCTCTCTGTTGCTTGTGATAAACTCATGCTTTCTGGGGGTTGTGCACATTGGTCTCTTAGGGATGGATTTTGGTCTGGTGGGTCTGGAGGGTTTGGTGGGGCCAGGAGATGTGGCTCCTTCTCAGGTAGCAGAGGCTGAGACCAAGCAAATGGGTCTTGGATCTGGGTTGGGCAAGCAGGAGAGATCTGGGTCTCTTCAGGATGACTGGGCGGACTCTAAAATGGCGAGAACTGATGATTTCGGGGCCTCAATAACAATGTCGCTCCAGCACGGGACTTCCTTGCTGAGATCTAATTCGCTGCTCTCCGATGATGGTGGTGCACAGCAGCACATGCTGAGCTTCTCTTCACCCAAATCAGAAATGTCCTTTCTCGGCAAAGATGGCAGATTGGTGGACAGGGGCGCAAAAACCACTGCCTTTCCTTACTATCAACCCACTCCTTCTGCGTATAATAGAAATGCAGGTATATCTGGGGAAGCATAGAATGGGAACTTCTTTTGTATTTTGGTCTAAAACTAGCCCTCACTATCTCTCTTTTTTTCTTTCTCTACATCATTTTTGGGTCTATTTGTTATGTGCCTTCTGTTTGATCTTTGATTTTGTGACATGGGTTTTGGGTGATGCGAGCCTGAGGTGGATGAAATGCTTGCGGATGTTGTTGTGTGGCTTTACTTTCCTGTAATGGGTGGAGGGTCTTTTCATGGGCATTTAGTAGAAATCTTTGTTTTTGAGTTTTGTGAAGCAAAAGTTAAATATTTTCGCCTCTTAAAACCCTGGGTTTGCTCTTCTGGTTTTGGTGAGTTATCCTCAACCCAGATTAACAGAAACAAAAGGGCAAGAGCGAGAAATAGTAGGAAACTCACCAGAAGGTCAGTCTTGATTGGCAGTCATGTCTGTCCCATCTCCCCCGTTGTCACTTGCTTCTGTTCATTTTCCTTTTTCCTTTCTTCTTTTAGCTGTCAAAGTTGAAATTGTAATGATTCAAGTGGCTTCCTTGAATATTTCAAGCAATTTATCTTCTTTCTCATGTTTCAGGTTTTGGCTCTGGAAGCTTAAATACAAGCATGCATGGGGCTTTTGCTGGGGTTAGAGGGCCGTTCACTCCATCTCAGTGGATTGAGCTGGAACACCAGGCCTTGATCTATAAGTACATTACTGCAAATGTGCCTGTTCCATCCAATTTGCTCATCCCCATCAGAAAATCCCTCAATCCATTCGGATTGTCGGGCTCGTCCTCCACCTCCTTGGCTCACAATTCACGTAAGCTCCTTCTCTACTTTGAAACTGGGGCGCCGGGAAGGATATGATTTCCGTACACATTACATGGATGACTGATAATTGCTAGTTCCTTTTTCATTTTAATTTTCAACTTTAGTTGGGTATGGGAGTTATTTGTTGCTGGCCCTGGTATCTCTGACTTGGTTTTGAATTTTTAGAAACCGATGTGTGGATGCAATCTTAGTTAATTTCCCCTGGCGATATGCTACTTCCACTTTTATGCATTTATGAGTAGGTTTTTCTGTAGTAATCTCAGAGTTTCCTGTTCAGGTTTTGGTAGAAAGGTTTATCCTAATCCCGGATATTTACGAATAACCGTAAGGCATAATGCGTTTGGTGTAAAATACTTCGTCTTTTCCCCCTTTTGCTGATTTCTGTCTTTTTTTTTTTTTTTTGGCTTCAACTGTGTAGTGAGTTGGGGCTCTTTTCACCTGGGTTTCTCCGGAAACACCGACCCTGAGCCTGGGAGGTGTCGTCGAACAGATGGGAAGAAATGGCGGTGCTCAAGAGACGCCGTTGCTGATCAGAAATACTGTGAAAGGCACATAAACAGGGGTCGCCATCGTTCAAGAAAGCCTGTGGAAGGCCAGACTGGCCATGCCGTCTCTGGACCCACTAATTCGAAGGTGGTGCCGATGCCTTCCACCATGTCAGCATCGGTAATGTCCAGCGGCGGTGCATCCAACAGCCTTGCTATTGCACAGAACCAGTTCAAGAGCTTGCAGCCTGTTGCTGCCAATCCTTCTGCAGACACCCTCGTCAACAGGTTAAAAATGCACTTCATGCATTTGAGCTTCCTTTACCTGTTTACTTCTCATTATCCCTTTTGGGTTTCATAAGATTGATGATACTATGCATCCTTCTACTCTTCCTTTTTCTTTACTTTAAAGTAGACCCCATTATTTCATCTTTACTTTGGCGATAGTGACTAGTCCTTGTAGTTGAAACTTGAGATTCCTTCTCTAGGAGGATTTCATTATATATGTTATGTTTCCTATTTCTTTGCATTGAGGCTTTGTGTAGAAAGTATGCTTAGTTATAGAAGGCCAAAAATGTTTGCTTATTTTCTCATTGATACTTGTTGGTTTAGCTTTCCTCTTTATAGTGCTTGTTCCTTTTCACTATTTTACTTTTTCTTAAGGTTTTACTGATCAAGGAGTATGTATGTGGCAGATTGCAAGAGCCCCAGGGCCTCTCCATGATATCCCCCACCATTGACCTCAAATCTAGAGATACCCCTTTTTCCATTTCTAAGCTACCTATCCCATTTGAAGAAGCCCCTCAATCAGAATTCGGATTTGTCTCCTCAGACTCCCTCCTGAATCCTTCTGAAAGGGGCTCCTACATGAATTCTAGAAATTATACTCCTTTTCTGGACTTCAGTGACCAAGAAACCCAAGACCAACACCCATTTCGCCAATTCATTGATGACTGGCCCAAGGACCAATCAAATCGTTCAGACATTGCCTGGCCCGAAGAACTAAAATCAGACTGGACCCAGCTCTCAATATCGATCCCTATGAGCTCCTCAGACTTTTCGTCATCCTCATCCTCACCCACACAAGAGAAACTTGCCTTCTCACCACTGAGGCTATCTCGTGAGCTTGATCCAGTCCAAATGGGTTTGGGGGTGAGTAGTGACCTCAGTGCACCAACCCAAAAGCAGACCAACTGGATACCCATCTCTTGGGGATCATCAATGGGGGGTCCTCTAGGAGAAGTCTTGACTACCTCTGCTAACAACATGGGAGCCTGCAAGAACTCATCAGCCCTTAACCTCATGACTGAAGGATGGGATGGAAGCCCTCAAATAGGATCTTCTCCCACAGGGGTGTTGCAGAAGGCTACTTTTGGTTCACTCTCAAACAGCAGTTCAGGTAGCAGCCCAACAACTGAAAACAAGAAGATCCATGAGAGGGCTAGCCATTGTGAGGACATGCTCGGTTCCACCCTTGCAACTTCATCCTCTATTCCATCCTTGTAATAAAGCATATGGACCAAAGCCAGAAGAGATGAAGCTGATGGGAGAAAAAGTCAGCGAGGTTGGAGAGAGTAGATGGAAGAAGAGGCTGGAGGAGTTTGGAGCAAGTCATTTTATGTCTTTAATTTCTTTCTCTTTAGCTTATGGTTTGCAATGTTTACAAAGTAGGGATTGGGGCTGATTCCAAATGAATGTTATCTTGTTGGCCATTTTGACTTGGGTGGATCAGCGGATATCTATAGTTTTATGAATTAAAAGTAATTTATGTTATTTCCAATGCCCCCTTCTTGAGCTTTTTGGTGTTTTGGCATTTACCTGTTCCACAGTTCGCTTATTCACCCAGCTACATACTCCAATCATTGAGAAGTGTTAGCCAGTGCCATCCATATAGTCCAAATTCCACCAGGGAAGCACATATGTTAATAATAGGGGTTGTGAATCTCCATGTATGGAGGGTGGGTATGGTGCAGGCAAGCCCCAAAAACAGTTGGGACAAAGGCTGGTCAATGATGATGATGAAAATTTCAACATAAAAAATCTTGGAAAGTACATAATGACACCATATATATTGTTTGGGTTTGGAGCCCCCACCCAACTCTTGCTTCCTCAACTGGTGGGACCACTTCCAAAATACACATAATGAGTCTTGGTGGTTGGGGGTGGAGTTCCCTGGACTCCAGACAGGAGGCACTCCTGCGACCTAACTACCCAGCACACCGCTCTACTGGATGCAGTGATTGTGAGGGTGCTCACTGGCCATGGACCAGGCCCAGCCTGGGCCAACAACTGAAGGGATAGTTCTACTGTGCCAGGTCCAAGCCCTTACCTCGCTTCACCCCATTCTTGGTACAGGAATATCCATGGACTTAAATTTGAACTTTTTCTGCCACTTTGTTAGGTTTACGGAGGCCTGTAGCTTGACCTTGTCTTAATACGGAAATACTAGTCGTCATCTCATGCGATTTGAGTTTTGGATGACAGCCCAGTTTAAAATTCACTTGGCCTAGAAGTTCCAGGGGGGAACCAGCTTTCTAGGCCTATTTGTTTTGATCAATGTCACCTCTTGCGTCAAGCATGGGTAGGTAGGAGTGGACCTATGAATTTAAGCTGCGGCCAAACCACGGACATGTTAACGTGGAGGAGGCCAGCGAAATAACTCCATCCAGGAAAGAGCATATTACATTAAGCACCCCAATCTACTCAACATCAACCACACTCGCGCATTAAATCTGTGTAGAACAACCAGAGAAGCCATTCACCACCTGAACTGACCTTATTTTAAAATAATAATAATAACAATATCCATTAATCTTATTTTATCAATAACCATTTCATTGGATCAGAGTAATATTATCCATTCCGCCTCTTGTACATGTAATGTAACAGAAGGCATCTAGCCTAGCGCAACTTGGGCTAGGCAAATCATGAAAACAAATCATTATTTTAAAGATCTAAATTACTCACCAAAGGTGTAGGTGCCTGCTCTCCTCTGTACTTGATATATCCTCTGCACATCACTTCATCAATCTGCCTTTCCAATACTTGTTTCCTGCGCCAGGGGCCTTCCATTGGAAAAAAAAAATCTCCCCAAAAATAGTCAGAGACTTGCATACATCACTGTTACACCCACCTGGTTGTTTTGGTACGAGGTGGCAACTATTGGCAACAACCCTCTGAACGATGGTGATCCATTGAGTTGAGGTGGACATGAACATCTTTCAAGATCGGTAACCATTCTGAGTCCTGGGATATAATCCAATCTCTGGTCTGATGTATCTTACTATATTGACCAATCCCAAAGCATATTCGGTATTCCTCATGTGAAAACCTATAAAAAAATATTTCACCTTTTCTGGTTCCGCTGACGAAGGTTTGCCCGACTAAATTCATCTGGTTTCAACCCTGTCCCAAGTCGCAACCCTATGCATTGCTAGCTTCAGTTCTCTCGTCACGTCCTGGTGTCCATTGTACCTTCCAGCAGCACACTCTATAGCCAAGTTGAAAAAATGAAACGGAATTTTTTGACAAATTCATCAAGGTCTAACCCCTATGCTCTTGACTCCGTCCAGAAAAAGCTTGCCCGAAATTCAATGATGCTACTCTCCTTCGCCAAAACCATCGTCCTCTTGATTGCCTCGACTTGACTGTCTCCACTTGTATAGCCTTAACAGTACCACTAATAGCTTGTAGCGAATAGTGTGAGTGTGACTGAGAGGTCAAATAGAGTTTAGGCAAAAAATAATCCATTTAAAATAAAAATCCAGAAAGAAAGTTGATATAATAAAATAATTCAATTTGGTGTGTTTCAATCACGAGAACATCTATGTCACACAATCATAATTGGTAATTATGATTTTGATTTTTTTTAAATGGTTAAAATATAGTCACTAAAAATAATTTGATATCACAAATTTATTATATTATATATATTTATTTAAAAATAATGCATAAAATTAAATAATTGATTATATATCATATGATTTTTTTAAGTGTGATTTTTGGACCTTTTAATTTTTTCTATTTTTTTTGTTTTTAATCATTTTCAAAAGTTTTGATATTTTTAATTTTAATAAAAATATTTTGGCTTCATTTTGTTAAAAAATTTGGTATATTTTTCCAAAAAAATGTCCAGGATATCATATTCAACGGGCTTGAATATAAACAAATTTTAATAAAACTACACTAATTTTTTTAATAAAATCACTTCAAAATATTTTTATATAAAATTAAAAATGTCAAAAGTTTTGAAAATAATTAATAACAAAAATTTATAAAAAGATTAAAAGGTTCAAAAATTGCACTTAAAAAACATTATATGAGATATAACCAATAATTTAATTTTAAATATAATAAATTTATTTTCTAAAAAAGAAATTTAAAATATGTTAAATAAAAGAATAAAATTTAAAATTAATTAAAATATTTCAAATAAAAGAACAAAATTTTATATATTTTAAGTGAAGTTGAAACGTGACGTGGATATTCATGTGAATTAACTTATCATGTTTTTCGTAAAATGGATTGTTTTTGGTCAAAACTCGGTCAAATGTTTTCTGTGACGAGATGCGGGCTATGTGCCTTCTACAAATCAAGGGAAAGGGGCTACTGCCCTTATCAACCCTAGTACGTCCATGTGAGAGGCTGAGGGATCAAAGACAAACTGTAGGGAGGGTTGGGTTTTGTCGAGGTTCAGGCCTACTCATATTCACCACAGATGCTCCGAGGCATCCAACGCAAGTTGAAATTTGCGCTAAAACGTAGGTTATAACCCTAATCTCCAATAGCCAAGAGGGGCTTAGCGTACAGTGTCAGTTTTACAGTGTGTGTTCTAACAGTACTGGATTCAATAGAATCACCCAAGCCCCAGGCTAAAACCCTGCAATCAGGAATCAGCAGCCCAAGTGCCCAGCCCCAAGCCTAACGGCGGCCCCACACACTTTCCAACCTCATCGCCATCTTCGATTTGCAGCAAACATACAGATTCAGCACAAAAGACAAATGAAAATTGATTGCATTGATCGTATTCAGCACGAGGTATTATGGCAAAAGCATCGCCAAACTCTAACCTTTACCCGTTCTCGTTCTTTGAAGTTTCGATACAAGTAATTCAAAAAATTATAGAAAAAACGAGGCTCAGACACGCACAAATGCAGTCATCAGAAAGCCGTATACGTTCAACAAACGAACGTACACTCGCTTTTGGTCTCATGAAATTCTAATCAGAATCGAGAAATGATTTCTGTCATCACTGCCTCATAATAAAAAAAATTTCACAATAAAGGAAAACAATAAATAGAGATTTTCCAGTGGAAGCGCTAGAGGCCGCAGACTATAGATGTGGCTTTCCTCTGTTCGGGGATTCACAGAGAGAGCAGTCGCGTTACACAGGCGAAACCCTAACCCTAGATCTGTGTCCTTTAAAAGAGATCTTGGATTGGACGCAGCGCCAGGGCCTCCAACAGCCTGATTTTGAAAAGCCTTGGGCGGGGCTTCTTGGGCCTCAAATTGTCAACGTGGCCCACTGCGGGACTGCTCGGCAAAGCCCAATTTGGAAAAGGGGTGATTTTCAAAATTTTTTAATTTATTTTGAAAATATAAATAAAAATTATTCTAAAATTATCCCAAAATTTATTTTTTCATTTTATATGAAATCTTGAAAGTGGTAAAAATCTGATTTATTTTCTCTTGAGGAAAATTGGGTGATTTTTACGTCCACGTTTCCCATACTTGTCCTCTCAAAAGATTGCCTTGACCTTATCTCAGGGCTGGCCAATTGAAATGCTTCAGATTGAAAAAATCAGCAAGTTTTTTGTGCACACCATCATTAAAATGTCCATTTCCGCAACCCAATTATTCTCATCTTCTTATCTTCAACAGCATCTTTTCTTACAAATGACTCAAAACACTTTCAATATTTTGAAAGGTAATTGGTTGCATTCTTCCTCGCCAACCTTGAATCTCCATGCTGAAATTGACTAACAACTCGACAGGGTCAGGCGCATGCTTGGAAAATACAAAAACATCGTTTTCCTTGTCAACAATCCTTTTGAATTCACACACTCCTATCATTATCGTGCCCACCAACCCATTGTCTATTTGTCCCAAACAAAATGCTATTGTCACAACGTTCTGTACCCCCTCAGTTTCTTAGAACTGCAACCCCTATTGAGATTTCGTGAAACATTAGCTTATCAACTGATCAAAATTAATGGGTTATTAATACAAGGAACAAACTCCTGGGGTGGTTGCCCAAGAATCCTTCAAAATGGCCAAGAAAGTGCATGAATTTTCTCCCACAACCAGCGGAAATGGTATTTTGGGGTTGGTTCTCTTATCAAGTAAGTGTCATGGAGACGTTTACATTCGCTTTATTAGTTATCAAATATGTCATCCACTTCACCAACCGAAGAATATGCAATGAATTCGTCAAACACATTAAATTGCTGCGCTCTGCACAGCTGGGCTCCCAGGAACTTGGTCTTGTTCTTTTTTTGGTTCATTTTCTTCGTTAATTTTCAATCCCTTAAATTCGTGTGAGAGCAACATCAGCTTCTTCCTCACGATTTACTTGCTTGACACCTAAAAGGCCTTTGCGGTTGGAGGGCGTGTAGTGTATGAAAACAGCCTTATAACCCTTCCTACCCATACATCTTTGTTGATCACAACACCAAAAATGAGTCACAGGAAGGTTCATTCCCAAGGAAGCGTGCCCTTTTCATGGGAGGACAGTCCCGGAGTTTCCAAGGCTGCCCACCAGGAGTGCCCTGCAAATATAGGAATCTATGCCCTTAACCTACCCCTACCCCCACCCCCACCCCCACCCCCACCCCCACCCCCACCCCCACCCCCATCACTGCCACCATCACATTCACCTCCTCAGGTCTCTATTCAACACGTGAAGATCCCTCTTCCGCCATGCCCAGATCAACCTCCGCATAGAAGCACTTCGTCAAAGGGCCTTTGGGGGCAGCAGGAGGACCCTTTTCTGGCAGCCTACAAGGAATGCACCAAAAGTGTTGAAAGTGCTAAGAAGCCTAAAGAAAGTAAGAAAGGATTTGGGTTTGGAAGAAGGAAGTGCAAGTTTACATTTTCATGCAAGCATTCATGTGAGGTTGAGGACGACAGTTGGATGAGGCTTACTCATCTTCCCCCACTTCCCAAAGTGAGAGCAAAGGTTCCGGGGTTGAGGTGAGACTGAGAGGCAGCAGTCTACCCAGTGTAAGGAGGATGAAGCAGTGCTCTGTTACTCATCATCTTTTGTCAAATATTCTAACTTATATGAAGTTAATATAAATGTAAAGATGATTCCGTTAAGGAGGTTTCAGTTTAATTTTTGTAATTTTGTCTGAATTTGATGGGATTGTGCTCTCCATTTTTCTTGGTGGCTTCCACATTGGGTTTATCATCCAGTGTTACACTTCTGGTATCTGATTTTCCTTCAAGCAACAACTTACAACTCACAAGAGAATGCAGATTAATCTGTTAGAATTTCTTTCACCTGATTAACTTGGTCATCCCTTGTTTACATATTTGTTTTCTTTATCATTTAGAAAAATAAGATTCCCCATGTATTTATTTTTCAAAAACAGTTTTTTTTTTTTTGTTTTCCTCTTTTGCCTCAATTATGTTGTGTCCATTTTCATCAATTCTGTTTGAGGACTTGCTGAGAATTGTTCTAGATGAGCATCAGGTTCATACTGCATGAGATATTAAAAAAAAAAAAACTAAAGATTTGATCTGAAGTGGTTATGAAAAGTGGTGCATTTTGGTTTGAATTTAGTTGTTAGTTTAAAAGGGCGTCATGGAAATGCTCCAGTTGGTGCACTGGAATATAGGATTAGTGTGCTCCATTTTGAAGTGTTGCTTTCTTGGAACAAGGAATTTGCTAAGGGGATGATGGCAACAGCTTTTAAAAATAATGTCAGTCATTGAACATAGTAGGACTGAAATTTGAACTGCTGATCGGCATAGCTGACCAAACTAACCTAATTAGTTTGCACATTTGTGTCCTTGTGGGTATGACAGAAGGTTCAATAAAGGAAAGAAAACATATGGTTATGAGGCAGGGCAGCTCTTCTCTCTATTGCCTTAATAACAAAATATAATTAAACCCTGAACAACCCATGGTTTTAGCACACATTTACTTGTTGATTCTTCCTTTAATCTTGTAGCTAACAATAATTCCAACATTTCTGTTCTAACCTCCTTTGTTTTTCTCTCTAGTCTGCCACTGAAAAAAAACAAGGAAAAGACAAGAAGGCACCGCAATCTGAGTGTTGATAAAAGAGTGGATGCTTAAAACAGGGGAAGAGGCTAATCATGATTTGAACCGTGCATTCACTTTCTGTGCTTTATTCATTGCAATTGAATGACTAATTGTACCACCAGTACTGCACAGTTGTATCCTTTTTCCCCTTTCTATTATTTAGTTTTTGAGCTCTCTTGGAGTTGAAGCAATTTTCTTTTTGGTGAAAGTTTTTTTCTTTTAAGGCAGTGCATTTTGTCTAGTCTTAGACATGAAGGTCCTGTAGCTGCCAAGGCATCAAAGCAGTGCATGTAATTATCTCCTTTTTTTCCCCCTTACAATCTTTTTGTATCTTTTCTGTAGTTCAGTAAGTACGCAGATACAACTAAAATGAAGAAGTTGGCTTGAATTACGGCTCATATATATAAATAGTAGCGTGTTAGCTTTGTGGGTCCCTGCTAAGAGTCCATGGAGTACAATAAAAATTTCGAAATGCTTTGAACAGAGCCATGATACATATTATATAAGATCCTTGAAATCTATATAACCCCTTCCTCCACTTCTCCACCTTGACTGCATGATTGCTAAAAGTTCTCCCTGAATTGTCTATGCAACAACCAGTTTAACCCTTGTGAATCCAGTGTTTTTCTTTAAGATAAAGCCATGCTGGAAGGCCAAAGTCTGGTGTGGAAAAGGCCATTTATGGCCTTAGAGGGTGTTCTTTTTGGCTCCACTTACAAGGGCTGTTTGCAATGAGGGAAGGTTAAGTTCCAAGGTTTAACTTCTTGAACAAATTTTGCTAACATGAGAAGTGGGTTTTATATTTGGTGAAGAAATTTAGAATAAAATTATCACATGAAGTTCTTAGTAGTCTTAAAATGAAATAGAAAATTCAAAGTCTGTAGATGAAGTTCCTTAAGCAACACACATGAGAAGTGGCCTTCTAACATGCCACAAATTTTGCTTCTATGTTAGACATTCTATGATTAAGCACCAATTAAAAATTTGTTCAAAAAGAGTTGATTCTTCTATCCATGACACTAAACTTTGATTATAGAATATATAAAAATAGTAATCTTGAAACCTTTGAATCTTTGCACTTCTACTTTCACTTCTTTGTGGAATTGATTTGTAATAGAGAACGCTAGGATGGAAAAACACAATGAGTGGAGAGAGAGACCACTTCCCATCATTGAACTAAAATTTAGATTGTTTATATTTTTTTGTTCATAATAAATTTTGACAGCGGATTTTGACTTCTTTTAAAATGAATCTAATTATTCTTTAGTTTTTTCTATTTTAATTGGGTTTGAAGAAATTAGATGTTGAATGATTTGAACTTAATTTGAGCTTTAACTTGAGTTAACTTTTGCTCTTAAGTCTTGTTATAACTCGGGCCTTAGTATGACTTGAATTTTAACTTGACTTGGGATTTAACTTGACATGAACATTAATATCAACTCAGGATTTGAATGGTTTGATCTCAGATCGAAAAAAACATTTTTGTAAATTTCGATCTTAAAACTTGAAACTTGAAGGCTTTTAACATCATATTTGGTGGTCTTAATATTTTGCAATATCCTTCCTTAATTAAAAATAATATTAATGAAGACATTTGTTTTTTAAATTTGGTAGTTTTTGATTTATTTTTTAAATTAATTATCTAATTAATCAAAATTTAAACTAAATATGAATATTAATTTTTTAATCTGAGCACAAAGTAAACTGGTTTCAACCCAAGAAAAGGGTATATTTGATTGTTGTTTTTTAAAATTGTTCTAAAAAACAGTTTTTTAGAACAATATTTTGTGTTTTCAGAAAAATAAAAAATAAAAAATTGTGTTTGGGAACTGAATTTTAGAAAACAGTTTTTGTTCTAAAAAAAAAAAATTTGATTGAGTTTATAAAAAAGTTTTTTAGAATAAATAAAATAAAAAATAGAAAGTTAGTTTTTTAATTAATAAAGTGTTTTCTTCATTAACTTGATATTACAAATATATAAATAATTTTTATATGTACAATTCATTTAAATTAAAAAAAAATTATTTCATTTAAAATTTTTACACCAGCTATAATTTTTTTTAAACAAACGATGATTTTGTAACAATGTGTAAGTATATTAATTTTAATAATTTAAGAAAGAAGAAATGATTTGTGGGTGAGGGTGTGGTGGTTGGGTAGAGCTCACCTTTGTGGAAACACAAAAAGTAGCTAAGAAAATACAAAAAAAGAAGAAGAGAAAACATGAAAAATAATTTATTTTTTGAACAGTGAAAAAACAATGAAAACATCTTTTTATTGTTCTAAAAAAATGATTTTTGAGACATAGAAAGCACAAAAAATAAAAACACACCCCCTTTCCCAAACAAGTCTTTTATGTTTTTTGTTTTCAAGAACAGAAAATAGTTGTTAAAAACAAGAACCAAACGGGCCCTAAAGCTCCATATTTGAATTATTGTCCTTGTGTGACTCTATGCCTCTAGTGATTCTTCTTTAGTTTATGAAAAGAAAAGGCAAGAAAGGAAAACAGATTCAACTTGCCATGCTTCCGAAAAGCAGCCGTATATTTATGTATGTAGAACACTAATATCATAGTATATGATATTTCTTTTGGAGCTGGTCATGTGGGCATCTCTGTGAACCAACACCATTTCAGATATATGTTTCCCCTATATATTACTGGAATGGTGGAAAGTGGGTGGTGGGTAATATAATATTTGTTTATGAATGAGGGTGGAGTGGACTTAGAGTACAGAATCTCCAACCACGTTTACTGGTTCAGAGAAGTCCATCTTATCTTTGGACGTGTAGTGGGCAGTGGGCAGTGGGCTTGTATATTTCTTTTCTTTACTTCCTTTATGTCAACTAATTAGTTTTATCCATAGTTCAAAAGCTAAAAAATCCATTACAATAAGGTATTGTGGACCGTGGAGTAAATTTCAGAGGCCAGATGACCAATCCCCAGCACTTCGACTTTGAAAAATCAATCTTGTTCCACGTAAAATATGGCTTTTACTTTCCTTAAAGGTACAGTAAGATTGATAACCTTATCCTAGTTTTATATTCATTACCCACAAGTTGGCACCCTGGCCATCGAAGAAAAGATGATGGGGTTGTCTCTTTCCTCACCAAAGTACAGCTCAAACGACTTTTGATTCTGGGTCTGAGTTCTAAGAGTGTGGTACTTCCATGGAAAACTTTTTGGGTCTTCTGCAGAATGTAGTGACTCAATTTGGACAATTTGGAGAAGATGGATGGCCCTATAAATGGCCCTATAAAGTAGAAAGTCGTGTCATGTTCTTTGTCACAGAATTTCTCCTCAATGGTTGGCCATGGAGGCTACTAGCATATATTTAGTTGGGTCATGCAATTAATATCCAGAGTTGCTAGTTGGAGAAGATAGTGGGGGATCTTATATGAATAAAGTAAAACATGCAATCATGTTCTTTATCACTCTTGTTTCTTTTGTCTAATTCGATCAGTGAAAAGATACCTAGCATTTATGCCACTTTCTTAGGCTATGAGCCCTCACCAAATATTGAAATTTCGACATGACTTTCGTTGTCACATTTTTTAAATATTTTTTTCTTCATTTAACAAAAAAAATCAGGCAAAAATCCAATTAGAGTGATCGAAGCTTTAATGTGTCCCACCCATGACCAAATGGCCAATGTAATGATCAAATTGAATGCGTCTAACATTGTGGAGTAAGTGATGACTGTAGTATAAATCTTGTCAGTATATGTACTCACAAGCCACAACCGCAAAAATATATGTATATATGTTTGATGAATTGATCAGAAAGTCAACTCCCACCTTCCTCACCAATCGTAATAGGCCAATTTTGTCAGCAACCAGAATTGATTATTTAAAAACGTGGCCGGCCGGATGCAAAATCAGGACCCAATATTTTTTTTTTTTTAAAGTTTTTCCCATCAATTTGATATTGTTCTTTGGAAAACTTTGATTAAAGTGGAAGATGTGGACATGTGACACGTGGCTAATATATGGGTTTTGTAAATTCAAAAGAATAATATTGGGGTGTCTATACTTATAATAATTTATAACTTACTACTGAAGAAAGGAAGAGACAAAGTCACGACACCCTGGTGCCCAAAAACAGATGCTTTTGAAGGTGATTCGATATGGGTTTTAATCATACCTACTCCCCCTCCCCCCCCCCCACATCGCGGCCTCGCCCCACGTTTACGTCATGCCCTTTGCCTCCCTTATATCCACTCCTCCTCGCGAGTACGAATGCCCAGGTCCATGATCCATCCCGCAATCACCGATTCGCCCCATGCGGGGAACTAACCATGGCGCTTTCAGATGCATCATGCGTGGTGCTCGTGGGGATGAAAATGGCCTCATTATTAATTACTCACTCGATCACCACTTTTATCGAAAGCCATAAATGTAAATTATTATGGGGGTGACATGAGCATCCTTTTTGCCATGGATTTATTGGCTTACGTCTTTCATTATTAGTTGCTGCCTGCAGGCCTCATTTTTAGAACCATCTTTTTTAAAGTTATTAAATTTTATTATTTTCTTTCATTACTTTTTCGTCATTGCAATCTTACATATGCAATATATGCACAAAGTAGAAACCTCATTTATAGGTCAAAGTTTTCAGGTACGTAACTATTTTTTTTTAAAAAAAAATACGAAATCCCTATTTTATTTTAATTTTTCTAATTTTACTTATACAAGATATGTGACATGACATAATAATTTAGATATTTTGTGCTTGATATATTAAGATGACAAAGACTATAGGTTAAAAAATGATTAGAAAAATTGAGACCCTAATTATTTTCCTTATCCAATAATGGGTTGAGAAATGATTAGAAAATTAGGAGCGACAACGTAGCTTTGGCAAGTTTACCAAAGAAAAAGGAGGAGTTAATAGCCAAAGTTTGTACTTGGTAGCTCTAGTGTGGAAAAGAATTATAATAAAACAAGAATGGCATCGGATGCCTTTGGCTATTTTAGTAATTTCAGGTGGGGAAAGAATTGAGTGTGTAGAGACGAAAATGCCCTTGCACTAGCACCAGTCATTCGAGCAGTGGCTAAGCAGTAGCTGGTGGAACCACACGTCAACCCAAGCCCATGAACATTGCTTGACCTTTGAGGGTTTGAGAGACATACGCTTATTCGCTCGCACACATGACAATTTGATTAATGGGGAAACAGTAGTTGCCGTGATTCTTTATCAAGGAGGCTTCTTTGGTCATTTCAATACTCTTGAATGGTGGAAGATGGTCTATTTTAATAATTGAAGCAGCTCAATGAGACAAGTCCAGAGGGCACGATGGGATGATATAATTTGGTCCCATGTCCCATTGCAATATATGTATTCAAATAAGTCGCAGTAGATGATGTGACGGAGATTTTAATATAGAGAATGAAATGAAAAATGGGCATTGTGGAGATTAGAACTATGAGGATTTGAAAGAGGAAAACAAGAACAAAACACCAAAATGCCTTAAACAAAACATACACTAACCAAATCTTTACAGAATAATAGCTCCATTTTTAATTACCAAAACCTCCATTTTCCAAAAATCCCACTAGTCTCTTTGCTTCTAACAGCAAATTTTTTTTTTTCTGCTTACTTACAGATAGGTGGATATATATATATATATATATAGATATATAGATATATATGATATAAAGAGAGAGGTGTTCCTCCATCTATATTCCTGTTTTAGAAATTAATAAGGGCCGTTATTATGGTTAAGATTACGTGATTAATGATGGGGTTTGTTCGTTGACGGAGGTGGTGACACTATTGCATGGCCATGCAGAGGAGAGCTGCCGCTGCAGTTGCCGGAAAACTAATATTTGCCGGAATTCCGCCAGCTTCCGCCGGAGGATATTAGCCTCCGAGCGGAGCTGCGCGTTATCACTGTGTACCAGGTGGGAATGATAAGTAAAGGACCGTAACCGGTTCGTGAGTTCCCGGTTTTGGATCTTAAGCTGGTTCAACTGGTTCCTCAGGTTTTCTATGTGCTTTTGTTTACGCATCCGAGACCGCCGCGCCGATTCCCGGTTCGATATCATCCGCCTCCGCTTACGCTCCTCCGCCGCTGAATCCTCCCGGTTCTGCCCATCTGAACCGGAGTTTGAATTCAAGGGTTTCCGGTTCGGGGCATCCGAACCGGAATTCGAATTGACAGGCTTCCTGTTCGACTCATCCGACCCGGAATTGGAACGAACCGGCTCTTGTGATTGGAAGATGGAAAAAAGTTCCTGGCTGTCCCAGGGCGTGAAGCCACCCTCGAAAGACGGAAATGGGCTTACGAGCATAGTTTCTGATGACATCATGACCGGAAAACTGGACTGAAAAAGAGGAGAAAAAAACAACAAAAAGAAAAAAAAGTCGCCGGAAAACCGCTTGTAGGGAGTGGAGAAGGGTGGAGGGAGAAAAGGGAAGAAGTTCAGCATAGGGGGCGGCTATTTATGGACAAGCTAAGGAGCCACGGTGGGTTCCACATGGGTGATGCACAGGGGCAATTTCGTCAAAAAACGTATTTTTAGGCGTACCCCGTATGTACAGGAAACCGCTTTTGAGTCACCGGGCACTATGGTGGGCCAACATGCTTTTTAAAGAGACATGGTGTGACATAATCTAGTGGGTCCCTTCATAGATTGGTTTAATAGCTTACTCATGAAGAAACAAAATGCCGTGGGATCCACCCTCCACCACGTGTCTCAATCCTCACCCCTTCATCACCTCCCCACCCCTTTCTTTACAAAGTTGCTTACGTGGAGCCACGTGAGCCACTCGGCTCCTCATGGCTCACCATCTCACCCAGCCGGCTCTGGGCCTTCCCTTCCCTTCCCTTCCATTTTTCTTAAAGCCACATCCGTAAAACAAAAATAGTTGAGGTACGCCTGAAAAAGAAGGGTGACCAGAAAATCTGTCTGCCACTGTACATAAGGAAGTGGATTCTTTGATCTCCTGTTTCAGCCATTCATCCAACTTGCAATGGCTGCAATGCAATACTGAATTGTGAGTCCACAAAATTAGGGGAATTAAAGAAATTGCATGCATGCGAAAAGAGACAAGAGTTAGGTTCAAACACCCGACATAGCTTTTGCATAGGGCATAGGGCATAGGTTATATGGCACATGGCACATGGTATATGGCAGAGCCAGTTTGGGAGTAGCCAAGTCAAAGTGGATCTTTCATATTGGCAATTGATAGAATAATGGGAATCGTCAAATATTTGGTAGTTAGAATTTAGAAAGAGGAGAATCATGATTCATGGGGTAGTTTATATGTGGGGAATCTTTAGGCTGCTAGAATGGTCATATGGGGAGTGGGGTGGAAAGATGGAACTTAAAAACACAAAGAAACACAACCATAACTCGTAATTATTTGACAGCATATGGTTAGCATGAGGCCGACATTCAAAAGTGTAGCTCGTGCAGCTCTAGCCTCTAAGTCTAACCACCAAATATGGGTAAAAGCGCGCTCTTCTGTTTCCTTTTTCTTTTCCCCTCTTTTTAAATAACCTCCCCAAGGATTAAGAACACACCTTGCTTTTCTTCTTTTCTTTTCTTTTCTTTTTTCTTTTGTTTTTTTTTGGTGATTGGACATAACTTATAATTAATTAGTTGTCACATATAATAATTTCTTGGTAAAATTAGTTAGTAATGATGATGATGATGATGATGATGATGATGATGAGCAAAGCAAGGGAAATTGGTTTCTGTTGAGGCTTGAGATCTAGCTAGCACTAGGCTTTGAATACAATGTTGTTTGTAAAATATTGATGAATGCATGGAGAGTTGGCTTCATCTGAAAGATACCTTGGCCAGAAGAGAGGAGGTCTGGGGGAGAAGACAGAAGATTCAAAGTGATTTAAAGCTAGGTACCATGAGGTTGATTGATAGGAATTTGCAAGTGTTTCTGGAAGTGGGTATGTATTTCGACTTTTGGGCTGCATAATTGGGAAATTTTGGTAAAAAGAAGAGCGTGCTGTCCACTTGCCCCTGTCACTGCTTGTCTGGTGAAAAAGAAAAAGCTAGGAACCAACATATTTTTTTAAAACCCCCCAGGCAAAAGGAGTTGGAGTCGTCCTTTTTTTCTTTTTATCTTTCTTTCCCATTTCCATCACATGCAAAATATATAAAAAGATACCTCAATCGATTCTATGAATTGATAGAAATTTGAACGGGAAAAAGATGATAGGACGTTAGTAAATTTGAAATTCCTAAATTTGGAGGGATAGAATATATATATATATATATATATTTCTATCATATCATATGTAACAAAAATAATGATATCTTAAAATTTTATATTTAATGATGTGAGTGTTTAGCTAGGTTGATAATTCCGGACAAAATTCTTAAGTGTCCCCTAACTCGGCTTTCCTATTCCTATTTGACTACTTGACTTTGAAGACTAAGACTTTGCTAAGAGACCGAGGTATGTAGCCGAGTGTGTGGTGATTGGATGTTAATCAACCTGATTTTTAAGCTTTAAATGTGTTAGAAAGTTAGGAGAAATAGTTTTTGGTGCAAGGATGTCATTTCCCTGTTTCTGGATCGATCCAAGTGTAGGGGTGGATCGATCCAACTTATGTTTTTTTGATCAAATCTCAGCCATTAGATTAAGGGCTTCTTTTTACACTTTAAAAACCAATCTTCTCTCATTTTCTGGGTAGAGTGACTGCAGAAACGTGGAGAGAGCAGCCACACTCCTTGTGTTTTTCATCTTCTCATTTTGTTTTCCCAATTTGGGGTTTTTGATTGTAAAGAAAATCCACTTCTTTTAATGTTTTCCAAACTGGTTTTTAATGGATTTTCTTGAGCAACAAATAAGTTGATTCCTTCCTTCCTTCATATCTCAATCTCTCATTCTATTTGGGTTTGTGCAAAAACCCATTTTCTTCTTGTGTGGATTCAAGAAGAGGCTGAGATTAAGCTTGGTGCGGACTCCAAGTGTGCTCCGAAAGAAGAAGGTGAGAAGCTGAAAATGAAGGTACTAGTCAAGTATTCGAGAAGGATTGGTTGGCTTGAGTTAGGTAAAACCTTGTACTCAGTTTTTATTCTTCATAGTGGAGTTTTCAATCGGCAATAGGCCCGTGGTTTTTGATCTCTTCGGAGGTTTTCCATGTTAAAAATCTGGTGTTCATTGTCTCTTTTTCTCACTCTATATTTTGATTTATTTTTTAGGAGTGTTGAAGCATTTGCATGTGTTTTGCATTTATAAATTGTTGGGAGAGTGTTGATGCATACATTATTGCTTGTGAATGTTATGCCTTGTTGAAAAGTTGTTGGAAAAAAAATTTCTTGACATTAAGATAGTCTAAGGTTAGGTAATCTTTGTTGGGAGAATTTTTAAATTGTTCTACAACACCTATTCACCCCCCCTCTAGGTATAGTTCATTATTGAGAGTCACATTTTCAAATGACATATATCATATCCGAAATTAAAAATTAAAAAATGAATTAAAAACATATTGTTAGAGCTTAGTGATCTGAATTCTTTATTGGTTCGACTCGAAAAGTTCACATGTGGTAAAAAAAAATTATAAATTTTTTGAAGGGTTTGTGGTGATAGCGAAGGGATTGGGTCGATAGGCTCGATCCTGTATATATGTATGTGATAGTGTTACTTTATTTATTTTTCTCTCCCATATATATATGCGATGATTTATAGGTTTTTAAAAATTTATGCTTTTCATACTCTTTTATTTTGTATCAATTTTTAACATAATAGATTTTCTTCTCATTTGTTCGTGGTTTTTTCTATGTAGAGTTTTTCATGTAAATATGTGTGTTTTTATTTTTTTTGTTGTCTATAACACATTACATTTTGATATTTAATATTTTTTAAATAAAAAATATAGGTCATTACGATATTTGTTATTCAACAAGGGAAAATAAATTATATCATTTGATTCAATAAAATATTTTAGAATAAAAAGCAGCGACCATACGATAATGGCCTTCGCAAAATTAAGAGAAGTTTTGCAAGCTGATGACACAAAGTAGTGATCATATGACACAAAATATTTAGTCACAAGTTTCTATCAAAACCTAGAACTATGCTTGGACATTATTAGATTAAGTTTAATAGCAAAATTATTTAATATTTAGTAAACTTTTCTAATAGTAATATCATTTCTTTAAAAATTATAACTGTCTTTTGACTTTAAATCTTAATTGCGACTAAACATAAAAGACAAAAGAATAAGTGAAAATCTAAGATGGAGCTTTAATTTACCATCTATTTATTTCGACTTTTTGAGACATTGAGGTACTTTGTATAATAAATTTTATTGAAACCTTATGTAATAAGTGTACTTTCAAAATTATTTTTTTTTTTAAAAAAGAAAAGGCCAAGTTGTTAGTAAGCTAGATTAATTAGTTGTTACCGAGCTAGATTAGCTAGATGTTGGTGAATAATTTTTCTTTAAACATAATAATTTAGAACTATATGCTTCTTGGGACTTTCTTGGGCTTGAAGATTTAGGTTAGTTGAGTGAAATATTAGCTATTAGGCAGTAAGAATGTACAACTTGGGGAATATGATAGCGACGTAAAACATACATTTGTATACCAAAGTTGTTTTTAGAAAAATGGTCAAATTGAATGGAAAAGGACTAAAAATTGTATGAAAGGCTCAAGCGCCCAATACAGGTTTTGTATGTTTTGGTCAAACTTGGTCCATTAGGGTTCTTGCTATATAAACATGTCCATGTGTTAGCAATGTTTTCCGGAACTATAATTCCACATTGTCATTATCCTACGAAAAAATCTTTAAATTCTAAATAGCAAAATTCGTATTTGAAGAAGTTTGTGATGGTTGATTGCATTCCTGTTAGAAGTTAAGGTATCCATTAGAGTATAAAGTGTTATGATGGTTTATAACTAGTTTTCCATGTATATCACATATTTATTAGCGTAGTTGATTGATAATCCTTATTCTTAGGCATCTATATTTATTAAAGAAAGACAAGACCTATGAAAAGAAAAAAAAAATCTAATTTTTGAGCACGAATAATTTGACTACCTATTTACGCCCTTCTTCTAGTTAGTTTTATGAATCAAGATAAACATACTTTTAATTGATATCAAAGCATGTTAAAATTAAAAATCAACTTCTTTTCTGATTCTAACCAATTTTCTTGATTCATAAAACTGCAATGAATGAGAGTATAGATTATTAATCCTTCTTACTTTGATGGAAACAATTATTCCCATTAGAAAGTTCGCATATAGTTTTTTTTTTCTTTTTCTTTTTAAAATGTAAGGCGGAAAAAGTTTGAAGTACAGTTGGATTTAGATAGGGATGTAGATTAAAGTTAGATGAAGTCGAAAGATCAATTAGTGAACTTAAGCTCAAATATAGGGACAAGCTTGACAGTGAAAGTAGTAAAGTTAATGTCATAGTTATAACATCTTTAATGATATAAAACCTAAGATATTTTGCAAGGGATTACAACTTATGAATGTGTCAAAAAGGTGTGGGACCTATAACATATGAAGGTACTTTAAAACTATGAAGTTGTCCAAAATCTAAATACTAATGACCAAGTTAAAAAATATGATAATGCAAGAGCTAAAAATTGCTCAAACTTTTATGTTGAATTGAGTGACATTTTTAATTCATGCTTCAATTCATATGAGAAAATTCTTAAATCTAAGGTGGTTAAAAAGAATCTTTAGATCTCTTCTAAGAGATTTGAACTAAGGTAATTGGCACGGGAGGAAAACAAAAACATTGATTTTATAAGAGTTAAAGAACTTGTTGTGTCTCTTTAAATCTATGAGATATCCCTACTTAATTTAAGTAACCCTAAAGGATTTTAGGAATGATAGTGATAAATTTGATGAGCAAAATGAATACGCTTGATATTTTCTAAGCTTTCCTTATTTGCAAAGAGATTTAAGATAACAATATAAGCTTACAAAAAGTACCTTACAAAATTAGACTCAATGGAGGGAAAAAGAATTGAACACAAGAAAAGAGAGGAACAAAATGTATCGTTTAAGAATAAAAAAAATTAAATGTTTTAACCATAGTAGAATAAGACACATGACATCTTATTGTTCAAGTCTTAGAATCAATAAGTAAGAAGTGCAAATGATCTTTGGAGTGACATCAACTATAAAAAGAGTGTTAGTTTGATGACTCTTGTGAAGATAAAGATGATTATAATTGAGTTGCATTTGTTGCTTCTTTAGGTATGTCTAATTATGACCCCTTGAATGAAATAAATCAAAATAGGGAAGTGAATTTGGCTTTGACGATATTCATATTGAATATGAAGCCTCCTACGACAAAAGTTTAAAAATTAACGTTGAAAGTGTTCAAATAAATTTTAAAGTATTGCAAATTAAAGAACTATATGATACTATACAAATTGAAAGCGTAAATATACTTAATAAAGTTGATACTTCAAAATATGAGAAAGAAAACTTGCTTAATAAAATAAAATTCCTAAAAATTGAACATAATGTCATACTTATAAAAAAAAAAAAAAAAAAAGGTCTGTAAAACTTGAATTGGACAACATGAAAAAAAAAAAAAAAAAAATCATCCAAGGTCTAAAATTTTAATCTAAAAATTAATTGACAATAAATATGTATTTGCCTATATAAGGTTGAGACTCCACAAGTGGACTTTTCATTTGCTTTGTAGTTGACTAGATTCATAATTTTACATTTATAAGATTTCTATGGGATTATTGAGGTAGGTTTTCATTTACATCATCTGTTTATCGATGTGGTTGATTGATTATTCTCATTCTTACACATCTAGAATGATTAAAGAAGAAGAAAACCTCAAAAAAAAAAGAAAAAAAGAATGCTTAAGCAACAAAACTATGTCTTGACACCCCCCCTCTCAAGAAGTTCTGCAAATCAAAGATTATAATAGGTTTTCAGAAGTATTGAGTGACAATGACAATCCCCCTCAAGACCTTCTTAAGTACCTGTTAATGGCCCTCCTCAGCGACACGAGCTTTTTAGAAAGAGTGTTTAACCAAACAATTAAACTTTCATTCCACACATTTTCGAATGAGAAAGCTATTTTTGGCTGAATAACTTTGATGAAACAAGAGTACTCTCCCTCGTTCCACTCAACTTATACCAATGATTTTAAAGAACATTACTTGCAAAAGCTCTAGGACGATGAAAGACAACCTGAAAATTGATGCATGTCATTCAAGAAGATCAAAAAAATTCTGTGTTTTAACATGCTAGGCACTCAACAACCACATCTACTTCCCAATTACATATCAACAATTTATCAATTAGCTATACATTTTTGCGTAAAATGAAAGAAATACAAACCCACGGCAGAACCATCTTTAATTCTCCTTTCCGGCCACCCCATGATCTATTGATCTCCGAATTACCACTCGAGTCTCCTGCCCGGGACTCTCATCACAGTGGACTAGAGGCACATCATTAGCATCGTCGGAGTCACCTTGGGTTTCAACGATGACGCAAGAGAAGATCTCTAGAGACATGAAAAACAACGCAGCAACGCCATTTACGACGCGCTTTTTGCATGCAGGCACACAAGTGGTGCACGATGTCTGGGCCTTGGGCTCGATCAACCTTTCTCTGTCGTTGCCAATAATAATGTCTCTGTAACTCTTCGAAGTATTCGCCCCATCCATGAATTAACTAGACGAGAAGGCTGATCTTGACCGCAGAAAAACTAAAGTTAAAAAGAGTACATAGGCTTCTCTTACCTAGGAAATCCCAATAAATGATGCCAAAAAAACAAGGCAGATTCTGACTTCTGACTAGGATCAAATAAAAATGAATAGGGACAGCATATTATATCATATAAGCTCGATACATTCTGTAAGTTTGATCTCAGTATCTGTGGCTAGGATTGTGCTGAATGGACCCACCGCCAAATAACGAGAATCAGGGAAAGGATAACTTAGAAAATAGTTTCACTTAAAGAATTTACATTCCTCGAATCTGTAACACTAAAAAATTGGGTTTGGATGGAAGCTATGCTTTACCCATAGCTGAATTTAAGAATCGCTGCAAGACAAACGAATCATCATGCTATATTTTAGTTTATTATGTATAACGTACCTCCAAGTTCAGAGCACACAGGTGTTCTTTGGATGTCATGGCAGTTTAGTATCTTCTTTGGATTAGATAAATAAATGAAATTAGTGTCACTGGTCAACCCGTGATTGTCCCAAAAATCAATGTGACTTGTAGTGGCAGAAAAGCAATCACTCTCCTACTGCTTCAAAGTTTGGTAGGAAAGGATGTGTCGGAAACAAACATTTAAATAATACGAATTCATCATTTTTGTGAAACATAATCCAATTTTTATATTTAATTAGAAGTCTTTGTTCTTAAACAAGAAATTCCTTTAGTCTTTTAATTCGGATATTCATTGCAGGCCTTAAGGAGGTGCCATTTGTTTAAGCATGCCCACTGGGCCGAGATTAAAATCTCTCACCAGGTGGGCTTGAGGCCCACTCTCGGCCTGCATATCTCGACCCAAAGCAACATGATAGAGTTTCATATCATAGCATCATATACTTCCTTCTATTGTTCTACACAACTCAGTTTCGCAACACAGACAATAAAGTTGAGTGAAAGATAAGAAAACGTAATGATGAATTTTCATTCTTGGGTCCCTAGATTCAAAGGGAGATAAATATGAAGAGATTCTCTCAAATTTCTTTCTTTTCTCCATTAGTGATCGATAGTTGACTTGTGCTTAGAAAAGCGCAGGCAAGTGGATGGATATCGATGGCCATCATTGTCCTGTGGATGGATTGTAACAATTGGATGGTGAAACACTTTTTCAGATTTTCCCACAGCAGAGCCCATCTCCTTAGTTGGCTCATCAGATCGTGGCCCCCGCTGTTCCTTTCCTTGTATTATTGATTATCAGGTCTTACTTTAGAAGTCCTCAGAATTATTGGATTATCATCATTTGCACCGTGTTGACCCCAACCCTAGCTAGATGGCATTTCTATCATTGTACGTTGAAGGTGTCATCTCCCTTCCTCCCCTTAGTACTGACACATGGGATCATGTTATTTGAAGGTGTCATCTCTTAGTCCAAGACTAGAATATACAGACAGCTTATCATCTAATAATTTAACCAATAATTTCAGGTCTTTAATAAAATTATAGCTTAGATTGGTATTAGAATTATCATCGATTAGGAATCTTGAGTTTGAGTCTCTATGGGGCCATATGCCATAAATGCCGGTTGAATTAACTAGAGGTCTAACTCAATTCTAGTTTGACATTTTCAAGCAATTTAAGTTTGAAAACGTCAAAGTTTTCTAACTTGAAAAACATGTTTAATATATTTTAGAAAAGGAGATTTTTTTTTTTTTTTGTTGAAAATATGCGATTTTGAGTCGTAAATTTTGATTTATAGTGTTTTTATGAAGAACTTGGAAAATTTTCCTTTTATTTGAGTTTTCAAACAAAATTTTATTGTTAAAAACCGTTGAGAAGTGTTTCTAAAAATTGTTTTTGCGAACGCTTGAACTTTTGGATGAAATTGATAATTTAACATAATCTTCAACTTGATATTTCATGATCTTGGTAATTATGATTATTATAGGTTCACGACCGAGACACATAAGTTGTCAATCCTAATAGGTGTTGCCTCTCTTTTTCTATGCTAATTGATACTATAAGTTTTCAATTTTCCCTTTGGTGTCGGTCGATAAATGCGGTGGGACTAGGGTACGAAAATCTGAAGCCACACAAACCCCACATAGCGTGTCTGGCTCTTACATATCCTTTTCGCCATTATGGTGCACTGCGCTTTATAGCAAGAGTCACATTAGTTGATGCGTTTATTGCTCAACTCATGCTAACAATGTTCACATTCCATACGACACATTCAGTGCTCTCTTTTTGACTATTGACTCTAAATCTAAAATTAAATTTTGGTATCCAGTATCCTCAAATCTCCTTCACATCCAAGCCTCAAATCATTCAACCCTCTCCTCCTCACCTCATTGCATGTTGATTGTCTCGCCCTCTGCTCTCTGATCATCATGCCTTCCTCTTAAGTCTGGACCTTCCCTTGTCCTTTATGAGATGTAGCTTCTGATACTGACAAGGACCAAACCCTTTTCTACAAATCAGCGCTCGAAAGCCATGTGCATGAAAATGAAACACTTGATGACCACGTACTGGTACTGCCCTCTTCTAGATGAAATGTGGGAGAGAGACATATATCCAACAGCTAGCTTATTAATTAATCATCATCTCTGTTTGAACGAAGCCATCTTTTGTTCTTGTGTTTACACCCTACAGCCTACGGTCAAATCCCATTCTGTCGCATTTATATGGAATTTCCTACAATTGGGTGGATAAGATTAAACCTAAACGTTAGCTTAGCAATCAATTAGTCGTCCATATATTCTTCATGGAGTCCACCACAAATACTAAGTTTACGGGCAACGCGGAAGACCTTAACGTTTTGTGGCCGGATTGATGTTCAGACAGGAAGCTTCAAACCTACCTTAATTTGTGTGAAGCTTCCTCGTGACAAAATTAGTTAATTAATTAATGATTTATCATTTTTCAAAAAGAAAAACAAGAAACCCGGTCATATGAGCTTTCCGTTTTCGCTTCAGTTGTGGGGAGAAGTGGGCATACCTGATTGGTAACTTTCATATGAAGATTTGATCCCTTACCACCTGATTGGTAATTTTCATCAACAAACATGCACTCGCCTACCTACATCTCTGCCCGCTTTACCTACCGAAAGGGCTTCAACCGAAGAAGCCTTTTGGCTTTTCATCGTGAGAAAACCCATTGCCGCAAACAATGTTTGATTCCCTTCAATTACTGCATTATTAAAGTCTCGTATTTCCTTCTTTTCTTCGCTTTTTCCTTAACAAACATCCTTTGTCATCCTCTGTTGTCTTTGGTCAACCCCAGTAAAGAAATAAAAAGACCCGTTTCTTACATTTGTTATGCCCCGGATGGGTTTAATAATCTGTATTCCACCTTGTGGGTTTTAAATTTATTTCTCATTCACATGTTTGTACTCGATTGTATTGTCTGTTCCACCGACATTCATGCCGGCCTAATTGGAATCCAGAAGGTCACGAGTTGATGGTATAATGTACATAATTAAATAATTTTAGTTTATTACTACAATTCTAAGGCCATTTAGAATCTAGAGCGATCTTTGAATAATCTTTTCAATGACCAACTTGTACTTCCAAATAAACTTTGGTCTCACAATCATGCTGCTGGCGATGAATTTTCATTCTAAATTAGTGGCTAAAAACAAAGCAAAAATGTATTAATCAAACGTGATGGATTTGTCTTTCATTTCATTTTTAATCATGGTGGTAGTTATGGCATGGTGTAATAATCAAATATATATATATATATAAGAATAAGAATTTTAGATGGTCCCACATTCGTGAACTCTATGTTACGGAATATGATACATTTATTAAACTATAATCTTATAAGTTTAAACTTAAAAAAAATTGATAGTTTAATATTTTAAATAGCTATAAATATGATATAGTATAAAACGTCATTTTGCAAGCATATCAAAGGAGAAAAAGGATTTTACATAGTTCAATATCATGACTACATTGATTTGACATCAATGTAGAATCAGACTTCATCGAGCATTAAAGTAAGATGATAAAGAACATATGAAGCTTTTAAATATATGTTACTATATCGTTGGTTATAGGACGATACCAAATTTATAAACCAGTTCACCGAATTCAAATACATAGATATATTATTTATGTATTATTTATTTTCTTCTAATTCCTTCCTCCACCGATATGATGGTGCGACAGGTATTTGACCGAACCGAGAGTCCTGCACATGCGGTGCAATGTCTCATGCTGACAGTTATTTGCCACCATCATCAAGAAAATTCTTCATAGAGGCTTCCTAGGTCGCATTTTATCAGTGATCAAAGGGGAAGCAAAAATGTCAAGGAGGTGGAAGTTCTCAAATAGAATAAGGGCTCTAGTCTCTACCAGTACCCACGAGTTAGTAAGCCAGAATCCTACAATTCAACAGCTTCATTTTTTTGATCATTGACGTGTCATGGTGAGTTGTAATCAAAGACAAGACATGAGTGATGACCGATGAGGCCGTCTAGGTCCATGATTTAAGGCTAGCTATGACATTGTAGAATGTACATAATCCGTTAAATGTTCTGATTTACCTACCAAATCCAAGAATAGTATTATAAAATTTTTTGTTATTCCTCTGTAGTCTTGAAATTATATATGGACTTGAAATTTCTACGTTCGACTTTCAATCTATTTAGTGAGGCGCACACCGCCCACCCTTTCCTCTGTATCAAGTTGGCTAAGTCATCACTATTTAACAAAGAAAACATGTCAAAAGAAATCTGCGGCGATGTCAACTAGAGATTCTTTGGCTTTGGGTGCAGTGGCCTTTTATGATCAAATTCTGTTTCTCTTTTGTTTTGTTTGTCTAAAGTGCAAGTTTCTTTTATGGCTTTTGTGGGGTGTAAACAAAATAAATTATGGAGAGAATTGAATTAAATTTGAATTTGTATGGGTAATGAACTGACATATTAATAAAGTCTCCTCTCTCCTACCCATCAATTCACACTCCCTATTGTCCTCATCCCCTCTACATCCCCTCTATAAATTCACCTCTTCAGTTTCTCTAGCCCATTCTCATCTCCACCAAAGAAAGATGTCTCCCAAGGTTGCCACCTTCTTCATACTAGCTCTCTTCCTCTGCTCCACCCTGACCTACGCCGCCCGCCCACAGCCAGCCTCTCCCCACGATTTTCCTGGGCAAACTCAACACGGGGTTGGTTGAATTTCTTTGCTATTCATCTTGTTTGATTTTGTTAAACGGTTCTGTGATTTTGATTCATGGGTCTTTTGTTTTTGTCAGGGCGTTGAAGCTGAGCGTGCTGAGGCGGTGGATGAAAACTGCGAAGGTGTTGGAGAAGACGAGTGCTTGATGAGAAGAACCCTTGCCGCTCACACCGATTATATCTACACCCAGAAGGAGAAGCCATGAATTTGAGTTCAATTTCTTGATAATTAGCCATAGAGCATATGATAAGCGACATGAGATTTTCTAATGATAAGTTACTACATATATAATTAATTTGTTTAAAGTGTTTGTTTCGCGGGAATCGGGCTTCACTAGATTTTAATCTTTTGCTCCATCCTTGGTTTTCACTTGTATTTTGCTATGGGAAAGATGTCCAGTTGAAAATTAAATATATATGAATTATATTGGGTTTCTGTAAATTTCTTTATATTAATTTTTTTAACAACTGCTTTTGAAACAGAGATTGAAATATTTTGAATATCACTCATGAATCTATCATATTGAAATATCAAAGCAAACCAGGAACAAGGAAAAAGAGATGGGAAAACAAATGATAATATTCAGAGATCACAATTAATTGAAGGAAACTACTGACCTGCAAAAAACAGATTTGAGGTCAAAGTGGCATCATTGGAGCGTTCTTCTCCCGAAAATATGACCTCAGCAGTCAGTAACTCCAACTATGGAAGAGCGCCGGTTTCACTTGACTCCTTTCTTTCTGACGTTCGCACTAGTCTCCAGTCTCACTATTGTTTCAGTTTCGTGTACGTAAAGAAAATAGAGAAACGACTGCATTTCTTCATGGTTTTAACTTTTATCTTCACCAATTCATCAATCGTTATACCCTAATTATGGAAATTGTGCTTTCTCCTGTGTCCAGAATCATTCATTTTTATTCATTTGTCCTGCAACTGAAAACATTTGTGATGGTAATTTGGACCCCATTTTGCATAGGCCGGTGTGAAGCCTTGGTAAACACGGTAGTGAAGCATTGTCTTGAATGTGGTGGCTGCTATTTCCCTTGATTCAAATGCTTTATTCAGTCAAATGTTAGTTCCCCTCATATAATGCAGATCACATAAAGCAACTGAACCAACTGATACCGTAATGAATGTGGCCAAATAATTTTGGTGAATAGGAGTAGCCTGTGGGACTCTCTTCTCCTTTTCAGAAATATTCAATGAAAACAACCACCAGTTTGATTTCAGTTGGGGAAGATGGGCTGATCTTATTGTTGGCAGTGGTTGACGGTTGAGTGATATATTGATTGTAAACCAGAGAATTGGTGGGCAAAAATGCCTCAATGAAAGATAAATGGATTGGGTAACTCAGATTTGATTGTTTTCACTGCCCAGGGTTCTAGAGCTTCTTCATGGATATTCCTGATCACTGTTTGCTTTTGGGGTTCCTCAAAACGAATATCTGTGGTTCAGAATAATCAAGTAAGATGGGCCATTTCCACCAAAGACCACACACTACCACAAAAGTTTTTCAGAGATCTTTCTAGAATCGTTATAGTACAGGCGTCTGGGCATCTTAATTTGCATTGACGTGCAGGTACCCTACACACACATCAGAAACTGTTTATTGCATGTTTATTGCAGAAACCTAACCGAACACAATGGCGGGTTCTGGTTAGAATTCACAATCTCATAAATGCTTCACTTCAGTCTTGTTGCCTTTGCCTGCATCTTTGGATGTTGATACATGGTCAATTGGAATTAATCGAACCCATCACAGACCTAACAATTTTTCAAGAATTCATGCCATGCCAGAACAAACATATGTTGGCCCAACGATGGACCATTACCCTTGCCCACCGCCCAGCTTTTGACTATCCATACTATCCATGCGCATGGATGCCCACAAGTTTAAGTGGTCCTCAGACTGGTCCAACTCAACTTTTATCATTATTGATCTTTTGATTGAATCAGTAACAAAAAGATCTAGCTACTTGATACAATACATATCGTCTATGTCCATGATTTGTTTTATGCTTCAGTATCTCAGTTCTGCTTCACAACATCACCAACATGTTCCTTTCTGGAGGGTGGCAATGCCGATATTGTCATGACTAGACCATCCACAAAATATTAATTGAATACAAGTCCTAATGTTAGCTAGATTGCAACAAGATGGCATATATTGATGGTGGAAGGCCACTTTTGAAAGTTATTGTAGTGTTGCAGCCCAATCAATCAAGGGTAGTGTGAAAGGCCATATCCCATACACCAACCAGCTTCTCGTCAATGCTTTAAGATTGTTGCGACTTGGCAACTTACCAGAGTGTTGTGCTATTTTTATTCGTATTATTTTGCTTCATCATACAGTGTGGCAAGCCGCCAGCCAAAGGATGCTGTCAGGGTGAAAACAGTGGGCAACAGCTCTTTTAAAAGTCCAAGGTTTCTACTGTTCGATATGATTACCATTTTTGAGTTTGTTATTGCGATTTCCGGTATAGGGGTTGTTTTTGTCTTCTTATTCACACTCGTAAGCTCATACAGTCAAATGTCAACACCAAATCAGGAAATGTGTAGTTAAAAAGCCCTTTTGACCTCATCTCAGATAAGATCAAGGCCGCGTGAACCAACGGGCCGGTCATTTTAACGACAGACCCCGGATATGGGAGCATTGTGATTAATTAAAATATTTGATTGATAGAGGTGAAATAATGCCTATATTTAATAAAAATAATTTTTTGTATATTAAAAGTTACATAAAATTTTATTTTAATATTTTTATTTTTAAAATAAGTCTTTAATTGATATAGGGATGAAGAAAATTATTGAAGGATATTTTTATTAAAAAATATATTATATTTCATATGTTTAAAAGATGCTAATGATTCTTTCGAATTTGTATTTTTAGTATTGTTTTTAGGCTTATTTAATTAAAAGGATCTCTCAAAACCCAACTTTTGAAATTTAACCTTCCATTCTTTTTGGCATCATTTGGACAAAAATGTCATTATTATATTTTTATAAAAAAAACAATTTCTTTTAAAACCTACTTATAAATACTTGAAACATAAAATAATATTTAAGTAAAAATTAATTACTTTCCAGAAAAAATATGGAATGAGTTAGATTTCCGATTTGGAAATTATTTCACCATTTTCAACCAAATATTTCTTGTTTTTAATCACAGAACCCTTTGTAATTGGTAATTAATATCATTTCAGGTCTTTGAAACCTCTGAAGTTGCAGAAGCTCGTCATCTGAAATTTTTTCAGTGTAGGTAACGCTTTTCAGATGGGTTAATTAAGATGAGGTGGTCCTACTTTATTTATTTTAGGGGCCGGAGATCCTGGGCCGTCATGCTTTGTTGACATCTGTCAAATGGGCCCTTTGGTCTGGTCTCCGTAATGGGTTCGACCCAAAATTTCCCGGGTCAAGTCGCAGATGAAACCCTAAAACACAGAAGTTGAGTTCTGAAGATCGAGAACACGAATCTCGCAAATTGCACCTCGATTTCGAAGGCTCCAAAATGTTTGGACGCAGAAGATTTCTATCTTTCCCTTTGGTGATCGGAGCAGCCGTGTTAGTTTCTCTTCCTCAACTCTTACTCTCTTCTTTCTGTGGATTTAACATATTTAGCTAGGGAGCCAATTAGCGTGCAGTTCGGAATTGGTTTACTAGATGTTTCTCTCTTTTCTGTGATCTAGTGATAAATAATTGTATTGTCTAAAAAGTTCTATTGTGTTTGAGGATGGTGTTGGTTGGCATAGGAATCTGCTTGAACCTGGTGCGTGCTCAATGAGGGGTTGATATTGTGCTATTTGTGTGCCTTAACATGGGCTTTAATAACTTCAGATGTAAAGAAATCTGCTTGTTGGTTTTTAATTTTGTGGAATGCTTGACCTGATCATGAGGTGATATGTTTTTCGAACAGCGAATGACTTTATATGGGTTCTGATGTCTTGTAGGATTGGAGTTGTTTCTGGGAAGGCAATATTTGGACCCCCACTTGATGAATACTGGAAAAAGAAGCTCCAGGAAGAGGCAGCAGCCAAGGAGACTGATGCAACCTCCAGGTAGCAAATTTAGGTTGTTCAACATTTTTGGTTGTTTTAAAAAAATTGCAGAACAGGGATGATCGTATTCTTTCATCCCAGTATTCTTTCTAAAGAGGCTCTTATAGATTCATGTGTTTATTGTATCTGATGCTTTTCAGTATAAAAATTAGAATGGTGTGGAGGCCAATTCTTGAGATTCTAAACTGAATTTTTTTATTGGTAACATTGTGCCTCTATGAGACTCAGAACCTGGAATCTCCCACAATTTCATCCTAATTCCTTATCACTTGAACCTGGCCTTGAGGACCTTGGTCCTTGGCTGATCTTGGCTGAATGACTTCAAATTGTCTGCATTATGTAATTGTTTTTCTGTTTAAATTAGTATATTTTTTATGGTAAAATAAAAATAAATAATAAAAGGTGCCTCTCAAAAAAAAAACAAAGCAGCCCATGTATGTATTGTATTTAGTATAAATGTCGTGCGAAAGATGTAAATTTAAAAATAAAATAAAACTACACACCTCTGGATTAGGTCACCCACAAACTCTCCAAATCTTACTGGTACCTCATGCCTTGATAACCCACAAGAACAGAATCTTAAGAAATGAATTTTCTAAACCAAAATAGACTGTTCTAACCCCTCAAAGATTCTACCATTGCATTCGTTCTGAATAGACCATAAAAGGCATAAAAAGACTCAAGCTCCAAGCCGCTTTCTGGTTTCCACCAACCAGGGTTAAAGCATGCTAATTGAGTAGCACCTCTTGAATCAAATGAGGAAAGACCCATGACACTCCAAATGAGGAAAACATGAATGGTCACAAACTAGAAGCCTATTTGCAGTGAATGTGCTTTGTAAGCTCATTGTGTTATTTACAGAGATAGCACTTACTATTCTTATTCCAACTGCTCTTCATGAGTCAATTGATGGTAAGGATTTTCATGCAGCTGCCTCCCAAACAAGAAAATGCACCTTGGATGGCCTCCAAAAATCTCTTCTGAGAAGTTTGAACAATTGCTCAATATCAATGATTTGTAGTAAGATTTAATTAAGAGAGATCCTTTCTCAGAGACCTTCTCACTAGGAACAATCACCAGAGTCAGCTGGCAACAAGGACTCGACCAAAACCATCTCTTAATCCTGGAAGCTTCTTTTAAACTTCAGATTCTAACAATCATCCTTCCAGCAATCCAACCCCAAAACCTCTTTTTGAACTGCCAAATTAAACAGCTAAGGAAATTGTTCTCTTAAACAGATGCTCCCTGCACTAATTGTCTTCCCACAACAAGATCCATAGACCATAATCAGCTGAAAAACACATTCCTAGGCACAATCATCCCTTGCATTCCTATTGGCCTTCAATAAGCTCGACCTGTAGGCTTCTCCACCCTCTCCAGATTGCCATCCCCCTTCTACCTCCCCTTATGTTTGTACAATTACCTTTCTCCGAGGACTTTCATGCTCTGTCACAAATCTCTATTGAGAGCCTTAAGACTTCTAATGCCCAAGCCCCTAAAGTCATTTACGAATAAACAGTTGACTCTTGTGAAGTGCATTTTTCTATCTAAAAGACCTCCCAAAGAAAGTTTCTTTGAATCTTTTCCAACTCTACACCTGATCTTCCTAGAAATAACAAAGATTGACCAAAACTAGATCGGTAGGCTAGAAAGCCTGCTCAGTTAATAGGGTAAACATACTGCCCTTAAACATTGTCTTATATTAGAAGCCAACCTGCTTTTAAATCTCTCATGTGCCTTGCCCAAACAGAAGAGGACTTGAAAGCCACGCCCAATGGCCACCCTAATAACTTGGTGGTCTGCTTTACGTCCCTATCTGACTAGCCAAACCCCTTAATCTCCTCCACCCTTCCAATCCGAATAAGCTCACTCTTCTCTGAATTGATTTCTAAGCATGAAACTGCTTGAAAACACAACAAAATCTAGCTAGCATATAACAGCTTGTTAGCCTTACGAAACAACAGGATATTGTCAGCAAACAGAAGGTGCAAGATCTCCCCTTATTGCCTTCCACTTTTGTACCCACTAATAAGCCCCCCTTCTACCACCCTTTGGTTAAATAACTTGACAACTCTATCACAGGATGACACATAGGGAGAGAGAGATCTCCTCACCTTGGATTTCTTGAGCTACAGAAGCAACCAGAGAGCCATTGACCAACAGAAGAAAACTGGACCCTAGAAATACCAAATCAGATCCAATCAGTCTATTTATATGCCCGAATGCCATATCGTGCAAGAAGTCCTGTCACTGAACCTTTCTTATGCATCATTGATATGCTCTTCACCATTCTAGATTTGATAGGAAAGTTTTTAATGGAGGGAACTTCTGAAAAAAAAGGAAGGCTAGAGTCCTTTTTACTTTGATAGTCAGGGAATCTGTCTTATATCTATTTTTATTAAACTACAGCCTCTGCCAATCTCATTCTACCTGATGCTAATTGCCAGCCCAAAATAGCAATAGAACGTAGTTCTTCTGGACGAAGGTAAGCTACTGGTGTGGTCTTGAAATATGGCATTTTTGTTTTTGGCCAAAATGGTTTCCCATTTTTAAATTCCTGAAAAGGGGAAAGGAAATTTTTTTATAATTTTAGGGTCACGTAAATTAAGTTGAAAAATATGGCCATTTTTAGTTGCACAAGGCAACTTCTGGGCAAAAAGGACTCGTTTCTCCATCAGCACAACAGCTTGAGAATTCTTGCAATTTGACTTCAAAACTGGGAGAGGCTGATAATTCACATGATTTTTGAAAATCAAAATCAACTTGTGAAACAAAATAAAGGGTATGGTATATTTTATATCAATTAACAGGGGAGACAAATGATAGAAGGATCCAAAATGGTTGATGTATTACTCCTACATTAAGACAAAAAGGGCCTATATATAGCTTATGAACCAAGATTTTATTACTCTCTTCATTATTATCGGTTATTGAAACTAAAGGTGAAAATATCGGTAATCACGGATATATCAGTACTTGGATTTTACGGATATAATAAATATATTGGTGAATATTTTGATACAAAATATTGATAGACAAAAAATTGATAAAAACTTATAAAAATGTAAGAAAAAACTTTTAAAAATGAAATTAAAAGTATAATAAACATTTAAAAGTTATTTTGTTGAAGAAATTGATCTATATATGATATGATTTGCGATATTAAATTTAATTATATAGTGTTTGATAATAAATATGAATTTTGTAAGTATATTCATTCTGAAGTTAAATTATTACAAATATACCAATTATGTGATTTAAATATATTACCATGTTAAGTTAATTTATTTATCTCTATTGAAAATATATTAATTAATTGTAAAAATATATTAATTTAAATTCAATGTTATGCTAATTTAAAATTTTACTAAGTTAATTTATTTTCAATATACTATTATTATACTTGAATATCAAAATAAAATAAAATAATTAATTTAAAATTAAGTTATTGCAAATGTACTAATTATGTGATTTAAATATATTTATGATTTTTATTTAAAAATATTGGTACATTTGGATACAAAATATTTTTATTTAAAAATATTGATAATTTTATTTATGATTTTATATTTGTTTTATATTTAATTAGTATACAAAATAAATTATAAGATAATTAAAATTAACTTATTTATAATAATTTAATTTTTTACCAATTTTTCACCGATATATTTTCGGTATATCCTATATATCTCTGAAATTTCAATGATTTTTTCTTATTTATGATCGATATTTTGTTTGTATCGTTGATATATCCGTGATTACTAATATATTATCTTTTTTATCGATATTTACATCAAACGATATATCTTACTTATATATCGTATTCACCTTCTCAACACATGATATATCGACTAATGAAAGGTGTCTAATTTATGTTCTCTCTTTGATCAGCAAAACTAGCTAGTTGCCACTCACACACGACCAATCACGTTCCTACAGAAAGCTAAGCTCATCGCACTGTCATACAACTACAAACAGCAGGAGGAAAAATGCCCTCTCCTTGCCTTCTTAAATTCCGGAATGAGCAAGGAGTGAAAATGAAAGAAAAAAAGAATACTTCAATTTCGTTCTTTAATCATGAACGTGATCTAAGATATGAAGTTTGTTTCCAGCTTTTTCTCATTTTCTTTAATCATCCAGTCATCATGATCGATCTAGAGGAATGATAAGAGAATCATGAAATGGCGATAATACAACATCACTGGAAGTTCTGATCCACCCACAAGGAAGGCAACCAAATGAAGACAATCATTTCATCAAAGAGAAGGCTGGGGAAATATTTCTATAGAAATAACCATTATTTAATGATCAAAGTAACTACTTTTGGATTATACAGACATTTCAAAGACTGATCAATCCAGATATACAAAGACATCACACATACATGGAACTTCCCAGTACAGGTTTATATAAAGAATTTGGTGAGCCTCCACTCACTTTAGAAGAATATAGTAGGCCACCCAGCTCCACCTAGTATATGCAAACAGAAGGAGATACATACGGTAACAACGGAGCACTTTGCAGAAACATATCTCACCACTTGGAGCCCCCCATCAACAAGTGTCTCACGAACAGCATTAATGCTTTTCTTCAATCCATCATATAGTTTCTCCAGCAAAAGCTCCAAGAAAGATTGGACTGTTTCCAATGTAATTGTCAGTGTCATACTGATGATGAACTTTCTATAGCTCGGTACAGCCAAGGTAGACAACAGCTTCCCCAACCACCCACCCTTCTCAATCTCATCATACAACACCTCTCTTTCAATTCAGCTGATAATGCTTCTTGCCCGAGAATTCCATTTCCAAATGAACCTTGGCCTTGATCTTTGCCGAGGTAGGAAGAACCTGAACTGGAACTTGTCAGCACCTGGTAGGATGTTTTGACAAGAGTTTCCACGGCTCCATTGCAGACTGATAACAGCAAGTCTCTCACCTCCTTCTCATGCTTAGGGTTAGTCAGTCCCGACAAGATCTCATCATAGGTGTTGATATCCTTCGTCTTCTCTAGGTAAACCGCAACGGCTGTGCTGACAAACAGCTGGATGCAGTCACTTATGAGCTCTTTGCACTTTTCGCTGCATATCACATTGACCAATCCTGGAATACAAGTGGCCTGGGAACCAGTATCATCCACACAAGATTGCCCATCGGAAAACAAAGCCATCACCATGTTCTTAGCAAAGCTTCCAACAACAGCTGAAGCAAAGCCAGACCCAGCAGGAGTAAGGAGCTTGTCCACAACTCGGTCCAGAAAACTAGAAACGTCGCTCATTTCGTTGGATGTTGATCCATAACCGTTCAGCAATCCCACCGTTATAGCTTGTGTAACACCAGTCATGGACTCCGAAAACTCCTTGGAACTCATTATTTTAGAGAGCTGCTTCAAACTCTTCGGAATCTGATCGGAATCCGATTCAAGGAACGCTTTTAGATCCCTTGAGACAAGCCCCACCGTCTGGGCTGAATCAGAGCTCGCTTCAACAATGGACGCCAGGGCTTCCAGAAGCTTACAGAGCTTGTTCCTCTTATCCACCAGGGAAGGCGATTGATAAACCCTATAGACACCATAGCTGGTGAAACCAAAAGCTGCTAGTACAACAGCCAACTTCCTCTTCTGGAAAAAATCCAAACCTTCGTTCAAAAGTTGCAGATCCATAGAACAAAGTACAGCAGAAACAGGAAGTGAAAACAAGAACAAGAGAACGAAATAATTCAGTATCTGAAAGGTGAAAGACTAGGCTCTCTCAACAGTGGAATCAGCCCGGCCCAATGGGTTGCAGGCCTTTTGTGCAATGAAAAAGCATATTTTGCTAGCCATCTCGCTACTATTTCCCAAGAACCAAACATTGATTTATTTAGGGTTTCAATCATCCCAAGAGTCGGTGAGACATTAATGTGGAAGAGGGATTGATAGAAATGAGAGAAGTGACGTCAAAGCCGTTTCAGTGAAGGTGGGAAAGGGGTGAGAACGGTGGAACTCAGCCTCATCCATTAGAAGAAAAAGTGAAGATAATTGATGTCAGACTGGTGACATTGAGGTGGTAATGTGGTATAAGTCTTCCAGAAATATGTCATGTACATGTTGCTTCCACGGCTGACCGAATAACCTCATTGGATTATTCACACGTGACAATCCGAAGCTGTTTTTACCCAACCCGTAATTTTCCATTTTTCCACGTCACAGTCACCACTTGCCTTGTTACATGCAATATTAAAACCTTTTATCTTGGAAAAATTCTTGAAATTTGTCCCAGTATTAACATGTTCTGTTCTTTTTATTACAAGTGGTAAAAATTAAGATCTCGGAAGAAATCATGGACTTTTGGGCCTGCACCCACTATATCTGGGCTTTCAGGTTCCCAAACAGGCCCATTAATCTACCCTGTTGAAGCCCAAGTCTCGATTGCGGCTACACCAAACTGGATTTTGGAAACACATGGGTTTGACAGCAGCGAAAGCGAGCCGCCGCCGCAAATCGAAGATGATGGGGGATACCAGAGGAAGCGGCCACGTAGGTGGTTGAAAGCATACGTGGCAGAATCTCAAGAAAAGATTCCCATTGCTCGTAACTCCTCACGCGCACCCATCAGTCCCCCATCAGCCCTTTGCAGAAAGAGAGAAAGGGACAGATAAAGATTGAGGCGGTGTGGTGAGTCTAGGTATCTCAATTTTCAAATCTGGCCACGAAATAAGGGAGTAGAAGAGAAGGGTGTCCAGCCCAGTCCATTACAAGGTATATTGATTCCATGTTTTTCGCGTGTCCGTTGAATACGACTCTATGGCAGACCCCAACAATGCGCTCCGCTCTTAAAATTTTCTTCAACTTTCTTTCCTTCCACGCCCTCCTAGTCTTCTCATATTAAGCTTCCCTGTCAACTGATTTGCTTCTTTCCTTTATAGGTGAGTGATTAGGGCTATGCGTTTGAGATGGGAAGTTTGTGTTGATTCCTGTTTCTCTTTTGACTTTCTAGGGTTTTACAATGATTACGATTTCTCAAGGGTCTCTTTCTTTCCTTCATTTCTGTACAATAGCTGAGGTTTCTCTTTTTATCACGGGAAGTTCGTTTCATTGGAGATCTTTCCTTTAGAAAATCCAGGCCATATAAACCCTTTTTTTTCCTCGTCCACGCGTTGATTGACTTTCTTTTGTTTTTCGCATTCCGAGCATGTATAGCTGTTTCTTTAAACTAGTAGTACACAAAAGTCATCAATGGTTTATCTGAATCTGAGTTGGAGACAGTTTTCTTCCTAGGATAGACCAGAAGAAGAAGTAGAAGAAATTTCGTGGCAGAAGTTCTAGGATTCAGCCGTAAATCTCTGAGATAATAATCTTGAGAAGCAAGCAAGACGCGCCAGCTTATCTCTTGCATATTGTTGGTTTACCGTTTACTTACGTCTTATTGTATTTTTGTATTGAATATTCTAAAACCGTACTGTATATATCTATATATAAACGCAGGCGTTGTCGCCATAGACTTCATTCCAAGAAGCAACTCAAGGCAAAGTTCAGAGGATGGAGAACTTCTACAAGCCTTATTTTGATCCAGACTATGAATCACTCATTGAAAGAATACATCCCCCAAGGTATCTAACTTGGATCATTCTCAGTTTAGTTTCCTCCATTGATTTAATTCTTTTTAATGTTTGATAGCAAATAGCATTGGTACTGTTGCAGGGTCTGTATCGATAACGACGCATGCCAAGACTGCACGCTTGTGAAGGTTAGAAACACTACTAAACTACGAAGTATATATGTGCCTGGGGCTTTTTGTTGTTTAGATGACCAGAGATAGGAGAAGTTTATGTGAATATTGATGTCTAAGTATTATAATTGAGAATGGCCACTGCTGTGGAAGATTCCACGTATGAAAACAGTAGCAGAGATGCCATTAACAGAGATGGTGGATGCTATAATAATATACTTAGTTTATATATCCGCATTAGCATTAATTAATCTGCAGGTTCTAATCTTTGATTAAAGTTACAGGGTGTAAAGGGTATTCTGAGGCACCGAATGGAGAGCCTCTAGAAATCAGAAAGGAAAAAAGATGGGTTTGATTATATGTACATTTTTTTCACTTTAAATTTGTCAGGGTAACAGTCACGACTTAGTTGGTTATGTGAAGGACAAGACTCCCCAGGATCTTATAGTAAACAACCCAGATGATGTGATTCTAGTTTTGTATGGGAGCCATGAGAAAAAGAGCAGTAGAGTCTGGAAAACCCTTTTATCTTTAGGAACCTGCAGGTTCCAAAGTTCTTCGTTATGAATGAAAAGCAGTAAGAAAATGACATGACCTGTTAAGAGGAAGAAGCTTTATTTCACATGAGGGTTGATGTCCACAGGTTGATAGCGCTAACAAGCACGGGATCCTGCTGGAGATGGTCCAAGTTCTGACGGATCTTGAACTAGTTATTTCCAAATCTTACATCTCCTCCGATGGTGGATGGCTCATGGACGGTCAGTGTCTCCCATCATCTTCTCATGTCATTTGCTCCACTTTATTTATTTATTTATTCATATTGAATTTGTTTTAAAAGTAATAAATGTTAATGGAATAAACCTAAGAAAGTAAATTTTGTTTTATTGAACCTGCTCTATCCCATATATATATATATATATTATATATTTGTATGTATAGATGAGTCATCCCACTGACAGTTGCGGTGGTTCACTCATGTGGGGTTGTTTTGATTGCATGGCGTGCAGTGTTCCACGTGACGGATCAGCTTGGGAACAAACTCACTGACGAAAGCCTCATACTTTACATTCAGCAGGTTCTCTCTTAGTCTCAACGCTCTCCATTCTCCCTCTAATAATTCTAATACTAGTAAAAATAAATGACTGATAATAATTTACAGGCGTTGTGTGCGAGTAGGAAGCAGGGGATTTCCAAGGAGTTGCAAGCCCGCCTTGGAAGAGAGATGAATCCACGACATGTTTTAACAGAGCACACAGCCTTTGAGATAACCGGAACAGATAGACCCGGTCTCATGTCCGAGATATCAGCAGTTCTGGCTGAGTTGTCATGCCATGTCACTGCCGCCGTGGCATGGACCCACAACTCCCGAGTTGCCTGCATTATCTGCCTGGAAGATGAATTGAAAGGTGGACCTATCAGGGACCCGGAGCGCCTGGCCCATGTGGAAGAGCAGCTTGAGAATGTGGTGGAGGCCCGCCACAAGAGTGGGGAGAGGAGGAGTGTGAGGTTAACCGCCCCTGTTGCTGGGCGAACCCACACTGATCGTAGGCTGCATCAGTTGATGTTTGCTGATAAGGATTACGAGAGGTGCTGTGGTGGGTGCGACGGTAGCAGTGATAGGATTCAAGTGTCCATAGAAAATTGTAAGGAGAAAGGGTATTCAGTGGTGAATGTGAAGAGCAGAGACCGTCCCAAGCTGCTGTTTGACACTGTGTGCACCCTCACGGACATGCAGTATGTGGTGTTCCATGCAGCCGTGAGCTCTAAGGGCTCCATTGCTGTTCAGGTAGATTCACACATTTTACCACTCAGCTAAAATCTATGTGGAACCATGAAAATTGTGTTTATGTTTGTTTTGCTTGAAAAAATTGCAGGAATATTTTATCCGGCAAATGGATGGATGTACTTTGGGTACAGAGAGCGAGAGGAATAGAGTTGCCCAATGCTTGATTGCTGCAATAGAGCGGAGGGTTTCCCATGTATGTCCCTGAAAACTATTACTATCATGATGTCTATCATTAATCAATAAAAAAAATGACATATGGAGTCATGATTTAATCCTTGTGCAGGGATTGAGGCTAGATATACGCATTAAGAACAGGTTGGGACTGCTCTCAGATATCACACGGGTGTTTCGAGAGAACGGGCTGTCGATAAGGATGGCTGAAATTGGGATACACGGCGAGAGAGCCAGTGGATCATTCTATGTAACAGACGTTTCGGGACGCGATGTAAGTCCCAACACAGTAGAGTTGATCAGGAAAGAGATCGGGGGAACAATTATGGCAGTTAATAAGTCCTCCATCCTGCCTTCCCTGCGTGCCTCACCCAGCAGAGACAGAAGCACGGCAAGCAGAGTAGAAAACAGGCCAAGATTCTCACTAGGAAGCTTGTGGTCTCAGATTGAGCGCTTCTCAAGCAATTTCGGTCCTATAGGGATGTGAGGCTTCAAATACTTGCCAGCCACTCCCTCGGGCTGCTGTAAATATTAGGTGCATTTGTAAATACATAGGGTGCGTTGTTCTCTCATAATAGCTGTTTAGTGCCCAAATCTAGTGAACTGTATATACAAGGTTATTGGTACGGTAAGCATTCAATACAATACATGTCTAGCGCACACGATTTGTCCTTCGGTACATATGTTACAACATGTCATGCAAATACCACCGTCGTAGCTCATTGATATGGTATTTGCGCATCAAAACCTGTACAAATAATGTCATTTAAACCTAAAATGAAACCCAAAAGAAATCCAAATACGTTTCTAATTCTATCTTTGCTTTCATTTATGCTTATAAAGAACCCAACCTATCCAACCATTTACCATCTCAGCCATGCTAAAGAGCTTCGCAAAACACATCCTCCCGGCCATTGCTCCCCTGCCCTTTTAGTATTTCTTTGTTGGAAGGGTCCAAGGTCAATATCAACTTCTCCTTCAGAATGGTATCCGCCAATGGTTCCCACTTAAGCCTCTTTCTATGGTGAGGCCAACTCCATGACTGCCAAGGTATGGAACAGCGAATGTTGACCATTCAGTCTCCTTTGATTTAGCACTTCCTACCTCTCAGGATAGCTAATCAGATAAACAACAAAGACAATGCTTGGTTACCCTTAGTGCACATATACAGCAACAACATTCCACATATACAGCTTTACAGTATTGATGGTGATCTCAAGAAATCATCTCAAGTCGTTGTGTTAGCCACAAAAGAATTCTCTATGACTTTGTGCATCGAAACAGAACACTGAAGCTCGGATTCCTTCCTTTTTACTTGGAATATTTTCCTTCTTTTGTCTACTTTGCCTACTCCCTCAGAAGCTAACTGCAAATGGCAAACTTTTCTTAAGGGGGTTTCATCCGAGGTAGAGGCCAACTCTAAGCTAAGTTGTAGTATTGTGCTCAATGAGATTGAAGCAAATTCAGGACCCAAAAGAGGAAAAAAAAAAAAAAATAGTTGGTGCTTCGGGTCATGGTTAAAGGGGACAAGTTTTCAACTCGTGTACTGATAAATGCCAATGGACGGTGGACTTGAACAACCATGATAAGATGGATATTGGCTAAAAGCTTTGGGACATGAACAAACATGGTAAGATGGATCTTGGCTAAAAGCCTTGGGACATGAACAAACATGATAAGATGTATATGGCCTAAAAGCTTCCACCACACCCACATCTACGGATGAAACTAGTTGAAATCACGAACCACTACCCCAGCCTGACCTTGATTAGTGCAACGTCTTTTATGACCTGTGTAAAACTGGTTCTATCTGGGTCCAGGAAACAAGGTCATTCTCAATTACAAATTAGTTTGTAGTAGACCAACAGGGACCTAGCCTGGTATTTGATAAAATCATGATGCAAACATGCATCATGCTGTAAAATTACCCATGTACTATGACAAATTGTAAAGATATATGCACAAAATATAAGATGCAACTTACAATAACACAGACCTAGTCTGACACTATATGGGCCATCCGCTATGTAACAAAGACTTGGCCATGCTTTGACTGCCAGTACATGTGTAGGGGTCCAGTCTGCCAAACTTCCACGAGTCAGGTAGCCTAGACAATGGTAAATTGTTTTAGCTGTTCAATTATTTTTCATCCATATTCTGGAGGGAAAGAAGTTTCAAGCATAAAGCTCTACTACATGGAAACTTCACTTGCATTCACATATTCATGCGGTACTATTATTTGATGACCGGTTGGGTACATGTTGGACAGCAAGCACGTTCTAAATAACAATCTGTCATGTCCAACATAAACATTTTACATGCTGTGAAGAAGAAGACAATAAACAACAACAACAGTTTCAATCCACTCAAGTTCAGCATCAACACAACCAATATTTGACCGTTTAAAATCTAATAGTAGCTCTGGGTAACATCCCATAATGAAATAGAAGTCGGCAGTTTTTTTAATCCATGAATAAATACCCAAACATCTATGAGGTTTAAAGATTTTCTCTCAAAGCTTTCCCTTTACAAAAGAACCAAATTTCAATGATAGAATCTAAACTACAAAATCTTCGACACATTGACAACATTCTGCTAATATGACATATAAAATAGCTATTCCATACTTAAACCATCAACAGTAGCATATACTCATCAGGACAACCAAATAATTTTATTGACACAGCTCCAAATCCAATGACTGACGACGGTTTATTGGATGGTTCTCAATTTGCATTTTCTGTTGTCAACATTGCTTCACATAAAATTCCATTTTTCATATCCTGCTCAGACACAGCTTTATGCACAAGATAGGGTTTCCAAAGCCTAAAGTAGACTAAGGAAATCATATACAGGTTATCCACAATATAAGATAGACAAAATGTCATCATACTATTAACATGCAACTCCCAAATCAGATTATTATGATGACGGTTTATTGGATGGTTCTCAATTTTCACTTTTTTCTGCCATCAACGTGTCTCACATAAAATTACATTTTTCATATGCAAATAAACATCCAGAGGGCTTTATGTACACAGATAGGGTTTCCAAAGCCTAATGTAGACAAAGGAAACCTACACAAGTTATCCACAAGATGAAGAAAAAAAAAGTGGAGGATAAATCACATAAGCCAGAAATTTTTAAGGCTTTCACAAGTGCCATCAAACTACATCAATATCATCAACATCGAGCCAATCATTGGATTCCTTGGTCTCAGTGTTATGAGCACTTACCTTCTCAGATCCAGTAGCATCCTTAGCTGAGTCAGCAGAGCTGCTACTAAGTTGAACCCAATCTCGCGAGTCTTTGGTTGAGGAATCCGAGCCATATGTTACTTTCTTGTAATTTGTAGGCGCATCTCCATCATCCTCCTCAAGATCACTGAATGATACATCCTCTTCGTTAACAAGAGGCATGGTAGCTCTGCCAGCACCAACTATTTCTGAACTTTCCTCCTTCAGCCAGTCATCACCATCATCCTCATATTTCTCATCCAATATTCGAGAGGAAGAACCAGATAGTGAATCTTGATTTTTGATCTCTTTTACTGGTCCTTCCTCAACAACAGGCTTGTCAACAATCTGAACTTCAGTACTTAGGACTGTATGTTTCTCAGTCGGAAAATCAGATGCAACTATGGAAGTAGCTGATTCAATGGCAGATGTCTTCAATAGTGCTGATTCAGATTGAGAACTAGATGGCAGAGAAGGATGCTCTTCATGAGGTGGATTAGTTGTTTCTTTCAAATAAGTGCCCCTCTCAGACTCTGGTTCTGGCTTTGCCTTAGTTCGGTTCTGTAACTCCTGTGTCAGCTTTGCTCTTGCTTTCACTATCTGCATGCAGAACACAAGCCATGATGTTACAATAATGATAGTTAGAAGCTCAACTACTTGGAACAAAACTAAAAATATTTGAAAGTTCTAATATATAAATGTGCTAATGGCCAAACTGCCACACTTCTAAGAGTTGACAATTGTTTTCTGCTTCCTATAGTGGAAGAGGAACCTTAACAACTTTAAATTAGTGTAGTGAATGACACCTTTTCCATCAAAACATGCTTTTATTAGGAATAAAAAGGCACAAATGCCAGCCTCCTAATCCCAACTATGGGATTCAGAAGCATGTCCAACAAATTTAAATTAGTGAAATGAATGAAACCTTTTTCACCAAACATGCTTTTGTTAGGAATAAAAGGCACAAATGCCATAAGCGTCCTAACCCCAACCATGGGATTCAATGGTATGTCCATTTCATGTGGGTATGGGGTTTTGGGAACATGACAATGAGGCCTGAAAGTGGGGTCTTAAGATTAATGTAGGCTTATCTAGATTAGAAATTTGACATAGCGTAGTATGTAAGAGGCACACTTGTTTATCAATATACTGCAACAAGGGCACGATAAATTTTATTTATTGTTTTAGGATAGGGTGGGTTGTGGTACCTTTATTCTTGCTGGTCAAGTCATAAAACATGAAGGTTATGTTTGATACATGTATATCATTGAATTAGAAATTTTATTATTGATGGCCTTGACAATTTTTTTTAAGGAATGGTTAGTAAGGACCCTTGCTTTTCACTTAGATGATTTTTGGATAAATAGATGGAGATTTTGCCATGGAGATTCTACCTTATTTTGGGGAATAGCAGAAATTTGAAAATTATTCAAGTTGGATTTACTTTGATAATGCCCTAACTCAAACCTATGGTTATCATGAAAATGATTACGAGCGGGTGGATTCTTATTTTTAAGGTACGCACTTCTGTTAGCAGGTGGATAGATTGTGAAAATACTAATAGGCTACGGTTGTTAGGGGTTGGAAAGAAGAAGGCAATAGGAAAACTCCTTCAATGTAAACAAAGCAAGGAAGAATCAAGACCCTGAAGTTTTTCTAATTGGAAGCAAAAAGAAACATTTAATCAATATATGTTTATATCTGTACACTTTGTGTGCACATTGATGTGCCTTTTGCACTTTTAATATATTCACTTATTTATCTATCCAAAAAAAAATATGTTTATATCTTACAAGTGAGTATTAGGATATTTATATGATAAATCTGATTTAGATAAAAAAAAATGAAAGATTATGATATTTGATTTGAAGTTTTTAAGCCTAGGAATCATATCTCTCTCTCTATTCCGCACCAGTGTTGTGTATGGATTTAATTGTTTAATCTTACACATGTCAGGATTTAGGATATAGGGATTTGACTGAAAAATATTTTAAATGGTACTTAGATATGACATTAAAAAAAAAAAAAGTCAATTAGAAACAAATAGACAACATAACCTTAATTTTTCTTTTCTTTTTTTTTTTAAAGAAAAAAAACTCTCTTTTTTATTCTCTTTTATAACTATTTTAAAAAAGAAAAAAAGAATCAAAATATCCAATATTCAAAGCAAAATAAGAATATTTGATAAAGATCCCACACTACACCCTTATCATGTCATGTTGACATGGGTACGTTGGCAAAGTCGAAGAGTCTGGGTATATATTGAAAAAGGGGATTAAAATACCTTTTGAATAATCAAATTTCCATAAAAACTAAAGAGCTATGATAGTAGAAGTTTAGGCAATTAGTAGCTGGAAATGACATACATTAGGCTTGTGCCCACTTCACCAGCATGTGTTAGCTTGTGAGGACATGTGAGTGGCCCTTTTGGGTTAGTCTTCCACCAACACGGGCATCTTGAAATACACCACTAAGCGGACTCATCATACAGTCTATTGATTTAAATAATAAATTATATTTATTATCAATTAAAAGTGCTTAAAATTCGTAATAAATAAATATGCATCCAAAATTATAATGTCAAAGATAGTAATCCTAAAAATCATCCTTTACAAATTGGTGATGATGGTGAGTTAATTGTTGAAACCAAAATTTGTTTTCTTCATCTTTTGTCTCCATTATTTAGGGTAGAATGACATTTATTTTGCTTTGGGATTCTCCATTTCACTTTTAGCTTTCCAATCAAAGTTAGGGAAGCATAGTATAGCCTTGAAGTGAGGTAGATGTTGGTTTAGTGTTGATTATTTATTTTTATTTTTTTTTTTATAAATAAACACGAAATATATTATCAAAAGGCAAAAAGCCACAAAGCATACAGGAAGTATACAAGGTAGCTTAAACCTCTGAAAGCAAAAAAGAAACCAAAAACCTCACCAGCTCTTAAGTGGACGCTAACCACTCCAAAAAGCATATAAGCGAAGAGGACTCCTCTCCAATATACACTCTAACCCAACTCCACAAGTTACATACAAAAGAATTTTTGAGTTTCTGTATTGCTAAGGTCCCCCCCCTATCCTAAAAGCTAATCTATTCATTTCCTTCCAAACCGTTCAAAAAATACATAACGGAATGGAATTCCAAATCTTATTCCTTTTTTTCCCCATAAAAGGGTCCCTCCAACTAAATAACACCTCTTTTACTATTTCTGGGAACACCCACTGAATGCCAAATAAGGCAAGGACAATCTCCCAGACAACTTTGACCACTATACAGTGTAAAGAATATGATTTACAGTTTCTTCTTCACAACCACACAAAAAACAATGATTAGGGAGCTGCCACCCTCGTTTTTTAAGCCTATCTAGGGTGAGAATCTTCCCCCACGTGGCCTCCCAAGCAAAGAAGGCAACTTTGGTTGGGACTTTATCCACCCAAATGCATTTTTTCGAGAAGGCAAATTCATTAGGAGCAATCAGCAAGTTATACGCTTCCTTAACACCAAATTTTCCATTTCCCCCACCCTTCCAAATAATTGAATCCTCCACTGAAGATATCTTGTAGTCCTTCAACATAGTAAGCAAGTCTCCTATCAAATCCAGCTCTCAATCATTAAAACCTCTAGTGAATCTTAGGTTCCAACCTCCCTGACCAAAATTTGAATCCCATACTTCATCCACCGTTGCATTCCTATGGACAGCCAAGGTGTATAATTTTTTTTTTTGATAGATAAGCACAAAATATATTGATAAGAAGCCAAAAAGCCACAACGTATACAGGGAGTATACAAACTAGCTAAGCCTCACAACCAAAAAGAAAGCAAAAAAAACCCCACCAGCCCTTATATGGAGGCTATCCACTCCAAAAAGCCTATAAGAGACAACGACCTCTCTCCACTATACAGTCTCGCCCAGCACTATAAATTACACACAAAAGAATTTTTTAATTTCTGAATATCTATCACCCCCCCCTAAAAGCAAGCCTATTTCTTTCCTTCCAAAGAGTCCAAAAGATGTACAACGGTATAGACTTCCATATCTTTTTCCTTTTTTCCCCTACAAAAGGGCCCCTCCAGCTTAATAAGACCTCCTTTACAGTTTCTGGAAAGACCCACTGAACACCAAACAAAGCACATATCAAATCCCACAGGACTTTTGCCACTATACAATGGCAAAAGTCCTATGGGATTTTTGGTGCTATTTAAGAAATTACCACCTTATGGAGCGAGAGAGTGAGGGCGATGAGGGAGATTTTCGAGAGGAAAAGCGAAGAAGAAGAAGAAGGAAAGAGGGGAGCTTTGGGGTGGAGTTAAAGACTTTCGAGATCGGGGTGGAGGGGAAGCAGGGCAAAACCCAAGTCGTTATTGTGGAGAGCAACGGAGGGGTGTCATCCTGGGTTCGTCTGGGGCCGATGAGTGTAGAAGTTTTCCTGGATAGCTTGAACCAGTGTATCAAGGCAGAGGATATGGGAAAATGGGAAAGGGGATGGAGGGAAAATGGGAGAACCTATTCTTTGGTGCGGGATGAGAACAAAGCAGGGTATTATCTTAGATTAGGGGTGGTCGACCAGGAGAAGAGGAGGTTTAGCATTTTTATACCGAAAGGGAGAGGCGAGAGGGGGGGATGGAACTCCATGGGGGGGATGGAACTCCATGGCGGAGATGATACAGAAGTTGGTAGGAAGCACTGGCAAAAGGGAGAATAAGCAGGAGGAAAGGGTCATGGTGAAACCAAGAATGGATAGGTCGTTTGCGGAAATGGTGAAGGGGTCGAATGGCAGGGGGGGTGAAGTGGTACGAGTGGAAGTGAGAGGAGAGGAAATCAGTGGAAATCTGCGCAAATTGGAGCATTGCCTTGTAGGCAGCTGGAACCCTAGCTCAGCCAATGGAGTGGATATGGAGAGATTAGGGAGGTTAATGGCGAGGTCCTGGGGGTTGCAGGGTAAGCTAGGGTTGGCAAGGCTGGAAAAGGGCAGGATCCTTTTGGAATTTGAGTATGTGGGTGAAGCCAATCGCGTTCTTTCCTCTGGAAACAGGTGGGTGAGAGGTGTCCAGCTGGGGCTGGAACGATGGAGCCCTAGGTATGGTTGTGAGGAAGAAGGTGGGAGTAGGAAGGAAGTATGGGTAAAGATTCTAGGGCTTCCAGTCTCTTTGTGGGTTCCTTCCATCTTGCGGAAAGTGGGGGACGAGTGCGGTGGATTTGCAGCCATGGATCCCCGGACGGAGAAGATGATGGATCTTGAATGGGCTCGCATCCTAGTCAAGACAAAGAATGAAGTTTTGCCGAGCAGGCTGGACATAGTGGTGGAGGGGGTATGTTATTCTCTACCTCTCTGGTGGGAAGTGAGGCCGGAGATAAGGAAGGTGTCAACAGACAGCCGCTCGAAGGGAGACTACAGAGAGGAGGTCAGGGGTGACACTGCGTCACGTGCTACCCCGCGCGTTGGAGAGTTGGAAAGCGCGAGGCCCGAGGCGCTGCTGCTGCATGCAGACGGGATTGATGGGCAGAACAAAGGGGCGGGTGGAGATGGGACTAGTAAGCGGGCCCAAGTAGGGCTTGGGGCCCGGGCCTCTCTGGATCTGGATCAGGATGATGGGCTCTTCCAGCTAGGCCCGTATGCGGGTAGGCCGGACTCGAAGTTCAAATCCCCCTGGTTCAGCCCATCTGCAATTGGGGGAAGCTTTGGGACAGCGCTGCATTGTCATACCAACGATTAGTCCAAAAATTGACTTTAGTACCTTCACCCACTTTAAACTCTATATTTTCTCAACACCAGTTTGCCTCCTTCAAAATCTCCTTCCAAACCCCCACTCCAAACGTCCCACTAGCCTCATTAGTCCTCCAACCAAAACCCTCTTGGCCATACTTCACCAAAATCACCTTCTTCCAAAGATTATCCTTTTCATGGGCAAATCTCCATATCCATTTACCAAGCAAGGCCTTGTTCAAAAGAGCAAGCTTCCTTATGCCTAGACCACCCTTCTCCTTTTGAGCACACACCACCTCCCACTTAATTAAGTGGACTTTCCTCTCCAAATTTCCCCCTCCCCAAAGGAAATCTCTTTGTAATTTTTCTAATCTTCTTGCAACTATCTTGAGCATTCAAAAGAGGGACAGTTGGTAGAGAGGCATACTAGCCAACGTGCTCTTAATGAGTGTTGATTAAAATGTTAAAGGCAAAGTGATGGGTAAGGTGTTGTAGAGGGGACATGATTTCTCAAGTTCTAGAGGGAAGGAAAAAGGGGTTTCAAGTTGAATTTGCATTACAATAATGCAGGGAGATTTCCAAAATGCAAGTATCTTCCAAGGGGATGGAAGGTTCTAGTTTCAAAGTTAAGGAGCTTAAGGGTGGTTCCTCTTCATAGGTTTGAGCAAAAGGATCAAACGCTCAATTTACAATTGTAGGAGAAAGGCAAGGGACCCCAAGTAAGGGGCTTTCAGCTTCCTTTGTAGAGATGGTAAGCAATGACCATGGCAGAGTGAGTGAAGCATTATGGATTCAAATGGGAAGGGAGGAAATAACAATATTATGGCAAGGCTTCAAAGGTGCCTTATAGGTAGATGGGGTGATTCTTCTAATAAGTTTTCGGACTTGTTCTCACTAAAAACTTGGGTAGTGTACAATTGACATTTGAAAGGGAACCTTTGTTTGGCTTTCCTTAGTGGCTCCCTTGTATTGTTTGAGTTCGAGGAAGGTGTGGAAACTGAAAGCGTGTTGTAGATGAGATTGAGATTTTTCGCAAGAAAAGGGCTACATTTGTTTAGATGGTCCCTAGAAGAAGGATTTTTAGACATGGAGTCGGTGCCCAGAAAGTGTGGGTGAGATTAATAGGGTTGCCACTTCATCTATGGATAAAGGAGATTTTTAAAAAGGCGGGAAACTCTTGTAGGGGCTTCATAGCCATTGATGAGAACACAATGTATTGGGATGACATGTGATAGGTGAGGATTCTTGTTCATTCCAATGGGGGAAGGTCCCATGTACTTTGCAAGTGGTGATAAGGCTTTCTTGTTGAATTCAACTTTGGTGGGAGATTCTACCATGGATGATTACAATAGTCTCAAAGCAAGGTTGCAATAGGTTGGAAGTTGGGGAAAGAATGGAGGTGTCTTAGGTGTCTTCAAGAGTTGGTGGGAGCGTAGGGAGGAATGATGTGTTGCATGAAAATATGGGAGAAAGCATATCCATCAAGGATCTAAAGAAGTTTGAAGCAGGAGTAAAGGGCCTAACTTTCTTAGAGGCTGATAGACAATAGGGGTAAGGTCTAGTAACAAGGTGGGTTCATCTCCTCTAGTGGATCATTTTGGGCATAGCCTAGGTGAAGCTATCTTGGAAGTCAGATGGGCCTTAACACTACACAAGTAAGGGATTAAGCTTTGTTTGCCAAGAGGATGTAGGTTTTAAGGCTTCCTTTTTGCCTTCAGCCTATGATAGTTCTTTGCTGGAAGCCCCTCTCGTAGGCTAAGGACAAGCTAGATGTAGCTTCTTACAACCCATCATCTTTTCCTTTTAAAGTGGGATGGGAAAGGTAAAAAAGCTAAGCCCAAGGCCGGTTCTAAAAGCAAAGAGAATAGAGTTTTGCTCCATAGTGCGTAGGAGGGCAGTAAGTCACCTACAATTGAACCCTGCATGCTAGAGTTGATCCAAAACTCAAGGGGAAGGTTTTTTTGGCACCAAGGAAGCTTTTTTTTTTTTTTTGATAAGTACCAAGGAAGCTTTCTTACTCTAAGCTGCTAGATTTGAAGATCTTTGTGACTCGATTAAGGTGTAGACTCTCATCTTCCTCTTCTCCTTCTAAGGATGGACATTTTGTTCTAAGCCTAGTCCCCATTAGGGTTTTTTTTTTAAGGGAGTCAATAGCGGGGATTGTCAATAGGCCCTTTGGAGTTGAAAGTTGGTATCGTTTCAACCTCCCAAAGACCATCTTATGCAACTGTTGAAAGAAGGGACTTCTATTGGAGCTCAAGGGGCTAAATGTGGTCCCTTAAGGATGGTATTCCAAGATGCACGTCATTGGTGTTTTCGAAAAATTGTTCAAGTGAGTTGGGGTGCTCAGAGGCCCAGGAGAGGCAAAGAGAGAGGGAAGTGGACGAGGTGATCCCCAAAAGCGTTTTTCGTAAGCTAGTAGTTTTCAGTACTTTTATGGGAATGCCAATTGAGGGTTTTGAAAAGGAGGTTATCTCTCTATTGAGGAACACAGAGGCAAAAAGAGGGTGCGATAATTCATCTTTAGAGGAGAAGAGGAAGTCGACCTCAACAACCTGCTTTAAGGACCTTTGAAAGTTGGAATTCTAAGTCAATTATAAAAGCTCATGAAGAAAAGAAAAAAAGGTCTATGGGAGTGGCAAGGAACAGGTTATCTTGTTGTATAATGAAGATAGAAATCGATTCTTGGAATGCTAGAGGGGTTAATGATAGGGAGAAGTAGAAGTTAATAATCATTAATAAGATCTAAAGGGGTTGATTTAGTTTGTCTTCAAGAAACAAAGGTGGCGCAGCCACTCAGATGACCATGCAATTGGTGAGGAGTTTAGGAGTGGGAACATTCTTAAAAGGGGGAATAATGAAAGCTAATAGGTTAGCAAGAGAAATCCCGATTCAACAAAGTGTTGGAACTGATTCATATGGAGGTAGGAGTGTTCTTTATGTTTTGTTAGATCAAAAACTAGGAAGGTGACTTTATCTGAGTGTTCTCAGGGGTTTATGGTCTAGAATTAAGAACCAATTTACATGATCGTATGTCTTCTTAATATTAGGTGAGATGGATTAAATGGTAAATTTCTACAGTCAAATTCTCTATTCTAGTCAATGGAACCCCATTGGTTTAGAACTCCAATGGTTTGAGGTAAGGAGATCAACTATGTCCCAATCTTTTCATCTTGGTGATAGAGGCTCTTTGTAGGATTTTTTTTTTTTTTTTTTTTATAAGTAGAGGCTCTTATTAGGATTCTAATGAGGGTAAGGGAAGAGGTCTTCGTCTTGGGCTTTAGAGTAGGTGGAAGAGATGGAAAAGGAATGGAAGTATTCCACTTGTTATTTGTTGATGACACCCTAATTTTTTGAAAATGTAAATCAAGAGAAATTGGAGTATTTAAGCAAGAAATTCATGTGGTTTGAGATTATATTAGGCTTTAAAAATAAAATGGAAAAACATCAGTTAATACCAATAAGCAAAGTTGCAATGCGGAGGGTCTTACTTTGGTGTTAGGTTGTAAGGTTAGAATCCTACCCACTACTTCCTTGGACCTCCCCTTGGGAGCTTCTTACAAATCAGTGAGGGTGTGGGATGTGATGGAGAAATTTTAGAGAAGGCTTGCTTTGTGGAGGAGACAATATCTTTCAAAAGGAGGAAAACTAACCTTCATCGAAAGCACATTCTCAAGTCTTCCTATTTATCTTATGTCTTCTTTTTCAATTTCAAGAAAAGTGAGCTTAAGGTTAGAAGTTAGAACATATGCAAAGCGATTTCCTTTAGGGAGTGGGGAGCTCAAGCAAAAGTCCCATTTGATTAATTGATCTATGGTTCACTTAGACAAAAAGAATGATGGCATCAAAAGTCTTCATTTTTCTAAACAAGACTCTCCTTGGTAAATGGAGTTGGAATTATGTTTCAGAGAGAGAATACCTTTCAAAGCAGATCATAGTTGGAAATTTGAGGCTAAAGAAGACGGATGGAGTATGAGGGTTGAGAAGAGTAGCTATGAGGTGGGGTTGTGGAAGTCTATAAGAAATGGATCGAAGATCTTCAAAAGTAAATGTTACTTCATAGTGGGTAATAAAAGAAGGGTAAATTTTTTGAAAGATGATGTGGTGAAATTTCTTTGGAAGAATCCTTTCCGATGTTATTCTCTATAACTGTTGATAAAGATGTTCAAGTATAAAGATGTGAGAGCAAGTTAGGGAAGAGGGTTAGCGAAGCCCTCAATTTCACAAACAATTTCAAAGACTACAATCAGCCTCAATTAGAAAGGATGAAAAGGATAGACTAATTTGGACAGAATCCAAGTGTAGCGAATTCTTTGTGAAATCTTTCTCAACCTCATTAACTTGAGGAAGAAGCAAGCCTTTCCTTGCATGCATGGCGTGAAACCCTTTGGTTCCCACGAAGAAAAGTTTCTTTGCATAGGCAGCTCTATGGGAAGGATTTTAATACTTAATCAACTCAAAAGGAGATAATGGACTATACCAAACAGATACTACATGTATAAGAAGGAAAATGAGTTAAGCTAATAAAAAACTTGTTCACTATCCCAATGAGAGAATTATGCAGCAATTAGTTTTTCTCTTTTTGAAGTGGCTTAAGTGATGCATTCTTCGGTAACAGGAAACCTCCTGAGTTAGCATGATGCTTTTATGAGAAAGAACTAAAAAAAAAAAAAAGCATGAAAGGCCACCCTTTAGTGCTTTTTTTGAACATTGTGGATTGAAAGAATAGGATTTGATGATACAGAAAAGTCGAATCAAACAATCAAATCTTCCTTTATGTTTCAAACTGAATTAAGTGCACATAGATGACAGCCCCCTAACCATGAAAGGCTTTGCAGAAATTATATGGAATTAAATGTGTTTCACACTTCCTTTATTGGAAATGCCCACTGGTATGTTGTGTCATATGCGACACTGAAACTTTATACCAATGTTTTCAGAACTCAACCAATCATTGAATTGAAAATATTACTAGTTTACAGTTCACTGGTCGAACTAACAGTTCAACTACGATCAAACTGATGATATCATAAATATATAATTTATATATTATATAAAATTAAAAATAATTATAAGAAATTAAATATATATATATATAAAATTAAAATTTTAATAATATTTCATTTTTTATATTTAATATGTGAAATTAAACAATAAAAATAAATATAAATGTATTAATATTTTAAATTTTATTAAACATAACATGTATAATATTTAAGTATGAAGATGTATTTAAGACGAAAAGAAAATTATAATATTTTATTTTTATCTTCATTCCTTTGTATTTTATTATTTTAAAATTTTAAAATTATCACATTTTTCATAATTATCATTACATAATTATTATTAAAATAAATGTGAACATAAATATATATATTTGTTCAACGGTTTTATATAACAAAAGTTTGAAAAAAAAAATATTAATATTTTGATAATCGAGAAACCTTCCATGGCCGAGCTCTTAAGACTCCCAATGGGGACCCAAACTTGGGGATGCTGATCGCCCCGCAACAACGAGTACCAGGTAAATTTAGGAGGTTGTATAGCACAATGGTCTAACCATCACTTTTACAATGGGAGGTTTGTAACTCAAGTCCTCTAGCATGCATAGTTAAAGTTTTTTTTCCATACCTATAATCAATCTCATGTCGGAAGAACATCAATTGTATGTAAAATATAAATACCTCGCAACAACAATTGCTTTCCAAGCGCATTAGCGGGTTGGCCATAAGTAGTCTAGGGCTTGATGACGTGGGAGCTCATTATACCGTACAACCTTTGCAAGCTTGATGATGTGGGAGAGTATCATTTTGGGCTTAACTAGTTCTTTGTCCGATTCGACAACCCAACCGATTCAATACTAGTTCAACAAATAAACGGTTCACATGGGTCACCCGAACTAGAGAGGTTAAAAAGTCAACCAGCAACCTTTCTAATCCAATCGGTCGAACTGTCGACTAGCAACCTTTTCAATTTGGTTTGCACCAATGAACCGTTTTATTATTAAACCAACATTAAACCATTCGAACTAGCAATTGGGTTGTCAAACCAGAGAAACTGTTTGGCTTCCTACTAACTAGTCAAGCCCAAAATACTTATGGGTTTCCACTTCATAATGAACCTTACGTTACTAATAGCCCAATTCTCCACCAAGCCCAATCCACCAGCAAGCTTGCATGACAAAGGTTATTGCAAGGTATTTGTAGAGCACATACAATTGATGTTTTTCTAATATGAGACTGATTACAGGATTACAGATAAGGAAAAGAAACATTTGCGTGTTGGATGACTTGATGCATGGACCTCCAATTATAAAACTGAGGGTTAGACCACTGAGCTTTGCAACATTTTTGTTTTATATTAATGTAAAATAAAATATATAGCAATATTGATGTTTTTTTTTTTTTCAAATTTTTATCATATAAAGCCTTTGAACAAATGTAAGTATTTACATTTATTTTTTTAATAATTAGTAAAATAATATAACAATTTTAAAATAATAAAATACAAAAGCATGGAGATAAAATTAAATATTATAATTTTCTTTTCATTTTAAACACATCTTCATTCTTAAATATTACATGTATTCCATTTAATAAAATTTAAAATATTAATATATTTGTATTTATCTTTATCATTTAATTTGATATATCAAATATAAAAATGAAATATTATTAAAAAATTTAATTATATATATTTTTAACTTCTTATAATTATTTTTTATTTTATATAATATATAAATTATATTTTTATGACATCACTGTTCAACCTGTAATTCAACCACCGATCCGACCAATGAATGTGAATTAGTAACTTATTTTCATTCAATGATTAGTCTGATTTTGAAAACATTGTTTACAACCCAAAGAACAAGTGGGAAAAAGATGAAAACCAAAGAAATTGACTGTCAATGATGCATGAAACCAACGTACTTGGGGAGTAGATAGAAGTTCAGCATCATGTTTACTGAGTCTTGGATGCAAAAGCACAAAGTATATCTTCCAAAAGCAATCCTCAGTTAGATAGCCTGGGCAAAGTTCAATCCTCAGCGCAGCTAATCTTGGTGCAAGACGTTCAACAGCCAAAGCATGCTCTTGTTGAGCATCAGACATATCAAAATCTGAAAATGTAGATCCCAAGATGCTTGAAATCAGCAGAAAACAAATAAATATATATATATATATATATATATATATATACAACCACTGGGGAAAACTCAACCAACAAAACTTTCCACATTGGCATCCATGGGGATGCTTTCAATTTTAAACTAAATTGACAGAACAAGGAACCACAATAAAACTTTTCAGACCACATCTTAAATGATTGGCATCATATAACACCCACACATTAAAGCCTCAGCATATTATCCTGACAGAATTTCTGATAAGCATATGAAACTAGAGTATCCAGACCTAGAAAAATATACATTTGTCATATACAAGAATACATTGTCCCCAAAATTCAATTACTATGGCTCTTGGGATTTGACAACAGGATCGTGCCCATAAGGGTGTTGTTATTCATAGCGATTATTTAAGAACTTAGTTCAAATGGGTACATTTATTCAGAAAAGAAGTACACAATTGATTTTAGTCCACATGTAGCTACTATGTCACCACAAAAGAGTAATCAGAGACAATTAGTCCTTCAAAATAAGATCCGAGAACAATCTTGAAGCCCTTCAACAGTTCATATATGAATTTTAATGACAAGAGTCACAAATAACCTTAAAAATGTAAACGGAACTTCATTTACATCAAGCTAAACTTAACAAAACTCACAGCAAAAAGGGGCACATTCTTACCATAAGACTAAATCGAGAGCAAGGACGCATGCACAATAAGATAGTTCCAATTCAACAAACAACTGACACAAATACGACACACGCAAAAAAAGCATTGAAGGTAAAGCCAATACTACATACCATCTGAATCTTCATCATCAACCAGAGGAAAATCCAGCCACGTTTCTGGATGCATTGCTATATTCCTCACGAAAGCCATCACTTCCTCGGTAACGCCGACAGCACCTCCGACCAAATTATAGTCCACCGTTTCATGTTCCGATCCAAATTGGAGGAAATTCGAAGCAATCTTGGTAATCTCCGAGACAGCCATGTTAGTCGACAGCTTGGAGATTCCAGTCTTAAATTTCCCCCCAATCTCCGATAAATCGCTGCGTATTCCGGCAATTCCCACCGGATCGGAAGATTCTTCCGGCGAGGATTCATCGAACGGAGCCTCATCGGACGGTTCCCGGCTGTGGGAATCAGAGATCTGATCATGCCGAGGGGAGGTGGGAGGAGGAGCGAGGAAGGAGGCCACGCCCCAAAACTGGCGGGTTAGGGTTTTGGTGAGCTCTGATAGATCTTCTTTGACACCTCGCCCAGTAGGAGTTTCTGGATCGATCTGCTGTTGTTCATCATCCGATTTTCTATCGGACAGTGATTCTTTATCGGTGACACTACTGGTGGCACCGTCGTCGTCATCGTCGAGCTTCAGAGAGTTCGCCAGAGATCTAGCCAACCATGACATTTCGATCAGGATGCAAGCCCAGTACAGTTGCGACTCGCGAAATTTCTCCACTAGGTCGGTGATAACTGATAACCCAAGACAAACAGTCGTGGCCCGGTGTTGGGTTTTCAAGAAACGACACCGTTTTAATTAAGTTGACTTATTAAGAAACGACGTCGTTTACTGAAAACCCGGGCTGCTGGACTATGTTTCATAAGGTTTTGCGTGCGGCTTCCAACAAAGCGAAGCACTGCAAAGATGTTGCTGCTGAGGAATCGTGGTTTGTTGAGTCTCCAAGTCACTTCTCTCTTATCGTCCTCTTCTTCTTCATCATCTCAAGCAACTCCACCTTTCTTTCTCTGCTTTAAAAACACTCTCTTTCACTCTACTCACCAAAACCCTAGCTCTAAACCCAAACCCAAGCCCCAAACCCAACACCATGTCTCTGCTTCAAAGACTGAAAAACAAGCCATTTCGGACACTGCCCGGTTCATGCAAACCTTCCTCTTCGTACCGCCAGGGATCGATCCCGAGGAGGTGACGGACGACATGGTTCTACCCGGTTCCAACATCGTGCTTGGTCCCTATGCGGGTCACGCCCAGATAAAGGAGGTGGAGTTCGTGAAAAGCAGTAGTAGGCCAAAGGATTGCCCCAAGGATGATCGCCCTGAGTTTGCCATTCTTGGTCGGTCCAATGTTGGTAAATCTTCGCTTATCAATGCCCTTGTTCGCAAGAAAGAAGTAGCCCTTACATCTAAGAAACCAGGTTTTGATTGCTATTTCTTTATTTCTTAATTGGAATTTGGATCCCGGTTATTGTATTGTTATTTTGGTGTGTTAAACTACTGTGCAATTAATGCAGGGAAAACTCAACTTATTAATCATTTCTTAGTGAACAAGAGCTGGTATATCGTGGATCTGCCTGGTTATGGGTAAACCCTGCATTCATTCACTGTTTTTCAATATTTGCAATTCCAAATTCTGCTTCATAGCTCTTTGCCACCTTATTGTCTTGAAATCAAGCAGAGGCTGTCCCCTAGGATAATTGCATTCACTGTGACTTTTATAGGATTTTGTTGACTGTGTTGAATGTGTTTGGACTTCTTTACAGTTTTTAAATTTGTAGTGTGGGTATGTCTCATGTGACCACCTAGATTGGGAAGGCACCTTGATTTATGATTACAAGGATCTTAATATATGATAACAATTTAAAGGCACTTTCAATGGCTGACAGGGTTTTAAATTGTTAGGTTTACAAACTGCTGAAAAAAGTCTGAATTTGGTGGAGCTGGTACCATGCTCTAGTTAGCTTGATCCTTATTATAATGGAAAATTTATGTTAGGCGTTCTTTTTAACCCAAATCATTTTGCTTAAGTTTTGGAAAAACATGGAGATGTTCTCATAACGACTAGGAACTTTCAATTTCAGTGAGTTATTTCCTACTCAGGTTCTGAGGCTTAACTGATGGATCAATTTGGAAAAAAAAAAAATACAGAGACCCCATATCTGCAATATTAACTTTTATCTAAACAGTGCCAATATTGTCTTCATATTCTGATACTCTTAGTTTGTTACTACAAAAGATGAGATACTCAGTATGTTTGACCATATCATCCTGCATTGTTAAGTTCAATTTTATCTGGACATTTTATTGAATCACAAAACTAAGAAAAGTAAACTTTTTACACTGCTCGACAGAGCTACTATGTTATAGAAGTTGATGTTGCATGTACGTGGTTGACATGTTTTTGGGCTTTTTTGACATTGCCAATTGATATTTACCAAATTGAAGAGCCTAATATTCCCTAGCGATTACCTCGAGAGGCACCTACTCTGGCAGTGTTGTAACTTTAGTTTCATGTGGAGTGGGCCTGCAGGGAATAAAACAATTAAGCATTCAATTCACTGTCTTGTTTGTTATCCTAGAAAAACTACTGTGTAAAGATGACATTGTTCAACACAAAGAAAATGTTGAAAAAGGCTAGACTGATTTTTAAATTCACATGTTTTGGACTGAAGTAATCATATCTCTCTACTAAATTTTTAACCATGCAAATTTAACGATAGACCATTTGCCCTATGTAATAACTTGGATTTCATTGTCTGCTGTGTAACTTAATTGTTTAAAATATCATGGCTTAGTATTCTGTGAGATTGTTTGTTAATCACAGGGTTATGATAACCTGATATGCAGATCAAGGTTTCAGCCAATCAAGAGAACCCTAACAATTATAGTGTCTAGGGCTGCACAGGGTGGGCCATTTCTAATTATCTCGAGATTGCTATTGGACCATGACTTTGATGATGTACATGTGGCCTATCAATCATCTTCCATGATTATCCTATTCCTGGGGCCACTTCAGTAGTAGTCACAGCTTTTTGTTGTAACTTATTTCAAATTAACATTACTGATCTTAGTTTATGTTGTAGAATATCAGGACATAGAAGTTCATCTGTTTTGGATTTTGTCCATTTTAGCAGTTGAGCTTCACATGCTAGGCTTGCTGGTAGTGTATAACACAAATTGCACAACTGGTTCTGTTCTGGAATTAAAGACATTATAGGGCATTACCCTTCTTTTCTTTCTTGGAACTTGGGATGAGGTTTTAGGACATTTGATAGAATTTTTATACGCTTTTGCTCTCCTTTTGAACTCATTCTTTGGAATGCACAGAGACTTTTCTTCAGTTTCTGGTTGATTATCTTTTGGCCATAGAAATCAATTTTGATCATCAATTGAGGAATTTGGAACACCAATTGCAATTGGTTTGATAGTTCATGAAGGTTAAAAGTGTCCAGATCAGGTAAATACAAATTTTTATGTACATTCTCTTTTGGTGCATTTGGAAAGAGAAATAGAATAATTTGTGAGTGCTGATTGTAAAATATGGGTAAATTATATTGAAAAAGGTTTATCTATGGGTGTTTCAGAAGGCATAAGGAAGGGAATCACACCCATAATTTTTAGTGTTTTCTAAGCTTATGTCTTTGTTTTAGGTTTTTATTTCTGGTTCATAGATTTAATATCAGATAACTAATAGATAATACCTTTTGCATCACTTCGCATAATTCCTTTGATGAGAGTTTTCAATAAATTTTCATCAATACATCTTGAATAAATAAATAACAGAACTTTTTATGCTGGTGACTACCTTTAAATATCTCATTTGCTGTCTCTAACTCCATGGGTTTGACAGTTGTGCCTTGTGAAATCATGAAATATAGGTTGTCAATGCAATGCTTAATAGTGCAAGTAAGCTCAATTTTTGCTGAAGTTAGCTTTGTTTTCAGGTTTGCTAAGGCCCCAGAATCTGCCCGGATGGATTGGTCTGCCTTCACCAAAGGTTACTTCTTAAACAGAGCAACTCTGGTTGCTGTCCTCCTACTCATTGATGCAAGTGTTCCACCACAAAAGATTGACCTTGACTGTGCTAATTGGCTTGGTCGCAACAATGTATGGTACTCCCAATTAGAAACCGTTTGATAGTCTTTCTATCAACTACTTCTAGTTGCAAAATGCTAAATCCTGTACCTCCTCATTTTTCTTATGCCTTCCATTATAAATTTCAGATACCAATGACTTTTGTTTTCACAAAGTGCGACAAAATGAAGGGGGGGAAAGGAAAAAGGCCAGATGAGAACATAAAAAATTTCCAAGTGATGATGGGACAAAACTATGGAAAACATCCCCCATGGATCATGACTAGCAGTGTTACTGGTTTGGGCAGAGATGAGCTTCTTCTGCATATGTCTCAACTGAGGAACTACTGGGATAACTAGGAGCCAAGTTGAAAGTTAAAACATCTCCCACATGGAACTCTCCATAAGATGTACACCAGAATATAGTATTTTGACCGAGTTGCCAGTAAATTATATATTGTTTTCATATCAAATTTTCCAAGGAAATCTGATTTAATGTAATCAACTGTTGTCTGTAAATTTGTTCTGATCTGTGGAATGTTACTTCATCTGTATATATATAGGTATATAGCTGCACTCTGCAGTCATTCGTCAATACAGGTACTCTACTCTTTGGAACTTAAATTTTGTAGAACCATGCTACTGCAGGCTAACTTTAAAGTGGAGAATCTGTTTGGCTATGAAAGGTATAAAAACAGTTTTTGGAAACTGTTTTCAAGACATTGTGTTTTAAGAGAACAACTGAAACCTTTTTGTCAAAACATTAGGAGATTTTCTCAAGCCAGACAATCTCTTGGATTTTTTATGTTCATAAAACTGGGTTGTATTTTGTTAAGAGTTTGATCACAAAATGATCTAGTCATTAGATCCATGCTTTTCAGATGTATAATGAGTTTTCTTTTCCTGGACATTGTTTGTTGTGGTTTTGTTGAAAAATGTTGGGGTTTTTGAGCACCGAGATGAAACTTTTGTGGGTTTGAGAGGGGTTTCTGGGTTTTCATCAAGGTTAGTGTTGTTTCAAGCTTCAGCCAAAGTGATGTGAGCAATACAAGTGATTTTGAGCAATGGGTTGGTTTTGTTAGAGTCCAAAAAAGGTTTGTGGAGCTAGTAAAGGAAGTTCCCAATTTGGTTTTCAGTTTATCTTTTGCTAGTTTTTGAGACAACCTGAAGTCCCATGATACCCAAAATAAGATATGCCAGACTGCTAGTTGATGCAGACCCGCTCCCAATCGTGTGGATATTGTCCGCTTTAGACCCAAAGAGGCCCTCACAGCTTTAAAACGCGTCTACTTGGTTAAGAGGAGCCTCTACATATATAGCGTCAGGAACATTCTCCCCTATCCAATGTGGGACATTACACTTAGTGACTGAACCAAAGTTGTTGCCAAGATTATTAGGAAACCTAAGTTTGTTGGGTCCTTTTTCACTTCACACCCATCTTGTGCTCTCCTGCTTTTCTTATTCATTTTCTGCTTGTTTCTTGATGGGTTTTGTTTGCCTTTGTAGTAGGTATTACCCATCCGATGACATTACTCTTTAGGTACTTGGTTGTTTATTCAATTACAGTATTCGTTGTGAAGTTTTGATACAGTTTTAGTTTGCTTTAAATGTCATGCTTGCCTGATTTAATTTGAACCAACAGGAAATCTTTGGGCATGCTCACTAATTCAGACATGGTAGATCTAAGTGCCCAAAGATGGATTGGTGCATAATAGAGCTACCTCAATCATCCTTACGCCCTCTTATTGAATTCAGTCCCCAACTATGGATCCACGAGCTCCATTAAATTTCTTATTTGTCACAAAGCAAGTCCAAAATTATAGACGTCTGCTTTAGAGGTTAAATAACCCCATAATGCAGATTCTCTGCTATATGGAGATCATTCTATGACTTTGTTTCCCTAATAAGCTTTTATGAACAAAAATCCGAAATATCGCTCATATTTTAGGTACAAAATTGCAAATCTTACTTCTTTTATTGGCAATTTGCATGCATCCCTGCAGTAAGAAGGGTGCCAGAATCAGGGGATAATTCATTGGCTAAAAATGTTTGTTAAAATATAAGCAATCTTATTGATGCAATGTGGATAAAAATTCCTTAAACATCTAAGCTTTAAGAACACATAGAAGCAAGAAAATTATTTTCTCATGTTTAGTTGTCCAATAAAAAATATTAAAGAAAATTAAATATAATTCAAATTAATTCAAATTTTACATATTTTTAAATTATTTAATCTTTATATGGAAAAGTTAAAATAAATTAAATGAGCACAAAAAATATAGTTGTCATACTTAGGATGATATGGTCTTGCCTATTGCATGAGTTAAAAGAAGTTGTGTGTACATATGGCAACTATAGGTAACAAGTATCGAGAATGGAGGAATGCGAAGTATTAATATAAAGAAGATATTTATTAACATAATAAGAACAAAAGTTATCAAAGGTAGCATAGGGAATATCATGTTCAATAGTCCAACTTGAAAAAGGATGTTACTTGAACAAAAATTTAATAGACTATGTACAAATCAAATTGAATCTTTTAAACAATATTGGGTTTTGTTGGGATACTAAAAATAACATAATACATGCTTTAGATAAAACTAATCATTCTTTGATTCAAATATTCCATCACCATGTAATTCTTTCTATGTTGATGTAAAGTGCATTCATTCTTTAGGGGTTATAAAAGCAAGAAGACAATACTATATATATCTAATGTGTGTTGTTTTGAAAGTTTGTGTTGAGGCATCTAAGGCTATATATGATGTATTTAAGGCCAAAATTGAGACACTCTTGGCTAGAGCTAAAGGGTTTGAGAGTGGAACTAGTACTAAGACTATGAACTAGGTCTCTAAATTAACACTTCTGAATTCAGCATGATATCTTCAAACACAATTAGATGGCTTGCAAATGACAAATATTTGAACGTGTTAACAAATTCAAGTCTCCAAAGTAAAAGAGAGATTTTTATGAATATGCTTGATAAAAAGGAAAAACATGAATTAATAAATTTTAGATATGGTAGTCACATCTTAATGGATTATTATTATATTAACACTACATTATGTACAATTTAATTTTTGTTTAGAGTTTTTAGACTACTTTTATTATGTTGTTTAGTTTTTGCATGGATTCAAGTTAAGCTTATAAAACTTAAATAATATCTATTTTAATATTTGTTGAATGTTATTTTATTATGTGTAGTAAGATAAGTAACAACTCACTAAAAGAGTTAACTTCATCTTCCGAGACAAACGATAACCTAGATGAAATATTTGAAGCTACATTCCTATCAATGCACGAGTTTCAATCAACATTAAAGCTAATTTTAAAGGTAGAAAATTAGTTTTAATACAAAATGTCACGACCATATGTGATTTTAATATCATGTTTACTTTTGATTATATTAATTAGGAAGGAGCAAAGCATTTTATTTTTTAGAAATAAACAAAATGTTTTTACTATTTTTAAGAACCCAAAATTTTAGGGGTCAAAAACATAATTCTTATTTCCTAAAATAGAAAATTGTTTTTAAAAATTAAGTTTCTAAACAAAACTTTATTCATGAAAATAAAGCAAATTTAATTTTAAGAACGGTTCTAAGTAACTATCTTTTTTGCTTTTATTTTTATTTTTTAACTGTTACCAAAAAAGTTTCCATACAAGGCTCAAAAATTTTGACCAGTTTCTTCGAAGTTCCTGGAATCCATATCTTATAATTGACGGCCACACAGTAGTGGAAAATTAATCATCTTATCTTCTTGATTCCCCATAAGATTTTGACCCAACGAGATCATTACTAGTTTCTATTTCTTTATACTTTCACCGGTCATGCTTTTTACTAGCAGCGGTTTCAAAACTGACCAAGATTTTGAGACGTCTTGGATCCCCAAGAGGTACCTTTTTTTTTCTCCCATAAAATACATACATCACATCGTTCTGTTTTCTTCCTTTTCGATTCTTTGAACTTGATTCTATTGGTCCAATCCAAGTATGGATTTCTATTGACAACTTTTAAGTTCATAAGACTGATAGAATGCATTCTCTTCCCGCCTTGGTGCAATGGATTCCCATTTTTTATTAAGTATGCTGCATGGAATCATAGGTTTTTCCTCTGATGCTTCTTCAAACTCTCTATCAGTCCAACTGCGGATTTCCATTAACAGGCTCTCTCTTTCAGAACTATTAGGTGCATGCCATGGTTCCCATCTTCCTAATTACATTTCTTCGTAGGGCACCATGTCGTTCTGTCGTAATATTGCAAGACTTACCCATTGTATAACTCTCTACCGAATGTTTAAGCGGTCGGCCATTTTTTCTAATATTAAAGGTATCTGTGTATCCTCAGCTAAAGCATGAATACCAAGACCAGAGCTTTACCAGAAAAAGTCAAAGCAAAGCCCGTCATGCCCATGGGAGATATCCTTTAATTTATGATGATCTCTTTGTTCTCAGGGAGATCATGAACAAAAAAAAGTTGACTAATTCCAATGCATATACAATGGCAGTCAAATGTAGTCGGTTGCACATTTGTTGTTCATCACATCATGATTTCAATATAATTGATTTCTTTAGCCTTTAATGCTTTTGGAGAGGTTAATTTGATGCATATTCTTCATAGAGAATGCATCTCCTAGTCTGCAATCACAGACTCACAAGCAAGAAAATGCGATTTCCCGTGAAAAGGTTAGAGAATAACATTAATGGCACATATATAAGCTTTAAAAGTCGCCGCTGTTTGCTGTGCATTTTCGTACTAATATTAGAAATATAAAGGAAGCCATTGAAACCCATTCATTTGAAAATAACACTAATTTACATAAAGTAGTAACCCTGACTGTAACTTTAATTTCCTCTGCAATTTTCTCGCATGATTGTAATAACCTAGTGACCAGCATAGACTTTGAATCTGATAATAAAAGAAAAAATGTGGCCTTAACCGTTCATCCTTGAGCTGCATGGTATCTCAAGTGAAAAAGGAAAAGAACTGGTAATTTAAATTGAGAGAAATGCTGCAGAGGACTATTGGGATGGTTGACAGCCCAAATCATGGAAAGTAAACCTAAAGAACTGTGCTTTGCTCCAAGGCGGATAGAGTTCCTGGACTAAGAAGAGGGAAAGAGCACCACGGATAAGAAGATGGAGAGAAGGCGAACCCCAACGGACTTGATACCGATAGACTGTCACATAGTTTTGGAGCTGCTCTTGTCTCGAATGTGTCATTCATCAAGTCTTTGTAGAGGGCAGACAATGGTGTCTTCTCCGGAGAAGAAAACAGCTGCAGCGGCGCCGCAGGGTCAGTGGAGTCCACCAATGGGGCTGCGGGACTAAGATTAAGCGGGGGAGGTGCCACGCTCTGGAGGCGCCGAGACTGGAACTCAGGTGCACCCGTGAGCTGTTGGACCACTTCCCTGAATTTTGCGGACTCCACCTTGTAAACCCTGGGCGGGGTGGGCGGCAGTGGTGCTATCGGCTTCTTCCAGGGCTTCATCTGCGGCTTACGAACGGAATGGAGCGAGGATTGAGAAGGGTAGGGCTGTTTCATCCTCTTTGTTTCTTGGGAGTTCAGAGACAAGTAAGTGGAGATGGAGGAGGAAGAGGAAGAAGAAGATGAAGAATAAGCTTCCATAGATTCGCTGTGGTACGGTTTCCAGAAAATAAAGGAAGGAAATGCCGAATGGTGTGTGAGAAAACAAGAGAGGGGATTTGATCAAAAGCGTACTTTGATTCTATATATATAGACTTTTCTATGCGGTAGGTTCCTTAAATAATAGGGAATATGAGAGATAAGAGCACTGTGGATACGAAGAAAATAGAAGGGACAACAACGAAGAGGTAAAGCCGTTGGAGATGGGGAGTCATCCCATACTGAAACGTAAATTCAAACGTTGTTTTGTCGTCAGCCGTCGGCTACGGTGTGCGGCACTACAGCATATTCAAAGGACAACGTTTGACCAGTCATTCGAGAATTAAAAAATCAATTCCCCTCCATTATTGTTTCTTTCTTGGGTTGATTTTACGGGTGTGTGGATTAGAGAAAGAGAGAAGATAGGGTTACAAGACGGAGTAGGAAGACGAGGAGGTGGCAAGTGGTGGGACCGTGGGAGGCAGGAGAGTGAATTGTTTATATACACTAGGTGACTTCCGGTGGAGGCCGACACGCAGCCAGCCGCCTCCAGCCTACACCCAGTCATCACCCACATAAGCTGCCAAAAAAAATATAATAAAAAAATAACGTCACACGTGCTGATGCGGGACCCATTTTCTCTATCTATGACTTTGACTATAGAATTATTACTCCTGGTGATTATGATAGTTAGTGGCCTCTCTCATCCCTCTAATTCTTCCCTCTCTTCGTTCTAAAATTGGCATCATGCAATGCGCTGAAATTAGCGATAAACAGCACAAGCATCATCCAATCACGTCATCTAATTTTTCTTTTTTATTTTTTTATAAGAATGATGGGCATTTTTTTTCATTTTTTGAAATAATTATTTAAAAATAAATATAAAAACATAACATTTTTTAAAATTACCCTAGGCCAAAAGCCAGGAACAATGGATCTCTGGGCACAGGCCCGAAGGAAACAAGAGGGACATTGTCAATTGTCCGTAGGTACAGACACCAATTATTCAATGATTGTAGGCCTTTCTAGGTGTAGAGTTAAACAATAACGGCCATTAGAACAGGACTTTAAGCGTACACAGTACAAGTTAACACGATAGGTTCATTGCATTACTTGTTTTTCAAGTAAATAGAGTGACATAGATGGATAGGAAACATATGGATTAATATTGGTTCTTGGTTTTTATTTTTATTTTTTGAAGAATTATTATTTCAAAAGTGGAAAGGAGATAATGACTGGAGGATAGAAATTCCATTGTCGTGCAAATTGGGAAATTTCAAACCACATTATTATGGGTCACAGGTGGTTCCAAGTTCCAACCACTCATGGATCGGATCTTGTAAAGTAAGTTTTTTTATTAGTAAGCACTGACGTCAAGATATTAATATACTACTCAATAATAATCTTGTCCTATTTCTCTCATTTGCTTATTTCAAGAGGGCCCACTCATCAATTAATAATGAGAGGGTGGGCAGGCAATTGGTCTTAATTTCCGCGGCTTTGAGGTGTGCCATGCTGGACTGGACATGCCCACGAGGCAACAAACCCATGACCCAATCATGGAAACACGTGAGTCGCACAATGAGACTCCACACCCCCGTGACCCAATCACGGGTCACGAGCGCTTCTGGAAATTGCTCTCTGGAACCAATTTCTTCACCAGATCCCTTTTTTTTTTTTTTTTTTTTTGGTTAAAGTCCCGAACGCCTTCTTTTAATTGTGTAAATAAAACTCAGGCGGTCTTGTTTTTCAGGCCAGAGCATATCTAAAAGTCACGGTCGGTTGCCGTTATTCATCATGGTTGGGTTCAAAACATTAGCTTGGCTTAGCTTAGTTTTAGCCTTACGGGAGATTTGTATGTTAGTGAATTAGATTAGCTTAGCTTACGTAGGCATTCCATTTCGGCTTAAAACATTCTTGGATTTGACTTTATGCATACCTTGGACTTTACATTGGCTTTGCAAGCACGGCGGAATTATCAACTTATAGACGGCGTCATTCAAGTATGATCGGATGCGATTAGTGAATAATGACATTTTAGATGTATGATGGGCTTAATTGAACAATAAATTTGATTTTCAAATGAAAAAAATTGAATGTACAAGAAGCATTAAAGCGTTATCCAAGAGAGGTCAAACACCTCTTTAAAATTAGGTGAACGTAAGAAAATTTGTATGATTATGATTTTTTATTATCATATATTTTTATTTTAATTACTAGTCCCGACTCAATCCATTAGGGGTGTTTACAATTATAAATATATTGTATTGTTGTGATTTTGAGACACGCACCCTAAAGTATCATTATTATTGTTCTTTCTACATTCCCAATATTTATAAAATCTTCACTTTGCTCGACATTATTTATAGTGATCGATCACATCCACTTAAATTGTTTAAAGATTCACTAAGAAACACATGTATGTTGGATTGTGCATACGAAAATGAACATAAGTACTATCCAATTCAACAACTTATGATAAGATATGAGGTTATTATAAAGGAAAAATTGTATATTTGATCTTTCAAATTAACGAATACACTACGCAGTTAATTGACTCTTGGTTTTTACATTTATTGAATTTCTAGGAGATTCTATACATAATTTCCATGTTCATCATATGTTAATTGTCCATAAATTACATATCTTCAAACCTATAATGAAAGTCATCACTTGTAAAATTGAAAAAAATAAAAATAAAACTTGTATAGAAAAACATACCTAATATGCCAAAAGTAATTTTTATTATTTATGAGATAATGCCTCCACATGATAATTTGTTACATGGGATCTAGATTTTTAGTCCGAAATAATGTCTCCACATATTCAATCTACAATATATACATTAAGAAACATGTTGATCACCTCAATATTAGCTATAGTTATTAGATGTTATCATTGCTATATTATGTTAAATCTTGAAATATATTAGTCTTTGATTTGCAATTAATATATTGCTATGGATAATTTGTGTGAAAATTTTGCATGATGTGAATTCATTTTCTTATTTTATATGAATTATTTATGATTACCATAATTAAGTATTGACAATGAATTTTCTAAGTATAGAAATCATGTGACCTTATAAATTTTTATCCTAGTTAATTTATTTGGTTTTTTGTATCATTTTGGAGTGGATTTACATTAAAGCGAACATTTCAGATACTCAAAGAAGTGCTAGAATGACCTTTAAGTGGTACATATCAAATACCCTTCCAGTCTTGGAGTAGTCATAGTTGTATTTAACGTTCATGCACCCTTTTAGAAATACTCACCATTTTGTACCATTTTTCTCATTTTCACATTCTTTTGAGGTTTAATTAGTCCTTCTTATGTCATTTTTTTTTAACCTTTATACAATTTACTTGACCCATTTATTTTCATATCTGACTTTGTAGGGTTGTTCTCTCAATTTTTCAAGTCTTATTGAACATTCAATTTTTTAGGTATATGAGATGTCATCACCACATACTTGCCATAGAGATCTCTTCCTATATATATAAATATATATGTATGTATGTATGTATGTGTGTGTAAAAGAAATTAATTTTCTAATTGTCAAGATACAAAAATTTCACAATAAAAAAAATTTTTGAAGTATATTTTTTAGAAATGTTTTTCAAAGAGTCATATAAAGAGCACTATATGATTTTTCTTCACAAATATATATAAATCTAAAATCACGATCAAACAAACTTTTAAGTGATAGCATGATAATCATAGCGAGGGATCAACATAACACCTAGGTGTGCACTTCCTTGCTGAAAATTTTAAACAAAACCAGCCAAAAGGGGAATGAGCATTGGTGTCATCAATGGAAATGTAAAGAGACTTATCACATTTGATTTTGTTGATTTTCGTACAACGATTTATGATAAAAAAAATTGAAGAAAAACAATAAGAAAGACACAGATTTAATGTGGTTTGACAAATTGTCTATGTCAATGAGAACAGGGAAAAAAATTTTCACTATATCTCAAATTATGGTTACATAAAAAAAAATATATATTTATACTAACCCTCAGATAATGAAATTTCAAAATCGTTTCGCTCCGTTCTGGCATTTACCCATTTTTCTTCATATGTTTTTCACTAAATATGAGTCACATACTACAACAAATTTTGTTCCTCTAAATAAATCGGTCATTTTTTACCCTATACAGAGATCATGGCTCCATCACCCGCGGCCAACATTTGTATTAGAAATGGGGTTTTTAGTATTTGATGTATGGATAATGTGTTTCTTAAAGGCAGTTCAGAGTTCACATACATGTTCTGCTTTTAAAACCAATGTGCCACTTTCCTTTGACTTCGATTATTGAGGGACATGAGAGCTTTGTACCAATGACATCTCCATCACCACTTTTATAGTTGGGTTAGTAATTTAGTGGGTTAGATAGGGCTCGGCCACTTGTCGCACAGTATCGTAGACCGGAAATGCATATATTCATGGTATTAAAAAGTTACTTGAGGTTTGGACTTAGACACATGCATGGGATCGAGTCAGTATTCGGTACATACAGTCTCCCTCAAACTCAACTGTCATATTCTTGTATCATTAATTAGACTAATTATTTCTTATGGCTGATTTTGTGGGGATGGTTATGATGAAAGGATATAATATGGGGTTGGTAGTGCTGATGATGGTTTAGAAATAAAAATCAGGTGAAATAATCGAATCACATTCTTCTTCAACCCGTTGAACACAAATAAAACCCCATTACCAATTGCTTCTTCTTCCTCTTCTTATTTTCTCCCTTTTAAAACCCTAGTCTTTTCTCATCCCACTTCAACTTCATTGACAAAAAAAAACAAATAAAAGTTAAAGGACCATGACCAGTTCCATCAACCATGGCCAACTACAAGGATTGCCGCCTTGTTTGGAGTTGATTTTAGCAACTTTAAGTTTAGTTCTGCAATAATTTTCTTATATTAGTGCCTTGGTGGAACAAATAAAAAGTGAGTTTGTTGTCAAAATAAGCTTTTATTTTAAAAATAATAATTAATTTAGATTTGCTTTCAAAATATTCATTAGGGTAATGCGTTCATGCCATGTCAACATCTATACATTATTATTCATTTTTTTCATGATAACCATAATTATTGACTGTAATTTTAACTTTAATATTAAAATCAAAATCATCATCAATGATTTTTAAAATTGTAGTTATTAACTATGGTTTTAATCTTAAGGTTAAAACTATAATTTGATAATTGTGGTTTTATCAATATTTTCATAATCGAATCAATCATTGAATTAAAAAAGTTATTGATTCACAGTTTACTGGTTGCATTGATGATTAACCGCAATCAAATCGATGACGTTATTAATATATAATTTATATATTATTAAAATTAAAATAATAATAATAATAATTTATATATTATTTAAAATTTAAAATTTTATTTGAAAATCATAAATTTATTTAAAATTGTAATGTTTTTATTAATTTAAATTAAAATCACAAGTTTTAAAAATCATAAAGTTAATATATATATATATATAATAAAATAAATAATAATGGAGATGGACTTATAAGGTAATAAAAATAAATAAATATAAAAAAAAAAAGGAAATGAAGGGGAAGAGGAGGCAACTGAAAAGGAAGGGGGCATAAATAAATTAAATAATAATGGAGATAGACTAATAAGGTAATAAAAAATAGTATAAAAAATTTGGAAAAGGATGGGGAGGCGCCAATTGGAAAAGGATGGGGAGGCTGCGACACCACCGACGGAGGCAGTGGGAGCTGGAGAGGGCGACCGCGGGTAAACTGAGTAAAACGATGTTGTTTTAATGGAGAAATAAAAATAAAATGGTTAAATAGTTTTGTTCAAAGGGAACCAATAGATTCGTCCTGTTCGTCGATCTGATCGTCAATTTACCCAATCCAACCCCATTTCAACCCATGGTTGGCTCAACCAAACCGAAAATGTGATTGATCAGTTCAGTCTGATTTTTAAATCTATAAATTTTATTATGAAAAAAATAATAAAATAAAAATTAATTTAACTAAGAAATTAATTTGGTAAATATTTTAAAAAATAATCTAAATGTGATTTTTTTTTTTTAATGATTACTTTTCTCATAAACTCCATCATATAAAAGACTTGTTGAACTTAAGGTGAATTAGCTATAAAAAAAAAAAAAAAAGTAAATTAAGAAATGTTAAATTGTTACTATTTTTAGTTTCATTTTCATTTTTTTCTTTTTATCTCCCTTTGCTAACTCTTTTCCTTTTTATAGACAAACAAGAATATAAAAGATGTGGATCAAATAGAGGGGACATATCCCAAGTATACGGGAGGGATTCAAAAGATCAGAAAATAAAAAATAGAAACACCTAACTCAATGATGAGGTGCTTACATCACTATTTTTATGAACACATTTGTTCAAGAGAAGGTCAATTTGATTTCCAATGCCTATCATCTACAATTAAAAGAATTTATAAAAGATTATGTTTTTTTTTTTTTTTTTTTTTACATTTTCATTTTCATTCTTTTACATTCAACAACAAAAGAAGAAAATCATAGGACGAAACATATATTTCAAATAATATTTATATCAAATTTAATAATTGATTTTATTTTTAAAAATTATAAATATTTTTATTTATTTTTATTTCTTCATTATATAGCAAAACAAATCAAAGTGATGAGGGATGAGGAGAAAAGGAGAGCAAAATTGATAATCAAAGTTTTATAAAATTTTAGAATTATGATTTGTAAACCAAGAAAAAGATTAGAGTACATTATAAGTGTTTTTTTGAGATATATTTGATAGATAATTTTTAAAAAACACCGTGAAATGGAATCCCCCACCCCCCCCAAAAAAAAAAAAAACATGTAAAATATGTACGGAGAATCCTACTACATGAATGGCATCGTCAAATCATTCTCACTGTTTTAGTTTAATACAAGTGGGCTTACAGAATAATACCAAGTGGGCTTGTGAAGAGTGAAGACTTAAGACCAAAATCCATCAAAATCAACTAAAAGTCCAAACTCGCAACGCCGGCGAAATAAAGTACATATATTTAGACAACTGTCACGAGGATGATAGCTGGCATTGGGTTCTAGATATTCAACATACACAGTCGTTACTTTTGTATGAAAAAGGACTCGGTCCAAAAGCTGGAGAATTATTGGGCCATGGCAGTACCAATGCATTGTGTGTTAATGTTTTAGGTGTTTCAAGCCAAAAAATGTCTATTAGGCTTGTATGGCGTAGGATAATGTTTTTAAAAAGCATTTTTAATCCGAAAAGTGTTTTAGTAGTGTTTGATAAAATTTAAAAAATACTTTCAAAAATTTTAAAAATCATTTATAATATTTTTTAGAAAAATACATAACTTTCCTAAAAACGCTTTTAAAAAAACACTTCAACGAAAAAAATTTCAAAAAAAAAAAAATATATCAAACATAATTTTAGAATATGAGTGTGTTTAGTAGTGACTATAGGAAGCATTTTTTAATCCTTTAATACTTAAAAAAATTTTCCAAAGAGACTAAGAAGTGTTTTTCAAACAGACTTTATGTTGACTATGATTCTTCTAAAAACCGTTTTTAACCTTTCGAACACTTAGAATTTTTTTTTTCTAAAAAGTTACTTCAAGTGTTAAGAAGTTCAAAAATGATTTCTAAAATAGTCATTTATAAAAAGACCCTCGTTATGGTTATGTAAAACAATACCTATAGTCATGTTCTCATAAACATGAATCAAAACCATGTTCTTGAGAACACGAATTAAACATTATATCATAAAAATACATGAATTAAATGCCGTGTTCTCAAGAACATGAATACTTATAATCGAAAGAGAATCATTTTTGTTATAACCAATAACTAGAATAGGATTATCTCTTATATAAGAAGTTATTATTTGCTTCAATTAGGAAACGATATATGGACTCTCAATAAATATAAATATCAAAGAACACTTAAAGAAAATGATAATTAAAATTAGTGTACTTACACTTTCTATAATCATTATCAAATAAGCTCTTAAAATATGCTTGACAATTATTTGAAGAGTTTTCTTGTCAAAAAAAAAAAAAAAGTCACTTTCAAAAATTTTAAAAATCACTTAAAGTAATTTGTAGGCAATGAATTCATAAGTGATTCTTCTTAAAATTATTTTTGAGCTATATAATGCATTATTAAAAGAACTATTAAAAACTTTTATTTCATATCAATTATTAAATGATCCACTTTAATAATGTGTCTAATAGAAGTGTTATTAATAAAAGCTTTACAAATAAAAACATCTTAATGAGAAGCACTTCCACACGGGCTCTTGATTCTGAGAGAAGTCAAGGCCCACATGGGAAATTTCTTATGTTGGAAATCCCTGTGTATCCCCAATGCTCTCTTTGTCAATAGGGCGGAGGAACTTAAAGTTGGATTTTTAGAAAGATCATGCTACAAAAGAGGGTGCATAGGGATAATTGTAATTGGAGATGAACTCATCCCAACTATGGTGAGCCATGACTGTGAACTCAATTCCACTCAACTCATGCGGGATTGGGTCTCAAAAGCTACTACCATCTTCTCTGTTCATCAAAAGAAAAATACAAGCATTATGCCCTCGAAGAATAATTTAATCATGTCCAAACATAGGACGTCTTCCTGAATCATGTGGAAAGAGCTTTAACTATTACTGAAATTATGGCAGGAATTCTTTACTTCAATTTTATGGTTTCGAAATGGACTAATCACTGTGCTACATGGGTCCACTGGATCTGACTTTTGGATTGAGCCCACAATGATACGCTTAGCTTTAAATATAGATAGATATAAATAAGCAAATACAAAACAGAATTGTAAAGGCAAGAAGGAAGGCCCCACACAAAACCAGAGGGAGAAATGGGTGAGGGTCACTAAAACATCTGCAACAGAAAAAGGTGTGGAGGGCTTCTTCTATAAGAAATAGCTTTTCCATGATTTTGGGTTAACTGTTCTAAGATGCCAATGCCTAGGGACTACTCATTCACTAAGGGCCTTTGCAAAGGCAAGCAAGGTTTTGGTGGGGGGTCCAGCCTTGCTTTTTTTGACGTTGAGAAAGAGAAGGAAATGGGTTGATGAAAAGAAAAGCAGTACAAGCCAAAAGTATCAAAAGTGCAACTAGTGTTTTTGTCTCCTGTATGGGGAGACTGGAAAACCCCACTTAACATCAGAGACCAAGGAGCTCCAAAGGAGTACAGGAGCAAAAGACTAATCAATACTTGTTCATTCAAGAAATACAGTAAAAACAAAAGAGAAAAAACAAAAATCTTCAACGTATATATACATATATATATATATATATACATTTTTGATTTTTGGTTGGGAAAACCATATTGATTTGATTTTATTTTTGAATCTGATAGACTTGTCACATGTTGGTGTAGAGGCATTAGTTGCAGTGGTGGGTGGTGAGTCAGGTGACTGAGTTTCTAAGATTTGGACATACTGTTGATCGCAAAAACCAATTCAATGCTCTACTAATAAGTGAAAGCTTTCAGCTTTCTTTTCTTTCTTTTCAGTCCAGCAGTGATTGAGTGAGAGAGGTCATAATAGGTCGTGTCCTCAACTCCTCCTTCAAAAGGATAAAAGAAAGTACACAACGTTCACCTGGGTGTCACAGGTCATCCCGAAAAATAGAAGCAACTCTACAAGCAGTGAAACTGGGTGTCACATGCAGTGAAACTTTAACTGAGGCAATCAATCATCTCTCTGTCTCTCTCTCTCCACTCTCTGTATGTAATCTGCCACCCAGACAAATCCAATATTTGGAAGAAAAGAAAAGAAAAGAAAAAACCAAGTTCACATCTCCAAAATGGCTCAGTGCAAAATAAGAGCAAGTGAAAGATAAAAGTAATTTCATTGTACACATTGAATAATATTGAAAGGCCAAGAGGCCCCTGATCTCTACATTTGTGGGGTCAAAACAAAACTCCCACTGAACTAAGAGGAAAATCCAGGCCTTGAGACCCCTGCGGCAGAACTAGATAAAAAAGAGATGGCATGGAGCAGAGCAAGTCCTCACCAATTACAATTACGGTTGCAAGCTCCAAATAGCTGCCTAGAATTCCATCTTAAAATGAGAACCTTCATCCAATAGCAGTTTGATCTCTTCTCACATCATATGACCACAACACATGGTGTACTGCACTTGGGCTGTTGCCAGGATTTATTTGAAGAACTTCAGGAGTCAGGAGGCTAGGGTAAGCAAGGTCTGTTGATGCCCATCTTATGGTTCTTCATGTATATTGAATCAATTGCCTGAATTGAAGTACATAATGTATTTACAGTAGAACGAAGTCTTACCTTGGAAGCTCCATTTCATAATTGTTGCACCAGGTGGATCATTCAAGTCCATCTCCACAACAACAAAGGGATAATGCATGAGAGCAAATAATTTATGCCTTTCATTGGATTGTTTTTGTAAGCTTACACTTGGAAATGAAGATGGTATCTGTATAATTGAGACTGCACAGTTTCAAGAGCTCTGCAGATCTTTGCTTCAAGACAGGATTGCAACCACTCTGGATGACGAGAAGGAGCTTTGCTGCAAGACCAGCCTCCACAGCAATTGATGAGCATTCCTCAGGAGCCAGTTTGCATATAGACCATAAGATTGATAAAGCATATTGAGTACAGCTCTCCGAAACCCTCATCAATAGCCTCACCATATTCGGTATAGTGTTCAGACAATCCCTCAAAGCCAACCTTCCCTCTGGTAGAGATGACAAGGTATCCAAGATGAAAAGGGCAGATTCCAAGCAATCGGGATTCAAGGCAGGCAACAATTCTACCAATTGAGGAATGGCCCCAATACTCACAAACAAGTTCCTGACTTGTTTATGTAAGCATATTGTTCTTAGGAGAGTAAGCCCAGGCAAGTTTCCATTGGGATGCCTCTTATCCTTCACTAGCCTCATTAATCCAACCAAAAGACTATGACTAGAAACAATTTCTGAACGAAAATCCTTCTCCTCCATCAACATTTCTATCAATCGAGTAGAGTTGATCTTTGTCTCGATCGATCCCTCATTTAACAGGTCCACCGTTAAAGAGATCTTTGCTGGTTGCATCAAATTTGCTTTGGATTCTGAATCAAGTGTCAAGTTAACAAGTATCCCAATTACTTCAGAACCAACAGCATGGGAGGTAAAGGGGCCCAATAAAGCTGAAATCAGAGCAACTCCACCTTCTTCCACTGTCTTCCTTGCAGTAGCATGGGCCGCCACAACCTGATGAAGCTCCTTAAGAGCTTGAACTCTGGCCTGACCCTTCACCTTCTTTAGCGTCTCCAGAAGCTCTGATGCCCGCCCCTGTACATCTTCTGATCTCTTCTTCATAAGCAAATACTTCTGTGAAAACCAACTGTAAATTAGATGGTAGAGGGTCTTATTCGGAGTAACTGAATCATCCCAGAGCTCTTGCATCGTTGTGGGGCAAGTGAGGTGCCCCAAACTGAACCATTTGAGAATGTTAGACCTCTCATAGGTTTGGCCTGTGCAAAGGGTTACAGGGTCCTGCATTGGTTCAAGAGAGATTGGGCAAATAAACACTGAAGGAATTTCAGACAAGTCAAGCTCTTCAATCATCCTCTTCAGATCCAGTTTCTCAGTAATCCCACCTCCAACCACCCCACCGCCGCCGCCGCCCAAAACTCCATCTTTAACGGCAGTGTCCAGATCTAGAACATGCCCATCACCACCACCGTCAAACCCCACAACCCCATCCTTCTTAGAATGCTGAAACATCGGCATTTCTGAAACCCCTTTAGACCAAAACCCCCCCAAACCTCAGAAACCCCCAAAAAGGAGAACCCTCAAAATCAGCATTCAAGCCACATTACATCTACCCTGCACATGAGATGTGTGAAAAAAAGGATAAAGAAGAATGAAAACAATCAAGTTCTCTCTCATTCACAACACAGCCAACAATACTCTCTTTATTGTACGCATCCTTTATTTTTTTAGCTTTATCCGATCTCTTTCCGTGGTCAAAAGACTCATCACCATCATAACAAACATCATAACCACATAATCAACCTTCTTATCTTCCCCAACACTAAAGCTCACTCACTATTCATAGCTTGAAAACAGTTGCACCATCAACCCAACAACACAACAGCAAAAAGATCAAAAAGAAACCAAAGAAAAACTTATTCCACTCAACAGACCAACACCACACTACAAATAAATCAAAAGGCCTTGGAATCAGAGAAACGTTTGAGAAATTGAAAACAGAATATAACAACAATAATAATGAACCCAGATCATTAGAACCTGAGATAAGTCTGAGTACTCAAGGGAAGTTGAAGGCCATACCACCACAGAGAGAGGAGAGAGAAGACAGAGAGGACATGCCCTACAAAGGCTCCTCTGCTGCCCTTCTTTTGGTACAGCCGCTGAAAATCTCCACATGGAAAAATGTAAATAAATAAATAAACTCTAGAAAAACAAAATTAATTAAAGCAATTGTTTGTTTTTGCTGAAAATACCAGTTTACCGGGAACCATGGGCTGCAGCCGGTTATTAGGCCCCTCGGCCCGCGCACCACACGTGCAGTCATATCGCCTGCCGTAAATCTCCCGGTTCCCAGTTTCTTCATTCCGGTAAATTAGAAAGAAGAAGGTTTTAATATTTTGATTATTCTTTGTAATTTTTCAATCATATTTTCCCAATAATTTGGCATTTATTTTTTTTACCCGAATAAAATTAAATTTATTTAAAATAATAAAAATTAATATAAATATTATTTTAATTTAAATAACACCTTATATAAATTATTTATAAGGACAATTTTTTAATAGTTTTTTTACTGTCGTTAAATAAGTCATAAAGGATAAAATCGTCTTTTCAGTTTTTTTTTTTTTTTAAAAAAAAAGGCCGCACGAGTTAAAAAGCAGCCCCCACGTGAGACAGGCGACTGGGTACGCGCCAACTTTGCAGAAACCCATTTTTCTTTTCCTCCGAATAATAAAAAGAAAATAAAAGTTATTTTAAAGGAATTTTTTGAAAAAAAGAATGGTGTGGGGCCCTGCATCGGGGCCTTTTTAATAATATAAATATTAAAATAAAGAAAAAGTGCCAGCAAAGCAAATTGACCATGACAGTTTTGCTTTGACTGTACGCCTCGGGGGGCTTATCCGGTCTTTGCTTTGACTGCTTTGCGTGTGCACACTACCAGACCCACCTCCCTCACCCAATCACTTTCTGCCACGTCACTCTGTTGCTCTGGTTTCTGTTTTTCTTTTTTCTTCTTTCTAAAGTAATGCTGCCCATAAATATTAAAAAATTTGGATGATGTCATTCAACGCACCCAATTCAGTATTAGAATTATTAAAATAATTATTTTATTTATTTAATTTTTATGAGTATTATTAATAAAATCACGTGACTTAGAGACCTGCGTGAGTCTGTGTGGGGTAGCTTTTGCTTTTTTACTTTAATTAAAAGATAAAGTTGAACTGAAAATTATAATTTTGAAATAATAATATTCATATAATATAAAAAGGTTTTTATTTTTAATTTTTATATATATATTTTTTTACATTATAAATATAAAAACACTTACAAAACTTACAAAAAAAAAAAAAAAAAAATTTTTAGAACTCGTTTAAAAAAAAAAATTAAATGGTTTTTCTGTTCTTAAAAATAGAAAATAAAGTATTTTTAAAAAACATATTTTTGATTATTTTTATTTATTTTATGAAGACTATTTTAAAATATTATATATAAAAATTATTTTTAAAACATATTTTAAAATATTAAAAATAAGTTAAAAATATTTTAGATTTTTAAAAACTTTTGTTTTACGAAAAAACAATAAGAGAAATTTTTGAAAACTATTTTTTAGAATTGTTTTCCAAAACGATTACTAAACAGGCACTTTAACTTTCTCAAAACAGATGGAAACTAACTAAAGATGACATGCTCTTCATCCAAGAAAATTGCAACTTTGCAAGACTCCTTCTCAACATTTAGCCCAATGAATGAATATAGCTTGGGCCTCGCTAAAATCCTTACCTTCTTGGGCTGAGCCAAAGCCCAGTAAAACCAGAGTTCTAAACAAAGACTCCACCCAAGTCGTTAAACATTGGCCACCTCCAAGACTGGATTGTGAATCCAGTATGGCTTAAGCCAATGGCTACCCCAGGTTCAGATTGTTGGTATCTTTGCAGACCATGTCGAGGCCCTGGGTTAAACCCTTTTAGACATGTGCCGAGCCAGGACCAAGGATGTTTTTCGGGTTGGTCAGGGCCCAGTGAGGTTAGACTTTTTCATTCTCAGCTTCTATTTCACTCATTTCATCAGCTATGATTTTCCAAATTGCAATGTCACAGAGTGCTTTTTGTCAACGAACCCAAGTAATGGTTCGAATTTGGACCTCAAGACTCAAATAAAAACAAGAAAACTGAGACACTAAGTCAAGCTGTGGGATCTTCTTGTTGAAACTAATATGTTGCTTGTGAACGGGGTAGACATGATAAGACAGGACCGTTTGTAAATGCACGAACCTTAGCTTGAAGGGTTTGCATTGGCCTGAGCTTTGTCTGGATAACCATTAAAGTTTCCTGATTTCTTTCTTTTGAAGTGTTGACCACTCCTCACGGTTTGCCGCAGCCATTTACGCTTTCTGGTTCTAGCTTTCCCTGAAAATTTGAACCAATTTTCTTCCCTCCTTGACGAATTCAAAGTGCTGTGGGGCAACGCATTAAACTTTTTGAATTTCAAAACACAAAGGTGGATATATGGCCATAATTGCATGGCACCATCTAAAGCGGATAATATCTACATGATTAGGAGTGGATCGTAACAAATGGTATTAGAGTTAATCTCTGACCTCGGTGTGAGGGTTTGTTTGGCCTCATAGGGGGTGTTTGTTTGCTTAGCCCTATAATCCCACGAGACACAACAGTCCCACATCGGATAAGGAGAAAGTTCTTAGCGTTATATAAATATGGACTTTAAAATCGTGATGACCGCTTTGGAAACAATATTTACACGATTAGAAGCGAATCGTTACACCATCCACCATATCTCCAATTGTTGATTCAACCCTAGAATTTTTATTTTTTATTTCTTCTGCTGCCTTCTGACCATCCAGTAATGGAACCAATTGGTAACGTGGAGCAGGGCAGTGTGGTGATGCAACATGAAGGATCAGGAGCAGAGGGAAAAGTTAAAACAAGTAGAGAGGGTTAATGTATGGTGTCATCTGATTCAGACATTTCCCCGCGGGTGCGCATGGTCCATGCTCCCACTTGATCAATGGGCACAGCCCAACTCACTACTTTCCTCCGGCGTGAACCTCAAGCAAATTCTTCACTTTTCTGTCTAATTTTTAGGATGGTCCGTCCCTTCACAGACGCCTTTCATGCATGAACCAAGTAAAAGCAAAACTCTCAAGCAACCATCTCTCCAAGCATCCATTACTTTGGTCCCCAGTTTCCTGTTGACTTTATCCCAGAGCTTGTGGGTGGTGGTCAACATTCTCCATTAAAACACATTCCAAAACTTGGCTGCATTTGATTTTAAACGTTCTTTTGAGGGACATGTGTAAAATTGTTAAATGAAGGAGAGATGCTGATGCAGTTCCTCCCTCCCTTTCCAAGTCCAATTTAAATTAACCATTTTCTGTAGGGGAATAATTCTTCATCCACTCACAGTTGACTTGGCACCGCCATTCGAATTCATTGGCCAGCCGCCCTTAATAAGATTTAGAGCGGCAGGGCAGTTGAAATCTGGATTGAAAGAATGGTTAAAAGAAGAAGAAGATGAAGACCTATTCTTCATGGAATTGATTGTTGGAGTCCAAATAAGTTGGAATCTCGAAAAAATATTTTTAAAAATTATTGTCCAAAATAGTTGAATGATATCATCATTTAGAATAAAAATATATCTTTAATAGGTAATATTTTATCTTTAATTATTCTTTATATTTATATAATTATTTTTTGAAACAAATAAAAATAATCCAAAATAATTAAAATATTTTATAAATTTTTATTTTTTTAAATATCAAATTATTTTTAATAATAGTTATCAAAACATACTCTTTAACTTTTGTTTGCCTTCAATCAATTGTAACATTAATTTTCGAATAGGATTCACTTAATTCCAATGGAATAAAAACTTTCTTCAAATAAATTGAGCAAAGATGAGACACCCAATTGGTCAATATCTTGGTCATGGCAAATTTTTGCAGACTAACTAAACAAGTGGATGGTTCCATGTTTCGGGCTGTTCACATATGGATTTCATTGATTCTCTAAATTTTTAAGATTAAGGTCTGTTTCATTGTTTGGAATCCGTTAAATTTGTACAGAACATGACAGTATATGAACAGCTCCTTTTTCAATTAAGTATTAACTAGAGGCAGTCTTTGAATATTACTTGTTAGTAAGTTCATCATGTTTATGAATATTTTTCCTTTTCCTTCTTTCCAAACAGACCCTGAGCCCAGGTGATACAAAATTTTGCCATGGGGGCCACTGAAAAACCAAATTCTCAGAACTACACCTATTGAAGGCTGGCATTTATTTGCATTAAAAATAAAACCGGTACAACAAAATGACTTCCGACAAGGCAACAACACAGTCTACCAGTGGGGCAAGCAATTTTGTGGATCATACTCCACGAACTGATTTTTTTTTTTTTTTTTTGTGGGTCTTTGCTATAGAAAATATCAGGAAATTTTCCCATAATTTTCACCCTCCAGTGAAGTCAAATGACAAGATGATTGATTAAAGATAGCGACGTTGGTCTGGGCTAAAGATGTTAATTCATGGGTTCCTGCTCCAAGTTCTTCAATGGTGATCATTGTGACACTTTCAAAGTTAAGTGAACAAACATTATCCACCAGCGACAACTCCGCACAACTGGATTGTGCGATTACTGAGCCATTAAGCAGCAAATATGAAAGAAAGTAGGCACATCATTTGACCGTGACAACAATGGCTATCAGCTATCTAATAAGATTATCAAATCTGTCGCCTGTTGGTCCCTGTGATTATTGAAAGCTCGGATTATGATGTATATACCTGATGAGTAAGGGATCAGGTCAATGTTAAAGGTTCGCCAATTTAGCTTAGTCCTCTGCTTGACTACTCTAGTTTGTTCGTATTAACATTCCGCTAGTTCGGTCAAAATTGAGGGATTTAAAATCGAACAAACTTGGGTCCATGAAATGAGGACACTTGTATTAGAGACATTTTTTAATATAATTTTGACGTCAATCTCACATGGGATGGCGCTTGACTCGGTGATACCTATGAGTTTTCTTAAATTATGAGGAAGTGATCCATATTCTGAGGAGGCCAGAGAGGACGGCATCCTGATATTCTTTACTGGTACTTTCTTTTTATTCTCTTTTTTGGGAACACTGTTTTTGTTTTAGGATAGTGATTTTCTTTATGTATGGTTCTTTTAACGTCTTTCCTAGTTCAGGCAAATACCTTTATACCAGTCCTGCTTTCCGTTGAAATGGTCCACACGCACAGGCAGCAATTGAGTCCTTAACTGCCCTTGGACCCTACCACGACGAAAACCCTCCATCTCTCTCTCTCCATCACTATCAAAAGCCCTTGATTTCAAGTCATCGACCTAAACCAGTCTTTTGTATACCATTGATATCTATATATAAGAAGCACCATCTCTCTATCTCCACAATGATTACCTTCTAATAAGCCATAAATTCTCCATTTGTGAGTTGTGAGTGTACGTATTTTATGCTGTATTGACTCAGCTTCTTTCTGCTCAAGCTCTCCCTTGTGTAAATCTTCCTTGAGTTTGTATTAGCCCCATCCACAGAAGGGTGCAGCAAGAGTGCAACATGAGCAAGAAGGCTAACAAGGGAAGCAAACTGAGCCGGTGCATGAAGGCACCCTTCAAAATCCTGTCCTGCGTCAGGGATTTGTACGTCCGCAGCATGACGGAGTGTGCCGGACGGGTGAGTTATGGCTCTGTCATGGGTTGTCCTACAGCCCAAGTCTCCAGTTTGCCTAAGAGCTTCAGTGTCAGCTCCTCCAAGTCAAGTGGAGCTCAAGATCTTTCCGAGCTGATCAAGGTTGCTTCTGCTAGAGTCTGACCAATAAGATTGAGTTGGATCTTCTCCGGCGACAGCCGTCCTCGCAATCTCCGGTGACCGGCACAAATGTGGTTCCTCGGAGTATGAGTGTTGGAATTGGAAGGATTGATGAAGACAAGCCTTGTGAATTTGGAGAAGATATCAAGGTGAACACCGATGCGTTTCCAAGAAGCAGAAGCTATGCTGTCTCCAAAAATACTCGGATATTCTGAGGAATTTTCAAAGGGAAGCGAATGAAGGGCAAGAAGGACCAGAAAGACGGCGAATCTCTCTCAAACTCAACTGCTTAGTTTGTTTCATTCCCCCTCGTTTTTCTCATTCTGGTGTTTGAGCTATAAAAGTGTGATAATATTGTTGATAAATGGTAGGGTTGTTTGGTTATACATCTGTTTCCTTCACAGAACACTCGAGCAATAGAATCCACTACAATCACATATGTGCAAATCTGTATAAACCCATATGTTGTTGAGTGTGAAATTGCTTCTGTTAGAACTGAAGATCACATGACTGATGAAGTCGAGGTGAGTTCTCAACATCTTTCCTTTTCCTTGTCCTATTCCTAATAATGTTCAAGGGCGTAACCAACCACTAGTCCACTAGCCGGCCATTGTCTTTTTCCCCAGCCAATCGCCAAATGTGAATATATTGATTCGGCCTTTGCATATTGGCAAACTCTGCCCCCTGATCGTATCTGTGCCTCCATGTCAGAATGTTCTTTCATTGGAAGAGAGTCATCTTCCATTGTCAAACACCATCTTCGTCTGATTCCCACAGGCCAACGATTCTAATTACCCTCTAGAAGAGGGAATCCCATAAAGGATGAAAAGGAATGTTACCACTTACCAGTGAGATAACGCTCTACATATTCCCAATCTCTTAGCACTCCACCAGCCTGTGAATGACCCACCCAACACGCAAGGTGTCTCTCCGATTTTGTTTTGCTTCATTGAATCATCCTAACCATCCAAATCTGATTGAACCCACTATTGGTAGGGTCTAATTTCATGTTGAGCCATCCTTTCTTGTTAACCCAAAGCAAATGAAAAAGCTTCTGTTAGATTTGATAGCCTACGTGAATTCTCCGGCAGGACCCACCTTGTAAAGCCAAATTGGTGTTCACATATGTGGTTGGTCGACAAAATCTATTATTGATTATAATAGTGGGCATTTCTATTATCGTTTAGTGCTAATGCTTTAGTTCTAAAATTCATAGTCCCCTCTTAGATTGCAGGCTTTTTTAGTACAAAAGCTTGATTAAAAGGGACCCTTCTTATCAACTAGTAATGATGGTGATTAAGACCACTAAATGATTAATAAACAACTTGGAGCTTCCCAACACATATATTCTATGCTACCTTTACTTGTTCCAATCTATTATCTACTGTTTGCCCATGATATCGTGGCCATACCATTCCTTTCGAATCCAATGACGAATGCAATCTGATTAATCATAATTTTATTTGATTTGAAACAGTCTAATGTATTTTGAGTGCAAGGAATCAGCTTTTGTAATGCTCCCATCATCCCATGTGAAGATTCAATCTTGAAAATTTAGAATTGTGTAATTTAATATCTTCATTGAGTTAAGTTGACATCGAGGAGCTGGGGTTGCTTGACACCATTGTGTAATTGCTAATCATCCTTCTTTTTTTAATGTGTGAAGAAAGAAGGGGACTAGGGCACAAAAGATTCAAGTAGTGATCAATGAGTAAACAATGGAAATGGGTTAGATGAGTCATGCAGGGCATAGTTTTATCTTGAAGGGTTATGTATGTATTGGGCATTAGACATGGTTTAAAGTTATGATATTGGATTGCATTGATCTCGGTATTATGAACGTTACAATATTGGATGTTGACTTGGCAAGTCTCAGTATTATGAAAGTTACGGTATCATGAACTGTTATAATATTGGATGTTGACTTGGTAAGTCTCGGTATTATGAAAGTTACGGCATTGGTATTTAAAATCGTATCAAGTAATACATATAATATTTTGATACGATCTAAATAATTATATAACTATATCTTTCTTGGAATTAGTTTATGATAATATTAAGCACCAAATCTTAATAATAATATATCTTAAATATAAAAAATAAAAATGATAAAGAGTGAATGACAAAAATAATTATTTCAAAAATAAATTAGTTTTTCTATTTTATAACTCTGAGTTGTATTATGAGTTGATTGAGTAATTCATATTTAAGTTGAAACCAGAGTTGTTGAATTGACAATACCAACTTGAATGCTAGGCTTCTTGCTTTCATGACCAAGATAGATAAGACTAGCTTGTACATACCAGTATATATTTCCATTTTGAGCCATGGCATTAAACCATTCCTTGCTAGAGACTTGATAATTGAATTCTGTTTTTATGGTGTTTTAACCAACTATCAATGACTACTAATTACTTCAATTGTAATCTAAACAAGTGCATTAGTCTGTTAGAGGACTATTGTGCAAGAATTCCTTTCATTAGATAGCTTCAATCATGAAATCAATAAGGCTACTGTACTCAATAATTGACATCTTTCTTATAGATAAGAACTAGTAAATTTTGAGATGGGGTTCATTCTCCTTCACAGCCATCTTCGCCATCTTCTCAACTGTCGTAGAAGATTGAAATTGAAGTTTGATCCATAGCATCTCAAGAATCAGCTAATAAAGGATTCGTCCATACCAATCCAAAAGATTTTTAGGAGTAATTAAGCATGCCAGATTTCAATACTCCCAAAACCATTGGAGTATTAGTTAGCCGGTCCCTACATTTAGGCTGCATATTAGCATGTAAAGACTTGATGCTTTAGAATATTCAGGGTTGGCAGTATGGAAAGCATATTTTTCCTACATAAACAATAGAGAACAATGTCACATGTCTGGAGAGGCCGCCTCTTTTTCCCTTTTTTTTCTGAAGTGCAGGCCATGGTTTTTTAATTTGCACCAATCAACAAACCAGAAAGTGCTGGAGTTCGAGTCCCAAATATTCACCTTGTAATAAAATAACACAGAAGTATATGCTAGAGCAATTGAATCACAGAGATATTTGGAATAAGGGTCTTGAGACATGGTTAAATACAACTTCTATATAATAATACCAACATATCTATGGTTAGGTAAAGACATGTGATAATATCTGATACAATCTTCCTAAAATTCAAAGTCAGATTGGGTCATCCCTCAAACCCAGAAAACAAGGCAAGTTAGTGGAGGATTCGGTCATCGCAGCTTTGGATACGACCGAAAAAAAGAAAAAGAGAAAGAAAAAAAGGGCAAAAAACAAAATTAACCGATGTGATCGTCCAGGTCAGTGCCCAGGTGGGTCTTCCCAAACATCTGGTCAGGTCCCTACCCTTTAAACTTCAAACCAGGTGAATCAACTAATCACTGATACTGATTACCATACCTTCATTTTAATTTCTAACAGTCATTGAAAGTACTCATACGTCTCCAAAAATAATTAGCAGACAGGAATTATTGAAGGTTGGGGTTGTGTCATTGTTTTCAATGTTGGGTCTATTCATGAATAGGATTAGGCCGGTCCCTTCACCAAAGCTATTGGTCTATATTTTAAATTCAACGTTTGTCAGGTAACTAATTTGATCAGTATCTTAAGAGATCCTTGGATTCATATCACAATCAGGATTTTGAAAATTCAATAAACATAATTGTATATTTAGATTTCATAGATCCCAATGCCAGTTAAGCAGATCAATGGAAATCCGTGATAATATTTTGATAGGGGAAAGACTTGGAGAGTGTGAGAAACTAGAAATAAAACGGATTGTTGGAACTATTCTCTTTAACTTACCCTATAGGAATAGTAGTGGAGGGTGTAATATTTTAAACAATAAAACAAAGAAATGGGCAATCGTGATCCGTAAATGGATTTTCTTAATACATGAATCCTAAAAGAATTTACAAGTTTGTATGCAACTTCCATATAATATGTTAAAGTTTGATGACCTGAATTCTTTTTTGTCTGATCTAAAAAGCTCATGATGAGACATATGTGGTGAGCTAAAATTATGAGATTTTTGGGAGATCTGTGGTGGTAGTAGTAGAAGGATGGGGCGCTCAATCCTATAACCCCACCACTGATGCCATTGAAGGTGCGGTGTATAATGTATAGTTTTAAGGTTATGATAATAATTATGTTTTTATTGTCATCGTTCACAACTCTCCTCTTTTGTACCAATTTTTTGATATAGTGGATCTTCTTTTCCTCTATATGTGGTTTTTCACATCTAAAGTTTTCTACGTAAATTTATGTATTTTTATTCGTAACAGAATATTATAAATATCTATTTATTTGGTAAAAGAGAAAAATAAAATAAAATGAAAAGGGAATCATCATCTAATCACTAACAGCAAATGATTGAACAGAGGGGTGGTTTATTTGTCTGACTAATCCTAAATTGTTGTGCTGCATATCTAGTAGTCTTGCCACTAGGATCTAATGATGGTTTCTTATCACAAAATGAACTCAATATGGAATGTAACTGATTCTATGTCTTGGAGCATCTTTGTTACTAGTTTGTTTACTCCATTGTAATTCATAATCTGTGACTTGTAATACAGTGGTTGATCAGTCATCCTTGATTCATCCCTTATCCTCTTGATATTGCTGGTGACTCGTATTCTGGCATGATTGTTCCATTCATTGTTCAAGAAATATCAAATGGTAATGGCAAATATGCTAACCCTTGAACTTCACTTGTCAGATTTTGTTCATCATCACAACTCCTTTCCAGGTTCATTATCATGCTGCAGGTATTGAAGCAATGCACAAGCCTCCTATTATTTTCCTAGATTCCTGAAATTTCTTCAATTTAAACTTATGGTCTTAGATTTAATTTTTTGCTAATGTGCCAATAAATTGTTCCAGGGGTATTTGCTTGGGAACCCAGCAACAGATTCACAGTTTGACAACAATCCAAAGATCAGATTTGCTCATTGTATAGCACTTATTTCTGATGAGCTGTATGAGGCGACTGGTGTGATCCAACCATGTGGAACTCTTCACTGAATAGATGATCTCGGCATATGATATACATGTAGTGTGATAGCAGGGAACAATAGGGATATGGAAAAGGTGCAACAGGGGCTTATCTTACATAAAAGACATCCAAACTACTGTAGACTATCATCAAAATCTCAGTAACAAACGAAGGTTACATCACTTTCTGGTCTTTGCTTCTATGTCTGTCTTGCAAAAGACCCAAAATTCCAGCCATTGTGAAGAGCATGTATGAGTCATATGACTGATAGTCTGATACTTTTGACTATGGATTGCCTTCAAATTGTTGACTCCATTGTTTCTGTGTTTGTTGGGTGAACATGATTTCTTCTATTAACATCGCTCATTGTTCATATTTACTGCAGTGGTGACAATGCCATGGCTATTCCATCCTTGGTGGAACCCTCTTCTGGATTGACTCTCTGAATTCTCCATTGTTGATTACTGGTGACCATGGTTGGTTGACGGTCAAATTGGCGGATAGGCTTAAGACTGTTCAATATGTTCTACATTTTTATTTTTATTTTTTTTCAAAATAAAAGGTTTCGTAGAGAGAATTTAAATTGGAGTTCTGATTGTAGGATCATATGAAAGCTGGCTGCTATTGTTCTTGTGTAGGTAATCACTCTTGAGCCTTGTGAAATATTCAAGCCACTATTTAAATGGCCCAATGGGCTCATGGAGCTCAATTAGGGCTTCTATGAAACAAACACGAGACAGAGAGAATAGAGTTTTACATTTGCAGCGATCGGAATTGGGCTTAATCGGCAATGCGCCGGGATGAGAGACGGCGAGGGTTCCATGACGCCCTTCTCAAGATGCTTTACCCATCTCCACCCCCTCCGTCTCAGGTACTTTCTAACGCTTTCTCTTATTTTCTTCCCTTCACCATTCTTATACTACCAAAAATACAGCAAGAAGACGGGGACAAACTGCTCGACATATCGCCGAAAGGCTTGGATGATGTGGATCCTGTACCAGGTTTTTTCTTGTTCTTTTAATCTTATCGAGTTGCCTTAGAAATTGAGTTCCAAGATTTATCGAATCGTTCCAGTAATTTATGGGAAAAAACACATATATTTATGGATTTGAGATTCAGATGCAGATGATTTGAAGGAGAATAGTTCCTCAGCAAGCGACGAGGACGATGAATGTGCGCCTCAGAAGCTCACTAGAGCCCAGAGGAAGAGACTTCGTCAGAAAAAGTTGAAGGAAACCGCTTCCTGCCGCCGGAAAATTATTGGGCCGCAGTTACCTTCACCAAGTGGCGGTGATCTTGAAGATAAACCTCCAAAAATTCCACATAGTGCGGCTGATGAACTCGTTGATGCAATGGGAAAACCTGGTAATGTTTTCAAATTTCTATCGGTTTCTCTTTCCTGCCTGTTGGTCACATTACAGTCTGCTGAATTTATGGGTATCAATGTATTTAAATCATTTAGCACTCTACAAAATCAAACCTACTTGAACCTCACCCCACTTGAACTTGAGCTAAATGGTATTCAACAACAGGAGAGCTAGGATTCTTTAACCAAGTAACTAATACAAGAAACTTGTGTTTCGTCAGGCAACACCCCTACACGTAGAAACCAGACCAAACTAAAGCAGAGGAGGATGGCTAAAAAGCTGGCCAGGGAAAGGGAGAAGTCCTCCAACATGGAGAATTGCAATGAGGATGGCTACCCCCATGGTACAGATGGAAGTCTCACCTGAAACAACTTTGATACCATGGCAACAGTTTCTCCGGTTGTGTAATCTCAGATGGACGTGGAGGTTAAAGGAAACCACCTGTAGAGTTTTCCAAATGATACAAGTGGAGTGACTGAAGTGGGAACCGCTCAATGCCTCAGTTTGTAAAATGGTAATCATGGGGCCAGCCTGCTGCTGATGCCTCGGACGAATTACAAGAAAGTAGAGTGTAACTTGAAGAGATTGTTGTGCCAATGGAGAATCATCAATTTCTCTCTGAATTACTGGAGGGTCTTGAAGTTTCAGACATCATTTATGTAAGTTATGAAACAAATGCCTGATAAGCTTTACTGCAAATACCTATCAACAGGAAGAACTGCAAGACTTCCAGGAAAAGCTATTGGTTTCTAAATTAAGGTTTCTTTTCTTCACATAACAATCTCTTTCTTCCTTCCTTTGTTCATAGTTGGTTTCTATTATGAACATTGGTTGATTTGATAATTGTTTTCAAAAACAATTTTTTTCCCATCCATAAAAACCAAAAAAAAGAAAAAGCACATAATAAAGAAGAATTGTTTTATGTTGCTAAGAAGATAAAATGAAATATTCAAAAATAAAAAACTACATATAAAAGTTATTTTTTAAAAAATATAAAAAATAGATTAAAAATATTCTAGTTTCACAAATATACTTTTGTATACAAAAAAAATTTAAAAAAATCAAAAATTATTTTTTAGAATTATTTTTAAAAACATTTCTCAACCAAATAGTAACTTCTTTTTAATTAATATATTTTTCAACCATTCTCTACCTCACATCAAGTACTTTTTGGTTAAAAAATATTAAAACGTGATTATATATATTTAAAGATAAAAATATTAAAATGTAGTTATATATATAATTTTTAATATATGAAAATTATTTTTTAAAATATGGGTACTATCTCATCTATTTTAATTAAATATTTTATTTTTAATCTTGCGTTTTTCTTATTTATGTTATTTATTTATTTTATTTTATTTTTATCCTTTAAGCTATATTTGGTTGGTTATATATAATATGAGATAGAATAAAAATGATATATTATATAGTATCTCATGTTTGGTTATCTCATTACTTATTTTATCTTATATTTAATAGGATAAGTAGTAGGATATATTATTCACCTTCTTTGTTTCTTACCCCTAATATATTAATCTTATGCTAATATATGAGATATGCATATCCTATATATCATAAATTTATTTATTTTTATCAATTTTTAATTTTTTAATACACTCATTTTATAAAATAATTTTTTATTATAAATTAAATTTATTTTTAAAAAAATGGCGATCACAAGTTTGATATCCAAGTTAGAGGCGGGAAAGCCAATGACAAGATATTATGTTTATAGAATATATATATCCAATTGAAAATGATATCTCATGATATATATTTCGTATGTATATGATAGCTTAAAATATAATATCCTATATCATATCTTATCCTATGTCGTCAACCAAACATAACCTTAGAGAATGACTACTCCAAACATATAAGGAATTATGTAAGTTGAAAGGTTTTATAGAATGCTGGGTCAAAATGATCATTTTGAACTAAAAAATATATCTTTTAACCCTCTTTTAAAACTTATATTCATATGATGTTTTTTGGGTCATGTGAATGTCACATCATTCTCCCACAAAAACAAAGTTTTAATTGACAATTGAGATTTTAGTCACAAAATGAAACAATAATTACTTAACTGAAACCTTTATTGATGATTAAAGTTTCAACTTAAAGTAAAAAAAAAAAAAAAAAAAAAAAGTTAATGATATGAGAATAAAAGGGTTATTTTAAATATAAATTTAATAAATAGTTAAATTTATTTATTTTTTTTCATGAAAGAACCGTTTTAACTAAAAACTCAGTTTTATAAGTGAAAAGCCATTTTGCAAGTGCATCTTCAATATGACACAATTTTTCATTGATAATATAAATCTAGATATATCAAATTAGTAATTATTTTATTTTTTTAACAATAATGTAACTTTTACTATGTTTCTTTATGACGTTATTTCTTTGAACTTATTTGCAATAATATGTATTTAATAATATAAATATTATTTATTCTAAACTCAAAAATAACATAAAAAAATTTCTTCAATGTCTAATATTGAATATTACAAACACTCCCCCGGAGACACGAAGTTGTCATTATGTCCCACTCACGAGTCACACCTTTAAAAATAAATAATTTATTTTAAAGAATAACACCAAACGGGCGAAACCTCTATTTATTCTTTATAATTAACTCAAATTTCATGTCCATTATCTTCATATTTTATTTTTATGTTTAATAGTTAATTTATTCTTCATTTTAATTTGAATATTCTTTATGTTTCGGTTTAATTTATTTTTACATTTTAAATTTCAATCCCTTTTTTTTTTTTTAAATAAAAATTAAAGATCGAAAGCACATTTATATCAATTTTCAACTTCAAATATGGGAGGGATTTCAGTCCTTGTAATCAATTTATTCTAATATATTTAACCAATATTTTCTCTGAAAAAAAGAAAAAAGAAACAAAACTGAGGGTTGAATCTTCTTGCCCTAAAAGCATTACCGCCCTCGACCATATGAAAGCAGAGTAGTCTGCCTTCTGAACTCTCTCTCCCCCTCTTCCGCTCTTCTCTGCAGCGATACCGACGTCAGGAGTAGAGATGGCGGAGCTCAAGCTCTCCGAGAGTCGAGACCTAACTCGAATAGAGCGTATAGGCGCTCACTCACACATCCGCGGCCTTGGTCTCGATTCTACCCTAGAACCTCGTGCTGTTTCTGAGGGCATGGTGGGCCAGACCTCTGCCCGCAAAGCCGCCGGTGTCATCCTCCAGATGATTAAAGAAGGCAAAATCGCTGGTCGTGCTGTCCTTCTCGCCGGCCAGCCTGGCACCGGCAAGACCGCCATCGCTATGGGCATTGCCAAGTCCCTAGGCCAAGAAACTCCATTTGCCATGATCGCTGGTAGTGAACTCTTCTCCCTCGAGATGTCTAAAACCGAAGCCCTAATGCAAGCTTTTCGCAAGGCCATCGGTGTGCGAATCAAGGAAGAGACGGAGGTTATTGAGGGGGAGGTTGTTGAGGTTCAAATTGACCGCCCTGCGGTTTCTGGTGCGGCGTCGAAGACCGGGAAGTTGACGCTCAAGACGACGGAGATGGAGACTGTGTATGATTTGGGGGCTAAGATGATTGAGGCCTTGGGGAAGGAGAAGGTGCAGAGCGGGGACGTGATCGCAATTGATAAGGCTTCTGGGAAGATTACGAAGCTTGGAAGGTCATTTTCAAGGTCTAGGGATTATGATGCCATGGGGCCTCAAACCAAGTTCTTACAATGCCCGGATGGGGAGTTGCAGAAGAGGAAGGAGGTCGTGCATTGCGTTACACTTCATGAAATCGATGTTATTAATAGCAGGTATTGCCCTCTCTGACTAAGATGCTTAAATTATTGATAATCATGATATTACTGATAATTGTTTTTGTTGGTAACTTGGTTACCATATAAGCCTTTGGGTATCACAAGGGCCATGTAGAAAGTAAACTCTGAAATTTATGGGTAGGTTTCACTCGGCTGCTGATGATCTTTGAATTTCTGTTCTTGTATAGCATTGAGAGAGCAGCATTATCCCTTTTGTATTTGTTGTGCTTTGGTGTATGAAGTACTCTATATAAGCCTGTATGTTTGCTCCTAGTGAACTGAGATGACATAGTAAAAAAAGGAACTTTTACGGAACATGGTGATCGCAATTTGTTATCGTCTAAACTTATGCATGTAGAACTGTTCCCTGAAACTATATTAAGATTTTTGAACTATTATTGCCCATGAATTAGTTATCTATTTATGTTTGCAAAATTTGGTTACAATAGATTTTGATATGTTGAGGATAAGCCCTGAGGTCAAAGATGAGTTTCATGCAGAGCTACTGACAGTTATTTGGATTTCTAGATTTGTACAGCTTTGACAAAGCAGCAATGAGCCCTGTTGTATTTGTTGCATACTGGCATATGGAGTATTTTTTGTAATAAGCTTATATCTTTCCATTATACCACTGAAATGAGAACATTTGCTTTGTTAGGAATTGGGTATGGCTATTAGATATCATGCAATGATTGGGCAAAAGTTGGTGAAAGAATAACTGATTATCTAAATGATGAACTAATTTGTGCTTTAAATCATTTTTTTAAGTATCATGTAAGCTTATTGACACTAGAAGATCTATATGAAACCATGAAAGCAAATTTGGGGTACAGCTGTCCATTTCTTACTCTACGGCTGGATCTTTTCCTATGCTAATTTTTATGTAGCTCTAAGAAAGTGGATGTCTTCTCACAAATTTCTATAGACCAGCATATGAAATATTTGTTCTTTGGCATATGAAACATGTGTTTATTGGCTTTTCCTAATTCTTTTTTTTCTTTAACACCTAAAAAACTATAGCATGTTAGTACTGCTGTTTGCCCCAAATTTTTTGTTTAACTTGACAATCTGTTATGTCTATGAGGTGAATAATACTGTCAACATCATCAACATTTTAATGTTTAGCCATAAATATTGTTTCATTTTTTCATTGATAAAATGCATCAGATCTCCATTGTAGATTTTACCTCTCCTGTTCTTATCCAATATGTTTGTATCATCTGTTTCACTCTTATTTGTCTCTGTTTCTCCTGTCATTTCATATATGATATATTGATGGTATGAATGGGAACTGTATATGCTGTTGGTCTTTTTTAAAAGAATGTAAATAAATAAATGAAGGCAAACTATTGATCATGTTCTGCTAATTTCCGGTAAATTGTATTTGTATGTTTCTTGCAGTCTTTCTCCAAATCATTGTCACTTTGGCAAATAGGAAGAGATCTGTGCTTGTGTCTGGATATGTGTTTATTCTCTTAGGAGATAGCTCCCTGTCATTGTTTGATTTTATTGTTTGGTTGAGCTGTAAGTAAGGTGAGGGGATTTTGTGTGTGTGTGTGTGTGTGTGTGTGTCCCTTTGCTTTTCTGGCCTTCAGTGTCTTGTATGCATTGTATATACATTTGTGTGCCTTTTTGGTAGACATTTTAAATACAATTGATATTACCTATTAAAAAAAAACTTATTCTCTCAGTATTGGCATAAGAAATATTGAAGCTATCCAAAATGTGCATCAGAACTATGTATTCTTTCACAACTAAGACAAAGCTCTTCAGTTGAAGCAAGTGAACAATGTATGATCACTCACAGCCTCAAAGGTTTTGGGAAACACCTTCAGAAAATTCTGCTTCATCCACCCTTGTAGGTTGGTACCCAACTTCAAACTAGCAGATCTGGGGGGTGGATCAATAATGTTTTTAATGTGCTATTTGAATAAAGATTAAGTTGTTAAAACGAATCACTTGGGTGTAGAAGCTACAAGGTGTTGATATGGCCTTGGTCTTGGGAAGCTTTTCTTAGAAAGATTAATATCAAAGGTATTCCACATGAGTGAGGTATGAGACATATTGAGCTAGTTTGATCATTACAAAATCCAAGTGAGATACATAGTTAATCATCTATAAGAAATTTTTTGAATGCTTTTCTCTATCTTTATTCATACTTGACCAGAGGACTTTCATCTTTTAATCTTATAGGTTGGAGTTCTTGCAAGTGAAGGGTATGATGTTGGGTTATGGAAAAATATTAGAAAAGGATAGGACCTATTTACTAGTAGAACATCATTTGAAGTGGGTAATAGGAGGGTGAAATTTTGGAAGGATATGTGGTTTGGGCACGAATTTTTATGTGTGTCTTTCCCCTCCTTGTATGCTTTAGCATTGTCAAAAGAGGCTTGGCTGATAGATATTTGGGATGACCGAGGCAAGGGGGGCCACTAGAATCCGTGTTTCTCTAGACATTTCAATGATTGGGAGCTCGACAATGTAGAAACATTTTTCTCCAAGTTGCAAGGAAGATACATGAAGAGGGAAGAGAAGGATAAGTTGGTATGGAAGGCCTCAAGGAATGGTGTTTCCTCTGTCAAATCTATATTTTTCATCTTGGAATCAGGATGGCCTTTTCTTTTACTAGAGGGCATTGTTTGGAATCCATGGATCCCATCTAAAGTGAGTTTTTTGTGTGGGAAGCTTGTTGGGAACAGTGTAGACTTTGTATTAGCTTCAAATTCTAGGAAAAGAGGGCAGTATCTATTGTTCTTTTTACTTGGTTTTGTGTGGGTTCTTCCTTCCACAGCTAGGGGGACTCTATTAAGTTGACATTGCTTTTTGTAGGAATAAAACGTAAGAAAGTTTGGAGAGTCATTCCTTAGTGCAATTTTTTGAAAATTTTGGAAGGAAAAAAATCAAAGAGGCTGAATGCTAATATGGAGGATAGGATGGTGTGGAAAGGGACGAAAAATGGGATTTTCACTGTAAAGTCTTGTTTCAATTCTCTTGATCATAGCTGTGCAGTCCCGTTTCCGTGGAGCATTTTTTGGAGTCCGTATGTTCCTACTAAGGTGGGTTTTTTGCTTGGGAATCTTCTTGGGGGAAGGTGCTCACTCAAGATCAACTCAAGAGGAGGGGCTGGAGTTTAGCTAACAGATGGTCCTTTTGTTGTGCTGAAGAGGAGACGATAAATCACATCCTTGTTCACTGCTCTAAGGCGAAGGTTTTGTGGGATCTCACGTTTTCTTTATTTGGTGTTAATTGGGTCCTCCCGTTTATGGTTAGAGACACTCTTTTAGGTTGGCATGCTTCCTTTAAGGACAAGAAGTATAGAAAGGTTTGACAGGCAGCTCCTCTTTGCTTATTTTGGACGGTTTTGAAGGAAAGAAATAGGATAGTTTTTGAAAATGAGGTCCTATCCATTCAAAGATTGAAATACTCTTTTGTTTGTAATCTCTTATTTTGGGCTAAATCGTCTATAGTTGAAGGCCCCTTAACTTTGTTTAATTTTGTGGACTGGTTGGGCTCTTGTTGAGGGCCGGTAAGTGATTGTCCTTTTTGTTTCCTGTTTTTTAGGTGACGCTTGTATACTCCCTGTATACTCTGGGTCGCCTTTCATACACCCTTTTCTTAATATATTATTGTGCGTTTATCTATCAAAAAAAAAAATCAAAGAGTCTTTGAAATTGAAGAGCAGCCAATTCAACTGCTTAAGTGCTCTTTTCTTAGAAGTCTAGTGTCAAGGGTTAGCATGTATATGGAAGATCCAATTCTTTTAATTGATTTTGTAGATTGGGTGGGATCTAACCAAGGGACATGGCAGTTTTTTGTGTTCTCTCTCTCTATAGAAAAGCCTTTTGGTACCCACTGTATACATCTTGTGTACCTTGGCATATAATTTTTTTTCTTTGATTATCTATAATATTTCTTGCTTGCTTATAAAAAAAAATAAAATCCCATTGGTTGGTTGGAGAGAATATTGAAAGGATTAATAATTCCACATGACTCGTGTCAACATCAATTTTATTTATGTATTTAATAAATAACATTAACTGTATTTATGTTTGACTTGTCTTTTTATATCCAAAGCCAATTTCATTAGCAGTTGTGTGCATGTGTTGGCATGAAGGTTGTAACCACCGATATTTTTAATATTTCTTGATAAAGGGTCCTGGTGTGCATAGAAATTATGCTGAACAATTGCTAGTCACAACCATAAGGAGTGATTAAAGCTTTGCTGTTGAAGGATATATTGGGTTGAAATGTTCAAATTGGATGAATCAAGGATACTAATGAACAAGTGGTTTTTAAAAACATTTTGTGGGTGAGAGCAATGAACTGATATGTAATGCTTAAGAATTTGATTTGGGGTGATACAACACGTCCTCATGCTTGAAATGATCTTTGTGCATCTTGAGAACCTTGTGTTACAATTTAACCATGTTTTAATATATCTTGCTGACATGTTTTCTTTGTAGGAGACTGGATAACTAGTGACTGTTTTTACTCTCTTGCATCCTTAATTTCCACCGCCTTTACGTGATTTGTTCCCTTTGCTCAGCTTTTGAGGATAGATCTCGATTTTTTCTCCTCTAAAAATCATTTAGCTGAGCCTTTGGCACAACTTCACCCTCTTGAGTAGTTTTCCAGTTCTTGTAGCTGATTCTACTTTTTCACTTTCAGGACACAGGGATTTCTAGCTCTTTTCACTGGTGACACTGGTGAAATCCGTGCTGAAGTGAGGGAACAGATTGACACAAAGGTAGCAGAGTGGAGGGAAGAAGGGAAGGCAGAGATTGTGCCAGGTGTTCTCTTCATTGATGAGGTGCACATGCTTGACATTGAATGCTTTCTTTCTTGAACCGTGCTCTGGAGAATGAGATGTCACCAATATTAGTTGTTGCTACCAATAGGGGGATTACTACAATCCGAGGCACAAACTACAAATCCCCACATGGGATTCCCATTGATCTCCTTGATCGTCTGCTCATTATCTCTACACAACCTTATTCAGAAGATGAAATTCGCAAGATTCTAGACATCAGATGCCAAGAGGAAGATGTGGAAATGTCTGAAGAGGCAAAGGTTTTGTTGACAAAGATTGGTGTAGAAACATCCTTAAGATATGCCATTCACCTCATTACAGCTGCTGCATTAGCTTGCCAGAAGCGGAAGGGAAAGATTGTAGAGATGGAGGACATAAGTCGAGTTTACCAGCTGTTTTTGGATGTGAAGAGATCAACACAATACTTGATGGAGTATCAGAACCAGTACATGTTTAATGAAGTGCCAACTGGAGAAGGGGATGACGATGAATCCACTGCCATGCTTTCTTGAGATATCCCTTGAATTTGAAATTGAAAGTTTGTGATCATACGCTTGTCTTGCTTTATTAATTATTAGTAGCACCTGCCTATTCATGTTAGGATAATTAAATTATCAGGCTTAACCGTGTCTTTTGTGTAGAAGTTTTGGCAAACAGTAATTTAGTTGTTTCATACTTCCATGCACTAAGATGAGTCTATATAATCTCTTGAAAACAGTTGTTGCAGCTTTTTTGTAGACAGACTTCACAATTGTGCTTGGAGTTTTCTTATGAATGGAAGTGCAAGGTACATGTTCCACATTCCGTTCACATGGTGCTGACGATCCTCTGAATTTCCCGTTTTTATTTGGACCCCATTGTTGTTGATAAATGGGCCGAACAGCCTATGTTCTGGAAATCATGTCTTATCAGCATAGAGATTTGTGTTAGAGAGTAAATAATTTGCAGTGAATGTCATTTGCTACTGGAACTGGAGGGTTGCTTGTTCCTGCATCCTGTTCCTTTCTTGTTTATTGTTGGATTCAGTCATGGCTTTCTGCTGGCGGGGGTGGACTATGAAATCATGTAAAAAGGTAGCTACCAAATATTAGTACTGTCGCATTCCCAAAAGTAGGTTTCTGTGCGCGTGGTTTGCTCCACAAATATGGTGATAACTTCGGGGAAGCCTACTTTGGGAATGCGTTTCCAAAGAAGCCAAACTTTTATGGGAAATAGCTTTCCTTTAAAATTAGTCATGTCTTCTTGTGCGGGCATCTCGGTGTCTGCAGATTTGCTCTCGCTCTCCCTACTCGTCTTCTTGTGCGAACATCACGGTGTCTGCAGATTCGCTCTCGCTCTCCCTACTCGTCTTCTTGTGCGAACATCACGGTGTCTGCAGATTCGCTCTCCCTACTCCCAGATTAATCCCTAACCTTAAATGGACCAAAACAGAATCTTTTAAAATAGAAATTCACCAGGCTGACCCTCAGCTGTTGACCTGGTTTCTCAAATATGTAGGGTCAATTTCATTTCATTGAGAGCTACTAACGTTAAGCGAAAATATATTAAGCCATTAATAGTTTTAAATTTTATCAATTAGCACCCTTATAAATGTATTTCATATATAAATTTTATTTTTTAATAAAATAAAATTTAGTTTTTAAAGAATTATTAAACACTCCGATCCAAAATCTTTTATTTAAAATCCTTCTAAAAAACAAATAAAATAAATTTATAAATGCATAATTAACTAAATTTGAAACCAAATAATGGTAAGAGTGTACTTAACGCCAAACCTTGATGGGTCAATGAAATTAACCCTATAATAGTTTCAATCTAAAATACTGGCCACTTCAATGGTAAATCAACGTGGGTAACTATATAGTGGGAATCTGTTGATTCAGTCATTATTAAGAGTAGATGCTTGGTCATGACATTCACGTGAATCTAATACTTAGTGTTCACTGCCGTTCCTGGATGGTAATAGGGTTCTGCCCATTGCACACCACGTGCATGTGATTTTGCATTGAATCAATTCACATGCAATTGGCAGATCATAGTGTCTAGACTCCAGTTAGAGGGAGGGAGAAAAATGAGTGATCAAAAGCCATTACTTTCATGTGGTGGCATGGGGAGCAAGTCAAGGATATATTAAAGAGAGAGAGAAGGAAAACAGAAGGGCACCAACTCCCCCTTTCTAGCATGGATTCAAGGGTGGGTTTTGTTGTTGTTGGAAGAATGGTTCTTGGAAGCGGTTTTTCCTTCTTGATTCATTATGTATTTACAATGAGCTGAGCTGCAGATTGCAGTTTTTAGCTAGATTCCAAGTTAGGAATCACGAGTCTTGTTAAAAATATTGAAAACTTAAAATTATGGGTTGATTTATTGTTGGAAATTGGGAAATTATGAAAATTGGAAAATACTAAGTTTTTAGAAAAAAAAAAAAAAAAGAAAAGAAACGTGAAGTATGTTACAATTTATATACACATAAAGGATTAGATACACTGTACCTTGATGGCAATTTGAAGAAATAAAAATGGTAAATAAATAAAAATAGGGTTTACCGAAATATAAAATAATGATAAAAATAATAATAATAATAGGTTTGTAAATAAATGAATAAATAAAAATAAAAGAGGATGCGTGTGCACTGGAGGAAGGCAGTGGGAAAACAAATGTATAATGTTGTGCTGTAGGCGTGTTAGGGTAGGAAAAAAAAAAGAGGATGCGTGTGCACCAGAGGAAGGTATTCGCATTTATATATATATATATATATAACAACAGTGGATGAAACCTTATTTATTTTTATAGGTTTTTGGTATGTGTAGAAGATAAGTGAGTAATGGGTTGGTTGGATATTAAATTTGGTAACAAATAAAATAATAATATTTAGGTTTAAGTTGATAAATAAGATACTAATAATTAAGTATAAAAAAGACGCGTGTGCACTAAAGGAAGGTATTATATATATAATAACAGTGGATGAAATCTTGTTTATTTTTATAGGTTTTTGGTACGTGTAGAAGATAAGTGAGTAATGGGTTGGTTGAATATTAAATTTGATAATAAATAAAATAATAATATTTAGTTTTAAGTAGATAAATAGGATACTAATAATAATAGTTATTTTTTTTTATATTATGTTAGGTGAAAAGTAGATTTTTCAGACTTATTTTTTTTTAAGATTTTTGAGAACTTCCTTTGAGGTAAGGGAAATTAATACAGATTTTATATAAAAAAATAATTATATTATTTTTACTTTTAAGTATGAATATATTTTTGCATGGAAAATGTGTTATAACATTCACTTTGTTTATAACGAAACATATGAAGATATTTTGCTTTTGTAAGTTGGAATAAATAAAATAAAGAATTTGACTTCTGATTTGTTTGGCTCTTATCAATGGGATATAATAATTGACCTTTACATTTTCGTGGTAGGAAATGTAATTGATTTGAAGCTCAACCTGTAGGGGTTTGGTTAGAGGTTACTAGTATTAGTAGTGTTTGGTTTCGTCCACCTTAAAATGAACATTTGAGACTAACCACTCATTTGTAAAGTCTCGCTTAATTAAACACTATTTGTTATTTGATAACTAGAGTGAAAATAATTGAAATGCATTTGATTTGAAATGGATATGAAATGATTTTGATATATATGTGAAAATGTTTGGTTGAATAGTTTAAATGTATTAGCATGTTTTAACTCAAAAATTTTATAAAAAGAGTATATATTATATCTCCTAGTTGTAAATATAATTGAAAATATTTGATCCATGAAACTATATTAATGTTTCTTATTGGGCTTTAAGTTCATCCACTTGTTGATAATTTTTTTCAGGTACCCTCAGTTCGGGCAAGGAGTGATGATTATGATGTAAAATTTGAATTTATTAGGACATTTGTTTAATCTTTTTGGGACTTTGTTAAATGTAGAATTTGATTATTGTTAATTGTTGTTTAAGTTTGAATTTGCTTGGACAAAGAAATACTATGGTTGATACGTTGGTTTAAAAGTTGAGATTTGAAGATTTTAGAATTTTTGTTCTACTACTCTAAATAGGAATTTAGTAATTAGAAATTTATAGTTACAAGCGGAATGTTTGTGTCGTTTCCATTTTAAGCCTTTGGATTTTAGATGTAAAATGACCATCATACCCTTGGAGTGGGTTTTAGGGCGTGATAGAGTGGTATTAGAGAACTAGGTTATGATCTTGTTGGGAACTTGAATTGGTTTAGATTGGATATAGATGAGTAACACATTAGTTTAAGTTTCAGTTCATCTAGTATAAATTATATTTCCTTCTTTTATTCTAAATTGTTTAATTGGTTTCTTAGTGACTAATTTAGCTATACCTAATGTTTTTAGGACAACATGCTACCAAGAAGACTAACATCTTCCCAAAACATTTAGACTAATAATGATGTACCTTCTCCATTTGAAGGTTTGCCTCTCATGAATGCAGAAGAGCTTTATAGGTATCTTGAAACTTTGGTTGGTTTGGTTGAATTTTAGGTTAGAGCCATTGAGACTCAAGCTCTTGGACAATCCTCATCTTCTATGGGTAGCTCCTTTGATGACTTTAAGGAGTTGGGTTTTTCCTACTTTTCTGGTACTTTAGACCCAACAGAAGTAGAAGCTTGGATTCTTAAGATAGAGAAATTTTTTTATGTTATAGATTGCTTTGAGGAGCAAAAAGCCTTTTATGTAGTATTTATGTTAGATAAAGAGGCATATCATTGGTGACATATGATCGAGAGGCTTTTAAAGGATCAAAGACCTATAGTTTGGAGACATTCTACAAAAAATGCTTCCCTAACAGTGTTAGACGACAAAGGTGGGAGAGTTTGTTTGTTTAGAACAAGGGCATATGACAGTGGCCCAGTATGAGGCCAAATTTACAGAATTGTCACATTTTGCACCACAAATGATTACTACAAAGAAGAAAAATGCATTAAAGCTTCAGGATGGATTGAAGCCCAATTTGAAGAACAAAATATCTATTTTAAAGCTTAGTGTCTATTCAAAGGTTGTAGATAGAGCCTTTATAGTAAAGAAGGATAATAAGGAGTTTCAGCAGTACAGAGAGCAACAAAGGAAGAGGAGTACAGTGATGGTGCCCATGATAACCAAGCACCAAAAAGGTTTGTTTCAACTGAAAATTAGAATAAAGTGGAAATATTGCAAAATTTAGATGTGACTTGTTCTATTTGTGGTAAGAAACATTGGGGTAAGCCTTGCTATAAAGAGTATGGAGCTTGCCTGGTTATAGGAAGCATGGACATATGATTCAGGATTGTCCAAAGAATAAGAATTTATAATTGGAAAGCCTGAGAAGGAGAATAAGGAAGATAAGCAGAAACCCAGAGTCCAAGGGCAGATGTTTGCTATGACTCATCAAAATACTCAAACCACTTCTAATGCGATGACAAGGTTGCCAAGAACCTTAGGGGGTAATAATGCTATTTGGGTGATTGTTGATCGATTAACAAAGTCTGCTCACTTTCTACCTATGAAAGTCAATTTCTCTATGGATCATCTAGCTTCTTTATATGTTTGGGAAATTGTAAGAATGCATGGTGTACTTGTTTCTATAGTATCTGATAGAGATCCTCATTTCACTTCTAGATTTTGACATAGTTTACAGAAAGCTTTGGGTATTAAGTTGAATTTCAGTACTGTTTTCCATCTTCAAACTGATGGTCAATCAGAAAAGGTAATTCAAGCTTTGGAAGATTTGTTGAGAGCATGTACGTTAGACCTAAAAGGTAATTGGGATGATTACTTACCCTTAGTGGAGTTTGTCTATAATAATAGCTTTCAAGCTAGCATTGGGATAGGCACCTTTTAAGGGGTTATATGGTAGGAAATGTCGATCTTTTGTCTGTTGGGATGATATTGGAGAAAGGAAACTTTTGGGGCCTAACTCGTACAATTGACTGTTGAAAAGGTTGTTTTGATTAAAGAAAGATTGAAAGTAGCTTAGAGTAGGCAGAAGAGTTATGTTGACAATCGCATGCGAGATTTGGAGTTTGAGGTAGGTGATCATGTTTTCTAAAAAGTTCACCTATGAAGTCTATGATGAGTTTGGGAGAAAAGGAAAGCTCAGTCCTCGATTTGTGAGTCCATTCGAAATATTAGAAAGAGTAGGCACTTTGGCATATAAAGTGGCCTTGCCCCCAAGCTTGTCTAAGATTCATAATGTGTTCCACGTTTTGACTTTTGAGGAAATATATTTTTTATCCATCTCAAATTGTGGAGTTGAAGCCTATTTAGATTTTTAAGGACTTGACTTATGAAGAAGTACCCATTCAAATTGTAGATGTGATAAACAAGGTACTACATCATGTTGTTGTCAAGTTGGTAAAGGTCTAATGGAGCAATCACAATATTCGAGAAGCCACTTAGGAATTAGAGGAGGAGATGAGAGAAAAACATCCACATTTTTTTCAAGACCCAGGTATGTCAGAGGACTAAACATTTATTAAGGAGGGGAGAATGTAACACCCCAAATTAATTCTAGGGGTAAAATAGTAAATTATAAATAAACTAATTAATTAATTAATTAAACTCATTAAGGGTAAAAGGGTCATTTTGTAATTAATTGTCCTAGGTATAAATTGGATTTTCTCTGTCTTCTTTATTCATAGAATCCTATTAACCCAAAATTAGAGAATTGGAGAGTGACTAGGGTTTAAAGTTCAGATTTTTTTTTTTTTTTTTTTTTTTTTTTTTTTTTTTTTTTTTTTTTTCAGGTAAGATTCTAATTCTAAATTAATATATTAGATTTGTTAATTAGTTTTGAACACATTAGATATTCTTTAGAAAATTTTAAATTATATAAGGGCTAGTTTATTTTATTTTTTTTTTAAATAAAAATTTTGGAAACTTAAGATTATGGGTTGATTTATTGTTAGAAATTGGAAAATTCTGGAAATTGAAAATTTTTAAATTTTTAGAAAAATAAAAAGAAAAATGGTGAAGTGTGTTATAATTTATATACACATAAAGGCTTAGATACACTGTACCTTGGGGTGGCATTTTAGAGAAATAAAAATGATAAATAAATAAAAACAGGATTTATCATTTTTGGAAGTGTAAAATAATGATAAAAATAATAATAATAGTAACAGGTTTGTAGTTCTTGTGCACAATGGCTAAAAAATTTAGGGTTTACGGTTTCTTGAAGTGTAAAAGAAAGCAAAGTCTGAGATAAAAGAAAGAAATGCAAAAATAAATAAATAAAAATAAAGGAGGACACGTGTGCACTAGAGGAAGGCATTGGAATATATATATATAAGTGGATCAAACCTTGTTTTTTAATATAGGTTTTTGGTATGTGTTGAAGATAAGTGAGTAATGAGTTGGTTGGATATTAAATTTAATAACAAATAAAATAATAATATTTAGTTTTAAGTTAATAAATAAGAAATTAGTAATAATAGTTATTTTTTATGTATGTTAAGTGAAAAGTAAATTTTTAATTTATTTTTTCTCAAGATTCCTGAGAATTTTCTTTGAGGTAAGCGGAATTAATACAAATTTTATAAAAAATATGTATATATTTATATATAGTTTAAAATGTGTAATTATTATTTTTACTTTTAAACATGAATCAAAAATATTTTGGGGGAATTGTATTTTGGGCCTCAAAAATTAACATTTGATCCATATAACTTTCATAATTGATGGAAAGGATATAAGATGTTAAAAGACTAATATATCCTTCAAATTTCTATATATTACTCTTTTTTTTTGTGAAATTTTATCCAAATGAATCTATATTTAAAATTATAATCATATTTATCAAATTTTTTACTAAGATTATCTTTAATTCTTTTAATATATTTATACTCATTTATTTAAAAACTGAAAAACTATTTTTTTTTTTTTTGTAAACATGTTCTATTACCTTTCAAGTAAAAAATTAGATAAGTTTAAAAGTAAATAAAAAAATTTAAATACCACTTTCAATAATTTTTATATAAAATTTTATATAATATATTTTATTTGAAATTTAATTTCTAAAGTTTCACTAAAAAATTGTATTGACAATTTTCTTGTTGTGAGTCAAAATACTTTGCATTAGTCTATCTAGATAAGAAAAATTATTAATATAATATTAGAATTTCATATCTTAGTTATTTTTTACAATAAATTTATCTTTTTAAAAATTTTAAAATAAAAATATTAAAAATTAAAAAGCTAAAAGGATATATATAATAAAGTGAAGTGATAGTCAATTTTAAAATTTTTTAAAATATGGTTAATGTAGAAAATATAAAAAAATAATTAAAAATAAGAGAAAAATATAAATGAAAGGGTAATATAAATTTAAAATAAAAATGAAAATTAAACTAAAAGATAAATACAAAAAGATAAAAAATATTTGGATGAAAAATCCCAAAATTTTTATCATTGCTTATAATAAGAGTAAAAAGATTCAATATCTTTAAAAATGAAAAACAAAAAAACATTATTGCTTTTTATTTGACATAAAATAGAAATATAGATCGGAAGAAAAAAAAAAATTGGAAATGAGTAATAATAGAAAAGGGAAAAAAAAAACACAAAAAAATTGAAATTCACACTCACTTGTGCCTATGTAAGGATTAAGGGTATTTTAGGGATTAATGAAGGACAATATCCTTCATTTTAATTTTCATACTTTGATTGAGTCTTGAGCTTAAATACGTATGATATATGGACCAAATGTTATTTTTTGGGCCAGCTGAGCTCAAAACACAATTCTCCCTTATATTTTTACATGAAAAATATATAATATTTATTTTATTTATAACAAAACATATGGAGATATTCTGCTTTTATAAATTGAGATAAATAAATTAAAGAATTTGATTTATTAGTTTGGCCCTTTTCAACTAGACATAACCACTGGTCAAAACAAAGCGTTTCAAGATACATGGGATAGACTAAAACTGCCCAACGAGAAACAAGGAACATAATCAATCCAAGATCCCGGGGATTTGCCTACAATAGTGGACTTAATTACTATCAACAGTTCTTTAGATTCGATTTGCACCCTTGTTTCCATAGGAACCTCTTTTATTCAACGCCGGGAATGAAACGCAAGCCACAAGCCCCTTGTGTTCACAAACCTTTTTTTCCAAAAAAAGAAGAGAAAAAAGTGACTTACTTCCGGATATGACGGCGTAAGTTATGCCAGTCCATTCTTCATGCTAGACATGAGAGCAAACAGGGCTTAGAAAGCGCATGGTATTCAGATTATGCTTGGATAAATAAGTGGTTTATGAATATAGCAACGGGGAATATAACTTCCTTAAGTGATAAGTACCGGATCCCATTCCCATACCAAAACTCAAACACCAGTATTCTGATGGGCTGCAAACATTGTGAACCAACAAGAAAAATCAACAAGTTTAGGTGAATTTTCCATTTGAAATTCTACACTGAAGCCCATCTATTAATATTGTTAAATCCAAACCACTTATCATGCATATTTCTCTGAATAATGAAAGAGGCGGCACCCATGGTCAAAAAGTAGATGAGTCTCATCATGGTTACTATAGAGAGATGCTGCAACATCATAAATGTGAGTCCATGCAAATCAGATGGGAGGTTAGGTAGATATTTAACACCAAACTAGTTAGTCACAATTGGGAGACGTGAGTTCTGACAGCATGCAATACCTGTGATGTCAAACAAAATTAAGCACTTTTACCGTAGGATTAGTAGTTATTTTGCTCAAAGGCTCCATCCACAGACATAAGCACACATCCAACACAGGCAGAGGGGCCCCACTAGTCTTGAATGTATGTCTGCCCATTCAGATGGGTCATTCTCTCGAATAACATAATAGTCACTTTTATACAAGTTAGGTCTGACCATCAGCATCTACAGAGTCGCTGTATATAGTTCAAGCCTTACAAATACACGAAATTAAGCAATCCGAAGTTTAAAGCTGACAACAAAAACCAATCTATAAAGGCTCCGGTGCCCACAGTAGCATCTTCAATTAAGGGCCTTTTGGAGATGCTTTGCTTGCTTTCAAGAAACACCATAATTGAGTCAAAATAAGTAAAGTGCCATTCATCTACCAGTCTTTTTCTTTAATCACACAACAGCGCCAACATCATTCTTTCATAACGCGCTCTCCTTGATGAGCAACATTATCCTTCAATCATGGAATATGGGTGAAGCAAAAGATCCGCATAAGCTTTTTCCTTGATAAAAAAAATGAGAAGAAAAGAGTGCAAAATGGAGAATGAGAGCATCCCGCTGCATCCGTATGGTAGTAGTAATACTAATATATACATAAAGCAAAATCCAGACCAATTACATATTATTAAATACTAAAACCACTGTTATACTCACTTCGCTGAAGTGATACTTTGGACTGCAATTGACTATCTTCTTCTATATTATTCATTAACATTTTGAATTATATCAAGGCTACAAAACCGCACCAAAACAAACTGCAACTTTAGCCTTTAGGCAGGGTAATCAAAGGGCAGAGGAGAGACGGTGGAGGAATCTAGTAGATCAGGGTGCACGAAACCGAAATTGCGGAGGACTTGATTGTCCGCAAAATTCAAGACTTTCTGCATACTGTTCCAACAAGACTCTCCGGCGTACATCTGGTTGTGCTTGCCGCTGCAGGGCTGGCATCCGGTGAAGTGTGTAATGAAGGGTCGTCTCCAACTGTATCTTCCATTGCCAGCCTCCTTCAGATACGGCTCCCTCTGCTCAGCATAGCTCTCGCTCACCTTCTCGGCGTGTCTCCTCCTCAATGTGTTAACGCCTTTCTCTATCTCCAAGTACTTGCTGGTGATGTTGTCGAGCGTTCCCACTATTTCTTCCCAATACCCTTCGAAATAGTACTGGCTCTCCAAGTAAATCTTTTCTGCCCATTTATCCTTCTCCTTCACGAGCAAGTAAACCAGACCCGATTGATCGTCTGACTCTGGGAACATCTTGTCTTTGAAAGTTGAAGTAAGGGTTTTGCCCCATTTGTCGTAGTCTGGGGTTTGGGGACCCATGCTGGCCCAGACCTCCATGAAGTCTAGGGACCACTGGCAGTTTCGAATGAGGAAGACGCCGGCGTTGAGGCCCGTCCAACTCTTTTCATCGTAGATGAGATTGGACCAGCCATGGACGATGAGGTTGTGGTTTCTGTACCTCTCTAAGGGGAGCTTGAACTCCATGTCGGTGAAGGCGGCGTCGGAGTCGACCCACCAGATCCACTCCGCCTCCGGGTGGGCCATCATAGCGGCTCGGACCACCGGTAATTTCGCCCAAAAAGTGAACATCTTTGGCTGCAGCAGCACGTTGTTGTAGAAGATGTCGTAGCCATGGATTCGGCAGTAGTCGACCTTGTTCTTGAAGAATCTCAGAAGCAAATGGTCCCCAATCGGATTCTTGCAGGGTGTCGGTTGTGAGCCCGTCAGCATCAGAATCCGCTCTCCTGCACCGGCGGCAAAGGACGGATGAAGCTTCAGCCACTCTCTTCTCTTCTCGTCCCAGTTCTTGACCGGTGTCCCAATCTTATAACTCGTCTTCGGGTTGTCGTAGAAGGTGGGCTCAGGCGGGTCGTGGCGCAGGTTAACACCCTGCCCATCCACGGCGCAATCGGACGAATCGATCCCATCTGAAACACTCGTACTCAAGGGGTCACTAACCACCCTCTCAAAATTGGGGGAAGGGGTAGAAGCAGGGCTTGCCATAGACCAGATACCCCAAACCAACAAAAAGGCCACCAATGCTCCCCCAACAAACAGAACCCCATCGGAAAAAACCGACGCCGCTTTGCCACGAGCCAGTGATTTGGCCATTGGAGAAGTATGAAACTGTGAGTGCTCCGGTGATACCATCTTAAACCCTCGTTTATAGACGTGCTCTGTCGTCTGCAATCTTCGTCTGCTAGCTCCCTCTTTTCGCCATCTGTGAGGTCGCGTTTTTGTATCCTTCTTCACCGCTAAATATAGCAATTAGAAACTTTAGAGCACCACCTCCTTTCCTTCCTACTTTGGCTCTCACTCCCACTGTTTGCGTCGGTAGATACAAACCCTCGAAACGCTGCGTTTTAAATAAGGCGAGGCCCCACTACGGCACCATGGGTGTGGGTTTGCGGGTCCCACCTTTTTGGTGTGGAGATCTTCGAATGACACGTTGATCCTAACACGTGGAGGATACCGACACTCTGCCCTCGGCCTCCGGTTCCGACTTTTACTTTGGTTTTTTAGACCGTCCATTGACCCCATTCCGCTTGTTACGGTTAATTGTCAGCTTCAGTGGTAAGTGTTCTATATCGGGATTGAGCGGATCAACAACATCCATCCGACACGCACTAAGATTCTTGGTAGTATTTCCAGTGATGTGGATGTGGTGCAGGGGATTTGGACTGTTGGACAAGTGTAACCGCTTGGTCAACCTCTAATTCGACAAAACTGTTTAGAAACAAAATCCCTTCTTGGCATTATCGAGCTTCTGCCAAGATTTTCCTACATCATGTTTAATTTTTAAGTAATAAAAATTGGAAAACATTTTTCAAATATATATACGAGGCTGTTTTCCAAGGAGAAGAAGCAAAGGGAGAATAAAAAATATTTAAAAAATTAAAAGATGTGGGTTATTTCTATTGTAAAGATAATGATTAAATTGACATTATGTTACTATTTTTTTAATATTTATTTGTCTCGACTCTGAATGACTAAAACAAAGGACTAGGAGGCAGATGTCACGGAATGACTCTTCTATTGCAACAATGAGAGACATGGGTCCGGGTCCTTATTCCTTAATAATCTGTGGAGCATAGAGTAAAACATGTCATAATGCAATAATTGGAGGAAAGCTCTTAAGATTAGCATGTTAAGACAAGTGGGCACTAAACTTGCTAGTACGAAATTAAGCTGTAGACATAACAATCATTGGAGCAAAGCAAGCTTCTGTGTTATGGGACAAGATAGCATTTTTTTTAATATTTGTAGATTAATAATTTCATAATTTGGTAATGAAAATGTTGGGTTTTGTAATTTTTGTAAATATATATATATACATTTTTTATTATTGATTTGAACAAAAAAAAAAAAGAATAATATATATTAATTCGGAAAACGAATATTATTTTCTACATTAAGAGAATAAAATATTAATATTTGTAGATTAATAATTTGATAATTTGGCAATGAAAATGTTGGGTTCTGTTATTTTTGTAAAATATATATATGTATGTATACATTATTATTGATTCGAACATAAAAAAAAGAATAACATATATTAATTTGGAAAATGAATATTATTTTCTAAATTAAGAAAATAAAATATTATTAATATTTGATCGCAGTTATGAATTCATAGAAATATTAAAGGGAATGGATTTTCGTCATTATGCATTTTTTTATTTTATGATTTCTATTTTATTATATCCATTTTTCCATTTTGTCTATTTTTTTTATTATTTTCATTATGTGTCTTCTTTTCATTCCTAATTTATTATTTTATGCATTTTTTTTATTACTTCCCTTAATATACTTGATTATTTTACTTCAGTTATTGATCATTTCCATTTTGTTCGTCCAACTTTATCTCGAAACATGGTGAAAACATTTTTTGGTCATATCATACTATTAATTATTTTTAACATTATTTAATGATGTGTGATTGCTTATATCGGTGAAGAGTTAATATGAATCAGCTAAAAAAATGATAAAATACTTTAATAAGCATAGTAATTAGAAAAAAAATATATATATCTTTATCCTAAGCCACAAGCAAATTATCAAACTTTGTCTTAATTTGAAATCGATTTTTTATTGCAATATATTTTTTAAAAGGTCATAATTTTTTCTTTGTAATCATTCATACCTCATATACTATGCTAACACTAAAAATCATGGTGAAAAACATCTTCTTTTATGGTTTCAATAACTTATGAACTAACAAACCATTAGTAGTGATTTATAACTAGTGTTGTAGGATAATATTTTAACTTCTCTTATCATTCTTAATTTCTTCAATATAAATTTTTTCACTTAAAAAAATGATAGAGAACACTAATTCCATAAATTAAGGAGATTATTTAAATTTTATAATAGGAAATTTGTAATGTTTAACTTTATTGAAATCAAGTTAACACGTCAATGGAAGGCTTGAATATTAAGATGATTTTTTTTTTCTCAAATAAGAAGGCATGATTCACCATCATTTGAGTGATCCATCATTTTGTTTAGTTACTATCTAACTTTGGTAGCATGAAAAATTTAATAATTTGACAATGAAAATATTGGGTTTTATTTTTTATTTTTATAAATTTATATGGGAATATATTATGAATTATACAAAGAAAGAAATAATAAATTTATTAAAATTAAGAAAATAAATATTTTTACCTAAGTTAAAAGAATAAAAATATTTTTGATATTTTATTGTACTTTATTTATTGAAATATTGATTGGATTGAATATTTGTTCTTATGGGTTTTATTTTGTATATTTCCTTGATTATTTTCATATATGTTTTTAGTTATAGTAAGATTTAGATTCACCATGCATACGATACTCTTCAACAAATTGCACTCACCTCTATAACGATATGGGTAGGGCCTAGTGTCAGGAGGCAGCTGCATGTGAATGGCAGTACTAGAGCTGGAGAAGCAGGGCGTGTGGTGAGAACTTGAATTAAGGAGCAGCTCACCACCCACAGAGACAACACAGGGAACCATGGCCCCCCGGTCATGTGAGCCACTGACACTCCTCGCGCCGGTTGCGTCGCTATCAACCTGTTACCGCAGTGTAAGACGATGAAAGATTTGTTGAAGTATAAATTGTTCAATAACGCTTTCATAGCTCAGTTGGTTAGAGCACCCGTTTAGTAAGCGGGAGGTCTTGAGTTCGACTCTCAATGAAAGCAAGAAATACAACAATTTCATACATTTTGTAACTTTTTCTTTATAGGAAGACCTCCGCTGGAAACGACAAACAAGGTCCAAGCCAGAAACAACAAACAAGGTCCAAGCCTAACACCCTTCCGTGTCCCGCCAGTTGAGGTAAACCAGCCCTGCTCGATAATGAGTGTACGCACCAGCCACTACTAATACATGAAAGAGTTGGTGACTGTGGCCAGCAATATCAAACTTCCCTGGCTTCCATCGTTCTGGAATTCTGGTAGCATACACCAGTGCACCAATCCCATAGAATGCCCCCATCAGAATCTCATAACCCGTTGTGTGGTGTGCCTCAGGCCGGTGCCAGAACACAATAAGCTTGTGCAGAATAGGTGCAACCCCAGATACGCCCATCCCAAAGAAGAGACATGCTCGGATGCTACGGAACTCTGGACTTTGGAACACCGGAAGAAGAGAAACACAGATTGTGGCAATTCCCAAGAGGGTTATGAAGCCAAGGTAGAGATTGCAAAAGAAAGGGTTGCACATGAAAGAGTAGTAAACAGGAGGGTAGAAGGAGGTTGAGATGAGGGCTGCAATTCCGGCATAGTCAAGTCTCAGCATGATGTATGACAAACGCTTTGAGTAGCAAGAGAGGAGATGACATGTGCTGCTGGCTAACAAGCAGAACATTGCTCCACCCAAGAAGGCATAAAATGGCCACCTTGTGATTGGCCTCAAAATCAATGGTGCTATCATGTTTGCCACATCCTCCTTCACATCATGCTACATTTATTAAAAAAAACATGATGAAAGGCATTAGCTTCATTTAACTTTTAAGAAGCTCAAAAAGTAAACAATCATTAACCACTACAACAGAAGTCAGTTCTCCAAATGGAGGGAGGCTTTCCACACCAAACTGTTGGTTTACTTCCAAATACCATTACATTAGATATCCCCATTGGCAGAAAGGATATCTGTCAATGTGCTTTTGCTTGCATAAAGTGAGATGACAGAAAAATAATAACAATAAGAGCAATTTAATTTTTACAAAATGAGGTCTTCCATGGAAATCACAGAATTCTTGATGTTCAAATTGACTCGGTGGCAAGGCTCTAAAAATACAGAATTCACATGCACCAAACACCATTGTGCATAAATTAATGAAAGTAAATAACTCATGTTCTAAAACTAGAAATTTGGTGATGTTTGAAGAACTTCTAGAACTTGAAAGGGAGACTAGATCCAGGCCGTAATTTAGCAAATGGTGGAACTAGAACAGGGATTCAGTGCTTAATTTGATAAGTACATCAAAGAAACATCAACCATATTTCTGAATTTTCAATGTCAACTTGGTCCTATTCAAATTTTCAATAATATTTTGTTACTATTAGATATTTTGATATTCATCTCACTTCCCATCTCTCTTACACAACGCATACACAAAAAAAAGGGGGTGAGCGCAGCTGGTTGGAATTTGTAGAAACTGGGTCTGGAAAGCAAGAAATTTCTTCTTTGATCAACCAGTCTCGATTTGATTTATCAAGCCAAAAATTCACTCATTGATTAACCAAGAGAGAGATTGGATTAATCAAATGGGAAATCAGTAATTCAATATATATATATATATATACACACACACATATGTATATAGCTTATTAGATTACTAAATCGGACAGTTTATTAGAAAGTCTTGCTTGCTTATTCAGACCATGCCTTTTTAATCACTTAACTTGCTTGGACTCTCTTAAGGTGCACAAATCCTTCTGAGTACTTTATACAGGTTTTAGTAGCTCTATGCTTTATATATCTTACTTATTCAGATCATTCCTTTTAAATCACTTAACCTACTGTGGACTCAAAAACCATGTATATCCAAGATCAATCATGCAATATCTTTCTTATCTCATCTCTCTTAAGGTGCACAAATCCTTTGAGTACTTCATACAGGTTTTAGTAACTCTATGCTGTATCGTATAAGTTTGGAAAGGATTTGTGGATTGGAAACAGCATGCGCATATTGGCACTCCTGTACTCTTCCTGTACTCTTCCTACTCTTCTAGGTGCTTGTGGACAAAAATCGCCTAGTTTTCTCCCCTGTTTTGGGTTTTTTCCATGTAAAAGCCTTGTTCCCTTCTTGATTCTCTGTGTTTTGATTGTGACAACACTTTCATATCTGCACAAATCTTGAAGCTGAATAGGCAAAAAATTTAAAGAATTTGATTCCAATCACTAATTTTGACTCGATCCCCTTGTAAATTTTAAGTTAGACCCATTCACCCCCTCTATTTATCCCTCAACTCGAAAGGGTATTTTCAGAGAGGGTGACAGAGAAATGTTTAATAGTTGACAATCAAACAAGAAGGAAGCCACTTAAAGGTTCATCAAAGACACGGTCCAAACATCTAAATCCAAGATTTATAATTCTGAGAGTTACAAAGAGAATAACAAACAGCAAACCAGCAACCAGCAACCAGCAAATGGAGTATTTCACAAGAGAAAAAAGCAAAAATAGCCTAGTATGGATCACATCCAACCAAGTGGAAGGAAAAGAACCATTAGAAAGGACTACTTCTACTGCATTAGCTTACTGCCTGAATTCTACTAGTAAAAAGAAGCGAAGTTAACAGCCATAAACAACCATCCATATGGGAAATGAAAAAAATAATTCTCTATTGAGTAATTACTACTACTGACCTGCTATTTGTGGGGTATCTGAATTTTGTTTTAATCCATGTTAGCTATAAAAGCTTAGACTATAATGTCATATGGAATCCAGTATCTAAAGAAATTTCATAACTGGCATGCTTATTTGATTTACCATCAGATATTAAGGAAGAAGGGCGTTACCAGAACAGAAACATCAGTATGATTTCCATGGGAAAACCGCTCGGGCAAACATTTGGTGAGAAGTTCTAGGATATGCCAACCCGAAAGCGATGGAAGCAAATCCACTGAAGGCAGTGAGGTCTTTAACTCCCCACGTAATCTATGAAAATCAGGCATGTTGGGCAAGGAAGGCAGGCAAGTCAGGAGTAAAGCATGTATCTTTTGCAGATCAGCTCTTTTTATAAGGTCTGGTAAATGTTGAAGAGAATGGAGATCCATAACACTTGGAACCTTCATTGCAGTGTATATGGTCAGGGAAAGGAAAAGGAAGAACCCTATCAAATGCCTGTAACAGATAAGATTTAAGCATAAAGGCAAGAAAGTTACAATGCAGAAAAAAAAAAAACATTATTTAATTAATCAAGAGAAAGCAGATAAACTATGTTATTTCATAGTTCTGTTTGGCTAATTGGAAAATAAGTACTGTTCTAAATATTGAGGTTGGCCTAAAGAAACAGAGATGAAAATCTGACCCTCAATGGCACCACACCAACCCAACAGGGAATTTAAGTTATCTTATGTTCCAAATTCCATGTTTTCTAGTTTCTACTCTAAAATCAATCAAAGAAATCTAATAAACCAACAAGAAACAAAATCAATCTTCCTCAAACAACAAAGATGTCTACAGGCCATAGACTAGGATAGGTATCTTACGTCCAAACATTGAGAGTCTCATTATGAATGGTGAAGATGCTTAGCAAAACCTGCTTCAATGGCCATCCCGATCGGTAATGGCCGAGAATGAACTCATTGTCCCTTAAATAGGCAGGCAATGAGTGGTATTCAACTAGCTGATACTTCACCTTCTTCCACAATCTCTTCCCCTTCCCTCCCTTTGAAGAAGGCATGCTATGATTCTCAATTGCTCCACTGGACGGCTTCCAGTCCTCACAAATTTGATGACCCTCGTCCATGCCCTGCTCAACCCAACTCCTGGAAAATATTAGTACATTAATAATATCATTGATATTACGTTTGGTCACCTAGAAAAGGTAAGGAAGATCAAGCCCAGACTTCTCCCATTGCACTTCAATAAATTGGGACCCGGAAAGAAAATCCCTCGACCAATCATAAAATTTGAGTCGCTCCACTTTTGTTTGGAAAGCAAAACAGCATAAAGCGGAAGATTAAGAAATTTACGTTCTTTTCTGCTCCCCTTTTCCCAGCAAACAGAGAGTAAATAGAAAAATGTTTCAACAATGGTTAAAAGGAATACCAACCCAAATAGATATAAGAGAAAACAAAGAGAGACAATACCTGAAAATGAAGCAGCTGAGGCCTGAGAACGAAACCCAGGAACCAATTCTCCAGATGTTCTATTTATGGAAATCTTTTTGACGAATATTACGAGGGAATCGAGAGATACCAGACACTAAAGCAATGAATAGGATCCAAAGACAAAGAGGAAATTACGGGAACATCTAACCGCTAGCCGCTAACAATCAAGGATTTTTTTACATTCTCGGGTGATGGAAACAGGACCAAACCAACTTCGACGTCAACAATGGAGATTTGAAGCCAAAGAAAGAGATTCCAGTAGAGATGCGGAGATGCCCAGATGATTTTATTGGCGTGTGATATCCGGAATTGAGTTGGAGAGATTATAGCCTGATCTCTATACAACTCTCCACGTTTGTTAAGTGTCCATTATCAAACGTAGGCTCATTGCCCAATCATATAAAATATATTAATGTGATGGTGACGTTGGAGTCATGAATAAAGGATACAAAAAAAATCATCATTTCATTCCATTTCATTATGCTACGTGTTATGTAAGGTAAGGGCTAGAGTTCAAATAGAGATGAGAGAAAGATTTTGGATTTATCGGCGCCATGTGCTTGCTTCAATGATATTTAATGGCGGAAAAGGAAGGTTAGGTTGGACGCGAAGCGTGCGTGAGCCATGGGCATAGGGTGGGGACGAGCATCTATCTTTAGATGCTTCAATAATTTTCTGTTTTCGCGTGTAAAATATCTATAAAATAATGATATCAGTGTCGAAATTTACAGAGCATGCTGCAATAGAACTTTTTTTGTAAATTAAAGAAAAATTGAAATGAGTATGATGACATGGTTAACATTAGGCTCATACCCTTAAAGGACTTTTTAGGGTCCAGGTTAGTAGGCATGAGTTTTGAATTTTAAGCCCACCAATTGTGTTGAATTCACATCTCCATTCTGGGCCGCCTTCCACATTCAAAATGCCAGGACTTGTTCCACATTCAAACTACCAGGACTTGACCTTTTCCCAGAATCCCAGAGACAAATTCGAAATTGAGCAGATCGAGAAAAGGATATCTGTTATGCTTAGGCCCCAGCGCCATGGACCAACCTCTGTTTAATCAAATAGTATATTAGATATAAGTATAACTCTGTCAGTTAATTTGCCGGTTCAGAGCAGTTGTCATTATAAAAATCTCTAAGTTACAAATAATAAAATGAAAATCTAATATTGAATTGATGAAACTCACATACTTATTCTTATAGACCAGAGACTATAGGCCTGTTTGGTTGATGTTTTTAAAAACTGTTCTGAAAACAGTTTTTTATGTTTTTAGAAAAATATATATATATATATATATATATATATATATATATATGTGTTTGGGAACTGAATTTTGGAAAACGATTTTTGTTCTAAAAAAAAAAATATATATTTGGTTGAATTAATAAAAAAGTTTTTTAGAATAAGTAAAACAAAAAACATATTTGAAAGTTATTTTTTTTAATTAATAAAGTGTTTTCTTCCATTAACTTAATATTATAAATATATAAATAATTTTCATATGTACAATTCATTTAAATTAAAAAAAAAAAAATGTTCCATTTTAAAATTTTTACACCAGTTATAATTTTCTTAAACAAAGGATGACGTTGTCATCATGTGTAAGTATATTAATTTCAATAATTTAATGAAGAAGAAAGGATTTGCAGGTGAGGGTGTGGTGGTTGGGTGGAGCTCACCTTTGTGGAAACACAAAAAACAGTTAAGAAAATACAAAAAATAATCTATTCTTTAAATAGTGAAAAAACAATGAAAAGTTCTCAAAAAAGTAGTTTTTGAAAACACAGAAAACATAAAAAACAAAAACGCACCCCTTTCCCCAAACAAGTTTTTTGTGTTTTTTGTTTTCAAGAGTAGAAAACAATTCTTGAAAACAGAAACCAAACAGGCCCTATTTGTTTTCCCACTTCTGGAAATAATATTGTATATATATATTTTCTTTTCTCTTCTTCCCATAAAAAAAAAAAAAAAAAACTTAAGGTAGTTTTCACACTAAGTAATATGTCTCACATCTATAAACACGAATGGTTACTCCATAAGAGATGTGACCTCATGTTTCATTTATTTTAGGGGAAATAATATTTAAATGGGTCACAATTTTTTTAAAAAAAAAAACTTTTTATTTTATTTTATTAAAATACAAAATGGTTTTCAACATTTCTCCCACTTGGCCCACAAAAATTACTTAATATGTATTAATTAAATTAATACATAACTTATTTTTCCCTAAATCCGTATACTTAATCAAAAGAGTTTAAAGCACATGAATCATGACGATAAGTCTCTAAGAACAAATATTACCTTCCATGTATTACAATGTAACTTTCTTTTTTGAATAAGAACAATATGTGAGTCATTCCTTTATAAATGAACTTCCAAAATTCTCATTCAAGGTCTACTTAACATTCATAATATGCATATCGCCATTCTCTAAACTTTATGTATACGACCAAAATGAGAAGACAAACGTGAAATAATTGAAGTTTTCATATCGGTCAAAAATGCGATAAAACACAAAGGTTATCTCAATTACATGAAATTTACATAATAACAGAATTGAGTCTCATATGCTCAACATGTTCCTTATAAGCCTTAGGTGGCAATCCTTTTATCAAAGGATCCGTAATCATCAATCCGGTACTAATATGCTCAATAGCCACCTTTTTTACTTAACATATTCCCTAATAGCTAAGTACTTTATGTTGATGTGTTTACTGCGACTTCTACTCTTATTATTCTTAGCCAAAAACATTGCAGTAAAGTTATTCCAATAAATCCCCAATGGCTTAGAAATTGAGTCAACAACTCGAAGCTTTGAAATAAAACTCCTCAACCAAATAGCCTGTGATGTTGCTTCAAAACATGAAACAAATTCTGCTTCTGTGGTCGAATTAGTAACCAATGTTTGCTTTACACTTCTCTATAAAATGCCTCCTCCAACTAATAAGAAGACATATCTAGATGTCAACTTTCTAGAATCAAGGCAGCCAACAAAGTCAGAATCCGAATATCCAACAACATCCAAATGATCAGATCATCTATATGTAACCTTGTAATCCCTAGTCCCCTTAAGGTATCGCATGACTTTCTTTGCAGTTTTCCAATATTCTAGACATAGATTACTTTGATATCTACCCAACATTCCTACTGCATAAGAAATGTCAGGTCTTGTACAAACCTAAGCATACATTAAGCTCCCAACTAGAGAAGTATAAGGAATGTTTTTCATCTCTTTCTTCTCCAAATCATTACTTAGGCATTGGTTCAAACTAAATCTGTCACCTTTGACAATCGATGCAGTACTAGGTGAACAATCCTACATGTGAAATCTCTCAAACACTTTATTGATATAGGTTTCTTGAGACAATCTAATATCTATTGAGATCTGTCTCTCTCAATCTTTATGTCGATGACATAAGAAGCTTCACCCATATATTCATATCAAATTGTTGCGAGAGAAATCACTTCACCTCATGAAGCAAGCTCAAATCATTTGAAGCAAGCAAAATATCATCCACATATAAGGCTAAGAAAATTATTTTGCTCTCGTTGACCTTATGGTATATACATTGACCCATAACATTTTTCATAAAACCGAATGATGAAATAACAAGATCGTTCTTCCAGCCATGACAATCAAATTCATACAAAATAGGGATTAGTTGACTAGTCCTTACAAAACTTTATATTCATGCACCTATAGAACTCATAGACTTATTTTTATAGACCAGAATTCATTTTTTTTCCCATTTTTAGAATTAATATTACATATATATATATATATATATCACACCAAGTAATATATCTCACATTTGTAGACATGGATGGTTACTTCATAGGACATATTACCTCATGTTTGATTTATTTTAGGAAAAATAATATTTAAATGGAACACAATTTAAAAAAAAAAATTTAAAAAAAAAAAAAAACTTCTTTTTTTTATTAGAATATAAAACGGTTTCCAAAAGTCATTAGATTTCTTGTGCAACTGGCACGTTAAAATCCAGAATTTGAGCATCGTGAATCATGACAGCGATGTTGAGCGCTGGGTCATACAAGCAATCTAATCAGACTGGGCTCTTTTGCAGTTGGACAAGAAATCGGCACCCACATGAAGGATGAGGATTAGACTTGAGTATGCTAATGGGAAAGTCCTACATTGACAAATGGCGTGAATAACAGTCGTAACATGATGTGGCTGCACCCAAACCTTTGAGACTTGTGTACATCAATTGTGAAATTGCATTCTATCCACTGTTCTAGATTGTGAAAGAGAAGAAAAGAAACCATATTTATGGCCAATTGTGTATGTTGTGGATTGAAAGCTTTGATGTCACTCTTGATAATAACTGGGACCTCTTAAATAACTGTTTATGCATGAAAAAAAAAAAAACAAAAGAATACGAAATAAAATCATTCATGCTCATGACATTAGTAAGATTTTAATATGGTTGAATCAAATCACGTCGACCTATATCATTTCATGACAAAACATACTTTAGATGATAATTATCGAGGTTGGACCAATCATATCTACCTCTACAAGTGAAAAATTATATTTCACTGTATAATAAAAAATATTATAAATAATAAAAATAAATATAATTGGTCCCAAAATATGTTCACATATTTTTTAACTTCCAGTGGGCGAGGTCTACAAGCTTGTCTTCATTTCCCCTATATTGGGCTGGGTTCAAGACAACAATATCTATCCTGCCTAATAAGCATTTGAGTGTGGATTCATTTTGGAGAATGCCCTTTGCGACCATTCTGCTTGGGCCTCTGCTGGTCAATGGGTTGGGTTTATAGCCCCATTCAAACAACTGTACCCGAAGCAGTAACAGTGGAAAGGAAAGAAGAGAAAGTTGGTGAATCCGCCACCCGAGATGATATAAAGCTTCTGACCACTGCTGGCAACGTGGCTACAGCAAAGCGACTGCCTAACTGACTCAGCTCAACCCAACTTTTCAAAAACGACGAAAACAGGTGGTTTGACTAATCTGAACTGTGATCAGCAAAGAGAAACTTCCTCTTTTGTCGCTACCATGAGTTTTGTAACCTGGTGTACGTGGGCATTCATGATTGAACAGAGCGCATGTCTCCAACTACTATAAGAAAAGCGGGCTTCCTTCCTCTCACTTTAGAGGCATACTAGTGCGTAGTTTGTTTGTCTCGCCCATTTTCGCAGGCACCTCCGATCCTTCGCCATTTTTGTCTCTTACTGCTTCCCCCCATCTCAATTGAACAGCAACAGAGTAAGGCCTCCGTTTTTTTCTTATCATTTGAAATGAGGTTTCAAAAGGATGCCACTTTTGGGAGGCGTACACTATTTCTAGATCCAAGTATTGACAGAGTACATATGTCTACCTCGTTCTACCTTAAAATAATTACACATGTTATCATATAGTTGTTGTGAAATTAATATCAAATAGTTTCACTATCGTTTATCAAAATAATGAAATAAAACAATTAAAAAGAAGATCAAATATGTTGGCATTCCTTTAAAAAGTGTTTTTCCCCACTTGTTGTGTGACATAAGTGAGGAGTATCAAACATCATTATTGTCTCAATCTGTAACGTTCTTATAGACAAACCACTTCAATGCAGCGACACTCACACACAGAAAAGCACTTCCTATCAAATGATGTACTCCTTACTCGGGCCTTTTGGGAAAACAATCGACCACACACGCAAACGATATACTCGCAACCCACCATCAATTTGTTTGTGCTTTTTGGGTGGCTAGTCCTGACTCATCTTTGAGTCCTCGCCACCACATTTGAGCACATCACAACTCTCACTAATATCTGCATCAAGCACGCCGTCTGGGCTTGGTGGCACTGGCTCCAATCTTTGTCTTTTGAGACGCGCCACTGAGCACATGCTCTGCTTGATAAGATAGTGACATCTTTTTACCATTTCCTGCAACAAACAAACTAATGATTGTTTCCCAAGTTGCTTTTCATGTAGAATATTAATGGTTTCTAGAGGGTATGAACTGAGCTTACTTTGTTCACTCGTTTGTGGAAGTGTTCCAATATCTGATCATCCACGTTTTTACCGGCCACCCAAAGCAGAGAAGCCGCAGCTATTGAGGATGGCAGAAAATCCAAGTGATCCGTCACTGATGGAACAGTTCCAACTTTAGTGTGAGGGAGAGAAACAGAAGGGGTATTGACTGGGTAATTAACAGAGGACGTACCTCGGCAGGAGGCGAGAATGAGATCCGAAACATTGCTGGAACTATGAAATTGGGAGGAGAAACAGGGTAATTTTGAAATGAAGTAATCGACAAAACTGAATGGGGTAACGGTTCTCAATCGCCATTTGAGGACGGCCATGACCAGAAGCTCCATTTGTTGGACTGTCATGGGTGTGAAGAGGAATCTGGGTTCCATCACCTGCAAGTCTAATAGAAGTGGAACACTCCTTTCCTCCATTTTTGCAGCTAAGGCTATGCAAGCCACTGATAGCAGCTGCAAGGACCATTCCTTCCCCTGCTGAACAGAAAACAATCACAATCAACCAAAACAGACATTGCACGTAACCAGGTACCCAAAACAATGCCAGATAAATCATTTTTCCCCTGAGGAATATGAAATTAATTACAGGAAGATCATAAGTGCAGAGGAAGCGATCCAGATAGGTCACTGATAGATAAGCCGTTTCGGGTCTGAAATTGTAGTGAGAATGCACCTGAAAAATCTTATATAATGAATCAAACAAAACAAAACTACACAATAATTCATTATAAACACATGCATATGTGTAGGCAGTAGTAGTGACCACCTTCAACATCCAGTTGACAGCATCTTGGCGAGCTCGGACACCTTCCGGAAGAACCGGTAACCGTTCAGAACCCAGCATTTGATCAAGCTCAGAATCAAAAAGACCAAGAATAAAGCTCTCATCATCGGTTGATGAATCCAAATTTGGAAAGGGAATGCGGTCAGAGAGGTCCACCACTTCGTCGGCAATCTCGCTGCAATAGAGGTTAACAGCGGAGTGGGCCGGGGATAGAGACATTGGTGATGATGATGAATCCCTAGAAATTCCAAATCATTGTTCTCCTGCCTTGTCCGAGATCATAAGTTTACAAATTCACACAGGTACTTGCAGCTAAGGGTATATATCTGGATGATTGAGACTGCGTCGGTTCGGCTACATCTTGCCATGCCCCGCATCTCCAAAAATTGCTTACCAAGAAACTTCGTCCCGGACCCTCCACAGACTGTAGGGACACTCCAGTGCGCTTTATCACCATTAATGGGGTCTCCCCATCAAGACTGGTTCGTTTCCAAAATACTTGCTCAAATACCTTGTCCCTATCCTACGATTAATTTGAAAAGGCTAGTGTCAGTACAGCTTTATGTGTTACACGAATATCGTCATTGAAAACTAGGGAGGATATGAACCGTCTAATATTTTGTGATGAAGAGTGACAAACAATAAAAAGATAAACTATATGCTTCTCCTATACAAAATTACATAACCTGATATCTACTTTATAGGAAACGCAATATTGCATTGTTACAAAACGCCATTACTTTCCGACTGAAGGGCTGGCCGTTGGAGCAAAACTTACCAACTACTTTCCCTCCTTGAATCTTCCCCCTCTTGTACTATTTTGTACAAAATCCACCTATTGATCAGCTTTGCACTCTCTTGTAGGCCACCCACACATGGGAATTCAGGAAGTTCTCCTCCCAAGGTTAAGACAGTGGAACGTTAATAAGAAAAAAACAAAGGAAGAAAGGTATTGCGCTAGATGCCTTTTTGGTTGGTAACAACCGACATTTACATATATTTTGAAGGCCACTTAGTGGATGTATGTATCTTGATTGGGTGGATACCGTGAACAGGTTTCCCTCTCGAACCTCACGTGGTAGTGTTGAATCGATCCCAGGTGTGCTCGAATGGTATATGCCACCGCTAAGGAGTGGATCCGTCCTGGCAGTGAATGGATGTAGAATAAAAACGATTTGTTTCATCTCACCAATTGTACAATTATCGACCCAAAGGAGATATTTCTTCCATCATGCACGAAAGCATTCATCCTCCTGAGCATATGTGCGTTACACTTGAACATGGGGTAAGTTGTGTTTCCTTTACCAATTATTGAGCTTCCCACCTATAATAACTATCCCGCATTGCATTTAATGCCTCTTCTAGGCTTCTATATAAGCCTCTTCATCAACCATCTCTGAATACTTCATGCAGTACTTGTTCTAATTTCTTGTGCTTGCTGCATATATTAGAGTTCTTGCATCTCCACTTCAGCATATATATATATATATATAGAGAGAGAGAGAGAGATAACCACTCATTTGCTTCCTTTTTGTTTTTATCCATTTCACCATATTTTTGCTTTTATTTTGACCTTAGCATATGTTTACAATTTCTATTTCATGTTTCCCTAATCATTCAATAATTTGAACTTGGCCGTTGGGGATTAGGAAGTTTGGCCTTTTTGCCTCCTATTCCTCCCGGTCTTATAGTTTGCTCTTAGTCCTCTCATGATAGCTTATAGGTGATTTTCTTAGCCCTCACATGATAGCTTATTGGTGATTTTCTTAGGAGTTTTTAGATTTTAGGTCTCAATGCATCCTTTCTTGTTGTATTCAAGGGTTTACACAAAGTGTGAAAATTGACTAATTAGATTCAGTAAATCATATAAGAGAGGGTTGAATTGAGTGTTAAAAAACTTGTTCAAAACAATCAATTAAAACCAAAAAATAGCAAGTAATGTGATAGTAAACTAAAAAGACTAAGAGAAAGAGATATACAAACTCGTTTATAATGGTTTGACATTTTGTTTTTGTTTACTTTCCTCAAGCTTTTGACTGAGTGAGGTCATCAAGACTTTGAGATCAAAGTCTTCAACTTTCTTACACTTAGAATATTGGGTTGCAATAGATCTTCACAATATCCTCAATACAATCAACTTAAAGTCTATTCCCTCCTAAAGTGCAAATGAAGAAAGAATTTAATGTTTTCAATCCTAGAACAAATTTAGCTCACTATACAAAGAAGACTAGAATGGATTTGAAAGGTACACTAAGGAATCTGCAAGTAGAAAATAAATGTACTTGTAAGAAAAGATTTGAAAATGAGAAAAAAAAAAAAAAAAAGGTTTTCTAATTAAATGCAATTATTCCAATCTATATAAATGAAATAGCGCTTTTCAATCTATAGGTTTTCAACTCCATAACCCAAAAATCCACAAAATGCCATGACTGATTAAGTACTTGTGTGACTGATTGACCAGCCATTAAACATTAAATATTTTATAAGTGACCATTGGAGTTTTCGAGCTCAATCGAAGGTGCAACTAGTCCTCCATCGCCACTCAACTGACCATACCCCAACTAGTAAAAAAAAGAAAAGATTTTATAGCAACTTTCAATAAGTAAGCAAAACCTGTGAAGTTGATTCCCCAACCAATTAAACCAATCTCATGTTTTCCCAATCAATTGCACTTAAAAGTGCCTAAAAAAACCCAAGTTTAAAGTTTGAAACTTTCAACAACTCGTGTCACCCCTCTAAAAACCTTTTAAAGTTAGTTTAGAAAGAATTAGACTTATGATTTTGAATTAAAACAAAGATTCATTCATTTTTATAATAAAACAACATTTTTAAGTTTAAGAAATGATGAAAACTAGTTTTTAAGTGGATGAGAAAAGTTTTAAATTTACGTGCACCAACAAATACCATGTTACATATCATCCTAAGTCACTTCAAGTCTTCACAAGAACAGAGTCCTCATGATGTTGACTTTCTTTCATGGTTGCAAGGGCTTTCTTTAAATTTTCTCATTCAAACCCAAAAACTTTACTAGATTAAAAGTATTAGTAAACTTGACCTTATTTTGTAACCATCAAAACTTAATTAGAACTCTTAGGCTAACATAAAGTTGTCTAAGAAAATGAATCAAACCGGATTCCATAAGCTTCCTTTAGAACCTTAGACTATTAAAGAGAAGGTAACAAGTTGATAGCTTATGGTGGAGAATACCATCTGTATCACCCCAAAAAGATGAAAAAAGATGATTAGTCTGCTAATCAATGGTTCAAAAATACCTTCGCAATTCCTCTTGATGTGACAATAAATTTTTCGTTCATCTCCCTCCATATAACTATGCAACACTAACGAACCAGCTCTTGATGAGATATACTTTACATCTTAGCAGTTCCTTGTCAAGTTACAACTTCCTCTTCCTGCCATTGCATGAGATTTTCTTCGCTTCATTAAGGTTCACCAAGCCTATTTCCACACCCAAATGTCTAGTGCATCCTAATGTGTTGTGTATGTTATATTGCATCCTAAAGGGGCATATGCCATCACTAAAGGGGCAATTCAGCCTAACAGACAAATATAAAACAATAGTTCTCTCCTGTCCTACTCATGTAATTATAAGTTTGAAGCACATACCAACGAATGCCGACGAATTCATTTCTTTTATCATGCATGGAAGCATCCATCCTCCTCTTCTGCTCGGAGCACCGGGTGGGGAATTTGGTTCCTTCCCTAGCTATTGAGTCTTTTATCTAAACTATCCACTTCAATATAAATGTCTAGAGGCAAAAAGGTGAGCATTCCGCTGTATTCATAATAAGTTGAGAATTTTAAACCGTGATTCAATATATGGCGGACCCATTTAAGAAAGTGATGCTACAAGAACAACCCCTTTCTCGGAGGCAGGGTTGGAAAGATGCATCTAGGATTGAGTATGGACTGAACTCAATCCAACAGGAGTCCAGCCCATGTAGCCCATTTGCCCCAACTTTGGACTGGACAATTGAATGGGGATACAGTGGATGCAAAGTTTCACTGAACCCAATAGTGCCATGAGGGCCTCAGCCCAACCCCTTCATGCTCTCTCAGTATGCAATCAAACAATCAGGTCTACAAGGCCACCATACATTCATTGGAACAATTTTTAAATTCTCATTGAATTTCAAAATTCCCACCACCCAACTTCCAACCTGTTATGTCCTCATAGCGTTGAAGAATTTTAATAGATTCTACTTTAAGGATAGGAAATGAATCAAATAAAAGAAGACTTGTAAGCATCAATGAGAGTGCGCCTGCAATAATTGTGATGGAGAAGAATAAAAAGCCCACAGAATTATATCTGCTATCATTTTAAGTCAATGCATGACTTTTCCATCTATTTTTTCTGATAATTTTGTTTTATACAATATGTCATCTGTCAACTTCCTTTTCCCAAACAAAAATAAATTGAAGCTCAATCATACTTCCAGATTCATGGAGTCTTTCTTTGCAACAGATCGCACTAGAAGGTGAGATTCCAATGTCATTAAAAATCAAGGTTCCCAGTTCAGGACATGGAAGAAAGCTTCCTTGATCTGCTAGCTATCTCCCAGGAAAAGAAAAAATGAGTAGATTTAGAATGGAGGGTAATCTCACTGAGAGTCTAGGAATTCTGGGTGTTTCCTTTCATGATCTTGAGACTGAACTAACATGATTGGTGGGAAATATGACAGAGATGGTGATTTTGACAGTTGAGTTGTAAGAGATTGTGACTTTGTTGAATTGATGCTTCTCATATGTATATATGCTTTTGTTATTATATTTATAATTTAATTAATTTATGGGGTCATATTGAAAAATGAGGGATAAAATATAAGGCTAACTTTAATTTTTTTTTTTTTTTTTTTTTTTTGTCTATATAAGAGAGAATAATAATAAAAATTAATTAAAAGAGGTTATTCAACTCCTAAAACAATTTTTAAATTGTTTTTTAAAACACTTTACTAAAAATATCTGGAAAAATAATTATTTTTAGAAATGTTTAATTTTTTTAGTGATTCAAATAACAAAGTGGAAAATGATTTCATGATGTTTGAAACAATTATGAGAAGATAAAATTTATTTATTTAAATTCAATAAAAAGTTAATGTTTATTTAATTAATTTTATTTTAAGAAATTGTAATTAAAAAAAATAATATCTCTTATCCCTAGATTTTCCTCTATAATGTAGTGGAACACAAGATGGATGTAAAAATTAATTGTCCATAGAAATTAGAGGTATGTTCAATAATTATTTTCGAAAATAGTTTTTAAAAACAGTTTTTTAAAATTGTTCTATAATTTTTGTAAAACAAATATCTGTTTTGAAACTTAAAATGTTTTTAATTTTTGTAAATATATTTTAAAAATAATTTTATATCTAGTATTTTATTTTAAACTATTTTACATGTTTGCATAATTATTTCTTAAAACAACCCTAAATATAATAAGTAAAAATAATAAAAAATAACTAAAATATGTTTTCTGAAAATACTATATTTTTTATTTTTTAATACTAAAAATAAAAAATAATTTTTATTTATCAAACATATTTTTTATTTTTTATTTTTTAATTTTTAATAATAAAAAAACTATCCTAAAAAATAGTTCCAAATAAGCCCTACACTTGTCAAACTCACCCCCAATTAATGACTGTGGACATGAATAAATTGGTGGACGCCACTAAACAAATGGCAACATTCATCCAACCATGAAGCATCCAACTAACAAGCAACTACCCCAATTCGAGACTGTGAACTCCTCCTCCGTCAACTCCGTCATTAGATAATGTTGGGTTTAATTTGGTGACAAATCATTCGAGAGAAAGTGCTCGTTCACCCTCCCTACTTCCATACCATATTTGACTATAACGATTAACTTCCAACCTACTTCTCCCAAGTCAACCTCCTTATCCAATCATAAAATACAAATCCAAGCCCTCCTCTCCTTTTAGGAATTTCACCAAATCCACTTCCTTTTTGTATTTCCCCAAACACGACCTAACTTTTGAATAACATTCCAACTAACTTCGTGATTTATGTTTTTAATAACTTGAAAATTTTATTTTCCACAATAAGTGGTTAATTGTATTTCCCCAAACACGACCTAACTTTTGTATAATATTCCAACTAACTCGTGATTTATGTTTTTAATAACTGAAAAATTTTATTTCCATAATAGGTGGTTAGTTGTTACTTATAAAATAAGTGAAGTTTATTAAGTTGCTAAAAAAAAGTCAAAAACTTCAGATTTTCAACTATCTCACGAATAATATAATTAGTATTAAATGTTGTGAAAATCACTTAACGAAACCAATATTGGATCAAACATTTCTAAGGGCCACTGAAAGATTTATCTGATCGTTAATTTCAAGATCCATGAGATCAGTTGAGATGCACATAAGTTGGCTCGAACAACCTCGGTTATTAAAAAAAATATAAAGAGAAATGATAGAATGCATTGATATGCCAGTTCCACAAGCATCAAATAAGACACGTGTCATGTGAGTATCTTAATTACGCTTACAAAATTTCAGATTTTAATTATTTTAATTTAGAGAAGAAACACGTGCGAGTGGAAGGAATCCAACACCCCACGTGAAAGTACACGTTAATTCGTAAGTGGAATCTTACATCAAACTTTCAGTCACATCCCGAAATCAGTGCCACGTCCTCACAAAATCCGCTGCCATTTTTTATTTTTTTATGTAAAAAATAATTTGTTATTTGTTTATCTATTTATTTATTTTTAAAATCATGCAAAGTGGTAGTTCAACTGTGGGGTTTGGGATGAATAGAGGGAGCTAGGGTTAGGTTTTCACTTTTGTATAAATTGAAGGATTAGAAGATGAAGATGAAGATGAAGATGAAGATGAGATGGAGATGGAGAGCATGCATCATTGAATTTACAGAGATATGATGCAGGCCCCACAAATACACACAACCTGTGTGCAGACGCAACCTTAAGGGCTCTGCCCCACACCAGGTGTTTTGGCAGATTTCACACGCCTCCACTCTGAAGCTCATATAATTAGCCACCCTCATCACCATTCTTCTTCCTCACTTCACATCTCCACTGCTTCTGCTTTCTACTACTTTTGACATTTGTTCATCTTCGTCACGGACTCACATCCCACATTTATTTCATTTATTTTTCTTTTTTATTTTATGGTGCAGTGAAGTGAGAGAGAACCAGTGATTTTTGGGTTCTCTCGATTTTCGGTGATCTCTTTGTCACATCCCTGGATTCTCTTGTTCGTACGTCGGTGAACGTGAAGAGAGGTCAGAATCCTCACCGTCTCATTGATGGCTAGGCCACTTCCATAATTATAGGCACCCAATCACTCACTCCAGCTCGGCAATTTCCAAACAAGCTCTGAATTTAAAAAAAAATACACAAACAGTTTTATAAAGCTTCCACTTCATCTGAAGCGAGCGTCGACTTCCAAGCGGACAAAAACAGCTGTGGTCTGAGAGTTGAGATTGAATAGAAGAGGCGAGTCAGATCGGTGGCGGTGATTGTCAGATGGGGAATTGTCAAGCGGCGGAGGCGGCTACGGTGGTGATTCAACATCCTGGGAACAAGATCGAGAGGATTTACTGGTCAGTGAGTGCTCACGAGGTGATGACTTCGAATCCGGGCCACTATGTCGCACTCGTCGTTACCTCTCCCACGGCCAAGTCCGAAAACGGTACTCCATTGAAGCAGCTCAAGCTTCTCCGTCCAGACGATACCTTGCTTATCGGACAAGTTTATCGCCTCGTCAGCTTCGAAGGTAACAGTCCAAAACATTCGTATCAACTGATGCGTTGAAAGGCCACAACCATTCTTAGTACAAGCTGTTTCCTCTTTTTATGATGCAGACGTGTTGAAAGAATTCGCTGCGAAAAAAGTCGGTGAAACTAGGGAAGCTGTTGAAGGAGAGAGGAGGGCTCGGATTGGAGAAGACAAAGAGGAAGCACTCAAGTGGTTCAAATTCGAATCAGAATCCAAAACCAGACTGCTACGGTACTGTTGAGGTATGCCCTCACAGTTCAACTCTTCTTTCCCCTTTTTTTCCCCGTAAATTATTAAAGCTTTCGAGGGCAATTTCGTCATGAAAATTGATAAATAATTTTTTGATCCCGGCAGTCGAGAATAGGAGGGAATAATGGGTGGTGCAGGGCATGAGCGTAGCTCGCGTCTTTTCCATTTTCTGTCACAAAAAGGCATCCCTAGAAAAAAACCCTATACTTTTGTTAGAGCGGTGAGAAAAAAGAGATCCATATCTGTATAGTATTGGATTGTTTTTGGCTGGTGAAATTTTTCAAAAGCATATCTTCTGAAGAAATCCTAACTTTAGAAATCTACGGATCTCGAGGCAATGCCAGCAAAATAAATACCTAAGGAATTTTATTATGTAGGGCCAAAAATACAAGAAAAGGTTAAAAAAAAGCATGCATGTACTGGGAGGTTTTCTCCAATTTACATGTATTTATGAAGCAGCCTAGCTTAGGACCCACTGACTGTGAAAGTCACTTTCACAGCGTTGTCTCACTGTGCTGGGGTCAGCCATTTTCAAGGCTCTGTCCGGGACTCTGGGCTACTGTTCAATGTGAGCTTTTCTGGTAAACGAGCAACTGGTTTACACACATACCTATCATTTGCTAGCTATGCCCTGTTTGTCCATGGTTGTTCAATTATTATACGGTGGCATCCAATTGACAGATTCTTGAGGGTCCATCATGATACAATAAATATAAAATATTGGTTCCCAAGGAAAGTTTAGAATTTAATCCATTCCTGAGCACGTTAGATTAGATTGATATTAGATCGAAGGGGAAAAAAAAATTGTATCTTCTTTCTTTCTCTGTTACATGAAATTGCCCAACTTGGTAATGCGCGTGGAGTTCAGTTTTTTCTGATTTGTGTCTTCTCCACGCCTGTGTTTTCTTTTATCTTTTTTTCCAGGTGGAGCAGGAGGTTTATGGATTGGGAAGTAATGTTGGTAGCAGCAGCAGCAGCAGCAGAGGCTTGGGAAGGTATCAGGGTGGTGGTGGGGGGCAATGGAAACCAGCCTTACAGAGCATTGCAGAAGTTGGAACTTGAACGCACTATACCACCTTCCACACTCTCGCTTTCCTTGTCTCGACTCTCGTCCACCTCCCCCGCTGTCTCACCCTCCTACCAATAAAAACAAAACCCCACCCATCCAACCATCCAACCATCCTTTCTCTCTTTTCCATAGCTTTTTATCTTGTTTCTTCTCAGGACAATGAACTATTTCTAGACATAGGGTTTGTGCTAGATGTGACCCGTTTGGAGTCTTTGGACTTGTAAGATATATAAATATATCTAAATGTAACTTTATTTGTTCAATTAAAGTTGATTTTGGTCCACCAAGCCAAACTTTTTTGACTCATATCTTTGGAAATGAAGATGTTTTGGCCTTTGAAAGCTTTAACAACGGTTTTTAAGTTTACATTTCTAAAGCATAAAAGTAAAAAGAACAGTTGTTAGAAACAATAATTTTTTTTTGTATATATTTTTAGATAATTTTTAGGTGGTTTTTAGAATAAATTTTGGATATTCTTAATTATTTTTTATAAAATATTTTGATTTATGATTAAAAATATGAAAAATCATTTAAAAACTTTTACATTATATCTAACCTTATAGTGCTTTATTCAAAATAAGATGAAAAAAATAATTTTTTATTTAAATTTCCAAACATAATTTTGTACCCCATAATAATTCAAAAAAGGTTTTTTAAGTTCTCAATAATTTTTTCCAAAAAAAACCCTTCTTAAATTTTACTTTTTCTTTTTATTAACATTTTTGTTTGATTTTATATTTTTGAAATACTTTATTAAAAATAAAAATATTTTTGACTTTTCTAAAATTTAAATTTACTGCCGACAATGAACTTATGCGTTTTTTTAAGAAAAATATTAATTACACATATTTTTACCACTTTATTGGGTGATGCGTCTATTTGAATCATGACATGCATCCAATCATCACTATCATGTTAGCAAATGATGGAAACGTAATAGAAAGTGTTACAGAACCTAGAAGGCAAGAGTCAATTTTTTTCGAAAATTCAAGAGGTGTGAGATTCACATTTGGGGTGCCAATGAATCATGGCAGTCCAAACTTGACGATTTTGCCCTTATTTAATTTTTATAATTCACTTTTACTTAATTTCTAAGTTCTTTTATGTTTATAATTAAAGAAATTTTTAATAAATTATAAATGAATTGGATCATAAATGAGTCATTTTAACACAATTAAATGAATAAATTAGAACTATTAATGAATCAAACTCAGATACAATTTATTTATTAAATGGGTTATATGGATGGACATAAACCCGCTAATTGCGGAAGCGGTAAGAACGACATTCGCAACTCCGACATGTCGATAAATTTGATCCCGCTCACTGTCCTATTGAACCTGTGGTCCATGTTATGCCCATAGAGAGGGCCTATCTTTCAAAGACACTTTAATGACTTGGGTTCATGAATTGCCTTTATGAGGGGCCTATCTTTCAAAATCAACATCAATTATCTTTATACGTAACATGAGTCCTTAAAACCACTGAACCAGAGGCACCTTAGAGAAGCAACTTCTCAGCCTCCTCCATCAACGGGCGGCGCAGGTGAGTTGGAATGAAAGCAACAGCCCATGCCCCCCCAACCTCACCTACAACCATGAATTTAAACATTCGACTCAGAGAATGGTGAAAAGTGAAGAAGACAGGAGGATTAACGCCCACCAGAGCACTTTAATTTATTAGTGCTCCCCCCACTAAGCTCCCTTTTCAGATTTAAATTTGTACGATACTACCATTCTGCTGATTGATCAATAATGCGCTTAACTTTCCCCCCTGCTTTTCATGCATTTTCCAACTTTTCAAGTTTAACCGGAAGCTTAAAAGCTCCTTTTTCTGGGTCGGCTCCGTCCGTACGTTTTCATAATGTGTGATGGAAATATCGCAGAACCTATGTTGGTGGTGACCGGTGAGGGCCACCTTCTTTATATAACAAATTTGGATTTGGCCTTTTGTGATGCTGGGAGGCTAGTTGTTGTTATCAAAGTGTAACCCCCATTTTGAAGAGAGCAATTATGAAAGTGTTTGATGGCTTTAATTGATTCAGCTATTTGTTTATTGATGAAATTGTTAAAGATGCGTGGACCCGGATTAATTATTTGTTAATGAGCCAATTTTCTTCAATTATGAGCCCTAATTGAATGTGTTCTATAAAGGGAGGATGATGTTTTATTTGGGGTCTTGTCGAATAATCATAAGTGGGACAGGATGGTTTTACTTTTTTACTCATATTTACATAAACATATTACATAACATATTTATAAGGTTTATCTATACACTTTTTCAAAAGGGAACGTATAGGCACGTTTGACGATCGATTATGATAACAGTTTTTTATTTTATATTTTTAAAAATAGAAAATAAGATATCTTTAAAAAAAATTTAAAAAAAAATTAATTATTTTCACTTATTTTCTTAGGATTGTTTGATAAAATAATTATGCTAATTTTTATGATTCTTTTCTGATTCTATCTTGATTGTGTCTGATTCCTTTGTTTGGCAAAAGGTCAATTTATATACAATAATCACATTGTAGCGGGTATAGTTTAGTACTAAAAGTGTGATTTGTTCTATTAACCCCCCTAATAGTTAAGGGTTCCTTCGGTTTGATTTGATTCAAATTCCGACGAAAAACTTTATTTCTTATCTTAAAAGGATTTTATCCTTTACCTCTCAATGATGGATTTGAGGAAGAATACACATTCTCGTAACTTGTATGAAATTTTGAAATTGGATTATGAAATTACGGAACATAATTTTTATGAATTGGATCAATACTTCTAATTGAATGAGTGTGAGTAAAGGATCCATGGATGAAGATAGAAAAGTGGATTTCTAATCGTAACTAAATCTTCAATTCTAAAGTATGTGGAATTATTAAAAATAAAGCATTTGATATAAAAATTTATTTTAAAATATATTTAAAAATATTAAAAACGCTTTAAAAACATTTCAGGTTTTTAAATAGACTTTCGTTTCACAAAACTCTTAAAAACTATGGACTTGTTTGATAATTGTTTTAAAACAATTATGAAAATTAGTGTTTTAGAATAAATTTTGAAAACCGTTATTTGGAATTTCGTAGAGCAAAAGTTTGTTTGAAATTTTGAAATGTTTATAACATGTGTTTTAATATTTTAAAAAATAATTTTTATTTATGATGTTTTATTTTTAATCATTCCACATATTTATATAATTATTTTTTAAAATAAATAAAAATAATAGAAAACAATTAAAATATATTTTCTCAAAACATCATATTTTTTGTTCTTAATAACAGAAAATATAAAATAAAAAATAGTTTTTTTTATCAATCGTGTTTTCTATGTTTTTTATTTCGAAGAACAGAAAACTATTTTTAAAAATAGTTCCCAAACATACTCTATTTTTCAAAATTGTTTTCGAAAAGAGTTATCAAATAAGGCCTCTAAATCATGTTTTTAGTTATGTTTATAATTTGATAGTTTGTTGTAAAATTAAAGAAAATAAAAAAGTAAAAGAAAGAAATTTAAAGGAAGTGAAATCTAAAGTTATTTTTATTAATAACCATTTGTTTCAATCATAATGGACCATAATGATTAAAAGATTCGTTATGGTCCTGGAGGTTAAAGGAAGATTTTACTATATTCCATAAAATTTGTACTCGTTTGTAATATTTCATTTTACATGCCCCTCATTTTAAAATATTTTTTATGAAACCCATACTAGAAATTTTTTTAAAAAAATATTTGGTTAAAAATGATGAAATAATCCCAAAATCGGAAATTTAACTCATCCCATATTTTTTAAAAAAAGGTAATCCATTTTTGATATAAATGTCATTTTCTATTTCAAGTATTTATATGTAGGTTTTGAAAAAAAGGGTTATTTTTGCAAGAATATAATGAGAACATTTTTGTTTAAATGATGTCAAAAAAGGGTGAAAGGCTAAATTTCAAAAATTGAGTTTTGAGAGGTCCTTTTAATCAAATGACCCAAATTTTTTTTGTGAAAAGAGATATAACAAATGTGGATCGAAAGCTGGCTAAATGTGGGCCTTTTATTTTCAAACATCAACCCAATTTACTATGAGAAGTCCATGACCTTAGGCTCAATTGGGCCGAACATTCATCGACGTTGCATTTGCCGGTTGGACTGGGCAAGGCCCATCAGTTCAGGCTCAAACAAAATTCGAGCCCGTATCATCGAAATAGCAGAAACACCCTCCCATTTTCCCATATTTTCAAGTTTCCAACCTGACTGCAGAAGCTATGGCTGCTGCAAAACCGGCCGGGATATGTTTTCTCATGTTCTGGATTTTTTTCTTGACATTTCCGATTTTTCCCTCCATTGCCTTCGCCAATGAACTTGCTTTGGGTACGCTTTCCGAAATTATACTCTTATGAATCTTGAAATTTAGGGTTTTAACATTTTCTGTTTATATTCAAATACTTTATTTGAAACCTAGGGTTTGTGCTTTATGCATGGTAAGAGATTATAATATGTGAACTTTTCATAGTCTTGCTTCTGTTTGGTTGCCGAGAAAATTGATGTAAAGAAACCTCTAGCTAGTGCTGCAAGTTCGCTGTTTCATCAGGGCATTATAATGTTTAACCTATAAAAAGGGGAAAATCTTTTTGTATGTATTATTAGTGATCTTTTGCTATTTATCTTTCGGGTTGTGTAGTTGTTGGGCAGTCTACTATACTGCAAGTATCTCCCTGGTTAGCCGTGGAAAATCCTCCAGGTTCTAGTCCTGGCACTGCAGTGTTATGTGAAAGAGTTCAAATCCGTGGGTTATCGAGGATTAAAAATCTCCGGAAGTTTTCCCATTCAGTGAAGGTGAAAGTTTCAGTAACGAACTCAAGCGCCAGCCTGCCTAATGTTGAGGTTTGTTTCCACAGGTGAGTCATTCTTTTTCATGTAGTGTCGTGCCAGGGCTGATCTATTAAAATGGGAGTATGAGTTTAGTGGTTTATTTTCTGAGAGTAGCCATTTTCTCAGGGGAAATTTATCTCTAGGCTTTCTTGTAGAATCTTAATTTTTATAAAGGAAGCGTTGTATGCTACCCATCATCAATTTTTTTGCATATTTCATAAGCCAAGAGAGTCTTCTTGGTTATATACCTTTACTAACAGTTTCAAGTATTACTTTTAAATTTAAAGGGACCATGAAGAATTAAAATTATGTTGTAAAGCACCATATATCTCAAAAAAGATCTGAGAATATTATTCGCTGTATGCGTATCTTGTGGCATACTAAAGTTTCATTTTTATGTTTATTGTCAATGCTGGAAAGGAGTTCCGAATGAAACCTAGGAGATAATTCTATACCATCTCTCCATTTGAAAATTGAACAGCTATTTTAAACAAATTTCCAGTTTTTTGGGATGCATCGGATTATTATTATAATTATTATTATTTTCTGCAACCATTAAACAATATGGCACCCAATTTCAGGTTTCTATTTCTTAACAGTTTTATGTTTTACAGGAATGGATCTCTTGGGATAGGAATGTGCCCACAAGGCCAGTGGGAGAAGCTTACCAAAGGTCCATGGGTGCGATCCATGTCACCATTTGACCAGAAGGTCTTAGATATACGGATGGCTCCTTCATCCTTTCAAACCCTTGAAGTGTCCATTGAAGAAGGTCCTTTCTTTATAATATTTTCATATTTTCCCTTCTTCCTCTATTTCTGGCATTAGTAACTCCTTTATCTATTTATCTATCTATTTTGCAGAATTTTTTTTATATCGCGTAGTATTTTTAGTTTTGGGGATAGTTATGTTGATGCTAGCATTCTTCTTGAGCAAGTCATTGGTTTTCTACTACAGCAGTGCAATGGCAATTGGGGTCCTCCTCGTGATATTGATGGTCCTTTTTCAGGTAGTATGGTATCTCTGGTTCTCCAATATTAATGTGTACATTTATAAATACGTCTTTGTTATCCAGGTTTTTTTTTCTGTTCAGATTATCAAGCATTTAAAATTTTTCTACTTTATTGTTGTTTCTTTTTCTCTTTTTATGTTAGGGCTCTACTTTATGATTGTTGATGAATAATTTCCAGACATTGCATACATGGTAACCTTATATTGTTATGGTTGTTTTTGTTAGCATCCATATCAACATTCTCTCTGGCATTTCTTTGTATTGCAAATCAGATATTTTAGACTTTGTTACCATCACTAATACTATTGACATGGTTGGGGCTTCTCCCAAGTAATTGAACAAATCCTTTGCTGCAATTTAGTTAGAAAAACCAATATAACTTATTGCATTGACCATTTCTGAGATTTTTATGCAACATTATTGCTTTCTATTTCATTTATCAGTTGGTTTTCTGTGGTTGATTGACAGGGGATGAGGCTTCTCCCAACTGGCCGAAAGAACTCACTTGCTATTTTTGTATACTCATCTCTTGTGGGTGTCAACCTTATATCAATCACCTTCTTGTTAACTTCTGCTTCCTATTAAAAGACACTTATCCATCTGACCACCACTTTTTTTTCAGGTTGGTTTGGGATCATTTTTCCTCCGCTACTTGCCTGGATTATTGCATTCAATACTTGTGGAGATAGGAATCAGTGAAGACATGTACAATCCTGTATGTAAGTTACCTGTAAATTGTTCTGAAAACTACCCCTGTATCTTCTTTACCAAGGAGCTAAAAACTGAAGCAACTTCATGGTCTTCATGGTCTTCCTGCTAGATTATTTTTGTTTCATTTTATGGTCATCCTGGCTGGAAAATTGTTTTTTATTTGTACTTACGAGTTTGCTAGTGAAAAAGAAGCACACACTTGTACTGCTGTACATACAGGAAGCCCCTGAGAGGTATGGGATTGGGAGGTTCCGGAGTTTGGTTCTATGCACCTAACCAAAAAAAAAAAAATAATAACTAAAACCAGGAAAGGAGCATCCCATCTCTCCTCTTTTATCATAAATTATCAACTAGTTGATCTCATATGTTATAATTCTGTTTCTGAAAATCCACTGGTAGAGCTAAGTAAAGTTGGCTTGTTTTTTCCTTCACAAAGAGAAGCCAACTATTGCAATCAAGTATGTTATGCCGGCTTTGATGAAGGACTGGAAAACCCATAGAAATAGACAGACCACTAGGCAACTATATATCAGTCTTTACTCATAAACAGCTATTTTTATTTAATTGAAATTAAAATTTTGCATTGTGCAACATTTTGTTCATTAGGACTTATTGCCTCATCCTGCGTCCATTTTTCTTCTCTAAATTGACCAATCAGTTATGTATTCTCCAATGCTGTACAACACTGGAATTTCTGTTTTCTTTGGTTTAGACTAATTGATGCAAGTCCAAGATCTAAATCCTTGATTTGCATGATATCCCAAAAGTACATCTCTATCATTTATGTGAACCATCTAATTTTGTCCTTATTTTTATTGTTCCCATGTTCTGCCTTTTGTGTTTTTTATCAGGATTTCCTAATATATTTCTCACTGGTTTTGTTTTTTGTTTGTTTGTGTTTTTTCCTTTTTTGGTGTGTATTTTGCATGATATCTTAAAAGTACATCTTTATTATCTATATGTGACATTTAATTTTATCTTTGTTGTTCCCCATGTTCTGGTTTTATGTGCTTTCTATCTGAATTTCTAATATATTGCAAGTATTTTCTGCATTCTAAAGCACATTCATTGATTTTTCACTGCTTCATATAGGGTTGACATTGGATATAATTTTCTGCACTTATGTCTTGTTGTTGTGATCGATGGAATAAAGATTCTGCATTTAACTTATGCACTATAGGCAGTAACTGATCGTAATGCTTGTCAAACTATAAACTGCAGTTGGCAACATTTCTGCTGATTTTTGTTGTTGTGGCCGGAGCTTGGTTGGGCTTCTGGGTTGTCCGCAAAGTTGTCTTAACAGAAGATGGATCCATTGATATTAGGACGTCTCATTTTGTTGCATGGTCCATCCGGTTTGTGGCTGCTGTTATGATTCTTCAGGTTTTCCCTTTCCCTTTTTCTTCAATATTAGAACCTTCTTTAGTTTTTTCCCACAAATTATAAATTTGTAGGGCCTATTTTGGTTATGAAAAATGAAAATAAATTTTTGAAAATGTTATCATATTCAGAAATGAAATCAATGGAAGTGCTTAAAAGAAAACCTTCATTTTTAGCTTATTTTTAAATCATATTTTGGACTGTACATATTTGATTTATTTCTGTTGTCTCCAGAGTTCTGTGGATCCCCTACTGGCAGCAGGGGCACTGATATGTGGCATATTGGTCTCCGGGATATTGAGAAGAGTTAGCAGATTGAGATTTTTCCATCACCTGTATAAGTAAGTCCACTTCTACACTCTGGAAAAAGCCCATGTTCTTTCATCACCAATTTCTGTTTTCATTTCATTTATTTAGTCATCATCGTGACTATGCTTAATCAGAAATGTCACCATGCAAAAATATAGAAGTCACATCCATATCCTAAGAACCATATATTTATGCATACATACATAAATTTATATTAGCACACATATAAATTCAAACTTTCTCCATTTCTGTTGATCTAAAGATGATTTGTCAATTGGCTATGGAAGATACAGAATTGCCAACCTAGTTTTATTACTTTTATAAGTCCCTGGTTTTCTGCTGAATCTTCCTGGTCCTCCTTTTTTTTTTTTGGGTATCATCTATTCAGTTTTGAGATGCAAAACATATGGAATTCTGTTTGCAGGAATTTATTCAGAACACCCAAGAGCAGCCAGAGAAGATATCAGATTCCAGATTCATTACCATATGAAGATCCTGATGATACATATCCTTACAAGGTTCAAAGGCCCACAAAACCTGGAAGTTTTAGGCCACAGTACAGGCCCTTCACTCTCGCATCATGCAATTCTCCTATCCGAGGTATATTGATTTCTTTCAATCCTTTAAATAACTCATAAGAGACAAAATCTGGAATCACCATGTATTAAGCACTGGTATACCCTTTTGCATTTGTTGCCTTCCAGGTTTATCAAGAACGCCCCCTGACCCACCATCTGCTTCAGAGACTTACTATTCTACGTTCCATAACACCCCTGAAAGGAGAAAATTTTCCAAAGATGAGTGGGAAAATTTCACCAGAGAATCAACAAAAAAAGCCTTAGAAGAGCTCGTTGCTTCTCCAGATTTCAGCAAATGGGCTGTTGGCAACGCAGAAAGAATCACCCTAACTCCCAACAAAGTGATGCCCGGTACTAGTAGTAATGCGCAGCGGAGGTGGTTTCTTTGGTTTTGAGTGGTTGAAGTAAAGCAAGGCAGCCCACGTGTATCTTCAACTGAGGACAATGCAGAGACGCGTTTTGTGATATTAATGAACCCAATGATTTCGAAGTAAATGGGTGATATCAATATGTTGTAAAAGTAGTGGGTAACCGCCTAACCAAACCTTTAGTTGACTTTATGTTAAACATTACATTTGGTGCTGCAACGTTAGTGCATTACTTTCTCTCAAACTGGTTCCCTATTTGATTGGTATTAGGGTCACCTCCATATCATACAGTAGTATTAATTTTTAAAGTAAATTGCAGTTAACATATGATAATAAGTGGTCAGTAACAAAGAAAGCTATATATAGCAAAAGGCATAATTTCAGAACTCTGTAGAAGTTACAACATCATTAATCAAATCTTCAACCGTATCTTTCACTTTGATTTTGTATGGTGAACTGTTTTTGAAAGCGCGTAACCCCACATTGGTGGCCAAAAACAGAATATGAGAAATCAATTATTCCCGCGTGCGAATATAGTGGAGAAGTACGTAAGCTGGTGGGAAGCTGGAAACTTCGTGCCGTCGTTGGAGCAGAAGCGCGTGCAATGCTTCTATCTTGGGGTGGATTCTGTTGAAGGGAAAAGCGAAGCAAAGGCACAGCGTTATATTCCCAAAAAGACTGCTACTAGAGCTTTCCCATCCTATTCCAACCCATCTCTTTCCACACTTCCTCTCTATAAAACTCCTCCTCTCCTTTATTTTATCAAACCCCAGTTCTTGTTTTCCGCAGAATTTCTACGAAAAAAGAGAGATGAGTTACTACAGTCAGCAGCAGCCTCCTGTTGGAGTTCCTCCTCCTCAAGGTGAGACCCGATCCTTTTTGTGTGTTTTTCATGCTTGTAGTATCCTTTTTGTTCAGGGCCCGTTTGGTTGCTTGGAAAAATGGATAGGAAAAGCCTGCATCCTATTGAGCAGTTCAAACTTTTTGCCTTTTTGCTTCATTTTCTTTTTCTCATTTTTTTCAGTAATCAGATGGAGGAGTGACTGATATCGTCTATATATTCTGGTCATATATGGGTGTGATGACCCGAGTTTTTTTAACTAACTAATTTTAATGTTGATGTAGGTTATCCAGTTGAAGGGTATCCAAAGGATGCGTATCCCCCACCAGGGTACCCTCCGCAGGCGTATCCTCCTCCGCAAGCGTACCCTCCTCAGTACGCCCAGCCCCCACCCAAGAACGAAACCGGCGGTTTCCTCGAAGGATGGTATTCACAGAATCACTATTTGCTTTCTCATTCCTTTACCTTGTTTCTGAATTTCTTTGTTCTTAGCCATCATTTATTTATCACCTTGCATGAAATATATGAAGTTACATATTTGAAACCAAAGGGGCTAGTCGAGTTCACACCTTCAGTATTACTAATGGAAAGCTTCTTATCATGGAGTATGACATTGGTCAATACCAGTTTAAACTTCCAAAGATAATGCATTGTAGGGGTAGTCTTTTTCCAAGAACAGAAGGGGTTAGAAGGAGAGTTTTTTTCAATAGGAGAATAGCTATTTCCATTAATAAAACTTAATGGTGGTTTGACAAGGATTTTTATGCGAAACCGAAACTTAAAATAAGAGGTTGTGAAAGAAGGGAATGAAAGGTAGACTTTATGCCAAGGATAACGAGATGTAAACCATTAAGATTTTGTGTTTGAGAAAGATGTTCTGTCCTTGTAGTTTGAACTGCAAAATTTAGTCGTGAAAATAGCAGTTTAAAACAAAAGAAGTAGATGTATAGGACAATGATGTATCTTGTATATGGGAGATTTGACTTATTTTCTCTTTCATGTGCAGTTTGGCGGCGCTGTGCTGTTGCTGTCTTCTAGATGCTTGCTTCTGAGTTCAGCGTGAAACCTTGAGCAACTCAGCTGGGGCCTTCCATTCATTGTTGATCTTTCCCAATACATTCAGTCAGGTGTTTATAAGGGATATGAGTTTTGTTGCAGGATGATATTTTGAATACTAATATTTGTGCTACAAATTTCATTACAGATTTAACCTCTGTTCTTTAGGCGGTTGTGTTTATGACTTAATGGTTTGTAATCATGTCGGCTCCAGATTAAGCCGCTAGGCCCCTTTTTGCTATGGTTCTTCTGTTCTTGAACTATAACTTTAATATGAAACCATAAGGACACAATTTTAATATCAGGGAATGTCACAAGGCTATGCTTAATATTGAATACTCATATTGAAGTCCAAATCTAATAGAGATTCATTCTCTTGCAACATATGGGTAAGGGAGTGGAAGATTTCTCCCTCCCAAGCTTGCTTTATTCCCTATTCATCATGGGATATAGAAATTTCATATTTAGTCCAAAAAATAAAAATGGATATACACATTTTAAATCTCACTGCAATACAAGGGAACCCCTTCTTTTAATCATCCAAGACTACTTTTTAATTTATTTTAATATAAATAAAAAATAAAAATAAAAACACTTACCATGCACTTCCTAGTTTTAGCTCAGTAATTTTTGCCACTTCCCAGGGCAAGCAACATAACAATCTGTCACCAAACTCCAATTCAACATTTTCCATTAGATTTTGCATTAAAATAGCTATGACCAAAATAATATAATTCCATATTGCAACAGCAAAATGGAAATCACGCTTCTCATATTCTCCTCTCCCCACAATAAAATCAACGAGAAAACAAATTATACTCCTACCAACATGTAAGCGTTCACCCACCTAAAATGGCCCTCGGCCCACATCCCAAACAAAAGTGTGAAGCTTTGGATTGTCCAAAAGTGAGAGTTACTGGGGTTCCCAAGTCAATACAGGCTGGCTTCACCAGTTGGAATGAATAATTCAAATCTAAATACAACTTGAACCACACCATAATTGTAAGTCAAAAAGGGATCATAAAGATCCAACCCCTGACATTTGTATTTGCCAACTGAATCATGCTTCCAAGAACATGAAATCTAGCCCTCAACGCCTTCGCATTCCTCGTCCACGGCCACGGAAAGCTCCACCTCGCCCTCTACCACCCATGGCACTTGCAGCAGCTTCTCCCTGAGCGCTCTCTGACTGCATTATCAACATCAACAAGTACCATATCATAGCTGAACAGGACATGTATATCCAGGATACATCTACATAGAAAAAGTGCATAATTGCAAATACAAAAGGGCAACAAACAACAATTGGCCCAGAATAGCCAGAAACATCTTGCTATTTTTTCATGGTATAAAATATTGGATAGGATATGAATAAGTATCTACATGCTCCAATGTAGATTTATAACCTCACAAAAAATTAAGCAACAGTTAATTTCTTGGAACAGGATGCCTCGAGCCAAAAATGTCTAAGATACATCACAATATAATTGCTGATAACAACACAAAGCAATAGACACTTTTGTATCTAGCAGAACATTATACTACCTCCAGAGAAATCAACAATGGAGAAAGGAAAACCATATCTGAACTTTGAGAGAAAAAGATCATTCTCACAAGGTTCTTTTTATCTAATCAAAGAAGAAAAATCATTTCTCAAGACGATTTTTAAAATCTACAGATACCTGCGCTAGTTACTAACTTTTTAGCCTAGCAACGCATATTCAATATCCAATTTCATCCGGTAGTGAGACAGACATGGTGGCACATATGTGACCTTTTTCAACCATATCATGTTAAGCAGAACTGAATGTTTGGCTGATTTCATTGTTTCAATATCCGGTTCATTTCTTTCAATACTTTTCATGCATGTGGAATCTTAGCAGAGACCGAGCTGTATCCAAGCTGTGTCAAAGCCCACTGATGGTGATCAATACCAATGCCTCGAACTATTAATGATCAATATCACTGCCACAAACAACTAGTGTCCAATACCAAAACACCAATAATTTGAGAAAGTTCTAAGCAGGGAAAGGGAGCGAACAAAAACTTCATATTCAAGAAGTACCCAGATACAACCAATGGGCAATGATTCAGTAAAGTATGCAGAGGGCTTCCCAAGTCATCCACAGTTAGAGGTCAAGATTTCAAACACTGAGGTAAAATAAGGCTTAGCAATGCCATAATGCCATAATAGAAGTTGCAATGCTTCAATGCTCTTGTAAATACAAGAGCACAATAAATAAATAAATACATAAGAAAACCCTGAAAAATGCCCTTGTAAATAATGAAGAATGAAAAAAAAACCTAATTATCTAGATGCTATGAATGGAGACCTCTGAGAAAAACCTAAAATGCAGTTTCAAAGACAATACTAGAAACAGATTTGACATTTACCTTGGGGTTTTTTACTGTCTCATCAACACTTAAGACAAGGCAAGCTGCCTCGGTAGCAGCATTGATAGCATTGATCTGCAATTATTTTCCATCATCACAGTTCCATAAATGCAAATCGTCAAAGAAAAGAATTAATGAATACCTTACTAAATAATTAAAGGAAAGAAAATAGATAAATACCTTTACTACTGCTGGCTCCCAGACAAAGTTAGCAAATGAATCAGCAATGCCACCCGTGTTAATATCCACTCCATAACGTTCACCTTCACCTGTTAAAAAATTCATCAGCCAACAATTACTTGAGTGAAAAGATAGGACCCTACACAAAATTCAAAACCACCAAAATAGCCAGATTGACATAGCCATCCAACTTGTTAATCTTTTTTTCAAGGAAAAAGGATCCTGATCCACAATAGGTACAGGAAAAGGATAAGTACATCATTGATCGAATTGATTCTACTGTCTACATAGATGAAATTGATGGGACAGCAGATTCCAGTCCTAAAAATTAAATTTAAAAGAAAAATGCTAACCAGATGGAAGTGCATGTTTTTGTCTTAATTTGTTCAGCACATCAGTTGCATCAAACCCGGCATTATCACAGAGTTGACGTGGGATGACCTGCAACATGTGGAGAAGATACATTGTTACATCATAAAGACAACCTACCAATAACAAAAGCACTAACAACAATACCCATGCACAAAAGGAAACAACATTAAGAATCCTAATTATGAGATGATCACTCAAAAGAATATCATAAAACAGAGTTTCAATCAAATAGTCAAACTTTACTGGTTCATCAGCAAAGCAGTCAGAAGAAAACTCTAAAAATATCTATACTTCTCTGATTTGGTTTGTCATTCAAGGAGAGAAAAGAAGACAAACACAGTGCTTAGGGGAGAGAAGCCTTGGGGCCCACCAAAAGTATCAAATTGAGGTGATATGGAGAGAAAACCAGGTAGCAGAATTGATTACAACAATGCTGCACATGGTACATGTGCTTTACACAAGGGCATGGGTGGGGCAAGCCAAGTGCGCCCAACAGAAAGGAACACAAGGAAATTAACTTGTCTCCCCAAATAATTTTATACCCTAGAAATAGTGGCCAGTTTCTGGCGTTAGCCAAGAAAATCAAATTCATAGAAAGCAAAAGCCAAACACCACCCACCTCAAGAGCTTTTGCATAAGAGTTAATAAAAAGTTGAGACTTCCCAGCTATCGTGCGTGCATGTTGCCTCAAGTATCGACTTATCTCCATCTGACATCAAGAATAGCACTTTAAAATCATCAAGGCTTCAAAGCATCCTTAACATACTTGATCCAGACCTAGACAGTAGTAATAAAATTCATACATCAATGGCACCACCACCAGCAACAACAGTAGAGTTCTTCAAAGCCCTTCTAACAATCATAATTGCATCATGTAAACTCCTCTCAGCTTCCTCAATGAACTGAATAATGCAAGGGAAAGCTTTTTAAGTTCAACATGAACATTCATATCTAAATACCAGTCATACATGATTGCAAAATGACACACCTGATCAGCTCCACCACGAAGAACAATAGTGGCCGTTTGACCTGACGGGCATCCACTAAATATATTAAAGCGCTCATTTCCAACTTGTCTTTCCTCAAAAAGCTCACAAGAGCCAAGAACCTTGTGAGAAAGCACAACTAAACAATTTCAGTTGAATAAGAACAAAAGAAATTCTGCTTGCTAAAATATGGAATAATGCTAACCACCAAACTGTCTAATATTAGTGTATATATTTTCCAAGCAGAAATAATAGTGTGTGACAAAATGCGCAGGAGAAACCTCATCAATGATGTTGTTAACAGTAGTCTGTACAGTTCCACCAGTAGCAGCAGCCACTCGTTGCAGATCCTCTTCGGTTACACGACCAGCACAGAAAATATCTCGATCTGCAAAATACTGTTCATAAACAAACTGTTAATACTGTTCATAACAAATGTCATTCATGGCTGTTCTCCTGTGGAACGTATGCAACTCAGAGGCCAAGGATTTTGAAAATAAAAAACGAAAGAAGAAAAAGGGATGAAGACAAAGGATGAGAACATGAAATCTTCTAGGAATTCAGAAGTGGTGCTCATAACATATTAAATCAGAAAATGAAATGGGGTGAGGCAAAAGAATTCATCAACAGAAGTCAGTGCATGAAGTCAGAGAGTGCTCGAAAGCACAGTGACTTTAGAGGGAAGAAGAAAAGCAGAAAAAGAAGATAGCCAAAGTTCTTCCAGATAATTAATTTTTTACCCATCTTAAGGTTAGATCTCAGTTTTTTATCCACGTTTATAGGATTCATTAAACCATAAAAACACTGAAAACCTTCTAAATCCATACCCAATATGGTAACATATTAGGACTTTAATACAATTCACAATTCACAATTCTAATACAACATCTTTGAAATTTCATTTTTTTTTTTTCAATAGAGCAATACTTTAAGAAATATAGTCCTATAACCCTAGACTACTCTAGTTAGTCTCATAAAATTATATTTTTGGAGAATGTACCATTGATGGGGTCCACTTGATTCATCTATGATGAAATTGCTGCACTAAAGTGCATTGAAAACTCCTTCACAATTTCAAACAATTTTACTTTGAAGGGCAAAAACTATTTAAAACTGTGTAAAATACCAAACAACCACAAGACAGTCATTTATCCTTCTTCCATTCCAACACCAATAACCACAATCTATATGAATTCATGGTAGGCCCAAACCTTATTTCTTTGGTTAGGCACTAATGGTTCATGCTAAAATACATATATGACCAAACCTAGCCATACAATCAACAACAATTTTGTGAACATTTAAATGGAATAGAACAAAGTAAATACTTAAGAATTTTGAGATATTTAACATTTTGAAAGAATCTGAATTTTTTAATACATTTCTGTAAGTTTCACGCATAATCTCAAAAGAAATCTTAAATGCATCCAGCAAAAAGGGAAGTCACCACCTGTGTGGCTAGATCACCAATAGCCAGCCGTGAAAGAACAATTTTAGCCCCACTCTGCACACATTTATCCAACTTGTCATAAATGATATTCCACTCTGCATCAACTATTGACTGATATTGTAGTGGATCTGAAAGTCTGACAAACAACAAAAAGAGTTAGGCCCTAATAATTGAAGGGGGGAAAAAGTGTATAAATTGAAAGAACACCCAAAATAATCCTGCCTTATCTCTGCATTTTCCTTCTCTGATTTCAGTTCCAATTCAATGTTTAGAGGAGTATCTTGGGATTTAGAAATTTCTTTGGTTGCTGTTCAAACCCCGCATATGAAAATGTCTTTTTAAAGGCAACACCATTTACAAGAAAAGAGTCCCGCATGGTACCACCTGGAACCTAAAGAAGAAAACCAAATTTCAGTTATATTAATGTCAAATTACTAAAAGCCAATTAAACTTCCAGTAAGGGAGAGAGAAAATTTTGAGAAATAGGTACAGAAGCATTAAGACCTTGTAAACAAAATGCACAACCTGGAAGTATGTTTCAAACATGGGAAAATGTTGGAGCCTAAAGTGGGACCAATTTGAACTAGTTAATACTTAAAATGGAGTTGAACTAATGCCTTTGCATGTATATATAGATACACATGTAGATGCATATCAACCTATAATACAATACAAATATCAAGGCAAAGAACTATAAGAAGCACCAAAAGAAAAAAAGGATATCAGTATAAGAAAAACTTTATAAAGCACAATAGATAAATAAATAAATGAAGGTAATCAAGAAAAGTGAGACAACTTGTTTGATAACAAACAATGTCATTCGAATGACCAGTCATCTGATGTCTTTATATTTTCCTTGAAACGGATGAGAGAGCCTAGAATTTATGCCACGAAAACTCCAGGCTGCACTGAAAAAAATAATCAATTGGTACAGCAGCTTGTAAAAGAAGTCAAATGGAGTTGAGTGAGATACTGCAGCCCTCAAACAAGTAAAAGTTCCCCCAGGATATGTTTTCTGATACAAATGAAAAACAATTTCATTCTGAGTTGGGTACATGCCAAAAGTATTGACAAGGCTGCTTTTTCAACAAGGAAGCTGCATTCCAGGCAAAAAGCCCAATTACATCTACAGTTAATACCACATATAACACTTTGTTAGCCAGATGTCATCAGACATAGTGGCAATAGTTCAATTCCCGATTTCCATTATGTAACTGATGGACCCTCTAAGTACAAATTTAGTAATGAAGAAAAAATGGTCTCAGAAACTGACACAAGCAAGCATAGGTTCTTCAGTTGTCTAGGCTTGGACCTGGTTAGGATCTGGGTGCCATTAAGTGCACCTTTTAAAATCATGATTTTCCCTGTATATTACGAAAGCTTCAACTTATAGTCATTTTTCTTATGGTGAAATGCAATTTCCTACTGCCATATACACATGAATTTTCAGAATTAAGTGCAACAGCAATGCTATTCTGTAAAACTCATGTGCTTTGGGCAACTGCCAAGGCAATCAACAGGATCGCCTAAGTATGTCATTGACTCAACTACTTCCCATGACTGCTTTTTACTTGTATGTGCACACATACAAGTCATCTGAATGGCTAGCTTCATTTCCTCTGATATCCTACTGCAGCACAAATTTGGAGAGAGATGGGCAGGACCATGAAATGATACTGTGCTCAAACCTTGGAAAGCTAGATTTTATAAGAACATGCATGAAATAAAATTATTAAATTTAAAAGTTAGGGGGCCATATGTATTGGAAACCTTTATCAGAGGTTCAACTAAATTGCTCAAATTTGTCTGCCATTACAGACCAATTTTAAAGCACAGACAATGTGGCTCTAAACCGAAGTTATTCTAATAAAGAAAGGTCTTCAAAATGAGCCACTTGATGGAAATCCCTAAGTTCTTTTCAACCTTAGCAGCTGTGGCCAGAGCAGCTTTTATCAGAAATAAGTTTATTAAAAATGAAAACCACCAACAAGACAAATATAAAAGGATGTGATGTCCATATCACATAGAAATAAAAAGAAAAAATACAACAAGAATAATGGTAATTTTTTTCTAATTATCTTGGCAGGAAGAGTGTTAATTAGTGCTAGAACACACAATCACACCTGTTACACTTCAAATATATATCAAGAATGCTCACAAATATAGACTCAGAGGGTAAAAATAAATATGGGATGGTTAAAATATTCAATGGACACAAAATACCATCATAATTGGTGAGTTCATCATGCAAAATAATTAAAGAATCTCTCAAGTTCTTTAATTTTGTTTTCATATAAATGACAAATCAGACACATTTTAACATAAACCCTCCATATAAAGTTCAAAATATTGGTAATGATGCCAAAAGTCCCATGTTTATGTGGATAAGCTAGAATCCTTGACCAAGGTATATGATAATTGAACAGGATTCTGACAAACTGGTATACCTTCTTGATTCCAATCATATTTAGCCTATCATCATTTCCAATTGCAACGACAGAATCTACAACCATAGATGCAAAGAACTCCTTTTCTCCACCAATGAGCTTTGAAGACAGCGTTGTAGCAGCACATTTAGCTAATAAGCTTTTCTTTTCTTCTAGACTTTTCCCCTCTATGCTAACAGCAAGTTCTTTGATCTTCTCAATTGCCTATCAGTAATATTCAAGATGCAAAAGGATTAGGTCTAACATCTCAACCCTACACAGAGACGAGAATAAATCCAAATCATTTACCAAATAACATGCAGTCCGATAACTCCGAATTAAATTTTGGGGGTGGACCCCATCCTCGATAAAAGGCTTTGCCTCCTTTAAAAACTCGCCTGCAAGCAGAACCACAGTAGTAGTTCCATCACCAACCTGCATAGCAGATCCATGTTGAACCAAAGAATCAACCATGATAGCTCATCCCAAACAATGAAATATATTGCCAATGTTTCCTAATACTTCAAAAAGTTATGCACGTATACATGCGTGTGTGTAAAAGAGAGTTTTAGCCTTCACAGAAGCAAATGCGCTGGCCCATAGGATTAAGGGTCTATCCAGGACCAGGACCTCAAAATTCAAATGTAAAACATTACATACACACAAACAAATTCCTAAAACGGAGCCAATTGCAGGTAACATTGCTACAGGGTATTTCTATGCTCATGAAGTCCATCAGAAAACACCATTAAGCTAATAAATTTCTTCAGATAAATAAAAGAAATACCAAAGTGATGAAACGATCTGACTGAAATTAAATGGCTAAATCCAATTCATTTTAGATCTGTTTCAGTAAACACATACAAGAAATTCAATATATATAGGCAAACAAGGCCAAAAACATTAACGATCTAATATACAAGAAATAGGGCATGCTCTGCTTGGTTGGCTAAGGAAGTATTGTAACAGAACGACATCAACATCACAAACAAAAAATCCCCCTCAGGCTTCAACTAAGCTAAATTAAGATCAGCTGAATCTGAGTTTTAATCTTGGTTAATTTTTCAGAACTGGGGTTTCATAGCAGCGTCTTGATTTCCAAAACAAAATTAAACAATTTTCTGAAACTCCCGAAAGTGAAAGCACACTAATCACTGGCAAAACCATATTAAAAAAGTAAGTAAATAAATCAAGAGAACTACAACAAGACCTCGGAGTCTTGGGACTTGGCAATGTCAACGAGGATCTTAGCGGCCGGATGAACAATGTCAAGAAGCTTCATAATGGTGGCACCATCATTGGAAATGGTGGTGTTTCCCTTGTCATCGTGAATGAGCTTGTCCATACCCCTCGGACCTAGGGTTGTTCTCACCACATCCGCTACCACCGTACACGCATTTATGTTGCTCACCAACTGAGCCTTCCCTTGCGATGTGTCTGTCCCTTCTTCAGTAGAATGATCTGAGGTTGCTGTTGTTGTCGACGTTTCCATCACCAAAGTCGAAGCAGAAATGGTAATGGTTAGCGACAGTCAGTAGCAAAATAAAAAGGAAAGAAAAGAAAAAGATTGAGAGCGAGAGCGAGAGCGAGAACGAGGGCAAGAGATTACCAGCATAGCTGCCATAGCGGCCAACAAGGATAGAGCGAAACTAGAGAGAAAAAGAGAAAGCAAACTGGCAAGAGAGGCTAAAGAGAGAAAACTAGGGTTACGCTTCTTGGTTGCACGAGTAAGATCGAGGCCTTTGTGGACGGTTGTGGATCTAGTGATTCAAAGGTTTTAGGGTTTGCGGGAAGAGGACGATAACCCCTAAAACGTGAAGACGACGTCGTTTTAGATAGTGTACCACTTTCTTTCCCTGTTTCTGGAGGCTTCTTCCAAATTTAAAAATTTTAAATGGACCCTAAAATAAAAATAAATAAATATATATTTATAAATACATTTTAATTTCAGATGTAACTTCTTATTATAGAATTATAACTAAAAATACACTTTAAAGTAACAAAATTAATTTTATATCTGCAAGTAAAAAAATTTAAAAATTTATAAATGTATTAAAGAAAAACAATTAAAAAATACTATGTACCAAATGAAATACTATTATATGACACTTAAATAATGAAAATGTAATTGAAAATATTAAATCATATTTATAATGTTTTAGACATGTTTTGATTTTTTAATCATTAAAAATGTGTCTTACAAAATACAAATATTAGTAATTTAATTGTATAATAACTATTTAAAATCTCATTATCTCTTAATATTTAGAATCAATATAATATTTATGATTAGTTTCATTTAGTTTTATCTAAATACACTTATTAATTCTCGCTTAGTTGAGATTTTGTCAAACACCTCTCGTATTTTTAGTTAAAGGGAAAGGAATAAGGTATTTGTTTTTTTAGTTTTTTACTTAAAACCAATTGGATTTCAGACTTTACATTGTTTGTTTTTCTACTTTTTTCATAACTTATAAGTAAGTGTACATGTGCCAAAACATTTGAGAGAAAATGAAAAAAGTATAACAAAATACTATTAAACATTAAAATTTTATTTAGAATTAAAGTAAAAAAAAAAAAACATTTCATATCAGATAAGGGAGAAAGTTTATGAAATTATATATGTAAAGACTTCTTTTAACTTTTTAAAATGTTTTAAAGTCATAAAAGTCACTTCAGGCCTAGAACGGTAGGTTTTTACAAAATAAAAATTATAAATGATATATTTGATCAAATTTTAAATCACAAAAGTTGGGTATATTTATCTTAAACATTGAGAAAAATAAATGAGATTAATTTTGATCTTTATTGTTGCGTTTTCTTCTTACGAAATTAAAAAAACGTCACCTTCCATTATGTGATTCCTTGTTCATAGTTTTGAATTTTTGAAAGGGTTTTCAAATAAGGAATTTTGAATCCATGTGGAAAGTAGCATTTGTCTCCCTTCAATTGCTAAAGAGAATTCAAATATGATAAGACGCTAAAGGTGAAAACACGTTAATCCTATTTTTGAAAGCGATGATAAATAGATACAAAAAATTAAAATATAATAGTATAAATAATTTATAATGATTTACTTTTAATGTGAGAGCTATGTTCACTTACAATCATTAAAAATTTTCACTAAAATAAAATAAAAAGAGAAAAGTGGGACATCTTAATCTTGTATTTGAAAACGATAATAAATAAATACAAAAAATTAAAGTATAAGAATATACCTGAGTTATGATGGTTTACTCTTAATGTAAGAGTTAGTCCACTTGCAGTCATGAAATAATTTCTCTAAGGTAGAATAAAAAATGAAAAGTGAGTTTTGATTTATTAATACGAAAATATATGAAAAAAAAAAATCCTTATTTTTTTTCTAAGATAATATTATATTAATTTATTTTAAAATAAATTGAAATACATATATTTTTTAATGAGTCATATAATTATTTTTTACTTGTCATGCCATTAACATCAATTGAGAACTAAATTTCTCCACCTAATTATTTATCTTCCTTTTTAAATATTTATTATTATTATATTTGAAATTTATTTTATCACCCCTTTCAATTCTCACTATTTCACATCAATTTTACTGCGAAGGTCAATCCACATAATGTTTTTGCTAGGGATCAATATGTAAGGACGATCACTCTCAAGATAATAATTAGGTTCTACACATTTTAACACTAGAGCATCAAATAAGGGACGATATTAAAATTGAAATAAAAGTTTTATTATAATATTACTTTGCACATTGAAGTTACTCACATTTGTTTTCACCTTGTCTATTTATGCTGATTCACACTTTTTGGTCAAGTATATTTATTCACAACTTTTGTTCGATGATTTGCAATAAGATATTTAGATTTCAGAATTACATTATCTTATATTTATGAGTTTCAGAGGTAGGTTTAACCCTTGAATATTTATAATATTTTAATTTAATTTAACAATAATATATTAAACTTTTGATTGGAGTGAATATTATTTTTTGTTTTTGTTTTTGTGAGCTATTCTTTATTGTTTGCCCACTTTTCTTCTTCAATATGATTATGATCTTAACAAAAATATTATACTCCAATTTTCAAGTCATGAGGACCGTTACAAAAGTAGACAATGATCTAACTTGATAACTATGAATGTGATCACAAAAGAAGTTGGGATCATCTATAAACCCACAAATGATCACCTCCTAACCCAACTTTTGGCCCCATAAATCAAAAGTCTATTCATCTCCTCACCAACTTTTGGCCCTCATAAGAAGTCTTATTTTTATGGAAAGTTCATATGGGGTCCAACCTGGACACCTTGATCGTTTAACACATGTATACAACTTGCTCGAATCATTCCATCTAACACTAGACATGAGAAGGCCATTTCCCCTATAGGTCAGACGGCAAGGGGAGGTCGGACCCCCCAAATGAGTATGACTGTCCAATCAAGTTTTAAAGACCTATGGACATGCGTGATCATTCACATTTGACATGTGAACGGTTGATGTGACCTTTTATAGCCCTAAAGTCAATGTCAATTAATTGTTACACATAACTCTAGACCATCAACAAGCTGAGGGGACAGGCGGTTGCACAGTCTAAGCTCATGGCACGTTAGTTGATGACACCTGCCAGCCACCTAAAACTGTGATGATTGCCTGACTGTTTGCAAAATAGTCATCATTAGAGAAGAAAGTCAAAGTGCCTAGTCGGTACTACAGTGACATTCTGATTAGCACTACATAAACCCTAAAAAAAGTACAAACAAGGTACGCACGCACACATAGGCCTATTCATTATCTCTCACTTAGTAGTTTGAGCTATTCTTACCTGACTTGAGTTTTGGAGGGACGTGTACAGACCACCCGTTCGAACATCCTTTTGTGCAGGAAAGGAGTCCACCCAATTTCATTATTGTTAAATTGACTTTCAGAGAGGCACAAAGAAAGAAGGAGGATTGTCTGACTTCCATAAAGTTGGAAGGATCTTACTCTCGCTGACTCAAACCAACAGTTTACACATCAATTAACTTAATATATGGAGAGGTTTTTATGAATAAAAATTTTCCTTGTTTGTCATAATGTTTGTTAGGAGGCTTAGCAAATTACTTTTGCTCGTAATACTTTCCGTTGGTTTATCGAGAGGGACAAGAAAAAAAAGAAATAAAAAGTGTAGAGGATTCCACTTGTTTGAAGAAGTACAATTATATTTTATGCCACTGGAATCTTATAAGCATAATTCTTTTCAACTTCGCCCTTTTCCCCATTGGACACCAGCAATATCATTTCCCTGTCACAAATTGGCTTGTTTGGTAACACCGAAATCCTCATCCCTATCAGGGGCAGACGTGGATTTGTGCCGCCGTTAGACGGGTTGTTTGATTGTACGGTTTATCCTCCCAATTAATTTTCCCGGAAAGCAGGTCGGATACAGCCTCAATCAAACGGGTCACAGTGATAAACTGAATTTTCAGTGTCTGCCCTTGTAAATGTGGCCCACAACCTGATCTCTATCACTTTATATTCCTGTCTTTTTCCACATCGTCCAACCATCTCGAAACGGTAGCGTTTCGCCACGGTCTATTTCCTTTTGTCCTTGGTTGTAGTTACGTACAGAACAATCATGGCTTCTTCCACATCGAGGCTATGGACTTACCTGCAAAACCATGGAGAAACGACAGCTGAGACATGGCTTCCTTGCACCAGAAGGGTTCGTTCACAGTCGGAAACGGGAAAATGTTTGGTGGTGAGGGGCTGCAATTGGGAGTCTGAGGCGAGAGATGGTGGATACCGGGGATGCAAAATTTCAAAGCAAAACGAGGAGTACGTGACGTGGGTGCGCGGAGCTCATCCCTATCTTCATGCTCACAGAGGGAGTACATTTGTTGTGGTGATTTCCGGGGAAGTTATCCAGAGTCCTGGCTTCCATTCCATTCTCAAGGTTTCTTTCTCCCCCATTGCTTTGAACTGTGAAACTAACTAATCTCTGATGATAACAACGCTCTTGTTCTTCTTTTGGAAGAAACCACTCGACTATTAATCCCTCAAATGCTAAATATACCCTCAATGATGAAGTTCAAACACTAAATGAACCCATAGTAAAGAAGTTGCCATATGTGTCCTGCAAGTAATATTTGGCATGATTGGTCAAAAGAAATGGTCCATCCCCAACCTCTCAACCAACTCGAAATTTCTGAAATCGAGCATCGTAATTCCTAAAGCTAGCGTGAATTTTAAAATGGTATAGTATCAAGACTGTAGTATCTGGGCCACCAGAAGATTGTTTCAAACTTAACGCCATACGAGGACTGGGAATAATAGATGGGGAGTAAATGATAGTAGTATGGAATATGTTCAAAGCATATGGAATATTTTAGTGAAATATATTGTGGGGCCAAGATTAACCGATGAAAACGAACGGTCGATGTTGACACCAAGGATGCACAATACGCCACGTCAGCCGAATGAAAATCTCGCAACACTGGATTTATTAATTATTAGCATGATTGCAATTGCATCGCCTTTTTGACCCGTGGGTCGACAACTCAACGGGAATGGTCCATTTCGCTATTGCCCAACAATGGCGGCTTCTTGATATTTTTTCTTTTTTTTTGCCTGGTAGAATTAGGGTTTCTTCTCTATCTTATTCTCCTCTTCATGGCCGCGGTAGCTTCTTCTTCAACCTCTTGGATTTCTCTGCAAAATTTCCATCTTAACTTTCCTCTTCGCCACAAATGGCAGCCGATTCAACACTGTGTTTGGAGTTATGGCCTTGGTTCTCGAAGGTTTGGATCAATGAAAATGTCATGTTCGGGACAGGAGAGAGTTTCGGTGAAATGCAATGTTTTAGGCGAAGCTGAGAATGTCGGTGGTGGCGAAGAAGGTGTTCCTGAAAAGGATGAGCAGTTTGTGCGGTGGTTTCGGGAGGCGTGGCCGTATTTTCGCGCGCATAGGGGCGGGACGTTTGTTGTCATAATTTCTGGTGAAATCGTCGCCAGTCCCTACTTGGAACCCATACTGAAGGCACGTTTCCCGTGAATTTTTTTCCCTGTCAATTTAGTTTGGATGAGTAAACTGTTATTTAGTTTCACAAAAGCAATTTGGAGAGTTGGTTCGGAGAGTGGCGATACTCCATATTTAGATATGCTTTTCTTTTGTATTTTGGGAACTAAGGAATCATAACATCCTTATTGGTGAAAGGAGATTGTTGCCTATCCCCCTTTTGTTTAAAGAGGAGGAATTGTGTTCGTGGAGTTGACAGTTCAAGATGTTGACTGTGATTTAATTCTAAAAAGTTTTAGAGAACTGTTTAAATAAATCTCTGATAATTTTTTTTTAATGACTGTACAGCTGTTGTTAAAAATTTTATTCGGGAAGGAAAATGCACAAAAACAGATTCCATTCTTACGCTTTCCTTTTCTTTTTGGGACTTTTGTTTCCCTTCACTATTTCTGGAGGATACGAAGAGCTTTTGAGCTATTACTGCTTGTCTTCCTGTTGTTTTTTCCTTAGGATTATGCATAGAATGCTGGATTACATTTTAAACCTAATTCCCCTACATTTCAAGCTTAAATTTTGTTTACCAGCTTGAAGACGTTTGTTTGCAGGATATCTCTCTCCTTCATGGCCTGGGAATTAGATTTGTTCTCGTTCCTGGGACCCATGTGCAAATTGACAAGCTTTTGGCTGAGAGAGGTAATTGGAACCTTTTTTTTACCACTTTTCGTCATTGCTAAATTCTTATATATGTTTCTCAAGATGGTATTTTCTGGTTGATCGGAGTGCTTTGGATAGCAATTAACCTGATATATTCTTCTTGCAGGAAGTGAGCCCAAGTATGTTGGTCAATACAGAATTACCGACTCTGCTTCTCTGGAGGCAGCAATGGAAGCAGCTGGGAGAATTCGTATAATGATAGAAGCTATGCTTTCTCCTGGACCCTCCATATGTAACATTCGTCGTCATGGTGGTAATAGTCGCTGGCATGACGTTGGTGTCAGTGTTGCTAGTGGTAACTTTCTTGCAGCTAAGGTAGGGTTGTTGTTGTTCAATGATAATGCTTATTGTTTTCAGGCATGGTATTGAAAATTTCAACTGCAAGTTTAACTGGTTCTGTTAGCTTGTTGGCAGAGAAGAGGAGTTGTGGAAGGCATTGATTATGGAGCAACAGGTTTAGTGAAGAGAGTAGATGTTTCTCGCATACGTGAAAGGCTTGATGCCAGTTGTATAGTTATACTAAGCAATCTGGGCTATTCCAGTTCTGGAGAAGTTTTAAATTGCAAGTATGCTATGTAGCTTTTATTAGGTATCCTTTAGTTTGGCTTTGTCTGATCTGATTGTTAATGTTTTCTATGGATGATGGAGTGTTGCTTAGGTCCTCTGTAACTTATAGACCACTCCTCTTTTGTATGGCCATTTAGACATTGTCTATGGGCTTTTCAGTCCTTGGTCTTGGTTGATTCATTGTTCTTCCCACTATTACAATTTGCTTCATGCCACTTCTATCCACATTACTTTTTGTCCTATTTCTTAGCTTGATGTACATTATTGGTCCTTCCCCTAAACAGTTTAAACCTTTTTAGGGCATGTGATTGTTTAACATGCCTTAAAAATTTTTGGTTCTTAGAGGTCCCGCTTTCAAACCTTTGTCTATTTGTTTGTTTGTTTGTTTATTTGTCTATGCTGGTTATCTGCATTTTCATGTGTGGGTCAGGGCCATACGTGAAGGATGAAGAGATACGTAGGCTATATTCACATTACAGTTGGGAAGGTTGGAGAGAGTTTTGAGCTTATGTAACACCTCTTTCCAAGTGTAATAGTTTCGTGTCTACTTGATCCTTCAATGCTCGTGTCATGTTGTATTTTGACATTACGTTATGTTGAGTTCATTTTCTTTGTCCCCAACTGCACCTGAAAGTGAAAGGGTTTTGGTTTGAATTTCAAGTGGGAATTTCTCTGAGTGCTTAAAGCTTCAAAACTAATGCTTTGTGCTTTTATAAATTGCAGCACATATGAAGTTGCCACAGCCTGCGCCTTGGCTATTGGAGCCGAAAAACTTATTTGTGTTATAGACGGTCCAATTCTGGATGAGAATGAGCGCCTTATTCGTTTTTTAACTCTTCAAGATGCTGACACCTTGATTCGTAAACGAGCTAAGCAGAGTGAAATAGCTGCTAATTATGTGAAAGCTGTTGGTGAAGAAGATCTTGCTTATAAAGCTGTTGGTGAACAAGATCTTGCCTATTTTGAGCATAGTGATTCTAATGGAGCTTTGACTTCTCCACAGAATGGGAAGGGTTCTAGTGAAATGTATAGTGCCACATTTCAGAATGGTGTTGGTTTTGACAATGGGAATGGACTATGGTCTGGTGAGCAGGGTTTTGCTATTGGAGGTCAAGAGCGGCTCAGTCGATTAAATGGTTTCCTTTCAGAATTGGCTGCTGCAGCATTTGTTTGCAGAGTGAGTCTATCATCAACAGATATTCTCTTTTATTTGTATCAACTTTACCAGATATCCATTTACGTACATAAAAGGTTATCTTTTACTGTCCCCTCCATTTTGTTGTTGTTTTGTTGTAAGAGCAATTGCTACTTTAGTGAGTCATTTGTTTGGTTTCCATTAGAATGGACTGCAACATATGATCTGAACATAAGTAGTAATGACCAATGAGGAATCCCTTTTTTTGTTTACTGATTTATAGTGCTCTGAGTTTACATTCTATTTGCAATTTGTTGCAGCATTTAAATTAGGTGGAAGGTGCCAATTCTTATATTTGTTTAAAGGGATGTCTCTTGTTAATTGTCTCTTGCTACCTTTTCTTATGATAGATGTTTATGTTAGTCTGGTAGAAGATTCTCAAGATATACAAGATTAGAAGGCAAGTATTTTGCAATGCTCTAGCCACCAGTTCCATGGAGCCTTCTTTTTATTGAAAATTGTGCTCTTTCTCTTCAGCCTTTATCATTGCATAGGCATGATAATCTTAAGATCTAGTTAGAAATAAGCTTTATACTGCTGAGGTTGGTGATAAGCTGTAATTTCATAATCAATGTCGATTTAAATGAGTTAAGTGTTGTAGAATTACAGTTTGGTTCAGTGAAAGGATGAAGATCAGAAATACACTTGCTGTCTTATGTAAAATTTTGTTCAATTTATGCCTTTCTTTGATGACTGTAAATTGTTGGACTTCAAAGCAGGTCCTGTTCTTTCTGTTTTCGTATTGCATATTTTCAACTACTAAATGGCTGTAAGAATCAAGTTGGTCATATTAGAAGGTGGCCAAATACTATGAATTTGTTGCACAAACACTATCAGTATTCTAAGTGCCTTGACATGGCTTGATCTTAATTATGAAGTTTTTCAAATGATGTCCTGAATAATTTGAACTGCAATTTTTTTAACGCTTTTTGGAGCTTCAAGCACTCTTCCAACCATATTTTTTGCTTTCTGTCAGGGAGGTGTTCAACGAGTTCATTTATTAGATGGCACTATTGGTGGAGTTCTATTATTGGAATTGTTTCAAAGAGATGGAATGGGGACAATGGTGGCTAGGTATGCAACAATGTGATTTATAATGTCTACATGTTGATTCAATATATGGTGACTGAAGATGGCTACGAGTCAGATTATTACCTAACTTTCCCTGATCTGCCTTTACTGAGATGAGAATGGTACAATAACAATAGCCATCAAGGTATTGGGAGAAATGGATTTCAACCTTCTGGTTCTCAACTTGGGTTGGGAATGTGTTAGGGGTTTAATTACTCCATTCTAACTGTGATAGATATACTTCATTTCAATTTTCTGATCACCAAAATTTCAATTTTTTTTTTTTTTAACTAAACAATGGAATATCTGTATTATTTATTATTTATAAAGAATTTAAATATTTGTGCATGGTGAACCAAGGTGCACAGATGCTTTTAAAAATGGAAGAAAATTCTTAGTGTACAGGCTGTTAGCAAGAAACATACGTGAAAGAAAAATGATGTTTTGTAACAGTAAAAGTAACATTGATTTTTACGTTATTGAAATAACTTAGTTGTGTTAGCTGGCACAAGTTTGTTAGTTGTCCCACAGTGGATCTTGTTGGAAGGAATGAAGTTCACACTCTACTCACAGGATTGTTGTATGCAAAATAATAAACAGGAAATACAAATCACCTATCCTGCAGTTTTTACATAAACATGTCTTTTAGCTTTAGGTTGTTGGGTGGGGATATAATTTTTAGTAGTGGGTTCTTTTTCGGCTTTAAATAGAGACTATCTCAAATTACATTCTAAGCCTAGTCAGTAGAACTTGGAGGAAAAAATTGTTCAGTGTTAAAGAATGTTTGGTGGGCTTTCCTTATGATAGAACTTTCTCACTGCTTCCGTTTTTTGCAACTTTTCCCCCTTGATATAGTTTATCAATTCAGCATGTCCCAATCTATATGTTCAATGATGGATTTAAACTCTCAGGCACACCTCTTCCTGATATTGAAGCACTCTCAGTTTCATAATCAATTGCAATATTTGAGAATGGCACTTGGTTCATTGCTTTTTTTTTTTTTTTTTTGTTATTTATTTATTTTTTATGTTTAAATTTATTTAGATGTAAGATAACTGCAGTAAACTACTGGGTTTCTTGTTAATATCAGAGTGTTCTCCATAGAGTTAGATGAACTAGTTGTAGAACTTAATTAATTCGTCAATGTGAACCTAGAGGAGCATGTTCTTATTCTGAATAGATTTAAAATGATTTTTAAGAGAGTGAGATTAACATGTAAAGCTGCCACATGGATTTATATAGTTCTAGGAAGTTGACTATGTTGAACAATACTTACCCAGATATAGATAATCAACTTTGCTAAAAGTTAATAATCCTAAATGGAGGGGAATAGTGAAACCAAACATATGTAGCTGGCTATCCCTAAAACCCCAAAAAAGAAAATTATTAGATTAATGTGGCGATGATGCTGACACATTGATTCATGTTTTATATTTTATCCACTTTATTATGAACTTGGTCAATAAATTTTCACTCTACTCTTTTCAGCGACGTTTATGAAGGAACCCGGATGGCTAGAGTGACAGATCTCCCTGGAATAAAACAAATAATCCAACCTTTAGAAGAATCAGGCACATTGATCCGGAGAACTGATGAAGAGGTCTGCACTGCTGTTTCTGTTTTTATTCAGACATGCATTGAGCTCTATTATTTGTGAAACCCTTGTTAGTTTTCCTCTGTTACAATAAACTGGTCTTATACTGCCAGTGCTTTGGCATTGTCTTTTTCACAGCTGAGTTAATAAACTGTTGTATATGTGACTTCTTTTATGTTCTTAGATACTTAAGACATTGGAATCATTCATTGTTGTTGAGAGAGAAGGTCATATCATTGCTTGTGCTGCTCTCTTTCCTTACTTTAAAGAAAAGTGTGGAGAGGTTGCTGCCATTGCTGTTTCTGCAGAATGCCGTGGACAAGGACAGGGGGACAAATTACTTGGTATGATATGTGGTTATTTTTGTAGTACTGTGTTTGTGCAGCAATTTCTAGGAAATTTGGTACATGAAACAAGTTCATTATAGTATAGTCCATTGTCTATCCAGAAAAATAATTATGGTTGAAAATGAAAGAGATAGAATGCAACCAGTTAGCGATATCTCTCTTATTGAAAACTCTTTAGAAGCTTGAATAAGTGAGTTATGACTTAAAAAAGAGTGCCTGCTTTTCTCCTTATATTTGAATGTGTATACTTTATTGATATAGCGTAGTTGAATAAAAAAACTGAACTTAGATTTTCCATTTTGCCTGCCAAATAATTTATATGGACTGGTGCTTTATATTTCTCTCTCTGCTTTTCCACACAGCTAGTATTTTGAATTTTTTTTTCTTATATTTTTTCCAGTTGTTCTGCTCCTCTCCTGCTAAATCTCTCCCCTCCCCTGTTAATTTAAGTTTTTTTCCTTTTTTTTTTAATGCAAATTATATATAGAGATTTAGATCAGAAGAAACTAATTTCAATAGGTATCAGTTGTGGCTATGTTTCCCAACAATAATAGATTGAACCTCCTAGAAGAAAAGCCAATTGTGTTAACATGTCAACCACCACTTCTCTCTTGGTGATGCAATCACTTCTTGCCATAGGAATGTGGCATGTGTGGGTTGTTTTTTGCAAAGCATATGAATCCTCAATCCAATGAACAAGCTTGTTAGATCAACTATGAATAGAGCTAAACAAGGATTAAGTCACTATAACAACACTAGGCTGCTTGCATCCATTTAATTCGATTAAATTTTCTTGGGTGTTGGAAAAATTTTGCAGAAGAACTGCAAGGAATGTTGGGGAGGGCATAAATGTAAAACTTATAGAGCTTGTTATATTAATTTACAAAGTTAAGAAACAATGGAGCATTTTTTATTTATATACTTTACATAAGTGAAAAATAGTATATATATAAAAAAAGTTGGACTCAAAATGAGTTCTAGTAAGGCTTATGGTGGTTTGACTGATTGACCTAGGATATATATGCATTCAAGATATAAAACTTGCCAAAATTGTTTAATATAAGTAGGTGTTTTCAAAGACGATCACCTGGGTTGCCTAGGCCACCCGGCGAGGCGGGGTAGATAAAAGTTGTCTCTTAAGAACCAGGCAAGGCAACTTCAAAGATGTGATGCCTAAGCGGTCGCCTTTGACAATAGGTTAGGATTAAACATACTTGGATTGTAATTTAATTCAACCTTAACATTAGATTAAATAGAGTATAAGATTAAATGTTATATCATCAATCACAATGATAATGAGATGAAGGGTTATCAATTTAGTCTTAATGGAAGTAATGATAATTTTAATTTCAATATTGTTAGGATTTTAGCTATGTCAATCTAAGGTAATCACCCAAGAATGGGGCTGAATAGGGTGATGTTATCTTTTTGCAAATTTAAACTATATGAGTGCAAGAGACAGTTATATGCAAATATATTATAAATATAATGAAAAAACAATTGCATATAAAATAAAAAGGGTAGGGAAGAGAGGTCTACGTTCTCTCTCTCCTAGTTTCAATCCCAAGTTTGATGTTTCACTATATCAAGGCTTCCAACACAAGCCTTCAAGTTTTACAATTGGATTTATCGGTTCCAATGAGTACTACAAAATTCCTCAAGAAATGCATCACTCTTGAACTCCCTAAGTGATACCCTACACTTTAACAAACACTAAGTGATACCCCACTTGAGTTTAGCTTACAAAGGTTACAAGAAAGATATAAAATTAAACTTACAAAATCTTCATACAAGTTGAAGCTCATATAGATACAAGATACACTAGGATTGAGGTGCACCGTATATGCAAGTTTTGAAACAAGTTGCACTAAAAAACACTCGCCTAATGTTCATAAAAGATTTAGAAATCTTTTTATTTAAAACAACAAAGATTGAAGCCTTTTTATAGGGTTTGGAAGCCTAAACTAGCCCTTAGACAAGTTAAGGGGTTGATTGGTCGAACAATCAGTTTGACCGATTCACTAGTTGTTGGGCAATAAATACTCTATAGGTAACCTTTGAGCTTTCTGAGGCTTAGTCCACCTTTGATCGAACCTTGACTAGATCTCAATCGAACAAGCCAAAAGCTCAATTGACTGAGCACTAGCTATTGGAAGAGAGAGGGTGCAAAATACACCTCAATCGGTCGAGCCCAACAGGTTCAATCGGGTCCCTAGCGCCTTGCTAATTTGCAATGTGAAGTGCTCAAATAATTTGGTTTTGAGGTCTAAACCTTCAAAAACTTGTGCAACCCTTCTTAAAACCTTTTAGAGAAGATTAGAAAGAATTTGACTTAAGGTTTTAATTGAAAACATGAAATCATCCAAATATAAAAGATTTTAAAGTAATTCAACTTTTGAATGATTTTAGGTGCATAAATAAAAGTAAGATTCATGATCTTAATGCACCAACAACTTTACAAAGAGATCCTAGACAAAGTCTCAAAAGCTTTTCTCTTTGAGGTCTTTTTATTCTTCTTCATTTTCCTTTAGCTTGATTTGTCGTTGTAATGACCACTTTGGAAATCATCTTATTTACACTTGAGATGAAACATCAGTTCTAAACCTTATTTTGTTATCATCAAAATTGAGATTAATCAAACCTTGGTTTTGCAAATATGACTACGATGAGGATGCCTCAAGCTCTCTTTCTAGGATGTCTCAAGCTCTCATTCTAGGATGTTCACTCTCTTAATTTGTTTTTTATTCTAATTTTTGAATGTTTGGAAAATTAGAATATGCATTTGGAGAAATATGAATTTATCTAATTAATATGATGTTTCTTATAAGACATAATGAGGGATGAAAAGCTAATAGTGTTGATTTTTTAAGACGATGTTCATATTGGTTTTAGTATCAAATAGGTAAATATACTTATTTTCTTTATTGCCTTGCTATAGTCAGGCTATCACCTTGTTTTTCACCTTTTGCTGTATGGTAAGAGGAGTCCTATCGCCTAGACATCGTTTTTTACTTTTGACAACACTTATATAAGCTGGATAGAATTCACAAGAAGTATTTTCCCTTTCTTTGAATTCTATTAAAAAAGAAGTACAAGGATGTGGCATGAATTCTGAAGGTCCTTCCTTAGTGCAAATGTTTATAGGAAGAAGCAAATCATATTCTCATCATTGTAACATATTTAAATACTAGACAAGGCTACACTTCAGATTTTCATCCAAACAAATCTACGTTCTTATTTTCATTAGAACTTAGAGGTTAATAGATAAGTTAATGTGAAGACTTCCTTGAGTTGGGATGTTGTTTCTAGGCTAAAGGAGTTGGGAGGTTTGAGATTTGGGAAGACTTCCTTGAGAAATCGTGCTCTTTATAAGGAAGTGGCATGGAGGTTCCCTAGGGAAAGAGTGGTCTTTGGCATCAGGTTATTGCAAGTATTTATGGCACACATCCTAATGGTTGAGACGCCAACATGGTGGTTAGATGGTCACACAAATGTCCTTGGAATGCTATTGCACAAGTTTTTCAAGATTTCTCCTCATATATCCGTCTTGTGGTGGGGAATGGGTAGAGAATCTGTTTTTGGGAAGATATTTGGTGGGGTGACCAACCTTTGTACGCACATTTCCCTGGTCTTTATAGAGTTATTTTTGTGAAAAAACTCACCGTTTTAGTTGTCCTTGGCAATTCTTATCCACTCTCTTGAATTTTAACTTTCGCCACAATCTCATTGATGTAGAAATTTAACTCCTTCAGAGACTCATGTCCTCCCTTAGTTCAGGGCATTTATCTCATTCCGTAGTAGATTCAAAAGCTTGGTCTTTGTCCTCCTTAGGCTCGTTTACTGTTAAATTTTTTTTCTTGGTCTTGTCCAATTTCTCAAATCCCGTCTTGTTCCTTCTGGCCAAGTTTTTGTGGAGATCAGAAGCCCCTCTAAAGGTTAATGCTCTTGCTTGGTTAGTAGCACATAGGAAGGTAAACACCAATGACAAATCCCTTTGTCTTGAGTGGTGCGTTTTATGCAAAGGAAATGGAGAATCAATTGACCACCTTTTTCTACATTGCCCATTAACTATTGGGCTATGGTACAAGCTCTTCAATTTAGCAAGGTTGGATTGGGTTCCACCAAGGAGTATTTGAGACATGATGATACTTCTATTCCTCTCTATGGGCCTCTTGTACTGCTGCTTTTAGAGTAGTTCCTCTTAGTGTTATTCAATTGAATTGGCTTGCGGTTTGTGATTCAAAAGTTTGAGATGGTTGGGGGTTATCTTTGTGTATAGTTTTGTATAGAGGGGTGTCTTCTTACTTTGATCAGATTTTGTATTTTGAGGGAAGGACCTCTCATCCTTCTCTTGTACCTTTACTATTATTAATATAATATTTATGTCGTTTCTGATAAAAAGAAAAAAGAAAAAGATTAGTTAATGTGGATAAAGTTAAATGACTATGTTTCTTCTCACTGGATATAGCCTGCATGCTTTAAATGTTTCATTACTCAACCAAATAGAAAAGTTTGAGAAACTCAACACTATGGGGACACCTCTTATGACCTGAACTCATTTCAAGCAAAGTATTCTACTGATTATTGTCTGCAGCATGTACCCCCTGAACTTGCTTATGGGCTGCTAAATTGTGCCTGCACCATTGGAAACACTGCAGCTCTTCACTGCATATAGCCTTTTTCTTTCTAGTGCATTGCTAAGAATGTTTTTTTTAAGACTATGCTTTATAAAATTGGGAAAAAAGTGCAAAATGGTTTTATGGGACAAGATGATATTAATTCATTATTGTAAATACATTTTCAGTTAACTGAATTGGATTTCGAAAAGTAAGTAATCACCTGTTTGGAATCAAATAACTGCAGACTACGTTGAGAAGAAGTCAGCTTCCATGGGATTGGAGATGCTTTTCCTGCTTACAACCCGTACTGCAGATTGGTATGTATATCACCTCCAATAGTTGACATACATGTAAGATATGATATATTAATAGTTACTGGATCAACCTCCAGTACTTTCTAGCCAATGTAGCCTGTGTAGAATACACCAGTTTTTATTCCTAAAAGGAGTTGATTTGTGCTTGTGGAATTAATTTAGAGTGTGCTCCATTCACAGATAGAATTGCCTGGGATTGTACCAACATATATGTTCATTCAAAGGCTTGCTTCTTTGAAAAGCTATATCCTTTCTTTTCTCATGGTTTACTTCCACAAATGAGCTCACTTATATGAGAAGCTATGCCCTTCGTTTCCCATTTTGCAAAATTGTCACAGAGTACTACAGTAGTTTTTATCTTTTATCATCATTTCGTGATTTCAAGGAATGAGGTTATTTCCAGATTTGGTTTTTATCTTTTAAATTAGTTTCTAGTTTCAAGTGGCTCCAATTATAAATTGTGATAATTCCACTCCAAAAGGATGGATGGATTTATGCATTCAGGTGCAACTGAAAACAGAATGGAAAGATCTCAATTCCATGTGCGATCCGACATCCCCTTGTGGAGATGGGATATGTTTACTATTTTGATTACTTCTCGCTCATAGTCAGCCTAACTAATTTAATGCTTGCTTACTGTTTATAAATGTCATTTACAGGTTTGTGAGGCGTGGTTTCTCAGAATGCTCCATTGAATCAATACCTGCGGAAAGGAGGAACAAGATCAATCTGTCTCGCAAATCTAAGTATTACACCAAGAAGCTGCAACCTGACATGAGTGGGATTTCTGTTGCTAGGGCATTTACTTAGAACATGGGATACAGGCTAATGAATTTTTCTTAGAAAATATCATATGTAAGACAGTAAGAAGCAGAATTGATTGCATGTAATCTCTTCACGGTGGCTTTGCAGCAAGTTTTGAGTTCTTGGGACTGACTCGTGTCTTCATTTTTTCCTTTTTCTCTTGGTCATAGCCATCCCAATAAGCAATACCACTTTATCACAAGGTAGCTTATTGTTAAATTACTAGGAGGATGTAAGCTAGGAGGCATTTCCAAATGATTTTTTGTAGGAGTATAATCTTGTCCTGCCTTTGAGGAGGCACTCTATTTTCATTGGGGAGTGTCAGTTTTTTACAGGAATCATATACGGTATTCATCTCTGGTAGGGTAGGTTAGGTTAGGTAAGGTTGGTAACGGTTATGGATGCAACAAAAAGGAAATTAAATCTCAATACAAAAACGAAGAGACAATCGAACATTCGGAAAACTCTGAACTGGGCAGCTCCCACTAAATGCGAGTGTTGGAATCTGCAACTCAATCCGTGTAGCACTCGAAGTTACTGTCTATATGGTGAAGCAAAAGGAGTAGCATAAGATTAAGTAGTCATTTTATGTAGATTATAAAGCAGTGCGGATTCCAGAAATTTGTTTTCCATGGATAGTACGACTTTTCAATTAGCTGTGCGACTGTAATGATTGGAATTGTCTCGGAAGAAACACCAGTCTCTATACCCTTCTTGAGCACAGAAGCAAATACTCAAGCCCTGTGATTGTAGGACAGCAGATTATCAATTTTCTATATTAAGCAGAGCGAGCAGAGTTTGTACAGCGGCAGGACAATTGCAGGTAATCTTAGCATTGACACTGTAAATAGCAGGGAATATGCACCTTATCCCAAATGTGATTATGAACAATTTAAGTTCGAAGCAAGGCACACAGCCAAGCGAAAAGGCAAAGCGAAGTATCAAAGAAGAATGAAAATGTAGGTTCCTTCAAGAGAAACCCAGAGAGGAATAGAGTAGCCAAACATCACAATAGTGCAACTGAAATGAACTGTCATTTTATCATAATTGAGAGAGGAAAACTTGGTTCAGCCCATCAGTCCCATTTATTCATTATAATGAAGGGAATTCCTTGGGGACTCATAATATTCTTGAAAGGAATAGAAAACCTCCTCCCCAAAATGAACAAAGAAAACTTATGGCAAATTGCATAACCTCTGCCATAATATGTGCTTGATGAATGGGAACAGGAAGAAATGAAATCAGTCCTCAGTTTTGGGAGGTCCCTTCCACTTGAAGTTGTCTGCATATGCCTTAGTCTGTAACAGGAACAAACCAGTCACACATTTGAAGAGCTATGCTGGATATCACAGTAATCAAGCAGATAACAGACAGTGCATCTCCCACATTTTGTGGATTTAATTCGCGTCCTTTGGCTCTATGCAGGATATATTCTTGAACCATGGAGTGGATAAGCTAAAGAGGCAGCAAAGACGGACCCAGCAACAGAAAACTTAGTCTTACAGTGAGTAGTTTAGACACCCCACGGACATGCATGGTTCATGAAAATTCAACATTTTGAATTATGCATTCTCTATAAGCACTGAGGACAGGAAATTGTAAATATCACACTGCAAAACTTATTCCTGAGAAAAAATAAAAATAAAAATTGGCATGCCAAAAGGTCACAAGGATGTGGAAGATCAGTAGAGGATGCCCCCTAAATGTTCCATTTGGGTTGTTAGGAATCTCTCCCTATCAGTCAAACACAACAAGACTTCATGATGCACATCATCCATGAATTGACAGATGAACCAATAACATATGTAACCCCCCAATTTCTAAGAAAGTTGCAGTCCATAAACATAGAGTTAGCAGGTCCTTCTGAGAAGTTCAGGGCTGGTTAAGGTTATCCGGAAACATCAGTCAGTGCCAACTGCCGTGATTTCAAATTAATGAAAGTCTATGAATCGTTATGTACTCCCCTATTTCTAAGAAAGTTGCAGTCCAGAAACATAAGGATAGCCACTATTAGAACAAGTGGCTAGCAATTGTAGGAGTTTGCAGGTCCTCCTGAGAAGTTCAAGGCTGGTTACAGTTATCCAGAAACATCAGCCAGTGCCAACTGTCTTGATTTCAAATTAATGAAAGTCTATCATGATTCATGATCAATACTACACTGAGTGAAGCCAAATAATAACAATAAAACCCTGAAATGACACTGCCATGCAAATAGCAGATGGAGAAAGAAACAAACCTTCAATAAGGGTGTGTGGCGCTTCTTAACCTGCACAGAGATTGAGGTCAATAGTGAGAAAAATGGAAGTAACAAGGAGGGGAACACTAATGGTATGTTCACCATTAAATAATCAAAAAGATCATTCATCTAATGGTTTGAGAACTCAAATCGATGATGACCTACTACAACATAAACATGTGAGAAAGCTTATTTATTTATTCATGGAAAAAATGATTTAAAAATTGAAAGGCATTAAACTCTTACTTAGATCAAGAAAAGGTTAAAAAAAAATTGTAAATGGAGAAATGGAAGTTTGGCATCCTGTATGAGATGTAAAAAAGTACTGCAAAGGCTAAAATCCTAGGCTTTTGGATTAATTTGTAGCTTAACAATCTATAAAATACAAGACATTAAATTTACCTAAAAATGCTGTTGCATGGTAAAAAGTAAATAAACTGACAAACAATCAAGACTAAGAATACTCAGGATTAACAGACACAATTTCTCAAGCAAACTCAACTCAGGAGGAAAATAAGAAAACTAACCAACACATACCGTATATTCCCAACCATGTTTCTCAGCAAATGCCTTGGCAGCTTCTTCACTATCAAAACTCAATCCTGCATCACCAACATTAGCGTATGGGTCCCCTGTGGATGTCCAGCCCATCAGTGGATTTTCCCACCTACAGTAGTATGCCAGTGATAAGAAACAATCAATCATGTAATTATGGTCATGAGTTTGGGCCCAGAAACTATAAGGGCACAGGAAGATTTCTTAGGAAGGGAGAGAGAGAGAGAGAGAGAGAGAGAGAGGGATAGATAGGCAAAACAAGAAGATTTATTAAAATCACTTGAAAAAGGACACATCAAAATACATATGATAAATACAAGAAGCGTCAACAAGCAAGCAAAAAGGGCGAGAGATCAAAAAACAACCTCCTTCCCCTTACATGGAGCTCAACCAATCTACAAAGTCTATCATAGTCAATGAACAACCATTTATGTATATTCTAGTCAAATAAAAAAAACATACACATAAAGCAAGATTTGATCATTTGATCCAACTGTTTTGTATGTTCAAATAACTATTTTTTTTCTTCCATAATGCCCAAAACAAACACAGAAGAGCCACCCTCTAAGGTTTCATTTGCTTCTTCCCTATAAAAGAAACTGCCAACTTGAGATTTTCTCTTACCGAGGAAAGCATAACCCAGACCACTCCAAACAGAGAAAAAATTCAATTGCCACAAGATTCTTGCTTGGGCAGCATGAAGAAGTTTGTGATTAGTTGACTCTTCCCTTTTGCACATGAACATCTATTCAACAAAAATCCATCCTCTCCTTATAAGCTAATCAAGTGTTAAAATCCTTTCCCAGACAACTTGCCAAGCAAAGAAACCTACCGTCATTAGTACCCATGAGTTCCAAACCATGCTTGCAGGGAAAGGCTCATTTCTTCCCTGACTAAGGAAGCATAGAAAGATTTGGCAAAGAACTTGTCACATTTAGTTTCTTTCCAACTTAATCTATCCTCATCCCTTCTGATTGAGCATATTTCCAGCCTCTATAAAAAGCTTCCACTCCTTCCAACTACCAGTCATGGAATTGTCTATGAAAGCAGAGGTTCCACTAGCCTCCCTCCTGAACCTACTCTCACACTCTACTAACCAAGTGTCTTAATGAATAGCTATAGAGAATAGCGCCAATAAGGACTCTTCCAAAGAACTTCCTCCACACCAACTATTTTCTTAAAAAATTTACACTTTTACCATTACACACTATGAAGTGAAATCTACTTCTAAAGACCTCCCATTTGATTCTAATAGCCTTCCACAACCCCATCCCATAGTTATTTCTCACAACCCTTAAACAACATTCGCCTTCATCTACTCTAAAATTTCCTGCTATGATCTATTTCCAAAAGAACTCTCTTATAGCGAATCTCTGACTTCATTTTCCAAGGAGAACCTAATTTAGAGTGTGAAGATTTCTTATGCCAAGATCTTCATTCTTTTTGTTCAAATAGACAATAGACCAATTTACCAAATTGAGCTTTTTCTCAAGCTCCCCCCCTCTCCAAAGGATATCCCTTTTGATCTTCTCTTGTCTTAAGCTCACCTTTCTTGAAATGGCAAAAGAGACATAAAATAAATTGGAAGACTTGACAATGTTCTTGATCAAGGAAAGTCTCCCTCTTTTCGAAAGGTATTGCCTCTTTCACAAAGCAAACCTTCTCTGAAATCTCTCCTTCATCGCATCCCACACCCTTATTGATTTGTGAGGAGATCTCAAAGGAAGGCCTAAGTATGTAGTGGGTAGGTTCCCTACTTTTTGTCCAACACAAAAGCTAGTTCTTCCACATTTTCAATTCTCCTATTGATATTATTTACTTTTCTCCTCATTTATTTTTAAGCTGGATATTGTCTCAAACCACATGAATGCCTAGCTTAGATGCTTTAACTGCTCTTGATTAGTATAGCAAAAAATTAGGGTGTTGTCAACAACATAACAAATGAGGCACTTCCCTTCCCTCCCTAACTCTTCTGGCTGCTTAAAGCCTCAAGATGAAGCCCTTTTCTTTTACCCTCCTCAAAATCCAACCACGTGCCTCCACTCCATACCTCAAACCCCTTGAACTCTAGAAAAACCCTAACAAGATCCCATTGGCTAGAATAGAGAATTACACTAAAAATTTGGGTTGTTCCTCAATAAAAACCATGCATTTTAAGCTATGTTGTCGTTATATTATTTAGAGAAATTAATTAAATTTTCAAAATTTAAGGAATCATTCACAAGGTTTGAGACATTCATAATTAAATTTGAGAGTTTTTTTTTTTTTTTTTTTTTTTTGATAAGTAAAGCAAATATTCATTAGAAAAGAGGCAAAAAGCCACAAAGCATACAGGGGGTATACAAGACGGCTAGGGGCCCAAGCAAAAAACAAAAAGCCAAGAAGGACTCACTTCCCCTTAGGTGGAGGCTAACCACTCCAGGAAACCAAGAAGGGTAAGAGATAATTAAATTTGAGAGTTAATTAATAGTACACAATAAATTTAGACCACACTTTTGATTAACACACTATAGAAAGGATGAACAATTTGATAAAATCCATCATAATATATCTTAAGGCCTCTTCCAAGGAAACTGATGCTCTCCCTATCTATTTGTTTTGGTGATAGAGGTCTTGAGTTGTGTCTTTTCAAGGGCCATGGATGGTGGTTCTATTAAGGGCTTTTGATTGGGTAGAAAGGTGGCAAAAGGGAGGAGATATCTCACCCACTATTTGTTAATGATATTCTTATTTTTCAATGCCTCTTTTGAGCGGAACTTATACATTTAGTGCAGTTTCTAAAAGCAGCTTAAACCGAAAAGTTAATTTAGATAAGAGCAAGACAGTTTTAGCAGAGAATGCGTCTTTGGGGCTCCATTCTTGGGGGCAAAGTGGGTTCATTATCACCCATTCTTGGGGGAAAGTGGGTTCGTTATTGCCTTCTTGGGTTTACTGCCGGGAGCTTCATTCAAATCATCTAGGGTATAGAACCATTGGTAGAGCATTTTGAGAGGCAGTATGTGTGTTGGAAAAGATCTACCAAATGGTGGTGAATCAACAGCACTACATCAAGTTTACTTGTCTAATACCCATCCATCATCATTCACTATTTCTCTGTCGTTCCTTAATGAACCACTAACCTCCAGGGGAAGACATGATAATTAAAAAAATAGCTGCTTAAAAAGATATGTCTAAGATAATCACAGATGTCATACAGCTACCATGCCATAGATAAAATAAAAAGAATGCAGTACATAGGGTGAGGTTGCCATTCAATCGTTCCATATGTATCAATTTAGGAATAGAATGAGAATAGTGCACAGTCTTACAGCATAGGTTAAAGCATATGCTGTAAATGCCTACCCACAATAAAAAGTCAAACCATACTGCAGAAAAAGAAATGAATAAACGAATGGATTGTATGAATAAAATGATAATCCTCTAATAACTTCTTAAAATAGGAAAAGTAAAGCAACTTAGCATACTTTTGAGTTGACATAAAATTGATTTTCCACCTCCCAACTTTTCCTGATCCTTGTTGAGTTGCAGTTCTAGCAGGTGAGAAAATTACAACCTGCCATACATGTAAGTCGAGTAAGGATTATTCTTAACAATGAATCGCATGCACAATAAAATTATCACAATAAGTGAATGCATTAAACAGTAGTAGATAACTTACATGCCTAAACTAAGGGGTAAAAAAAAACCAATGAGATAAGCTACAGAGTGTAAATTATTAAAGCCATAAAAACTCTAAAATTGACATCATTGGAGTGCAATTGCAGCACAACGACCATTAAAGGATCTAGAGTGAAGCGTGGAACAGCAATGACACCACCACTTCTCACTTCTGCATTCTCCATTTGGTCAAAGCTGTGTAATGTCACTGGGGTGCATAGAGTCAGTAAAATATATGATAAATACATTTGTAGCAGCATTTATCTTGGAACATAAATTTAAAGACCCTGCACCATATCCTCAACTCCTACTCAAACTTTCTTATAGTAAGAGGGAGAAAAATGACTAGGTCAAACCTCAAAACTCGTAGCTTATGTATCAACAAATCACAGTTCTTACGCATTGATTGATAGATCATATTACACTCAATGCGAGAGGGATTGGCCTCTGTGCAAATTGCATGGTAATAACAGAAATCCAACTACTTTTTATGTTTTTAAAATGTTCTGACAAGGTGGCAACATTGTTTCAAAAATTATGAAAAAGTAATCCAATCTTACAAGGGGAAAAATAGGATCTTGAAAATTGAATGAATTCTTGTTGCTAAAAGCATACACCTCTCTGTGATATGCAACATTTAGGACTGTAAGCTTCAAATCCCTTCTTATCCTCTTTGAGTTCCAACGGGAGGGTGGTTGTAAATCACAGGGAATCAAGTTATATCTTCTCATCCTAGCCCTTCTCTTTCTCCTAGTTAGCGGACTATAAGTAGTCTCAATTGGTCAACTGCTTACATTGTCCGCATCTGCTAGTCATTCTTATGTTATCTCTTCTATTAGGAGGTGAGCGCTTCTTAGTTGGAGAGCGGAAACTTCCCTCTTTCCCTGCTATTGCCCTAGCTAGAACGAAATCATCAACTTTGAAATAGTTTCAATAGCTTCTCAAATTACCTTACCTTGATTAAGGAAACCAAGTAAGATGCTTCAGATTAGAAAAATAATATTTACTTAATAAATAAAAAATAATCATAAAAATCATAAAAACCTAATGGAAATGTAGGGACAAAATAATATATATCATTTTCTATGCGGATACCTTGAAGATGAATTGAAATCCCACTTATGAGTGGGATCCTACGGAAATCACTTTTTATTTCATTCCCATTATCCAAACATAGGAATGCATGAGAAAATGAATGAGATGTCCATTACCAATCTTAATTCCTTGTACCAATCATGGCCATAGTGTTCTTAAATCCAAATGAACCCTAATTACCTACGAACCAAAGCATTAGCGTCAACATCGAAACCTAAATCACTTCCCTAGAATAATTACCAACCGAGAACTGAAGGGAACCCCAGACGAGAAGCCTAATTGCTTGGATCCATCATATATTGTGATTCTCGTGAATCGATCATTACTTTCAGCGTATATTGGAAAATCAAACAAACGTGCCACATAAAAGAATTGAAGAGGAATAAGAAATGAGAAGCATACCCTCCTTCGACGGTGCTCTTCGGGTATACCAGAGACCATGCCGATCTCGCCCGGTTTGATTTCCACCAAAGCATCAGCAGAGAAAGGTCTTGACATTGGAGCAAAAGCAGAACGAAGACTCCCACCATGGCTCCATAGCCGTTGCAGTGACTTCGCCATTTTCAATCACTGACTCTAACCTCAATCCTCTGCCCTAAATGTGCATCTTCCACTTCAACAAAATAACTATAAAGTTTATTCATTTTTATTTTCACAAAATTACAACTTCACCCCTCGTTAATTTTTATTTCTATAAATGGAAAATTGCCTTTTAATTGTTGTATTTTGTAAAATTAATCTTTCCCTTTCTTTTACTTGAAGAGTAATTATTTTTTGACACAAATGTCCTTCAATATTTTGATTATTTACATATTTATTTTTAAAAAATTAATTATTTAAGAAAAAAAAGTTATTTCTAACTAAATCGGTACTTCTAAGGTGAAAAAAGAGATAATTAATTTTATAATTTGAGAATAATTTTATCCCTTTTAATTAAATAAGCCTTAATTGCTCGTCGAAACAAAAAAGTTTAAAACTTTTTCCTTTGCCTAGGATTATAAGCATGGTAAATTTTATCATTTTTAAATATAAATTTGAAATTATTTTTAATGTACTAATTTTTAAAATATTTTCAAAATTTGTAACATATTTTAAAAGGAAACAGATTAATTTATATACTGATTATTGTGGGACGGTTAGCATCCCGAGATTTGAGTCCTCATGGAAATTCTTAAAGACTTATAAAAAAAATTCCAACTAAAACGTATCATCTTGAATTGAAAATTTTTCATAAAATAGTTTATTTTTCTTTTTTTTTTCCTCTAAAAAAATATAACAATTTGAATTTAAAACAAGGTTTTTCAACGTAATTTCAGTATCTGACCTCTAAAAATTATGGAAAGGGCATTTGTACGGTCTGATGTACAATGAAGGAGGCAATAAATAATAATAATAATAATAATAATAATAATACTAATAATAAATAAATAAAATAAAATAAAAGCGAATTTCCATAATTTCCACTATCTGACCTCTAGGGCTGTACAACGTATATCATGAAGCGGAGTTGGCCCGTGATTTGCACGTGAAATTCACACCCTATAAACCTCCCTTTGGTGCCTTTGCTCAGGTATCTTCTCCGTTTCCCCTCAATTTCTTCCTCACTGTGACCCCTCAGGGATAAATTCAGCTCCTTTTTTCTGCTGATCGTATGGAAAGATGACGACGACGATGATGATCAGTTCTCATGTTTTAATTTCCATGTAGAATTTCACATGCTTTTGTTGAAATTCTGTGGTGGTGTTGGGGGATCTTGTTGGCGAGCAAAGGTGTGAATTGTAATCCTCTGATAGAACGTGAATTTCATGTTTTGAAAAAACCCTAACAATTGAATCGAGTTAATTTGAAAAGGAATCGAATTGGTGTGGTTTTTCGTTTTTATTTGAAAATGGATTAGCGTCTGGCTTTCTACTTGATTTTTGCTCTCCCAATGGTGGTTCTGAGATTTGGGATTTGAGAGCTATGCAATGTGAGCGATTTTCGTATGGCTTTCTTTTGGGTTTCGTGAAACGGGTTGTTTCATTCCTTGTTTCTTTTGGCTTCACGCTGTGTGTATGTTTGCCAACATTTGTTTTGAAGGGAAGAGAAATTAATGCAGGAAACAGAGAGACTGAGTGAGAGGATAAAGATTCCTATAGAAAAGCATGAGAGATGTTGCAAGAAATCCATAATTTAAATTTCAAAATCCATCGTATATCTACTTTAGTTTAATTTTCTGGGTAACACCACTTATTAAGATCTGAGCCTTAAAAAAATGTACTTTCGTTTAATTTGTGTATCTGCATAAATAATATGTATGATATTTTTGTCTTTCTAAAGGCTCAATTGCTGGGATTGGTATGGCCCCTTGTCCAACCGTATGGCTTTATGCTTCTTGCAGTTTTGGCAGGATTTGGGATGAAGTATTCTTTGGTGTTTGAGCATATGTTATTGGCTGGTCTTGTTGATGGGAGCAGGATTTGACTCTTTTTTGTTTTATTTTTCCCTTTCATCTTCCTATTTTCAAGAAAGGTTTTGGTACTCTTGTTGATGGGTGCTCCAAAGCAGAAGTGGACATCAGAAGAAGAAGCAGCCCTCAAAGCTGGTGTAATTAAGCATGGGGCAGGAAAATGGCGCACAATACTTATGGACCCAGAGTTTAGCACCATCTTGCATTTGCGGTCAAACGTGGATCTCAAGGTATTCCATTCTGAACCTCTGTGGGTTATATCAGTAAATTGTCAACTTAAAGATGTAGAATTTATTTGCTAGATTATGTCTTTGTTGCATACCTAAATATCAAGATAGGGGCTGTGTGTTAAATTTGTTTGGCTGTATTACCATATGTTCTGGTGCATTGATGTGCATGCTTCTTATTCTGGACAGGATAAATGGAGAAATATGAATGTGATGGCAAGTGGATTGGGGTCTCGACATAGAGCTAAGCTTGCACTTAAGAATCAAACAACCCCTAAACATCATGAGGAGGCTATGGCTTTGAGCACTGTAGTTCAGAGCGGTGAAGAGATCATTGATGCTAAGCCTCTTGCAATTTCACGTGGACCATTGCGCATTGATGGTTCAAAAAAGGGAATTACAAGGTTATAGTTACTTCTCAACATCTGGCCTTTTTATTATTTAGAGTGGTGACATGCTCTTGCATGGTCTTTTTCTTAATTTGGAATTGGAGAGTGAAAAGGAGCAGGATCCTTTTACTCCAACTACAATGAATTAGTTTTGGAGATTACGCTGAGTCTTAAGAACTTGAGACATCTCAAAGCTCCTTCTTTCCTGTAAACGTGAGTTGGAGATTAAAGATCATTGAGTCAATAATAGTAGGATCCTCCTAACTAATTATTTGGTACTTGGTAGTATCTATAATTCTGACATTTGATCTTTCTTCGTCTGTCTCTTCTTCTTCTTCTGCTTCCTCATCCTCAATCTTTTCCTGAATTGGATCATTATAAAAGTTTGGTGAAGTATTGGTGGTAAGATCTCTCGGTTCTAGATCCATTCCCAATCTTTTACTGGCTTAGAGATTTTTGAAAGTTTGCCCATGGAGTGGTGGCTAGATTTCTTGGTTTAACTCAGTAAATTTTTGTGGGATTGTAGTGTACAAAAAAGAACCCCAGTATCGCTGTGACTTTTTTAAAGCGTTGTTTGTTGTGAGATTATATGCCATGCAGATGTTTTTACTTAACTGGAATGTACATTTTTTTTGAAAAATTGGCCAAGTAGTGGTGGGAAGATGTTTTGGTACAAGTCTGGAAAATTTATGATATTATAGTGGACAAGCAAATAAGAGTTAATGAACCCCAGTATCATTGTGACTTTCTTACATCATTATTTTTTGTGACCCCATATACAAGCATCACCGGAAAGCACATTTATAAGCAATGAGAAGAAATTGCTGTCACTGTATCCGAACCAGATGTCATGCAATTATTCATGCTATCCTTAAATCATTGCTATTGTCCGTCTTTTTTTTTTTTTTTTTTGGATAACCGAGGAACCTTCCATGGCCAAGCCCTTAGGACTCTCCATGGGGATCCAAACCTCGAGGTGCTCTTCTAGAAGGTTATATTTTCCTCTTATCACTTCGTTTGATGACAGGGGTCTATACTTTATAGTTTATTGTTACCCTTAGGACTTTGAGTTGTTTGCATTATTTTTCAGTTGGGAAAATCAAGTGTTACCTTTTATCTAGAAACATGCTTAGATTGAATTTTGTTTTGTAGTTCATGAACTTTTAGTACTCACTTTTATTTTATCCTTTTTGTTTTCTAATTTTTTTTATATGTTTCTTTTTCTCCTTTGATTTACATATTGTGCATCAGTCCTTTCTTATTAATACAATGAATTCTTTTATCCTTAAAAGAAAATTGTGTTGTGGGCCATGCCATCTCTTTTTTTCTTTTGTGTGATTATTAACAAATCTTGTTGGAAATTCCTTTCTTGCTCATATACAGGTTGGAGAATCACATATTGGAGGCTATAACTAATTTAAAGGACCCTAGTGGTTCTAACAAGACTGCTATAGCTATGTACATTGAGGTATTGTAGCTCACATACATCAGTTATTTTAGAAATCTTTGATGTTGGCAGAAATATATAATTAAGTAATCAAACTGCAGTGCTACTTGAATGGTTCTAATGCTTAAGCATTTCTTTATAATAAATTTTGCTTCTACTACATGTATGTGCATATATGCCAAATGTCTTCCATTATCACATGATTGCCACTGCTATTACATAACAATGTTTTTCCTCATTTTCTGTAGTTATAAGCTTAAAAATCAATGATATCTGCCTACAGAATATTTTTTTTTCCCCAAGAGTGTAGACTGATGTATCACTAATACGTACATATGTATATATTCCAATTCCAACTAGTTAGGACTTGGCACTCTGGATGATTTTTTCACTATAGTTTCAAGTTTTTATAAATGACTTGATTTTTACTCTCATCAATTTTCATTTTGACATTTTGTCAATCTTTTTGAGAAAACCATTTTGAAATCACACCCTGTTTAAAACTAAATCAGGTATAAAGATTATAGAAACACTTGCCATGGATGGTTTGTTTTAGTTGTATCTCATTTTGTTTGCACTGGTTCTGACATAATTGGTTTTCATTTTTTAGGAGCATTATTTGGCACCTCCAAACTTCACAAAGCTGCTGTCAACAAAATTAAAGCTTTTGGCAGCAAATGGCAAGTTAATTAAGGTAATTAATCCTTTGAGCATCAGTGGAACATACGAGCAGAAAACGTCAACTTTAACTTGTGAGGAATCTGTGAAGCTAAATTGAATGTGAAGATTTATGTGTTCAAGCCTGAAAATATCAAAATTCAACTAGGAAGTGAAGATAGAAGTCATAATCGTATTTAAAATGTGAAGAGGATTCAGAAAGAGTTATCTTTGTGCACTTTACCCATGGAGCCGATTTATTTGTTATCTATTTATTTATTTAGTTGTTGCAAATCAAATGGTGCCTATCAAGTTAACGATGTGTGTTATTTGGTTCCTTGGTATGTGTATGCATATTCGCTTATAGTAAGTGGAATTTTGCTAGACTAATGAATGAATAGCACAGAGATGGGAGTGAAAACATCCAAGAAAGTTCAATTTTGTTGAATCATTATATTGACCTGGAAAATAATTCTGTTGTTTGAATTGACAGGTAAAGGGTAACTACAGGATTGCACCAAGTTTGATGTCTCCTGTAGTGAGAAGAAGCTCTTCCATGCCATTTGTGGAGGGAAAGCAAAAGGATTCTTCAAAAGCAGATAAGGGTGACATCAAAATCCTTACTAAATCTCAGATTGATGCAGAGCTGGTGAAGATGAGGAGTATGACTGCTCATGAAGCTGCTGCTGCTGCTGCACGAGCAGTTGCTGAGGCAGAAGCTGCCATTGCTGAGGCTGAAGAAGCAGCAAGAGAGGCAGAGGAAGCGGAAGCTGAAGCAGAAGCAGCACATGTTTTTGCAGAAGCAGCATTTAAGGCTTTGAAATGCAGAACACTTCGAACCTGGTGAAAAGTCTCTTCTAACACTTATCTTTTTCAGGTCCTTTATTATATTTCATAGATTTGTGTCTTTTCCTTATGATGCTGCTCCTGCATCATGAGACACATGGTACTCTTATCTTCAGTAGGTTGTTTGAGAAGCTTCACCAAGATATAGAATACATAGGGTCTTTTTTTTTCAACTCAACTGGTCTTTAATCTAACCATTTGGTTGCCTCTTGTGTCTGTCCTGTGTACTTTTTTGTTAATATATTATATATACCTTTCTTTGCCTGTCACCAAAAAAAAAGACATTTGGATTTGACTATAGAAATCCCTATTTTAGGATTATCCTCATGAAGCATAAGACTAAATGATCTATGCTGTCAGTTGACTGGACACGATCGGTGTTGCTCCACACTTGGGGGCCACCTGTGTGAAAGCCTAACTTCCTAGATAGTTTTATTTCCCTTAATTCGTCTGAAAATTTAAGATTTCTTCCTGCTAGTTAAACTTTCTGATTTGGCCAGTAACTTGAACAAATTTCTATTTGCAAATCATGCTTGATGTGTGAAACTTTTATTCATTTAATACTTCTCAAATCTTCTACAGTACAACCATTGCTATATATGACTTTACCTTTTTCTGACTGGAGATGAGGCAATCTGATAAAACTTGCTTTGTGTTCTGAAAATGTTCTGTTTTACATGGTACTCCATCAAGTGTGCATTACCTGATTTTATCATGTACAATTTAGTGTAGTGAATCAGACTCATTTTATCACTGATGACTCTCTCTCTCTCTCTCTCTCTCTCTCTCTCCCTTTTTTTCAACACTCTCGAGTTACACAAAATAAAATTCAGAATGCAACACATGTTTCTCATTTTCTCATATACATTGTGTTTTCACCATTTCAATTCTCATCTGTTGACCTTTAATTTCTGAATTTCTTGCAATCCATAGCTCTCCTTTCTCCACTATATTACCCTGCTAAATTCTCTCAGGCAAATTATTCATGGCACATATTAACACCTTAATCCCAATTTGCAAATTTTTTCATCGTCCCCTAATTTTTAGCCAGATCTAACTATAATGTTAGTTACCACAAAATGCCGGTGTCACACTGTATCAAGGTTTCTTTAGTGCATGTAATGGAACAAGTGTGTAGTTGTACTTTTTGATTTTATTTTATTTTTTTTGTTTCACATTTTTGTAAACATGTGCAGATGGTAGAAACATCAAATCTGGCTGTTTGGATCATTGGAATGGAACCGTGCATTAGGACTCTGATGAGCATCAAAGTGCGGCATTAGCTTTTGCAACATGTTTATAGCTGTAAATATTGTTAGGCTTGTGAGTCTGACAAAATGCAAAATTATCCTGTCAAAATGTGCTTTCTCTTGAGGTTTTTTGGTGGCTGGAAGCTTATTGTCGGTTCATTGATTTTGAGGATTTTGTAGTGTAGTAAAAAAAGGAGGGACTAGCCAAAAGAAATAGAAATCGAAACCTTCAGATGCCAAGTTGAATATATGCTCCACCTCTCCCTGACTGTTATTTGATCTGAGGAAAGAATGAATACACAAAATGCAATTTTTGGAATGGATTCCGGTAGCAATATTTCCTTGTGGTCAGCAGCTCTTTATAAATGTAACAATGATGCCACTCTCTTGTGGGATGCGCAAAGAGTGAATGTGTCTTCAAATTAAAGATAAATCTGACTTGGGTGTGGTTCAAAATTTTCTCATTTCAATTTCAGTTGAGACTGAAACACATGAACTTCAGATCAGTTGAATGCCAGGATAACCCAGGTAAGGGACACCAAGCAGAAGGGGCTTCACCAGCAGCTCGCTTAACTGATGGTTTGCTTTTAAATTTTTAATATATATTCTCTCGTTTTTCCTAAAAACAAAAAAAGAAAAAAGAGAAAAAAAGATTAAAAAAAGAAAAAGAAAAAGGAATTGGGTGATGGCACCTAACTTTAAATCGTGATAACCAAGGTATATGTAAGCATACATATGGACCAGAAGGCGTGTACATAAGCATACATGGAGCATACAAATGCAACATATCTCAGGTGGTCAAACCTGATCAAGTAGACATGAAAGGCCTACTAGAGATCACAGTCGCTTTAATTTTTTTAGTGATCGCTGATCAGCATGTCTAATCTCACCCAGGGATCCAAAAATAGAGCATCCCTTCTATTGGTACTGTTCTCCCACTGGGTGCAAAAGGTCCTCATTTCGAACCCTTGCAATGCCTAAGTAATATTTTGTGGAGTTTCATTTATACCGTAATTAATATGTTGGCCACAAATTAACTCATGACATGGATTGGAGAAGTTCTGAATGTTCTCTCACAAGATTTTCAGCGACATCTAGGCTTGACCAAGAATATAATCAACAGGAAGCTATACAGGTGTAATTGTCTTTAGAACAACCATCTGGCCTGAAAGAAGCATTCAAGTGGTTTGAAGAGGTGGTAAATCAGACTGATGTTGTTATGGAGCTCTATCGTACCATACCACTTACATGGAAAGGAGAAGTCCGCCGTCAGTGGTTTTCCTCCTGTCTACAAACTCTCCAAATTTGTATTTACAATTCAGCATTTAAAAGTCTCAAGCATGAGCACTCCATCCTCCCCTAGCATCAGCTTGCGTCTAGCAAATGAACCATAAAAGCAGGGAACTTAAGTAGCCTAGGACTCATTTCAGACCAAAGACCTAAATAACTCTCAACAGAAACATCCTGAATTAGGTCAAGGGCACTTTTGAAGTTCGTTGTTGTTTTTTTTTTTTCCTTATTTCTCCTTTTTAATTTCCCAGATGATAAGAGAGGGGAAAAACGCGCTCTCTGTCTTTTCCTTATTTTTCATTTTTTAACTTCCCAACTGCTAAAAGTTACAAATGCAAGTGTTGTTGGCAACTACCAGCCTAAAAGCTCATGTAACATTTTATACTATATAATCACCAAGACAATATATGATCAATTAGAATCCTGCCTTATCTGATTTCCCACAATGCCAAAGTAGTTTCAAGTTAAGATTATTAAGACAACATGCATTTCAAAATCAGCTAAATATATGTAGTACCTACCAAAAGTTTGAAAAAGGTTGAACAGAGAAAATGTTGAGATCAGAATAAACATCAGGGGAGGTACAAAGCTCACCTTTTTTGTTTTTTGTTTTTTTTTGATAAGCGAGAGCAAGAAATATATTAAAGAAGGCCGAAAGGCCGCACCGCATATAGGAAGTATACAAAGCAGCCGCAAGGCCAAAGAAACAAAAACAGGAACACCACACCAGCCCTTAGGGGACCGCTACCCACTCCAAGAAGCCTAGAAGTGAAGAGGACTCCTCTCCCCTATACAACTTAGCCCAACTCCACAGACTACATACAAAAGAATTTTAAGAGTCTGAATAGCCAAAAGACCCCCTCTAAAAGCTAACCTATTTCTTTCCTTCCACACCGTCCAAAAAATACATAACGGAATGGTTTTCCAATTCTTCTTCCTTTTTTTACCCACAAAAGGGCCCCGCCAACAGAACAAAGCCTCTTTGACCTTCTCTGGAAGCACCCACTGAACCCCAAATAAGGCAAATGCAATATCCCAAAGGGTCCTAGCCACTGTACAGTGTAAAAGAATGTGATTTACATTTTCCTCTTCACAACCACACAAAAAACAACAATTTGGAAGCTGCCACCCACGCATTTGCAGCCTATCCAACGTGAGGATTTTTTCCCAAGTAGCCTCCCACGCAAAAAAAGCCACTTTGGTTGGGACCGTATCCACCCAAATATTTTTTCCCGGAAAAACAAGAGGATTAGGGGCTGCCAGCAGATTGTAAGCCTCCCGAATCCGAAAACTGGCAGAATCCCCTCCTTTCCAAAGCACTGAGTCCTCCTCTGGGGTTACCCTGATGTCCCTTAGCAAAAAGAGCAAGTCTTCTATTAACACCAGCTCCCAATCATTAGAATCTCTAGCCAATCTGAGACTCCACCCTCCTTGGCCCAGCCTAGGGTCCCACACATCATTCACCAATTCATTTCTGCACACTGCTAAGGCAAAAATCTGGGGAAACGCTTGGAACATCGCTTCGTTGCCTCACCAATGGTCAGTCCAGAACATGATCTTAGTCCCCCTCCCCACCTTGAACTTCATATTATTCCAACACCAGCTCATCTCCTTCAAAATCCCCTTCCAAACTCCCACTCCAAAGGGCCCCCGAGCTTCCTTAGATTTCCAACCACAGCCCTCCAACCCATGCTTCACCCCGATCACCTTCTTCCACAAGACATCCTTCTCAACAGCAAATCTCCAAATCCACTTGCCCAATAAGGCCTTGTTCAGAACCCCCATCCTCCTAATACCAAGACCCCCCTTCTCCTTTTGAGTACACACCACCTTCCAATTAATTAAAGAGGAGTATAAAAATATATACAAAGACGTTAAAACGGCCAAAAACCAAGGCAAGGGGAATGCAAAAAACAGCAACCACACACCTAACTTAGAGCCTAACCACTCTACAAAGTCCACCATGGACAAGGAGCGATCTCCTGCAGGCACCCTGACCCTCAATATTCTCAAATGCTCTCCTATTTCCCTCCCTCCATACTATCGAAAATAAGCATAAGGAAGCATCTTTCCAAGATTTTTAGCTTATTTCCTACAAAAAAGCCATTCCAACTCAAAAGGGTACCTCTCACTTGAGACGAGGAAAAACCAACATTTAAAGATTTCCATGTAGAGTTTAAGGCAAATATCAATACATTAGTGGTCAAAATAACAGCCAAAGCACATGCAAAACAGGTGCTTCAGCATTGGAGGCAGAAGTCAGGCACCAGAAATTTGTCTAATAAGGAACAACTATGAGAGCTGACCTCAGGATTTAAAGCAATGTTCTAAAATGAGATGGATATGATTTCTAGAGATAAAGTTGAAAAATGCATGGAAAATTAAATTTGTTTAGTTCTTTATCAACTCTTCTCTTCTATTCTCTTCTTTTCTTTTCTTTTCTTTTCATTTTTCCCCCTTAACCCTAAACATCCAAAGTGAGGACATTAAGTAATAATTCCATAATTCTAGCAATTCAAGAACCTTTGGGTGATAACAACAGAAGACAATCAAGAACCCTTGGATCACTGGTCATAACATCAGAGGATGAATCAAACTCCTGTGAGCACATAGGATGAAACAAGCTTACTGCTATATGTGTCTGTTAGCTACAGAAACAAGGTGTTTGCATCCCAAACTATTGAGTTACTGCTTAGCACTCTTGTCAAATTTGAAAAATATACCATTTTGACTTTCAGTAGACAAAAGAACAGCAATAAGAAGCATTGCATTGATCATAAAGTCGCCCAATTCACCTTTCAAATTTCATTGCTCCCGGCAACACAAACCAGTTTCCCAGGAAAAAAAATGCTGACATAAACATTGCCAAAACCGCCCATCAACAAATTCATTTATCATTGTGATAAAAGATTATTCTACATTAACAAAAGAGTAATGCTACCTTTCTCAACAGATTAGACGAATTGCTTCTGCATCAAAGATGATGGCGTATAAATAATCCTAATTTTTTGAAAGAAAAATCATATGGCATGCTGCTGAGCATATGCGAGATGCAATTCCATAAAGCATTTCCAACATGTGAAACAACAGAAGTTATTCCAATACCACAGTGGCTCCCAACTCCTTGAGCTTCTCAACAATGGGATTGCCCTCCTCTTTAGTAACCCCTTTCTTCAAAACAACCGGGGCTTTCTCCACCAAATCTTTGGCTTCTTTTAATCCCAGATCAGTAAAAGTCCTAACTTCCTTGATGATCTTGATTTTGGCAGCGGCATCGAACTTCTCCAGCTTGATGTCGAAAGCCGTCTTCTCAGCAGCTTTGGCGTCTGCGGGGGCAGACCCGGATCCGGTGGACGCAGAATCGGCAGACGCCAGACCAGACACGGCGGGACCGTACTTGTTGAGGCCAAGTTTGAGCCTGAAAAGGATGGAGTAGTCGTACCTTTCGAGCTTCGTGAGGTTGAGAAGCTCGTCGGCGATTCTTTCGAGCTTCTGCGTGGTTGCAGAAGCAGAGCAAAGATTGCGAGACTGGGCGAAGAACAAGGCTCTAACAAGGGTTTTGTAAGGGATCCTTGTGGTAATGGAATGCATTTTGGGAGATCAAGTTTTATTGTTTCAGTAGCGGGGTTTAGGGTTTTGGTTTCACCTGTAAAAGGCGTGAGCCTAGCTAATCTAACGATTCGGTTAGTCTCCTCACTAAACGACGTCGTTTCATCAACTCAGAGTCTATGCCTTCCCCTGGGGGCCAAATCCCCCTCCCAGAATACCAGCAATGCTGCGATTGCCAATAAATCAGTCTCTCACTCTAGGGGAACGACGTCGTTCTGTTTGTCACATGGAATCTTGTCTTCAGATTCTTCACTCTTGATCATAGAAAAGGAAGATGTAGCGTGTACATCGTATTTTTATGATATTATATTTATAAATAATAACTAATAATCATTTTTATATATTGAATTTAAATTATTATACAAAATTATTTAATTTTATAATTTACATATCTTGTAAATGATATTATTATTATAACAATATGAATCTTATTATTAAAAGTAAAATTTTGAAGATGGAGACGACCTTGGGCTTGTGTTAAGAATCCTTAAAAAAAAAAAAAAAAAATTGTCTAAGGCTGTCTTCTCTTGAAGTTGAAGTCATCTCAAATTATATTGTATGAAAATCGTCTCAAATTATGATTTTTACATGTCTAAAAACATGGAGATAGGGATGGCAATAGAACGGATTGCCCCATCTCAATCTCATTCTATTTATTCAAAATAATTCTCATCCTTGTTCCATTTAAAAAATTAAACGGGATGGGATGAGATGGGTATGATAAATTCTCATATGTGTCTCGCCTTATTTAACTTTTTTTTGAATTTTTAATTTTTTAAAAAAATTACTTTTAAAAATTTTAATTATATTAAATAAATAAATTTTATAAATAATTAAATAATTATATTTTTTTATAACTTATTTTATTAAAAATATTTTATTATTATCTATATATTTAAATTAATAAAATAAAAATTAAATTAAATTAATTTAAAAAATTAATTTTATATATAATCAGGGCAAAGCGGGATGAGACAAGACGATACCTGAACCCACCCTAGATTTAAAAAAAAATTCTCAAACCTGTCTAAAATCCGTTTATTAAAATTGAAACCTGTTCCATTAGAGGCGGGACGGGGTGGGGTGGGTACCCAAAAAAACCCACCCTATTGTAATCTTTACTTGGAGAGACAATTTTAGGTTAAGGAATGTAAATATTTTCTTAATATTTTGTTAAGAGTGCTGTCTTTCACAAAGTAATTTTTTCAACTGACGTACAATTATAAAAAATCCTGACTATAGGCAGCGCTGCAATGAAATGCAACCTTGCCTGAGCGAGGAAGTGTCTGTTACCATTTTGGATCCTGCAAATGATCCCCGCTGCATGTAATTCTATGATCATCATTTTACAGGGAAAGAAAATAAACAGGGGTCCTGAAGTATTTCTGTTTCTAACAATATATGCATTGGAGTCTTAATTTAAGATGCATATCTGCATTCCAGGTACAAACCAGTGAGCAGCATAAAGCAAAGATGTGTGCTTCAATCTAATAAATGCTTCTTCTTTGCAGTATATGACATACTAACTTTTGTACAGAATGATAGTGAATGCCATATCAACGATCTATCATATACTAGTAATTGCAAGATTACATATGGATATTGCTACTGAAGATCCCAGTCAGTTTATCTGGCGCCCTACTTCTGGCCCAGTTGAAAGGGGAAGAAAATACCATCCCTTTCCCTGCTCTTCTTCCAAGTTTCCAATATTTCATTTGCTGAGGGCAAGTCAGATCCGTGGGAATCATCTTCTTTAGCCCGCATGTTGAGTTCAATCTTGTTAATGCCTTCTGAGTTCCCATCTGAAGTACAGGTTGAGAACCGACGATCTAAAGACTGATTAGGTTCATTTGATGCCACTTCATCTCCATTACAAGCATAATTAAAGGCTTCAGAGATAGTTTCTTCATCAGTGTCGTCATCTTCTTCCTCACTATGGGTGAGGTTGACAGAAAATATATCAAATGTGACATCACTGTTCTTTACAGGAGGGTTCTCATGAGGGCTAAGGTCTGAACCCCTAGCATCCGCAGAAAACTTTTGAACAAACACCTTTTTGTTGTCATCAAGCTCTCCACTATTACCATTCAAGGGTTTTCTAATCATGGCTTCATCTCCAAAAGAAACAGAACTCTGGTCCATTGATGTTCTGGATCCACACAGAGACTGCAGTGACTTATATAAGTTTGAGACGGTGGCTTCCTCTGCTACATTGCAATTATGGAGAGAATCCAATAGTTTCTCTAAATTATCCCTGCTGATCCTGTCTTCATCTGTCACAAAAAGATCTGTCCATTGCTTTTCACTGACCACAAATGGGGCATGAGCCATAGCATTGATGAGGGTGACTGCTCTTTCATAATTATGCTGTGCTGTAGCTTGACATATCATTTCAGTGAAGATGGAAGGTTGAGGAATTTCTCCAGCTTCCAAAATTGTGTCAAATGCATGCTCCAGCAGATGCCACTACAAAGAAAGCAGAAGGAAGCAAATTTATGTTTAAAATTATCCACCCATGATTTGTGCTCTTTCAACATCTTAAAAGAACAACAGGCACCCAACTAATGACATGGGAATTATGAGCTGATCAATAACAAAAAAAATCCAGCTTTTCAGAAATATTAGGGCAGTGACTTAGAGTAATACTAAAGATGAGGTGAACATTGAAGTGGCTGTCTTCCCCCAACTTTGCTAAAAGAAAGTGCAGCTGGATCAAATCAAATTGGAAACAATCAGTATTGCAGAAGGCAGATAACCAACAAGCCTTCAGGTGGTCATAAGAAACAAGAACTATTTTACAAACTCCCTCCTTTCCCCTATTCAAGGCCACTCTAATCCCTCAAACAGATAGACCCATTGTTTTCTTGATGGGTCCCATTGTATAAGCCCCATAAGAAAATATTCAATTGTGTCATAAAGAACTAGTCTCATTGTTCATGCAGTCAGATTTGAGAAAAACAATTTACAATAGAAGCATAAGGTGCTACACAAAGGTTTAAAGGAACACTCTTGCATTTCGAGATTTTGAGTTCCATGAATTGATTGTCAAATCACTAGATGCAATTGATGACTAGAGGAGAACAAAAATCCTGTCCTTTTGCCATTAGGAGATACCAGCAGAAAAATCATTTTAAATAGATTTAGTAAAAGAGGCAACATGGACTAACAGTTCTGGTATTTGTCATTTAAACCAAAAAAAGAAAGAACGAAAGAATACAAATTCTATATATACCTTCCCAGCTCTGGACGCTTTTCCAAGTAGCAACGCATGTTTGCTTTGATCAAGCTGATACCCAGAGAGAATCATCTCCTTGTAGACATACTCAAAAAACTCCCATTGGTGTGCACTGGCAGATGCCTCAAGCATTGAGCTATATGTGTACAAATCTGGTACGAGGGAAATACCACCATCATCCATGCATGTATTAGAAGCAAACCTAGATCTTTTGGTTTCTTCAAACAACTCTTTAGCTTTAGAAAACATATCATTCCGTCCATAAACTTTCAGCATGGCATTTATGGTCCCAATGTTGGGGGAGCAATGATATTTCATGTGCTCAAAGATGGATAGACAATCATCTAGATGTCCACCATCCATGGAAGAGGTGATCATGCCAGTGAATGTAACCTCCAAAGGTTTACGATGAGGACGTTTTTTCAGCTTCTCAACCTGCAGGCATGTTTTTAAGAAAATAAACTTTCCTGCTTATCCACACATAATTAAACAGGAGGTAGCTATAGAGACTGCAACAGGAAGGGGGAAAACCATTCAACCCAAAAAAGGAGGAGATGCCAACATTTTCAAATGGAATCTAAAGCACTATATATATATATATTTTGTATGGGAACAAAAATTTGAAAAGGAAATCAATATTGCCTTGTAACAACAAAAATTCTCAGAAATAACAAAAATGTATGTTAGACCACCACAGTCACAGAAAATAATAAATTATCCAAATGACATAGGATTCATGGACCAAACCTGAGTACCAAGATCATATAGTAGATTAAAGTATTCAGAAACATAATTGGTGAAACACCAACCAATAGATAATGAGTCCACCATTTCCAAGCCAACTTGTGAGAGATATGTACATATCACTTTTCATATTTAAGACAGCACTTAGCTTTCTTGAAATGCAGTTTTGGATAAGGAACAGTTCCTTGAGCATGCACTCTCTGGGTCAGGGGTTTGTAGTTCCACCAGCAGCAGCACAACCATTTAGAATGATTGGGACACTGGGGACCAACCAACCAACTCCATCTTGCTCAATGCATTAGTTTTTCTCTTTTTTTTTGATGGGCAAAATAGAGGGTATGTATTCAATGCATTAATATTTGTCACACAAAATGATTAATAGTGTGACTATTTGCCTTTCTTTCCTTCACCATGGAAAGGAACACAAAAGTATTAAATTCCTTCAAAAGTACAATCCAGTGAAACAATAATAAAAAATTGCACAGGAAATTTGAGGTATAAGAAGTGTCAATTTTAAAACAGAAAAGGAAAGAAAGAAGACTGCTGCCAACTGTAGGCATTGAAATTGCTGTGTTCAGCAAGACATCCAAAATCAATATCATGTTTCCAGTGTTTCATTCTTTGGCAATCCTTCATACTTAAAGTCAGATTAACCATAATTTCCAAAGACCAAGAAGAGAGAGAAAGATCTGGCATTGCAATAAACCGATTCCATCAAAATTACAAACAACTCAACTACAGTGGTTAAGTGAAACATGCTCTAGGTTTTTTCCATACCTTATGTAAACATAAGATAGCAACTCTTCGAATTCTAAATGATAAAATTTAATAAATGAAAATAAATGCTAGCAAAGGCGCCAAACAAGAACGTAATTAAGTAAGCAATAATCATAACATATGGTTCAAATACACCATCTCCAAGCAATCCAGCCTTACCAAATCCATACTCACATATAAAGAGGTTTACCTCCACAATAGCATCTTGCCACCTCCCGTTGTTGCAAAGGCAGCATGCTAGCTCATAATATACACTAGCAATTCCAACCACTCCCCTTCGTTCCATATCCCTGACAACTTCAACAGCTTCATTGACTTTACCTTCCTCCCAAAAGGCTCTGACAAGAACTGGAAGGTTGCAGATTGAAGATGCATGAGCTATCAAATATCAACACCCTTTCTGGGCAGCAACAAAAAACACTACCTTTATAAGTAAGGGCTTTTGGAGCTTCCCCACTTCTTCTCATTTTTTCAAAGAACCTGTGGACATGGTCATACTTTCCAGATTGCAGCATCACCTTTCAACAAGCAAACTCCTGTAAGGTTCTATGAATATACAATTTAAAGATAAATGATAAACTGCAGGTTGAATTCTTTTTCCCCCTAGAGATGAGTCCCATATTTACCCAAGTATAAAACAGCATCAAAACGATTTCAATTGGTTATGATGGATTAAATGAGAAACCAAAGCATGATCAAGGGATGGATATCTAAGTTTGTGTATGTGATACACAACTGCAATGGTAAAATAACAACATTATTTTATTTTTTTCTTTTCACTTTAGATCACATATCATTCTTGACATAATCATGAGGAAGCTCTGGCCATGATACTTACTCTTAGTTTACATAATGTTCATAAAATATTTTTTTCCTAATAAGAACAAACATTTGTAAAGCATAAAGAATGGAAGGATATAGGAAGGATGGACTATCCTTCAAGGCAAACAAAAGGAAACATTTACAAGCAAGCACCTGAAGTCGCCCAAAGAAATATGAACCTACAACACCATGAATACCAGCAAGTAAACTAAACATTGATAAATTCTTAGGGGCAAAGAAAGTGTCCAACAAATGCCTCCTGCACCAATGCCCTCTTGTTTGCCAACTGATTAGCTACTGGTTGGTGGAACCAGGCATCAATGAAAATGAGCAACCCATCCCTCCCGAGAGATCTGAAATCTTCCACATCATGTACTCCATTCCCAAGCACCCCTTTTCCCCATTACAGGTCCATGTCATAACTGCTGCATCCCCTTCCACTTGAAAATTACTTATCCACATATAATTCATCACCATCAAGCCTTCCAACAAGGCAGAGATCTCAGCCTCTATTGCCAATCCAGAACCTGTTAACTTAGGAAAACCCGTAATCAAACTGCCTTATCGATATCTGAATATTCAAATCCCTAACTGAACAGGATTCCCCCAAAAGGTGGGGTTCCCATACTGCATTAACTACTTACTTATTCCTGCTACCAGTGCTCCCTCTGCACACCTTCCAATTCAGTATAATCAATTCTAAGGGAGATGGCTCTATTGAAACAGAACTCCCCCCAAAAAGTGAGATAGTGCATGACATCCCACAAAGACTCAGGTGGTCCTCATTTTGTCCCCAAAGATCCTAAGATCTCTCCAACCAAATAGTAAAGATTTTGGGAGCATGGCTCCTTGCTAAAGTACTCTGCCTCTGGGACTCATCCCAAACCTTTGAAAGTAATGAGCATCATATCTGCGACATCTCTAAAATGACCCCAAGACAACCAACCCCAACACCCATTTTTCGGATAATAATATCTGAAGAACCCTCTTAAAAAATATGAATTCTAGAGTTTCGGGATCAGCATTATGGTGCTGACAATACAAATAATAGAACTGGTAGCACATGAAGCAAATCTAGGAACATATGATAACACCTAAAACATCTATTCTATTTTTTCCTGCTTTTTGCCTCTAAACCATATTAAATGACTTCAAACCTAGATTTGACAAAAAAAAGACACTTTTTTTTCTCTTTTTTTATAGGTAAATTTTTGTCCCCATTCGGACTTGAACCTGGGACCTCCCACAAACCCTTCCCATCCCTTTACCACTTGAGCCAGGTCTCAAGGGCACAAAAACAAGACACAGACTCACCTCTACAGAGAAATAGACTCATGCTCAAAATATAGTGTGGGAATAGATGTCATGATCTAGTTGTTACCTCCATTGCAAGTCCATAAGTTGCTCCATTAGGCTTCAGACCACACTTTCTCAACTGCTTAAACACCCAAGACACACCCTTCCATTGTTGGGTTGGAACACAAGCATTCAGTACCTGGTACCAATGTGAGAGAGTGGTTACTTTCATCAATATGCTTAACAATATATACAGTGAATTTTAAGTGGGCTGCGAAAAGTAGTAATGCTCTCTTACAGCATTAAATATAACCACATCAGGTTCAAAGAGTGCATTCCAGTTCTTCCGGCACATATTTTTTATTCTTTTTGGAGGTTTCTGCCTCATGCATTCAATAATGTTCAGCAATTCTTTCAGAAGACCGGCTTGACCAAGTGTAACAGCAACACTGTGGTATGCAGCCATATCTGGGTATATATGGCAGTCACCCTGAATGGCTTGGAGTTAAAAGTCCATAAAAAAAATATCACAAATTATAGATGAGGAACCTTGTTAGAAAGAGGGGGAAAAAGAATTTGGACATTACACGCATCAAATTGAAAATGTCAAGAGCTTCATGGGGCCTTTTTGCCTTCCCAAGAACTGCTAAGAGTTTAGTGTATACAAACCTAAAAGAAACATAAAGTTACTTATAGGACAACAAAAATAAATTTAACACAATTAACTACCATTAGAACTAAACATTCTCTATAGTAAACATACAGATAAAAGGACAAAATATGAGAATAAGAGATAGACTTTCATAAATGAATCACGGTAAATTAGAATAGGAAAAAAGCACTAGAGAAGAAACACTATCCAAATCAAACCACTCATGTCAGCATTCTAGAAAACAAAAATAGCTGCCAGGATAATAATTTTGCTAATAAGAGGTGCAAGTTAAAACCCAAAACTAAGATGAGTATAGCTGAAATTTGAAAATGATACCAAATGACCAGATTGGTTTTCATTATGAGGTTACAGGTGAGGCAGATATCAACCCTTTTCTCAGAATACATGAAAGACTTCCATAGATTCATACACATTTAGCACTAGTTAAAGTCCAGGCCATCAATTGAGTGGTTACCATCTGGCCCAACTAGAAAAGACAAAAATATAGATGGTATTAGTGTTGGGTGTTTCCTATCCAGTATTTGATTTGGAAATGGTTTGATTTACCCAAAGATAGATGACCTAGTTAGTCTTGGAATTCCTATATCCAAACATCAGGCAAAGCTTGGGCGTAGATCTAAAATCACAAGGGTCAATGTTTAACGGATGGATATATCCAAGGATAAAGCCACAAACATATGGTGGAATTTTTTATTAAGTCACAATACTGGCTCAAGAGGGAGGCTAATTCTATGCCGCAAAGCAAGTTCATTGCAAAACATGAGATCAATCCAGGGGCAATTCTTTTATGTTGTGTATGGCACTTGTTTAGTTGTTTATATGATCTTCTTCTGATCCCATTCTCTGTCAAAACTGAATTCTGTCCAACCAAAGATCAATTCCACTAGTTCTAACTCTTCCATCATAATTGATATAAGACCTAATAAAAATTACCTGCTCTTATACCGTCTGTTGTCCTTATCCTTATCCTTATCGGTGTACACCCATTCCACAACAGATAATGCATGCTTCCAGTGTCCTCGAGCACCAAGTTCTTCAACAATTCTCAGTAACTGGCGTTCTGTGAACTGTAATCCAGACTGTTTCATTACCCTGGAAAACTTCCAATCTCTAATTGTAATGTCTGCAGCAGTAAGCCTATGTCACAAACTATCTTTTATCAGCCTCAAAAACAAGTCCAGGAGGAAATAATAATAATAATAATAAAGAACAACAATAGCAAATAAAGAGAAGTATTAATCGTTTTCTCTTTCAGATAAACCTTAGAAAAAGAAAACAAAACAGCCCAAACAGAATATTCAAAAATTCGTTTTCTGTCATTTTTTCTAAACTTTCCCAGCAACCAAACAGAAGATACCTATCAACGAGAAACCTAATAGCATCAGCATCTCCACCGCGACGCCTTGCCGGACTCCACCCTCTCCGTTCATTCCCCGAAGAACCTTGTTCAACTTCAACTTCAACTTCAACATCATCATCCAAAAGCCACTTGACCTCACCACGCTTCTCAAGAATGTCGCTCAACTCCCTCAAATGCTCTCTCTTCAGCCTCTCCCCACCGTACTCCACACTTCCATTCAGAATCTCTTTGAACCCAGGTCTCTCCCACGGCTTCCCAACCATCAAAGCCTTGGACAACTTTGTGTATTCGCGCTTTAGGGTTAGGAAATGAGCTTCTTCATCTTCAGTCGGGGACTGGTTTTGATTGGCCAAGCGCTTTGATTTGCGAATTGATTTTTGGATTTCTTTCTTGCGGAGAGTATGGATGATTTTGGGAGTTGGGTATACGCCCTTTCTGATGAGGTTTCGTTTGATTTTCTCGGTATTGGGAGTGGGGATTCCGGTAGGAGGAGGCACTTCCATGGTGAATGAGTAGAGAAGCAGGGCGTCCCCCTCAGGCGCCAATGCGTCGATGGATAATGGTTATTTGGTTAAGAGAGGGTCTGCTAACCCCCATATTTCCGAAAGGGCTTTCTCAAAAAAAAGAAAATTGGAAAAGTCACGGCCAAAAACTATTTTTTATTTTTTATTTTTAAAAACAAAAAACACAATATTTTTAAATAATATATTTTAATTATAATTTTATTATTTTAATTTATTTTCTAATAACTATTTCAAAAAATAATTATATAAACATTTAAAATATTAAAAAACAGTTTTCAAAAATTATTTTTCAATACCAAATATGGTTATGTGTTTTGAAAATTGTTATGTAAAACGGTTTTTTAGAACGGTTTTTAAAAATAGTTTTTGGCGTTTAAAAAAATAAAATAAAATAGTGTTTAAAAATTGAATTTTGGAAAACGGTTTTTGTTTTTTTAAAAAATATGTTTAATTGAATTAATAAAAAGATTTTTTAGAACAAATAAAACAAAAAAATGTTTGAAAGTTTTTTTTTTAATTAATAAAGTGTTCTTTATTAATTAACTAAATATTATAAATATATAAACAATTTTTCTATGTACAATTCATTTAAATTTAAAAACAAATATTTCCTTTTGAAATTTTTACAATAATTATGATTTTTATAAATAAAAGATGATTTTGTAATGACGTGTGAATATATTAATTTTAATTATTTAAGGAATAAGAAAAGATTAGAGGGTAGGAGTATGATGGTTAGACGAAACTCACCTTTGTAAAAATACAAAAAGTAGTTAGGAAAATACAAAAAAAAAAAAAAAGAGAAAATATGAAAAATAATTTATTATTTAAATAATAAAAAAATAATAATAATATTTTTTATTATTTAAGAAAAATAATTTTTGAGAACACAGGAAATACAACAAATAAAAATACACATTTTTTCTTAAACATGTTCGTAGTGTTTTTTATTTTTAAGAACAAAAAATAGTTATTGAAAATAACAGCCAAACATACCCTTATTTTGCATCACATCGATTTTTAAACCCAAACACGAACCCTGATATTTTTATTTTTACGCATTCTTAACACCAAGAGTACTATTTACCGGTTTGGAAGCCTTTGCATTACATCTCCAATCATTTTCCTCGTCTTTTTTTTTTTTTTCTCTCATGGACATGGTTTTCTTTGTTAGCAACTTAGCAAAGATTTTAATACCTTTTTCTATTATAAATTTTATATTATAGAAATTGGGGAAGAAAAAAGTTATAAATGAAAAAATAAATTATTGGCCAAAAAAAAAAAAAAAAAAAACGATTTTCTTGTTGTTGGTTCAAACTAGACACCTCAGACATGAATGACGTGTTGGGAGATATAGAAACGGACAAAATACATTTTGTTTCCAAGAATCGTACGGCTCCGTAGTTCAAATGTATTGGAGTTATACAATATGAAGGTTAAGACTTAAGATATCAAAATATTTGATGCTTTTAAGATTGTACGCCTCTAAAGGTGAAATCCCACTATTTGAAGCTATTTGATCGAAGATAGGATGTGAATTGTGTCACTATATGGGAGTTTTATCCTTCATTGAGTAAGTAATTATTATGTTTGATAATTTATTTGTCTTTTTATCTATTTTTAAATTTGATAATAAAAAATAGAAAAATAAAAAATATAAACAAATTTTATTCTTAATTTAAAAAAAAAAAATTCAAAAATAGATTTTAAAATGAAAATTATCACTCATGTAAAAACATTATAGTTTCTCCTTTATGCATGAGCTTAAAATTTATTCCACAAAATACACTAAAAATAATGATTAGAACTAACAACTCATCACTGAAGCATCCATGTAATATGGCAACCATGGGTAGAAAAGGTTAGATGGTTTCAAACCTGAATCCCCGACAGCCTGGCTATGAATCTATGTTGCATAACATCACGCACATGCTATTTCTTATGAAGTGCCTTTATTCTTAGAATTCTTTTCCATATTGGCATGTGCTATAAAGTACATCCAGCAGCCGGTTTTTATAACAGTCAGCCCTTCTCTATCTTTACTGAAATTGAATACTACTGCAAACATGAGAAGCAGCCAAATTCTGATGATTAAAACCATGAAAAAAAAAACCCTGAAATCATCAATTACAAAGGACATAGTCTAATGTACAGTATATAGCAGCTTTAAAGAAAAGAAGACAAATGCATAACAATCAGCAATAGAGTTAGACCAGTGAATCTCACCACCAACAACCCAGAAACACATCATTCAGAATTTTCAACAAAGAGAAACCAGAATACAGGAAGAGAGAAAAACCCTTCTCAGCTCTTGGATTTGGAATGCTTTACAAGCCAATCAATAACAGAATCAATGTTGGTAGAATTCTTGCAAGAGATCATGAAGCAGCATACTTCTCTGTCAGTAATTGATTTGAGTCCCCTGCAAAGCATAATGGTGTTCTCATTACCAAAACAATGCACATATTGAAAACCAGACTATGGATACTGATTCAGCATTCACCATGGAGTTTTTAAATTTGGTCAAGAAAGGTTCCAGGTCATGGAAGTGAAAGAGCATCCACTTACATTTCTTCAGTCAAAGCGTGTTTGGACAGAGCTCCTGGCTTGTCGATTTTGTTTCCCAGTACCAGCAAAGGAATACCATTCAGTGAGGGTTTGCTCAGCAGATCATGGAGTTCACTTTTTGAGATGCCAATGTTATCTGGATCAGCAGCATCAACCACATAACTGCAGGAGAGATCAGGTTCAGACAACTTGGTTAAGTAATTGCAAGGTCAACTAAACATTACACTGAACCACTAGGAAACTTGATTCGGGTAAGCAAGAAATAAAATGTTTTATAATCACAAAATATCAATTCATTAAGAAACAAGGACCCTAATGCATAAACACTTTATTAACACTAAAAAGTGAATATCACATGAAAAATCATCATTAATTCCATTGATCTGAAAGACGAAACTATTTTTGGCCAAACTTTGGCGCAATGGTGCCATCTCAGGCAATCAAGCATAAAAAAAAAGGGTTTGATCTTGTATGCACCCAATTAATGCAAAAGTGGAGGACATTTAAATTACCAGTCCACCCCCTTACAGAACCCCAAATCTGGATCTGCATTGGTTACAATAGAATAATTTAAACATGTTGCACTCCTCTGTCAGATCAAACTACTTGAATCAATTAAAAATTTTGAATCTGGACAATCCTGTTGGGTTGATCAGTTCTGTAAAACATACTTCCTCAGCACTAATAGTGCCATGAGAACTGGCCAAGAGATGAATGCCAATGAAACTTTAATTCCACATTTAAAAAAAAAAAAAAAAAAAATCATTAGTTAATTCATTATTGCTTATATTCATAATCCAACAGATCAAGGAAAAACAAGCATTCCTTCAAATAATTTGCAAAAAGCCTAAATAAGACAACCGATTGGTTGCCCATTGAACCAGGGCCAGTTGACCCAATTTGGACCCAGCTAGGCCCTTGACAAAATTGACATCTGGACCAAATATTAAACACTCTCTTCCGTTTAACATTTCCCAAAAGAAAATGAAGATGCCAGCTAAAGCAGCCCATAGAGCATGTAGGAGATTGGACCAAGGATCAGGTTTCAAGTCAACAAGCTTGAATACTATATCTTCACCACTTTTGCATTTTAGTGCTTCATACAGTAAACAACTAGGGTTAGCTGGATTCCTTGTTCATAAGAAAAGTTTAATTATAATAATCAAACTGATTCAGAGAAAAGCACTTAATTTAGCCATTTTGCTAATTTAACCAGGTTTGCAACTTTGATCCTCTTATTACTCCTGTCATGTGGTCTCTGGTAGTGCTCCAATCACAATACTTAGGTTTCCAATCATACAACTTCCAGTAGAACCAATTTGTAAACCAGATTAGCAGGTGTTGTAAGGATTCAAGCTAATGATAACTCACAAACACGCACCACCAGTATCTTGGCTTAGTGATGATGTCTGACAACTATGAAGTTGATATCGTGAGTTCAATTCTACTGACTGACTATAAAGAAGGAAAAAAAACAAGGAATAGAACTCAAAAGGCAAGTAAGAACAACAAGGGTCTTAGAACCTATTTGGTTAATAAACATTTTCATTTACAAACAAAAGTGATGAACATGTTGGTTTTTGGATCACGTACAATTGCAACAATGCTTTCATTTTTTAATATGCGAAAAACAAGTTCTGCATGTTTTTAAAAATAAGCAATTTTTAGAAAATATTTTTGAAATCAATTTTCAAAAATGTGTTAACCAGCATGTTACAATGTCAGTGTGATTTTCTTCTTCTCATTCTTTTTTGTTTTTTTTTTCAAAAAACAGAAAACAGTTCTCATTTCTGCTATCAGACAAACCATTCTTTTGTTTGAAAGGATGAAATACATCCTCTAGACGCATGTGAAATCAAAGGCACCACTAATTTTCTGGGGCAAGTTGATAATTGAATAACATTGCGTTCCCTAAACAAATTTGTATATTGATTTTTCAAACAGACACAGTGCACAAACACTTCTAATTTTACAAAAAACCACATGCCATGCTGCTTAGCCTATTGGAGAAGTATTTCAGGACTCTTTTATTTGATAATTTGAGCCCTTTTGTACTAAAGTTAAAAACTGAAGGAAAAGGATAAGAGTGTGCATGGACATTTGATTGATACCATTCCCAAGTTTCATAGTATATACTCAACCCATGGGACTAATTATATGTTCATGTTTTGATTCCTAAACACAATCAGTTTTCATTATACTGAGTGCACAATCTTCAATTCACAAAAGTTTTGGGAAGACAATTCAAATGCCTAAATTTGATCATTAAAAGAATTCAATAACAATTCCCAATTCTTAAATTTTTTTCTTTGAGGTTTCCATAATTTGAATTTTATCAGCCTAGCCTTATTTCATGAAAGTTCCAAAAATTTTCTAGATTTCAAACAAAATATTTTTTCAAATATTTACTAATTGTTAAAACATCTAAATTTTCCAAAAACCATTGAGTATGTATTTTTTTTCCTCCAGATTTCCTAATTACACAACAATTTTTAGGTAATTTTTTGTCTTTTCACTGTTACATGGAATAAAACCTGGAAGTACCTTCATCCACACCCTAACTTTTTACCATAAGCCAACTACTCAATAAATCTTAAAACCAGAGTCACCTTCTAATGATCTTCAATAGACCAAAAAAGCCAAGAAATCTCACCCTACGTATGGCAAATATTCAACAAATTTATGGATGAGAACCCAAAATCTCTAAAGGTAGGGCATTATTTACAAATAGCTTAAATGATAAGGGCTTTTGTAGCAAACACCCGATGGAATATCCTATAGGAAGTCAAAAGTTTAAGAATAATGATCAACAACGAACATGTTACATGTATACCAGTAACAGAAGATGGACTATTCCAAAAGAGGACAAGAAAAGAAAGAAAATGCCTTTCCAGTTATCAAAAAAAGGTTCTAGGAGACAAACATCCTTAAAGGACAACGCATCATTCTTGTCCAAAACTTCTGAAGCAATAGACAGTTTCCAAATAACTATAATGTGAATTTTAAAGTCAATTTATTATATCAATTATTAATTTCTTATAATTATCCTCCACACTAAGATGAAAAGAAATCTTGAAAATAAACAAGGTCTAAAAATTTGACAATCTATGACATGAATTACCTGTCATTGAAACTTCAAATTTTGACAATGGGTTTTGTCTGCCCACTTCTAAGGCAAATGCGATGGAGAGTCGTCCAAAAAACTAACTATAAATATCAATTATAAATTCGATGCAGCTAGTGAATTAAATCATTAACATCTACACTAGACTAAAAGATATTCTAAAAAATTAGCAACATTGGGAGTGTCAAACAAGAAGTGGCCATGAAAAAAAGTTCGTTAGCACGAGCATGCACAGAGGAACAGCTAAGCAGGTCATTAATATTGGTTCTAAAACTATGATTCAAAATAAGATGGGGGAACAGTTCCATACACAATAGCAGAAACTGCACGGCAGTATCTCTCCCACATAGTGCGAAACCTAGGCTGACCTCCAAGATCCCACAATTTTATCGTGACATTCCCTTTAGTTACTTTCCTCATGTTGAATCCTACCTGAAGATCAAGTGTAATGCCATATGGTCATATCACTTCCCAGAGAAACAGGTATGTTAAGAAGGACATTGAATCCTAAAAGAAAGTAAGAACCCTTTCTAAGAAAACTCACCGTAGGAATCATGTCTTCACTATATCCACCAGTCTAAAACAATACGGTTTCCAATGTGTCAGCATTAGCCCCAAATAAATGGGAAAGGACCATTAAAGAATGACATACATGATTATTTACTTACTGCAACAACATTAACAAGTGATGTTTTCCCAGCATTCTGAAGTCCTATCAAAGAAAGCTCCATTTCCTGCTTGAAAAAGAGGCTGCGATCATATAAGCAATAGAATGAGCTACATATTAAGAAAAGGGAATAAGAGAATAAAGACATAAAGAAAATAAAACATTGTCATAATATGTGATCAGGTAAGGATAGTTGTTTCCACAATATTGCAAGCTTAGGAAGTTTGAGTCACATCTTTCTTGAAAATTTTTACAGTTGACCATTCACTGAGCATAGAAAACAATTGTTCTTGAATGTCTGCAAGTTGTTTGTTGCCCTTTTGACCTATACTTTGAAGGACCACTCTACAAGAACAATTTTTTAATTTTTTTAGCATGGTGTAGAAGATGAGTACATGTGTTTGGATGGATGAAATTGTTCTTTTCCCTTTTCTTTCTATATTTGGAGCTCAACTACAAGAGACCGGACTTTTTCTTAACATGGTCCCTATGGCTAAAGTGTATTTTTGGAAGGGTAAGAAGTTGTTTGTCACTAGGATGTAATTAAGACATGAGTCATCCCATGGAAGTTTCCATGAGTAGTATGGCTTTAAAGGCACTTCTTTATCAAGTTCAAATTAATGCAAACACCAATTTGGCGAGTATATTGATACTTTTTTAGTCTTTGTTGAAGTTCTTCAAGAGAAAGCCAAGGAAAATTCAAGAAGGAAAACAATTTGATAGTCCCTCAAGTTACATTTTATCATAGCAAATGAGAATATCAGAGCAAAACACACCATGTTTGCGCTTGGAATGATATGACAAAAGGCAATTACATGACAACAATTGAACTTTATTTGCTCATCTCTTAAGTAGTAACTACTGTTGATGCATAAAAGTAAGGGCTATGATAAGATTCAATGTATGGATAACAAGGTGAAAAATTGTCCGCATCCATAATCTTTGATAATTCTAATGATTGAACTTAAAACCTATAAAAATTTATTAAAACAGTAATTCATTAATGAGTCCAGTATTTAAAACTATATATAGAACACAAACATTGAATTCATCAAAGGGATCCATCAATTAATTGTCTTTCCTGATACAAGAGCAAGATACTTGCGAAACATGCTTGCATCAGTTAAAAAATAGCACATAATCTTCATCATGCAAGAGCAAGATACTGACTTTTGCATTGAGCTACCACTGAGTTCTTCGCATCTACTAAAGAGGTATCTGCATTGTTGATTCAGTACCCTTCATGCAGGAAATGCTATTATCAAGCATAGATTCCTTTGCTGTAACCACTAACCTTTCTCCTCCTTTCTTCTTTACTTTATATTACTTTTTGACTCTTAAGCACTTCTAAACCCCATGTCTTTATCTATGTGACTAACATCATCACAGTAAATACCATTCCCACACAGATAAAACAATAAACAGAACCATAATGGCAACCACCTCCATAATTCTATTACCTGTCCATAAACTCATGCTCTTATTTCAATTCAACAATTCACCCAACGAAAACTAGTAACAACCACAAAAATAAGAGACCACTCCTGCCGCCACAAAAAAACAAAACCAAAGCCTAAAGTAGAAAACAAATCCCTTGCCAAACAACACAACAAATTCTAACTAAAAGAGTCGTTCTGGAACCCTAACAATCTTTCTTTAACCCTCTGGATGATTCTCCGAGGGAAACTAAGGAAAAATGGAAGGGAAATGCTTCCAAAACGACAATAATCCAGGCAATTCTGAAGCGTTCTGTTAACCAAACCAAGTCCACAAGGAACATCAAGTCCAAGAACATGAATGCAGATTACCTCCAAACCAAGACACACACAAAAAAAAAATCAAAATAGAAAAGAAAAATAAAAAATCAACCTCGAATCAAATTCTTCCAAAACAAACAAAAACCAACGCGGCCGATCAGAAATCAATCAGAGAAACAAAAGAGCTCACCTGCGAAGCCAATTGAGGAAAGCCTCCCACAATCCCATCGACGATCAGACTCCAGAGAACTCCACAAACGCGAGAGAGAGCTGTAAGAAGTCTATTGCCTGGATTTGAGCTGTGAGGAACCTTCGTTTCAGCCCTCGCCGTGGATTACAGTATCCGTACAGAAATATGAAGATGTACGCAGTAAGAAAAAAAGAGATGATTATGATTACAGTATCCGAATGCGAGAATTGAGAATTATAAAAGCCCTGGATCTGGCTCTTATTTACCAACCCAACCCACTCTAGATTTCGCAAATTCTGCTGGCTTCTATGTTTAGGTTTTAGGCTGTTTTACCCGATAGGAAGATTCCATGGGGTTCTTAGAGGAGTCGGAAGGGTGGGAGGGACCACGGAGTCCCACTCCCGTTTCAAGCGAGTGATCGGCACGGACGTCTGAGGTGTGCGGATGGGGATTTGCCAGTTCACTCCACGCTTTCCGACACTGACCTAGCCTTCCCCAGCCCAGTGTGAGCTGGACTGGGCCTATGAGAATTTCTTTGAACATCACAGCCCATTAATTTAACACGTCGCCCCTTTTTATTATCTTTTTTTTAAAAAAAAAAATATAAATATGCGTGCAGGCATCGCATGTTGTAAAGTTTCAAGAATTCCAAACTGATAAGTTTTTGGATCATTTTCATGTGGATAGGGAATGTACGATGGGTTTAGAGGACCGTTGGGTGATTGGTTACAAAAAAACTGATATGGGCCTGGGCTACGTAAATTTTGAGGTTAGTTCTTTCTCTATTTATAGTAAAGCTTTGGATGGATAACAGAAGACCTTAGCCACATTGCAAATTTGAGATGATGGTTCGTAGAAATTGTTACTCCGTTCAATCCAGCAAACAAAGAGTGGGTTCTTTGAGTTTTAAAAGTACACTTTATGAGGTAAAAGAAAAGAAAATGAAGAAGAAAGAAAGAAATTAAAACGGTGGGAATAATATTTTTATTCCAGTAGGTATCCATAATCATGATCAACCATCCACCTTAATTGATTTTCGTAGCAAACTCTTTATTTTATAATACTTCTTTTTGGATATTTATAGAAATGCGTCTCGTTAAAATTTTATGAAGAAAAATTCTATGGAAAAAATTTTATTAAAAAAAATGTATATAATTTTTTTAAAGGATTTAATTATTACAATTGTCTTGTTAAAAATCTACCTATGAAATTCAATTGGACAAAATTTGAATGAAGAAACAAAAAATATATGTATAGTTTATTCATATTCGTATGCTTTCTTCTTGTAGATATGATTATGCTTTCATCAATACTTCAATTATAGATCTTTTAATCATCACACTTCATGTTATATCTTAACTTTTTTGGATGTGGTAGATATAATACTTTTGTAAATATAACTATCAAATTATCGCATGATCAGATATGCGGAACATCAATTCCATTATTCTCTTGAAGCTCATGAGTATAAAAGAATCTGGGGGAGATAAACTTAATTTTATCACTTCTTTTAATTTGTGAAATACAAACAACATTATTTTGTATAATTTGACCAAATTATCTCTAATGGAGGGTGGCCCACACAATTCCCCAAATATGTTGGATTATCAACTTTAGCCATATTCACAACTTGTTTCATGAATTACTGATTCTCTTCATAATTTGAAGAGATGATTATCATTGTTTACTTGATTGATCTCTATAACATCGTTGTATCTTTTTTTTATTAAGCCAAGCTTTGTGTGGGCCTAAAAAATAGCTAACATTCGTATATCCAAGCAACTAAGATTTTCCTCGTTTCAAATAAAATAAACTTATGTTGGTTGTTTCACGAAAATATTTTAGTACATGTTTGACTCAATTCAAATGTCTTCAAATTGGTGCAAAACTATACGTTGGTGTGAAACTGTATCTTGCAAGCAAGTTAACATTGGATGTTATATCTGATCATATACAATTTGCAAGGTATATGAAGGCACAAATAACACCGAGATAATGTACTTCTAGACTAAATGTTTCTTCATTATTTTCTTTAGGACAAAAGGAGTCATTTTTCACTTATAGTGAACAAAATTAGAGAATTTAGTGAATGTGATGTCTATATGAAAACATTTTTTTGACTTTCTTGTGTATCTTCATTAATAATTATTCATCCTTATGAACTTTTCAAGAGTAAAATGTGATATTAAATATTCAATCATTACTTCAGACATTGTAATTTTTCATGCAATTGGTTTTTTCATACATTTTAAATCTTTTAGAGATTTTAAAGTATATCTCAAATCCTTCTAGGATTATTAACCATATGATTTAGTTATCACAAGAGTTGATATAAGGTATCTATAGGAAATATAATGTTATAATTTTTGCTTACACTATCATAAAACAACTCATTTGTATCTAACAGTTTTTACATCTTTGAGCGTTAAACTTTAAACTATTTGTATTTATTAGACTTTACATCTTTAAAAATTGAACTTCAGGTTCATTTGTATCCAACCAACCTTACATTTTGAGTATCAAATTTCAAGTCCTAATGCTTCTATAGACAAGTTCAATATTGTTTCAATTGCTTTTTTTCTATTTTGGCAAAGTATTTCTATATTGACATTCTTGCAATTTGAAATTTTATCATTCCTTATGTGTTAAGGGTCATCTAGAAGGAAGATATATTGATCATGACAACAGTATTTGATAGTATCTTTCTTTTGATATCAACATAATTAATAAATATCTTTTTACTTTTTAAGTAATTCTACCTCTTTAAGAGTTATTGTTTGAGTTGTTCCTCTTCTATGACCATTTGTCCAATTTGTGCATTTGCAAGGTGAACTTGTGCTTCTTCAAGTGTTATTTATTTAATCAATTTTAGACTAATTGATCATTCTTATCATTTTCTAAATGGGTATAACCTCTTTAAAAGTGTCAATCTTTGCATACATATACATTTTCTTATGTCATTTTCACCTCTAGGGAATATGTCTTTTGAGCCAACATGTCTACAATGCTTCAAACATATCTTACTGTCTTATTGAAACACTAAGTTATTACACATCATGTATGTTTTAGAATTAACAATTATGGTATTAGTTAATTGTCTTTTAGGGATATCAACTCATATTTGTTTTGTAAAATATTTTAAGAAATTTACGTTATTTTTCTAAGATTAAAAAATTTAACGTCATTATTTTAAAATTGGCTTTTCTCCCCTTAACGGAGGAAAATTGTCTTATCAAAATGACAATTTGCACAATATTTCATACTACCCTTTAATAATAGATGGACTAATTACTAAGTAAAAATTTTTGGTTTTATATCTTATGTCGATGTGACTTTGCAATAAATTGATGTGCCATTGTTGTTTCTAAGTGACCAAGTTGGTCATATCAGATTTTTCTGGATATGATAGACTGCAAAGTGTTATTTACATGAAATCATATATTACTAGTATATGATGTTAACTCTTCTAGAGCTTTTAATCAAGTTTTAATTTCTTGATATGATATTAACATTAGTTATTACTAATATTGTACGATCAATGAAACAAAGGTTTCATCAAAATGATAATCCATAAAACTTGCTCTTATTATAAAGGAAGAGTTAAAACTAACAAAATAAAATACCATTTATTATTGAGGACTCCACTTAATGCATTATGTAAGAATAAAGACAATATGAAGCTTTCGTGAACAATGATAAAACAAAAGTCTATACAAGCGAAATTTTTTAAATAAGATGAATATGCATCTTATAAATATATGTATCGGAGTTTGGTTTAGCAGAAGGTCATGGGTTCGAGCCATGGTAACTCTCCACATGTGGTTATGGAGCCACATGTGAGAGAGAGTGTTAAGGAGCATGATATATATATATATATATTGAACCCTGCAAGCTCTTTTAAAAAAATTAGTAGTTCAGTAATCATATTGTAGCTATCTTATAAATATATAAAGTATAATAATGATGCAAATATGATTTTTTTTTTTTTAAATCTTTTATTAATGAGATATATATAAATCATAGCAAATGAAATAATTTATTTATTTTATATATATATTTTGTATGTCTTCTCATAATACTACAAATCGCAAGGAATATTTCAAACTAGTCACTTAAGTTTCATTCTTTATTTATTTAAAATCCAAATTTAATAAGATGACTATATTAAGAAAAAACTTATAGGTGTTGATGGAGGAATATAAAAGAATCATAACATGATTAAAATTCACAATTACTTAAAAATATATTTATTTCTTACTATATTGACGTTGATATTACTAGAAGAGGTTCCTTTACTTCTTATTTGTTTATTAAAAAAAAAGAAAAATAACATTTTTGAAGAATAAATTTTTATTATATTTATATTCTTTCAATAAATTATTTGCAAACAATAAATATAAATTAAGGTGGTGTTTGTCATTTTTTTTTTTACTTAAATCTAAATATAACTTAATTTAAATTAACCCTAAATATAATTTAATAATATTAAGTATTAAGTTATTTTTTTGTTATTTTATTTTTGTTAAGTATTAAGTATTAATATAGGGCGAGAGTCATATTGAGATTTAGCAAAAAATCAAATATTTTAGTTTCTTTAATGCAGATAATTTTTTTAAAAAATAAGTGATAAATAAAAAAATTTAAATAATGAAAAATGTATTAATAATGAAAAATATAATAGAATGATATTTTAATAACATAAAAAATTGACCATCATTGAAAATAAAATAAATTATGTCACCATGTAACTTATCATGAAATTTAATATAGGAGTTTTCAAAGAACTTCTTATAAAATTTGATTGAAAAGTATTTGATGTAAATAATAAGGGCTTATTTAATAACTATTTTCAAAAATAATTTTTTACTCTCTAAAAAACACACGCACATATATTTGACAACCATAAAACAAAAAGACAGTTTTTTTTTTTTTTAAAAAAAAAAATAGAAAACATGGTGTTTTTATGCACAATCTTTTAGTTATTTTGGTTGTTTCATTTGTTTTCTACGATTTTTTTTTTTAAATTATACAAATATTAAGAATGATTAAAAATAAAACACCTTACATAAAAGCTATTTTTAAAACATATTTAAAAATATGAAAAACGGGTTAAAAACTATATAAATTTTCAAACAAACTTTTCTATCACAAAACATTAAATTTTTTTTTAAAAAAAATTATTCTTAAAAATTATTTTGAAAATTGTTTTAGAAAACACTTTTCAAATTAAGCATAAGTATTCTTTATTATGCTTAAAATAAAAAAAGTATTTGATATAGACAATAAGTCTTCTCTATTCTAGAAATCGTAGAAGTCTTCAAACATAATTCTCGTATTGACGGCTAGTAAAAGGAGAAAAAATTGAAAGAAAAAAAAAAAAAAAAAGAATTAAAATAGTGGGAATAATATTTATACCAGTAATCAATTGATCATTCATCTTAACATATTTCGGTAATAAATTTATTTGATAACATTTTAAAAATGTTAATCCCATAGAAACTTTCTTCTTACACGTCTTCGAGGAAAACAAGTGTCTTCTTATTCTTCTAAAATGCAAATAAATTATTATTCCTTCAAATACACATTTTCAAAAAAGGCAATAAATATTCTAATTTCTATATTAATAATGCTCTACAACTTTCACTCCTTGTCAAATATTCCATAGGTGAATATTAGTCATACGAACACCCTTACTCCACCTATATTTTCAAATAATTGGTAACTAAAAAAAAAAAAGTGAGCAGGTAGAAAATTTCCTGCGTTGCAGAGCAGTGTCATGGAGAAGTTGGATTCAAGACAACCATACTCAAAGAATAGAGGTGTGGAAAGGAAGAATAGAAGTCTAAAAGGCTTCAATAAACAAAAACACAAAGGAAAAAAATGTTTGAAAAGCAATAGAGCATTGGGGCATGCAAAAAAAGGAAAGATCATAGAACAAAGGAGAGGCTTACGGAGAAAGGCATGAAGCAAAAAGCAGTCAATTCCTTGAATTTGGGCATCCGTGTATTTCGGCCCTCGATTCGTTTCTCCTCTCTTCATTCTTCTTTCGCCCATCACTGAATTTCGCAAAACCAGAGCCACAAGCTATTCTTACCTTACTCTCCAAGTCTTCTCTCTCTCTCTCTCTCCTTTCCTAAAGTTTGCTTCATTTTCATGTTGTAGTCCATATTGCAATGACCTTTTCTTTGTGGGAAAATCTAAACGTCTTCTGTAATGTCCATTTCAAATGGGGTTCTTCTTCCTTTTATTCTCCTACTGGTTTCGACATCTGTGTTTTCACCCAAGTCCGTGGTGTTCGGGTCCTCTGTTCCAGAACAGAGCTTTAACAGAATCGACCCTCTGCATCACTTCATGCACTATAGGGGGGGCTACGACATTCGAAACAAGCATTACTGGGCTGTATGTTTCATTTCTTAACATCTCAGTATAGAACAACAATGACCCAATTTTGAGATTGAATTTGATACTCTTACTGCTCTGTTTTTCTTTGTCATTATAACACTTCTAGCTATCACTGTATAGAAATAGGAATTTAAGGGTTTGTAAGTTTGATGTCTCTGTCTATGAGTGGCTCATTTGAGAGAATTTCTTTAGTATTCTTTCTCAAGAAAGACTGAAAAACTTGGCATTGACTAGTACTTTTTTTTCCCTTCAAATTTCAGTCTACAGTATTTACAGGCGTCCATGGCTACGCAACTGCAGGAGTTTGGGTGTTATGTGGGTTGGGCTTTGGGATTTTCATGGTTGTGAGGAGTCTATGTTGCAGCTCTCCGACAATCATAAAGCATTCGAATTCTTACTATTTGTTCACGTTCTTTCTAGTTCTTCTGCTCACCTCTCTTGCCATGTAAGTCCCTGAGCTCTTATACATTCTTTCACTTCCTTGGATTATAACTACATGCATTCCATACACTTGTTTGTTTTTAAGCAACACATTGGATTTGGTTAGATAGTTTGTGTGATTAATGCTTGTGATGAATATGTCTCTATGCGTCTGTCAATTTTCAATGGAAATATCACCTTAAAATTTGTAGTTGAAATGCGTTTGGAAGGACACCATTTTGACTAGTGGCAGTAAAATCGATCATTTCTGCTTTGAAGGGATCATGGATAATTTAATCATAAACACGAGAAATATCAAATTAATTCTTGAAAAAAACTAGTTGAGTATATACATATACCATAAAGGAGTTACTAATTCTAATTTTACGTGGGCATGCACTATTATTTGCAGAGTAGCAGCCAGTATTGCCCTTGCTGCAAACCAGAGATCCTTTCACAGAATGAGGAAGATGAAGGAAACCATTGTTGGAGTAGGTGGAGATGCTCACAAAACTATCCGAGTAGTATCCAAAACAATGGAACAAATGCAAAACGTTTTACTTCCTTATGATCCAATCACAAGTGCTCGCTTGAATCTGACAGCCCATCAGCTTGGAAGGGAATCAAAAACCATCCAAGACTTTGTTAACAAGGATGGGGATAAAATTGAGCTAGCAATTAAAACTTCGTAAGAATCTACCTCCCATTGTCAATAACTTGGCAGTAATTGAATTTATTAAAAGCCATAGTTGTGTTTCCTTTTCGGGTTTTTTTTTTGTGTTGATAGGTACCTGGTACATCTGGGGGTATTAGCTCTCAACTTGGTCCTCTTGGTTACTGCACTAGGTAAGTTGCATTCCTTTTAGTGAAAGTTGCTTAAAAGCATGAGAGCATTGTTCCTGACCAAATCCAAAGACTGATTACCAATTTTTGAATATTTTTGTGTTTGATACCTGATCTTTCAATGAACCATCAACTGCTACCACTAGTTTTTTTTTTTTTTTTTTCCTTATTTTCCCCTCAATCCTATCTGCATGATCCTGACAAACATGTAGCTAAAACCAACTTGGTTAGACTAATGGATTGCTGCTTTGGCTCAGTTTTGCTCTTGTTGCATTGGCACCCCGGATTTATCATGTAAGTAATTTACTGGTAATTTAGAGCTTATTTGATAGTGATTCTAAGAAGTGTTTTTAGTCTTTCTACTACTTGAAAACAATTTTTTTGATAAAAATTTTTGAGTACTAGAAGGGTTAGAAGCGCTTCCCGGAATCAACTACTAAACGGATTCTTACTTTCATTCTCTTCTTTTGATTAGCAAACATTTTGAATAATTCCTACTGAAATACCCTCTGCTTCTTCAGGATAATTTTTTTCTGCTGGATCTTAACAACTCTATGCTGGGTTCTAACCGGTATTGACTATTTCCTCCACACGTAAGTAAGACTCTCTTGCTCTCACTGCTCCATATTTTCTGTACTGAAGAACCCCATTCATGTTCCATGTTTATATATGCAGCCTTGGAGATGATACGTGTTCAGCTTTGGAGGATTTTGATCGAAGTCCTAAGAACAATAGTCTAAATTCAATGCTACCATGTGGGGGTTCATCAAATTCAAATAAAGCCTTAGTGGAAATCAGCTATACCGTCCATAACTTCATAAATGAGGTAGTACTAGACTAGTAGTCTAATACATACACTATGATATATGCAGAGGCCTGATTTGTTTCATGTCATGTGATGAGTATGTTTCTGTGGCATGCAGTTGAATTCAAAAGTAAAAGAGTTACAAGAGTTGCTTCAAGTATTTGGTCTGGAAAATTTATTAGGATTTTCTAAGATTTGTAACCCTTTCTCCGGGCCGCCTAACTACAGCTACATTCCAGAAAAGTGCCCAAAGGACGCATTGCCAATCAGCGAATTACCAAATGTAAGTGAACTAACTGATCATGATGTATGGAATAGGAATTCTAACTTAGCTTCGCTTCAAATCAGCCCAATCCTTGCATTGCATTTGATTCTGGAAAGACCCAAACAGATAGGCGATCAGCTCATGATTCAAAGAGAATCCCAACAAAAGGCATAGTTGCAAAGAACAAGACATTACAAAAGTCTTACCAAAAACTTGTTATGCTAAAATATGCTAAAATGAAATTAGCAAATTCCTAATTATTGGATTTAGAAAGTTGGTGTTTGGACATTGATCCAAGAGATTTTCCGCTGAAAATTCATGTGTAGGTCCTTGAAAAGTTCACCTGTTACAACGAAAATTCTGACGGAACATGCAAAGGAGTGGGGAAATTCCTTCCTGAAGACACTTACGACAAGGCTTGGGCTTATAGTGATTCCATCCAGGATTTGCTGAACATATTTCCTGATTTGCAGAGCCTGACCACCTGCTCCTTTGTGAGGAACGCATTCTCGGAAGTTGTTGCCCATCAGTGCAGTCCATTCAAGGTTTCCATTCGATTGCTATGGGCGTCAATGCTCTCTCTTTCCATTGCCATGTTGCTTTTAGTATTAACTTGGGTAGTAAAAGCTTTTCAGGAAAGGGGAAGATGTTTCTCCATGTGTTCCATCTTCCCCAACCCTACACAGGAAAATCATAGGATACCCAGGTCAGAGGAAATTTACACATAGAAAAAATATAGAGTTAGATAAAAGGTTGGATGATATGCATTTTTTTGGTCTCCTTGTTTAATGTTTGTACAAGAAACTCAAAGACCACAACTGTAAATGTACATAAGAGAAATGTAAACCACTTCACCTTTTTTATTCTTGGGTTTCAATTACCATAATGATAAGGACAGTGAGCAGAAGATGAGCATCATTGTGAAGTACTGAAGTACACCAGTTCACCATAAAGCACAATAAGTTGGTTTGGTATTCATTTCATTTTGGGTGGGGGGTTCACCCAAACCACATGGGGGCATCATATTAGTTATCAACACAAAAGAAAGCTACGTCTCCTCCTTCCATGGACCACTCCATGCATTTTTTTGAAATATGGGCCATCAGCAATTACCATGAACTTTCATACATCATCATCCTTGTGATGTGAACAATCAACGGCTATTTAAAAGCAGAAAAAGGGAAGAAAAAATAGCATAAAGATAACCAAACAAAACAATGAGATTGAGCACAAATTTAAGAAGGTAACTCAAACCTAAGCGTTATTTAACATTACCCTAAAACCATATTTGAAATGTTGGGAAAAAAAAATGTCAATTTCATTTCATATGTTTGAATTGAATTGAAGTAAGAATAATATTATTATTATTATAAAAAAATTGATTTCATCCTTTCTTTTTTTTTTTTTTTCACTTTTGTCCTTATACACCAAGCATATCTTTAAAGGTGAATCATAATATCACATAAACAAAAGAAGTCAAAATCGTAATGGAATCATGATTTGATTTTTGTAACAATAAAATATTTTCTTATATTCAAACATATTAATGAATGAAAGTTGAATTGATGTTCTATTCCCATTTTTTATTAGAATATGAGCTAAGAGATAGAGCTCTGTCTGTAATTGTGTTAAGGACTTGGATCAATAGCATTGGATTGGAAATGAAGTCATTTCACTATAGCCTATTAATCTACGGTGGATGGAGACTCTTTGACTAAGACATTGTTTTTTTATTTGTAAAATATTTACATTTCTTTGCTCCCGTCATGCAAGATGGAGTGAGACTAAGAAAAAGAAAATTGTCAGTTTAAATTGGAAAATGAAATTCATAGAGTCCTTGAGCGTTTTTGTCGTAGATTATTAACTATACGCTAACATGTTATTGACATTTAGGTAACATGGGGGACAAAAATGAGTTGGTCATCTGAGCAACTAACTTGATAGGTTGACCGAATTTATTCTCCCCGTCTATGAAGTCACATTTGACTCATCACCAACATATGAATAGAGGAGTAGGAAGATCAATTGTTTAATCCATAATTTTACATAAAACCTCATAATTAATGCCAATATTTTAAGAAGTGGTTCTTCGAGAACAAATTAAAAACAAAGAAAAATAATAATGTGGATTAGAAAGTCTAATTTTAATTATTTAACGTAAGGAGTAAAAGGTTCAACCCATGGATTAGGTGAAAGGTTAAATATCAGACACGGACTAGATTTAACAAAAGTATAAGAAAGGATACCAAGAAAATTTTGCTTAAAACAAAATCTTTGACCTATAAAAATAAATTGACCGAAAGTTCAGGATTTATATTTTCTTGAATTTTTTATTTTGTGTTGTTGTGACAGTGAGGACGGTTACAGCTGTGAGTGAAGAAAAAACAGAAACAAATGTAACAAAACGAAGGGGAAGGAAATAATTTTTTTTTTAAGGCATGCTTTAATTTTTTATTTGCAAATATTTAGTAAGCCACCAAATTTTCACACGAATGTTGTGTGCCCGAGAAGGGGAGCGGATGATGTTTTAATTTAAATGATTTGTCTTCAGGATTTTGTGGTAAAGGCTGGGAATTCGGTGCAATTGAAGGGCGGAATCACATCATTATAAATCTTCCGAAAGTCACAGAAGAGAGAGGGGATCTTTGGTTCCTAGTCACCATCATCATCACAATCGTCCATAACACCTCAACCTCTGATCCATTTTCTCTCTTCTTTTCTGCTGTTCTTGGAGACACTGTATCAGAAGCCCAACAATTGTTGTTGTTATTGTTATTATTCTGTATGATTTCTCTGTTAAATTAATTTTTAGAAATAGTGTAGTGAAGTGAGTTGGAGATTTTATTGGATTGCTGAGTTGCTACTATATGGTGGATCGAGAAATATTGGCAGAAAATTCATCTCTCGGAGTTTTGGCCCAGGCATGATTCGTTTGATGTCAGGTAAGCGTTTTCGATTCTGGGTATTGTTTGATTTTCTGGGTTTGTTCAATTTTTGTTTGTTTTAGAGTCTGTATGTTGGGTTGATTGCTGATTGGGGTTTGGAGCTATGTTAATGGGTTTTGGGATGGATCTGTGTTGTGGGGTTGGATTCTGAGGGTTTATATTTGATTATGAGTGCTGTGTGTGTTGGTTTTCTTAGTCTTAATCCGAGCTTCTGCTGTGTTAACACATAATAGAATTCAATTATGGGTGATGGGAATGATGGTCTAATATGCAGAAGGGTTTTGTATTCAAGTAGCTTCATGCTTTGGCATCAATGCCCTGATTGTTTTTCTTTAGTTTTACGTTATTTTAGATTCTCCACTGAATATGATGTGGGGACTCGGTTGCATTTGGAAACCCGAATTGATCAATTGCTAATTGATTTTATTTTTTGACTAGAAAGTTTGTATGGTATACCAATCATAAATTGCATCTTTAACTTATTTCCGGAATTTTTTGTGCTCAATGTGGCTATCTTCATTTTGTTTTGTACTTATTTATTTCATGAAATTTTAATTTTTTCTGTCTTCATAAAACCTAGATTAGTATGGTTATGACTTTTGGTCGGGTTGTATTGGATCTCCATGGGTTGCATTTTCTTAACTGCAGCTTTGTCTTGGAGATAAACTGGAAGAGAAAATGAGGATGAGGAACAAATACAGGAAACCAACCACTTTCCGTTGCAATGCAGGAAGCAGATGTTCATTGTCTGTCATGGTGTGGAGCCTTGTGGGATTCCTTCTCATGCTCCATTTTTACTCCCTCAGTCATCGCAAAGATGGGGCTGGAGGACATAGCCAATTGCAAATGAGTCACCACCACCCACTACTCCGTGAACTCGAGCAGGTGGAAGAGGAGAATATCCAAATTCCTCCACCAAAAGGAAAACGATCTCCAAGGGCTGCGAAGCGGAGACCTAAGCGGCCTACCACCTTGATTGATGAATTTCTTGACGAGTCTTCTCAAATCAGGCACTTGTTCTTTCCTGATCAGAAAACTGCCATAGATCCAATGCAGGAAGCAGGGAATGATAGCTTCTGCTACTGTCCAGGAAGGATTTGGTTAGATACTGATGGAAATCCTATTCAAGCTCATGGAGGTGGTATTCTATACGATAAGAGATCGAGGATGTACTATTGGTATGGAGAGTATAAAGATGGGCCCACCTACCATGCTCATAAGAAAGCAGCAGCACGGGTAAGGTTTCTCAATTTGATATATGATGTCATGTTCTGAATCCAGGGGAAAAGGACTATTTCTCAAATTTTTGCTTGAACTTGAATATAAGTGTTAATTCTTCTCAGAACTTTCTTTGTTTAGCCTATGTTTTCGTCCTGTAACCTGTATGCATTGTTTTTACATCCATTGGAAATAGGTAGTTGATATTGTTCTTTCCTTCTCCTTGGTATTCATGATTTACTTCTCTTCACAGAATGTAAACTTGGACAATAAGTGGTCATAGATTGGGACAGGTAACTCTGCAGTAGTGGATAGATCTTGCTATGCTCCACATCTACTATAAACCATAGAATTATTGTCTTTAGTGCTGATGCTGTTTTATTTCCCTAGTCCTCATGAATGATCTTTTTTTCTCCTCAAATGTGTCTGCATGCTCACACTTAAATCAACAAGGACCTAAAGTCTTAACTGCTGGGAGTCATCTATGTGCATCCCTTGTCACCATCAAATTGTCTAGGGCCATTTCCAGTGATAAGTCAGAGGCCATCTTGTTTTGTTCACACCACCTTGATTCTTGTTCCTTTTGGTGTTGCTAAAGCACCTTAGGCAACTTTCTTTCATCTTGTCCTCAGCTAGTGCTACCACTAACTTTCACAGATTTATCCATTGGTTATTTACCTATTTGTTTATTTTCAAATAGACATTCAGCCTTACATATGTTTGGTTTTTTGTATTTTTGTTTCTCAATTATTCAGAATTCTATGTTCTAAAGCATGCTTGGTAGTACAAAGAGATGAGTGGCCAAGCATTTGACGTTGGATAATATAAATTCCTGTTGGTTTGGAGAGAATTTTTATGTTTCTTCGCTTCATAGATTGTATAATACATATAAGAAAAGAAAAAAAACTACACAAGAAAGAATATAAAACAAATCCTTAGAATCATTTCCTTACTTATAGTAATAATAATAATAATAATTAAATTCCTACAATCAAGGAGCTATATATGACAACTACAACTATGGAAATTAAAATAATTAGTCCCTTAAATAAAGGGTAAATTAGAATCAAATCTAAAAGCTGATATAAAAATATAAAGATGGAAATCTCTGAATATATGGTTAACACTTGTTAACACTCCCCTTAAAGTTGGAGCATAGGTGTCTTGAATGCTTAACTTGTCAAGTATTACTCTTGAAAGTCTTGTTTGACAGCCCCTTTGTTAAAATATCTACAAGCTGAATCCCTGTCTTCACAAAAGGAGTGCAAATTAATCATTTAGTCAACTTCTCCTTGATAGAGTGTCAATCCGGTTCAACATATTTAGTATGATCATGCTGAATCAGATTTTGGGCTATGCTAATAGCAAATTTGTTATCATAGAAAAGCTTCAATGGACTCTTAGAACTGAAGTCCCAACTCCTTTAATAAGGACTTCAATAATAACATCTCACATAGATCATGAGTCATAGTGCTAAATTCTGCTTCAACACTTGATCTAGCCACAACAGATTATTTCTTGCTATGCCATATGGCTAAATTCTCTTCCACAAGCGCGTTGTACCTTAAAGTTGATCTTCAATCTATTACATATTTTGCCCAATTAATATCTGTATATCCCTTTACTTTCAAATGACCATGTTTAGAAAATAGCAAAATTTTCCCAGGAGTAGATTTTAAATACTTGAAAATTCTATGTGCAACCAACATGTGTGTTTCATAGGGAGCATGCATGAACTAACTTACCACACTCACTGCAAACGTTATGTTAGGGCAAGTATAAGTCAAGTATAGTAGCTTCCTGACCAAACTTCTGTATCGCACTTTGTCTACTAGTATATCCTTTGGGTTTTAATCTTTAACCTGTGATTTTGTTCAATATGAATATCAATAGGGCTTACAAGTCAACAATTTGATGTCATCAAGTAAGTCCACAATATTTTCTTTAAGAAAACCCCTTTCTTCGACATGCAACTTCAATACCTAGAAAATATTGTAGAGTGGCAAGGTATTGTTTCTCAATTTCTGCTACCAAATATGTGTTTAGTTTACTTCTTCTTTTTCTTCCTTATTTTATAGGCTATGTTTTTAGTTTACTTATCTCCTCACTATCATTACCTATCTCCACAATATTATCAATACTCTGGGTGGCAATCTTCCTTTCGAGTACTTGTTTGAGAAAAAGATTGTGATCAAAGTAGCTCTGATGGTATCCATAATTCTTCATAGCCTGAGTAAATATACCAAACCAAGCTTCAGATGATTGCTTCAATCCTTGGACTTTCTTAATCTACATACCTTACCCCATTTTGTTGGGTTAACAAAGCTAAGAGGAAAGTCCATTTATGCTTCTTCTAGATCTCCTTGAAAAAATGCATTCTTCACATCAAACTATGGAAGGACCTAATTTAGGTTTACAACTAAGGATAAGAGAACTTAAATGGTATTTATCTTTGCCATTGGTGCAAAAGTTTCTTTATAGTCTACCCAATACATTTGTATATAACCTTTAACCAATAATCTTTCTTTGAATCTCTCCATAGAATCATTTGCCTTATGTTTTGCCATGAACACCCACTTGCAATCACCATCTCATTTCGTATAAATTTTTTAATGCTTCCATTTCTTCAATCATGGTAGCTTTCCACTTAGGGCTGCCAATAGCTTCTTATAACATATTAGGAATAGACACAAAGGACTATTAATTTGCAAATATTTTATAAGATGGAGATAAATAATGTAAAGACATATAATGAGAGATAAGGTATTTAACAGTACAATTTGCAAAACCATAATGAGAGAATGGTTTTCACTCTGTAGAAGGATAACGAGTTTAGCTCTCAAGATTTAATTGAGTTAACTCTTTAATAGAAGTATTGATAGAGAGTATAGGAGAAGGAATAACCTTAGAATTACCCATTCTAGGAGCATCTAATTAGTCATTAGGTTGATCAAGAGGTGGTTGAGTTAGTTTAGTCTTCTTCCTTCTTGAATATACCAATCTATATGGCTTAAGAAATCCTCGTGAGAGAATTTTTAGATGATGATATATTGGTGGAACATAGTGTTAGATCCTAAGACTTCTCTCCCCCTGAATAGTAACCATGATCTTCAACAAAAGTAACATCCATGGAAATAAGCATCTTTTTTGAAGGTGGGTGGTCACATTTGTATCCCTTTTTTACAGCTGAGGACCCTAAAAAAATTACACTTGTGTGTCCTTGGGTCAAGCTTACTCCTATGTTGTTTATGGATATGAACATAACAAACACAACCAAACGCTTTAGGGGGGATATGAAGACAAGATGGAATAGTATGTGTTTTGGACAAGGTAGAGGGGTTCAAAATTAAAAAACTTTTGAACATTCATGGCAAAGAGTAAGGATCTAGCAACCTCTAAAAGATGAGGATTCTTATGCTCGGCTACACCATTATATTTGGGTATATCAACACATGAAGTTTGACGAATAATGTCATGATATTGGAAATAGACACTTGGACCCTTATTGAGTACTCCGCTCTATCATTTGATCATAGAACTTATATTTTAGTGTTAAATTGAGTAAGAACAATTTGATGAAAGGACTTAAAGGTGGAATAAACATCATTATGAATAATTGAGGAAACAAATTTTTATTAAAATTTGAAGGAAAGGAAGTTTGATGATGTTTGGTTAACACACAACTTTCACAATGAAAATTAGAAACTTGAACTTTGGAAAATAAGGATGGAAAAAAACTTGTGCAAATAGCTAAATGAGGGATGTCCTAATCTTTTGTGGCATAACCAAATTTGTTCTTTTAATGTTGGCAATTCCACTACTTGTTTTGCTTGTCCATCCAAATCTTGTCAATTCATATCCAAGTTGTATAGACCGTCTCTCTCTCTACCAAGACCAATCTTCACTCCTGTAAGAAGATTCTCAAAGACATAACGAGTTTCAAAGAAAGTTACAGAACATTTTAGAGCCTTAGTAATGTGGATAATGGATAATAATTTACTAGATAGACATATAACATATAAGATTGTAGAGAGTGACGTAGGAGAAATTGGAAGAATGATTCCCCAACACACTAGCAAAAGATCCATTTGCCATTTTGACATTTTTTGTACTAGAATAAGTGTTATAGGAAGAAAAAAAGACTAGATTCATGCGTTGTATGATCTGTAGTTCCTGAATCTATAATCCAAAATGACTTAAAACAATGATGACGGGAGGTGCTTAAGGCAAATCCATATTTACCTATATTGGCTAAGTTACAAGGAGCATCTTTCAAGGATAACCTTTGAACAATCTCGTTTATTTGATCTTCTTGGACTTGAGAATATTGTGGTTGGGCTGTGGAATGTGATTGTGCATTAGAGGATGTATGATGTGCTCTAGAATTTGAGTTAAAAGTCTTTCTTACAAAACCATTATGGATATATCCTTTTAGCATGAAACATGTTTCTCGGGCATGCCATGTCCTATTGCAATGTGTAGTGTGTACAAAAGTAGAGACTTCTTATTTCCAGCTTTCCTAGAGTTAGAGATAACTAGTGCAGTTGGAGCTTGAAAAATACTTAAAAGCTAAACTTTCTTGTGAGACACCTGCAAGCATAGTTGCCTGATGATGCTCCTCATGCCAAAGATGAGCATATGCACCACAAAGATTAGGAAGAGGATATTGCCTTAAAATTTTTACTTTGATCTGTATGAGCAAAGAGCTTATATAAGGAAGAATTTAAAACAAATCCCTACAATTTGTTCCTGACTTATAGTAATAATAGTGATTAAATCCCTACAATCAAGGAGCTAAATATGACAACTACGAATCTACTCCTTTCTTATGGAAATTTAAAAAATCCATAAAATAAATGGGTCAACTAGAATCAAATCTGAAACCTAACATAGAAATCTCTAAATATAAAGTTAACACTCATCAACAATTCCATCGATATAGAAGTTATTCTTGGTTCTATAATTGGACAACAAATCAAAGAAGACAAAAGACAAGAAAAAAACATTTTTAATAATCATACTAAGGTTCTTAGGCAATTATACCTAGGGTTCCAAAGCAATCTCACTTAGTAAAAAAAGGGTATCGACTAATCACACCAAGGCTTCTAGGTAATTACATTTACAAATTTCTAGGCAATCACATTTGGGACAAAGGCAATGACACCCTCAAACAGAGCATAATAGATGCTGAAATATCTTATTAAAATTCTTGGTCCCTATTTTAAAAATATTTGCATGGGTATATATAGACTCTTATGACTTTTCTCTAGTTGGACAATTTTCCTAATTTCTCATCTTTCCTTACAAGTATAGGAATAAATACAAAAATGGAATATTATTTAGAAACTAAAAAGATAAAAGATTTTTCAATATAACAAGAAGATTAAAATAAATAAAAACTTAACACAGTGTAAATCACTACCTAAAATAGAAACTTAACAAAAAAAACTCATTTAACCATAAACTGTTTGTGGTAAGTCCCAAGAGGAACTTAAATCATTATTGGTGCCCCAAATTAAGGTTTGGGCATTAAAATAAGTCTTTTCTCTTCTCTTGAAAAATCTTCAAAGGATATTTCAAGCAATGTTCCCTATTGCCAGCATGGGACTCAACTCATCCCACATTTTCACCTTTTAAAATCAAGCAAGTGTACCAAAAAACAAGATTTACACCATACGGTGGTACATAACCAGCTATTGCACCTTAAATAGATCAGATGAGCTACTTAACCTGTTCTTGGATGACATAGTATTACAATCCTTGCAATGCCCCTCTCAAGTTGATTTTAAAGAGTTAAAGTTTATCTATGAGAGTTTGGTTCAGGTCATTATCTTCAAAGTTAGATTAGTGGAAGAGAGTGTTTGTTTAATGAAAAGCTTTACATAATTGACGTGGAAATTCACTCCACATGTGTTATTACTCTAATGGAGGATTCAATTTGGCAAATGTGTAACCACTAATGCTGTTTGCAAGTGTGAGAGAAAATGAAGGGTTCCATCCCCTTCTATGGTAAAAAAAATGGATTCATGAACTAAATGATGATAAAGTTCATTACCTGCTTGCAACCTTTTAGAAGGGATGGGTGGCTTAGAGTCTAAGAGAGTCAGTTCTGTCTACCTGCTGCTGCAGTAAGCCTCAATTTTCGGATTTTTGTCTGATGCAGAAACCGTCATTTTGTTTAGGTGAAAATGGAAATTATTTGTTAGGAACTGGAATTTGGCTGTAAAACCTGGAAATCTAGCTGGTCTATTCTGTTTTATCCAAGAAACTTGCAAAAGGGGAAAGAAGGATGGATCAATATGTTTTCCTTCATTTGGACTAAATTTTTTTGGATTAATATGTGCGCAAGGCAGGATTCAAGCTTGCCAGCACACATACCTATCTTCTACGAAGTTCTGGAACATGTCTTTGAGTCCTGCAGTTTGCCATATTGATAATTTTTATTTTTGGCTTGGCATAAACTGCTTGCTGTGTAAATGGCTAGCCAACCTAGGCAAAGTTGTACAGACTATCTACCAGCTGGAACAACCATGGCTACTTCAGTGTGATGAGAAGTGGGTTGTTTATGCCTCCACACCTAAGGAAGCACTAATACAAATGATATTCTCTATTATAAAGGAGGACTCTGCTTATCTTTTGTGCAAAAAAATGCTCTCTGTTTTAGGCTTGCGGCCTTCTTTGTTTTAGCTGTTGTCATCTGAACATTTACTAAAGTACTTGTTATGTCATGGCATTGATTTTTGTATTGTTCTTAGTATGGATCTGGATGATAGTGTAACTGACACCATAATGATTATATAATCATGTTTAGGATTTAGTTCTGAATAAGGGTAAAAAGGATGCTGGTGGTTCCTATGGAGTCATGGGCAATGGATTTGATATGAGGAGAGCTTTGTGCAAGAAAGCCATTGATAAATTTTGGAAAAAGGGCAGGGCTACAATCCCTTTTTTCTTTCATGGAAGAGAAGTCTGTTCAATGTCAGTTGATGGAGCAAATTAATGGATGAATCTTGTGAGAAATACTTGATGATCAGATTGGGAGTATTGTGAGAGGAAGGGGAGTCATCTGAAGCTATATTATGCAGGAGCAGGATCTGAAAATGTTTTTGGTGTTGAGATGGGTAACAGTAGAATTCTATAGAACAACAATCTGTTAGTGTTGTTAAATAAGAAAACAAAATCCAATCTCTACATTTTCTGTGTACCATTTATTAGGAGAGAGTTGCAAAGAATTTGGAGATTGAATTAAGTTGCTTTACTGACTAAATTCCTAACTAAATGCGGTATCTGCTTATGAACCAGGTAGTTTTTGTTTTCAAGATCGTATTTATTCTGTTGTGAACTTTGACCATCTATAAAGGAAGCTGTGGACTATAAAGGCTGCCTACACTGTAGTTTAGATTGGGAGATTGACGTCTAATTATGTGGTCCCACTGCAACATTCATAAGAAAAATGGAGAATCTCACATGACAATGTTGAAAGAGAAATAAATTGAAGAGTATCACAGTTTTCACTGAGAAACCGAATACTGTTATTGAAAACTGAAAATCTGGTGAAAGTACTCACCTTGCTCAACTTTTAGTAGATTTCATGAAATGAGAAACAAAAACAACTGGCTTCACATGCATGCTCGTGTATAAACACACATACAACCGACTCATGTAGCAAAGAAACATTGATTTACTTTTTGCCATTTTGAGGTCATTATCATGAATTTTACAAGACATGTTTCTGACATGAATACATATTCCACAGTTCATTTTTCTCAGAGGTTCTATTATAGTAAGATTCAGAGACTGCACTAGTTCTCTGTTTGCTTAATCTGTTAACCATTTTATTTTTCCCTTGCACTTTTTGGTACAGAACATAGCTTGCTATTTTATCATCAAGAACATGTGATCTGATTGGGGCTTGGAGCTTTCTAATTGAAATATCTAACTCCCTTTCATTCAGGTTGACATTATTGGAGTTGGTTGTTATTCTTCCAAGGACTTGTGGACATGGAAATTTGAGGGCATCGTGCTGGCTGCAGAAGAAACAGATGAAGCCCATGATCTCCACAAATCCAATGTGCTTGAGAGGCCAAAAGTCATTTACAATGATCGAACAGGAAAGTATGTAATGTGGATGCATGTTGATGATGCCAACTACACCAAAGCTGCAGTTGGCGTTGCCATAAGTGATTCACCCACAGGTCCGTTTGATTATCTCTACAGTATACGACCCCATGGATTTGACAGCAGGGACATGACTCTCTTCAGGGATGAAGATGGTGTAGCATATCTCATATACTCCTCTGAGGACAACAGTGAACTTCACATAGGACCACTTAACCAAGATTATCTCGATGTGACACATGTCATGAGAAGGATTCTCGTGGGACAGCACAGGGAAGCACCAGCTTTGTTCAAGCACCAGGGGACTTACTACATGATCACATCAGGCTGCACGGGGTGGGCACCAAATGAGGCACTAGCCCATGCAGCTGAGTCAATCATGGGGCCATGGGAAACAATGGGAAACCCATGCATTGGAGGGAATAAAATTTTCCGGCTTACAACATTTTTTGCTCAGAGTACATTTGTGGTTCCTTTGCCAGGTGTCACAGGTTCGTTTATATTCATGGCAGATCGATGGAATCCAGCTGACTTGAGGGATTCCAGGTATGTATGGTTGCCTCTAACAGTTGGGGGAGCGGCTGATCGCCCGCTTGAGTACAATTTTGGGTTCCCATTATGGTCAAGAGTGTCAATTTATTGGCATAGAAGGTGGAGACTTCCTTATGGTTGGAGGGAACAGAAATAAAGTAGGGGTTGTATCATATATATGAAAAGGCTCTTTGGTTAATTCTTTCGCTGGTTGCTGCTGCTGTTGTGTCTCTGTAATTCAAAACATTCTCTTGGACGTCAGAGTACAGTAACTTGGGTTAGAATGTTCAGTCTGAAAGTGCTCCCAGTGAACTCCCATAATATTAGTTTTGCAAGAGGGTGAATTCTTTAGAAGTATTACCCTTACATTGAAATTTTTTTGCTTTTAATTAACCTTACAATTAATCATGATTTTAATTTCTAAATTAATTCTGCAGCTTTATGATCTGGCAATGTGACCACATGCCACGGTCAATTTACAGGCTTTGTTAACCTGAAGCCACCCTCTCGCAACAGAAAAAAATTGCACAAATAAGGTGATGAGTTCTCTGGAATGGATGATCATGCAGTAGGAGAACAAATTTCCTGGTCATCAATCCGAATACTTAAGCCAAGGTGTCATTGAGTTTCACAACCATTCATGGAGGTTTTGAAGTTTTTATGGAAAATCCTGTGATCTAGGAAACCTTAATGCGAAACTACAACCTTACGACCTGAGACTAAACAACTTGGGTTCTATGTTCTACTTTTTTACACCACTTCTTATTTGTGATCGATGGTTCAACAAGTTGTAAGGGAACACAAAGCCCGCTAAAACAGAAATGTGTTCTTAAAAGCAAGAGAAGCATAAGTTACTTGGGAAGAAGATGTAACAACCAAACTCCTTACTAATCTTGCATCATCAACTCAAGTCAAGAGAAAGAGAATCACAAGCTAATACCATATGAACACTCCAACATTGAATTCACCAGGTCTTATCCTCATGAGCCTTCAAAACAACTTTTGGAACCAAAGTTGGGGGGATCACAAGACTTAATTCCAATTTTCAAGTGTGCCTCTACCCATCTTGAAGCATAGCTCTCATTTTGATTATGCTTGTCCGAGATAGTTGAATTCGTTACCAAATATTTGAAAACCTTGAAGGCAGTCACGTTTGCTTCCCTAGAATGCACCTCTTGAAGCTTGAATTAGTTGTCTTCGTAAGACTCTTTGATCCTACGAGTCTCTTCCAACAATTTTTCAGTTCTTCATTCTGTTAATTGGTGACGATAAAAAGGGACTCCCATACAGACACTATCTTCTTTGAAGATTTCTCTAGCACCACAATCTTCTTCAATAATCCAACCTCTCTAAACTTGGCTTAAAGTAGCTCCAATCGTAGAACTCTGGGGGTCCTTTTCCCACTATCTGGTGGCATTTGCACACACGCTATATCTTGAGCTAATCAACAAATTTGTAAAGGCATATTCTTGATTGATCCCCACATTCCTATTTAGATTAAATAGAGAGCTATGCATAGGCACACATCCATAGAATACTTGCAAAGATTGCCTAAAGAAAAAGAGGTAAATAATGAGTAGACAAGTAGTAAAGCAACCAATAAAAAGTAACAAGGAACTACTTGGTAACATAACACAAAGAACTTGATTATACATACCACATCAAACAAATAAAACACAGCTTAGGAATTTAGGAGACATGGAAGGCCTAGTAACTAGACGGTAGACAAAAGTTGCCTGTTAACTTAGACTTACTTTTGAATGCAATAGGAGATGGAGGGATTGACATGACCTTTGCAAGATTAGGTGAAAGGCATGAGTCATGGTCTCCAAAGAAACATGACCTACTTTTTCTAAAGGAAAACCAAGATGTGTCAACTTAGGTGTGTCACTTCTGCTTTATCAACAACTTCGTTAACCTTAGTGGAAGTAGATGAGGTACCACACTTAAAAAGAATCACCCAAAGCATTGCCCTAAAAGAAAGATCAATGGGTGAATGATTAGAGCCACAAATTTTGCTCTAATGGTACTTACGGAGATTGAAATATGTAATATAAAGACTCAACTCACTCAACTTAACTTGAACTTTTGCTAATACCCTAATCATGGGTCTAACGTATATCTTGTGATAAATTATAGGTTAAAGAAGTGAAAATGATGCCAATTATAATAGCCGCTTTTAGTTAAGGTAAAGAAGGGACTAAATATGCCTCAAAGGAGCCCTAAGAGTGTGAAACATGGTGAAAGTTTCAACAAATGCAAATGAAGTTATGTATAACATGAGATATGAGCAATGAAGGTTATGAAGAGAGATGGAGGGCAAGCAAACACGAGAAAAAAAAAGAATGAAAGTCATATCTTAAAGTTCAATATGAGAAGTGGAGTTCAAAATTTGGCAATTGCACACACTTTTACTTTGATATAAATTTTGAAAGACTTCTCAAAATAAATTTTGGGTAAGCCATATATTATTTTGATGCTCAGAAAATTAGGAATCCAATGTGTCAAACAATGCATGAATTAGAACTTAAAAGAAGAAATTATAACCAGTTCAAAATTGTATAGCCATTTCAACATATTTTTCTATCAAAATGAAAATTTTGACTTGGTAAAAGTTCATATCAAAATGGAGTTCGAAATGCACCCCTCCATGTTGAAATATCTAATTTTTCATGTCGAAATGCATATTGAAATCAATTTCGACACAAGACACTCCAATTTGACACCATTTTAAAGTAGATAAAAAATAATATTTTTTTTTTAACCTAGTTTTGACAATTTCAATAGACCAATTCTTGATAACAATACTAAAAATATTATAAAAGTCATAGTAACTCTATTTTTAGTTTTTCTTAACTAAAATTGCTACATATTCAGGTTTTAGTATTTCGATAGAAAAAAAAACTTGTTTTACCTTAAAAGGAATCTAGATTTCAAATCCATTAAAAAGTATAATCTTCAAGAGCACTCAAAAAAGGCACCAACAGCAATCCGATTTAACATCCCTATTAATCTATTATATAGAGTACAATGAAGTTGAAGATGCCTCATTTACCCTTGAAAACTAGTTCAATCTAGGTAGTATGAAGATACCATATGTGCAAGTATCACTTTGAAAAAGGAATCTTAAAAATACCATATGGTAGGTCAAGTCACGATGTCACACTAACCACCTAAAAGGGAATCTCATAGATAATAAGTCGAAAATAGTCATCACCTAGAAAAACCTAAGAAAAAGAAAAAATAAGTCAAACTTTGATCAACACTGAAATTTCACCTAACGACAACAAAGGTAAGACCATATTAATACCTAAATCAAGAGAGTTCAGATCAAGTAAGTGCACCCAAAAATAACATGCAACAAGTTACATAGACTATCACTTGAAAAAGTTGAAAATCAATCATGCCTCACACACATCTATAAATACTAGGAGAATGTCATGTAACAGGTAATATAAACCATCACTTGAAAAAGTTGAAAATCAATCATGCTTGAGACACCCTTAGAAGCACTAAGAAAATGAAGTAGGGACCGATCCTTCAGTTTTTCTCTGAAGAACTTTTTCACTCTTCACCAACCTACCAAAACAACCAAATGTTTAGATTCGGATTATTGAACAGGCTATAATTGCATATGATCCAAGAGCAGAAGCATAAAAAGGCCAGTCCCCCCAATCTTCAAAAGATCCAAAGCATTAGGTGGTCCTCGCCTTAATAAAACACAGATAGTATTTGGTCTAAGCTGAATTTTATAGCTATAATAGAGCCACTAGAGCTGGTGGCCTCTACCAGTTGCCTACGTTAGCTAACTCACATCTAAAACCAATTTTCTCAGTAGAAACCATCTCTTTCCTCATTTGTCTATTCAAAGAACTCCTGACTCCACACCCACAACATGGACTTCGGGCCAATGGCATCACTGAAAAAAAATTGCTATTCCTGCCAACAGTTCTCTCAAAAACGAATTACTGCAAAAACCACTTCTAAGTGAAGGCTGTAAAGCACTATTCAAAAGGAAAAAAAAAAAGAAAAAAGAGGGGGGGGTGGGGGTGGGGGTGGGGGTTAAAGACAGGACAAGACAGTTGTTTGGCAGATTGAATGGAAATTGAGTTGGGATTGAGCAAGATTGGCCAATAAACTAGGAGTGACTTGGGCCCCGGGGGGTTGGCTTATTGGGTCAAACCTATTGAAGATGAGGGCCACGCACGCTGCACATTTTTTTTAATGAGTGCCTTACCAAATTTGGTCCCCTACTACCCACCAAAGTGCATCTATGACTCAATCAGACAACGACTCAATATCATCTCATGATTCATGACCCATTGAGGAGTGGTTAACTCTTTTTCTTAATTTATAATTCTGTTACGTGTATCATAAACCAGCCCCTGTTGTGTAGCCCACCCAACAAAAATTAATGGGTGTCTATAAAGAATAAATTATAGAGGCTCCACCCCACATGAGATGAGATGGGTAACTGCTCTGACTTGCACCAAGTCTTTGATTTGGACAATTAGTCGGAAGTAGGGGCCATGTCTTGCTAAAGTTGGTGGTATTTTGCCTTCAAACAAGCCCACATTGGCCCAAACTTGGTACATATATTAATTGTATTGCGTTTGGTGCAAATCTTTTGACTGTTTAAACACTCATGTAAGTCGTTTGATACATAAAAGCACTTTAATATTAAAAGAAAAAATGATGCCGCAGAAGCCATGGGGTGTGGGAATGGAATTAAAAATAGAGGAGACAAGGGGTCGTCGCAGTCAGGATTATTAAAGAGAAACCAGGGCTTAGAAGAAAAAGGGCAAAGGGATGGGGGCGGGGCAAAGTGGGGATTGGACCCAATTGAAAAACACACACACGTAAAAGAAAAGAGAAAGAGGTTAAAGAAAGAAAAAGAGGGCGTGGAAAGGGGAGTGGGGATGGCTATGGTGGAGGAGGCAAGTCTCATCAAAAGATGAAGATGTAAAGCTCTGAAAAGGAGTTCCCACTACACATAATCCTTTATTTCTCTCTCTTGCTCTCTTTTAAATTTTTACGTGGACCAAAAACTAAAAGTACCCACTTCTTAACGTTACTACACCCCCATGAAAGAGTTTGCTGGTAGTGGTGGGGGCCAAGGAAACCCCCTTAAGAATTTCCTCCTTTATGCATTTGCACCTCTCCTCAGTCCTCTTTTAAGTCATCCATACACGATATCTTTTTCGCTTTGGATTTAAATAAAGAGAAAGACCCATATCTCACGGCGTGCTCGCCACTAACACCCTCATACCGCTAATGAACAAACCCACTTTTTGCTAGATTCCCCAACCACGACCCCGGCTCAGTGGCCGTCCTATGATTCCATGCCCCAATTGGATAACGACCCTTTTTCTAAAGTGTTTTTCTAGAGCGTTTTCCTCTTTATAAACACCTTTTTTTAGCTAATCTCACCTTAATCAACCAAACACCCAACCCCCACTTGATATTTAGGACCCTTTTTTAACCCAAACATTCAAGATTAAAGCCACCCACCTTAAAGAACAGAAGCTTTGGTGGTTGAGTGCTCACTTCATCTCTTACTTCTATGCAAAATGCCACATGCAATATGGGTTTGATTTACATAAAAGAACATAATAATAAAAGGGTGTGAAGAATTCAAAAGCATTGCCTATTTCTTCATAATATCAAAGACAATTAATCACAAGTGGTAATAAAGAGGAATGAGAATATATTACTTCAATTCTCTATTCAATTCAAGCAATTTCCATCTCCAACGCCTGGCCCTAACACACCCACAAACTCCATGCCATGCATGTGCCACCACAAAAAAGATAAAAAAGAAAAAAAAAAAAATCATACACGTGGGAATCAAACTCTATGCGTGTGAGAGTGGTGATGGTGGATCAAGGTTTCCATGCACTGGTCCACACCACCGGCTGGTCTTTCCATGAGAGGAATATTCCGGCGTCGGAGGACTGTGACATTGACCAACCCTCCTTGTATCTCCTCAGGAGAGCACGTACGTCATCGCATACTTCATCGCTAAACGACACCGGAGAGAACCCACTTGCATGGAGCCGCTGCGACCAGCGCGTGGCCGTCTCGCGCCGTTCTATTGACTCCGATGGCGGGCAAGCCACCAGGTCGACGATTGCGCGTCCGGCGGCGCGTTCGAGCATGAGGCGCTCGTTGCTAGTGCGTGGGAAGCTCTCGTCTAATGACTCCAAGTAAACCCTAAACCATCTTAAGCATTCCTGAAAACCTTTGACGAAGTCGAACCCATCCACGCCCACATCGAGATCAGCTTCTTCTTCCACGACGGTGATGATCCTCGGATGCAATCTCCGGAAAGATGATACGACGATGTCTCGGCGGTTACCGACTGCGGTGACTGAGTGCAACGCGCCGACGCAGTTTACGGCGAGTGCCTCGTCGTCTTTGATGTCCAATTCTGCTAAATTCAGTTGGGATAGGTCGCCGGAGTGGTGCAGTACGTTGAATTTGAAGGGCACACCCATGAGCCTAGCGAACTTTTCCATTCTGTTTCCAATCTCTTTCATCAGTTTTTGCACTGGTGCCATCCCTCCGGCGCCGGCTTTGCTTGTGACGATGGTGGTGAGACGGAGGTGAGGGGTCTCGTCAGTGCGGGTGGCTAGGGCTTCGAGCAAGGTGGGCCACTGAGTGCAGTAGGTGTTGCTTATATCAACTATATGGAGCTTGCTCTCGCCTTCAAGAGCTTCCATGATTGCACCATTACAAGCTACATGTCCAAACGTGGTCCAAGGGCTCACCTCTTGAAATTTCAATACCATTTTTCTTGTGGATTCGAATGAGCAAGTCTTCTCCGATGCGGATATTAAAGTCCGGTAACACCTCTCACCCGAGTCGGTCATGCGGCTAAACAAGGCTTGGAGGAAGTAAGCAGCGAGCTTCTGATCGGTGTCGCCATAAGGAGAGCTGAGCTCGTTGAGCATCCACATGAGTTGTTGAACGCGAGCGCTGTTCTTATCAGCGATGGCTCGTGCTGTCTCCAGGAGGATTTCGGAAGCCCACTTGCCGGAAGCAGAAGAGTTGAATTCTAGGTGGAGATCACGGGCAGGGGAGAAAGAGAATTCGGTGGGCTCAAAGGCATGATGAGTAGGAGTGCTGGTGGTGGGGGTGGTGGTGGTGGAAGGATGGGTTTGTTGCTGATAAGGATAGTAGTGCTTGGAAGAAGAAGAAGAGAAGTCTTCTTCATCCATGAAAAAGTTGAAGCATTCTTCGTCTTCTTGGTGGTGGTGGTGGTGATGGTTTTGTCTAGAAGATCTAGAGCTGCTAGAAGTTCTACTGGAGTTGTAGGATTGATCGGATTGAAGGCTGACTAGTCTAAACAAGGTATCCATTTAACCACAGACCCACATCAAAATAACCCTGGAATGAGAACCTGGTAGGTGTTGGCACACAAGGAGATGGGTGATTGTGTTTTTAACAGCGAATTTGGAAGGAGAATGATTAAAGCAGGATCTTGAAGTTGGATTTTAGCTGGCTGGGTTTTTACACATAATATGATGAGAGAGAGAGAGAGAGAGAGAGGGAGCAGGGAGGAATCTAGGTGAGTAAAATTTTGCTTTTCTTTTGGTGTAATCGATGAGGAATGGAGTGGTGGGTTTATGGTTTTGGAGCGGGGGGTGGGGGGTGGTGTCTTGTGGTATTCTTTTTCTAGGTATTCCTTTTGGCAATTTATGAGGGGATTGACTGATATAGGTTTTTCTGTTAAAACATGGAAGGTGGCCTGAACTAGCTTGTGTTTAGAAATAGAATACTGTCTGACAAAAGATGCAAGAGTGAGAAAAGATAACAGGGTCTAGATCATCAGATGGGTTTTTAGTGGATTAGCTTTTCAATTTTCAGGGTGAAGGAGCAGGGGTTTTTGAGTGGGAGCAGGCGTGCCAAATGGGTTAGGGAAGGGGGAGAGAGAGAGAGAGGAGAGATGAGAGAGAGACGTCAGAAAAGCTGCCGGCGTGCATCATCATCATCAAACCACCCACCACCCCCAATACAACCCATTCACTTACTTTGCTTCCTAATCCCTCTCCAAACCCTGCCAAAATTCCCCCCACTTTTTCCTTTTCTATACTATTGCATTAACCCATATGCTTCCACGCCTCATTTTATATTTTTCTATCCTAAGACCAATATGTACCCTTCTCCAAAATCTAGGGCATGCTCTTCACTTTTTCCCCACTCTCATTTATCATAGTTTATAAACGCACTCATCACTCCAAGCACCACCAGGCCTGCCCTTTCCTCCATTATCACACTTCACTTAACTCTTTCACCTCACCTCATCTTCCTACCCAAGCTCCTTCATTATCATTCTATTTCTGCCCCAACCCCAATTTCATTTCCTTCACAAGACTCAATCCTGTTGTTGTTGGTTCAATTTTTTTTTCCTAGTCAGTGGTGCCATTTGTTTTTTAATGTTTTGTTGATTGGATGGTTTGCCGTGTTTCCTCATCTTTCCTTTGAAATTGGCAATTAAATTAATCAAATATTCTTAATCATTTCGTCTTTATGTCTAAGGTGGGTGTGTGAATACAACATGAAACTTGGTCTACCGGAGTTTTCTGGTTTTGTTCTTATTCTTGGTTTCCTTCATTAATCATTAGAGAAAATTCCTTGGTGGATATTCTTGTCGCTTGTTGAGACTAGAAAACAGGGCTGTAGGCAATAGTACTCTTGGTGGCCATCATTGTGGCCAGCAATTCAATGGGAGAGAGCATGTTGGTTGTCATCTCCGATCCAAATAAACCCGAATGCCTTAAGACAGGCCATTTTGGTCACCCACTTCCCAAGAAGAATTTCTTGAAAAAATCCATAGAAGAGGTCCAGCCCCACTGGCAAAACTATAATTAATTTATATCTCTATGATTTGTTCCATTCAAAATCAAACACCCCCTTAATTAATTCCCTAACTAAAAGTCTTGAGTTAGAGACTTCCAAAAGCTTCAATCAAGGGAGGTTCAATGGATTTGTGGGTCCAAGTTTGCTACTTAAATTTTGGAATCGCCCACAATATATATTATACATAAATTTTGTCTGGGAACAGTATGTTCTCTATCCATGGAGGTGGCAACTTGTCATGCTTCCACATAAGGTGGATTTAGTTAAATCAAAATTCCAAGCAAAAGAGTAGGAAGGTGATTGCGATTTAAGAAATGTTTATGTTTTCAGACAGATGAGCTTCGCACGAAATCAAGTTGACAATGTATTTGATGGCTCCGCTCCTTGTGCCCACACAAGATGCATAGAATCCCAATTTTCGTTTCAAGGATCATAGAAAAGAATAGTAGAATTCGGAGCTGTTTTAGGGCGAAGAATTATAGTTTTTGTGGGAATTAGTGGGGCATGGGTTTATAGACGCATATTAGCAACAATGTCACATCAAAAGAGGGGGTGTGTCGGCGGGAAGATTCTGCGAAGTTAACGGGAAGGAACAGTAAATTTTCGGGTACGAGCAAAGGCATAAAGGGTATGAAACTCGTGTGGTGGGAGAGATGACCCACAACAGGGAGGTGCTTGTACGTCAATAAAAAGCAACCAATCCCCTCACTTTAAGTGGTGGATCCATAAAAGTCTAAAAATGTTTGAATTGGTGGAGCCCAATGTGTGGTTATACACCGACCATATGATCCTATCACCAGTTGATTCAGGGTGCAGATTTTAGCTGGAGATCATAATGTAAAAGAAGTTCCTGCCAACTTTCTTTCATGGGGGCCTATGTGACCATCAGAAAAATGATGGAAACAATGCATGCTTGTATCAGGGTATCTTTGGAACCAACCAATTCTATGTTGTGGTCATGAATGGAAAATAATCGCGTTTACTCGTAATCAAACTTCAAATGTGTCTTAGAAGTTCAGCTTTATTTGTATCGTTTGATCCACAGGGTATACACAAACGTTAAAGTGAAGCAAAACTCTGGTGGGGAGGTCGGATGTCGTGATAAAAGAGGCTGGGATTTCTTCCCAGCCTCTATCAAATGTTCCCACAGAGTGTGCAAAAAAGTGGATTCCCAATGGCTTTGACATATCTTCCTTGGAATTACCCAAGGACTAAGGAATCGGCAATGCAACGCTCCCTCGGGAATGGTACATTGCCATTTGGGGAAAAACAAAACACTATCGTAAGGGCGTGAAAGAACAATACATGCATTTGTTGATGATAAACATTTGACCTCTTCTGGCGGTGGTTTGGATCTAACCTCAGCAACAGAGAATAGAATGACCCATGCTGAATTCCAAGACAAATTTTTGCCCAGTCCCATCATTGGTTCCTGAGTTTACCCTTGCGAGCTTACAGACCCCATCAAATTGCCTTCCAAACTCGACAAGGGGGAGCCTGCAGGATTCTTAGCATGGCTTCATCAGCTAAGTGGATTTCAAATAACGATTCACCAACTTGAATCCATACTGCTTAGGAGAGACAGCAGACTCACCATTGAGCAAGATACCCAATGCATGCATCAATGCCATACAAGAAAAGTAAAATTATATGCTCTGGTACTCTATTTTTTATCAACTGTTATATGGAATTAAGGTTGGAACCTGCCCATCCCCACCTCAATCATGTCATCTGAGCATGCCTCATGGGCCAATCCCCACTCCAATCTTGTCACCTGAGCATGCCTGAAAGGCCATCCCCACCCCAACCCTAGCTGCCTGAGCAGTGCCTCGGGGGCCAATAGGGAGTGTCTTATTAACAGAGGATGAGGCTACCATAAGCTCCAGAAAGGACCTGGTGGCTGCTTCAATCTAGAAAATTAATTTAAATGTGCATGAACATGACATGTTTAAGTGATGTTCTACTGAGACACTTCCATTTAAAGTGCAGCTTATCCAGAAGCCTGAACCACCATTACTTAAGAGTACTTAAAAAAAAAAAATAAAAAATGCTTCTAATAATTGTGAATGACTTGTGAGCCTTGACCAGCAGATCAATAACACCAATACATAATATGAAGGCTCACTATGTAGAGGATGAATGAATAAATCTGCATTTGCCGAAAACATTTCTCAAAATACTTCTAATTGATTACATCTGTTTGTACAACCTACAAATAAATAGATGTATTGTACAAATCAGTTCCAAATGCTCTTCTTCCTGATTCTGATTTTTCTCCCCTCCAGTGAGTATGTTACAGTGGTGGCTGACACTGCCAAATAGCATTTCCGTGTCTGCAGGTATGATACAAGATATTGGGTGAATCTTACCAGGCAGAAAAGTCCTTAAATTCTGCGGTTGGGACGCCCAATTTCCTTTTCTTTGCCACAGTCATTGCCTGCAAACCAGTGTCAGAAGCAGCATGTTCAGCTTGACCAGTCCTTGCCTTCAAGTACTTCCCAACACCACCACCTACATCTCCAGGTTCTGCTGTTCCTGTACCTGGATTGCTAAACCATGCCCCAACCTTATCCTGAAATGTATCAACAACAATCCATGTGATTACTCAAGAATTGAAAGGAAAAGGGTAAAAAATAAGGGAACGAAATGTCCCACCCCTCAATTTGAGGGTTCAGAAACTAACATTTTCTTCATCCTCGGCATTCTTCCCATCTTTGGTTTTCTCTTCCTCTTCTTCAGCATCAGGTTCAGTGTAAGGATTGACAAATACTGTTACACCAGATATTTTAATCTCTTCCTGCACAAATTACGGCAAAAAGAACAATCATAAAAGGTTACAACTCAGTCTTAGCTGTTTAGAAACAGCTTGAACAAGGAGCCCCATATAAAAAGAACATACACAGTAGGAACACCATAATCAAAATAACGAAAGTAACCATGCTGCAAACTGATACAGAAAATCAGGTGGAAAACAGGGGAATTATATAGGGATGTCAAGTAGAAAATCAATTATATCTACATTGCAAACTTCTGCTTAGTAAAAAAATTTCCAGATAACAGGTCTTAACTTCACATTGGTTGAACTCTTTTTTACTATGAGATTGAGGACAATGATTATAACTCATGTATGATCGATAACAACCATAAACCCTGCATTTTCTTTTAAACAACAGCATGTCAAAGTCCTACTTTGATTGCAACATGACAGTTGTTTCCAATAAAGTAAAGCACACCATCTCTGAAGGTGATTGCTATAGTGTCATTTTCTCTCTAGTTTAGCATGCAGGTAAGGATGCTTGGAGAGACAATGTACAAATTAACAAGTTCTTTTTTGATAGGCAATCAACAAGTTCTTAGATAAGCGAATTAACATCTTCTGCTGCTATTTTTCATGCGAATCAAGATTCACGTTTACTTATTCATAAAGACATGAGAAATATACGCACAAAAACAGCTGCAAAAGAGAAGGATGATGGTCTGGTTACATGCTATATCACATAAACACTTCAAAGCATGTGAACCACCCATGACAAATATTGAATGACAAGAGATGGTATTACATGTGTCCAGCATGCCTATTGATCAACAGTGTGTTCAACAGGCATGTCTGGCAAAGAAAAACGAGAACAAGTTCCTATTCATCATAACTAACTTTAGACTGACAAACAAGAACAAGTTCCTATTCATTATAACTAACTTTAGACTGACGAGATAGTTTAGCATTTTGATTTGGCTCAGAATGTAGAATGAGAAAAAATGGAATTCAGGTTATACAGCCATCTGGACAATGTGACACCTAGATGTGTACCTACATCTGAGAGTTAGTCCATCTAAGACAGGTTGTATAGGTGAGACTGCTGCAAAGCAGAGTTGCAACTTGGTTCAATCCACAGTGAGACCTGGCTGACCCAACCACAATTTAAGTGGGTCGGTCTTGGTGCTTTTTTCCTTTTTCTTTCTTCCAAAGAAAAATAAAAAAGTGGACTGACACTTAGTTGACACATTGGTAATCAAGTTAAGGTCATGTTGCTACCAGGTTGAAGAATCAGTGAATCCACAATTAGAAGAGGCATTATGTGTGCGTACATTGGTTAAATTCCTTGTGCTCATTGTTAGATCTTGGATTGATGGTCTGGATTCTCAGTTCAGTCTAGGTTTAATATCAAGTTGCACCAAATCTAATTGTGTTGCAGCTTATCACTAATTTAAAGGAAGTGCTCTTAGTCATGATAACATCTAAAATTAAGTCATGATCTTCACAATCTCACATTTCAAGGTAAATATTCCAGCACACATGACAATCAGGATAAATGAACCACACAACTGCAACGAGATTCATGAACAACTTTACTACTAATTCATGAAATCATACATTCCAAAAACAATGTAGGCACATGTGCATGCACAAAATTGCATGTATGTGGACAAAATTATGACAAACTGAAACTCATTTTGAACTCAACTCTTCAAGTTTGTGTAACTCAGTTACACGACACCATGGCTTTCTATACACTACTCTTCCAATATGTAGTGGAATGGCAAATTGAAAATAAAAGAACAATACTAAAATTATTAGAAGAGAAATCCTGCTTGCTTAAAGAAATAATTTACATTAACAATACAATGCTTTCATCAGAGACAGCAAGCATCATTCAGTTGCTAGATATTAAGATGCCAAGCAATTTTAATTTCAATATTGAAATAATTCTAAAATGAAGAAAACCAAATGTAATGCTTACCAGGGGCCTATCATTGTCATCAACAGGAACCTTTTCCATTGCTGATAGTGTCATCAAGCCACCAACAACTCCACCAAAAACTGTATGTTTGAAATTCAAATGATTTGCAGATTTGTATAGGATAAAAAATTGGGATCCATTTGTGTGGGGCCCACTGTTTGCCATGCTAACAACACCCCTTCCAGAGTGAAGCAACTTGGAGTTCAGCTCATCTTTGAACGGTTTTCCCCATATAGATTCTCCCCCTCTCCCAGTGCCAGTTGGATCACCACCTTGAATCATAAAATTCCTACACAAAGTGGATAACAGTATCTCTCAGCATCTGAAATAATTCAGAGCTCTTCAACATCAAAAATGATAGTTAATCAAAAAGAAATATTGAACTTATTGGATTGAAATGAAGTAGCTGTAACCATACCGAATGTTTCTATGAAAAGCTATCCCATTATAATAGCCACGTTCACAGAGCGTGATGAAGTTCTCACATGCCCTGGGAGTTATATCACAATGAAGCTCAATATTCAAATCACCGTGTGTTGTGTGCAGCTGAACATAGCCTTTCTTGGTAGGATTCTTCTCGACTTTGATATATTCAAATTCATTTTTTGTGACAGGATCATACGAGGTGGAGGTGAAGGATCTTGAAGCAGCACCAGTGGTGAAACGGCTTTTTACCTAAGTTAGCAAGAAGAATGATTAGTCATGTTAAAACCGAACATAGCACCTTCTAGTTGTGATATTTCTACTTATTTTTCCTTTACCAAAGAAAAAGTTGAAATCTTTGACCTCTAAGCTTACAAGTTCATTACTAAAATTATTCAAATTCAGTACACCTTACTGCTTCAATCAAAAGCCATAGAGAGCAACCATAGCAATTACCATACCCTCATTTTTACTCTTTTTCAGGACAAAATCAAAATACTAAATCACATGCATTATTTCCTACACGGAAGTGTTTACCCTAGAGATAAATGAATGCAGGCCAAAATATACATTCCTACAAATAAATAAATGGTGTCCCCTTATATTGATGAAAAGGGAAAAATAATCACTTGGTGATAAATTTTTAGTGATCATGCCTCTGGGGAATTTTGCTATAAACATGTAGGCATGTTTGTCTCTGGAAGAGGTTTCAAGTTAGGCAAACTAACCATCTTTGCATTCACAGGGGCCCTCTCACCAGCCATGTGCATAGCTATACGAGCAGCAGTTTTATCAGTTGATGTGGCTTTTGCTGCAGCAGCACTTCTTCCATGAACTGAGGCAGATGCAGCATCCACAATACTGAAAGTCTGGCCGGTTTTACCCTCTCCATTCTTATCTGATTCAGATTCCTCTTTAATGCGTGATCTTGCAGCTAGAATGGCAGCCAGCGCGGCCGCTCTTTCATTTTGTGCCTTGTTGCCACCTCCCCCATGAAGGGCGGTTTGCCTTGCTTTCTCAGTTCCAAGCTCCTCTAGCATTTGCTTCATATCCCCTTTCACATTTATGCCATGGGTTGGATCCAAACCCATCTTTTTTAGTTCTGGAAAAGAGAAATGAAGTCATAATTATAGAAGAACAATTCTACTTCTGATACCACAAGGGTGGTATAGACAATAGTTCACCTTCATCATCAAGTTTCAAGCTATTTTTTACATGATCAAAGTCCAAGAGAGCCTTGCTGTCAAGTGCATTGGGATTCTGCAGAGCATGTACTTTCAGAGATAAGGGCAGTTTTGTAAAATCATGGTGGTGGAAATTACTAACACTCTTTCAAAATAGCCAAACAGGAAGATGTAACTCAAAACTACTTAATACCTGAATTGTTATGAGGTCTTCTCTAGTGAATGGTTCATCGGTGAGGAGCTCCTTCCAGTTCTTGGTTTTGAGGTTTAATTCTTTGATTGCCTATTGAGCAGAAGCAAAAGATGAAATGTACACAGATTAAATACCTTTGTGCAACAAAAAATTATAAAGCAACATGGCCACTTTTGATGATCAATGAAAAACAAACCTCATAACAGAACACATTTCCTGTAGTCTTTACAGCAACTATGTGTGTAAATTCAGTGAAAACTTTATTCAGCACCGGGCAATGATATTCTCCTGCAGAATAAGAGAGAGAAGGTCTAGCAATTAATTATGCCAATATGTGGAATATCTAGTGAATTAACAATGGTATATAAAAAATAAATAAATTTTAAACTTCTGGTGAGGACCATGACCCCCCACTATGAATGGGTTTTAGAACACAAGAAGAAAAATATTTGAGAAAAAAAAAAAAAAAATAGATATATTAATATATCCACATGGCAGAGAATAACCAAAAACTGTAAGAAGCAACACTAGATCAATGCAAAGCTAGAATAATTAGAAGGTAATTTAACCATCATAGAGTTTCCTCCAATATTATTTAAGCTTAATCCATCGCAAAGATAAAGTATCTTAAAAAAAATCAGCTTTATTATAAGCCACAATACCATTCCAGAATCCACACTCACTGGTATAAGTTTCTTGTAACACAATACTGGTCATTTTCATGATGTCATAGATGTAACCAAATATGATATGCTTTGAAAAAGTAAGGTTTTCCTTGCACTTCTTTCTTAATTGATACATTTGCTTCTCCATGAAGAACAACTAAGATAGTTTGGTCTATGGGTATCTTAACTTTTGAAGAATTATTTTACATCTACATATGACACTATTATGTTTCAGTTGCATTAACCTTCAGAAGTGTTGCTTTCCTGAGATCCCCTGAGAATTGAGAATATTTCTTACCCACATAGAACTTGATATTTTTATTCTCATTTCCAAGGAATGAAAATAAAAGGGAACTGGACAACTGCTTTTTGTTCGTTCTGTACGTAATATTGGAGAATTTCCATTAGAATGATTTAAATTTTGATGTTGAAAATGATTTTTTTTTTATGGGTAAAATGCGAGAATATATTAAAAGCCCTAGGAAAGGGCACAACAGCATACACATGTAGTATATAAAACGCACCATGGAAGAAACACAAAGAGAACAAGAAGGAAAACCATCCATCCCCATCACACCCGGAAAACCAGTTTTACCCTGCCAACTCTCAAGCCCCCTTGCTTACCATCCAAAAAATTGACTCAACTTGAACTCCTCACTGAACAACAGTTTGTTCCCCATTGCTCCTCCCCTTGCCCCTAGCTAACATAGGAGACCTATTGTAATTAACCGAACACTCCAACTTCCAAATCTCCCTGTCAAAACAGGATGACGTGTTTGGCTTCCTTTTCCACCTTGAAGGCCTGCCACCATGCCTTTTCCTTGCATCCATCTTCCTCAACAGGGAGATAATCTTGTTTTCAAAACCTACCACTAGCATCCCCACAAAGCTACCAAAACTGGTTAGCTTATTAGAGAGACCATCCAACAGATGCAACTCTCTCATGGAACAACTGCCAGACTTCGCCTTGGTTGGAAGAGTCTAACTCCCCTAAACTGACAACAATGTGTTTACAAAAAGGGTATTCCTCATGACATCAAAAAATTTAAAAAGTTTATTTTTATCAATTTTGTAATGAACATATATATTGAACTCATATTTTGTTCAATTGAATTTTTTAAAACTCTAATATTCAATGTTTTGTATGGTATGATATAATTTAAAATCTTTGAATCCTACTATTTTTCACAAAATTTGTTATATATTATTCTACATTTTTTTTTTTAATAGGTAAATTTTTATCCTCATTGGGACTTGAACCTAGAACCTCCCACAAACCCTCCCCATCCCTTTACCACTTGAGCCAAGCCTCAAGGGTTATATTATTCTACATTTCATGTTTCTAATATATATGTGCATGCATTCATATTTTCTCTACATTCATATTTTCCCACAAACTTATGATATACAATACATGATACATTTTACCAGTTAACAATGATGCATCTGACCATGCAAATTAGGACTTCTTGAGAGTAGTCTTGGAGAAAATGTGTTTTGACTAACAATGGGCAAGATGGATCAAATGGTGCATTTCCACGATGAAATTCTCTATTTGAGTCAATGAGGTCCCATCCGGTGTTTTCTAGAGCTTAAGGGGGTTGAGGTAAGGAGATCCTCTCTCCCCTTATCTTTTCATTTTGGCTATAGAGGTTCTTAGTCAGATGTTGACAAAAGTGGGAAAAAAATGTGGGAAGAGAATGGAAGTGTCCCATTTGTTGTTCGCTAACTATGCCCTAATTTTCTATGATACACCTAAGAGCAATTGGAATATCTAAGCTACATTTTCACATGGTTTGAGGCAATATTTGGTTCAAGATAAATATGGAGAATAGCTAGTTTTCATAGGAGAATAGCTAGTTTTCATAGGAGAAATCACAAATGTGAAAGGTCTAGCCTTGATGTCGGGTCATAAGGTTTAGAGCCTACCTACTACATACTTGGGTTTTTCATTGGGTGCTCCTCACAAATTAGTAAGGGTATGCAATTTAGTAGAGAAGAGGTTATACAAAAAGTAAGTCTTATGGAAGAGACAATATTTATCAAAAGAAAGGGGAGACTCACCTTGATCAAAAGCATGTTGTTAAGTTTGTCAATTTATTTCATGTCCACTTTTGCAATTTCGAGGCGAGTGAGCTTAAGTTTTAAGTAGATTCAAAGGGATTTCCTTTGGGATGAAGGGACGCGTGAGAAAAAATCTTATTTGGTTAATTGGTGTACTATTTGTTTTGACCAAAAGAGGATGGAGTGCTTGGCATTAAAAATCTCCACGCTTTTAACAAAGCTCTCCTTGGTAAATGGAGTTGGAAATTCACTTCCAAGAGAGAGCTATAGTGGAAATAGGTCATATTAAGAAAGTATGGGATAGGAGAAGGGGGTGGTGCTTAAAGGAGGTGAGGAACAACTATGAGAGGTGGGGTTGATGAGGGCTATTAGAAATGAGTGGAAAGTTTTTAGAAATATAACTCTCCTCGTCAAGGGTAATGGCAAAAATGTTTTAAAAGGCTAAAGGCCGTTTTGAGGAGTTTTGCCCAAATGAGGCAAAATGTAAGCATTAAAACGAAACAAGACGTAAGCCTCAAATTAAAGAAAAATAAATAAATAATAATGAAAAAGAAGAAAAAAAATCTCAAAAAATTAAAATTAAAATTAAAAAATCACATGAAAATTGAACAATAAGAAAACCATATAATTCATAATAATCAAATTAATTGTTCTCTTTCTTTCTTTTATAATCTAACTCTCTTTCATGGCTTTATCAAAATTTCTTTAACACTAGCATCACTATCACTAGTAAGGATCATCCATGGAATCATAATCATATCCAATTGTTGTCTTATGCTCCATATCAATGTTAATGTATAACCATTCTTCTTCTTCATCTATCAGTTATACTGGTCTTTCTTCTTCCTAATCCCTTTATTCCCTCTCCATTTAAAGGATTAATTGATAGCCAACCAAGCCCTTACTTTATAAATGTTTAATCATAGTCTTTTTTTTTTCTTCCAAGGCAAAATCGAATACATATTAACAACACTTAAGAAAAGAGCACACCAAAGTATACACAATTTATACAATACTTTGGTGTGCATATTGAATAGGCACCAGTAGGCAAGTAAAAAAAAAAATCGAAAACAAAAAAAAAACAAGTTCCTTCTCCTTAATTGGATCTAAGTCAATCAATAAATCTTATCATAATCATTAAATAATCATCTATGTACACATTAAGCCTAGTCTTAAACCCAAGAAAAAACTTTAAAATATATACCAAGACCTAACAAAAGCAAAATTCGTTAAATTCATTAAACATTGAGGCTTGAACATCTTATAAAATACGTAAAAAAAGCCCTAAACCCATTAAAACCTTTTGAATATTTGAGGCTTAAGCCTTAATAGCCTTCAAGAGTTATGAATCTTAATAGGCTTAAGGCTAAAGCCGCAATAGCCTTCTCACTTAATGGTAAGGTAAAATTCTGGAAAGACAGATGGTGCAATGAATCTTCTTTGGAAAAGCCTTTCTCGTTGTTATTTTATCTAACTGTTCATCACAGATAACATAAATATAGGAACCAATTGTGGAGAGGGGTTGGTGGAGTCCCCGCTTTCACAGGCAATTCCATGACTGGGAATTAGGTGGGGAAATCTTTTTTTCGCAACTACAATCAATCTCAATTAGAAGGGATGAAGAAGACAAATTAGGTTGGAAAAAAAGCAACACGGGCCAGTTCAAAGTCAAATCTTTCTATGCATCCTTAACCAAAGAAGAAGTGAGCCTTTCCCTGCAAGTATTGTTTGGAAATCATAGGTGCCAACAAAAGTGAATTTCTTTACTTGGGAAGTTATTTGGGGAAGATTTTAACTCTTGATCAGCTTACGAGAAGGTGTTAGTTTGTTCCTAATAAATACAACAAGTGTAAAGAGGGCAAAGAGTCGATTGATCATTTGCTTCTCCATTGCTCCAAAGCGATAACCCTATGGCAGTTGGTTTTTTCTATGTTTGGAGTGGCTTGGGTGATGCACTCTTCCATTAGAGGCAATCTTTTGGGATGATATGGTTCTTTTGTGGGGGAAGAAGAGGAAGAGAACTTGAAAGGCTACTCTTTTATGCCTGTTTTGGACAATATGGAGCAAAAGAAATAGGAAGTCTTTCGAAGGAGTAGAACAGTCAGATCAAGTGATCAAGACTTCTGTTGTATGTCTTCTTGGATTGGGCTAGGGTATACATAGATGAGCTTTCTATGTGAATGTTAGACTTCAAAGGCTATCGGTTGGTTCCTAGGTACCTAACCTTAAGAACTCAAACTATGGTCTGAAGGGCTAGCAACTCATTATCCCAAAGGAGGTCGCTTACAAGGTTCAGTGTGAAAGGAAGGGCTTCTACACCCAGTTCATCAAAAGCATCAAATCAGAAATTGACGCCTAACACTCGGGATTCCATCCTGTTCTTTGCTCACTCCCTAGAGTGAGATTCTCAGTTTGACCTCTTTTCCTTTCAGTTAGACTGCGCTTCATACTTGGGCATACTTTTTCTTGCTCTATCCAGAAGACAGGGGAGTTAGTCTTTCTCTGTTAAATGGCCGGCTCTTTTCAGGCACTTTATTTATAGATATTTCTTTTTGGTTGCCTATAAAAAAAATCAACTAAACAATGCCTTACCCTATCCATTCAACACTAATACAACCGATAAGTGAAGGCATAGAAAGAGTTATTTAGGTCAAAATTGACACACTTCAAGAAACAAAAATTGACAAAGGAAATATACCATCTGAATTCTTGTGGAAAGTAAGTGGAATGAGATCCTCTTGCTTGAGTGGAGCCCCAGTAACAGGGTGTTTACCAAACTTCCTAATGTACGGAATTATGTTCCTGCACCCAATCTCAAAAACAAACCAAATACTCCATATTAGTTATTCATAAGTCCAGAAAAACCTCTCCTACAGAGCACTCTAATTAAAACTGAATGTGACTCTGATTCAATTACATAATGTCGAAGACGGTGCCATCGCGGGTGCACACCGGATCCTCAAACGGCGTAAACGTGACCCTACACCAAAATCACAAGAAAACAGACATTAATACAAACAATTCGGTATATGTAGATGCATAAGTGTAGAAAAAGATGGGAGGGACGTACGCGCAGCAGTAGAAGGGGAGGCGTTTGAAAGGGACGGAGGCGTTTTTGGATTTGGCGCCGCCCCATTCGGTGGCCCACTCCGTTTTGGTTATGAACATGCGATCTTTGCTGTGTTGTTTCTTCCCCATCTTGAATTCAGCGAAGATAGCGATGACAATTAGATAAACTATGGATTTTTTAAATTCATTCAAAGGAGCTAGGGCTCTGTTCCTCTGGTTGTACGCCGCGCTCGTTGAGAGAGGGAGAGAACGCGAGAACGCGAGAGAGGGTTGGTCCGACCACTCGAGACAGACAACGGCGGTGCAGCTGAACCAAAACGATGCGTTTTGAGGTAGGGCAATCTATTTTATTTTTAATGACTTTTGTTGAGAAACGGCGTCGTTTCGACACAGTCTCCTTAAAACGGTGCGTTTTGAATTCCTGTCCGTGCGAAGTGCGGAAGAGAGAGATTGGCCCGTGGTGGCGGATGGGTGGTCCGGGGAGTGGTAGTTGCAGTAGCAGCGGAGAGGAAGACGGAGACGCTGATTGGAAAGCAGCCATCGACTCAGTTTCCGCCGTCGCCACCAGCAATGGTTTCGCTGCTGCCTCCAAAGATTCAGCCGTATCCACGGATGGCACAAACAGCAATAAGAAATCCCAAAATTTGAAGCACTACCAAATCAAGGTCAAATCTCTATCTCCCTCCGCCATCACATTTTCCTGATTGTTGATTTACATTTGCACTCAAATCTGTTGATTTGAGAAGCTCGGTAGAAGACCCAAAACAGGGGATGCTAAAATTTGAGTAGCAAAACGTCTGTTATTTTAGATTTAGAAAAAATGAATGATAATCTTTATATCATGTGTGTCTGGTGAACCATGTTAGTGATTTTGGGAACCAGATGATCTTTATATCCTAATTAGAGAAGTTATAGTTTTGAGATTGGATTCTTTTCCTAGTGATGGTGTGAATAAATGATTGATGAACAAACTCCATGTCAGGCTCAAAAGCTTTTGGATGACATCATAGAAAACACCTTAGTGATGGTGGAAGATCTCATTCATATCTCTGATAACGAAAAGACAAATGAAGGTGGGATTCGGTTGTTCAAGCATGCTCCTCCAGGGATAGTGTTTGATCATATGGGTAAGTGAACCTCATCAAATATTTTTACTACGTTTGGAAACTAGGTTGATCAATCTCCACTTTCTGACCATTTTGTGATGTATTTACACACTGGTACCAGATAAAATTCAACAACCAAGAAAGAGACCAAGAATCCTTCCAGGGAATGAGATTGACGAGAAATCAAAAAAGGTTTGATCTTTCATCAATGGGCAATTTAGTTGATTCGTTATCTAAGATTTGATGTTGCCTAATTGCTAGTTGGATGGTGTATTGCACAGTTTAGAGGGCAACTACGATCTGTTGCTGTTGATGGGGTGGATATAATGGCAGCGGCAAGAGATGCTTGTCAGAAATCAGTAGCCAGACTGGAAGCTAAAGATGCAGCAGCAAAAGCAGCAGCCAAAAGGGAGGAAGAAAGGGTTGCAGAACTGAAGAGAATTAGGGGGGAGAGATGGCTACCCTCCATTGCCCAAGAAAGGCAGATCAAGTTGGGAAGAAGTTGACAAATTCGAGACCTAGAAACATGCTACTGCAGTGACAAAATGTAGAGGTCATCTGATGTGGGGCACATCCATTGGTCCTTTCTAATTGTTTGTTTCATCCATGTGATGACCAATGTTGCAAATTGTTAGGCTGAAAGACGCTATCCTTGTGGTAATTTTAAATCAGAAAAAGCTAGCCCAATGTTCAAAAGCCTTTTTGATCGCCCCTCTTTGAAGTGCTGTGTACTATGCTTAGTGGATTTACTTTCATAATTGCAAGCAGAGTTGCGGTAAAGCATCCGAATTCTCATTTTGTTTCCCATGTCAAATGATAAATCGCATGCCCATTTCGTATAATACTCTGAGAGCCGTTTTTTCCTATATATATAAAAAAGTTTATCTTGCTCATGGGATTCTGCAATTGGAAATGAAGGTGTGAGAGATTGGGCTGCCGACGGGCGTACCTTATTGCAAAATTGTAAGAACTAGACCTTCCAAATAATCCTTTTCTTTCCGTCGAAAGGCGCAGGAGTGGACGCCACCAGAACGGGAAGGCTAAGAAAGGTGCAAGGGCGCGGCGACCAAGAAGCATTTAGAGGTGGAGCTTTAACTTTGAAGTTTGAAGTGGGTGGTAAATTTAGAAATGGTGGGACCAACGAATATTATAGAGGAAGCTACGCGGAAGCAACCGAGTTGGTCTTTATGTGCAAGTTGTCATATGATGATTGAGGATGAGCCAATTTCGGTCCTGAAATAGAAAGTGAGAAACAATTGAACTCACTGAATTCCTCACCCCCTTGGGGGCACTGGGCAGGAAAAACCCTATTCTCCTGACAGTATGCTTTAGAATCTGAGGCTTTCAAATTGGGTATTCATATTTTGGTGGGGGAGTCGGTGGACTTGGTGGAAGATGGCAGTGTTACTGGCTATGGTGGTTGATGGTCTGGGTCTGTGTGTGACCACACTTTGGGATCTCCAGGAGCGGAGGTTCTCTACCATTTTTGAGACTGTGAGCTCTGCAGCAAGGTCAGTTACCATGGCACTTGTGTTTTGTTTCTTGTCCGTCCATAGACACCGTATTGGAGACTTTGGTGTGGCCTTCATTTGATTTTGAATCTTATTGCTTCTCCTTCTTATAAGCTCGATTGTCAAGTTATTTGGCAATCTTTAGCCAGATTTAGCATTTGGCGTTGATGAAGAGTGCCTTCATTTGATTACTGTTCATTGTGCCTTAGCTGAACAGATCTGGATATTGTATCTGATATTATTACTCACAGCGGTTGAATTCAGATGTCTTGTGGTGTGGCTACTTTCATCCAGTTTTAGAAGGAAATGTATTACCACCTTCAACAGTGTAGCTCTTTTCCATGGACCTCAGTAAGAGGTGAAGTCTAAGCCCCAGAAATATCTGAAAACTGGAACCTGATTTTACCACTGAAAGGCTTTTTGTTATTTTACCCTAATGAATCCAATATTTGAGCAAAATTTAAAGAGGATAAACTGGTGGTATTTGACAGGGGCTCATGTAGAGGATTCCTAGATTCCTTGTCTATCACAAAATAGCCTCTTTACATGATGTTCTTTCGGTTTAATTTTGGTTTCTTTTTATTTCCTTGAAAAAAAAGAAAAGATAAAAGGCAGAACTAAAACCTGGCGCGGAGATCTGACCTCCATATTCTTGCTGGTGATTGCTCATCCTCATTCTTACAATTGACCGGCCCCATCTCTTATGGACTCTCTTCATGTGACTTTTATCCATAAGACAAACAAGTGAGCCTACACACAGCGACATATCATCATGAAGCAAATGAAAAAATACAGCAACAGCTTATTACTATTTTAACCTTAAATGTCAGTCTCAACTCAATTTAACTTTTCCAATAATGTGTTTTTGAAGAATGGCTTTATGTGAAGTCCTGGAGATGTTGGAAGCATCTTCAACCATTCACAGTTCTGAATGTATAAGATGCACCAGGCAAATAAGTTGAAGTTGCCCTGACCACGTTAGGGCAGACTAATCATAACGTGGCAGTTCAAAATCGTAAAAGAGGCTCACTTGCCTCTCTACAAGTGCAAGAGTTATGTCTTCAAGCATTCTGCATAAATTTGAGAAATCTTATTACACGACCAAAAACTTGTTACTAAAATTAAATCATAAACCAACAGTTTATTGCTAAAATTCAAATCATACACATTCGCTATCCCTGAACTCCCCTATTTTTATGCGGACCAACTAATGAAAGGCATAGTACATGAGACAACATTCAACGAGTGGACATTAATTTCAACGCCAAAACCAGGGAACGAGTGGTTTCCTTACTGGAGTAAATTTCCATTCTTGCAACATATCATTTGACATGGCAGAAGAAGCTTTTGACAGCTAGGAATCCTGGAATTTCTCCGCAAATTAAGCCTTCAAGTAACCTTTCTCTTCTAAGTAAGATATTACTGTTTCAGCCATATCACTAGGGGAAGCATAGTCTCCTCCAGTCTGTTGCAATACTACCTACAAAATAAAATCAGTTTTTGTTTTTACTTTTTTTTATTATTAAAATGAATATCAGGGAATAAAAAATTTTCATGAGCTACAAAATACAACCATCAATTATCTCTACCGTAAAACTTGGTATCCTCAGTCTAATAGAGGTTTCAAATTTATTCGACTAAAGGAATGAAAGATTGTCAAGGGAAACTAGAAAAGCCCCATTCTACACAATTTCATATTAATTATTAGCAAATTTTTTACCAGGGAAATTCCTATTTCCTTCACCACATGATCAACCATCTGATTAGAATATTGTCACGAACTTAGGCCTTTCCTAAACTCACATGCGCCATTTAGACACCTCAAGTCACTTGATGTTGCTAAATCAGCTTTTCCCTTATGTTATCTAGTTATGTTAAGCATAGGATGCACAATGAAGGTAACACTTAAGAAAAGAAATTTTGCATTGCGCAAGATTGCTTTACAATGTTAGAAGCTCTTAACTTGCTTGGTGTCTTGGCCAAATGAAGTCACCCCTTATTTATAGGCAACCTTCTGGAAACACACAAAGGTTCTTCACTAATCTATAACTCTCTAAAAAAACCTACATAAAAGTTATGTACAAAGTTATATACAAGAATTCTTTGGAACTCTTTAGAATATCCCACACACTTCACTTGTTTTTCATCTTTGTATAAAATGCATGGACATCTCTAGGCTTCTCCAAAATCTTCCACAATCCTCCACTAGTAGACAAATGAGATTGCTCCAAAAGGTTCCAGAAGCTCCTTGTTTTCCTATATAAACTCAAAGGAGAGTCGTTTGAGTAGGTTGTGACTCTTTCCCCCACCTATATTGTAGGCGTCCTTGTCATTCGTTTTACTTGAAACAATTATTGGAACTGTCATAGTGCAACCACAAGTTTCTAGCTAGTCTCGTTTTTTAGTAGTCCCTTCCATATCACTAAGTACTTTATAATAGGAGACATACCTTATCTCCTAATGACTTGGTCTACGATGATATGTTCTACCTCTTTGTCATAAGAGGTTACGATGGTTGTAGGCACCCTCTTTGATACATCGCAACTTAGATCATCTTTATCTTCATGATAAGGCTTCAAGTAGCTCACATGGAATAGATGATAGATCTTCAACCTTGGAGGTAGCTCAACCTTGTAGGACACCTTGCCAAATTTCCTAAGTATAGGAAAAAGGTCTTCTTATCTCCTCACAAGGCCTTTATGCATTGGCTTTAGGGACTTAGATTGATAAGAAAGTAGTTTGACAGGTGCCAACTTTCCAACTTGATGCTTCATGTGTTGTCTTATCTTATCAACTCACTTCTTCATATTCTTAGCAGCTTTATCCAAGTATGAATGGGATATGTCTGTTTGCTCTTGTCATTCCTTAGCGAACTTGAAAGTCACTGGACTTTTCCTTGTGCAGTTCATCACTAGGGTGTGAAGAGTTAATGATTGCTGGCTCATAGCCAACTCAAATAGGTTTGTGTTTGTCATTTCACTCATTTACAACTTTTAAGAGAATTACGCCACATCTAACAACTTAATTCAATCTTTATGGGTAGCTCTCATGAAGTGCCTTAAGTATAACTCTAATAAGGCATTCACCCGTTTAGTCTACCTATCTGTCTATGGGTGAAAGCTTATACAAAAGTAAAGCTTGGACCCCATTAATTTGAAGATCTCCATCCAAAATTTCTTAGTGAAGTGCAGGTTGCAATCATTAATGATATGTTGTACTTAACCATGTGCTTTGACAATAGTCTCACAATCTCCTCTATGGTGCAATCCATATGGGTTACTATGAAGGTATCGTACTTAGAGAACTTGTCCATTATCACAATGATCAAACCATAGCCTTTAGATTTAGGCAACCCAATTATGAAATCGATGGTGACACTCTCCCATAGGTGCTCTGCTATAAATATTGGATCTCATAGACCTCTAGGTTGTTGTTGTTCCACTTTGTCTTGTTAGCACATAAGACAAGTCCTCACATAGGCCTCAACCTTGTCTCATATCTAAGGCCAGTAGTATGTTGAATCTAGTAGTGCATGTGCACATTGCTACCCAAGGTGCCCAGCCCACTTGGTGTCATGGCACTTCTTGATCAAGTTTCTCCTCAAATTGTCTCACTTAGGCACGTAGAGTTTTTTTCTCTTCATGTATAATAGGTCATCCTCCACCCAAAACCATTTAGTCTTCCTTTCATAGGCCAAGGCGATAAGACTCTTAACCAGTGGATCATGTTGTAGCCTTTCCTTCAGAAGATCCACCAATTCTCCATGAAGCTAGCTAGTCACAGATGTTAGCTCCCCCTTATGGCTTAAGGCATCCTAAGTGTCAACAACATGATTAATAAGTATCAATGACATATGGGGTTGCAGTTTGTACCTTAGTGGCTTTATCGGTCAATGTGATAGCCTCGAAATACCTCTCCATGTGCCACAAGAAGTTGTCTAACTCCTTAGCATCCTTCTTACCACTAATCACATGCGGCTTTGGCACCTTCACATTTGGTGCCTCATGAGTGGCCATGACCCATGTTGATACCGCAATCTTATAGACGTCCATTTTTTGCCTGATCTCTTGATCGCGAGTCTCCATGCATATAACCAAGGCCTCCATCATTGACTCTATGCTAGCAAGCATGCTTATGACCTTATTCTGGAAAGACATAACTCCTCATGTGACGTTGGTTGAACTTGTGAGACTACTACCCCTTCATGAAGGTCTTGGATATGTTCTTTTAAATCTTTCATACCCTTTTCCATGCTTTGCTTGATCAAGTCCATCATTTCTCAAGCATCTGTCATGGCTAACTCCATCTTAGCTAGTCATGCCTCTAAGTTGACAATGGCATCACGAGGTTTCTTCTTTTTTTCCCCACCATGTATGGTAGGGTTAGTCTCCTTCCCGCAGGTTTGCTCACTAGTCATCTCCTCAATATTGGAGCTTGATCTGCTTCCTTTACCTGTAACAATGTTTTCTTCATAACCATGTTGTAATACCACTTGTCATGGACTTAGGTCTTTCCTAAGCTCACGTGTCACTTAAATAACTCAAGCCACTTGATATTGTTAAGTCAATTTTTTCCCGATCTTAACTAGCTATGCTAAGCAACAATACTCAACTTGATAGTTGTGATGCACAACAAAGGCAACACTTACGAAAATAAGCTGTGTTGTATAAAAATACTTTGCAATGCTATAAGCTCCAACTTACTTGGTGTCCTAACCAAATGAAGCCACCTTCCATTTATAACCAACCAAGGAACTCTTTCAAACCCACAAAGATTTCCTACTAATTTAGAACTCTCTAGAAAAGAACACATAAAAGTTATGAACAAAGCTATATACAAAAGTTATTTGAAACTCTTTGCAATGCCTCGCATACTTCCCTTGTCTTCCATCCTTGTGTAGAGATGTGTGGACATCTCCAACTTCTCCAAAATGTTCCATACTCCTCCACTGGTTATGTACAAGTTTGGATTACTCTAGGAGGCTCCAAAAGCTTCCTACTTTCCTATATAAACTCAAGGGATGGTCATTTAAGCAAATTGTGACAATATGCTTGAAATTTCTTTTAAACTAGAGTCTTCTAACTTGTCCATGCTATTAAAAGCATAACTAAATCTCTTTTAGTGCATGTTCATGATTTTGTAAGTTCAAGAATGTTAGGCATATCTAGATTTTCTCTAAGGATATAAAAGAAATACCTCACAATTCAATGGTGGCTCATATGGATCATCAATCCCTGTAAAACCTGAAAAAATCCAAAGTAAACAAGCATTTCACCATCTATTCTTTACTGTGACATACTACCCAAGTGGAGGTGGATACAAGAAGTAGCAACATGATAAATCCATCCACTATTGAAATATAAGCATTATTACAAACAAGGCCAATGCAGTGAGAAAGCAGGCTTTAGTATTAGCAAAAAGGAAAAATCAAAAGAGGAAAGAAAATGATAAGTTCATTTTTTTTTCATGGAACCAACTTTAGTTATTTGGTAGCCTTGCAAGCAAGACATATAATTTTATGAACCACGGTACTCTTAGTGTGATAAACCTTTTTCAATTTGCAGTTGATGATGACAATCATGTTAAAGCCAAGCATATAAAAAGAACAAGGTTGTCCCCGGAATTTCCAAATGGTAGCTTAACTTGATGTCATATATCATCAACATGAGATCCTAGGAAACTGAAGATTACAGACCAAAATATCCAATAAAACAGGAAAGAAAAGCAATGATTATTCAGAATCCCAATTTTCTATTTACGGACTCCTAAAAGGATACCTCTTATTTTTCCAGCTCGTGCAAGCTTGTATAGACCCTTCGGGTCCCTTTCCTCACAAACCTCTAGGGGGATATCCATGAACACCTATGAAAGTTAAAACCTGTCAATTTATTACTAGAAATTGAGAACCTTACTCTAATTTCGAGGTCCAACTCATTGTTAGTGGTAGTGATGAACCTTTCTACTCATGGTACAAACTGTAAGGAGCACATACCTCAATAAAATTTCCTTCAGACAACATTGCACGGCAAGCATCTCGATCCTTTCTGTATGGAGATATCAAACTAGCAATGCAAATAATACCCGAGTCCGAAAATAGCTTTGCTACCTCCCCTAATAATCACAGAGGTGTGGAATTTAATTGACTTTCAAAAGAAAAAGAAAAATGAAAAGACCAAAACAATAATCACCAATCCTTCGTATGTTTTCGGCACGATCTTCTGCTCTAAAACTAAGATCACGGTTTAGGCCATGTCGAACATTATCTCCATCAAGGACGTAAGTTAGGTTTCCCCTGGAGTGCAAGGCTCGACTCAAGGCACAAGCCAAAGTGCTTTTTCCTAAAAATTAGATCCCCATGGTTTAAGTAAAAAAGAGAAATTATTAAGAGAGACAAAAGAAATAGTAGTAGTAAAAGGAGTAAGTTACTCTACCTAAAACTTACTAGAATTCAATAGTAATAGTAGTAGTAATATTCCATTTTAATCTTTGTATCATACTGACCAATTTGGTTCATATTTGGACTATGGACCTATATTTATAGGACTCTTTCGTATTTTCATAAGCACAATGATAAAAAGAAATGAAGCCGCCATGCATACTCTACTAATAAAATGAGATGGTGGGATGGTGGGATGGTGGGGATTCTTTCATAATATTTGTAATCAAAGTAACCATATCAGTTATAAATAACCCTGCATGTGCCATGGCCATGGTCTGTATCTTCTGCAACTAGTCTGAAGCCTAAAGAAAGAGACCTTTCGGTAAAGTCACAAATATGGATCCTGAGAATTAGAAACCAGAATATTTGGCCATGAGAATATGTAATTATATGGGAGATATCTGCTAGTTCTTCGATCATTTCCTGTTTATAATGCATGTTCTGAATATTAGGAGCATTAAAACCATCATATCATATAAATATGCTAGCTTTAATTTTTCTATTAACAAAGCATTGAATTTAGGGCACGATTTTTTAGTGCTCCATCATAATTTCACCTAATACCTCTCGTGATCTCCCCATCTCTTTCATCCTTCATTTCTGTTTCCCATGTGCTTTCACTTGAGATCTGGCCATCTGGGAGATCAAAGCAGCGTTCTTCCGCATGGAAAGCATATATCACAGAAGCCCAAAGCCAAGTAACAATAAAACCAGGAATCGCAGGTAAACAGTCAACATTAACAAACCTGAACCACTGAGGCCAGTAATCCATATGACACATCCTTTCTGCTGAAGTAGCCGTTGCCTCTCGAGTCTATCTACAGAACATTCATGCCACACAATGTTTGTCGACATACCATTTTTACCTGGTTATATCAATCAATAGAAATTAGAACCTAAACAGATCAAGTAATACCGAATTCCATGCTCAGATGAAAATAACAATTTTAGTATTCGTGCGCAAATATTCAATGAGCTCCGTGCCAAGAAAAGCATCAAATAATCTCCACAAAATCAATTTCCCCAAGAACTTCAAGAACTTCCGATCAATCATCAAGAATCAGACAAATCTTACATCAAGTTTGATGCTCAAAGTAACATAGCACAATCAAACAAAGAAAGTGAGCAAGTGAGAATACCTCCAGCACCATCAGTTTGGCCACTGAAAAACGCCTTCGCCGCCTTAATCGGCGTCACGTGCCTCGATCTCACCTTCACTGCATCAAACCGAACCGCATTCCACCTCACAAACTTGGCGCTCGGCGACGACAGGGAATCCGAAAATCCAAGTTTAGAATCCGAGACGAACAGAGCCTCCACGGCGCCGCGCCAATCACAGCCATCTTTCCGAGTCAAAAGGAGAAAGAAAGAAAGAACGAAACTCAAAGCGGAATATGTAAAAAAATATGCTCTAAGATATAGCAGCCCATTTATAGCGGGTAATCGCAAAGCGGACTGAGATTTCTTGCTATAACGGTTTTCGGTTATAAAATTGGAGCTGCTGAAACCGACGGAACGCTTCTAGAATGGGAGAGAAGAAGAACGGTTGGTGGCAAATTCGATTTCTCAGCTCTCCTCCATCCTTAATTCCAATTTCGCATCCAAGAAAAGCTTCCACTGAATTCAAGGAGGAATTCCGGATGTTTACAACATGGCGAACTATTTTTGAATGAGACCTTGCCTCAACGACCACCACGCGTTTTGTGGAGCGTGATTCTAAACGCCTTTTGGTTGAGCATATCAAATTATCAATAATCAATTCTATTATTGAAATGTCGATGGTCTAAAATATGAACAAACACAGAATTGGAGTGCTTACACTAAACATTTTTTTTATGGTAATGATCACTTTTTTAGGTATAAAGATGTGCTTTGTCCCCAATCATTTTCTAAAATTGGTTTTCATTTGCCTAATCTACCTTCTTTGTTTATCTCGAGCATTAATGTATGTTTATTTGATTTTCATGATAAAGTCTATGTTAAAATATCAAGAGGAATTCATAGCAAATTAATATGTTGTTATGAATTAAAAGGAAATCTTAAAAAGTAATTAAATCGAGGGATATGTAAATGAAAGAGTCTGATCACAATATCAAAATATATTTTTTAAGTAAGATACAATTTAGGAATGTAAATGAGGCAAAGAGAGATCGATGAAGCTCTCCCATCCCATCATTGCTTACAAATTCATTCTCCATCTTAAATTAGATGAGATAAGGTAGGGAAATCGTCTTTAGGGACAAAATCTCCACCCCTATACTGTCTTTTAACATATTTCTTATTACAAATTCTAATATAAATGAATAATGATATAAAAATGATATTAACGTATAAAAAATGAGTTTTAGTTTTTATATACGAAGAAATTAATTTAAATATAAAATAATAAAACTATTTATACTATATAAACTAATGAGACTTCTTTGGTTATATAATAATTTTTTATTGAGTGACATTTTTTGATACAAATTGTAAAACTACCTTTAAAAAATTTGGCGCCACAAAGTTGTTTTTCCATGAATTTATAATATTAGTTTCTTTTAAAGCAAGAGATCCATGTTTGTCGATCAATCCCTTATCTTTAAAAGAAATTTTTTAGTTTTCTTTAAATATGTTACAAATTTATCTTTATAATTTACCCAACCCCTTAAAAGGCGAGAAAAAATATCCTATTTGTTAAAATATATATATTAATTTGGCTTAAAGTTAAAAATTAAAAAATGGGAATTTAAAAAATATTAGGAATTATTGTTTATTCAAGTTTCTTATGTTATTTATGAGTACTTTATAAAACTAACCCTTTACTTTTTTTCAATAAAAAAAATATCCATTTTGGACAAAAATGTCCTCAACTTTTTCTTACAAAAATAACCCTTTATTTTAAAACACATGTAAATAATAGAAATATTGGAGGGTATTTATGTCAAAATCGAGTTACACTTCAAATTCAAAAATAAGATAGATTAGTTTTACAAATTTAGAATATTTTCATCCCTTTTAATCAATTAATCCAAAAAATTTATAAAAAAAAAAAAAAAAGTTAAAGGAAAATTTTCCAAATGAAGGGATAACACTCCCAAATTTAAGACAAATCCCACATGCAATTCTTCACAGGACTTAACAATCTTATGTATGGTAAAAATAATATCAAAATATATCGGCATAATACACCTATCAAACATAGTTTCAAATCATAGGTAAAGATAATATTAAAATATGTTCTAAAGATGACACTTTTTTTTTAGAACTTATTAAGTAGGAAATAATTAATAGAAAGAAAGCATGTTATTGATATCGACAGTAAAGTTTGCACTTTTAGTAATAAAAATAAGAAGCTGATTTTAGAGGTTGAGTTGGACCCATGAATATTGATGAATGAGATGAATGAGATAAAATATTATTTTAATCAAAATTATTGCATGGGTTCCAACACAGACAGTTTAAGTTTGATTAGTTTATTAAAACTACGGACCTATTGTTATATTGATTAATGAGTTGGATGAAATAAAATATTATTTTAATAAAAGTTATTGACAACGCACATAATTGCATGGGTTCCAACGCGATGTGCATGATGAGCTGGCAGGTAAGTGTTACAAAATTATAAAAGTTAAGTTTGGTGGATATGTTAGGAAAGTTAGAATATGGTAAGAATCTACTAACTTAATATATTATATAATTAAAAAAATTTTAAAATATTTATTAAGTGTCACTTTAATTTCGGATATGACACACGTGGTTGCCACTTGTAAATGGAAGAATGATAATACCAAATTTTTTAGGGTAGGTGAGTTGAAAACAGATGAAGGTGGAAATTATAGTGAAAGCTGACATGGCGCACGCTAATCAGTAATTTATTCCTTTTTTTTTTTTTTCTGTTTTAGTAATTTTATGAAAGAAAAAAAAAACTTGTAACTTAAATAATAATTTAATATAAATATACAAAAATATATTTTAAATATCTTATTTTAATTTAGGTATAAAAATTATTTTATGTTTAATAAAATTCTATAATATTAAATATTTTTAAAAAATTTTGACTGCAACTTTGATTTAACATGAACTAATATTAAAAATAAATATTATTTTAAAATGACTTTTATTTATCAAAACTTAAATTTTTATTTTTATTTTTATATTTACTCTATTTCTTGATGTTTCAAGTGTCAAAGGTTGTTTTCTCTTAATCTCGAACATATAAATTAGAGAGCTTAGATGTATTTATTGAGTAAATAACACTTACATTAATATGTTTACCTACCATTTTCTCTCATGCAAAGCTCTCAATTCAAGTGTATATATTCTTTCACTTGCAAATCCATTTAGTGCTCTTATCTTATTTCATCCCAATTTTTTCTTAAATTGAATTGAACTTGTGTTAGGATTAAGACTTGTAAAACTTCATTTATAGATCAAATATTAAGTAGTTGAAACTTCAAGTTATTATTGAACTTGAAGGGGGCGTAACGTCTGTTGGAGTCGTAAATTCAAGCGTACAAAATTAAAAGTGTGGTTTAAAGTCTTGGCTAATGGAATCCTCACTCATAAAGAAGATTGAAAATAGTGGATGTCGGAGGACATTTGCATCTCTCTTTCCATTACTATTTACTTATTTGCTTCAATTATTCTTTAATTTGAATAGTTTTTGATAAGTTTTTAATGGCTCAATTTACCCCATTTCTTTGATGTTTTCCTTAATTAATCTTATTTTACAATGGATTTACCCAAAATTACTAGATTCTAAAGTTCTTCAAGTTTTCTTAACTCTCTTTTTTGACAAAATAAGATTTTTAAATCATATCTAAGACCATTAGGTTTTATCCTATATGTATATATATATATCATATGATACAATTTCACATGGATGCGCCTAAGCTTTACGTCGTCACTCACTTGACCCAACAGTCTTACAAAAAAAAATCAAAATTCGTTGAGTTTACGGTAGCAAGATTGCATCCCCTTGAGTTGTTAAGGAGTCGAATAAAGAGCACCTAAGATAAAATTGAGCATCTATTTCTTCATATTAAGTGGATTTAACTTTGCAGTTGACTAACCTTATGATTTTTACATATATTAAGGTCTCTAAAAGGTTTTGTGAATGGTTTTCCGTATAAATCTTGTGTCTTTTGTGGGATTGAATGTTCTTTACTTTTATTGATTAATTTTATCCTAACAATAGAACTTGAAATTTTTGGCATATATTAAAGGACTAACTATTAGCCACCCTTTTAGGTACCATGTAAGATTTTAGGTTGTCATACACAAATAATTAGTTAGCATTACTTTAATTTATTAATAAGATTTTAAATTTATAAAAATACTATTTTTTAGATATTTTTTAGTGGTTTTTAACTTTTACTTTGGTATGAATGGACTTTTTCTATTTTTTGTTTTTAAAAATAAAATTAATAGTAATTTCTATTTTTTATTCTAAAAAATAAATAAATAATAGTAGTAATTTCTATATAAGTAATGGTAAGTTTCATATATAAAAAATATGAACTTAACTATCTACTTAAAAATCACTTTTAAAATTTGAGGTGATAAATTTTTTTTAATACCTTTATTTTCTAAAACAATTTTTAGGGTAAGTTTGAAAGAATTCTTTCTTTACTTTAGTTTTATGTTTTTAAAAACACAAAACAAAAAAAAAGTTTAATTATTTAATTTTCAATTATAATATATTTATAGCATAGAAAATAAATTGATTTACACTTGCTTATAATTTATTAATATTTAATATTTCTATATTATTAATGAAATATATAAAATTTTACTCTAATTAGTTATCTAATTTTTTAAATATATAATATTTATAATTATAAATATTTAATTTATATAATAAATAAATTTATATGAATTTTAAACAAATCATGTTCACCTGATTAAATAAGTTAGGTAGATTGAGCTAGGTAGATTGAGCAATTAAACTCACACACAATCTATTTATTAAACCGATTATATGCATTAATATTATTATGATACAAATACGACTATATCTAATTCAAATAAGATAAAATTTAGGGGGAATTATATAAACATGCATTATTTATAAAATATGAATGAAAATAAAACTCAAAAAAGTCATTTTCATGAGGAGTATATTCCGGAGAAAATAATTCTTAATTATTTCATGCATTGGAACAGTGTTTACTTCACATTACTCGAAAATGTCTTTATATATATATATATAAATTGTTACCCATATTAGCCTAAATCACATGAGGATGATAAAGCATTCAACCAACAAACGTACTTTAAGCTCAAAATAATGTTACTTTAAGATCAAAATAGTGTTACTTTAAAACCAAAATATATAAAATGGCATTTTCAAATAATGTAAAATACATTATTCAAGTGCGTGAAATGAGAATTATTTTCCCTAAATGCATTTTCATTAAAATTACTTTGTCAAGTATTCTTTTTATTCATATTTTATAAATAGTGCATGTTAACATAATTTGCCTAATTAGTGAGATTTTCAAATCAAATATGTTAAAATTAATTTTGTTTTCAAAATAATTTGTCACGAGTGACAAAATTACCATCACGCGTGTTGTAATCTCAAGTCGGTCTCCACCAATTTGGACAATTTAGGCGGGTTCAAGTCAACTTCATGTTGTAACAATTAATTAAAACCTTATTCTAGATTTATGCCAAAATTGTGATGATAAATTACAGAGACATTATTAACAAGAAATAGAAAATGTCTTTGCATATCTTTGTAAAAATGGTGCATGATTTCGTTAGAATCCGGCACTATTTTTTAAAAAACGAAAGATATAAAATAAAAAATGTTCCATATAATAGTATAAGTACAAAAATTATAAAAAAATTGTTATGTCCACTCTTAGTCCTTTAATGTCTACATTAGTTATTTAGGGCTTCTAGGGTTTCAAGAGTTAAAGCTTCGGAGAAAGAACAAACACAAACAAGGGAGGAAGAGTTGTTTGGGGCTTTTTGGATTTAGGAATTTACAAATCTACCCTTAATTAGTTGGTTACATGTACAATATGGGACATTTCCATCAATTGAAACTATTGAGCAATGAAAAAGGCAAAGTGATGATATTTAAGATCCTAAGTGCAACATGTTCGATAATAAACCCGAGTGACCAAAACACCAATAGATTGAAAGAGTAAAGTGTATTTAACCCAAAATTTTTGTACAAATATTTTCTAAAGTCACTATCATGCACACTTTAATTATGATTAGTCAAAGTTTTAGGGGCAAATGAAGTTAACTCTTTTTTTTTTCCTTAACGCATGCCTAATGGCCATCAACCTTCATCTTCTATTCAAATTTCAAATTATTCATTAACTCAATTTCATATCTGGTTTGCAGACAATGCCTTTTTTGTTATGGGGTTGGTAAGCCTATGAGAGCAGAGAGAACAATATATAAGATCAACATGTCACACCTACATAAGAAAATCTGTGTTTTACACTAAGGAGCGGCTCCTTCTGTGAGAAGGTGGACTCTCTTTCATAACAAGTACTTGTTCGTTTCCAACTTCTTCATCATCCCCTGCTCCATCTTCATCCATCCCGCTTGATGTTTTACCATCAATGTTGTTGCCTTTTGATGCAGAAATATTAGTAGATACCCGAAATGCGCTTTTTAATCCCTTCATCAGCCTTGCGCCGAGATTCTTCTTAGTTCTTGGAATTGGAGTTTCATTGAAGGGCCCCTCCGAGAGAGGAGACAGTACTCCATCCACCGTGGTCTCCCCTTTGAGTCTAAACCTAAAGCTTGCAGAAGAAATGGAACCCCTTTCCCCTCTTTCTATCTTATTGGTTGAGCTCAAACGGAAACTCGCGGACCGGACCGAGTCCAATGCATTCGCCTGCTTCTCAGACTCTTCCAGAGTCTTCTTCATAGCCGTGAGATCTTCCTCCAAGCTTTTGATTCTTGTGACTGTGGCCTCCATTATGACATTGAGTTGGGCAACCTGGCGAAGGGCTGCATCTCGCTGCAGGATTCCACCGAGGGTGATGGAGCCACGGTCGCCTCTGTCGTGATGCCGGGGATGAGGTAGCCGTGGCGGTGGTGGTTGCTGTTGGGCGGTGGTGGAGAAAATGGAGCGGGCGTTGAACTGCTCCACCAACATGGCTTGGATTATAAATCTCAATGGCATTCTAGGGTTCTGCACTACATGCATGAGGAGCTCAGGTGACAGCTTTTTGCAGTTTACTGCATTGCAAATTCGATTTTTCTGTTCCTCGCTCATCTTCTCATTGTGCTCCTGTGAATATAAATCAATGATTTTTCCGGGAATTGCCAAAGAAAAAAATACTAAAAAAATATTTTAAAAAATACGAAAAAAAAAATTAATTAAAATTAACAAAAAAAATTCCTATATTTTAAAATTATTTCATTTTTATTTTTATATATTAAATAAATAATTTAATTAAATATATAAAAATAATAATTTATTAATTTTAAATCTATTTTTTATTTTTCTTATTTAAAAAATTAAAAATATTTTATATATTGGCGTAATTACCTTAACATAGAGATCGACAATTTTATACAGGATGTCGTGACTCCGTGTTAACCGACAATGCATTGAATCGGCAACCACTTGAAAATCCTCGATTCCCACCGTCTTAACGTCGTCAACAGAGCTCAGGAAGGCATCCCCGTTTTCCATCGAACTCAGCGCCTCAATACATCTACTGACAAGTAACGCCGTTTCTTCTGCTTCTGGAAGCAGTTGCAGGCACGATCGGAAAATTATCGACGCGTAATCTCGGTTCACAGCCACCGCACTACAGAAGTAAGTTTCCGCTAACTGCTGTAAGTTCTCGACACCGCTTAAGTTCGTCTCCCCCATCTCCAGCAGCGACGCCGCCGTTCTCAGAGCCCCGACGTTGAAAGGCGTTATGACCGGGTTGTTGCCGTAACAGAAGTCGATTACGAGAGTGAACGTTTCGGCCGTTATGTTTAACGGCGGGGAGAGGGTTAATTCGGCGATGCCCGTTAGCTCCCGTTTCAGGTAAGCGCTTCTTGACGCGAGGGGATCCTAAAAAAGGGAAATATAATAAATGCCCCTGTTAAATCCATTAATTGCGGAAAAGCACCGCTCATGTTTTACAAAAATGGGGCCTTTAATTCAGAGAAATTAATTAAATTGTCACTCTAAATATAGATAGATTTCATTTTGGTTATAGTCAACATGTTGTTATTTTAACATGTGTTTATTTTTTAATAATATTTCTTTTATTACACAACATTTCACCAAAATTCTTTTTTGAAAAAATTATTATAAAATTTTTAATTTTTTAATTAAAAATAGAAACCCAGTTGGCAGCATGTACCATTCACCCAAGATACAGTATAAAATAAGAGAAATTCATGGACGCAATTAAAAAATAAATAAACAAAGAAATTGTAGATCAAGGACCCAGGAATGAATTAAAGAAAAATACCTTGTGCAGTTGGAAACATAAACCCTGAACATGTATCGAGACATCAGTTTCACACCCTGTGGCCCGTGCCCTGATATGAAAATGAACAAATTCAAAAGGAAAAAAAAAAAAAAAAAGGAAAAGAGAAAAACAAGAGAGATAGAGAGAGAAGATTTGAACATTAGAGCGAGTCAGGAAAATTATTTTTGAAAAAAGCGGAAAAAAAAGGAAGAAAATTTACCATGCCTCCACTCTGGCATGGAGAGGTGTAGGAGTAGAGGATATTGAGGGGGAGAGCGAAGGGGTGGAGGAGGAAGAATCTTCATGTTCTTCCTCATAGATGGTCTCCACCAACCCTAAATGCCTCCAAGCTTTCATGGCCTCTCTTCTCCTTCTTCTTCGTCTTCTTCCCTGAGACACACTCACAGTCTTCAAACCTTTTTCACTGCTGCTGTTATTGCCATTAGGGTTTCCGGATGGGTTAGAAATTCCCTATTCAGCTATAAATATTTAGGGCATTAATTGCCACCATGTGAAATCATAAATGCTACCCATTACTCCTCTTTCTCAACTCTTTTCCATAATCTAAATCCTTACGGATTCCTACCTAAATTCTCTTGGATACTGCTCTACTTCTTTTCTCCACCATCTCATTAATTATTTTCCACAATCCCCATCTACTCAATTTCAATAAATTAAAAAAAAAAAAAAATACCAATTACTTCCATATATATATTAACTCCATTTTCTATAGCCTCTCCATTACTCCCCTCACTTAACTTTTTTCCTAAAGAGTTTGACTTACTCAAAAAAAAAATTTGGTGATATAATTCAAACCAGTAACTGAAAGGGTAATGACATATTGACATGTAGTATTAACAACATATTCATGACTTTTTTTGTTTTTTTCTTTTTATTTTTCTATTTATATAGGATTTATTTTTGCAGAGATGGTTCACAGTGGTCAATTGCTGGCTTTGAAAGTGATTACCCATATCTTCCAATCTTTACTAAAGAATCTAGGTTCAGCGGAAAAAAAAATATCAAAAGTCAGATTTTCTGTTTAATATACAGATGCTATGTCAATTTTGATTTTTTTTTTTTTTTTTTTTAATGTCAGTTTATTACAAGCTTAAAATCAGCACGGATTCATTTGATTCCTTTTCTAAATGAGCTACTAAAATAGGAACTATGATGGTAACAAGCGAGCCTAATATTAATATAATAGAAAAGAATTATCTTTTTTCCGTATACTTTCCTTAGCTCCATTGCAACCGCAAGCTTTAGTCAATCTACTCTTTGAGTGCATAACCACATGGATAAGCTTATACTAACCTGTCAATTTTGAGGTCCACTTTGAAATTTTCCATGGGAAGTATCAGGAAAGAATTGGAATATAATAATATCAATTCATTCAAATATAGAAAAAAATGTAATCTATTGATTCAAATTCAAACATTCTACTATTAACCAAACTTTTATAAATTTTATGAATAAATAATTATTTAAAAAATAATTTTGGATTCATAAAACAAAATAAATGTAAGTATTAAAATAATGATCATATTCTTACCTTGATTCATGATATCAATAACACTTTTGAGGTGAGATTGAGTTACCTTGTGAATTGTATTGTCAAAATCTTCAACTTATTACTCTCATATAGTGAATGGGTGACTTGTGTGGTATATGTTATTAAAAATAAAACAATAAAAAGATATAAGAATGAGAGTGTGACTTGGGACCATAAAAGGTTGTACATCTCTTAGTCTTCCCATCAAAGATTATATGAGAGTTATACTCATTATTTACACCCATTATATACAAATTAATGGGTAATGATGGGTTATTAACTTGAATACATCTCTATAATTGTATAGGTTATACTTTTTAATTTCTCTCTATTACTCATAAACATAATGTACAAAATAAATTTCATAATGATGTGGTTACAAAAGTTGTAACACCACATTCATATAAATTAAATTTTCTAATTCCACATTTATAATTTGAGTCTTTCATACATAAGACTTTTGGATACCCAATCAATTGATTTATCTACCTATCAATTGATACCCTTAAATAATACTTACACAAATATAATTATATATGGCCACATATTATAAGAAAAACGCTAACACTTACCTCCCAACCATGTACATACTGTTCACTTTAAGCTCAAGAAACCTCACAACTATAAAACACATTTACATGATTAAAAGAAGTTCATACTTATATAACATTTCATAGTATGTGGAAAATCATATAAATAATAAAAGGTATTTATATATAAAAATGATAACTCCTTATACTTTATAAATTGTTCTAACATTTAGATCTATAAATAGTTCTAATAGCTTGGTATGAATAGTTAAGTGGGTTTTGATTATAATGGTTTAAAATTATAATTGATGCCTAACATAACAAAATCGATTATAAAAAATAATTTCTCCCCTTTTTGTTTTTCATCAACAAAATCAATATCAATTAATGTCTAATCATTTTCAATAAATGGATATAGTTGTTTGTATTTAGAAATAACAGTTATAACTATTTATGTCTAAAAAATTAATACATAAAAGGCTATTTTTGGTTCTAGAAAAATTGGACAAAAAAAATATAGAAGAAAAGTGAAAGAAAAAAAAAACAAAGTAAAAAATAAACTTAAAATTAATAAATTATTTTATATGCTTCTTCAAATTTATTTTCCTTATTTTCCTCCATTACATAAAAATTAAATAATTTTAAATTTGCCTAATAAGAAAAAAAAAATTGATTATAACCATATAAAAAACCATTATCCCTTCTCTGATCTTCATCAACAAAATCAATATCATTTAACTCAATTACAATGCTAACACCATTCCTTTGAAGTGTAAAATGTTTAGTTGATTCTAACTTTACAAATGTGTAGTTGATATAATTTTTTTAAAAGAAAAGAAAAATATTATAGCAAAAGCGAAGGACAAATCTAGAAACTATTCTTAAAAATAGTTTTATATTCTTCAAAACAGATAATAATTTACTTAAAAAAAATCCATTTGACAATTTTCTTTTTATAGAAACAATTTTTGATGATTTGTTTTGAAATAAAATTGAGGTGTTTTGAGTTGTGTTTTGTGGCCTACAGTGATTAATAATTGAAAATATAAAAAATATTTTGAAAACTTTTGTATTGAATATAAGTGATAAGCATATAGTATTTTTATGGAGAATAAATCCAATATAAGTGATAGGTGTATAGTATCTTTTGATAATTGTTTTTCAAAAAAGAAAGTTAGGAAGAGATCCATCCTCACTTCTTTGCTTGTCTTTTTTAAGTTTAGAGTATTTAATAGCTTAAAGGGTTATTTGATTAAAATGATATTTGAAAATCCAATTTTTTGAAATTTAACCTCTCATCCTTTTTTGATCTTATTTGGACAAAAAAACCCTTCTTATTTTCTTGTAAGAATAACCCTATCTTTTAAAACCTATACATAAATACTTGAAATGACAAAGGGCATTTATATAAAAAAAATGGTTACTTTTCAAGAAAAAATATGGAAATGGTTATATTCACAATTTAGAATTATTTAGTCCAGCTTAACCAAATATTTATAGTTTAAAAGATGTAAACCATTTATAACTCCTCATCCTCCATTCTTTGTTTGTCCTTATTAAGTTTAGAACATTTAGGAGTATTTTAATTATATTCAATGTCAAATATAAAAAACGATTTTAATGTATTATAAGAAAATCAAGAATATGTTTGATCATTGTCCTTGAAAATATTTCTTTGTTCTTTAAAGTAAAAAATATATTTTTAATTTAGAAAACACGTTTTGAAATTTTTTTTAAGGACAACAGATTTTAAAATCTATTTTGAGAATGAGTGTTTTTTAGAACAAATTTAAAGCATTTTTAGTTGTTTTTTGTAATATTGTTCTTAGTATCAATTAAAAAGTTTTAATATAAATAATGTTAATTTAAAAACATAAAAATAAACACAATATACACAAAGGTATATGAGTTTTAATGCGGTTCGGTTAATTATACTTACATTCACTGATGAAACCAAATATAACTATTGAGTTTTCGAAACATCATTCTCCCACTAAAACCATGAATACCCACCAAGTGTCTCCTATTTTTCCTCACATTGCTATCCATCTTATATAATCTTTATAAGCCTATTTTCATCTCTTGACCTAATAGCTTTCCTTATTCTATAAAGAAATTTAAAATTATAATAACATATCAATTTAGGAAATATTTTATACAATATTATTTACAAAAGGAAATTTATATTACTTAAGAACTTGTGACACTTTCCAATAATTTCTGCCTTAGATCTCTCCATAATATAAGGGACTCACTTTCAACAAAAATTCTTTTTGTCATCTTCTTATATACCCTATTCTCTATGGCTTTTCCAAAAATATTCATCATAAACTATGATACAACAAAAATTCATTTTGTTATCCTCTTGTATACCCTATTCTCTTTAGCTCTTCTAAAAATATTCATCATAAACTATGATACCAATTTGTTATGCCAATGGAAATTGTAATGTAAACAATGTTAGTTCAATAACACAATAATAAAATAATCATATAAAGATACAAAAAGTTTTAATATAGTTCAACCAATTATGTCTACGTTTACAATTGAAATAAAATTATTTCACTACATCATAAAGAATATTACAAGGAACAGAAATCAGATACAATTATTGAGTTTGCAAAATATCTCATATTTTGTCACTCTTTATATCTACACCCTAAACCACAATTCTCTCACTCCACCGACTATCTCTTATTCTTCCTTACATCTCTATATACGTTGTGTAGTTTTTACAACTCCACCTTCATCTCATGATCATTCCCTATCTTTTTTTTTACTTTACCTTCAATTAAAATTTCTTTTGTCATTATCTAATGTGCTTTATTCTTTTTAACTTGACCTTTAATGTTAGATTGTTGTGTCGATAAAAGTTTTAATACAAACAATGTTAGTTTAAGAATACAAAGATAAGACAATTCACATAAAGGTACATAGACTTTTAACGTGATTCAATCAATCATGTCTATATCCACAAATAATAGATAATTATTCCACTATAGGAAATATTACAAATGACATAAACCAAATATAATTATTGAGTTCTCAATACATCTCGTATTTCCTCACTCTTTATATTTATACTTTAACCATGAACCACGAGCCTCTTACTCCACCAAATGTATCATATTATTCCTCATAGCTCTATCTACCTTGTATAGACTTTAAGACACTTTCTAATAAAAAATAAAATAAATTATATTTTGAAACTTTTATATTCTACGTAAGTTTATTGAGAAAACTATTTTTCATATGTGAATTCTCAAACACAACTTTGTTATTGAAAATAATTTATCAATATTTTCAAGAATAATTCTCAAAAAAATATTTTTTTTAAATATTCTCAAACAAGATTTAATTCTTCCTGCTTTAATTTATTATTATTATTTTTTTATTTTAAAGCAAAATCAATAGCATTAACATTGAATTTTTTTAGCATATAACATTTACTAGGTTCTAATTGCATAAAATATATATATTTTTAAATGCTACTACCCATTTTTGGTTCAAATGGTGTATTAAAATGTTCTACCACACTTGTAATTACTCAAGAATACTAAATTAGTATTTACATTATTAAATAAAATTTATACATATATAATATCAGGAACTTCTTTCCTTATCTAATATGGGATATTACAATCATCGTCATATAAATACAACATCCTCGTTATATCCCACAAAAATATAATGTTAAATAAATAAACACTCTTTGTAAAGTTGAATAAACAAAGGTTCACATTGGGTCAAATTGACTTCAATAATATTTATAAATACTCACTTTAAACCACATACATATTATTTACTTTAAACCTAATACACCATCGTGGCTTTAAAAATACGTTTACGTGATTAAGATGAGCTCATATATATTGCATAGGAGAAAAAATTTGTAACACTATATATGTACGAGATTCCTTAATCATATAATCGCGTTTTAAAGCTATAAAAATTTCTTAGATATAAATTGGATAATATCTATACAATTGAAAGCAGATCATTACAATTTTTATTTCTTTATTTGTTTTTAACTTTTCTAAGCTCAATTTTAAAAATAAAATAAATAAAATAAAAAATATTTTTCAAATGTAATTTAAGACTTATTTTCAACAATTGAACTTAGGTCTCCTGGGTATTCCAAGAGATGCAAGCCAAGAAGGTATTTTGGCCATACAAGTCATACATAAACTTAACTATATATATTTTATAAATAGGCTTTAGTTTTAATTAAATTATTTTAATAAATACACATATATAAATATATATCCATGAGAAAAATAAAATGTTCAATTAAAATTTTAATAAGTAAATGAATTGTGATTATTTTATTTTTGAGAATCATTTAATTGATTGTTAATAATATGAAAATTACAAATCATGATAATTTTTGAAACATGTTTTTATTGCTATCTTTTGTATATTGAACATGAGTCAAAATAAGCTAAATTTTTGTAATTTGTCAAGAAATCAAATGTTAAAAAAAAAAAAAAATGTCTTCAAATATTTTAGACCCTTTTTTTTTCATACAAATCTATCAAAGATTTCATCAGAAAAATGTTTTATAATTCACTGTCATTTAATATGAATTTTCATTTTTTTATTTGGGTATTGATTGTGCCTGTTTTAATTGGTATTAAATCCAAACGACGTCGTTTTTGATTACCAATCCAAGCAATCTCGTTTTAAAATATTAATAAAACGAAGTCGTTTTTAACATCCAAACGGCGTCGTTTTTTCTTTGTCCATATAAACGACGTCGTTGAGCACTTCGCGAAACAAAACCCACCGCTATAAATATCCAGAAACCCTAACCCTAATAACCCTTCTGGTTGCCGTCACTTGGTGTTGCAGAGAGAGGCGAGGGACGAAGATGAAGTACAATCCGAGGGTTTCAAGCTCCCGCCGGAAGAGTCGGAAGGCTCACTTCACGGCGCCGTCGAGTGTCCGGCGAGTGCTGATGAGCGCACCACTCTCCACCGACCTCCGCAGCAAGTACAACGCTCGCTCCATGCCCATTCGCAAGGACGACGAGGTCCAGGTCGTTAGGGGAACCTTCAAGGGCCGGGAGGGGAAAGTCGTTCAAGTTTACCGCCGGAAATGGGTCATCCATGTCGAACGGATCACTCGCGAGAAGGTTAACGGATCCACCGTCAACGTCGGCATCAATCCTTCCAAGGTCGTGATCACAAAGCTACGCCTCGACAAGGACCGCAAGTCACTCCTCGATCGCAAGGCCAAGGGTCGCGCGGCCGCCGACAAGGACAAGGGCACCAAGTTCACCGCGGAGGATATCATGCAGAGCGTCGATTGATCGGTTCGTTTTTGTCTTTTTTGTAACAGGTTTCTGTCTTAGATGTTCTTTATCATGTTTTGTTTGGATGGTTTATTTTGAGGATCTTGCATTATAAGTTGAGGTTCAGACGTTTTCCCTGCCAAAATATGGATTTTATGATACCTTCATGGAATGTTACTACTTTATGGTATGATATTTTGCCTAGCATTCTCAATTGGCAAATGGATTTGTTTAGCTTCTGTTTCCGTGCGATATATTAACTAACAGGGAGCCTTTAATATCCTATTCATTCCTGAATCCAAACAAAGGCCTTTTGTTTTGGGTTCCATCTGCCTGTAATATGCTATGCATCTGTTGATGTTATCGGATCATATTTACATAATCCTTTCTTAGAGTTAGGAAATACTTGTTTGTAAGTATTTTCCTCAAATTCCAAAATGGAAGATGTGGGAACACATAATCAAGTTTGTGTTTGTTCTATGCATTGCCCTAGATGGCTGAATCTCACTTCACCTGTCGAGTGTTTGGACTCCCGTCTGGTGAGGTTGTGAGGTGCATTTTCTTGATCATACAATTGAATAAGGTGAGGCTTACTGACTATCGGTTTTCATTCATTGGTTGGACTTTAGAACTGAGGATTATGCTTTGCTTTGCAGAGTCTGGTTATGTATGTATAATTGCAACTGTAAGAGCCGTCCTCATGGTGTTTGATGAACAAATCTTCCTCTAGAAAATAAAAACTATCCAAAACAAACATGCTCTTTCAACTTTTCAAAAGCTTTTTCTTTTCTTTTCTTTTCTTTTCTTTTCTTTTGAAGGATGAGACCAAGCACACATAAAAGACTGATGGTGAAAACCAGGCTTGCACTCATTCATACCAAGAAATAGAAATAATAGTGCAGGAATCCAAATAGGAGGTACCTTTATGGATTGATCTCTCATGAAGCTCCCCTTCTGTTAATTTGAGGTGTGAAATGGTGGGTGAAATAATCATAGAAAAGAAACCAAGAAAAATACATATCTCTTGACAGGATTCCAGTCAATCAACTGGAAATACGCGCTTCATGAATGTTAAATTTAATAAAGGCCAGAGCTTAGAATAAATTATGTTTGGTTATAACCCCTCAACCTTTTACGTGTTTTATACTATTGTTCCTTTGTATTCTTTTATTCCCTTGTATTCGAAATCTAACACTTCATCCCTCAACATGTTTTACGCTTTATCCCTCAGCATGTTTTACACTTTGTTACCTTATATTTGAAGTTGGACGCTTGAATCCCTCTAGTTTGTTGAATAATAGTACTTCGACACCATAAATGAACCCTCCATGATTATAAAAAGGATTGCTCTGTTCTGTACGCAAGTTTGAATTCATTTATAAGCCCTCCATGATCATAAATAGGATTACTCTATTTTGTACATTAGTTTAAATTTGGATAAAACTAACTTCAGACGGACAGTTTTGAAGTGGAGTTTCTTAATTGGCCGATTGTATTGATTTTTATATTTTAGATTTTAGAGAAGTTTGATTTTCTAATTTGAGAGATATATGTCTGTAATTTGTGATTTTCATATCCATTTACAAAGTGATAATTTGATTATGACTTCTTTATTCAAATTGTTGTTTAAAGTTACGGGGCAATGTATTGAATTTTGGGACTTCGAATATGAGGTTTGTGGGGCAAGGCTTTCTGTTCTTATTTTGACTGAATATGAGCTTTGGGGGCAAAGTGTTATTATTTAACCAGTTGCTGGGTTTAACCCAATTTTCTTCATGGGAAGAGTTTCTTATACTTTGACTCAGGTGAACGGAAGTGAACCGTTTTGCGATCGACGCAAAATGTAGAAACGTGTATTTGAAGGTAAACCATTTTGCAGAGAACAAAGAATTTTATTTGTTCTTAAATATAAGGCTATTGGGTTGGATCACCCCTGACAGGGGAGTAAAACTTACAGCTTCAGTCATCTATGGATACTGTGATTTCGTTCTGTAAACGGTAAAACACCAGAGTGCCAATTGAAACATGAAACTTAACCAAAAATATCAGTATGGGCCAGACATTTACTTTGAAAATAACAAGGTTTGAAAAGACGGAAACTATCATAGATATTTCGTCCAAAAAATTCGGTCGATTTATGAAATTGGCCGATGTTTTCTCTGGCATGCGCATTATTGTGAAATATCAGCGATATTGCGATCTTTATTTTTTGAGGAAAATCGTGAAAATTTCTCATTTAAGGACCCTTCGCTGTTCACATGCTTGGTGGAACCCTAAAATTCAATCTACTCCTCTTACTAGTAAAACCTTAAAAATCCCTAAAAATTGATTTGCACTTTGCAGAAGGGCGACTCTAACCCAAGGCAAAAAATTTACATTAAACCTTAACAACTAAAATTTGATTTGCACTTTGAGGAAGGGAGAATCGAACCGAAGGCAAAAAATTTACATTAAACACTAGGGTAGATTCACACATAAAATAAAAAATGCACAAATGCATGTATTTAATTTCATTATAAAAACAAGATATTAAAAAAATATTTTAAGAAATAAATAAATTTTAATTATTTTATTTTTAAATTTTATTTAATTGATTATCAAAAATATAAAAATGACTAACATTTTTTTTTATATCATTTACATGATAAAATATAAAAAATATAAATATAAATATTATTATTAAACAATATTTAATAGAGATATTATTATTAACTATAACAAATTATATCCTACATATTATTACTAATATTTTCATCCTCGAAAAATAACAGAAACAACTCTCACATTGAGAATCCTGCAGATCACGATCAAAACAAAATGTTCAGGCACATTGCAATAAAGCAGTCTCCAATAAATTAGGCACTACCACTCTCCAACAATCCTCCACTGGAGAGTAAGAACATGTTGCATCTATGTCAAAATGATGAGAAAACGAGGAAAAAAAGACCACGAGAAGGAGGCCTGAACAAAAATACAATCCATCCACAATCCAAAACCTAGAAATGAATATATTGTGGAATTATTTATTAAGAGCTCCCTTTCAGGCGCCACTGAAAAATAAAAAGGGTATGGAATTCAAACGACAGAATACTCCAACAGCAGAAAACCACTCAAGGCTTGAGAGCAAGGGCCAGCCCGAACCTAGGAGTTTTGTCCAGCGCCTTGGTGTCAAACTCGCCAGAGAGAGTCAGTATTGACTTTGGTATGATCTCATGCTGCAAGAGAGCCCCGAGATTGCCATGATTATTGAGCTTTGCTTTCACGGTTGTTAGGGGGTCTATCGCATAAGACCCTCCAACTGTAAATGTATTATCATTTGTGGAAAATCTTCTACTGATTTCTCCCACTGCAGCACTCTTCTTTAGTGAATCCAGGTGGTGCACATATGATGCCCTTATGGTGTCTCCCTTGTCACCGCTGAGAGAGAGCCAGTGTTAAAATCTATAGTACTATTTCAGAGAGAGATGACATCCAGAGAGGATGGGGGCTTACAGAATTATTGAAGCATATGAATCTGGTTTTGCCACACTAATGCCAGCAGTATACTTTGTAAAACAACCAGATGTAGTATCATAACCTGCCTCTGCACCAAAAGCAATGCTTGGGGTACCAATGGTGACTGAAAGATCAACTGCTGGGGACTGGTTCAATGCAACGGACGTAGTGAGTGTCGCATGATCATGGAAGTACTGAACCTCCAGCTGCATAAACAAACAGCAAACATAGACATAAGAATGTAAAAACTCAACATATGTATATAAAATCTCACCTAGCATAGAGGATGATTTGTACCTTGCCAGAATTGTAATCAGGAAATTTGAATGAGGCAATAGTCTTAGTGGATGGAATAATCTCTGTGAATGTAAGGGTTGTATTGATCTGCCATAACAATGAAAGCAGAAGATGCTTATTGCAGACACAAAAATTCTTAGTAAAAATTTTAAAACCAATAAACCAAGTGACCTACATTTGACCCTGTGTCAGCTTTTACATCAATGACAGAATTTTTGTATTTGTATAGCACTGCTACATCGCCAGTTGAGAGTCCTCCTTTCTTCACTGCAGTTGATGTGATGGCCTAAAGAACAGTAGTTGGCATTCAGTTGTTGCTCCCAGTTCAAATTGCACAGGATAAAAAATACAAATAGATGACAATCACAACCGCCACCAAATGTTGTCAGGAAGCAAGCATGAGCCCAAAACCATTAATACCAAATTTAAGGACCAAAAGTTAAATCTTGTATATTAGAGATTAATAAATACCATTAGGTGTGATAAATGATACAAGTAACTACAGGTGAAATAGTAGTATAACTAATATTTGCACTAAGAAAGAACAAAACAAAACTATCGTACACTATGGAAAATGGAAATGGCTACATGTGCACTGATTCGGAATTAGAGCTTCATCAAAAAAATTACTTAGTCTATTGAGCAGGGTGTACAAATTGAACTTCAAGGTTTCTGCTCAATCTCAGTGGTCGATTATTTATTAACATGTCTGGAACATTTCACCATTAATAAATACAACTGCCCTGTAGATACCTGCAACTATGCCTGTCTTGCACAGATCCTAAACACACAATTTTGAAACTCTGGCATGCTACAAATGTGGCCTAAAGATTTTGTAACAAAAGGAATATCAAAATTCCTGCAGGGAAAATAATTACTTTGCCATATCAAAAGCCACATATTTCTTTCCTATAGAGAATCCATCTCAAATCTCACTACATAACAACAGAGTTCCAAAAAGGTTTCCCAATGAATAACAAGAAAAAAAGCACATTTTTTATATACCCACTCTTCTCCTATGTCCTGATAGCATATACCAACTACTCAATTCCATAATTCCTTACAACTATGGGACTTTTTTTTACTTCTGCGTTCATGGACAAACATAAAGTCATATAGAAGGCACCAAACAAAAGGGGGAGCACCATTTCTATACGGTGGCATATAAGAGGGACCAAAGAAAGAAGAAAATACATACCCCTCCAACAAACAGCAAAACTATGTCCATCTATCCCCAATTCAGACTACAAATGAAGTCTAGCAACATATAATAGCCAACCCTAGCAAGGACCTAGATTACTCCAAAAGGAACTTGATGAGGTTGGCTTTTGATCTGAATGTTCTTTTATACTAAAAGTTTGATCATTATGCTCTCTCCAAATGCACCAAATAGGCAAAGGGGTGCCACTCACTAAGCCTTCCTCATCCACTTATCCAAGCCTTGAATCTTTCAGCACAACAGAAGCTCCCTAATTGACTCTAGAAAAAACCAACTGCATCCCAAGAATATTCAGCAACAAATCCTACAGCTGTCATGTCCAATTGCAGTGGATCAGAATGTGCTTTCTGGTTCCTTGATAGCTTTACAACTACAAATCTGGTATTCTGATGTATATCATTGCATTATCTCAACAAGCAGTCAACTTGTCCATTTCATTAAAATCCAGTTACGATCATTTCCGATGCCATAAAGAGTATGGTTCCATAGTTGTCTTATAAAATCCTCTTTAGTTGGGAAACTAAAAATTAACTCAAACATTAGTTAGAAGCATTTTACATTTGTTCATCCCACTCCATTGTTAGGGGCAACATGCTTTCATCTCAAGGGTTTGGAAGGGAGGCCATCTTTATTTCTCTATAGCAAATCAAACCAAGAAAAATTACAATGATAATACTAGTGTGTTGCTTAGCCCTAACCCTTCCTTTATACTCCTAATATTACCAAATAATAATAATAGTGATTTTTTGTAACCTATTAGTGCCAAGTATAGGCAAATGTCTAGGTGTCTAATCCTTCACACCTACAAATCTTAGGATATGGAGAGTCAACTAAGATGTATCTCACTAATGGATGTAAACACTTGGCTACAACATAATAACAGGAAAACAAAATCAGCTAGAAATCAATAAAAAAATAAAGACATCTTTGATAAAAACTCTCCTTCTTTTCTCTTTTATCCTTGCTAAGGAAGTTGAAATGGAAAAATAAATCAATCAAAACTAAATAGTCACATCTGAAGCAAAGTAGGAGTATCCAACAAGGTTCTCACACTCACATTGTGTTGACACAATTCCACAAGGTGCAATTGGAGAGTATGGGTATCATAGCATGCTTCTCAAAACTACATCACAAAATTTCCTTGATAATGCCAGTTGATCTATTCGACATTTCCTTATTCCCTAAACCTATAGGATGGTAGCGGTAAATCATGGCACAGTGATTCAGTTCCCCCGAAATATTTTCTCCTTCACTACAAAAGAATGTTATAAAGAGCACAATCATATTCCCCTCCATCTTCCATATCAAAACAATCCAGTATTGTAGGCTCAGGTTTGTTCCAGAGGGGAAACTTCTTTGTTTTGTAATGACCAAGCCACAAAAAGGCACATGTTCATTTTCTCAAGTAATTAATAAGTTTCTCAAGTGAACAATTTCAACATGGTTCACCTTAACCCTGTCGCACATTGGATGAAACCTGACATCCCTTTTTCAAATCAAGAAAAAGGCTTCAACCTATACACTGTCATTCTTATGCATTAACCCAAAAAAAAAAAAAAGAAAGAAAGAAAAAAAAAATTCCTCCAGAAGTAAGAACTGTTTGATATGTTCTGTTAAAAAGCATGTCAATTTTGAAAACCCTGAGCACCAGAAACAAAAGAAATTTTGCACCTTCAACTTGTCATTTTAATCAAACAGGCTTGTCAAATTCTAGATTATTTTTAAATGAAAACACATCAACAGATAGCCTTCAAACTTGATTACTTATACACAACATCAAACTTTGTAAAGCTAAATAATTTAAGAATCCAATTGAGTGACATCACATAAACACAAAAATAAATTAAATAATGGAATATTCATAAAATCTATTCCACTTTCAACTTCCACTGAAGCCTCTATACTAATTCTTGATTCTTCCAATGTCTATACAATCCATCATTATAAGAATGCATATACAACCTGGTCTTCCAAATCAACATCATACCTCGAAATCAACCATAAGCCAAAAACAGCGACCACTCCAACCTAAGCAAATTTATCATCAATTCTTACAAGAATGACAATTCCTAATAAATGAGAATGAAACATTTACACAGGAAACAGGTTAAAGGTCACAAGATCTTATCGAGACTAAAAGCACTAACACAGCTTCTTTCAAATTCAGCTACAAGTTAAATCATAACTCCTGCCATTACAGTTTATCGGAATTAAATACACAGTCTACGCAAAAATAGTCGATCCCAATGCGATCCAAAACTACCGTCATAATTGTCCGTCAAACCCTAAACTATTGGTTTACGCATCTTCAAAACAATATTTAGAAAAAAAAAAAAAAAAAAAACGGAGATAGATCGTTAGAGATTCAATCCCTACCACTCCCGTATCGCTGTATGTGGAGACGGTGAATTTCTGATCGGAGATGTAATCCCTCGTGAGAAGATCTACAATCAAATTAAGAAATTAGGGTTTCACAATCAAATCAAATATGAGCACCAGATATTTCAAAACATTTGTGAGTAGAATGACTACCTTTGGCTTTCTTCCCTATATCGGCGAAGAGTCCTGGTCCCTTGCTCATGTTTGCAGATAGGGAGGGGAGTATCTGAATGCCGCAATGGAAAGGTTGGAGGTAGGAGGTGGGAAGAGGAGAGAGATGCGAAGAATTTTCGTATTTCTTTTTTTCGTGGTCACTACGAAAATTGCGAAAGCCGAGTGTAAAAGTCGGCTGTGAGCGGTTGTGGTGACAGCCGAAATGTCGACCGTGGATTTAAATGGAGGGGCTGCATCGTGTGGCGGTAAACTATACCTACAGAAAATCGAAAACTCGGCGATCAAATTGAGCATGGGACAACGCGCGTGTTGCGGCGACAAAAAATGGGCAATTTTTAAAAAAAAAATCGCCACTTTTTTTTAGGACTTTTCAAAAAACGCCATTTTTTTATATATATATATATATCCTGTTTTTTAATTTTTTTAATTTATCTTTTATTTTAAATTTATATTATCATTTTATTTTATATTATATTTTTATTTTTAACTACTTTTTATGTTTACCTCCTTAATCTCATTTCAAAAAATTACTATCACTCCACTCTTAACTTTTTTATATTTATCTTTTTAAATTTATTTAATTTTAAATGTTTTTATTTTAAAATATTAAAAATATAATTTTACTCAAAATTTTTTAAAATAAAAAAAAAAAAAAAAAAACTACTAAAGTTCTAAAATTTTATAAATTAAAATTAATTTGATATGATAAATTATTAATAATTTTAATTATTCAAATAAATTAACGTTAATAGAAAAGTTGTCAGTTGTCATTGTATATTTGTAATAAAATTTTAAAAATTAAATCTCAAATAAAATATTTTATATAAATCGATTTACATTTTTATTTAAAATATAATAAAAGGTGTTTTAATAAAAGTGTTTTTAAAATTTAAAAATAAATGAATACAAATACATTAAAGGAGTTTAAACTAATTTTTTGTAAACATTTGATAAATATTATCTTTAATTATATTCATGTCAATTACATTTACAAAATAATTATTATTTATCTTATATTTTTTTGAAAGTTTTCTAAGTATGTTCATAAATTTTTAACCATTTTTGTTTCGATTGATATTTTTATCAGATATATTCATTAAAATTCAAGTATCAGTGTATCCAATTTATTAATATTTCAAACCTTGATTAAGATTAGTAAAATAATTATTTGATATCTTAGTGAGTTACAGTTCTCCTTAACCAATTACAAGATTAATATACACTACCAACAAATCCTTCATTTTCTTACTCAACGATCATCAAGTGATCGACTAACCTACCCTTCCTTCATTTTCTTACTCAAAGATCATCAAGTGATCGACTAACTTACCCTTGGTTTTGAATTTTTGAAAACTATTTAATCTTTAACACATACTTGAAAAGGTTAGTTTTCCTCAATTTGTTGAGCTAATATGGTTCATCCAATTTAAGATTTGAATGCATTTTAAAATAAATTGTATAAAGATTTTTTTTTTCCTAAATAAAATTATAAGACTAAAGAATTTTCAAAAAATCCTATTTCAAAGCACTTAGACCTTCCATTGCAAAAAAAAATCTTAAAAATATTAACTTTGATTCAAAGCTTTCTTGGAGCATGATGCTTATAAAGCATGGAGTGTTAGGCCAACGTAAGCTTTTAACACAAACATGTTAATTCAACAACATAAAAATAAAATAATCAATACAAATTTACATGGGGTTTTAGTATGGTTTGACCAACCATATTTACATTTATAAATAAGAGATAATTTTTCCACTACAAGAGACAAAATCATATATAACTATTGGGTAATCGAAACATCTTATATTTCATCTATCCTCTGTATCCATATCTTAAACCACACTCCTTATATCCACATCCTGTACCATGAGCTCTCTCGCTCTATCGTTTAAAATCGATTGTATTCGTCATTTTGATCCTAATCCTAATTTTTGAGACAATTGAAAATGGCGTTTCCTTGTTCCGGGATCCTTTATTTCTGTTTTAAATCAGTGGGTTTAGACATTACTTCGATGATCCTTAATCCTTTCAAAATGGCAGCAACATACCTTTTTTTTGTGATTTATTTTTATCAAAGAATCATACGAACAGTTGATTCCCGCACGATACACTTTTGATCGAAAGTGTTCTACAAATTCAAACAAATTTTCTTTTTGGATTTTAAACTTGCTTGAATTGTATCCTTTCGTCTATATCGAAGATATACTTACAAAGTATTTCCAACTTCTTGATTGGCACTAACCCTAGATCCTTGCCCCCGAGAAGAATCAATACTTTCTACTCGAGCTCCATCATATAAGTATCTCTCATTCTTCTTCACATTTTCATTAACCTCTATAATCTCTAAAAGTTTATCTCTATCTCTTGACTTAAAATATTTCATCTCTATCTCATGATGTAAAATATTTATAATAATATTATTTATTCTATAAAAAAATATAATATTGCAATGATATATCAACCTATAAAATATTCTATATGATATTCTTTTAAAAAAAATTATTAATTATGAATTTAATACACTTCCCAACATTTAGCTTATTGAGTTCAATAATCCATTCAAGGTAGGATCCCGTCTTTCCATCAGCCAAACCCTTGTTGCCTTTTTGTGGGTCCCTTCAATTGAACATTTGCAAAGTAACAAACTAGAATGGCCCTCTTTAAGCCACAAGATCTTTGACGCTTAAGGGTTGTTTGTAACAAATGAAATCATAAAAGGAAATTTTTTGCGACTTAGCTTTCTTGGGTTGTGAGGTGCTGTCTCTATGAGGATCTCCTGCTGATAGTTGCCTTGGTTGTGTGGAGTTGTTTTAAAAAATAATTATATAAATATAAAGAATAATTAAAAATAAAGTATTAAATATAAATTTTAATTTTAAAATATAAAAAATTATATTAAAAATATTTTATCTTTCCAACAAATATTCGTTTTTATAAAATGTTAGAAAATTATTTTTTAAAAACTGTTTTAAAAAATAGCTACCAAATAAGGCATAATTTTCTATATTAAAAGCAAAAAATTCAATATTTCAAAAAATATTTTTACTCATTTTCAATTATTTTTCCTTCATATTTGGATTGTAACTTAATCTCAAATGAAAAGTTTATAAAAAAAAAAATATATTTATACTTTCATTAAAATTAATATTTACAAATATTTAAAAAATCATATTTAAATAATCAAATATTTTTAATTAAAATTAATATTTACGGAGATTTAAAATACCATATTTAGGTATTTTTTAATTAATTTTTTTCATGAAAATTTATAATTTTTTTTCAATTATCAAATTCATCATTTTATTTATTTGCATAGTTATATAATTACCAAAAATCTTTTTTTTTAAAAAAAAATTAGCCGAAAGGCAATTTATCTTTCTTTTATTTATGGGCTATATATTACGTGACATTATTTTATTTGTGAAAAATTAGACCATGTCATGCCTTATAATTGACTAATTTATGATCGAAAAGTGTGTTAAAGCTTTGGGGTTATAACCCTGAGTGTAGTTTAGACTTTGATTTGATGTGACTTGAGTATTAACTTGAATTGGGCCAACCTGACATAAGTTCTGACTTGACTTATGCCTCAACTTTGGGTAGAGCGTTGGTGCAATTGGGCCTTGCCTGACTTGGGCCTCCAGGTAAATTAACTTTTAACTTTAGTTGGGCCTTGGTGTGACTAGGCTTTGGGTAACTTGGGCCTGACGTGGCTTATGATTTGATCAATACCTTAATTTGAGTTGGGTCTTTGTATGACTTTAGACTTCGGCCGACTTGGTTTCTTGCTTGACTTAGGGTCTTAATATGACCTAAACCTTGAGGTGATTTCAGTTTTGAATTGAATTTGGTTTGGACGTGACTTATGGTGCATTTGGAAGTGATTATAAAAAACAACTTTAACATTTCTAACACTTGAATAATATAAAAATTTTTAAGTATTATAAATATAAAAAATGTTTCATAAAATCACTACCAAACGAGTTTTTATACCCTTAAATAATATTGATTTAGGGCTTGAGTAGCTTGATAATGAATATGAGAAGATTTTTTTTTTTTTTTCCTTTTTTTTCTTTTTAACAAATTTAGATCTCGAGCTTGAAACTTTGAAAATTATTAATAATAAAAATACATTTTTTTTAAATTGAAGGTTATGTTTGGTTTCTAAAAAAATTAAGGGAAAATGTAAGGAAAATAAAATAAAGAAAAAGTATAAGAAACGAAAAAGTGAAATAAAATAAAAAATAATTTTAAAGTCGATAAATCATTTTTATATGTTACTTCAAACTCATTTCATTTGTTTTTTTTTTTTTTTAACATAAAGATAAAATAATTAAAAAATGCATAAATTTCTAATTAATTTTAATTATATACGAGTTTTTTTTAAATATTTTTTATAATACAAAGAAAATCATTTTTCATAATATTTTTTTTTTCTTTTCTTTATACTTTCCAAAGAACCAAATATAACCAAAGACTTGAAACATCAATAATTCAAAGATACTTTGAAATCTTCTTTAAAAAAGGTAGTAATTCTTTTCTTTTTCTTCACGTTCTAAAGATGATTTGAAATCTTCTTTAAAAAAGGTCTTAAATCCTTTTTAAAGTAAGTTTTATAAATTTTTAAAAGAACTTCTAAGAGTTCGACAAACTTTGAAAGAACTATAAACGTGTAACTTTTGCCTTTTTTAATTATTTTGAAATTTTAGGGAGCCTCTAGAGTTTGGAGGATCATATTTGATTTTCTTTATTCTCTTAAAATTTTATTTTTTAATTAAAGTAAATATTTTAAAAATTTTGACAATCGAATTTAAATAATTTTCAACTTATTCACTAGATGAACTGTTAAATTTATTTTCCAACTATCAAATTCACTTTTTTTTTTTTAAATGATCAAAATCCATATTTCTTTATTAATACAAGTCTTTTTCTTCTATGTGCTTTAGGATAACATACATTATTTTATTTATAACAAATTTAAGTTATATGACAACTTTTAATTTCTCTTAAATTTAAATTAATCATGAAGATTCTTTTATTTTCTCATTAATCCATAAATTAAATTAATTTCTATATTTATGAAAAATATAAAATAAAAACAAAATAATTTCATGCATATCAAATATGATAACAAATTTGAGACCAAATCAAATGATTATAAAAAATTCAATGAAAATTTGAATTTCATAAAGAATTATTCATAGAAATACGTCCATGAGCAACGGTTGATTGGACATTTAGGGGTAAAGCATTGTTTTCGGTGCAAGTCATGAGAGTGGTATCAAATCAAGACAAATTTTGAAAACGAAATCTAGCCTCAAAAGTTTTAGGCTGTTTAGTGAGACGATAGGGGATAAGCTTCACTGTCGAGAGAGAAATAAACCGAGTTACTAGTTAAGACCCTTAAATAACTGCTTAATGATAAATGAGATACGGGTACAGAGACAACCAAGAGATTTACTTAAAAGCAGCCAATCTTATGAACTGAACCATCCAATAATTCAAAAAGTCACAGTATTTAAAAAGTTGGTTGCTTTTTATGCTTTCATAATTTATCTAATTTTTTTCATGATTTAACAAAAAGCAGAGTGCTAAATATTTTCTTTTCCTTTTGCTTTTGATTTCCTTTATTTCTTTTTTCTTTTCCTCTTTTCTCACTTTTTCTTTATGTTAAAGTCCAATGAAACTTAGCCAAAGTTGGGACGTGTCTTAATAATGCTATATTTATAATCATATAATATGGTATATGTCTATTAATTTAATTCGAATTTTCTTCCACGTTGTTATTCCACAGCATCGTTACCCATGCATGATACTTGATCAAAGATCATCTTATCAACTTCTGTATACTTTGGCATGGCCTTTTTATGAAGCGACGCATAGTGGATCACACGTGGGTGGAGGAACTTTTAGCAGTCGACGGCACGTCTCTCCTTCCTCGGGAAAGGAAAAGCCGGATAATGCTATTTTTGGTTTTCAAAATTTCGGGGGAAAATATGAATCAGAATAGAAAAAATAAATTATTTTATAAGTTGTTTTAAATTCATTTTTTATATTTATATAATTATTTTTTTAATTATTTTCAAAAAATAAAAATAAATAATTAAAATATATTTTCAAAAAATTCCATGTTTTCATTACAAATTCTTATAAAACATTTTTCTATCAAACAAATCATTCAACCTGTTTTCGAATTTAAACCAGATAACTATTTATGTGTTCATGATGATTCCATGGACTGTTAAATTTTCTAGACCGTGTTTGGATCACATTTATCATGATTCCAATTTTGAAATGATAGCGACCACCGCTGATTTTATGGCTCACCATGATGGCTAAAACACCATGTTCTTGATCTCATTTTTATTAAAAGATAAAAAGAAAAAAAATAATAAAATAGAAAGTGAAAAATAAAATAAAAATAAAATTAAAATTTATTTTTTATATATTACTTTAAACACATTAAACTTATTTTATCTATTCAATATAACGATTAAATAATTTAAAAATACTTAAATTTATAATATAATTTTAATTATATTTAATTTTTTTATATTTTTCACAATACATCTATAAGGAAATCATTTTTCTTTTCTTATATTTGGCTTTTGAAAATTTTGAGGGAAATAAAATATAGAGAGGAAAATGGAAAAGAAAAAAATATGAAAAAAATAAAAAATAAATTTAAAGTTAATAAATTATTTTTGTATGATTTTTCAAATTCATTTTATTTATTTTCTTTAATTATATAAATATTAAATAAATAAAAAATACATAAATTTTTAATTAATTTTAATTATATATATATATATATATTTTTTTTTTTGGTCTTTTCCACATTGAAATAAAATATAAGAAAATTATTTTTCTTAACATTTTTTTTTTTTTTTTTTTTAGTACTTTTTTTTATAAGCAAATGTAGCATTTGGTTATGTTTATTTATTTATACTCACTTTCTATTTCCTTCAATTTTTCCTCATTATTTTATTTCCCTCAAATTTGATGGGAACAAAAAAAAGCCTTAGACTATGTTTGACTCTTGGAAAATTAGAGAAAAAATGTGAATGAAATAAAATAGAAAGAAAAAATATATTTAAATTTAATAAATGATTTTGATATGCTTATTTCTATCTATTATAACAAGATTAAATAATTTAAAAATATATAAATTTTAAATTAATTTTAATTATATGTGACTTTTTTATATATATATTTTTATAGTTGAACCAAATATAAGAAAATTATTTTTTTTTATACTTTTTTTCTTGCCCTAGTCTTTTGGAGAAACTAAATATGGCTTTAGGTCATGTTGGTTTTCTTTGAAAGTATTAAAAAAAAAAAAAATTACTAAAAAAATGATTTTCTCATTATTTCACGAAAAAGAAAAAAAAAATTAAAATTAAATAAAAACGGATGTATTTTTAAATTATTTAATATTTTTATCAATAAATTAAAATAAATTCAACAAGTTTAAAATAATAGATAAAAATAATTTATTGACTTTAATTTTTTTTTTCTTCTAGTCTTTATTATCTTTCTTTACATTTTCCTCCTTATTCTCCTTCCTTACATTTTCTCCTTATTATCTTTTCTTACATTTTCTTTTTCATTTTCTATAAATTTCCTCCTTATTCTCATTCCTTGCACCTTCTTTTAATATTTTCTTTTTTTATATTTTCTATTGTGAAACCAGATACAAGAAAATTTCTTTTTTTATATATATATTTTTCCCTAGTATTTTGGGGAAACTAAATATAGCTTTAGGTCTTGGTTTTTTTGAAAGTATTAAAAAAAGAAAAAATTTCTAAAAAAAATGTTTTTTTCATTATTTCACAAAAATAAGAAAAAATTAAAATTAAATAAAAACGGGTGTATTTTTATCGATAAATTAAAATAAATTAAATAAACTTAAAATAACTTTATTGACTTTGATTTTTTTTTCTTCTACTCTTTATTCTCTTTCTTTACATTTTCTCTTACATTTTCCTCCTTACTCTCTTTCCTTTCATTTTCTTTTAAATTTTCTATAAATTTCCTCTTTATTCCCATCCCTCGCACCTTCTTTTAAATTTTCAGGACACTTTCCTGGAAAGCAATCATGACGTTAGCATTTTCCTGGAACCAACCATGACCAAAGTACACTGGAGGAGAGTTTCCTCGATGATTCCGTCCACGCCAACGCTTTAAGACTTTCCTTTGGAGGAGCCGGTGGGGAAGGACCGCCCATTTTTATATTTTGGATTCTAACGTGAAATGGAAGCCAATTGATTTTCTGAGTTGCAGGCTCAGTACTCTGATGAGTCTGATCTTAGACTAGACCAAATCATTCAAACCACGTTATTTGTGAACGCGGTTCTCAAGCGATCGTATTTTGAATGAGTAGATTTCCTTCAATAAGTTTTAGCAGCCCCTTATTGAATATGGTAAAAGGACAGGAGGTTCGTTCTCTAAAAGGCCGGTTTGATTTTGACCGATCGAATTTCAAAATGTTTTTAGTGTTTTTGAAATTAGAAAGAACGAGAATATTTTGTGAATTATTGTCAAATACATTTTGAAATTGGTGTTGTAACAAGTGATGGGAAACTGATCATGGGTCATAATCACAAGGACAAGAAAGCATAACCTGAGGTCAACTTTTGGTATGGCACAACATCTACCATTTTTGAAAATAAAAAATAATTTTTAATTATTAAACATGTTTTTATGTTTTCATTTCTGAAGAATAAAAATGATTTTTTAAAACAATTACTTGCCCTAAATTACTAATAATAATTTAGTTAAAATATAAAAATATAATTTTGTCATAAAGACATCGTGAATAAATAAATGTATGTCTTACAAGCGCGTAACCGCGTGGGGCCACCACCGAGCACATTTGAAATACCAACTAGTCAAGGAAGCGTTTGCCGGAGTTGACGCGGGGAATTGGTTCCATTTGCCAAAGAACTAGAAGATCGGATCGTCTTCTTCGTCTTCCTCGTCTTCCTCATAATTTCGTGTGTTTCGGATCTGAGCGGAAAAATTTGTTGTATTCGTATATTACAATAAGATCGAGCGGGGTACGCGGTGGGGGTTTCTGCTTTTGGCTGTGGTAGTTTCTGGGAATGTAAAGCACATTCTTAGGAGTGGGGGGAGGCTTTAGAGAATTTTCTTGGTGGTTTCGTTCTGGACAGGGTATATGAATGAGGGAAGAGTGTGGGTGTGGAGTTAGAGAAACAAGTTACAAAAGCGATTACAAAAGCTAGTGATGGAAAGCTATTTGGACGAGAACTTCTCAGGAGTGCAGCCAAAGAATTCGCCGGTTGAGGTGTTGCAGAGATGGAGGAATCTTTGCAGTGTTGTCAAGAACCCCAAGCGAAGGTTCCGCTTCACTGCCAACCTCTCCAAGCGTGGCGAGGCGGCTGCTATGCGCCGCACCAATCAGGTCTCCTCTCTAATTCATTACATTTGCCTTTTATTTGTAAATAAGCTCTCCTATTGAAAACCTAAATATTGGACTTGATCTGGAACTTGAATATGGGCATTTATTTTTTGGGAGGCGGTTTGAAATCTTGTTCCTTTCTCAAACTCTTTGTAACATCCGCTCCCAATTTTTAACATCCTCCCAATCGTTTGGATATTGGGGCACGCGTGAGAGTCTTAAAACGCGTTCCCAAACCGTTTAGATATTATCGTTAGTGTGAGAGCCTTAAAACGCGTCTACAAGCAATTTTTTCATCCAATCCTACAACCTTCCCCACTCTATTTTTTTTTTTTTTTAATAATAATTGTGAAGTAGAATGATGCAAAGGTTCAGCTGAACGGAAACGGAAATAGCCAGGATTAGGTTTCATTGAGCTGAGATGAAGATTCAAGATTATCTTGGGCACTAGGAAGTTACCAAAATATTTTGATAAACGCGGTCAAGTTTATCATGCCTCTTTCAAGATCATCTTAAACACTTAAAAACTACCAAAATCTTTTGAGTATTCAAGAATGATAGATGTGCTCAAGAATTAAAAACTACCAAAGCTTTGATTTCTCTCATTTGACTCCAGTTCTTACTTTCTCCCGTCATTCCTGGATTTATTGCTCAGTACTTTTATTTGCCCAAGTTGTTTTTCCAATGAACTTTTTAATTCTCAACTTCAGTGAAGAAGACCTTCCCAACACATAATGTCTCTTTCACCATAACTATGAGAATTTGTCCTCTTTATTGTTAAGTGACTAACTCTTTGCTGCATTCAATAACGTAGGAGAAATTGAGAGTTGCGGTATTGGTTTCCAAAGCAGCACTTCAATTTATCCAAGGTGAGCTTCTTCTGAAATCAATTATATCTAATATTTATTATGTTAAAACTTAAAAGGTTCTCCAAATTGATTCCTCTTGGGATATTTGCAGGTGTACCTGTCAGCGACTATGTTGTACCTGAGGAAGTCAAAGCTGCAGGTTTTCAGATTTGTGCTGATGAATTGGGATCCATTGTCGAAGGCCATGATGTAAAGAAGCTGAAAATTCATGGTGGGGTAGATGGTATTGCACAAAAGCTATCCACAAGTACAACCAATGGGCTTCCTGCCGACAATAAATTGCTGAATCACAGACAAGAGATTTATGGGATAAATAAATTCACTGAAACTCAAGCTCGAGGCTTCTTGGTATTTGTTTGGGAAGCCCTTCATGACATGACACTCATAATCCTTGCTGTGTGTGCGCTTGTGTCTCTGATAGTTGGCATTGCAATGGAAGGGTGGCCGGCAGGGGCCCATGATGGCCTTGGGATTGTTGCTAGTATCCTGTTGGTTGTGTTTGTCACGGCAACAAGTGATTATCGGCAATCTTTACAGTTTAGGGATTTGGACAAAGAGAAGAAGAAGATCTCCATTCAAGTCACAAGGAATGGATATAGGCAGAAAATGTCGATATATGATTTGCTTCCTGGTGATATTGTGCATCTTTCTATTGGAGACCAGGTCCCTGCTGATGGACTTTTTGTTTCAGGATTTTGTGTGTCAATTGATGAGTCAAGTTTAACTGGAGAGAGTGAACCAGTAATGATAAGTGCAGAAAATCCTTTTCTGCTGTCTGGAACTAAGGTTCAAGATGGATCATGCAAGATGATGATTACTACTGTTGGAATGAAAACCCAATGGGGTAAATTGATGGCCACTCTTAGTGAAGGGGGAGATGACGAGACTCCATTGCAAGTTAAATTGAATGGAGTGGCAACCTTTATTGGGAAGATAGGCCTTGTCTTTGCTGTGGTGACATTTGCGGTTCTGGTTCAAGGATTGTTTAGCCGTAAACTGGGAGAGGGGACCCACTGGAGTTGGTCAGGAGATGATGCATTGGAAATGTTGGAATTCTTTGCCATTGCTGTTACAATTGTTGTTGTCGCAGTCCCTGAGGGGCTGCCTTTGGCTGTCACATTGAGCCTTGCTTTCGCAATGAAGAAGATGATGAATGACAAGGCACTCGTCCGCCATCTGGCAGCTTGTGAGACGATGGGTTCTGCAACATGTATCTGCAGTGACAAGACTGGGACTCTAACTACTAACCATATGACTGTTGTGAAATCATGCATTTGTATGAATGTGAAGGATGTGGACAGACAGAGCGATGCTTCTAGTTTCTGTTCTGAAATCCCAGATTCTACTGTGAAACTTCTGCTACAATCGATATTTAATAACTCCGGTGGAGAAGTCGTGATTAACAAAGAAGGGAAGCTTGAGATACTGGGATCGCCCACGGATGCTGCTTTGCTGGAGTTTGGATTGTTCCTTGGTGGAGACTTTCAAGGAGAGCGACAAGCACCCAAACTAATTAAGGTTGAGCCATTCAATTCAACAAAGAAGCGAATGGGTGTAGTGCTAGAACTTCCAGGAGGAGGTCTGCGGGCCCATACTAAAGGTGCTTCAGAAATTATTTTGGCTGCCTGTGACAAGGTGATTGATTCTAATGGTGAGGTTGTTCCCCTTGATGAAGCATCTATTGACCATCTTAAGGCTACAATCAATCAATTTGCTAGTGAAGCACTTCGAACTCTATGCCTTGCCTATATGGAACTGGAGAATGGGTTTTCCCCCAATGATCCTATTCCTCTTTCGGGATATACCTGTATAGGTATTGTGGGTATCAAAGACCCTGTTCGCCCAGGTGTTAAGGAGTCTGTTGCAATTTGTCGCTCAGCTGGCATTACTGTAAGGATGGTTACAGGTGACAACATAAATACTGCCAAGGCTATTGCTAGAGAATGTGGAATTCTCACTGATGAAGGTATAGCCATTGAAGGTCCAGATTTTAGAGAGAAGAGCGAAGAAGAATTGGTTAAACTAATTCCCAAAATTCAGGTCCTTCCTACATCTTTATCTTCAGAGCATGTTGAAACTAGAATACTAAAGTAGTAAGAATTGTTCATCTGATCTGTGAATACAAATTTTTTCCCCTCAATAGGTAATGGCTCGATCTTCACCTTTGGACAAGCATACACTGGTGAAGCACTTAAGAACCACATTTGGTGAAGTCGTTGCTGTGACCGGTGATGGAACAAATGATGCACCAGCACTTCATGAGGCAGATATTGGGCTGGCAATGGGCATTGCTGGAACTGAGGTAAGTGTATTATGCCTTTCCTAATACAGCATTGACTGTACTGCTAATTGAAAAAATAGGCACATGTACCTGCAATGAGCTAGTTGATAAGACTTATGTGGCCGGTTATCTTGATTGAAAAATCAGGGGAATTGATTCCATTATCTTTATTATTTTGGCATCTATTAGTGATGTGTATAGCTTAGGTATAAATAAAAGTCATTGCTTGATACACTCTACAAATTCTCATTGTTTGCGCTTCCTCCATTGTGAACAGTACCAAATTCTAATTAATCCTGTCCATGAACTTCAGGTGGCTAAAGAGAGTGCTGATGTAATAATCTTGGATGATAATTTCTCCACAATTGTGACTGTGGCCAAATGGGGACGTTCAGTCTACATAAATATTCAAAAATTTGTACAGTTCCAACTTACAGTTAATGTGGTCGCATTAATAGTCAACTTCTCTTCAGCTTGTTTGACAGGTAAGACCACCCCATCTTGCTTCTTCCATTTCAAAGTTACTTCCTTATTTTGTCAAATAAACTTCTTCTTTTTTTTCTCCCTGCATTTTTTTTATTCCCTTTTTTTTTCAAACACTTCAGGAAATGCTCCCCTCACGGCTGTTCAGCTTCTGTGGGTCAACATGATCATGGATACACTGGGAGCTCTTGCATTAGCAACTGAGCCACCGACTGATGAATTAATGAAGAGAGTACCAGTTGGAAGAGGAGGAAATTTTATCAGTAATGTCATGTGGAGGAATATCCTAGGCCAGTCCCTATATCAGTTTCTGGTAATATGGTATCTTCAGGTAGAAGGGAAAGCAATCTTTCAGCTCAATGGCCCTGATTCTGATCTGATCCTGAATACAATTATTTTCAACTCGTTTGTCTTCTGCCAGGTACTTCTGAAAGTCCTCTTTGTAAACTTTGTTTCAAGCACCTATGTGATAAATGAATGGTAGAATATGATAGGCAAGTTTAGCTTTTTTTTTTTTCATAACAGGTTCTGTTTGGTATTTCAAATTATGATTTAGAATTTATCTTATCACATGCACCCTGAGTAAATTGACTTTGCCCAAACAAATTCTCATTTAAATGACTAGAGGTTGTGATGTAGAACAACTCTAGGATGTTGCCTACACTCAAAATAGGTGGGTTAGGATTTTGATTTTAGAGTAGAAGGAATAAAGTTTATGGTAGAGAAAAAAAAAATAAAAAAAAATAGAGAAAGAATAAGATGAAGAAAAAATGAAACCTTAGAGTCTCACTGAGGCCTTCTAGGAGTTTCACCTAAAAAAAAATTTATGGAGTCTCACCATTGAGGGGTTGCAACATTGAAATGAAAAAAATATAATATTATTAACATAAATTAATTAATCATTTTGATTTACATTGATTAACCTTATTTCTAGGCTTCTCTAAAAAATCCAAAGTTTATTAGGATTCTAATAACCTATTATAACTTTAATTCTTATTATCTAATAACCTAACTAGCTAATCCTAATTTGACTTCAATAAATACTAATCCTAATTTAATTTCAATTAATCATAATTTAATTCTAATTAATACTAATTTTAATTTAATTCCAACTAATATTAATCCTAATTTAATTCAAGTAATACTAATACTAATTCTACTTTAATTGTAGTTAATACAAATTCCTTTTTTTTTTATATATATTTTAGAGATTTATCCTCATCACTTTCCCCTGACTTAAAAAAACTCGACCTCAAGTTTTAGTGATTTTTCACGGTCAATTGAAATTCCAACCAATGCCTTCCACTCTCTATTTCTTTGTCAACTATTTACCATGATAAGACTAAATCTCAAGATCTCTTGGATTTGTTCAATTTCATACAAAACAAATACCAAACTTTGAAAAACTTTCTCATGCTGCAAAACAAGTTGATAGTTCTTGAAATAATTATGTGTCATCAACAAGCTTGTGGAGAGTTGTTTCCCACACTCTCTTGTAAATTGTCTTGTGGAAGAATAAGATTCTTGAATTTCCTATATTTATAAGAAATTTCGGCCAATTCTTCATGTTTGCTACCACTCATGATAATGTTTTGCCTTGGGAAGTCAAGCATCGGTTCTTTTGAAGCTTCTACAACTTCTTTGAGCTCTTCTACGGGTTGATCTAGGGTCAGTTCCATCACCTCTTGCATTCTAGTTTCATCATTAACAATTTTTTCCTCTTTACTAGTAAAATCAGTTTGCTTTTTAATAAGAGTATTTGATGGCTCTTTTAGTTTCAAGGGTGCTAATTTTTTCTCTGGTTGCTTAAGTGGTGGAATTTCCTTCATTGACAGAGGATCTTCTTACACCCATTATGCACAAGTGTGTAAGTGTTCTCATATTTATCATGTTGGACCCTTTCATCAAAAAGCCACGGTTTTCATTGGCAAAACATCACACCATGCTGATAACTCAAAATTATTACTAAAATTAAATGTTAGTAGACAATGAGAACTCACCAAAATAGATGTATCATTTACCCATGCTATTTGATTGGGATTTGGATGCTAAGTTGGAACTACTACCTCCATTAATGACCATAGTACATAGTCTCCCCTTGGCAAACAACACGAGTTCGAAAGATGCTAGTACATTGCCAATCCTCCTCTTCATTTAGCCTTAGTATGTTCACCAATGGTTGCATAAAAAAGTTGTAGTCTTCAACCATGTTTGCATACGTTGCTTTAGTCCTCAATTGCATATGCTTTCTTTCATGCCAAGAACTTTTGCTCTGATAGGACAACCCTAGGATGGTTGCCTATACTCAAAAGTAGGTGGGTTAGGGTTTTTATTTTAGAGTATAAGAAGAGGAACAGGGAATGAAGCTTATGGTAGAGGAAAAAAAAAAAAAAAAAAATTAGAGAGAGAAGAAACGATGAAGAAAATATGGAAACTTTAAAGTTTCACTAAGACCTTCTAGGAGTTTCACGTGGAAGAAAATCATTGGAGTCTTACCATTGAGGTTTGCAACAATTGCAATGAAAAAATATAATATTATTAACATCAATCAATTCATCCTTTTGATTTATATCAATGAGCTTTATTTATAGGCTTCTTTAAGAAATCTAAAGTTCATTAGGATTTTAATAACTTATTATGACTCTAATTCTTATTATCTTATAACCTAACTAGCTAATCCTAATTTGACTCAAACAAATAGTAATCATAATTTAATTCTAATTAATATTAATCCTAATTTAATTCCAAATAATACTAATCTTACTTTAATTGCAACTAATACAAATTCCCTTTCTTAAAGGACCGAGTTTTCCAAATTTATTATCATCCCTTCCTTCCCATGAGTTTCAAAAGAAACGGAAACATGTTCTTTCACTGTAAAGCATGAAAAGATAATATCAGGGCCCCTGGCCCGTTTTATCATATTAGGGATAACATTTTTATTTCCATTGTGTTCAATACCAGATAACTTAACAGGCTTAACCGGGGTATTTTCTGAAAAATATGTTAATTTGGATTGACTTTCAGAAAATTGGAATTCATTACATTTACTATTTACAACTGAATATTTTCACCGGATCTTCTGCTGATTTGTTGCACTCCTTAGGTTCTCAGTTCACCCATCTTCTTGATCACATGAGGGGGCTATTAGATGAAAGCCTTTCCACTAATATGTCTACTAGTTTATTTTCTAGTTTTCGACTATTAAACTCTTCTGAGGTGTCCTTTCTTAATTCAAGATATCTCAGTTTGTAACCCTGTTGAGGACATCTAACTTATGAAAAGGATCATGGCTTAATTCTGCAGGTTTTCAATGAGATAAGCTCCCGAGAAATGGAGAAAATCAATGTATTCAAAGGCATACTGGATAACTATGTATTTGCTGCTGTTCTCACTTCCACTGTCCTTTTCCAGATCATAATCATCGAGTACCTGGGTACATTTGCAAACACATCGCCTCTCACTCTATCCCAATGGTTCCTCAGTGTTTTTCTTGGGTTCCTAGGCATGCCAATCGCTGCGGCCTTAAAGATGATCCCTGTGGCAAGTCAATGAGTGAGAGATGCTGCTTTTTAAATTTTGTGCAGAACCCTTTCCTTGGAACAGGGCTTATTGCGTGTCTTGATGGCTTTAGAAACCTCAAAAGGTTGACTTGCCATTTTACAAGCATCACTGAACTCCAATAATTGTAAGATTCGATGTTTTCTTTGTTTTTATTAGCTTTTTCTGGAAACCTAAAGCAGAATAGGGCCCTCTGCCTGGCTGTAAGATGTAACTTCAGATGTAAGCATTTTATTCTTCAGTAATGGGAAATTCTTTTGTTAAGTTTCTTGTAATTTTATTCTGATACCATTTATCCTCTTTTGTTGTTTATGATTAGTGAAGGAAATTCTTTTGTTAAGTTTCTGGTATTTTGTTCTTGTGGCATTTACTATTTACTCTTCTTTATTCTTGTTTATAACTGCCAGTTCTAATTATTTCTAACTTGTGAATAATGCCTCAGTAGATTGCAATGGTTTTGTTTAGTTAAATGATTCCTAAGAAATGGTCATGGGCATGAAAATATGGAAATTTGTTGAAAATATCATAGGCAAATTCTAAAAAAACAAAATATTTAGTGAGACAAAAATTGATTAAAACTTATAATATATTGCAAATGAGATGAAAATTCATTAAAATTTATCGAAAGTTGATTTTTTATTTATTTAAGAAATGATAAAATAAATAATATTACATATTAAATATATGTATATATATATTGTTATCAGAATTGATAGAATTCGTAAATTTGTAATATTGGTCAACAAAAAATATGAATTTTAAAACTATTCTCATCAATACTAATGTAGGGATATATTTTGATAATGCTGTAGACCCCTTTTTTTTTTAGACCATTGGACATATTTTAATGGTGTTTTTATTTTGGTTTTTTTCCTGCCACCTTTGAGGAGCACCCGGTAGGGGTTGGACAGCATTTTTCATTTGGAAGTGGGGGACGGCTTCCATAGGCAGGCTGCATGGGACATATGGCCACCTTGCCATGGTGGTGGTTGAAGTAGGAGAGCTGGTGGTGACGTCTTGGCTGAACTGAGAGCAGTGAGAGTGGGTGGCAGCTTGGAAGATAGGTGATAGAAAGAGTGAACGAGCAGAGGGTAGAGGGGAGCTTCAGTGAGGACCACTCTAGAGGAGAGTCAGAGAGGAGAAAGGGGCTTTTGGGAGCAGCAAAGACAAGAAGCAAAAGAGAGCAGCAAGGATGGAGAAGCAGGAAATCAACTTGCCATCCTTTTCCTAGTCTGGTATTTTTGGAGTGTTGGGTACCATTTTTGGGCGGGCCATCTTGATGGGGGCTCTTCTGAGAGAGCTCAGGTCGGTTCACTAGATTCAGCTGGGAAGAAAAGGGAGAGCTGGGATTGAGAGAGGAGGAATTTTTTTTTTAAAGGGGACGTTTTGAGAGAAAAACAGAGGAGCTTTCCGGCAACCCCTCCACCAGCAACTCGCACCACCCTATCTCTCAAATGCTCCGCTGCTGTTGGGGGTGGGAATCTCCTACGTCAATGACATCCTGCTGACATCGAAAATGGAGCAAACTGAATCCGACATCAAGAGAGTTCTTCAAGACTATCAGAAGATCGGCTCCAGCGCTCGCTGCGAGGAGGATCAGGTTCGGGGCTCCGGCTCGGTGGAGTTGGAGCGCCACAGAATGCAGAATCTTCTCGACTATCAGTCTACTCTCATCGCTAGAGCTGCATCTCGAACCGAGTTTCTTGCTGCTCTTCATGAGGACCTTTTGCTTTTGATTATTCGGAGAAAACAGCTTCGAGGCTCTGATGGTGCTGAGGGTTCTGGTGTTGATGCAGCGCCAAATGTTTCACTCAGCTCTGCATTATCAGGCGGTGATGAAAATCAAAGGTTTACAAAAAATTGCTCCGAATTGAGATCAATGCACATTATGAGAATGAGTCATCATGAGGACCTGGAGGAAGAAATAACTGTAGATCAACAACCCATACCTTATACCTTTAGGTGTAAAGTTGCTTCAAATAAATATGAATGAAGATGCATTCTTGATCAGCGAAAATGGATGTAAGTATGGGGATCTCCAATATAAGAATAGTATTTTAGATAACATTGCCATCAGTATTTTGGATCCAAATGCTAACATTGATAACATTTTCAAAGAAGCAGTGGAGAATTCTAATATCCTGTGCGTAGAATCTGAAGGTAACCAGTTTATACTCTGTAGCAACTCCTATTTTGTTTACTGAATGACAACTTAGGGGTTGACTTATACTGTTAAAGATTATGCAGGTTACAAGAAAGCACATACGGAAATCTCCAATTTTCAAGTTTTTTAATTTTTAAATAATTTCCAAAATTTTAATTCTTAATTTAATTTTCCAAAATTCCAATTTTCATCTTAAATTTAATTTTCAAAACTGTCATTTTCGAATAATTCTTCAAAATTTCAATTCTTAAATTTAATTTTCAAAACTTTCATTTTCAAATAATTTTCCAAAACTCCAATTTTTATCTCAAATTTAATTTTCAAAACTTTAATCTTCAAATAATTCTCCAAAATTCCAATTTTTAAAATTTTCATTTTCAAATGATTTTTCAAAATTCTAATTTCAAATTCCAATTTCATAACTTCCATTTTCAAATTATTTTTCAAAATTCCCATTTTCAAATTTAATTCTTAAAAATTCCATTCTCAAATAATTTTTCAAAATTCCAATTTCTAAATTTAATCTTTAAAACTTGAATTCTCAAATAATTTTCAATACTTCAATTTTCAGATTTAATTTTCAAAACTTCAATTTCTAAATTTAATTATCCAAAATTCCAATTTTCAAATTTTCCATTTCCAAATACTTTTCCAAAATTCCAATTTTCAAAACTCCCATTTTCAAATCATTTTTTAATTTTTTTTTTAAGATTTCAATTTTTAAATAATTTTCAAAACTATAGTTTTCTATAAAATAATTTTAATTCCACTCCAATTTTCAAATATTTTTTAATTTTACCACTTTTATTCCTTTATTAAGGTTTTAAATCACTAAAAATTCTGTTTTTAAATAAACTTGCTACATTTCCTTTTAGGTAAGCATTTTCATAAATTTTCTTTGATTTTTAAATAATTTTTTGTTTCTCTTGATTTTAAATAAGCATAAATATGATTTTCATAATCCAAAATAATGGAATTTATGAGATTATTCATGCAAAATCAATTAGGCTTTGGTGGCGGCCCTATATATGAGTTTTTTTTTTTTTTTTTTTTATTGTCACCTGCTATGCCTAATGAATATTATTTGATCTTTGTCTTACTTTTCGATATGCATGTGATGATTTTATACTTGAGTTAACCTTATTTTTATGATAACGCTTTATTATCTGCTTCTAAGGTACGTTCTCACTCTCACTTTATTTATTTATTTGTTATCATGACTTGCTTTTGATCTATGATCATTTTAATATTCATTGATCTCCTAATTAATTGTTACGCTTGCTTCACCTTATTTAGTAGAGACACATTTTTAGGGGTTTAGGGTGCTACGATCTTTACCGTATCTTCCCAATAAGTAACATGACCCCCAAACCCAGGTTTGGTTTTTCACAGATCGTATTTTTCAAATAAAGAGTCGTACTTACTTAAAAAAAAAAAAAAAATTGGCAAATCCAAGTTTTTTTCTAAAAATCAAACTTTTCATAAATAAATAAAAAAGCGAATTTCGCAATTGAGTGAAAACGTAAATAATTTTTACCTAAATTAAAGAATAAAATCATGTAAAAACCATATATATAATGTGAAAGTAAAGAAGAAAATAAAGTACCTGGGGCAACCGGTACACATGCTACTTGTGGTTGCGGGGCCTTTCTCTACATGCCACATACTCACCTAAATAAATACCACTTGACGTGACTGCCCTTTGGATTGGCTTGGACGGAAATGAAGCAAAATGTTCCTGAATCATCGCTATATTCGGATTCTCTAACCTCAGGAAATCCTTAACCACCCTTCACTTTTTCCTTGATCCCAAACCTCTGGTATTCCAACTAATTATTTTCATAAAAAAAATAGTGTAGTCCCTAATCCCCAAACTAGTTCCAACAGGTCTCACAGACCTGTAGAGTGTCTACTTTTTCTCCTGGAATTTATTAATCAGATTGTTGATCTCAAACCAAGCTCTTGCCTGGTATTAATTGCCTTAATATAAGGTTAACTAATCTGGCACATAGCCAAAATTTGAACAGTAATGACATCCAGGAGGGTTGGAATTAGATCTATACATTTACAAAAATGTTTCTTATTATTAGTTCTTAACTTAATGAAGCGGGTGTGTCTTAAGGAAAAAAAGGAACTCAACAATACAATGGGACTAAAAATTGTTAATTACAAACAATCAAATACTTTAGAGTCTTGTATGCCACAATCAAGCGTTGAAGTTGTTGTGCCAATGAAATCTTTAATGCAAACAATGTTAGTTGAAAAACACAAAAATAAAATAATCAATACAATGGTACGTGGGGTTTTGACGTGGTTCAATCAATCATATTTACATACATGGATGAGAGAAAATCATTAAAAAATCAAATATAACTATTTGGTTCCTGAAATATCCGCATATTTCCTCACTCCTTGTATCTACACTCTAAACCATGAGACCCTTGCTCCACCAGATGTCTCTCATCATTCCTCTCGTCTCTATCCATCTTGTATAGTTTTACAAGTACATATCCATCTCATAACCTTTTCCCCTAGCCTCGTGATGATCTAGAATACTTATAGAGATATTCATAATAATTTTCCTTATTCTATAAGAAAATCTAATATTACAATGACATAAATATTGAAAATATTCTATATAAATATTCTTTACACAAATAATCTTTACTAATTAGGAATTTAGGACATTTTCCAACATCCTTCATATGTCACTATTTCATTTTTTGACAAATCCATGTTTTTATATATATTCTCATTACTTAAGGAACCTCAATCATTTTTGTGTATCTTACTAGAGCATATGAGCACATGAAAAATGCATGTCTGGCCACCATCTTGTTTTGGTAGCATGTTCTATGCATTTTGAGTTTCTAGTATATATTAGAAACCACATGAGTTGCATGTACAAAGAATGTAATGTGGAGAGTATGAAAAGTGAATTTGATCAGTGATTAGTACTCAATTATAATAAAGTCAAAGTCCAAGTACATAATTAATTTATGAATTTACTTGCTTTGAGTCATAGATCCACAACACAAGTCATCAGTTTAAGACTATTTGTGCTTATGGTTTCTCCATCATGTAGGCTCACTCAGTGAGTATTCCTTCTTTAGGCTTTTCTATTAAATAAGAAAGCAGGACTTGGTCCAATCCATACCAACTTCATTGTCCATAGGAGAATAAATTACTTTTAATCAGTTAAATAATCAATTAATTACATTAAATTTTTAGAAATAAAAGTAGAGATGGTCTCTGGTTATATATTGCTCTCCATTAATTTCTTACCACCATTTAACATAATAAAATTTGCTAGACTCAATCTTAGTTCAGATGAATGCTTAAGATGTAATAAATTCTAATGGGATAAATAATTTGGATGTTTGATCTAAATTAGACCATCAAATCTGAACTTTACCATATCTTTGTGGAAATTTGCAGATTAAAAGCAATACTAAAATTGTGTGGGATCATATATTACTTTATGAAAATATGATTTCCATTTTGTTTATTAAAGTAATATAACAATGACTCCTTATTCCAATCAAGCATTACAAGCAAGTCAAGGAAATGCACCCATATATACCCTTCTTATCATCAAGCCTGTATCTTTTTCATGGCCACAAAGAAGATATATATATATATATATATTAAAGACACAACTTGAACAGATGAAATTGAGACACAACAAAAGAGACTCTCACAAAATGGTCCATTTCACTTAATAGGCTTCAGGATTGGCCAAGAGGTAGGCTTCAACAGCCTTGAACAGGCCCATAGCCTTCTCTTTGCCAGCCTTAATTTGGTCTTCTGTGATCTCAAAGTCACCTTTGGTATGGTACTTGCTAGTGCTCTTGCAGATGGATCCTCCATTGGGAGAAGCCACAAACTTGACCTCATAAGAAATTGATTCAAGGGTGCCCATCAAAGCGTCTCCCTCAATCACACTGTAACTGAATGTGAAGTTCTCTTTGTCTATTCCATCAACCCTGTGCTTCACATAATTGAATTGGCTCCCTGCATATATACCAACGAGTTTGGTTAGTGTTTGGAAGTGCTTTTTCCTGCATTTAAAACTAAAAGATAGAATATTTAGGACAAAAAAAAATTAGAATGTTAGTGATTCAATCCTTAGAAATTATAATGCCGATTAACCTTCTCCAAAAGTAATCTTCTTGATGGATCCAGGCCCCCCATCTCCTTCAATTATTTCAACGCACTTTATAGCTTGAGGAAGGACCTTGGGAATGAGGTTATCAGAGTCAAGGATAAAGGCCTTGAACATCTTGGGTGGTGGGATTGAAGAAGTGATCTCATACTCATAAGTGATAACACCCATGATGCTAGAGTTTGAGAGGGGATCAAAGGAGGAGGAGGATGAGTGATTTGGTTTGTTGGGGAGTGGGAGATGTGAGAACCAGGGGGTGATATTTATAGATCAAGAAGAAGGTTCCCATGTGTGAAAGTTTCCCCAGTAGTCAAGCAATCCATTATTTTTAAAATACATCGATGCCTTTGAGAAGCCTGCAATGTAATTCATTATTAGTTTATATAAGTAACTCTTCTTCGGCTTGGAGCCAGGCCACCAAATTTCATTCCAAATGGTGGTTTATTCTTGATGTTGAATACACTGAAAACTATATATAAAAAAAGGGAGTCGAGACAAATCACATGCTTATACTATGGAAATCACATAGATGTGAAATGATAAAAACAAAATAAAGGATCAAATATGGAATGATTGGTACGTGTTATGTATTCAATGTAAGGTCAATTTGAACTTGTTCCAAACTTTTGATTTTCTTTTTTTCAAAAAATACACATGTACTTCGAGGAATCATTTATGTGAAGGTCACCATATAATGCATCCCACTAATTAATGCTTGTTTTTATCAAAATACAGTTTGAGCTAATATTTTCAGAACTAGACCGATTATCAAATCGGAAAAATTACCGATTCACGATTCACTGGTCGGACCGGCGGTTGAATCGTGGTCGAACCGGTGATGTTATAAATATATAATTTATATATTATATAAAATTAAAAATATATAAAATTACAAATTTAATAATGTTTGATTTTTATATTTGGTATATTAAATTAAATGATAAAGTTTAATATTTTAAATTTTATTAAATAGAAATATGTAATATTTAAGAATGAAAATATATTTAAGATGAAAAAATTTATAATATTTAATTTTAGCTTTTTGTCTTTGTGTTTTATTGTTTTAAAATTATTCTATTAATTAATTTATATTATTTTTTATAATTATTATTATAAAAATAAACAGGAATTTAAATATTTACATTTCTTTAAAGATTTTATATGATAAAAATTTGAAATAAAAATCTTAGATTATTATGTATATTTTTTTAACAATATCATTTAATAAATATGGTGGCTCAATGGTTCAAACTTCAAAGGCCGTCTAGCCCTCAAAGAAGCAATGTTTTGCCTCTATTTAGTCCTAGTCCTAGTCCTACATCGGAAGCACATGGATTCTATGTGCTCTAAGTGCCCTATAAATAGCTTCAACATCCAAGCCATACAAGCCAACAATTTGGGCCATGTTTCCAGGCCTAAATTTAAGTTTTATAAGCTTGTCATTGGACTGGGCCTAGTGGCTTGGACCTTAGTTTCAGTTTTGATGGTATTGGGTGTGGAAATGGGCCTCTTAATAGTTAACAAATTTTTGTAACAATTATGGTCTGACCGGTTTGTAAAAAACTGGAAGGTTTGTCCGGTTCGATGGTTCAACCGTTGGTTTGAACGGTTCAATACTGGTTTGACCACAAAAAGGTTTATTGAGATGGACTAAATTGAAAAGTTCATCGGTCGACGGTTCAACCGGTCGGAAAAAAGTCAAAAAAATTCCTAATTGACTCCTAATTATAATGACCTCACTTGGCAAGGTTGAAAGGGTAAATCAAATTATGCTCACATATTGTTAGTTGCAATCAACAATGACTCAGGTAATTGTAGTCAAAATTATGTACTTTTGGTTCAAGGGCAGCCCAGCTTCAAATATTTGCATTTCAAATGGTCATACCTTTTGCTCAAATGTCAATTTTATAGGGTACTGTTCAAATAATGGATCCACAATTGCGTTTGGTAAAATTTAATATTTATTACTTAATTATTTAATAATTTAAAGATTTAAATTAACTTTAAAGTAAATTATATTTAAATTATTAACTTAAAATTTATTACTTAATTCTTATTTTAAGTATTAAGATTGATAAAATTAACTTAAAACTTATTTTAAATTATTAAATTAATACATTTATTCTTATAAATTAAAAAGTAAAGAAGTCGACTAATAATAGAGATCACGAAATAGGAAAGGAGATTATAGAGGTAATTAAAACAAATGAGGGTAAAAAAGTAAAATAAAAATATAAAGTTAAGAATAAATTAATTATTTTTACTTATTACTTAAAGTTATTTTTAACTTTAAATCATATCATTAAATTATTTTACTAAATATATTTAATTTAATTAATAATTTAAATTAAATTATTAAATCATTTTAAGTTATTAAGTTTGCTTATCAACCACCCACTAAACATGGCTGTCTAAAATATCAACGTTTCTCCATTCTAGGAAGTGTAATCCCCCTAACACATTACATGCTTTCTGCTTTATGTTTCACTATGGAAATTTGTAGACATCAACTCCATATTTATTCTTCCATCATAGAGGGTCCCTCGGATTCACAAGTATAATTGATCCAAATGGGTTCCAGAAGTGCCCTTGCTTTCTGTAATTTCTGCTTTCCATGTTCATCACTGCTTGGTTCCTCAACTTGTCTCTCAATTTCAGGGTAGATGCCTTCCAGAGAAGCCAACATCATATCAAGTCCTTGCCACCCTCTATGCTCATGTCCCACTAACTTCACACAGACAAAGTGAAGGAGTCCCAATACCAACGCGAAGTCCTCTCTTTCCAGTGCAACAGCCGAAGCAGTCATGAAAACCTTCCCCACTGCATCTAATATACTGGAGTTTCCTCTCAGCAATAGAGTCATCATTCCTATAAGTTTCTTAAAGGACGAAAGTTTCCCTGGTTCTGAAACTCTTTCAGCCTCCTCATTTGGGCTGATATTAGTAAGCTCATCAAGCTCAATCTTCGCTAAGATTGAGGTCCATGATGGTAATTGGAGTTCACTGTGTTCAGATTCAGTGAATTGTGTTCCCTCTTCTGAAGTTTGTTTCATTATGTGCCTAGCTCCTAATGCCAAAACCAAATCAGGTAGCCATGGCTTAAGAGCAGTAACAAGGCGTGCTGCATAAACAGAACCCAAGTATGATTCAACTGAAATGATTAGATCAAGCAGGTAGTTGGCAAGATTGTAAGCTTCTGGTGGAGGTGTTGAAGCTTCATTGGTATTTGCAAGGACTAAATTGAGAAACTTGGCTGTGTAGGTTAAGGAGCTCTTCAGACAGAGAAATGTGCCCCTCAAATCATCGTCACTGAACTGCAATTGGTCCTGAGAATGTTGCCTTATAATGGAGATAGTATATTGGATATAAATTGTTGTGAACTTTAAGAACCTTCCGTCGTTAGAAACAAGTCTCATTGTAGCTGCATCAACAATGAACTTGAGCACTGCAGTGAGCATCTTCATCACATTTGATATCCTTTTTTGTTCAGAAAAAGTGGTTCCTACATAAAAGTTAAAAAAATATATCAAATTCAGTCATAAAAGAAATAAGTAGGAAAGACGCAATACAAAATTTTGGACATGAATATATAAAAATGGAAATTTATTTTTAGAAAGGAAAAAGACACAGTGCATATGCAGATGGTTGGAAATTAAAAGTTTATTCCTTTATTCCAAGACAATCAGCTGTTAAAGACAGAGTTGATAGATAATGACATCCAAACAGTGGAGACAAAGGTTTCCTCACGGTTCAAAATAAACTATTGGCATCAAAATGGACAATCAGGAATATATGTGTTAACATGCACAAAGGCATAGCTTCAGTGCTAAAAACATTGTGAAGATCCTAACCAAAAAGAAGAAGATATAGAGAGAAATTTTCCACTCCAATATTTTTACTCCATGGCGTGGCCAATAATATTGCCTTTCATTTCACCAAGATAATGTGGTTTGATCTATTCAAACTACCTAAGCCCTTCAGGCTGTAAAAAATTGGTCTAAGAGTAACATTGTCCTGACTCAAATTAACTTCTAGTTTCTAGACTGTAGGGTTCTTCATTAGTACTCTAGATTTGAGCAATGCACATAACTGAAATTCCAATGCAGCAAATATTGGAATAAGAACTCTTGCAAGCTGGAGAAACCCAGTGGTGGATCATAGTGCTCAGGATGGGATGAGATGAGATGTGCTCAACAAAAATGCATGGAACACGATATGCAGAATTCAATATCATTAGGATAAGGTATAGCACATGGGATATATAAGCAGGAGAAGAAGTTGAGAACGGAAAAGTGTGGGCCCAGGTGGCTATCAGTGGGCCAATTGTTCAGTGATTTGATATTTTGCTTTTGTTTCAAGGTTTAGTGTCAAAAGTGGGGGAAGACTATTTTCAATTTCACGTGTGAGAGGAGATGGGGGACACCAAAGAGAAAAAAATGGGATACAAGCTCAAGTAATATTACAGAAGATGGACTCAATGGATATTGCCATCTGCCCATCATGCACCTATATTCTAGTAAGAGTTTGGAATCAATCTTAAAGGTTGGGTGTGTAACTATACCTTCTTTCATAAGGTTTATTGCTATATGGTACATTGGTATCAGCTTTCCCAAAGATCTAACAGTAGCCGTGACATGAGAAAATGAGATAAGAAGCTTTTCCATTTGAGCTTGTGCATTACCTAGATTTAGAGTAAAAAATACTCTATCATTCAATTAAATAGTAACAGTATCTTCTGAGTGCCTGTTTAGAAGTGTGAAATTGTGCCCTTCCAACGGTACTTACCACCATCACTTGTGCTAGAAGGATCTGTTTGAGGTTGTGCATTACCTAGATTTAGAGTAAAAAATACTTCTCATCCTATCATTCAATTAAATAGTAACAGTATCTTCTGAGTGCCAGTTTAGAAGTGTGAAATTGTGCCCTTCCAACGATACTTACCACCATCACTTGTGCTAGAAGGATCTATTTGAGGTTCTCTAAGCTTTTGCCGACAAGAATTAGCCGCCTTCTTATGATCCTTCTTACGTTCTGATGGCAGTTTTGCAGACTTTCCTGCATCACCTGCTTGAAATAGTTTCTCTATACAACTGAATAGATGATACATAGTCTGCTCCAAAACTGTCTGCAGAAAAAGAGAAAGAAATAGCAGTTCGAACCTATCAGTAACCATGAAAATATTAGTATACCAACGAAAAACTGTCTAACATTAATATCACTTGCCTCCAGTGATGATGATCTTGAAAAATGAAATCCCTCATTCTTAGCACCCATTGAGCTGATATTTTGAAGAGTCAAATGCAGAGCAAGAGATGAATATGCCAAGATTGGAGTTGTATCCATATGTTCATAATTCATACAATGCACAATGCTGACTTCAGAAACGACCTTTAAAGCGAAGAATGCTGACTCTAGAGTTTTAGACCTTAATGTAGCTATTCGAGTGCCCTCAGACTTAATCAAGTCTATTATTTGCCAAGCTACACCTACAGCATTTGGATAAGCCTCCTCAAATATGGATGTGGACATATTGGGCAATTTTTTTCCACTAACATGCTTCTCTTTAGCTGAACTTTTGAAAGAGGACTTAGTCTTCTTCCGTTTCACTGAAGGAACACATTGCTTTGGCATCTCAGTGCCAAATTTGGTATGGCACCCATAGGCAGCTTTCTGCAAGAGTCTTGTTAGGACATCAAACATATCATCGAACCAATCACAAGACAGCATTAGCTTGTGGACAGACCTCACTTCTTCTTGCCTTTCCGTATTTTCAGATAAACCACTACAATCTGTGACTAGGCCCATGCATTCTTCAACAAACTCAGCGGCATCATCAGGAGAGATGGAGGAAATAATGTTGACTACAGAAGATTGAGCAGGCCCTGTTTCCGCAGCAGCAAACAAGCGCTTCAGTTTTCCGCCAGAAAACAACTCTTTAAGGGCAGTTATGTACAATGGCTCAGTCACTAGGTTGTTGCAAAGGTTTGCAGCAGCAAGAAGTAAACTCTCAATCTGATCTCCCTGCAGCTTATTCGGTGACAGGACCAAACTGATGAAAACTTTGACAAGTTCCAAGAGAGACTTCATAGATGCCCCTTCTGATAGAGCAAATTCACAAAACCGTGCTCCAGCCTTGGGGGACCTTTTTATAAGTGTGACACAGCGCTTGCATGCTTCTTCAGGAGTCACTTTGGAAGGAAAATATGATGGAATTAAAAGTTTTGTGATTTTCTGAGCAACAGGTGGCTGATCATCTGCAAGTGTTGATAATAATACATCTAAGCCCACGACCTGCAGCAAGAAACAAAGAATAATAATAATAACCAATAAGAAGAAGGGCATATAAAATGGCCAAAGCAGATACAAAATTCACATTTTAAGAGAGCATTCTATACCTTATGAAACTGGAAAGTTCGGATATCACTTAGAAGAAGAAGGAGATCAGCAATAGCAACTCTTACAGAAAGAGCAGGATCCAGAATCAGATGCCCCAGTCTTGGTAGAAGCACTTTAAGAATTTCATGAGATTGGGGATTACCAAGCAAATACATAATACCATTCAATGTAGAAAGCCTGACTTCATTGCATTTATCAGATGACATGTCATCAAAAATTTTGGTGATCATCTTTGTAATGGTTGAAGAAGGAATAATTTCCCAAAACAAATGAAGGATGCGACAGGATCCTTCAACTGCAACGACTCTAATTTCTGGACAATCATCTGAGAGTAATCTCTCCAATAAAAAGAACTGTTTATCAAGCATCGTATCTTTAGTTTCTTTCGTTGCATCAGGATCTTCGAGAGGGAATGTGTCTAAAAGCAAATGCAATGAATTTAACCGAACATTTGAGTTGGCAACCTGCCACAATAAGCACAGGAGTGTTGAAGGGTATCTACATATAACAAGTTTGATATACTAAGTAACACAGTTCACTCTCTTATTAAGTGTAATTTCTCCCTTACAGTCTCTGAGGAGGCATCAGAAAGATGCAAGAGAGAGAGAGAGAGAGAGAGATTTTTTAGCAGCAACAATCACAATAAGGGAATATGCAATTGAACAATTTCAATAAAGGATATGGGTATTTTTCCTTTTCCTGTATTCTCTTGGTGTTCACTGCATACCACCTGTGTTCATGTTGTAAGTACTTTTCTTTTTCCTTATTCTCTAGGGAAAGAAATGCAAGAAATATGCAATCGAACAAGGACATGATACCAAACATATCCTAAGACTGGCATATACATTATCTCATTATAGGCTGTACAGCTCATGTCTACTCTCTTCAAAACATCATGGGTGTTATAAGGTAAAGGCGACTAATTACCTGTAGTGACCGAAATATCACAGGCTCAGTCAGTCGAAAAAGAAGTTTCTCGACCCCATTGGTGGTTCTTTGGTTTATGAATCCTCCCAGAACCCTCCTAATGGAGGCAGCCAATGCTCCAGAATTAGCATGTATTGCGCCTTCAATCAACCCCTGCAGAAACCCATTCTCAATTTCATTCCGCGATTCCCCTTCAACATGCTTCCAGGCCTGAAAAACAATATCCCCATATGCCTCCAACATTGACTTCCTCCCAAACGGAATCTGAGATCGAATCATCGCCAATGCTTCTTTTACAAGCTGACGGCTTAACCCGAACATAAAGGCGACGAACTTCCTTCCATCCTCGGTCTTCAGATAGAGGGGCGTAATGACACACCTTATCATCAAAAGCTTCAAATCCTCGATACTCTCATCCTCAAAATCAAACAGCGCAAACGCCTCGCGCAGCATGTACACTCTGTGCACATCAACCTTCTTCTTCAGAGTCAACGACCTTGACAGCAAAAACGGGAGAGATTGTGAAATTAGAGTCTCTCTCCCCACCAACCCGTCCTTCCACCACTCCTCACACAAATTCGCAATCTCCGACAACAAAACCGAATCCGACTCAAAGAGAATCAAATTATCGTGCAACACCTGAACTGCCGGCAACAAGTCCGCCGGAGGAAACGTGTTCTTGGGGTGCGAAACGCATAAAAACACGATGTGCGAAAGAACCTGAAGATCTTGAAGTACTCCAGATTCGCGATTTTCTTCGACTTCTTCGTCTCTAGTCTTAGCCTGCCTAGAAGATCTCCGGCGACGCTTTGTCGGCGGCGAGGGAGGAGACTTTCCGGAGTCTCGAAGGTTCTGAAAGGAAGCGATGGAGTGAGAAATGGAGTTATGGAGAGAGGGAGGGAGAGAAGAAGAGAGAGGTGAGGAGGGGTTGATGCCATGAATTAAGCTCTTGAGAGAGGCTTTTGCTGACCTCAACCCTAGCTTTGTAGCAGAGGAGAGGAAGGACTCCGGCGACCCTTGGAGAGGTGATCGAAGCCTCTTGTCCATGGGAGGGGTAGTTTGGGAATTTTGATGTTCTCTTCGGCTCCCCTTTAGAGTGAGTTTTTGAATATGGGAGGAAGGAGGTGAGAGAATGCGAACGTCACTGACCTGTGATGCGTTCTGAATGACGGGCCAATTAAAGGTGTGAGTGTAGTGGAGAATGAGGACTTTGAAACGACTTCGACCTCGTCGTTTTACTCTTGTTAAAGCTGTGATTTGCCTGTCTTTTTTAATGGACCGCCAATACCGTATATATATCTTATAAATTTCGAATTCGTTGATGGCGCGCTATTAGTAATTATAGTCGCATCCTCAATCACCCGAATTGGGGATCAAGGAGTTAACGTACATTTAAGCTTGGGTATGGGATGCCGAATCATTAATTTCCACAAAATACTTGTCTAAAAATGTGATAAATCAGATAGTAATTATTTTCCTAAAAATTAAGGTTATATTTAGTTCCGAAAACGTATCAAGAAAAAAAATATTAAGGTTATGTTTGGCTTCGGGGAAATTTGAGGGAAAATATGAATGAAATAAAATAAGGAAAAAAAAGCTAAGAAGAGAAAAAAAGTTGAAAAAAAAAAGAGGTTTAAATTTAATAAATTATTTTTATATATTTTTAAATTTATTTTACTTATTTCTCTTTATTATATAAAAATAAAATAATTTAAGTATTTATAATTTTATTTTTTTTACAAATTTTAATTATATTTGATTTTCTTTTATATTTTTTTATTTTCACGATGAAACAAAAATAATTTTTCTTAACACTTTTTTTTTCTTAATACTTTTTAAGGATGAAAATATTAGTATTGACAGATATAACGGTACTTTGATTTTACGGATGTGTCAGGAGGTGAATATTTCGACACAAAAAATATTGGTGGTTGACGGTTGATTAAAACTTATGAAAAATATTGAAAATAACATTAAGAAATGATATAAAAAGTAATAATAGATATTTTGAAATTATTTTATTAAAGAAATTGATATATGTATGATATAATTTATCATATTTGATAATAATGTTGTGATCGTTGATAAAAAATAAGAATTTTATAAATATACTTTCATTATTAAGTTATATTAAATATTATTTGAAAATAATATTGTAAGATTTGATTATAATATATCTAATTTTAAAATATATTTAATATTAAAAAATCTACTTAAATAAAAAATTTAATATGATATATGTATAATTTTTTTTAACATTTAATAAATATATAAATGATATAAAAAATACCAATTAAAAAATCATCATAATAGGTTTTATATCTTTTGTAATCAATTAAATACAATTTAAAAATAAAATAATTAGAATTAATTAATTTATTAATATACTCTTTTAATATTTTGTAAGAATGGAATTTAATATATATATATTGTTTGATCATATATAACATAGAAGGTAATCTTGCTAGAGTAATTGTCATGGATCACTTTGAACCTTTTGGTTACGTTTGGTTGATGAGAAATGATAGAATAAGATATGTATATTCTAGATATCATATCCCATTAAGAAAATACATATCTTAGGATATAGTTTTCCATGGAATATGATATTCTTAGATATATATATATATATCTAATGAAATATATTATATTATATTATGTTTATATTTAATTTGTGAAATGAATAAAAAATATGAAATATATATTATTTTCAATGTTTAAAATAAAAATTATATCACATTCAAATTCTAATTTTTGAGGCTTGACTAGGGTTGGCCAATCAACGAAAATAACAATATATAACCAATCAACAAAAATACTGATATAATATTGATAAAACTTCAACAATATTTCCCAATTTTTTCTTGAAATATCTTTGATACTTTCCAAGAACCAAATATAGCATAAAAAAGTAATTTTTTTTCTACTGAATTTCATGTGGCTTCTTTGTCGCATTTATGCAATCCATTTTCATCAGCTATTTTTATAATAAAATTTTATATATTTAAAATTATGTATAATAAATAAAATTTTGAAATATACACAAAAATCTCAAAAATTATGTTACAATGGTGAAAACTCTCATTCTCCTCTCAATTATGGTTTCTCTTTAACAAGACTCTAGATCATAAGAGGGGTTAAATATAATAGGGACAAACACATTATTCAATAAACAAATAAATAAAAATTTCTAGAAGATGTTGCCTCCTTCAACCCTTGTGGGCTTCATCCCGACATTATTTTCATCGCACAACAAAATTGATTCAAACTTTACAATCCCACACTTTCTCCGTATTCCTAAAAGCACCAAACCCTCTTATTATTAGTGAAGCTCAGCATTCTCCACATTGGCACCCAACAATGTGTGAAAATTTTGATACATTGGTATGCAACCATACTTTACACTTAATCTTATTTAACTTTTCAAAAAAAAAATCTTCAAAAAACATTTTTATGTGTAAATTTCTTAATCATGATGGTTTTATAGAAAAGCTATAAAGCTTATTTGGTAGTTAATGACATTCACTAATGTTATTGTATAAATTTTATTGATACATTCAGTCTAGTTGTGAAACCAATAAGAGATTGTCTTTATTGTTATAATTTCTTACTATTAACTACTTGTTAAAACCAACATGGATGGTGTCAAAGAAGCCTCCAATCCTATGTTCACATTATTTCCTTCAAGAATTGATGATGGCACACACCCACATGCTACACTTTATCACTCCACCCATGGTGCCTTGCATTAATCATGGTCGGACCATTGCGTTGTAGTCAAATGGATTTGCAAAGCATCTCCATTAAGTTCAATGGGATTAGACTCTTCAATGAAATCAATATTTTCTTAAACTTTTATCATTATAAATATCTTTTTAATGAATTAAAATTGTGTATTTATTATTTTTGTAATTATCTTATAAGCATTATTGGATTTACACGAGGGCCGAGGAGGCTTTTGCCTCTATCCAACCTTCATTGCACCTTCATCGCTTGGAAGGAACCATGCTCCCAACCTTGAAAGGCTAAGTGAGTTATGGCTCAACAACATGAATTAATGATTTGATATATAGAGTCGATATTAAAATTATTGATAGATTTTTAATGAATTTTTTATCTGTATTTTAAATCTTTTCAAACTATTGAATTGAGTTTGGGTGCCTAAGCGAGTTGAAAATTTACATATGACATGTCTAGTAATTGTGTTGGATTTTTTTAGCCCGACATGATACACATAACACGATAAGATTTTCTTGGAACTATTTAAAATATGATTGAATGAACTTAACATACATAGAATAGACTCAAATAATTTATAGAGACACAAATTACAAGTCATTTATTGTGATCAATTACTAAAAAGGGACCTCGAATGCATTAAGATGCCACCCATACCCGAAATGAGAAGGTGAAGAACAATAACTGTTTGGGTTAGAATAGTAATGGAATGGTATGATTTGACAAATCAAATAGTCTCCGAGGAATATTTTTTGTAGGGAAGGAGGGCCAAGCAGCTGGCAGGCATACAAGGAGCCATAGCCATAGACCCATCTTGTAGCAGGCCGGGTGATAGTAACTGTGGGCTAAAGAACAATGTTGTACAATGCCAGACTGGAAATTCTGTGATCCAAATGAAGGGTTGCAGAGGGGTGGAGCCTTTTCCACACCAGTTTGCCATCAAACTTAACCCCAAATCCAAATAAACAAGGGTGTCCTCTTAACTTCATCATGGTGGGTCGGGTCCTACAGCCATCAATTGAATTGGGATCAAGTACCAACATTTACCTTTTACTTGAAAAGTGAAAACAGAGGTTTACAATTTAGGCAGATGGTTCATTTCGAGTTGACCTATGAAAAATTAAAAGCTATTTATCAAGCTAATAACACAAAAAGTTTATTTAAGATTTGAATTGATTTTTATAATATCAAACATCATAAGGTAAATGGCCCGTACCTATTGTTTGTACATATTTTTAGATTGCATTATTTATACTGTTCTGCTTTCTGAATCTTTTGTTCATTAGATATCATTACATTACCTTAGTATTTTCGAAAGATAAAATATGATAGGATGGTTTGCTACACATTTTCACAACATTTGCCCTGTAAAATCCTTGGCATGGTTGAACATACTAGGGTAGCATCCAAAAAACCTTAGAAACAAGTCAGGATTCATGATGTTGTGTTGTGTTGTGTTTTTGCCCCATTCAGTTTGGTGGACTATCCTATCAAACATTTGGGTCTCATTTGAAGTGAAGTTGAGCTTGAGAGAAGAATCAGCAAAGGGACTCCTCTTAGATTTCCTCAATGACTTTTCTTTTTGATTTTGATTTTTTTTATTTTTATTGGGGATGGATGAGCCCACAGACTGATGAAAGTTAACAGCAAAAGGGAAGCTTCCCACTAATCCAAAGGCAACACCAGGACATTCAATCAAATCCAATCACATTCATCTTTACACACTTTTTGATTGGCCCAAATGCAGCACAGATGTATCAAATCAAACAAAAACAACTCCTCATTCCTCATGGCTTTCAGCCTTTTGAAAGACAACAGGAAGCATCCCAAGCTCCCCCATCAAAGGCCATGGGGTCTCAAGTGATGCTTACACAAATATAAATATATTCCCCCCATTCACAAACAAAAGAAAACAATACAACAGATTGAAAAAGTGGATGGGCAATACTAGCATTCATGAACACAAAACAACTGCTAGAATAGGAATGAGATAAACAGTCCTGATCTTCAATCTCCTTCCACTTCAGTCAGCTTCTTACCTCCTTGCTTACTGTAGGCTACAGTGATCCTTCTTTATTTATTTACTTTCCCTTTTCTCTATCTGCTTGGTTGTCACTGGCTGAGACTTTTGTTAGGTATTGGAAAATGGAAACAATTCCCCAATCAAATTCCAAATCATACCATGAATTGGCAGACAACACTCATTTCATCTATAATCCAATCTATAACCAAGAATCATTTTTCCAGTAAAGAACTTCCTATATTCCAATCAATTAACACAAATCAACCTTTACTAAACAAATCAAATTCTCGCCTAATCATCGATGACAAATTTTAGCAGACTGGCAAACTTCATCACAGTCATTGTATAGAAGTCTCCTCTTAGAACCAACAGCAGAGGTGAAAGAACTCTCATCAACATCAATAGAGCTGGAATTATCTGATAATGACAAATTTGGGGATATCAGTTGTATGGGTGTCTTGGATTTTCCCATCTCTATTTCCTGCAGAAGACTATAACAGGAAAAGATGTGCTCCTGTTCCAATGCAGTAAAAGATGAAAATCAGAGAAAATGACATTCTTCTTTAATTCCTAAGCCATGATTACATTCTTCCATAAACAAAGATGCATTGCCTGCTGATTAACAAGAAAAGAAAAAACTCACATTTTCTCGAGGACCCCATAATGAGATCACGCTCATCTTGCAATCCATTGTTTTCCTAGTTAATTGACCATCAAAGGCAGCTAACACTGCAGCTGCAGCAATCACTGAAGGCCGATGATCCATCAAGCTAATCTCTGCACAAAATATGAAAAAAAAAAAAAAGAAAAGAAAAAGTTTCTCCACTGATAAGCAAACATAATCATTCATAACTGAATCAGAAATCAATCTGTGTTCTGTTGATTACCTCTTGTTATAGCCAGAAGAAGTTCCATCGTTCTAGATACCAATTCTTTTGATTTGGATTCACCACAAAATTTGTTGATGAAGCATGGGATAAAATCAAAAGGAGTGATGGAAAGCATTTTCCATTCCAAAGTCTCCAAAACCATGAACTCCATTCTCCTAATCACCTTGTTATCGAAATAGTAGCCTTCAACCGGAAATTCAGACAGGTTTGGTACTCTGAGCTCTTCCATTTTGGCCGCCAATGATAAACATGCCACTGATAACAGTCTCATGGCCCAAAACTTCTCGTTCTATCAACATTCATAACATCTCAAAATCACCATACACAATGAAATATAAGAAAGAAAAAAATACAAATTGATAGGGAATAAAGGTTTGCTTACATCAATGGATCGCCTAGAAAGAAAGAGATCGAAATAAGCCACACATAGGTATGCTGTACGGTACTGAAACCCAAAGAATGCTCTAGTCTGGATCCAAACACGCAACTCTCAGCAACCCAATTAAAATACATATTAGAGGAATATAACAGATATGCAGGGAAGAAGAGGAACAAACATTGAGAACCCATTTGATGGAGTCCAGGCGAGCCCGTTTCAGCCAGCTTTGGTTGGTGATTGAGCGATTATCAGAAGACATAGTGCTGTTAATTTCTCTTTTGACCAAACTTTGTATATATTCATCCTCTGATTGGGAGAAAAGACATGGGTCCAAGTTCATATACTGGTCCTGTTCTTCCTCCCCAAAGCAAGCTTCATTTTCCTGGCACAAGAGACTGGGGAGAGAATATGAAGTCTCTGAAGTGTCTGAGTTTTCCATTGCTCTTCCCTCTGCATCCACCGAGGGGAAAAACAGAACCTTCAACTGAGGATGGTATTTCAAGATTTGAACCGCTGATTCCGGGGTTTGAGATTGAGAAAATGGAGAGAGATAGAGAAGACGACTCTGGCGTGATATGGTAAAGACTTACTGATGTGTGGCGGTTTGGGGGGCGCCAAATTTAACGGAAGAGATATAGAGAGGCGCTTTTTAGCGGTTACACAGTATCTACAGTTGCACCCACGTACTTGCCCCTAAATTTCTCCAAATGTTTCGAGATTCTGGTATTTGGGGTGTGTACTGTTAAGGTAGAATTGTAGATAGTGTGGCCCCTAAAGATTGCAACCTTATGGGAGGGTATTTTTATTGTCTCATCTCATCCCTTTTCCCGAATGCCATTCTACAAAGAAGATCATGGGAATTGCCCAAATTACATGTTCAATTAAAGATTTAATAAATCAAGGGTTTAATCCAATTTGGCCTTGAAAACAGCAGAGTCTGTTTTATTTTTTTGGGCATGGGGATTGTGTTTGGGGAGATAGAAAATATTGGAGTGCGCAGGGTTCCCAACTAGAAAACAGAGGCCACCTGCTTGTGCTGCATGTGACATGCCTGCTAAATTGTTTTTAATTTTTTACTGAATTTAGTTCTTTGGGTTTCACAATATTGGACCATTGTATTGTTTTCGTGATAGGGAAAGCTCCTAGAAACTCAAAACAAACTGAAAACAAACATGGTCAGTCGTAGTATGTTTTTACGTACCAATGTTGCAATGTCAGTGTTGGTGAGCTCCAAGAAACTCAGTAAATTGGAACTTTCCAATAACATTGTTGATCTCTCTTGTACTCTGCAATTCTTCTGTCTCTCAGACTATGTACTTGATTTTTATGGAAATAGACGTATCTCAATCTTATAGTGACATCTTTCTCTCTTATCATTTAGCTAATTATTCTTTAACATAAGCCAGACAATTAGGTAAGTAGTACTTTTTGGGACCAACAACTTACACAGCCACAAACTTAAATCATATGACTGGAAAATTTTAGCAAGTTTTGTAGAGTTGGGTGCTGCTTTGCTGGCCATTACATTGGTCATTTATTATCAGAGCAGTGGATTTCTGCAAATTCATAGAGAAGACAAAGTGGGGTAATTCTAAATGGAGCAGTCAGGGTCTAAAGCTAATGCATTACTCCAAAGGGGAACTGATGAACTGTAAGAAAGAAAATAAATGATGAATGGGATCCTATTATTGATTAAATATAGGCTATGAGTGATCCCCTTTTCTGATAATTTTGATGATCAGTCATGATTATCTACCATAATAATACCCATGAAATGAATATGGTGTTTAATATGAACTTGGTGTTAACATCAGTAGAAGTGAGTGGTGGAATGAAAGGGAGGCAAAATGTTGAGGTGGATGGATGAGATGTGTCATCACTCCATGGGAGAATTTGGGAAGAAAAGGCTTGGCCCACGGCATAGAAGCTAAGAAAAGAATTGATGATGGTGTGTAAAGACACGTGAACATGATTGCTGGGAGGAGCGTCTTCACGTGTGGAAAGGCTGGACCACCCCCAGTTTGTGTGTGTGAGGAAGAAGACGCTCCTCCTGTAAACAAAAGTTGCAGGTTTCAGATTAAATAATGGGAAATGGGAACATGTGTATTCAAAGTTGGAGAAGTGGGGGTCTAAGATATGTGGCTTGGGGCTGAGTGCAGCCACTGGAACCTTTGACTCAAACCCCATATGGTCAGCAGCTTTGACTGTAGTGCTCCATTACAATTTACACACAACCTAGGCTAGGGTGGTGGGTTGAATCATGGTTTGAATCTACTGCCAAAATTCCAAATTTCCAAACATGGGTTTATGAGCAATAAGAAGAAGCTATCCAGATGGCTTCCTTTTCTCTGCAATTTGGTTAGCAGTTCAGCAGAGATGCCCATGAGATTTGAAGGTACCACTTTCAGGAGTTTCAATTCTATTTGAATACCCATTTAGATTTCTGTAGAAATGTCTCTCCTTTTTAGGCCTTGTTTGGATATAAGAGGCCAAGACCTCTTTTTTAAGTTTACAAAAAGCTTTTATAATTTGATTCATATCATAAGTTCTTATACACAAACTTTTACGATATTAATATTGTTGTTTAAAAATTATGACTTTAACTTCAACTTTGGTTCGAGATTACCATCACTCCAGAGTCTACACACAAATCCCTCATGCCCCTGTATCAAGGCTGGACTTCAAAAAACTAATGAAATCAACTCCACGTTTCAGGTCTCAAAAAAATAAAGAAATTGGGGGAGTTAGGTGTGGCTCCTTTTTGTTCTTGCTGTCCAAGAATGAGATGGGGGGGTTTTTAAATGTAGCGCGAGATCTATGTTGACCATCCTTCCATAAAATAATCAAAAGAATCACTCAAATAGATATTATTGCTCTTTTTGTTTCTTCTTTTTCGCCTTTGAGCATGCTGTAGCCTGTAGATAGCGCCCATTTGCAGGACAAATAGGATCAGAATTGGCCCAACTGAAGCTTCACAACTCCGTTGCAATGCATGCTTGCATCTGGCCATACTGGATTAAAAAAATACATACCTTAAATATGACATCTAAAATATAACCATATGATATAAAACTTGTATGAATTGGTCAATACACATGTCCTGGGTTCGGATCGAGATCGGTTCGATGGACCTTAAACCAAGCCCAAACAATTCTTGGGTGGGTTGAGATTTCTGAATCCAAAACAGGGATTTGTTTTTATGGGTTGAGCCTGAATCTGGCTCTAGCCATGAAATGATGTATTGGAATGCAAACACCCAGGATATTTTGATGTATTGGAATGCAAACACCCAGGATATTTTGCACTGAGTTCAATTATTTTCACCTCATGTACAAAGGAAAATCAAGATTTTCTTCCGACTAAAAACCCTAATTGTTAAGTACTGTAATTAGTAACATTTCCTGAATATACTTAGTTATATAAAATATCCTTTTGTCTCTAGCTTTGACACTCGTATAGTTTGCTATAGATATTTTCTCTTGTTTTTCTTCCCTTTCTTGCCTGCAACTCAATTTTGGTATCAAAGCCGAAGATGTCCATCATCGTTTCTTCTACTTTGGAAACCCTAACTACAAATTCCCAAAATTTTAACTCAGCTCCATCTCTTAATTCGAATATTATCTAAAACAATTACCTATCACTTTCTTAACCACTCACTATCAAATGTGATGGGACAAATTTGCTATTTTAGAAAAACCAACTTTTGGATGTGACAATAGCCAATGAGTTTGAGGATTTCATTAAGGGAGATATGCTTATACTAGTCAAATTTTTGGATGATGCCTACTTACAAATCAATCTATTCTTCATGTATTGGAAACAGACAAATAGACTTATCATGAATTGAATTTATCTCACTAACTCTTGTCATGGTGGGAAGAATTGTAAAATACAAAACTACTCGAGAAATATGGGGAACTTTGAATAGAGTCTATTAATTCCCTTCAATGGCCAGAGATAAGCTCTCATCATTTCTAAGGATATTACTTCTATTAAGGAAGTCTTTGATCTACCATGGGTAAGCCATTATCTTAGAGAGATAAACTCATATGTACTTTGAATAGATGACTAAGGAATATGTTGGATTTGCGACCTTTATGTATAATAGATGACGAAGTTCATAGTCTTTTTTACACATATGAATAATAGTTGGAACAAAGGAATATCACCCAACAACTCAATTTTCCGCAAGCTAACCTTATTGTTTACTCACCAAAACAAATTTCAAAAAAATCAACTTTCAAATTTTCCTAAATACCCATAAAGTCCATATCCATCCTCTCCAAACAATTTCACAAATCCTTATCAACTTTTTGCGCAAACTCTTAGTCTAACATCCTTGAGGTGTCTCAAGGACAACCACAATCATCTTTTAAATTGTTTCAAAAGAAGGTGAAAATTTTGGACTAAAGTCGCAATGTCTAATTTATTTTCAATTGTTATCATTAAATCAACTTAAGCTACCAACCACAAATTTCAAACTCTTAATCTAAGTCCTAGTTTCCAAATCAAAATCAAAATCTCATTATTGCAATGCTCGCCACTTTAGCATCTCCTACTATGCCCTCTAATTGTTGTGATAATTCTTGATATATGCATTCTGAAGCACCACATCCCTTTTCGCCAAAGTTTGATAACCTGATAAATCTATTTATGTTTATCCGTAATGAAAAACGTTAGTGTTCGTCATATTTTTTTTTCTTCATTCTTTAACATGTTTGAATCATTTTTTCTCATTCATAAACACTAAGTACAATCATTTTTTAAAGAAATTTTTAGAAAATCATACTTCCAAAAATAATTTAAAAATTATCTTAACTTGTATGAAATTGAATTTCGCATGAAATTAGCATAAAAAAATGAACTTTGAATTAATAAATGAACTCATAACAAATAAATTCAATATAAAATGAACTCATTTTCACTGGCAGCTCAGACCTCAAATCATTTTCACTCAGACCTCAAATCAACTAGTGGGAATAATTTTTTCACCTTATTAAAAGCAAGCTTTTCATTGGATTAAATATACTAATACCCCCTATCCTTGTCCCTTGGAATAATTCTTCTATTTATGGGCCCCCACATAGACCCCATTTCTGACACCGCCAACGGTGTAAATGCAAAGGAAACAGACCCCATGTCTGACTCCACCAACGGTGTAAATGCGCAGGAAAGAGTACTAGACCCAAAAAAAGTCATATTTTTGTATTTATTCTTCAAACAATCCTTTTCTAAATGGGCAGTCGGGGTCCCAGCGTTCTCTTAATCAGGCCGCAATGATGCTAAACTGCCTTCATACACTATTCTATTGCAGTCTCTCCTTATCTTGAAGCTTGCCACGATGCTCAAACGTGGCACTATGGCCCAAACGTCCTCCATTTTATCTCCGCGTATTGACGATGAATTCGCCACATCGGATACACGTCTGATGATCAACTTTGTTTTCTCTTTCCTAATAAAAATACGCGTCTGATGATCAAATTTGTTTTCTCTTTCCTAATGAAAATACTTATGGGCAAGTTAGAAAAGGTAATCTCGAATTCTCCACTCCCCACGAGAAGCCAAAAGGGCAAATGACTAGAGTTTCGAACCATCTTTTTCATAGGATTTCAGGCTCCGTTAATGTCATTTCTTTGTCTGGCGTGGACAGGTAGAAGCTGAATCCAGTGTAGAGATCACAAATGGTTTTCTAAAAAATAAAAATAACAAATCATTTTAAGAGTACTTACTGATTATTTCTCTCTCTCCATGGACTGGTTGGTTAAATTGACTGGCTATTCACTGGCTGGCGGCTACCGGTGGCCACGCTTGCCAACTAAAAAAAACACGTGGAAATGGCAGCCAGAAAAAATACAGCTGGGTATGGGTTTCCATTTTTGTTGGGAATAGTAAAGAAGAGAAGATATTATGGGTCTGTTCACTGGCCAATCCATGGACGGTCCTCCTTCAACTGAACGGCAGTTGGACGACTCATGCGTACGTGGGAAAGCGCGTGAACACATTTGCATGCCGCGATATTTTTGTACCTATATTTTTTTAAAGCTTAAAACCGCACGTTCTTCATTTCCTCCATCACCTCCGAATTTTTCTGGGTAATACAGCACTAAAAGAAATTATTGTGATAAGGACAGAGAGAAGAGTTGGGCTGTTTTAAAGTTCTTGTTCTTCTTCATCTTGCTCAACAATCTCATCCTTTCTCAAGTCTCAATTCTCGACTCCATCTTCTGTTAGTCTTCCCTGTTTCTTTCTTTCTTGTGTTTGATCGAGGAAGTGAAGTGGGTCTCTCTTGAATCCGGGTTCTGATTTCGGGTTTCTGTTCTTCTTTGCTTCGGAAAGGTGTGTCTTTGTTCTTCGTTTCTCTTCTTCATTTGAATTTAATCTTGATTGTTGCTGAACCCTGCTGAGATTATAGGAAGAGGGCGTCGCTTGTAATTTTCAAATATCGGCTCTTTGAAATGTTGTCGGTGCATGTAATAAATGAACAGGAATTGAATTATGAAGATTTTGATTCTAAGTTTTATTTGTTGGGATTTGGTTTCGGATATGTAGAAGTGCTAATCAAAGGATATATCTTCTACCAGAGTTGCATTGGTGAATTTTTTAACTAGCTGACAAGTACCTTTCACTGTCGAAGCTATTAGCATTTGGGTCTCCCTCGATCTGACTTTTTGCATTTGGGTGATCTAATGCACTGTCTGATCTAGTAAGATCATCATGGGAAAGCTAAAATTGGAGCAATTCTTTCGGTCTGAAGATGTTAGGTTTATGATGTGTACTTATTGCATGAGACCAAACCCCCCTTTTTTTTTTCCTCCCTTCAAGGTTGTTTAGGTGCAAGAATGTGAAAGGCATTTCTGGGGTTTCATGGGAAAGCTAAAATTGGAGCAATTCTTTCGGTCTGAAGATGTTAGGTTTATGATGTGTACTTATTGCATGAGACCAAACACCACACCCCACACCCACCCCCCCCCCCCCCCCCCCCCCCCCCCCCCCCCCCCCCCCCCTCTTCAAGGTTGTTAGGCGCAAGAATGCGAAAGGCATTTCTGGGGTTTCTTGGATTTAAGCACCATGATTTCTCATGGATGCCTTCCTTCCAGTAACTGGGTTTTGAAGAAAAAGACCATTTTGAGTTGTTGATCGAGTTGGAAACAAAAAAACCAAAGGGATCTTTTCTAGTTTACATGATCCATATTCTTTCTTTTTCTTTCTTTAATTGCCCCTGATCTAAGCTAGAAACTGAATTCTTCTGATTTCATGTATTTCTTCACATCCATTTCCACCCATTTGTCTTCATACAATGAACACTAACTAGATGGGATCAGAGAGGAACTGATGAAAATTTAGCATTATTTAAGAGATTAAAAAGGGAAAAAGAAGGGTTCCATCCAAATCTTTTTCTTTGAATTTAAGATCTAAGAAATTTAAAAGCTTCTATATCCATGTTGTGGATGTAAAAATGTGCTGATTTTGATTTTTATATTAACTCTGCAGAAGAGGACCTAGAAACTGATGGGAAAGACGGACAGCATCTCAGAGGGATCTCCTCTGCTTGCCAATAGAGTCCCCCCAGTGGCACCTCCATTACCAGGTCCTGCAACAATCAGTTACCGTCAAAAGGGGCTGGTGAAGGATGGAAGATGCAGCTGTGTCAATGCAGCAGTAAGGGATTTGTGGGATCGCCTCTTTGATGAAGCTTGCGGAGCTGATGTCACTATTAATACTGATAATGGTGGCATCCTCTATGCACATGCTAGCATTCTTGTAAGTTCCTCCATTACATCTCAGTTATATGAAGTAAAAGCTTTTCTCCCTGTCTAATGGCATTCCTCACTAAGTAAAAAATACGATAGTAGCACAATTTTAGCGGAGGATAGAAGAAAACATAGAAGAATCATGTCATGTGCCATTCTACTGTCTTATTCATGTTATTAAACATTAAAATGCCAGATATGGGGAAATTTGATTGATTGGGCATGTAGGCACAGTATCTATACAAATAAATTATATTCTTTACTCACTGGATGTTTGCCAACAGGGAATGTCCTCTCCAGTGATGAAAGGCATGTTAAAGCAAACGAGAGGCCGTGGCCGCTGGCAATCAATCTTCATTCGTGGTGTTCCACATGATGCAGTTCGGGTTTTCATTAGATTCTTGTATTCATCCTGGTAAATACTCTCTCTTTGTTTGTGCTCATTTTGAAACATAAAAAAATTGTTCCCAAATTTAATTATTGGAAATAGATTGAACTTGCCACTTTGCGAGGGCTGTGGAGATTCATCCTATTAGTTTCTTTGTGAGTGGATTGATCAATCTCCCATGGATGCAGCATTTTCTACATCCCTGGAAGAACATAAAACATAAGAAGAAACTGTTATTAATGCCATAATGGTATACTTGCCCTGTACTAATGAATTGGTGCTTATGTATGCAGCTATGAGCAAGAAGAAATGGACGAATTTGCAGTTCCTCTGTTGGTTTTATCGCACGTGTTTGTGATTCCCCATTTGAAGCGAGTGTGTGAGCACCACCTAGAGCATGGTTTGCTAACCATAGACAATGTAATAGATGTTTTTCAGCTTGCATTATTATGTGATGCTCCTCGCCTTACCCTCATCTGTCACCGCATGACCCTGAAGAACTTTAAGGCTGTTGCTAATACTGAAGGGTGGAAAGCAATGAAAAAGAGCCATCCAATCCTAGAAAAAGAAATTCTTGAGTCAGTCACTGAAGCAGATACAGTAAGTTTCTGAGACTGTATCCAGCAATTCATTTTAAAAGCCCAACCCCAATTTGCATGATCATCTGGTGTAACTCTTTCATGCCACTTGCAGAGGCAAAAGCAGAGGGTCAGAAGATTAAACGAGAGGAAGATCTATTTACAGCTATATGAAGCAATGGAGGCCCTTGTTCATATATGTAGAGATGGTTGCCGGACAATTGGTCCATATGACAAGGTTTTGAAAGAAGACCAGGCACCGTGTAAATATGAAGCCTGTAAAGGACTGGAATTGCTGGTCAGACACTTCGCTGGTTGCAAACTCAGAGTTCCTGGTGGTTGCACACATTGCAAGAGAATGTGGCAGCTCTTGGAATTACACTCCCGTCTCTGTGCTGATTCAGATATATGCAGGGTTCCTTTATGCAGGTGAATCTCTTTACCTTTTGCTATCTTGTTTTCTCGCCATGGGTCACTTGAATTTGTAAGGTTCCCCATTGGTGGATTCCATATGCCAATTATCTCTATGTTGTCCATATTGGTAGACAGCATGCTGTTCTTTTACTTTCCATCAGCATAATGCTACTTAAACTTTCCACTTACTTGAGAAAATTCTACCATTTTTCAGGAATTTTAAGGACAGAATCAAGAAACAGAGCAAGAAAGATGAGATGAAGTGGAGAATACTAGTGAGAAAAATCTTGAGAGCAAAGGGCATTGGGAGAGCACCATTCTTTTAAACAGCAATTGCTGGGTTTTGATGACAAAGAGTTGTAAATGTGCAGTTACCCATTTGTAGAGAGAATCCCACCAAGAGGCCTTGGTGGGTGTTCCTTTTGCATCTCAATTTGAAATAATGAAGCAGAGGATCAATTCCATTTCCATATCTTTGATTTTGCAAGTCCCAGGGAACTTCCCAAATAATGCTATAGATGTTAACCATTTTCACACTACCTTTTCCTTTTTCTGTTTCCATTTGCCTAAAAAATCTCGTGAAAATGATTTTTTAATGGGCCTTTTGGGAAATGCGCTTCTCCAAAAATTGCCAAAAAAAATCTGCTTTTGGTGGATGGGAGATTGAGCTGCTTATGAAGCTGAACCCCTAAATATATGGTCCACCATCACCTTGAAAGTTTTATTTTATTTACCAACCCCACATTGGTGGAGCTTTTGTTTGCTTTTTGCAGAAGTACAGTAGTCTTTTGAAAAAAAAAAATTTCAAAACCATTTCTACCAAGAATATTTCTAAAACTATATAAAATGATTCTAAAACTACCTTAGTTTAGGATTTTACGTAAAAACTATCAGTATAAAAAGTTAACTTCTACTCTTAACCCTTGTGGGTTCTGCAATGAAAAACTTCCAGAGAGGAAACGTAGTAGTTTTGAGGTGATGGCCATCCCCCCCTCCTGCTTCCCAGATATGTGCCCCATATTCAATAGGGGATCTTTTAATTATTCATCTTCTTCCCCATGGCTCCGCAAAACTGCAAGAATCAGAAAGGATCCCTTTTTTTGAGTCTCTCTTGGTATGTCTACAATTTCTATTTCATCTGCATTTTTGACCTTTTCAGACTTTGTTTGGTTACTTGTATTCTCCAAGGAAAATTCATTTGAAAGTAGAATTTCCAGATTGTATAATTCTCCTGGTATTGTTAGGTACATCTTGGGAAACCATTTTGGTTACAGGCATTTGATGCTCATAACAATGGGGTGATTGAGCTGGAGCTGGGAACATGTACTTTTATTTCTCCATGGCTTCATAAGCGAGAACATAACATTTGTTGGATTAATACACTCAAAACAGTACTGGTTCCTAATGGCACTAAAAAAAATCCTGAACAAGTGCTAATTATTAGTAATAACTATCAATCAAATGCAGACTGAAGCAATATAGATGACATCTAAAAATATGTGTGGGGATCTGATTCAGATTAAGAAGACTATCTTAACTATAGCAACCTGTGTTGAATATTCATTGTAGGTGTTGAATGTTGGAAACCCTCAGTGTTGTTTTCTTTTGAATGAGTGGAACCATTCAGGGTGTCTTATTCTTATTCCAAGCTGTGGACTCTATGCCTCTGCTGTCCTCTTACATTGCTACTACACTGTTGGCCTGATATCTCTCTCTCTGTGGAGTGGGAGTTTTTTTGGTAATGAGCGACTGGGTTCATATTGAGACCATCCTACTCATTTGACATGGGCCTTGTCATGTTGCTTCAATTGAAAATGAATCTTTAAAGGAAGACTTGGGAGTATTGGGTAATTGAGAGCCTTGGCATATTTTCATGGAGATAAGCTTTCCTCGTCTGAACTTGTATCTTGTCTCACATTGTACCTGCTGAGAACTGGCAGTGAAGCAGTTGCAGATATCCGGAAGGATCTAGCAGAACCCACCATTGTTCTGTCCTGCATCCTTCCCACTTCCTTGCACACTTGATCCAATATGGAGAGAAAATCTCTTACGATCATGAAGATTCTGAAAGGATGGGCTTCTTCCTTTGCTGCATCACCATGAAAATATTCTGTGGCCTCTTTCACAAGCAATAGTGCCTTTCTTTCATCGGCCTTAATCTTGATGATTTCTTCTTCAGCCTCTTTAAGAAACAGCTTCATTGAGTCGAAGAATTTCCCTGTGACATTTGGCTTCTGATATTGCAAAACCAATTTCACTTTTTCAAGGCCTACTTCAAGTTTAGACACATAGCTGCTTAAGACATCTGAGTCCATTCCTGCTGCTTTTTTCACATTGCCGAGGTCCCGGCTCAGCCCAGCCACAACCTGCAATCCTTGCTTCTTGAAGTCATCCTCCATTTTAGTTTGTGACTTGGTTTGAAGATTCTCATTGGTAGGATCAGAACCTCCATCTTCAGACCTGATAATCTCTTGCACCACGAAGTGGAGCAATGTTGTCTTACCATCTGTTCCCTTTATGTCTACTAATTTCAAGAGTGTTTCGAGTTTAAAAGCTCTAGCATCACCCCTGTTGGTGCCAACATTCATTCGATTTCCTGTCCTGAGAACAGCTTCAAGGAGTTTAAGGAACAGGCGGCTGTTCTTCAATTCCTCACTTGCTGCCTGACAAATTTGGAAGATAATGAGGTCTCATGAATAGTTCTCTTAAGGAACAAGTATAGACAATTGATCTAGCCATTTCTAATCTACACTATTCCAGGTTTAATATTCGAACATAAAATATGTAGAGTTTAGAAGCGAGTTCATGGGATTGCTGGATATCAAGATAAAATGAGGCACTGAATCTTGTTTAGCATAGAATTTCAACAAATGCAATTGGGCTAGAAATTATTGTTGACAATACCTCTAGGGTTTGAAAGGACTTCCTCAGGTATTTTACTTCTGTATCAAAATTGGCTCTGTATAGCATGGCTTCAACTCTTTTGAATGCATATGGGATATCGAGTACTGCTTTGAGAAATCGTTCCGCAGTTCCTAGTTTTGAGATGTCACCACTGTAATCTCGAAGTTTTATTTCTTCCTCCTTGGTGGGAGCCATCTTTACTAAAGTTTCCAAAAGCTCAGCACCCAAACTTTCTGGGTTACCTGCCACAGACAAAACTATTGCACTTAGGATCCCCACAAACAATTATTTGCAAAGCAAGCATTAAATGAACATTAATGGGCATATAATCTGTTTTAATTCATTCTTTTCTTTTTTGGCATTTGTAACATGCTCATATCATATCTATAACAAGGAACATATATAGCACTAGGCTGTTCTCTCCCAGGTTATTACTTGTGCTCTATGTGTAACTTCCTAATGTTAAGCTGTGTGTGTATGTGTGCAGCTTTGCATTTGACTCAGAAAAAGGAAGTCTGCAGAATGTGGAGACAAGCAGAATAGATTGGTTTGCTTAAAATAAACACCATATCGATTTTGATTGTTAGTTAGCTCAGCTCATTGGGAGGGATTAGAAAGGATAACCCCATGGGTGATATGGTTGAAAGATGCATAGAGAGGGACAGGACCAGTCACTTTTGGAACACACACTTTTAACTCCAGTCTCATGAGTGCTTGGGGTCATTCAGACCTTGTTATCATTTTGCCGTGCCATTTATGACATTAGCATCAGTGTAATGGTGCAAGCCTTGTATGAAACAGAATCTGCTGGTGCTGGTAAAGGAGAATGTTATCCCAGATGGCCCAAATCTATGTCACTCTCAGAAATAGGATGCTAATGTAGCTGAGTGTAACCTAGATGATGTTGAAGCCAGCTGCGTAGTGGCAACCATAGAATCCAGGTAAGTGAATGAAATGATATGGTAACTTAGGCATGCTTAGTGATGCCAAGCACCAAGGCATTAGAACTTTGGTGCAATAGTTTGGACCACCACCAAAACAAATCATTCAACATGTACAAAGGGATTGAAACAATTAGCATGAAAAGAAAAATAAAAAGAAATTCGCTTACTTGGCCAAGGATCTTTTATGGAGAAACAAAGGATTAATACAGGGTGTTTTCAATTGGAGCAGAAGCAAAATAATCCTCCAGAATATAAAATTATGATATCAAAAGCTTATAGAGTGCTTTGAGAAGTAAAATGATTGATTGAAGTTCAATGGTTGTATCACAAATATTTCACATGGAACCTTGTTCCAGAGGCTTTCGGGTCTTAATGAAAAACTCAACTCACAAGATAGGAATAAGAGAGTACAAAAAACTAAGTTGTAGTTTGATTCTGATGAAGATGGATCTTACTGATGAAGAATTAGCAGTAGAATCTTAATCTCGTAACTGCTATAGATGTTTAGTAATTTGGCATTAAGTGTATCTATTCTATTTTCTGCTAAGAACTATCTTCTATCATCTGATCTAATGCCGATTATTTTTATGGTCAGGACTTGCTTCTTGTTTGTGTTCATAATATAGATTAATTTTGCTGCTGTTTTGGTGGGCAGCCGGGTGCTGCAATGCAAGCAAATCATAACTTAAGCTACAAGAATCCTCCTACTTCTTATCATCGACGAGTATGAAGAATGAAAAGGATATTGAACCTCAGATAAAGAAGCTGGAGTTTTTCCATGTTTGACACAAGGTTTAGGATACATACCATCCAAAAGAGCTTCGGAAACCTCATCTCGTGTCACATTCAATGCCCTTAACAAAATAGCTATGTTTTGTGACTTCTTTGGATCCAACACTCTGTTCTCCTGCTCAACAGGGGGGAGAACTGATTTTCTAGTTGCTTCTTTGGGAATGGGAGCCGCGGAATTGCAGCCAAAGAGAGTCTCCATCATGTCCTCATTTAATCTGAAAAAACAAGTGAGTTATACCCAAGATCAGAGACTGTATATCAATGTTTGTTAGCATCTTCCTATTATTAACGGTTTACTTACTGAAAGGAGCTCGATTTCAGTTGGTCCCACACTGTGGCTCTATCCGAAGTTGCCCGTACCTTGTCCCAGTGCAGAGGCTTAAGCTTGGGTTTCGCTCCATCCACATCATCAGCATCAAGCCTCCCAGAAGAACTTGCGCCTCCACTGCCATTTTCAAGGGGTTTTGTCATCTCATTCCCAGGAGTGGAGTTTGTTTTAAGAATTCGAGATTGTGGTGTTGTCAATACTTCAGATGGAAGCAGGGGGACACTTGATTCCGAACTCCCCGATTTCCTGGGTGTTGTTAGTGGTGGTGGAGGTGGAGGAGGAGGCGGAGCTGGGATTGTGGATGTCTCTCTGAATTGGTTGGTCAATGCCTGAAGTCGCGCCACATTCGGTGGGGGTGGAGGTGTCGAAAACTTTGGTCTTTTAGGGGTGTGTGGAATTGCTCGTTGACTGGATTGAGCACTGAGCTGTTGTGGTGGCCGTGACGGAGGTGGCGGAGGAGGAGGAGGAGGAGGTTGCTGCTTTATTGATGGTACGATAGGATGCTTAGTCTCCGGCGACGAAGCTGAACGCCGCGATTTGGGAGAGGTCCTCTTAGAATGAGGAACAGGACTGGTACCAAGAGATTCAGTTTTCACAGGAGTTGCAGAGCTGCTGTTGATGGAATTACTATTCTGTCGTGAAACCGGAGTGTAAAAGCCTTCGTCATTGCCGATGGAGGAGGCTTGCGGCGTGTAGAAGACTGTCTCATGACCCTCCTCATCCGACCACGACATAGCCTGAGGTGAATTATTTCTGACCGGAGGCTGGTTCAGTGGTGGCAGTGGCTGCAGCTCTGGACTAGGCCGATAGCGATCCGATCTTTTAATCGAATTCAGCTTATGATAAGGCGACCCATTTGTTCCATTGGCACCATTCGCCTCATTGCCCGATCTTCTCGACGGCTCCACCGTCCCAATGTACAGAAAACTCGACGGCGGCACTCTCGATTCCTCCTGAAAACTCTGCGAACCCCCACCAACAAGCTTCTGCGACTCGCCAGGATGCTTCACTCGGTGGCGATACAAGAAGAAAGCCAGCGCCGATAACATCCCAAGTGTGACGATCCCGACCGATATCGCAATGGCCACTTTCTTAGTAGGCTTGGTGGGTTGAGTTGCGGTGGGAATTGGGGCTGTGCCATTGGTAGTCGCAGGGGGAGGCTGGCTGGCATCGGTAGTGGGTCCGGTGGGAACCTCCGGGAAGAATGGCTGGTCGGGATTAGGAAAAACCTGACTGTCAGGCGGTGGAGGCGGCGGAGAATCTGCACCAGGGGGCGGCGAACTGTCAGGAAATAAGGCTGATGCAGAATTCTTCTTTGGCTAAGAGCAGTAGCAGCAGTATGAAGTGAGAATGATAGAAGAAGAACGAAAAAGAGGTAGAAACAAACAAGTCTCATGACTAATTTTCATGGGCCAATCTTAAGTTGTTGTCTTCCTCCCAATTCATCTCTGGTTTTCGTGTTGCCAAGTTGCAAGCAATTCCCTCTGCTCCCACTCAGACAGAGAGAGAGAGAGACGAAGCTTCTTTCCGCTGCAAGATCTGGATGCCCGACTAGCTGATGTCAGCAGTAGCCGCATTTTCTTTCCTCCAAAATTTTATTAATTTTAAATTTAATAAGTTGGAAAAAGAGTAGTGGGGTATTCCATACCCTTCTTAGGGTCTGGGGAATTGGAAATTCCAAATAGCAGTGAGAATCTACTTTGCCGTGTGGTTCCCTTCGTTTTATTTTATTTTTCTTTTAATTTTAGAATATATATGTGAGACTAAAGAAACCACTTCCATCTCCTTTCTCCTCCACCTTTCACAAGAACCCGTAACGTTCAAAAACAGTCTTTTACGGGTGACAATAATCCAACACAAATCTAATAAAGCAGAGATTTAGAAACCCAAGGTAAGGTTAAAGCTGTAAATTCGATTGAAAAAGAACTTATTAAAAAAAAAAAAGAGTTAACGTTATCTCCATCGGCTTTGCCATTGATCCACCGACCAATTCGCCCCATCGGACAAGCACACGTCCTCGAGCATATGCTTTTAGCTTTTCTTTTTTCTCGCTTTTCTCTTTCCTCCCAACATTCTTTTGCAATGACAATACTATCCTTTTCCTTTTCTTTCCCCCCACCCCCTTCTCCAACTTTACCCTTATTTTTTTTCCCATTTCTCGCTCGATATTTTCCTTGATGGATGACAGAGAGGAAGCTGAAACTGGTTTGTATGAATGGTCTGATGTGAGAGTGCATGGATTGAAATCTTTCCAAGGGTAATTTTCACTCTGACTCATCATTTCATTCGCTGGTTGAATCCTACAGGTGGAATCATATCTTGTTTGTTAGTCCTTTTAGTGAAGACTGAGGCAAACAAATGACATGGAATTTCTTTCCCCCACTTGGGCCCCTAACAGTTGAGGAAGACAAAAGCTTTAGGACTTCTGTATTCCACACTGATAGCAACCGTTTAACATATTGATTCTCATAGGAAAACAAAATAAACCCAACATTAGTCTTTTCTTCCACCGACAAAAGCATTCTGATTAACAAAACCCATGAAATTAATCAACTATATTTCTAGACTTATCCTATGTGACTTGTTCTTCCTTACCACTTTTTAACTGTGTGGAGCTTATGGGTGACGTTTGAGACGTTAAGATACATAATGAAGATTCATCTCCTAATTGGATTATCCCCCACGCCAAGCATCTGGCTTTGCTTGCTGGTATTGCAATCAGGAAAATGTAGGGCCATGGATATATGCCTTCCTTCTCTCTTGCATATTTATATATGCTTCTCAAAATCACAGAAAGACATCTTTTTCAGTTACTTCTTGGGCATTGACGTTGAAACACTGGCTTCCCATGAGCCTAATCAGTAATCATACAGTCCTTGTCTGTCTCCTTGTTAGGGAAGATTAATCAGTCCGAACCCCAAATAATTAAATCAAGACTAGCCCATATGGCTTGTCTATTAGGAGAGACAGATCCCATACTAACATCAACAAGACACAGGGTGATAGAGCTTATTGAATCACGGGTTGTGATTTGGATAAGGTGAAAATTTAAGATTTTTCTAAAAAGCATGTATTGGTTTACAGATAAGACTAGAAAGACACTAGACTTCCACAGATAATTAAGGAGAATTTTCAACCATTATGTTGTAACAATTTCCATTTCCAGACAACCTCGTCATGTTATATCTCCTCTGCAATTTAATAGCTTCCTATCTCTTTCTTCTACAAGCTACATAAATGGTTTCTTCATATAGACATATAATTAATTTTAGAGCAACTGATACATTAAAAATTTCCCCAAACAAAAAATATTTAGAGTGGCATTAAGAAGGAAGTGAATCAAGGTAAGAGTAGGGGTGGGGCTACGTACATACTTGATCGCTACGTACATACTTGATCGTTGTATCACTTTCATGAAAAAGGCTAAAGCTGCATCCAGTCCGAAGAGAGGAAAAAGCAATGATAAAAAATGATAATACACCATGACGGGGCAAAAACCACTAGTGACTTTCGGGAGAACATTCAATGGCTGTGTGGATAGTAATAGCGAATGATAAGGAGCCACTTTCATGGGCCGCAGCTGCCAGAATTTTAGGTGTTTTTTGTCTTGTCCACGGAAGTGGTTCATAATGCTCCCCACAGGCGTATAGTTTAGCATGGTTTTGGCAGCTGGGTTAGGTTGCTGGCTAAGCATTCTAGCTACAAATTGAGGACTGTCAGGTATGATTCAGAGGAGAAGCTATGGTAATTAGTAATTGAAAAATTGTTGAAAAATAGTGTGATTTCGGATGGTTGTTTATCAGAAAGGGTTCATTTCATTCACCTTTTTCGATATTCTAGTTAAATACATTTAATTTTCATTCATCTTCCCTTTTATTTAAAATGAGGGAGAGATTTGATAAAAAATTTAGTCTCTGATGATTAAATATATTGAGCCAAAATATTATAGAATATGAATGAAATCGACCCATCCAATAAAAGTTATGATGAGATGTAGATAAACAAGATTAAGAAGAGAAAACATCTACGAGACCGAATTGGTTTTACCTTATAGATGGAATAAACTTAATAAAATAGTCAAACCCCTCAATAATTACATTTTTTTTTCAATGATGCTTATATTTTAACAAACGCCCCATGCAAAAGTTGTTGCCTTGGCCTTCAGCCAGATGGCATACAAGATTGTATGAGTAGGCCCATTAGAATAATACTATGGGTGCTCCTTTGTTCTTGAATGATCCAATTGCAGAGGGTAACTCAAAGTGGGAACCAGATGAAACGGCGTCGTTCTAATTTTCCCAACGGTCATTCCACTTGGAATGATTCCAAAGGACGAGCCACGGTTCCACAGGAGTGATTGTGACCATTCCCTGAGGGGTTAAGAGTAAGACACTGTTGGGTATTGGGCTTCACATTCACACTTCCCACTCCAATCTGGCATTCCGTTCCAATTCCCAGAAAATTGTCCTTTCCCACCGGGAAAATGTTTTCTCTACAACCGTTATCCTCCATGGTGAGCCTTTTTTGTTTGGTCAAAGGGCAATTTCGGTTCAAATGTACATCCTGGAGCAAGGATAGTTTCAGGGAATGTAGGCAATAAAACTAGTGCCTTCCCCTGCACTCTAAAACCCCATTTTTTTATATGACATTGCACTATTGCAGAGGAGAGGGGTTTAGGCTCTAGGTTTAATGTGATAACGATCGGTGGCTCCTCTCTTCACTGGGTTTTTAAGGGCTTTCTCTGTGTAACAGACATGTTGAAGATGGGGTCCCTCTTTCATATTATTATTTTCTTTCTCACTTTCTTGGTTCTCACTGGTAAGCTAAACTGTTTAAAAACACTCTACTGCTCTATCTCATTATGGATTTCTTCTTGCTTTTCTTCTTTCTGTTAACTCCATTCCACTATTTGCAGGTTCCAGTTCAGAATCTGTCGAACTCTTAACCCTCTATGACTCTTCTCCAGTGGTTCTTCAAGCACTGTCTCACACCGGTGTTCCTATAGCAGTTTCTGTCAGGGAGGATGACCTCAATGAGGTCTCCGGGAGTGTTTTAATGGCTGAAAGTTGGATCAGAACCCATGTTTTGGCTCACTACCCTTCTACTAAAATCACCACCATTGTTGTGGGGAACACCGTTCTCTGTAACAAAGACAAAGAAGACAAGTTGAGGTTGGTTTTGCCATCTCTGAGGAACGTCTATTACTCCCTAACAAGGTGGGGTTTGGAGAAAGATATCAAAGTCTCAGCCGCTTTTTCTTCCAACTGTTTAAACCCTGACCCTGTTCTTGACAGAGATGACATGGCTGAGAAAGTTATCAAACCTCTGCTCTCCTTTCTTGAGCTTACAAACTCAACTTACTCTGTCAACCCTCCTCCAAATTTCTCTCCTTTGTCGGATGAGAGTGCAGGTTTGGTGTCTTCACACTCAGAGTCAATGAAAAAGCTTGGAACTTCAAAGCTTAGGGTTCATGTGATAGTTCAAAGCGCGAAGGAAGGCAAACCCCAGAGCAGGAAGCTCTCATTCATGCATTCCAAGTTTGTAGAACCATACCCAGCGAGACCAACCCCGTTACCAGAGCTGTCACCATCGCCAATCCACTCCTCCATTGGTTTCACTGCTCCTGCAAATGTAGCCAAAAACCCTCTTCCCCCACTTCCCCCACTCGAAGGAACAGCTTCTCCACCGCCAATGATATTCCCTTTTGCCCCTGAAATGCCACCTATTGTAATTCCGGCAAGCCCACCTTATAGTTTCTCATTGCCTCCTTGTAGTCCATTTGAGGCTGGTGCACCAGCACCGGGGACAGGCGTGAAGCAGGGACTATGGTGTGTGGCTAAGCCTAGTGTTCCTGCAGATACATTGCAGGAGGCAATAGACTATGCTTGTGGGGGTGGTGGTGCTGATTGTGACGAGATTCAGCCTCATGGGAACTGCTATTATCCTGATACTGTTCTTGCCCATGCTTCCTATGCTTTCAATAGTTACTGGCAAAAACACAAGAAAAATGGAGGCACCTGCAGTTTTGGAGGGACTGCTATGCTCATCAACGCTGACCCAAGTGAGCTTCAATCCTGTCTGATATCATTTTATTATTATCTTCATGAATGCCACTTGTTATACTTTGATTATCTCTCTCAAATTTTAATCTTTTGGTGGTTTCAGTAGAAGTGTCATAACCCTTGTTTGGTTGCTGAGAAAAAAAATGAGGAAAACAATAACTTTAAATTTTCGTTATGTTATTTGATTTCCAAAAGAAGATAAACCTAGTCTCAAGTTAGCCAAATGGTTGCATTATTCTGAGTTGAATGGGGGTTTCTATTTTATAGGGATACATATTAAGTTTTTTTATTAAATTTAAGCATTTTCCAATTTTTCTAAGCAGCCTGACACAGCAAGGAATATTAGTTGTCTTTAATGACAGAAAGTCTTTGTTGCAGGTTTTCTACATTGTCGGTTCCTTCATTCTTAGCTAAAGACAATTGAGGAAGCCATTATGGAGACAAAGGGGTTGTTTTGCCACAAGTTAGTATTGATATTCTGATTTCAAAGTAACATGCTCTATTTTATCGAATTATCTTTATTGATTAGAATAGTATTTACATGTAGTAAGTAGGAGGTAGGAACCTGGAAAATTTTGTTTCTTTCTTACTAATCTCCATGGTCTTCTTTCTTTGCACAAAAGAAAGACTCTTTTTGACTTCCATCTTATATATGGTATGCCCTTTTGCCTTTGCTAGAAAAGGATTGCTCTCTCTCTCTTTGGGTTTTCTGTCAATTCCCACATTTGATTATGGATGTGAAAGGGATTGGCTTGGGAGTAAATGGCAATTCATGGAGAATCTTCTCCATGCGCAACCAACTCTGGTTTGTGAATAAACGACAACTCATGAAAAATCAAAGTGAACAATTATTAGTCTTGTAGGAGTTTTTGGTTTTGAAGCATTTCCTAATATGTCCTATTGGTAGTTCCATTTTCTCATCAAACAAACAAAGCCCTTAACTTTCTGCAATGGCCGAAGCTGAATCCAGTTTGAGCTCAACAACAAATCAAGACCTAATTCGGTGAGGTCTGCTTTGTCAAAAGCATTTTGCTATAAGTCTTCTACTTCATCATTCTATGATAATAGTCCTCTAATGATGTGCCAATCAAGATTCAAAATTGTATAAAGCTAGTTTATGTCATTCCAACCAAGAACTTGAACATCTCAATACTTGCAGTCAAAATTGTCTACAGTATAAAGATACATACAGCAGGAGTTGGCTGCAGAGTCATCTAACATTGGATCCCTTGCTACATGGCCCAGTTCATTCGGGCTGTCTGATTCTTTTGTTGGTTGCTTTCATCAATTTCTTTTATTTCTATCAGCCTTGTCACCTGCCCATGTGGTGAGACCCACATTGGCATCAAATGGCATCAAAATTTGATTGGCTTTATACTCAATGAGTAGGTGAGTGCACCAAAGTTATACAGAGGATGTTGGAAAGAAGAAAAAATGCATGAAAAAGATGGCAAGGAAGCAACTCTTATCAGAGCCAGGTTTCGATCCTGGGACCTGTGGGTTATGGGCCCACCACGCTTCCGCTGCGCCACTCTGATTTGTTGTTATAAGAGGCTTTCTAAAACAAATATATTGTTTTGAATGCCTATTAGGACACTTCCCCTCGCACCTGAGAGATGAATCTACATCAAGTTATGACAGCCCATAAGGATAGAAGTGCTGATTTTGTCAAAATATTTCTCAGAAATTTCTGCAGCTGCTTTTTTTTTTCAAAACTTTTCTTCAATTCAGTGTAGGCACCCTCTCCTCTTTACTAAAATGGCAGTTCTGCTCACTTCATAGTCTCAACTTGGGTTGGCTAGTTTGGTGGCTAATCCAAGCTCAATCAAACCTAACTTCTAACTTAAAGCATGCAACCCAACCCAATTTCAATCTTTTAAGCTCGAGTTAAGCTTGAATTGGTTGGATTAAATTCTAATTGGTCGGGGTTATATGATTTTTAGATCCATCACAATGTTTTCTATAATTTTTTTAATATATTTATATAAAAATTTAAATAATAAATAAGGTAAAATTTTAAGATAACAATAAAAAAGCACAAATAAATTATATATACTTATAGAGAAATGAAAAAACATATGATATAGTTATAATTTGATATTTTTTTAATGATTTAAAAAGATAAATAAAATTAATAACTTTTTTTTGATGGGTTAATAAGGATAATATATTAAGAGTGCTTGTAAAACGGTGCAACAAAATATACGCGGAATATATAAAAAAATGCCATAAGGCAAGCAAGAGGAGAAAAAAGTAGAGCAAAAACCTACCACCCTTTACAAGACTACCAACCCCATCCCAAAACCCACTCACAGCAAACATAAATAAAATTAATATTATTATATAAGATAATATCAATTAAATATATATATGATCGGTTTAGGCTAGACTTGAATTATAGGAATTTTGACAGGGTCCAATCAGAAAGAAGTTTTTAACTCAAAAAACTTAACCTGAGTCTAATCTAAGTATAAAAATTATTGTCCAAACCCACCCAAAAATCATGTAGGACCGATCCAACCCATCCAATTGCACCCTTAGGCTTAATTGGTCTCAAAAATCACAAACCAGTTACATTACAAACGCTCAAAGATGGTAAGTGTTTGCTACCAATTTCCAACTGAAGACTAGTCCTAGTTCTGCCATCTTTTTTCTTCCCTTTCTTGCTCTTTTCTCCAAATGTGGGGGAAAAAAATCCTCAATAGTTTCCATGTTGTCAAGCAGGTTAAGTAAAGTAGGTCCATTATTCATCAATTTGGATGAAAAAGGCCTGAAGAATTAATGAGGAACCTGTCTACAACTTGTCTCTATATCCTGTCAAATATGCCTTAGAATTTTAGACCAATAGAGGTTATATACATATATATATATATATTCATGATCGGTTTAGGCTAGACTTGAATTATAGGAATTTTGACAGGGTCCAATCAGAAAGAAGTTTTAACTCAAAAAACTTAACCCGAGTCTAATCTAAGTATAAAAATTATTGTCCAAACCCACCCAAAAATCAGGTAGGACCGGACCAACCCATCCAATTGCACCGTTAGGCTTAATTGGTCTCAAAAATCACAAACCAGTTGCATTACAAACATTCAAAGATGGTAAGTGTTTGCTACCAATTTCCAACTGAAAGGCTAGTCCTAGTTTCTGCCATCTTTTTTCTTCCCTTTCTTGCTCTTTTCTCCAATGTGGGGGAAAAAAATCCTCAATAGTTTCCATGTTGTCAAGCAGGTTAAGTAAAGTAGGTCCATTATTCATCAATTTGGATGAAAAAGGCCTGAAGAATTAATGAGGAACCTGTCTACAATTTGTCTCTATATCGTGTCAAATATGCCTTGGAATTTGAGACCAATAGAGGTCAGGGCAGGTTACAAAATGGGCCCAAAAGTGCAGAAATTTGAGAAGAATTTGAAGATTTTTTAGTACTTAACATGGAGGTAGACTTGGAAATGTGGGGGTAACCCCGGTTACTTTCAAGAGCTAGTAAAATAGTTTTAATAAAGACTAATTTAGCTAGCTTCCTGCTTTATATTACGGATTGTTTTAAACTTATAGAAAAAAATAATGAGGATCTAAATAGAATTAACAAAAATTTCTTATGGTTGTCAAATTTAGGGTCTAATGAATCTAAAGAGATTCCTTTGGTAGATTGGGAAGAGGTATGTAGACCTAATTTAAGGAAGGTGTAGGAATTAGGAGGATGAAGAAGGTTTATTTAAGCTAGGGTGGAGAATCCTCACGGACAATAAGAGCATCTGTCCTATGGTTGGTTATTAGAGACGCCCTCTCTACTTGCAAGTATCTAATAGATAGAAGAATGGAAATTATAAATATGTGTTATATATTCAGTTGGAGCATTGACAATATTGACTATACTTCTAGAAAATGCTCTTTTGTTCAAGCAATTTGGGATCACAAAAAGTTTAATTGTCGTACGCCTCTATTGTATGAAGGCGAATTTTTATCTTGCCTTGAAATGGTGTATAAAAACTATAAAAATGACTAAAGGCATATGAGTAATGCATCAATAATTATTGCGGAATGCATGATTTTAAGAGATAACGAGATAGTTGTTAAGATTAGTGGGTTCTTAAACTTAGAGATTGATTAGCCAACAAAGGTATTTATAATATTGAGTCTATCATTAAGAGATCAAGGTTTTCTAGAGATGTTATATAGAATTGGCAAATCTTCTTCTTTTTTTTTCACACAAACACAACTCTCAGATGCCACCACCAATGCCTCTAAACTAGACCCTTTCCAGAAACAAACGTGACTCAAAAGAAATTGTGTGAGACCCTTGTAATCAAACCTCAAGTTTGTTGTGAATGGGATTTGTGGGGGCCTAGAAATCCTATTAAAGAGCAAAAGGGAGGCACTGGGTGCTAGGTTGCTTTTATCATATCTGTCATGCTGGACCATCATTGATTTGGTTTCCCTATAAAGGGGGATGATGAAAATGACAAAAAGAATGGAGACATATGCAGTACAATTGCTAAGCTTTGTTGCAATGTAATTATGTCTTTTACCAGCCCCGATTTTGGGATTCCAATTATTGCCATTTCACCATCCTTTCTCCCCACCGACAAGTCTCCACTTGCACCTCTTTCAAAATTGCCCCTGTTCTTGATACCATTTTGCCCATTCAATAAACTCTCTTTGGACCATTGGGTTTCTGTCTCTCTGACCTTTTGTGGTTGAGGGTTTGAGGTTGGACAGAGTTTGAATGGGCCAGGGCCTCAGGCTGTCAGGCCCATTCAATAAACAGCCCAGGCCATGAATGCTGGTTGCAGAAAATGGCAAGTTCCATCCACATCCATGGAGAAAGCAAATTTACACTAGAAAGTTTAAGACGAGAGGTTGATTGATTGATGAACCTCTCTGAACTAATTCTTTGGAGTCTGCTTCTGGGTATCATGGGCATGACTGGTGCTGGCTTCATTCTGAAAAGAAGTATACCAAATCTTGTGAGTTGTGACCTAAAGAGCCTGGAATTAAAGAGTTGAGACTAAGAAGAAATAAGAATTGAAGGGGGTTTGGAATAGGGATGCAAATTACAGAATGGAGCATACCTTCTCAGCAGAAGCAACTTCACACAACTTTTGCATTAACATCTCTTCCTCCACCTGCATATCATAGAATCATTCCTATCCCCATTCCCATACTCCAGTGTTAATAAATACGCACTACTATACAATGTAAGCTATTTCTATTCTAATTTCAAATCAATTTCTTTCCTGTTTGCCCCAAATCCTTTGCAATGCAAACCCCTTAAAAAAGAAATTAAACCCTAGAAACCCTTTTTACTAAAATTAATCTTTTGAGGAAAAAAAAATTGAAATGGGAATTTAAAAGCATTTTACCTGAAGCTTATGCAATTCATTTGAAATTGATTTGTACGTCTCTATGAGCAGCTCATGGTGTCTTTCTAGATGCCTGAACAAGAATGAACAATTAAATAAAGTAATTATGGGATTTATTATAATAAAAAGGGGAGAAAATTTGATGGGCCTTACTCCAAGATGTCTCCTGTAATTTTGGTATCCATGATCCAATTCTACTTTGATCTGCCAACACCAAGCGCCAACTTACAAGATAAACCCTATATGTCCTCTAGAGGTTTAGGAGGAACGACGCCGTTTCTGAGGTCGGTGATGGGTTTGTGTTTTGGGTTTATGAGGGTGGCCGGTGGGACCGGATTTGGAGATGCCAAGCGGCTTTAGGTTTTGTATGGCGTTTGCAAATAATGTTAATATTTAGTTTATTTTCGGTTATGAAGAAAAATTTGGGGTGGGTGTGGAGCCGTGACAGAATTTATTTGTGGTGATTGACCGCGGCCCAGCTGGTTTTGGTGTGGCCGACTGACCGACTGGCCGCAGAATCTGTATTTTGGGGGAATGGATGCTCGGAAGGACATTATATTCTTTTGTTGCAATAACTAAACAATGGATGCATGACAACCCTTAATTTGACGGAGCACAATCTAATTGAAAAACAGCGTGTGAGCGTAGAGCCTCAGAGGTTCTCACTTTTCAGGTCTTGTCTTCCATTGAGCAGCCGGCCGTAATCACAGACCGACTGAGTCATGGCTTATGAGTCAATCCGTGGCCAATTGTCCCAACCACCACGGTTATTAAGCCAAAAGACCAGATTGCCATCTTATTAAATAAATTGAACATCACTGCACTCACTGTCATGGACTTGGGAAAGATTTATTCATTGGTGGCTAAACGGTGAGCAGGCTAGCATCTACCCATCAGATGCTTCTTTTTGGGACTAGATTTGCAAGAGTGGAGGAGTTGTGTGTGAACTGAAATATTATTTCTTGTAAAATAGCACATGAGAAGGATCTAGTTACAAGCATTTGATTGGAAGATTGTTCTTGATCCGCAAAAGTAGTTTAAATGCTTCAACCTTTTGGGGTCCTCATGCCCCAGACACCATGTGTACAGTGGTGGCGAAGCCTTTAATTGCGCCACTCTGGTTGGGCTAAGCCACCGGATTACAGTTGGGAGTCTTTGTCACGCCGCGTAACCCGACCTAATTTGGCCTGCACCAAAAGAGAAAAAGGATCAAATCAAGAACCTACGCTCTACCATCCTCATCAGCCTGCTGTTGCTTGAGCAACACGTGGGCTACCCACAGGATTCCCTGTTTTTCCAACGAACCCCACCAGCCTCTTTGTTACCAAATGACAGGCTGCACCAATCCACACGAATGAGCCATGACTAATTAAATTAAGCTTCCTCTCTGGTCTCCCAACTCCGATATTGGGCCCTCACTAAACTAAAATTTGTTCATGTAGTCCAAGAGTAAAGCGCGACTAGGTTATGCTAAGTGTCAACTGTTCAAAGAGACTTGATACAAAAGGAAAGGGTAATGGTATGCTTTTCTGAGTTTGTATTTCACTTAATATTTGTAAACCCAATTAATATTAATTTTATAGACAATAATCTGAATTAGAAGGCACAAAGTTGGTGTACAATAATTTTAATATTAAATTTGGAATGTAGAACACTGTGCGGGGGTTGTCCATGGTGTAACACATATTTGTTTTGACTTGGAACTTGGAAGTAGTCTGGAGTCACCACTCCCCCCACTCACAAGCATGACCCACTTCCGCTTCCAACAACTTCAAACAGACGTGCAACCAATCTTCATATAAACCTCCATACCCCCCTCCCCTTCTTCTCATCAAATTTCTCTCTTCCTCTCTCCCCGTATATAATCCTTCTCTCCATCTCTTTCTTTCTCTCAGTTACTCACTCGGCACTCATCGCTCTAGCATAGGATGGCTCTGGAGACTCTGAATTCACCCACTGCAGCCACCACGGTACAGTTCCACCACGACTCTGAGCTCGACTACCTTGAGCCATGGACCAAGAGGAAGAGGTCCAAGCGTCCTCGCCTCGATAACCCACCTACTGAAGAAGAGTATCTGGCTCTCTGCCTCATCATGCTCGCTCAAGGAGGCCGCGGCGAGGTTGCCACCCAGCTCCGCCACCACTCTCCACCGCCCCCGCCGCCAGCCCTGACGCTCAGTTACAAGTGTAGTGTTTGCAACAAAGCCTTCCCGTCCTACCAGGCGTTGGGAGGACACAAGGCCAGTCACCGGAAGCTCGCCGGAATTGAAGATCAACCCACCACCGCCGGCACCTCCAACGCCTCAAACACGCTTCCCTCGGTCAACGCCAGTGGTAAAATCCATGAGTGCTCCATCTGCCACAAGACTTTCTCCTCAGGTCAAGCTTTGGGCGGACACAAGCGGTGCCACTACGATTCCGGCAGCAACGGCGGCAGCTCAGGAGACGGCGCAATTACGTGGTCGGATGGTACGCGTTGGAGCCACAGTCACCGTGACTTTGACTTGAATCTACCCGCACTGCCGGGTTTCTCGCCGGCTCCATGCGTTGACCGTGGAGGAAAAAGTCAACTTCCCTGCGAAGAGGAGGTGGAGAGCCCATTGCCGGCGAAGCATCATCCAGGGATATAGATTCCGAGCGACAGAGAAAATGGATTGGAGTGGACTTTTGATATTTTAAATTAATCGCTCAATTTCCTATTTAATTACTACAACTACTGTATTGCCATTGTACAGAAAAGTTATCAATTTTGGTAATCACTTTGATGTTGAATTGCTTAAATCATACGCCCATTTTTACTTTATCAAACTCCCAAAGTCAATATTTGTATAATGGTATCTGTATTAGCACCAATTTCTGTGTTATAATGGCCACCCATGTCGTACATGCACTCTCCCTCTTGCCAAACAAGAAAAAAGTAGGTCATACTGCATCTGCATGCATATGATCAGTGATTCCGTATGGTTCATTCATTCATGTTTTACCCACATTTTATTCATTCATGATCATATCTACTCCACCAATCAAAGGACTAGGGAGAAGGTCGGGTGAGTGTGCTCATTGTTGGACTTGGGCCCTACTAATCATAACCATTGGTCGTCCGGCCTCCACCGCCTGCTGGAGATCCAATTAATACTTGGCTGCCAGTTATCAGATTCTATAAATTAAGCTTCATTTATAGGTCTGCAAGGTTGTGGCCCAGAAGTTTTTCGACCAGCGCCCATAGGAACTGATCACTCTTCCGTTTTACAAGAATATCTTATGATAAGCAGAGGCGTGGTAGAATTCGCTCTGTTCCGATGTTGATTGAAATGTAACTAACGAATTAGCTACCAATGTCTATTGTAGTGAATGGCATCGTATTCTACCTAGTCAAGCAGCCCAATTTGGTTTAATCTATTCCCTATTCAATAATGTTGAAAGCAGCCTAAGATTTCTTTCTTTTTTTTTTTCTTTTCTTTTTTTTTTTTGGGTTTTCCCAGTTCTATCATATTACCATGAAGTCAACTATAATTGCGTATATCATCGGTGGCACCATTTTCGGGAGTACTTGTTTTTATGCTTGGATTGAACTCTATAAAGTCCAAACAACCAACTACCCTTCTCCCCAAGCTTTCCATCAGAACCATTCTTTGTATCATTGATGACACACGTATAAATGGTCGGCCTGGTGCTCCAATAGAAATAAGTCTGAGGGAAGACCAAGACTAGAATGATGTACTAGTGGTGTTTCGTTGGTCTAAGTCTACTCCTATCGCTGGTGCCGAGACTTTTCTGTTTGGCTTCGAGGAACCTACTGTGTTTTCAAGTGATGTCTAAGTTCTCCCCCCTTGATTAGTTGATGAAAATTCTTTAAGTACAAGTCTTTGTCTTCAGTAATGGGGTTATCACTTTGATGGGTTTGCATTGGCGCAGTGATGGTGGAATTTGAGGCTGGCACAGGGCTTCCAAGATTACACTCAGGATAGGATAAATTGACAGGGGAAAAAATTAAGTTTCAAACTTGGAGGGCTTATTTTTACCAGTACCTTTATAATCTAGTGATGTCACAAAAGCAGTTAAATACTAGAGTATATTATTAGGTATCACCTTAGAAGGAGAAAAAAAAATCGGAAACATTTCTTAAAAAATAAATAAATAAATAAATAAAAAATAAAATCCCCCAACTATGAATATATTACATTCCCATCCGGAGGAAGTATGAGATGTTGCACTCATTACAAAGTGCCTACATAATCAAACATGTACAATGATGATGCTGATTAATTTTTTTATGGATGAGAAGTAACATATCTTATATCATATGATATGTTCTTTTTTATGAAGCTAACAGCTTTTATGTCTAAATAGTTTTCACAATCTCTTTGAATAGCTTAGTCCATTAGGGTTTTAATTTTGAATAAATTTGATACATTCAAAAGTTTTGATTTGCAGCAACATCCATATCTATTTTTCCCAGTTTCCAAAATAAAGGCTACTCGTTGGCTTAGCACTTACCCTTTAGATCGAATTGAAAAAGGAAAAAAGGGTGTCTCATGGGTTGGGACTTTAGATTTGGGCTCCCCCCAGACCAGGGATCAGCTGGGCTTGATTTTAACCATGAGCAAAGCTAGCTAGGGTCCGGCCCTGTTCAAATTGAAAGCAGAAGGGAGTTGGGCTGGCCTTTGTTTGAACGGATGGAGAATTCAAATTACAGAAGCGGCCCTGAGGGCAAGAGCAGGTACCTCCAGCTCCATGATTGAAGGCTGAAAGTGGGGAATCGATGGGCTGAGACATGTCCTGTTGTTTTTTGTTTTTCCACATTCAAGTTTGGGCATCATAATGTGACTGCATGGTCATCATGGACAACAACGCATATCAAACTAGGCGTGGGCTTTCATATTCCTCACATTTGTCATATTGCATGAGTAGATTCTCGTACGTGTAACCACCACCCTCTCTCTCTCAACACCATGCTCTATACTATAGCAATCCACTATAGGGCTCTAGGTGGAGTTTCAGCCACAAAGTCCAGAGACAATCATCATACGATGCTGCTGTTCATCATCACGCAAGGAGATGAGTTGAAGACTTGAGAAGCTAACTCGCTCTCAATTCTGAAAACCCAGACATTATTCAGATGCATAACTTCATGTGGGGTTGTGGGCACTTGGTTTGTTTAGGAGCTTAAATTCATTATGAGTATGATTCTGCAGGTTCTGGGATTTTGACATATGAGAAAAAGCAAATCAAAAGCTGCAAACCAAGACCAAACTCTCTCCAGGTATGGACCACCCAATATTTCTATTCTTCAAACCATTATTAGGGTTCGTGCAGGTATCATACCTTTACTACAACAATGGCAGTGGAATCTATGTTAAATATAATCCAATCCCACTTCAATACTAGAATATGCAGCTAAAATTTTGTGGTTTGTAAAGGAGTTTGATCAGAACTTCTTACTCTTTTCACCTCTCAATCACCTTGTTTTAATTTTTATCTATGGTACTTGCTGAATAATTTCACTTGAAATTAATGTTACTATGATTTTGCTTTTGACTGTGTAAAAAAAATGTGCTTTAAAAAGATGTGATGAGTAGTCACAGTCCATTACCTTGCATATGAAATTGTTGGAAGAATTGCCTTTTCCATTGAAATGAAATGTTGAATGATTCACAGTTGGTTTTTTTTTTGTCACAATAATCATCACATCAAGCAAGGAGAAGTTAATTACTTTAGAAAGTGGTTTGGTGTCTTTAAGATTGATCTAATCCTAAATCATATCATATATTTATAATTTTTCTAGAAGGAAATGAGTGAGAGAGAGAGAGAGAGAGAGAGAAAGAGGGCAAAGATGAAGGCAAATACTTGCATGTTCATTGTATTGCAAAGATCTCATTTTTAAACCAGGAGTCCTTTAGAACACTGATCATCATGGTCAGTCTTTTTCTTTTTTGAAGGATGTCACCAAGGCCTTGGCTTTAAGCTATATATTACTTGGAAACACTGGCTATCATGATTAGTTTGTGTCCCTTGGGCAGCATTTTAGCATGGATTACTACTGTCCAATGCCATTAACCACAACATGAGAATCTGTGCCCATGTGCTTTCTTTCAGTCATCTGGCCTCCTCTTTTCTCTCCACGTTCATTTTCTATCCATTGACAGGACTTGAAGGCATCATCAGGGAATATTGAAGAAGATCTATTAATAGGATTTAGGGCAGTGCTCTTAGGAAACATCAAGGCAATAAGACACTGAGATCATCCCATATTTGTATTCAGGGATCTTTCATTCTAGATTTCTCAACAAGAAGAAAAGAAAAAGAGGAGAAAAAGTATAGGATAAAGATGGGCAAGGGCCTTTCAGCTAGCACGGCCACATGTTGTGGGTCAAACTTCACTTAGGCCAAACACAAGTGACATCCACAATGACACTCTTTTTTTCCGGTGGGCACATCCCCACAAAGCTTCTGAGGTATTCAATTAAGATTCTACAAATCCATTTAGTATTGTAGGAACTATAAGCCCTTAGGAAGGCGACATGTATTAAAAATAATAAACCCTTTGACGAAACCACTTTGAGACATACATGCGAAACGAATTAAACCTCAACCTTACTCCATTCCATTCCATTTCTCCCGAGTAATATCTTTTCCGAGATCATGATTCAACTTTATGTCAAAACTTAAACTAAGGGTAGTACCTAACATTTTTTTTTCTTCTCAAGAATCAATCTCATCTTCCATTGCTCCTTCATACTAAAATACCTGAAACCAATGCTTGAGTGGTCAGAGTCTGAATGCAATGTAATATAAATAAAGCAAAGCATTATTATGGGGGTGTGTTTAGAGTCGAAAGAAGGAGAATATGATAAACCCCATGTAATTGTATATGATTTCCAGTGATTTTTGGTGGCATTGAAGTAAGGAGATTGGAGCATGGCATGTGAGGTGGAAGGAACAAAAGATTGGATAAGGAAAAGGGGTTGGAGTTGTGGTCACAGTTTGTCCACTAGGCCAAGGGGAGATGTTCATCATTGTGATTCAACCAATCCATAAAAACAAATGGGATCATCATATTCAACTTTCCAAGCTACTCTATTAAGCTACATCTCATCCCCTCAATAGTCCATTCCCCAATTATCATCAATTAATCTTAGATTATTGAATAAGCTTAACAGCATATTACTGATATTAGTAGAATAAGCGCATTGAAGACGAAGTGGGGAAGCGTGGCCAAGTGAGAAGCCATGAGTAAGCCACGTGACAACCACAGTATGGGACAGGGCCCATATGTTGATATCACGATAAATTTGTTGGTGATATATCAGGAGAATCTGGGAGACAAGCAATCTCTAGTCTCTACTATATTTATTTGTTTATTTATTTTTGGGAATAATAATAAAAAATTAAAAATGAAATGGGTAGCATTATCATCAAAGTACGAGAGGGTATGGAGGAGTCGTTTTCTGGGATACAGGGGCTGTTTCTCGCACACAAAAACTAAGGCAGTAAAGTTGTATTTGATAAGGGGAGCATCGAAGTTGAGTTTGTCAGATTGGCGTGTATAACATAACATACCATTGAGATTTTGTGTAGAAGAGAGAAAATGGGGAAAAGGAAAAGGTTGTTCATGGCTGTTGAAGTGAAAGAAAGTGAAATTTAGATGGTTTGGAGGGTGAAAAAGGGCGGAGAGAAAGGTGGAGGTGTGGGTGGGTGTAGTGGTGGTGCTTATTCAGACGAGGGTTGGGGGAACATTCTGAGGCATGGGTTTTTGTGTATCTGGGATGGCTGGCAAAGATGAGAAACAGCCCATCCTTTTGATGGGGTGTGGTTTTTTGGGTTTGGGTTCTGTTGGGTGGCTTGTGTGATATGTGGGGTTCTGCTGGTCCTTGTCCCACAGGTATAGTGCTCATGCACTGAAAAACTGAATATTGTGTTGTTCTGCCCACTCACATTGGTTCCTCCTACTTTGCACAGTTAAAAGAAGGAAAGATGCATTTTTTAGGCTTCTCAAGACTGGAGTGTTTTTCTTTTCCTCTGTTTTTCACTGGATTTTGCTTCATTTTTTAGATGGTTCCCACTTCACTCAATCATTTAGTTTTCGGATATTGTTGGGTTTGCTTCATTTGAGGTGAGTTTCATTTTTATTTATTTATTTGTTTTGGTGCATTGGTGTTGAATGTTACTTGGTAAACATGGATGATCTTTCTGACCTAAGATTTGGGCTGTATTGAATCTCTTGCTTTTAAAGCGAAATTGACACGGGGAGATGTTTTTGGGTTGTGTTTTCCAAAAAGAGGATGATGAGTCTTTGTAATGGGTGTTTGGTGTTTGATTTGGTAAGAACATGGGTATGTTACTGGATTGATTTCTGTGTCACTCTCTGGTTTGATTTGTTTTGATTATCATAGTTTCAATGGCAACTTGGCCAGTTTTCAGTTTGCTTCTACTTTGAAACCATTTTGTTGGGAATGGTGTTTAAGATGCTTGTTGTCTATATTCTTGGTGGTTTCTTCAACTCATACCGAAAAATGCTGTTTTCTGCTGCAGGTGTTCTAGCATCAATGGAGGAGAAAGGTGAAAGAAGATTTGGAAGGGAATGTGGATTCTAGGGTTTGGGTTCTGAAACTTTGTGGACCAAAACAACTATTGGCGGCGTGTGACTATTTGAAAAAGGAAAATAAAGAGCAGGGAAAGCAAATACATAGAGAAAGATAAACAAATAGGGTTGGGGTGTGGTGTCAGTGGTGGTGGTGCAAGTGGAGGCCTGAAGGGTTGTTTCTCTCTGGTTTTGAGAATTATTTATAGTGTTTGAGAAAGCATCTGTAGGCAATGTCTCCTAGGCTTACTTTCTGTGCCCGGGGTCCATGGGCTCTGCTACCTGACCAGGAAACAACCTCTTCTTTGGGTCTCTTGCCATTCAAGAGTACATTTTGTTGAAAATCACAAAACCCCCATTTGTGTCCCTCTCTTTTGCCTCGGTTCATGGGAAAGATTCGGTCATACTAGAACAACATATCAGTTTTTTCTTTGATCAGTTCTTCCTTTTACTTTAAGACCAGAAATTTGGTTACATTTAGGAGTTCAATCCTGCTCCAGGGGGTTTTCATTTTCTTTTTTTTTGGAGGTTTATGTTCTTGATTAGGGTTCGCTGAACTTTTGTGGATATAGTGGAAGTTGGGAGTTGGATTTGCAGTGGGAAAACGGATCTTTGCTTTGGCGAAATGAAGTTCATGAAACTTGGATCAAAGCCAGATTCTTTTCAGGCTGATGGGGACAATATTAGGTGAGTATGAGATCTGTATTTGGGGAGCCCGCTTGTGTTTCCTTTTTTTCTTTTTATTGAAAATTTATTTTGTTTTTGTTATTGCTATTGTATTGGTGATTGTTATTCTTAATCAACCGCCTGTTATTTAGGGTTTTCTTTTTCATTGTAAGATCTTTATTTCGATGATATTTTGGTCTGCGTTCCTCCACTGTTATCCCATTGGTTTTTTTTTTTTTTCTCCTTAGAATAAAAGGGTGTTTTCTTGGCACTCTGGAATTCCCAAGTCTTCTCTGAAACTCATCCTGGTTGTCTTGTTCTCAAACCTTATCCTACCCATATTGTGGCAGGTGTTGCTTACTTCAAAGATATGTGGCTAATAGCACCATTCATGATGTGTGTTCTGGTTCCCAACTAACTGAGTGACTGGACAACTGTTCTTTTTCTCTTGAGAAGTGTTTCACCAATTAGCATAGATCTCTGCATTTGCCTTGTGTTTTTCTGAAGATACAGTTGGTTTCTAGCTGGCATGTGAAAAATGAAATTATTCCATTTTATTTTAGCAGTTGAAATAATGATAATAATTATTATTATTATTTGCTCTTATCACATTGTTATTTCATTGCAGCTACATGTACCTTCTAGGAAATTTCAAGAAATGACTCTAAGTTTTATATATGACCTCCCACTTTTGAAAAATCCCTTGTAAGCGTGGATTTGTTTCTTATAGAGGATTGCTTTTATCTACACATGCCACTCAAATGCTGACCCATTTTCTTTTGGAGGGCCATCTTGATTAACAGAAAGATTTCTCTGTTTGCTTTCTTTTAGGGGCCACTGATTTGGCATTCAGATGGATGTTCAAATTTAAAACTACTGGTTGAAATAGGAAAGCAAAAAAGGGGAAATCAACAAAATGGAAAGGGAGGGGTTCTTTTGTTCATTTCTCTCATTTGGCACCTGAAATAATTCAAAGGGAGGAAGTTAATCATTGACACCTTTTTGCTCCAAATATTATAGAAGATGAAGATGAGTTAGTTAAGTAAAGGAATTTTTCTTTTTCCATTCATTTTCAAGTGGAATTAGGAATACTGAGTGAATCTACCTATAAGAAAAAAGGAATACTGAGTGAATCATTCCAAATCCTTCTCATGATCTCACTCTGTTTTTCCCATTCTAAGGATTCCTTCTGTGTCAAATAAAGGAAGGCTGTGATTTTAATCTATATTCTTTCTTTCCTCCTTGAGCTCTATTTGCCTTCTCAGATCATAAAGTTCCCATGAGGGAGTTGTCTTCTCTCACTAGTGATATTTTGAGGAAAGTATGATAACTTCTGTCTTGGAAGTGTTTGGCCTTTTATCCAATGTCTGTGGTTCCTGCCAAGGAAGTTTCTATTTCATGAATTTGATTCTTGTGTTTAACATTTCTATTATACAAGTTTTTGGTTCATTAAGTATGATAGCATTCTCAAAGGAGCTACCACTTGGAAGTTCTTTATGTAAACGTGGCTTTTCTTGAATTATATCTTGTTAGATTCAAAGAGAAGATAATATTTTATCTTCTTGGATTTTCTGAAAATTTGGTCTGGTGCATTTTGAAAAGAAGGAACTTTTTACTCTAGCTATTGGATCCTTCATTCATGTTTGATTGACAGCTATAAAACTCAGATTTATTCTATTTTGAACAAGGATTTGATTTCCCTCTTATTGAGACTATTTTTCATACCATGTTCTTCTAGTATCTATTTGGCAGAGTTTCAATTTTCCTTCTTTTGAGCAAACTAATCACCCAAAGTGATTTTGTAACCACATAAATGTAATCTCCTACCTTAAGATGAATGGTCATTCAAAAGCAGAAAGGTTGTTTGCTTATTTAATATGCAGTAAATGCCTGTGCTAGTATTTTTTTTTTATCATTTGAAAATGCGAAACCATTTTTGAATTTCCCCTATAAACATCCCATTTAAGGTTGTTACTTAATTAAATATTCAGCAAATGGCTGTGTTTTATCATTTCGTTTAAATGTGTGAAACCACCTTTGAACACCATATTAAACATCCCTCTTGGATCCATGTGTGATAATGTCTATGACTAGTTTTCTAGTGTTACCTCATGTGTGCAGCATGTTCAGATTATCTTTATGTATTTTGATAAGTAATTATACAATATGAGTAAATACTATTTTAGGTCCCTACAAGGTGGGGGTGTGGACAATGTGGTGGAATGAAGGGGCACCTTACCTTGAGGGTAACTAGAACTGATTGAAAAGGCCCAAGGGAAAACAAGGGGGAGGATATAGTAGTGGCTGGCCCTTTGTCTTTGAGATCAAAGGCTTCTGAGCCAGGCTAAAGATGCAAGATCAGGAGTTTTGGAAAATTATGCCCAGAGAGATTATATCACTGATTTGGTACTTGTGGTAACCTCTAGTTGGCAATCTAAAGCACAATCCCATTTTGCTGTTAATCCTAAGCCCCTACAGTGAGCGGTCAACAAAAGTGTTTTAACCCTATTCCCTAACTTGTTCAAAGCTCCTTCTCATGCTCTCTTACAGAGTAAGGTGTCTAATGTTGAAAGTCAGAAGTATCAATTTTCACCTGTTTTCAAGGGAAACTGGAATACGAAGACTCCTATGTCATGTTAGCAAAAGCTTGGGCCCTGAGAATTATTTTTTTCCTCTTTCTTTGCTTATTTGAATTTTGATCAGTTTTACATCTAAACGCTTCGATACTTACATTTTGAGTGATTATAAACTTTGAGAAAGTGAATGCAACAACTATATAAAAAATTCCACAGCTTTTGTATAGTAAAATTAGGAGCAAATGGCCCAGTTTGGATCGATATGGAATTATTACTTCATGCCTATTCTTTAGTCTCCCTCATTGGCGATAGTAAGCATAATTCTCATAACCAACATGCAGCTTCTTCTGGTTAGTGTAATTTAGGGCGAATAAAAATAGCCTACACCGTCTCTCATATGGGTATTTGAAACCCATATGAGGATGCAAGAAGAGGCATTAACTGCAATGACACACATATATATAGCCTTAAACTTTGAGATTCACCTCTAGAATTTTGACCAGAAAAAAAAAAAAAAAAAAAAATTGTTTACTGTTTCTTTTCTCTTTTGAAATTGAAATTAAAGTTAAAGAGTCGACATTCTCTATCAGTGTTAACCTTTGTTTTCAGCTCTGCTTGTGCTTTTGTTCTTCCAATTAAGTATGTAAGTAGACATTTTCGATAGGTTTATACTGGCACAACTAAGCAAACATTTCAATGTCCAGGTACGTGGCAACGGAGTTGGCAACTGATATTGTTGTTAATGTTGGAGATGTGAAATTTTACCTGCACAAGGTACAAAATCTATCTATACTTGAAAAGAGTGCCATACCATGATTGATGCATCACTGTGAATAAACATATTATAATTTACACGTAAAATAGTAATAGTAATTGTAATAATAATAAAAGTCAAAACATTTACTGGTCAGAGTATAACACAGCCAGGCACATGGTTGTTTCTACCTGGTTCAACTGATTGATCAGTGTAATTTAACCAGGTGAAATTATCTATGATCTTACCTGCATTCTGAACATTAGTTGAAAGGTGTAGAAGGGGAATGAGAGTCTACTGGTGAATCAACTGGATCATTGAGATCATTCTGTTTCAGCCGTTCACACTTATTTACACAGGTTTATTGGATTACCCAATTAAAGGCCAAACTGTCACAATGGGAACTGTTTATGGTCTGGCCTATTTGACTGGCTAAATCATCTGGGTTTTAGTGACATTTATCCAAATTTAGCACCTGTAATGTGGTCTGGCAATTCATGTTCCACCAAATCAGGTCCAATTCTGTGTTGATATGCTCTTTAATTGCTTCATACTTGTTTGGTAATACTAACATATTGTACACAATTTCTGTAGTTTCCCCTTTTATCCAGGAGTGCTCGCCTGCAGAAGCTTGTTGCAAACACAAATGAGGAGAACAACGATGAAATTTATATCCAGGATATTCCTGGTGGGCCTGCTGCCTTCGAAGTATGTGCAAAGTTTTGCTACAGTATGACAGTCACTCTTAATGCGTACAATGTAGTTGCAGCTCGTTGTGCAGCAGAGTACCTAGAGATGTATGAGACTGTTGAAAAAGGAAACTTAATCTACAAGATTGAAGTTTTTCTCAATACTAGCATCTTCCGGAGCTGGAAAGACTCAATCATTGTTCTTCAAACTACCAAGTCTCTTCTTCCTTGGTCTGAGGAAATTAAGGTGGTCAGCCACTGCCTAGACTCGATAGCTTCAAAGGCTTCCATCGATGCTTCCAAAGTGGAGTGGTCATACACCTATAACCGGAAAAAGCTCCCATCTGAGAATGGAAATGATCCTCACTGGAATGGCATGAAAAAACACCAGATGGTTCCAGGGGACTGGTGGGTAGAAGACCTCTGTGAGCTTCAAATTGATTTATATAAGCGTGTCATAACAACAATCAAAACGAAGGGAGGAATTCCTGCAGATGTAATTGGAGAATCTTTGAAAGCATATGCCATGAGAAGGTTACCAGGTTTCAGCAAGGGTATGGTCCAATGTGGTGATGTCCTAAAGCATAGATCATTGGTAGAGACCATACTATGGCTTCTGCCTACAGAGAAAGGCAGTGTTACCTGTAGTTTTTTGCTCAAGTTGTTGAAAGCAGCAATTTTGTTAGAATGTGGAGAAATGGGAAGAAGAGAGCTGATGAGGAGAACCGGCCAGCAGCTGGAGGAGGCTACGGTGACTGATCTTTTGATTCGTGCCTCCCCTGGGGAAGCAACTATATATGATGTTGATATGGTACAAAATCTGGTTGAGGAGTTTGTGATCCATGACCGGAGTGCTCCTGGGGAAAATGAATTCCAGGAGATTAGAAGCCCTGGGTTTGTACCAGAAGCTTCCAAGTCGATGGTGGCTAAGCTGGTTGATGGCTACCTCGCTGAAATTGCAAGAGATCCCAATCTACCTCTTTCTAAGTTTGTTGACCTTGCTGAAATGGTATCAGGCTTTTCAAGACCATCTCATGATGGACTTTACCGCGCCATTGACATGTATCTGAAGGTAGGTTCAACAATTTAGTTTTAGCTATGACCTTCTGAACTGTGATCAATCAGTTAGATTTGTTTTCATGTCTTCTGGTATGAGTTGGTTCTGCTGCAATAACCAGATATATGTTGGAGTCAGAAGTCCCATTATGAAATAGGCACCATTGAAGGGATATTTTGTTTTGAAACTGGGATTATCTTTGTCTAAAATAGCACTGGTAGATTGTTAGATGGTCAAAATAACATGATAATTAAAATCTGGAGATATTTTCATAGAAATGACATGATAGACTATTGGATGGTTAAATTAACTTGAAGGTTAAAGACTGGGATAATGGAAGCTTCCCAGTTCCAATGCATGTGTCACATGCATAGCAGGTGACATGAATTTGCCATTTGACTATAGGACAACCCAAATGTTTCTCAGTAGTTTGCCTCAGTGTGTGTAGTGGCAGGTTTCAAAAAAGTCAAAAGATCTTTGCATATTTAAAAAGATGCTGTTTGCTATAGCTGACCGTGTTCTGGTGCAGGAACACCCTGGAATCAGCAAGAGTGAGAGAAAGAGAATATGCCGGCTGATGGACTGCAAGAAACTATCCACGGACGCTTGCATGCACGCTGTACAAAATGAGCGGCTCCCCTTGCGGGTTGTTGTGCAGGTCCTGTTCTTTGAGCAGGTTAGGGCAGCAACATCATCGGCAGGCAGCAGTACGCCTGATCTACCAGGGTCTGTTAGGGCCTTACTCCCAGGTGGATCCCATGGAAGCTCCAGGTCTGCAACAACGAACACAGAAGAGGAATGGGATGCAGTGCCAACAGCAGAGGAGCTCAAGGCTTTGAAAGGGGAGCTTGCTACTCTAAGGTTAGGGGCCGGAGTGGGAGGTGGCAGTGACAGAAGTGGCAATGAATTGAATAATGGTCCTAAGAGCAATGCTGAAAATGTTGCTGCCAGTAAAGTGAAAGGTTTGCTCATGTCAAAGAAGATATTTTCAAAACTGTGGTCGAGCAAAGAAAAACTAGGTGAAAACAGCAGTTCTGATACATCAGAGAGCCCTGGTTCAGCCAATGCAGAGGAAACAAAATCGACTCCTTCCAGAAGTAGGAGGCATTCAGTATCTTAGTAACAACAGCATGAGAGAAACTTGAGGGTAGTTGGGCAATTGGTGTAAAATTGTATCACTCTAACATTAGGAAGTTAGAACCAACTTACAGCTTCCAGCAAACATTGGGACGAAAAGAAGAGAAGGATTTTCAACTAGCATGCACTGAGCAAGAGAAATATGCTGTTGAAAAAGAATTTGACTTGGGAATTCATATGTATTGCTTCTTGTCACCTTGTCATTCCCCAATAAATGTGGAGGGTCTCTCTTACCCTTTCCAGGCTTCTATGTTTTAAATATGGGTTTTAACAATGACCCAGTTTTGCTGTACTATAAGCAAAAAGAGGAATGCTAAGAGTTTCTGGTTTTTGTATTACCCTTTTCTGGCGTCTGAGGTTTTTTGATTTGTCAGTTATGACATGAAGTGATGGGGAAACCCAAAGACCTACTTACCCAATGTAACAATGTGCATTTCTCATCTTTCAAGTTGCAGTACCAGCAGATGTGGCTTGTGCAATGGTTCATTGAAAACGGGTCCATTACAGGTGTTGTCCATTAAAGCCCACAGAACTAAAATATTTCTTGTTAGATAAGGCACAGAGAAGAAAAACTGTGAGCCAATTTAGCTGGTGTAAGTGGGCTATATGCTATGATATTGACATCTTCTTGCTAGAGGCTTCGACTTACCACTTCAAACCCAAATGAAATTGACCTTGACCTTGCCCAATAGTAGCCTATCATCACCCAAAAGCCCCAATCCATATCCATTACCCAAAAGATTCAACAATGCAATTATTTTACAGTGGGGGAACATCTTATGAGTCAATGTGGGTAGTTCTAAAATTCTCTATTGCTCCCATCTTTTTATTCCAAAGAAGAAAAAGAAGGCATACTTACAGACAAAGTGGACTACCTCAAAAGATGCCCTGACATTTTCTTGACAAATATCAAACTCTCGCATCTCTCACCACCTAACACTAATCTGCAAAATGTTATAGGATAAACAATTTTAGCCATTCATACGTCTGACTCAAAGAGAAGACTAGCATCCATGAGAAAGCAAAATACCTACCAAATTTGACTCTTATGGCCACTGTTAATTTCCTCCCCACCTTCCTAAAGACCTAAACCCAACCACATCCCTTCCCAGTCAACCCAACAAAGAAATGTGTAAAAAGGGAGTCGATCATCTTTTTAGTTGAGAACTCCGCTTTTGAGGGAACATCTTTTGTGGGTAAAGTTGAGAATGGGACTTGGCAGGAGCAACGTCCCATACTTGGATATGTTAATTAATTACAATTAGGTATAGTTTGGCATGCATTACTCAAAAAAAGCCTCAGTCAAAGACATGCCTAATCTAGGAGATATTATGATTGTTATTCAAATGGTTCAGACCCTACCGACTGCCCTTACATGCTAATTCTCTCTCTCTTGTTCACACTTGTTTGTTTAATCATCTACCTCACAAAGTTAGCAAGACTTTGAATTTGAAAAAAAGACCATGGTCCCCATGGCTCTTTTTAACTTTCTGAACGTCCATCATGTTCACATAATCTAATTAAATGATTGAATGATCATAGGGGCTTTTACCACTAATTCCATGCTTTGTAGCAAAAGCCCAAAATCAAAAGACAGGGAGAGCAGGTCACCGACACGAGCAGTGGCACTTAGCAATCACATTTATTTGTGAGCTCAACCATACACTTACCTTCCCACTCTCATGACCCATATGATATTTTAGTGCAAATCCCGTGAAGGGCAGATACCTAGTCATTTCCTTTTGAAAACTTATATATATATATTAATGTCACAATCTGAAAACCTCCTTGTTTAGGTCCTAGTCCAAAACCGAAACCAACAAATATGGAGATAAAAGAAGTAAAATGGGTCAGTCATGGCACCGTCTGCTCTGTTCCATCTTCCACTCCAAAACCAGAGCAACTAAAGCCTAATCACCCGTCCATTTCAGCACAAAAGGTAAACTTAAATAAAATTAAAAAAAATCCCCATCAACAACCCACCAAATTCAAATCCTTATTCACATCCCCATCATATTAGGAATATTTTGAAAAAGCCATTGAGTATGAAGGCCACATTAGAAAGAAAATATGGGTGCCCCATATTAGTGGACTGCACAAGAAATATATGGCAAAAGATAATTTAAATTTTCAAAAAAAAAAGAACGAAACAAAAAGGAGAAAACATCAAGGGATATTCGTATACACATGATTTCTCATCTCATCAGGATCGCCTAGACTTTATAGTAAGCAAAAGAAGAGGAGAAGATAAGGAAACCCCACATGAAACTAAGGCTGCGTTTGGCTGAAAGAGGATCGAAAAAAGCAACATCCATTTACAAAAGCAAAAAAAAAAGGAGGATATTCCCTTTTACAACAAAAACCCCATATCTTCTCATTCTCTCTTTTCCCCACTCCCAAATCGTTACAAAATTAAAGAAAAAAATACCCCTAAAAAAAAAAAAGGATGAAAATAAAGTTAGAGGAAAAAAAAGGGACTTTTTTCCTGGTTTCTTTTCAGCTCTAATCTAAGATTTTTTATTTTTTTTTGTCTTTTCTTTTCTTTTTTGAAGTAGTAGAGGGTAATCAGAAATTAGAACTCTCTGGGGTCAACAAAAATGGAGAGGCCAGCGGGTGATTTAGTCCAGTCACCGACCGAGCCGTCGCTGTAGTCTTCCCCGAGCCTCTTCATGCACCATAGGTCCTCGGCGCAGGATAGCCTCTTCCAGTGTGGGATTCCTAATCTGAGAGGTTCGCTACTTGACACCTCCGTGGCCACCACCCCGCACCCACGTTCCTTAGCCAGGTTGTGCGCGTACCCACACAGCGCCTTCACCAACTTCACCGCGCGTGAGCCTTCGCCCCCCAGCCCGTACATGAAGTGTAGCCCGAACGGCCTGAACACCTCCGGCACGGACGGCAACTGCAGCCACGGGAATGCCCTGTCCACTAAACGAGTCGTTTTCGCGAACCCCCGTTTCACGCGCGACGCGCCACGCACCTCTAGCGTGAACACGTCCTTGCAGTTCCAGACGCTGAGAACCGCCCACGACTCGGGCGGGTCCGCCAGGAACGAGTCCGATCCGGGCCATGATTCGGTGGGGTATGACTCGGAAAAAACGGCCAAGAAGGTGCCCAGATTGAGCTTATTGTTGAGGACGGAGTCAATGTCACGGGGAAAAAACTCTATGATTGAGAAGCGACGGCGGTAGAACGCCTCGGCGTCGGAGGGGGAGAGCTTGAAGATGTGGACTCGTTTAGGAAGACGGACTCTGTGAGCAAAGACGGGGTTCACCAGGATGGAAGGCGTACGGAACTTGGAGTAGCCGCATTTGTCGGTGAAGAGCTTAACGGAAGCTTGATTGTCGTTTTCAGTGGCTATATAGGAATATTCAGCGCCATTATCTCTAAACCAATCCTCCATTCTACAAACCAACTTCAACCCAATACCCATTCTCCTGCAAGAGAAGACCCCATTAATAAATTCAATGCTATATTATATTATAATCCAAAAGGAGAAAACAAATTGAAAGGAAGTTATTTAAGAGGCAATAATGAGATGTGGGGGTCAGTTTGTGTATGTATTATGTAAAGCCCTTGAAAATGGGTCATAGAGAATAGGTCTTTTCTAATACCCATATTTGGTAAAAATTTGGATTCTTGAAAGGGAATAAAATAAAGATATAGAGAATAAAGTGGGAGTGTACCGGTGAGATGGAGAGACGCGAAGGCCTAAGATATAGGCGAGTTTGGTGTAAACGGGAAGGGGTTTGGTAGGATCATTGGAGGTCCTTCCATTTCTGGAGAGTTTCTTCCCACATGTAACGGTTTTGATGCAACCCCTTATCATCCCTACTATCTCCTTCTCTTTCTCATTCTCTTCGCCCGCCATCTCAGCTACCTGATCATCAACATCACCGTATTTTTGGTAAGTCACTTTGGATTAAAGAGCAGTGGCTCAACCACCCATCACTTCCCACTATACCACAATACGCATATCATATGTATTTTTCAATCACAAGCACAGAGGGTTAATACTTGATGGAATGGAATGGAAGAGAAGAGGAGATGAAAAAATAGAGAAACTTTACCAGCATGCGGAAGGCGGGAGAATGGCGAACCCTGCAAATTGGGTCGCCCAACAGGTCCGTGAAGAGGGAGAGCTCCCCACTGGGTCCAACCTCACACCTCCTCTCCACTTCCTCCACTCTCCTGCGATCCTTATCAGGGTCGAACTCCCTCACCACCACCACCACCACCCTGCCCCCACCGCCACCGCCACCCTCCTCTCCCATACTCTTCCAAAACCCACAAACAAAATTCGAAACCTCACTCTTCCCCGACTGCTGACGAGTGGAAGCGACTCTAAGGGAGCGAGTTTTATAGAAGGAGTAGGATCAGCAGAAGGTTGAATCGCAGCTTTTTCAAGGCTTCAAACTAGCCTGAATAACGTGTGTTATAAGCAAGGCAACGACACCAGCAAATCTTCGAAATTAGAGAAACAAAGGGAAGAGACACAGCTCATATGTATCTATGAAAAGAGATAAGAAAAGATAAGGAGATTATTTAACAAAAAAAAAAAAAAAAGGAAAAAAGCCGTTGAGCTTCTTCTTCTCTTCTTAGGTAGTGAGTAGTTCATCATTGCGAAGATACAAGTGCTCTAATGGGGCCTTTATATATCTGATTTGTGGCCCTTTTTCTCTCTCCAGAATCAACCCCACTCTCTCCTTCTCTCTTTTTCCTCTTTTTTATTTAATTCAGTGCTTTTTAAACATCCTCTCTCTCTCTCTCTCTCTCCACCTCTCTCTCTCTCCCTAGGACTCCCCCTCCTCCTCCTACTAATAATAATAAATAAAAATTAATCATCACAAAAAGGGTGATGAAGAAATGGCGGCTGTGGCTGCGCAGTCTTGTATTGTTCTTCTCCTTGATTTTAATCATTTATTTCTACGGAAGGAGGCGTTGCCATCATGACCCCATTTGTAATCATTACCCACCCCCCACCCTCCCCATCTCCTTCCCTCCATTCATCCATCATACCATCAACATACACACCGCCCCCCCATCATTCCATCCATCACCACCACCACCTCCAACTCCATCATTGTCATCATCATGGTCCGTCATGGCCATGTCATGCGGTCCTCATGTGGGTCATGGAGGTCACGATGCCCTCCTCTCCTCCTCCTCAGTCCCCCTTAACACTCATGCGTTTGATTAAGAGAGTAGTTTTTATTATATAATGCCACTGCATGTCATGCACATGACTATGGCATCAGGAATTTCCCTTTTTATCAGATTTTAAACCTTTATTTAACGGTTGCTGAAAATTTGCAACGTGGCGAAACGGATACCGTCAGTTGCGCGAGCAACTCCCTGGATTTTCGGCCGTCGATTTACTGAATGAGTTGGCCTGCAAAAGCGGCTTTCTTTTCTACGTCAATGAATAACCACTGGTTGCGTCGCTTCTCCGATCATTTATCAATCTTGATGGACGGTCATGATCTCTCCATGCTCTCTAAGCTAGATTTCGCTACTCTGTTGATACCACAGGCCTATGTTTATACATATCCAAACGCATATTTTTTTAAAAAAACTTCAGTGTAACGCAGCTCCATCATTGCTGCTGTTTCACTTTCACTTTCACCATCATCCGCATCACTGAGGATGCACCGCCGCAGCATCCATCATTAGAGTCTCTTTCATGAGGGAAGTTATGGAGGGGTGGGGGGCGGTTTAATTGCAAGGAAAACAAAACGGTTTCGACAATGATTGGGTTTCCAAGGGGAGTGGCCACGTCATCAAAAATATGCTCACAATTAAATAATTTAATAATTCAAAAAATTAATTAATTCTTCACACAAACATATATATATATATATATATATATAGTAACTGCATATGGGTGTGAGTGGCGCACGACGACCCTTTCATATTTTCCTCTAAAATGCCTTCAATAAAATAATTTCGCCTGAAAATGACCCAAAATTATTGGCCATTATTAAAAAGAAACACTTGGCAGCCAGGAAAATGGACCGAAAGGCAGTGACAAGGCATTCCAAGTCAGAATTGAACCGAAGCTTCCTTGATTTGGGTTACACATCATTTTTTATAGCACTCCCAACCCAAAAATATTATATACTTCATGGACTATGCTATATAAAATTGCTTATTCACACTTGGGAGAGCATCTAACAGTTAAGATTGTTACGTTTTTTATTCTATTACATCTTATTAAAAATACTAGTAGTTAAGCGGGTCCATTAAGATAAGAGTACGTGGAATGTAGCATGTCGCACGTAATGTTCATCAAATAAAAAAATAAAATAATAAAAATACTTTTATGAAAATTACTTTGAAACATTAATTTTTTTTATATTCTTGTTTTAAAAATCCAAATCAAGAAAAGCGAAGCTATCTGCGAAGATGCATTATAAGATAAATAATGAAAGAAGATAAGAATATGGTAAATAAAGAAAGAAATAATAAAACTAGTGGTAGGCAAACAGGTCCACGCTTTAGGAAGGACAACAAGCTTCCAATGGACAAGTGAGGTTGTAAATCCCTTCACACCAACCTTTATTTTCAATATCCTAAGTTGGAAGATGCTTTTTCTGGGTATCCAAAGAAAGATATTGATCTCCGGTCCAAATGGAATGCATTTCCTAATCTTATAACCTATGGTTTTTAATGGGAAAAAAATACAAGGGGACATCATGTAATATTTCACATGCCATTTCGGATACTCTTAATAAATGGATATGAATTTACTTAAGAGTTGGAATGTGAAACGTGGGTATTGATAATTAAATCAGATTCCAAAGTGGGTGTTTAATTAATAGGAAAGTTGGTAATTGGATTAATGCTCAAAAATATTCAAATATTATAAGGCTATCATGATCTCATAGGAGCAAGTTGCACTTGTGAATAGAGTCTCCCACACTCTTTTATGAAGATCAACCCTTAGGCCCCATTGATTAGAGAGTAGCACCCCATCCAAAATCTTTGAACAATCTTTAGCCCAATCTTTGATTAATGGAATCAACATGATTTTGGAGATTAATTAATTAATTAGCTAGGTTCATATATTCCATAACCCAAAAGCCTAAATCTGTTACCATTCAATAGGAGCCAATTCAGATATCTAATAAATATCACAAATGATCGCTTTGTTTTCACTTCCTTGAAAGCACTATAACGTACTTACGCATATTAAAAATTACAAAAACCAAGTATCATAATGTAGAAATAGAATTAAGTGCTCTTAAAGCTTAAAGGTAGATCTCAAAATACATTTGAACATTTTTTAAACTTATTTTTTCTTTTTAAATGTTGGCACGGCTCACTATCATAATGTTTTAATATAGGTGGAACACACGTACACATTCATATAGTTTTATTAATCCCTTATCTTTCGTATAATCTAATTATAATCTAATCTCATCGGTTCCAACAAATAGAAAAGTTTTGTATGGGCAAATACCTTTTTGTTTTCTTCTGTAAATTTTTCTTCATGACAAACAAGATGATTCTCGCGAGTACTCCAACTATTGGAAGAAGATGCTTTGCTTTGATTAAAAAAAAATGTGGGGTCCATGTTAGTAACCATAATCTTAAATGTACGATGGTGATTATATTGATGATGACACTGATGCTCACGATAATGATAACAAAAAATACGATAATTATAATAATAATGGTAATTGATTTTTATTCTAAGCATGATAAGGATGAGGTAAGACATGATGAAGAAAAAAAAAAGGAGGAGAATTAGTGAAGTTATTTATACTCGTAAATAATTAAAAAGTGTCTTCTTCTTTTACGCTTTTAAACACTATTTATTTCAAATGATTGGTGGTCAAAATAAAGAGCATATTACGTAAATATGCTTCAAAAGAAAAAAAAATGGGATTAGAATAAAGTGACAAGGAAATAAACAAGTGAGGATGAGATTCTTGTTTATCATTAATTAATTCTTTTTGGTCTGAGGTGATCCTAAGAATCCACCAACATTTTATTGATTGTAATATTCTTTGTCTAGACAAATTTCGAGGCTCCATTAGATTTGGAATCAAGAGAGATATTTGGGGTGATTTTTGTAGTAGAAAAAGGTGTTTATTGACTAATTGGCAGCAAGGAATAATTCTAGGATAGCAACAGTAACTCATTGTGAAGATATGGTTCGGAATCCTAGTTTAAATTACAAATCAATCAACCGGCCATTATGAGAAGTGACAAAGCCATTGAAACCCTTGATCCGATTGAAAAAGAAGATATTTTGATTCGATGACGACTGAGGTGATGAAAACGAAAACAACCATTATTGTACACATGACCTCTGCGAGGTTTTTGGCTCTTGTTTCATGTTCAAGCTTCATCTTTTCTCTCTCTCTCTCTCTCTCTCTCTCCTCTATATATATATATATATATATATATATATATATAAACATTGATTTGGTCAATGATGGTTTGGACATAATGAGCTGTAACAGAAGAAGAGGAGGATGAGGACCACGGCATCGTTTGAATGAATCTTGAGACCACAAAAATAAAAGGCCCTAGTATAAGTAGTGGTAGTACCAGTTGTGATGTCATTTGGGCTTAGAAAAAGAAAAAAATATATTGGAAGGAAAGAGAACATGGGTCCTTAGGATTAACCTGGATGTAAAAGGGAGGAAAACAGTTAGAGACAAAAGGAGAGACAAATGCATGGATAGGATGGTGGGAGGGATCTTGTTCCCTTTTTTGTAATGTAGCTGAGGGAGCTCCGTACGTGCCCTTTTAACCCACATCATATTCTAATCAAGAATGGGCGCCAAGCACAACTAAAATTGTAGGCCCATTCCCAAACAATTAGTCCTCAGATCGGGCAATGTCCCTTCCTCAACATCACATGTTGAAATTGGAGAAGGATGAGATGGGATGGGATTGGGATGGGATGGGATGGTGTGCGTGTGAAACCTTGAGAGGCCATTCACCTAATTAATATGCCCCAACCCCAACATAGTAGACTAAAATATAAGAGGCAAGTAGCCAACATGTTTACAATCATATTACCATTTGTCTTAGCCCTCTAATGCCTATGGTCGCCCCCTTTCATATTGGGGTTTTTTTAAAGGTTTAAGACAGTTGGAAAGTGAGGTTTGAATAAGTTGACCCAACGGCAATAGAGAAAATTATGAGTCGGTGGTGTGGCTCGAGGAATGGTATATATGGGATTAGTTAAGCGTCCCTCTCTCTTTCTCTTTCCATCTAATTTTGTTTTGTTTTTATTCAAAGACAGAGGTGGCCATGATTTGGACAGGTTCCATCGCAGTCCCTTTGTCATCGAGACCTTCAATTGACCCTCCTGGCAAAACTGATTTTTCTGGTCTAGAAGGGTATAGAAAATTGCAATTATTTTAACCCCGAAAAATCCCTATTCCATATTCTTTTTTTAAGGGTGCGTCGGTGGCCAAAACAGAAGCTTGATGTTGCATCACCACTACAAGAACCTGCACCAGGGTGAAACCATCCATCAAACCCTAACTTACCCCTTTGTCACTTATAAAAATGTTACTGTCAAATCAATGTCATATTGCCATGGGGATGACACCAAATGACCAAGTTGGCCTTGAATGATGCCCATAATGCCCTCGCCATGTCCTTTGTTAGAAATGGAGTACAGCTTTGAATGCTGGGGCTTGGCAGAGGAGAGAGGGAGCGAGAGATAGGGTGGTTTTATTCTTTTCTTTGTTTTTTTTTTCCTGTTCATTTAGATTTGTATTTTTGTTTGGGGTAGGGGGTGTACTTGTGGGTGGGGGGACGTATTTGGGAGGGTGAGGAGCTGTCATTTCTCACTAGTTTTTTGTTTGGTTTGGGGCATTTGTATGCTAAGCGTCCGACACTAGGGTGCGGCCCCTGGCTCGGCCGAATCCCCAAGATTATGCACCATGTCTCCTCATCAGAAGTGCCCTTTGCCCATCCCTCTCTCCTCCCCCTTTTCCTCTGTACATCCCTTCAGACATGACCTCTCACTATCACGTTATCTTTACACGTGGGGAACATGTATTTGATCTCATTACCCCATCCATCATTCCATAATCACCACCTTTCATTTCTTGGAATCTGTGACCCCCTTCTCCTCCATTCCATTTCCCTCCTCACTTCAATTTCCTCTAATCACTTCCTACCAACCTGACCCCATTCCCCATCTCACAATTCTTCCTAATTCATAATTTCCTACCCTCCTTTGCTCTTTGTTTGAATCTGTCAATTTCTTCTACGTCATGCTTGGCTCATCGCATGCCGACTCATTCCATCAACCCCCACCAAAATCAACTGATCAGTAAGATTTCTCTAATTAACTCCATTCAAAGTCACGAGACCCACGACTGCTTCCACTCCTTCTTTCAAACTTTAGGTCGTATCAAAATTGGGTTAGGATGGAACAGGTCTTTCATATTTTAAGGAGTTGGTTCCACTTGAGACTTGACTTTGCTGGACTCAAAAAGCAAGTCTTTTTCCATTATTTGTGTCTAACTTATATTTTAAACATGTATACTCGAAAACCACATAGTACTTTCGTGGAAGGCAAAGATTTCAATCAAGTTGTCGTCTACCTTCCATATCTCTCTCCCTCTCTCTACGTGGAGCTTGCTCTTTCCTTACCCAGTCCATTATGTAGTCCTCCATGCAGGATTTTATATTCATTGAAAAAACAAAGCTTACAACTCAAATTGAAGTTGGTATCTGCAAACAAATGAGTTAGGATGATACCCATAAATTTTACTCTTCTTCAAAGATTTCACCCCCGGCAAGATCTAACATCACCCCCAGAAAAGGGGAAACGGAAGAAGGAAGACTAAGACTGAGACCATTGTTTTAGCCCCTTGTCATGTGCCACATGTCTTTGAATAGCTCAACGCAGACTTGGAAATTTCTCGTCTTGGGCATGGAGCCATCTTGCAACTCTCTTAGCCATCCAACTGTCCAACCCCAACCATAATATTCCGACTTCCATCCATTTGTGCTCACCTTGTCTACCTAGCGACTCTGTTCTCCCTTCCATTTCATTATTCTTCTGCTTTATTATTTTTCCTTTCTTTCCCTTTCCCTTTAAATATTGTGCGCATGCAGGCATGCATGTTGCTTCTCAATCATATATATACAACCATAACGACTATCCTCCTCAATATTATTTTTTATAAATTTTTCGTGACACGTCATATAATATTTTCAGATTTTATTCTTAGTACGTTGAATTTTCAAAATCAAATCCGTACTCTTATTTGTATTTAAAAAATAATGGTCCACGTTGACAAATTATTATTTTTGTGATGGCGTGTCTTAGGTTTGGAAAATCGCCGATGAGTAGGTGAAAAAAAACAAAGGGAAGGCTATTCGTTGCTTTTTCATCTTCAATTGGGAAATTGACGATTGTGCCCCTCTCATAGATATCTTTATGGGTGTTTATATTTTAGGAAAAGACAAAAAGTACTGAAACGGAAAGCATGGGTCTCGGCCCTTCCGGATAAGAACAAATTCAGAAGTCTTGCCACGTCATCCTCACATCCCATCACATCATATCAGCACCATCATCATCATCCTCCTCCCATGTCTCGTCCATCATGGACCCATGATATGGCGGCCATGGATGGAAAATGAGTGGAGATTTATCTGCTACACGCTTCCACACTGTAAGGGAGTGCAACTGGTATGGACCCACTGGAGTTCTGAGCCTCATCGGACAGAAATATCCGACTAGAGATTTACTACTGCCGTCCGATAGGAATAATTTGTCATTGATCAGGGGCCAAGTGATATACTGACCAGTGCACCTCACTTCCATTTGAGATTTTTTTTTCTTTTTGTAATAGGATTATTATTAATTTATTGAATAAATAAAATAAAAGTGAAATTTTTGAAAAGACTAGAGTGTATACGAGGTGGATGGTCCACTGGTCCCTTCCAGTCCCAGTCTATATGGGATGGGATGCCAAATGTCTCATAAGCAAGGAGACCTGGGGATTCCTATGTCCTAACTTGTCTCCAATTATTATCTTCCAGGATTATCCTTACGCTCGCGAGGAGCAGCGTGCGGTCACGCGCGGCCAAGATGGGCATGTGTAATGAGTTCTATTGAGTGGAGCGACATGACGGGCTCAAGCGAGTGGGGTGGAGATACTAGTGAAGATATTAAAGAAGAAGAACAAAGGGACACATCCCTTGAGCTAGTGGATTTGTGGGGTGGGGGTTGAGATTTGGAGGAACCCCCCAAGCCCTAAAAACAGTTAAAAGAGAAGGAAAAGGGCAGGGGTTGCTTTTGTGGGGAATTCTAGGCAAAGCACAAAGGAGAAAGGACCCATTAACTTAGAAAGCTGTGGACACTTGGCCCTCAACTAAATTTAGGTAGAGACCATGTCTTTTCACTTTCTATGAACTTGGGTGGAGGAGGGATCTTTGTCTTTTTGAGGGTCAACCCCTCCTCCCCTGTCTGACCAATTTGACCACTTTCCCACACGAGATTTGTACCCTTTTTCCAAATAACACATAACTGATAAATCACTCACAAATATGCCAAAAATGTTGGCATTTATTCGAAGGCAATAAAAACTAAAAATGATTCCTAAAATAAACACAAGTCAAGTTTGGAGGGTTTACAAGAATGGGTTGTTTCCATTTTATTTGCCAAGCTTTTGTTTGTCTTTTCATTGACATAGAAGGTTAGTCCTAAAATATCACCATCTTAATTTTTGTCTTTCATTTTGCTTGGGCTCTTATATCCCGTTATTTTCTCCTTTATTTTACTTAATTAAATAAGTCATCCTCATAAAGTCTTTGAAAATGAATAAAATTATCCTTAGCATGATGTTGCGTTTCAAATATCAACGTAAGCAAAATTGTTTCATCGTAAAATCGTTTTTCTTTAATGACGATGACAACAAAGTGGATTCATGATTAATGCGAGGGTAATGAGATACAACGTCTGTCATTTTGTACATATATGCTCGATAGAAGCCATTATATATTGCAAAATTTAAGGAAATATTGAACTTGTATACCAAATTAAAGTGAATTCAAGTACCACAAGGAAACTATCAACTGATATACTTTGCGAGACGATAAAAACAACCATTATGTGTATTCTAGTGATGGAGAATGATTTTGATTAAAAAAAAGTATAAATTTTCTATTTATAGAAGAAATAAATGCTCATGTAGATGAATAAGCGTGTATGACATATAAATCAGTTTATATTAAGAAAAGCTTCAAACTTGATCATTTAAACTTGATTAAACCTAAAATAAGAAATTGAAAGAACTTCCTTGGCCTTGATGGTTGGCCAAAGACAGGCCCTAGCTCTAAGCTTCAAGCCTTTTCAATAACTTTTTACTTTCAATTAATTGAATAAGTGTTCATCAAACCACTCTTTTGTATATTAACTTCAATGATTCATTGTCTCTAGATTTACTTTTGTTATTCACTACTTTGAAAATTTTAGTCCAAGAAAGAACAATCATTACCTATGTATACTTATTATTGACATTGATTTTGATAATATTTAGTCATATATATATATATATATACTATATATATATATATATCTATTTTTTCTATTTATAGAAGACTAAGACCAAGGCTTGAGGCCTCAAAGCCCTTTTGATTGAGATTGTACTTTTAATTAACTTTTTGAGTGTTTGTCTAACCATCCTTTGTATATTGACTTTGAGGGTACCTTAAATTCCTAATTTCAAGTTTAGCTTTGTTATTTAGTGCCTTGATTCTATTTGAATTTTGTGTCAACTTTAATCCAAATATCTTTTTCCAATATTCAAAATGTGTTGACAATTCCACTCCAAACACCCATTCAAGTACTTAAGATATTTAGTGAAAAGTTCAGCTTTTAGGGAAATACTTATTCAAACACTCCTCCCTCTAGATGGTTCCTAACATCGAAAAATGATGGCTTTTTCATCATTACTTTCTTACTAATAATAGAATTATGTGGCATGAATATAAACCATATCAGTCCTTTTTCCCCTAACCACCTTTGCTTGCAAGTACACAAGGTTCTTTTTTAGAGTCATCTTTGTCATAATAATGTCTTAACAAATGAAAAAGGTTAAACCAAAAAAGTCCTTTTCGGATAGAATCATCCTAAGTATCCATTGTGATTAGGATAGTCAACTTTCTTCTTGCAATTTAAGTCACAAATGTCCTACTTGTCTAAATCTTTGTAATTTGCTTTGTTTGTCTTAATTTTTTCCACCTTTAAGCCTCACATCCCATCCATTTCTTCTTCTTTGTTATTATGCTATGGCTCTTTGCCTTTGGATTTGACAGGATCAAGAAATTTATTTTTCACGCATGGTTTCTTAACAAAAGAAACTTTCATGTAAGGTTTAAGTCAAAATGTAATTACTTTGGAACTTTTAAGCATGATCGCTTTGAAAAACTGTTTGATCTAAAATATATTTGTTCATTCAAGATTATTCAATGCTTCTAAACTCAAATGGAATTTAGATTATCATCATTTTTAAATTATTTAAAGTTCCATTCAGAGCTAATTGCACACTCTAACAATTCTTTCAAAATATTTCCCAACTTTAATAAAGGTTTTAAAAGTCAAAATAAACCATAAAAATTCTCCAATTGTCGATCAATCGATTTCCGTTAATGAGCTAGTAGCAATAGCAAATGACTAAGGTGTTGATTCCTCATCTAGTTGAGTTGTTATGCCAAATGATCACTTGCAACCCTTATTTAATGCTAGTGATTAATCAAGTGTCACTTAGATGATCAACCAACAGGGTAGGAAACTACGCCTAATGACTAATTTGTACAAAAACTTCATACTTAAAACTCTAAAATGCCTTTTATGAATCATTCAACATTTTCATATACTATTTTCACTTTTAATCCTTCTCTAGTAATTTTATTACTCACTTGCTTACCTATATTAATTATACTATGAAACAATCAATTTTTTTCCATGGGAATCAATTTGCAAGACTAATCCTTTGTACTTATAACAAAGTTTATTCATTACTCTTATGTAAGCAAGTATAAGAATGTTTGTGAGAACAACTGAAGAAGTCCTTAGTTTAAGGAAAACCATCAAAGCTTGGATTGGACCAGAAAGATGATATATGTAGCTAAGTTTGATGTCGAACCATGTCCAATGAGTTTGCATCTTTTTCCCCTTCTCTCTCATTTTATTATATTGATTATTATTTATTATTGTTCATTGTAATTAATCTTAAAATCTTAAAATTTAGCTTAAAAGTTTATAAAAGAAACCATCATCTAATTCACCCACCCTCCCTCCTTCCTTTTGGTTGTTTACCTTAGATTTGATGATGGTTAACTCCATATAGTTGAACAACTTCTCCTCCTCAACGAACTAAATACTTCGACAAAATCATGAACCATTTCAAGTTTAACATAATTTCTTTAAAAAGACTTTAATATTACCTTAATATTAGTGGCCCAAAGGAACTTGAAGATCAAACTCAATTATAGATTAGCACCTAAAGAAGGGTGCTACTCTATAGTACAAATTTTAATATGAAAAATCTCTAAAAAGATTAAAAAAAAAAAATTCATAAAGTAACAAATAATCACCTAATCCATTACGAAGAAAAATGTCAAATACAAATTTTTACTTAGCGCAATTACCCTATGTGAATATTTAAGCTCATTTTAATCTTGTAGATACATTTTAAAGCTGCAAAGAACCCTTTAGATCCTAAAGGGACAATATCTATATAATTGGGTGCAAGTCATTACTATTTTTTCTTCCCATGACTCACATATAAGTATTCCTAACAAATTTTCTTATTTTATAAGAAAACTAATTTATTTTAAAAAAAAAAAAAACTAAGTATGCACAAAAGAAATATATGTCACATAGGAATTTGAGATACTTTTAAACCGACATAAACAATGATTAAGGGTCCAATAAATAAAGTATTAATCTTGTACACTTTTTCTACAAGCTACCAAATTGTAACCTTTGTTGTTGCATTTACAATTTTTTATTTTTTTATTTTTTATTTTTTGATTGAATTTTGAAGCCTTGTCATTTCATACATAACCCACTGCATATACATAAAGAATTGTCTGGAATAACCGAAGAGCCCCAAACATTTTCCTTAATTTCTTAATCTTTGACCGATTGTCACAAACACAAATTTCCGTACTGACTTTTCTTATTGACGGAAGTCTTGTTGTTTGGTCTTCCAAATCTCTTAAGATTTGAAAAGTACACAAGAAAAATTGACTAAACTTATTTTTGACTTTAGTTGTATCAAATTTTCTCCATAATTGTCTTAGGGAAGTGGATGTTTGAACCACAGCCAAATAATGCTTTTAGATGGACATCCTCTACTCAACTCAATTCGTGTCATATTAATATGAAAATTATGATAATTTTAACCTAATGGACCTTTTTAAAAGTATTTAATAAAATTAAAAATTAAAATTTTAATATTTAATGATTTAAAATGACTTTAATATGAATTTTATTAAATTTCTTAATATAAAATTTATTATTATTATTTTTTAAAAATATTAAAATGACTTTATGTCTACTCTTATTAATATAAATCACAATAAAAGTAAAAAAAAAAAAAGGTTTTTTGATGCATTATTTTTATACTAAATTTGGCTTTTAAGCATTAAATTAACTTGAGAGTTGTGAATGAAGAGGTACCCAAATCTTTTTGGATTTTTTAACTTATTACTTTTTAAGTAAACCATTTTACCTTACATGCTTAATATATATGGTGGCAAAAATTTTGTTATTAAATCATATTAAGTTATTAATTAAGAGTAAATAAAAATAAAATTGCTTTTCTTAGTTATGCTAGAAATGATTATCCATTGTATTAGAAATTGGATACTAAAATTTATTTATTAAGTCAAATTAAATTAAATTATTTTATTGATTTAGCAAATACCCTCCTCCCCTTAATTATGTTGTTGCTATTATAAAGTGTTATTTAAAATTTTTCACCTAGCCGACATTTAATATTTGTTAATATTATTTTGTATCAATCAGCAAAATAACATCGTAGGACTTTATTTGATATTTTCATAATGATTTGAAAGGATAAGCTATCTTATTATTAATCAAACATAAGATAGATAAGTAATGTCATGATTTGTCATATAAGAAATATTAAAGCGTAAATTTACATTTGTTTTATTTGTTTTTACTCATTTTACAAACAAAAAACTTTGATGAAAAATAAAATAGTTTGAAAAGAAAAAGGATTTTAAAAAATAATCCGAATAACTAAAATAATATCAATATATAGCATTATTTAATATATACAAATGGTTTTTTATATATTTAACAACATAATATAATATTTTTATTTACAAATTTTGAATATTTAATTGCAAATATTATTAAAACAAAAACAAAAATTGTTTATTAAATCATAAATTATAAAATGATTTCTAAATAATTCTAAACATAAGAAATTTTCATACTTTTAACATAGGAAACATTAGGACATAAGTGTATTCTTTCTAAACATATTAAATATTAAAATACAATATATGTTTTATTTTATTTACACTATATTTATTTCTATCAAATATAATAGTACCATGGAATATCCCATCACAGACCAAACGTATCTTTGATCTATTTCGGAGCATGGTTCCACAGTTCCGCTAAACCTAGGGTGGGTGCAAGATGCCACCATAGAACCCAACACAAAGCTTCTAGACCTAGGCCACTAAGCTACTTTGATGATGCTTCTATCCTATATCCACTCCGTAATGAATGAGTTTAAGTTTGCATATTTGATTGGGTTAGGCCACAACTCCTGGTCAAAGCTAAAAAAGATGTTCTCTATCCTATGTTCACTGCATAGTGAGTTGTATATTTGAGTGGGATAGGCGAACTCAAGCCCTAATGGCTCATACCAGGCGAGACTGAAGATTAAGGTGGCAGCCTTGCTCTGCCATGAAGGCCTTAACCTACGGTCTGGTCTAGGCCTAGCCCACTATGGTCGAATCGTAGTTGACATACTGATTTCAGAAATAAAGCTTTCAAAGAGATTTTATTTCATTTGTTTATATATAAAGAAGGAGAAGAAAGAAAGAAAAACCCGTGTATCCTTGACAAGGTAGGGTAGAATTCGAGCATTAATGGCATAGACTGGGCTGCGCTCAGGCCACAGGGTGGTAGGGCTGCGGGGGAGTTGAGACCGGCTTGAGGGCTAGGCCTGAAGTGATTGACATTAACTTTTAAAGTATCAGTTTATAAGCACGTTACACACTAGTTCGTCTAAAACCACTCTGGTCGAGCATACAAGAAAAAGAGAGCATCAACAGGTATGGAATATGGAAAGGCATCTGCATCCGATGTTGGTTTGAAAAAGCGTATTGAGATATGAAACATTTATGGCAAGTTGGCAACCACCTCAGAAATAAATGTTTCAAGGAATAGGAACTAAAGTCTATATGATTCCGTTAAAACCCAGAATCAATGGATCATGACACTCGTAGGCTAGAAAAGAAATTCGATTGAGTCAAGAACCTACATATGGAGCATAAACGTGAATAAGAAAATGTAGAATTCCTTTCTCATTTGAAAACCCAGTCTGTCCCTAGAGGAAAATTAAAAATAATTAAAATAATCGTTCAGCCAGAGAGAATGAGGAAGAAGATATAACATGTTTCTGACCAATTAAACTGGCAGAGCAAGGCAGCTTAACAAAGATCAGTAATTGGGCCTTCACCGAATCCAGCAGTCAAAAAGCACAATCAAGTTTCAATCCAATAGGGCCCAATTAATGGTCAACCAAACCGCCGTACAAACTAAAAACTAAAAGAACTCCTGCTTAAGGCCCAGGTTTTTAGTGGGATTAATATGTGGTTTAGCAATTAACATCACCAGCTGACATTGAGCGAGCAGGGGGAGAGCAGAGACAAATGGATGGAAAATCCAGCAGTCAAAAAGCACAATTAAGTTTCAATCCAATAGGGCCCAATTTATGGTCAACCAAATCGCCGTACAAACCAAAAACTAAAAGAACTCCTGCTTAAGGCGCAGGTTTTTAGTGGGATTAATAAGTGGTTTAGCAATTAACATCACCAGCTAACATTGAGCGAGCAGGGGGAGAGCAGAGACAAATGGATGGAAAAATTCTGTAAGTCTGAAATCACATAAAAGTTAAATCTTAAAACATCAGCACACATAAAATTTGACCATAATGACAAAGATTAAGTTAATGAAAGTCACCATTTAATGATGACCAAAACATGGAAGACTTCCATAATAAATGCAAACCTCACCCAACTAACAGAAAATTACAGGAAGATTGGGTCCTGACCAAGCATAAGAAGGTACCATCCTTTTTGACGGTATCTGAGATTCAATCTATGATGCGCGGCTTCTGCTGCTTTCTGCATTTCTAATCGGGTAGAAATAAGGATGGGCCTGCATCACATGGATGATAGTTACTTCAGAACTGGCCTTGGAAGCCAATGAAATAGAAACAAATAAACATAATGAACACACAGCTCCTATTCTATGTAAACACCATCTGAAATAGAAATAAATAAGCATCCTAATGAACATACAGCTTCTATTCACATGTAAACACCATACATTCATCAGTCCAGATGTCCTTGATACATTAAAGTGGTAATGTGGTATATGAATTGAAAATGAAGAGTTCTGTTTCCCCCCTTTTAACTTACATTTTTTATGACAAGGTCAAATTCTCACATCTTCATTTCAATCCAATCAAATGGTTTAAAAAACTAATGCATTAAAGAGTATTTACAGTAGTTCAGCATTCATTTTTAGGGCAATAATGATCAGGGGTTTTACCATTGCTTCTTTTGCAGTTGGCCTTTCTTGGTGATCATATCGCAGCAACTTGTCAAGAAAGTCAATTGCCTTGGAGAAAAGAAATCGCATGATTACTAACACCACACAAAGTTAATGGAATCAAAATTTCAAGTAGAAATGACAAAACAGTCTACCTCAGGGACTGCCAAATGTTGGTTATCAGCATTAACAAATTTCGTCCATGGTTTCCTGCTATGCCTACATTAAAAATATAGAAAGATAAATATTCTCAAGTCCTTCCCAGTTGAGATTAATTAATTATAGAATTAACAGAATCAACACTGAGATCAAATCACCTACCTCCCCACGAGAGCAGCAAGATGCGGGTCTAACTCTAAGCGGTACTTGTTCAGATAAGCATTTAATTCATCAGTCCCAAGCACCTGCAGAAGCAAAGGATGAGCTTGCAGGTTAGATTTTCATTCCTTTCTAGCCAATTCTAAATATTTCATTGTTAGATTCCAAAATCACAAAGATAAGTGCACCCATTCATTTATGAATGTCAATGAGTTTACACGTGCACACACACATGTATATAATGTTGTTCGTTTTTTAATATATATTTTATGTTTTATTTTCGGTAGTCTAGCTCATAAGCCAAGGGTTCCTTCCCAATTCAAATTCAACCCTTGACATCCTTGATGGAGGAACACACAACACCACCAGATCAAGATGCCAGCACTAAATGTTTGGTTAATTCTGTCATATCTGAGTCATGCTGAACATAATGCTATCTCCAAGCTAACACAAGAAGTTGAATGTTGCCCCCACAAATCATGTAGAACAGAGACAATATAAGCAACAAATGATATGCTTATCTTACACCTGTACCTACTTGCAAAAGCACAAAAACATACTACATGGACAAATATTCTTACTAATATACAGCTCTCTGCAAACACTCACTTCCAAAATGATATTATTAAGCTGTTGGAATTCAGATGTTCCTGATATCTACTAGTTGACAGAGAGAAATTTAACACTTACCTTAGCTATTTTAACCAGTTGATCATAATTATCATGCCCGTAGAAAAATGGCTCCTTGCGGAAAATCTGTATGGCACAAGCTTTTAAAATAAGCATCACAGTAAAGAGTTGACACCACATACCTTTGCATGGTGTCAAAATTGGAACCACCTTGCCATCTGCCACCCATGGACGAATATGCAAGCAGATCAAGATCAACTTATCTTTGGCATTACCAAGAAGATCTACCCAATAAAATGTAAGATACAAATTTTTAGAAAAAAAAATCTCATGTGACCAATTTAGAAAAAGTTCACACTGAGTCATTATCAAACACTTAAAGATCATTCAGGAAACCCACAACTTGCTATGTCCAGGTCCACTTGCATACAGACCATAGTGAATTTGTCAAGATGGAGAATCTGAAAACTGCCTTGTGACAGTTCGAACTATGAAATGCCATGTCTGCAACAAATGAAAATAAAAACTACCAAAATAAACAAATACAGTAGAGGAAATGCTCACCATTCCGGCAAACATACAACCAAGGCTCCACAAATCTAGAGAGTAATCATAGTCTTGCAAATCAACGAGAAGTTCAGGACCTTTAAAATATCTGCAAACAGGAAGCAGAGAAAGAAGAGATGAGAGTAACATTCGCACATCACTTCAGAGTCAATACATACAAGAGAAAAATCAGAACTTTTTATCCAAACAACTGTAGGCTTGTGGGTTTTAAAGTCTAGTAGTTACAATTTATCAAAAAAAAAAAAAAAAAATCTAGTAGTTACAATGTACAACCAAATAAATGAGATAATGTAATCTAACATGAATTGCATTATTGAAGACGTGTTTTTCTAATGAGTTCGTCCCATAGCGCTCCTGAGTTTGATCAACAGTCATTGCATCCCTTCATAGTACAAATTCTCATAACACAAAGTAGGTGGAATCCGATTAGTCAACAGGCAATCCTTGCTTCATGGAAATGTCCTCCCATTTGCACTCCATGTGGGTGGTGATTAATATTGGCAAAGTGAGTTGCGGTAGATAATATGTGCTTCATTAGACACATGTGGTAGCATTTTGCCTTCTTGTGGCAAGTTTTAATAATGATTTATGGCCATAATGATGCTTAGGTATGTGACTTGTTGCCCCTGTTCTGGAGTTAGGGGATCTCAAAGTATCCCATGCCAACATGTGTTTGGTCAAGATGCCCTTATCTTTTATGCACTTATAATCAGGGTTCAAAATCTCGGTCAATACCGGTACGACTCGGCCGAGTCGTATCCGCCTTGACCATGGCCGGTATCGGACCGATATTTTGTTAGCTTGTGAACAATCTCAGAGTGAATCCCATGGAAACTTTGAGACAACTCCAAGATCATGTTGAGACTAAGCTATTTGGGTATTTGGTAATGGAAAAAATGGTAATATTGGAGTAGAAATGGTGGAGAATATGAGAGGATCAAAACCCACGAAAATGAAAAATACAAATTACAGAGAGTTTGAACCCTGCATCTTGGAGTCGCTGGCGAGGTCGAAGAAGCACAGCTGCTTGTTCGGATCCCCCAAGTTCCCACCGGAGATGGAACTGAGCGACATGAGGAGGAGGTAGAGTCGCCGGACTCCGGCACCGCTGTAATCGACGAAGAATGACGGTGAGGTGGCTGATGGAAGTGGGAGAAGAGAGAAAGTGGGCCTGCGAAGGAGCTGCTTGAAACTTGTCGGTTTAGAGGAGAAAGAAACGGGTGCTTGACTGGTGGATGAGGGTTATAGGTATAGATGAGGATTTGAATTTTAAATAATATGTATTTGTTTTTTAGGTAGGTAATGAGTATTTGGTGGGGATTTGGGTTTTAAATAATTTGATGAAAATTATAATGATAAAAAATGAATAGTGAATATTAGACTTATATCAAATAAATAGGAAATAAATATTTATATAAAAATTAAAATTAATGAATATATTTTATAAGAAAAATTATATTTATTTTTTTTTAAAGATGAATCATGATTTTATTTTTTTAATAATTAAAAATATTTTTAAAAAAATTCAAAATATTTAATTTAAACAATTTTTTATAAAAATAAATTACTTTTTATTATTTTCATCTTCTATAAGAAATATTTATTATCAAGTGATTAAATTAAAATATTTTTAGAGATTTTTAATATTATTATAAATCATCCCAAAAGTATGCTTTTATTATAATTTGAATAATTTTAATATAATAGAAGTTTATTTTATTATTTTTTTACTCTACTTATTTGTATTTAATTTTTTAATAATTTTAATAATTTTTTAAAATTATTTTGAGCTCTTAAATTAGAATTTTTTGCGTATCACCCGATATCGATCCGAGATACCGAGACCAATGTGCTCAAGACCTCCCGAGTCAATGACCGATACCACGACTTTGAACTATGCTTATAATAGCTCTAGCCTTTGTTGCTCATGAGCAATTTTGTTAAGTCCAAACAGTTTCTTGATTTGATGATTGGGTTATCATGCTGAGGGAGGCCAAAATTCAACTTATGCATTAAATGTGGGGGCTCAATCATATGGTAGCCGTCATCACTCACACATCTCCCTGTTGGATCCTTGCCATGTGATGCTTTCAGTTGCAACTTCTCAATGGCCTTCTTGCTGGGGTTAATTCTTGAAGAGGCCATTCACTTTAGGCAAAGTTTTTTGTGTTGTTTGAAGACCCATTCATAAAAAAGGATAGGTTTTCTAGCGTTCTTAGTCAGTTTCTCACTTTCCTGGGTATTTTGCTTTAGGATGGCTAAATGAGGGCCTCATAAGCCAAAAACCACCTAGATTAAAGAGGAATTCAGAGTGGGGTATGGTGTCCCTTTGACCCAATGAGTTGTTCTTGCATCAATGGACTTTTCAAGGGTAGATTGAGACTCCCTTTGCCTTCTTTGCTGAGGAAACGATGTGTTATCTGGGTCTGACCCCCTTCCAATTTTGACCAAGTCTTTAAGAACTTCGATCCCTTTACATGTACTTGGCCACATGCAAGAGGCGGTGGGGATTTTTCGAAGGTTTTTTTTTTTCCTTCTTTTTCTTCTTCTTCCTAGGAAAAATAAGAGACCAAATCAGAAAAGCTAGAGAAATTACACCATTTTGATGAACAAACTACCCAGGATGTTCTTTTTGTATGCATCGTACATTCCAAGTACTTGGTGCTCCTACTAATAAAGACATGGACCGGGGCTTGTTTACTGTCACAGTGGACTAGGAGTATGGCATGTCTGAAGAGCAAGAGGGTTCAGTTGTCCCCCATTGCCATGGCACTCCCTTAATGGTTTTTTTTTTTCCTCCTTTCTTTAATCACCGTCTTTTGATGCGCATATTCCTTTTGTTGCACCCTATGAGATTGTAAGCCACTTCTGGATGAGGAGCAAAGGTTAGAGATCAAGATGTGGTTTGGGTTGGCTATAGAGTTGAGACATCAACACTTACTTTTGAAACTGGCATAGTTATATTCAACTTCTGTAACTTAAGGTTTGATTAATCCAATTGTTGGTAAGTTTTCCATGAAAGGTAATCCTGAATGTCAGAGAAGTTGTTTTCCTACATCCTCCTGATTCATTGGTGGAGTGCTTTAAGTGAAATATGGAGTTTGATGGCCATGTCAAGGATTCTCCTCAAAGAATATTGAATCCAGTATAAGGGTACATCAGCACTTCTGATTCCTGGGTACAGCTATGATGACCCAATTGGCAAAGGCTAAAGCCAAAGCTCATGGTAGGGTGACACTTTTCTACTTCTTTAAAGGCCAATCACCCATATTTCCCTCATTCTTTAGTGAATATTTCTTCAAAAGGGCAGCTAAGGGTCATCCTTCGAGTTCATGACCCACCTCGTCCATCTAGTCAACAAGGAACCCTTATCAGCATGTCTAATCATTTACTCCCTCTCCAGTTCTTTTCTTGTGCTATATAGAGCAAGTGCCAAGTGGGGGGGTTCTGCTGTGTAGCTTGTTGAAAGAGGTTGTGCATGTTGTGTTGGTTGGTGAAATCACTTAGTGAGGGAAGAACGCTATCTTGGCCAAATTCCTCGATGTTGTCTTAATGGACCAAGCCATAGGCCATGGATACATGATTTTGGCATACATCTACTTCTCTTTCCCATTTCTTCCAAATCCAAGTTGCACTACCCCATCATGCGAAAGAACCAATTTTTTTTATTTTTTTTTAGAGGTAATAAAAGGGTTTGCATTAGAAACTCCTAAAAGCGATGAAACAAGCACACATGAAGTATACAAACAACACCCAAAAAAGCTAAGTAGTAAGGAGAAAAAAAAAGTCTTCCCCTTACCTAACAAATAACCAATGTACAAAACCAATCATAGACTAAGTGTGATCCTCAATACATGCCCTAGCCCAATTTACAAAAGTATACATGAAAAAAGATTTAATTGTTTGGTCGAACCGCTTGACATCATTTGAAAACTCTTCATTCCTTTCTTTCCAAATAGTCCACATTAAGCATAAGAGTGCAACCCTCCATGCTTTCTCCCATTTTTACCTACAAAAGATCCGTGCCAACCTAACAGAGTCCTCCAGAGTGAGGAATGCACAACCCACCACACACCAAATCAAGATCCACAACATTCTAGCCTTACCACAAAACAATAGTAGGTGATCAATGCTTTCCTCCTCTTCTTTGCACAAGTAACACCTATTCGAAATATTCCATCCCCCTTTTCAATGGGTAGAGAGTAAAAAATATGCTCCAAGACACTTCCTAGGCACAAAAACTAACCCTCACTGGAGCCCCTGACCTCCAAATAGTACTACACGAAAAAGGATCTCTAGAAGCCTTAGTGTAAGAGCAATAAAGAAATCTAATTGAAAATTTTTCGTTCTTGCTTTTTCTTGGGCTCAGAATGTCCTTCACTTCTCTTCTAACAACCAAGAGTTATAGTTTGCGAAACAGAGTCTCCACTTCTCCCATCTCCCAATCATTAAGATGTCTTGAAAAGCGAGGGCTCCAGCTACCCAAATCCCCACCCTCCTCCCAAGCTTCTAACACCCAACCGTCTTTATTTAATGTCAATAGAAATAAGTTAGGGAAAGCTTCTTTCAAAGTTTGGTCTTCTTTGCACCACAAGTCTTTCAAAAACTTAACCCTTCTCTCATTCCCAACTATAAAGTGGGACATATCAACTATGACCATGAGCACTTCTTCAATGCAATGTAGGCATTCCCATAGCAAACTAAATATTTTTTTGGCTTGAAAATTTGGTGGGCATTCCTTCATTATTGTGCTAATTATTTTCTCTACTTTTCCTTTTATCCCATCTTTTACTTTTGAAGGCTACTGAACATATAATGGGCTTGTATTATTGGTATGTTGTGTTGAAAAAGAACCATTTGGGCTTATAGTCTCAAATCTGCAATATTGTTTCAGCTAATAGTGAGTTGATAGCAGAAATAAATCAACTTTGAGCAAGTTGTGAGAAAGAAAGGAAGCTTTTGCAAGAGTTGAATGTTGAACCTTTTCAGTTGAAAGTGAGGTTATTGAAGGCACACTCCCATTCACTTGAATATGCATAATGGAGAAAATAGTAAAAAGATTGGGGAGGGGGGTGGGGACTTGGCGGTAATGGTCTCTGCAGACCACTGGTGGGAATTTTGTTCTACTAGGGGTTCTTTGTTTGTTCCGAGAAAGGTTTTTCCTCTATTTTGGTTTTTGCTAGGGGGTTCCCAACCCTTGTGAGAGTTGGGTGTTGGTGGGAAGGTGGGTTTGAATCTTTCTCTTCTCTTTTCTAGCTTGCCTTGGGGCCATATCTGTATACTCCGTATGTACTTTGTTGCGCCTTTTTGCAAGCTCCTTTAATATACTAAGCTTATTTACCTATAAAAAAAATGGAGAAAAGAAGTGGTGGACAATATTTGGTTCATCACAAAGGCTGGCAATCTGCTTGTTTTCAAATTGTTTTATGTTTTCACTAATCAAAGTGTGTATGATTTTGAAACAAGAGATTATATGCATTCAGATGAATTATTGCATTTTTTTCCCTTTGATTTGCAAATAGGATTCAACTTCGATCCATTTTCTAAAATCATTGGTGGCCATAAGCAAATACCTAGGTTGCCAAGTTGCCAAAGGCCCGACTAAGTAAAGTCCCCACTATGCAAATGGCCACATGTTTATAAAGGTTTGGAGATTAGTAAAGGGTTATAGGATTTTGCTAGCAAACCTTTGGCATTACTCACATCTTTATACATATCTAATCATGTCTTTTTGTGTTTATGACCAACAATAGCCTATCCTCATTGCTCAATGTGCCATAGAATTTCTTCCATCATGGTTTCTACATTGCCCTTAACGCAATTCTGCAAGGACATATTGTGCCTCACTATGTTTACTTGAGGTATGGTCCACCCACGAACCTTTGATAGAGTTGTTCTATCATTTTTTCTACTGTGTCAAGCTCTTCAAAATTTTGTGTGCCAATTTCTTTACTCATGGGGATTCAACATTCTTCCTATTCTAGATACATGATGATTAGGTGCTCCTAGTACTCCTTTCTAGGGTTGAAACTGCCTTCATTGACTACAATAAATTTGTCTATTTCAATTACTGGTCCCTCAAATAGTCCATGGTGATGGTTTGCTCTTCACGCCCATTGGGGGTTGGTGCAAGATTGGTCTATAGATCCACCATGACATTTTCTTCTTATGGTATATTTCTTCTCATGGTATTTGCCCGATTTGGAATTCAAAGAATCCTCTCCAATCATGACTTGATATACTACTACTTGTAAGTCATAGAAGACAGGTAGTCATGAAGCCCAAAGAGACTTGGCTATTAGTATTTTGTATTTTGGAACTTTGTATTCTACTTCATTGTTTGAAGTAATGCATCCTAGGGTGATTTCCATTTTTATGATTCTATGTGGTATTTCTCGTCAAATTCCGAATCTGACTCCACTCTAACTAAAGGGCTTGTTAGTGTGCAAGATCCACACGGATTCATCTTCATAATTGTTTGGGCGGTTCCTCAGTCATTCAACTCCACTATTGAATTCGACCATGAAATTAGTGAGCACTTACCCTTTCAAAACAGTCCAAGGTTTATAGGTGATATGATACTTAATAAGTTTGATAGACCAATTGCACATCCTTTTGGAAAGATACGAAGGATGTTTTTGGGTGGATATGTCGTCCAAACCATTGCTCCATGCACCCAAAAGTAAGATTAGAGATTTTTGGCGACTATTAGTGTGGCTAACCCCAACACTTGTTGTTAATTATACCAAAGTTCGAGGCAGACTAACCCCTTGCTCAAGTAGCATATTGATCACTTTTCCTTTCTCTTAGTTTGAAACAAGACAACACTTATTGCAACTAACAAAATTACCAAGGAGATGTATAGGCTCCCTCTTATTTTATGAGCCAATAGTTTATCAAAAAAGAAAAAAAAGTTGATAGCATCAAAGGTTTGGATAAGTGCTCTTTAAGCTAGAGGAATACTTTATCACATTCACCATCTCACCCAAAAACTTCTTTAAGGAGATCATAGATTGTTTTGCATCTGTCAACACATAGGTACAAGAACTATGATGGTGTTGTGGTTGTTCTAGTCAACTCTTACACTTCCTTGTGGGTTGTCAGTGCCATCATGTTTTGAATTGATTGAATCTAGGTACAATTTACCAAGATCCTCCTTCATGTGACGAGGCGCCCTAATAATTTCCCCAATGTAGCAATAAAGGTATATTTCACTAGGTTAAGTTTTACCCTAAAATTTCTATGAATTTTGAATGCTTCCTCCATATCCATGCCATGGTTTTTTATGTTTTTGCTTTTGACAAGAATGTTATCCACAAAAACCTCCATGTATTCCTAATTTGTTCTTTGAACATTATGGTCATCCAGCTTGAAAGGTAGCAAGGCACCTGAAAAACCTAACCTTATAGTAGGACAACCCTTGCTAGGTGTAAGTGATGCAAGAGTCTTTTCCTAATTGTCAAGGTGCATTAGGATTAAGTTATATCCTACGTACACATTTTGGATAGTGAAGGCTTTGTGTCTTACAATTGAATCTATAAGTCAGTCCATAGATAAAAGTAGGAAACTATATTTAGGGTAGACATTGTTGAGGTGAATGAAGTTAACACTCTATGACACTTCTTCTCTGAACCTTGCTTTTAATAGTCTATCGATGACCTACGTTCCTAAAGAGGTTGAACCTTAGCTACTTCTATTTAACTAGTGGGAAGTTAAGGTCAACCTTCAGGTGATAACACATGATCATTGGCGCATTTCTTGATACCCCCAAGTAAACACATTAGAAATGTTTTTTAGATAGCTCCTAGGGGATGATGATTCCTAATGGGCAGCCTTCCCTTACTCTCTGCCAATGCAAACAACTTTGGTGTCTTCCTCTGTGGTAGGATAATCTCCTAAGACCTCTTGTAAAGGGAGGTGTCCTACATTAATTGTTATTTGCCAAGTCCTTTTTGTTATTTGCCAAGGCTAGGAGTATGATTGCATGGTGTTTTTGAGAGGTTGTCTGTTGCCCAATAATCTCCACCACCCCAATCTTTATTATTTTATGGTAGGTAGAGGTTGTTGCTCTTAGCACATGGATCCATTCAACCGAGAGTAGCACTGTATGGAGAAATCGGCTTTTCAACTGGGAATTGTATCATAATTTCAACTATTCCATCCATAACAGGTTTGCTTGTTTAAGGACATACACCATGAAATCCTATTGGCATAACTTTGGTGGGGATCAAGGAATTTTGCATTTTTAGTAGAGTATTAATAGTCCAAAATTTTGCTTTTGGTAGTTAGTCCATTTCATTTCAAAATCAATGCACATAGTACAAAATGCTTTCTCCCTGTCTCTATTTAATATTGAACCAGTTGTTGATTCCTTAACACAATTGAGACTACAAGTATTAGCTAACAAAAGATTTCATAATTGGTGGAAGTTTGAGTAGATCGAGAGGGCAATGAGTGGAACCACATTGATGCGACTCCTTGAAGGCTTCGTGAGGAGGCGATAGAGCATTCCATCCAAGTCCCTTTCAAGTGACATTATAATGGTGCAAATTCTCAACAAGGCCTCCTTTTGTATCACATACATTGAATTTCAGGATTGCGATGCACTTTGGTAGTTCCTATTGGAGCAAGGTTAAGACCAAAGGGAATTTAGTTACCTTGATCTAGACTTGCAAGAAGAGAATATTTCAAACCAACCCCCTCTCCCCCCTCTTTCCTTCCCTTTTTCTCCTTCCTCTTCAATCTCAATTGTCTATAGCTTCATTCTTTGGACATCAACAACAAGTTCTTCATATCTTTCTTCCAGTAATTCCTTATCCCATTAGGTGGTCTTTCCCTTCCTTCTTTCTGGACGATACCTGACCTGTTTGAGTTTGCATATAGAATCTAATTCAAGAGCTATCAACCTCATTAACTTCATAGTAATGCAAAGTATTGGCTTATCAGATCAACCTAGTCAGGGTCAAGTTTATTGCATGTTTCTCTATCTGTTCTAGTAGTGTAGCCGACCTTAAGACCATAGCCTCAATATGTTGTTGTTGAGTTTCTACCATTATTCGACCTGGTCTTTTATCTCCACCATCTGATTTTGTACAGTTAGAAAGATTGATTCAGTATCTGCCTAGGATGGCAGTTCTTCTATCCCTACCAATCTTAGCTTCTTCTTCTTATCAATTTCTAGTGAGAATCTAATATTTTCTACAAACAACACAAATTGAAGCAGCGTTTTCTCTATTGAGTTTGACCATTTGTAATTATATCTATTTATCATCCTCACATTCCACATGGATGATGATTTGAGATCAGTACACGACAATTTGTGGCAAATAATATGTGGTGCAGCAGGTTTGTGCGGCAATATTCTGTCTTCTTGTATCAAATTTTAAGGATGATTTCTAGCCATAATGATACTTAGGTATGTGCCTCCTTGTCCTCATCCTAGGGTAGGGGATCATGAAGTATCCCATGACCACATGTGTATGGTTTCCTTAGATTTTATGCAACTACAATTACAACTAAGATCCAAACCCTTTTTGAACTTCAGCCCTTTTAAGTTAGTTTCTGGTCCCTATGATTTTTTCCAAGGAGGTGCAGGGTGACATTTTTGCCCCAGAGATTCTTCAATCCCTCCTAAGAATGCTCAATTTAACCACGAAATACTCAAGTCAAAACAGAACTCTTCCTTATTCTGTTGAAGAAGCTTAAAAAATATGCCAAAATACTCCACCAGCCATCCAAGTATCTTAGGTACAAAAAATTTATTTGTTGTTCAGTTGTTCTCATTTTATGTAGTCAATTAAATTTCCTTTGCCTCTCAAGTAATAAAGTCAAACAGGACCATGTTCACATAGCAGAGTTATGGTGCAAACAGAAAGAAAGGAAAAGGTAGTTCTACCAAAAAACAAGGAGAAAAAAATGTAAATATACTATGCAAAATAATTAAGCTTCCATTAAAGAAGAGGGGAAAACAACCTTGAAGCAACCCGAACATTGTATTCTTTGCCAGGATGATAGAACTCTGCCAGGCCCCAATCTATAAGACGAAGTTTACGCTGCTCATGATCAATCATGACATTATGTGGTTTTACATCTCGATGCATGATACCTTGTGAGTGGCAGTAATCTAACGCCTGCATATATAAAGAAAAAGATTCTACCAAGTTAACTTAATGAAAGTTCACCTAACAAACCAACATGAATACTTCGAAAAATATATGCAATATGCCAACGCAACTATAAAACTCGGAGATTCATAAGATCATGGCATAAGACATTAACTCATAATGACAATAACAAATATATGGAAAGAGAATTGAGCATAAATAAACAGAAATATCATTCCTGAATGAGGTGACAGTGACAAATCAGAAAGCATAGCTCAATGAAAAACAAAAAGGAATCCAATGAAAAGGCAAACTAAATAATGTCAAGCCTTGTATCATCAAACAGACAAACAGTTAAAAGTCAAATTCAACTAGATTAAGCCCATTAGAAGGTCCAATAATTAAAAGTCAACAGTTCCAAGAAAAGAAAGGTTATCAGGAAACATAGGAAAAGGGTACAAAATTAGGTATGAAACACTAAACAAGGCCAGATTTGGAGAGAATTTGCCATCATTAATTATACTTGATAAAACTTCCATGTTATTATACAATGAAAAGGTGTGAAGCCAGCTCAAAAGTACCCCTACTTTAAAAAATCATAAAAATCCAATTAGTGGTTTGCCTATCTATCTTTCCCATGGTGATCAAAATTCTTAAATGACAATTGACTGATGTCAGCAGCATTCCACTCACTACCCCCACTGCCATCCTACCACTACCACCAGTGCCAACCTTCTGCAACACCAAACCTGAACCACCACAATCACATATCAATAACTAGACCACAACTCTAACACTAGGACTGTCACTGTACTAACATCACCATCCAGTCATCGTACCCTACAGGACCCCCACCACTCTGCTCACCTCCATATTATCAAATTATTCTGTTGCACCAAATTTTCATCATAGTAAACATAGAGATAATGCAGAAAAGAGAATACTTTTGCACACTAGCCATGTGCTTCATCACATTATCACAAGGAAAAATGAGAGAGAGAGAGAGATCTTACCTTTAGAAGTTCATAGATGTAATATCGAATATCATAGTCTGAGAGAGTTGGATAAAGCACTTTAAAATCAGTATTATTCACGTATTCAAATATCAGACTTGGGGTCTTTGATTGCTGATCTCTAACAATATCAAGCAACTTCACAATATTTGGCCCGCCACAAAGGTTCTGCAGTATTTTTATCTCCCTCTTGATCTGTATTTAACAGAAAAGAAATGAATGGAAGTAAATCTTCACAAATTTATTGTGCGAAATATGCTATGCAGCAAAAAGAGAAAACCTTCTTGATCTGTATTTAACAGAAAAGAAATGAATGGAAGTAAATCTTCACAAATTTATTGTGTGAAATATGCTATGCAGAAAAAAGAGAAAACCTGTATGAGTATCATGAAAACAATGAACCATTCACTGCAATGTTTGGGAAGAAAGTCACACAAGGTTCCTTCCTGAAATACAGAGAGATGCAATTTTCTATTCTCATTCCTTTCTGAAATACAGAGAGAAATGCAAATCTCTTCCCATTCACTTGAAAAAGCAATCAGCAACAAATTCCCAAATTAATAGTACCTTGAAGGTTGAACTTGAGTGTGAGAAATAAGCATCTAGCTTGTGGTTTGGAATGAGCAAAAAAAGTAAGTGACCAGCATGGAGTTACATACAGCTAGGTCATACCAATCGTCATATCCAATTTGGAGGTTACAACAATGTAATCAAGATTGCGAAGTGCATTTGGGGAGGCATTGAAGAAGTGTAAATAGGTTTCCAAAATTGTTCTTAGTTTCTTCTTGGTACATTTATCATGTATTAAGCAAAAAGAATATGGGCTTTTTAGAAGATATTTGGTTCAGTTTATCAAACTATTTTTATGTTTTTACTCCAATTAAAGGTTATGACTTTGTTATCTTTATTAACTTTATCAAAAAGCCTTTAAGTTTCAATTAACATGGCATTTCTGAGTAAATTTTAGGTTTATAAGAAGCCTTCAATAAGTGTGACATGAATACCATCTTGTATTGATTGATTTAGAGTGTCTGAGCAGAAGTTGTTCTTTTCAAAAAACTATGAACTAACAAACTGCACTAGAATTGAACATAGTTAATTAGAACCTTACAAGCTAGCCTAACTATTCTGATTAATAATGAATTACTGGTAGGATAAATTTTATGTTTAAAAAGCCTTCCAGAAAGTGTAAAACATCTACTATCTTGTATCATTGAGTTAGAAAGTTTATGCAGCAGCTATTCTTTTCAAATAACAATTATGAAGCAATGAAATGGACTAGAATTTGACAAATTTAAATAGAACCTTACCAGCTGACCCAACTATTCTGATTAGCTATGGCTTGATGATTGGATAAACACAGTGGGATGCACATACCAGACATTGAGAAAGGCAGGCTTCTTATATTATGCACCAATTCATTTATAATTTGTTATGAGCATGAAAGATGATCATTGTCACCCCAATGACTCAAGTTAGGACTTGTTCATCCACAAGACACAATGCATTCAAAAGCTCAAAATGTTAAAACTCAACATGCATCACATAAACAAACCAACAAACAAGAAATTCTGGTGGAATAAATAAATTTCCAAGAAGCTGCAAGTCAACATTAAAGAGGGCCTCACCTTTTTCTTTTTCACGGGTTTGAGTATCTTAATAATACACTTCTCATTGTCGGTGCAGTGCACGCCCTCGAACACTTCACTGTATTTCCCCCTCCCAACCTTCCTCACCACCTCATAATCGTCCTGCTCCCTGCATCAATCAATAATACACAAAAACATTCGGTCAAACACCTAAAAGCATAGAAAACCACCTCTACTGACCAATCCAGACACAAATTATCCAATCGAACCCAAATAAACAAGGAAAAGTCGAAAATTTTCTTATCCGTCCATTATCAGGTTTAAATTATATTAATCTCTAAAAAGAAAATTCAGATAACTGAAATTCATTAGAGGTTCTCGAAGCCCTGAGTCCCAGATAATTGAAAATCCATTCCTACATTTCCTTGGAAACTAAACGGGATCTTTAAGGTAACCAAACTATTACCCCCATTGAACGGTGAGGGACTCGTAGTCCCAATACTCTTTGGGGCGGATCACATTGATGTCACCGTAAACCCTAGCCTTGGAGGGGGCGCCGGGGCGGCGAACGGATTTTCCGATTCTCTGCGCCAGGGTTTCGGGCAGCGAGGACAGGGCAAAGCGGTGGTGCGACGGTGGCGGCGGAGGAGGAGGAGGAGGAGGAGGAGATTTTTGGGGGTGAGAAAGGGGGGCTGGGGAAGAGGCGAGTCGATGGAATACGAGAAGGGACGGCGGAGATTCAGAGAGGTGAGAGGAAGAGGACGGAGGTAAGCGGAGGGAAGAGGAGAGGAGTCTACGGTGAGAGATGATGAATCGCAAAGGCCTTACGGCCATCAAAGGGTGGCCAATTTGGAACTAGGCTGTCTTCCGGGATCCCCTCTCTCTCATATACCCTTTTATTACACTCTCTCTATACGACGCCGTTTCCACTTTCTGTGGGCTTCCCGGAACGGTGTCATATAATCATCCCTGGATGTTTATTTGAAACGGGCCTTGTCACTTGGGCCCGCTTTGCCCAATCCTTTTACATCTCATGTTCCCCATGTAAGGTCTGTTTGGATGATTACACAGCAACTCATAAGATTTTTTTTTTTCAAAGCTTATTAAGGGTGTAATGACGTGGATAAAGGTGTTTGGTAAACTAATTTAATAATTTAATTTAAATCATTAAGTAAATTAAATATATTTGATAAAATAACTTAATGATATAATTTAAAGTCAAAAATAATTTTATATAATAAATAAAAATAATTTATTTATTTTTAAATTTATATATTTATTTTACCTTTTTATCATCGATTTTTTCCTAATTACTTTTACTATTTTTTTTATTACTTCACAATCTCCACTATTACTCAATCTCATCTTAATTATAATTTATAAAGAAAAATATATGAATTTGATAATTCAAAATAAATTTTAAGTTAATTTTATCAATAACCTTAATATTTAAAATAAAAATCAAATAATAATTTTAAATCAATAATTTAATTTAAAATTAACTTAAATTATTAAGTAATAAGTATTAAATTTTATTAAATACCTTATAAATAAATTAAATTTTAAAAAATCATTATTTTTGTATTAGAAAGTAAAAGGAAATAAAAACTTTATTCAACCTTTTAAAAGAATAAACTAAAAAATTATTTTCATGGTGTCTTTAATTCTCAGTTGCTCCTTTTCATTGACAGGACCGATGATCACCCCTAAAGGCTAGACGGATAACCTTACCCACTAAGAAAAATAAAACGTCAAGGTCTCGTGAGAAAGCACTCGGGCTGTGCGTGCGTGGATCCTACACATCAATTCTGTTCTGTTGCAGCAACAGCGTCGCACTCTAGTACTGGCATCACCTGCAGAACCGAAATGAGTCGAATGGCAAAGCCTAGGTCCTAGGGTCCCCCACCTACCACAATAAAAATCTGCAAGAATTTGGATGGGCCCCTGGGCATCCTTCCTCCTCCTGCCCCCACGTCCTGTAATATCGCCTTTTCTTTTCACATCATCACATCAACATTACAAACATTATCCCACCCCACTCTTGTAATCTCCACGTTTGCAGAAGTTGTCCATTGTCACGTTTCTTTTCCACTAGCTCAGTCTACCATACATTCCAATTCAAAAACTTATGATAAGAAGTGTCTTTTGAGAATTTTCTGAGGTGATTCCGTGCTATTCTAAAAACTTCAATGTGGTTGAATTGATTCTATTAAAATAATTATAAATAATTGTTTGATGTATTAGATTGAGTTTATATTTTTGCCTTATTGTCCTATTAAGTCCAATGTTTTTATCTTTAACGGTTTTATGAACTATAATCGACTCAAAATTGTTTTAGAGTTCAATTTGACCTGATGGGACGGATAACTTTCCAACTCGAAAGCTTTTTGCTGAATTTCTCTCTAACTTAATTCCAAAATTCATCTCTTCATCTTCCCAACATACCCTTCCAAAAGAAATGAATTGGCTATTAAACAATCAAACATATTCCTGACTTAATGGAGGATGAAGGAAGGACACTTTACTAACTCATACATTTGAACTTGACTCCCACTTAAATGAGGAGAAAAAAAAAAAAAAACCTCTATGCTCCATACTTGGGACATAAAGATTTGTATTGAATAAATGCACTATTACTTTCTTCTGAGATCTTTTAATGAATGGTTGAAGATGCAGCCGATTGGGAGGAGGAGACTCATATGCAACTTTTGGCACACACCTATCACATAAGGGGAGGATGGGAAGATCAAATTGAAAGATAGTTGGCAGAATAATTGATAGAGAGATAGTAGGTAGATGGATATTAGATAGAAGGATTAGACTTGACTTACCTCCATGATGACTTCAAATTCTATTGACCTTTGACTCACCTAATCATAATGAAGGAGTACCTATGAATAGACAAGAAGCTTATTTATAGGGGAGGAGCGAGAATTGAAGCACTCCACTATCAAAGCTTGCATAGAAAACAAAAGTGCGATTCATATTTGAAGCATATATGCATTTGAGATAAATATTTTATTCATATTTAGGACAGAGTATGAGTTTCTAGTAATCTAGATTTATGTGAACGATGTTGTTTTTTAGCCTACTTCACATGACTTTGCCATTTGTTGCATGAAAGAGATGAAAACAAATTTTGAAATTAGTATATTTAGCAAGGATGTTAAGCAAAAATTTCATAAGAGCATGATGGGGGGTTTATTATGTCTTGTCTTGATATATCTTTTAGTGTTAGGACTTGTGTATGTTTTTAGACCTATTCTATATAATCTCATTATCGTAAAAAACGATCATTCAATTCATTTCCTTAATTATTATATCAGTAGTTAAGGTCAAATATGTAACAATAAGAAGTTATAACAAACAACTCTTGTGATTGAAAATAAGAATGCGTTTAATAGTGATTTAAGGAAGTGTTTCTAGTTTTACTAATACTTGGAAATTTTTATCTTTAAAGTATTAAAGATGGTAGAAACACTTCCTAAAATCATTGTCTAACACACTCTTATAGTCTATTTGGTAGTAATTTTAGAAAGTATTTATAACATTTTTAATAATTTAATTTTTTTTATCATTCAAGTGTTTGAAAATGCTATAAACATTTTTTAGAATCACTACCAAACACACTTGAAGTGTTTTTTTACTATGAATTTGAACAAGGGCATGATGTTTATAACGTGTGATGATTCTAGTGTTCTTAGTATCTATAAAAGTCCAATTATGTATTCTCATATAAAATATATTGAAATCAATCATTACTTAATTTCAATTTTATAAAATAAAATGTTATTTTTGTAGAATGCATGTTCCTACTAAAGGTTAATTAGCTAACTTATTCACAAAAAGTTTAGATGACCCTAGGTTTAAGAACCTTAGGAAATCTTTAGTTATTTGTACCTTATAATAAGATTGAATATTCTAAATTATATGATTTTATGGTTGGGGGGAAGATTTTGATTAGGAGTTTAGGTCAATCCCTATATGGGGTTTGTCATGTTTTAACTTTAAAATATTTAATTCTTTATTATTTCAAAATGTCTTATTTGAATTTATTACTTTATTTCATATATCTCGAGTCACTGTAATTAATTGATAAAATGATATAATGCTGTAAAGATTATTTTGAATGTTTCGTGTTATACTATTAGTTTTGTGATATTTCTAAGTTAGAATATTTGTTCATGCTTGCTATCAAATTGGCATTACCCTAAATATTATTGGCAATTAATTATGGAAAACTCTTAGTGATTACTTGTTTCATTTATGCAACGTACTCAAAAGAAAGATTACTTTAAATTTTCAAAACTTAAAAAAAAAACTTTGACCATTGACTTTTCCAATATAGTTCTCCTCTCTCTTTTATGATGACCAATGGTGGAGGTACTCATACTAGGTGTAGGTTTTTGCACCTTAGGACACTGACTTACCACCCATATACCATTGATGACTTCCTAGTACTTTATTTTAGATTTGCATAACACAAGCTAATGCTTTATGATAAATTTTTTAATATTAGTACAAAGCCTAAGTTTGGATTTCAAATGTACTCTTATTATTAGTATCTTTTGTGATCAAAGGCGAAAGCCTTTGGCTTATATTTGTGAGGTTGTTTCATAATAACATCTTTAAATATACTTTGGAGATCTAGTTCGATATTTCTGCATATAGGATGATATTCACGATGACCATAAAGTCTTTTTTGTTGAATAAGAGGTATTTGACCTTACTAGAGGCTTGTTTTGTATGTGATACATGATGCTCCAACCCTCTTACAATCCAAGTGCAAGATGATTGTTGCTACTATTCAAGGAAAGGCTCATCCTTTATCGATGTATATTTCATTGGTTAATATCTTCAAGCCAACTTAGCTTTTGGACACGTTTGAGTGCAATATGTTTTACTTAACTTTCTATCACACCCATATTCATATGCTTGTTTCGTCTATTGATTCTTGACTAAAAGAGAGATTGACATAAGTCAATCTATTTTAAATGTTATGAGATTGTATATTTCTCATATATATGTTAATAGTTTACCATTTCCTATTTTCACCTCCCAATCCCTTCTAAAATAAGGTATTAAGTTTTAACACGAGCTATTTTTCTTTCGTCAACTCACATTTTTTAATCAAACCTTATGGTCAAAGTGTATGAATCATATCACCCAATGAGAAGCAAATGAGAAATAAAAATAACAGGTTCAAGTTGGTAAAAGCAAAGCTTTTAAGAGTTATAGCCCCACTTATCATGGCCAAAGCAAGGTTTATGGATGTGGAGCACCTCTTGCATTTGCTTCAATCCATCTATTGACCCTATTACCGATCTCTCCATCACTAATCTATTTTAGTAACTTGTTCAACTTATCAATGAGATTAGTACGAGCATAACATCTACTAAATTTCGCTTAGGATAGCATTGACGAGAGCCTTATAATGGCGGAGTTGTGGGTCACATAGATATTTTTGTTTGATGTATTAGACAAGAGATAGGAGTGATTTTGGGATGCATTTTGTTTTTCCTATCTTGCAGCTCCATCTCTAGTTGACTTTTGGAATGTATTTTAGATGTTGACTTTTATTCACATATCTACCTTATCTTAGTCTATTCAGTCCATAGATATTCCATGATTCATCTGCCTAAACATGCATGTTCTTACTTTTTTGATTTGGGGGGCAGGAGACATCCATATCTGTATTTTGGGGACATCAAATATAATGTCAGTGTATATGTGTTGGATTGCATGCAGCTGAAAATGAAAACATGTATTTTCACAAAAACATTAGCCACGTCATCAGTTCATTATTTTTGTCAGGTGATAATATTTAAAAAAATATTATTTTTATTATATTCAATCACGGATATATTTAAAAATGAAAAATTATTTTAGTCATAGTCAGCAAAAATTGAAATATTATTTTAATCATTTTTACAGCACATGAAGAGTACGTGTCAATAAAATTAATTTCTCTTATTTTTAAAAAAATATAAAATTAATAAAAAGGTTTGCTAACAGATTTGAGGCACTGATGATGACTGGAAATAATTTATGACTATTTAAAGATGCGCGTGGACCCAAAGCAGAGCCAAGTGGGTCAAGCTCAAGGTCAAGGCCCATCTATAACAAGGCCAGCCATAGGCAGATTGGCCTAGTTGTGGCTGTCACGTGATTGGGTGGAGCCGTGGAGGTGGGGTGGGGGCAGGCAGAATGCATATGTATGGGCGGGCGGCCACACGAAGAAAGCGGGAAACTTCGAATGAAGGCGTAGCTACCCATATTTTTAATAATTTAATGTTATTCTGTATTTAAATTTAGGGTTGAATAGATATCTTTGAGAAGATTCGGATTGGTGCATGAGCACAGGCAGTGGCGGCTATGGATGATGTTAGGGCAAGCTCCGCTTGGGTGGCTGCTCGCTCGGCTCACGTCGTCGTGGACCCCTCAGGTCAGCACTCTTCGGTTTAGACTTGTATTTTTTTGGCTCACTTTCAGGGTGTGGGACTGTTGTGTTTGAATGGAAGGGTGTTGGCGTAGGAATCGAGAAAGCTGTGGAGGAGATTCAAGACTCAATTCCCAAAGTTAAGTGGGATTTTGAAGGGATTCATTACTTCGACAATGGGCCACTGACGGTTCAGTACTTGTTTGTTTTGGATACTTTGAATTTCTGCTTTTGGCCTGGTGAGCTCTGGATTCTGTTTATTGAAGAGGGGATTCTCTTGTGTTCTTGGTTTTATTTCATTTATTTTATTTGGGTTTCCTTTTGTGTTTGTTCAATGTTGTATGTGTTGTCTGAATGGGCGTTCTTAAATTTGTGATTATGGAGCATTATGTTAGGAAAACCTTGTTGGTATTAGGCAGAATTAGTTTTGAGCCAATATATGAAACTGAATATGAAGGAATTAGAACAGAGGTAGAAAGGAATTTTGGAGGAATAGGGGCACTTTAGATTTTCATTGTTTGCTAGGATTGAGCACAATGCTTGCTTGTTGCTTGGTCTAAATGAAACCCTTGTCAAGTTGTTTGTATATCGTGGTTTGGAGTCTTCTTGATGAATCTGTGCAAACTTAAGAATATTCTGTAAAATCTACATTCTTCCAGACAAGATATTTTAATAGCTCTTTTAGAAATCCCATGTATATGCTGTACAAAATGACAACTCAGGGCATCCTGGGTGAGGGGAATCTCCTCCTAAACAATGGGTGAGTGATATTATCCACCACCTATTCCACTGACGCCTTTGTTTCACCCTTGTCTCAACGTGGCTCTTTCTGATCCATGTTTTGCAAAGTTGTCTTGATGTGTAGTTATGTTCCATCTCTTAGTCTTTAGCCTCCCAATGCTAGGCCATTATTGAAGTGTTTTCTACCCTTGTATTACACTCTTTAGCAGGTTAAGTTTATGATTCCATTTTGTTTTACCATATAAGTTATCCTGTATGAGATTAAGGAGAAGATTGAATTGGTCAGAGATGAAGAACTGTTGGTATCCCTCTTCAGATATATTCTGTGCTTAGAGAGATGAGACAGTCTGGCATTGGCATCCAGGATTGAAAGCATTCTGGTAATGGTAGTAATGCAGTCACTTCAGTAGCTTGTACCCCATACTGGAAAGTTCTTTCATAAAGAAATAAACATGGTTTCAACAATCTGGCATGCTAGGTGGTGTATTGAGGATGAGCAGCTTGTTTGTTTGTTGATTTAGATGGACTGGGTTATTGAATTCTTCCTATATTTATGAGATATTGAAAGGCATAACCCAAGCTTATAGGAAAATGGAAAGTTCGATTCCTTTTCAAACATTGGGGCAAAAAAAGAACAATTATGAAGGATGAAGCTATTTCCACAAAACAATAGAAAAGAAGGAATTTGAATTGAAATTTGAAGTTGTTTTTTATCCTTTGATTAATAAAAGCCTAGTTGAAAAAAAAAAATGAAGATTGAAAATTTTAATCATCAAGAAATAGTAAACTTATGCTTGAAAAATCCATTTTAGAAAAACTATATTCTCATCTCAATGAGTAGAAAAACAAAGTTCTAGCATTTCCTAAGGTTCAAAGAACATAATGATCCAGTGTTGGTATACTATACCAGGGTTTGTTTCTCCTTTCAGTTGATAAAAGAAAAGCGAAAGTAGAATTAAAACGAAGGAACAAGAAAATGAAATTCACCCATTCATGCTTTATTTTATTGCAATCTGCACATATGTGTATATGTAATCAATGCTAATGCCATGTTGTGCAATCTTCACAATTAACATTTTAAGTTCTCTGCTGTTTAATAGACAAGGATTTAAGTTATGATCATTTGGCCTTGGGGCTGAAGGAAGCTCTGCAAAATGACAAATCTGTGTTTGATGCTGATCGTTTGCAAAAGATCACTGGTAATTTTGCATCCCCTTGAACTTGATGTTTTTTTTCGTACAGGCATATTTTCTTGCATGTATACACAAAAGCAATTTTTCTCTCTATGAAATTAGATAAAAAGGGGGAAAAAACTTGGATTAAAGTTTTGAAACAAGGATTGGTTTGCAAAAAATGAGTCCTCTCTTACGCCAGACTTACACCACAAAAGACTACTGTGGGATCTCTATTTCCAAGTGCAATATGAGCCTGTCTCAATCAAGACATCAATTTTACAATTTTCTTATTAGAGCCACAGATAAAAAACTGTCATCTATATCTTGACTTTCATATTAATCTGAATAGATCTAAATTTTCAGATAAAAACAATAAAATAAAATTCGGATGGGTAATCTTTATCTGCTTAAAATGCCTGTGTTTTTATTTTTCTTTGCCTGAAAAATTATAGTGGATTCCATGCTTGATACTTGTCATCAGGTCCTCATTTACGCAAGTTGTTGAAATGGCCTAGGCCACTTCCTTTGGAGAATGAACGTGTTCGCTTACTGCATGAGGTAGAATTTGCCCTTCAGTTTTGTAATTTTTCAGTTAAACATCCTTGTATATAGCTCTTTTACTTTTCTGTATCTGTATTTCTTTTTCCCTACATGAGTATTACACCTTTTTTTTAAAATGTTTATTGTATTTTGTCTGTGTGTATCTACTTCACATGATATACAGTTCTGTGGCATATCAGCCAAGTTAGTGGACTTTATATTATTAATTTCATGGCTTAGGTTGGGCTTGAACTGGAAAGAAGTTTTGAGGGAAAAGCATCTAAACTTGTGGAGTCTTGTGGAAAATCAGCTGCAAATCTTGTAGCTCTTGTTACTCGCCACTTTCCTGGTATCCCTCTGTTTCACTTTTTTGTATCATTAGAAATTCTTGATGTATCATACATGATATTTCTTTCACATGATTTTGTATGAAGACATAATAAGTTCATTTGTCAGGAAACTGAATATCAACTCCCAATTAATTCCCATGTAGGCTTTCGAGACCACTCAGTGTACAAAGGCCATCAGGTGTTCTTGTACAAAAGAGCTCAGATATTTGCAGCCGACCTATGGGGCGCATTCGAGGGCCAAGGTTATGGGGAGTTCAATGATATTAGCTCAATTACCATATTTGCGGACTATATTGTTCCAGCTGTGCTTCGACAACTTGGTGTCTTGAGATATAGTTCGGACTTAGCCAGCATTATTGAGGCTAATAGGGAAATAGGTTCAGGTAGTGAAGAGGAAGTTGAATTACGGGCTTGCTCCATATATGCTGTGGAGAAAATGAGGGAGTTGCTCAGCAAAAAATCAGGAAATCAGGTACGGCTTAATTATTGGCTATATTTATTTCTGTTTTCTTGTCCTTTGGTCCAGAGGACTGGCTTTAACTTGTCCTCATACTTCCTCATATTTCATGGAGTATAAGATGTTTCCTGTTTAAAGTTGAAGGAGATACTTTTTTATACAAAGAAATACTTTGTATGTGTGCTGTATGTTGGCAACTACAAGTGCATCTTACAAGAAAACTCTATTGATTAAAAGCCTTGATTTTCTTGATGGCATGCGACCTTCTCGTTTTTAAGTTTGTAGGCTAATCTTTGGGCTACATTTGTAGAATAAACTTTTCCAGTCTTGTGAAATGTACTTTTTTGAAGAAAATGCATCTTACAAACTTCAAGAATTAAACTGTTGTAAATATTGAACCTTTCTAGCTACAACCTATGGCCAGTAAATAGCTGTGAAAAATACTTGCCTTGCAAGTTCTTTTCCTCAACCATATAACCTTTAATTGGACCAAAATAAATTGATGAAAGGATAGAACAGCTTTAAGAACTTGTTATCTTATAATACAGTGCATTAAACCATTATACCCTTAAGAACCTCTTTAGTAGTCTAAATTTAACTTTATACTGTTATTGCATGTCTATCCAAAGATTGATGTTTCACACATATCAGTATTTGACAGTCATTCTTAGAAATTGGTGAGATATGTGAGCGTCAAATGGCTCAATGCCACCTGTAAAGGATTTATCTGTGCCACAGTATCAGGCCATGTGCATTTCTCTAATGTATGTAGAAATCCACCATTTACCTTGATATAAAATGTTGAAGGACTATAGGTGGCTAAGGTGGAGTACCGTTGGAATTTATTACTTTTGCCTGATAGAATGTCATAATGTTTATTTGACAGTCACATTACTAAAATTCATCACAGTTAAATAATTTAAATCCATTTTTAACAATGCAGTTTTCAACTGGCAGAAATTGCTACTAATCAAAACTATGGGGCAATATCCTCTGCTTGTTCTCAGTTCTCTCCTCTTTCTTATTTCTACTTTTACTAATTCTGAAGCTTTTTCTTTTCAGGTACTGAGCGTGGAATTGGATCTTTGGCTCTGGTCCTTTGGCATCCAGTGTCAATCTCTTCAACACCATAGGACACTGTCTATATACTACTGAGAGGATTATATGCAAGTAAGCTTCTCATGATATATTTGTTAGGGGGAAAATATTGGCTTAAAGCTTTAAGGTAATTTGCTTGGACAAGTGCAACAATTAATCAATGGCGTAGTTGTTTTTACCCCCTTTTCTAGTGAAGGATGGTTTTTTTTTTTTAAAATTTTGGAAAGATTAGTTATGGCAATATGTTTACTAATTTGATTGGCAAGTATAAAGATTCCTGTTTAGTTAAATTGGTAAGACTAATAGTTTGTGACTCTGGGGCTTCAACGAATGGGGTTTTCCGTTATCGGAGTATTGTTGTAGTAATAGCATTGGGACCAAAGCAACCCATAAAAGAGGGCCTGATATCTAGCCATGTAATGGAATACAACAACAGATCTTGTGTTCACTGTATGTATCACATATAATTGTTTTGTTTCATCCATAAAAAAGTTGAGAGTTAATGGCCCTGGTTTTATGATCGCAGGTGGTTTAATGTATCATGTGCTCACTGAATTATATTACATGAGAAAATATTTTCTGTGCAGTCTGGTACCATAATTTACCTTTTTCCCTCGACCTCTGGACCTTGCATGAACTTGTTCAGTTTGTGTTTTTGGAATCTTTAATAGCAAGAACTTGGCTTTGATGATACAATCAACTTGGCGAACCAGGTCAGTCTCACACACTATATCAAAATTTAATGGTTTTTGAGTTAACATGAAATACCCTTGTATCTTAAATTATATCTAGTAGTGATAAAGTAGACACTCCACTTTGACTAATTTCACATATTAACAATTATTTGTTTCGTAGCATAAAATATATATAACCATGTGAATAGAAATGAAGCATAGTTAGGATATGCATTGTGGACTTATTGTAAAAGAAAGAACTAAAGATTACCTTAGTGTTGAATAAAGAAGTTTGGGAAGTAGATGTTTGGGAGGAGCAGGGGGGGTTGCTGTTTTGTTGGACATCTAAATGACTAGGGGTTGGATATCAAGATTGCATGAGAAGTTTGTGAAGAGGGGAGAGAAGGATAGGTTGGTGTGGGTGGACTCAAGGAATGATGCTTTCTCAATAAAATCACCATGTTCTACGTTGGAGCTGGGGTGCTCAACTTTTTTCCTCAAAGGCATTATTTGGAATTCATGGGTCCAGATTAAAGTGAGTTTTTTAGCTTGTGAAGCTTGCTAGTGGAAAGTTTTGACTTTGGAGCAACTTAGAGGAGAGGTTGGTTCTTAGCAAACAAATATTACCTTTGTAAAAGCGAAGTGGAGTCTATTGATCGTATCCTTCTTCATTGTCCTAAAGCTAGGTAGCTATGGCACTTGCCTTTTGATTTATTTGGTGTTGCTTGAGTTCTTCCTTTGTTAGTTAAGGATGCCTTGTTAGGTTGACATGACTCCTTTGTGGGAAGAAAGCAAAATAAGGTATGAAGAGCTGCCCCGTTGTGTATTTTCTGGAAATTGTGAAAAGAGAGAAACTGAAGAGTGTTTGAAAATACAGAAAAATTGGTTCATTCTTTGAAGAGTTTGTTTATGATTAATCTATTGTCATAGGTTAAGTTGTACATTGCAAAAGGTTCTTTGAATTTATTCAAGTTTGTAGATTGGATGAGGTCTAATTAAGAGAGGGAGTAGTGTAGTTTTAAGAGGCACAAGGCGCACCTAAGGTGCAAAAGTGTCCTACAACTTAGGTATAAGGTGCAACAAAAGGTGTGTGCCTAAGTGAAGTGAAATACGACCTGGGATGCATATCAATTTTATAACATATGATTCAAATCTAATCCTTCAATAAAGAATCTAGGATTCTAAACACTTAAAAAGAAACATTCAAGAAAAAAGCAACGAAACTATATAAATTTCAATATACAATTAGAAATTTGAAGAATAAAAGTGTTTAAAAAGGAAGAGTAAAGTAGACAAGGTACGCCTCTTCAACAAGGTGTATGTCTTGACAAGCAAGGCGCTATAACTAGGGAGTGGTTGCGCCTTGAGCCTAGGTGCGCTTAAAGCACGCTTTTTAAAACTATGGAGTAGTTTTTCATATTTTCCCTTGTTTTTGCTAGGCCTTTTGTTTTCCCTTATATACAACCTGTTTACCTTGGTGTGTAGGCCTTTTCATTAATATCTTATTCCCTCACTTATCAAAAACAAGATTGTGGGTAGCTCATGCTTTCCAGAAAATAAACAAATTTCAAAGTATTCAGTAAGAAAGCTGAAGTGATGCCTAGATAACCATCCTTCCTTTTGGTGGCTTAAACTTTATTTGAGGCATTGTTGTGGCTGCTCTATTTGCTACTCAACTTGTTTTTTGTTTGCCTAAACTTCGTTTGAGGCATAATTGTGGCTGACCTAGCTCTCAGGACAGTCTATTTTCTTCCACCATATTTGTAGTGACATTAATTGAAACATGAGCTTAGCTAAATATATAGATGAAGATTTTATTATTGACAAACATCCTTTCCTAAATTTATTAACTTAGCTGGCATTATGCAATTGGTTTCCTTTACTTACCAGAAGGTGAAGGTTCTCCTACCACATTTCTCTATCCTGCCCATAGATGTAAAGATAGGAGCAAAGGTCTATTACCATGGAATATGTGTTCCATTAGGTTCTTCTTCTACTTGGCTCCTTTGATAACAGTTACATTATGGAAGCCGGGTTCTTTGTGGTGGGCAAATTTCCATCATAGGTGCATCTTAGAACATCTGGTTTCCTCACCAACCGGGGTCCTACTGGCACTTTGGTTTTTGGACGGATATCCTGCATATTACAACCACAAGTTGTCATTTCTGAATGAATGAATGAATACAGACAGTGCTAAATGTAAAATTTCAAACTTCATCAAATAAACAATCATGAGTCCAATCAGTTGATCTGTCACATATGCCTTCAAATTGAGATCGGCCATTTTCAAAGTCTCTGGTCCATAGTGTGGATTGGACATTCTAAAATTTCAAGATGTTTTATTTGTTGAGGTGGTAATCACTGATTGCATCATTCAAATGCATTCACACCCTTTACTTTTACCCTTGCTCATTTGTCATGGTGCACTATTCTTGTTGGGGTCCTATTGTTAATGAGTCTTATGGAATCAGTGCTTAAAGTTTTTCTGGTGCCCATCTTTTCTGGCAGTGCTTCTAATAACAGTTCATGGAACCACTTGACTAAGAGATAAATGGTTGATGGGTGTGTTTATGGCATTTGCTTTTTGAGGCAATTAAGTACACTCTTTATTTTCAGAAAAACACAATGGAGTACTAGTGCAAATACGTGTTTTGTTTTGTTGAAATCTCACTATCTGAATCAGTGGGAGCAATGTAGCATCCTGGAAAACCTGGAGTCATTTTATGGTCCTAGTATATATGAGCAATGTACAACTGTTAAGCTAGTAGCAAAGTGGTGGTGGGCTCTAGATAATCAGATACCTGGTCAAAGATGGCTGTTGGGATTGCAAGGGTTGCAACAGCATTGGGGGAGTCCACTATTCCTGAAATCCTTCCTTCACAGGGGCAGCATGATAACAGCAGATACATCTGATAGCCACCGTTATATCCAGTATATCAGCAACTTAACAATATCAGGTTTATCTTATGTCTGTATGCTTGGATCTTATAGGGTTTGGGAGAGATAGTGGACCTGTTCTTTGGAGTAGCCAAATTTGGAGAGATAGTCAATGGCATTGAGCACTGCACGCTTGTAAGCAACGGTTGCGTCAAGGAAGTGCTGTCTTCCACTCTCATCAACGCTGATGCCTTCAAAAACCAACCATTCTGAGAATCTGGGTTCAACAGGGCCTATTTCGAAGATTGGGTTTACGTGAAGGGGAGTGGGTCCCATTGGTGTAAGGCACTCTTTCATTCCGCCTCTTATGATTTCACATCTAATATCAATAGAACAAATGCAATTATCTTGGATTAGCTTCAAACATTATGTGGAGTTGAAAGAAATAGCTGTGACTAAGCTGTTTACAATGGACTAGAACCATAATTGATGGACCCTGTAGAAACAGTTCATTTGGCAAACATGCCAAGAGGCCCAGTTGTTAGGTGAATAATTTTTCTGTGAGTTAGTCTACAAAAACATATCTGTATCTCTTTATTTGTATTGAAATGGATGTGAAGGTTGGCATCTAAGAGGGTTTTCTATTTTTTTAGAGAAGTATTCTTGAGGATATGATGGATATCTTATTTAGCTGTAACGGCTTTATAAGAAGTTAAGAACCTTCAACTAGGTTAGAGAAGAGTAGCAGTATTGACTATTGGGTCCTTAAAAAGCATTGTGTTCATACAAAAGCTTTTGTAGTTTGTGTTCTTATACTGAGATCATTCAATTTTGGATCCTGATGCTATTTTCCTAGGATTTATATAAAACACATTATTTCCCAAGGTTTTGACCAACTTCAATTACAATCTCAGGTGCTTGTCTCTATTTATCGTTTTCTGTTACCTTATAAACAGAGATAAGTGTTCTAATCAGAACTCAGCATCTGAAATTTTGAACTTAAAGAACACTAAAGCTTATGGCTTGCTTAAGGAGCAGGGCTGTGTCACTCAAGGTAATCAAACTAATTTTTGCAGTCTGTATTGCTGAGCCTGAGAGCTATTATTCATTGTTGAACAGCTAGCTAAACTCATCCTTGTCCTGCTTTCTTCCACAAGTTTGACGTTTATTGTAGAAATTGTCAAACTTGGAAATTTGACCTCAAGTTTTCCATGTTAGGCAAACCATGTTTCAATCAACCATCTGGGGCAAAGTTCCTGATATAAATGTAGAATGATGAGGGACTAAGGGAGAGATGGGAAATGTACTTGAGTTCTAGAAAACCATTCATCTCAATTGCCCCACAGAAAGAAACTTCACCGTCACCCTGTGAGAAGTGCATGTCCCCTGTACTAAGATTTGCTCCATCTACAAACACTGGAAGGTATATTTTTGAACCTCTACTGAGATTCTTGATGTCACAGTTTCCTCCATTTTCCCTTCCTGGAGTTGTCCTTGCAGCCTCTTGAGCAATCCTTTCCCATTCAGGAGTTCCCTGTTGGATCTGCACATAAGTATAACAGAGTTCTGCTGATGAGAAGTTCCTAGTCCAGAAAGCCACCTTTTTCTGGGCATTGCATTGGTAAAAACTATAGATTATAGAAAAATAATGGTCTGGGGGAATTTGAAATCCTCCTATCATGTTGTCTTCTATGTTGACACATGCTCATCTTTATGCACCTTGCCAAGATGACAGCCTTTGGTTGATGGAAGTTTTGCCAATGGTCTTGAATGCAGTACTTCACATAGTTTCAGTGTCTTGAGACCATTTTCCCCCACTTGTCTCTCCCTCTTATTCCATATATTCAGAAGTTCCATTGATGGTGCAGTTCCTATTATTCCAGGGTGAGTTAAACCTGGAAATCTCACTCCTGCATTTATGAAAATACGTTACTGGTAGTCTAGAATCTAAAACTGCTCTTACTTGTTTGCACAGTTGTGCAAACGAGGAATAATGCTCCTACAGTTTCATGCATATGTAGAAGATTCACCTGGTATGTGGGGAGAGTAGGCATATATTCCTTCAAAGTACCAAATAGCTTTGGTTGCACAAGGAAAATGGTCAGTCAAAAATCCGCCACCGTTTTCTCTATCAAATGTTGCTGTGTAACCCCATTCATCGCCAGTCAGAGGACCAAAGTTGCATATTTCAACTGCAAGCAGGTCTCCTGGCTTCGCTGGAACTCCATCCACATCCAGAACTCTGATAGGTCCACTGAGAAAATGAACCTGTGCCCAGTTTCCACACGGATCACAATCAACCAAGTAAAGATCATTTTCATTCCATTTAAGTGTGTGACCAGTGCCATACAAGAGTTCTACAAGTTAAATACTTACAGTTGAGGAATCAATGAGTTTTACATCTAGTGAAGAATTATCATCCTTAATATTGCCTCCATTCACGTCTACCATCTCTACTCTAAAATATTCGCCAGCCATAACCTCCGCAACCGGTGGAATTTGGGGGTGCCAACGGTTGTGAAGAGGTAGCTTCTGCTCCCATGGCTTCTTCTTCAGGTCTATTGGCACTATTAACCTTGGAGCTGAAGGAGCCATGGATGAAGTAGTGAATTCCAGAGACTATGGGAATCTCACGAATTTTACTATTGGGGCTACCGCAGGATGGAGAGTTGACTGACAATTAGTAGCTGACAAATTGGGTATCGTTTTTATTGGACAGTCTCTGATTATCTTCTAGAAAAGGACGATTTTTTTTTTTATTTTTTATTATTATTATTTTTTTATTTTTTAAATAATATAAAGAAGTTACTTGGATAAGTTGTTTTTAAAAATATTTTTATTTTAATTTAAAAAAATATTTAATTAATATTATAATAAAATCATAAAGCATATTTTTTTTTATAAAGAAAACTATTTTGCATATGATAGAAAAACATGAATTTTAATATAATTGATTTTTTTTAAAAAATGAATGGTAATAATTTTAAAAATAATTATTGATAATATTTTATTTAAAATGAATTTTAAAACAAAAAAAGTTCTCAACTTTTTAAATATGTGAAAGAGTTAAGTTTTTTATTACATGTACACTTTTATTAATCAATGAACACGGTATCGTGGAATGTTTTAATTTAATTTATAATTAATTAGATCAATTTTTTGAATTTTAAATTATTTTGAAAAATTTAAAAATTAAATTATTAATTATATTTCACTTATTAATAATAAAAACCTATTTAAACTGGTGATTGTTTTTAAAAATTTATATCATTGCTTGGTTGTTGTTCTTAGAAATAATTTTTAAATATAAAGTAAAATAGAGAATTTTTTTTTTTTTTTTTCGGAGAAAATGAATATAAAATTAAGTAAGACTATTGAATTTATTAATAAGTTTAAAAAATAATTTAAAACTCAAAAATTATAAATAATGACTATAAAAATAATAGACATAATTAATGCTTTAAATTATTTAATAAATCTTATAATTTTTAAGAATAATTTGAAATTCAAAAAACTAATCCAATTAATTATAAATTATATAAAATAATTTAGAATGTCATTTTCATAATTAAGTAATAAATGTATGTATATAATGAAAATTTTGTCTCATTTATACTTTAATTTTTTTAAATTTATTTTTATATTCATTTAAAATAGAATACGTATTAACAATTATTCATTTGGAATGATTATTTTTTATTTTTAACAAAATAAATTAATTATGGTTTTATAAGGTGTTAATATCTATATATTTTTTAATATTTATAAAATCATAGAAATAGGATTAAAAATTATTAATTTTGAATAATTATTCTTTATTTTTAATAAAATAAATTAATTATGCTTTTATAAGGTGTTAATATCTATATGTTTGTAATATTTATAAAATCATGTATATTAGAAATTATTAATTTTAAATTATTTTATTTACTTTTAACAAAATCAATCATTAATGTTAATATCTATATTTTTATAATATTTATAAAAAAGAATTTATGATTTTATTATATTATTAATAGTTGTATTTTATTAAAAACTATTTATTTTTAATTTATTTGTAATTAAAAATTATTTTTATTTTTAATAAGACATGAATTAAATTTAGTTTACATTATATAAATTAAATTTATAATTTATATTTTTTACAAAATCAAAATAAAATATTATTTTTAAAAGCAGCTTATTTAAAAAAGTCTTTAGTTTTAAATTTTTTAAAATAACTTGTAGAACAAAAATAATTTCTTATTAAAATCCTGCTTATAAGTAGAATTTTATTTATATTGGAATCACTTTTGACTCCATTCCTGTGGTTGTTTAAGTTATCTAAACATAAAAAACTAAATAAATAAATAAATGAAATATCCATTTCCACTCCTCGTGCCTGTGTACTAAACACACCACTCCTTATTCTTGTGTACCAAACAGGTCCATTCCCATGCACCAAACATGCTCTAAGTGAACTAAAAACATAAATTGATCAAATGGGAGAACAGCTTTAAGAAACGTTATTTTCTTCCACCATCTTTGTAGTGCCATTAACTGAAACATGAACTTATAGCAAAATACTGTAGATGAAAGTTTCATTATTGACAAACATCTTTTCCTGAATTTGTCAACTTACTGGCGTTATGCAATTGGTTTCCATTACTTACCAGGAGCCAAAGGTTCTCATACCACATTTTTATATCCTGTCCTTGGACGTAAAGATAAGAGCAAAGGGCCGCAACCATGGAATATGTGTTCCATTAGGCCTCCTTATTCTACTAAGCTCCTTTGATAGCAGTTACATTGTGGCAGCTGGGTTCTTTGTGGTGGGCAAATTTCCATCATAGGTGCATCTTAGAACATCGGGTTTCCTCACTAACCGGGGTCCAACTGGCACTTTGGTTTTTGGACGAATATCCTGCATATTGCAACCCCACAAGTTATCACTTCTGAATGAATAAATAAATAAAGTTTTGGTTTTGTTTGTTGAAATCTCAGTATCTGAATCAGTGGGAGCAATGTTGAATCCTGGAAAAAGTGGAGTGATTTTAAGGTCCTAGTATAATTTGGATACCTGGTCGAAGATGGCGGTTGGGATTGCAAGGGTTGCAACAGCATTGGGTGAGTCCACTATTCCTGAAATCCTTCCTTCACAGGGGCAGCATGATAACAGTAGATACATCTGATAGTCCCCATTATACTCAATGTATCAGGAACTCAACAAAATCAGGTTTATGTTATGTGTGTATGCTTGGAGGATCCAGGGTTTGAGAGAGATAGTGGACCTGTTCTTTGGAGTAGCCAAATTTGGAGAGATAGTCGATGGCATTGAGCGCTGCACGCTTGTAGGCAACACTTGCATCAAGGAAGTGCTGTCTTCCACTCTCATCAACGCTGATGCCTTCAAAAACCAGCCATTCTGAGAATCTGGGCTCAACAGGCCCTATTTCGAAGATAGGGTTTACGTGAAGGGGAGTGGGTCCCATTGGTGTAAGGTACTCTTTCATTCCGCCTCTTATGATTTCACATCTAATAACAACAGAATATATGCAACCATCTTGGATTAGCTTCAAACATTATGTGGAGTTGAAGGAAATAGCTATGTAAAATGGATTAGAGCCATAATGCACCGACCTGATCGAAACAGTTCATTTTGGCAACACATGCAAAGAGGCCTATACATTAAGGTGAGGATTTTTCTGTGAGTTAATCTACCAAACAGAATCTGTATCTCTTTCTTGGTCTTGAAATGGATGTGTAGGTTAGCAAGACAGAGGACAGTGTATCATCAAAGAGGGTATTGGATCATTGGAAAGAGATGTTTTGAGGATATTCAGATGGGTATCTTATGTAGCTGTAAAAGCTTTATAAAAACCTAAAACTTAGGTTAGAAAAGAGCAGCAGTATTGGATCCTTTAAAACCATTGTGTTCATACTTAATACAAAAGCTTTTGAAGTGTCTATGTTCTTATATTCCTTTGGTGTCCCATCTCTTGATGGGGTAATAGTACCTTTCTGCTTGGGATCACTTCAGTTCCTGGGCTTATAAAACATGTTATTTCTCAAGGTCTTGACCAACTTCAATTACAATCTCAGGTGGTTGCCTCTATGTGTTGTTTTAAGCTACTTTAGAAACAGAGAAAAATGTTTCAATTTTGAAGTTAAAGAAAACTATAGGCTTATGGCTTGCTGAAGGGGCAGAGCTGATATTAGTTGTGAACGGCTAAACTTACCTTTTTCCTGCTTTCTTCCACGAGTTTGTTGTGTATCATAGATATTGTCAAACTTTGAATTTTGTTTTTAAGCACTTTTTGTAAGGCAGACCATGTTTCAATCACTATTTGGGGCAAAGTTCCTGATATAAATGTTGAATGACAAGGGACAGAGGGAAAGATGGGAAACGTACTTGAGTTCTAGGAAACCACTCATCTCAATTGCCCCACAGAAAGAAACTTCGCCATCGCCCTGGGAGAAGTGCATGTCCCCTGTACTAAGATTTGCACCATCTACAAATACTGGAAGGTATATTTTTGAACCTCTACTGAGATTCTTGATGTCACAGTTTCCTCCATTTTCCCTTCCTGGGATAGTCCTTGCAGCCTCTCTAGCAATCCTTTCCCATTCAGGAGTTCCCTGTTGGATCTGCACATAGTCATGACCTGTTAGCATAACTAAATTCGACCACTGAGAAGTTCCTAGTCCAGAAAACCACTTTTTTCTGGGCATTGGATTGTTAAAAACTATAGATCATAGAAAAATAATGGTCTGGGGGAATTAAAAAATACTCATATCATGATGACTTCTATGTTGACACATCAAACATGTTCATTTTTTTGCACCTTTCCAAGATGGCAGCCTTTAGTTGATGGAAGATTTGCCAATGGTCTTGAATGCAGAACCTCACATAGTTTCAGAGTCTGGCGACCATTTTCTTCCACTTGCCTCTCCCTCTCATTCCATATATTCAGAAGTTCCATTGACGGTGCAGTTCCAATTACTCCGGGGTGATTTAAACCTGGAAATCTCACTCCTGCATATATGAAAATATGTTGACTGGTAGTCTAGAATCTAAAACTGCTCTTATTTGTTTGCACAGTTGTGCAAATGAGGAATAATGCTCCTACAGTTTCATGCATATGTAGAAGATTCACCTGGTATGTGGGGAGAGTAGGCATATATTCCTTCAAAGTACCAAATAGCTTTGGTTGCACAAGGAAAATGGTCAGTCAAAAATCCGCCACCGTTTTCTCTATCCATTGTTGCTGTGTAACCCCATTCATCACCAGGCAGAGGGCCCAAGTTGCATATTTCAACTGCAAGCAGGTCTCCTGGCTTCGCTTGAACCCCATCCACATCCAGAACTCTGATAGGTCCACTGAGGTAATGAACCTGTGCCCAGTTTCCACATAGATCACAATCAACCAAGTAAAGATCATTTTGAATTCCATCTAAGTGTTTGACCAGTGCCATACAAGAGTTCTTCAAGTTAAATACTTACAGGTGAGACATCAACGAGTTTTACATCTAGTGAAGAACTATCATCCTTAATATTGCCTCCATGCGCATCTACCATCTCTACTCTAAAATATTCGCCAGCCATAACCTCCGCAACCGGTGGAATTTGGGGGTGCCAACGGTTGTGAAGAGGTAGCTTCTGCTCCCATGGCTTCTTCTTCAGGTCTATTGGCACTACTAACCTTGGAGTTGAAGGAGCCATTGATGAAGCAGTGAATTCCAGAGACTATGGAGATCTGATGAATTTTATTGGTGCCAATTGTGTTTTCAACCCATATAGGTAATGTCCTCCGACCGCCCATAATTGATTAGAAAGATATGAGATAATAATAGATAAAAATATCCACTTGATTCATTTTTGTCTTTATTCTACCATTCTTGGTATGCCAATATTCTTTCTTATTTAACCATTTTTTTATTTTTCATTATTTTTTAAACTCTTTTATAAATAATTGAAAAATCAACATTATTTTTATTTTTAAATTATAAATAAACAAAAATCATATTAATGATTCAAAAAGACTATTTTGGAAAATACTTTCTAAAAAAATATTAATTTAAATAAATAAAAATTATCTTTTACATTTATTTTTTTTACATTTTAGAAGTAAATAATTTAATGATTAAAATACTATTTAAAATAAATATATTCACTATTTTACTTTTTTTATACTAAAAAGTATTTTAAAGTTTTTTTTTTTACTATTATAAAATAAAAAGTTTAATTTTTTTTTAATCTTCTTTCTTCCTTATTTTAATAACTTTTTGAACATAACTTTTAGTGATAAGTTATATGAAATGTTACAAATTTGTTTATTAAGAATTTTTTTTTTTAATAATTTGAATTAATTGAAAATTTATTAAAATAAGAAAAAGAAAAAGAAAGAAAGAGGATGGATGGTGAGTTTTTATTTTAAGTACTCAATTAAAATATTTTCATATGACCTAACTTTAGAAGTGAATTATATTAATACATAGTAGATATTGAATTTTTCTTATATAAAAGGTTGAAAGGTATATTTACTTATTTTAGATGAAAACAAGTAGTTAAAAATTATATAGATTATATTTGAGTTTGGTTTTCAAATATTTTTCTAGTTTTTATTTTTTATTTTTAAAAATAATTTTTATTTTCTATATTGTCTCTTTTTGAAAATATGTTTAATTAAAAAATGAAAACTATTTTTTAAAATGAAAATTGAAAACCTTGTTTAGTATTATTTTTTTATATATGAAAATAAAAAAAACAATAAATTTTATTTATTCATTTATTGTGCCACTGTATAATTGTATTACATTAACTCTACAAGGGAAATGTACTAAGTGTACAAAGGTGTACAAGAATACCCTTTGTGAAAGATTATAATCGATTATGAGTCATTCCTTTATTTTTCTTATCACTCACGAATTGTACACATATGTCATGCACTTTAGTTAATTCCTGCATGGAAATTCCAATATTTTCCCCAATAATAATATTTGGAGAAAATTTTTTTTGACCTTAAATCATCTACCATCTTTTCAACTAAATCATTAGAAATATGGTTAAACACTTTTACGTGGACATATAATTTAGGAGGGATATAAAATTTGTGCCATTGTATAAGGGTATTACACTAACTGTACAAGAGAAATGTACTAATTATACAAAGGTGTACAAGATTACCTTTTGTGAATGAATTTAATTGATTTTAAACCACTTTTTTATTTTCCTTGTCACCCAAGGATTGTACACCTATGTCACGTACTTTATTTAACTCTCATATGAAAATTCCAATATTTTTCCCAATAATGATATTTGGGGAAAAAAATTGACCTTAAGTCATTCACCATTTTCTCAACCAAACCATTGAAAATATGATTAATACACCTACATGGACATATAACTTAGGAGAAATATGAAATTTGTGTCATTGTACAAGGGCATTACACTAATTGTACAAGGGAAATATGGTAACTGTACAAGGGTGTATAAAGCTTCTAATAGGTTTTATACGATTTTTAAATAACTTGAGTTTGATATTAAGACAATTATTGATAGGTTTTTTTTTTTTTTTACCAAACTATGTCATTAAGACATTCTCTACAAAAATTAACACATAGGAAATAAAATTAAAATCAATCATATTTGAATTGTTCATTATAAGTAAAGTAAATGAAATATATATTTTTATTATTTTTCCTTTATAAATATAATTTCATTGTTATCAATAGAGATTAAAAAAAATCATATTTAAATGGAATTAAAAATAAACAAAAATTATTTTTATAACATTTTTATTTTTTTAAATCATTAATTTAAATTATGAAATTAGTTTTAAAATTAAAAATATTTTTTGTAATTATAGTTTTGAAGATTTCATGATTTTTATCTTATTACTTTGAAAAAATTGCTTTAATAAGAAAGTATTTATTTTAATGGTTTTAAACATTTAAATCTTTATTAAAAAATATTTAGGATTAGTGTGGTGAGAAATTTTGAATATTTTCGAAGACTTTAATTCGGCCAATTACCCTATTTACACTTTCAAAATTAGTGAAAGGTTGGTAAATTAGTCTTAGAAATATTGTCTTCTTGATTAATATTATATATATATATATATATTATATGCATGTGAGTGTTTATATTATTTTCTAAAAAATAATAAACACCATAATTTGCAAGTTAAAAAAAAATATATATATATTTTATGAGGTTTTTAAAAAGTATTTATTATATGTTCTATAAATTTGAAAAAAATATAATATTTGATGATATCTAATTTACAAGTTAGAACAAACAAATAATACTAATATTTTATGAGGTGTTTAAAAATTATTTAATATATATGAGAAATAATATAAGTTTGAAATAAAGAATAATATTTATTATATATTATGTAAGTTTTCAACATATTTAAAAAATATTTATTATATATCATGTAAGTTTGAAAAAAAGAATAATATTTGATGAGGTATTTAAAAGTTATTCATTTCAAAAATACATTTGATAATAATAATTTTTAACCATCTTACATATTTGATGAAGAAAAATGATTCAAGTTGGTTCCACTATTAAATAGGTGAGAGAAGGGCAAAAAAGTCAAAGAGAGAATGAGCAAGGTGAGGTGATTGGTTAGTTTTTTCATTTAATAGTTAAGGGTATTTTAGGGATTTTTTAAAGATAATAGCCTTACTCTTAATTTCCACTTTTTGATTGGGTGTTGAGCTTAAATATGGAACTTATATGGACCATATTTTAATTTTTGGGCCCAACTGGGTGCAAAACACAATTTTCCCATTTTATTGTTGGGGCTGTTGCCGGATGGAGAGTTGATTGACAATTAGTAGCTGACAAATTACAGTATCATTTTTTATTAGGCCGGCTCTAGTTCTCTTTTAGAAAATGACAAATTTGTTAAAATTTTAAACTTTGTGTCTTATCGCTTATGTGAGTCATGCCTAGCACAACACCTCAATCTTGGGACATGTGTAATTAAGTAGAAAATGTTTTTCATTCTTGCAAGGCGTTTAGAGGGAAAATTGGAGTCTTGGAAATAAAGTTTATGTTTTGAACACTATTATTTTAAACTAAATGTTGAGAATTACAATCTTGAAGTGCTTTAGGATCGTGCCAATTAGAAAAGTGTTGTGCTGCATCCATGTAGTTGCAGTGTATAATCCAAGTAAAAGGCAAATAAGCAGATAACTCACAATAGAGTGATCAACGTATTTGATATCTTCTGCACAATAGTCCGTTGTGATACTGTCATACCCAGGGTTCAAAGTATCGGTCTGGTACAACTCGACCGAGTTGTATCCGCCTCAACACCTACCACAACGAGACTGATTCCAGATACAACACAATGCACAAACTTGATAGAGAATTGGTAAGATTCAGCTGACTCGTCTGCATTTCCGAGTTAACTCGGTCGACTCGATTAGGTTACAAAGAATTTTCAAATTTTATTTTCAATCACAACAAAATATTAAAACATTTTCATAAAAATAAATAAAAAATCAGAGATTCCCCTTCCAAAAGCAAACACCTATTCTGAAATTTTATACCATATCAAAGAAGACGAAGAAGGAAAAACCCAACCCGTGACCCGTTCGGAAATAAACAAAGAAACTACTGAAGAATGAGGGCATGATTAAGGGTTTACTTGCCTAATTTTCCTCAAAATCGAGCATTACCAGAGGGTGGGAGCTTTGGTGTAGGCAGTGGTGACTCATCAAGTGGACTGAATCTTTCACCGGCGATGTCGACAAGACAACCCTTGATAGTTAGATTGCTCCCCCTTCAGTGTTGGGTCTTGCATGGTTGCAAATTTGCAATTGCAGGTGGTGTGTCTATTGTGGGTCTCGGCAGCAATGGTGGCGTGCTAGGGTGGGAGATAGAGAGCTCAAATTAGTAAAGTAAAAAATGCCTTTTATATGAGAATTGAGTCCTATAGTCAAATGATATGAAATGTATGAATAAGGTTTAATGATAAATTAAAGTGTTTATATGGCTAAGAATTAAATCTTCAATTTTTAATATTATCACAAAGCTGTGGACCCTGCATTTCGGCTCATGCGCTTCCACTAGGTGGCGAGCTTCCTTTTTATTTGAAAAATGACTTGGAGTCGCCACTTATTTTTGTTTTATTTTTAAAGGATAAACAAAATAAGAAAGAAAACCCTAAGTATGACTCCTTATTTGGAAAAGGTGGTCTGTGAAAAACCAAAAATGGGCTCGAGGGTCAGGTTACTTATTAGAAAGGTACAGTAAAGACCGTAGCACCCCTCTAAGTCCCAAAAAAGGGGTCTCTACTGATATAATGAAGTAATCATGACAATCGGTAGGGAAATCAATGGATATTGACATGATCACACACTAAAAACCAAAGCATGCATGAGGAATGGTTAAAGTGAGAGCGGGTGCTTACTTGGGCAGCAAACGACAATGCGCTATCAAGAAATGGGGTTAGTGTGCAATAATGGACACAATGTATATCACACATGCCACTAAACAGAGTAAGAAGTCATCAGATATCACACCCCACTTCACTCAAACTTATTTTTTTTGTTTTAAAATTTCTTTGATGTTGGGCCCCCACCAAAGCCCAATTTATTTTTGCATGAATCAATTTCGTAAATTTCATCACTTGGAATCACAAAATTTAATTCACGCTTATTTTAAAATATTTTCAAAAATCAGAGGAGTTTGTGAGAATTGCTTGCCAGAAGGAAAAATGACAGTAAAATTTTATTAAAAATAGGACTCTTGGGTGATCCTGAAAGTTCTAAGGATGAAAGATGGGAGAGTTGGGATCATTTACAAAACTAGAATCCTGAAAATTATTTAAAGAGAGGGGAGTTGGAAAATTATTTTCAAAAATCAAAGAAGATGTACTAAGAGAGAGCACGTGGCCCAAAAGTGGCCATGCAAGATAATATCATAGAAGTGGGCCTGGGATATGAGTACTGGAATTGGCTATGAGATAGCCAATGAGAGCGGGGTAAACTAGGAAGCCCCAGCAGCAAACTTCCTCATGAGACCCTCCTCTGCCAGATCGAGCACCTCAGGGCTGAATACTTATTTGCAGGCTCCACCAATGTCACTTTGGGGGTTGGAGTTAGGATATTAAATATTTTCACACTTGGGACAGTAGGCATTCACTGTGCTTGGTCGAAAAATGTCTGACAAACCCACTGGAAGGCAGGCTTGTTCACAGCAGTTAACTCTTGGGCATCTACCGAAGTCACAGTCCTGGTACTTGCTCAGCATTGCAGCCAATCCATCGCTAGTCGATATGTAGCGGACATGAATCAGACCTTAAAGCCTCTGCTGCTGATTCCACTAACTCGTTTTGTTCCTCTGTGAAGGGATCACCATGCGAGGATTCAACAGAGATCAACTGCTGGGACTGATTCAATGCAACTGATGTAATGAGTGTCTCATGATCATGGAAGTACAGAACCTCCAGCTTGCCAGAATCGTAATCAGGAAATTTAGAAGAGGCGATAGCCTTAGTGGATGGAGTAATCTCAGTTGAAAGTCCTTCTTTCCTCACTGCAGTGGATACGATGGACACTCCCGCATTGCTGTATGTGGAGAAGGTGAATTTCTGGTCTGAGATGTAATCCCTTGTGAGAAGATCTTTGGCTTTCTTCCCTACATCAGTGAAGGGTCCTGGTCCCTTGCTCATGTTTGCAGATAGGAAGGGGAGTATCTGAATGCTGCAATGGGGAGGTTGGAAAATAAGAGATGGGAAGGGTGGTGAGAGGAAGGTGGACAAATGGGAAATGGGTAGTGGGTTCAATGGGTATGGAAAATGGGCATATGCATGGGGGCATGAAAGAGGGGTATGAGATTAATGGAATGGGTAGTAGAGGTTAGTGAGAGATGGGTTCAGTGGGTAGTGAAAAATGAAGACATGCATGGTGTAGGATGGGGAAAGGGTGGAATGAGTAGTGGAGTATGAAAGATGAAGGTATCATTGGTGAAATAGATAGTGGGAGAAATGGATTGGTGGGTGTTGGAAGGTGGAGGTGAGATGGCATGGGTTTGACAGTGGAGATAAAGGCATGGTGAACCTCTGCACTGAGCCATTGTTGCCATATTATCCCGTAGATGATTCTCAAATGGAAACTGGAAGGCAATGGTAGAGACTGATAGTGTATTATAGCATGATGATGAATCCTCTGCAGCTTGATTGGTTGCTGGGTCCACATCAAGGCTGAATGTCAAACCCAAAGTCCAATGACCAGTCAGTGCATCTTGTATACCACCTGATTTTGAATCTGATGGGATGATCCGATAGTTAAAGGGTAATAGTGGAGCGCCGTTTGGAAACATTTCATCAACTGGAGCAAAAACAAAGTCCAGAACAGGCTCCCACTGCGTTCTTGTCAAAGACATCGACTATAGACAGAACCTCATTACCCCTTCTCTGTTTAGTGAGCAGAACCAGATGAAGAGAGACCCATTCTTCAGACTTAAAGCACCCTTACCTGCTGGGAGAACTTCACCCACTCTCAAATACTCAGGAGCTATGATTCCCTGTCAGCAATATCCACACCCCAAAGGACCTAGAAACTGATCTAAATGGGAACAAACTCAGCCATCCGACGTCAAACTCAACAACACCTTAAAACATCACAAAATCCTCTCCAGAAGAAAAATGTCCATCTCCCATTGCAAGCCAAAAACAGGGGAAAATAGAAGGGAGGGGGAAACAGAGACAGAACTAGGATAAATATAACTAGAAAAGAAAATAGTCCAGGCCCCATCTCATGGGCGATCAATGAGCTTGAAAAAAAAACTAAGTGGGATAGACAAGTGGTATTTCTAATATGAATGGGTAACACAGCTGCGAACATTAAGAAAGAACAGAACCAAACCAACCCCAATAAAACCAAGTAAAGAGTGAACACATTAGAGCACCATCAAAGCAACTTAGAGATCAGTCAGAACAAGCATGTGGCCCTTCATACCCACTCCCAATCAACAGGTTAATGCTAAAAACTCAACAGCAAACTGAGCAAAATAGTGAAAAATGAGAAGCAAGAAGATTGCAGTGACCATACCTGAGCTCCTTAAGTGAAGATGGTGCCACTTCTTCTCCTCTAGCTCTCAAAACTTTCTCCCCAAACCCGCTCGCTCTCCCTAGAAAATCAAATATCTCACCCCTCCCTGCTACTTATCTCTCAAACTTGCTCCTCCAACCAGAAAATATCACTCCCCGAATACGCTCCTCCCCTCCTCTCTCTGGTGTCTTGCTCCTCAAGCCAGAACACACTCCCCAAAAAAATCCTCACCTTCACTAACGGCCTGCAGCTTTTGAATATTCCTTTAACAGGTGTCAATTTTCTACTGCTTCTCAACCCACTAACCTGATTACCTAGTAACCAACCAGGAATCGACACGTGGCTCTCTATATTATAACACGTGGCAAAATAACCTGCACCAAAAGTGAGAAAGAAAGGAGCACCCAAAATGGGATCTACAGTGTTTTATTAAAAACTATTTATTTTTAATTTATTTGTAATTAAAAATTATTTTTATTTTTAATAAGACGTGAATTAAATTTAATTTACATTATTTAAATTGAATTCATACTTTGTATTTTTTACAAAATCAAAATAAAATATTATTTTTAAAAGCAGCTTACTTAAAAAAGTCTTTAATTTTAAAATTTTAAAAATAATTTATAAAATCAAAATAATTTCTTATTGGAATGAATTAAAATTCCACTTATAAGTGGAATTTCATTTCCAGGGTAATCATTTTGGCTCAATTTCCGTCGTTATTTAAATATGAAAAAAAAATAAATAAATAAAATATCCATTTCCACTCTTTATTTCCGTGCGTCACTCCTCATTCTTGTGCATCAAACACGCCGATTCCTCCAAACATGCTCTAAGTGAACCAAAAATATAAATTGATCAAATGGCAGAACAGCTTTAAGAAATATTATTTTATAATAAATCGGGACAGCCTATTTTCTTCCACCATATTTGTAGTGACATTAACTGAAACATGAACTTATAGCAAAATACTTTAGATGAAAGTTTTAATATTGACAAACATCTTTTCCTGAATTTGTCAACTTACTGGCGTTATGCAATTGGTTTCCATTACTTACCAGAAGCCAGAGGTCCTCATACCACATTTTTATATCCTGTCCTTGGACGTAAAGACAAGAGCAAAGGGCCGCAACCATGGAATATGTGTTCCATTAGGCCTCCTTATTCTACTAAGCTCCTTTGATAGCAATTACATTGTGGCAGCTGGGTTCTTTGTGGTGGGCAAATTTCCATCATAGGTGCATCTTAGAACATCGGGTTTCCTCACTAAACGGGGTCCAACTGGCACTTTGGTTTTTGGACGAATATCCTGCATATTACAACCCCACAAGTATCACTTCTGAATGAATAAATAAATAAAGTTGGTTTTGTTTGTTGAAATCTCAGTATCTGAATCAGTGGGAGCAATGTTGAATTCTGGAAAAAGAGGAGTGATTTTAAGGTCCTAGTATCATTTAGATACCTGGTCGAAGATGGCTGTTGGGATTGCAAGGGTTGCAACAGCATTGGGTGAGTCCACTATTCCTGAAATCCTTCCTTCACAGGGGCAGCATGATAACAGTAGATACATCTGATAGTGCCCAATATACTCAATGTATCAGGAACTCAACAAAATCAGGTTTATGTTATGTGTGTATGCTTGGAGGATCCAGGGTTTGAGAGAGATAGTGGACCTGTTCTTTGGAGTAGCCAAATTTGGAGAGATAGTCAATGGCATTGAGCACTGCACGCTTGTAAGCGACGGATGCGTCAAGGAAGTGCTGTCTCCCACTCTCATCAACGCTGATGCCTTCAAAAACCAGCCATTCTGAGAATCTGGGCTCAACAGGCCCTATTTCGAAGATAGGGTTTACGTGAAGGGGAGTGGGTCCCATTGGTGTAAGGTACTCTTTCATTCCGCCTCTTATGATTTCACATCTAATAACAACAGAATATATGCAACCATCTTGGATTAGCTTCAAACATTTGTGGAGTTGAAGGAAATAGCTATGTAAAATGGATTAGAGCCATAATGCACCGACCTGATCGAAACAGTTCATTTTGGCAACACATGCAAAGAGGCCTATACATTAAGGTGAGGATTTTTCTGTGAGTTAATCTACCAAAGAGAATCTGTATCTCTTTCTTGGCCTTGAAATGGATGTGTAGGTTAGCAAGACAGAGGACAGTGTATCGTCAAAGAGGGTATTGGATCATTTGAAAGAGATGTTTTGAGGATATTCAGATGGGTATCTTATGTAGCTGTAAAAGCTTTATAAAAACCTAAAACTTAGGTTAGAAAAGAGCAGCAGTATTGGATCCTTTAAAAACATTGTGTTCATACTTAATACAAAAGCTTTTGAAGTGTCTATGTTCTTATATTCCTTTGGTGTCCCATCTCTTGATGGGGTAATAGTACCTTTCTGCTTGGGATCACTTCAGTTCCTGGGCTTATAAAACACGTTATTTCTCAAGGTCCTGACCAACTTCAATTACAATCTCAGGTGGTTGCCTCTATGTATTGTTTTAAGCTACTTTAGAAACAGAGAAAAATGTTTCAATTTTGAAGTTAAAGAAAACTATAGGCTTATGGCTTGCTGCAGGGGCAGAGCTGATATTAGTTGTGAACGGCTAAACTTACCTTTTTTCCTGCTTTCTTCCACGAGTTTGTTGTGTATCATAGATATTGTCGAACTTTGAATTTTGTTTTTAAGCATTTTTTGTAGGGCAAACCATGTTTCAATCACTATTTGGGGCAAAGTTCCTGATATAAATGTTGAATGACAAGGGACTGAGGGAAAGATAGGAAACGTACTTGAGTTCTAGGAAACCACTCATCTCAATTGCCCCACAGAAAGAAACTTCGCCATCGCCCTGGGAGAAGTGCATGTCCCCTGTACTAAGATTTGCACCATCTACAAATACTGGAAGGTATATTTTTGAACCTCTACTGAGATTCTTGATGTCACAGTTTCCTCCATTTTCCCTTCCTGGGATAGTCCTTGCAGCCTCTCTAGCAATCCTTTCCCATTCAGGAGTTCCCTGTTGGATCTGCACATAGTCATGACCTGTTAGCATAACTAAATTCTACCGCTGAGAAGTTCCTAGTCCAGAAAACCACTTTTTTTTCTGGGCATTGGATTGTTAACAACTATAGATCATAGAAAAATAATGGTCTGGGGGAATTAAAAAATACTCATATCATGATGACTTCTATGTTGACACATCACACATGTTCATTTTTTTGCACCTTTCCAAGATGGCAGCCTTTAGTTGATGGAAGATTTGCCAATGGTCTTGAATGCAGAACCTCACATAGTTTCAGAGTCTGGCGACCATTTTCTTCCACTTGCCGCTCCCTCTCATACCATATATTCAGAAGTTCCATTGATGGTGCAGTTCCAATTACTCCAGGGTGATTTAAACCTGGAAATCTCACTCCTGCATATATGAAAATACGTTGACTGGTAGTCTAGAATCTAAAACTGCTCTTACTTGTTTGCACGGTTGTGCAAATGAGGAATAATGCTCCTACAGTTTCATGCATATGTAGAAGATTCACCTGGTATGTGGGGAGAGTAGGCATATATTCCTTCAAAGTACCAAATAGCTTTGGTTGCACAAGGAAAATGGTCAGTCAAAAATCCGCCACCGTTTTCTCTATCCAATGTTGCTGTGTAACCCCATTCATCACCAGGGAGAGGGCCCAAGTTGCATATTTCAACTGCAAGCAGGTCTCCTGGCTTCGCTGGAACCCCATCCACATCCAGAACTCTGATAGGCCCACTGAGATAATGAACCTGTGCCCAGTTTCCACATAGATCACAATCAACCAAGTAAAGATCATTTTGAATTCCATATAAGTGTTTGACCAGTGCCATACAAGAGTTCTTCAAGTTAAATACTTACAGTTGAAGCATCAACGAGTTTTACATCTAGTGAAGAACTATCATCCTTAATATTGCCTCCATTCGCATCTACCATCTCTACTCTAAAATATTCACCAGCCATAACCTCCGCAACTGGTGGAATTTGGGGGTGCCAACGGTTGTGAAGAGGTAGCTTCTGCTCCCATGGCTTCTTCTTCAGGTCTATTGGCACTACTAACCTTGGAGTTGAAGGAGCCATTGATGAAGCAGTGAATTCCAGAGACTATGCAGATCTGATGAATTTTATTGTTGGGGCTCCTGCCGGATGGAGAGTTGACTGATAATTAGTAGCTGACAAATTGCCGTATCATTTTTTATTAGGCCGGCTCTAGTTCTCTTTTAGAAAAGGACAAATTTGTTAAAATTTTAAACTTTGTGTGTTATAGCTAATGTGAGTCACGCCCAGCACAGCACTTCAATCTTCGGACATGTGTAATTAAGTAGAAAATGTTTTTCATTCTTGCAAGGGGTTTAGAGGGAAAATGGGAGTCTTGGAAATAAAGTTTATGTTTTGAACACTGTTATTTTAAACTAAATGTTGAGAATTACAATCTTGAAGCACTTTAGGATCGTGCCAATCAGGAAAGTGTTGTGCTGCATCCATGTAGTTGCAGTGTATAATCCAAGCAAAAGGCAAATAAGCGGATAACTCACAATAGAGTGATCAACATATTTGATATCTTCTGCAGAATAGTCCATTGTGATACTGTCATACCAGCCCCCATTGAAGTCCACCATCTCAAGTCAGAAAATCTCTCCACATCAAATGCCATCACTGGTGGTATCTCTGGGTGCCACCGATTATGCAGTCAGTGGAAGTTTCTGCTCCCATGGCTTTTTCTTCATGTCTATCTGCACCACCAGCTTCGGACCATCCTGTTCCTCAACTTTGTCTCATAATCGAAGCTAGTGAGGATGAGATTTGATTGATGTTGGTGGTACCTCTCTAAATAACTTGAATTTTGTATATTTGATCATTTAAGAGTCCAAATGGATTTTGTTAGCATCACTGTTTTTGGCTGAAAATGGGGGTTAAGCATGACTCCACATTGCTTTCTGAGCTAACCCTACAAATCGGAATGTTGAGAATGTTGCCCACATTTCATGATGATATTGGATATTGTTCCAGCTGTGCTGTGCTTCAACAACTTGGTGTCTTGAGATATGGTTCGGTCTTAGCCTGCATTATTGAGGCTAATAGGGAAGTATGTTCAGACAGTGAAGAGGGATTCCTCCGTAAACGCTGTGGAGAAAATGAGGCAGTTGCTCAGCAAAAACTCAGGAAACCTGGTATGGCTTAATTATTGGCTATATGTATTTCTATTTTCTAGTCCTCATATTTCATGGAGTATAAGATGTCTATAGATAAATGCCTTGTAAGTGTGCTGTATATTGGCAACTACAAGTGCATCTTACAAGAAAACTCTGAAGATTTACACCCTTTTTTTGTTGATGGTGTTCTACCTTTTCGCTTCTAAGTTTCACTTATTAAGGAAGGACCCAAGCAATGCTGAACAAAGAAAAAAGAAGCTGCCAAAGCAAACTCGCTATATCACATATTCATAATGTGATCAATCGATTCCTTATTGCAATTTGCAAAGGACACATCTATTCACCAAAAGCCCAGCCTCTCTTTTGAATCTGATCCAAGGTCAACACTTTGTCTCAACTAGCTTTCCAAGCAAAAAATGACACTTTTGAAAGGATCAAGGAATTCCAGATGATGGCAACAGGGGATGGAGTTGGGTGCCCTGGCTCCAGAAAGGAATCAAAAGATTTAACAGAGAAGACCCCCTTTCTAGAACCCATCTGCACAACTCTATCCTTCACAGACTTTCCTTGAATCCTTAAGAAAAAAATCCTCCACATTGTCTGGCTCCCAATCATTTAAATGTCTAATATAATGAGGATTCCAATGTCCTTCCTCACTCATGTCATCCCAAACTTCCTTTGACGATGCGAAGGCAAACAGGGAAGGGACCACACTAGCTCAGGTTACATTCCCGCACCATTTATCCTTCCAAAACTTGACCCTCTTCCCATCTCTCACCTCAAAGGAAGCAATACTACCAACCAGATCCCACCTCTTCCTGCTCTGAAAATTGGTGAGATATGTGAGCCTCCCATGGCTCAACATCAACTGTAATGGATTTCTCAGTGCCACAGTATCCGGACATGTACATTGCTCTAATGTCTATAGAAATCCACCCTTTTTCCTTGATATAAAATGTTGAAAGACTGAAGGTGGCTAGGGTGGAGCACAGTTGGAATTTATTACTTTTTAGTTTTTATTCATATGATATATCATGATTATTTGACAGTCATATTACTTAAATTCATCACAGTTAAATATTTTGATACCATTTTTAACAATGCAGCTTTCTACTGGCAGAAATTGCAACTAACTAAAACGATGGGGAAATATCCTCTGATTGTTCTCAGTTTTCTCCTCTTTCTAATTATTTCTAATTTTACTAATTCTGAGGCTTTTTTTTTTTTTTTTTCAGTTGTTGAGCGTGGAATTGGACCTCTGGCTCTGTTCCTTTGGCATCCAGTATCCATCCCTCCAACACCAGTAGGACACTGTCTATATCAAGTAAAATGAAGTAGAGATTCCTCTTAGACTCATTTTACATATCCACAGTTATTTGTATTCATAGCATGGCATAAAATATTTGTAACTATGTGAATATAAACGAAGCATAGTCAGGACATGTATCACGGACGTATTGTGAAAATAAAGAGGGTGGATGGCTCATGCTATCCAGAAAATAAATGAAGTTCAAAGTATTCGGGCTATTGATATGACAATGAAAGCTGAAGTGATGCCTTGATAAGCCTCCTTCCTTTAGGTTGCCTAAACTTTATTTGAGGCATTTTTGTAGCTGATCTATTTGCTACTCAACTAGTTAATTTTGCTTGCCTAACCTTCATTTGAAGCATAATTGTAGTTGACCTAGTTCTCAGGACCGCCTATTTTCTTCCACCATATTTGTAGTGACATTAGTTAAAACAGGAGCTTCTTAGCTAAATACTGTAGATGAAAATTTTATAATTGACGAAACGTCATTTGCTAAATTTATTAACTTAGCTGGCATTATGCAATTGATTTGCTTTTACACACCAGAGGGTAAAGGTTTTCCTACAACATTTTTATGTCCTGCCCATAGAATATGTGTTCCATTAGGCCTCCTCCTTCTATTTAGCTCCCTTTGATAGCAGTTACATTGTGGCAGCTGGGTTCTTTGTGGTGGGCAAATTTCCATCATAGGTGCATCTCAGAACATCTGGTTTCCTCACTAACTGGGGTCCAACTGGCAATTTGGTTTTTGGACGAATATCCTGCATGTTACATCCACAATTAATCACTTACTGAATAAATAAATAAATAAAGTTGGTTTTGTTTGTTGAAATCTCACTATCTGAATCAGTGGGAGCAATGTTGAATCCTGGAAAAACTTGAGTCATTTTATGGTCCTAGTATAATTAGATACCTGGTCAAAGATGGCTGTTGGGATTGCAAGGGTTGCGACAGCATTGGGTGAGTCCACTATTCCTGAGATCCTTCCTTCACAGGGACAGCATGATAACAGTAGATACATCTGATGGCCACCATTATATTCAATATCAATAACTTAACAAAATCAGATTATCTTATGTGTGTATGCTAGTGTTTTCCATTGTGGATGCTTGGAGGTTAGAGGGTTTGGGAGAGATAGTGGACCTGTTCTTTGGAGTAGCCAAATTTGGAGAGATAGTCAATGGCATTGAGCACTGCACGCTTGTAAGCGACGGTTGCGTCAAGGAAGTGCTGTCTTCCACTCTCATCAACGCTGATGCCTTCAAAAACCAGCCATTCTGAGAATCTGGGCTCAACAGGCCCTATTTCGAAGATAGGGTTTACGTGAAGGGAAGTGGGTCCCATTGGCGTAAGGTACTCTTTCATTCCGCCTCTTATGATTTCACATCTAATAACAACAGAATATATGCAACCATCTTCGATTAGCTTCAAACATTATGTGGAGTTGAAGGAAATAGCTATGTAAAATGGATTAGAACGATAATGCACCGACCTGATAGAAACAGTTCATTTTGGCAACACATGCAAAGAGGCCTATACATTAAGGTGAGGGTTTTTCTGTGAGTTAATCTACCAAAGAGAATCTATATCTCTTTCTTGGTCTTGAAATGGATGTGTAGGTTAGCAAGACAGAGGACAGTGTATCATCAAAGAGGGTATTGGATCATTGGAAAGAGATGTTTTGAGGATATTCAGATGGGTATCTTATGTTGCTGTAAAACCTAAAACTTAGGTTAGAAAAGAGCAGCAGTATTGGATCCTTTAAAAACATTGTGTTCATACTTAATACAAAAGCTTTTGAAGTGTCTATGTTCTTATATTCCTTTGGTGTCCCATCTCTTGATCGGGTAATAGTACCTTTCTGCTTGGGATCACTTCAGTTCCTGGGCTTATAAAACACGTTATTTCTCAAGGTCCTGACCAACTTCAATTACAATCTCAGGTGGTTGCCTCTATGTGTTGTTTTAAGCTACTTTAGAAACAGAGAAAAAGGTTTCAATTTTGAAGTTAAAGAAAACTATAGGCTTATGGCTTGCTGAAGGGGCAGAGCTGATATTAGTTGTGAACGGCTAAACTTACCTTTTTCCTGCTTTCTTCCACGAGTTTGTTGTGTATCATAGATATTGTCGAACTTTGAATTTTGTTTTTAAGCATTTTTTGTAGGCAAACCATGTTTCAATCACTATTTGGGGCAAAGTTCCTGATATAAATGTTGAATGACAAGGGACTGAGGGAAAGATAGGAAACGTACTTGAGTTCTAGGAAACCACTCATCTCAATTGCCCCACAGAAAGAAACTTCGCCATCGCCCTGGGAGAAGTGCATGTCCCCTGTACTAAGATTTGCACCATCTACAAATACTGGAAGGTATATTTTTGAACCTCTACTGAGATTCTTGATGTCACAGTTTCCGCCATTTTCCCTTCCTGGGATAGTCCTTGCAGCCTCTCTAGCAATCCTTTCCCATTCAGGAGTTCCCTGTTGGATCTGCACATAGTCATGACCTGTTAGCATAACTAAATTCTACCGCTGAGAAGTTCCTAGTCCAGAAAACCACTTTTTTTTCTGGGCATTGGATTGTTAACAACTATAGATCATAGAAAAAATAATGGTCTGGGGGAATTAAAAATACTCATATCATGATGACTTCTATGTTGACACATCACACATGTTCATTTTTTTGCACCTTTCCAAGATGGCAGCCTTTAGTTGATGGAAGATTTGCCAATGGTCTTGAATGCAGAACCTCACATAGTTTCAGAGTCTGGCGACCATTTTCTTCCACTTGCCTCTCCCTCTCATTCCATATATTCAGAAGTTCCATTGATGGTGCAGTTCCAATTATTCCAGGGTGAGTTAAACCTGGAAATCTCACTCCTGCATATATGAAATTACGTTAAGCAGTAGTCTAGAATCTAAAAGTGCTCTTATTTGTTGGCACAGTTGTGCTAACAAGGAGGAATACTCCTACAGTTTCATACACATGTAGAAGATTCACCTGGTATATGAGGAGAGTAAGCATATATTCCTTCAAAATACCAAATAGCTTTGGTTGCACAAGGAAAATGGTCAGTCAAAAATCCGCCACCGTTTTCTCTATCAAACGTTGCTGTGTAACCCCATTCATCACCAGGCAGAGGGCCCAAGTTGCATATTTCAACTGCAAGCAGGTCTCCTGGCTTCGCTGGAACCCCATCCACATCCAGAACTCTGATAGGCCCACTGAGATAATGAACCTGTGCCCAGTTTCCACATAGATCACAATCAACCAAGTAGAGATCATTTTGATTCCATATAAGTGTTTGACCAGTGCCATACAAGAGTTTTTCGAGTTAAATACTTACAGTTGAGGCATCAATGTGTTTTACATCTAGTGAAGAATCGTCATCCTTAATACCACCTCCAGTCGCATCTACCATTTCTACTCTAAAAAATTCACCAGCCTTAACCTCTGCAACTGGTGGTATTTTGGGATGCCAACGGTTGTGAGAAGGTAGCTTCTGTTCCCATGCTGCCTTCTTCAGGTCTATTGGCACTACTAACCTTGGAGTTGAAGGAGCCATTGATGAAGCAGTGAATTCCAGAGACTATGAAGATCTCATGAATTTTATTGTTGGGGCTCCTGCCGGATGGAGAGTTACTGACAATTAGTAGCTGACAAATTGCCGTATCTGTTTTTATTAGGCCGGCTCTAGTTCTCTTCTAGAAAATGACAAATTTGTTAAAATTTTAAACTTTGTTTCTTATAGCTAATGCGAGTCATGCCCAGCACAGCACTTCAATCTTGGGACATGTCCTAAAAAATGGTGGATTTCACAGAAGTGGTATGTAATTAAGTAGAAAATGTTTTTCATTCTTGCAAGGGGTTTAGAGCAAAGAGTGAGTGTAGGGGAAAATGGGAGTCTCGGAAATAAAGTTTATGTTTTGAACACTGTTATTTTAAACTAAATGTTGAGAATTACAATCTTGAAGTGCTTCAGAAACTTAAAACACAGGGATCGTGCCAATTAGGAAAGTGCTGCATCCATGTAGTTGCAGTGTATAATCCAAGCAAAAGGCAAATAAGCAGATAACTCACAATAGAGTGATCAACATATTTGATATCTTCTGCAGAATAGTCCATTGCGATACTGTCATACCAGCCCCCATTGAAGTCCACCATCTCAAGTCAGAAAATCTCTCCACATCAAACGCCATCCACTGGTGGTATCTCTGGGTGCCACTGATTATGCAGTCAGTGGAAGTTTCTGCTCCCATGGCTTTTTCTTCATGTCTATCTGCACCATCAGCCTTGGACCATGCTGAGCCATGGCTCTGCCCTGTTCCTCAACTTTGTCTCATAATCGAAGCTAGTGAGGATGAGATTTGATTGATGTTGGTGGTACCTCTCTAAATAACTTGAATTTTGTATATTTGATCATTTAAGAGTCCAAATGGATTTTATTAGCATCACTGTTTTTGGCTGAAAATGGGGGTTAAGCATGACTCCACATTGCTTTCTGAGCTAACCCTGCAAATCGGAATGTTGAGAATGTTGCCTACATTTCATGATGATATTGGATATTGTTCCAGCTGTGCTGTGCTTCAACAACTTGGTGTCTTGAGATATGGTTCGGTCTTAGCCTGCATTATTGAGGCTAATAGGGAAGTATGTTCAGACAGTGAAGAGGGATTCCTCTGTAAACGCTGTGGAGAAAATGAGGCAGTTGCTCAGCAAAAACTCAGGAAACCTGGTATGGCTTAATTATTGGCTATATGTATTTCTATTTTCTAGTCCTCATATTTCATGGAGTATAAGATGTCTATAGATAAATGCCTTGTAAGTGTGCTGTATATTGGCAACTACAAGTGCATCTTACAAAGAAAACTCTGAAGATTTACACCCTTTTTTTGTTGATGGTGTTCTACCTTTTCGCTTCTAAGTTTCACTTATTAAGGAAGGACCCAAGCAATGCTGAACAAAGAAAAGAGAAGCTGCCAAAGCAAACTCGCTATATCACATATTCATAATGTGATCAATCGATTCCTCATTGCAATTTGCAAAGGACACATCTATTCACCAAAAGCCCAGCCTCTCTTTTGAATCTGATCCAAGGTCAACACTTTGTCTCAACTAGCTTTCCAAGCAAAAAATGACACTTTTGAGAGGATCAAGGAATTCCAGATGACGGCAACAGGGGATGGAGTTGGGTGCCCTGGCTCCAGAAAGGAATCAAAAGATTTAACAGAGAAGACCCCCTTTCTAGAACCCATCTGCACAACTCTATCCTTCACAGACTTTCCTTGAATCCTTAAGAAAAAATCCTCTACATTGTCTGGCTCCCAATCATTTAAATGTCTAATATAATGAGGATTCCAATGTCCTTCCTCACCCATGTCATCCCAAACTTCCGTCATCCAAACTTCCTTTGATGATGGGAAGGCAAACAGGGAAGGGACCACACTAGCTAAGGTTACATCCCCGCACCATTTATCCTTCCAAAACTTGACCCTCTTCTCATCTCCCACCTCAAAGGAAGCACTACTACCAACCAGATCCCACCCCTTCCTGCTCTGAAAATTGGTGAGATATGTGAGCCTCCTATGGCTCAACATCAACTGTAATGGATTTCTCAGTGCCACAGTATCCGGACATGTACATTGCTCTAATGTCTATAGAAATCCACCCTTTTTCCTTGATATAAAATGTTGAAAGACTGAAGGTGGCTAGGGTGGAGTACAGTTGGAATTTATTACTTTTTAGTTTTTATTCATATGATATATCATGATTATTTGACAGTCATATTACTTAAATTCATCACAGTTAAATATTTTAATACCATTTTTAACAATGCAGCTTTCTACTGGCAGAAATTGCAACTAACTAAAACTATGGGGAAATATCCTCTGATTGTTCTCAGTTTTCTCCTCTTTCTAATTATTTCTAATTTTACTAATTCTGAGCCTTTTTTTTTTAGTTGTTGAGCGTGGAATTGGACCTTTGGCTCTGTTCCTTTGGCATCCAGTATCCATCCCTCCAACACCATAGGACACTGTCTATATCAAGTGAAATGAAGTAGAGATTCCTCTTAGACTCATTTTACATATCCACAGTTATTTGTGTTCATAGCATGGCATAAAATATATGTAACTATGTGAATATAAACGAAGCATAGTCAGGACATGTATCACGGACGTATTGTGAAAATAAAGAGGGCGGATGGCTCATGCTATCCAGAAAATAAATGAAGTTCAAAGTATTCGGGCTATTGATATGACAATGAAAGCTGAAGTGATGCCTTGATAAGCCTCCTTCCTTTAGGTTGCCTAAACTTTATTTGAGGCATTTTTGTAGCTGATCTATTTGCTACTCAACTAGTTAATTTTGCTTGCCTAACCTTCATTTGAAGCATAATTGTAGTTGACCTAGTTCTCAGGACCGCCTATTTTCTTCCACCATATTTGTAGTGACATTAGTTAAAACAGGAGCTTATTAGCTAAATACTGTAGATGAAAATTTTATAATTGACGAAACATCATTTGCTAAATTATTAACTTAGCTGGCATTATGCAATTGATTTCCTTTACTCACCAGAAGGTAAAGGTTCTCCTACAACATTTTTATGTCCTGCCCATAGAATGTGTTCCATTAGGCCTCCTCCTACTTAGCTCCCTTTGATAGCAGTTACATTGTGGCAGCTGGGTTCTTTGTGGTGGGCAAATTTCCATCATAGGTGCATCTCAGAACATCTGGTTTCCTCACTAACTGGGGTCCAACTGGCAATTTGGTTTTTGGACGAATATCCTGCATGTTACATCCACAATTAATCACTTACTGAATAAATAAATAAATAAAGTTGGTTTTGTTTGTTGAAATCTCACTATCTGAATCAGTGGGAGCAATGTTGAATCCTGGAAAAAATCGAGTCATTTTATGGTCCGAGTATAACTAGATACCTGGTCAAAGATGGCTGTTGGGATTGCAAGGGTTGCGACAGCATTGGGTGAGTCCACTATTCCTGAAATCCTTCCTTCACAGGGACAGCATGATAACAGTAGATACATCTGATGGCCACCATTATATTCAATATCAATAACAAAATCAGATTATCTTATGCGTGTATGCTAGTGTTTTCCATTGTGGATGCTTGGAGGTTAGAGGGTTTGGGAGAGATAGTGGACCTGTTCTTTGGAGTAGCCAAATTTGGAGAGATAGTCAATGGCATTGAGCACTGCACGCTTGTAAGCAACACTTGCATCAAGGTAGTGCTGTCTTCCACTCTCATCAACACTGATGCCTTCAAAAACCAGCCATTCTGAGAATCTGGGTTCAACAGGCCCTATTTCGAAGATAGGGTTTACGTGAAGGGGAGTGGGTCCCATTGGTGTAAGGTACTCTTTCATTCCGCCTCTTATGATTTCACATCTAATAACAATAAAAACATACACAATTATCTTGTATTAGCTTAAACATTGTGGAGTTAAAAGTAGCTGTGACTAAGCTGTGTACAATGGACTAGAACCATAATGGATGGGCCCTATAGAAACAGTTCATTTTGGCAAGACATGCAAAGAGGCCTAGATATTAGGTGAGGAATTTTTCTGTGAGTTAATCTACCATACTAATGCTTTTGTAGTGTCTGTGTTCTGATATTGAATTCCTCCCTTTTGGAGCCCTATGCTGTTTCCTAGACTTTATAAAACACATTATTTCCCAAGATCTTGACCAACTTCAATTACAATCCCAGGTGCTTGCCTCTATTTGTCGATTTCAGCTACTTTACTCAAAACTGTCTTTTAAATTTTGTTGTTAAAAAAAAACTATGTGCTTATGGCTTGCTTGGGGAGGGGAGCTGAGTCACTGGAGGTTAATAAACTAATTTTTGCAGTCTATATTGCTGAGCCTGAGAGCTCTTATTAATTGTGAACAGCTAAACTCATCTCTTTGTCCTGCTTCCTTCCACAAGTTTGACGTGTATAGTAGATATTATCAAACTTGGAATTTTGTTCTTAATTTTTTCATGTAAGCAAACCATGTTTCAATCAATTATTTGGGGCAAAGTTCCTGATATAAATATAGAATGACAAGGAATTAGGGAGAGATGGGAAATGTACTTGAGTTCTAGGAAACCACTCATCTCAATTGCCCCACAGAAAGAAACTTCGCCGTCGCCCTGGGAGAAGTGCATGTCCCCTGTACTAAGATTTGCTCCATCTACAAATACTGGAAGGTATATTTTTGAACCTCTACTGAGATTCTTGATGTCACAGTTTCCTCCATTTTCCCTTCCTGGGATCGTCCTTGCAGCCTCTCTAGCAATTCTGTCCCATTCAGGAGTTCCCTTTTGGATCTGCCCATAATAATGACCTGTTAGCATAACTGAATTCTACTGATGGGAAGTTCCCAGTCCAAAAAACCACATTTTTCTGGGCACTGCATTGTTAAAACTATCGGATTATAGGAAAATAAAGTGTGGGGGAATTCGAAATACTCCTATCGTGATATCTTCTATGTTGACATTTGTTCATCTTTATGCACCTTTCCAAGATGGCAGCCCTTGGTTGATGGAAGATTTGCCAATGGCCGGGAATGCAGAACCTCGCATAGTTTCAGAGTCTGGAGACCATTTTCTTCCACTTGTCTTTCTCTCTCATTCCATATATTCAGAAGTTCCATTGATGGTGCAGTTCCAACTATTCCAGGGTGAGTTAAACCTGGAAATCTCACTCCTGCATATATAAAAATGCATTAAGTAGCAGCCTAGAATCTAAAACTGCTCTTATTTGTTGGCACAGATGTGCAAACGAGGAATACTCCTACAATTTCATGTATGGGTAGAAGATTCACCTGGTATGTGGGGAGAGTAGGCATATATTCCTTCGAAATACCAAATAGCTTTGGTTGCACAAGGAAAATGGTCGGTCAAAAAACCGCCACCGTTTTCTCTATCAAATGTTGCCGTGTAACCCCATTCATCACCAGGCAGAGGACCCAAGTTGCATATTTCGACTGCAAGCAGGTCTCCTGGCTTGGCCGGAACCCCATCCACATCCAGAACTCTGATAGGCCCACTGAGATAATGAACCTGTGCCCAGTTTCCATACAGATCAGATTCGACTATGTAAAGATCATTTTGATTCCATATAAGAGTTTGACCAGTGCCATAAAAGAGTTCTTCTAGTTAAATACTTACAGTTGAGAGGTCAATGAATTTTACATCTAATGCAGAATCATCATCCTTAATAACACCTCCAGTCCAGTCTACCATCTCTACTCTAAAGATCTCGCCAGCCTTAATTTCCTCAACTGGTGGAATTTGGGGGTGCCAACGGTTGTGGAGAGGTAGCTTCTGCTCCCATGGCTTCTTCTTCAGGTCAATTGGCACTACTAACCTTGGAGTTGAAGGAGCCATGGATAAAGCAGTGAATTCCAGAGACTATGGGGATCTCTTGAATTATTATTGGGGCTACCGCAGGATGGAGAGTTGACTGACAATTAGTAGCTGACAAATTGGTGACTCATTTTTATTCGACCGTCTCTAATTATCTTCTAGAAAACGACAAATACATTGAATTTGAAACTTTGTTTGGTATAGCTAATGTGTGTCATGCCCAGCATAGCACTAAAATCTGGGGACCTCTCCCAAATAATGGTGGATTTATGAAATGGTATGCAGTCTAAGTAGCAAACGCTTTTCATTTTTGGAGTGTAGAGAAAGATGGGAGTCTTAGAAACAGAAATGATGTGTTTGGACATAATCATTTTAAACTACATGTTGAAAATTACAATCTTGCAGTGCTTCAGAAACTAAAAACACAGGGATGGTGCCTACTGGGAAAGAGCTCCGTGCCCCTTCCATGTGGTTGCAGTGTATAATCCAAGCCAAAGGCAAATAAGCAGTGAACTCACAATAGAGGGATCAGCATATTTGATATCTTCTGCAGAATAGTCCTTTGTAATGCCGCCCCCACTGAAGTCCACCATCTCAACTCTGAAAACCTCTCCACATCTAACCTCATCCACCGGCGGTATCTCCGGGTGCCACCGGTTATGCAGCGGAAGTTTCTGCTCCCATGGCTTTTTCTTCACGTCTATGGGCACCACCAGCCTCGGACCATAATTTGCCATGGCTCTGCCCTGTTCCTCAATTTGGCTCCAGATGAAGGCAAGGACAAGTAGATAAAGGGGAGATTCGTTGTAGTGGGTGAAGTGATGCAGCTAGGCTTTCATTTTCTTGATGGAACTTTGACAACCATTATTGGTACCTTAGAGCTTCTTTCAGTGGATGGACCACCGCCCCCACCAGCACCACCAGCACCCACGGCCCTCATATGAGCCGATTGAACTTTCAAGACAGTTGGGGGTTTGTTTCAGCAACAGTCTATAAGAAGGGTGAGTGTAAAGTTAAGCCACTCATTAAAGAATAGCATTGGTGCAACTTTATCTGATAATCAAAGTTAGTAAGAGTGGGACTTGATTGATATTGATGTTACCTCTCTAAGTGACTTCCAACTTTGTACATTCGATCATTTCACAGTCCAAATGGATTTCATTAGCATCATTGCTTAAGGCTGAAAATTGGAGTTAAGGCTGATCTCAACTTGCATTCCGAGAGGACCCTACAAATCGGAATCTTGAGGATATTGCCTACATTTCATAATGATATTTGAGTGTTTGTATTTGGAGAGAAATTGTTGCTCTCTTTTTAGCTTTTGCACACAGAGAGGGAGGGTCCCAGCGGCTGCTGTTGATAGGGGCTGTGATGCTTTTTTACTAAGATTATGATGTGAAGACTCGAATGGGTGAGAAAGCAAACGGCATCATTGGAGAGATATAAGGTGAGAATCCTATCTAGATGAGAAAATGACCTTCCTTTCTGAATCTCTCATGATTTCTCTATTATTTGGGAGCACCCTTATTCTCCATATCTGTTAGGCAGGTGGGCTTGTCTCCAGCCCCAGAGAAATTCAGCCTTCCCATTCAATTTTCATGCCACACAAAACCTTAACCTGTCTGAAATGAAATGGCACAAAGTCATGTTATTTCTCTCCAGTCATATTTTTAATTTTGGAAACAGGGCCAACCCATAATAGTAGAAGCCTGTTTGTGAAATGGGTTGAAGAAACAGAGGAAAAAAGGAAAAAGGAAAAATGAAAAATTCCCCTGGTCAAGATCAAGCACTGGATCTCATGTGAGCACCAGTCTTTCGAAAGGGGTGGGATGAGATGAGAGGAGATGATCTCACATACCCTTTATGCAGTGGGGAACACTTGTCAGCTCACCAAAAAGCAATGGTGCCTGGCATTTCAGTTTTTGTTTTTGTTTTGGTCAGTTTTCATGCTGTCAATCTGTCATTAGCTCCTATTTGGAGTATATAATGGATGCCTTCTCTGATAAGACACTGTGAGTGAGAGAGAGAGAGAGAAACACATTTGCAATTTTTTTTTTCTTCTTCTTTTTCTTTGACTGTTTGACAAGCTGAATATGGGGTATGGGGTATGGAGTATGGAATAATAGAATCTTGAATTTAAAATCCATTTTCAAGTTTTTAACTGGATTGTGAAATGGGGTTGGATTCTAACCAGAAATTTGGCTTGATTTCCATCTCATATGTCATGTTCTAGTATTTGTTTATCAAGATTTGAATTGAATATGGATCTGATTTTTGGAATCTCTTTAAAGTTGGGATCAGATTTTGCTTTTAAAAATTAAATTTACAGTCAACAAAAGAATCCCAATTCTTTCCCCTTGATACTCCAATCCCATTCTTCATTTCAAGCACTCCCATTTCCTTCTCAACCTTCTCTAAAAACAATTCTTAAATTTCAAAGCAGTAGTTGGAGATGAAATGGATGAAAGCTTAGTATAAAAATTCTAGTGATAAATAAGTACAACCTGCAGTTCCGAGATGAATAATTGATTATTGATTAGATAGTGACTCCAATAGGCGAGGAAGTCAATCATCAATCTTCTTTTTAACACGTCAATTCTACGTGTAAATAATAATAATAATAATAAATAAAAAAACTAGTACAATTTGAGACTATCTATGATCAATTATAAAATATTTTAATATTTTTGTTTTTTCTTAGACATTTCCTAAGGAGTTTGTGGGAGTCAAAATTAAGAATTATGTAAATTTATTTATTTATTTTTTTGAATTAATAATCTACAATTTTTTTTTTTGATAAAATTTAAATAATAAATATAGGACAAAAGAGAATTTATAATATTATATATGTATGTGTCTTTTTTAATTTATAGATATATTTTAAAATTATAAAAAAAAAATAATTTAAGATAGACAATATGTATAAGATGATTGATTGTTTTATAATTGTGAATTAATTTAATAAATTTAAGATATATAATAAAAAATAAATAAAAATAGGGATGAAAATAAGACGAAGAGAGTTGGGTCAAAACTGGGAGTCTGGGATACGAAGTCCAGAGTGAGGTGCAAGTGGGCTTAGTGGGAGGATAAGGACGCCACGTCCGCGGAGACCGTGACATCCCCGTTTGTCTCCTTCCAACTACCACGCGCTAGCGCCTTCGCTGTTCACACGCACGCCTGTTTGTGTACTTACAATGGTAGCCTGCCATCCCATCGTTTACGGATGTTTTTTTGGAGTTTAATTTACATAAATATAAATTATTAATTAAAAATGATAAATTTATGATTATTTGTTTTGTGAATTTGGTCAACCGGAATTAAGCTTTTGTAGTCTCAAGAACCCATTTGACCCTCCAATTGATTTTCAACTCAGATGGGCTTCTACTCCTATGATCTAGTCCGCTGACCCGTCTTTGGAGGATGATGGTCCACAGTCAACTTTTCTCCCTTCTTCCTTAAGCTTGAACCCTTTTCAAATTACTGCAACCTCACAAGTTAGTTGATAAGTTCATCATAAATTCCCCATCAATGCATAGAAATTGAGAAGTTTATGTGACACTTTGACAAATTGGGTCATTGGAAATTGCCACATTAATCAATTTGAGTAACACCAAGGTGTTAGATGGGTATTGATTAGGTAGTTTTGCTCAAAGATGTCTTTGTTACATGGAAGATGGTTTATATAAGGTTTAAATTTGGAAAAGGGTAGATGAATTTCATGGGAGTTGAAGAAATTGGGACCAATAATTGGGCAGGGAGGTCACCAAGGATAGGTACTAGATATAGTATATATATTTTTTGGCCTTGACAAGTGATACATACAAATGCTTTACAGCAATGACCATACATTTTCAAACTTAGAATAAAGAAAAGAAAATACTGAAAAGAAAAGCCATCAATATCCAAAGCAACAAAAGGAATCCAACGGTGGAGGGACGACCATCCGCGGAAACACGGAGCCGCTCATGCCCAGGAGTTTTGGAATCTAACACCAACCACACTCTCTTCCCTCGCCTATCCATCTCCATGTATATGTATATATATATATATATTTATATATTTATATATCCATTCTCTAACCACTACCACAACCTCCCACTGCTGAATTAACTTAACCAGGGTTAACTTCCTCTCTTAACCATACTTTGTGTGCAATTTATATATACCTCCTCGGCTCTTCCATTGCTCATTTCTCACATTCTCTCTCTACTCTTCTCTTCCTTCTTCCTTCTTCCTTCTTCCTTGCTGTAAAAGCAATCTTCTGTTTGTGGTTGGTCTTGTGGTGGGCGCCACCTGGAATCGGAGGGAGGTTCATGTGCGGGTGAATTGAAGCGAGAGATGAGCTGCAACGGGTGCCGTGTGCTTCGGAAGGGGTGTAGCGAGTCGTGTATTCTACGCCCGTGTTTGCAGTGGATCGAGAGTGCTGAGTCCCAAGGCCACGCCACTGTGTTTGTGGCCAAGTTTTTTGGTCGTGCGGGACTGATGGCCTTCATCTCTGCTGTCCCTGAGAACCAGAGACCTGGTATTTTTTTCCTCTTCTCTTCTCTTCTCTTTTTTGAAGCTTTTTCTGAATTCTAGATCGTAACTGTGACTGGTGTTTCGATGGTTGGCCTGATCTGTGTCTTTCTTTTTTGTACCATCTTGGTCAGCTTTGTTTCGGTCACTTTTGTATGAGGCGTGTGGCCGGACCGTGAATCCGGTGAACGGGGCCGTGGGACTACTGGGGACGGGGAACTGGCACGTGTGCCAGGCAGCGATGGAAACAGTCCTCCGAGGGGGTACTCTGCGGGCGATGCCGGAACTTCTTAACGGAGTTTCGACCCCGGAGTCCGACGAAGCCTCTGAGGCCGAGGTAACTTGTACGGACATGTTCAAGCTCCGAGATCCGAATTCGAGCTCACGATCGAAGGTGCCTAAGCGGAAGCGCCTGGACGAGGCATCCAAAGTGCAGTGTACGGATCTGGATCTCCGCTTAACTCCGGGTTTTACCTCGAAAATATCATCTCGAGGCCTGGGAGCAATCAGTTATCTTCCAGAAACTCGCCGGCCGGGAACTCCGTCGATGAATTCAGAAGAATCTGTGACGACCACGTGCTTCGAAACCCGTCATTCGCCAGAAGGAGAAAGAAAGCTTCTCAACCTGTTCCTTTAAGTGAATGGAAGTTCACGGGAGCTAGTCTACTGTAATATTTTTGTTATATTTAATTTAGGCTTCATCTTTTATTGGGGGAGGGTTTTTTCCCGGAATTGAATTCGGGAATTTTTGTAAATCACCGGCACAGGATTTCTCTTTCCTTAGCGTTCAAAAGGGAGAGAAAAATGAGAGTTTGCTGGTAATCCTTGGTTCTCTTTCCATGTAGCTATGACTGTGTGACGCCAATAAATCAAATATTTTTCTGTCTTCCATAATTGAGCTCTGTATGCAGAGAAACATGGAGAGAACAGGAAAAGCCCTTATGATAATTCATAGTCTCGTTTTTTTTCGTTATTTCAAAGGTAAAAAGGCTGAATTCTGACTGACAATGCTCCTCTTTATGTTGATTTTCCTTCCTCATACTTGATCCGCTCTTCTTCTTCTTCTTCTTCGTACCTTGACTCATCTTCAGCTTCATTGTCTCCCACTTCCTACATAGAATGAGATTTTCAAGGGGATTGTCTGTCAATGTTATGTCTCAAACGACCCTTGATCGATCAACTTTCAATCATAGTAATCTCCTCAAACATATTTTCATTTTTGATTCACTACAATTTCATAGTTAACAGACCAACTTCGAATCCCACCCATTAATTCTTTGGTAGGTGGGAAATGAACCTTAAGATCATCAAAACCTAATTACAGCCCAACACGCGGCGCCTCTAGATCTGGGCCGCCTCTAAACCATCCAAAGAAGTGGTTTATTTTTTAATTTTTGCAAACATGCAATGAAGGGAAGGGTTTGGTTTTTGTTCCTCACCTTCCGCCCGTAGTTATCCACAAACAAGTAATATAGTAATAGAAACAAGTTGGAAGATGAATGGATGCAGTTTGGAAGCTTTCGGCGGACAGCTTATTTTAAGAGACAAGAGAGAGAGAGGCGGCTTTTGGAGAATGTAAAGAGGCGTATGGAGATGGAGAAGGGATCGTGGGGAGGAGGGACCTAGAAAGTTACTGTTTTTCCGTCAAAATCAGCCAATGGGAGCAAGGGGTACGGTCCATGTCAGCGTCCGTTTCGGCTGTCAATACTCTCTTCCTCCTATCTTGGGAAGTGGTGGGACCCATTCCAACCTCATCACCTCTCTCTCTTATTTTTTTAATATTTTGTTGAAAATAATAATAGAAAATTGAATAAATACAGAAAAAGGAGAGGCTGGCTTTCTGAAATGCTGCGTCTCGCCGCATTTGGGGTGGACCCACGGAACCTTCTGTCCCCATTTCGGTTCCACCGCCACCTCAGCTCCCACCCACTTGATGCTGTCTAATGTTATTCTCACCGGAGGTTTCATCAAATTTTTTTTATTGCCGCAGTTTCACTCCACTCATCTTGTGACACGTATTTATCTCTCCTTCCTTTCCTTTTTCTTACTCTCCTTATTATTTTTATTAAATACCTGTTTCATATCTACAAACCGAGTCCAGAACCTGCTGAGCCTACGCATGCGCCAGGATTATAAAATTAATAAAATAATATCTACTCAAATACCAAAAAATCTACATTATTTTTCTGCTGCCTGCCTTTTGATTTCAGCATAGGGTGAAACAATCAAAATATATGACTCATGAGTCAAGAATAAGATCGGGGATTCGAGGGCAGAGCCCATGGGCAAGGAATTATTTTCCAAAACAAAAAAATACTTGACCCTTTTTCTCTAAATGATTTGAAAATAGTTTTCTATTTTTAAAATCTATTTTAATTTTTTTTAATGTTATTTGATCATTATTTTTTAAAAATAATTTTTTAAAAAATAAAAAATAAAAAATATATATATTTTTTTAAATAAGAATTATTCTAACTCATTTTTAAAAATAAAAAAATGATCTGTTTGATTACATTTTTTGAAAATTTACTTTTAAATAAATTTAAAAAATTATAACCAAACGAACTCATATCAAAATCAGCTCGATTGTAACATATAAATAAATCGTGCTTAATATATTAAAAAAATATTATCAATAAAATAGTATTATATACGTATTTTCAAGTTTCGATATTTATATCTTTATATTAAGATGTTATTTATTTTTTTATTTGCCTAAATTTTTTATTTTAGGGATATTAGTACTTGGGTTTACCATCTTCCTATGCAAATATAAAGAGAAAGCAATATAAAAATGAAGTGAAGCATGAGTTGACATGTGGGCTAGTGAGAAACGAAGAGGGAAACCCCTCCAAAGGACCAATTGCAAAACAAGTTAAAAAAGGGAGAAGAATATCTAATCGGGTGGCCAGCACTAATATTCTGAAACAAGACAAAGGGCCAAGTGTGACGCGGATTTCACCACCCTTCATTTTCATTGAATTTGAAATTTAGCTTTGGCCACCCACGACAAATTCCAAGCTTCTTGGTGGCTGGTGCAGATGCGACCCCTCCTCCCATTATTTATTATCAACGTCCTTGAGCCACACTTGCCCTTCTCTCTCTCTCTCTCTCTCTCTCTCTTTAGGGGATTTTCTTGTTGAAAACCCAAATGCTACCTGCCTGGATTATTTGGTGGATCAAAGAAATGGATTTTCAATTTTTGTAGTAGATAAATCCATCCTTTTCACAATTGGTTTTTTGGGTTGGTGTGCCTCATGATTCTCACTTGTTTCAAGAATATTTTCAACTATTCAATATTTCTCTCTTGTTAGTTGTTCCAATCCTGTTTTTGGGAAAGGAGAGTTTTCATCAGCTCATATAAAAATAATTATAAAAAATTTAAATTTTAAATAGTCATCAACCAAAAATAATACCTAAATGATCAAAAATAATATATTTGACTATAAATTACATTAAATATTAATTATTTTTAAATTATTACTTAAAATTTATATTTTATAAATTTAAATTTCTATTTTATAACTTTTTTTCATATGGGTGTATCGAAACCTGTTTTTAAATAACAAAAGTATGTCAATTTTTTAAAATTTATTTTTATTAGAATTAATGTTAATAAGAGTTTGCTATCTTAAATTTTAAGAAAGCAATTAATATTAAAAATTTTAAAATTGTTTTTTTATTTATTTATAAAAATTTATTTAATGTAAGTTAGAAAGTAATTTATATTGAATGATATTTTATAACATGAATGTGGAAGACAATGGTGTAATAATAATTACTTAATTATATTTTTATTTTTTAATTAAATAAAAAATAAAAAATTGTCCCGCACAACAACCAAAAACTTCTTGAAAATGCCTTTTCAATATTTAAATATCAAATTTTTCATTGTAAATTATATAATAGTTTCTTATACATGCAAATCCTTGGAAATTTGATTAATAGAAGGCATCAAACAAGTAATTTTGTTCCAACTTGAAAACACGTTCCATAAACTTTTGATATAAAGTAATTTTTTTGAAAACTTTTTCCAAACATAGGATGTTTTTTAAACATGTTTAATTATTTGCCTTATTTTTAATTGTTTTTTGGATAACCGATTTAAAAAATAATTATAGATATATGGAGAATGATTAAAAATAAAATAAAGTTATTATTGAGAAGTATTTTGAAATAAAAAAAAATAAATCGAGAATATTTCAAATTTTTAAATAGACTTTTATTTTACAAATCATTAAAATTATTTTTCAAAATATTTTTAAACATATCTTAATATTTACTATTATAAAAAATAAAAAATATTATATTTTCATACAATATTTTTTGAATGGTTTTCACTTATTTTTTTATGATTTTTTTAAAAATATTTTAAATTATCAAAATTTTGTTTTATAAAACATCACAAAACAATATTTAAAAACCATTTTCAAAAATTATTTTTGAGAACCGTTTTCGAAACCAATATCAAACAATTCTTAATAATTTAAATTTTTTTTATATGCTTATTTTCCCAATTATTGCTACCAAATTTAAAAAATAAAATAAAATAAATAAATTGTCTGACATATTATAATAATTGAGTAGGCGAAGTAACTTTAGAAAGAACATGGAAAAATTTACCATGTCCCAAGTACGGAGCACAAGAAAACATCTACTTTCAAGGCATGAAAGCAGAGACACATGCTCCCAATGCCTGCCTCTTTATCCAACTAGCTCTGTTATCCAAAAACCCAATAACCCAGTCTCGTGTATATTTTGCGCGGCTCTGGAGTCTGGACCACTTATCAATGGTTAGTTGATAGAAGCAATAGGTTTTTTCCTTTTATGTTATCCCCCCCTTGTACCCCCAACTTTCTTGCTTTGATAGTTTGATTTCAATGTAGAGAATTGGCATTTTGTAGGGGGTAACAATCTTGGGCAGGCTCAAGTTCAACAGCCTTCCCCTAGAAGTCACTCTCATCCAAGATTGGAGAGTCCTGGAGAGTGAGAAAGAAACAGGGGGCATGATATGATATTATGATGGCCCTTTAATTTATTGCATTGAATTGCAAGTTGGAGAGCAAGTTGGTACTTTGGGTTTGGCTGAAAGTGGATGGCTATGACGTTGCTATCACATATTTTCCAACCCCATCTTGCCTTTTCAGATTCGGAATGCTGCCTCTCCTTTGGCTTCTTCTTTACTATATTTTATTTTATTTTATTTCTCTTTTACTTCTTTCTTTTTATATATACATGATACATGATACATCATGGATACACACACGTCTTCTTTGGAGGGACATATGTCCCTTCACCCAATTTTAAAGTCATCTATCCTTTTTCTTCTTTTTCTCTTTAATTTCTTAATACCCAATATGCCTCTTCTCCATCCACCCATTCATCCAACATTAGGGTCGCTCCCTTCCTCTTCCACTTGCTTCCTCCTCCCAACCTTCCATCACCAAATTATCCATGCATATGTTTTTTTCTTTATATATTTTATGTCACTATTGTGAGTACATTGATTTTCCATTATCATTTTCTTAAATATCTTTTAATATTTATATTTTTTAGGTGTTCACATTTCATTTTTTAATTGGAATTAATGATAATTTTTTATAATAGAAAAAAACCGCTTAAGACACTTGTAGTCGTGTTTTTTAAAACATGACATCTGACTCGTGTTCTCAAAAATATAGTTGTAGGAGAATCTCTGATATAATGAATTTATATCGTATTATTGTGTTTATTTGAATGCTCACTTCAACTATCACCCCTAAAATTTTTGTGATTTTTTATTTATAAATTTTTTCATATTTTAATAATTATCTTTTTTGAATAACAATTGAATTTAAAATTAAATTATTAGAAATGATGTAATACAACGAAGATGATTATTGAGGGTGAGGGGGGTGGGGTGATGATGAAGGAGAGAAGCAAGGGGGGGAGCAAGTGGTAAGAGTGGGGACAAGCGTAGGAGGTAAAAGCGGATGATAAAATTCCGACATGAAATGGGATAGAGCATGGACTTCACGTGGCGTTACCCTAAAATGGCGGGACAATAAAATCCGACCAGATTTTTCACGCTCCGATATGGTTGACCCTCTACACCCGAACTCTTGGGGAATGCATATGCTGACGTGACCAAGAATGTTTTGTGGCACGTGAAAATGTCAGTTCACAGTGCCCACCTCCATCTAAACGGGGAGTCCATGATTCTTCCCCCCTCCCCCAACCCAACTCGTTTGTTGCCACATGCCCACTTGGCTTCACCTACACCTCTCCTCTACATTTACTTTGTCTCTACCGGGCCCCCATCTATATTTATAAACATGGGGCTATAACGTATACCTTTTGTTAAACCGAGACGTACTGGACAACGTGGTGTGCGTTTGGGCTGCTAGGATTGAAATCTGAACATGCCCTCTCGTTGGGCTGGTCCTGCTTCTCATCGGGGCCAGAAAGCAGGAAATGGATCAAAAGCACTTTGGGCCGGCTGGGCAAGAGAATCTCGACTTAAAGGTGTATGGGCCGGCCTAAAAACAGATGGATCGTTCGTCGTCTACGTCCTGCAGCCCCTGCTCCATGTGGACTCCAATCGGGCTGCTTTTAGGTGTGTTAGTAGACTTACTAAGGATTAAAATATCGAAAATTCATCAAATATCGAAATGAAAATTTTGGAAAAGAAAGAGACAAAATGTGATCAAAACCGATAAAAATTACATTTATGATAAAAATTACGGCGTCACGTTTAATATTAAAATAATAACCCATATAATTTAAATGTATTTAAGGATATGCAATAATAATGATATATGTATAATTATTTTTTATTTAAAAAATTTATAATTTCACTTACAAGCATTAATATTTTTTTATTTAAAAGGTACAAAAAGTTTTATTAAGAAGATTATCAGGATGATTTTTATATTTTTAACGAGTATTTTAATGAAATTTGAAAATATAATAATTAATAAATATAATTTTATTTCTAATATTTTATTTTTGCATGATATAAAATTAATGTGTAAGTTTTAGGGAAGGCAAACTAATATAGTTACATTTTGACATAATTACCCAATTATTTCAGTTTTTTTAGAAGAAACATTTTCTTATTATTTTAGAGTTCATTAAATTTTTATATTTTTTTTCTAAAATTTCTTATTAGATTTTTTAAAAAAATAATAATTCAGAAAACAGATATATTTATCATTTTCATTTTAAAAATAAAACCATTTTTAAAAAACAAAAGTATTTTTTTGGACCTTCCATTATTTTATAAAATAAAAAAAATTCTATAATTTTTATTAGCATTTGCAATATCATTATGACGGATCAATAAGACGAATCAGCATGATGACACGACGGGCCGTCTCCTTAGGCCTAGCATGATCCGCTCCTTTGGGTCGGGCTGACTTAGGCTCGGCATGGTTTGCTTCTTTGGATCATGTCAACCTAGTTTGACCTTTTGGCATGCCAAGTCATAGGCCAAAATGGGCAGCCCCACTCAACGGACACCTTGCAACAATGGTTATGGCCTTGATGTTGGCCGTAGTGGAAGCAATTGACATAAAAAAAGATAGAAAAAACAAACACATAATTGCTAAAATAGAAAGGATATATGATGCTAGAAATAAGAATGATGACAAAGGAAATTAACAATTTAGCATCAAACGCCGTGTAAGATTGGGTCCATCAACAATTCCATGAATGTTGTCGTCTTCTTGGTCGGGAAACATTTTAATTCCAACCCATATATATTAAAAAATAGGTCCATGGCAACCATGCTTTGTAGCTTCCAAGTTTTAATATAGGACCATATCACATTTGAGATTTGGCTAAATATTACCAACTGATGCAAGATTCTATACGTAACCCACTCTTACCAATTTCTTAATCCATTGAAAATAATTTCATATGCTTGATTTTATGTTCCACCTACCTACTTAGGATGAAGATGAGTCCTCTGAGTTTGTTTTGATGAGGTTTGGTTTTCCACTTTATTGTTTTTGTTGTTCCACCAACCAACTTTGGAGTACTATGAAGTAAATATATTGGTGGTGGTGTCACTCATGCAACCGACATATTGCACATTTGCTAGTTTAGAAGTTAGAAGTAGTACTAGAATGGTAACGTTTGGGACTTTCTTTGTCATTTCAACCATCTCAACTCATCATTAAACTTTAATTGTGGGGAGTAAGAGCTTGTTTGGTAACTCTTTTCAAGAACAATTTTTTGTTCTCGATAACAAAAAATTGGGAAAATGCATTTGATAATAATAAAATTGTTTTTTGGTCTTTGTTTTTAAGAATAAAAAATAAAGTATTTTTAGAGAATATTTTTCAATCATTTTTACTAGTTTTTTTTAGGGTTGTTTTAAGAAATAATTATAAAAACATATACAATGATTAAAAACAAAGCATTAGACATCAAAATTATTTTTAAAACATATTTTAAAATACTAAAATCATGTTAAAAATATTTTAAATTTTCAAACTGATTTTTGTTTTAGAAAATATGAAAGAATAGTTTTCAAAAATTAGTTTTTAACCAGAGCCAAAGGCTTGATTTTGTTTTTGAAAACAATTTTTTATTCTTAAAAAAAAATTTGAAATTTCTATTTTTGAAAATAAAAAACAGTTTTCTATGGTTAAAAATAGAAAATAAAATGTTTTTATAGAATATTTTTTAATTATTTTTTACTGTTTTCATTTATTTTTTAAAGACTATTTTAAAAAGTATTTATATAAATATAAAAAATATAAAAAAAAATAAAGTACTATGCATAAAAGTTATTTTTAAAATATATTTGAAAATATAGAAAACATGTTAAAAATATTTCAAGTTACTAAAAACATTTTTATCCCATAAAATATTAAACAAAATTATTTTAAAACTGTCATAAAATGCTATTTTTCATAAGTGTTTTTGTTTTTGAAAACACTTCCTAACTTGAGCATAATAGTCTATTTCAAAACATTTTCAAAAACCATTTTTAAAAAATAGTTTTTGTGAAAGGTTTTTAAAAATAGTTATTTAATTTTTTTTGAAATAAATTAAATTACTAGAGCCTAATAGCCTATTTCAAGTCATTTCCAAGAATCTTTTTTGAGTGAAAGAAATGATGATGACCAATTCTAGATTACTCACCTCATTACCAAAAAAAACTTCCTTCCTAATTAGCTTGCAACATGTGCTTGATAGTTTGAATCCCCATCATATTCATTCAATATTTACCTACCTTTGTGGCAAGATGGTCCTTTGCCTTCACAATACTTCCAACTTCCAAAGTTACAACAATGATCCAAAAGAATTTCTAGAATTGCAAAAAAGAGAACTGACTAAGGTTTTTAATTACTTGTCTTTGGCAAGCCCAAAATGAAATGTAGTTTACTATGGTCACAGCTGTCACACTCTCATAAATTCTTCATATTATATACAGAGCATATTGGTGGGGAGAGACCATAGATTATTAATCAGTATATGAGACCCAATTAGATGCTAACATATAGTCCATCTTCTTTGTTAGTTTAATCCATCTCATACAGGTGAGAACACCAGACTCTTAGTAATGATTGGGTGGGTTGTTAATTGCTAGAGCCAAGCTTAGATTAGATGGAATAAAAATGGTCACAAGTACTTCTAAAATTACATGAAAAGGGGAATGTCCTTTTTCCGTAGCTCGATATTCTATGCTGCTGTCTCTATGCCTTTGGCCTCCATGCATATTGGGTAATTGTCCCGAGCTTAATGTAGTATAGTCCTAAGCTTGTATGCTTATGATATATGATAAAGAAACAAAGGGAAGAATTATTTGTATAATGTGGGTATCTTGAGCACATGCTAACATTCCTTACTTTCATGGTAAGACCCTTGTTTTATTTGGTGTCTTAATGGAGGAGAAAGGAGGAGCATGGATGCTCGAGAATTCCCCAGTGAGAAAATCCAAAACATGGTCGAAATGTTCACGATAGCCAGTGTGTCCTCTAGTTTTTGTATCTCAAAGTTTAGGAATCCTCCTCAGAATTCTCACAGGGATTATTCAATGCCACTTGTTTAACTTACTTGCTTCTCCTTATGTGCCCTCCTCAGATTCTTCTTAAAACTCTTTTGTTTTCCCTGCATGCTGGTTCACCATATTTTAATGGACACACAAAAATTCATACCCATAAAGGAGAGGGAAAAGGGAAAAGGGAAAAGGAAAGGGGAAAAAAAACTAAATAGGAGGATTGGGAAAAGTGAGTCAGCTTTCTCAGATAATCGAGAGTTTTCGTTCACTTTGAAGTTTGAACAGTGAAAATTGGTTGGCAATTGGCATGGATACAGTACAAAGCTAGGGTGGAAGGAAGTCAAGAACATGGTAGAACTTTTATTTTTGACCTTTTAAGGGAGGCTGACTCGGCGACAAGGGAACTGGGGTTCAGTCTTTTCTAGCATAAACCCATGGTTTTCATGATACATAGAGCCTGGAGGAAGATCGATAGTGAGCCCCACAGTAGATTTTGAAATCACATCAGTGAGCTAGAAATGAGCAATAATAAAGCTGGTTTGCTGCAGCCACACAGGACACAGTAAGATAGCTAGCTAGCAACATTTCTTTTCCTCTCTTTTGCCCCCCTAGCTGTTCATTCTTGGTGTCGGACCTTTTGGTCCCACCTTATTTTTGTGCTGACAACGATTATGTCTATTAAAAGAATGACCAATAATGCTCACTTATAGTATGCTCTTCTGTTGTTTCAGTCGAATAATTGAGGAAAAGGTACATTTCATATATATATGAATGATGGGTCATGGTTTATTAGCTCATCCATCCGGATGATCAGCTGAGAGAACATGAATTCATAAAACCCCACATTGACAAGTGAATTTCGAAAATGGGATGAAGGTGATAATGCATGAAGTTGCAAGGGAGGATATATATATATATATATATCATATATGTGGAGGGTAATAATGAATATTGCTGTGGTTTGGGCTTTTGAGGAGAGGGTGTCCCTTTTGATCTGGGTTGGCATGGTTGTGTAGTCTATTTAAGGTGGGGCTGAGGTTGGGAGAAGAACCAGTGGTACAGGAGGGAAACAAAAAGAGAGTGTATCACGTGTGGGCCGCAGGAAACTCCAAGAAAGGAATATAGATATATGGACCCGTTCCAAGGATTGTGCACCCTTTCACATGATATTGCCCATTTATAATCCTGCCTAGCTCTTGCATGTATGGCAGATTCAAATTTCCACTGGATATCCAAAACTGGTCCTGGATAAGATTGTACAAATTTGGATACCAAAAATTTCAGACAGAGGTGGATCAAGTTTGGAGAATTTTAAAATATTGAATCAAAATGCTAACAAGTGTTTGATATTTTCATGAGATAATTGGCTGATTGAAAATGAAACGAGATGGGAACATTGATATAAAGAAAATTTGGGAAAAGCTGATATATTTATGTGAAAGAGTTTTCCCTACCACAAGAGTGAGGACTGGGGGAGATGGAATAATGAGGGGAGGGTGTAACTGATCAATTGGCTTAGACAGTGACCATTGATTTGTCTTAATGGAGGGGCATGTAAAGATTTTGGCTGCCATGGTGAGTCATTTGAGGGACCCCTTTCCTCTGTATAAAAACACCCAGAGAGAAGCAATCAATAATATATGATAAGCATGAGCCTATGAAGTATAAAAATTTCAGACTCATGATGAAAAGAATATAGATTATGCAGAGAAGTGGGGAGTGCAGAAAATGATTTGTGCATGATATGATGGCCCGTGAGTGAGCCAAAGCTAACTGCCTCCCATTCCTCACAATATATGACAAAATCCCAACTCCCACATAGAGACAACTCGCTGGCCGGCAACCTCACATGCCACCAAAATCCAACACAAGCCCACCTCCTCTCCTTTATAGTACATCTGTAACCTCCCAATCTGCCTCTCTCTCACTAGCTCTCTCTCTTTCTTTCTCTGTGTCATATTACCTGAGAAGAAAAACAGAAAAGGAGAAATGAAGGGGGATTAGACCAACTTGTAGTCATGAATAGGTTCATCAAACACTAGTTCTATAGCATCATTGCACCCATCCTACACACTGAAAAGTCTGAAATTTGCAAAGACGGGTCTTTTTTGCCGAATTTGACTTCAACTAAGCTTTTTTGGGATGAGAGATTTTTTCCTTCTGATCAGTCCTTTTATTTCCATGGGAAGAAAAATAAAACCCCCAGAAAAAGCTGAACTGTCTATTTTCTTGATTCATCCGCAGAATTTTCCCAAACAGTATTCGATTCACCACTAACGGGTCGTTTCCCAATGGCAAGGTACCACTACTAGTCTGGTCTCTTTCACTCTTTCTGCCCTTTTCAGATTTCTGAATTCCCATTTTCATTCTTTCTTACTGCTTTCTTCTGAATTTTGTACTCCCTCTCCCTCTTCTCTTCTCTCTCTCTCTCTCTCTCTCTCTCTCTCTCTCTCTCCATGATGCAATTCACTGAAACTCCACCACCACCCTTGCATCAAATTACTTCATTCTCAAATCTTCCCATGAACAATAACCAAATTCATCGAACCCGTCCATGGCCTGGCTTCCCTACATCTAAGGCCCTTGGAAGCTTTGGTGATGCCAATTGCATGGAGCAGCTGCTAGTGCACTGCGCAAATGCAATCGAGAGCAATGATGCCACTCTAGCTCAACAGATCTTATGGGTTCTAAACAATATTGCTCCACCCGACGGTGACTCTAACCAGCGCCTCACTTGTGGCTTCCTTCGAGCTCTCATAGCTCGTGCTGCCAACAGTGGAACTTGCAAAATGTTCACCGCCATGGCAAATGCCCACGCCAATCTTGCTATCAATACCCACAAGTTTTCTGTCATCGAGCTCGCCAGCTTTGTCGACTTAACCCCATGGCACCGCTTCGGATTTGCAGCAGCTAATGCAGCCATACTTGAAGTTGTTGAAGGATACTCAGTCATCCACATTGTTGACCTAAGCTTGACCCACTGCATGCAAATTCCCACTCTGATCGATGCTTTAGCTAATCGCCCAGAGGGTCCCCCACTTGTCAAGCTCACAGTAGCCGGTGCCACCGAAGATGTCCCGCCTATGCTCGATCTTTCGTATGAAGAATTGGGTTCGAAGTTAGTTAATTTCGCTAGGTCTAGAAATGTTATGTTGGAGTTTAGGGTCATCCCTTCAACTTCTTCAGATGGGTTCTCCTCCTTAATCGACCAACTTCGGGTGCAACATCTAGTCTATGCAGAAAGCGGCGAGGCCTTAATTGTAAACTGTCACATGATGCTTCATTACATACCAGAAGAGACCCTTTCTGCAATTCACAACACAAACTCCTCATCTTACTCTGTAGAATCTTCATCTCCTTCCTACCACAGAAACATGTTTCTCAAAGCCCTTCGGACTTTAAACCCAACTATTGTTATTCTAGTAGATGAAGACGCGGATTTCACATCAAACAACTTGGTCTGCAGATTAAGGTCCGCTTTCAATTATCTATGGATACCTTATGACACTATGGACACATTTCTTCCACGAGGGAGCAAGCAGAGGCAGTGGTATGAAGCTGATATTTGCTGGAAGATTGAGAATGTAATAGCACACGAGGGTCCCCAGAGGGTTGAGCGGCTGGAGCCGAAGAGCCGGTGGGTGCAGCGGATGAGAAATGCCAATTTCCGGAGCATTATGTTTAGTGAAGACACAGTTTCAGAAGTGAAGCACATGCTTGATGAGCATGCAGCTGGGTGGGGATTAAAGAAGGAAGAAGAAGATCTTGTTCTCACATGGAAAGGACACAATGTTGTATTTGCTACTGCATGGGTACCTGCTTAATTAGTTGAAGCCATTTAATTCTCATCACTAAATCCCTATTAATCTTCTTTTGTTAATCCCTTATTCTTCTTCTATAACTATCTTCCAGTTCCAGAGTAGACTAGATCTCAATGTGTTGAGGGTTTTAGCTCATTTCCAATATAAACAACCATTGTTTTTCTTCCTGCAATTAACATTTCTCTAGCTCTCACGTAATGGTGTTCTACAAGCACATCATAAATCTCCCGGCACTACATTAATTTTCCTTGCGGTATAGTTACTTATTATACAGACTGAAGTTCATAATTTAACTAGGCGTTTGCAACTGTAAGAATCATCAACAAGAACTGTTCTAACCTTCTATGGCTCTATATCCTTAAGCCAGCTGGGAAGTTTCCATTCTCATATGAACCTTCAATGATTCAAAGTTTTTGTTTCTATGCATGGAAAGTAAATTCTTGGTTGTTGAAATCTGGAGCAAAAGGCAGCCTTCTATAATACAACGAAATACAGTTGAAGGCAAATATAATTGTAATGGGATGTATAGCTTTGATGTTGGGATGGACATCTTGCTTTGTCAGTTCATGTTAACCACAGACTAGCTGTTTTCATGACAAGAAAAAATCAACATTTTTCAGAAATCAAGCTGAGAGTCTTCCAGCTAGCAGTACCATCTTAGCATTTACTACCGGGCAGTAGTATAAATACGGTCATTTTGGTTAAGAAAAATGATTTATTCTTCTCATTACTTTTTTGGTAGATTTAGTGTCCCGCCGGTATCTATACATTATGGTGGGTTGCCAAGCATAAAGAAGACTCTAAAGAGAACATGGTTGATTTCCAACCAATTTAGCTCCCAGAAAGGAAGTGTACAAGATTTGGGTTTTCATCCTTGGGAAGGGGTTTTCTGAAAAATGACAGAGAAATTAGCACCAATATTGGCTGGGTAGGACGTATGAATAAGAAGCCTGCAGCAGAATCCCCTGTTATAATTACCACACATTTTAATGGTCAATTATCAACTACACGACAGTCCTGAAAGCGAGCCTTGAGGTGATTCTTTGCCTATGCTTTGGGCCTTGAGGTGAATCTCTGCCTATGCTTCGCTAGTTGAATTAAATGCTCCACAATTTAGATTAGATTGGAGCTGTGCAAAGGCAGTATAAGACAAAGGTTTTCCCTTTCCCTGTCACTTTCACCCTGTGGCCATTATTAACCTAAAATGGGAACCCACCATTTAATGTATTGAACTTTGGTCATTGAATTTTGTAACTTTTTTGCAATATTTTTGAAAACTTTTTGACTATCTGAAAACATACATTTATTATCAATAATTTTTGAATTTTAACACCTCAAATAATGCATTGAATGGATGAAAGAAACATCAAAGGAAAAAAAAAAAAAAAAAAAAAACAAAGAATTCTATCTACTGCACCCTTGGTACTAAAGCCCAGCATTGGTTCAACTTGAGCTTTTTCTTTTTCTATTTGAAAACTTCCATTAAAGTAAAAAATTCTTGTCATTTCCAGCAATGGGGTAAAAGTTTTAAAGATGAGGAAAGGAAAATATCTTTTTGCAGTCGTTGAGAAGGCTGTACTATATGAAAAGTACATATTCAAATGGTAAAAAGAGAGGAAAAGAGAGGAAGCACTTAATTGAGTCTTTAGTAGGTGTTCACACGTCATGAAATTCAAATTCATGATCTCTTAAAGAGAAAAAAGCGCTCTCATACAAGCATACGACCTACAACCAGGTTTGATGTCTTGTTAAACCACTATTTTGCTTTAAAAATTTAAATCATTATAATAAATATGTTGGTGTAAGAACTCTCCATTGGGTTGATATATAGGGGAGTGAGCCCACGACTCCTTACACAATTAGTTTATGACTATGCAAATAACACAGCATCTCGAGGATTAACTCCTGCAAAGAAAGAATAGAAGGATGATCCTCCGACTCCTAAGTAAAGGCTTGCATAGAAAAAAGGGATGATTGGAAAAGGATTGATAGTGGGTCCCAGGATACCTCTTCTTAGAATAGAACCCTTAAAAATGAGATATGATATAACAAAATTATACTTAACTATCTTGATCAAAATCAATCTAGGAACATCTAGGTTGTAAGTATGTTTTTGTAAGTAAATAGATTTATATGTATAAGCTTTAACTATGTAAATGTAGAGATCCTTAGGATAATTTTTCATGCACTCCAACAATCTTAGGCTTGGAATGGAACAATCTAAATATTCGAACAACTCCCCCAATCAAGTAGCACTGAAGTAGGCAATTATTTTGGCATGCTTGAATCTCTAACTTTGTCTCAAGAGGTCCATTTCGAGTTGCTAGTTGGGACTCGGGATCTTGAAGAGTCTTGCATCAACTGCCATGGCATGCTATAGCTTTGCTTTTGTTGGGAGGCGCACCACACATCTACTCCCATCCTATCTGAGACAGAGATTCCAAAATTCTTTTCTGACAACCTTACTTTCTCGGACTGGAACTCCTTCCAATTATGCGAGGAGGACCAATCTCAACCTCTGGAGGATTTAGATTCATTTGCCTAGACATCCCGAGGCTAGCTTTTATGGTAGATGTTCTCTCAAGGTTCACCAAGGACTATGTAGGCTCAAGTGACACTCAAGGGCTTGAATGACAATAGTCCTGGAGCTCATAATGTCCCTACTTAGTTGCTACCCTTTGCTAACTTTTTCTAACTTCCCTATATTCTCTTTAGCAAGTTTGTATGAGTGTTTAAGATTTGAATAGGAACTAGAATTATTTTTGTAAGAAGCTTTGTGTACAAGACTCCATTAGGGCATACGAGACTTAAGTCACTTGGTAGATCCGGGCCCACAACATTGCACTGGTTAATGTGGAGAAATAAAGAATTGATGTTACCGTCAAGTTGGCAACAATAAAAAGGAAGGTGAAGCATACAAGCTCCTTGGAAACCTCAATTGCCTTTCTTAAGGTTAAGCTTGATTAACTTCTTAATTTATGAGAATGACATCTTGAAAAAAAAAAGAGCTTGGGTCATACATGAGGTAGTGCCCTATGGGAAAAGTTTGCTAAGTCAAGTAGGACATTATCGACTTGGGCGGAGAAGTACTTGGCCTAGGTTGATAAGATATACACAATGGGATACAACGATTGCTTTGCCAAGTACCAGCTTGTTGAGGACTTCAACACAAATGAGGAGTGTCAATTCTCTTGTTGGTAATGAAACTATCAATTAGAACTTACCATCATCTTATCAGTTGACTCTACTAATACTATCCAATGAGGATAACTCAAATAGAGTAAGCCTGATGTTGACTATGATATTTTTGTTTTGCTTAAATTCTAGTTTTCATTTAAAAATGGGTTTGGTGCTTTTTTATTTTATTTTATTTTATGTTTTTATAATTGTAGCTTTAATGAATTTTTCCTATCTTGCAATTCTACTTTCATTCTTGTTTTGCATCGTTTTTATTTAGAAACACCATAGGTACCTTCAACACACTGAAAAACTTTAGAAACATTGAAATTCAAGTAAATCTAAATGGTCTTAGTTCCTTTGAAACATGTAATCAAAGAGATTTAAGAAGTGCGATGGGTCGGACAAGTGTCAATGTCGGTATGATGACCTTATAAATGCAACAAGTTGAAGACTATTGGATTATGTGATTGGAGCCAAAATATATGCTTCAATGATACATGTATGATATGATTTATACATTACAAAAAGTATAAATTACCATACTTTAACTTAAATCACGATGGTTATGAGTTTTTCTATTTTCATGCCAAAATTTTTGACAAGTGCTTGGTTTAATTCAAAATCGACTGCAATCCTTCGAATGTTGCAAGTTTTGGTACTTTTCCAACAATGGGCCCCATTGATTTGAAAATTATAATTTTATTATTATTTTAAGTGATTTTTAAGTAATTTTTTGTATAAGTGACCAATGAGAAGATGTTACATGTCTCTTTTAAGGTTAGGTGTATATATATATATATATATATATATATATATGGGGTTATGGGATATGGAACATGGAGAAAGAAATCGACCTCTCCTCTTAAAATTCTTCAATAAAGTTTTAGGTTTTCTTTTATTTTCTATTCTTTTCAATTTTATTTTTTTAGCAATCAAATATGGGTTGTGAAGAGAAATCATCCATCATATTTGATTAATTTGATATGATTCAAAGATACAAACATGAAAGTGAAGAACATGTAGGAGAAGGGACAAGAAACAATAATATATTGAATAGTTTGATTATGCTTTTAAGTTTAAATTAATAGAAGGGGCTTTACGAGCCATCTTTAGTCCTCCTACACAAGCTAAGGTGGTGTTTGTACGTTTGTTTGTTTTTTAAAACTTAATTATAAATATAACTTAAAACTAAATAATGTTTAATAGTGTTAATGATTAAGTTTTTTTAATAGTTTATTTCTATTAAGTATTAAAAGTATAAAAAAAAAAAAAAAAATTCCAATAGATTACTTTTAGCGTTTAGAAAAAACCAAATATTTTGATTTTCTCTATTCAATAAAAAAAATTTAACAAATAAGTAATAAGTTAACAAATAATAATAATAATATTAATAATAATAATAATTTGAAAGTAAATTGCTATAAGTAAAAAGCTAAAAAAACAAACAACACCTAAGTCCTTATTACTAAATTAATACAATAGTTTTTCGAATTCATTGGATTTCGATAGGATATATAAAAAATGATGCTTTCTTAAATCATGAGTAAGGTACACTCTTGTAGTCCAAATCTTCTAACTGATAAGTACCTTTTTTTCTTTGGTCATGATAATCTATAAGGATCTTTCCAATTAGGCAAAACTTCTTGACTTTAACTCTTTTTTTAGTGTTTTAGATTACAAGTTGGAGTGCCAAATCGCCTTTGCAAAAGAGCCAAGTCTAGATGCATTTGTTATATTGAGCTGTAGTATTTGCATCATCAAAATAATGCTTATGAAATGAAAGAGTTATAAGAGAATTATCTTGATCATTAGATAATGTAGGCAAAGATGAGGCACTCCTAGGCAGGTGCCATAGGTAATGGGCAATAATGTCCATCTCTCGTTATGCAAATAGTCGCATGGTAATGATGAGGATGAGTTTGGACCTTCTTTATGCAAATTTTTCTTGAGAGACCTTCTCATATTTGCACTAGAACAGCACATATTGGGCTTATTTCTCTCATGAATCATGTATATTGACCTAACATATTAGGCTTATTTGGTATGTTTTCTCATCTAGATTTCTTCTATGATGCCTAAAAAGGGTCTAAATATAATTTAGAGATCACAAAACGTTAAATCTTATTTATTCATAGGTTGGATTAGTTAATAATTTATTGCATAGAAGAAAGTTTTTTTTTAGGTGAATTTAAGTTTGATCGTTTTGGTAAGTTATTCTCTATAAGAGTATAAGTAAAATGTTCAAACTTGAAGCCTAAGATAACCTAGTTTAAGTTTCCAATCTAAAACAAATTTGGATCTTTGGGGCATGATCTTGTGTTTTACAAGTGTCAACTATGAGAATTCTTATCTAGGGTCCTTGTCTTGAAAATATTTTCTAAGGAATGTTGATTGTCAGGTTGGATTATGATATTTGCCCACTTTTTGAGCTCTTTCTCATACATGATTTGAAATTTGATAGGCTATCACATGTTGTTTCATTTGTTTGAGCTTTTTTTAGGTTGGTGGGTGTTTAGATAAGCCACTTAAATTATTCTTTAAAATAAATGCTTGGTGGGTGTTTGATAAACCAACTTAATAACTTAAAGTAACTTAATAACTTAATTTAAGTCATTAAGTAAATTAAGTATGTTTGGTAAAATAACTTAATGGAATGCCTTAATAATAAATAAAAATAATTAATTTATTCTTAAGTCTACATCTTCATTTTTTTTTTCCTTTATTTGCCCTAATTATCTCCACAATATCCTTTGTTACTTTATGACTTCTACTGTTACTTAATCTCATTTGCTCTAATTATAATTTATAAGAATAAATATGTCAATTTAATGATTTAAAATATATTTTAAGTTAATTTTATCAAATAAATTTAATACTTATTGTAAGAATTAAGTAATAAATTTTAAATTAACAACTTAAGTATAATTTAGCTTAAAGTTTACTTAAGTCATTAAATAATGAGTATTAAGTTTTACTAAACATCCTCTTGGTAATTTTTTTTTTGTTGATAAAAAAAAAATTGTTTTAAGATGACATTTAGAAGGTGTTTGATTTTTTAGATTTTTGTCGAAAGTAATTTACTTTTAAACTTAAATTATTTATTTATTTTTTAAATTTTTTATTACTTATTGTAAATTTTTGACTAAATAAAAAAAGTCAAAATATTTATTTTTTTGTAAATAAAAAAAGTAAGTAGTAGTTTTTCTTTACTTTTTTTAATATTTAAGAGAAATAAAATATTATAAAAATAAACAACTTAATATTCAACACTATTAAATTTTAATTTTTATTTAAAATTAAATAAAAAAACTAGCACCATCTTAATCACTTCCCAAATCCCCCCACCCATAATAAACCGGGTTGGCCTAAATTTCAATCCGACCCGTTGACATTCGTAGAAAGTGTAACAGTAGATTTTTTTTCTTTTCTTTTGCAGAAATGCAAAATGTGGTGGGCCGAAGAGGCGACCAATGAGGGAAGAAGCGAGAGTGAGAGACTTCAACTAAAAACTAGAGTATGATTGGAGGCCAACAACTTCAAAACCTGAGTAGTACCTCGCACCTCCCTTAAACGCACGTGTCGTTTGACCTTGACCCAAGCCCAATCAGTTCATGCCTCAAAGAAGCTTCCGAAACCCCAGTCCTACTCGGAGTCTGGACTAAAAGCCCTAACCTCTCTCTTCTTCCTCTCTGACTGTAGCAAATCAACCAGCCAGCGAAGCAACAATCTCAAGGGAATATTATGTGCAGCTTAAGTGAATTCGACATACCCCGCCCCTTCAATGTCGCAGGTGCGTTTTCTTTTCTGTTTTAATTCAATTGCTTTGCATGTTTCCTTGTCTGAATTTCTTTCCTGGGTTCTTGTTTTCTGATCGAATCCGAAAAGGGGTTGCTTTGTTTTGGGTTGAGGTTAGTTCTTGAAGCTGTTATTGTTCTTTTCCTGTGTTTGTTTTCCTGAATTTGGAGTCTTGGGTGGTGAAGATTTTGGGGTTTTTCTTCTTTTTCTAATGGAATAGTTCGGTTTGTTTTTGGTTGGCAATTGAAAGAATCGGGTGGTTGCTTTTGAGTGTAATGGGCTTGTGAGATGTGGTTTGAGCTGAATTATTGTCTGGGCTTTTTTTTCCAGAATTTTCGTGATGGGCATTATATCAGCATCCATTGCTGACTTTTCCGAGCTGATGTCAGACCTACCAATTTAGACCGACGAAATTAGGGTTTTCAGTTTGAATTGAGAAATGGTCTGAAGCTTATGGAATTTCTTGCAATAGGGTGGGGGATTTGATTTTGATGATAGTGAGGAGTACCGGAAATCAAAATGCTGGTTGGTCGGAATTTTTCCCGGATACACACTTTGGAGCTGAAAATCCAGATTGAAAAGAAGCTAGGGCGTTCGAAAGCAGAGAAATACTTTGATCTCCTCACCAAATATTTAAGTCTCAAACTTAGTAAAAACGAGTTTAATAAACTCTGTATAGACACAATAGGAAGAGAGAATGTGTTACTTCATAATCAACTCATTGGATCCATTATAAAAAATGCATGCCTTTCCAAGAGTCCCCCACCTAAACAGAGCAAAACAGAAGGTTCTTTAAATGTTAAAGTAGCAAATGGGTATCAAAGGAGTAGTCTTCAGTCAATATGCAGAGATGTGTTTCCTCAATCCCCTCGAAAGGGAAGAACTCCAAGTCTTCGAGACCGCAAGTTCAGGGACCGTCCAAGTCCTCTTGGACCACATGGGAAGAATCATAGTGTTGTATGTGAAGATACAGTGCCTAAAATTCAAGAACAGCAAAGTGCTACTGAGCTGCTTTCCTTGGGCAGCAGACCCCCTGGTGAAGTGAATTCAGTAGAAGATGGGGAAGAGGTTGAGCAGGCCGCTAGAAGCCCAGGAATCCACAGTAGGAGCCCTGTTACAGCTCCTCTTGGCATCCCGAAGACTACAAAAGTGACAAGAAAAGTGCTGTGTAATGAAGCACCGTCTGCTTTCCAAATTGAGTCTTGTCAGAACATGGGTGAGCTGCCTGATACCCATTCTCTGAGGAATAGGTTGGAACAGAAATTGGAGGTGGAGGGATTTAAGATCTCAGGGGATTGCATTAGCCTTTTGAACAATGGGCTGGATGTTTTCCTGAAGAGATTGATAAAACCCTGTCTGGAATTAGCCAGTTCAAGGTCTGGACAGAAGCATCTAAGCCAAAAACACGGTCACATTGTACCTGGTCCAAAAGGGATGTGGCCTGTGAGGTATGTACAAAAACCAGCTGGATCCATTCCTGCATCCATCTTGGATTTTCGTGTTGCAATGGAGTTAAATCCATATATACTAGGGGAAGATTGGCCAGTAAAACTCGAGAAAGTTTGCTTGCGTGCATCAGGAGAATAACCGAGACTGATGGTTTTAATGTGACCATAACTTCAGGTTTGTCTTTCGAAGTGATGACATGTTATTGTCATTCTAAAATCCAACTCTAACATTTATCTTGACCTCCCAGTTTTCCAAGCATTGCTGAAGTACATAAGAAGTAGAAGCGATGGGAAGTTTTGGAACAAGGTGATTAGGTTGTAAATAAATCTCAGCGCCAATTATTCCCAGGATGGTATACCGTCAGTGGTATAAGATAAACACATCAACAGAAGCTGGCCATTATAAATAGCTTTGTAGACTTCTTGAACTCATATCTATAGTTTTTTCATTTTATAATTTTTGTTAAATAAAACTTATTTATAGAGTTGCAAGACTTACAGTTGTTGAATTTTTAGTGAGGTTGAATAAAGTTTTTATTTTGACATAATGTTGTTCAACTATTTATTGTTTTGATGCTTTCTTTCTCCCCTCCCCCCTGCACACATGTGCTTTCTCACTGCATGGTGGTCATCAGTTATGAATCATAATGATGTGCATTTGTGTGCAAGTGTGCATGTGTGTTTCTGCACTTTCTTTCCAGCAGTCATCAGCTATGCAATCAAAATGGACTTGCATCAACACTGTCTAAAAAAGCTGGTCCCTTGATCAATAGAGTGTGGAATGGGCATGAAGCTCTTTGTTTTTGGCCTGAGTCAATACAAGCGAAGGTTCTATCTTTTAATGTATTCTCTGGAAAATGTACAATCTTTCAACATATTCTCTTGGCTGGACTTTTCGATACCCACTGCTGTACAAACTTGTTTATGGTTGATTTCAGAGGTACCTCTTTCTCATGTTTTGTTGATTATTCACTGGTGCCGTTTGGTTTTGTGTAAAGTTTGTTTTTTGATTGTTATCATTCTTGAAATTTGCTTGCTCATTTGTGTTCCTTGCAACCCTATGTAGTTGGAAATAAGGCAGGCCTGCAGTCTGGCAGTAGGATAAAATATTGATTTGAAAAAATTCTTCAAGGCTTTTATATCGTTTATCTATCATCTTACTCTGGAAATGAAACATACTGAAATGGATGGACAACTAGATGTGATACACCTGTCTGGAGCTCTGATGCCTATCCTTCAAATAAGACTTCTGAGTGCAGAGGAAGTATGACACTCATTGGCACTGAAAGCAAGCCACAGGATTCTTATTCTGATTGGGTGCTGCTTTCCTCCCTTCTTTTCTTGGTTGTCATATTAATAATTGAAGCATGAATAAATAACAAGCTTGGAAGCTATTCCAATGATCTTACACCTTTTCAATAATTTTAAGCAAATTTCATCTTTGAAATGAGTCTCAAGGGTGCAAGTACTAACTGGTTCTTGGCATATTGAGGAGCACATTTTGGAGACCATTCCTATGGTATTATTATTCTATATTAATTAGAACATTGGGCCCTGGAAGAGGGGGAAATGGCTAGGAGTAATGGTAGGGTTTCTAGCTTGGGATAGAGGAGAGTTGTCCTACTATGCGTTGGGTTTGCAAGGTTTTTTGGTACACTCAAATTCTACATTTTGGTGTCTTAGCAAGGAGCATGTTGGAGGATTTTTTAAATGGTACAATGCTCTTTGTGGAGAGACTTAACTATAGCCTATAGGGTCTTACTATTGATATATTTTTGATTCAATAGGGATTTCAGCAGGTGTTTCTTTTCTAGATTTGCTCGAACTGTTTTCATGTGGTTCCCCTCCCAATAGCTCCACAAAATAGGATCCTCTTTGTGCTCATGGGGCTTGCTCCTTTCTATTTCCTTATTATAAAAAAAAATATTACATATTTTTAGAAAACAGAAATGAGGTTATTTATTAGGTGGTGTTATTAGATACTCTAATCATGAAAGACCAGCTATCATCAATCAACTTAACTAGCATAGTTGTTAAGCTGATGAACAAAGGAATTTATCATGTTTGTTTGTGGTTCCTTCTCTGCATGTTTCTCATTTTTCATGGTTATATTTACCCTTTTTTTTGGTATGAGACAAATAGGATTATTATTTTAATGCCTAGGCACCACGCTGATTTAAAGAAAAAGGCAAACCAGGAACTATGAGTCACTTTCACTGGTCCCGATGCTTTATGCCACCTTTGTTTTCCAATGAACAGATATCAAAAGTATGGCTATTATAAGGTTTGTGGTCATTAGGAGTCAGTTCTTCCTTGTACCAGTTTCCAGAACACCACCCTCAGTATTGGAAATCTATAATTTCAGCTGACTGAAATGCATGTCCTATTTTTTGCTTGTAAATAATGTTTCTAGTATATTCATTGCTCTGTACTGTGCCAGTAAATGGTCATTCATTTCTACAGCTTCCAGTTTTTCTTCTTGATGGAATAGCCAGATGAAATGATCTTAACCTGATGGTTTGTTGCTTATATGCTTTCATGGTTCAAGTTTCAACTATCCCAATTTGATGTGATGATATGTTCAGATAGTGAAAGATAGAACTTTTCATGCTCCTTCATACATTTTGGTAACTATGACTTTACTGTTCATTTTGAGTTCAAGTTGGAAATTTATGATGTAGAAATGGAAATAGGTCTACTTGGGAATCAGCATTGAACTCTCAGGTTAAGTTGTAGATTTTTTTGTCCAAAGTGCCCTTTTCTTTTCTCAAAAACATGAGAGCTCAATTATCTTGGGTATGAAACCAATTTTTCAATTTTTGTTTCTCATTTAAGTGTGATTTCAATAAAGCTGCTGCTTAAAACAGTTTGGCTTTCATTTAAAGCCACTTTTTCGATATATATATATAAGTTATTTTATATTGTTACAGGTTGGCGTTCAGAAGAACTTCTGAAAGTACGCCTTTAAACTGCTGTTATGAAATGCAGTTGAAAGAAATTCTGAAACTGTTGCTAAGAAGTGTGATTTAAAGAAATTCCAAAAGCTCTTTGACACTCAAGCAATTTGTTATGAACCACTTGTTTTCCTAAGTGTTCTGAGCATAGAGTTTTAAATTTTTAAAAAGCTCTTTAAACCACACTTTGTAGCAAAGGGCTTGAGAAAAATGTAAAAAACACTGTTTAAATTTTTATGTAAGTACTTATGCTCAGGTTGCCAATGGTTGTCATTTGAAACAATGGATCTTAATCAGCTGTTCAAATTTTCTAGTAATGTTTGAAATATATTTGCCACATAGCATCTGTTCCTATGCAGTATGAAGGAAGTTTGTGCTCACCTATAAATAAGGAGAAAAAAAATAAAAAAAGAAGAGAGAAAAAGGAAAGCATAGGTTCTGGGGTGAAAAACTCTCTGGTTGTGGACTGACATTAGCCTGAAGAAAAGGGTAATGATATGTCTGCCATATATGTAATATTAATTTTATATATCTTCCTTTGACATATTAGATTTAGCTCTCTAACTCATAACAAAGTTTCTGATTGGTATGTATATGTTGTGAATCAACAGGCTCCCATGGAGTGCATTGCTGCAGTTCTTGATAAACCAGGTAAGAGAACTTGATCGGTCTCTCTACTCCTTTACCACCCTGTTTTTCTTTTGTGTAATCACATCCTTACAGAGATTGACCCTAAAGTAGTTAGGTTGATTTGATTATCACGGTATGGTAGAAAATCTTTCAGAGGTCTTGAATCTTGGCTCAAAATTATAATACATGCATCAAACTTCTCAGCAAAAAGGGGTTTAGCTTCTGACTAGCTGTTTCTTTGCTACATGGAGCTTGTATCTTTGACATCTCTTATCAAAACTTCAATATCATTAATGAAAGCGGTTAGAAGTCATCACTTGCACATATATATAGTTCTTTCATATTGATTATCCTTGAGCCTGGCTTTCTTCACAAGTAATGTATTGACCGAGTATCATCCCCTTGCCCTGCTTCACAAGATATAAATTCCATTGATGTTGTGGCCATGCCCTGCTTACAAGGTGTAAACTAACCAAGCTTAGTGGGTTATACCACACTTACAATACATGTGATTTTGATTAAGTCCAATCTTTACGCTGATCATTTATGGGGCGATTACACTCGGCTTCTTTGTCAAATTATGTGACATATGACCATGATATGTGTTTATTATGTTTGACAAATTCGAGTACTCTGGTGTTTGGTTGCACGACTCCTACTGATGTAAACCATTGTTCTAATGTCTCTGTGTAGTACAACTCAACTATGACCTTTACTATAAAACATTAATGAAAGATGTCGATGTGTACAGCTTTTTCCAAGTATCAAAACCCGTGGAAGATGAACTATTGGATAGGGTTGGACTACGAGAAAATGATTGGATCAGCTATCTCTAAATAAAATTAAGAGATCATATATTTCTATGCTGTTGGAGGGTTCTTGGTGGTGATGATCTAATTCGATGTGTCGGGCCTGTCGGCAACACTAACATATGATATGTGAATTTGAGTTTTGGCATTCAAACATGGAGGAAGATAGCATTGGGTTGTCACAGAAGAATTTCTTTACATCGGCTCAATCATGTTAAAAGCTGAATTACTTACTTGATGAAGGACATGATAAGAACTGGTTTGTATTGGAGTCACATGTCAAACAGATGAGGGTTACATAATCATTGAATGTAGAACCGAACATCGTCAATCATGATGGGAGGATCAATCTAATTCACGTGGTCTGAGTCAAGATGGGGTTAGAAGTTTGAACAGGACCAAGTGTTAGGCAGGGTAGGTATTTAAGGATAAGGACGTTTTTGTAAATCAAGCAATTCAATTCCAAGACACGTCATTTTTTGATCGGAATGTGTAATACATAAAATATACTAATTACAAGTCCTTATCAACTGCTGATACTAAGGGGATAAAAGCAATCATTTCTCATACACATTGGATGACGTTGGATTCAACTTTGAATATTTGGGCAAATTGTGTTTTGGGTCCCGATTGGACTTAAAAATTAAAATTTGATTTATATAATTTATATAATTGATAAAAATAATATAAGATATCAAAAATTAAAATATTTATTGATCTTTCACATAAACTTTTTTAATTTTTATTGCATCACTATTTATGCAACCATGATAATTCTATTTTAATTATTGAATTTTTTATTTTTTATTTTTAAAATAATTTATAAATAATTGAAAATTAACATTATTTTCTATTTTAAATTATAAATATAAAAAATTACGTTCAAAAACTATTTTTTCTAAAAAATTGGTAATATGATTTATATTTTTTATATTTTCTTTTTGAAAAAAACATTTAATTAAAAAATGAAAACCATTTTTAAAAATAAAAATTAAAAATCTTGTTTAGTACTATTTTTTATATGAAAATATTAAAAAAAATTAAATTTCATTCATTGATTATCCATTAAATTTAATATGAAAAAATTTTATCTTTTCTTATAATGAGAATAAAAAGATTCAATATCTTTAAAAAAGAAAAAAAAAATTAGAAATGAGTAATACTTAATTAGGAATAGAAAAGGAAAAAAACATAAAAAAAAAAATTAAAATTTATACTCACTATGTGCCTGTGTAGATATTAAGGGTATTTTAGGAATTATTAAAGGATAATATCCTTCAACTTAATTTTTAAATTTTATTTGAGTCTTGAACTTAAATGTACATGATATATACATTTTTGGTCAAATTTTGGCACAGCTGAACCCTAAACACAATTCTCCCTAAATATTTGCTCAAAGAATTCAAATGAACCAAGAGTGAACCATGAGGCAATGACAAGATTGAGAAAAAGAGGAAACAGCCACTTAAATGTAACATTTTTTTTATTAGAAAATCCAAATCGAGATCCAACATTCACATGGACTTATTTTTTCTCATGTGATTTGGTGATCTAGTGCATTTGACACTTATTCCATACATAGACCCACCAAAATTATTCCAAATTAATCTTTGGATTACAAGTAAGCTCGTTCCCGTGCTTTTCCTCTAATTAAACACAGAACAATCACGGCGGATATTGCCATTTTTCCCGGTCTTGACTCCGACCCGGCCTAACTTGGTAATGGCCTGGACAAAGGCTTTCTCGAAGGCTGTTGAGCTGGAGGCCCAGGCGTTAACTGTGGGCTTGGACCTTGAGTCCGTGAACAGGACCTCGTCGGAGGTGAAGAGGCCCTTCCCCTGCTGCAGGTTTTGGTAGTAGACATTATCGAATTTTTTGGGAGTGGTTGGGTCCATATTGATGGCTATCGTTGGGTCCACATTTTTGGGGCACATCGCTTGAAGCTGGGCCGCATACGTCTTGTCTAGCGTGGGATCCACTGGATTTTCCCGGCTGAAATTGTATATCCTGTTGGCGAACTTGCTGCAGTGGGAGAAGCCAAGGGTGTGGGCCCCTGCAATAAAAACAGAGGACCCATTCAGTGGACGGACCATAATGTTGGTGGTGGTGCTCAGCAACACAAGCACGAACGCCAGCTCATAGTACGAAAAAGAAAAAGTGGGTCAGTGTGATTGGAGAGAGTGATTACAGAAGCAAATACCTGAGAGAGCAATCATGTCTGTCTGACTGAGGCCATTGGCGGCAAACAAGGAGGTGAGCTGATTTAAATTAAAGGTCGGCTGAGGAAGTTTTCCGTTTACGCTAGCAGAAGTTGAGCTCAGCCCATCCAATCTTCCTAGCTCCACTGCGTATGAAGGTCCTCCTGACTGCATTATCACGATCACACCCAAATAAACCATTAACTGATATCCATAGAAGCTCATCTGCATTTTCTTATGGTATGATGAAATTTAAGAGAACAAACCAGAGCAATGACATCTCGGGTGGCCATGGTGAGAATATCAGCACATGAGACCTTGTTCCTGCACGTTGGGTTTTTATCCACTTCCGCTTTGGCTTTGATCACCGTGTCGAATCCATCTCCAGCCAAGGACAGATTATCAGGGTTATCCTTCTCTGCTGTGTTGCTTCCGGTGGACGCAATTATAACCGAAGCATCACAACCCTGTGAATTTTTAAACCACATGAACAACAAAGTTTTAATTCAACACCGAACTAGCATACTGGGATTTGATCCAAAAAAATGAATGCTCTTTCTTTCTATTTATAATCTAGTATTTACCTGGACAAAGCAGTCATGGAAGAAGAGACGGAGAGTTGCAGGAACTGTGACAAAGGTTTGTTTAAATTTTGTATTAACAACGCCTCTAACGATGTTTTCGACATTGGGGCAGATGTTGGCATAATAATTTTGTTTGAGTTGGGCGGATGCGGTGTCGGGGAAGACACATACACTAAGAGAAAGCGACCACAAGGCTACAGCGAGAAGAGGGAATCGACCCATTTTCTAGGCAATACAGAAAGCAAGAAAATTAGGACGCAGAGATGCAGCTCATAAAGGGGTTGAATTAAAAGAGTATATAAAGAAAAGGGCGTGAGCCCAACTGGGGTAGACTCATGTGTCAGCCAAAAAAAACTTCATATTTTATGGACTAAGTTAGTGATGTTTGAAAGACACGTTGATCTTGACTCAGTCGATGGCCGCCTACGAATTTTCTTCATATTGTAACTGCTCCCCTCGTCGTCTTCAGATTTAATTTGAGTTACAAACTAAGAGAGCCTGAAATCTGAATCCGGAACGTGGTCCATGTAAAAGAAACAACCAGACCAGAGAGAGACAGAGAGTAAGAGGCAGCTGGCTAAAGCAGTTGAAGCTAAGCATATCCAGAACGTAGCACGCACGTTACGGCTGCCTCCTGTGGGCTTCACCAACTCACTGTACCACATTCAACACAAGCCTAATTATTACACAGTCGGTTTTCTATGAAGATGAACTACCTTGGTAATAATGTCAAGTCGTATAAACACTAAGCTCTTGTAAGAACCGAATCCAATCTTCACGTGGAGGGGATTCACTTCAACGGAATACAGCCGGTATGCATGAATAATTCCTTAAAAGATTCAGTTATTTACTAGGGAAGCAACAACGTTGTTTCCTAAGAAAAGCTGGGAGGAAATGATTAGATACCACCGTAAACATCGGGATGAATTAAACATATGAGATGAGTGTATTGTGTCGGATGGATTAAGTTTTATTATGTATTTTTAGATGATTAAATTGTTAATTAAGATGAGTATGATTGGATATGATATCGACATCTTACTAACAACTAATTGATTTTTAGACGAGAAACTAAAAACTTGTTTCTCGGTATTTTTAAATGTTAGAAAGATTTAAAATATTTTTTTAAATTATTGTTCAATAATTAGAAATAATGTGATGTGGATTAAAATGGAATAAATGAATGAGTGTTTCATGGGTTAGGAGTCAATGGGGACAGCAACGCCATGGTGTGAGAGAGCTTACACAAAAGGGATATGAGAGGCCAGCGTGGCAGCGTGGGGGCATTGACTTGAAAAGCTTGTCAGGTTCAAGGGATATCCAAAATGAGCAAATGACAGCTAATGAGAGCATAAAGAAAACTTTATAAGAGAAGGAAAAGTAATATAATGAGAAGGGGACACATGCTATTGGCCAAGATTTTTGCTGCGGGGCAAAAATAATGCAACAATAGTCGCTGTCTTGGCCATTAAAGAAATGGAATATGATTGGATTATGGGCCTATGGCATCTCTTTCATCTCCCATTGCCTGTATTTCCTGCTTTTTTAATGATTTTCTGGAAAACATGTCAAGGTTGAGTGAGTGAATGGAATCCCTCGTTGCTAGTTAGGTTTCACGTTCTTGTCTGATGCTAAGGCAAGTTGTTACTTGGATGCCCGAGCTGGTCAACCTGAAATAAATTTTAAAAAAATAAAATCCTCTTTCCTCTTAAATAAATCCACCAGTCTTGGATTTATTTTGGTAAATTTAAAGAATTATTATTATTATAAAAGTTTCTCATTTAAATACATATTCCGATCATGATTTTTTGTTTTATCTTTTCCCTGGTTTAGAAACTAAAAGTCCAAAAGTTGTTTGAATTTTGCAAGAACTTTTAGTACAAATTTTGATTTATTCGCCAAAGCTTCATTAGAGATTCTTATCAAATTTTTAGGTTGTTCTTACAAATTTTACCATAATAAAGGGTCACTTAAAAGAGGCATTAAAAATCCTAAATTTTTAAGAAAAAAATGAGTTTTAACGCACTCTTATAATAATAATTATAAAATAAAAACTCTAAAAAAATAATTAAATTTCATGCACTCATTAGCTAAAAGTTATATTATATAAATTTAAGTTCATATTTCGTATTTAGCTTAACATTTCATTATAACTACACATATTTAAAAAAGTTGTCAACTCGACTCGATTAATTAATATAGTTGAATATTAGTTATTTATATACACAACTATTTTCATTTTGTTGCTTGTAAAGATAGAACTCATTTTAATATATGTATTTAATTTAAAGTTTATTAGAAATCCAACACCATTTAAATAGCCCAACTAAGGAATAATTTAGTTAAGGAATGTCCAATTTGTATTCCCGCTTAGGGCCTGTTCGAGCGCTTGAAGTTAGAATGAAGATGGGGGTGTGACGAACTTTGTTGCATGAACAAGGAACCTAACAACCCACACGACCCACGACCCAAATATGACTCTCATGTCATCAAATTCACTACGATACGAGATCACGTGTCGGAGCACGACTCATTGAGAGGTGTTTCCTGCTGAGCGCATGGAAGCATGAGCGAAGAAGATCAAAAATTGAAATTAATGTTCAGATCCAATCCGGTTACCTCGATTTGAAGCTACCAAACTGTGGCCAAAAGGTTTCTTTACTACTACTGCTACTTTCCTTTTCTAAAACCATGTGCAGAGCTGTAGATTAAACTTGTATTACGGTCCTTTCACTCTACCTACTACTGTCGTTTCCTCATCATTGCAAAAGCTAAAGATGCCAATCAAGTGGGTCAGAGGCGGCGCCAATAGATACATCAGTTATAATTAATCAAGGTTGACTCTCTGACCCTTGAACTTTTCATGCAGTTCAGTGTAAGTAAATAAGTGGGTAACTTTTTCATAATCCACAAGAAAAAGTGTAAGAGAATGCATGGTAGGAAAGTTTCAAGATATCAAATCGGAATTTATCAAATGGTTAATGGGATAAAGATACAAAGCAATAGGAACTAAATACAAATATATGAATAGAATTGACTTGGTTTTCATGTTGGGACAATGATCCCTGGAATTTTCTTGGTAGGGAAGAGAATCAAAGGAGAAAAGTAGTGGTGGGTTCAGAGATGGACTTATGGGGAGGGTGTGATAAATGGGCGATGGAGACTTTGGTTTTGTAATTTGGCCCACACCCAACCCAGTCCAACAATCACCACAAGAGGCTCTTGGACTAGGCCAATCCTAATTTTCCTCACACTGATGGGAACAGTCTAGAAGAATAGGCGGAATCTTCAGTCACCCCACGTGTCTTGACAGTACCCACCCTACACGGCCAAACTACACCACCCATGTCTCTGCCTTTTTTTTTCCTCTCCCCTTCGTTTTCTAATGGGGCCATACCCATTGGCCCATTTATTGTGTTTTGTCCATTTACCCTCCAGAAAGTCTTTCTAACTTAAGCCCAGCATCCAATGTTTCATGGGCCGGCCAAGCCCTATATTTAATTTATTGGGCTAATGTTTCTCATAAAGGAGTTAAAAACTCCTTAATAAGATCTTACTAAAACGGAGTTATACAGGCGGGAAAAAAAAAAAAAAAAAAAATCCTAGAAGAAGAAACACGTGGAGAGTGGATCCGACATAAAAGGTATCGCATCTCTCCCAAAATTCAACGGAAATCTTTCTGCACATCATTAAAAGTGGTCATATGATACACATGGGACACATACGATCCAAATGTTTTAACATCTTTGTTTCTAAACCCGTAAAAGGAAAGGAAATTACTGATCTCATTGTTTGACCTCCACTTTGGTTCTCAAAAAAATGATGGAGACTAGACTTATACCAACTTTCTAACAAACGTTGGAACCAACCCCATATTAAAATAGAGCCCCCCCCCATGACGACCAGAGTTCCAAAAATCATCATCCAAAGGTTCATTGAATTTCTCAGATTTGAACAGTCGAATGGTCTAGGGCCCAAGAGATCTCCAACCAAAGCCTTCATTACAAATTCTTCGGATATGAAAGACCAATGACCCACCTTCTCAGCTGGAAATCTAGAATGGGAAGTGTGGGCAAGAAGCAGATGTGATATGACTAAAAAAAAGGAGAAAAAAGAGAGCAGAGAAAATGTGTGGCTAGAGAAAGAAGATGCGAAAGGCAAAATGGGGAGATGGAGACAAGGATCCAACTAATAATATCTGAACGAAAAAAGGGGCGGAGAGAAAATTGAGACCACATTGTGGGAAAGGGGTAGTGTCCAAAGAGATGATGGTGCTACCACGAGGCGTGTACGATATATATATATATAATATGAATGTGACGTAGTCATCCTTATAATCTCTTTCTTAGTTCTGAATCGATAAGGATATTGGTGGGGCACTTTCCCTAGATTTTTCTAATGGACCATGTTGGAGTCCTACTCCTCCCAGTTACCCTTTCACTAGGGAATGGAAATCAACTGTTTACAAACTGTTCCACCACTCTTTCCAACTTTAAAAATCCATACATACATATATGAAGGATAATGTTTGATTTTTGTTCTTCCAAGTCACTGTTACAACTTTCAATTAACAAAGCCATAACCTTTGCTTTTTCTTCCCTCTTTGTCTAATACTTGTAGTTTTTTTAAATGTAGATGGGGTGCACCTTTTCTAAGATGCTTCTTCAAATACAATTATTTTAATTTGACTTATGATTGAAGAGACCTCTTATTTCACCAATTGATCTATTAATTTAGTTTATTCAGGGTAGGTCAGACTGGAATCAAGTGTAATGATCGATTTTAAATTATATAAATATTAGTCTAATAAATTGTCATAACATTAAAACACATTTATATGAATAAAGATATATTTGATAATTTAAAAAAATTGAAAAAAAAAATCAAATTAATTTTAAATTTTTTAAAAATGCATTATAAATTTTGTCAAGATATTTTTTACATTCTAACAATATCATAGACAAACGGAATCTAGCACTACAAACACTAAGCAGAGGATTATGAAAAGAATATTGATGGCACCATCAACAGTGGAGTTAGGTAGCTTAACCTTTAACAATAATACAAATAGACGCAGTGGTACATTTTTGACCAAATGAAAACCAAGGAAAAAGAAAAAACTCAAGAAAAAAGTCTTATGGCACATTGTTGGGCACAAGAAAATGATGTTGAACCAAGATGTTTGGAATTGACTGCAACTTCTGTGTGGAGAATGTGAGGAGTTTGGAGAAAAGAAATTGAAATCATATGTTATTAAATAAAAAGATGTGCTGATTGTCATAGCCATTGAAAAGATGGACAAGGTCTAGAAGTGGGAAAATTGAACTGGGAGGAAGGAAGCACCACGTGTTCCACCACTAACTATATGACATTACTTGGATTTGAGATTCCACCAGAGTTCATCATCACTATTGGTTTGAATTATCTAGGATTAGTTTATTCAAGTTAACTATTGGTTAATCCCTGTCACTAGTTCCATGATTTGTCCCGTGATCATGACAAGGGAAAAAACAATTCACAGAAACAAATGGTCTTTGATTCCTGAGGGCCAAAGGTATAATTTAATTAGGACATGTCCACGTCGCTTGCTCTAACTCATGATCCAATGAGCTGTAAGAATTCCATTTTTCTTTTTTGAAAAAAAAAAAAAAAATCAACAACATGTGGATTCCCTTTTAGCAAGTTCCTCTCAATGAATAAGGTTAAGAAAAATAATTATAATAAAGGATGAAAATGTGGGGAAAGAAGCCAAAAGGGAAATTGAGGGGCGATGGCAGTACTCAATGAATGAAAAGAAGATATCTGATCTACCCCGGATGCAGTGGCAGGACTTTCTTGCTGATCCATGAAGAGGCAAGAGATCATTGGTCCAAAAAAAGATGCCAAGTATATGCTTGATGATCTTGGGCTTCCATAAAAACAAAATGTGGATTCCATGGAAATGCATTTAGGTGGAAATTTAAAACAAGATTGATTGATTAATTACTTGATATTCTCCAACAGCGCATGTCATTTTGCTGCATGTTTCTGGCTAAGATGATTAGAAAAATGGTAGTGAGACTGAGTTCTAGAGGCTTAGTGGAGACAAGATTGTGGTACAAGCTTGAAAAATACATGATATGCAACAATGGGCTTTGGGGGTTATACGCAATGACAATGATGGCCTAGCCAGCTATATGTGCTTTTCTTTGTTGGATTGAGAATATTTTGTCTCTAGATTGACACAGAGCACAAATACAAATTGGGGAAATGAATCAAATATTAAGTTGTGGATATGTTTCCAGATCTCAGACTCCCAATATTTTATGGCTAACAGCTTTGGCTCAATGAATGAGGAAGTCAGCAAAGAGGGATGTTAATTTCTGATACTATGTTAATTAACCAACAAAGTATGAGAAAGTGGAGTAGGTAGGTATACTTCAAAAAAAGAAGTATAGATGGAGGAAGATTGTTAGTTTGACGTAACATAAATGAAGAAATGTGGAAATAAATTTGAAGGGAAACAAAGAGAATCTTAAAAGGATTGTGGGCTTTTGCAGGAGGAGGATGGTCGATGCCCCCATGGACAATCAGTGTGACATATGTATCTGGCACTTATGGCTCTTTACAAACGTATAATGATGATCTTGACTAGTATTTTTTGGGTGGGATGGCTCACTTGAAAGTTGAAAGATCCACCCAACACCGACAAGGCAGAGCGCAGATTCCCCAATGAGTCATGTTTTGAAATTCTGGTACAGAGACGAAGAAAAAAAGAAATGGGTGTACCAGCCATACATGGCCACCGTACGGTTAAAAAACAAAGAAATTTTTTAAAGTACCCGTAATAATTCCCATTTCCTACTTGATTCATTTCTCGAACACTCATTATTATTATTTACTGTGGGACCAGACCCAACAGAGCAAACCCGTGGCTCAGCCTTTTCAGCAAACCCAATGGACCCACCGCCCCATACGGCTGCACCTTCTCTCTCCGGCAACGCGTGCTTCCATGTCCTCCCTTCTCTCTCTCCAGGCTTCTTTTACTGTTCTATTCTTCTCTCTCTCTCTCTCTATCCGCATTAGCCCAACATGCATGTGATCATACTTTCTTGATAACTACGAGCAGACATGAACTTCATTTTGGGCGTTTTATTTTATTCCGAAAATTATTTAAATACCAAATCCATCTATCTGCATTTTCTTAGCCTTGGATCTTCCTCTTCCAATCTGTCAGTACAGCTACAACAACATAACAAAGACAAACCAACTTCAGATCTATCCATATATATATATATGCCATTTAAATCTGTGTTCATACACAGTTCGAACTGGGTACATTTTTGTAGGGCCATTCCACATTCAGATTGATTTCACATGGGCAATCAACGGCCATGATCATCATCCCTTATCCTCCCCCGTATTAAAAAATTAGAGCTCCCCTACACTGTTGGATTCAAGATCCTGTGGTCAGTCACAGTTTTGGACTATTTAAGAGGTACCCATTTAACGTACGGTGGAGATCAAACTGTCGGCGGGCCAGGTGATGCCACCTTACACTCCATAGCCCAGATTAATGCTTCATAATTTATATTATAGATGCAACTGTACTGCTTATATAGAATTCTTGGGTGCATGTGATTCACCTCAGCAGGCTAAGCTGTTATACTTGTTGATTGTCTGGAGCATTGTAAGGTCCTGTGATCCTGAACTAACTGTATAAAATATGTGGGTATGTAATTATATTCTACTTTAAATATTATCTGTATTGCTGGAGCTGTCTGAGGCATCTCTTTCACAAAACTTGAATCGCATTGGCTGGGGCACTGGGATTTGTTTGGCATGCCTCAAACCCCAAATGCAACAGTCCTTTGGTTTCTGTGTGAAAAAAGAGAATCTTAAATTCTTCTTCAGTTTCATTTTTTTAATTTATTTTTTATTTTTATTTTAAAATTTTTCTGTTTCTTATCCTTTTGCAGTATATAGTACTGATGAAGAACGTGAGGGAGGGTCTTTCTCTATCAAACAAAGGTTTGGTTGAAGCTGAGATGTAGGAGGAGCTATTTCCTAGCTTTTCCTCCAAGTGTTCCTTTTTTTTTTCTTCCCCTTCTTCTCCAATTCAACGCAAAGTTGTGATCTCCCTCGGGTCATCAGACTCTTACAGGTCAGAAGATTCAATCTTATCTTTCTTTACCACCTTTCGTGTATGAGGCTGGGGAATATGTAGGAAAAGCTATATAGGTTGGTTACAGGAAACCAGTTGAGTCTTCCTTTCTTTTTCCTTACTACAACAATCAGATTCATACTGACGAATTTTTGTTTTTATAATCTTCTGGGTATTACCAAGATGATCTTGAGAGGAAGTGTTCCTTCCTGTTCTTTTTCTTTTGTTTGATAATCCGTCAGCAATGATAGCAATTTTCTTTTCTAAATTATGGGTTCTAGTGTACAGGCATGATCTATGGAAAATTATTTTCCATACTGAGCCTGCAACTCAGAAATTCCCAGTTGTAATTTTTGAATTCTTAGAACCCTCTGGATTTAAGTTTGGAGAGGTGGGGAGTTAAAAATTGAAAACGCTAGGTTCAATTCCTTGTCGGGTGTCGAGAAAAACGATTTGAATTTTTCAGTTCCATGGTACCTTACACACAAGTACAACAAAAAGGATAGAATTATCATATTGATGATAATGAAACATAGCTGAGAGGAGGTCATTTCTTGGATCTTTAGGTCTGGTTATCACAAAAACAGAAATAACAGAGGACAGATTTCAGACGCTATAATTAGAAAAAAGGAATATTTTCATTCATTTGAATGAGGCTTCCAGTATCACTGGATATTGTGTATCACATTTGACAGTATTTGAAATTATCAGGGGGGGGAAATGCTTAGCCACTGACCCAGAAGGATATTTAATCTGGGAAACTATTATTGTGGCCTAAAATTAATGGGTGAATAAAAGAAAAACAAACAAAAAGAAGGAAGTTGGAGTCATCATCCATGTTTAATAGTGTTCAAACTCTTCAGTTATATGGATGCTCTCGTCACTTGTCTCTTTTGTACGTGAACGAAGAAGCCATTATCAATCAATTTCATTCTTTGTTCTGATGTTTGTAATATTTTTTCATTCCACAGGTATTGAGTGATGTGAGCTGTTTTTTCCTTTTCCTGACTGAAAAGGGGGTTCTCGGGAAATTGAGGAGGAATTCAGATTTTATGGTAAAAGTTTCTCTTGGAATAGGACCATTTCAGAGAACTGTACAGGGGCTGGGTAGAGTTTCAATGGAGAAGCTTCTCAATCCATACGATAGGGAGTACATGAAGATGGCTATGTTAAAGCATGAAGAAACATTCAAAGAGCAGGTACTTTTCCTTTCTCTTTTTACTTTCCAGAGCTCATGCCTCTAGGGGCAATGATTCTGAGCTCCAGAATAATGTTGTAGGTATATGAACTTCATCGTCTGTACCACATTCAGAAGAAACTAATGAAAAAAATTGAAGTCAGTGGGTCTAATGGACAGAGCCAAGAGAGGTTGAACTCGAATGATATTAGTATGAATCAGATCAACCACCAAGAAAAGCCACAGATGAAGCTTGACTTGGAACAGCCTGCAGAAGAGTACAATGCGGAATTGGATGGCGATGGAGTGCTAGAAATTGTGGATGAGAGCAAGTTAGAGCTGACACTGGGGCCAGTGAGTTACAGCCGGAGGAAGAAAGCTGAGACACCACTAACTTCAGATTCTGGACCAAGCTTTTCTTCTTCTTCCACTGGATCCAGCCATATGAAGAGGACAAATTCAAGGACACATAAGAGGATAGATACAACAAAAGAGGAATCAAACGGCCATGACTGGGGGCTCCTTAATGTACCTGACATGAAACCGGGTTTCCAAAGTGGACGAAAAAACGGTTTTCATGTGGATGAACAACTAAGACAAGAGAGACTAAATCAGCCTCCTTGGATATTCCAAGTTTTGAGTCTGAACATGACTTGAAAAATCTTCTTGAGTTGGTATGATAAGATTTTAGACTTTTCCCCATGGATAAATTCTATGATTGATCGATGTTTGTGTGGAATTTACTTTCTGGTTTCTGTTGTAATGGGTGATGGAGTCTTGTGTAGATATTATCATTTCCTTGGCTTACCCAATCCCATTACAAAGTGATCTAATATTCCATTAATCTTTTCAATCTCCCTCATCTCTGTACATCATCATCATGATTAGCCCAAACCATGGAAAATGCTAGGTTTGACTTTAGGGACAAAAATGTCTGTACTTATCTCAAAATAATAGCGCCTACAATCTCCTTTAGTCCCTCATTGGCCCACGTTGGAGAACAAGTTAAAATAAGCTCTACATTTATGTTCTCCTTGAGTTGATTAAACCTAGATGCAATGTTTGCTTAAATCTTTAGGCATCCTTTTTGCACATCTGCAGCACTATTTCCTGAAGGATTAACTTGGCTTGAAAGAAACAAGTTCCTAAAGTTTGACCACATTTCTAAAAGCTAATCAAGCTGTTCACCATCATTTTTGTCCAGTAATGGGTGGAAGCATTCACCCATACAGTTTTTTATGGAGTAAGTAAACCATCTCACTACTGGCATAACTTGCGGCACCCATTAAGGAAAAGACTTCCATCTCAACTTCCTAAGAAAAGCCAAAGGAGCCTCAAGTCAAATGATGGCTGTTATGCTACACTGGTTGTACTCATGGAGACAGAATTTCATCTTAGATTTCCGATATATCTTCCTGATAACTGGGATTTCATTGTACCAAGTGAACAGATTTACCGTTATATGTAGACCGAAGCAGCCAGGGGAAGGGGAATCTGTGATTGAAGCTGTTTAACTTCCTCAAAAGAAATATAATTGGTCTTGACTTTTAAGACTTCTTGTTATCTTCATTGTTTCTTTATTTTCCACCCACCACTTGAAAGCTTTTCCCCACCAACAAGAAGTAGAAGAGCCTATTCTTTGCCTGTCTGCCACCAGATCAACACTAGATTCCCATGTCAAATAAACAAGACCTCCCCTGTAAATAAAACTTCAATGATGCCTGCCCTAAATTATTGCCAACTTATCAAGTTAAAAATCCCTGGCAGAACATATCCATTCTGAAAGCATCATCTTTTAGGTTCCATGATGAATGGCCTCAGACATCAACGTGCACTTCTGCTAGCCTGTCCTTTGAGCTATTCTTACTTTTCCAAAAGCTATTTATCCTAAAGGCTTCAATAATTCGCATAAAGACCCCACTGACTGCTATATCAGGCCCTGCACCCTCGTAATCCAAGCTCACTCTTTTAGCTCTGGATTACTCCTAGTTTTACAGTAATCTGAGACAGTGGATTAAACCCAACTGCAGAACTTGGATGAGTGTAGTTGTTACTTCTGTGTGAAGCAACAGCAAAAGAGCTCTAAAATGAGAATAATAATATGAGAATAAACATCAATGAGAGTTTTTGCTCGCTCTGTTTGGAAAATGGAAGAAAAGAGAACGAAGGCTAAATCGAACCTTGGAACTGTTTCAACCAACATTTGTAAGCTCTCAATCTCTTTTCCTTCTCTCAACCACTCAATAGTATTTTGCTTCAATAATGTACTCAGCGGCACATAAAGTTCCATTTCAGTTTGGTAGAGTAGACCCAAAAATCTACCAGTCCTTGACACAAGGAGAATGATCACAGTCCAGGTGATGATATCCTCAGTTATGTCACTTTATTCATTCACCAGCCTTTGAATTTATATACCATAAAAGGAATATAATTTACAAGAATATCACACAATGAAGAGGGAGGAAACAAAAAACATACGCCAACTAGTAGTCTTCTCAATCTTTCAGAGACAATGAAACAAAGATGATATATTCTTCACAAAGCACTATAAAGACTTGACAGATAACCAGCATTTCAAGATATTGAATGCCGCCTGTCTCTGCTGGGTTTCGTCCGAGCTTTGCCATCAGGAGCTACTCCATCAGCACGCACAAAGGGATAAAGGCGCCCAAGTCTTTTTGACACCGAGTTCATAAATGATTTTCGAGGCAAAGGAGGCTTATCAGCAGATGGCGGGGTGTTTCTTGGACTGCTCGCTGCAGATTGAAGTGTTGATGAATATGCTGATGGAAATGAAGTTGGAACTCCTGATGGAACGGCTGATTTCTCAATTTCTTTCATTCTCATTTTCATTTTCATGAGCTCTAGTTTGAGATCCTCATTTTCCCTTCTTAAGCTCAAGAGCTCATCTGAAACTGGTTGGAGATCATTGGAGAATAGATTCAATTTGGGTGGAATAGCAGGGGACTCCCCACCCATGAGGTTGCCATCCATAACATCTCGCAGGCGTTGTTGCTCATAGTAAAGCACTTGAACCACAGTTTGAACCGGTAGCCTATCATTCTGTGCAGCATGAGCACAGGCCTCTCGAGATAGCTTCTGGCAATCCATCAAGCTGCAGACCTTCTTTCTCTCCATATCACTTAAAGAAGGATGAGCCTGTGGATTATCAAGAGAAAGAGGTGGTGGATCAAAAAGACAATTTCTTTGAAAGATCCATCCCATGGGGTTTATGTTTCAGCAGTTCCAATTACCAAAAAATAAATAATCCAAAATTCTGAAAGATACATAGACACTTTATCCTAAAGTAGATTCCAACCATCAAAAGACAAAATATTCAGATATTGAAATGGCCAGAAATTAAGACAAGAAGTATCATGATGTTCAAATTCCAATGAGACTCGAACCCTTCATCAGTAAAGCAACAATAGAAAATGCCAAGGAAAGCATGAATGAAAGCCCTCAAAATGCTAAAAGAAGCTGTACAATGAAATTAGGAACATATTTTCTAAAATAGAAATGGTTATGTTAAAAAGTCATGTGATAAGATCAGATGCATTAGAGAAAAAAATAAATAGAAATAAACAGAATCACACATGAGAGTGCACCTTTAAGTAGATGTCTATGGCTCTATACATCCCATCCTCTTTCACCCTGGATTGTTCTGGGAGTAGTTCAGCCAGACTGATGAACTTTGAAACATTCAAGTTCCGGTCTGAGGCTATTTCAGCAAGATAGCTCTCCATGAGCTTCCCCACCCGCTCCAGGTCACTTGGAGGAGGAGAAACATATTCTTCATCTGCATTGTAACTGAAAGGGTTTCCATCAGTTTCACACTCAAGATAGTTCATCATAATTCTCTGGACGGTGTCTACATCAAACAACAAGTCCCCGGTAAAGGAAAACGAAGGAATCAAGAGATCATCTAAGACAGCTTGTCCTAGTTGCAAGCCCATCCTCTTCTCTAAATCAAGCCGGCAAGCAACCGTTGTCTCAAGATATATTGCAGCACGAAGCAGCATAGAAAGAAAGCTAACCGACATGGCATTCTTCTCTCTTGGTAGAAGACTCACTATTGTCTCTAAAATAACCCGTTTTTCGTGTTCTTGCTTTGGTTCAATTTTCTTCCTCCCCTTTCCAAACACTTCCTGCAACAAATAGAAAATAGTCAGTACTTGAACAGAAAAAGTCATAAACCATATAATTGAAAGAGCTTATGGGGTGGGATCTCACCAAACCTCGAAGGGATTTTTGTGCATATAGCATGAGTATTGGACCAAGTGCATATTGTTTAAACCCTCTGGCCATCATTGCAATTAGAACCCTTTGGAAGACGTCGATTCTAAGAACAGTTAAATCTTCAGCCCACCAATCTACAATGTGCTTTGGGTGAGATGCTAATGAAGAATTGAGAAGATCAGTCCCACTCGCCACCCTACCTGACATACTAAATTGGCTTTCCTTGCAGGCTATATATGCTATTGCATCTATACATCGGCCCACCACTTTTACTTTCTCAGCCATTGGGAGGAGAGCTTCAGACAGATGCAAAATGGTAACTGCTCCTGCAAGGCTCTTAAGTGCCACTTCATTCAAGTAAGCCTCTGCTCTTCCCACTAGGTTTCCCACAGCATAATCCTCTGTCATCTCCAGATACTCTGCCACACATCGAAGCATAGCTATGTTTTCTGTGCTTATCTCAAAATTTATTCCATAACAAAACTTTGCTGCAAGTTCGAATGCTTCTGCCCCACCCGGAACATCATGCACTTCTATCACAGAAAGATCAGCATCGCTAGACTCTGATACCAATTTCCTTATGTACCCACACTTTGAAACTAGTGGAAACTGCAAGTGAATTAGGCAATGAATGAAATATTAGATTCAACCCATGATCAGAATCACAATTCCATTCTATTCCTTCATGCAGTTTTATTCAGGAAGAAAAAAATGCAAACAACAAATGTGAAGATGCAATTGAGCTGCCCAAGCAATTAGGACTAATGCTTCAAGTGATAAGTGCTCATACTATTAAGGATTCTTTAAGGCACTTTGTTATTTGAAGACTAGGCAAATGGCCACCCACCTCATGAACATGAATCATGACAATTTGTTATGCCATCTAAGAAGTAGAGTTATGGTAGTTAAGTTGAAATTGAAAAATAAGAGCAGAGATTGAGTTCTACCTTGTGCAATGAAAAGGAAGCTTCTCCAGCCTGCACAGTGACATCGCTGGGAATCTCTTGGGAGAAAATCCTGTAGATATTCAAAGAACCATCTTCACTATTCCCATTTAAATTCTTTTCCAAGAACAAACAGTCAATATACAATTAAAAAAGAACTGAAGAAAGAAAGAAAGAAAGACAGAAAAAGGAGAGATAGGGAACGCAAACCATTCACTTGTTCTCTTCATGGCTGTGGAAAGAAGTTCCTTCTTCTTAGAAGACATATTAACAGTGGTAGGTGCAATACCCTCCTGCTGAAGATCCACCATGGTAAAGGTTGAGGAATCTTTATCATGATCATGTCTCCATTACAGAGTGGACGATGAGGAGAAAGTAGAGATAGATTGAAACCCAGACCCAGTTCCTCCAAAAAAGCTTGTGGGGAAGCAAAAACTCAATGTGCATGTGTCATCTCCTTTGCTCCTTTTGTTTCCTTGTATTCTCCCTTTCTTTCTTTCTTTTTCCTTTTTTCCTTTTTCCCTTTTCTTCTTTTCTAGTTCAGTGGCGAATGAAGTGGATGAGTACCTATGAGAGTACAAGCTCAAGCTCTCATTTTTGTAATAATTGAACTATCCCTGTTCAGCATTTGCATACAATGATCATCTTTGGTGAATTTCCGCATTTGGGTCTTCCCTGTTTGCCCAGAGAAGCCACCCTGCAGGGGTAGGAGGTGGTCATCTTCACATTAAGGATTGGAACACAGTGGCATTATGGGAATTATTGGTAGGCAAATGGGTAAATGTAAGTGTGAAGATGTAGTTTATACGACATGTGGTATAGATTTAGGGAGTTGATTTGAATGGATGAGGCAGTTGCCTTTGAGTGGTTACTATTAACTCACCAATGAGAGCGAGCCTCCATGTAGAGAAAATGTAAAATATTCCCATCCACAATGACAAGGATACCCATCTTCATTTCTCTTTAAATCATTTTCAATTCTAGAAATTAGAAAAAATAAAAATAAAATTTAAAAAATAATAATAATGCACCTATTAATCAAGAAAATGACATTTTTATAGGGTCGAATTTATTAAAAAAAAAAAAAAAACCCATTTAAAGAATGTGAAATTACTTGTTAAGGAAAGATTATCCAATCTAGTTCTACATTGTGTTTTCTTTTTCATTGGAAACGGAAAATGGGTCAATTACAGGGCATTTTGGGAGAGCTGGGACTGCGTCCCTGCCACAACTACCCTTCATAAAGATAGCAAGCGGGGGAAGTCGGGGTTAGCTTTAAGACTATAAAGTTGAGGAGGATTTGCTTTGCAATAAATGATGCTCCTAAAATTAATGAAAAGAGCTGCACCTGCAGCCATCAATGGACTACCACAATCGGAGTCTATTCACAACCAAGTGGCTTTAAGGGTCCCGTTCCTAATGTGGATTGGTCATTGGGGAGAAAATGCATCACTGATCTCAATCCCTGATTTCATGTGCGGTCCAATTCATATTGGGTCCTCAAAACCAAATAATGCAATACATAAACTCTTTCGGGTCCCCAAAGCCAGACTACCCATCTAATCCTCCGTACCCAACGTTGGGATACTACCCTTTGGCGTTTTATTTTTGTCTTTTTTTCAATATCATTTAAAAATATATATATATTATTTGATGCTATTTTCTCCCGCCTATTTTGTATTTACATTGATAACATTTTTCAAATATATAAATTCACTTTTCTTACTTAACTTTTTATATTTGAGGAATTTAACTTTATATTAAAAAAAATGGATTTACTTTTTTTTACATTGAATGTGATATCATGCATCAAAACTTTTTTTAATTTTATAAATATGTTTTAAAATTATGAGGGTTAAATTGTGTTCAAAAGGAGTAATATCTACATAATTAAGTATAAATAATTATAAATGGTATCAAATTTGAGTCATAACCCTGATATGAGAGTTTATTTGACCCGTGACAAATATTTATATATTTAGTCTCATAATCTTGTGAGACACACGGAGGAGTAATCTTATATACACATTTTCAAAAAAAAATAAAAAACATTGCATCTTTATAGATCATTTGGGTTCAATAAATTATATAAATGACTGGGACCGGACAAGAAAACAATCCTATTTGCTAAAATTCAGAAAAAAAATTAACCCAACAGCGAAAAGGACACTTTAAGCATGAAAAGGATATCTTCACCTTACAAGGAGAACACATCAAGTGGGATGAACGTGCTCGTTCATATAGAATCACCCAACAGTAGAAAAAGTTGTATGCATTAGACAGACGAGAGCTGGCTCCGATCATTTGATAGTGTCTTTGAAATACCATTTTACCACATGAAGAGGAAACTTCAGATTTTGCCTAATCTTTTTCATTATAATATTCTTAGAAGCCAGATTGCAATGCTGCCAAGGCTGCAAGGGAAAATCTCAGAATCAAAAGGTTGATAGAGAGGATCATGAGCGAAGAAAATCCAAGGATAAAAGGGACAAGGGAGAAATTTTTTTGAGTGTATTACAAGGTCCACAATGAGCAATAATTTTCATGCTGAGATGCGATATGATATAAAGAAGACAGAAAACCTATAAGTAGGCATGAGTACTAAACTCGTCATCCCGGCCACTTTCCAATCTGCGATTTGTCACCTCAGTGCAGTACTGTCTCCTTAGACGTTGCAAACTGCCAAGGAACCGCAAAGAAAGTTTCAGCCACAGACAATGAATAGATTCAATAGCCTATAGGCTTATAGCCATGCTGAGCAAGGCCACAAGGAGGTGTCCCCATTCTGCAAGTGGGGGTGAAAAAAACGATTTAACTTTTCCTGGGAAGCATAAAAAGAGTATGATGTTGATGACTGATGTTGAAGAAAGATTGCATCTGCTCTTCCACATTGCTGACGCTGCAACACATGGGGCGCTCCTAAAAGACACTTGGAATCTTGGAGTCAGTAGGATAGGATGTTTTGGTACGACTCAGCTCTTGCTTTTCGTTTCTTCAAACTTGCCATTGATTTCAAGTAAATAATCCAACACTTGAAAACAATGGCCTGCTTACTGGGGGCTATCTGGTCTGGTGCCCAAAAATTAGATTGATGATTCACCATTCAGACGACTATTCCGAGCACATCTATGGAGGGTCAGTACGAGACCAGTTGGAAAAAAGCCTTTCTTTTTTCTTCTTCACGAAACATTATGACCACTAATGCATAAAGATGCATACAACGTAGTTGTAATCATCCAGTCAAACCGTCCTATGGCCCAGTGACCATCTCCTACTTCCTGCAAATTACAGAGACGGGTCTCTGGCAGGCCAGGTAGGAATAATAAGATGTCATTTGCAATTTTGCAACACATGTTCAGCAGAAAATTTACTTATTTATGCTTAGAATTCAGTAAAACCAAGCCAAAGCAGTGGAACAACAGGGACGAAAATGGCGTGGAGGATGAGTAGGCCAGTTTTTGGATCCAATGCCCCGACGTACCCACCGAACTCTGAAGATAGCATGTCAACTGAAGCTTCCATTTTGCAGATGCACGCCAAAGACGAAAATGTCGCATTGCACTTGCAGTGCTCGGTAGGGGTAGGGGTCAAGGCTCTTAACCTTGTGGCTGTGGGTTCAGTTCCATGGTGGGCACAAATTTTTTCATTTCTTTTCTTTTCCCTTTTTTCTTTTGTGTAGTGTCAATGAGAATGTTAAGATTGATGAGCAGCCACGGAATGACTGTTGAATTAGTGCATCTTGTTAATAAATCAAACTGAGGAGCAGAAGTAAAGAAAAGAGAGTTTTAAAATGGTTGACGATATACACACGGAGTGCAAAACACTCAAAAATCTATTATTCAATCCAAGGAAAAAAAGTTACAAAAGTGAAGGGTAACCCATTGTCCTCTCAATTGATTGCAATCACACTTTAATTTTTTTTTTAAGAAAATTCTAAATTATAAGAGAGTTAAAATATAATAAAAACAAAATACAAAAATATATAAAAATATATATAGCTATAAATATAAATAAATAAATAAATAAAACTCGACCGGACATCCTACATAGCACAATAAAATTGATTCAGGTTTCAACATCCAACGCATGCAAAAATAAAATTAAAAATACATGCTGCACTGACTAGAACAATATGAGAGGAAGTTGTTTAAGATGGATCAGCCCTGTGCAACGAAGATATATGAAACCACCAGTATAGAGATCAAGTGGTTAGTGGTTGACCAAAACATCTATGGAGGCACCAGATAATAAAATGGTTGCAGGGGATGACAGTGGATTTTGGCTTAATTCAGTTAGAGGCTTGGAGATGGACCATGGATGGTGGAAAAGAACTTATGAAGCCGACCCTGGTAAGTTTGGATTAAGGGTTTGTTAAAGTTTGGTTGTGTTGGAGACAACATAGTTATCTTCCTAAATCCCAAAAGGCAAGATTATTAGCAAAACCAGTCAAGAAATAACAAGGCTGCCTCGGTAGAAAAATTTGAACGGCCATGTATCAGAAGGGTTGCCGTTTTAAGATGAAGCAGAAAGGAGTACAAATCCTGGAAAATCTACAGTAGGAAAACCTGGGACTGCCATATGAGGTAGAGCTGTCAGATGAAGCCAATTGGAATGAGTTTGAGTCGACTGAGGCCTTTAGAGATTGGGACGTCCTGGGAAGAATCAGACCCAACCAGTCCTTTCCACCCTCATAAGACCCTCACATTCTCCATTTGCTCAATTATTGTCTTTTAACATTATTGTCCTTTCATTTTGAACACCTTTCTCACCTGATTTTCAATTCCAGTTGTTAACTTTGCAGCAGCCACATCAAAGTACTAACCCTAAATTTAGTTGTCGTTAGGCCTCAAGCAGACCATAATCCAGCCTTATCTAATCTAATCTCAGACCCAAGACCATGATCAGTCCAAAAGTGAAGAAATTTGAAGGGTAGAGGATTTGGAAATTTTTTGAAGGGATTTAGGAATTCAAATGAGAATTTTATAAGAGTTGAATCATTTCTAAAATTTCATTTTGAAAGTTTTCATAATGAGTAGAATTAGGCACTTAAGAAAAACGAAATCTGATTAAGGATTGAAACCTACCTACTTAACATTGCAGTAGGGTGACAAGAGATTAAGTATGGAAATAAATTACATATGGAATGTAATATTCAGATAATGCATGCCATGTTGTAATTTTTGGCCTAAAAAATTTCCAATGAAAAATGTTAATTGAACAAGTCTAAAAGGATAGTCAGCACTCATCTCGGATAATTTGTCAAAGTTTTCAGTCAAATAATTTAAGTTGAATTTTTCGGAGTTGTTTGGTAAAAGTTAATACTTATTACTTAATGATTTAAATTTAAGTTAAATTATATTATTAATTTAAACTTCTTACTTAATTTTTACTTTAAATAATAAGGTTGTTTGATAAAATTAACTCAAAATTTATTCTAAATCATCAAATTAGCATATTTATCCTCATAAATTATAATTAGCGTAAAAGAAGTCAAGTAATAATGAAGATCATGGAGAAACAAAGAAAATTGTGGAGGTAATTAGGACAAAAGAGAATAAAAATGTAAAATGAAAATATGAACTTAAGAATAAATTAATTATTTTTACTTATTACTTAAAGTTATTTTTTTAATTTAAATCATACAATTAAGTTATTTTATCAAACATTATTTATTTAATAACTTGAATTAAGTTATTAAGTTGATTTACTAAACACCTAGTTGTTTTGGAATTTGATTACGTCATATGAAACATTAAATTAAGAATATTGAAGCCAGGGAATAATCAACTCTAATTAAATTGAAGGTATATTGTGTGGTTATTTATCCAAGTTAAATTTAATTTAGGGTATTTCAAATTGAAAGTAAGAGATTATATTAAATGCTTAAGATTTGGATTATGAAGATTAAAACATGGGTGCTTAATTCGCAACCAATTTCATATTGCTTGGGTGGGTATAATAGTGGAATTAATACCCAAAATCTTGATTGGGCATATGATAAGAAAATATTATGGAAGGAATTTAATGAAGAATAATATGGAACGTAATTCCAACAAAAGCTATGAATGCTGAAATTGTTAAGTTAGAGTTACAATATATGCATGGAGATTAAGCTTGGGATTTGATTTTTTAAAGTAATGTTGAAGAAAGTATATAAATGGTGAGAATTGTTGATTAATATGTTTACAATACAAGAAGCAACACTTTTAGTCATGTTTTATAACTGGGACTAAAAAAGATGAAATTATAAATAAAAATTATATTGTGATTCCAGTTATGGTTCTTTGGAAGTCGTGATATCGAATTTCTAGATATAATAACGGGCAAAAAAATGTGAGGAAAACTATTAGACTTTTGGTCACAATCATTATATAAAGATGATTATAAGTTACATTTTTTGTCATAGTTAAAGTGAAAACTATGATCAAAGTAAATTTTGTCACGATGTGTCTAGTCACTTGTCTGACCCTATTTGTTTTATTTTTCCTAAATATCTCTTATAATATGAAATAAAAATAACATGTCACTTAAATAAATACTAATCAATGAAATATTACAACATAATATTTTTATAATTATCTTACCTTTGCTTCCTTTAAGTTCCAAAAGTGTACAAGCCATCTCCAATCATTCTTTGGTACTTCTAAAAGTCGATGTTGTAGTCTCTCCTCAATGGTATCATATGACTCATAGTACTTGGCTTTTAACTTGCTTTTATAGCCTCTGCGCTTGTCTCTCCAAAGCACTTTAGTATATATGGTTTATATTTTTCGTCTACATGATATTTTTCTTATATTTCATTGAAATGTTAGATATAAATTAAATTTATATCTTTATAATAAGAATATTAAAATATAAATTAATATGAGTTTCTATATACCATTACTAGAGCCCACAATTTCTCCTTCATATCACTAGTTATTTTGTGCCAATTTTTTAATTAACTAGGTACATTGGTTTGATATCATACCAAAGTCTCCAAGTAACTAGCTAATTTTCTACCCTTATTCTTTTCTACTAGTTGCCCATTTGTAATGAACAAAGTCTTCAATTGTTTGTCTAGCTTCGTTCCAAGGAGTGGTGGATTACAAGTCGATCCACATCTCCTCTTTTTTTTAGATGATGAACCTATTTAAAGTTTAACAATTAGATTGTTTAAAACATAATCAAATATATGAATTAAATAAGAGTTAAACATAACTTTGTCATCATATTGAAAATAGTCAAGGTAGAGATAAAGACATTAGAGATTTTAGGAGATGAAGTACCCAATGGTTGTGTTAGTGGTTATAAATAATCAAGTTCATATGTTTTAAAAACAATTTGAACTTTATGTCTTTCGAATGACATATATGTATAAAAAGAGCAAACACCAAATTATATATTAGAAATAGTTACAATGCAATATAAAATAACTTAAACTCGAGTGAATCCTAACACAAGCATATGTTTACTCAAAATAGTTATTTAGTGTCTTTTATGTTATCATCATTTATAAATCCAATATTTCCTTCATCAGTTTCCTTTTACCTTGAAAATTAAACATTGATATGAATAGCTTCTTCTATAACATCATTTCTATTCCAAGTAATAATATCATTATCAACCAACTCATGCATAGGTTGATTGTGATTTATCACAAATTGTTGATACTTCTTCGTTCATGTCATAAACCTTTTAAGGTTTCATTTGTACAATAATATGTCAATCTGAATCATTTAAAATTTTCACAAGAAACGTTTGCTTTACTTGGGATGCAAGCACAGATGGTTCATCTATGAATAAAGTGTGCGTAATAGTTTGATTAAAAATTGAAAATTATTTGAACCCTATCCTTCTAGAATACATAAAAAAAAAAAGCACATTGAGGTGAATGAAAAAAATAAATAAATAACAAATAACCATTCCAATTTTTAGAAATTAAATAACGATCCATTGACTGTTTAAATTAATTAGTCATATATTTGGTGTATTATTCTTTTTAGTGAATAAAAAAATTAAATTTTTTTATTTTTATCTTTAAATTGTTCACGATTTCTTACTATGAAGAAGTTTAATTTATTTATTTTAGTTAAAAATCATAGTACTATTTTTCCCCCTTTTTTTATTAAGAATGATAGCTTGCTCACAATGCCATAAAGGGTTTACCATAAAAATTTGACAATTGGCCCAAGTTAGGATCCGGACAAATAGGAATAGTGCCAAGAAAATTCTCAAATTTCAAACCACAAGCATGATACAATTCACCAAAATAAGAAAACCATATAAGGTCATACTTCTTTTTGTTGACAAAATATTAGTAAGGTTGCAATCATGACCTAAATGTGGCTAGTTCACATCACTACAACACTGCGTAGTTGTAACCCTTTATAGTCTTGTTGTCAAAATTTCTCTCATGTCACATTCATCTGTCCATGACCTCATAGCTGCCTTGACTTTCAAATAATGTTGTATGATATTTTGACAAAATAGGTAAATAATAGCAATAGGAAATTACTACCCTAAAATAATATTAGGATTTATAAATGATAGGAAATGACAAAAAATAGAGAAAATACACTTCATTAACCCCTCATCAGTTGAGGTTTAAATGCTAGGAAAGGCCAAACATGAGGCCCTTTTGACCACATTGTCTCATTTTTCATTGCTCCATGTCCTTTAGAACATGGAGGAAATTATGTCAACTTTCTCTACTATAAATTCTCTTCTTCCTCACATACTCAATCCCAAGCATAAAACCTCTCAAACAATACCCAACACTTCCTTTGTTTTTATGGAAAAACAACACCATCATACCATAGTCAGGGGCCACAGCAGGAAAGTGTTATAGTTTCTCATCATGAGTGCAATCAAATCCTATAAACTCAACTACAATTCCCTAATCACTTATCCAAGTACAAATCCAAGTATTCCAGTTTCTCATCATGCTAACTAATAATCAAATTGCAATAAAGTCCCTTTAACAATGTTGGAATAAAAGGAGAAAAAGATAGAGCTAGTACTTGGAAGATCTCGTCAAAGCTGAGCATACATTGGAAATGGAGAAAAGATTGATACTAAAGATGTGTTTTGGGTTTCCAAAAGGAAAAAATGAATTGTGGGTTTCAGGCAAGAAGGTGAAAAAAATGAGTGAAATGTGTTTTTGCTTAAATATTATAATAATGTTTTAAAGATAAAAGGAAACAGGTGAACCTCTTTTTGAATTTAAATATCAAGACCATAATATTATAATGGTTGAAAGAAAATGTTGAAGGAAATATTCTATTCTATTATTTTAGTAATTTAATCACTAAATAAATAACTTTTTCCAAATTATTGAATACATATATAATATTTCGTGATAGTTTTTAATAAATATATATAATCCTTTTAGTCTCATTTTTATATAAAATTGTGACAATAATAAATAGACATTTCTCCTATTGTCATGAATTTATGGAAACTATAACCATAATTCTAGTTATAAAAAAATTATGATCATAATTCTAATTGTTAATACATATTTGATTACGTTTTCGTACAATAAACATGACTTTATAAATGTCATAAAATATATGTGATGATTTTTTAGGTCACTAATTTCATTCAAAAACCTACAAAAATTTATAGTGGGAATTTTTTTTTTTTTAATCTTTTTACGCATCTATGGTCAGGTCTCGTTGTTCGAGACTAAAACTCACATGTGGTTAGGGGTTTTTGTGATCGTATTAAAACATTGTAATAAAAAACTAAATTTTTTATAGTGCAAAAAGTTTAATTCATTTTCTTATGAGCTAGTAACTCTAGATTGGTTTCAAAGGAGAGGATAGACATTGATTAGTAAACACTACCTATAAAAAGTTGAAGAATTCATTTATTACATTCTCCATCATTTTACTAAGGATTCTTTAACAATAGTTTGTCATATGAATGACTATTTTAGAATGATATAAGGAGATTAATAAGATTTGGAGTGGTGCTCATTTATGTAATTTTTGAATAATTTAAAAAAAGATGAATCAATAATTGTTTGAGAACGAAGTTAGTAAGTTATTTTTTATGTTTATGGGCCGTGTAACGAGCCCATGTGCCCGGGCCGGTTTAAATCAGACGCACCGTGTTTATGCGCATCAAAATGCACCGTTTTTGAAGCGGGCCTTCCTCTCCTGAAATATCTATCTTATCCGCCTCTCTGAGTCGCTTACTCCTGCCAGAACCCACCCTGCAACCCCTAACTATCCATAAACCTCCATATATGGCTACTGAATTCGAAATCCATTTTTAATACTCAAAGTTCGTTACGCTTATTTCCCCTTCTTCGCGCATACCACCCAATTTATATATTGTTATCTTCTAATGGAACTCTCGTCTCCCTTCATACACCGCCAAAAACCAAATCCATACTCATGCCTAACACCTGACCTTTCTTTCTCATCCTCATTTTCTCCATTCCCACTTCAAATTGACCTCAAAAATTCCAAAAGCACAAACCCCACATCGCAAAAATTTCGCATTCTCGCCGTTGCTGTTGACCCCAAAGAACTCCCCCAAAACAGTCCTCAGAGGCTCCTCAAAGAGCTTGCGGAGCGTAAGAAAATCACATCCCCGAAGAAAAAGTTTCCCCCTAAGAGGTTCATTCTAAAACCCCCATTAGATGACGCCAGACTAGCACGAAGGTTTCTCAATAGCCCACAGTTATCCCTCAAATCATTCCCTTTATTGAGTTCTTGTTTACCGTCATCGCGGCTTAACAATGCCGATAAAGCTTGGATAGACGAGTACTTGCTTGAAGCCAAGCAAGCCCTGGGGTACCCACTGGAGCCGTCGGACCAGTATGGGGATGATAATCCGGCTAAGCAATTTGATACCTTGTTGTACTTGGCGTTTCAGCATCCGTCGTGTGACAGGGCGAATGCTCGCCATGTGAGGTCGGGGCATTCAAGGCTGTGGTTTTTGGGGCAGTATGTGCTTGAACTGGCGTTTGCAGAGTATTTCTTGCAGAGATATCCGAGGGAGTCGCCAGCTCCGATGAGGGAAAGGGTGTTTGAATTGATTGGGAAGAGTAATCTTCCCAAGTGGATCAAAGCAGCTAGCTTGCAGAATTTGGTATTTCCGTTTGATGACATGGACAGGTTGATTCGGAAGGAGCGCGAGCCTCCTGTGAAGTAAGTTCCATTTTGTTTTCCGGGTTTTAGCTTTGAAATGATACTCATGTGTGCTTCCACGTCTTTCTTTGCTTTGACGAGAAATGTGTTTCATTTCTTTTTGTAAGGCTTAGGATTGTTTGGCTTCCATTGCGTGTTCCCAACTAGTTTGAAAGAATTGGTAGATAGATGAATAGCTTTTTAGTTGAACAAAAGGATGATATATGAGAAGAATCTATGTAGAAGGCCAGAAAGCCTTGATATTTATATCAATTACTTACCATTATATATTTAGGTTCACAATCACGCTGTTGATAGGATGCAATAAAATAAGAAACTGCATCATTGTTATAGTTCGGATTCATCTGGGGCAGGGGACTCTGTTTGTTTGCAGTCAAGGATCACATTTATTCAAATTGTAAAGCTTGACAGTTATGCTACATAAACTAGCAGGGTCAAAGCAGTGGTTTTCTGGGTTGGTTTTGCTCTTACATTGTTGCAGAGGTGGAAGGAAGTGAGACCAACTGAAATGGTTGGCAAATGATGGGCCTGTGTTGGTCCCGATTATGATTTTGTGCATTTTTTTTTCTATTTTTTCTGCCTGTGCTGAAGCCACAAGTTGAAGCTATTCTGAGTTGCAACATCATCCAGGAAGTTCATGACATTTCTCAAATGCTTTCAGTGAAATTCATGAAAATGGCTCAGGAAATAATCATAAAATGTTTGGATTATGGATTCATCTATAAAAAGGCTTGGATGGCAGCTCCATTATGTCTCATTTGGACGGTTTGGAAGGAAAGAAACAGGATCGCCTTTGATAATGAAAAACTTTCGATTCAAAGTATGAAAAATTCATTTGTTTGTAATTTTTGGTTTTGGACTAAGTTGTTTATAGATGAAGGTCCTTTATCTTTAATCAATTTTGTTGATTGGTTAGGTTCTAAACGAGGGCAGGTAAGATTTTGGTTTCTCCTCTTCTTTTTTGCTCTTTCCTTCAGGTGTCTGTTATATACTCCTGTATGTTTTGGGTTGGCCTTTGGGTGCCATTTTCTCAATGCTTTTACCTATAAAAAAAAAAATGATGACTCACTATTTTTTGTGGAGTCATTCTATCATGGAATAGTATCACGATGGTTAAAGCCCTAATGCAGAATGTATGAAACTTTGAGAAGGTAGAGGTTGAAGATATGATTGGCAAGATATATGAGTAGGCCAGAAATAACTTAGAGCAATGGTGGATGGTTGTTAGGTACCACTTATGTTGATTGGAAGCAACGATATGTAGGGGTGTGCACAGTTCAGTCAGTTTGGTTTTTAGTAATAAAATCAAACCAAACCAATCTAATGAGTTTTTTTTATGCATTAAGAACTAAAATAATTGAATTTAAAGAGAAGACCAATGGATTGGGTTCAGTTCAGTTTAATAACAATGACCAATCTAAGTTGGTTTACTTTGTTTCAATTTGGTTTGTTTGCTTTGGTTCAGTTTAACAACAGAAAACCTTCTTCTTCTTTTTTTCTTTTTCTTTTTTTTAATAATTTGGGACAAAACCAAAAAGTCTATAATTGGACATTGTGGATGAAAAGGTTTAAATAATACTACTATAATAAATTGTGTTATCATCTTTTCTTTTCAAAATCACATCATTATGGCCAATTTCATATCATATTATTGTGACCAATGACATGAATAACTATTGTTATAGGTTATGTCAATCATACTGAGTAGCACAATCGTAGAAAAAAAGCTATATGGCTCTGGTTTGGGATCCCATCAAATGTGAAAAATGTGCACTAAATTAATAATATAACTAATAGATATTATATGTTATAGGTTTGTATGCATAATTTTTTGTTCAGTTTGGTATCTTATTGGTTTTTTAAATGGGAAACCGTGGACCGAATTGATCTCATTCAGTTTTATGTTTGGAAAACCAAAATTGTTAAAAATTAAATTAAATTAAACTTGATTAATTCAGGCCTATTTGATTTGATTTGGTTGGTTTTGTCAGTTAAATCGATTTTTTGCACACCCCTATAACTGTATGTTAAGATGTAGGTAGCTTCTCCATAGGCTAGGAAGTTTGGTTTCTTTGGCATAGTGAAGAACCTCTGGTTTGACATACTACCATTCCCTGAATTATTTCATGATGCATTATGCACAACATGCAGACAACACTCATTTTTTTTTGGAGAGAATGAGAAGTGATGATTTGATGACCTTTCTCTCTTTTCTTAATCATGTAGAGTTTGGGACTTACATCTTTCTTACATGGATTAGGATCCTATGGTTCTCTATGCTGGTTTGTTTGTCATAACATAAAGGCATTCCCCATTTTACTGCATTAGGCATGTAACCTGTTTAAATAGTAAAGATCGTGGACAATGACTTCTCCCTTCTGTAGGATACTTTTATCTATATTCAGCAGTAGATCTTTCCTCTCTCTACTAGGTTACAGATTTCTACCAGTTGAGCCAGGCCAACGTTAGCTTGAGCTCATCTTAAACTGTGCATCTTAGCTCAAGCTTGGCTCAGGCTGATTTCAGCTCACATCCCATTGCTGAAGCTCAAACAATTCTGCTGGTGGAGCTATGGGCTGGCTCAAATAATTAGTATATCTTCTACCAAAAAATAAAAAATAAAAAAAAAATATTTCTTTAATATTATTGTTGGAAAGTAACTAATAGAAGAAGCATGCTGATTCATGCAAGCAAGGACTTTCACCCAAAGCCCTGAGAGTATAAGCTGTACTGCATAGAACATTTATATTGTCCAATTAAAAGACAGTATAATTACATATTGGCCTTGGTTGTCTCATGCTGTGCTAAGCATAGCCCATGCATCCCCAAATCCAAGTTTGGGTCTTTGACCAAGTTCAGGTGAGAGTCAGACCAAATCCAAACTCAAAAAAAATATCTGGCCAACCAGACAGTCTGAGCTACCTTACCCCAATTTATGGTCAATAGCTTCATGTGGTTTTTTGGTGGTAACACTCTGTGATTTAATGTTAACAAATATATTTAGGTGCTAAAATCTTATTCTTTTGGGCAGGTCTGTGTTCTGGGCTTTGTTTGGGGCAATATATTTATGTTATGGAATGCCAGAAGTATACCGTGTTCTTTTTGAAGTATTCGGAATGGACCCAGAACATGAGGACTGCCAGCCAAAGTTGAGGAGACAGCTTGAAGATGTAGATTATGTTTCTGTGGAATTTGAAGACAACAAGCTCAGTTGGCAAGATGTTGCTGCCTATAAGGCAAGCTTTATCCCTTCTATTTCTCTATTTGGAAAATTTATAAATTAGACATTTTACAGTCAGCATTAGGTTTGAATCTAAGAGCGAAAAACAAAGAAATTCAGAGTAGTGCTTTCTTATTGTGTTGCCTTGGCACAATATTTAAATACTTAAGCCGCAAGGATCACCTTTGGGAATAAAAGATTCTTGATTGAGATCTAATAAGCATGGGTCTTATAGTTGTAATTAATTTTCAAGCTAATAATTGCCTTCATCTCTGCATTCCTTTGTAGAAGTGACTTAAAGTGGTCAGCACTTGCTGTTGGTAGTGATTGTAAAATGACAATTTATTCTGGTCTTGGAATCAATTTACCAGTTGATGTTTCATTTTTTTACAGCCTCCCGAAGATGCTCTTTTTGCACATCCAAGACTTTTCAGGGCATGTGTTCCACCAGGTATGCATCGGTTCCGTGGAAACATATGGGATTACGACAGCAGACCCCAAGTTATGCGTGCACTGGGTTATCCTTTAGCTGTAACTGATAGAATTCCAGATATTACTAAAGCAAGGAACATTGAACTTGGACTTGGCCTACAGGTAAATTTTTTTCCCTTAATATATATTAAAGGTTGTATGCACATGATTTGTGTAAACCCATATTGTGTCGTATCATAGATTTAAAGAGAAGCTGACTTCTAACAAAATGTGAAAGTTTCAGATTTCATTTGAATGTGTGATTTTAAACAATTATCATACCATCAATTGTTTTTAAGTAGCAAAAAAGGGGGAAGGACCAAATTCACACTCTTCGGTTTATATATTATATAGACACATGCGCATAAATATATACACACACTCACATATAAATATATATATGTATATATGTGTGTGTGTGTGTGCGCACGAGCACATGTGTGTACAGTCATATTCGGCAGGATATTATTGGTGACTATGGATGTCTGCCACTGAACTGTCCATTTTGGCAGCAGCTCCTATTAGCTTCTTATTGCATTTGCATTGAACTTATGTTACATATTGCTGAGTAGCATTTGGAGAAAATGAAAGGGAACAAAATTGAACAGCATAAATCCTATCAAAAATGGAAAAACAAATAAAGAAAGAAAAAACAGCATAAAGAATATTCGACACTTTTGAATAAGAGTCAACCTTGTAAATATGCTCTACCTCCTTCCTTTGTCCACAACTTTACATGAAGAGTTCAATTGTAACTCTTGTGTGTGTGTGTGTTTTTTTTGGGGGCGGGGGGGCAGGGGTTCAACTCACTCTTGAATAATTGGACCATTGTAACTTCGATTTGAACTTAATATTTGTATAAGACGGGGACCCTATAGGGACTTTCTTTGGGATGGAAGCGAGGAATTGTGTGTTCAGATAAGGAGTTTGGTTGCTTTGGGTATCAGGAGTCTTGAGTCACCCAACAAGGACTTGGCACATAAGTGGCTCTGGAGATTTGCAAATATGCAAGATAACTTTTGGAGAAAAATGATTGTAGGTAAGTACAGGAAAGTGGAAGGGGGTTGATCTTCTAGGGAGAGTAGAGATGTTCATAGGTTGAGTTTATGGAAAGCCATGAGGAAGGGAGGTAAAGATTTTTTTCTCAAGGACAAGCTCCTCAATTGGAAATGATCAGAAGAATCAAGTTTTGGCATGATATTTGGTGTGGAAGTAGACTGCTGAAAGATTGTTTCCGTAGGCTATTTAACATAGCAGCCTTATAAAGAAGTTTAGGTTTTTGAATGTTGGGATGGTGGAAGATGGAACTCTATTTATTGAAGAAACTTCTTGGGAGGAGAATTTAGTGGAGTTGCTGTTGCAGCTGCTGACGCCTTCATCAGTGGCAGATGGTTTGGAGGATAAGCTTGTGTGGAATTTAACCAAGAATGACTCTTTCTCTATTGAATCCCAGTTCAAGTTTTTGACTATGTGGGAGTTTTCTTTGTTTCCAGCTATTACACTTAGGAATTTGAAGGGGTCATCTAAGGTTAATTTCTTTGTTTGGAAGGTGGTGTGAAGAAAATTCTCACAATTGATCAACTTATGAGGATAGGATGGTCTTTAGTAAATCACTGCTGCCTGTGCAAGGAAGGAGCTGAATTGGCAAGCCACATTCTAATCCAATTTGAGTGGGCTTGTAGCCTTTGATCCTGGGTTTTCTCATTATTGGGAGTGGCTTAGATGCTGCCCCAATCATTTAAGGAGTCTTTACAAAGCTAGCAAGGAGCCTTTTTTTGTATCCAGTCACAAAACAGTGTGAATATTAATCACTCTTCATTACTTCAGAATGTTTGAAAGGAACGAAATCTTAGAACCTTTAAAGGGTCTGAACAGTCGATTATGATAGTGAAGAACTCTTTCCTTAATGTCTTGTTCTTTTGGTCTACTAAACGTTATTTTATTTTGGAGACAGATAGAGAGTGGATTAGCTTGTAAGGGTTTTTTTTTTTTTTGGCATGTCTTGTATTATATAGTATGCACTTGGTTTCCCCCCTTTTTCCTTGGCGCTTTTAATTTATTTCTTCTTTTCCTTGGCTGTCAGAGAAGGTTCCATATTTGTTTCAATATCTTCTACTAGTTCAAGTGCTAAATACTAGTTTTCTCTTTCTTCCTATTTATCTTTGGTGTATGTGCACCCGCATGCATGATTCTATTTGGTTCAATTGCTAAATATTTTTCAGAGATTCATCATCTCTTGTGTCTTGTCATGTGTCTATTACATTAAGAATTGATGGCATGTTAGGAATTGTTTTTTATTTCTCTGTCCTGATATTGTGGCATTTCTCATTGACACTGATGTGCAGCTTTGCTTCTTGCACCCTTCGAAATACAAATTTGAGCATCCTCGCTTCTGCTATGAGCGATTGGAATATGTCGGCCAAAAGATCCAGGTAATGGTTTTTCATGACGCAAACAGCTCTGTTCAATTCCAAAGTTGAATACATTTTTTAAAGTGAAGAGATATGACAATATTTCCTTTTGATCATTTACTGCTACTATTATCTATAGGATATTGTGATGGCTGAGAGGTTGCTCATGAAGCATCTCGATGCTCCTGGGAAGTGGCTACAGGAGAAGCACCGCCGCCTTCTTATGAACAAGTTCTGCGGGAGGTACTTGAGGGACAAGTATCTCCACCGCTTTATCATCTACTCTGAGCAGGTTCAGGACTCGTATGAACACAATCGAAGACTAAGGAACCCAGCCACGACTGCTGTTCAACAAGCCATTCATGGCCTCTCCTACCTTGTATATGGGAAACCAGACGTAAGACGCCTCATGTTTGAGGTTTTTGATTTCGAGCAAATCCAACCCAAACCTGTATTAAGATCTTAGAAACATATTTCAAAACAAAAAAGGATAAAAGGAAAAGCCTACCTATCCTTCCCTTTTCCTTTCTCTGATTTTTCAATCACCTTGTAGTTAAAAATATAATACAGTCTTTGTAGTTGAAAATTTTGGTGAACTATCTTAATTTTGCTTTCAGTTTTAGCTTAAGAGTTAAGATATAGCCACTTATTATAATAAGTGTAACCGGTATTAATCTCAAGATCACTGAGTTCTATCAAATCTATCTCATATTTTTCTAGATGAAAGGAATAACATGTAGGATTTTCTTATAAATATCAATGGAAAAAATTTTTAAACTTTCGGCGGTATTTTACTTCGGTTACATTTGATTGGTGGAATATAATAAAAATTGCTATGTGAATTGTATGTTCATTTTTAATAAAATATGATATTTTTATATACAATAAGCATGAAATCTTTTGGTAGTATTTATGATCGGGTATATTATGTTATATTATATTTATATATAGTTTATAAAATAAAAAATAAATAAAATGAAATGAAATATATATTATTTTTTATATTTAATATTTATTTAAAATAAAAATTATATTGTATTTTAATATATATTATTTATATGTTTTGGTAGTATTCATAAATTCACTCGACCACTTGTTAGTCTTGCTTCACTACACGATAAGAGTTGAGAGTAAAGTGGAATCAACACCTTCTTTTTGTGTATATCCCACTACAGACTTGAGGCCTTTTTTGGGGTGTTTATTTATGTTGATTAGTAATTTTTTATGTTTCCAGTTCTGAAGTTCCGACCTAATAGAAGAGTAGTTTGTATTTATCTTGTGATCTACGATCACCCTTCACACATAAAATGGTGATAAATACACATATTTTGGATAACAATTTGAATTCTCCATTTTAACATATAAAATAAAAAGTTATTTGGTTAAAAAGGTAATTGAAAACTCAATTTTGAAAATATAATTTTCATCATTTTTTTTAAATCTTATTTTGATAAAAATATATTTTTTAATTTAAAAAAATAAATATTTTTAAAAAATATATTTTAAATAGTTAAGGGCATTTATATAAAAATGAGTTACTTTTCAAATAAAAATATTAGAAAAGACAAATTCATAAATATAAGAAGTACTTCATCAATTTTAACCAATTATTTTTAAAATAAATATGAATAGAGAATATATTATTTTAAAATGATAAATAACAATAATAATTATTTATTTACAAAAGTATATTTAACTTATTTTTGTGTAAAGATAAATTATTTTAAAAATGGTAAATTTTGCTATATTCACCCAGTGGCACAAAGAGATGGGAGTCATGGGAACACATGGACAAGAAAACCGGGAAGGGCAGCTTTATGATTAGGGAAGGGATCTCTCTTGTTACTTGTTAGTAGGTAATGGTAATGGCACATGAAAGATGCGCACGCCCCCCTCGTCTCACTTTTTCCTCTCTTGCTAGTCTGCGCCCTCGTGGCCTTGCGTGCGCCGCTTGCGCTACCTCCTAACCTACGCCCACACTCATCTCCTCCTATCCCAAACAACAAGATCATCACAACCATCGTCGATACCACCAAGGCCAGGCTCAAGCTCCAACTTTCCGAGATCTCTTCCTCTGACGTCGCTCCCATGTCCAAAGCTCGAGTCTACGCCGACGTCAACGTTCTTCGCCCCAAAGATTACTGGGATTACGAATCTCTCACCGTTCAGTGGGGGTACATATCGATTTTCTCCTCTTAACCCTAATTCCGGGTTTTTTTTTTTTTCTTCTAGTTTTTGTCTTAGGCTGTTGATTGGGATCGTTTAATTTTTGTGATTCGAATCGAGAAACCCTTATTTCTGAGAAGTCGCTGTGAAGAAAAAGAACAATTATCCAAATGATTGAATTTGTTTCCTGCGGTTTCTCGTCAGCCACATGGACTGTGTTGGCGATCGCGATGGATGAGAAGATTTGTTTTTTTTTTTTTTTTTTTGTTTGATATGGCGGGAATTGAATTTTGTCTACAGAACCTTATTGTGAAAGGTCGGGTCCTGAATGAGTTCAACTTCTAGGGTTTGAGCTGAAGTATATAGAGGTTAATCTCAAACTTGTGGTTTGGTGTTATATGTGCATGAGCTTGTTTTTCCACTTATGCTCAAGGAGAGTCATATACTTGAGATTTGAATTTTTTTTCCTCTGTATATGTATTGAAAACTTCTCATTTCGAAATCTTTGAAGATCATTGCCGGGAAGCTAATGGTTTTATGATTTGTGGTTTGGGTGACCAGTGTCACTCCCAAGTTGTAGTAAAGTGAGATCTGGCCCAGGACTCTACTCAGCACTCCATTTGAGAGTTTATGGTTCATTACCACTAATGGAATTACCTCATTCTTAGATATATATATAGTCTTCCTCTTGTCCTTGTGGTCCTTTCAACAATATAATTAAAGATTTATTATAGCTGGCCTAAAGGAGCTTTACTATTATAATGACCATAGGCTTCGATAATAGTTTGTTCTCTTTGTTTAGGGAATTGTAATTTTCAAAATCTGCATGTTGAACTAATTTTTCTCTCTTTCTCTTCCCTTCTTTTTCTCCCAGTGATCAGGATGACTATGAGGTTGTTCGGAAAGTTGGAAGGGGAAAATACAGCGAGGTTTTTGAAGGCATAAATGTTAATAGCAATGAGCGATGCATAATCAAGATCCTCAAGCCTGTTAAGAAAAAGAAGGTGATTTTTTTAATCCTTTCTTATGTGGATGGTTAGCACATGATAAAGGTTATTGTTTTGTTGGAAATTACTCTAGCTAGATTTGGCACTTCATTTACTTTGTTGATGATGTTTGGTCTATAGTCACATTTTGCCCCTAAGAAAAAAGAACAATGCATTGTTACCCTAAATAATGGATGTTTTTATAAAGAGCATGTAACAAACAGAGAGTGGGAGAAAAACCCCTGCAAGTGTGATTGGTTGTGAAATCATTTACCAGTTGGCTACTTTAAATATTCTCTATTGTAGTCTGATGTTTTATAGCATTTTTGAGAAATCGTTGTGTAGTAAATTTATTAATATAGTTTATCAGACATATCCATTTCTTTAAATGATTGTTGTGCAGATAAAGAGGGAGATAAAAATACTTCAGAACCTTTGTGGGGGCCCAAATATTGTCAAGCTGCTTGATATTGTCAGAGACCAGCATTCAAAAACTCCTAGCTTGATATTTGAGTATGTGAACAGTACAGATTTCAAAGTTTTGTACCCCACTCTGACCGATTATGACATACGCTACTACATATATGAGCTTCTCAAGGTAATTTATACTTTCGATTTATTAGAGAAATAACTTTTTTGCCTTTCTCTCTTTGTCTCAACTTGCAGAAATTATGCCCATTCTTGACATTTTGCTAGTTGATTTATTTGTTCACCTGAGCTGCATGCTTTTTTATTTGGGAACAAAGAAATAAAACACAAGAAGGATTGCAAGATCTGGATAGGTGAAGATATTGTTCAGAAAATTTTTGTGGACACCATTTAGCCAAAAAAAAAAAAAAAAAACCTGCTTTGCCCGATTGCTGGAATATCTGCATCTTACAGTGGAAAGAAAGCTTCAGGAGTCATTAGGGTTTTTGTTTTTCTTTGATCTAACCATTTGAATTTCCAGAATTTAGTTCATTTTAATTTACTATATGGTTGCTAGTTTGGATATAAAGAACATCTGCTCTTAAATCGTAAGAAGCCACCAACTTTTTCTGCATCTTCCTATCCGATTTTTGGGTATCCTGATCTAGTTAAAACCTCTTCTGATAGGCTGCCCTTTGTTGCTAAATTGATGGAATTTTGCAAGATCTGGATAGGTGAAGATATTGTTTAGAAAATTTTTGTGGACACCATTTAGCAAAAAAAGAAAAAAAGAAAAAAAAACCCTGCTTTGCCTGATTGCCTGCTGGAATATCTGCATGTTACAGTGGAAAGAGAGCTTCAGGAGTCATTAGGGTTTTTGTTTTTCTTTGATCTAACCATTTGAATTTCCAGAATTTAGTTTATTTAAAGTTACTATATGGTTAGTAGTTTGGATATAAAGAGCATCTGCTCTTACATTGTAAGAAGCCACAAACATTTGGGAATTCTTCTTTTGCTACAAACTTTTTCTGCGTCTTCCTATCCAACTTTGGGGTATCCTGATCTAGTTAAAACCTCTTCTGATGGGCTACCCTTTGTTGCTAAATTGATGGAATTCACTGTTAAGAGTCAATTTGTTGAAAGAACCTCATAAAATCAGGCTATGGTTGCTGCATACGAAATCATGTGTTCACTCATGATTGCTCTCTCTACGTTAAAATCCTAACCACTAGACCTTCTTCATGCAAAAGTTTTGCCTTTTAAGGATTGATACTTGAAACTGAATTGGGTAGCATACTGGTCATGGGTACTTTTATGTCTTCTACATTGTCTCACACCTTTAAGAACATAACTTGATCTATCCTCTTAGGTTGGAGCCTTCCGCACTGTTTTACTTAAGGATCAGGGGAAACTTTCTTGTTCCCTCTCTGTTGTTGTTGTTATTGTCATTGTCGTTATGTGTGTTTTGTTTTGTTTACCAACTCGGAGGTCCTCTCTTCAACTAATGGAAGTCAAAAATGGCTTAAATCACATGTCTCAAGAAACAGGAGAATTTTGAACTTTTGATAACTTTTTAAGAGAGGTGCTGAGTATCTGTTCTAATCAGCAACATCTGATGGACAATTACATTCTCTCAGTAATAACTTCTTTTAATCATGTGTTCTCACACGACTGAAACAGTGTCAGACTAGGTAAAAGTTCCCCCTCACATTCATCTTAATTGTATATCCTGCATTTATTTTTGGAAAATTTAATCAGTGTAAGAAAAAGTGGTGGTTTATTTTCTAGTAAGAATTATATGTTGTTTTTGATGGTTGACACCATTAGAACTAAATTATTTTTTTTGGAGAAAATGAAGTTTGCAGGAGTTTCAAATTTTTATTGAGAAATAAGTTTGGATTGAAAATCTTTTAACTGGAATCTCCAAATATTATCATGCATGTAAACACACTTCATTGTGATAGACACAAATTTTTATGGTGTAATCCTATCATTCCATTCCAATCATTTCTGGAGAAAGTTATTATTCTTGTTCATCCTTGAATCTTTCTTAATGTGTTTTAGATACACTTTAACCCCTTAACAATTGGGAACTATGTTGGTCTCTTTCTGCCCAAAATCTGCAGACTCGCTGGGTGATGCTTTGATTGATTGGAATTTAAATGAGATATATCCTTCTATTGACATATATACTTGTCATTCTTGTATGGATTCATGTATTTTACTTTCATTTGGTAAGATCAATTTAAGTATCAATCATCATTTGCATTATGAAGATAACTAACTTATTTCATGAAACAAACTGTACTTATCAAAAAAAAAAACTTATTATATGAAACAAACTGGAGGTTCAGCATTACAGAGAACATCTCAAATTGTTGCAAGTGCTTCTTTTCATGCTTGCTTAATTCAGTAAGTCTTGCGTATGCAGGCATTAGATTACTGTCATTCACAAGGAATAATGCACAGAGATGTCAAGCCTCACAATGTTATGATAGACCATGAGTTGCGAAAACTTAGACTGATTGATTGGGGTCTTGCTGAATTCTACCATCCTGGCAAAGAATATAATGTTCGTGTTGCTTCTCGGTAAGTGTCAAGAATTATTTGAATTACTTTTCTGGTTCTTTGCCTCTAATATGTGTGTGTGCATGCAGCATGTGTGGGTGGCGTGGGGCGGTGTGCAATTTTTCATTTGTGATACATTTTTTATTTCTTTTGCCTCATGGGTAAAACATGTGAGAGTTGGGGAGAGATGTTGCTAAAATTAACAATTGTGAGTAAGCTTATGTGGTTCTATCATCTTCATTCTTTTCCACATGTGTCAATAATTTCTCTGACCATGTGAAATATTTGAAAGGAAATGATCGAGATTTCCTGTTCTCTTCAGCTAAGCCATCTTCATGATGCCTTATTTTGTCATATCAATGAATTTCTTAGCTGTACTGATATTGATAATCTAAATTTGAATTTAGACTGACCTAGCAACCTGTTAAGCTCAAGTATTGGATGGAAAAGCTTTGTTATTTGACATGCTTGATTTGATGATCTTTTCCGTTTGATTTGAACTGGTTATAAAATGGAAAGATTGAAATCAAGGATGGTGCCTAAGTGTGGTTTTCTTTGATTTCTGAAATTTTTAATTGTGAAAGTGGAGAAATTTTTATGGTAAGATGGGAGATCCTAAGAATTCAGATTTTTTCGTAAGGTTTGAAGTTCCTTTCCTTGTTACTCAGATACTTTAAGGGGCCAGAACTCCTTGTTGATTTGCAAGATTATGATTATTCTTTGGATATGTGGAGCCTTGGTTGCATGTTTGCGGGAATGGTGAGATTTACTACTACTGTTGATCTTGAATCATTTGAAGGGCTGATTGTGCCATTTACATTTTTTGTATTTATTTTAATTATCATTTCTGTTTTACTCACTATACTTCTACTATTTATTTAGATCTTTCGCAAGGAACCATTCTTTTATGGTCATGACAATCATGATCAGCTTGTCAAGATTGCCAAGGTATGTTTGGCTAAATGATCTTAAAATTTAAGGCATAGTCTTTTCATATCATTCAAAGGTTCTGCCACTTTGCCAAAACAGCATGTATTTCAAGTACTAGATCCATATATTCTTATTTATTGTACTGCTTACTTTGTTTATATGAATATTTAGCATATATTGTGTATCTGTCTTATCCATCCAGGATTATTTAATGACCAATAAATTTTTTTTCTTCACTAACGGAAATTTTGTGATATATTTTCTCAAAAGAGTTATAGTTAGAAAATATAGTGGTATATGCAGTGCTGTATTAAAAAATCTGATCCGTGTTTTAATTTAATTTTCTGGTTGAAATTGATTATAGGAATGCCTTCTGACAATTAAACTTCATCTATTACTCTTTGGTAATTGGTAGATGTTCTATGTATACTATTAGGATGATGCTGATACTAGTGGATTCACACCCGGACCATTGCACTCCTTTTATTTTGGCTCTCCTCTAGATGGTTCATCTTCCTGTGATTCCAAAAATAAGTCTTGGAGAACTTGGAATAAATATAAAACTATAACAATAAGGACAATATGAACATTGTGGCCTAATATCATAATAACCCAAAAAGAAGGAGAAAAGAAAATAGGAATCCAAGAAGGTACATGCAAAAGACAATGAAACAAAGGAGGCAGAAGAAAGGCCCACAAGACCTTGTCGCTCACATATAGAACAATGGAACATGTCCATCTTCAGCAGTGACTACTCTTTTCTGTGAAATATCCACTTTTCTCATATCAAATTTCCAAGTATGCCATAACAGCCATAGGAGCAACACTTTCCATGGTTTTGTTTTCTTCCTGTCCACAGAACAACCATTCCCACCCAACAAAGATTCTTCAATTGAACTAGGCATCACTCATTACAACCTGAATAAAAACTACCACTGGTTCATAATTCCATGGCTATATTGCAATTAAGAAATTGATAATTCTGTGCTTGTTTGGATATACTTCCTATTTTTTGTTTCTAAAAATAAAAAATGGTTGTACTTTTATATAAAATATAATAACTCTTATATAAAAAGTGTAGACTTACCTTCTGTCCTTTTACTTCTAAATTTTGATTGTATTTTATATAAGAGTTATCTATCATTTTCTGTTTTTGAAAAACAGAAAACAAGGAATGTATACAAACGGGTACTTAACATTTCCCCATCTCTCTTACAAATATTACACTATCCATTGTTAAGATCACCTCTTCTATAGACATCCCCACTAAAACCACCTCTTTTAGAGGTGCTTCTGTAACCATATCTCGTTCCTAGGAACCAACTTCCCCATCTTCTGGTAGAAGCATCTTAAAAGCCCACTTTTAGACACTTTCTGCTTAAAGAAATCATCTTTTCCCAATCTTCAATTAACAGCTTAAATGTATTCCATGGATTCATGCACCAATTCCCCCCCTTCCCCTTTTTTTAGTAAGCATTTTTTTTTTCATCTTTTTATTTTGGATGCTACTAGCCTACTATAAGTTGAAATTGGAGACTCCCACAACACTTGAGCAAGGCCTCAAAGGTGTGCATACACCGACTTTTACTCCCTAGACAAATCTACTTTCCTTAAGGACACTCTTTCTTGGACAATATCTCAAGGGATTTTCTGGTAATTGTTGGACCAAAGAGCTGATATTCAATTATTCAAGTAATGACTCCCCTGCATGGGTTTCATGTTTGTTTGGTACACTGAGGCCTGCTTAACCTGGCAAGGTGGAAATGGTTGTCGGCTTATGTTGTGATTATCACTTTTGGTGATGGTTTTACAATATTTATGCAATTCTGGGGCCTTGATTACCTTTAGAAAGACCAAACAATAATGTTCAAATGATTGGACCTAATTTAGTAGGGTCTTCTAAATGAGGTGATGATTGGACCGTTGTATCATATTGAGACAACGTTAGATGGCTAATGCTTTGATGACATATAAAAAAAAAACCTACTGAATTCATTTTGTTGCAACTGCACTGTAATTTCCGGAGGACCCTAGGCCATGGATAATCTGTTTAATAAATGTAAAATTTGAACCCTGGGTAGAGGCTGCAGCACTACCATAGCAAGTAGTGTTGTATAGGTTTCTTCCCTGCTTCACAGGCCATGATGGTTACTGACTAATAGTTGGACTGGTACTTAATGAATACTAATAAATAAATAAGTATATAAATAAAAAATGAAAATAAAAATAAAGGTTTGCATTCTTTGTAGCACATGCTATACTGGATCACACAATAACCAAGTCATTAGCAAGTTAACTTGTTCTATGTTCCTGTAGGGTGACATTTCATGTATTTTCAGGTACTTGGTACAGATGAGTTAAATGCATATCTGAACAAATATCGTTTAGAGCTCGATCCTCAACTTGATGCTCTTGTTGGGAGGTATGTTCAACATGAATTTCTCCAGCATGTGGTTAATCCACTATCACTCAATGAAACCTAGGATTACATTAAAATATTACCTTCTGTGGGAACATAAAGGAATGTGAAGGTTTCATTCTTCTCCATAAGTAAGATTTAAGTCACACCACAAACAAGTAATATCAACAGAAATTAATGTGTCAGTTCATTTGTCTGCAGGCACAGCAGAAAGCCATGGTCCAAATTTATCCATGCAGACAATCAGCATCTAGTTTCTCCAGAGGTCTTTTATTTAATATTGTTTAAAAGCATATCAAATCTTTAGCTTGCTCCTTTGCGCAGGAATAGCCCTATAACTGGTGTTGATCCTTTTGTGGTATGTGACATGCAGGCCATTGATTTTCTTGATAAGCTCCTTCGATATGATCATCAGGACAGGCTTACAGCAAGAGAGGCAATGGTAATGTTATATGGGTCATTGACTACTATTTCTGTTCCTTAATGCCATAGACTTATGGTTAACTTAAAAAATAGCTGTTCAGTGGGTTGGACCTTATTCCTGGAATAGGGGGCAGTGGAAGCTAGGGGCCAATCGGAGGGTATTTTTGTGTTCTGGGGCAACCAGGTGCTGGACCTTATTGAGATGGAGAATGGTGCTTTCTCAGTCTCCTGTTGTTTCAAAAATTGCAAGGATAATTTTGTTTGGATGTTTACAAGGGTTTATGGCCCTGTTCTGACTGAGGAGGGGGGAAATTTCTGGAATGAATTGAGGGATATTAGAAGTCTTTGGAATGACCCTTGGTGTGTGGGAGGGGACTTCAATGCTGTGAAGTTCCCGGAGAAGAGAAGGAATTGTCAAAGGATTTCAACCTCTATGAGTCACTTTTCAGAGATAATTGAGGACCTGGAATTAATTGATCTTCCTCTAATTGGAGGTTCTTTCACTTGGTGTGGTGGGTTAAATAATAGGCTAGCTTCTAGGCTAGACCGTTTCCTTGTTTCTGAAGATTGGGAGAACCAATTCAGTGGTTTGCTTCAAAGCATCCTTCCAAAACCTGTCTCTAATCATGCGCCAATCCTTCTTGATGGTGGAGGGATTAAGAAAGGAAAAACACCTTTCAAATTTGAAAACATGTGGTTGAAGGTGGAAGGCTTCAGAGAACTAGTAAGAAGCTGGTGAGAAGGGTGTGGTGTACAAGGCTCGTTTAGCCACATTTTGGTGGTCAAGCTAAAAGCCTTGAAGTGGGATCTTAAGGCTTGAAATAAGGAGGTCTTTGGGAATGTTTCTACAAAGAAGCTAGCAGCCTTTGACAACTAGGGTTTTGGGACTCTCAGGAAAGGGAAAGGACTCTCACAAAGGAGAAAAGGGAGGTTAAGAGGGGGTGGTGGAAGATTTCAAAAAATGGGCAGCAATGGAAGAAATCTTTTGGAGACAAAAATCAAGAGAACTATGGCTGAAAGAGGGGGATAAGAATACAAAACTTTTTCACAAAATGGTCAATGCTACAAGAAGAAGAAATTTTTTGGCCAAGTTAAGAGTGGATGGTAAATTGCTAAGAACTGATGAGGACAACATTAAAGTTGGAGTAGCAAATGCCTTTAGCAGGATTTTTGCCAAGTCAAGGGATTGGAGGCCAAGCATTAGTGGGTTGAACTTTGACTCCTTACCTAGTGTGGAATCAGAAACACTGAAGATCCCATTCTCTGAGGAGGAGGTCCTAGCTGCCTTGTCTAGCTTAAGTGGGGATAAAGCCCCTGGTCCAAATGGCTTCACTACGGCTTTTTGGCATTTCTATTAGGGCTTTGTGGAAAGAGAGGTCATGGAGTTCTTCAAGGAATTCTATGATCTAGGGTCTTTTTCGAGGAGTTTAAATGTCACTTTTCTAGTTCTGATACCAAAGAAAAGAAAGGGGGGTGCGGGGTGTGTAGAAAATCTAAAGGACTTTGGACCAATTAGTTTAATAAGAGGGTTATACAAGCTTCTAGCTAAGGTTCTTGCAAACGAATTTAAAAGGGTGATGGGCAACTTAGTCTTGGATTTTCAGCATGCTTTGTGGTGAGTAGACAAATCTTGGATGTTGTTTTGATAGCAAATGAGGCCATTGACTCTAGAATTAAAGGCAACTAAAAGGAATCATCTGCAAGCTAGACATTGAAAAAGCTTGCAACCATGTTGATTGGAGTTTTGTTCTTGCTCTGTTAGAGAAAATGGGCTTTGGATCCAAGTGGATTAATGAGATTAAATGGTGTATCTCTATAGCACATTTCTTAGTCTTGGTCAATGGATCCCCTTCAAGTTTCTTCCAAAGCTCCAGGAGGTTGAGACAAGGAGACCCTTTGTCCTTGTATCTCTTAATTCTGGCAATGGAAACTCTCTCGCATTCTACTAAGGGCAAAAGAAGAGGGTTTTATTGATGGCTTCTTGGTAAGGGGTAGAAATGGTTTGGAAGTGGAAGTCTCCCACTTTCTATTAGTAGATGACAAACTAATTTTTTGTGATGCTAGCAAGAAGAACTTGGAGTACTTGAATTGGATCTTCATGTGGCTTGAAACAATATCAAGGCTGAAGATCAATCTAAAGAAAAGTGAGTTGATCCCTATTGGAGATGCTTCTAACTTGGAGGAGCTTGCAAGGATTTTAGGTTATAAGGTGGGTGCTTTTCCTACCACCTATTTAGGCCTACCTTTGGGAGCCTTTTACAAGTCCTATAGGGTTTGGGAAGGAATGGAAAAATGTTTTTAGAAAAGACTTATTTTGTGGAAGAGATGGTATCTTTCAAAGGGGGAAAGATAGACTTTGATAAAGAGCATTTTGTCTAGCTTACCAATCTATTTCATGTCTATCTTTGCCATCTCAAGGAGGGTAGCTATGAGATTGGAAATGATGCAAAGGGATTTTCTATGGGGAAGGGATCTTTGACTCACAAGCCACATTTGGTGAATTGGTTTACTTGTTGCATGGAAAAACAATAAGGGGGTTTGGGCATCGGAAATTTATCTATCCTTAATAAAGTGTTGGGAAAATGGTTCTAGAGATTTGTGAGTGAAAGAAACTCCTTTTGGAAATGGGTAATCATAGGAAAGTATAGGCAGGAAGAAGGGGGTGGTGCATTAAAGAAGTGAGAGAAGGGTATGGTGTGGGTGTGTGGAAGACAATCAGAGGCAAATGAGGGGTGTGCTCAAGGATAGAACAGGGTGAAGTTCTGAATAGAGACAAGTGGTGTGGGGACACTTCTTTGAGGGAATTATTTCTAGCTCTTTATTCTATAGCCTCCTTGAAGGATGCTTGAGTGGTTGACATCTGGGATGGTGGTAGTTGGGGCCCTAGGTTTGTTAGAGAGTTACATGACTAAGAGCTTGAGGAGGTGGTTGTATTTTTTAGGAGATTGTCTATTCCATTAGAGTGGGCTCCGAGTGTCCTATGGTGTGGTTAGGGTTAAGGAATGACACATTCTTAGTTAATTCTTTTTACTTCTCTTTGGCTTGTAGAAGAGTGGAGTTTTTCCCTTATGATATAGCTTGGAATTCTTGGATCTCAATGAGAGTGAGTTTTTTTGCTTGGGAAGCTACATGGGCTAGAATTTTAACTTTGGATTAGCTTAAAATAAGGGGTTGGAGGATCCTTAATAGATGTTTCATGTGCAAAGAAGATGAGGAAATGAGTGATCATATTCTCCTTAGTTACACAAAAGCACGCAATTTGTGGCAGTTGATTTTTGTTTTGTTTGGTGTACAATGGGTGATGCACTCTTTAATTAGGGGATTTCTCTTAAGCTCGGGTGGTTCCTTTGTTGGGAAAAAAGGAAAAAAGGCTTAGAAAATTGCTCCGTTATGTGTGTTCTAGACCATATGGAGGGCGAGAAATAGGAGAACCTTCAATAATTGTGAAAGTTTAGATAAAACAATTAAAAATTCTATCTTGAATCTTTTTCGAGATTGGGTTAAAATGTATATTGGGGACAACTCTTTGTTGATGTTAGGATTTGTGGATCAGTTAAGCTCTATGTAGGGCGTGTTTGCTGGTTTTTGTGTTTTCACACTTCCTTTTGGGTCTTGTGGCTACTTTGTATACATCGTGTATACCCTCTTTTATAATACATTTTCTTTATCTATAAAAAAAACGTTATAAAATAGCTGATGTGATTTTACATTTTCCTCTTATTGGTAGAGATGCTCCACATATCTCTACCTAGTTTATTGGTCCATGAAGTACCGCTAGCCTGTGTTAATGGACATGGAACTTGATTGTATTCATTCTTATTATTCGACCATTCCTATTCGCACTGGGGTAGACTCAGGAATTTTTCATGTGCCAAAGTAAATGTATTTTTCTTGGTAGGATCCTTTTGTGATGTAATTCAAATTAGATGGTCCTTCTGATATATTTCATGATTTCTTAGAGAAACCTTTTGAAGCTTTGGAAGGCCATGCAACACCCCTAACCCAACAGCCTGACCCACCAAACACACACCTGATGGTCTCAGCCACCATAAACTTTATATATAAATACTGTTATGTTTCAAGGAGGTTGTTTCCTTTTGATTGATACATTGTGATTCCTTTTTTTCCTCCTATATCTCCATCAATGGTAGTGAAGACCAAGACTGAAACAAGCAGCCCTCTCGATGCAACATTTTATGAAATGTCATACACATTTTATGAACAAGCAGCCCTCAGTTTTGCCAACATTCCTGTTCTTAAAATCTTAGCCTCAATGGGAAGCTTCAATTCAAACATTTCTTGTCATTCTTATGCAGGGTGGTAAAAAATCTGAACATCTGTCTTAGGACTATGTTACTGAGAATTTGGATTAATTAGTCTCTGACAGATTGCAAGTGGTTTTGGAGAGGGCAACTGTAATGTTCTGTACGGATATTGCCTTTCCTTTGAGCCATAGGCTTCTCTTCCCCCATCACCCCTGGATAGCGGATATATATACATACATCTCTATTTTTGTCTTATCTAGACCTTTGAAGTTGCTCAAACAGTTGTCTTGCTCAATAACATCTTGGCCTTTTTCTATTTACTTCTTCTGAGGCTGCAATTTGGCCAAAGTTGACAAGAATCCAACATCTGGAATTTTGTATTTTTTCCTCTCTATCCACACATGCACACACGAAAGAAATTCTCATGTTTTCCTACCAAGAAATGGGGTTAAGAAGGAAAATAAAATTTTTAGAACTGCACAAGCTCTGTTTGATGATTAGAACAATTGCTTGATTATACTGACATGTTATTCTCAACTTATGTTATGCTGTAGGCACATCCATATTTCTTTCAAGTGAGGGCTGCAGAGAGTAGCAGGATGCGAACACAGTAGCCTCTTCATCTTGTGTGCATACATAAAAACAGTGCATGTCATTGGAATGTAGCATGTTTGCATTTTTATATACCCTATAAAATGTTGGAGCTACCTTGTGCCACTTGTTAGCTCTAGCATTTATGGAATTTTAAAGAATGATCCTAAAGTCTCTCCCTTGAAGATAACTATTGTGGATTTAGGACCTGTCTTTGATATCTAAAATTTTCTGGATTTTACTCAACATGAAGCTATTTTATGTATCTGTAACTCACCAATAAGCAGAATTCGCCTCGGAGTGCTTATCTTTTTATTCTTGCAGGAAAGGGATACGTTAAAAGATGAGTTATGCTTTGATCGATACCTTCCTCGCCCATTTTTGGTAGGTTCAGTCTGCTAGTATTAATATTAAATCAAACTTGAAATGGTGGGAAATCTAGCATGAAAACTGATATTTATAATGGTTCAACTTCTAGAAGATCACCAACCCTGATCACAGACCATACAAATAAGCAGTAGTAAACCAAAGAGAAGAAATTAACAAAGGCAATCTTCCAATGACCTCGTTTTGCTATCCAATTGTATGTTTGTTTGTTTGCAATCCGGTTAATGAAAACAACTTTCTGTTTGGTAAATGGAAATGAGGAAAGGAAGTGAATATGTTGTTTTTATTTTTATTTTTTTTAATAGAAATGAATTTGATAATTTTAAATCTATATAGAATGATTATTTGTTTTCATTTTAGTGTTAAGGAAAATGGAAATGAAAATGAAAAAAGAATATATTGATAATACTATTCGGGAAGTTTAAAATAATCTTTTACTTTTATTTTTTAAAATATGATAGATGTAATTAATGCTTTAATAATTTTTAAAAATGATTTGAAACTAAATATATGTATATATAAATAATAGACGTTATAAATGTTTTTAATTCTTTGATAAATCTTCTGATTTTTAAGAATAATTTAAATTTTAAAATATTGATTAACTAATCATATATTAAATAAAAATTTTCAAAATATCGTATCCTTATATACAATGAAAATTTGAAAAAAATATATATTTATTTATTTTAAATTCATTTAAAAGCAATTATTAATTTATTATAAATGTTTTTAATTCTTTGATAAATCTTCTAATTTTTAAGAATAATTTAAATTTTAAAATATTAATTATGAAATAAAAATTTTCAAAATATGGTATGAATGTCTAATGTATATATATAATGAAAATTTGGAAAAATAAAATAAATTTTATTTATTTTAAATTCATTTAAAAGCAATTATTAATTTATTATAAATGTTTTTAATTCTTTGATTAATCTTCTAATTTTTAAGAATAATTTAAATTTTAAAATATTAATTATGAAATAAAAATTTTCAAAATATTGTATCCTTAATTTAATGTTTAATGTATATATATAAAGAAATTTTGAAAAAATAAATAAATTTTATTTATTTTAAATTCATTTAAAAGCAATTATTAATTTTAAATTATTATTATTCATTTTTAACAAATTAAATGATTTATGCTTTTACAACATGTCAATATCCATATTCTCATAATATTTATAAAAATATATATATAATTTATAATTTCATTATAACATTACTACTTCACTTATATTTTGTTGAACCTATTTATTTTTAAATTTTATTTATAATGACAAAATTATTTTTGTTTTTAATAGAACTTGAACTGAATTGATTTTATATTATATAAATTAAATTCACAATTTATTTTTTTACAAAATAAAAATAATAAATTATTTTTAAAATCAACTTATCCAAAAAAAAGTCTTGGTTTTTTTTATTTTTAAAAAACATTTTCAAAAATAATTTACACTGAAATATCAAAAATCAAAATAGTTCCTATCAGGAATCCACTTAATAAGTCAAAACTTGATTCTACCCCCACTGCTCTGGAGTTCATCCAAACATACAAATGAATAAATAAAAAAAGGAAGAGATGCGTACTCGCCCTCCTCATCCCTGGTACCAAAAAATAGAAAAGTCGAAAGGAAAACAAAGTCCAAGTCGGGCACTACACCAGAACCACCAATAAACATGTAATATGGTCCCAGATCAATTAAGATGTCCACTTTTTAACAAAGACTACACGTGAATACACTCTTTTTAAGCGACATAAGAAGAACCAGTTTAAATGGCATACATAATCAATCTCTCTCCAGAACGTCCATCAAGCAACTACCATTACCAAATACGGGCTTGGCATAACTTCTGCGTGATCATACTAGATCGGGTTCATCCATTTAAACAAAGTTATATCTTCCCAACTCCTCTCAACCCAATTGTTTCACTCAATCCACTTATTTTTTCAGATGGGGGAAACAGGTAGAAAGATCAGATTTGGGATGCTTTGCTTCAGCATGTTCCTTGCACTTTGCCTCAGATGTCGTGCAGATGAATGTCTGCATGCACACCTTACACTGCAATCAACACCCATACAACACCATTAGGAGAATATATAAGATCATGAAGCAGAAAATTCACTCTACCTAGACAGACGGCCAGGGTCCACACACCCCTGACTGGGCAGACAACAGGTTTTCAGGTACCTGGCCAAAGAAGGATTTAGTACAAATATACCAGATAGAGGTTAGTGTGAAAAAATTTCAAGCACAGGATGGGTCTGTTTTAACCCAGGTAGGGTTTTCCCAGCCCTACCCTCGATGGGAATAAATTTTTTATTTCCCTTATTTGTGCAATAAATCAGTAAGATGGTGTTTGTTTTTGTTCCGGAAATCTAATTAAAACTTAATTTAACTTAACTCTAAATACAATTTAATGGTATTAAGTATTATGTTGTTTGTTTTTTTATTATTTTATTTTTGTTAAATGTTAATAAGGTGATGGTCATATTGAGATTGTGTCTTGGTTGTTTTAAAAAGTTATTTTTAGCATTTAGCAAAAATTTAATTATTTTGGTTTTTTCTATTGAATCAAAAAACTTTAAAAAAAAAATTAAAAACAAATCTTCTATAAGTCTGAAAACAAATTATATTTAGTATTAAGTTAAATAACAAATACCACCTAAGTGTCATAAATAGTCTTAAAATGCGTTCGTTATTTCTACTCGCAGTATTTTTAATAGAAGTGTTTTCTCTAAAATTGTTTTTAGAAAAATCACCTATCAAGTGTTTATCCAAAAATCACTACAAGTGATTTTTCATGTTGTCAAAGTATTTTCTAAATTTTATCAAACACCTAATTTTTTTTCAAAAACACTTTTTAGGCTAAAAGCACTTCCTATAATTATTGTTAAACAGACTCTTATTCTCTTAGCACTAGCCCTAATCCCCATTCTTCCTTTCCTTTCCTTTCCTTTCCTTTCCTATTGTTATTCGTTGTCGGAGATTTCACGGTGAAAGAAACCTTCTCAATGAAGGGAGGGAATAATTTGGGATTGAATTGCTCATGAAGAAGGCCTTGACTAGAAGTTAGACTTTGATTTACAAGGTTTTGTGGCTCTATGCTTAGGGTTGGAAAATGGCTGCATTCTTTGATTCTGATTTTAGAGGAAAACGTGCATTGGTGGCTAGTGCAACCAAGCGTGATAGTGACTAGAACTCAGTGCGCCTCTCTAGTCTCTACCTATCTTATCTCTGTAGTCTACAAACATCACTCTCTCTTCCCAAACCCTAATCCTATGGCCATGCTTGAGCTTTGACCAAATTGATCGCCCATCATCTCAACTTCAGAAATCCAACCTCATAAATGCGGTGGTTGCGGCAAGGGTCGATGTTTGACAAACAGGGATCAGACTGTCCCAACAGCCTTGCCCCATGTTTGGAACAGGAACAGGGTAGCCAATTTCTGTAGTCTCTAGTCTCTACCTATCTTATCTCTGTAGTCTACAAACCTCGCTCTCTCTTCCCAAACCCTAATCCGATGGCCATGCTTGAGCTTTGACCAAATTGATCACCCATCATCTCAACTTCAGAAATCCAACCTCATAAATGTGGTGGTTGCGGCAAGGGTCAATGTTTGACAAACAGGGATCAGACTGTCCCAACAGCCTTGCCCCATGTTTGGAACAGGAACAGGGTAGCCAATTTCCCCTTAGGGCCAGGATCGGAGGAGGGATGCCCAGTCCTGATCCTGCACTATTGTCATCCCTATATGGACAGCTCAACTGGAAGGGACTCCTACTGGAAAAAAGACATCCTAGGCCTAAGGCCCTGAATATTTTTTTCACCCCTTTGTGTGTGCGTGTGCACATGCACATTCAAAGGGTTGTGCACACCTACATGGATTGGTGGTGGTGGCTCTTCCATCAGAGGTTTCCTTAGGTCCTGCTGGTTTTCCTCGTTATTGTACCAAGGGAAAAAAAATAAAAGGAATATTGCCTGCATGGCCTGCAGTGGTTTTCCCAAATCAATTCTTATTAACCTAGTAGCCAAAAATAAAAAATATCAGGAATAAAATAACAACACAATTCTTGATGTTTCTGCATACATCAGATGCATGTCTATCAAGAATTCAACAAGCAGTTCCAGTGATCAGTACAATAAAAATAATACCATCAACTAGGCATACATCGTAACATTAAAACGCCCGCATAAGCGAGATTAGCTATTGAAACAAATTTTATAAAATAAGAAAATTCACCAAGATGAACACTTGTTTCAACTATCTGACTCATTTTGAATGCTCTTAGATTCCATCTGACAAAACAAAACACACATCCATTAAACATCTTTATTGAGTCCATAAAAAAGGCCCATTTTCCACTCTATTAGTGCTGAGCATATAACAAGATCAGTGACTATAATTTTCATACAAAACTAGATCCACTATGCATACAACTGAGCCCACAAGCAGCAAAAATATGTTGGCAAAATCTATGAACCTTTTAAATGGATTCACAACAGTAACATACAGGGATCACTTTTCCCACAAAAAAAAAAGAAGCCTGGTTCATCTCATCACCTCCATCTGTTTGTAGAAACCATGGGCAAGGAAGAATATTCATTCTAATGGCCAAATCACCAACTCCTATATCTCGAGGTGATGAATTAAGGATCTAGAACTTCGTCAGCATTCCCATATTACGGATAGCATAGCATAAACACACTCAGTTTTTGTCCTATTTCATCCAGTTTTCTTAATTAAGCGACCATTGTCCACTAAAAATGGACACAATTCAACAAATAAATTAATTAGAATAAAGGCTCCGTCCAATTACGAGGAAAATAGTTAAAGAGAAAAATCATTTTTAAGGTTAATTTATTTATTGTTTCTTTTTAAAAGAAAAATTTTCCTCGAAAACTTTACATGCAAACAAACCGAATCAAAGGGGGAAAAAAGATACCTGGATTGTCATTGCTTTCTTGTTTGACTCAAGCTGGCTTCCTGAGAAAATCGAATAATTAATACGAAGAAAAGCATGAGAAATAACGCAGAGTTTCCCAAAAGGGAAAAACCCTAAGAATCCTTTAGGTTTAAGATAAATGTAGAGGAAAAAATAATAAAATATCTCTGAATCTCATGAAAAGTTAAGGCTGAATCCAACTTTTGGGCCTTCCATGATTTCCTTCGATTTTTCTTTTCTTTTTTATTTCTGAGAAGGGTAAGCATGAAGAAAAGTAGAAGAAAGCAATACCCTTGGCGGCTTTCGACTTCTCCATATTCCGCTCACGCGCCGTCTTCGACTTCTGGCCATTGCCTCCTCCCATTTCTGATAACCCTACTTTCACCCACTCAAACCCTAATTTTTGTTTCAGGAGATGAAGGAGGCTCGCTCAACACGCCGAACGCGTACGAGTGAAGCGGTTGTTTACGACTTATACAAGATTAAAAATTTGTGTCGGTCACACTAGTGCCCTCACCGTCCAATGAAAATTACACGGCTGTTCTTCACTTCCGCGGGTGATTTACACATCCCCGCGCTCATTTTATTGTTTAGGCGCTGTTTGGACAATGAAAGGATTTCAACTGATTGGTATGCTGGTTTTATTAGGCGCTACAAATTCAATTATTCAATTACTCCATAAATAAATAAATAATTCATCTCGACTCAACAACAAGAATTTTCCATAATAATAATTTTAATTTCAGAAGGAATTAAATTAAAGTTGAGTATAAAACTGGAACATCCTGAGAATAATCCAAGGCCATACCTTGTTAAGACTTAAAAGGAAGACTCACTCTCTCTCTTTCTCATGGATGTTGCACTCAATGTTGAAGATAATTATCTCAAATCCTTAAATTTAACCCGATTTTTTTCTCTTTTTCGATGTGTGATATCACACTCAATCTTATTTTTGGGTTAACTTATTTAAGTTGTAACCCTAATTTAAAATAGGAAATCTTCTTCTAAAACTCTTTTATTTTTCGAAAAAATAAAATAAAAACCTTGAATTATACCCTCTTCTTGTTACAAGCCAATTTTCGACGAGGTATGTTTAGTAATTGTTTGTTAAAATAATTATAAAAAATAATTTTTAAGAACAGTTTATAATAACCGTTTTATAATATTTTGTAAAATAAAAATTTGTAATAAAATATAAAATATTTTTAATTTATTTTTAATATTTTTAAACATGTTTTTAAAATAAATTTTAATTTTATTATTTTTATTTTTAACCATTTTCTATGTTCATATAATTATTTTTTAAAATAATCCTAAAAAATTTAAATAAAAACAACAAAAAATAATTAAAAAATATTATTTAAAATTTTTTTTATTATTAAAAATACAAAATAAAAAATTATTTTTTGTTATCAATCATGTTTTATGATTTTTTATTTTAAAAAATAAAAAAATATTATTGAAAATAGTTATCGAAGAAGTTCTATTCACTTTTTCAACAAAAATATGTAAAATCTTAAAGAAAATTAAGTAGATATTTTTTAGTTTTAATATTAACCAAATACCGCGTTTCAACTCAAATTCGGCCGATTTTATTAATCACGTTTCCTTTTGTGATATAAGATCACTCCCATCTCAAAGCATCTTCAATCGAACAAGAGAAACTTCGTTGGAAAACAATCTCAGCCACAGCCAATATCAATGATGTTATCAATGGCCACCTCCGGTGGCTCAACCCCCTACCCCTACACCCTTTGTCTGAGACGTGATGGTAGTGCAAATCTTCATTTTTATCCTCATGATGAGAGATTTTGTTCTTTATTCTTTCTTCACCCATTATCAGGACAGCTTTCTTTTGACAAATCAACATGTAAAAGGTGGCTATTGTTTGGCACAATGAAGACGTATCGTCTCCTAGCATTTGTCATCATGCAGTCGAATTAAAGCACATTTAGCCCGTTTTTCCTTTCTTCCTTTGGCCACACTAAATGTACGATCCCAAGAAACTTTTAATACTTGAATATGACGCAGCAGAAGGTTGACAGAAGGGCCTTATCCTACAGCTCAGGGTCATTAAAATAGAGGAAGAATTCCACAATACGAATCTTGTCATAAGAATAGTTCTATCTTACACTCTTGATCATTAGATTTCATCCACAAGAATCACAGTCCTAATATGTGGGTTTTTCTCTCAATGTCTCTTTCAATTAATGAATATTTAAATTATATTATTAGAAAAAAAATTATTTTTATTATAATTTTTTTTATCTTGCAAATTACTTAATAAATTTGCATAACAATCCCTAATAATCTTAATAAAAATAAATAATTTTTTTTTTTTAACTTATATGCATCCAAATATGATTTTTTTTTACCCGAATATATTTTTTTGAATTCTAAAAAAATATTAGTGGATGTTTGTTAGACCAATTTAACAAGTTAAAATGACTTAATAATTTAAATTTAAAATAATAAATAATTTTAAATAATAAATAAAAATAATTAAATTATTTTTAAATTCACATATTTGTTTTACCTTTTTATTCTTATTTATTCTAATTACTTTTAAGATTTCTTTTATTACTTTACGACCTTAATTGTTACTTAATTTTTTTTTGCTCTAATTATAATTTATAAAGATAAATTACAGTGTAATAAATTTTAAATTAATAATTTAAGTATAATTTAACTTAAAATTAACTTAAATTATTAAATAATAAGTATTAAGTTTTATCAAGTACCCTTAAATATAATTTTTATTTTAGATTTTTTTTTTCTATCCGTCTTTCTTGTGCTGAAGTGTTTTCTTAATTATTTTTTTTAAAGATAATCACCCATCTAAAGTTTATTTATAAAACAGTAAAACTAATTTTTTACTTTTTTAAAAATATATATTTTTATATTAGGAGTGTTTTTTTTTAAATATTATCAAGTTGACTCGAACTTAAGCTACTATGAATAAATTAATTAAATATATATCATGATAAGCCACGTCAGAATACTTTTGCTATTTCATTTAACACTTTTATCATTGTAAGTGGTTCCAGAAATGCTGATTTGGCCATGACACTTCAAAATACCCACAAGCTTAGAGCATATCCATTGAGGTGGTTTGAGCTTCTTTTATGTAACAAGGGTCCCATACACCACGAAAACGATGAGATTGGTACTCTCTACTTCAATGCTTAAATTATTCCATCCACCACTGCACATTCCACCTAATTACGGAAAAATTTTAAAAATAAAATAAAATATATATTTAGAAAAAAAAATCTAATAATTGCACATGCATATCGCCGACAAATTCTTCCATCAATAATTAAAGACACTAATTCTCAAAAGCAAATTCATTGCCATGTGAATACACATTAACGGGTTATTTTCTTTTTCTCTTATTTTTATTACTAACGCAATGAATTGATTGCCAGAAATTTAGAATCGACCGTGTACCAAACTCAACATTTAAGAACATACAAGTGTCATTATATGGCTGTAAAGCCATTTTCAATCTAGTCTAGTAATTGGGCTTTGAATTTCTCGCTTCCTGGAATTACAAGTCTTTGAATCAAAGTTTGTTGGTGATTATCCCGCTTGCTACCCTTTATTAGAATATACGATAAGCGTATTGGTCCACCGACTAAAGCAGAGTCTCTGTAGGATACAATTTTTTATACTTGAAATAAAATAAGCGATGGATTTAAATACGACAAGGGCTTGCGGTTAGACCAAGATGGATGGTCCGGCCATAAAAAAGGGCCAAAATGAGTGATTCTTCGCGGCGCGAGCGCGGTGGATGGGTACAGTGGGTGATAGCTGAGCAGCCCGTTTGTCTGTCTCTGCCCGCTGAGGGCCAGACCTTCCTTGGAAAGGTGGGACCGACAGGCATTAGTAGTAGTACCAGCACCGGAAGCAAACCAGAATATGCTTTTGCTTTGGTATATTAGGCTTCTCTCTTTCATCGGGCTCTGTTCTCTAGCTACATACATCTCAAAAGCTATGGAACTTTTTCATGAGCTCTTCCTAACCGTTGCGATTTCGGTTATCTTTTCCTTTGTTCTATCTAAGATCCTTTCACTGGCGGCAGGTGGCGGTGTTCAGGACGATGTCCTTTTGGGATCATGCAAGGATGGGGAGAGTGAGAGAGGAGGGAGGTTTGTTGGAGTGGGTTCGGGATTGGAGATATGTGAAGGCGAATCGGTTTTGGCAAAATTGGAGGTTCAGGAGGTTTTAAATGATGTGGATGTTGGATTGGAAGAGAGATTGATGGAAGGAGGTTGTGGTGGAAAGACGGTGGAGGTCTGTGGGATTGTGGCTGACTTGGTTGAAGAATGTGTTGAGGATGAAGGAGGCTCGGAGAAGAGGGAAGCGGTTGAAGATGATGCGGCTGTTGGATTGGAAAAGAGATTGATGGAAGGAGGTTATGGTGAAAAGACGGTGGAGGTCGGTGAGATTGCGGCTGACTTGGTTGAAGAATGTGTTGAGGATGAAGTTCGTTCGGAGAAGAGGGAAGCGGTTGAAGATGATGTGGCTGTTGGATTGGAAAAGAGATTGATGGAAGAAGGTTGTGGTGAAAAGACGGTGGAGGCCTGTGATGGAGTCGGTGGGGTTGAGGCTGACTTGGTTGAAGAATATGCTGAGGATGAATGGAATTCAGAGAAACGTGAAGCGGTTGAAGAAGATGCGGTTGTTGGATTGGAAGAGAAATTGGTAAAAGGAGATTGTGGCGAAGGGACGGTGGAGGTCTCTGATGGAGTCAGTGGGGTTGAGGCTGACTTGGTTGATGATGAAGGGTGTTCGGAGAAGATTGAAGCGGTTGTTGGATTGGAAGAGAAATTGACGAAAGGAGATTGTGGTGAAAAGACGGTGGAGGTCTGTGATAAAGTCAATGAGGTTGAGGCTAACTTGGTTGATGAATGTGTTGATGACGAAGGGAATTCAGAGAAAAGTGAAGCGGTTGGTTTGGAGCGTGTAGGCAAGAATGAGGTAGGTGATGAGAGGGAAGAGTTTTTTGATGATGATTGGGAGGGGATTCAGAGAAGTGAATTGGACGGGGCTTTTGGGGCTGCTGCGGCATTTGTGGGTTCGGAGAAAAATGCTAATCACATCTTGAATCTTAACAGTGATGTAAAGATGCAGCTGTACGGGCTTCACAAGGTTGCCATCGAAGGACCTTGCCGGGAGCCTCCACCTATGGCATTGAAGATTTCCGCTCGTGCCAAGTGGTAATAAAATTGTTCCATTTTTTAAATCGTTATTACTCCGGAATTGCTAGTTTTGATTGCCCGGTTATGTTTGCTGATTCGGTGTTACTAATCATTGAAATTCTTGATTTTATAGGGGCATTAGCTTGTTGGATTGAGTGGGTAAAAGTGGAAGAAAATTTGAGTAGATTAACCAAAATAAGATCGCGAAAGTGGAAAATTTATCAAAATTTTGAAAAACCATTATGTAGGAGAGCAATATTTTATCAGACATTTGAATTGCCCTTGTTCCAAAGTGGGACTATGGTAGTGTTTGGTTGTTGAGAATGTTGAAGACTAAGATGGATTCAGTTGTCAAAGATAAGAATAGAACTGAAAAGGGTGGAGGACTGAAAGCAAGAGCAAAAGCATGACTAGAAAAATTAAGGCAATAAAAGTTGATAAATAGGAAAATGGGTGACTGAGGGCAATAAAGGAAGTGATTGGATGTGTTTCATTTGTTACCAAATGGTAATCATAACTCTGGATCATGACTCACTATGCATTATGGAAAGTCATGGCCTTTTTTTGTGCTTCCCCTTCTTTGAGTATTTATTGGTGATTGTATTCTTGAATTGACAAAGACTGAGCAGAGAAGTTCTTATGCTGTGGGCAAATTTAGGACACTTGATAAAAACACAATAAGTGTTAATTCTCAACTGATTAGCATTCCAGATATTTTAAATTAAACCAAAAGTTAAGTTAATCTCAGAGTGCTATCCCAATGAAGTTGTGTGATATCAGATTAGGGCCTACCCTTGGTCAAGTTCCAGGGTATAGTTTGATTGCTTGCTGATATAGGAGCTAGCTGGTGCATGTAAGTGATGAACATTATTACATTGTGCAAGGAATGCTTGGCAGCGGCTTGGGAACATGAGTCCAGAGGCAGCTATGGACCAGTATGTTGCCCTTCTTTCGAGGGACATTCCAGGGTGGTCAGCGGATGATCCTCATGTAAGTGTTTGCTTTTGGAACATATAAACCACTGCCAGTCTTTTTAAATATTTCTATTGTTGAGAAAGTGGGGATTATGTTCCTTGAATATAATAATCGGTAGCACAGGAGGCAGTAAACATATTTGTTCAGATGCAGGAGCATCAGGGAAGCTAGCTTCTGAGTAAAAACATTGCTACAGGAATAATCCATCACCGAAATGAGAGGTAATTTGTTATTAATTCTGCCATACTTGGTTCACCAATGGTAAAATTTGTAAATTTTTTTAGAAAAAATTTGTAAATTTTTGTTTATCCTTTAACATGTCATTGTTTGTTAGTCTACTTTTCTGTGAGAAATCTTATGACTGCATTCATTTGATGTTCAACTTCTTCTCATGACTTCTTTTTCTTTATAGCCTGGCATACCAGATAGTGGATAAGGATAAACATGGTGGACATATATTGAATTTGATTGATATTTTTGAAAAACATGGACAACATGATGTTATAATTACCATGATATGGGTTTCATAAAGAAAAATCCATTCTCCATGCAATGTTTATGGTTTCATGATTCACTTCAAAATTGCTTCTTGTTGTTCCATCAGATAAACAAGCTGGTGAATCTTTAAGTTGAATCAATTGAATGGTTAGCCAGGTAGTTCTTATGACATCTTGTCCATCCCTTCCCCATCCCTGTTATTGTCATATGATTGCATTTAAGTTTCAAACGGTGTCCTTAGGCCCTGGTTGTGTGGAAACATACAGTTTCAGAATATCCTTCACAATTTGGATCTGAAATCTGATTTCATCATCATTACCAATTAGCTTTTCAAGGATCTGCTTTAGACAGCAACCAAAATTTAGTTTAACAGAGGAAGCAAACTTTTGGAGCATCGCCTGCATAGATAAACCTTAGAAATGACTTCAGATGATAAAAACCTGGAAATTCTCTGCTGATTTGGACTACATTTGGATGTTTTCTTTTCTCATCAAGGCCTAGACATCCAAAACTTCACAAACCTTACCTGCATAAACTTTGCTATAAGAAGTTTCTGTTTCTAAAATTTGTTTTTCTCAAGGAGATCTGTGGTAAATGGTTTTGACATTGTATTCCACCCTTCCATCTGCATCTCTCCAGAATGAACAATTTGTTTTCCTTAAGGGATTCTAGCCTGTGGATTAAAACCTTCATTTTCACAGAGCTTCAAATCATTGGCCAGGTGACAATATAACTGTCAATCGGTTACCAGCCATTGTTTCTTTTATTTGGCTTCCAATTCTGCAGAAGCATAAAGGCATTAGTTGTTTATTCCACTCATGTATTATTAGATCTGAGTATGGGATGGTAATAGATAGTAGGAGTTTTATATCCTAGCCTGTCAAGTCTTGCTGATATCAAAGTGCTATCAGATAGCCAACATTGAGTCCATTATGAGAGATGAAATACATCATGCTCATTTTCTCTTATTCTTTTCCCTCTCTTTTCCTTGTTATTCAGCCCAACTAGGCTCTGAAGGGTTGGGATTGACAAATTGCTCTATTTGTGCACTTGTACGTAGTGTGCCTAGTTGCTTGCTTCTATCTTTGCTGACTTCCATTTTTCTCTTTGGCTGTTTCTTTGATGACTTATTTAGGGGATCTAAAGTTCTAGACCGCCTAAATGACAGTATATTACTTTTGCTGACCTGACTTTGTTTGTTATTCAGGACAAACAGTGAGATGCATTTCTATGCTTGGTTCCTCTCTACACTACATGGACTACATCTGCCTTCCCTTCACTGAAAATGCAACTACACCCATTGCCAAGGGTTTGGACTTCACTTCTCGGATTAGAAGCTTTGCTTCTCATTATAACCAAGTATATATATGACTATCTTTTGTGTGTAAATAAATTAGCGATATATATGGAGTGTCATTTATATGTATGGGTTTGACTAATATTGTATTTGATATTAGTCTTGTAACATATATAGTTTTTCTTTCTTGATTTTCAAGAAAATGAGGAAAGGAAAGAAGAATTTGTAATTTTACATCTTCCATGCAACAGGAGCTACCCATTAGTGGCTGGACCCGCCCTTTTATCTCTGTCCATCTCTATCTGTAATCTGTTTCTTTACGATGATGATGATGATTTTACACCGAAAGGGAGATCCGTCTAGAAGAGATATCGTAGTCCTACCAAATATTATGCTTACACACACGCACGTAGGGCAACGGCGGATTTGGGGCAGATCACCGAATCGGAATTTGCCCCATCCTCATGATTGAAGAAAATATATGTATATAGTTGATGTAGTGGGTGAATATAGAAAATTTTCGTACTCATTTGGCCTTTATCTTGTTTAATCTTTTTATTTTTTAAAAAAATTAATAAAAATAAATTTTTTATTTAATATTATTTATAATATGGGGTGGGGCAGCTGGATAAAGTCGAATTTGACTCAAAACTTCTTCCCATTATAATTCCTCTACGCATGAATGCTAAAGTCTTTAAAAATAAGTAATTAATAATAATAATAATGTTATTGAGTAATTTAATCATAACTTTTTTTAAATGATTTAAATTTAAATAATACGAATTTAATAAATATTATATTTTAAATTTTGCTTTGATATCTTGAAATTTTCTTTTCATGTAATATTATTTTTATTTAATTTTTTTTATTGTTATTAAAAAATTATATCTTAATGCTTTATGCCTTTTTTTTTTTTTTTTAATTATTGATATAAAATTGTTTTTTTCATGATAATTTCCGTACACATTATGTTAAGCATAAAAATTTAAATTTTGTATTAGCATTTCAAATTTCAGGCTATAAGTGAAGCCACTAGAGAGACCAGAAACTAACACTAACGGGAGCCATTAAACGACACCGTTTCGAGACACGTACATCATCGAAGCGCTTAAGCTGTTGAACTGACACGATGAGGCTAAAGCGCGGTTGCAGGGCCAATTCTTCTTGATCCGCCGGTTTGAATATTAAACACCTGGAATAAATTTGTTCAGATCTGATCCATCGATGAACAATGATCTAGGGTTTTGAGATCTAAACATCTTCTCTGCAAATCGATGGGGATCGTGATCGAGAGCTCAGTTTGGGAACCAAAACCTTCACTCTATATCTTCATTTTCTTAGCAAGCTTCCTCTCGATCTTTATTCTTCCTAACTTCTCCAACAGAACCCTAACTCCGTTCGACCATGGAACCTCACCTTCATTCCTTCGTTTCCAGAGAAATTTCCTTCTCATTTTCTCTCTCGCCTCAGGTCACTCATCTTCCTTCGTATTTTCCTTTTTGCTTTGTTTGGCTGCTGAAAAGCTTCGGAAAGGAAAATAATTGAAATTGAAAATTGCATTAATTTTCTTCTTTTCCTAAGTTTTCATGGCAATCAAATGGTCGACTACGAAAATTTTGAATGAATCTAAATTTTGTGAGCTATTGCTTTTCTCAATCATCTATTGGTTTCAGTAACTGACTTTCCCCCTTCTCACAGGAATGGAAGGTGTTTCTTCAGTGTTTGGAGAGTTTGAGTTGGCTTACTACGGCGTCAGTAGGGAGCAGATGGTGTTGTCTCTCTGTGTTGGATATTTAGTTGCCTTTTTCTTTAGTGCTTTCTTAGGCATGCTTTGTGATTTAATGTAAGTGCTACTTTTTCTCTGTTTTATTTATTTTTATTTTTTGTAATTAATTTACTTGTTTTCAGAAATGTCATTCCCACTCCTGATTATGCAATGTCCAAAAGTGGTAATGTGAGAAAAAGTTAAATTGGAGATTTGTAATAGAATGTTGTTCTGGTTATCATTAGGCATGAAAATAAATTCAGGATTCCAGATAATTCGAATATTAAATGATTTTGAATAATTGGAAATATTCTCAATCTTTTGGGGAATCATTTGGAATATTCAGGATTATTATGAAAAAACGTGGAAAAAAAAGGTGCATGAGTCTAGAATTGCCTAAGAATGACGTTAATATGCATGATGATCTATTCAAAACAAATTATTTGTTGTTTGAACTTGTGTTCTCAAATTTGAATCTGGTTTTGTTCTTCCAGAATATTGTGGAAGGCTTTTTGTGATTAATATTCAACATCAAACTGTGGCTGCAACAATTATGGTCTTTAGCTTCACACATTTGGTCTTTTATGCTTAGACAAAAAACAATGGCTTAGAAAATTCAATACCTTCTTGATTTAGTGCTATTATTTCAATTAAATAAGATCTTAATAAAACTAATGTTCCCACTTGATATGGGGCATGATAACCTCTTGCCAAATTAATTGTCATATGATTTTGTCTGTAGCGGTCAAAAGAAAGCTTGCTTGTCCTTTTGTGTTCTACACCTCTCGGTTGGCATATGGAGGAGGATTACCCTGCAACCTAGTGTTTGGGTAGCTAGTATCTGTTTATCTCTTGCCACTTCAATATTTTCATTCAGTTTCGAAACATGGATGGCTGTTGAACATGATAAGGTTTGTGTTCATAAACCTTGTTCTTTTTCAGTTACGTGTTAACCACTGCGTTCTTTTTCCCCATTATTTATTACTTATTTTGTGAGCATTTCAGGTCCATTTGTTATTTTTCAGTTATATGGATTTGGAAATAGCTTTTATTGCTAAATAATGATGAACTTAATATTCTTTGTCTTTTTTGGCTACAGCTTGGGTACAGACGTGATATTTTGATTGATACTTTCTGGTTAATGACATTCTTTGAGTCTGCATCTTTTATTGGAAGCCAAATGCTTGCAAATTGGCTGCTTGGTAGTGATGTGAAGAAAAGTGTGGTTGCTCCTTCCATAGCAAGTGTGATCTTGGCAATGATAACTATCATTTATATCACCAAATGTTGGGCCGAAACTCCACAAATGGCAGTTTTTAAGGACTACAGAATGTCCTTCTACACACATATTTTTTGTGGTATGTTACATATTCTTAATGTCTTACTCTTTCCTTAATTTTTTGACTTAATACTTGAAAGCTTGCAGTATGAGGACTTATTACTATATTAAATAAGCTCGAGATTTGGAGGTGTACTGCAGATGACACAACTTCAATCTCATTGAGGTCATGGAATTTGTGTAAACAAAACTGTACTCTTTTTAGGTTAGAAGATATTGATTGAATGCTAATGAGCACTATGGACCGATTTTCTTACTTCTTATGACAATACTTGTCTTGGTTGTAAGGTTTACCTCTTATTTCTTTGAACCAAGACTGATTTATTTTTGTTATCCGTAATCTTCCTCTTGTGCATGTTTCTCTCATTGCTGGTCCTCCTTACAAATGTCATGACAAAGTCATTATGTCCAATTCTTTGCAGCCCTTTGTTCACCTTATCCATTATTCCCTTTTTGTAGCTGACGTGGAGTACTGATATTGATTGTACTTTGAAAGCCAAATACTTCTAGAGGGTTTATCATAATTTATACCTGGAAAGTGTGACTTGGGATTTTGGAGGTTTCTTTGACAACATGAACATATCCTTGGCATTTTAGAAGGCCGATAGCATTGTACGTAGAAGAGCAGAACTGTCTAGGAGGTGTAAACAATATCAAGTTGCAATTCCATTAAGTGATGATTAGGCAGTTGGTCTCAGATTAAGCTTTTAAAATTTTAGTGTTGGCTACTGTTGGTGCGAGCTTATGCAATTATTTTACTTCTTGCTTTTTTTCATACTTTATTGAAATTACTTTCTTAGACTTCAATCGGTATGGAGCAGTCCTAGAAAAATGCATCCTTATGCAATTCTTGATTCACCATAATATAGGTTTTGCTAATGGATAATTTGTATGTTATTGGCTGTTGACACTACCTAAATGGACTGTTAAATGAATCCATATTGTGTGTACATGTACGTATGGACGGGTTGTTTTGTTGGACAAATTCTTGAGGTAAATAGAGTCTGGAATTCCGATCCTGTGGAATTTTCATTTGCTAACAGTTCTAGGCCATAAATATTCTTCTTATATTTGTAAGAAAAGTAGAAGCTAGAACATGTGCTCATCATGGATGAACTGCTTTTATTTGACAGATAAAAGGATATGGCTATTGGCATGTGCACAAGCTTGCATTCATTTCTCCATTGCAGTTTTCTGGATTCTATGGGCTCCAACTCTGGTGGTACGACCTTTTCTGTGGTTGAAATACAATATGATTATGAATTTCATCTCTATGATCCTAGAGTCCTTTGAAGTTATAAGAAAAACAGGCAATATGGCTGGCTTTTAAAAATTTTCTTTTATTTTTTTCCCCTATAAGGTCTTAAGTTTCAATGGTACCTACAAATCTCAGTGCATCAAAAACCTTGGACTTCTGATGAAATTCTGATATTGACAAAAATTGAGAAAAAAATTAGGCACTTTAGTGTATTAGTAGTGAAAATTTTCAATGAAATTTCAGGATAAAGTACATTAGACATGTTTAGAAACAAAAAGGAAAAAAAAAAGGGTACCAGACCAATAGTTTATAAAAGTTAAACAAGTTTAAGGGGAAATGTTACTCCCTAATGAATATTATTAATCACAGACACTCAAAATTATTGGGTTTTTTTTCCTTTTTGATTGAAGCAAAATGTTGAAAGAATTTGAATTTCTGACACTATTGTTTATTGTCTAAAATTTAAAATCAACTTCTTATTCAGACAGTGAATTAGATAGATCCATCTATTCAGTTCCAGTTCCCATAATCAAGTTATCTATAAAATGCTAGAACTAATTTTTTTATCTTTTCAATTTACTACTTTGGTTCCTGTGCTGCATGAAATTTTGAGAATACGAAAAATCTGGAGTTTATTCTGATCCCTCCCCTCAACAATTCCCATAAAAAACCCCAAAAAGCCAAAAGAAAAAGGAAAGAGAAGAAAGATTGTCACTTTTGCTGCTTAATGTAAATTATATGGAGAGAGTGGAAGCCATGTATTTTACCTTATTTCTAAATCATATCAACCTGTGTGGAGCCATCAAATTGTCCATTTCTTTAATATATGTAAGTCATGTATTTTACCTAATTTATTTCTAAATCATGTTAACCTGTGTAAAGCCATGAAATTGTGTGTTTCTTTAACATATGTTGTGAATTTAGGCTGATGGGCGAGAAGTGCATCTAGGGTTGATTTTTCCATGTTTGCTGGGTGCAAGAATGCTTGGAAGCACAGTGTTACCATGGCTCACCAGTGGGCCATCATCTCTTCGAACTGAGGATTACCTAGTGTATGCATTCATTATAATGGGGCTGGTCTTGTCTGTAGTAGCCTATGATTATCAGGTATTTTCTTGAATGGTTGAATCATTGACCATATGAAGAAAAGCTTCCTTTTTTTTCTTTTTTCTTTTTTTCCTTTTAATGTTTTGGTCGTGAAGTTGAGTGTTCTGAAATTTACCATGTAATTTTGTCCTGCAGGAAATTGGAGTTCTAGTGACACTATTTTGCTTATTCCATGCCTGTGCTGGCTTGATTTTACCTTCCCTTGCCAGATTGAGGACCATGTACATTAAATATGTTGTTTTTTTTTTTGTTTTTTATATTCTTTTATTTTATTTTTAAATTTAATGCTACTGTTTGTGATTGTCTTTAACTGGGAATTAATTAATTGATTCTTTGTGTGTGTCTTTAACAGTTCTAATGCTTCTTTTTCCATGCATAGGTATGTGCCAAATGAGTTGCGTGGAGGGATGATAAGCCTGTCTTTGGCTCCAGCAAATGCAGCAATTCTATTTTTTGTAGTGCAAGTGCGTGTCTCTAACTCGGATCACTTCACTTCTCATGCATTTCAACTAGTTGCTTCAATCCTGCCGATCTCCTTTTCCAGCTTTGTTTAAATTTGTACTCCATTCCATGGTAATTTCACATATTGAACTTGCTACCTTGGTAATATCACAGGGAGGCTACTATCAGAACATTGGGAATGCAACAATCTTTGCATTTGCTGCTCTTGGACTATTTGGCGCAGCTGGCTGCATGCATGTGTTAAAGAGGTGGGGAAAACAACCTTACCAAAACGGGCACAAGTTGTGATTTCATACTCTGATTGTTGAGTTCATTGTGATTTCCAAGGGGATAGGGTGTGTTATCAGTCACCTATTGATGGAAATGAAAGATCCGACTAGAAAAATAGCATGTTCTATGCCTTTGGAATCCAACTGCAGCATGTAGGAGTTAACACCCTATAGAAAAATGAAGGGCAGGGGGAAGTTTCAACAAACCCACACTTAAAAGTTCTTAGAGAACACCTAGTGCATCAGCTGGGGAATTAGAGAGAGGGCAAGAGGATTTTAAACGAGGTAATACGGTAGAAATGAAGGTAAGCTGCTGTTAAGGTCTAGTGGTAAATATTTTAGTGGGCGATCAACAAGTGGGCAAGGACATTGAGAAACACGTCAACACATTGAACCGCAGACCATAAGAAGCTGCACCTCCGTTTTCCGGCAGTAGAAGTAGATTGACCTAGAAGTTGCTCAGGTTCTAGTTAGGCATTCGATTGAAGGTAAGTGAATTGGAAACGTCTTAGAGGCTGTTAATTGTTTTTGAATCATTTGATGGAGCTTAAAATTTATTTTTATATTTGGGATGTACTTTTGCGGCTTAGGAAGATGAGGCAAAGATTTGAATGAAAGATAGGGATTGCTCGTATCAAATATCCTGTATAGGTTCGTGCCTAAGAAAATTGAGACTGGGCCTAGCTGGGCCGAGTTTCAGGGCACCGGACAGTTTTAACTCCCTGCATTTTTTCTCCACATGTCGGTCCACTATTGGAGTGATAAATTGCTTAGTTTTGAGATTAAAGAATAGAATGGATTCATTGAACAATTTCAAACTTACTTTTGCTTAAGCAGAATATTTTCCAGCCAGGTTTTCTCTACTTTCTCAGCTCTAGATCAAGACTGGTCTGTTCCTACTAAAGGCGCAAAAGAAGCCAAAAATGAGCTCAACCTGCCTGTCTGGGGCCATTTTGAAAATGGGCTCAGTTTGGGCCTGAATTTCAGCCCTGTTGGGCTGGGCTCAATGCTCATGCCCCAAGCCCCTTTTGGCTTTATGCCAGCTAAGACTGAGGGGCCACTCCTGGCCTAGTTGGCTTCCACCTTCAGGTTAGACGTAAGGCCTCTTAGCCTATAAGGGGAACTCAGATGGTTTAGATTGGATTGAATTGACAGGCAACCAGAGTCCAAATTCCACATGAAACCCATTTGCCTTAGCTTGACCCGAGATTCATCCAGGCCAAACTTAAACCTATTTTTCTAAATTTGGGTTAGACACAGATTAACAAACTTAACATCCATTTCACCAAATATTTTACTAATCAGTTTACATTTAATAAGTAGAAAATGCTCAATAGCATTCAATTCACTGGAAACCTATAATCTTTAAAAATCAATATACCAATATATAAACTTATAATAGCATTACTCAATCCGATAATTACAACCCGACGCCACAACATGTTAAATGAATCAACTGAGCCTCAAAGTCGAGCCCAATTCAAATTTTAATTGGAATTGACATTTGTTTGTCCAAGCCTAATCCAAATCATAAATTAAATTTGGCCAAACCCGTAAAAAATCGGATTGGGTTTGGGTTGGGTTGGAAGGTTTAAAATATCTGGATATATCACCGATATATCCATGAATATCGATACAAAATTTAGGAAGATATATTCATCAACGGATATTTTCAAATATTTTACTATTTTTCGATTTTTTCGTGTTTCAACTGATATTTTCAAATATTTTATCAATATTTCACTCATTTTTCAATTTTTTATTATTAAATAAATAAATTATAATTTTTTTATTTCTACATTTGATTTAATTTATTACCAAAAATATAAAAACATAATTTTCTTAATATGTTTTTTTTATATAATCTATATATTTATTAAATATAATAAATATAAATATTTAAAAAATTATATATATATTATTATTATTTTTATATCATTGGATACATTTAAATTAAAATAAGTCACAATTTTAATATTAAATATATTTTAAAATTAAACATATTATCATAATAATATTATAAAATAGCCTATAATGCAACTTAATAATAAATGTACATTTATAAAATTTATATTTTTCATCCATATAGAGTATATTATTATCAAATATGACAAAATATATATATATATATATATATATATATATATATATATATATATATATATATATATATATATATTTAATTAATTAATTTTTTTTTTAAAATAACTTTAAAATATACATTTTTACTTCTTATATAATTTTTTAAACATTTTTCTTAATATTTTTAAAATTTTTATTAATTTTTACATCAATAATATTTTGTGTCAAAATATCCACTAATATATTTATTTTCGATATATCCAATATATACATAAAATCGAACTACCGGATATTTTCATCTTTTGGTTTTAGCCTTTAAACTTATATTGGTCAATCAAAGTCAGTTTTCTTCCTCGGGGTCTTAAGGTTTGATAAAAGGGCTCGCCAAGTTCAGTCACTTTAGCTGTGATTGAGCTGACGTAAATGCAACTTCTAAAAGGATAATTGCATCTTACTGTTTCATAAGACATTATTTTGCGACTCCACATGGAAATAACAAATTACTATGAAGAATTACCCACCCACCCCCTTTTTTTTGTGAGACTCCAATGGCAAGAGACAGATGCAAACCAAAATTTTTGAAGCTCATTGGTTGGAGAAATAAATATTTAGTCATCTTGTTCTTGATCCCTGATCCACTTTGTCGCCACCCATTTCTCCCCTTTGATTACCGGACAGCTCCCATGAAGTGATGTCTGTAAAGCACCCAATCAATGCTGTCGGTTAGAAGCCAACAAAATCAACCATGGAGAAAAATGAACTTGTGCAAATGTAGACGTCCAGCACTGCCTTAAACTCTGGCGCAGTGCCATGACATTGTGGTCGGAAAACACTAAACTGATCAAGTATTGCTTTTCCCTTGAATCTAATATCACAATATAGTAAAAATAAGCTTATATAATAAAATAAATATGTAGAATTGTGCAATCCTAAAGGGAATGCTGGCTCTGGTGACACATGTGGTTCAGTGGAATTCACTCCATCTAACCCACCACCTGGTACTGTTACATTACGATGTGACTAACAATCATTGTGCTTGCATCCTTGCATATATCACTCCTGGAAACTATCAAACAATTATGGAAAAAATTAAAATCACAACTTATCCCCCCAAAAAATATAAGATGTTAAAAGGTAATCCTAAGGGATAGTTTCATGCCCAAAACATCTGGTAGTCCCTCCTAAATATTCGTTTCTGTGCTTATTAAAGTATTAATGGCTCATTCCCTAATTTGTGGGCACCCTTCCGCATGAAAGGGCACTGCATCCTCATCCAGACAAACTGGTTCAAAATCCATTCTTGACCAGCCTCTATGCAACCATGTTAGCTTTTGCAGAAGGAAAAAGTTCAAAATAAATAAAAAAAAAAATAAACAGAAGAAGAAGTGCCTTTTGAGGATCCTAATGAGCTTCACGATGTTATTAGCTCTGCTTGGGGAAGAAGTTTCTAGAGCTTGTACTCTGCTCAAGAAAATATGTGAGAATATAGTATAAAATCCCAGTAACTCTCACTCAACATTTTTATATGAAGCAATTGCATTCAATCTCAAAAATGAATATTCAGGCTTAAGAGTTTGAGGAACCATGCACACAAGCACTCATGTACGTGCATGTGAACTGATGTAGAGTTTTGAACAAAGGGATTTTTCCTTTGAATTACAATGAAAAAACCTTCCTGTCAATAAAAAGTTGTGATTGTGTGATGTTGATGAGGATGACAAGAAGAAATACTCACGGGATCAATAGTACCATTTGGGAACATTGAGTAGAATAGAAGTCCATCCCCTTGGTGTGGCTTCACTTTCAAACCAATACACCTTTGGAAATCATAGTCTTTATTCATGTTCAAGCCATTCTGAAATCAAGGCCTAGGATGAGTGACAAAAGTTGATTTGAAAATTCACCAAATGCAGGGAAACAAACAGGGGTTCTGATGCTTACCTCAAATGGGAACATGGTTTCCCCACCTTCTTCAACATCAGACAAATACACCAAGAATGTAGCAATCTGTATTAGGTTGATCAAGTACAACATTACAATATTTGAGTAATCTTTGACTCCTTAGCAAAGTATCAAGAATTATAATATAAAAAATTGAAAACTATTATAACAGCTTTCGAGTTTTCTACAAAAAGACATCCTACATAATAGTCTGAATAAGTGGCATGCAAAAATCTAAAAAAGAAAAAAAAAAAAAAAAATACAGCTTCACAAAAGAACACCGCAATGGCAAAAGAAACTTGTTCTTTTCCGAACGTCAAGAATTGGAACTCGGAGCTGAAAACCTCTTCGAATACATTCAATTTAAAACTGGTTGGCTACCAAAAGGGCAGGAAAAGTATGCAAGGTAATTTTGAACCATAACTTAAGGAATGGTCAGAACCAATGTAAATCAGACCATTGACTAACTTGTAAAAGTGGTTGGTCCACCTTCCCACAATCAACTGGCCCAGGTTGATGGATTAAGCCATAACACAAACATCACAATAAACACTTAATAATAAATCTAAATTTGAAGAGAGAAGCAATTTCATCGACTGTCTTTGTGCCTTCAGAGCATATAATTGGTGTGAACATGAATTCTCATAGTCAAAATTGGGGTAGATCATCTTTATTGTCATAGGAGATAAATGTGCTTGTCCTTTTATGCATTTATGCTACATAGAATCCACATCAACAACTGGAAACTATATGTTACAATGAAATGATATATTTCTATGCAGCATGTACCTTGTGGCTCTTTTGTGGGCCATATTCAATGGGATCAAATGCATCATAATGGGAATTATAAATATAAATCCTATAGAATAGTCTGAACAAGTGGCACATAAATTTTAAACAAGAAACTAGCACTTCACTATAGAACCACTCAATGGCAAAAGAAATTTTTTCATTTTTGAACTTCAAGGAGAACAGGAACTATGGAGACATAAATTTACCAATAAATTAATCTTAAAACTGGTTGGCTACCATGAGAACAGGAAAAGTAATGAGTTTTGGTCATTGTTTTATTTAAACAAGTCAATTTTAATTCAACAAATGGTCAGAACCAATGTAAACCAGACCATTGACTAACCTGTAAAAGAGGTAGATTCACCTACCAGCAATTAACCAGCCCAGGCCAATGGATTAAGCCATATGTAATGCCAACATCACAATATATACTTAATGATAAATGTAAATTTGAAAGAACTATGATCAACTATCTGTGGCATGTAATAGGCATTAATATGACTTCTCATAGGTCCTGAAAAAATCATTTTTGTTGCCATTGGAGAGAAATGTGCTTGTTTTTGTATGCATGTATGCTATGAAGAACACAAATCCAACCACTAGGAAACTGTGTTGAAAATGAAACTCTGTACGCTTGTATGCCATGTAGAACACAAATCCAACTACTAGGAAACTTTATGTTGAAATGAAAGTATATATTTCTGTACAGCATGTACCCTGTGGCTCTTTTGTGGGCCATATTCAGCAGGATCAAATGCATCGTAATGAGAATTATACCTCTGCCCAATCTCATAGCGCAAAACATTAAATGCCTGAAACATGGCAATATCCTAGTATTACTGAGATAATTTTAGAATTTCCCTGAAATGAGAGGTTAACTAATTCAATGAAAACAACAAACAAAGAGGTGCATCCAATAATTGTTCAGCAAAGAAACAAGAAAATTGAAAAAAAATTCTGGAATGCTTTGAAAGAAGAACAGTAATTGATGATTATAATTGTTTAAGCAAAAATACACCAATCTCATTGAAAAATAAGGAAAATTTGAAAACTTTTGAAAAGCATAAACTGTGACATTTTTGTTTATGCATTATGTTTGTAAAGACAGACTTGCAGAAATTTCTACCATGGTGAAGACAATAGGAATTGTTATAGCCACCATACAATATTACATCATATTTCTAACTGTTATCATGATTTCCAATTACACCATACAATTTGCCCCCAAGCCAAATTGCCTCCACCAACACTTACCACATGGTACACAACATCAGTCAAGAACCTTTTCATCACTGCAAAGAAACCACAGTAACTCCTCAAAGTTCCAGTTGGTCTCACCAATGTTTTCAAAACTAGACTGGTGACTAAACCAAAAAGATTTCCGAGTCACGATTCACTAGTCACACTATAGTTCAATTGTGGTTGAATAATGGAGTCATACATCATAAATAATATAATATATATATATTATTTAAATTTAAAATAATGATAAGAATTAAAAATATATATAAATAATTTAAAAATTAAAAGATGATTTATCTTAAACATTATTGCTCCTGTATTTATTAGTCTTTTAGGTAGGTAAGGTTCCTTTTTTTTTTGTGTGTGTTATTTCAGCTAAAACTAAATAATTATAAAAGTATTTTTATCAGTTGGTTTATGATTGAGTATGATACTTTATTTTTGTACTAATTTTTCATAGAGTTTTTATTTTACATTTAACTTAAGTTTATGAATTTAATATTAATAATAAAAGAAAAAATTTGTAGTTTTCTATTTAATACCGTAAATTTAATGATGAGTCTGATTTTACTATTATTTAACTGTTAAAAAGACATATTTGAAACTGACATAAAAAAAAAAAAAAAAATTATTTAATTTTATCAACATTTTAGCAACTGTATATTCTATCATTATATTATTTTAAAAATTACCACCTTCTTATACTTTTACCTGTATTATTTCAACAAGTAATTAAATTGATTCTATGTCATATTTTGATAAGAAGGATTTGGCCTGGTGGTGAGGCATTTGCCTCTTTATGCAACAGGTCCTACCAACAAACTCAACAGGGGGAACTTGACCTAGCCAGTTCAGGCAGTTCTTCTTGGGTTTAATCTATAAATGAGTTTAAAATCAGAACTGAATCAGAACAAGGGCTAGAAAGAGGCTTCTACTATGTTATTCTGTAAGTTCAGATTATTGAGTATCTATGATCATTTTTAAATATAAGAGGTGTTCAACATATGCCATATAGCTAAAAATCATATAATAAGAGAAGTAATGTTAAAACCATCAATTGATTTTATTCACTATGTAATGTTCCCGTAGATAGCAAAAGACCTTTTCTATAATTCCTAGCTTTTGTTGAGAAACAGACATTAATAATAAATTTGAACACTATGAAAGAAGCTGTTTTGAAGAGGAAGTGCAGACAACCAGGTTTCCCAGCTGGCTTCCAGTAGCCTCTGTGAATTGCACTGAGCCTTATTCCACCTGAACTCCCTTACCTGTGTTTCGTGTATTAGTGGTGTATATAAAATGTTTTTTTGGTTAGTGAGCTGCCAAATTTGGATGTGTTGAAGTTTTGACAGCAATGATGAACTCATACAATCATGGTGCATTTTTGTAAACAAAACAAATTAAAACGCTCACAGATTAATGGAATTGGCGGATTTTAAAGTTGTAAGAACAAGAATACCTATGTGCTTTTTTGGAGCATGATATGTATTGTAGGCCCAAATCCTAATAGTTTAAGCTTTTAGGAAAGTTGGTAACTCAACAAAGTATCAAAGTTTTGGTTAATTGGAGGTGTCATTACTGTCTGTGCCTCCCAAAATAGGTATGGGCTACACATGAGGTGGGTTTTTAGCATTTAGAAAAGTTGGTAACTCAACATGCTTGATATTGACCGCCAAAATAGGTGATAACAAACATGACAAAGTTTAACATGACAGAAATACCTCCCCATGAGTCCTTGGAATCATTATGACCCTTGCGATTTTTTGCTCTATCAGATCCAATATCCCAGTTTTGTCTTCAGATGCACTAATAAACACGCCAGAACTGATTCCAAAAAAAAAGTATAGCAATGAATCTATGGGTTATAAAAGACAACCAATATCTGCCTTGTAAAAATTTGTTCAAAATTAAAAACAGCAGTACTGTGATAGCCATTAACTATTGCATATGAAACATAAAATTATGATGTGAGAAATATACATATATAGAAAATAATAAATAAATAAATAAAAACTATATTAGGCTATGGAAGACTGGAACAAAAATTTTCCAATCAGCACATATTATAAAAAATAAAAAAATAAAAAAGAACAGTAAATCTGGTGTCCAATATTGCACATGGATGAGATTAAATATATTTACTTTAAGGCTAAGAATTTGAAAAAATAAAAATCAAAATAAACGAAAAATATGAAATGAATATCTGGTCCATCATAAGGAAAGCAATGCTTTTGTTAATTTAAGTGGAAAAGAAACTTGCAAGGGAAGTTATTTATATGGTTACTAGTTTAGGAGATGTAATCTGTCTACCACACATTAATGCCCATTCCAGGGACAGTCCCAATTCATAGAATTGGTGCCCAATAAAAGATCCCAAAAAGATATTGGAAGTGCATGAGAACTTATGGAAACAGGAATACAATTTCCTCTAAAACAAACTAGAAGATGAAACTGAATGATATAAAATCAACAGATCTGCATCCGCATGATATACATGCATATTGATACCACATGAGAACACTGAAGGAAAAAATAAAATAAAAAAACTCAAAAGCTGTAGCCTCTCACTTAAATGAAAAGTAAACTAAAAGTACAGCCATTCATACGATAAGTGCCATGTAAGGAACATGGATAAAGATATACTTGCTTCTGAATGCTATATTATATTTGACAAAAACAGTATAGCAGGGACACAGAAAAATCATGTTCAATGTGTATTATAATTGCAAACTCCAAGCTGTCAAGTATGCACATAACCGGTTAGAACCTCAATGCAATCAACCTTCTTTTCCAGTCACCAATTAATTTAAAAAGATAAACAACCTCCATCTCTAATTTAACTCAGCTAACTAGCATAAACTAACCAATAGTCTCATAGGTGATTAGGAACAGTGACAATAAAGTGAGATAAAACATACCTTGTCCTAATTCCTTCAGTGTTTTCCCGTATCTCTCCCACTCTCAAGGCAACCGTTGATGGCGTAAGGTTAGACTTGGCCATGTTGATTATGCTCTGGCATTGTTCTGAAGTTGCAAAATTAGGAAAATATAGGGCACATGGTCTCCAACTCAAGACCTGCATCAGAAAGTTAGAAGGTCCTCAATAAATATGTTGGGAAAAGCACATTGATTGTAATAAAATAGAGTATGTATGAAAACAGTCTTAATCTTTCTATGGTTGGTCGATTTTATGAGGAACACGTATTAATTCTTGATTAGATCTGCATCCTTAATACTTATCAAATATCAAAGAAAGTATTCTGAACACATGCCTTTAGTTTTAACCAATAGGGAGTGTTATTGGTTCAGTTGTAATATCCTTTCATCTTAAGTTTTTGCCACACTCCTCTGTTTCAACTTTCAGTTATCCCTGCATTTTGAGAAAAGTCATTATTCTTTGAAGTTGCTCCAAATAGACCCTCACACCAACAGGGAAACTCTTTCCTTATATCTTAAGCGTATGAATCTTATTAAGTATGACTCTATGAGGACAAGGCCAGGCGGAATAACATCTGAACTATAGAGGAACGGGTTAACTCAACGAATGAACAAACCAGTCAAATACTTCCATATTCCATATCACTTGAATTCATAACTGAAAGTTAACGACATAACCAAATTTCCTTCAAGACTCCTTACTGGTTACTGAACAATATTAGCAAAGATAAAAATGTCTTTTCAGGTAACTAGGCAATTATTTCACACGGTTTTTTCGTTGATCCAAGCATAAAAAGAACCGATTCAACTCCAAACTAAACAGACAAGCAAAGCACCTGAAAAGGGATGGATGTAACCGAATCCTCTCCACTCTCTCCATGAGCCAACGGATCATAATCTCTCTCCTCTCTGATCAACCGTCTCGGTTCAGAGCTAGAAAACTCCTGAAAAGAAAATTGAAGAATTCATAACAAGAATAATAAAAAGAAAAAATTCAGAAGGCAGAAGCGAACGAAGAAAGAGAGTGATACGAGAGAAAACCTGAGGGAGCAGACCAGAGCCGAATAATCCGGCGAGGAAGAAGAATAAACAGAAAAAGAAGACCACCGGCAACCCTAGCTTGCTGCCGAATCTCCACTTGCCTTTCGCTTTGCTCTTCATTTGCTGCAACAGTACTGTTATTCTGTCTCTGGTCTCGGGGGAGGCCTGGTCGGGTGATGAAGTGGCAGTGTCTGATGTTTAAATCATTACGTGGAGTGGCACACGGCGGGAGTTTTCTGTGGGTCAGCTATTAATTTTACCAAATCCCACAAATCCACACGATCGGATTTTGGCAGATTTTAAATAAATTCACGGATCATTTCACTATGTGCATTTAGTGTACACTAAAATGATAAAAAATTTGGACCATTATCAACGGGTAGAGTGACTTTCAGTGCTTTTAAAAAACGCATGTATTCTTAACAAATGTTTTTTAAAAATAAATAAAATATTTAATAAAATTTTAAAAATATTTTTAAAAATTAAAAAATCAGAAATCACTGGCTAAAATATTCTTAAATAAAGTTCAAATTATAATAAAGTAAATGATCAAGAAGAAATTATTTTAATCTAAAAATTGAGTAATGGTAATCCAATACTTTTCCTTTTCCATCAGAAGGTAAATGGAACTGAGGAATCATGGCAAAGAAGCTGGAGAAAATTTAGGAAAATGGAAAGTCTGATCTCTCGAGCTGGAATCCAATATTGTCTTTTCAGGTGGCCTCCAATGGCCGACATGTAAAGTGGAAGTTGAAGTAAGGCTGGAGGATGTACGAGTTGGAGTGTTTTGTCGTTGAATATGGCATGAGCTGAGTGAGATGTTCAGTCATATTTCCAATCAAATCAGTTCAAAGTATGCGACTATTGAGCGCAGGGTGTTGTGACTTTTGGCCCACTGAACCTTCGGTGCCGTTTCAGAACCACCCAAACGCTGACCCTCTCTACTGTTTTCGTGAATTAAAGCCGTGAGAGGACGAGACGGGAGGAGAAGAAAAATGGAACACCGAACTAAAAGGTTGGGTTTGTTAAACAAAAACTATATAAAATTTTTATATGAAGTTTTTTTTTTTGGCCATTTGATTAAAAAGATCAAATTTAATCCTTAGCTTTTTTTGGGTCTAAAGTTATCTTTATTTTTTCTTATAAAATTTTTTTTTTTAAGAAAATAATTAAAATATTAAAAAACATTTATATCAAAAATAAATTATTTTTCAAATTCAAACATAAAAGGTATTAAATTTATTAATTTAAGATCATTTTATATTTTTTAATTAATTAATTTTTTTTTTAGTAAACAAAATTAAATAAGGAAACCATGAATGCAACAACTCAGCCCCTAAATGGAATAGGCCACCCAAATTATGGTGGTCTACCTTAAAGATGAATGCTTATTGGTTTTCAAATGCAATGATCAAAATTTCATCCAAAAATTAGTATAAGGGTCAAGTCATTGATACACTTAGAGCATGATGTGGGGAAGGCTTGTCCTTTTATTGGACTCCAATTCATGTTCTATCAAAGTGGGAAAAGTATAGGGTTAAATTTCAATTTTCCATCTTATTTTTTATTTGATACTCAATCAATTTTGCATCACATTGAGGGGAGAATATGTACATGTAGTAGAGTTGATGATGGATGCCTCATTCATCAAATGGGAAAGTCATTTAGCTCTCCAAGGATGCTCAAAACTAATTGGATCTCCAAAAGAGTTACACTTAAGCCCAGGTCCATGCAATGTTCCAACCTTTTAGAAAGCCCACTTTAAGTTAAGTGCTTTAAAATTCTTAAATAATATTATTAATATAAAAAGAACTGATTAATATATTACTCTCACTAAAGCTATAATTTAGGTAGATCGATCTAATTGATGACTAGCTGAACTCAAGTTAAGCTATGAAACAATCAATCCAAACCCAACTCCATAATCCATCCCACTTATAGCTCGAGGTGTTTACTTTAAATCTAATCCAACCTCATTTTTACGAGTTCGAGTTAAGTTTAAATTGATCCAATTATATTTAAATTGATGAAGTTGCATAATTCTTAAAATGTTTTTAAATTTTTTTTTATGTATATTTGTATATAAAAAAAATATTAAATAGTAAATAAATAACAACAAAAGGTTAAACATAAATTTATATAAAAATTTAAAAAAAAATATATTATTATATAAGATAAGATACATTGTAAAAATATTAAATCATGTTAGACGAGTTGCTCCAAACTTATCTCGAGCCCAACCCCAATTGAGTTTTAATTGAAAAAATTTAAACCGAGGTTACTTTCAAATATTGAAAATGATTGCTCAAATTTTGGCCACTTTTCACGAAGCAGAATGGCCCATCTAATCCGTTATAAGAAAAACTGGCCACAATAATAGTAAGTAAAAACCAAGCACTTCGTATACAAACCATTCGCATATCGACTGGCATAGCAATTCACACTCACAAGCCACGCCAAACTCAACATAGGAGCGTTCCCTCCAGAAAATTTCAAGAGTCGACCTCCATCAATCTCGTGGAAACTTGAGACCTACACACGAATATGGTGTGCAAGGAACACCTGCCACGTTGCACAAGCGAGAACTTCTACTCCCATCTTCTACTCCACACGATATTATAGGGAAAGCCTCAAGGATTTTGGATAATCCACATTATAAACCTGTCAGTCGGTCAGATCGACGGTGCTGGACAAAACACGTCAGTAGAAGCCACGTGCTCATAACCTCAGAGATGGAACCACCCATACATGGCAGTTTTTCATTGGTGAATAATGCGGAATTGGGTCTCCATCCAGAATCCTTTTTCTCAAAATATTAAACAAAAAATTGGGCGTCAATTGTTTTCGTCCGCGTAAATAATGCATGGTCCCTGAAAAAACAACAAAAATAAAAGCAAATCCCCGTGGAGCTCAAGAGCACTGGTACCCTCCAGCTTCAGTTTCAGCAACTGAAGAGTATCAGCTTCAGCCTGTCTGCGCCAATTTGATCCAAATTCTGGAGATAAATGCTAAGGCTAAATGTCTACTGTTCTCCAATCCCTAGTGTAAGACAAGTCACGATTGGAAGCAGCACCTTCAGCTCATGGACTATTCAGTATCACAAAGGTCGGAAACTGTTGTCCCATGGGATTTCCCTCAGGGCATTGAAAGATGAGACAGATGGGGGCACAAGCGGAATCCCTGGTGGGAGCTGGGATCCTGGCTTGGAAATTGAGGTCCCGTTCGAGCAAAGGCCGGTATGTTCATACTAACCAAATGCTTTCTGTACTAGTTAGTTGCAATCGCTTAGGTCTTTTGCTTCAATGGTCCCTGTAGAGAGAAATAGAATCACTGAACTGTGCTTTCAAAATTCAGAGGTGACATCATAAATTTATAGCTTTGCCACCTACTTAAACATCATCATATGAATCTATACTATATTTTACAGGACAGCATATTGGCTTCCTTGGAATATGCAAGATTGATAAAAAGAACACAATAAAAGAGATGGAACAAGAAGTTAATAAGTGAATCATGTCTTTTATGCAGTACACTATTATGGATTTATACTTACCATCATCAGCTTCTCTGGTAGGTGAATGAGTACTCATCTCTGAAAGATGGACCTTTATATTCATGGGGTGAACTAAGTCCAGGATCCTTCTTCATACGTCTTGGAGGCCTTTGGTTGGTAGCTTTCACTGTTCTTGGAGTGCCAATTGCAGCTGCGAGCTTTAATCCTTCAAGGGTAAGTTGAATTTGAAGACCCTTCTCAATAAATGTCGCATCAAAATTTATCTGGTTGAAAAGCAAATTCCATATGCATGGTTATAAATCTGGAAAAGAGAAATTCAATCAACAGCTGACTTAGCATGAAAAGGAAAGAGCAGGGCTTTCTCCATGTTTCCCATTTTCAAAATTGAGAACTAGAGACATGAATGGGAAGTTACTTAGCCCAAATAGTACAACCGAACAATGACTATATTTCATTTAAAATAAAAAATTGAATTATTAACTAATCCTCAGTGCCTTAGACTAAAATTATGGAGTCGGTGATCCAGTAAACTAGGTACCTGATAGAATATGGTAATGTATGCAGACAGTGAATCTTTTCTCATAGCTAAACAGAGTACCATTCTAGGAGACATTTCTCTGCTTTTATTCTCAGTATCAAAACCCATGAATCCTTCATCTTAAGAGTATCAACTTACCAATGTAATTTTAGAAATTTATAATGCAAATCCAAGAAGGCAAACAGCTATAATTTGATAGGAAGAATATTATTATATAAATTGCACAACATGAGGTACATGGTAGCTGGTATTTTCAGCCTCATGCAAAAATGACAGATGTTATCTTCAATCAATTTATAAAAAATGCAGAATTGCCATGAAACATAACTAATGCCTATGCTAACACAACTAAATCCTTGTGCTTCAAGCACAGCAGTAAATGAGGCCTCCAGTACCATTTCTTGGATCTATCTTTCCCTAAACACCAGATGAAGCCTAAACTCTTATTTTGTACCACCTAAAGTCAGAAACAGTAATTATTTATTTTTTTATCAGAAGAAACAGTAAATATTTTGCTTCTCAAGAAGAGGAAGATGGAGAAAAAAAAGTGAGAATGCGATGCAAAGTAACATATATGGGTATATTACTATTGCAAACTAGGTCAATATTCTTATAGGCCGAAATCTCTTTCAGCTACTAAACAAGTTAATTATCTCTTTGTCCAACCCTTGCAGGAACCTTTAAGATTTGTGCTAGCTGCAGGGACAGGAACTCTTTTCCTTTTGTCATTAATTGTCTTGAGGATTTATCTGGTACTCTCTCCAAATTATTGTAGTTTTTATCACATAAATACAAGTGCATCTGTACAGAGACCTCATTTTTGGAAAAATAATTGTACACATACAACATATTTAATACAAGAAAACATCATATTGCCTGATCTGCTTCAATGATGATAACTATAAGCAGAGTTGCTTTAAGAAGTTTAGGTCTGCTTGAAAATGTTTACGAAAACAATTTTCAAAAATCAGTTTTTGAGAATAATTCTTAAAAATAGTTCTCAACTGTTTTTAGAAACAAAATTCCTTTTGGGAACTTAAATTAAAAAATAAAAATAAATAAAAACAGTTTTCTCAGTCCATTTGTTGTGACGGCATTATACACTTATGTACAATACAAAAGTTCTTGACATATTCTCTATGTTACTAATTGTTTCTTAAAACCCTCTACAAAAAACACTTGAAAATGCCTCAGATTTATCTAAAACATTACTATATTTTTGGAACAAATTCTCAGAAAACAGCTTTCAATCCAAAATTTGTTAAACATGTATCGTGTAAATAGAATTCAAATTGCTTTAATGTTAATGGGGCCATCATTGTAAAGAAAACATGAACACACACTTCAAAGTCTCCTTGAAGGGAGACATCACAAACTCAAATCAAAGTCTTGTACACAAATCCTTGGCATGGTGCCATCTGGGCAAAGAGCCAAGGAAAACATGCACGCACAATCCCTGTATCAATTTAAAAGAGTATACAACAAGAGCAACAAACTTACTTATATCTGCTACATGTTTATCTATTGAAAAAAAAAAATTGAACATGATTCCCAGTCATTGGCATGCTTAATGTTTAATAAAATAATTTTCTTAATTCACAGTTTTCTTATGAAAACTATTTAACTACATGTATATTTCTTATTGAAGGGATGGAGTTATGTTGGTGATAGACTTTTATCAGCAGTGATACCTTATGAAGAGAGTGGATGGTATGATGGACAAATGTGGGTAAAACCGCCTGAGGTTGGTGGCCCTTATTATTCTTTTTTTATTTATATACTTTTTGTTGGGATGGGGGGATGAGTTGGTGGAACAGGAACACAAAGCAAACTGCTCTATTATTCTAGGTTATGTTACCTAGAACATGGACGAGTATTTGCCACAGAAAATTTAGGTCGGACTTTAACAAGAATGAATTCGTAAAATATAACACAAAAAACTGGGTTCATCAACCCTCCTCAGAGTTTCTTCCTCTGATTGCCCATAAATTTGTTTCAAGTCTTGTACAAAAGGGCAACCTGGACAGGATTAAATGGAAAAGATAGGATTCATATACAGGAACTGTATATTGGAATAAAGCTCGACAATATTGTTTAGACTGATATTATGCCATCGCTTCTCATAAGTATGACAGTTACAGTATATCAGTTAAAATTGTGGAATATCATCATCCTTTGCATCTTTCAAATTAAGCACAATTTGGAGTCCATGAAGTTCTTAGAATGATGACAAGAAGAATAATGAATATCAAGCAGAAGCAGAAAAGACTGGCATGCAATTATCCTACACTTTTTAAGTCCAACTCAATCATGAGAAATGTCAGAGCTTAAGTCATGCACTTCACTATGGAGATGAATATCTTAGGCAGAAAGTGTTGAAGGACCAACTAGCCTCACAAAGAGAGAAATTCATAAAATAAATATTTCGAAAAAAGATAAAGTACAGGGCCATGGAAAAAGGGTTTTTTTTATTTAAAAGTTTATTCATGTTTACGTTATGAATGAGGAGCCTTACTCAATGAGTGATCAAACTACCAGTAGATGCAAGCATGTTAATGCATCAAGATGAAAAGCAATATAGGTTTTGGGGATACCTGCATAGACGCAATTCATGTGACCACTTCATATCAATTCAACCAATTCAAAGGGGCATCAACAACTTTGAGTGTAATGATAGGGCCACTCAAGTGTCTAAGCTTTAGCTGATATCTACACAGGCTAAAACAGTTAGAATTAGCGACTGGCTGGGTTAGAGAAGGAGCTCAGAGACTGGCTGGTAGTGTGACCATAACATTAGACTTCTTCTTATGGCCATTTACCATAACCTAATAATTGAAAGTCCAAGATGGATAAAATGATGCAGTACAATTAGGAAGATGTAACACGATCCTCTATTATTCTTAGCAGACTCAGAGACGTAGATATTGCTCTATTGCTTAGGTTCTTTTATTGATAACTTATATTTTTCTTGTCTCTAGGTCCTGGCTCGTGATAGACTGTTGGGCTCTTATAAGGTAATAACGAATGACCAATATATCCATTTTGCAATGTTGTTATAAAGAAATGATCTATGCCCCAGGAAGTGTTATATGCCAAGCCAAGTACATATTTACTTTATGCTGTCTTTTCATATTTTACAAGGCATTAAAGATCGATGTGGCCTAAAATTATGAGCCTCTTTACCCAAAATGAAAATCTTACAGAAAATATTGTACCTCTAGGTTAAACCAGTCATCAAATTGCTGAAACAAACACTAGTTGGGACAGGAGTGTTACTTGTTACAGCAGTGACACTATTTATCTTTGCTACACCAGTGGAGGATTTCCTCAGAACCAGTTTTGCCACAAAAGAGACCCTGTCAAATGTTCCAACTTCAAATATCAGCACAAAGTTCAATATAAGGTATGAATAGACAAATAGAGGTTCAAAATCTTTGCTCAGCAGCATTTATTCTACTTCTCATTTGTTTCTTCAACTTGATTCTAAATTGTTCTAGAAAAGAAGAGCTGTTAAGATTGCCTGCGGAGGTTATGGCAGATGATGATTTAGCAGCAGCTGCTGCTGAGGCTGCTGATGGAAGGCCAGTCTACTGCAGAGATAGGTTCTATCGTGCATTAGCTGGTGGCCAGTATTGCAAATGGGATGATCTAGTAAAATAATATGACAGAAAAATGGAGAGACTGGTCATTTAACATTCAGATTATCAATACACTATGTAATCTGCATTGACAATAAAGTTCATGGTCAAAGTCTCATTATTTTGGGGAAACCAACCACCCAGATTATTTAATGAGTCAGAAACGCTAGGGGAGTGTAAATGAGTATATAATGGAGAAATTTTGGAGCATATAAATAAAATAATAAGGGGATTCGTAACCAGAAAAAACACATGTACATCAAAAGTAATTAATGTAAAGAAAAAAGGCCAAGCTTTCATATAGGCTCAGCAGCTTGTTATATAAAGATACAGACAGCAAACATGTGAAACCATGGAGAATGAACCTAATTTATCAACAGCAGGTCAAAATATCACCAGTTCTCCTCCTGCATTAGCCACCATCCGACAACAGAAGTAACCAGATGAATTGTCAGAGCATATTCTACTCTCTTTATATATATATATATATATATATATATATATATATATATATAGAGGAAAATAATAAGATTTTATAATAAGCGTCAATTGAACAGCATATCAAAATACACAGGGTGAATACAACAGGCACCAAAAAGGCACATCCAGAAAGAGGGGACACAAAAAATAACTTCCCTCCTTTAGCAAGAGCCTAACCAATCAATTAAATCGATTAAATGAATAGAACCTACATCTGTACAACTTTACCCACAAAAAAAGGCTATTAAGAAAAGAATTTTCAAAGCATAATCCGGTTGCTCCTCATGATCAAAAGATAGCATCTACTCCTTTCTTTAATATCATCCTCAACAGAGTTCAAATTCCACAGGTATCATCTCATTGGAAAAAGAAGTAGACAGAACTGAACAAGCATGTCGCCATATAAATACAAAGGGTAAGCTTCATGAATCCAGAGCGCAGCATACAAGTTACTGAATTATATTCCAAGGATCACCTTAATGAATCTTATAGCAAAATATCAGACTACTTTGCCAAAGTTGTTGGTGATGCTACTCAGCTTAATATGAACTTTATTATTAAGATGATAAAACAAAAGCAACAGCTAGTCCTATGGTCTCAGAAAAAAAGAAGAAGGAATTTTACCATGCTAGAGAACTGAAGCTTTATAGTGCAAAGGTCCAAATTATTCCTCCCTAAATCATTTTCTTGCACCAACTGAGAATTCTAAACAGTTTGCCTTCCACAATATTCCTAACTGTCCTTTTCCTTCTTCTGGCATCTTCAAGATCTAGAGTTCTATATGCAAGAGCAAGCAAATACATAGCTGGATGGACCCTCCTGCAGACAATTTAAATAAATGAAGTGCATTCCAATGACAAGAATAGAGAAAATAAACACAGGAATATTCATTTGCAAAAATGAAGAAATGGTATGGTGTAGACCCACCAGGGTAGAAGACATCTTTAGTCATTTGCAAAAATTAAGAGCATAGATATAAAATTCAAATTGCCCCCTAATGCTCTTATAAGGTATAGTCAGGGAATAATTGAATTGTTTTCAGGCAAAATAAGTGAAATGTAACTCAGTGGTTTCTATTGAAAAATGACATGCATAAAGAGAAGTTGTAAATTTTGTGGAAATTTCCAAAATTTGGGATTCCCTTTCAAGTTCAATTGATAAACTTTTCTGAGGATAACCAGATATTAGAATGTACTATGACACATGTGGCATTTGTTTTAGTTCTACCAGGATCAAAACTGATTCCAATGTGGCACTTCAGACCAGAAATAGCAAAAACATTTTCTGACCTCAGTAAGCAGTTCATCATGCAAAGGATGAGTAGCTGTAAAATATGAAAAGGCTTAAGATTGCCCTTAGGTACTACATTATGGACTTACTTTTCATATGGTTCATGTGCATCAAATCCATCCCAATATCTTTGGGAAGGGATTGTCCATCCTTTCTTATCTTTGCCAAAAGTTTCAACATACCAACCCCCAATATCATGCAGTCCACAGCGAGGCTCAAACAGCCAATATCTGTTCAAGGAATTTAAAAAGAGTTAAGCACACAGGTAAAAAAAAATTAAATTGGGGGTGAACCATGTGATAGCATGGAATGCCTATAAGTAGCACATGATACGTAGAGATAACGAATTACATGTATACAATCTTATCTTGAGAGCATGGTTGATTATATTTCTTCTGATCTCAATCTCATATTTCTCATTAATGGATATAATAAGGAAGCTCTAGACTGCTTATAGTCATAACTCAATCAAATCTTGGTGTGTATTTCTTTTAGATACTTGCTGACAAAAGAATCTAAAGTATAAAGACAAAAACTCAGTGCACAACCATATGCACCAGCCCATAAACTAAGCCATTTCACTAGAATCAATATTAACACCATTTTAAAAATAACTGAAAATAAAAGAACCAATTAAGTGGTATTAATAAAAGAACAAATGTTTATCTGAATTGATAAAAATGGAAGAGTGCATGTACTCGTAATGTCTTAGGAGAAGTTGCTGGCCAGTGACAAAAAAATGACAAAGCAAATAAATGCTTAAGGAATGAGAAGATTGGCTGTGATAAGTGCATAACATGCTTGTGAAATGAGGGGAGAACCATAGAATCACACACTTTTGCAAATAACAACGGTGTCATGAGATGGCCAATCAAACAAGAAAAATTATATCAGGTATCAATTGCCATGAATCCTCCAGTCTATTATCCTTGAACACGAATTCAACACAACAAAAAGGAAATACTCAATTCATTTGCCCAATGCTAAACAGTTGGATACTTTAAATTAGTTCATTACTCATCCAATATGAACATGCAAGAATGACACAACTTACTTGCTGGGTGGTAAACGTGCTCTACTGCATCTACACTCACAGACAGAAACCTCATCTCCAACCTGATACCAGTGCATGTGCTTTACCTGAGACAAATTTTAAAAGACATACATAAATGCTCTAAAATTCTAAATTACAATGATCCACCCAATTGTAGAGCACCCAGAAAAAGTACAGTTACAGGCACATGAAGTAGACACTGATGAATGACAATTAAATCATCACTAAGGAACACACTTTTAAATACACATCTAGCTCTAAATAAATTAGAGTAAAATTTCACCATGCCAGTAATAAATTTAGCAAAAAATCAATTATCTAGACATATATGGAAAATCAGGAAAAAGACTGAAAGGAAGTTATAAAGAAAGAAAGAGCAAGAAACACCTGAAGTAATGGTAATGCATGCTTGCTAATTATTTACATGAATGTGATCATAACTTATGAATGGTTAATATTACTCCAAGCAATTTTCTATGCACCATGATAGAAAGCAGCAAACAGAAATTCCAACAACCCACATTTTCCAAATCCCAAATCAGTTGCTTGTAAATGGTTCTTTGCAATGTGCATTATCCAAAGATACGACGAGCAGCTAAATTCAACATTAATGCATGCTGAGTTATTTTGTTGATGCAATCACTGTAGCTACGAATAAGGTCAAAACCCCAAGTATTTGTGTCCTTCATAAGCCATAGAGGAACAAGAAACAAGGTCTGATCTTTAACATCCAGTAAACCCAGTTATGTTTGCAGAGAATCATGTAACATTACCATATTGAGTGGGTCTTGGCAAAATGCACCATGCAGATTTTTGAAAGTCAGTCACAATTATCTAGGACCAAAACCAGTCTTTGTTTTCTCATGAAACATAAACCAACAGTAAAGTGAATAATACATGATAAAATCTGACAAGGATAGAAATATAAGGTCCATTTATACAAACCATCAATGTTCTATGTTTTATAATCGCATGGGTTTTTGTACCGCTACTATTGTAGACGAAACAGGACCCTTCTTCTGGGTTGGTTCCAAGCCCGGTTATTGTCCCCAATGGAATCCGCAATCCAACTGCACCACCCAGAAGGGAATCCTTAGAAATCCCATGGCTAACATGCATTGAGCCTTCATCTGAGCTAAGGAAAACTTGTATCTGATCTTGAGAATCTTCATTTTGTATTCCATCATAGTAACTTTTAGGAGGGATTCTAGTGGCTACAGCAACCACCTTCCCAGATACATGCAATTCTAAATCTTTGTATGCATCTGATGTATGATATTTAATATTTTTGGCTTGCATCTGAGAAGTTCCTGTGTCATCTGCTGCATCAGAATTCATGCGGATGCTTGCATCCCCAACAAATTGACGCATATCCAAACCCAAAGATGCAAAAGAAGTCAACTTTTCATTGCAGGCATGAGATAATTCAGGAATTTTTTTGACAATGCATACCATCCCAAAAAGATCACGCCCTGAAACCAGGTGCAGCACCTCAGGAGTTTCACATTCAGACCTCTCCTCAGCTTCAAAACAGTCAGGAAGAAGGTCCATAGACTCAATTAAAGGGCCATAATATGCTGCATGAATGGCTGAATAAAATTCCCCTTCAAGTACATCAAAATAGCCTGATCCAGCTACCACCTTCTTCTCAGACAATATCTCATTTATAGCAAACCTGTACCACTTCAACCATTCAACAACTTCCATCTGCCTCTTCGAAATATGGGATTCATATGTATATAAAGTTGAACCCTGTCTAGAATATTTCTGCACTAGCCTTCTCTGAGATAATAGATCCCTGTCATAATGGGCCCTTTTCTCAGTATCTGAAAGAATCTGCAATCCATTATTAGTTACACTTTGAAGTCAGGATCCCCTGTAAATTAAAAGCATGCCATGACACTAAGCATTACAAGTACCCTCGATCATACATGCGTATGGTTCGATATGTCATTTTTTCAATTTTAAAAGCATTCAAAATATTCTCCAGTTAAAATGATATCAAGCAAAATTATCAAGTTATTCTCCCAGGCAGATGCACAAGTCATGAGCACAAAGGAGTAGAAAGTAAGCATCAAAATCCCTTTTTAACGCTCCACATTAAAACTAAAACTTTCAATTTTAATCACATCACAGGAAGAATGGTCGCTGGAACTGTCTGAATTTGAGGAACTCACTGATGCAAGGAATGCTAATCAGCCCTCTAAATACAAACAGATGCACAGAACCAGATATTCAAAACATCCTAGCTCAACCAATAAAAAGGACGTTTCTAGTAATTTTGTTCTCTTTTTATATTATGGAATCTGGATTCATATTGATTCAACAAGACTCGTATAAGGAGGTGCTGCTACTTTCATGTAGCTTTTGCAAGTTCAGCCCTCCAGTTTCAAATAATGTGATAGCTAATAATTTTATTCTCTCTATGTCCGCTGGTGTGCGTACACGTCAGTGCGTGGAATGTGGATTCATACCGGATAATTCTTCGCCATCCATCAAAACAAAGACATTAATCTCCATTTCTACCTCAAAAATATAATTCTTCCTCACAAATTAAACCTGATACTCAGAGGACTAATCCATACCATTAACATATGATGTCTTCATACATTCTTAGTCATTTGAAATCTAATGATCAAATCAATTTCATAATTCAATCTACGTTCATATAAAACAGTCACTGATAAAGCAAAAGGCAAATGCATAATCATAAATCAACAATCAACAGCACAAGGTAGTAATACATTCGTTTCTTGGACATTCATTTCTTGGATGATTAATTTATGAATACAACACCTCATAAGCTGCCAGGATTTGAATGAATCGCTGTGAAGCAGTGGAATCGTTATTTGAATGCGCGAGGTCCGGGTGAGTCTCTTTAGCCAATTTCCTAAACGAAGCTTTGATTTCGTCGAATGAGCTGCTTTCTGAAACCCCTAAGAGGTCGTATGCGTTTTCTCCGCCGAACTCGGTACTGCTACTGAACCACTGAATTCTACAACTCGGACGTGAGGAGAGGAGATAGCATACAGTGGTCTTGCGATTCGCTTGTACTGAATTTGACAGGACTGGCCAGCGGTGATGAAGTCCGGCGAGGATGGCCATTTTTCCGATTGCGGAAATACAGGAAATGAGGCTACAGAGTAATATACGTAGAGCTGTAAATTTGGGCCAGGCTTGACTCGATTCGTCCATGAATTTGGGCCTGGGCTTGTTTATGTCACCAATCTTTTCTATCTGTTTGGGAAGCTAGAACCAACTCACCATTTAGGCCCACAAACGACAATAAATAGTAACAAGACATGGTGGATGTTAGTCTAGAATAAAGCGTGTGAAATACACAAATGGATAACTTGAACGACGTCCAAGATTTGACGATAAAGGAACCTTTGATTTTTCAAAGAATTTTACAATGAAAATAGTTTCAAAAATCGATCCAGGCAATGAAAATTTGTGATTAAAAGGCCCAATAGAAAACTTGTAAATTGCAACAAGGGAAAATGATAAAATATTGCTCAAATTGATACCAAGCAAGGGAAATAATTGATGTCAATCTTATATTAGATGGTACATCAAACCAAACTAATGTCAAATCAAATATTAAACACATAAAAAACTATGATAGCTCAAAGAACAATTGATAATAGGTTTCAAATTTCAGTATCATATTTGATAACATATAAGAACCAATATTAAATTTAATATTGAAATTGACATCACAAATTAATGATAACAAACCCATAATAAGCCTAAGATACAAACCAATAGCGAATTGGATATCATGTGTGACATCAGATGCAAGCCAATACTACATCCAATATTAAATCTAATGTAGCATACAAAACCGAGAATCATAAAATGGGCATTTCAATACTGAATATAATATCAAATCCAATGTTGACATAAAACTTAAATTTGATGAAGGTTTGGCAACATTAAATTTGTCTCTTAGCAACTAAAACCTTGTAACTAGAAGAACATTAGTTAAGGCGTCTATAACTTGATCGATTACATGAACATCTTGGATAGTCAAAAGTTTTTTTAAAACTTTCTCACATGCAAAAATCACTTCTAATTCCATGTGTTTAGTGTCTTCATGAAAAAATGGATTTATAGCTAATGTTATTGAACTAATGTTATCACATTATAGAATTGGAGTTCCAAGTAAGGATATCTTCTATGCATGTAGAGGAGATTGGACCTATGCAACTTTCACATTTGCTAAACTCTTATACTCTATTTCAATTGATGATATGGAAAATGTGTTATATCTTTTTACATTCCAAATTATTAGATTTGGACTAAGACATATAAAATATTTAAATATATATTTAATGTACATTTTTTGTCATCTAGGTTAGATGTCCAATATGCATTAAATAAAAAAATTATAAAAAATGAAAAAAAAAAAAAAAAAACCTTCAAAATTGAAGTACTTAACTTGTATGAATTGTTGACCAAATTCAATGGTTCACTTTAAGTGGCAAAGTATGCGTTCTATAGCCTTCTTATAAGGTTTAAGGGGACACTGCATAAATTGAAAGGCATGATTCATTGCAAGAGTGATTTCAGTTCGAGTAATTTTTATATATTATAAGGACTTGCAATACTTTCTTAGGATTATCATAAGCATCACTTATGAATGTTGAAAGTTGTATTCCACTAGCCATAATAGTAGGTAAAGACTTCACTTTTATCCATTTTTATCCTTTGAAGTAAATCTCTAGTATACTTAATCTGTGAAAAAATCATTACTTGATCTATATTTGATCACTTGTATTCCCAAAAAATAATGGAGTTTACTAAGATTCTTTAGAGTAAAAGATGCATTTAGTTTCTTGATTAGCTCGTAAATGTGTGGAGAACTACTAGTGATGATCACATCATCCACACAAATGAGTACAAAAATCAAATTTGCACCCACATTTTGTAAATGAAGCAATGTCTATTTAGAGGACTTTAAGCCTAAATTAGTCGGTACTTCATAAAGCCTTTCGAACCACACATTTAAGGCTTGATTGAAGCTATATAAAGCTTTATATAGTTTGCAAACCAAATAAGACGTATCGTAACTAATAAATCTTGAAGGTTGATCTATGAAGATTTCCTTTTTTCAAACACAATTGAGAAATACATTATTAAAGTCTAATTGCATCATTCCCCATTTTTGAGAAAAAATAATGGAGAATATGAGTCTTATAGTTTTTAACTTGACTGTTAGAGTAAATGATCACTAAAATCAAATCTAGAACTCAATGTAAGTTTTTGATCACGAATATTGCTTTATATATTTAGATTAACCCACCTAATATTTCTTTTCACCTAAAAACACTCATTTACATTCTATGATTTTTAGTTTTATTTTTTGTTTTGTAGTGATGTAACAAGTGACCAAGCGTTACTTCAACATAATGCTTTATATTCCTTCTCCATTACATTTTCCCTTTTTTTGGATAAAGCTTATTGTAAAATGTTAATGGGATATGCAAAAGATTCTTTAAATAAGCATATGTTATGGACAAAGAAAGAAAGTTTCTCTTTTATGTTTAAACCTTTAGCTTTATCTATACATATCTTTTCGGGACCATTGTAGTCGTATACGATATTAGGTTGTCCATATTTAGTATGCAATGAGTTGTTACTCTAGAGTTGAAAACCGATGTGAATCCATCGTAGTTTCAGGTGTTGCTTAACATGACAGTCATCTGGTCATGACGTAGATTTGAACGGGCTGTATAACAATGTGTCCTATCTTATTCTCAAGTTTACGTTGTCTCATAGTGTTGCCGTAGTATTCGCGGCATCTTCTTATCCTTCTTTTTTTGAGATTGGGGCCGAAAACTTTGTCTAGATGCTCCAAAAATATTATTAGCATAACTGAAAAGTTAAAACAACGTGTTGGCGAGGTCTATTCTCGCGTGTCAGAAATAGTGTCTTCCATAGTGAGGCTCGGACGTTACGACACGATATGCCTGCCAGGCTTCCACTCAATTTCTACTCCCATACAATGGTATCAAATCAAATAGAATATCCCGGATATATGGCAGAGGAAAGAGAGACATGACTCAACAGTTTTAGTAATAATTAATAGCTTTAATGATTAGATATTGCGGGGCAGCTGTAATGATTAGCTGATGCGGGGCAGCTAAGCTCTGAAAAAGCTTGTTGTGTCCAATCCTAACACAAAGGGAGGAAAAAAAAAAAGGAGACTTCTACAGCCATTTTCAGATCATTGTCTTCAATCAGATTTTCAATTATGATATAGACCAATAATATAACCATTAAATTTAGCACCCCAGAAAATTCTATGTTTTAATTAATCTTTTTGCAAAAGCTCCTTTCTCTGTGTGGGACCTGAAATTTTTTTTTTCCTACAGCTGTGTTTTCTTTAAATCAGGTCATGGACTCATGGGCCCACTTTAATGATGGAATTGCTAAAGAATCTTTAAATAAAATAGGGTTATAGTAATGTTGATGTTGAAGCAATCGGGGATGGTACTTTTCCTCGTCGTAGCAGGGAAAGATTGGATTCAGTTGCTAGGGACGAGCTTCTCCTGCCTTTCCTGTAAAAAGATGTTCAGAAAGATTGTTCGAACACACCCTCCGAAACCCAAGTCAATTGCCTAGAGTAAGTAAGAGTTGTCCTTTTAATCGCAGTTAAGAGAGTTTTCTATATTGCCTACCTGAACTTTGGTTGTAGAAAAATTTTTATAATGTCTTGAGCGAGGCCACATTTGTACTAAGCTGGCATCTTGACTTTCGCAGTCATGATGACAGCACAGTATATGACAGGGTAATCATGACCATTTAAGCAGCTAATAGAGGCTGTCAGTAGAGGTGTCATGATGATCTGTTTGTCACCTCAACCTGCAAAAGATATGGTGCAGTGAGTAGCAACACACCTGTGAGGGCAGGGTAACATCCCATCACCCTCGCTCTTGACAAAGGAGAATGATTGTTTATATGAAGGGGTTATTATGTCTATCTAGAACGCATTGTGCAGTTTTAAAGCAGCGCAATGTTGCCGCCTATTGGTATACATAGATCGGATAGGGTTCTTCTTATCTGATGATGATCGTCCAAGTAGAGATAGGAGGGTGTCACGTGGGTCAAGAGTAGCCTGCCACGCAGGGGAAGCCCCTATATAGATGCTTTGTGTTTTAGAAAATAGTTAGACAAAACATGATTTTGCCCTTTGAGAAGAAGGAATTTAAAGGGTAGATCATTTTTTAGACACACATGTCCTTGGCTGATTGGTAGGGATGGTGATTGCTTGGAAGTGTCATCAAATAATTTTATGTATTAAAATTTATCAAAAAATCAAATAATTTTTACATAACATGTTTGTACTGTTCTACTTGTGATATGAATTTTCAAACCATTCCTTCCTCTTCGTCTGGTCATAAATGGTAACCTTCTCTATAATTCTTCCCTTAATTTATATGAAAGCAACAATATGTCACACCACAAACGGCAGAAGATAGTACTGAAATAATGCATGATATGTCGATGAGGAAAAGACGCAACTCGCAATCTCTGTCTCCACAATTTTTACCTTTTTGTTTTCACTTTTATCTTTTTTGGAAAGATAACGCGTACCAATTAGTCTGATCTAGATTTCAATGCCTTTCAGTAATGTAGATGGATGATGACATTACAGTACCGACGGTCTTCTGGTTCCCACTTGGGTTTCATTTGAGTTCCATTTCACATTCAATATTTATGTGGTGATGGAGGCCACGCAGCTCAAGCCACCCCAGAAAGCTGCTTCCGCAGTTTGGAGTAGTTTGAATGAAGAGAAGAGATGGGGTACTTTTTTTTATTTTTTGTATCGACTTATCAATTTTGGAGTCAATTTAATTAATTTGGACAAGTGATAAGTTTATAGTATTTGTCTCCCAAAATTGGAGTTATCTTGAAAGCAGATGGATTTGCCATTGAGTTTCTAACATGCAGTAAAAAAACTTCCATGATATGTGAAAATTATGAACGTTTGTTACTAGTTAATAAAGGGCAATGGTGAAATATATATATATATATATATATATATATTGCTTTTGATATATTTTTTATTTTAAATATTTTGAATTAAAGTGTTTTATCTAAAAGTTTTTTTCATATAGTTATTTATCAAATATTTTTTATTTTTCAGATTTTTAAAAATATTTTTTAAAGTTTATAAAATATTGAATCTTTTTAAATATTTTTTAGACTACAAACGCTTACTCTGTCTCATTCCAAATGAACTCTAATTCATCTAATCAAATAAAAAATGCATTAACATTAAATAATAATATAATTGACTCACAAAATGGGTTGTCTTTTTAAAAATTTTTAAATTGACTAAGGTAGTGTTTGTTTTTTTACTTAATTCTAAATAAAATCTTAATACTTAATAGTGTTAAATATTAGGTTATTCATTTTTATTGTATTTTATTTTTATTAAGTATTAAAAAGTAAAAAAAACTAATATGTTATTTTTTTTATTTAAAAAAAGTTACATATTTTGACTTTTTCTATTTAGTAAAAAATTTATAATAAGTCATGAAAAGTAGAAAAACAAACAAACAAAATTTTAAAAACAAATTTCTTTAAACAAAAAGTCAAAAAAACAAACACCACCTAAGTGCCCATTATAATTAACTATCAAAAAATCATATTAATCACAATATATTACATATACAATATATAATTTGATTTCATTAATTTTATATATATATATATATATTGGTATTTTGGTTCGATTAATTTATATTTGGTCTTTATTTGTTCTTTTCTTTAATGATTTAAATTTCTTTATACTTATAACTTATAAATTCAACAAATATCTAATTTTTATTCTATAATTTTTTTATTGAATAAAATTGTGTGTAGACCTTTCTCTATAAAGAAATGGGCACGTCTAGAAGAAAACGCACTCAAGAAAACGTGCTCAAGGGATAACCACTCGACCGCAAGAGTTGAGTCACGCCATCCACCTCCAAGAATAAAAAATAACTTTAAAGAGATACCACCCCCCCCACCACCCCATCACCACGATTCAAGTTTTCCTCATTTCCCATCATCAACAATAAAAAGTATCCTGTGTATTAACGCAATGGAACTGAAAATATGGTTGCTTCACTGTGAAGCGTTGATTGGAAGTTGTGACTCTTCCCTCTCCCCAAAATCCATTGTCCTTTGGAGGTTACAAAAATCAACGTATCTTTAATGTACCACTAAATAAAAACTTACGAATTCATCTCATCCCAAAATCAGAACCATGAAAAAAGGCGATCTCTCGGATCTACGAGAATGACCTAACTAATTGACATGTGCTTAGAAAGACGAATCCAATTATCATTGTCTTTAAGTGTCTAAAAGTCAATAAAATTTACCGATTGCTACAAAGAAATCTACTAACCTATAATAAAAACCACTCCTTCGTACTATAAAAGAGGAGTCTCTTTCTCCTCGAGTGACCCTCTCACGGTCTTTAAAAGAAAACTACAAAAAAAATGTAGAAAATGCATATAAAAATTATTGATTGAAATCTCTGATATTTTCCTTGAAAAACTTTAACATCTTCGTCCCCATGCGGTGAAAAGTCTGGCTGTTTCCACAATTTCAACAACCGGGGGGTCCCTATCCATATGCTTTCTGTTCGCCAACTGGCCATGATTTCATGCTACAGTTGCGGAGGAGATTAACCTTCTCAACAAATTTATAAAGTCGAGCCATTTCTGTATTTTGTACGCTTGTGGACAGACCGGAGACCGAGACCCCAAAGTTTTGTTATGGTTCACCAGCTGAGAAGAAAAAGGGAGAAAGAAATGGTTGAGAAGGACTCCACCGTCGTCTAGTTGGGAATATTTGTAGCTTTTTCTTTATTACAACATGGGACGGTGTTATTCTCGCTTGACCCATACTTTAGATTACACAACCTTTTGAAAAAAGGGCAAAAAGGAAGCCAATTTGAGTCCATTTGTTCTGATATTTTTTTCCCAAGTGGAAACCTCACTTACGGCAAATAATTTTCTACTCTTATTCCAATTTCGTTTGACGCGAGAGTCTGACGCACATCGTATCCACATGTTTCCACTTTCGATTGCCCATTCCTCCAATTTCCATTGGAATATGTCCTTGCTAGGCCTAAGCTTAACTTCAATTATTATTTTTAGATGGAATCGAGTGGAAGATAGGAAAGTAGTGGTGGGTGGGCCACAAAGCCAGTCCATAGGGTAAGTTCGGTGCAGTTACATCATTCTTAACAGTCCCTTCCACACCATGCTGCCATATTGTTTGGAGCGTGTAAGGGACACTGGTTCATGACCTAGTGGTTACTATTATAAGATATGGCGACAGGGTTCAAAATCTAGGCCCAGTCGTGTCCGCCTCAGCCATGGCCGTACCGGACCAGATTCCTGAGTCAAAATCGGTGGGAAAAATAAAAAATAAGAAAAATTCGAAGCCCATTTTCATTTTCATTTTCATCCTTCAAACTTAGGCTTTTACATTTTTATAGAGGTATTTTTCATCAAAGTAAGGCCTTCAAACTTCAAAATGATGTGACAAACTGTCGTTGAGTTGGGAGTAGTTTTTAGAGTAACGGAGACGTGAACAGAAAAATGGGTATTATAAAGAAATACCGTGAACAAAACTGTCTGAGAGTTGAACGGGTACGTGTATAAAGGATGAATGTGATATTTTGTAAAAATAAGTCTATTGGCTGTTGCATGGAAATGATAGATGAAATAAGTATTTTGGATTTATTGAGAGATGATTTTTTTATGAAAACAGGAGAGAGAGGAGAAAGGACGTCTTTCACAAAAAATTTTGGAATTATCTACGATTTGAGGATTTGAGATTATCTAAAATAGTTATAAATATTTAAATTTATATAAAATAAATAAATATAAATATTAATACAAAATTTCTAAATTAATAGATTAAGTATTAAAAAAATATATTTATTTTTAAAACTTATTTATTTAATGAAAATAAAAATTAATAATTTTTTTTATAATGATTTTATTTAGAACACATTTGCTAGAAAAATTGATATTTATATTTTGAAAGGAGACTTATGATTATTTTTTAAAATTTTCAAAATACTGAATTTAAACAAATATATTATATATAAAAAATTAATAATTGTATCTAATATTTAGTATGAGTGATAAATAAAAAAATTTTAAATATATTTTAATATATTTTTATTCTTAGGTAAATAATGTTCTTTTTATATATTTATTAATTTTTTTAATTTATGTGATTGTATTTATTTTTGTAATATATTTAATAATTTTATTAAAAAATTTGGAGTTTTTAATATAACATATTTTACATATCGTGATACCTATCGAGATATCAAAACCGATATGTCTTGGATCCTTCGAGTCAATACTTTGAAATATGAGGGGTTGGTAAAGTGGAAGCCGGGCTCATTTTCAACACAGGAGAGACGGGTCCCGTGGATACGCAAAGTCTTCAAAACTGACGACTCTCTATTAATTAACTCTATCTGGTCGTCCAAACCCATGCACGTGATCCTGGGACCCACGTTTATCTAAATCTAAAACTAATGTACAAACAGAATTCGTGGGACTTTCCTTACCGGAAATCCGCCGTGATGATAATTTTATTTATTTATTTGGGAGTAAATTTGGAAGGAAAAAGGCCGGTTGGTTGGGTGGTGGAACCTCCACATCCATTCACCCACCTCTTGGTGTAGACTAGCTAAGGACAAGACCCGTGAGCAAAAGGCAAAAACCGCGAGATTAAAGAATTTGTAAGTATTGGGAATCGATTGGAATCAAACGGTGATGGACGTATCATGAGATGGAAAATGGAAAGTGGTCAGGTTAAGACTATTGTTTCTACGATGGCTAAAGATTTTGACTGTGTGGGATCCACCAAAGGAGTGGGGTGTAGAGAGATGGAGGGTGGTTATACATGGAGATTGCTTATGGGTTTGATTTTGCAGATATAAAGAAGTGACAGAGATAAAACTGTGAGAGAGCTTTGAGAAAGAATCTCGAGATGCAGGAGAGATGGATATGAAGGGCGCACACGTGATGAAAGCTAATACCTCGCTCTGATTTAAGCTGTCCCCGCTTTTGTCATAACGCAATCATTCAACGAACCAGACAAAGAGCACCGTCCCCATTACCTTACCTTTCTTTCTTCCTAGCTTTTGCATGATTTCACACACGAAAACATCCCTCCTCTCTGCTCTCTGTTTTTCGTTATAACAGAGAATCGGTTCCGCTGCTTCTTCATTCCCTGGTCTCAACAACTTAGGGAGTGATCAGGAGACGGTGAAGAGGATGAAGGGGTTGGGATTTCTTCTTACCGTTGCGCTTACGCTTCTGGGCTTCTGCCACGTATTCGTGGCGGCAGTGGAGAGGAACGATGAAGAGAGGAGGACCTACATCGTTCACATGGCCACATCCCAAATGCCGGAGAGTTTCCAGGAGCGTGCACACTGGTACGACTCGTCATTGAAATCGGTATCAGAATCAGCTGAAATGCTTTACAAATACAGCAACGTCATTCATGGGTTTTCGACACGGTTGACTGCTGAGGAAGCCCGATCGCTCCAGGGTCGACCTGGGATTCTCTCCATATTGGAGGAGGTGAGATACGAGCTTCACACCACTAGGACACCAGAGTTTCTTGGGCTTGACAAGAGCGCCGCTTTGTTTCCTGAATCAGAGTCAGCGAGCGACGTAATCATTGGGGTACTCGACACTGGCATTTGGCCGGAGAGCAAGAGCTTCGATGATACCGGGCTTGGACCCATCCCCAGTAGCTGGAAAGGCGAGTGCGAAACTGGCACCAACTTCACTTCCTCAAGCTGTAACCGTAAACTAATAGGCGCCAGGTTTTTCTCCAAAGGCTACGAGGCTACTCTGGGACCAATCGATGAAAGCAAAGAATCGAAATCGCCAAGAGACGACGATGGTCACGGAACCCACACTGCAACCACAGCAGCCGGTTCTGTAGTGGAAGGAGCGAGCCTATTCGGGTTCGCAGAAGGGACGGCGCGTGGGATGGCCACGCGCGCCAGAATAGCTGCATACAAGGTGTGCTGGGTAGGAGGATGCTTCAGCACGGACATATTGGCGGCCTTGGACAAGGCAGTGGAAGACAACGTAAACATTCTTTCACTGTCGCTAGGTGGTGGAATGTCCGATTATTATCGAGATAGTGTTGCTATGGGAGCTTTTGGGGCAATGGAAAAGGGCATTCTCGTGTCCTGCTCAGCCGGAAATTCAGGCCCCAGTCCCTACAGTTTATCAAACGTCGCACCATGGATCACCACCGTTGGTGCCGGAACCTTGGATCGCGACTTCCCTGCCTTCGTTAGCCTCGGCAACGGCCACAACTACTCCGGCGTGTCCCTCTACAGAGGCGACCCACTACCGGGAACGCTACTTCCATTTGTTTATGCTGGTAATGCGAGTAACGCACCAAATGGGAATCTATGCATGACCAATACGTTGATACCAGAGAAAGTAGCTGGAAAGATAGTGATGTGTGATCGCGGAGTGAACCCTAGGGTTCAGAAGGGATCGGTGGTGAAAGCAGCTGGTGGTATCGGCATGGTTTTGGCCAACACTGGCACCAACGGGGAAGAGCTTGTGGCTGACGCCCACTTACTGCCGGCAACGGCGGTTGGCCAGAAGTCCGGCGATGCCATTAAGAGCTATCTGTTTTCGGATCCCGTCGCTACCGTTACAATTCTCTTCGAAGGTACAAAGGTTGGTATCCAACCCTCACCGGTGTTGGCCGCCTTTAGCTCGAGAGGTCCCAACTCAATCACCCCCGATATTCTCAAACCTGATCTGATAGCTCCAGGTGTCAACATCTTAGCGGGATGGTCGGGTGCAGTGGGTCCCACCGGATTAGCAACCGACAAAAGACACGTGGATTTCAACATTATTTCGGGCACCTCCATGTCTTGTCCTCACATTAGTGGGCTAGCTGGACTTCTAAAAGCGGCCCACCCAGACTGGAGCCCTGCTGCAATACGCTCAGCCCTCATGACCACCGGCTATACAAACTACAAGAACGGGCAAAAGATCCAAGACGTTGCCACCGGAAAGCCATCCACACCTTTTGATCACGGCGCTGGCCACGTGGACCCAGTATCTGCCCTCAATCCGGGCCTCATCTACGATCTAACCGTTGACGACTATCTCAACTTCCTCTGCGCCATAAAGTACACCGCGCCACAGATCTCCATTCTAGCCAAGAGAAACTTCACGTGTGACGCGGATAAAAAATACAGTGTGGCCGATCTTAACTACCCCTCCATTGCGGTTCCACTCCAAACCGCACTAGGTGGTGGTGGCGGCGACGGCGCGTCCACAGTGGTCAAGCACACGCGCACTCTCACAAATGTGGGCTCACCCTCAACGTATAAAGTCTCAATATTTTCAGAGAGTGAGTCAGTTAAGATTTCGGTTGAGCCGGGATCGCTGAGTTTCAGCGAGTTGAATGAGAAAAAATCTTTTACAGTAACCTTCACCGCCACCTCAATGCCGTCAAACACCAATATTTTCGGCCGCATCGAGTGGTCGGACGGCAAGCACGTGGTCGGAAGTCCAATCGCGGTCAGCTGGACTTAGGATCAATAAGGAGTAGGAGAAGAAAGAGATTGTAGGACACTCGCTCGAAAGAGAGGGAGTGGTAGACTGGTAGTTGATTATTGTTGTTTTTCAAATGCCTTATGTTCTTGTTTTCCAGCAAAACGAAGCAAAAAAATCCAAAAAAAATTGTAGCTGGTTCTAGTGTTCGATGATGTTCCCTGAAGGAAAAAACATGGAAAAACCCAAGAAAGTGGGTGTGTTTTTTTGCTCAGTGTACAGTATTATTGACGGTATGTATGTTTAATTAATGGATTGATGAATCAAGAGAGCATATGATGTAAATAATCAGTTTGTTTGAGAGTCGTATTATTGAAATATAAGCAGCCGTTGGATGGCAAGTACATTAGCACATGATTAACCAGCTTATGGTGATGGACAATGATCGATTTGTACAATATTAGCATGCAGGATGTCTTCTAGTACAGAAGTCAAAACTCTCCCCCAAAATCAAGGAGCCATGCACGTGATGGTGTGTATGAATCGCAGTAATGGGACACAAACTAGGTATAAAAAAACAACACCAAACAATATGCACCAGCCCATAAACTAAGCCATTTCACTAGAATCAATAGCAATACCCCATCGTAAAATAATTGAAAATAAAAGAACCAATTAAGTGGTATTAATAAAAGAACAAATGTTTATCTGATTTGATAAAAATTGAACAGCGCATGCCCTCGTAATGTCTTAGGAGAAATTGCTGGCCAGTGATAAAAAAATGACAAAGAAAATAAATACTAAAGGAACGAGAAGATTATATCAGACATGATATCTTCATAACATGCTTGTGAAAGGAGGGGAGAACTATACAATCACACACTTTTGCAAATAATGACAGTGTCATGAGATGCCCAATCAAAGGAGAAAAATTATATCAGGGATCAATTGGCCTGAATCCTCTGGTCTATTCTCCTTGAACATGAATTCAACACAACAAAAAGGCGCGCAATACTCACTTCATTTGTCCAATGCTAAACAGTTGGATACTTTAAATTAGTTCATTACTCATCCAATATGAATATGCAAGAATGACACTACTTGCCAGGTGGTAAACGTGCTCTACTGCATCTACACTCAGACAGAAACCTCATCTCCAAGCTGATACCAGTGCATGTGCTTTACCTGAGACAAATTTTAAAAGATATATATCAATGCTCTAAAATTCTAAATTACAATGATCCACTCAATTGTAGAGCACCCAGAAAAAGTATAGTTACAGCCACATGAAGTAGACATTGATGAATGACAATTAAATCATCACTAAGGAACACAAACTTTTAAACACACATCTAGCTCTAAATAAATTAGAGTAAAATTTCACCATGCCAGTAATAAATTTAGTAAAAAATCAATTATCTAGACACATATGGAAAATCAGGAAAAAAGACTAAAAGGAAGTTATAAAGCTAGAAAGAGCAAGAAACACCTAAAGTAATGGTAATGAATGCTTGCTAATTATTTACATGAATGTAATCACAACTTGTAAATGGTTAATATTACTCCAAGCATTTTTCTATGTACCATGATAGAAAGCAGCAAACAGAAATTCCGACAACCCACATTTTCCAAATCCCAAATCAGTTGCTTGTAAATGGTTCTTTGCAATGTGCAATTGTGCATTATCCAAAGATACGACAAGAAGCTAAATTCAACATTAATGCATGCTGAGTTATTTTGTTGATGCAATCACTGTAGCCACAAATAAGGTCAAAACCCCAAGTATTTGTGTCCATCACAAGCTATAAGGAAAAAGAAACAAGAAGGTCTGATCTTTAACATCCAGTAAACCCAGTTACGTTTGCGGAGAATCATGTCACGCTACTATATTGAGTGGGTCTTGGCAAAATGCACAATGCCGATATTTTAAAAGTCAGTCACAATTATCTAGGACCAAAACCAGTCTTTGTTTTCTCATGAAACATAAACCAACAGTAAAGTGCATAAGACATGATAAAATCTGACTAGGATAGAAACATAAGGTCCATTTATACAAACCATCAATGTTCTATGTTTTATAATTGCATGGGTTTTTGTACCACTGCTATCATAGAGGAAACAGGACCCTTCTTCTGGGTTGGTTCCAAGCCCAGTTATTGTCCCCAGTGGAATCCACAATCCAACTGCACCACCCAGAAGGGAATCCTTAGATACATTGAGCCTTCATCTGAGCTAAGGAAAATTTGTCTCTGATCTTGAGAATCTCCATCCTGTATTCCATCATAGTAACTTTTAGGAGGGATTCTAGTGGCTACAGCAACCACCTTCCCAGATACATGCAATTCTAAATCTTTGTATGCATCTGATGTATGATATTTAATATTTTTGGCTTGCATCTGAGAAGTTCCTGCGTCTTCTGCTGCATCAGAATTCATGCTGATTCTTGCATCCCCAACAGATTGATGCATACCCAAACCCAAAGATGCAAAAGAAGTCAACTTTTCATTGCAGGTATGAGACAATTGAGGAATTGTTTTGACAATGCATACCATCCCAAAAAGATCACGCCCTGAAACCAAGTGCCGCACCTCAGGAGTTTCATATTCAGACCTCTTCTCAGCTTTGAAACGGTCAGGAAGAAGGTCCATACACTCAATTAAAGGGCCATAATTTGCTGCATGAATGGCTGAATAAAATTCCCCTTCAAGTACATCAAAATAGCCTGATCCAGCTACCACCTTCTTCTCAGGCGATATCTCATTTATGGCAAACCTGTACCACTTAACCATTCAACAACTTCCATCTGCCCTTCGTAATATGGGATTCATATGTAGATAATAAATCCCTGTCATAATGGGCCCTTTTCTCGGCATCTGAAAGAATCTGCAATCCATTATTAGTTACACTTCGAAGTCAGGATCCCCTGTAAATTAAAAGCTTGCCATGACTTCGATATGTTATTTTTTCAATTTTAAAAATATTCTCCAGTTAAAATGATATCAAGCAGAATTATTAAGTTATTCTCCCAAGCAGATGCACAAGTCATGAGCACAAAGGAGTTGAAAGTAAGCATCAAAATCCCTTTTTAAGGTTCCACATTAAAACTAAAACTTTCAATTTTAATCACATGACAGGAAGAATTGGTGCCAGAACTTTCTGAATTTGAGGAATTCACTGATGCAAGGAATGGTAATCGAGCCTCTAAATACAAAGAGATGCACAGAATTAGATATTCAAAACATCCTAGCTCTACCAATAAAAAGGACGTTTCTAGTAATTTTAATTCTCTTTTTATATTATGGAATCTGGATTCATATTGATTCAACAAGACTCGTATAAGGAGGTGCTGCTACTTTCATGTAGCGTTTGCAAGTTCAGCCCTCGAGTTTCAAATAATGTGATAGCTAATAATTTTATTATCTCTGTGTCTGCTGGAGTGAACACACATCAGTGCTTGGAATATGGATTCATACAGGATGATTCTTTGCCATCCATCAAAACAAATACATAAATCTCTATTTCTACCTCAAAAATATAATTCTTCCTCACAAAGTAAACCTGATCCTCAGAAGATTAATCCATACCATTAACATATGATGTCTAAGGACAAATCAATTTCATAATTCAATGTACTTCCATCTAAAACAGTCGCTGATAAAGCAAAGACAAATGCATAATCATAAATCAACAATCAACAATCAACAGCACAAGCTAGTAATACAATCATTTCTTGGATGATTAATTTATGAATACAATACCTCGCAAGCTTCCAGTATTTGAATGAATCTCTGTGAAGCAGTGGAATCGTTATTTGAATGCGCGAGGTCCGGGTGAGTCTCTATAGCCAATTTCCTAAACGAAGCTTTGATTTGGTCGAATGAGCTGCTTTCTGAAACCCCTAAGAGGTCGTATGCGTTTTCTCCGCCGAACTCGGTACTGCTACTGAACCACTGAATTCTACAACTCGGACGTGAGAAGAAGAGATAGCATACAGTGGTCTTGCGATTCGATTGTAATGAATTTCACAGGATTGGGCGGCGGTAATGAAGTCCGGCGAGGATGGCCATTTTCCCGATTGCGGAAATACAGGAAATGGGGTTACAGACTAATCTCCGCAGACCTGTAAATTTGCACCAGGCCCAAGAGGCGATTCGTCCATAAATTTGGGACTGGGCTTGTTTATGTCACCAATTTTTTCTATCTGTTTGGGAAGCTTGAACCAACATACCATTCAGCCCAATGTGAAACATTTTTTTTTTTTTTTTTTTTTTTTAAAGTTTAAGATAAAACCCACAAACTAGACTCGTTATTTACCAACATGATTTATTTAAATTTTGCAAAAGGAAGAAAATCATTGTTTGGCATCGGATGTTGCCCCCATCCTGAATTATAGATAAAATAACCCATATTCCTAAAAGGCCAATAGAAAACTTGTAAATTGCAACAAAGGGAAATGATAAAAAAATTGCTCAAATTAATACCAAGCAAGGGAAATAATTGATATCAATCTTATATCAGATTTTACATTAAACCAAACTAATGTCAAATCTAATATTAACACATAAAAAATGATGATAGCTCAAGGAACAATTGATAATGGGTTCCAAACTCCAGTATAATATCCAATAACATATAAAACCGGATATTAAATTTGATATTGAAATTGACATCATAAGATAACGATAGCAAATCAATAATAAGCCTAAGGTACAAATCAATAGCGGACTGGATATCATGCATGACATCAGATGCAAGCTAATACCACATTCAATTTTAAATCTAATGTAGAATATTTGATGTTGGCATGAACCTTAAACTTGATGGAGGTTTAACAACATTGAGTCTATCTCTTAGCAACTAAAATCTCGTAGCTAAAAGAACATTAGTTAAGACATCTATAACTTTATCAATTACACGAACATCTTGGATAGTCAAAAGATTTTTTAAAACTCTCACATGCAAAATGCACTTTCGATTCAATGTGTTTAGTGTGTCCATGAAAAAGTGGATTCATGGCTAACGCTATTGAACTAAGGTTATCACATCATAGAATTAGAGTTCCAAGCAAGGATATCTTCGATGCATGTAGAAGAGATTAGACCTATGTGACTTTCACATTAACACTTACTAAACTCTTATACTCTATGTCAGTTGATGGATCTGAAAAATGTGCTATGTCTTTTTACACTCCAAATTATTAGATTTGGACCAAGATATATAAAATATCTAAATGTGTATATATTGTATATTTTTTGTCATTAAGGTTAGATGTCCATTATGCATTTAAAAAAAAAAAATCAAAATTGAAGTACTTAACTTGTTTGAATTGTAGAGCAAATTCAATGATTCCCTTTTAAGTGGCAAAGTGTGTGTTTTATAGCCTTCTTATAAGGTTTAAGGGGATATTGCATAAATTGAAAGACATGATTCATTGCAAGGGTGATTTCATTTCGAGTAATTTTTATATATTACAAGAACTTGTTACACTTTTATGAAGCTTAGGATTATTAAAAGCATCACCTATAAATGTTGAAAGTTGTATTCCACTAGCCATAAGAGTAGGTAAAGACTTCACTTTTATCCATTTTTACCATTTGAAGTAAATCTCTAATATACTTACTATGCGAAAGAATCATTACTTAATCTATATTTGATCACTTTCATTCCCAAAAAACCATGGAGTTTATTAAGATTCTTTAGAGTTAAAAATGCATTTAGTTTCCTTATAAGCTCCTAAATGTGTGAAGAACTACTGATTATAATCACATCATCCATATAAATGAGTATAAAAATCGAATTTGCACCCATAATCTTGTAAATGAAGCGATGCCTACTTTAGAGCACTTAAAGTCTAAATCAGTTAATACTTTATAAAGCCTTTCAAACCACACATTTGGGACTTGATTGAAGTCATACAAAACTTTATGTGGTTTGCAAACCAAATGAGAAGTATCATAACTAATAAGTCCTAAAGGTTGATCTATAAATATTTCCTTTTTTAAAACATGATTGAGAAAGACATTATTAAAGCCTAATTGCATCATTCCCCATTTTTGAGAATGAGTAGTGGAGAGTATGAGTCTTATAGTTTTTGACTTGATTATTCGAGTAAATGTATCACTAAAATCAAATATGGAATTTGGTGGAAGCTTGTGATCACCAATATTGTTTTATATCTTTGTATCCATTTGGATTTCTTTTCACCTTAAAACACTCATTTACATTATATGATTTTTACTTTTATTTTTTAATTTGATAGTGGTGTAACAAGTGACCAACAGTTACTTGAATAAAATCTTTTATATTTCTTATTCATTACATTTTGCTTTTTTTTTTTTTCTTTTTTTTTTTTCTCAAACCTCTAGCTTTACCTAGATATAAATATACCCTTGTAATCATATATGATATTAGATTGTTCATATTTAATGGGCAATGATTTGTTGCTCTAGGGTTGGAAATCAACGTAAATCGATAGTAGTTTCAAGTATTGCTTAACATAACCGTCGTATGATTATGACATTTTTTTGGTATTGCTTAGCATGATAATCTAATTATGACATAGAATTAAACTTGCTAGATAAGAATATATCCCGTCTTCTTTGTCAAGTTTACGTCGTGGGTTAGCGTTGTCATGGTATTTGCCACATATTTTATCCTTCTTTTTCCAAGATTGTGACTCTTGTGTCGTTCATTGAAGTAGCATCATTCAAAATGACGTGTTGGCCAAATCTCTTCTCGTGTGTCGGCAACAATGTCTTCCATAGGGCCAATCTCAAACAGGAAAGCTCAAATATTACAACACGATATGTCTTTCACTCAATTTTTAGAGTTTTTGATAAAAGTAGTTTTTTTGTTTTTTTTTAAAAAAATCTCATTCTAATATTATATTAAAAATATTTGTTAAAATAGTAGATCCGTACAACATCAAATTCAATTTTACCATTAAATTTAGCATCCCATAAAATTCAATGTTTTCACTTTTCATCTTTGAGCACAAAGATCCTTTTTCTTCGTGGGACCCTGAATTTTTTAATTTTTTTTTTGCTACAATTGTATTTTCTTTTAAATCAGGTTATGGGCCCTCTTTAATGATGGAATTGATAAAGAATCTTTAGATAAAATAGGGTTGTAATAACGTAGATACTTTGTGTTTTAGAAAATAGTTCGGCAAAGCATGATTTTGCCCTTTGAAAGGAAGGAATTTAAAAAGGGTTGGCCCTTTTCAGAACACATATGAAGAAGCAAATATTAATACTTTTTCTTTTGAAGGGCGTGTGTCCATGGCTGATTGGTAGGGATGGTGATGGCTTGGAAGTGTCAGTGTTGGAAACTTGGAACTTGGAAGTGGGAATTAATATTTTATTATAGGTTAATTTTAAAAAGAAAATAAAAAGAAGAAAAAATTATTATTATGTTTATTATTTTATTGTTTAAAAAATTAGTATATCTTTTCACCATAATAATTATTATTTTATTATCTTTGTCTTGAAAACTTAGGATTTGGTTCATAAAAAATTTAAGAGAAAATATAAAAAATAAAATAAAATTCGATAAATTATTTTTATTTATTATTTTAAATCTATTTTATTTATTTTAATCCATCAATATAAATATTAAAAAATTAAAAAATAAATAAATATTTAACTGGTTTTAATAATATTTTATTTTATTTTATATATATATATATATATATAAATAATTTTTTATTATTATTATTTTTTTCTTTCCTTAATATTTTTTAAGGATTCAAACACAATCTTAAAAAAAATTATTACAAGTAAATAAGTAAACGATTGCTTGAAATATCTTTCCCTTGAAATGGGTTGGAATCATTTATTTTTAAATAAACATTTCTCTTTCCAACATGGTTTTTTTTTTAAATTGAAAAGAAAAGAAGAAAAGAAAAGAAAGAAAAATTTGGTGTTATAATTTGTGCAAATAAAAGGGCAGAATTACAGTACAAACACCTTATGTAAAAATTATTTGATTTTTGATAAATTTTAATATATAAATTATTTGATAATTTAAAAAAAATAATTTTATGTATTAAAATTTATCAAAAAATCAAATTATTTTTAAAAGACGCAACTCACAGTCTCTGGCTCCACAATTTTTTCATTTTTGTTTTCGCCTTTATCTTTTATGAAAAAATAACACGTACCAATTGGTCTGTCGCGGATTTGGATTTCAATGCCTTTCAGTATAGGAAAATTCTAGGGTACCTCCGTCGGTACAATACCGAAATTTTTTTAGCCAAAGCATGACCCTTCAGTATAATGTGGATGATGGCATTACAGTACCGATTAAGGTCTTTTGGTTCCCCCTTGGGCCTCATTTCACATTCAATATATATGTGGTGATAGAGACCATGCAACTCAACGGGTTCATTGTGTTTTATTCTTATTATATTTTTTGTTGTGTTGGGATTATTCTGTAGGTTGTGTTGGAATTTAAGGGTAGGAAAACTAATGATTAGTCCAAAAGATACAAACAAAGAATAAAATAAATAAAAAGAAAAATTTATCGGCTGAAGTGTGACAAGTACTGTCCTTGAAATAGATCCACTCTCCTCAAAGACAAACTCGATGCACTAGGGTTAGATTCAACAATTAGATCTTGCCTTGGGTGCACTCTGAAAGCGAGATGCGTATAGCTCGGGTTTGAAAAAATTCCTCCAAATAGATGTATGAAAATACTCCTTGAAAAATTCTCTGAAAAATTTTCTATACTTTTATAGGCTATTAACAAAGTTCCAAAAAGAATTTACTTGTAATTAGGAGATGACACAGTGAAAGGTAATTTTACTTATAAAAAAAATGTACTTGTAATTAAAAGATAATACCGAAGGTAATTTTTACTTATAAAATGAATGAAACTCTACTACCAATAGGACTCTTCCCAAAAATATAATACTAATAAAATAAATTAAAATATAATAAAATAAATTAAAAAATAATTTTTAAAAATAAAATATAAATTATTTACACTCTCCCTACAAGTTGTACACTTCACTATTCTATCTATATTTTCAGTAAATGGTATACTTCGAAAGACAATGGTTACATGTAGTATTGGAGACCGATTTGTTTTCATAGGAGGATGCATCGTCTAACATGTTTTGGTAGAAACTGTGTTTCATACAAGCTTAGAGGACTCCATACACACAGGGGCCATGTCGAATCTGTGTTGAGGCTGAGGGGCTTTCTTACAGAGACGATTCACCAAGCATATCCAGTTTGATGAAGGTGATCAGCGATACGTAAAATTTTGCTACACGTGTGTAAAAATCTGTAACTTACCATCATAATGTACTGTGACCAGCTCTAGTTGTATGACCTATGTGGCCTTTAAGACAAGCATTTCACTTTAAATGTGCCCACAATTCACTATCAGAACTTTTATATATGTACGGTATATTATGGCTTGCATTTTTTTTAAATACAATTGGTGGTTACCATCTTAATCCTTTTGCAAAAAAAGCAAATCCATCTTACTTCAAAGTAGTACAAGTGCAGGTCTAATTGGTTTTTTTTCATTCCTGATGCCTACTTACAGAAGAATTAAACTAGAAAGAGCATATTATATATACAAGGTTGACTTAATCTCTACTACCATTGAGACCTAAATGACTAATGGAAGTAATACTCTCCCTATTCTATGCCTCTTTCGGGAGTAAATTAGTAGCCACAAAAGCCTTCTATGATTTCCTTCGGGGCTGAATAGAAAAATTTACATCCTATTTCTGCACCACAACCACGTATAAATTCAGAGAGTTGAGAAAAAGAACATATAAATTCATCTCACAACAAAACCATCATAAGTCGACTAGAAAGAGAATTGAGAGAGAATGTTTTCTAGAGTATTTATCCAATAAAAATATAAGAATAAAAAGATGTGGGAAGGAATACGATGCAAACAATATGATGCAAAAATTATTGAGTTCATCACTTTGTCATAAAATATTTTTTGATGAACAAACACTATTAAAAAAAAAAACCTAACAAAAAAGACACAACTAAAGAAGTTGTGTATTGAGTAGACAAGTTCCACACTTTCTCAGTTGATCTTCAAACTATGGATTATATCTTCAGTCAATACTAAATATACGTTTTATGGTTGAGAAATGTAGTACTTAAGATTCACAAATGAAGTACCTAAGATTCACAAATGAAATACCTAAGGTTTACAAAGGTAGTACCCAATGTTCACTATGATTGTACCTAAAGTGCATTAAGATAGTACCTAAGATTTACTGAGGTAGTACCTAAGGTGCATTAAGGTAGTACTTAAAGTTCAATAAAAAAATACCTAAAATTCAATAAGGAAACACCTAAAGTTTAATAAGGTAGTACCCAAGATTCACTAAGATAGTACCTAATGGTGGTCATCTTAAGAAAGTTAGTTTTAATAAGAATGCATAGTTGAGAAAAATAAATTAAGAGCAAAAATTATAGCAGTATATTAAATTCCCATCTTGTGAAATATTTTTTTTTCCTTTTCACTTATTGCCTCAATCAATTATCATTCTTCGCCTCAATTAAATGTAGTCAAGCATGAATTTTTTTTTCATAATCTTGTAATTTTGCAATAATTCCCAATTAAAAAAAATGAAAACATAATAATGAAATTCCCAAAAATATTAAAAAAATGAACGAAGTTCTAAGGTTAACCTAGCAACTTTGTTTGTAAGCTTCCTTTGTGGTACAAAGCTACCAATATTAATAAAAAGAATACAATCGTGTTGAAATGTGAATCTAAAACCAGAGAAATGGCTTACTGAGCTATAAATCCGCAAGGCTACATATCAGGCTTTAAAACAGAGTCCATATATAAAAAGTTAAGGCCTAGTTGACAGTGTTCTATGTTTTTATTTTGTGATTTCTGTTTTATTTTACTAACCTTCAACATTTTTGGTTTCCAAAAACTTAACGTAACAAAATATTTTCCTTTTGTTTTCAATTTTAAGAACATAATATGCTTTCAAAAAAAGTGCAACCAGAAGGACCTAGCAAGAGAAGGGCATTGAATAACTTCACTTATTTTTACAAGTTATAAACTTTATTACCATTATTGGGAAGAGGAATCCGGGAAAAGAAACTCAATCCACAATAGAAAAGAAAGCCTAGTGAGTGGTGAAGGTGACTCCTTTTGTTTCTTGCTTAAGAAATGACAATCTGTTTGCTAACTTGAAATATATAAGTGAAATGAATTTCTCTTTCAGGGGCATGGATGCACAGAAGAAGGAACACAATTGGATATGTAATGCTCAATTTTTTGGTGACTCCAACATTGATCTTATTTCAAATATTAATTCTAGAAAAAAAAAAAATCATCTTGCATACATTTCTTATTTAAAATTCAAGAACAATAATTTAGATTAAGAAGCATTAAGAAAATATGAGTTAAGAACCTAAAATATAAAATAAATTCTTTTTATTTTTATTTTTATATTTTTGCATTAGAGTTCCTAGATTTTATATAAAGTTGCTACTATTTTATATTTTTAAAAATGAAAAATCGAAAGTGCATCAAACCACAGCTTACTTATGGGCAAAACAAGTCTATCCAAAGAATTTTCCTAATTCTCTATTTATTTGGTAAGATAGCCGAGGAAAATAATAGAAAATAATTTAAATCTAAAACCTTAAGTTATATTTATTTGATTAGATAAGTGAATTCCATTGATTCTCATTCACTCGTAGAAAATCATTTCCCTAAAATTTCCTTATGCAAGACAAAGCATCACATAAAACAAAAAAGAATATATATATATATATATATATATATATATATATATATATATATGTTTTTTTGTAAAATTTTCCTACAAGACTAACATTTGCAAAAAAAAACTTAATCGCTTATTTAATTAACACAATATAAATTAGCTCAATGATTCCTATCAAAATATTAGTTTAATGATGTATAGACAACTATTCGGTAGAGATAAATTTAGTCATCCACTTTCATCCAACTCAATCTCCAAAAATGTCAAAACTTTATATTTTCTTTCAATTTCCATGATTTTCTTAGCAATCAAACACAGAAAAGCTAAAAATTTCAGATAAACCCAATCAAGTTGAAGCATGTTGGCATTAAAAAAAAAAAACAAGAATCAATAAGAAACTAAAATTGCTATGAATTATGGAATCATTCTCAAACAATGAAAAATTTAAAAGAAAAATTGTAGATTGAAGCCCTAAATCACTATTGTTAAGATCATATTGATCGCTTGAATTTTTTTTTTTTATTATTGCATCAAAACACAATTTATAACCTAATTCACTATTGTAGAGTTGTTTGTACCCGATCAAAAATGGTTTTAGTACAAACTACTGTAATATAGTGGTTTTTAGGTGTTGTCCACTATGATAGATTATTCTCGGTAATTAAGGCTTGAATGAGAGGATAAGAAATGATTGTGATCAAGTGAAATTGATTTGAAAATTCATGGTGAAAAATCAATTTAAAGTCTCAAATTAAAAAGAAAAATGAAATGTAAAATAAAAGAAAATTAATAGGAGATGAAATTCTTGGAGTTAGGATTTTCTAGAAAACAATTTTCGTGGTGAATAGATGTTGAGATCTAATTTTCATCAAGTTAGATTGAAAACCTAAATTCTCATCTAAATCGATATTGGATGTAGCTTTAAGTCTAGATCTAATTTCTCTTTAAATTAGGTTATTTAATCCAAAAAATCAATTCAAATCATATATTCAATTCATCTCAAATTATCTTCCAATGATTCACACAATGCAACTATTCAATCTCATCAAATCTAGCTTTAAGAATTTAATGAATCTACCTAGTTTGCATTGTAGTAATCATCCAAGACAATTTGAAGAGAAAAATCCCTAAAATTCAATTAAGCAATCAATTGGATCAATTACCTATATAATTCAAGCCAATTTCTTTAATTCACCATAGATCTTGCCTCTAGATCATCTTTACTCTGAAAAAAATGAGATTTAGCCACTCATGCTTGCAGATTTGGTCTCACAGGGCATGTTTGGCTAGCGAGAAAATGAGAGAAAATAAAGAATTTTATTGAGAGAGAAAATTTGGAAAATTCTACAATTAGAAATGTCCCAAAAAGTTTTTTCATGTGAAAATCAAGTTTCAATTTATAGGCCAAGGTCAAGTGGACACTTGGCATCATCTAAGAGGTCTTCTAGAAGCTTCTTCATCAAGCAATTTGGAGTTTAGTAATAAAATAGTCATTTCGCACAAGATCAAGCAATTTTGCATGATTGTGTAAAATAAAAAATGTAACAACAGCAATTTACATCTTCTTGGAGCATTTTGCATGACTGTGCGAAATTTTCGCATGATCATGCAAATTGGCTTTGAAATTCCCCTTGGTTTGCAAGACAAATCTACCTTCTGGTCCATTTCGCATGGTCATGTGAAATGGAAATATTTAATTTTTAAACTCCTTTTTGTCATTTCTTCCATTTCTTTCTTTTGAATTCACCTCAACCACCTCCAAATTAGCTCCAAATCTTAGTCCAAGTGCATTGATTCTTCCTCATCATCCACATTATTTGCCCTCCTCAATTCAATTTCTCTTTTATCACTTAATGCTTCAAAAATCACCTTGAAATATCTCCAAAACTTTACAAAAACCACTAGTATCTCTTGCAAGGGCAACAATGTATTACTTGGGCATATTAGGCATAATTACTACTCAAAAGGTATGGAATTCATGAGAATTATTATTTAAAATGTGTTATTTTTTAGTAGTAATCACATATACATATAAAAATAGAAAGTGAGAGAGAGTACTTAGGATGAGAATGAGAGGGGTGTAAAGAAAAAGGAAGTCGAGTGAGAGAGGTAATTAGGATGAGACGTGAGAAGAGAGTGGTGGTGGTGGTGTGGCAGGAACACCCAAGGGTGCGTAGCTTCTACCAGACCATGCACCAAGTTGTAGCGTCTTGGTTGGAGACCACATACCAAAAGGAAACATGAAGAAGATGGTTGTGGTTTTTCATTAGAGTTTATACTAGTTAGATATGTACAAAGGGAGGGGGAAAATAAAGAAGATAAGAAGAAAAAGTGAATAAAGGATTTAGACAGAGAAATAAACGAAGAAGGAAGGCTCCTGCTATTATTTAGGTTGTTTCTTTATTTTTGGTCTTTTTTTAAAAAAAAAAACCTATGGAAATTGACCTAGCAGAAGGAGAAGGACATGTTGAGCATTAAAAAACAACTCAACCCAAAATGCATGAAACACATAATATTTTTGGGGTTAGCATTGTAGACTTGAAATTAGCAAACTTCGGTTTTTGAATATCCCATTATTTTGATATTGATAGCCTGAAACCAAAGCTTCCCTTTAAAGTTGAGTCATTTCTTGTGGACCCTAAAGTTTTGTTTTGGTTCACCTACTATGAAGAAAAAATAAAAATAAATGGTTGAGAATGACTCTATTGTCATGAAGTGGGGACTTGGGAATATTATTGTCAATGACATGGACCCGTGTTTTTCTCGTTTCACCCATACTAGGGATTACACGACCTTTTGAAAAAAGAAAAAAAAAAAAAGCCAAATTGAGTCCATTTGTTCTAATATGTTTTTTCCGAGGGGAATCCTCACTCATGACAAATATTTTTCTACTTTTATTTTAATTTCATTTGGTGTGACAACCTAGATAGTCATTGGCCTAGAAAACACATAGAAATTAGAATTAATCAATGGGATAACCGATAAAAAATGATAAAATCTTTCCAACTTTGAAAAACTAACCCTTCACCTTTTTTCAACCTAAAAAATACCAATTTTTGAAAAAAAAAATGTTTTCATCTTATTCTTGTGAAAGTAATCATTTCTTTTAAAACACACATGTAAATAATGAAAATATAGAAAGATATTTATGTCAAAAATGGATTAGTTTTCAAGTTAAAAAATAAGAGATGTTAGTTTTACAAATTTGGAATATTTTCATCCTTTTTAATCAATTAATCATTAATCAATTACGCAGCCTGTGATGCACATCGTATCTTCAAAAGAGAAAAATAATTGGGGTTGGATTTTTTTACAAGAGTATCGGTAGTTTAAAAAAATAATTCATAAACTACTTGAAAAAAATAATTTCAAATTTACCGTAGTTTTTGCCAAGTAGGAAAAAAAAATCTTTATTTCTAAAATTGTATATTTTAATAATTAAAAATTTATATATCTAAGCTTAAATATCTAGTATTACTTCAATAAAAATAAATTGATAAATATAATAACAAATAAATATTTTTATTTATCAATAAATTAATAATATTAAAATAATAAAATTATATAACATATAATAAGATATAAAATTATATAATTTATTAATTCAAGATATTTAATTTATTATATTTTAAGATATTAATTTATTTATATTTTGATAAATTTATCTTTATTGAAATAATAATATACTCTTAACTTTTTATATATAAATTTTTATCATTTTAAAGCAAATAATTATAATTTTATGTAAAAAATGACTATTATTTGCTTACACAACATATATGTCTTGAAGATACATTTTGAAATTAGTTAATAAAATTAAATAGAAAAAGTCTATTATAAAATGTAATTTTTAGTTGTTTCAACAAAGTTACAAAAAATATTCACTAAACATTTATATAGCAAAAAAAAAAAAAAATATATATATATATATATATATATAATCTCATATGCTTTGGCAATGAGACAATGTATGTATAATTATATTTTCTTCTTTTTTTATCGTCTTTCTCTAATTATAACAGGTACTACATGTTACATAACTTAAATTAATAAATTATATAAATACAAAAAATTAAATATATTAAATTAATAAATTAAAGAATTTTATAACTTGTTTATATGTGATGCAACTTTATTATTTTAAAATTATTTATTTGTTAATAAATAAAATATTTATTTATTATTATATTTATCAATTTATCTTGATTGGAGTAATACTATATTTTTATAAGTTTAAATATATAATTTTTTTATTATTAAAGTATATATTTTAATTTTGAAAAATCATAATTTAATATTTTTTTAATTAAATTTTAAAGTAAAAAATAATTAATTAAAGTCTAAATTAGTAATTTACACTTCGGTTAAAAAATGAAACCTTATTGACTAATTAGGACTTCAGTTCAAAACTCAGTACCTCGCTGCACCTTCGGCTATCCCTACTTTTGTCACAACGCAATCATTCAACGAACCAGACAAAGAGCACCGTCCCCATTACCTTTCTTTCTTCCTTAGCTTTTGCATGATTTTACACACGAATACATCCCTCTTCTCTGCTCTCTGTTTGAGAATTGGTTCCGCTTCTTCTTCATTCTCTGGTCTCAACAACTCAGGGAGTGATCAGGAGACGGTGAAGAGGATGAAGGGGTTTGGATTTCTTCTTACTGTTGCGCTTACGCTTCTGGGTTTCTGCCACGTATTCGTGGCGGCAGTGGAGAGGAACGATGAAGAGAGGAGGACCTACATCGTTCACATGGCCACATCCCAAATGCCGGAGAGTTTCCAGGAGCGTGCACACTGGTACGACTCGTCATTGAAATCGGTATCAGAATCAGCTGAAATGCTCTACAAATACAGCAAAGTCATTCATGGGTTTTCGACACGGTTGACTGCTGAGGAGGCCCGATCGCTCCAGGGTCGACCTGGGATTCTCTCCATATTGGAGGAGGTGAGATACGAGCTTCACACCACTAGGACACCAGAGTTTCTTGGGCTCGACAAGAGCCCCGATTTGTTTCCTGAATTGGAGTCAGCGAGCGAAGTAATCATTGGGTTACTCGACACTGGCATTTGGCCGGAGAGCAAAAGCTTCGATGATACCGGGCTTGGACCCATCCCCAGTAGCTGGAAAGGCGAGTGCGAAACTGGCACCAACTTCACTTCCTCAAGCTGTAACCGTAAACTAATAGGCGCCAGGTTTTTCTCCAAAGGCTACGAGGCTACTCTGGGACCAATCGATGAAAGCAAAGAATCGAAATCGCCAAGAGACGACGATGGTCACGGAACCCACACTGCAACCACAGCAGCCGGTTCTGTAGTGGAAGGAGCAAGCCTATTCGGGTTAGCAGAAGGGACGGCACGTGGGATGGCCGCGCGCGCCAGAATTGCTGCATACAAGGTGTGCTGGATGGGAGGATGCTTCGACTCGGACATATTGGCGGCCTTGGACAAGGCAGTGGAAGACAACGTCAACATTCTTTCACTGTCGCTAAGTGTTCAAATGTCCGATTATTATCGAAATAGTGTTGCTATGGGAGCTTTTGGGGCAATGGAAAAGGGCATTCTCGTGTCCTGCTCAGCCGGAAATTCAGGCCCCATTCCCTACAGTGTATCAAACGTCGCACCATGGATCACCACCGTCGGTGCCGGAACCTTGGATCGCGACTTCCCTGCCTTCGTTAGCCTCGGCAACGGCCACAACTACTCCGGCGTGTCCCTCTACAGAGGCGACCCACTACCGGGAACGCTACTTCCATTTGTTTATGCTGGTAATGCGAGTAACGCACCAAATGGGAATCTATGCATGACCAATACGTTGATACCAGAGAAAGTAGCTGGAAAGATAGTGATGTGTGATCGCGGAGTGAACCCTAGGGTTCAGAAGGGATCGGTGGTGAAAGCAGCTGGTGGTATCGGCATGGTTTTGGCCAACACCGGCACAAACGGGGAAGATCTCGTGGCTGACGCGTATTTACTACCGGCAACGGCGGTTGGTAAGAAGTCCGGCGATGCCATTAAGAGCTATCTGTTTTCGAATCCCGACCCTACCGTTACAATTCTCTTTGAAGGTACAAAGGTTGGTATTCAACCCTCACCGGTGGTCGCGGCCTTTAGCTCGAGAGGTCCCAACTCGATCACCCCCGATATTCTCAAACCTGATCTGATAGCTCCAGGTGTCAACATCTTAGCGGGATGGTCGGGTGCAGTGGGTCCTACTGGGTTGCCGACCGACAAAAGACACGTGGATTTCAACATTATTTCGGGCACCTCCATGTCTTGTCCTCACATTAGTGGGCTAGCTGGACTTCTAAAAGCGGCCCACCCAGACTGGAGCCCAGCTGCAATACGCTCAGCCCTCATGACCACCGCCTATACAAACTACAAGAACGGGCAAAAGATCCAAGACGCTGCCACCAGAAAGCCATCCACACCTTTTGATCACGGCGCTGGCCACGTGGACCCAGTGTCTGCCCTCAATCCGGGCCTCATCTACGATCTAACCGTTGACGACTATCTCAACTTCCTCTGCGCCATAAACTACACCGCGCCACAAATCTCCATTCTCGCCAAGAGAAACTTCACGTGTGACGCGGATAAAAAATACAGTGTGGCCGATCTTAACTACCCCTCCTTTGCGGTTCCACTCCAAACCCCACTAGGTGGTGGCGGCGACGGCGCGTCCACAGTGGTCAAGCACACGCGCACTCTCACAAATGTGGGCTCACCCTCAACGTATAAAGTCTCAAAATTTTCAGAGAGTGAGTCAGTTAAGATTTCGGTTGAGCCGGGATCGCTGAGTTTCAGCGAGTTGAATGAGAAAAAATCTTTTACAGTAACCTTCACCGCCACCACAATGCCGTCAAACACCAATATTTTCGGCCGCATCGAGTGGTCGGACGGCAAGCACGTGGTCGGAAGTCCAATCGCGGTCAGCTGGACCTAGGATCAATAAGGAGTAGGAGAAGAAAGAGATTGTAGGACACTCGCTCGAAAGAGAGGGAGTGGTAGTTGATTATTGTTGTTTTTCAAATGCCTTATGTTCTTGTTTTCCAGCAAAAAGAAGCAAAAAAATCCAAAAAATTGTAGCTGGTTCCAGCGTTCGATGATGTTCCCTGAGCGAAAAAACATGGAAAAACCCAAGAAAGTGGGTGTGTTTTCTTGCTCGGTGTATGTTTAATTAATGGATATAAATAATCAGTTTGTTTGAGAGTCGTATTATTGAAATATAAGCAGCCGTTGGATGGCAAGTGCATTAGCACATGATTAACCAGCTTATGATGATGGACAATGATCGATTTATACAATATTAGCATGCAGGATGTCTTCTAGTACAGAAGTCAAAACTCTAGGTATGAAGCAATGAGCACAAACTAGATATAAAGTAACGAGACTAAATTGTGTCACACACAAACTAGGTATAAAACAACACCAAACCATATGCACCGGCCCATAAACTAAGCCATTTCACTAGAATCAATAGTAATACCATCCTAAAATAATTGAAAATAAAAGAACCAATTAAGTGGTATTAATAAGAGAACAAATGTTTGTCTGATTTGATAAAAATTGAAGACCGCATGTCCTCGTAATGTCTTAGCAGAAGTTGCTGGCCAGTGATAAAAAAAATGACAAAGCAAATAAATGTTAAAGGAACGAGAAGATTGGCTGCTATAAGTGATAGAATAAATGTAGACCGACATCATATTAACCATTGTTCAGGATTTAGCTATCCATAATTTTTATTCGTTCTGGAGTATGGGCCACCTTATATGTGTAGAGCCCAATGCCATCACGAGCCTTATATTAAGGGCCTAAGACTCGTGAGGCCCAATAGCCCAATGGGTATGGTCCCTAAGGTAGGAGGGTATAAAATAAAAGGTGAGGTTTTTATCTGGTTTATGAAGTCATCACATTTTGAAATACAAAGGAACCTGTTCTCTCCCGCTCCCATCGTCAGAGAGAATTCGAAAAGAGGTGGTGCCCTCCACAGCCTTAGAAGATCCATACATCTTCAACAAAACTAATGGACTCGAGTATGTTCTCTGTCTAGAGATCAAAGACAAAAGGAATGTTTAGAATCTGAGAATTCATATATATCCTGCATGTGTTTTAGTGTTAAATGGAGAACAAACTGTTCAACAATAAGTTCATAACATGCTTGTGAAATGAGGGGAGAACCATACAATCACACACTTTTGCAAATAATGACAGTGTCATGAGATGCCCAATCAAAGGAGAAAAATTATATCAGGGATCAATTGGCCTGAATCCTCCGGTCTATTCTCCTTGAACATGAATTCAATTATCTAGACATATATGGAAAATCAGGAAAAAAGACTGAAAGGAAATTATAAAGCTAGAAAGAGCAAGAAACACCTAAAGTAATGGTAATGCATGCTTGCTAATTATTTACATGAATGTAATCACAACTTATGAATGGTTAATATTACTCCAAGCATTTTCTATGTACCATGATAGAAAGCAGCAAACAGAAATTCCGACAACCCACATTTTCCAAATCCCAAATCAGTTGCTTGTAAATGGTTCTTTGCAATGTGCAATTGTGCATTATCCAAAGATACCACAAGCAGCTAAATTCAACATTAATGCATGCTGAGTTATTTTGTTGATGTAATCACTGTAGCTACAAATAAGGTAAAAACCCCAAGTATTTGTGTCCATCATAAGCTATAGAGGAAAAAGAAACAAGAAGGTCTGATCTTTAACATCCAGTAAACCCAGTTACATTTGCGGAGAATCATGCCACACTACTATATTGAGTGGGTCTTGGCAAAATGCACAATGCTGATTTTTGAAAAGTCAGTCACGATTATCTAGGACCAAAACCAGTCTTTGTTTTCTCATGAAACATAAACCAACAGTAAAGTGCATAAGACATGATAAATTCTGACAAGGATAGAAACATAAGGTCCATTTATAAAAACCATCAATGTTCTATGTTTTATAATTGCATGGGTTTTTGTACCATTGCTATCGTAGACGAAACAGGACCCTTCTTCTGGGTTGGTTCCAAGCCCAGTTATTGTCCCCAATGGAATCCGCAATCCAACTGCACCACCCAGAAGGGAATCCTTAGAAATCCCATGGCTAACATACATTGAGCCTTGATATGAGCTAAGGAAAACTTGTCTCTGATCTTGAGAATCTTCATTTTGTATTCCATCATAGAAACTTTCAGGAGGGATTCTAGTGGCTACAGCAACCACCTTCCCAGATACATGCAATTCTAAATCTTTGTATGCATCTGATGTATGATATTTAATATTTTTGGCTTGCATCTGAGAAGTTCCTGCGTCTTCTGCTGCATCAGAATTCATGCTGATTCTTGCATCCCCAACAGATTGACCCATACCCAAACCCAAAGATGCAAAAGTCAACTTTTCATTGCAGGCATGAGACAATGCAGGAATTTTTTTGACAATGCATACCATCCCAAAAGGATCATGCCCTGAAACCAAGTGCAGCACCTCAGGAGTTTGACCTCTTCTCAGCTTTGAAATGGTCAGGAAGAAGGTCCATAGACTCAATTAAAGGGCCATAATGTGCTGCATGAATGGCTGAATTAAATTCCCCTTCAAGTACATCAAAATAGCCTGATCCAGCTACCACCTTCTTCTCAGACGATATCTCATTTATGGCAAACCTGTACCACTTAACCATTCAACAACTTCCATCTGCCCTTTGTAATATGGGATGCATATGTTGATAATAGATCCTTGTCATAATGGGCCCTTTTCTCGGTATCTGAAAGAATCTGCAATCCATTATTAGTTACACTTCGAAGTCAGGATCCCCTGTAAATTAAAAGCTTGCCACGGCTTCGATATGTTATTTTTTCAATTTTAAAAATATTCAAAATATTCTCCAGTTAAGATGATATCAAGCAGAATTATTAAGTTATTCTCCCAAGCAGATGCACAAGTCATGAGCACAAAGGAGTAGAAAGTAAGCATCAAAATCCCTTTTTAAGGTTCCACATTAAAACTAAAACTTTCAATTTTAATCACATGACAGGAAGAATTGGTGCCAGAACTTTCTGAATTTGAGGAATTCACTGATGCAAGGCATGCTAATCGACCCTCTAAATACAAACAGACGTACAGAACCAGATATTCAAAACATCCTAGCTCTACCAATAAAAAGGACGTTTCTAGTAATTTTAATACTCTTTTTATATTATGGAATCTGGATTCATATTGATTCAACAAGACTCGTATAAGGAGGTGCTGCTACTTTCATGTAGCGTTTGCAAGTTCAGCCCTCGAGTTTCAAATAATGTGATAGCTAATAATTTTATCATCTGTGTGTCTGCTGGAGTGAGTACACATCAGTGCTTGGAATATGGATTCATACCGGATGATTCTTTGCCATCCATCAAAACAAAGACATAAATCTCTATTTCTACCTCAAAAATATAATTCTTCCTCACAAAGTAAACCTGATCCTCAGAAGATTAATCCATACCATTAACATATGATGTCTTCATACATTGTTAAGTCATTTGAAATCTAATGATCAAATCAATTTCATAATTCAATATACTTTCATATGAAACAGTCGCTGATAAAGCAAAAGACAAATGCATAATCATAAATCAACAATCAACAGCAAAAGCTAGTAATACATTCATTTCTTGGATGATTAATTTATGAATACAACACCTCGTAAGCTTCCAGTATTTGAATGAATCTCTGTGAACCAGTGGAATCCTTATTTGAATGCGCGAGGTCCGGGTGAGTCTCTTTAGCCAATTTCCTAAACGAAGCTTTGATTTCGTCGAATAAGCTGCTTTCTGAAACCCCTAAGAGGTCGTATGCGTTTTCTCCGCCGAACTCGGTACTGCTACTGAACCACTGAATTCTACAACTCGGACGTGAGAAGAAGAGATAGCATACAGTGGTCTTGCGATTCGATTGTAGTGAATTTGACAGGATTGGCCGGCGGTAATGAAGCCCGGCGAGGATGGCCATTTTCCCGATTGCGGAAATACAGGAAATGGGGTTACAGACTAATCTCCGCAGACCTGTAAATTTGAACCAGGCCCAAGAGGCGATTCGTCCATAAATTTGGGCCTGGGCTTGTTTATGTCACCAATCTTTTCTATTTGTTTGGGAAGCTTGAACCAACACACCATGGCCCAACGTGAAACACATTTTTTTTTTTAAAAAAAAAAAATTAAGATAAAACCCACAAACTAGACCAGTCATTTACTAACATAATTTATTTAAGAGTATGTTTGATAGTGATATTAAAATTATAATTTTAAGAAGTATTTTTAATATTTTTAATACTTGAAAAATAAAAATTTTAAAGTATTAGAAATGGTATGAACACTTTTTAGAATAATTGTCAGATACACTTTTAAAACTCATTTTGTAGTAATTTTAGAAAGTTTTTTTTAATTTTTTAATACTTCAAAAAATTTTATCATTCAAGTGCTAGATAGACTAAAAACGTTTTTTAAAATCACTACCGAATACACTTTAAATTTTACGAAATGAAGAAAATAGTTGTTTGGCATGGTGTTACCCCCGTATTCCTAAAAGGTCAATACAAAACTTGTAAATTGCAACAAAGGGAAATGATAAAAAAATCACTCAAATTGATACCAAGCAAGGGAAATAATTGATATCAATCTAATATAAGATTTTACATCAAACCAAACTAATGTCAAATCCAATATTAACACATAAAAAAGTTGATAGCTCAAGGAACAATTGATAATGGGTTCCAAACTCCAATATCATATCCAATAACATATAAGATCGGATATTAAATTTGATATTGAAATTGACATCACAAGATAATGACAGTAAATCGATAATAAGCTTAAGATACAAAATAATAAAAAATTTGATATCATGTGTGACATCATATGTAAACCAATACCACATCCAATTTTAAATATAATATAACATATAAAATCGAGAATAATAAAATGGATATTTCAATACTGAACATAATATCTGATTCAATGTTGGCATAAACCTTAAACTTGATGGAGGTTGAACACAACTAAAATCTCATAACTAAAACAACATTAGTTAAGGCATTTATAACTTGATCAATTACACAAATATCTTGGATAGTCAAAAGTTTTTTTAAAATTCTCATATGGCATGGTAAGTACGTAACCAGCTTATGATGATGGATCCTACAATTTCAGAGCTAGCTACAAGGAGGGAGTGTTGACTCTACAATTCCAATAGCTACCATACTTGTACTTGGCAAGAGGAGACCTCTGTGAAGAATGACCTTTTGCCATGTTACTGTAATTATTAATTTATTATTATTATCAAACTATAAAGTAATAAAGAGTATTTTTTTAAATCTTATAAAAGACTATATATGAAACTAAAAGAACTATTATCATGTTTTAAATTTATAATGGGAATAAAGTTAAAGTTAAAAGAAAATATTATCATATTCATCCATGTGTCAAAGTGCTACAGTACCTAGTAGAGTCCAAATTTTTTTAAAAACTAACAATTGGACACGTGTTTCGGGAAAAATCTCACTCCACATGAACACTGGACACGTACGTGATTCGTGGCAAAGCCTTGGAGCAAGCACAAAACGTTATATATCAACTCCATGAAGGAACCCACGCCGGCCATCTTTTGGAGAAAAGATGGATAAGACGACAGAGCAGATGAGGAAGACAGCAGAAAGTGAAGAAAAAGGAGGAAAATTGGAAGGTCTGCCAATGGAGACAAGTCCATACACACAGTACTCGGACTTGGAGGATTACAAGCGAAAGGGATATGGAACAGAAGGCCATCTCCAACCAAAGCCCGGTAGAGGTGGCTCCACCGACGCCCCCACAATTTCTGGTGCCTCCGTCTCTTCTCGGCCTGAGATTTCCGCTACTGATGCCATGAACCGCCACGGGGCCCTTTAGTTTTTCTTGAGTTTGTTTTATGCGTGTTTGAGAGCCTGGATTACTTGTAAGACGCCCTCCATGGGCTCATTGAATCATCATTTCAAATGGCAACTTTGTGTCTTTGATGTTACCGTGGTTTTGAGTCTGATCCAGAGTAAGGAAACATTCGAAATGGCCCATGATGCGGAACAGACCCAATAGAAAATTATAGTGAAAACGAGATTGAAAATCAGTCCCAGTATGGAATATTTGAGGTGCAGTTGAACTTAGGAATGTGCATATAAGATATAAGAACCTTATTGATAAAGGTGGGTATGGATCAGGCTAAATCTTTCCCACCCAAAAAGGCCCATGTGTTTTTGGGTCCAGGTCAAGCCCAAGTTTTTTATCATATTATATGGTTTGAAAGTTTAATATTTAAAACTTCTGCAAAGCTCTTCTACAACTAAATTTCAAATTAAAGTTGACCGTTCTTGTATGGTGTATAGGTTTGGTGGTATAATTGGGCCTGGAAACAAGGATGAAATGAAATAAAATAATAGCCACCCTTTCCCTGCCTGATGGGCAAAGGCAAAATGGACAGTTAAGATGAGACTCCCCTCTAGTCACATTCTCTCCCTTCACGAGTCACAGAACGCCCATGACAAAACATTCAAAAGCTCTACACTCTCAAACACAGAGCCACACAATTTCCCTTCCAAGGATCAAGCCCACCGACCCAAGATCTACACAAAAGTATTATATAAAACCCACCCCTCTTCTCTCCAATCTCCAGTCCACATCCTGATAGAGCAGAGAATAAATACGTTCAGTTCCTTCCCTGCTGATTCATGTAATGCAATATGCCCAACAAAAGCTGTATATGAGGTCCCAATTCAGCTGCTCACCAAATTTTCTGTTTTGATCCCAAAAGGAATTGAAAGAAGAAAAAACTGTGTCCCCACTCAAATAATTTGAAAGCGAGAGTGGAGATGTACTCGCTCGGGTAATGGCCGGCCAGGCAGCTACAGGTTTCTTTACTGTCAAAGAAGAAAATAAAAAAGGGAATTTGGGTCGCCTGCACTGACTCATCTCTATTTCTACTATTCTTTTTTCTGGTGCTTTTGGGGAGTGGCTTTACTTCTTTAAATTCCACTTGTCTCTCATTCAAATATTTTCTTGTCTCTATAAGTTTCAGTCTCTTTGTTCCTTACTTGTTATTGCATCAACAGTTTTTTTTTAAGCAGAACTTGAGAATCTACCATTGAAGATGGCGATAAACAATGATGATGAAAAATGGGAGGAGTTTGACTCTGATGACGAAGAGGATGAAGCATTGTCTTTCTGTGATCTTCCGAACGATTTAATATGTAAAGAGGATAATTCGGGTAAAAATGAAAATCCTCAAGTGGTGGGAACCGGGGAAGATTTCGATTTTGGGTCGTGGAATAGGTCTCTTTTGGCAGAATCAGATATGTGTGCGGCAGATGAAGTGTTCTTTCAAGGCCAAATTCTGCCACTACGTCTTTCAGTCAGTTCCGATAGCTGCCTTGCTGGCTACCGCAACTATAGCAGGAAATCAAGCCGGTGTGTCTCGAGGTCTGAGTCCATGGATCGTGGTTCTTGGAGTGGATTTACAAGCGTGAGCAGCAGGAGCAGCAGCAGTAGAAGTCACAATTCATCAATTAGCAGCACCCCCACCGCAACCAGGTCAAGAGTGCGAAATCATTTCCACGCCCACCCAAGCCCCAAGCCCCAGATCAAGATTTTCAACACTCGGCAAGGAAATATCGGCAGCCGGGGCCGCAAATCGACGATGTGGGACCTCTTCCGGCCGGGTTTGGTACGGACACCTGAGATTGAATTGCAAGACCTCAAAGTCCGCTCTACTAACAGGGGTTTTGACAGCCGCAATAGCAGCAGAAGCAGTAGTTTCAACAGCACCGCTAACAACACTACAAAGAGCAATCATGGTTTCAACGCAGAAAAGCGAAGAAGTCATAGATTTTCCATCAAGAAGAGAGAATTTCTAAGTGGGTGTAAGTGTTCGATCAGTGCAGTTGATCCAGTTCCTTCGAGGATTGACGTCATTAAAACCAGAAATAATGGGGGTGACAGCAACCCCAATGAACGTCCATCACAGAAACAGCGCCAACACGTGAAGAAGAAGAACATGCATCGAACCTTTGAATGGTTAAAGGAGCTTTCGCATGCAGCTGCTCCTGACGAAGCCTAGATTCAAAAACACCACGCCACTAAACCCTTTTTTTTTTTTTTTCTTTTTCCTTCATTATCCAGTATCTTCTTGTTATCTGCCTCTAATTTTTCCCTCATGTTTTTAAAATTATTCAATTATTATATCTAAGTGGTTGGCTCTGTTCTCGAGAACTGTTGTCTTTCCTTGAGACATTGATGTGGTCACTGCTGGTTGTGGTAGCTTTTTCCTCTTTCATGCGCATAAAGAAAAAAAAATTATAATTAACAACACAAGAACCCTAGCCGTGATGCGTGGGCATGATGATCAAAAATTGGAGGTGACGAAAATGTGCGGTGGTGGTGGAGACGGAGGAGGAGGAGGTGGTGGTGGTGGTGTGGTGGTCATGATTAAAGTGTGAAGTTTGATGCTTTTTTTGTGTGGGGCGTGTGAAAATGGCGTTTCGTGACTGCCACAAAAGCACGAGAGAGACAGAGAGGGAGGTGGCCAAAGCTGGCTAAAGAGAGAGAGACTTGCGAAAACAAAGTAGTGGGAGAATTGGGAAAAGATGGTTGAAGAAATGACTTGCCCTTGAAAAGTTGAAAAAAAAAAAAAAAAAGCTATATAATAATTGTAAGCGTTCCATGAGAAGAGAAATCTGCATCATTCTTTTTATGCTCGCTTTTGGATGTTTCTCTGTCCCCTCTGCCCTTTACATAAATGTAACCTCTGTGGACAGGTTCCAGATAAGCGTTCATATGAATCGTATCTTCTTTTCCATTTTTTTTTCAAATATTATTTAAAAAAACAGAAACTTAATATATTTACCTAAAAATCCCAAAATAAAATCCATCCTCTTTTTTACTTTAAAATTATAAAAATATAAAATCTATTATGCCGACTGAGACTTCTGATTCTCCACTTTCTACACTATAGACTTTTCTGCCAAGTGTTACTATTAAGCGTTTACCATTCGTAAAGCTGGTTCTCATTATCTTAAAGCCAAGTTGGCTTTTTAAAATTTATTTATCACAAAAAAATCTGGTATAGTTTGAATCTTTAATGAAACAAAAATCGGTGGAAAACTCACGTGGCGATGTGGTCCTAGGCCGACAAAAGTTTATCTCGTAAGTGGGTCCGAGGAAGCAGTGGTGGGCCTGGGTGGTTAAAACTAGAAACCTTATGATGCCAGGCCAGGCCCGGCCCGGCCCGGCCCATAGATCGAATCTGCTTGAAATTTTTGTGAGGCCCAAATATAATGGTAGAGGGGGAGAATTTGCAGTGAATTTGTTGGAAAATATCTTAGAGTTGTTTGGACTTTGGAGTGGGGAGGCAATGACGTGAATCCACTAGGGACAAAGTGCGCGGAAGTTGAAGTAGTCAGATTCCTCATTTCGATCTTCTCTAGATTCTCATCTAGTCCTGTGATTCGGCGAAGGGACCTATCGTGGAAACCAAGTTTTGTCCAAACAGTGAGTCAACTCGATAGGATTTTCTAATAAAGTGAATAAATTTGATATTTCTGTCTGAAACAGGCAGGCTCCGGAGATATCGTACGAAGTTTTAATTTTTAAGTATTTCATTATTTTGGTATCCAACAGAATTGCTAATTAAAAGAGAAAAAGATTACAAATTTGGATTCCTCTTTTGTGCCTGATTTGATTTTATGAAAGTCCAAAGCTCACAATTTGGATTTATCAAACAAGTAGAAACTTAAGGAAAAAAAACACGAGATTTTAATATAATTCGATTATTAATATAATTCCAATATTAATAAAGTGTATTAATACTTAATAATTCATTAATTAAATAAAAAAATATAATAATAAAATTTTTGAAAAATAAACTTCTTAATTACATTCATATTCTTTAATAATAAAATTCTAAAATATAAAAAAATTAAATATATAATAAAAAGGAAACTTGTGATTTATCATATAAAGTAAAAGAAAAAAAATTATTGCCCCTTGAATCCCGTGAGCACATCAAACAGCTTGATCCCTCTAACTCATTTAAAAAGTTTGATTCCCAACATCTCAATTGAAAGTGTAACAAAATCAATTCAAACCATTACTTTATAATTTCATCTCATTTTAAACAAGTTCAAGTGTATCTGAAAAGATTTTCCTTAAAAAAAATTATACAACAAGACAAAAACATGTGTAAAACAAATAACTAAAAAATATATGATTGCAATACTTAGCCGCCTTCCAACCGACCCACATGAGTTTCACGCCATCAACGACAATTGGAAGCAAATGTTAGGGTGGAAAGTCCCCATCTCCAACGATTCCAATCAAAATGCTACAATGAAAAGGCCAAAAGTTTTGAGCCATATCCATACAAAACATAACTTGTTGAAATGGATCTTCTCATTTTCTAAAATTAATTATACCACTTCATAATTTGTCACTCTTTATCTTTACCTTTTTGAAAGGAAAAAAAAATATATATCTACATGTGAATTGGATTTGTGTGTTTCCTCGTAACAAATAGGTAAAGCAACAAGGGAAAGTTGTAAAAAATGAGGTCACTCTCCACCTCCCAAGCAAAAGCCATTTTTTCAACAGTACGGCGACCTAACTTCCAACTTTGAGTGATACATCCAAATCTGGTTTAAAATTTATTTGATTTTTCCAACGAGAAATCATCCCCTCATCCATGACCCATCACTTTATACAACACCCTAGATTGGAAGCTCTTAGAGATGTACAGTTCTTTGACGTTTTCCTTCCTTCCAAACACCCATTAACGAGAAGAATCTTGGGGGACACCGTGAGCTAGTGACTCAGAAGTCAGAAACTACCCCATCATTTCAATGGGATTTTTCCGATACTTCAAATTTGGTTTCTTGGGTTGAATACAATAATGGACTGTGGCCATGGAAGAGAATGAGTATAAGCAACATCGCCATCGTGGCCCCGGGAAAATCGATGAATCTTTATCAAAGGAGGAAAGAAAATTTAAAAGAGAGTAGGAGCTCACCATGGTTTTCAAGGGCAAGTTTTTGAACCCATGTTAGCAGTCAAAAGAAAAGGCTAACATTCTTTCTTGTAAAGCCTGGGCATTTAGATAACACTTGAAAATCTTAACCAAATTGGTGAGATCCACGTATTAAAGGGATTTAGACACCTCATCTTAATGCATGTATGATTCATCAAAGTAAGAGGTGTTTCAATTCAATTATTTTTATTTTCATAAAAAAAAAAATTAATATTAGGAATATTTTTTATAAAATAATATAATATCCTAGTTTTTTCAAATTTTATATATGTTTGACTAATTTTGTTAAGAACTTTTATAATTTTTTTAAAAATAATAATATAAAAATTACGGAAATATTGTTCTTTTTTTTTTTTTAATAAAAATCATATTTTAACTTACTAAAAAATATATATTTAATGAATTTTTTATCAAATTAATTCTACCCTTTAAAAATTTTAATTTTAATTTCAACCGATAACTTTTGCATAAAACAAAAAGTAGGAAGTCATTCATATCCCAACTTAAGTGGTGTTCAATTTATTTATTAAATAAAAAATATTAAAATATTTGATTTTTTTATTTAATTAAAAATAATTCATTAATATTAATTCATATAATTAAACTAAATCTATTAATAATAAATTTATTTTTATTAATAGATTGTTGTTAAAATCAAAATACTTAACTTTTTTTATTCAATTAAAAAATAAATTAAAGTCAAAAAGTGGTAAAATTTGAGCAACCGAAAAAACAATAAAACTAGAAAATGTAAAGTCAAAAGAAAAAGAATTTCGCAAGGAGGCGAATTTCAACGGTGGGTGAGCTTAAATGATAAATATCAAGAACTTTCCGAAGGTTATCCGTAACGCACTCATTAACTTTTATTAGGACAAACATGAGCCACCTAACAAAATTGAGGAGGATTTGGTGGGCCAAATTTTAAAATTGCTTTGCTTTGGTTTCTAAAATGGATGGGTGGCAAATTAAATTCAAACTCAATTTGAATTCAACGCCAAATCTTGGTAGAACTCAAATTTTCCATCTCCACCAACCCACGTACCAGAGTGATGAATCAAAGGGGCCATTTTATTTTAAGTATTTGACTTATTATTATTATTATTATTTAAATGCAACTTTAATTTAATCATAAAGAAATGAAAAATAGAATATGAGAATGAGGTCGGAAAGTTCTCACTGAAAATTGCATGAAAAGTTGGCATGTCCAACACTGATAAGGTTAAGATTAGGGATGACAATGAAGCAGGTTTAGGACGAGTCACCCCTATTCCAACCTCACTCTGTTTATTTAAAATAATTCACATCCCTATCCCATTTGAAAAATTAAATGGAGCGGACGGCCCGGTATGGGAATTTATCATACCTGCCATGTTCCGTTTTGTTTAACTTTTTTTTTTTTTTTTTTTTTTTAATTTTGATTTTGTTTTAAATTACTTTTAAACTTTTTAATTATATTAAAATAAATATATTTTATGAATAATTAAATTATTATATTTTTTATAACTTATTTTATTAAAAATATTTTATTATTATATATATATTAAAAATAGTAAAATAAAAATTAAATTAAATTAATTTTATATATAATCGGGTAGGGTGGGATAGGACAAGGTAATACCCAAATTCGCCCTAAACCCATCCGGGATTTTAAAAAAGTTATCAAACTCATTTTAAATCCATTTACTAAAATTGAAACCTATCCCATTAAGGACGGAGTTGGGGGTACTAGAAAAAACCTGCCCATTGCTATCCCTAGTTAAGATATCATCTGACAAGGCAATGGGACACAGATGAGGTTAAGATATCATCTGACATGGCAATGGGTGAGCTTCTCCCTCCACGTCACCGCTACATCCAAAAACATTTGGTCGTAACCGTACTGTTGTTCTAGTAGCTTCTTTGGACGGTCCCGATTCGGTTATTTCAGGCCTCCTTGAAAATGCAAATCAGATTTCCGTGGCTAAGGTTGGCCTCCAGGGTCGGGCGTGAATGTGATAATTTTGAGTGGGCTTCCATTTTGGCTTTGTTTGGATGTCGGAATTCGAGAGGGAGAAAATAAAGCGAAAATTTCAAGAAGGAAATATTGGTGCAAGTTGTAACTGAGTTTTCAATCTTTGCAAGGTTATGACATAAATGGTAACGTGGCAAAATTTTAAGAACCATTCAAAGACGCTAAGCGAGAAGTGGCTAGACAGAATTCCCACACCAAATTTTCCAGGAAAATCGCTTTCCGTCTCCTCCCAAAATTCCCACTCATTCTCTCTCTGTTTTCCAAACGCGGCATTCCCACGTTTCTCACTCCATTTTTTTCCAATTTTTAATGTATTTTCAAATTAAAAAGTCGTTTACCACCCCACCCACGTCTTCTTTCTTAATTCACACCGCTCCAAACTGTACCAAACTTCTTGCCACCAGAATTCCAGAGAGAGAAAGAGCAATTTCCAGAGAGAGAAGATGAGAGAGATATTGGAGTCGTGTTGCAGACCATTGGAGAGGTGTTTCAAGGCAGGTGGTGGAGATGAGCTTCTATGGCACATGGATTTGAAGCCACATGCATCCGGGGACTATTCAATTGCAGTAGTGCAAGCCAACTCGTCGCTGGAAGACCAAGGCCAGATCTTCACTTCCCCTTCAGCCACATACATCGGTGTCTACGACGGCCACGGCGGTCCGGAAGCCTCTCGCTTTATCACCAACCACATCTTCCCTTTTCTACATAGTTAGTAACCCCATCTAAACCCTCTCCGTACTCCGTTTGTTTGGTTCCTGAGGAAATGTTGGAAAAAGGATGAAAATGAATTTTGAGAGTTTGGTTCTTTAGTATTGGGACCCGGGTAACATAAATACCTGTACTTAACTGCGCCGGGTTAGTTGAGGAGACAAGACGAGACATCAGATTCAAAATTTTCTCAGCAATCAAACGGAGCTTAATTTTCGTTTTCTTTCCCGCTTATCAGTATTGGTTATTCATGAAAATAATCTTTTTTCTTCAATTTTGTTCTTTATTTTCTCAGAGTTCTCGTCTGAACAAGGGGGGTTATCTGCGGAAGTGATAAAAAAGGCATTTAATGCCACTGAAGAGGAATTCTTGCATTTAGTGAAGCAATCATGGCTAGCTCGGCCCCAGATTGCATCTGTGGGTTCGTGCTGTCTGGTTGGGGCAATTTCGAATGATGTATTGTATGTAGCAAATCTCGGGGACTCAAGGGCAGTCCTTGGCCGGAAAGTCACAGGAGGGAGGATGAATAGCAGTCAGATGGTGGTGGCGGAGCGATTATCAACTGATCATAATGTTGGAGTTGAGGAGGTGAGGAAGGAGGTGGCAGCCCTTCACCCTGATGATGCCCACATTGTGGTGTATACTCGAGGAGTTTGGCGAATTAAGGGCATTATTCAGGTATTAATTATGGCCTTTTCTTTCACCTTGTAATTGTATTTTTGATGTGATTTAAAATTTGGGTATAACATAGTATATGTGCATATTGCTGTGACTAATTTAACATAGTACAAGTAACTATTTGAGATTGAGATGTAAGTTGTCTGCTTTATGATATCTTGGTCGATTATGTGTTTGTTTGATGGATTTTTGGCTTTAAGGCAGTCTTCTTTCCCATTATGTGCTTTGTGTGACTTGTTTACTAGAGATTTGCAATTGGTTTTGGGGTTGAGCGCTTGCTTCTTCTTTGGATAGTGAACTTGCATTTGGCTTCACTTTACTCTTCTTTGGATAGTGAATCTGCATCTGGGTTCATTTTGTTTGATACATCATTGATTTAATCTAGGTATTATGAACTTGAAATTCTGATGAAGTATGAATAATCATCAATGTGCTTTTTAAGGCCCTTGTTATATGGTTGTGCTATTCATGGTGAATATTTTCCCCTTCTTTGGATTAGGCATTTAGCCTTCATCTGATTTGAATTTTATCCTATCAGGAATGACAGCTTCAATTCTCTTTGCTCGTATAAGAAGTTCAAACTCCCGGATGTAGTGATTTGTAATTTTGAATTCCTTTCGGTGAAAGTATCCTCTTTTATCTTATTTGTCCTTCTCTGTCTGAAAGATAGAGCATTGCAGTATATTTTTGCCATATTTTGTCGTTTTCTCATCTTTTATCACCACAAATTTCTTTCCATGGTCAATATGAGTGTGAGAAAGTATGCTTTTCTCACAATCTTACTTTAACATAAAGTTGATTGAGAATTTATTCTCAAAAAGTACATATATGATCTAAAAATAAATGACTCCAAAAGGATTTTCTAAGCAATTCTTTTGAGAAGGATTTGGTGGATATGGTAAAATAAGACGTTGACGGTCATCCCTTTTATTCTGGTGGATAGGAATAAGCATAAAGGCAATTCTGTCTTGTTATTAACATAAGCCCTTCACCTTCTCTTTTATTATTTTTGTGTCTTTAGGCTTGATAAAAATCATTATATTCCTCCTCTTTATTTGGCATTGTTTGGGTCTTACCTTCTAGGGTTGGGGAGACTCTAAGTTGGCATGACTCTTTTGTTGGAAAAAACAAGAAGGTTTGGAAAACTGCTTTTTTGTATATTTTTGGGCAATTTGGAAGGAAAGGAATTAAAGAGAGTTAGAAAATGAAGAGCAGCTGGTCCAATCCTTGAAGTGCTCTTTCCTTAGAAGTTTGGTGTTATGGGTTAGGATGTAGATAGTAGAAGGATCAATGTCTTTAACTAATTTTGCAGATTGGGCGGGATCGGGATAAGGGAGTAGTTTTTTATGTTCTATTTCTGACAAAGCCTTTTGGTATCCATTGTATGCTTCTTGTGTACCTTGGGGTATAGTTTCTTTATTGTTATCAACATGTTCATTTTGCTTACTTATCAAAAAAAAAAAAAATCTTCATCAGTCAAATCTGAGTTTGTGATCCTTGCATAAATCACATTTTATGCTCTTTGGCCACTCCTCCATGCAGCTAAAATATTAGTTTGACAAGGCATGACTTGCAAGATGTCTAGGCAATGTGCAAAAGCACCCCTATATGACCATATGTATCATTATCCTTTTTGTTTTGATGGTCATAGATGAGATATGTTCCTATATATCAATGTCTATCTTTACTTTGATTATGCAAGTTGGTCCTGTTATAAGTTCCGTGGCTGTAATGAAATCATACTTAAAAGCTTGCATGACTACAATGACTTAAACTTCTGGACCATCTTGTAAACTTTAAGGTGTTGGTATCACATGGTACTTGATATACAGTGCAACTTTCTATAACTGCCATAGTTAATGGAATTTTCCTTATTGCTGCTACTTCGTTTATTTCTATTGAAATTTATATTCATATCTAAGTGCATGTGGAGAAGACCTGGGCTTCCCTTAACAGTCTTTTTTTCTTTTATATATATATAGGTCTCAAGATCAATAGGAGATTTCTATCTAAAGAAACCCGAATTGAGTAGAGATCCTCTTTTTCAACAATTTGGATCACCTATTCCTTTGAAAAGACCAGTAATGACAGCAGAACCCTCGATATTAATTAGAAATTTAAAGCCGCACGACTTGTTCTTGATATTTGCATCAGATGGCCTTTGGGAGCAGTTAAGTGATGAAGCAGCTGTTGAAATCGTCTTAAAAAATCCAAGAATTGTAAGGCACTACCTAGTTAATGACTTTTTCTTGCTTTCATATCTTCATCTTCCTTTGTATCTGCATCTTCATGATGTTGATCCATATTTCTAGGTTGTTTAATTGCTGGTGAACTCTTTTACAGGGAATAGCAAAACGCCTAGTGAGAGCTGCCCTTCAGGAAGCAGCAAGGAAAAGAGAAATGAGATATGACGACATAAGAAGAATTGAAAAAGGGGTGAGGCGCCATTTCCATGATGACATCACTGTAATTGTGATGTACCTTGATCATGCACAAGGCTCTCCAAATGGCAGACTCAAGGATCATGGCATTGTTGACTGCACCAGTGCCCCAGCTGACATCTTCTCTCTTAATTCAGATGAAACCCACAACCGATTTCCCATTGTTCACTAGCAAATCTACTTGCATACAGGTATATGTACCCTCTTGTCAATAAATATAATAAAATACCATATAGATAGGTGTGCCAAAACCAAGGGACACAATGGGCTTTCAAAACAATAATCACAGGGGGGTGTGTTGTATTTGTACATAATCTGGTGAATAATGAGGTTGATACATTGATCCCATCTTTGATTTTGACTACTTTTTTTTTCTTTTTTTCTCCTTGGTTTGGGGGAGTGTTTTTGGAAGCAATTTTTTTTGTTATTTGATGACATTTTGAGGAAATATATATAGCTTGAACACAGTGAATTGCAATTATTTTCTCCTCCTATAAGGTATATGCCAAATGAACTCATACAGCCCTATTTTAATCATAAGTGAATGATTGCTCGCTTCGGGGGAATAGCACTGCCAGTCACAGGATTAGGGTGAGCTGACTGCTAAGTCGTGGACCTGGGCCGGAGCCAAGGTTCTCTATAAATGAATGACCACGCTGGTCCGGCCTGTCTCATCAACTCTAGCCGGGACCGTAGGATTGGATTCACCTATCTTTGGCCGGTTTTCATCTGGCCCACCCAATTTTGTTGTACCGCGACCAAATCTCTGATCTCGTCGAGCCTTCAAAAGCTGTAGTCAACCCTTACCCTATACTGATGATACATTAGAAAATAAATAAATAAACAAACAAAATATTTTATATAATATATTTAATATTCATAATTTCTTTTTCCTTTTTATAATTATTTTTTCTTGTATTTTACTTCAAAATCTCAAAATCACTCTACAATTTAAAAATAAAAAATAAAAAATAAATCACAAAAAAAAATTAAAAATTGCAAAAGTGTTAAAGAAATTTAGCATCAATATCAGATTTTTGCAACGATTTTTTTTTTCCGCATCAGATGTGTCGTGTTGTGCTTTATGTGGCGACAACAAGATACGGTTAGCGTAACAAATTAGAACTAGATCTTCTGTTGGAACACCATGATGGATTGAAGTGAAAAATCTGTGCCTTTTTCAATCCTCAATACCCCCTAACCCAACGAATCTCCATTCACCATAAGATGTCCATTCACATCAAGATCTCATGTGAGGCCCTCATAGAAAATATCAGAAGTTTCACCACTTCGCCAAGAAACAAAAGGGGCGTAGTATCTGAAACATACAACCCTAACTCCAGGACTCCACCTCATCTTCCAAAGGACAGTCCAAAAAGATAATTAAGGACATGAGAGAGTAGGGTCCACCGTCCACCTTTGTAGTTGCCTCTGTCCTTTATCTAGTGTCAGTTCATGGGGAGCAGTGTACCACAATCTAAAGTCTCCATATGCGATGTGTCCTTAGTCCTACTCCTTACTGTGGTCTGTGTTCTTCCACGACTAGGTTCGAGAAACATGGCACATCACGAAGAATCAGAGTGAGTGGTGTCGGAGCATGTATGCCTGGAGGCCAATGCCACTGCGCCCATGTGCACATTGTGTGGATGCCTCCCGCTCTGCTTCTTTTGCACCCCCCCACCCACTAAAGTCACCTGTTATTGTTTCGGGTATAAGCACTAGTAGTGTGAGCTTCCATTTATGTGCCAGCAGCCTATTAGTTGAAACTCGAAAGCAAGAATACCACGTCAATTTAGAGGTTGAGGTGAGATGTATACATAACCTTATTCCTATCACAGTCCTATCATCACGTCTAATTCATTTTAAGAGACGCGTTATGTTCAAAATTAACTATTCAACCTGTCTAATCCATCTTAATTAATCTTGTCAAAATCATGCGTTTATAACCCATCTTGTTAACTTATAAATGAATAAAATTTATATATTTTAAAATTATTAAATTAGAAATACTTTTTAAATTAAAAATAAATAAATACAGAGGCATTATTTAAAATTATAAATAAATATAAATTTAAACTTTAATTTTTTTTAATTTAAATAATTGTGTCACAAAAGATAATATATTCGTCCACCCAGTAGCTTCGCGTTCCTTTGATAGATATCGGACTTAGGTGAGTAGATAGATCCCCGTTTGACAGTCAATTTCGCACAAGTCGTAGCAGAAAAATGGAAACACGAGGTAAAAAATTTTGACCGAAAACCATAGACTAAGATAATTGTCTGTCTTGAACGGGGACGGATAATGGCCTCATCTCAACCATCCAGAATGAGAATGGGTCGGCGGCTTCTTGACAATGTACAAGAGATACGTTTTGCATGCTGCTCTCAAGTCTCAACTCACTGGTTGAAACTTGAAAGCCCGTTCGAGTACATCCAGTTAAAGATAGAAAAAATCAAACATCAGTTTTGACTTATAAAGTCTCTGTTTTTTTTATTTCGCTGATTTGAGATTAGTCGGAAAATTTCTCAGGGTAAGTAATTTCAAAAATAAGAAATTGGTATCCAAAATCGGAAATTTTCTCAGGGTAAGTAATTTCAAAAATAAGAAATTGGTATCCAAAATGTGAACGACAAAGATATCTTCAAAACATTTCGGCGTTTGATTTGATACCACAAAGAGAAAGCCATGCTGTGACATGAGGCAAGATATTTTTTGTGCATAACCTACTTCTGTTTCAAATTCCATAATAATTATATTCAAAACAACACTACCGTTCAGTTTGCGGTTTTTGACTCGTTCAATTTCCTTTTGCCCTTTTTTTTCCAAGACGTTGTCCTGAGCTTTACTACAAGGCCCAGACATTTGCACTAAAGTGACGGCTTTGTTGATTTCACATCCACTTGGATGTTGCTTCCTCGCCGCCCAACTACCTCTTTCAACACCACAATTATGGCGCAATCGTGGGTCGTCTTCTCTGGTACTAGTAAAAATTGAATTTTTGATATTTAATGAAATAATTCGTTGATTCCAAACCTTAATTTGGAGCACCTCCTCCCCAAATTTACGAGTCACTTAGACCAAATCTCCATGGTGGTCTTTGTTATCTGTCGGACCTATGCATATGTACCACGACATTCAACTTAGGCCGTGGGAACCATATTTAAAATGTTTATATTCAATATTTAACTTTATTTTAACCTACTTACCTACCTGCACCTAAAAAAAAGGATCCTAAAACTGTCCTTTCAAAAAATGTGATCTTTAATGGAAATTGAAAATGAGACATAAGTCATTGAAGAAATAGTAATATATTTTTCCTTTTTTTTTTTCTTTTTGATATGAAAAAAATTGTTGTGATAGACTAATTATTTGGGTAAAAGGTTTTACACAGGTAGAGACAATGTATGGAAGCTGTAGCAGATTGAGATTGAATAAAATCTTATCACAGTGTCAACATGTGGTGCTAGTTTGTCAACCATCTTCATAGGGGACTAGAAAAAACAAAAAAGGTCGTCAGAAACCCAATAAAATAAACGCAAAAAAATCATCGAGCGGGAGAAAATTATCGATGGGAATAGTAGAAGAAGCTCACAACTTGAAGGTGGTGGGATCAGGGGAGCAGATCATCGTGCTCGCCCATGGCTTCGGCACCGATCAATCTCTGTGGAAGCATCTTGTTCCTCATCTCGTCGACGACTACCGAGTCATCCTCTTCGATAACATGGGCGCCGGAACCACCAATCCCGAATACTTCGATTTTGAGCGCTATTCCAATCTTGAAGGCTATGCCTACGATGTGCTCGCCATTCTGGAAGAGCTCCAAGTTCAATCTTGCATCTTTGTCGGTCACTCGGTTTCCGCCATGATTGGCGCGATCGCCTCCATCACTCGGCCTGATCTTTTCTCCAAGCTCATCTCGATCAACGGTTCTCCCAGGTAGATCTCGTGATTAAATTCAATTCGACGGACTATTGGTTTCAGGTCGTCGTAGGAAGTCAAAGTCTTACATTAAATCACAGATCAGCTCAAAAAATCAGATCATTGATATTTTTCATTGTTCGATTGATTTTAAGGTACCTGAACGACGTTGATTACTACGGAGGATTCGAGCAGGAAGAACTAGACCAGTTATTTGAAGCCATGGGATCGAACTACAAGGCGTGGTGCTCCGGGTTCGCCCCATTGGCGGTCGGCGGCGACATGGACTCGGTGGCGGTTCAAGAATTCAGCAGGACTCTGTTCAACATGAGGCCGGACATAGCCCTGAGCGTGGCTCAGACCATTTTCCAGGTCGATCTCAGGCAGATTTTGTGCCACGTCACGGTCCCTTGTCACATTCTACAGAGCATCAAGGACTTGGCCGTACCGGTGGTGGTTTCCGAGTACCTGCATCAGAACCTGGGAGGCGAGTCCATTGTGGAGGTCATGACGTCGGACGGCCATCTGCCGCAGCTGAGCTCGCCGGATATTGTAGTGCCAGTGCTCCTTCGTCACATTCGCTACAATATTGTAACTTGAATTATTGCTTGACTCCATTTAGTACGCGCCGATCGGTCCTCATGGACCAAGGTAGTTATCTCTAGCGTTTATCATGCGATCCATGTGTAATTGTACTTGTTGTAATAAGATTCAGTGCCATCTTCAGGAATTTCCATTTTTCTTTTCTTTCCCTTTTCTACTTTCTCTTTTATTTTTCATGTTTTTGCCCTTTTCCCTTTTTTCTTTTGCAAATAGGCTTTCCAGCGAAGATATGGCATTATCAATAATATTCAGTACTATTCAGCATCTACAATTTTATTTTTTTCCTTTTCCTTTTCGTCCTTCTTGTCTCTTCAACAAATCATTTAAAAACTCTTCTGAATTCATTTTCCACTCTCTAGCATTTACAACTTCTCTTTCTCTTTTCCTTTTCCACTTCAACAAATAATTAAGATGCGCTACAATAAACTGCTGACCCAAATGGCCCCTACCCATCAAGGTCCAAGAATAATAATATTATTATGGCATGCACCAACAATTGACCCATATATATATATATATATATATAAAAAGATTATTTAATTAAAAAGGCCTTTTAAAATCTAATTTTTAAAATTTAACCTCCCACCCTTTTTTAGTATCATTTTGATAAAAATATTCTCATTATATTTTTATAAAAATAACTCTTTTTTTTTTAATCTATCTGTAAATGCTTAAAATAATAAAAAAAATATTTATGTCAAAAATGGGTTATTTAAAAAAAAAAACATAGGAGAAATTAGATTTCTGATTTAAAGATTATTTTATCATTTTTAACAAAATATTTAAAAAAAAAAAAATCCTCTATATTTCCCAACGTTTCTAAATTTCTCTTCAAAAATCATAATTTTTCTTAGTAAAAATATTGCTTTACATTATCTCCACATGAGCTATGTGCATTGATATGTGATACGGTTCTAATTTTTTATAGTAATTTTTATTATTTATCAATTATTTTATTTAAAAAAAAACAAAAAACTGATTAAGATACAAGCTTCACGAGGTGGGGGGGACAAGATCCCTGTCAATGACAATTATTGAGGCTATCGCATACCCTTACAACTACAAGTGGCTCTGGCCCCTTTTCTGTGCAGCATTCAAGTGGAGGCGTTGAGTTGGCCGCCTGGAGATGCCAGTAAGCGTGATCCCAATCACGCCACGTCCACAATCAATAAAATATATCAACATCATTAAATATCTCAAACATCATTTAATGACTCCAGGTCACTACATGTAACATGGCAAATTTTCAATGATTTGTTTTTTTATCTTTTATTATTATTGTGTATTTTATTATAGGGCACGGTGGGAAACTATTTGGGGTGGGTATTTTTATATTGGATTTACTTCTAAATTAGGAATTGCTTTTGGTCATGGCCTTTCTACTCTGAGTAAAACCAGGATGGTGTTCCGGTCTAATGGAGTAATAAATAATTTTTCTTACGTGGCGGCAGTGAGGGAAACCCGAGGCCACAAGTGAGTCCGTTTATAGTGCCACGTCAGACAAAAGAGTCTGGAAAGCTCCATTCGGTTTAGGCATTTTTAAAATTTTTTACTTTTAATTTTGCGGGAAACTATGCTTTAATGCCTATCACTTCCTTTTGGTAGCCCAACTTACTTGCGAATGGGCCACAGGCCCAAAATAAAATATCACCCCTATCCATTCTACAACCTATTTGTGTTACCAAACACACATCTGTTTATTTTTTTTGCTTTACAAATTCACTCTCTAGCCAAATGCATCCGTCTTTTATTTATTTATTTTTATTTTTTTATATTTTATCTTTTCTACTTTATAAACTCATTCAAAATTATCCTTTATAAAAAGTATCCAAAATTTTCAAATTTTAAAATAAATATTAGAATTATATATTTCTCATTAGTAAACATTTTCAATTTTTAATAATAAGTCATCGTATTTTTTAAATTCACACAAATTTTTATCTACTTTAAAATGTAATATTCAATTAAAAGGAGTAGATAAAAAATAAATAGATAATGTAATGATAAATTTGGTACATAATAAAAAATATAAATTATGTATTTAAAATAAAAATATTAATATTTTAATAAATTTATAAGTGGAATATATTTGTTAAAAATAAATAATAATATTTTGATAAATGATGAATAGCAATAATATTTTGTCTAAAATAATTATAAAAATATATAATTTATTTTTAAAAATATGCAAATAAATCATCTTTCTTCGTTACACATTTACTCTTTAAATACTATAATGATATTCTATATCAGTTTGGGCTAGTAATAAGTATAATTTTGGAGTTTCAAATTATTTTTATAAATCATTAGAATGGTTAAAGAATTGAATTTTGTGATTGGGAACCAAACCAATTTCAACCTTGGTATACTTGAAGCAAAATCCACTTGTGTCTTCAATGTACAATGTTACATTCTCGTAAAAGATTTTTCTCTTTCACATCACAAGGTCCCATTTCAAATTAAGTGGGTATTTAGTAAATTTAAAATTTATTACTTAATAATTTAAGTTTAATTTAATTAAATTATTTTTATGTTATTAAATTAAAACTTATTACTTATTTTTTACTTTAAGTATTAAGTTTGTTTGATTAAATTAACTTAAAAGTGATTTTAAGTTATTAAATTAATACATTTACCCTTGTTAATTATAATTAATATTTATGTTAGGAAGTATTGGGTTTGATAGCACATTTTGACATGCAGTTAGAGCAAATGGATGTAAAGATAGCTTTTCTTCATAATGATTTGGAGGAGTTGGTTTATATGGTACAACCAGAAGGGTTTATTCAACTTGAACAAGAACACTTGGTCTGTAAATTGAGGAAATCACTTTATGGGTTGAAGCAGTTTCCAAGGCAGCGGTACAAGTGTTTTGACTCCTACATGATCAGGATTGGCTACAAGAGTGTGAGTATGATTGTTGTGTTTATGTAAAGAGCCTAGATGATGATTCATCATTTATTTTTCTATTACTCTATGTGGATGACATGTTAATTGCTGCAAAGAGTATGGTTGAAGTCAATAAGCTGAAGTCCTTGTTGAGTAAGGAGTTTGACATGAAGGACTTAAGTACAACCAAGAAGATTATTGGAATGGAGATTCATAGGGATAGAGCTTCAAGGATATTATGGTTATCTCAGTATAGCTATGTCAAGAGAGTATTGGAGAAGTTCAACATGGATGATGTAAAACCAGTAAGTATACCTTTGGCAAATCATTTTAGGTTGTCTACTAATCAATGTCCAAAAACATATGATGAAGTGAAAGACGTGTCAAAGGTTCCATATGCAAATCCAGTGGGATGCTTGATGTATGTTATGGTTTGTACAATACTAGATTTGACGCATGCTGTTAGTGTGGTGAGCAAGTTTCTATCAAATTCGGGAAGAATGCATTGGGATGCAGTCAAGTGGATTTTTAGATACTTAAGGGGTACTACAGACTATGACATCATGTTCAGCAAACAATAGAGTGATCCTTCAGTTAGAGGATATGTTGATGCAGACTATGCAGGAGACTTGGATGACATGAGGTGTACCACAGGTTATGTATTCACTCTGGGTGGGGGACCTATTTGTTGGAAATCTATGATACAGTCTTTAGTTGCACTATCTACTACTGAGTCATAATATATGGCAATAGTTGAGGTTGCAAAGGAATCATTATGGCATACAGGTTTGGTTAAGGAGTTGGGTATTCATCAAGGTGAAGTTCAATTATATTGTGACAGTCAGAGTGTCATTTATTGGGCAAAAAACCAGGTGTATCATGCAATGACCAAACACATAGTTGTGAGGTTTCACAAGATCAGGGAATTGGTTTCTTCTGATGAACTATTACTTGAGAAGGTTCACACCTTTGAGAATGTAGCAGACATGTTGACAAAACTTGTTACCACAGAAAAGTTAAAGCATTGCTTGAATTTGATTAATGTCTCTAATTGCTAGATGGGAGATACCCCAACCTATTGTCCCAGGTGGAGTGATAAGCTATGTTTCTTGTCTCCTAAGAGGGGGAGTGAATATTCGTCAATGTGGAGATTGTTGTAATATGTGGCTCATATTGTTGTGGGCAAACGATAGGTTGGGGGGTTGCGGGAGGCAACGCCTCTGCGGTATGGTTTAGGGGTATTTTTGGAATTTCATTCATAAGGGTTAGTATAAATACCATTTTATGTAACCTTAATTTGATACATAGTGAAAATCATATTTTCCCTGTTCCCGTGGACGTAGGCAATTAGTTGAACCACGTTAAATCTGTGTGCTCTTCTTTCTCGTTTTCTTATTTTTCGCCATTAAATCGTTGCACGAATCTCAACAATTTATTTTTAAAAATTTTAACTAATGTTTATTTTCATTTATTTTAAGTAATAAATTTTTGTATTAAATATTCATACTTAAAATATTGAAGGTTTATAAGATAATTTTAAAATATTTACTATAAAAAATGAGTCATGTATATGAAGTCATAGTTGTTAAATATATTATTATTAAATGTGGGTAAATAAGAAATAAATAAATAAATAAATAAAATTAATAACAAGTTAACTATTTTGTTTTATTACTTAAAAGTCATTTTTAACTTTAAATTGTGAGATTAAGTTATTTTATTATATATACTTAATATACTTAACAACTTAAATTGAGTTTTTAAGGCGTTCTAAGTTACCAAACATCCTCTTAACTTTTCTTATTATAAAAATAAAAGCAGGTCTTCACGTGGTAATCATAATGACAATGAAGACATCATTAGTATGAAAGGAGTTATGAAAAGTCTTTATTATTAATGCAATTCTCAATATCATAAGTTAATACCTCGTCGTGTTGTACTAAAATCTACAACCTCCTATTAAACTAGTTATTTCTTCCCATATTAACATCTTAGACTTTTAAAGGTTCCTTTTATTGAAATATATTTCCATTTACTTTGCTTCTCATAAACAATAACTAAGGGTCAGGAGATGGAATTTTTAGCTTTGAAAATGCAACATTTTTTTTATGGCAATTGAAGTCAAAAGTAGGCTCTTTTCCCTCTTAAGGTTTCTTTAGCTCTTATGGTCAATTTTTAAGTACGGTGTGGTGCATGGTTCGTAAATATCCACTAATTATGGATCGTCTCATGCTTATCCATGCTAAAGGTGCACTATACTAATATTTGATTGCTCTTAATTTATTTAAAATAAATATTATTTAATAAATTAAAAAAATAAAATATTATTAATATTTGATTGCTCCAAATTAATGAAAACATCGACTAAATGAATCCTTAATATTCTCCTTGTGTCCTACAATTTTGTGTCCATATTCTATAATTTTGCGTCCATTTATAAATAATTGATTAAAAAAATGAAGGTAAAAAATGAAATTTAAAATTTAAAATTATAAACATCCAAAAATCTTTATAGCACAAAAGACATAAGTTAACTCGTAATTATGTTAATAATTACATGGTTTCTAGATGAATTTATATCTAATGAATAATTGAATATGTTGTTTCCAAAATTTTGATTTCCTTGATTAAGAGGAAGTTTGAGGAAAATGCCTTTAATTTTTAAACCACCCTTTTAAAAATTTGGACAGCTTAATGTGGGGCGGAAATTGTAACCCTAAAAAATGGCCCATGGATCAGGCCCACCAGGCAAAATTTGCTTTCGGCGATCCAATGATGGCACCTCATCAAATGCCTGTCGAATGGACTGGGCTGCAGTCGATCGCATTTTTAAAGGGCCCAAACGGAGCTCTGACAAAGTTTCAAGTCCAGCGAGGTCATACCACATCGAGTCGTAATTCGTAAATCGTAATATACAATCAGTCAATCAGAATAGCCATTTTCTACTACTAATGCCACGATACTGATTCTTTTCTTACATGTCTTTTAACTATCTTTGATGAACCCCTTTTTCCTTTTATCAATTTATTAATGTATTTCTTTTCCTTTGTTCACTTTAATCTTCGGTTCCCCCACTTTACTTTGTTTGGGAGGAAGCATCTTTTTGCACGACTACTCACGCAAAGTCACGTGGGGCTTGTTTTTTTCCCATTTTCTCCCTCTTATTGAATACTTTTATTTAGAAATTCGAGACAATTGTATTTTGACCATTTTCTTTAAAATACACCAACTAATGATTGAGTTTTAGATTTAAAAAATAAATAAAATTGCTATTACCCCTTCTCCCGAAAAACTACCTTAAATTTTAAAAATATGATTGATTTCCATCTTCGGAGCAATGTCCTTATTGAGAATTTGATACGTTAAATTTATTTAATTAATAAAAAATCCAAATTAAATTTCGATGATTAATAAATAAGAAAAGTACATTTAAATGAGTTATTGGAGACTTTAATCAAACTATAAAAATGATTGCAAGTAGATAAATAGGTAATATTTTGACAATTATTATAGAATAATATTTCGATAATTATTATAAAATATATGATTTTAAAAGATAACGTTTTAATGTTAGTTATCAAGAATAATTAATTTTTATACCTAAAAATTGAAAGCAGTTCAATAATAATAATAAATCGAGTCATATTTATAGAGAAATAAATAAAATAATAAATTATTTAATTAAAAAATATATTTATAATATAAAGTTGATCATTTAATAATCTATTTAAAAAAAATATTATAAAAATTGCCTTTAAAAATCATTATATTTCGTTTTTTAATTGAATTTGTAAGTGTTTTTATTTTATAGTGTTTTTTTATAAAAAAAAATATTATTGTATTCCGATAGTCCAAACTTACCCTAATAAGAAATAATAATAATAATAATAATAATAATAAATATTATTTAAATTAATTTTTTATATAAACACAACCTACATGGTCATTTTATTTTATTAATTATTTCACTTTATGAGAAAACATTAGTGGATAGTAGGAATTGATATAATATAAATTAAATGAATTAAAAAGGATTAACTTTATCTAAAAAATAATGTTTGGTTTGTCTCCATGCCATAAAGGCAGAAAAAAAATTATAAATGAATTAAAAGACAAAAAAAATAAAAAATAAAAAAGAAAAAAAAAATTTGATTTTGCATTCTTCTTATGGTTGAGTTGACTCGGGTTGAGTCCGACCATGAATCGTGATATCTAGTTCAGAGTTCAGACACTACACTGAGTCACCGGTTCAAGTTTGTCACACGTGTAGGACGAGGGGATGAACCCATTTAAGCATCACCTATCGGTGGCTCCAACACTTGCCCATCTGCTTCGTTCCCTTTTCCTCCAAGTCTCATTTCGTTGCTCCCTTTCAACGATTTTCTCTCATTAGAAAACGGCGAGAGAAGGAACGGCGTTGACGAGTTCCGATCTGTACAAGAGAAGCTCAGTCGTGGTCGTGGTCCATGGAGTCTGCAATATCGGAGAGGCAGGAGCTTGCGAAGCTCTGCAGCTGTCGAGACTGGTCCAAGGCCATTCGTGTTCTCGATTCTCTCCTTTCACAGTCATGCGTCATCCAAGACATCTGGTGCGAGCTCACTTCTCAATTTCTCTAATCCTGGCTGCATTTGATATTCAATTTCTGCGATTTGATTGTTCCTCAACTGCAAATGTGTGTGTTCTTGGTTGCAGCAATAGAGCCTTCTGTTACAGTAAATTGGAGTTGCACAAGCATGTGATTAAGGACTGTGACAAGGCGCTTCAGCTTGAACCCACGCTACTTCAAGCATACATCCTCAAAGGTTTTTCTCTTCAAATCTTTACTGCTTTTCTCTGTGTTTTCGTATCTCATGGTTTGATTTCTTTGTTTTTAGAATCTGAATGGTGGTAGTGGGAGCCATTCGTCTTAGGTTCTATGTTAGCGGAATTGTGACATTTTCTACTTTGTCAATTAGTTCAGTAGTTGCATTTTCAATTAGTTGTGGTATAGTATGGTAGAGTAAGTTGTTCAACCTAATTATAACGATTAAGAAAATTATGGAGAAAAATATCTTGGGGCTTGGATCACTGGCTGAGTATAGGTGATATTTAGGACTTTCAACCTATTCTTGGTGTTGAACTTTTTATTCATGTTACAAAGGTTCGGGGGAAAGTGACCGGAAGGAGTAATACATGAAGTGAAATTATAGAAAATTAATTATGTTTCCTGCTAGGGGGATCAACAATAAAAGTTATTTTCTTTCTTTAAGTGTATTGTTTTCAGAGGTGTAGAGAGAAGAAGAAAAACCTAGGTATTTTTGTTTAAAAATAAATATAAATTGTTTAATGCAGCCCTTTTTTTGATAGGTATATAAAAAATATTAAAAATTGCCATCAAACAAAGGGAGTGCTCCCTATGTACACAGGGGTATACAAGAGGCACCATTAAAACGAAAAAATAAAAGGGTAACACCAGGACAAAACCTCTAAAAGCTCTGGTATTCATAATTTAGGATATTGATCAAATCCAGCATAGAACAGTTTTCCCACCCCAATGGGGCTTTAGACCATTCCAAAAGAGACTTAATAAGAATTTGCTACAACATTCGGTCGGGGAGTTGTTGAAGATCCTTCTATTTGGCTCTTGTCACAAGCACTAAAATAAGCAAAGGGGAGCCACACTTCGGACCTTAGTTTGCCTTTTATCCAAGCTTCTAGCCCAAAAGAAGCTCTTTCACAGAAGTTGGAAAAATCCACTGTAACTGAAAAATTACTAATGATGTGTCCCAAAGCTTTCGAGCTCTATCACAAAGAATAGGGATGGAATTTGTGGATTTCTTATTGATTTTACAAAGATGGCATCTATTTATCATCGACTACTTGATAAGTACATTAATGGTGAGCATCTTTCCCCACATTGCTTCCCAAGTGAAAAAGTAGGTCCTCAAAAGGGGCACAAGTACCCCAAATTTCTTTGGCAAGGAGCAGGACCAGATTCTTATTACAAGGAATTGTAGAAGGATTTCACCCTTAAAATTTCCCTCTCCTCCTCCTCCAAAATAAAGTATCCCCTTATTGTCACCAGGTACTAGCACATATTCAAAGGGATATCAGAAGCTAGCTATTATTTGGGCATATCTTGCATCTACTAAAGTGACACTGTAGATTAGACTCTCATCATTTTGTTCATAAATTGTTCTATTGATGTACGTATTGTGAAATTAATTATTGATCAATCTAATTTACAATAGCTGGGAACTTATCACTTGTATCATGGTTCTGATCCCTAGTTTATACAATGGTGCTTCATGTCTGCATGCACGTTGTTCTGCTTCTTTGATACTTTGGTTAACTTCATCTGCATCATGAGGTTGTTTTGCATGATGCTTTGAATTCTTGTTCACTGAATAAGAAAGTTTTTTTGCTTCTTCTTGTTGAAGACCAAGATTCTACTATCATTGTTTATTATGCATTTTTTTGTGCATTAATTTATTTTCATACTCTCTCGTCTTTTTACATGATTTCTCTCTCGATGGTGATGCTGTTTGGTTTCTTAATTCTGTAAGCAAGAGTGGTGAAGAGTTGCCATGGATAACATGATGTGCATCATACAAAAAAACAATATTAGGACTTGATTTTTCTGTAATTTAGATGGTTACTTGCTGAAATTATACCGCTGAGTGTAGATATACAATTCCAACAGAAAAAGATAGAATCTGAAAATTTGCAAAAAAATGGGGTGCTTCTACTGAGGAAAGTAAACATTAAAAATAAAAAAGGGAAAATTGAGACATGATTATGCAAGCATGTTGCTTGCTTAAACAAGAAAAGTATAATATGGTGAGGATTTCAGTCGTGGGATGATTTGGTCAGATGAGATCTATTCCTGTGGCTTATGCAACTGATAAAGGTTATTCTAATGATCAAGGTAAATCTGTGAAAATATGAATTCTTCATTATTTCATTTAGCTGATTCTTTCTATGATTCCATATAATGAAACCCCCTTTCTTTGTTGAAGAAAAAATTGCAGCTAAGCTAGAGAATGAATTAGTTACTTTGTGGGGGCTTATGCTTTCTCTTATAACTCACTCTGGTACTTTATGTGGTCTAGGTCATGCACTTTCTGCTTTGGGAAAGAAAGAGGATGCTCTTCTGGTTTGGGAGCAAGGGTATGGCCATGCTGTTCGTCAATCTGCTGATTTGAAGCAATTTCTAGAGCTGGAAGAGCTTCTGAAACAAAACAGAAGAATCACTTGTGAAAACCATTCCATGGAGTCACCTGAGTCACCTGAGTCACCTGAGTCACCTGAGTCATCCATATCTGTATCTGAATCAGCTCTTCATGTCGATGAGAAACCAAATTCAACTCATAAAAATGATAGTAAATTGAATGATGAGTCTGAATTATGCAGTGAATTGAGTGATACATCTGAGATCCACTGCAAAGCTTTTGATACATCTGATGGCCATGATGAATTAAGAGATACAGTGAATGGGAATGAGAAATTGAACGGTGAATCAAATGGAACTTATGACATCTTTGTTAAATCAAGTGATGAGTCTGAGTTATGTAGCGAGTTAAATGATACATCTGAACAAAGCAGTAAATCATCTGTGATTCACAGCAAATCAAGTGATATATCTGAGGTTCGCCGAAAATCGAGTAATAAATATGATATACGCAGTGAATTAGGCGATGAAGCCAACAGGAATAAAAAGTTCTGTGTTACTAGGATTTCAAAGACCAAGTCAATAAGTGTAGATTTCCGATTATCAAGGGGAATAGCACAGGTATGTTTCAACTCTTCACTCAGCATTGCTTTTCCCTGATTTATTGTTATGTATATATGCGATTCTCATATTCAAGTTTTGTCATGATATAGTTTTAATTGAACTTCATCAGAAAGGGAGCATTCTTCTTTTTTGGCTTCATGTATATCTATAGAGTGCAATTATTGTTTATTCTTTTTTTGTTGTATGTCTTAAATGAATTATTATATTTCAACATCATGATCTACTTCATTTTCAGGTAAATGAAGGAAATTATTCCAATGCCATATCCATTTTTGATCAGGTTATACTTCTTCCAACCTTATTCGTTATCCTCATGGTCTTCTAGTGCTTTACGATTGGTCTTCATGGTCCTTTTTTTAATTATTATTTTGTTACATTCTATTATTTATTTTATTTTGTTGTCTTTCTGTTTCTTTTGGGTGGGGATGGGGTTGAGGGGTTGTGAGTGTCATGGGCCTATTTCCAAGTTTCATGAAACATTGACTTTTCTGTATATTATATGTGCAGATACTGAAAGAGGATCCTACTTATCCCGAGGCACTAGTGGGAAGAGGAACTGCATATGCATTTCAACGTGAACTAAGTTCTGCCATCGCTGATTTTACAAAGGTACTTAAAGCTCCCAATCCAAACAGGTGTCGAAAATATTGCAACTTCTAGTTAAATGTCATTTCTAATATTTTGTGTTTTAGGCTATTGAATCAAACCCATCTGCTTGTGAGGCATGGAAGCGGAGAGGCCAGGCCCGAGCTGCCTTAGGGGAATCATCTGAGGTTAGAGCAGTTTATCCTAAAATTTTAATTTTATTGTTGTAGAGTATGCTACTATTATGTGTAAATATTGGGCCCTTGAGGCTTGGCTCAAGTGGTAAAGAGTTGGGAGGGTTTGTGGAAGGTTCCAGGTTCAAGTTTCAATGGGGACAAAATTTAACTATACACACACGGGCCTGTAAATATTGGGCATTTTCAAATTTTATAAAGTATTATTAGGAATGTGTTAGAGGATGCACATCTGATCAGAGCTGAAATTGGTGTTGTTTTGATCCTTCTTCCCCATGGTTAATGTTATCCCTATTCTTGCTACACTTGCATATTTGTGCTATTGAATCAAATCAATCCTAAAACTTTTTAAAATCCAAGTCTTATGAAATTCCCATTTAATATATATATCAATGCATGAAGTTATTGAAGTTATCGATGCTTGTTATTGTGCACACATCCTACCTACATGTGTTGTATATTTGATTCTCTTTTGTTAACAGGCCATTGAAGATTTGACCAAGGCATTAGAGTTTGAGCCGAATTCCACAGATATTCTGCATGAAAGGGGTAGCTTTCTTAGTCCCATCTCTTTTGTTATTCTTCTTTAGGACACTTCTTTTTTCTTCGTTTTGTATATACCTAAATTCATGACCCGCCCTCTTCTATTTAATTTCATTTTATACGTATGGATGGAGGATGTAACCCTAGATAGAGGTAATGAAGTAATAGTTGCAATTTGAAATTTTGTTGAGTGGAAAGAATTATTCGAAATACTATTGATGATTATCACCATATTCCTATAGTTTCAGACTTGAGGGCTCTAAAGACAGTTGCAGTTGATGGTACCCTTTAGAAATTGTTGGTAGTGTCAGTGAATGAAATTAAAAAGTTAGGCAATGTTAATAACTTGAATATGTAGTTATTCTATAGTATATCATAAAAAAAAAGTGTGATTGGAGGGTGCTGAGGCAATTGCATCACCTTGACATCACTGATAACTTGCAATTCTAATTCATAAATATCTAGTAATATTAAAATATCAGTCAACTTATGAGTATCAAATAAAAATATGGTGATTGTTCTATGAAATACGAGTGACCATTAGGATCCGAATTAATGCAGGCATTGTTAATTTCAAGTTCAAGGATTTTAATGCTGCTGTTGAAGACCTCTCTGCATGTGTGCAGCTTGATAAGGAGAACAAGTCAGCATACACATATTTGGTGAGTCCACAAGACCTGGAACTTAACTAATTCTGGAGTCTAGTAGAAGTTTTTGAAATTTCTTTTTGAGGCATTTTTTTTTTTAATAAATTGTTGATTTAGCAAATTTTGACTCTGATAGGGTTTGGCTTTATCTTCAATTGGCGAATATAGAAGGGCTGAGGAGGCACATATGAAATCAATTCAACTTGATCAGAATTTCCTTGAGGGATGGGCTCATCTAACTCAGGTATCCATGAACTACGATTCAATTGATTTTTAAATTGAAAGAAGCTGAACTTCATTGTATGGAAAAAATACACTAATTTCAATGCTGAACTATGAGGTTGATCAATGGAAATTCTGTGCTGATCAAATAAAAGATTCATTAAACTGTTTGGAACAAATTAACTAACATATATATATATATATATATATATATATATATATATATATATATATATATATATATATATATATATATATTTTTTTTTGATAACCGTGGATGTCCGGGCCAGCTTACGCGCACCTCGACTAATCCCACGGGGCCCTGAAGTTAACAACCGGGTAAACCTCCAGTGGCCCTGAGGGGACTCGAACTGGTGACCATTTGGGAGCAAACCCAAGGCCGAACCAACTGAGCTACCCTCAAGGTTAAATTAACTAAACATATATGGGGTGGAACAACTGGTTTCTGTAGCTTGAACTATCCGGGGTTGGCATTTAGTTGCTTCAATGGCTACTTATACAAATTGCAAAGTCAACCTTGGCTCTTCTTGACTATTGGCACTTAAGATCCTGTTAGGTCTGGTCCTGGAATTGAATGGGAATGCAAAATATGTATTATAAATTGTCAATTTGATCAAGTCTTGTAGAATTTAAGTTATCAATAAAGAACTATCTGGGCTTGACATTTAGTTGCTTCAAGAGCTACTTATATAAATTGCAAGGTCAACCTTGGCTCTTCTTGACTATTGGCACTTAAGATCTGTCAGGTCTGGTCCTGGAATTGAATGGGACTGCAGAATATGTATTAGAAGTTGTCTAGTTGATCAAGTCTTGTAGAATTTAAATTATCAATAAAGAACTACAAGTATTGGGTTTTTATTTATTTATTATTATTATATGGCAATATTATTGCTCAACAGTGCGGATCAGGCTGGTTAGTGCTTAAAAATTGGCAAATTTGGTCGCTCATAATGCCATAACACAGTTGAGATTTTTTTGGGTTACATGCACCTTTATTATTGCAACATTAGATGTGCTGGTATTGGCCATTTGTACCAGGTTGTTTCCTTATGCACTCAGTATGTGGTTTGTTTGGGTAACATGCATGACCCCACTGCATCAGTTAATGCCATTGATATGCTGCAGATTGTTTGATTTTTTTGGTCTGTTCTGACGTAAAATCTGAGGCTACCCATCAAAAAACTTTTGACTTAGTAAATATGTGTTATCACTAAAGGTTTGGAACCGTGTTATGATTAATTCTACCCATCATTTATAAGTTTGGAACCATCATATAATTAATTATGCGCATCATTCATCTTTCGATCATTCCTGATGCATGGTCAATGAGCTTCCTGTTTTTTTTACGTATAGTTATCATTGTCGCTTTTGTCATCATTTATATCACATGATGAAGTTCCATCAAGAGAATATTGGGAAGGCATTGCATTAGCTTTTGAAAAACTATAAAATTTTATGAGAAATGTGTGAATTATTCAATTTATAGTATCAATTCTATGTGTCAACTAGTTTTGTTAAGTGCTTTGTGTTGAATTTGTGACAGTTCTATCAAGATTTGGCAAATCCAACAAAGGCTTTAGAATGCATTGAACAAGTATTACAAATTGATGAGGGGTAAATTCTGTGGATTCATACAATATCGTTCATGATATAATTTAATTTGTGCTGCATATATGGTGCTCTGTTGCAATTGTGACACTCCATACTTCGAAAACTTTCCATGTAAGATATAATTGCTTTCTCTATTGCCTTCTAAAATAGGTTTGCCAAAGCATATCACCTGCGTGGACTACTTCGCCATGGCATGGGAGAACACAAGTAACTTTCTATCAACTTGATATTTTATTATAAGGATTTTTTTTTTAAAATAATTTTGTTCAAACTACTAATTGCTCAATCAAATCTTTGTGCTACCTTGTGAGCCATTTATGTTATTGGCCACTGGAAGAATCCTTGAGTTTAAAATGGTATCGCAAAGCAGATAGAGAAGCATTTCTGTATTTGTGGGGAAGGGCTTGGTCAAGGGTTTGTTGAAGTTAATAATGATCGAGTCAGCAAGGAGGTTCTTTTAGGAAAAGAAGCAGGGGAGAAAAAATACAAATGGAATAAGCCAACACTCAGTTTAAGGTGGCATGGTGCTAACCCATTCTTCAAGTGTGAAAGCATCCTTCTTAACTAAAATTTCTACTTCCCAATTCCTGGATCTAGGTTATGAAAAGAGAACAAAATCTGGAAACAAATCAGTAATCTCATTTTAGACATATTGAAATCGTCAAAGGCCCATAGAAATGCACCATCTACTCTTTGTATGTGCAAAGTCAACATTTTTTTAACTTTTGATGAATTTCTTTTTTCTTTATTAGGTTATTTCTCCACCAGTAATGAGTTTTTTCTTTTTTCTTTTTAATTGCCTGAATTGAGTTTTTGGCAGGAAAGCTATCACGGATTTATCAATTGGGTTAGGCATTGAGAACTCAAACATTGAGTGTTTGTATCTGAGAGCTTCCTGCTACCATGCTATTGGAGAATATGGAGAAGCGGTATTGAGAAGTTTTCTTTTTCTTATTTTTCCTTTTTTTTAGGGGTGGGGGAGGGTTGGGTTAAAATATTGTGCAACATTTTTATTGCCCTTTTCCTGTATTTTCTGAAATGGATTTTTTTTTCTTTTTTTTTTTTTTTGGCATCAGATTAAGGACTATGATAAGGCTTTGACGTTGGAACTAGACTCAATGGAAAAATTTGTGCTCCAATGCCTGGCGTTCTATCAGGTTTGAATTGTAGATGGAATATATTTTGTTAGAAATGAGCAACTTACTCAACTCAGAAAAGGCCTTTATTTTCAGTACTTGAGATTGGATACATGTATCCCTTTTTACCATCCAAGTCTATTTTGAGCCATAACCCTCATTAAATCCTTAGCTATCATGTCGTTTGTCATTGTCTCTTTCCAAAGGATGTCGTTTTTAAGCCATGGTGGGCTATTTTTATTAATTTTTTTATACTTAGACTCAATGTTTTCAGTCGAAATTGCATGCCTCAAACTAATCATGTTCCTTGATTCCCAAATCAATTCAGATTTCTGCTCAAACAATTGGTAACTGGAAAAGTCATCTTTTGACAACATGCAAGTAAATTATTGGTTGTTTAGCAGTACTAACATTGTTTAATATTTATTCTCTATGTTTATGTGTCTTTGTCTATATTGAAATGCATGGTCACACAAATTCGCACTCAAAGGTTAGAAAAAATTTTGATTGGGACATAACAGTTGTATGATGTATAAGTTAACATTGAATTCATTCCTACTGTGAGTTGTTCCTGAATAATAGCATCAATGTGTGATTTTTCTGCAAGTAAGACTGATCCAATCACTAAGCTATTTAGGCAGTCACCTAAAATCGAAGTATCCTAAGTTAATTTCTATTATTGTAGAAATGTGTTGGTTGACTATTTATCCAAATGGGAAGATGAGAGATCAAATACTGGCTTTTAAAAATAATGGAATGAAACTTGAGAACTTGTTTCTTTGGAAAGATATTAAATGGTAATTAGAAAAAAATGAATAAAAAATTCAAATTGAAAAAGAATGATGGATAAATGATTTCATATTATTTTTACCTTAAAATGGAACTCTAGATAAATTAATTTTATTTCAAAATTAACTTGCACTTAAAAGGACTTCATTTGGATATTTTGCTTTAGGCCTCTTGATTTATGTTGCTCTTGTTTTGCTTGCTTGCTTGCGATTTACATTTTTGCCTTTATTTGTGCCACTATTAATGTGAATTTGTTTTGCCTTTGGAAGAATATGGCTGTGCTTAGTAATAGTGGCGCAGCCATAATCTTTGGCTGGGTTTTATAAAAATTGTTTGCAATATAAGCAGGATTTTTATCTAAATTTTATTTCAGATAGACGTCAACTTTTTTTGATGGAATTGTATGTAATGTGATTTTCCTTTGAAACAGAATTGCCATTTTAAAGCTCCTTCTGTTAGACGCCTCTAAACAAATGATTAATTTGCCTATAAAAAGAAAAAAAAAATCCAGTTCTAAAACTGAACTGTCTCATGTAATTTGACTTGCCAATTTTTTTGCAGCCATCGTTTTAGTGATGGGCTAGCTGTGCTGCCCTTTGAATTTGCCAGTCCCTTTATCTGTTCTTGATTGCTAGCATCTGATTCCATTGTCATAGTAATGCAAATATTTGCATCAAATCCATAGTTTCCATGCCATACCTTGTCAAGTCTACTATCCTTTTCCAGTTGTAATTTTCAAGTTTCTTCTAGCTTGTTCATTGTTCAATGGCTTTGAACACTGACAAAACTTGACCTGATCCACAAAAACTATCATTATCTACAAGTTAGCCTCAGGTCTGCATGAGCATGACATGACTCAGAAATATCCCCAACTTTCCTATAGAATATAAGAAAATAGTCTTAACTTGAACTCAAGTTGAGCAAGGCAAAGTCTGATTTCCTTGACATTTTCAATATCAAACTGCCAAATCGCCTGGTTACTTTTGGTATTATGTTGTGTAGAAAAAGAGAAGTGGAAGGAATACAAGGTATAAAATTCTTTTCCTTGATTTTTAGCCTGTATAGAGGCTCACATATATATGTATATATATACAAAAATTCCTACCATCAAAATTAGGAACTGAAACTAAATTATATTAGATCCTTTTTATTATGGAATTGCCTAATTCTCTCCTCAATTATAAAATTGTGACTTTCCTAATTTCATTTTTCCACACTCCCTCTCAAGTTGGTGAATAGATGTTTTCCATTCCTAGTTTGGATATACTTGACTGAAACCAAGGACGAAAATATTGCAATGTTATTGATATTTCGCCAAAATATTGAGTATTGGGCAGTCCCGACATGTTATATGGGATGAAATATCCACAGTCTGATTTTTCTACCCATTTTTTGCCAATTTATCAGTGATATTATGGTATTTTCTCGATATTTTGGGAATATCGCCAAAAAATCGGCATCACCTTAGCACTCCCTTCAATCTCAAAACTTTAGGAACATAGCAATGTGAGCCAAGCAGCCCAATATGGGGCTGCCTAGCCCATTCTTCACTTGTGACCGATAGAGGAGCACTCCATCCTTAGATATAGCTATATTTTGTTCCCCATTTTCAATGTGGGATTCATTTTCACAATGATATTTAAAAATCATAAATCCAAACATGTTGCTACTAGGAGTTGAACCGTGGTTCAAACACTTAGAAGTTAATGGTCTTACCACTTTATCAACTACTCTTTTAGTTAATAAAATGCATATAACATATACGTTATATTATAAATTATAAATTAAACAAAATAAAATTATTGTAGTTAACTTTAATTATAGTAATTAAATACAATAAAAATATAAATTATAAATAAAATTATTAATATTTTTAAATAAAAAATACTTATATATATAAATATTTCTTTTATATTCTTTAATATATTTGAACTAAATGCATAATATCATTCGATATATATCAATTTTTTTTGTTAAAGTAATTTCAATATATGTATTATTATTTTTTCTATTATTTTTTGAGTTTTTCCAATATTTTATTTTTGTCAATTTTCACCCATTGATATTTTGTTTTTGTGTTAAAATATCCACCGATATTTTTTGATATATCCCGATATATTAGTAAAATCAAGTTACTAATATATCCGTCAAAACCGATATTTCCATCATTGCTTGAAACTTTGTATTGCTTGAATCTTTTATGAGTACATCTACAAGTTCGTGGTTAGTAGATACATAAAGAGTACATATCAATCCACTATCTAGTTTCTCCTTAATAAAATATTTGTTTATCTCTTTGTGTTTCATTCAATTGTGTTGCACTGGATTATGTGCAATATTGATTGTTGATTTGTTGTCGTAGTAAAGTATCATTGGGCCACGCCATTTAATATTCAAATCTTCCAAAATGATCTTCAACCATAGTAGTTCACAAACTTCTTGGGTTATTGTGTGAAATTTTGCCTCTGCATCAGACCTTGCCTAGCCATCAAAATCTGTTTCTTACTCCTCTATGTCGCTAGATTCCCACCAAGAAAGGTGCAATACCTTTTGGTTGATCTTCTGTTAACCATAGATCCAACATAATTTGCATCTGTGTATGCTTCAAGTACTAGTCCTGAGCTTCATTTAAATAGGATGCCCTTTCTTGGAGACCCCTTAAGGTGTTGTAGCACTTGGTTAGCAGCTCATAGATGAACCTCTTTTGGACTTTGTGTGAACGAGCTAATCACACCCATAACATATGCTATATCCAGTTTTGTATAAGAGAGATAAATGAGTTTTCTTATCAAACGTTGATACATCTCTCTATCTACCACATCATCTTCCTCAACCTCTCCTAGCTTATGATTATGATCTATTGGTGTGTTTGCTAGTTTACATGCCAACTTCCTTGAGAAGGTCCGTTACATATTTTTGCTGAAAAATAAAAATTCTTTGCTTAGAATGTGCAACATTGATTCCTATGAAGTCTTTCAACCTTACTAACTCTTTAATCTCAAATTCCTTAGTTAAACATTGCCTTAAAATCTCTTTCTCCTTTTCATCATTTCCTATTATGATGATATTGTGTACATATACCAAAAAAGCTATAACTCCCCTTGAATTTGAATGTTTGAGGAACAACACATGATCTCTCTAACTTTGCCTGTATCCCACGTTTTTTGTCTTTAGCAAACCTTCTAAACCACACTTTTGAAGGCTGTTTCAGCTGTATAGAGCTTTCTTCAGTTTACACAACTTTTTAGTGGCTAGGTTATTGCCAAATCTAGGAGGGACTTTCATATAAATCTCTTCTTCCAGTTCTTTATTCAAAAATGCATTTTTGACATTGAACTGTTGTAGATCCTAGTTATAATTTGCTGTTAAAGATAACAAAATTCTGATTGTTTTTATCTTGGCAATCAGAGCAAATTCCCTAGATGATCCACACCATATGTCTGATTGTATCCTTTAACCACCAATCTCACTTTATACCTCTCTAATGTCTCATTTGCTTTATGCTTGACAGTATGGACCCATGCACAATAGATTTGTGTTTAAGTAAGAAAATTCAAGAGACCTTGGTACAATCATCGATGAAAGACACAAACCAACATGCCCCAAATATATTAAGGACAAAGGAAGGGTCCCAAATATCACTATGAATTAGATGAAAAAGGCTTTGAGCTTCTTTTATTATTGGTGGGAAAGTTTGAATGCTTATGTTTTGCAAGTTTGCATACACCACAATGGAAGCTCTCAAACATCAATCGAGAAGGAAACAAAATCTTAAGAGTTCTAAATGACGGATGTTCAAGTTTATGATGATGAAGCCAAATTTTTTCTTTATTGAAAAGTTGTAAATGACTCGCTTGGTGTCTCAAGGTAGTATAACCCATTCTGTTTCTTAGCAAGACCAATCATTTTCCCTAAGTCTTGGTTCTGAAATGCACAGTGAATAAGGTAAAAAGTCAATGTTTTTAGAACCGAACTAATCATTGAACTGGAAAAGTTACCAGTTCATGGTTCATCGATTAAACCAGTAATTGAAGCGCAGTTGAATCGGTGATGTCATAAATATATAATTTATATATTATTAAAATTAAAAATAATTATAAAAATTTAAAATGATAAATTCTACATAAATTTCGATAGCATCTCCTCTATTTATTGAGTTTTTTCACAAATTTTTTTTACCTGTAAAAATCACTATTTATCATATTTCTAACATAATATAAGACATTATGCTTTCATAATGTAAATCAACACAATATTTATCAAAACATTATTATCCTACATCCACATATGAACAATAAACTAACAACGATCGAATTATCAAAAAGTTGTTAACACATTATCCATAATACAAGTGTTGACCACAACACATAAATAGTTACTTAAAATATAACATGTTAATATTTGAGTATTTATGAAGAGTTTTTTATATTAATAAACACATGCATATAAATATAAATATCATGTCTTCATTCATTTTGAAAATTGGGATATGAAGATTCAAAATGAATATATGGAACACCAAAGTTTTCCAAATCAACCCCTTCTAGGGCCATGCCGCCATGATATTCGCCATCTGCAAAAATATTGAATACATATCAATAAAAAATCATTTTTGAAGAAAAAAATAGTAATTATTGAAATTTTATAAGTTTATATATTCTACTAATCAATGCGAGTAGTTGAACTTGAACCTTCTATTTCATTTATTGGAATTGACCCTTCTTCATATAGAAGATTTTCCATTTCTTCAAGACTAGCTCTTCTGACTCATCCTCATCAACAATCCAAAATTCGGTCTCATCAATGCATGCATAATCAATGAGATCATAACTCATTTTCTTTTTGTAAAACCTAAAAAAGAAAAACATATAATTATTCATAATTGTCAAAGCAAAAATTTATATTCAAAACAACTAAGAAAGTATTTATACTGATTTTAAGAAAGTATTTATACTGATTTTTTAGCCTCAAATTGTAATGAATGTATACAAGATCATTAAGTTTTTGATGTTCCAATCTATTCCTATTTTTGGTATTCAAACACAATCCAATTCCTCTCACATCTAGAAGATGATGAAGTTTGGCTCAATATTTTAATTGCCAACTTTTGCAAATTTGGTGCACTATATTCATGTAACCTTCATCATTCATCTAGTTATCATTTTCACATTAAAAATAGGGAAAAAAAATATTAGCAAGTTTAAAAATATATAATCTATATGTTAAAGCACACTAGTAAATATTAAATGGTAGCTAACGAAAACTAACAAACACAGTAATGAATTATCTTTAATTAGGTTGAAGTGCTTCACGTGAAGAATAAACAAACTCTCTTCCAAAACTTTCCAATCGATCACGGAACAACTTCAATTCATTCATTACTTTATGTTTGTCTTTCATAATTTGTTGATCAATAACATCCATGACACCTCCAATAACCTTTAGCTTATTACAAAAGTTTTCCTAGTCATATTGGAAACATGGATTCAACCAAAAAGCTACAGCATGGATGCTTTTGCATAGTTGTTCATCTCAACGTTGCTTTATGATCTGTGCATAAGGCTTGTATAGTCTTTTATTGTAGTTAAATAGTTTCTTAATGCCCAAACAAGCCCTATACATGCCTTCATATGCATATCCCATCGAAGACCTCTCATCACAGTCAACAATATGCAATAAGTGCACAAGTGGAGCCCTGAGATTCACAACTATCAAATAATCATTCTAGAATTTGTTATCAAAGATGATAGAAATTGCAAATCTACTTTTATTATTCTTAGAATATTTAGAGTTAAAAAAAAAAACTTGCTAGTCACCAAAGATTGCAAATCATGTTTATGATCATAAAAACTTTTTAGTGCAATGAAAGTGGCAGCAAAGCGAGTTGCATTGGGTTGGAGAATCTCTATCTATCATTTTCTTTTTCTAAACCAACTTAACAAAGTAATATGATTATACACAAAAATTGTCACATTTGATGCACATCTTGTAAGTTTAGCAATGCAGTCCCAATATCCTTAAAGATCAAATTAAGACAATGAGTTGCACAAGGTGACCAATTGATGTGTTTATGCTTGTCAGAAATCATTCTTCCTTAGGTGAACTATATTGCTTAGACCAACTCATTTAATTACCTCCTTAAATAGCTTAAACAAATTAGTTGCATCCTTCACAATATCTGAAACATCAACGAGTTTCACAAATGATATTCTTTGAGGACAATAAACAAGGAAGTTGAGTGTTCTTTATCTGTTATCTGTCCAACCATCACCCATTATTGTACACCAAAGTTTTGCCCAAATTTTATGATAAGAGTTCACAAATAATTGAACTTCTTTCTTGACATCCATTAAAAGATTAACTCATAGTTGATGGTAAATTGGATTCTTATATTCTGGGTTGATTGCAGATATAACATCCAACATTGTCTTGAAGTAGAAGGAATTCACAACGTTATTAGGAATGCATGCAATCATAAAAGAATATCTTAACGGTCATATCTACTTTCCAAACTTCTTTCCCAACTAATACACTCTTAATGGAAGGTTGAACTCCTTGAGTAGTTCTTGGTGCAAAATACTTATCCATTGTTAATTTTTTTCTTTTTCCACTATTTTCTGTTACAAGATTTTGCATTTCTTGAACCTCTTCATATTTTGGTACATCCTCCTCAAAGTGTGACACATTAGGATCATATGGATATTCATATTTATAAGCTTCTTGAGTTGTTTTTTTTTTTATTTCACAAACTTCTGCTAAGAATGTTCCATCTGAAATCTAACATCAGAAGGAATCGATTTACATGGTTCAATATCTTCTTTCACTCTAGCAAGGTGTTGTTTCATCCTATGAATTCCCCCACTTTGTAACTTTTTTGCAATACAAATAAATGAGAGCTTTCCTTTCATTAGCATATCTTTATTTAGAAACATGTTTTTATGCAGGGTTAGTCTTACCTCTATTTCATTGTGAATTGGCGGTTGAATTTGGAGCAGAGGTTGGAGTTAAGTTTGATTCCATTATCAAATTATAAAAAAAATAAAAAAAAAACTAACAATTTTAATCAATATTCAAAAATATTATCAACAATTGCATTGATACTTATTATAAATTAAAAAACTTCTAGCTAAGCTTTATTCATTAAAAATCTAAGATTTACAATACTAAGAAGTGATTACAGACTTTCCATTTCAAATTACAAACTTTCTATCAAATATTTTATGCAACAAAATTTATATGATAATTCATAATTGATAAATTGATAATTGAAAATAGGAATTCAAAATATTAGAAATTTAAAGAATCAGATTTTTTTGAAAATAAAAAATATATTTGATAATAAAAAATTTATTAGAAAATCATATATTTATCCTAAAATAAAAAATTTTAAAATTTATTTTTAAATCAAAAACTTCTTTTAAATCAAAAATTTATTTTAAGATAAGAAATTTATTTTTAAATGAATAAAATGATTCAAATCAAAATTCAAAAATTCAAATTCAAAAATTTTAAAATTAAAATCATAAATATAAAATCACATATTTGAAAATCAAAATTTAAAAAATTAGAAATTAAAAATGATACAAACTACAAAATAACAAATATCAAATGAAATAATTTAATAAATCAAATGGATTAATGATAAATAATTAAATATTGAAATAGAGAACAAGGGAGGTCGGAGAGCACTTATTGTCGGTGGAGTTGTCGATGTCAGCACCAATGTGAGCCTATTGTGCTGGTTGGAGGTGCTGTCGTGCTGGAGAAGAGGGGGAGAGAGGGGACTGAGGAAGCTTGCTAGTGTTGGAGAGGGGAGAAGTGGCTAGGCTAGGCATGAGAGGGAGGGTAGATAGGAGTTAGGGGTTGAAAGTGGAACATTTATACCTAGAAGAAATGATGTTGTTTCAGTGCAAAATGCATTAAAATGACGTCATTTTGGATTGATAATAATAATAATAATCAACAAATCGTTTAGTTCATGGAGAATCGTCTAGTTCATTGGTTCGATCATTGGTTCCATCGGTTTGTAGATGGTTCAATAGCCAAACAGTTTAATAGGGTTGACTAGATCAATTTGGTCACCGATTGGCAGTCGGATCCACTGGTGTGGTTTGGTTTTTAAAACATTGTAAAAAGTCATATTGCAACCCAAATCTTGTGTAAGCTTTTATATAAAGACAAGATTAGTTGACAACTTTGGAACATGAAACATATTTCTAAGTGTGAGTGTAAGATTAATTTGGAGATCTTCTACACTTGCCTTAGTGGTTAATGAACCATTCGCTGTGGCTATTTTCCTACTGCTTGGACAAGGGTTATAGTTGTTAATTTGATGTGATAAATGAGTCATGTGATTTGTGACACTTGAATTTATAACCTAAGAATTGATAAAGGTTTCATCTAAGACTTTTAATCTAATGGATATAGGAAACTTACTTAAAAGTGCTAATGAGCAGGTACCTAAAGGCTTCTCAAGAGTTCCCAACAAAGCTCCCAGTTTTTCAATCTCCTCCTAATTGAATCTGCCTTGTTCTGGGGATTTTTCTTCAACTGGTTGAACAAGAGACAAGTGTGCTTGCTCATTATCTCTCCATTGTTGTCTATTGTAACCTCACTCTTTGTTAGATGTGGTTGGCTTACCATGGAGTTTCTAGCATTTCTCCCGTGTATGTCTAGTGTTCTGATAGTAAGTGCACCATAAGTTATCCCTATTATCACGGTTTGAATCCCTTGACCGATCACTCCTTTTGTTATCAGTAGTGCTAGCTATCTAATCATTGCCCTTGTTAGCAACCATAGATGAGCCTTCTATATTATGAGGTTCAAGTATGATACTTTTCCTGCTTTCTTTTGCTCGGATAATAAAGATAGTCTCATTCAAAGTTGGAAGCTTTTTGCTAAGTATTTGAACTCTAACTTTGTCAAACTCAACATTGAGACCAACTAAGAAATCGTATATTTGATCTTTTTTTATATAATTTTTTTTTATAAGTAAGGAAAGTATTATATTATGGGGAGATGCTAAAATAATGACTCGAAATGTACAAGATAGAAAGGGAAATACTCACCCCCTAACAAGAAAAACAAAAAACTGTCCACAATGATATATATAAAAAAAAAAAAACACTTCCTTTAATGGGAACCTACCCAATCAATAAACTCCAAAAAGGTCGAAGGACCATCTTTTATAAATAGTTTAGTCTCTGATCGAAGTTAAGAAAAGATGTTTTCAACCTTTGGATAGACAACACCTCATCTTTAAAGGAAATCCTATTCCTTGTCTTCCAAACCATCTAAAAAATGCAAAGGAGACCTGCTTTCCAAACTATCTTATGATTTTTTCCCACAAAGAATCCGTTACAACCCAATAGGGTTTCGTTAACCGAAGACGGAAACACCCAAGACACTCTAAAAAGAGTGAAAAACATCTCCCACAAAGCTCTTGTCTTCCCACAGTGAAGAAGAGGATGGTCAATGAATTCCTTTTCCGCTTGACAAAAATAACATCTATTCGCTAAGATCCGACCTCTCTTTTTAACTTGGTCCAAGGTTAGAACTTTGCCCCAAGATGCCTCCCAAGCGAAGAAACTTACTTTTGACTTCACACATGATTTCCAAATGTTCTTCATTGGAAATAAAACTAAAGAGCCCGAATCTAGAGCTTTGTATAATTCTTTTTTTATATAATTCTTCAAGATTGTTGCATCCTTAAGGCATTTTGTCTCAATGCATCGATAGTAATCAAGTTCTTACCATAGATTCTTCAACATATTGGCACACTCCTTGATTGCCTTGTTTCCCTATTTCGTTGCTCCAATCTTAACTTTTATTTCATACACTTGGGTTGCATCTAGAGCTTTCGAGTCTATTTGGTGAAGTGCATTCCAAATGTCTTTAACAGTTGTCAGAAACATACATGTATCACTGATTTCAAGTGTCATTGAGTTCCACAACCATGTCATAATCATTGAGTTTTGCTCATCCCATACATCAAATCGCGGGTCTCATTTCCTTGGTCTAATTCCCAGAAGATGATTGAGTTTTCCTTTTTCCTTCAGAAAGGTACGAACAAGTTGTGATCATTTTAAGCAATTATTCCCATTAAGTCTGTATGCCGTTTGAATATTCTATAATTCTCTTGTGTTGTGACTAGTTATCACTTTCTCATAATGAGCAGTGACAATGGTAGTTTTTGATACCTCTGACATTTTTTTTATATTTTTATTTTTCTTTATTTTTTATTTTTAAAGAATTATAGAAGGGGCTAAGATTAAAGGCTCAAAGGATTAGGGCCAACCAAAAATAAAAAATAGAAAATACGCAGAGTATGGGAACTTAGCTGTCGGCATGGCTTGTGGTGGTCGAAACTCTGAAGCTCGTGATTTTGTTGATCGTGAAGGGAAGTTGTAGAGAACTAATGCAAGACACAATCCTTTATTGCTTCCGACAGAGCAAGAAGGATTGTTGTCATTGTCAGAGACTCAAATCACGCGAGAGAAAGATCAATGATGCCGAAAAAGACAAGCAAAGTCGAGGTGGCTAGGACTTGTAAGAGCACTATCGAGTCCAATTGCAAAGAGCACAAGGCTTGCAAGAAGGAAGATCTATACTGGTGCAAAGTAGAGGGTGCAATCTTGGTTTTGGGATGAGTTCACAAGGACATTAATGTGAGGACAACGATTGAGGTCTTTGGTTGCTAAGTTTGTGATGTGGGTTTACGGTGTCAGTACAAGGTTTACAACAATGGCGTGACTCAAATAAGAGGGAAACCTTAAGGTCGACAATGAAGGTTGACTATGATCTTCAACTCGACAATGAAAGCCAAAAAAAAATCATTTTTTTTTTCCAAATTTAAGAGCCTGATGCTTTAATACCATGTAGAAAAAGAGAGATGAAAGAGATACAAGGTGTAAAATTCTTTTCCTTAATTTTAACCTATACATAAACCTACATATATATACAAAAATTCTTAACACCAAAATTAGGAACTTTCCTAACTTAATTACATCAGATCCTTTTGATTATAGGATTGCCTAATTCTTTCCTCAATTACAAAATCATGACTTTCGTAATTTCATTCTTCCATAGATTGAATGTTTGTCCTAGTCTATCAGATTGATGGTTTGGCAATATGCTTACAAAGCATTCTAAGTGATTTATGTGCATCATCTTACACAAACATGCATATGACTATTGAGTTTGGCATATGTCTACACAATGTAATAAGGATCTCCAGCTTGAATTGGTTAGAATTATTGTTGTACAAATTATCGAAATTGTCATGGAAGAAAGTAGTAAGTATGGTGGAGAAAAACATCTCCATTATGCACAAATAAAAAATAAAAATGGTTTTGTTGCAATGCATTTTTAATATTATTTATGTATTTGTTTCTTTGTTTTTTAAAGTTATATTTCTCTACTATGCACCTTGATGGACTAGAACCAAAAACAAACATTCTAGAAAGTATAGTGAAGATAGAAAATACTTGGGGTGTTGAATGGGAGGAATGAGTATCCTTGAGAAATTGGTGGAGGCACTCCTCCATAATGCTACTCATATTTTTTGCTAATGCAGAAATGGGTACCTACGTGTCAATGCATTAGGGAAAGCTAGTAAATTCCCACCTTAAATTAACAAATATGGCTCTTCTGTTTTGTGGATGCTATTTTGATTTGTATTTCCCCACATCCTTCTTTACCTGATAGGTGACTTTTCTTCTTCTTCTTCTTCTCTCTCTCTCTCTCTCTCTTAGGGTTTGGGCTTGTGGACTCAAACTATAGAACTTCCCATCCACACCTCAATTTCTTCTCATATGAGCTAGGCCTTAGGGACATTTCCCTTCTTCTTTCTTTTTCTCTTTATTTTCTTCTTTGTGCACTCATGTGTCCCTTTGGTGTTTTCTTTGGTTCCAAGTGGGATGGTGTTGGATGTATTGGAAAGTATGACATACATAGTGGGCTCAAATCCTATTAGCTTAAACTTTTAGGAAAATTGGTTAGGTCAATTGAAGGTCTTGTGTTTAAGTCCTTCCCATATCAATTTATTTATCAAAATGTGATTTGTTTGCCATTAATGTAGTTTAGGTTGCAAGGTGGGGAAAATTCCTTCTTTTTTCCTAGGGTTGCCTTTGGGAGCCTCTTGCAAATTTGAAGCAATATGGGACGAAGTGGAGGAGAACTTTCGTAGAAGACTTTTGATGTAGAAAAGAAAATACATCTCAAAGAAGGAGGGGCTTCCTTTGATTAGAAGTACTTTGTTGACCTTGTCAATCTACTTCATGTCATTGTTTGTTATACCTAAAAAAGTAAGAGTGAGGTTAGAAAAGATTCAAAGAGACTTTCTTTGGGGAGGTGGGAATTTGGAAAAGAAACCTCATTTGGTTAGTTGGTCTACTATTTGTATGGATAAAAGAAAGGGGTGTTTGGGTATTAGAAGTCTCTCTTTGTTGATTTGAGCCCTCCTTGGAAAGTAGAGTTGGAGATATGTTCCTGAAGAAGAAGTTTCGTAGAAACAAATTATAGAGGAGAAGTATGAGAGGGAAGGAGCAGGTTGGCACCCTTGTGGAGTGAGAGGTGGTTATAGGGTTGGTGTTTAGAAAGCTATAAGGAAGGAATGAAATCTCTTCTTTAGTAAAACCTTGTTGGAAATTGGTAATGATAGAAGAGTTAAGTTTTGGATGGATAGATGGTGTACGGAGGAGCCCTTATGTAACTCATTCCCCTTTTTGTATGCTTTGACTTTGTTAAAGGAAGTTTGGGTGGCGAATTTGTGGGAAGACTTTGGGGTGGGGGGTGGTGGGACTTTGGTCTTTGTGGGCATGTTAATGGTTGGGAGATGGAAGAGGTTGAGATTTTTTTTTCCTTGTTGCAAGCAAGGATAATTAGAAGAGATGTTAATGACAAGGTGATTTGAAAAAAAGCAAAAAAGGACTGTTTGCAGTTAAATATTTCTGTGCAGCCTTGGAGGTGGTGAAGACGGTCCTTTTCCCAAAGAACATTATTTGGAACCCATGAGTCCTGTCTAAGGTGAGCTTTTTTGTGTGGGAAGCAAGTTATGAAAGTGTTGACTTTAGACAATCTCCAAAAGAAAAGGCAATCACTAGTGAATAGATGCTTTATGTGTAAATGGGAGGGGGAGTCCATTGATCATATTCTTCGCTGCAATGTAGATTGGGTGATCTCTTCTTCAGTCAAAGATACCCTTTTAAGTTGACATGACTCCTTTGTATGGATCAAAAGGAAAAAGGTGTGGAAAGTTGCTTTCCTTTGCATATTTTGGACAATTTGGAGGGAAAGTAATCAAAGAGCTTTTGAGACAAAGAACAAAATGATCAAAAGTTTAAAAACATTCGTTCTTTTGTAATCTTTCTCCTTGGGTTATCTTGTATATAAGAGAAGGTCCAATGCCTTTGTTTGATTTTGTAGAGTGGGTTGAGTCTTTTTGAGTGTCTTGGGGGGGGTTTTTTGTGTACTTTTTCGAGGCCTTCCTTTTGGTGCTCTTTGTACATGTCTTGCGTACTCTGGTATTCCTTTTTCTATTATTGATTTATGCATATCTTTTTTTACGTATTAAAAAGGATAATAATAGTAATGCAGTTTGTGCCTCGTCACATGTAGAGGAGGGTGATTGTGGCCAAATCCAATAACTTAAGTTTTTAGGAAAATTAATTGTTGAATATTATATTAGGGTTTGGATTGGTGGAGGCTCATGAGTTCAAATTGCACTGTATGTTTATTTTATCAATTTATTGAGCTCATATGTAAGTCTAAAAAGGTTGTTGTGATTCATTTGGCTACGAATCTGTTTGTTTGTCCATGTGTGGGTCGGGGGCAATATGTGAAAGGTGTTAGAGAGCATGGCATATACTGTGGGCCCAAATTATAACTACTGAATTTTTTAGAAAAATTGATTGTCCAATAGGGTGTTTGTATTTGCTCTATGATCAACTTGAGGCTGCTTATCCCCAGACCAGCACCACCAGAAAATTGTACCTGGAACTGGCTGATCATGGCAGCTGACTCAGGTTTTTCTCAGAACTAGCAGGTTCCTGTTCTACCCTCTTGCCTGCCACAAATGAGTTTGCATGAATAAAATTGTTATTTCTCTATCTACCAACACATGCAGCAAACTTCTTGATATTCCAGCAGGCTTAGAGGTCCATCTCTCCCAGCCAAACAATAAAGGGTTGAAAATAAAAATTTGTCTGTTCAGTGGGATGTTATTTAGATTAGGTATCAGAGCCCTGGCCTGTAACGACCAAATTTTGACTGTTTTCTAGTCAGGATGGAACATGCTGACCTTGTAACTAGATCAGAACAAGAGTGACAAATTTGGCATATGATAGGTGAGTCTTGAGTTATATGCATATGTAACATACAATAGGTGAGTCTTGAGTTATATGTACACATGCCATAAATATCTTACATATGGGCAAATACATATGGAGATGGTTTAGTATGTAGGCACTATAGAAGTACCAAGTCTGTACTTCTTATTTAGATATAGATATGCCTTTTTTTTAATGTATATGTTCTTTTAAGTGCATGTATGTATTCGTGTCTGTATGTCTAAAATATCACATACCTAAATTATCACGGATTATATATCTATATATCTATATTTATACATACATGGGAACATTTTTTATCAGTAAAACTTTAGGACACTTCCTGGCTTGTTCGCTTTGGTTTCTAAAATTTATACTTAACCAATTGAACAAAATAATATCAATCTTGCCTAATTTATGGTCAACCAAATCTTTTACTTTTTACCAATTATAGGATTGAAAATTTACTCTTTGCCTAATTTATGTTCTCTTTGGTCTCAAATGATCGCTTTTTACTTATATCATACCTTTTTCTGCAGAAAGAACTTGCTTTATATGCTGCTTCAAAGATGAATTTCGAGTTTTGCTGGTTTGATATTGATGGGGATATTAATCCCCTATTTAAGGTAATGTCTAGTTGTTGATAATTCAATTTCTATTTCTTTGTTATTATTTTTCTGCTGCTTTCTGCACCAATTCATGAATAAAAACTTAGCTCTGTCTCTGGTTTTTCCAAAAGTTAGCCTTTGAAACATGCAATATTGTGCTTCATTTTATGTTTCAGTTTTGTTATGAGAAGTTTGTTTTGGGCTTACTAGCTCCATATGTTGTTTATGTCCTACACTATTATGAACATGTTTTGGGGAATAGATTCCTGAAGGCATTTCTCTCAAGTCCTCTGGAAGGAAGCCTTGAATATCTGCTTGCATTGATTTTAAAGCTTCTGGATTTCTTTTCCTTTATATTTAAAGTTGAAACAAATTGAATCCCCACAAAATTGGGTCAAACTATTATGCATTCCTCTGTTCATTGGATATATGATTTTATGTTCAGGTTCAAGACAACATTTTTAGGACCGGTTTATGTGGTGTATGGCTTTGAGGAAAAACTTCTTGATCTTGAACTTAGTTTCTGTAGGAAGAAAAATTGTTTATGCACATTGCATGTACAATTTCCAACAACATACTGTAGACAGTGTGAAGTTGCAGTTGAGGAGACCTGGCTAGACCCTCAACTCTAATTGTTGTGTTATGTGCCTGGACTGTAGTAAGTCAGTGGATCATCCATTTTTTGTTGCCTGGTCTCTTTAGGGCTTTGGCATAGGGTTTTGAGCTTGCAGTGATTGACTGGGCTCCTAGGAATGTAATTGATATGTTTGATTATTGCCTTTTGGGGTTTTGGAGGACTTTCAAGAGGTAGAGTGCCATGATCACTTGTTTGCCTCACTTCAATTAAGGTGATAGGGCTTGAAAGGAACACCAGAATTTGGAGGATAGATGGAAGTCAGCGGTGGCTTTCTAGCAACCATTTTCTTTGTTTGCTTTAGGCTTCATTACAGATTCCCTTTTTAATATTCATTTAATGTTCATCCAATTAGATTGGAGGCTCTATTTGTTTTTCCAGGAGTATGGTGGAGATACAAGCTGAGTGGATCCAATCCATCAGGTGTCCTCAAATTAAACTTGGATGGGAGCTTATTGGGTGATGGGGAACATCTAGGGTTTGGGGCAGTGATCAGAGGGAGATCATGATGGTAGCATGTTGAGAGCTTTCTCCTAACCAGCTGGGGTCTATGTAACTGGTGAGGCAGAGATTCATACTATATCAGAGTGTTTGTCTGGCTAACTCTTTGGACTGTCAATCTTTTCAATGGATGGTGATTATGCTATGGTCATTTCTTGGGTGTCTAAAAAGTGAGGATCATGAATGTTTGGTCATGTCAAATCATAGATTTAACTGGAGTTTTGGGGTGCTTCCACTCTTGGATTTCATGCTTAGTGTACCAATTACTAAACCATCTTGCCAAGTCTGGAACCTTTTGGTTAGATAGTTTTGTAGTGGAGTTTCTACCTCCTTCGTCTGTGCTCTTTTTGGTGTCTATCTGTTTCTTTTGCGGTTTTGGGTTGTTGCACTTCATAATTTTCCTTGTTCCATGCTTAGTTTCCCTACGTTTGATCAGATCCTTTTATTTGTGAAAGGTAGCTCATCCTTTTCTCTGCATCCTTAGATTCTTCAATGGAAAGAATTATTTATCAATGATAAGAAAGATAGCATAGGAGTTGAATGTGTCCTTTCATATATGGCTTTACTTTCACTAATAATTTTCAATTTCTAGAGGGTGCAATTCCTTTATTATGGTCTAAAGTTTAAAAGGTAATGTGGTGACTATCAGGGTATAGTAACAAGCCGAGTACCACCAACAAGTACTTTCTCATATGAATGCAAATAAGTAGGAACATATGAGTTGACCTTTTAGCTTGTACATCACTTCACTCGTATGTTAATTGAGATTTAATCGTCTGTTCATACACCAAACTAATTAAATATACACAGTTTTAGAGAATGCAAAAATGCTTGATAGACAATTGCTCCTATAATAAACATATTCTTTTCTTTATTCACACGAATTTTATGTTCTCAATTGTGGTTTTCAGGAGTACTGGTGCAAAAGATTGCACCCCAAGCATGTAAGTGAAAATGTTTTCAGGCAACCTTCCCTGAAAAAGGGTAAGCATAGAAAGCAAGATTTTGCTGTTACAAAGCAGAAGGCTGCTCTTCTGCAGGCTGCAGATTCTATTGGCAAGAAGATACAATATAATTGTCCAGGCTTCTTACCCAATAGGCGCCAGGTGATTGTAATTCATGCACTATTCTGATGGACAAGTTAATCTCTATTTCTTGTTATGGCTTGTTTTTTGTGTTTGCTTTTTCACTTTCTGATTTCCTTCTTGTGATATACATGTGTGTGCATATTTGTTCTTTCATTTGAGGCTTATTGTAACCAAACATATTTTCTTTCAAATATTAAAATAAGGAAGGGCAAAGAAGCATGTTTAGAATCTAAATATTGGTAATCAGAATACTGCGTTTGGCTATTAACTTAAGCAATCCATGCTCCAATGATTCTTGTTGTTGTTCATGGAAGCTCCATTATCTGTGTTGTACCTTTGGTGAATTTCTGTATGTATTATTTATCTTCCAAAATTGAACATGTCCCAGCATCGTATGGCGGGATTAGCTGCTATTGAGATTGCACAAAAGATCTCAAAGGCTTGGCGTTCTTTGCATGTTGAACGGAATAGAAACACATCAAAACATGGAAAGAAAGCCCGGAGAAAGGAAAAAATCAATACGCCCAGTCTGAATAGAGGTGGTGCTGGCTGTAGTACAAGTAGCTCCTCAGAAACATCAACTTCATATAGTATTACAGAAGATAGATCATCAGGCCGTCCTATGATGTCATGGCATAACGTTTATTCCTTGGCTGTGAAATGGAGACAGATCTCTGAACCTTGTGACCCAGTTGTGTGGGTTAATAAGTTAAGGTAATATATCTTTGTGATCAGATGGTCTTTTTGTTAGTATCTCTTATTTTTTGTGTATAAGCATTGCATCTTTTGCCTATTAAAAAAAGGGGGAAAAAAAAGCACTGCATCTTTTGCTCATTTGTTGTTTTGTTGTGAGGTTAGCATTTATAGAGTTCCGCTAACCTTGTTCTACATTATCTATAATGTATCATTTCTTCTTAATTGTGATTCATTATAGAAGTCCATGTCCTAAGAGAGGCAACTTTTTTCTTCCTGTCCCTAGAATAAATGAAAAATGTGTTTCTTTCTTCTAGAGATGACAATTATTTACCATTGCTCCAAAATCTGCTCAGGCTTGTGGTCCAAGTAACACTTGAAATTAACTTCTTTACTATTATGTTAGATTAGTTCATCTCAAAACTTGACAAGCTATAGTGCCAGGGCCAATCTTCATTAGCATGCTTTTAACTCTAGCTATCAAATCAAGATCCACAAATCATATGACATATTTTAGGTTGGGTAGGTCAAAGCCTAACACCAAGGTGCACTTCGCCTAGGTGGGCTCTTGAGTTTCGCTTTAGACCATAGTTGTTAATGCTCATGATTCACTAGTAAAACTAATGAGCGAAGTTGGGGAACTGACCTCCAATTGCTCATCATTTCATGTTATACTTGTGGGCATTCAGCACAAGCAAACATGGCTCTCTTATCAACAATTCCGCATTGGTCACTGATAACATAGTTGCAGGGGTTGGTAGTACTATGTTAGAGGTATCTCCTCTCTGTGTTGTCAAACTGGTAAGAGTTGCGGTAGCCTTGATAGAGTAGCAACATTCTTGGTTGAGCAGTGGCCGAGTAGAAGCAGTAGTAAGTGGATCAACGATAGATGCTTCCTTGCAAACTTGGCATCCCTGGAAGAGACACTGATATTATAGCTGCAACAAGATAGTTCAAGATGCTTCCTTAGAATACCTAGTAGGAGCAGTGGAATATGGTCCATGGTGTAGGCACTAGAACTACAAGGTGTCTGAAAGATCCATTGACACAACAGTAGGCATTAGCATTGGCGGTGGGTGGCACTGGGGCAGTGTAATAGGAGTGGAACAACAAATAATGTGACCTTTGAGAATGCATCCATATATAACTGATCCTGATGTTCATGATGGTCACATGGCATGTGACTGTAGATCCACATTTCAGATGAAATTACACTTGGAAATATATATATAAAATAGATTATAGGATTATATAAATAGAACACAAGTGTATCTACTAAATCAATATATATAATTTGAACAACACATACTTTGTTTGGGGTTGCCTAAGTCTAACACTCAGTTCATTTGAACCGCAGCTATGAGCTCAAAACAGGGGTTGAGTTTAGGTTAGGCACAGTGCCACAATATTCAGAAACTGGCATGGCTTAATCATATTCATTTTCCAACATTAAGAGACATTTTCATTCATTGGTCCATTTTGATCTATAGAATGTGAGTTTGGTTAACAATGTGTGGATGAATTTCATTGATTCTCATAGTTTCACAGTTCACTTTTCTTCGTTTGAATGATTAAAGAGTTACTTATTCTGGTTGGGTGCTCTGCAATTCAGTGAAGAATTCAACTCTGGATTCGGGTCTCACACACCACTTATTCTTGGACAAGCAAAAGTTGTTCGCTATTTTCCAAATTACCAGAGGTTAGAGGTGGTTCTTATTCCATTTAAGAACAATGCTTTTTTAATAGATGCTGATTATTTGCTAATCTTGCAGAACATTAGATGTTGCCAAGACTGTCATGAAGGAGAAAAAGTATGTGCACAACAAGGCAGATGACATCATGTATCTATCTGAAGATGGGAAACTACAAGAAGTGAGTTTTTTATTAGTTTGTTCCGTTTCTTCTCTCTTATTGTAAAAACACTGCTCTGGGGCTTTATCCTGTTTTCATCCACTATTTTCCCATTTAATCAAATTTATATAGAAGATTGTCAAGATCTTGTTTCTTGTATGTGGTTAACTAGGAAATTAAAGAGTGGAACAAGAAGTTCTAGTTGAATACTATTCAAATATGTCATGAAAATGTTAATAAATTGGGTTATTTGATTAAAAGAGGTGAAATAATTCCCTATTTGGAAATCTAGCCCTCCACATTTTGTAAGTCTAAAAAATACATATTTTTGACAAAAATACCCTTATTTTTTTCTTGTCAAAATAACCTTCTCTTTTAAAACATATATGTAAATAATCTAAATATCGAATGTCATTTATGTCAAAGATGGGTTATTTTTCAAGTTCAAACATGAAAGGGGTTAGATTTACAAATTTGGGATTTTTCATCCATTTTAATCAATTAATTCTAATAAATTAAAGTTTGCATCTTCAATATACTACTTTCTGTGTCATAACTTCACTGCACTAAATGAGAGACACAAGTTTTATGTCAAGAATAAAGAATGAAATTGTTGAATGTGTATTGGAAATGCCAAAGCATTATTGAACTTAACTATTTGTCTGAAATTTTTGGAAGTGACTTGGTTCATGGAATTTTGAAATGGTGAAGTGATTCTCCTGACTTCAAAGGATAGATTTTATTAAGAGAGAAGGGTGGGGAGAGGTGAAGGAACTATCTGTCCACCTTAATACAACAGCGGAGACACAAAAATAACATATTCTCTCGCCCCAGCACAGTGGTTTTGCTCTTACGCTTTCATTCGCCCTTTTGGTGGCAGTTTGATCTAGATATTTCTGACCTCTAGTTTGGAGATGATTCTTTGATTATTATTCTGATACATCTGATCCCCAGTTGCAACATGTGAGATACCTGTTAAGATATTGCCAACTTGCCCTAGGCCTACAAGTTAAGTTCAAAGAGAGTGTGCTTATGGGTATTGGCAGGGTTAACATTTGTAGGCTCTAGGGACTTGGATATTCCATGGGAAGTTATTTTGTCAACCTGTTTGGATCTTCCTTTGGCAGTAGATTGCATAATTAGACATGCATTGCTGTCCTGTGCTCCCCTCTTGTGCCAGCTGAATCTGAATTATTGCTCCAAAATCCTTTCCTTCTCAACCAATCACATGGAAAATTGGATCCTTGGTATATGAAATTCAGGGTTGCAATCAGGTCTGGACATGACAAATGGGTCTAGTTGATCAAAAGAAACTCACATTTCAAGAAAGAAAGGAAAAGAGGTTGGTATAATATATATTTTCTGGTGCCCCTCTTTTGCTCCAGCTGAATCTAAATTGTTAGTCCAAAATCCTATCTGACCACCACCAACCTGGAAAACTAGGTTTCTGGCATCTTAAATTCAGGTTGCAACGAGGTATGGGCATGACAAATAGATTTTATCACTGACCTGTCCAACCAACCACACACCTTGGGAGGGAGGATATTAGTTAACCTGGATTTGATGGAATGGCTAAGAGAGTCCATTTGTGGTGAAATAGAAGAACAATTACGGCAAGGTGTCATGATTTTTGTTACGCTCCATTAGCTAGGTCCCTAGTTCTAAAGTGCCAAAATTAGGGGAATCAAATACAGACTATTTACCGGATGGGGTACCACTGCATTACTGGGAGGTCATGCAACTATGCAAGCCTCTTGGTTCTTCTCCTCTGAACTCCTCAATCACACTTTAAAATTAGTGATTTTTGTTTCAGAACAATTGTTTGTGTGAAATGCTCTTTTCTTCAAAGTATATTTGCTAGTTTTTATCTACTTTTCTGGTTCTGTTGATTTTATATCTCTTTGATTCCTATCATCATGTCTCATACTTTTATTAAAAAGGAAGGGTAGTTTTAATAGCTAATTTAAACACAATGTGCAGATTATGCATGCAGAATCCTGCTCTGATCTTTACAAAATTGTTGGTGAGGATTTCTGGTTGGCTACTTGGTGCAATAGTACAGCAATTGAGGGGTAACTAGGCTTATCAAGGAAGATGTAATATTTTAGGTGTCTATTTCTTGTCATGACCTAATATCTTATTGTTATTATGCTTGTTTCAGGAAACGGCTTGAGGGAACAAGGATCACCCTATTGAAAATGTAATTCATAACTGATTAAGTTCAAGACTTACTTCTTCTTTTATTTTTTTGTTTTAATTTTTGTTTCTTTTGTTTTATTCATGTTTTACTGCATATTTCTTTGCTGAGTGTATCTCTTCCAGGGGCGAACATGGATTTGACTTTGCAATTAGAACACCGTGCACACCTTCTAGATGGGAAGATTTTGACACAGAAATGGCAGTGGCATGGAATGTATGTTCTTCTAGCCTTAACTTGAGCCAAATCCTTTCCTGTTTCTTTCAGGCATTGAATGTGGTGCCTGTTTTGCTCATGTTTCAAATTGCAGCTCAAATTCGGACTGCTATATGATTCCCACTAGCACAGTAATGTGACATTATGCAAACAGTTTTGCCCATCCTATGTGATTCCCACTAGCACAATAACGCGTGACATTATGTGAACATTATGCAAACAGTGTTCCCACAAGAAGCATGGTTCAAAGTTTAAAATGACATCTGGATAAGGCCATGTGCTTGGGTTTCTTTATCTTTCGAAGAGTTATCATGCTGTAGTTTTTAGAATTTGTTTAGCTTAATCCATCAAACCAAGTGGAACATTCAATACTTAGGATGGAAACAGATCATTTCCTATATTTCTTCATTATTGTCAGGTTTAGAATTAATCCATCAAGCACCATGATTTTCATGTTGCATGTGTTTCAGCCATACTGGACAGAGTTTTCAATTGCTTCTTGGGGTGTGGTGCCCTATAACATCATAACTGGTAACAGTGCCAACTTTGAGGCACTAAACCGTTTGCTTGTAACTTAGGAATTCAGCTGCATGAGTTTGCATTGATCTCAGGATAAAGTCACAATTACAATAAGATGGAGTTTATATTTTAATTACTATGGCACTACCTCTGTTTTTCTTGGCATTTTCTGAAGTTTAGTCATGGTAGATTCAGGTCTCAATCGTAAATTCTCTGCCATTGGGAGGCAGTTGGATGCCAGTCACCCACAAGGCCATTGGTATCCCATATATTTGGACATATTTTCCTTCACTGTGTGCCAATTCTAAAATGTTCTTTGATAGACTCATCATGCAGACTTTGCTGAGATTGAAATACACTCACTTTTTTAGGCCTAGCACTGATATTGAAATTAAAAGATTTTGATCCTGCCATAATATCTTACTCTACTCAATTATGGATTTGCAGGCTCTGTGCAATGCGTATTGTGGGGAAACTTATGGTTCGACTAATTTTGACATGCTTGAAAATGTGAGAGATGCAATTTTGAGGATGACATATTACTGGTAAGATGCCAATGCACACAGATGGTTTTAGACAATTTATGCGGTTTGTTTATGTAAAAGAAACTGAATTACTTTTCAGGTACAATTTCATGCCACTGTCAAGAGGCACTGCTGCAGTTGGGTTTGTAGTTTTGCTGGGATTGTTTCTTGCAGCTAACATGGAGTTCATTGGAAGCATCCCCAAAGATTTGCAGGTGGATTGGGAGGCCATTCTGAACTTGGAGCCAGACTCCTTTTTGGATTCTGTGAAGAGTTGGCTGTATCCGTCCCTCAAGGTCACAACGTCTTGGAAAGAGTATCCGGACGTGGCATCAACTTTTTCGACAACTGGGTCCGTTGTTGCTGCTCTGAGCTCTTATGACGACTGATCTCCCCATGGACTCCTAAAGAGGCAGAGTTTAACTCCATTACTAGGTCTTTTGAATTTGTCAGATCTACCGTGGTAAAACAAAGGTGAATATATAAAGGTGAGGCGTTTGAAAATCCCATGAAAATGTATTTTCCATTTGTTTTTCATGTCGTTTGAGAATTCCCTCTTAGAACTTGCTAGTCATGAACAGAACCATTTATATGGTTGAGGTTGTTGTAAAAATTATAATTAAAGCTGTATTTTGTTGTTTATTATTATTGCTATTATGAATTTGTTTTTGGGATTAATTCTCATAAAAATGCTTTTCGTCTATATCATTTTGTTTGTAGTATACATAAAAATAAATAATAACTGCTGATAGTATTTTCCCTAATATATAACATTTTAGAAAAAGGAAAAGTGATTATCTAAAATTCTTTAAGGCGATGTTTGGTTGGTTGGATATAGTATGAGATGAGGTAAAAGAGTGATATTATATCTTATTTCATATTTAGTTGAACATAAGATGGTATAAGATAAATTATTTCATCACTTATTATATTTTATATTTAACTAAATATGAAATAAAATAAATAGTGTAATATATCATTCACCTTCTTTTTTTATTTTCTTTTACATGGTATATATATATATATATATATATATATATATATATATATATATATATATATATATTCCATGTTCATAAATTTATTTTTTTATTATTTTTTATTTTTTTTATATATCAATTTTGTAAAATAATTTTTTTTATATTATAAATTAAATTTATGATTAAAAAAACTTCAAAAATATTTATAAAATAATATTAATATAGAATCTATAAATTATTTTTATATATTGAATACCATAATAAAAACTTTATATTTATAAGTTTTAAATATGTTAATTATGAGTATTTAAAGATATTATATGTAATTAAAAATTATATCCTAAGATATATACATATTTCACCCAATCATATCATGCCTACCAAATATAATTTTAAATTGCTGAGTGTTATAAAACACTTAAAACATTTTGTTAAATCACTTACGATAACTCCCAAACTGGTTCATGGTCTCACCATGAACAAGAATAAACTTGTTCAGTGCCATGCAGAAGTAAAGGAAGACAATAAAATAATCTTATTTCCTTGCTCCACCAACTTCACCTTGAAATCGATCACATTTTAAAAGATGGTCAACTGAAGCAAGATCTGTTCTCACTAAACCCATACATGGTTAATTTTGCATGTTTTAAATCATAAGGGATGGAAAACAAGAATGGGAGTTCACTAACGTTTAGCGGTATCTAGCATCTTTTATCGAAGACATTGAGTGCACGTGTGGCACATGTTGGACCTGTTTTCCACCTGCCTTGGCCCTTGACTTTGCACGTATGTGAGTTGAACCGTAGTAACCAGTGAGAAATTATTGAGTTTCAACCTCTTTGGTCTTCTTGAGTTTTCAGGTCAGTTTCAGCCTGTTCATGACAATGAAACTTCCCTCGCAAGATGTTGCTTCTAATAAAGCTAATGAAATGGACGGTTTTACTTGGTGGCTCAATTCCAAAGGTAGAGACGCCTACCAATTTGACAGCTATACTACTACCTACTCCAACTAAAGCAAACAAGTTTATTGAGTAATGCAGATTTCAAACAATAATTGTAGTGTTTCTGCATCACGTCAAACCATAATTAGTGCGGTAGGTATGATAAAATCTTTCGCAAATCTAACTTTGCTTCACTATTAATAATTGTTTTGAATAGGTCTCTTTGGAGGGCTTCCAATTCTTAGAGAGAAAAGAGAGCAACTGAAAGCGGCTGCGAAGGGCATGCAACCACCAGGTGAAGGTTAACACTTAACTGCCCTTTGCCGTAATGGTTATACATTCCAAATCTCGGTACATACGGACGAAGGAATTTTAAGAATTAAAAGCTGATCAATCCTACGCTGAACAACACCGGATCAATGCCGTCACCCAATTTTGGCACGTGTCAATTTAGCAATAACGCTGAGACCTTTCTTTTTATGTCCTGTCCTTTCTAGCCTTCTCCCCTGCATTATTCCAATCACCGGTTCTTCTGCAATAGTGGGCATACCTGACAACAATCAAAATGTTAATATGAGTTAACCCCCATAAAATCATGGAATTTACTAATACCCAAATATTCTAACGTGCCTTTGATCGAATCCTACTTTATCAGATCAAACTCACCTCAACCAATCACACATGCCAACCCAAAAGTTCCGCTTTGGTTCACTGCAACTGTGCCCATTTTTGGAGCCTATTGGCATAGGCCGTTGTTTTAAAATATCAACTCGGTGGCGATGCTTTGTGAAATTGCACTTTTAATATTCATGAATTTATAGTGCGGGAATCTTTGAAATTATATCGCATAGATTGAAATGTATTTTTGAATATTTCAAAGACCCTGTATGAATTCTTTTATAATATAGTATTTAAGATTTAGTCGGTTTATTTATTTATTTATTATTATTTTTTTTTAAGGAGGCAGCAACTTTTGATAAATAAATATTGGAGTTTAATGCAGCAAGAAATAAGTAGCTTACCAGGAATGTCTTTCTGCCTCTTCCTTGTATCCATCGTCATTGTCGTTTCATCAACTTGGTGATGCCCGTTCGATTCTTGATTTTCGACACCATGATTGTTCAAATTCTTTGACCTGGCAGTTGCGAAAATCCACGTGGCGTTCATCTGCTTGGTAATCATACGTGCCGCGTAGTAGGGGATCTTGACACCGTTGGTGTCCAGAGGCTTGATACGATCATTGATGAACTTTAAGCAGTCCATCAAGCTTTCTTTGGTCAAACCTTTCATATCGTAGGCCTGTGATCTTCTCCACAGGCTCTTACTGTGAGGACTCGCCACACTGGATAGGTTCAGAGCTCGAGTTGAGTCGCTAATGGCGGATTCTGTGTCTCTCAGGAGGAGATGGCATTGAGCTCTATTGCTATGAAGAACAACTCTCTCTTTTCTCATCTTTAATGGGCACAACTCCAAAGCTTCTGTGTACTTCAACACTGCTGCTTCAATGTCACCTGACCAGAACAATTGATTTCCTTCTTGTTTCATCACGCCCACCAAGAGTCTTCTCTCTCTAGCCTCCTCTTCTGTCATTATATTCTCTCTCTTTTTTCTCTCCACTTTCAAATCCCATATCTCTTCCAATGCTCTTTCAGCTCTTTTGCTCTTCAAATCCAGATTCCCGCATTTGAGTTGATTATAATCCTGTAGTAGTGTCTGTGTGATTGCTTCTCCTACTTTGGTTCTTCCTCTGAGGCTTCTGAGTTCAACCAAATCAACGAGGGACAGAACCGCAGTATTTAGAACTTTATATCTCGTATCTGGGTCCTTGAGAATTAGGAGAAGACAATCAATGGCCATGTACTGCCACTCATCTGAAGATCTAGATGTGTTGCAGAGGCTCTCTATCACTTCCTTTGAATCTGCCACGTTTCTTCTTCCGGTTTTGGTGTAACACAGATTTCTGATGAGTCCAATTCCTGCAGGAGAAGATCGATTAGCCAACCCACCCCACATTCCACACAATCTCTTCAAGAACTCTTTGTTACAGATGCGATTCAGAGATCTTTCTTTGCATGCAAAGCAGTTCAGGAGATAGAGAGACCAGCACTGGAGTTGGCTAGCCCATTCCTCAGCCTTTCTGTTCTCAATCTCCAATCCTCCAGTCCCTCTTGTTAGCAAATCACAGTGGTACTTCAATCTTCTTGTATGTTCCACGCCTACGAATTCAACGTAGACCTCGTCAAGACATGTGGAAGCTGTCTCCATGGATTGATGTATTATCTCTGCTTCATGCACGGCAATGGCTTCGAAGGTTCTTTCATGGCTTGCCAGGTGACCCAGCGCCCGAATAGCCACTCTTTTCTCGACCCAACTCATCTTTCCTCTCAAAAGCTCCATCAGTGACGAAAGCACGCCTGATTTCACAGCTCTCTCTGCAAACTGAACCTTGTTCATGGTGTAGGACCCAATAATATGGGCCGCATAGTATGGGATGTAGATGTTCTGGTCCCTCAGAAGCCACTCTCTGTCACTGATCCCCCTGCGGATTAGATTTGCAGCGCATTCAAAGATGCCGAGCAACGGAAATTCCGGGTCATCAGGCTGCGTCATGGCGATGTTCCAGAGCCCACTCAATGCCAGGACGTGCTCTTGATCGTCTCTGAGAGGCATCTCCTTGAAGCACTTAGCTATTCCAGCCCTCCTGAGAGACGGCTCTGCCTCATTCATGACGCAAAAGAAACAACAAGGGTTTGTGCACAGCACCTTACCATTCTTGTGTGTCGTATTCTTTTGGTGCTGCGACTCCATGGCCGAGTCAGAAAGAAGATGAGCTCTGATGAAGTTTAGTGCACTGGGCATCCGAAGAAACAGAAAATTAAATTTGGTTGCTAGCCTGCCGGTGATGGAGAGAAACCTATCTGGGCATGGGAAGCAGGCATATTATAAAGGGCTGCGTTGCCGCTATGAAAGAACTGAAACCAAACTCTACGGAATGCACCCAACCCTTCATTCCACGTCTTAGACTCATGGTTGTTCATCCATACATATAATGATTAAATGAATGTTCATTATCAATGCGCTTCACTTGAGCCCAATTTCCAGTGTAAAATACTAAACTTTGAATTCCAGGTCTGCAATTTTATAAGACCGGAGACTAATCTAGGACGCACGTGCTACAAATTGATCCCACAACAAACAATATAAACACCTACAAATCCTCCAAATCTTGCTAATAACTAGTGTTGGACCACATTAGCAATTCATTTGAGATAAAATGTTCAAAAAAACTTGCAGTACTAATGATGCTGCCCAACTGGGTTGCTTCACCAGAACACACAAAAAGGTAAAAACAAAGCATTCTAGCTCTGGTCCCCTCCATAACAATTGAACAGCCGGACAATGGCCCCATTTACAAAACAATATGTTAAAGACTGAGGTAATTTATATATCAAGCTATATGATTAGAGTTAGAGGTCCCCCACATAGAATGCAATCAAGTTTTCCCAACTCAAAAGCCACGAAGAACTCACAAAATTAATACACAGGCAAGTACAAGTGTGTTGGTCTCAAGAAAAAGCGGCTAGCAACCACATACAATATACTTATAACTATGATATGAAAAGCACATGTTAATCATATATTTTAGTTATATGAGTCTGCTTTAATAATGTGACTCTGCGTAAAACAAATCCAACTTTGGGAAATTTTTTACCATGATCATGATCAGGATCTACCCATCGTGTAGTTCTGAAATCGACATCTGTCTTTCTCTAATAATCAAGTTGCATTTCCTGGATTAAACTGTTGTTAGGCGTGGACCGACATTGATATCTAGGCACATGATCTTCTGGGAGTGGCAGCGGCGTGATTAAAGACCAGCGTATTTCTTGGTAAAAAGCTTGCCAAAAGAAGGGAACATTTCAAAGTAGTTCCAAGGGGAATGCAAATTGACATTCATGAACATTGATCAATTTTTAATATGAGTTTCGGTCGGTTTTAGGCTGAGAAAGAGGCTTATTAGCATACAGTTTAGGCCACTATACCTAATCTAACCATTATGTCATCCATTCAAGAACTGTGGGGGCTATGTATAAAACTGAAAGCAGCCCTCAGTTTTGTGGAAAATGTTTGAAATCTAGTTTGTAGGTCATGCATATAACATGCATACAATAAGGAAATGCTTCGTTTAGGGCTTTGGACCTTGGGTTCATGAATAGCACAAAAATCATCCATCATTACAATGGGCTTAGGCCCAAGAAGTAAGCGAAATAGGCCCATTTTGGTTGGGCACGCAATTCTGAGCCTAAGTCCATTGAAGGACAGTCGCTTTCATGTGGGGCCCATTGGTCCACGTGGTCCAAAGATGACATGACCGATAAAGAGGTCCAGCCTCTTGTTCACTGGCCCATATCCAACCGCTACTTAAAGAATGAGCCGACTAGGGATGGGCATGTTAAAAGTAAAAGTTGATTCAACTCATAGAACCTACCAAACCGGTCCGAATTGATTAAATTCTAATAATTTTAATTTTCTAAGCATACAAAAGCCCGCAACAACAAGAAGAGTCGCCTCAGCCAATTAGCCCAATCATGCTTTCACTCCACCTGATCTTCAGTTTAGTCCATGGTTTCTATTTTAAAAATTGAAAATAAATGGAATAGAATCCAAGGAGAAAGAGAGATCACTTTACGCCTTGTTGATTTATTATATGGTGATTTTGTTGAAAAAGACCGAAATCATTTTATTTATTTCACTTAAGATCGGACGATTTATTATAATAATATTTTTTAAACTTTTTTATTTATAATATTTAATGATAAGGTTTTTGGTTTCAACCAAAGATTAAAAAAAATTAATTTTTATTATAAAATTAAGATGTTGTTTGTTTTTTTATTTTATTTAAATCTAAATAAAACTTAATTTAATTTTAACTTTCACATCTTAATAATATTAAGTATCAAATAGTTTATTTTTTTATTGTTTTATTTCTAAGCATTATCTCGATATTATGTTTTGTTTGTTTTAAAAATTATTTTTAGCATTCCATTAAAAAACTTAAAATAACAATAATAAATAAAATTAGAAACAAATTATATAAAATCTGAAAGTAAATTGTATTTAATATTAAACGTTCGTTTAACAATAATTTTAAAAAGCGTTTTTAACTAAAAAAAATGTTTTTGAAAAAAATTTAGGTGTTTGGTAATATTTTAAAAACACTTTTAAAATTTTAAAAAATCACAGTTTAATTTTCTTAAAAACATTTATAGGGAAAACATTTTTATTAAAAACACTTAAAAAAAAACATAGTTAGATGCACTTAAGTTTAAGAAACAAATATTATTTAAGGTTCATTTAATAGGTTTTTAAAAAGTACTTCATTCAAAAGTCTTTAGAAAAAAAAAAATATTTCATAAAATTTAGAAAATACTTTTAAAGAGTTTAAAAAATATTATACTTTTTCTTTAAAAATACTTCAAAAAAAATGTCAAATACATTTTAAATCAAATTAAAAGTGTGTTTGATAATGTTTTTATTTGAAGTGTTTTCGTATAAATATTTTATTTTAAAGTGTTTTTACAAAAAATACTATAAGTGATTTTTTGATTGTACAAATTGATTTTTTAGATTTTTATAAGTGTTTTCTAAATTTTTTCAAACACTTAACTTTTTTTCAAAAACATTTTTTAAATTAAAAATATTTCTTATAATCATTACCAAACGAACTCTATACCAAAATAAAGTAACCTCACTTATATAAATTATTATTTATTAAATTGAATTAAGAGTGCGTTTGTGAATAATTCTAAAAAATGTTTATAACATTTATAATACTTGAATGATAAAAAATTTTAAGTATTAAAAATATTAAAAATGCTTCCTATAATCACTTTTAAATAGACTCTAAATCAAATCAATTACCCTCTTTTTAAATTTAATTAATAATTAATTTGATTTTTAATGTATTAAAATAGATCAAATTGGTTGGATTATTGAATCATGCACAACCCTAGATATGATAAAATAGTGTGATTAGCTTACTTCAATCATAGAATCTCATTGATCATGTTTAGCTCAAATTAATGCCAGCTCCATCAAGCACACACCAAGAAGAACAACAACTGAAATAAATAAAAGCAACCAAAAGTGAAAAAAAAATTATGAACCGGGATTATAGGTAAAAAAAACCCCGCAATTCTATACTCAAATTTTACTGCAATATCACGTCTTTTGAGCATAAAATGTCTTCCAAATGCATATTAAAATTTTACTTAGCAAGTTGCGTTACATTTCAAAACACAAAGTTAATGTGTCCAAAATCTAATTTTACATTAGGGTAATTCTCTGATGACAATTTTTTGCGTTATTATTATTATTATTATTATTATTACCATCTGTGATTGAAAAGGGAAATGAGAGTCTGACTGTGAAGGAAAAAAAATAATCATTGCTGTGATTTAAACCCACATTCTGACAATATGTTACTTATTTTCTATTGTAAAAAAATTATTTTTCCAAAATATAAAATAAGAAAAAATCATCAAGTTGCCCGTGGGCAGAGAATATCTATTTTCATAGAGATTCCCCAATACATTGTTTTTTTTTTTTTTTTCAGTACTTTGGTAGAAAACACCTGGCAGTTTCCTCAGCTTTACACAGCCGGACAAAGGAAATGTTTTGATTACAAAGGGAAGCTTAGCTTTGGTAGCTTTGCACAGGACCCACACGTGGCGGTGCCCCCCAAATCCACATACAGCTAGCCCGCTTAGGGCAAGCTTACCCCACAATTATTTTCATCACCACACACGTGGGCGGCCTCTATTGGTCTGTGATCATAATTCCACCTCCTTCACGCGAATACTCATCAAATCTAAAGTGCCAGCAGAGAATTATTTGACGCTGCGCATTATCAAAATAATCAAAGTAGGGGGCGACGTGGCGATCTAAGGCTATAGTAATCTTTAACTCTCGCATCACATGCATTGATGCCGCTTTTGTGGGACCCAGCCAGCGCCACTCTGCTTGGGCCCTCTCGTTTGGTGGTAATCTGTGGGTCCCTTTGTGGAACCTTTTTGATCTTTATGCGTTGATCCAACGCAGATCGTGGATTACCAGGTGGGCTCCACCTGGCGTTGAGGCCCCACATTTACTTCTATTTATGAGGTTATGCTACTATAGGGTCTCATCTCTGCCTCACTCAGTCTGTGGACGCTATGGATCGAAGCAGTGCGTTTGGGCTTGCATTTATCTGCATTATAGTGGCCGGCGTCGGAGGTCAATCTCCGGCAGCGTCGCCGACGGCTACTCCTGTTACGGCGCATAGTCCGGCCACTCCTGCTGTTGCCACTCCACCTGCTTCTTCACCTGCGGCTGCTGCCCCCACCAAATCTAAAACGCCGGCTCCGGTCACGGCTCCCACTTCGTCACCACCTACGGCAGTTTCGTCTCCGCCAGCTAGCTCTCCCGTGTCATCTCCTCCTACTCCGGCTGTGGCAACGCCTGCCTTGTCACCGGCTGCCTCGTCACCGGTGGCTGTGACTCCGGTGAGCTCGCCACCTGCTCCGGTTCCCGTCAGCTCTCCACCTTTGCCCTCGCCTGCGAATTCTCCTCCTGTTCCAGCGCCGGCAAATCCTCCCGCGGCTTCTCCTCCGGCTCCGGTTTCTTCGCCCCCTGCTGAGGCTCCGGCTGCAGAGGTTCCGTCACCTGCTCCGAGCAAGAAGAAGACTAAGAAGAAGCTCAAATCGCCGGCTCCTGCTCCGGCGCCGGAGGCGCTGAGTCCTCCAGCACCGCCGACCGAAGCTCCAGGACCGGGTCTGGATGCGACGTCACCCTCTCCGTCTCTGCCAGATGAGGTACGTTATGCTAGTTTTTACATGCGCTGGAGTACAATGTGCATTCAGATCTGGAACTTTGCTAAAACAAATCCACAGCACTGCTCACTTCTTCATTGACACGATTTACCGCTTCAGTTACATCCTCTCTGTCCTTTTCTTCCTTTTTTTTTTTTCCAAAGGTCAATTTAGATAAGTTCATTAAACTTCATATTAGATTTTCTAAAAACCAATCCGCGTGGCGTATGAACTGAAGATTGATTGCCGGAGCAGGTTTTATTGCTTCCCCTAATAATCTTCAAACCATAGTAGGCAAAGTTCTTCCTGAATCTTCAATCTACAGCTCTATTTTGTACGAGCCAATAGTTAGAGCTATGTGAAGTGTGAAGGCCGTACATTTCGGTGGTCGAGCTGGTACGATAGGAAGAAGGTGACAGCACTGTGGGCTGAAGATAGGTCCACACCTCTATTGGTGTTAGTGTTAGGCCCTGCCGACACCACAATCTGGAGTCTGTAAGACTCTTAACCATGTGACATTGTAACCACTTCGTGTTTCCCGCTGGCCTCCAAAATAGAAAGCCCAGCCAGATCACATTACACTTGGTGTAATGAAAACCAGATTCATCGATCATGCATTACCTGGAGCCAGATGAGGTCAATGTCCTGGAGACACGCCCACACCGACACCCCATACGCGACACCAATATTAATTATTGTTCGTTATTGTGTATATTAAAATATCCAATTAATCTTTTTTTTTTTTTTTTTTTTTGTGCTTAATTAAAATTTTGAAACACAATTGCAGAGTGGGGCAGAGAAGATCACGTGCGTGATGCAGAAGGTGGTTGGATGCTTGGCATTGGGATGGGCTGCCCTTGGTCTGCTTCTCTAGAGAGACAGACATTTATTGCTGTTATAAACTTATGATTAATTATAATTTATTTTAATCTTTTTTCTTTCGTTTCGATGTTCTCTTGCATTGTATCTTTATTTCATGTCTGTTACTCTATCGTTTACTGGCTGGGGTATGGTTCGTTAGGAATTATACCACATTGTCTTGTATTCTTTGGGAGGGTTGTGAGGGAAACTTCGTAGCTTTGTATTTTTTGACTGCTTTTGTTTCTTCTTTTCATTATTCATTACTCTCTCTCTCCTTTTGCCTTTTTCTTTTACTGTTCTGACCATAAAGGGATTGCAGGCCATGGAAGTGATTCCTAGGTTTTGTGTCATGACCAATATTGCACTTCAAGTAAACGGCACGAAATTTACTGGCAGAAAACTTTTAGATTTTCCAAAAGGAAAATCAGAGAAAACTTTTGGCTACTAACTCAACTGCTGCAAGGAACGAATAAGAAAAAGCTGGAAAGGGATATTCAATTCTTCGGAACTAAGGAATCGCCAGATCTTAGTCAATTTGCAGGAACAGAACAAAATTTTGTTTTAACTTTGAGACCTCCTAGAAGGTTCGGCAAACTTTAACCTTACAAGGACTACATCTATATAGTGAGTAAATAATCCAAAGAGTTTAAAAGCAGAACGGTCAAATAGTTCACATGTTCCCATGCAAGTGTTTGATTAAAAAACGATGAACAAAAATTAGACTACATGAATACAAAGTCGGATCTAGCGCATGAAGTTAAGGTTTTCATTAATGTATTTTTGATCTTTTGAAGCCGGATGGCCCGGATTGTTGTCAAATTGCTCCACTTGCATCAGTAGATCTATTAGTCTATTATCACTTGTTGCCTTCTGTTTTCAATTATGTATATAGGCATCGTGAATTCTTTATCATTATTTCTAATTAGATGATTCATTAGCTGGAGATAAGGAATAGATGGACTCCTTACGGGACCCATTTTACCACTTTAGCTACTTTAGTGATTTGGGCCCATTCACTTGAGATTTCATCTTATTCCATTGTCTGATGTTGGCAGTGTGTAGTGGTGGAATAGGATTATTATTTTTTTATCGAGATCTTTTAATTTTTGAATTAATTGGTTAAAATGATAAAATAATCCTAAAATTTGTAAATTTAATCATTCTTATATTTTTATTTGAAAAATAATTCACTTCTAACATAAGTATTATTTATCATTTCAAGGATTTACACATATATTTTTTAAAAATAAGTTATTTTTATAAAAAATATATATATAATATTTTTTTTTTTTAAATAAAGAACTAAAATTTCAAAATTAGATTTTCAATTACCATTTTAAGCATATAACATTTATAATGTATTAATATATTTTTATTTATAATTTATTAATATATTTCAAACACACTTTTCAGTTTTTTTCTTCCCAGCCATATCTTTTTTTTCTTCTCAACAAACCATAAGACAAAATCTTCTTCTTCAAATCCTATTTGTCTCAAAAAAATATATATTTGAGTTGGGTTTAAATCTAATTTCATCCTCTTTTATATATATTTTCAATCTCTACACTAATATTATATTTATTCCACATCGATATAATTTAGGGTTTATTATTTATATAATTTTTAACAAATATTTGTTATAAAATACTTAAAAAAAAAAACATTTAGAAACAATTTAAAAGCGATTTAGAAATGAAAACATTTAAAAAAATATAGGAAAATTTGAAAAAAAAAAAATTACAAGTGTTTGAAGTTGAAAGATCGAAAATCAAATGAGTATTTAGAGGCATAATGCCCTTAAAGTTGTCTAGAGGTATATAATCTTTACAATTATGGACACTTTTATCAATCATTCATTTCTCGAATCTTAAAAAAAAAAAAAAAAAAGCAAAAAAAAAAAAATACTAATACAAATGCACTTCTAACAACATATCATCAACAATCAACATCAACCATGTCACTGTCTTTATGTATTCCAGCTTTCATAGCACCTAATATAAGCTAACAGCTGAGTATGATGCCAAAGGTGAGAAATTGCACATAAAGGTCAAGATGCAATCATTTTTCATGCTATTGAGTCTTTTTGTTGATGATGTCGTAATATACCCTATGGATCATCTGGGGGACATTGATATAGCTTTTGATGTTTCGGTTACCCCATATGTTTAAATTACTTTTGATTTCTACATTTGACTGCAATGTCTATACCAATCTTCATGATGTCATAGAAGACCCTATAAATGATGAAAGGGATTCTAGTGTTGTTTTTTTTATGTTCATGTTACTCTAGGTCTTTAGTTTGCTCCTCGTACAAATGATGTCATTATTGCTTTTACTGCTTAGGCTAATCTTGACAAAGAGGAAGAGTGACTATCACAAATAAGATTTCAAAGACATCCAACATGAAAGAGAAGCAGTACTCCCCCACTTGTGTGCCACTTGAGATTTTGTTTCTCTGTCTTTAGTTTGTTATTAGACATTTTTAATTTTTTTTTTTTCATTTGATGATAAATATACATGGTGATCATAATTGCCAAGGTAAACTTTGCTAGAAATTGAATTTGAGTTGGGTAATTTGAAGAAATTATAATTAATTATTTTGTATATAAAGGTTGAAATTAGATTAAATATTATTTGAAAAATTATAGATTAGTTGTTTGTGTATATAAGCTAAATTTATATTGATTATGATATGAATATTTATAAGATTAAATTTATTTTGTCGAAAGATAAGTTTGATATAAAATTGTTCAACTTGAGTATTTAAAAAATATTTTTTGAAAGAACGAGATTAATGTAAAAAATTAAACTCATATAAAAATATTAAATTTGTCTTTTAAAAAAATAAATTTAATATAAAAATTAATTTAAAAAAAATATGAATGTAGAAATACTAAACCCGTATTTTAATATTTTAAAAGAAAAAATAACAATAAATTGTCAACGTCATGTACTCGTTTGGTATCGAACTTATCAATATTATTGAGAGTAAAAAAAATAAATTTATTTATTTATTTATATTGAATTCAGTGTCAATTGAATTTGTTCTTTCAAAAACCGATTTCCGCTTGAATTCCACTTCACATAAACTTCGATTGTTTAAAATAATTTTTAGGAGAATAATATTTTCTAATATATATATTTTTTTAATGTTGTATTTCCGCAAAAAGGCCGGCCGAAGGGTAGTATTAAGGCTTGCGTGTTGGATGAGGGGGAACGGACATTTTGACGAGGGAAGTGAAGGGATTTCGCTTTGACTTTAACAATCTGGACTATGATTATTCTTGACGCTGTCTTGATTACTAATGATTTTATATGCTTTATATAGATATATTTAGGATATAAATGTTTTTTTTTTTTTTTTTTTTTTTTTTGGGGTCATGGAAAATTTGAATTGAATATGTAATGGGACAGGTGTACCAATGTCATTTATTGTTGTTAAGTGGATGCTTGTAAGAAGGTTTGTTGGATCTTTAATGGGATGGGCTTGGTAGGTTCATCGATATGAATTTTTTGTTGTCTGGACCTACCCGATTAAGGCAGAATCTTGAATTAGGATTTATACGCCATGGGGTTGGTGCAACAAATGGTTTTGTTCTGTGATGAATGATGATGGCTGACTCTAAAATCTTGAAAAAATTTGAAAATCCTTAATCCCATAAAGCAGTATAATAACGCCCTTAATGACCCGTCATTGTGTAGATATATTATAATATGAGGTATTTTTCGTGCTTCACAAGATTATGAATTAAATAAATGATTAAACAAATTTTCACGTCAAGATCGATGGTCAGATATCATTCCTACCATTAAGAGTTACAAAAAATAAAATGTGTCTCGTAAGATAATATATGTATAGTATTAAAGGCTTTACAGAAAATTTTTTTCTTATTCAATGGGAGACATTACAATTTCATGGAAAACCATAAAATGGTTTCCATTGCTATGTACATGGAGACTTTCCCTGTTCTGCCCAATTTTCTTTTCTAGCTAACAACATGATCTCCTTCACGAGAGGATGAATGAAGGCAATTGTTAAGTGGAGGCCTGGTTCCAAAATGTCGAAACAGGGTGAGGAGCAGGTAGACCCGGCAGGTAAAACATGTCTTTCTCCACTGGGTCACGCTGACCCCACACAATTAAATATATGTACGATATGTACACTGGTGCTTATCCTTTTGACATATGGTTTCGTGCCTCGTGAGTAATGGGCTAATGAGATTGAGAACTGGTTCCACTTATACACCCCATTTACGTTTATGCGTCCCATTTCAAGTTTTCAACTTCCACATGGCAAAAATCATTGTTTGACATCTCTGGAGGGCCTCCTTTCATGTCTCAGACTCAGCCATCACTGTCTCCTTTCTGAAGAAAAACGCCATGGCTATCGATATCTCCACCCTGGATGCCAGGTCTCTCTCTTCTCTCTCCTCTCTATCATTTCTGGCTTTTAATGTTTAGTTGGTTTTTGTTGCTTTTCCAGAGAAAGAAAGTTTTGAAGGATGTTTGGTTCCTAAGAAAAAAATAGTAACACTCAACTCAACCTGGTCTCATAGCTGTACAAGAATTATTTGGGTGTTCTTCTATTTCGGGGTTCAATCCATGGTTTTCCTTTCAGGGTCTTTTACTGTGCAAGATGAGTTGGGTTTTCTTTTGGGATCAAACAATGGTTTCCATTTCCTTTTTCTTTAATGTTAGAAAATTAGTTGGGTTGTTGTCTTTCTTTGTTTTCTTTTCTTTTGGGTGTTGGGGTTTGAGTGGGGTGGTGGAAAAGATCAACTAACGGGTTCCATTTCCAACCTGGGTAGCTGCTTCAAGGAGTTTTTGTTGAATTAATTATTGATGAAGTAAAGTTCTCCATGTAATGACTAATGAGTTCAACAGGCAGAGCATGGAGCCCTTTCTGTGCTTCGGTAATTATCGAAGTTGCTAGGGAACATTACGATAGAGGAACTTGCTGCGAAATTTCCTCAACTGTGAAATTTGGATACGTGACATTGAGGCACACACTACACAGACACGTGCTTGTATAGCAGTTGAGCCAGCTGGGCTGAGAAGACTACATGATTACTTTTGAATTGATATCAGTAACTGTTGATTAAATACTGGATACTTGGCTGTTGGTTGGCTTCAATGTGAAACAAGAAAATGGAAAGCAGAGTGTCAGTCTTGTTGAATGAGACTGTCATTGTGATTGTGATGTCGGTATACTACGCCATTGAAGATTTCCATGATGAATGATGAATGATGAATGATGAATAAGATGATGGGAAATTATAATAATTCCTTGAAAAAGATTTGCATGATGTATGATGAATAAGACAACGGAAAAACTATAATGATTCAGATTGGATAAAGAAGCCTTCCTTCACTTTGAAGGATTATGGAAGTTCCTATTAACAATCTTCTTGTATTACAACATTATAGTAGTGCCAATTTTCTATAGTTATTCATGAATAAGATTCACATAACCGATACATGAACAGATTCCAATGATTGAAATTTTTTAATAGATTTGTTGGAAAATATGACAATGAGGAATGTTATGAAAAGAATTGATTGCGTGGTCTTTTTAAGGGCTTGATGCCTTGTCTCTTTTGTCTACATAATTTTGGAATAAATATTCATGCTAGTTTTTCTTTTATGCATTTATTAACTCTAAATTATTGTGGTTTTGTTGCTAGGTATCTTGATTCTTGCAAAAGGCATGGGGTGGTGCCCAACTCTGCAGTATTATCATGGTTCTATAAGGTTATTCCTAATGACTTGTACCTGTTTTAAGCTGGCACCAGTGGAAAAAAAAATCATACTATGTAAAAGTCGATTTTGGTTAGAATTTTTTTTTTCCATTTTTTTAATGGGGTTGGGGTGGCTGGGTTATAGCTTTTGTCTTTTTGATGATGATAATTTTGGAATTAGTAGTCTTGAATCACAGAGATAGAAGTTGAGATGGATAGGTTGCAAGTAACTTGATTCAGTACAAACTCATTTTGGAGAACTGGAGAATCTTGAATTAAAGGAACCACTTGGATAATTGACTATGCATTATAAAGGCCACTTGATTCATCATGAGGAGCTTGCTTTTTGCAAGGTTTTTGGTTCTACAAGAAAGCTTGGAAAACATACCCACTAGTGACTAGTGACTGAGCTCATGTAACGCATGTTCAGAATAGTGGTGGCCATTGATTTAGTGGTTGTAATGCAGTGGTGGTGCTGGTAGCAATGGCATAGTGTGGGGTGCAAATTTGATGTTGAGGTGGTGCAGTAGCTATGAAGGATTCAAATGCATATGCACAAATGGAAGATATGACCCAAAGCATTGTATGATCAAAGTCCTAAAACTTTGTTGGTGATAAAAAGAATGATTAATATTAGCCTGGTATGCATTATGGGCCAATTTCCTAACAATTTAAGCTTTTAGCAAAGTTGGTAGCTTAACATTGTATCAGAAGTATTTTATTACCTCCTATGTTAACATCTGGTATACATTGTGGGCTCATTTCCTAACAGCTTCAGCTTTGAGGAAAGTTGGTAGTGTAACAACTAAAAATTATTGTAAATGCTAATTTGTCTCTCCATGTGTGGGTATGGCCTCATGTGAAGGTGTTAGCAGGGGTATATATTGTGAGCTCATTTCCTAACTGTTTAAGCTTTTAGGAAATTAGTAGCTTTTTAACAGTTAAGAATGATTTTAAAAGGGTGGAGTTACTGGAAACTATGAATTATTTGATGAAATACTTACTAATACTGAACTGTTTGATGACATATTGTTTAATACTCACAGCTCTATGTTCTCTCTTCTTTTTTGCTTGCCTTTTGGTGTCCTTGGTAATACCATGTGTCCTTTGATGTGCTCGTTTGCTAGGCATTGTTAATATATTTTCTTCTTGCCTATAGAAAAAGGAAAGTAAAAAACTCTCAGATCATGTGGATGTGGAAGATCCCTTTTCATATCTAGTACTTATAGGTTGTGGACAAATGTGTTTCTCATCCTGGATTCTGATGGTTGCTTAGCTACCAAATTGTGTATCCTGCTTTCAGTAGTCATATAAGAATGCTGAAAACAATGATAAAAGAGTGGAGTTAGTGCTATCTGGATGACATAATGGCATCCAAGACACTTAATATTCTAATGTCATCTAAACATGGAAGATCTTGTATAAGAATTAGTTGATTGAAGAGATTTCAGATCTCTAGAGTCCTTGTACTTCTTTTAGATGCGGCAGGTAGTGGCACTATCATATGGAGCTATTCCTAGTCCATTTGTGGTGACTGAACTATCTTAAAAGCAAGATTACCTTATTTATTGGACTAAAGTTTCCTGAATTCCTACGTGGAAGCTTTGCACTTGGTTTAAGTTGTTTAACAGCTGCAATGTAGTAATGCTTCCTAAATTGCATACTTGCTGTTCTTTCAAAGAAATTGAAACTGAATTCCTGTCATCATATGCTGTGAATCTGAAATTGTGCTCATTATGGTTTACTAGTTGTCTTATCTGGTAAAATTTGTAGTTAAATCATTTGAACTTTTAAGTTTGGATTATTTTTTATTATTTGCAGTGAAGTTTATCGTGATGGCTAAACATTTTCCTTATCATGCAGGCCAAAATTCAGAAATCCAGTCATGAGAAATGCAGCATAGTGGTTTTACTGGACCACCTAAGAGCTGCTGATTTTTCTCCTCTAATTGATGTATTCCTAGAAATTGACTCTTCTAATATCGATGCAGTTGACATACTTCATGAATCACCTATCATCTTGACTGAAGAGTATGTTTTGTCTATGATACGTACAATAAATTTGAAGCTTCGACTTGTTGAACTCCGAGATGTTTCATTTGGGAAGGACTTTTTCCGGTTTGTGCTGTGGTTTCCTTCCATTATATTTGAAAAAGATATGGTAGTAACATCTTTTATGCATCAATTGTGAATATATATTGTATTACCTTGCAAGTGTTTCCCGTTAAAATTTTTTCCTCTTTAGTCTCTCTTTGTCTCAAAACTCACATTCACATGTATTTGCACTTGCATGCACATGTACTTATGCATGCTCTCACTCACAGGAAAGGGCAAAAAATGCCTAGTACTTGAGGCAAGAGAGCTCCAAAACCTTTCTAAAATTGTAAAGCATGGAAAGGTAAACCACCTATTTTCTTCTTATGGGTGGTGAAAACTAACATTCTTTGTGTAACAATGTCTTGGGAAAGTTGAAAAGACATAGGAATAAGAGGGGAAATGTTGGCTAGTGAAGGAGGTGAAGTCTTATGTGTTGTATTGGAGACTTGGGCTCAAATTCTTCATTCGCCAAGTTTGGGCAGGTTCAAGGCATATGATAACGAGGGGCTAGCCTACAGGTCTAAATGGGATTCTTTCCCAACATTCCAAAATAAAAAGTAACAATTGGAAGTATTTTAAAAGGCTATTTGGGCTTATGCCTTGAGACTCACCTCAAGGTGAGACTATGCAAATTAGCTTCGAGGTGAGACTAGCCAAGACTTAAGCCCCACCAATTGAGGCTTATAGCCTTGAGGGTGTTGTCTCAAGGCTATTGAGGCTTAAGCCTTTAATTGGTTTGGGGCCTTTATGGACTTTTTATATATAGTTTATAAGATGTTGAAGTCTCAATATTTATTAGTTTTAATGAATTGTGCTTTTGTGAGGTTTTGGTATAAATTTATAAGTTTTGTCTTAGGCTCAAGGTTAGAGTTAAACCTTTTATAAAGTAAAAGCTTAATTATCTACCAATTAATTCTTTAAATGGAGAGGGAAGAAAAAGATTGAGAAGAAGAAATAAAGGAGCTGTTGAGCACTGTCATGGTTGAACTCATATATGACTCATTTCATATTATAGATAGATAATGGAGAAAGACCATCATAATTGATGGACAAAGTAGAGGAATTTATAAACATTAATATTGATGTGGAGGATAATATAGCAATTGAATATGATTGTAATTCCTTGGATGATCCTAGTAGTGTTATGATGGTAGAGCTCAAGATTATTTGATGAATTCATGAGAGAGAGTTGAATTTTAGAAGAGAGAAAGAGGAAGCAAATTAGAAACTATTTAAAATGACAAAAGATTAAATCGGTTATGGTTTTCATTATTCAATTTTCATGTGATTTTATTAGTATTTTTTATGATATTTTTATTTTCTTTTTTATTCATTTAAGTTGAGGCTTATGCTTGTTCTGCCTCGCTGCTTACACCTCAACTTATTTGGTTAAAACACCTCAAAACTACCTCTACCCTTTTAAAACATTACTAGGAAGTGAAACTGGTATTTTTGCTCATCCAGAAAATTCCCACATTTAACATGGTTGGGTGATCTAAATTGTTACCAACTTGCAATTTTCATCATTCTTGAGAGGACCACTTATCAAGTGTCCACATCAATATGAAATGTTGGTTGGCATCTTCACCTTGGTGTGATTTTCTTCACTGACTGGATTTTTATCTCTCTTCACATTCTTGTGGTGGTCATTATAGGTATCAATAGCCGAACTGAATGGAAATAACATAGTTTTGAATTAGAGTAGTGAACTTGTCATATACAACTCAATTCCTCAAAGTTAGGCTATTATATACAACCCAATTCCTGGAATCCCCATCCTAAGTTCCTCCTAACTATTGAGGCCATTCAAATCCCTGGATCTTATGGCACTACAAGCTTGAAGAATGATGTAATTATTATAAACACCATATTTTCAATAATTTAGACTAGAGGAACTCTTGATTTTGTGAGGAAGGTTGTCTTAACATTCCTGTGTATTTGAGTTGGCTTCTCTGGATTTGGATGGTTCATTACACTGAAAAAGCTATTGGGGCTTCAAATAGACCTTAGTCCAACAAAGCATAGTGATGAAATCATATTCTGACAGTAAATTGTATGAGACCATCAAGATTTGTCAACTGAAATTTGTGCATTTGGCTTGCATTGGTGGTCATTCAACATGGTACATGTTACTTGACATCTAGCACTCTTTTCACTGTATTTGACTGGTGTCCTTATTTGTATATTTACAAAAGGACAAATTCAGAAAAGCTCACTTTCCTACCATGAAAAAGTCGGGTGAGATTTCGGCCAGCTTGTTCTTTACCAACCTACAATATTATTCTATGTGTGGCACACTCCCTCTCAATCTGCTTCCTGGCTTGAATGTTCATCTTTGCATAATAGGCAACTAAATTATTCAATTTTTTTGCTTTGAGTGAATTTTGTGATTATGTTAGTCAAAGTCACTTGAACAGGAAATGCATTTTGCAATTGTTAATACATTTTGGAAAAATTACCATGTACGATAATGAAAAATAACAAAATTAGAGGCAAGTTCCAAAGTCCGAGCTGAATTGGCAATATCCATAATCTGTAAATAGCACCTGTTACTGCCCATGTCAACCAAAGAACGGATTATTTGTCAAGCTAAGCTGTCATCTAATTGGTAACTGAAGCCAGTAGGTCACACATATATCTTCTTGTCAATGTTAAGCCTATTAGAGGGGTCATAAGTATTTGCATGGTTGATATTTTCCAGAGCATTCTGGTTTTTCAATTGCATGATATTTCATAATCCTGCAATTATCAATAATATTAACATTTTACTGATTCCATGCTCTTGTTTTAGAGGTGCCTGGTATCAGCTTTTTTCCATGTGGAAATAGAAGATTTATCATTTCTATGCAACACTCATTCTGAATTAGATTTAACAACACCTGATTTGTCCTTTTGAAATTATATTTTAACTCTTTTATTAATTTGGACTCTTTTCAGGGATCTCTCCCATGATGGCTTGGCTTGCCAAGTTTTAAAACTAAGGTCTTCCCATTTTCAAAAGCTCAACATGGTTGGACGGTTTTTGCAGTTACACACCCTTAATCTGGATTATTGTACACATCTCACTAGTTTGCAGAAGGATTGTTTTGCTTGCATGCCAAATCTGATGCGTCTTTCAATGTGTGAGACAAGAGTTGCTAATCTCTGGACAACTAGTGCAGTCCTGTCAAAAATTCCTTCTCTGGTGGAACTCAGGTTCCAAACTTGTCCATGTTGTGAAAACACTGGTCCATGTCCCATGTCATCCAATACTGATGATTTGTTAACTGTCGATGATGTTCCAAGCATGGGCGAGTGTCTATCAAATGATTGTCAAATCACAGTATCAAGTGAACTTCAAAGAATTGGTTTATTGGAGTTGTCATCTGATAATGCTCTTCCAGTTTCGAAGAAACATGGCCATTTGCAAAAGGAGGTGAGAACACAATTATTCTCATGAGATTGGTATATTCAATATAGAACAGCAAGGCTTATTATTGTTTATTTGCAGGTGTTAAATTTTCTAGTCTGTTTAACAGGTTTCTTTTAGTGAAATGCATGTTCAACCCAAAAATGGATCTCTTTTAAGTGGGCTTAACTGGGACTTGACAGATGCTGCTATTGCATTGAAGTATTGCATTTCACACCATCCTTCTCCCATATGCTTTGAGAAACATTACCGGGACTACATGATTGCTTCATTGCCTCTTTTGCAAGTTTTAGATAATTTGCTTATCAGAAAGATGGACAGGGAAAAGGCCAAGACTATCTTTTCAAAGTACTATGAGTATTTACCATATAAAAGACAGCTGGAGAGTGTTGTTACAGTCTTGCAAAAGCGTGAAATGGGATCAAGTATTATTCATGGCAGAAAATCTTTGAAGCCAAAGCAGCCATCTTCTTACAAAAAGAGTCCATATTTCTTCTCAAGGTCTCTTTGTGCCACCAAACTTGGGGCATGGCCACTCTTATATCCTGTATCCAACATTAGCTACACTAGCAAACAAGAAAGTAAGCAACTTCGTCCAAGGCAATTTGAGTACCATCCATCTAACTCCAGTCTTATGGTTTTTGGAACACTTGATGGTGAAATAGTTGTTTTCAACCATGAGAGTGGGAATATAGTTGGTTATGTTCCATCCATAGGAGCAGCTAATAGTGTTTTGGGGCTCTGTTGGCTTAAGAAGTGTCCGTCCAAGGTATGTGATCACCTCATCCATATATTATTAAATCAGGTTTACTTTTGGACCATCATTTCTAATGTCATCCTCATGAACTTTCTAGTGTAATAGTGGAATCAATTTTTTTTTTTTTTTTTAACAGAACCATTTTTAAAGGAATTTCTGTTTTTTTTTTCTTTAATATCACTAGTCTCAGTGTTCTAATATGTCAAATGTCATGATACATGATACATATGCATGGGCTGTTGGCCTAAGACATGTATACTCAATATCTTTCCTTCTCAATTCAAGAGCCTACTTGAGAGATCATGAAAGCCATCTTTATGATGATGTTTTGTATAACTCTTTATGATAGTGTTTTGTATGACTTATCAAACAACAGGAATAATTCTCTAATGCATCAGGGGGATGTAATCAATCAATCATCCTGTTATTATGTTTTTTTTCTTCTTCTCTGTTTTTGAGCACAATATTACAGTGGGACTCAAAGATCCAAAATAAGGTTGACAGCAGTTCCTGATCTACGTTCATGAGCTGCACTAATTGTGAACCACTCCATGTGTTCTAACCAGTCAACAGACCCCATGCTTACACCTGGAAGATTTCAAAATATATCTGCTCAAATGGCCTCTTCCTTTTTCTTTTTTTTTTTCTTTTTCTTTTTGTGAAGAAGAATAACCATCTGAATTCTGAAGGGCATACATTTTCGTTTCTAAAATTTACAAGCACTTCCAGTTTGGTATCATGTTTTGGTCTTTGCCTATGGAGCAGTCACTGATTTATCATTATTTTTTTTTGTTGAACGATCAGCTCCTTGCCGGTTCTGATAATGGTTCCTTGAACTTGTACGACATTAATCACATGCCACCAAACATTGCAGATGCCTATTGCAGTTCTGGCATTGTTACATATGATAGGTTTGAGCAGTTGACCTCTGTTCATGTCAATTCAACAGATGATTGGTTTCTTGTGAGTGGATACTCGAAACATGTTGCTCTATACGACATTGGGAGTGGAAAACGCTTAAAATTATTCAATAATATGCATAGAGAACCGATTAATGTTGCTAAGTTTTCCAACCATTCCCCCTCGATATTTGCCACTTCGTCATTTGACCATGATGTCAAGTTGTGGGACCTGAGACAGACACTAGAACAGCCTTGCTATACATCTTCCAGCTCAAGAGGAAACGTGATGGTTTGCTTTTCTCCTGATGACCTTTATCTGCTTGTGTCAACTGTTGACAATGAGGTACACCTATTAAGATTGAATACACCCTGTGGTCCATTACCATCTAAAATTTTCATTGATATATTTTATTTCTTAGTTTGTGATGACTCTTATTCTCATGGTCCCAGTGGTCATCATTGAAGGATCTGTTTAGCATATTATTTCCATTCACTCAATTTCACCATCCAATTTGGGCAAAGTTTAATCAGGAGGACCTCAGAAACGAGGTCTCAGATCTTTAGTCATGTGAATGTGTTTGTTATTAAGTTCTTTTATCCAACCTATACCTTTTTCCATGTTTAATTAGTAATAATGAATTATGGTGCTCGTTGCTGGGTGCAAGATTGAGACTAACTGCTAAAAGGTGCCAGGTTAAGCAACTTTTGGCAGCAGATGGAAGGGTTCACATGAATTTTGAGATTGCTTCAACTGGAAGTGCTCATAATTATACTCGTTCTTATTACATGAATGGAAGGGACTATATTATCAGTGGGAGTTGTGATGAAAAAGTTGTTCGCATTTGCTGTGCTCAAACTGGAAGGCGACTTCGGGATGTTTACTTGGAGGTATGTCCTTTGATGAGATATGTCAATTTTATTTGGGGAGCATCCTTACATATCCACCACCATCTTTGTAATTCTGTTTGTAATTTGAGGTAATAAAGATGTTAGATGCATCTTGTTCCATTGCAGGATAGGGGATCAGGGAATTCAATGACTGTGCAATCCTTAAGGGGTGATCCTTTCAGGGTAACTTTTTTTGTACCATAGAGCTGATCCATAATTTCTACTTTTCCTTTCTAATTTGAAGTTCTTTTCTCAGAGTTGTTTTTAACTTTTCTGTTTGTGAGACCTAAATCATCCCTTATTGTCTGCATATTCTATGACAACAGAAATGAAGAAAGATGGGGAAACACAAGTGAAAACTGGGGATAAATTATATCTCCACAACCCCAAAGGGATGAGAGCAAGAAACAATAACTCCATTCAAAATTCTGGAATCACATATATTTGCATGAGTTAAAAAAATTTAATAGCATTGGCTTGGAACAACCACCAAGCTTAGATTGATTTTGAACAACAAATAACACCTAAGTAGACAATGTAAGTTGGAAGGAAGGGTAAGAAAACTAAGATATCTTTGACTAAACATAATGCACAATTACCATGCCTGATTGTTGTGAAGACTTGGAGGACATTAAAGAGGCTTCTAATCATAAATTATCACAAGCTCAAAAGACCAATAACTTTTAGAACTTTGCCTGGCTCGGTTAGTTTCAAATTGACAGACAACATGGACACCCTTTATCAAAACAAGCCCTTTCTCCCTCTTTATTTCTCCAATTAACCAACCACAATATTTTATATTTTGCATTAGAATCTAAGCTCCTAGAGCTTACAGTGGTATGACAAGTCCCACTAATGAGGAGACTGGGATTTTGGTTCCAATTATGCCTATTTTCTGGCTCCATTTTGGGTACTCAGATCCCAACTGTACCATCTCTAACCTCTGCCCTTTCTAGAATTTTCAACTAGTTTTGCTCAAGGACATCAACATTGTGAAGAAAAATAATTGAGAAATGGGTTCACCATGGTCAATATTGTTGTTCTTTTTGTTGTTCATGTGTGCATGTTTTCCCTAAAGAAGCACAGTATAGCATGGCAAGTTCTGGACTAATTTATATATGTTCTCACTAACCAGGATTTTAACATGAGTGTCTTAGCAGCCAAAATGCATCGGAACTCAAAGTGGGAGGTCCTCAAGGTAGCATTCTTGCATCCTCTTCTTATTGTTAACTGGTTAAAATAGTTCCATTTTGAGACACCTAAAATCATTGAGGTCCATATGCAGGTCAATTTGCTTGCATCCAGTAATTGTGCTGAAGAAAGTTATCATGGCCAAAGTGTTCATCCTTCCTATAGCCTTGGAGGTTGAGATTAGTGTTTACAATGTGTTTTATGTACATATATGTTTTGGGAACTCATTCTTGTCCAGCAAATGCATGAATTTTGTGTAATAAGTATATCACAGCTCTTGTGCCTTGGTTCGTTGATCAAGGGGATATACCCTGTTTAGGATGGGCTCGGGTTAACATCCCCTAATGGTCTTGTATATGTAAACTACCACCTCCACCCAAGAAATTTCTTTCCTACTACATCTTGTGTTGGTTTCTCTTATGAGTTTTTGAGGAGATATATGGCTACGATCAGAGGTTTTCTTTGGGGGTGTGGCAGGCCTATTCACAGTTGGTAGGCTGTACAACTGCTTGAAATCTATGAGAAATTGTGTCCAACTCTAGCTTGAAGATGAAAAGAGATAATGTATGTATGTATGTATGTCTGTATGTACATATGAGCTGGGCTATCATATTTTATATATCAGGCTTGTACTGTTTTCCAAGCCTCAAGCCTATTATATGAATGCATTTTTTTATATCATGCCATGTTACAGTTGGGCCTGCTCAAATGGGGTTTGCAAACTGGCACAACTTCATATATGTTCCTTATGTGTCTTTCACAATGTTGCGTAGATTTCTTCATTTCCAGGCTGCTTCTCAAATTTGTGATCCCAAAATGACCTACCTTGGATGCCATTAAATCTTTGATTATACAAAGTTACTCGGGCTGTATTTTGTGAACATGCCCTCTTGGCAAAGATGACAGCCTCTTTATTATAATGCACAGAAAGTTTTCTTTTGGTCGGAGGAACACATGGTAAGTTGATTCCACAAAGCCTAAAATATAGGTCAATGGTACCAGAGTGGTTTCCTGGACGTGTGCCATATATTTGTATACTTGAGGTTGCTGCAACTATGTTCACCGTCTTTGAGAAATATGGCTATAAAAATGCAAGTTGGAGCCATAAAGAACAACTAGACACAGACCAGTATGAAACATGGAGGATAGTTCCAGGATTGGGTTAGTTGAATGCAGATCAATTTCTGATTTGTGACAGCCATTTTCTTTCTGGACTCCACTTTAGTGTAAAATCAATCCAGGCTAGGCTATAAAGGAAAACAGCCAAGAAGGTAGCAACTTCAACCTGCCCCCACCAAAACCAATTTACAGCCTGTATTTGTCTGTAATTTTCTTCACTATTCTTAATGAATTCCCGTTTTGTCTCCAGATTATTTGAATCATCTTTGCTTCCAGGAAGCTGTTTATACTTTTTAAACTCCCATTAAGCCAGTATAAATACCACTTAAAACTCCCATAAGCCGGCCAAACAGATCATTCTTTTCTTCCCTTCTACCATCACTGTCTGAGGTAGAGAAGATGAAGCAGCATGCCTTTCCAACTTTGTTACTGGTTTCACTGCTAGTGAGCTCCATTTTCCTTCAACCTACAGTGGCTGGTCCACCCACCACGGCTGCTCCGCCTACCAACCCTGCACCGCCGACCAACCCTGATCCAAGTAAGTAGCTTATAAATCATGGTTTACGCAATACAGTATCTGTTTCTCAAAATGAAGTTGGTAGTTGCTGATGAAATGGTGGTTTTGCTTATGTTTGTTGTGTGTTCAGTGAAAAGTTTCTGTGATTCAAAGTGTGGGGTGAGGTGTGCAAATGCAGGAGTGCATGACCGTTGCATCAAGTACTGTGGGATATGCTGCCAGCAGTGCAAGTGTGTTCCTTCAGGGACCTATGGAAACAAGTCAGAATGCCCTTGCTACGGAGACAAGTTGAACTCCAAGGGCAAGCCTAAGTGCCCTTGATTTTTCCTTGTCAAGGCCCCTATTTTTTCTCATAGTTCTGTTCTTTGATTAGCTTTTTTGGAGTTGTCTTCTTACTTTTGCTGTTAAAAGTGGAAAAAAAAAATCTATTCAAAATTATGTTCTCAAAAAGTAAGAAAACTACATCTCATAAAGCTGATTAAAGGATATGGAAATAATTAATATTCATGTAACTTCATAGAAGAAGGTATGAGGGTGTTGAATAAGGGGCCAGATAGATTGTCCTGGTGTGCCTTGTGTTGATGATGGTGCTTATGTTCAGCTCCTCTTGGATTTGTGAAACTTTTAGTTTGTGTTTTGGTATTAGTTTTTGATAGAGTCTCTGTTTATACGCATCTTCTTATATTTCCCATGCTAATAATAAGAGTCATATTCTTCGAATTTTGACCCCAAACATTAACAAAGATTCTGTAGAGCATAGGGCAAAATGTTGATCCCAGCACCAGAGAAAATAACTGAACTATGAATTTGAATTTATCATTCGCATTCTTTTAAGGGGCTATGCATTTTGAGCCAGACTTAGTGGAATTGAGCAAAATGGATTTTTTACAAGCTGCTTGGGGAGCCGGAACACACATTCATAATTTGAACGTTGAGGTAGGGGTAGCAGTTTGTAATTCCAGATGGGATTTAATAGGTCAATCCAAAAACAACAAAAATAATAAAGTTAAAAAGTATGAATTGTATAAATCAGGTCCTATTTAGTAATCAGGCCGAGTTAAATATTATTTAAATTAATATGATTAATCTTTCAATTTAAACCTGTAAAAAACATCTCAGATTCGAGTCGTATTAAACTTCTTTGAACTTTGTCACCCAAATTTGAATTTGAAGATTGTATATGGGGGCTTGATATCTCATGGTTATAAATATGCACCCACCTTTACACGGTAACATATAAAAATAAGAATTGAAGTATCAGATATTTAAAACCCTTATTGGAGGTAATAAAGAATGGGACTAGTTGGGGAACTGGGGTAGGCAAATGAGGAAGCGTCCAGCTCCATATGATGTTAAATGCACGTCCCTAGAGAAGTGGGAGAAATCCTAAAATCAGATTTAGGCTGCTCCCATGTGATGGTGTCTACTTTCTTATTCATCATTGTCTCCACCCAAAGAAAAATGGAGGCGGCTATATTTTATTGACGTATGACGAACAAACTCAAACAATAACACCAAAGAAAAAAAAAAGTGTGCCTCACTACGTCCATATCAATGGTAAAAGGTTCACTTGGAAGAAAGACCCTTGAATGAATTATGAAGAAGATATAAACAAGAAGGTTTAGTCAATGCCCTTGAATGAATGGCAACCCTACTTTGCCATGGGTTTAGCTGGGCTACAGGGTAGTAGATGAAGCTTAAAATGGGTCACCTCACCTGTCTTGTACCCTTTCGTGCTGATTGCAGTTTTAACTAAAATAGCAGTGTCAAAACTAATCAGCTCCAGAAATTGACCTTCCTATAATTTGAGAAATTCTACCAACACCAAAAAATTGCTCACCCAATTTACTTATCCTACTAGATACAGTGGATATATGTCCTTCATCTTGCTCCAAGTACATACTAAGCCACCGGCATACAACACAAGCAATTTAGCAGAGCATTTCAGAAAATCAAACATTTTCCTTATAATTTACAGAGTAAATAGATAATAATTAGAATTGGTAGTGACAGCAAGTAGATAATCATAGCAGGGCAAAAGGTCTGCCCTTGCCCACAAGCATTCATCCAGCAAAAGGGCAGGAGGTGTTGTGGATTTAAATTCTTGATTTACTGCTTCTCAGGTTAGTAATAATGCACCTGAGCAAATCATGGATGGTCATTTAGGAGATGCCATCCAAAAGATGCAGTGCATTAGCCAAAAGTTCATTCTTGCTATGGAATTAGAATAATTAGCTAAGAAGATAGCATTGTTGATAGACTATTGGGTATGACTATTTCAGATCCATTTCCAAGACTAAATTCAAACTTTCTGAAACTAAAAAATTGTAACCACCAACTTCCCCAATTTGTAGGCTTCATGAAAATCTGCCTGACACTAGATTAATATAATAATAAATAAAGAATGCAAGACAAAAATGCAGAGAAAGTATACATGAGAGGGACATGACAAAACCAAATAGAACTAATTATTCATATGTCATGGTCTTGCCAAAACTCACATCACAGAGACTAGAAAGACTAGAATCACAGGTATAACTTTTCTCCACACTCACATTTGGTAAGGCAGTCATGAGAGGACTCAATGAACCTCTCCATAAATCATTTCTTTCCCCAAAAGAAAATGTAAAATCCAAGCAGCAGCACCTTAATATGCATTATTTGCAACATAAAATTTACACACTGTATAAAATTTAACTCACAACATTGGATGACACCAAAGATTATGTTTTCACCCCCTACCAGCATGACGGCTTCTGAAGCAGTTAAGAAGTGCCTGTGCCTGTATGCAACAAAAAACTCAGCTCAGTTTTAGGGTAAGGAAGAGTGGAAAAGTAAAACCAATGATAATAAACTACCTTTTCCTTGGCTCTTGGGGTGCCAGATTGCGACAATGCCACTAATGGTGGGACAGCTCCCTCCTGAAGCACCTTAATACAGGATCTACTGCTGTTTGAGCAAAGCTGTAGAAGAGCAGCAGCTGCATTCTCCTTCCCTCTTGCAGAACCTAATTCAACAACTTCAACAAGAACAGGGATCCCTCCTGCCTGATCAATCGCATGCCTCCCCTCAGTAATAGTAGCAAGATTAGCCAGAACAGCAACTGCCTTATCAACCATTCCAGCTGCAGGGTCCATCAACTCGACAAGATGCCTCACAGCACCAGCCTGCACAATACGGGTCTTGTTTTCATGAAATATTGACAAATTAAATAAAGCTGTGGCTGCATCTTTCTTTCCCCTAGGGGTCCCATTGCCTAATAATTCAACAAGAGGTGCAATTGCTCCTGATCTGCCAATCGCAGCCTTGTTATCCTCAATCACTGAGAGGCTAAAAAGAGTGGCAGCTGAATTCTCCTTAGCCTCGGGGCTCCCTGTCTGCAGGACATGAATCAAAGGTTCAATTGCCTGAGCATTTGCAATTGCAGTTTTGTTATTGTCATTGATAGATAAGTTGAGAAGTGCTGTAACAGCATTTTCCTGAATCTTTGCATCCTCTGAACGAAGTAGATTAACCAACAAGCTTATGGCCCCACAGTTTGCAATTACAATCCGGTTATCCATATTGTGCTTGGCAAGCAGTCGAAGTTCAGATGTGGCCTCTCTTTGAGTCTCAACTGTTTCGCTCTTCAAGTTCTCAACCAGCCTCTGAACTTGGGCTTCAACGCCAGAAAGATCAGCTCTTGTTTCACTAGTTGGAGAAGACACTATCCTTGGAACAAACCTCTCTGATGGCCGGCGCCACATTGCTTGGCTCCTAGCCCTTGCCTCCAACCGAATTGGAAAATCAGGTTCTCTCTGTGGGGTTGTCAAGTTAGCAGCAGCAGCCTGTGGCTCTGAAGTCATCTCCCCAGAAACATCACTGCTGTAGACTCCAATATCAGCCCCTAGCGTCCCTTCAGAAGAATTTGCATTACAAGGCAAAGTGGAGGCTGAGGCAGTTCGACACAAATTTTCATCAGCCCCAGTAGAATTAGAAGATTCTTTTCTTGATGGTAATGTAGAGGGCTGGCCAACCGAATCCATACTCCTGTCTTCAATATCTGACCCATGCCCATTTCCAGCTACACCGGACAAGGAACCCTCTGAGCGAGAACGGGGGTGTGATGGAGAAGTTCCTTCTCGATGGATTCCACCAGATGAGACTAAGTTATTTCCAGGAGAACCAGTAAAGCGAGTTGATTCAGGTGACATTGGTTGGCTGGCCCTGGAATGAGGAACATTATGTGCATCCCTGGGAGCACCAGGCTCTGCATGGGCAAGAAGGGGTGAGGACTGATTTAAATTCAAAGACTTTACAGGGTCAGGCAGCTTCACATTGTTAGACTCACACCAATTTGCAATCAGAGCCTTTACAGTGTAGTTGGGTATTAGGTTGGTGTGAGCCAGAGTTTGCCTTGTTTTAGGGCAAACAGTTAGCCCAAGATCAAGCCATTTCCTGATAAAAGCCCGCTCGTAGGTTTGCCCTGATGCCACAATTACAGGGTCTGTCATCAGTTCAAGGGAGAGAGGACAGCAGAAATCAGGCGGTATTGGAATGGGATTACAGCTCGGGGACTGTTTCATTATGATAAAACAATCATGCATGTGGGTAGCAAGAGTAACTATTTGATCAATATATTCAGCTTCCTCAGTTTTTTCAGCTTGTTCAGCATTCTCCTTCAGCTTTTCCAGAGCCACAGCCTCAATTAGAAGCTCCTGGTTTGACCTTAGGCTCAGGCAATCTGCAAGTTTCATCAGGCTCTCTGAGCTGGACCCGGCACCCTGCACTTGATCTCTTATTGCTTCTTGAAGGATAGTTGATGTTTGTTCATATCCCATGTGCTTAACTTTCTGTATGCATGTCTGCAATCAGTTGTGCCAAGTATTAGACATACAAAGGGATTTTACCTGCTCATGCTTGATGATTTGACCATCTGACAGATGGCTTTACATCCAATCAATGTACTTTATACTAATGAATTCGAGAAGTTGAGAGCTATGCTCTATCTACAATGTATTAAAGAAGCTAAAAACTAGAAGCATCTTTCCTTTATTCAGTACCTCAAGAGATGCCGAACTCAATTCATCAGGGAGGCATTGATGAGATGATTTAAGCTGCTGAAAAATTTCCAGGCCAAAAGTTCTAATCTTTGATATCCATGGTTCAATTTGCAGAACCTAAACATAAAAAAAATGAAAAAGAAGATGAGATTATTAGGAAAATTGCACATCCAATATTACTATTGCATACAAGAAATACAGCAGCACCCAATATTAAATTTCAAATAAAAGGTTACCTAAAACCTCAACGACATGCCAATTACAAATCTCTTAAAGGCAGCACAATATGAAAGAAATCCACCACAGTACAGAATATGAAAAAACAGTAAGGTCTACACATTAAGCATTCAAGCAAGAAGGTTTGGGGATGGAAGCTTAAGATTAATATACATACAAAAATCTCACCACAACCACTGCTACCAGCTTACACTTGGCAATTTATTGATCACCACCACCTCCATAACATCCACCATCATATTGTGGCTTTCATTAAACCCTGACCACTGTAGGCATTGCCATCATCACTACTGCCCATGGTACAAAGCCTCATCTGATACACCTCAATTTCATCTGGTGCACCTCAGTATCATCTTAGAATGATTTGGGACCCAGATACAAGATGGAAAAAATCATAAAAGCACAAAGGATCATCTGATAGCTAGTGAGACATCCTGATACTGTTGTCTCATTATACATCTTGAAAAGACTGAGACATAGAGGCCAATAGCCAACCCACCTGCCAATACTTAAAATAAACTCCATATCTTCATTTCTTACCAATTCTAACACCAAAGAGAGGGGAGGACAGGTTGGAGATAGAATGAAATTAATACTTTGGATGGTTTTTCAAAAATTCAAACTAGGTGTTTGAAGCTTCCAACCTTCCTGTCTTATACTTTGAAAGCAGATTCTTCTTTCATTTCAAACGAAGGAGGTGACTTTTTGTGTTCATGTGTTTCAACTTTCACATGCTTTGATTTTGTCAGTCACTGTTGCATGTACTCAGTTCTAGCACAGTTTTAAATCCACCCAAGCTAAAAGATTTGAATTTTTTTGTTGAATTTTCGAACATTGGAACTCATTCGCTTAATAAATTAAAAATAAACTTACAACTTAAACCAATTGCCATGGATCCATGATATTGTTAAAATGCAGTGAGCAAAGATGCAATGCCCATTATAGGATTTATATCAGGCTTGGGGAAAAAACATCCTATTTTTTTATTTTGAATTTCTGCAATTGGAAGAAAAAAAAAAGAAAGTAAATTCATTGTTCATGGATCCTATGAAGTGTGAGATGAAGGTGTAAAGTCCATGGTTAGATCTATATTAGCATTGGAAATTACCTATTGCTAAATTTTTTTGCAATATTTTTTAAATCAATGGATTTTTTTTTTTTTTTTGGGGGGGGGGGGGTGGTGGGCGCCGAGGGGCGCCCTAATGGTACTTGAAAAATCAACATTAAGATCAATTCATTTTGTGTGGACCTATGTTATGTTATAAGATTATGAGAGCAGGTGCAAATCCCATGGTTGGATTTGCATTATCTTTGGAAAGAGCTTATGATGTATTTTTCAGTTGTAGTTAACATTAAATAACCAACTCTTGTGTACTATTATGGTAAGTCATCAGACAAGGCCTAAAATAGCATTTTGAACCCCATTATGTCTAATATATTTTGTGTTCTACTTTTTTTATGCCTCTATTCATTTTTCGTTTCTTATTTCTCCATTATTTTTGGAGATATTTTGTTATGGATCTTTATGTTTCACCTGAAACCAAATTGTATGACCAATACTGTTCTAATACTATTATTTTGAACAGTTCCACTGGCACCTTCACCATCATTAATATTCCAACAATGATGAACAACTGCTCCCACTTATGCTCTCGGCAACCTTGTTTACTAGCTACTGCCCAACTCTAACAACTTGTCACCACAACCGCTTTGTTGTCAGCACCACCTAACAACCATTCAGTGCCAACACCCTTTTTTTTCCTCAAATACTGAAACCGACCAGACTGAATGGTGACTCATTTGACAGGAAAAAACAGATGTGAAATGAAAAAAGCAAGAATGTGAAAAAATAATAAAGAGCAATTCTTTGATACTATGTTTAAAGAGGAGAGTGATAAGAAAAGGAGAAAGATGAACATGATCATACAGCTAGATTAGGTCTCTCCATGTATCGAAAATACTAAGAAAGCATCGAATCAATATTACTTCAGCCTATACAAATATGTAAGTAAAAAATAGAGCTTAACATAGACTAAGGGCAAGTAAAACCTGTAACAGTCAACATACTCTAACCATGAGGATGCTGATTCTTACAAGTTCCTTTCAAGTATTGTAGCTCCCTTAAATGGAAATTTATATTTCTAAAACTCAGGAACTATAGTTGTAAACATAATTTAAACTTACAAAATAAACTTTACTCATCAACGGACGGTAGTTTTCAAAGAGCTCCTGCAGGTCATCAACAGATCGACCCAGTTCTTCAAATGCCTTATGAAGCAGTTCATCAGAAGCTATTTCAGAATCGATAATGGTGCTAAGTATTGGCTTCAACAACTTTAATATCTCTTCTATCTTCTGGTAGTACTTCCGAACAGGTTCGGAATCTATGTTGTCATGAGATGATAAAAGGAAAAATGAGGAAATTTTATTTAGAAGCCTTTTTAACAATGATATCTCCATCAAACCTGTATCAAGAACAAAATCAAAATGATTTCTCGGCTAAAGCTACTGAATCAAAAGCAAATTTCTAAAAGGATGAAAGACAAGATACTACATTTGAAATGGAAAAAGAATAATACATAATATATATTTATTTCTAGTGTGTAACAATTTTACATACCAAAATGGTCAAGTACTTGGAGACTGACAAAATCTATACAACCATATCAGGTCTAAAGTAGTAAAAGATAAAAATGAAAAACAGTTATACATGGGAGCCAATCATCGTCATGGCTTCCACCTTGCATTAAACATTGACCACTTCTGTTAGTTAGGAGATACCATGTTAATTTACAAATGTTTAAAACTTAAACTTCAAGCCTGCATAGGTAAGACAGAAGTTTCACTTCAAGATAAACCTTGATTTCTTCCAAGGCGAACTTCATCATATGAATTTAAAAGGCTTAATGTCAGTTTATACCATGCAAACTACCCAGACCATGCTCATGGACTCACAAAACGTCTCCACAATACAAAGTTTTTCACATGTTCTATTTACAGTCCTTGAAAGCAAAAAAAAAGAGCAAAGATTTTTATCATCCCATGAGGCAATGCACAAGGAGAACACATCACCAAATTTTGAATCTCAAGTATCATAACATTAACAACAATTGAAACAACAATAGTGACAATATTTTCCATTTAATACTCTCATATCATAACATACTCCATTTAGTACATCACGTGTCATAACAAGTTCATATATATATATATATATAACCCAAACCAGGTGCAAGGAAAGCATATCACAAGCATCTGAGTCTAAAATATCATATTAATAACAAAATATATAGTAGTAGAAACAGCAGTAGCAGCAATAGCAGCAGCAGTAGTGATAGTAGTAATAATATAAAATAATCCTCTATTTAATGTCTACAAATAAAAAATACTCCATCTAGTCATCATAAATTAAAATCTTAAATGAGAACAAATTATGGCTTTCTAATATTAATGCTCTCTTTGACATTTAGTGGGCAAACTTAACTTGGATTTTTGACAGAATTTATTGGTCCAACTTCTTGAGTTTTGAGTGATTCAAGAACTAAAATGACAAAAACTAGTGCAGGAATTTAAGACAGGGACTGCTATCCTAATACATTGCCAGCTTCCCCCTCATGCCTGGGAGTAAGACTTCTGAGCAGGTTTGGCACACCATAGGCTATTCAAAAGACCATCCGTGAACTAGACACTCAGAAATTCTTGGTATTGCTTATGTACACTTAATTCAGAGACCGCTAACAACATCCTCAGTCCCTGCTCTCTACCCAAGTTGCTCATGGATATCGCTCCTCCATCCTTTAGTATTCCTTAGGTGATACCTTTCTACTTCTTTTTTTGTTTTATTTTATTTTTTTTAATAGGCAAAGAGAGTTATACATTATATTTAACAAAAAGTAAACTGGAGTACACCTGTGAGAACCAAGGCAGAGCTTCCTACCACAACTGAATGGCAAAGCAAGTCAAATCATCCACCACCTGTAACAAATTAGGCAAAACTCTCCCATCCGCTTTCACCAAGACTTTGGCTCATTGCAACTGTGAAAAATGGGCAGTGTCCTCGTCCACAGCGACAAGAACTCTGCAACAATTCCTGAGTTTTTTGAACATTTCTCGACTCCGTAAATGCAGCGAGAGCCCCACCACCGTCACCCACACTTCCTAAGCATGCGCACCTTTTCTGAAACGCCGGGCCTCTGGGCCCCATTTTTCCAAATGCAAAGGTTTCTCCTTAAACCTCTTGCAAACACCCTCTCTGCCTTAGATCTAAGCTCAAACTCAAACAAGAGAAGTGCACCTCCCAGCTTAGCAATTCTCACTCCCTCCTTTAGAGATCAATGATAAGTCACCCAACTCCATAAAGAAGGCAACTCTAGGACCAAGTCTGAAAGTTCTCACCAACCAAGCAACAGCCTAAACCCTGCTTTGCACCTCCCTGCCCCCCAACTGGAGCCAAATTGCTTCTCCTACCCTCCCAAGCTTCAACTTAGCAACATCAGCAAACATCCGTTTCACTGGCTTTGTTGGAACATTACAACCCTTCACACACAAAGATGCAACTGGAGTGAATAGATTCCTTGCCTCTAGAGAGGAAACCACTTCTAAGATTCGGAGCTTCTCAGCCAGAGTAGCCCACCCTGCTATGATCCCCTTACCCTTTGTGACAATGAGACAAAATCTCTTTGCCTCAAGATCATGGACAGAATAGAGTATGAACCTTCCCGCCTAATTTGAACAGCACTCCAACCTGAACTTCCTTTCCCTATCCTCCCAGTCAAAAAGCCACCTCCACCTCCTGTTTGCTTCCTCCCTACAACAAGCTTTCACTCCTTCCAGCAAACAACACAAAATCAGCGACCTAAACATAATTCCTTCCTATTTGATTCTAAGATCACTTAGAATAATTTGTAGCCAACCCTTGTAAAGAACTTTCAATGGTGAGACTCCATTACTTTTCTTCTAAATGAAACTCCTAAAAGGCTTTAGTGGGACTTAAAGGTTTCTTAGCTATCTTCTTTATTTTTCCTTTTCTTATATATAATTTTTTCCTGCTGCTACAACTTTATTCTTGTTCCCCTCCTTAAACCCTAAGGATTTTAGTCCTAGAACACTTTATTTGATTGTAGACAACCATCCTAGGATTATCCTACGTCAAAATGACAACAATTCACTGAATTAATTACCAATAAAAAAAAACAAAAAAAAACCATGCCTTTCTAACAAAGTACATGGAAGTGAGGCACCATAGCAGGGGTTTTGCGGTGCCCCTGTCTTAACAACCATGTACACAAGAAGACAGATATGTGTAAAATATAGATTCATCCACTATGCTCTGATAAAAAGCAATAATCAAACTATGTATCAGATAAAAAAACAGTATGAAATGTACCTTCTCAACATAAACCTGAAATTCAGACACCAAAGTAATCTTTCTCACATTGCTGATCCTGAGGAACAAATCGAACCATAGGAATGCAGTCTTTTGAACATCCACAAACAAGACCCATGTACCAGCTGAATCCAAAGATCCAATGCACACAGATTTTTAGGAATTTAAGTTCTCCGGTTCGAGCAACACTGCATAAATTTGAAATTCTAAATCACCAGTCTAAAACATTAATATTAAAATCAGCAGCAGTCAAAACTACTAGGTTAGCATGATTTTTTTTTTTTTTCAATAGCATTTAATTTTTTTAATTCCCCATCTCAGTAACTGCTTTAAATACACCTATCATTTCCTCCTGGGAACATAAGGTGGTGTCTCCTGTTAGGCATTTTCAGAAAATCATTATTACCTGTCCAAAAAGGGGAAAAAATCCAACTTTGTAACACGTTGTCTTTTTTTCTTTCAATTTGAGTTTTCTACACATTCTTCAATAAGCTAAAGATAGCAAACAAAATACAATGACATACAAAGTTACCTAAAGCTTAGTTATCAGAAACTCTCCTGTATAGGAAAACCATTTTCTAAACTACCTCAAGAGGCATAAAGATGGAACTTAGTTGAAAACCAAGTACTGTGACTAGCTTCCTTTTTACGCAAATAATTTTTCCTCCTTAAGCTTTGCAGTCTACATATTGGCAAACTTGAGCAGATGTTACTCCATAGGCAAATGATTAGCCTTGTTTCATTAAATCAAAACTCAGACCCCTTAGATTTCTAACAATTGCACAAACACCCCTCTAGTTTCTAAAATTACATAGCTGCCACTGATCAGATTTTGCCCTCTAATAGTAGTTAACAAAACTAAGAAATGACAAATTACCTCACTTATAAAAGTGGTAAAACAACGTTGTTTTTCCTTTTTTTTCTTCTCCACTAGTTCTTTCTAAAACCTCTAATGGTAGTTAACAAAACTAGGAAATGACAAAATGACCTCACTTATGAAAGAGGCCTCGCTTATAAAAGAGATAAAACAACACTGTTTTTCCTTTTTCTTTTTTCTTCCCACCAGTTCTTTCTGAAACTAAACCTAGAAACCCTAATTTCTTTAGGGGGAAAACAATGGGAAAAAAACCATAAAACAAAATATAGACTCATGGCACATAGTAGTAACCATGCAAACAATCTTCAAATCTGAAATCTAATAAATAAATAATGACTTTTAATCCAAGGGGAAAAAAATAAAAAAGAAAAAGTAGCTTTTAATTTGAACTCCATTGTTTAGTTTTTGCAGAACCCCCTTTCTCACATGCTCTGTTGATGCCCTAATGTTGAACTCCACCTCTAGTTTGCAATGTGCACAACCATGGTAGGAGTAACAAAGTTAATGAGGTTGAAAAAGGTTGAAAGGGTACAACCATGGCAGAAGAAGATGAACTTGCCCAAATTGATGAGGCAACTGTGATGGAAGTGCAGTCATGGAAATACAACTATGGAGTCCAGTACTCTTTTAAAAAGAATATAGGGCTGGGATTTTTTGGGTTTGGATTTAGGATTGGGTGGAGGGGAAGAAAGTGCATTGAAGAATTGGGTTCGAAAAAGATGATAAGCAAATTTAGAGATTATTTTAAATTCAGTTATAATCGAATTTAGATGTTACTTTAAAGTTAAATTAAAACTATTTTGAAGTTAAGTTAAAAAGGATTTAATGATTAATTCAAAATTAATTAGGATTAATATTTTTATAATATATGATTACTATAACATAATTTTTATCTACTGAGTATTATGTGGTGATTTTAACTCATAATCTTTTCAGGTTATTTAAAATTTCATCTTATTAAAAAAAAAATAATAATCAGGGTTAGAGGAAAAATAATTTTTTTATTATATATGGAAGCACCCCCGACCATTGTCATCGTTATAGATGGAATTCTTAGCTACAAGAAGTGATCACTATTTGATAGATTCAGCATGGAATGAAGTTGAGGATGACTTCATGTTGAGTCATACCGACAAGTCACATAGTTGGTGGGTTGTTCTTTGAGTACGGACAAAGCTTTAATGGCGGAAGCTTCTGGATTTCTGGGTTCTTCTGTTCTCTCTGTGAAATCTCTTAGGTGCATCGCCTTCTCATCCTCTTCTTTGGGTATTTCTGATTGCTATCAAGTGGAGGGGAGTTTTGCGAATTCTAGGGTTGTGGAGGAAGGTTTCAAAGTAATTACTCCATGAGAGGATGATGGTCTGCTAAGTATGATTTGGTGGATGGCAGTATGGGGGAGAAGTTTGTGGAAGCCCTAAGGTGTTTGGAGGTGGGGATAAAGGTAGAGGATAGTGGGAAGGATCAAGAAACTGCAGTTTTTTCAGAAGAGGGGTCCGGCAGTAGCCTGACTGTTTTCAGTAAGTGGTTAGGCATGCTAACCAAGGGCTTTGAGGAAGAAACATTGGCTCTCCTAAGAAAAATTAAGGTGAGAAAGGGTTGTAAGGTTTAAGAAAATGTCGAGAGGAGAAAGAAAGCATTTCCTTCAAAATTTGAAAGAGGGATAAGGAGGTTGGAATGCTCAGTGAATTACAATGGAGCAGGACGAAGGGAACTGTTAATGAGAAGGCAGTTTCAGGGCTAGTGTCTGTTGGTCAATGAAGATGAGCACTATCTTCTGGAATGTCAGAAGGGCCAATGATAGGGAGGAGAAAAATTATAAAGCCAATGGTTAAAGCTTAGAAAGCAAACCTAGTTTGTATCCAGTTTGCTTTAAGGAATCAAAGGTGCTTCTATTATCAGTCCAGATGGTGAGGAGCTAAGGAGAGGGAAATTTCTTAGGTTTAGGTATAGCGGAGGCAAAAGGGTTGGCTGAGGGGCATTCTATCTCACTAGGTTGTTAGGGCATTGGTTTTGTACCTAGTGGTGGTGGTTGTTGTTTTTTCACTTTTTCTTGCCTTTTAACACTATTTGTATACTCTGTGTGCTTTGTGTACCTTTTTCAAACACTTTCAATATAATTGCTTATTTTACCAATCAAAAAAATTATATAGGATTTAGTAACAGCTTTAAATTTAATTAGGATTAATAGAAAATGATTGTTGTGTTATTTAATATTATATTGAGAACTAAATTGAGATTAATTTACTTAATTAAAACATTTTTTGAAGAAGGGCAAAGTAGGTATTTATATAAACTAATTAGTTGTTAACAACTTTTGGTTTGGTTTGGGTGTTCCCGGCTTTAGTGAGAAATCTTCTACTATAATGAAAATTCAAAGGGCTAGGGAAAAAGAAACGAGTTGATGTAGGACAACCCTAGGATAGTTGCCTACACTCAAGGGTAGGTGGACTAGGGTTTTATTTTTTAGGGTGTAAGGAGAGGAACAAAGAATAAATTTTATGGTAGAGAAAATTAAGATAAGAAATAGAGAGAAAAAATAAACAACAAAGAAAAGATGGAAAACTTTAGAGTCTCACTAAGGCCTTCTAGGAGTCTCACTTAGAAGAAAATCAATGGAGTCTCACCATTGAGGGTTGCAACCTTGCAATGAGAGAAAATATAATATTATTCATAACATTTTATTCCTTTGATTTACATTGATTAGCCTATTTATAGGCTTCTCTAAGAAATCCAAAGTCTACTAGGACTCTAATAACCTATCATGACTTAAATTCTAATTATATTATAGCTCAACTAGCTAATCCTAATTATACTCCAACAAATACCAATCCCAATTCAATTCTAATTAATATTAATCCTACTTAAAGTTTACTTATGTTTTCCTTTTCTTCCTTGAATAAACTTTAAAAGGCTTTCCCCCATCAATTCTCCCCTACTTGAAAGAACTCGGCTCCGACGAGTTAGATGCTTGATAAAATTCATAGAGATCGAGGTTAAGCTTCTAAAAATCCATTGTCGTAATCCATGTATTTTCAGAGTGTGGTTTGCCTCGCCATTTCACCAAAAAATTTTGGTATCCACCTTGTCGAGTAGACACAAATTGATCATCAAGAATATACTCGATCTTAGGACGTGGGCTAAGAGTAAGTGGTAATTGAAGATCCAACTCTTCACTTACATCATTGTGATGGCCATGGTAGATATACAAATCTTTCACATTAAATATTGGACTAAAATGCAAGTTTGAAGGAAGCTTTAACAAATAAGCATTCTCACCCAACCGCTTTAGTACCCGAAATGGACCCGTTTTCTTAGCTTGAAGCTTTTGATATGTGCTCAGATGAAATCTTTTTTGTCGTAGACGAACCATCACTAGATCACCTTCTTGAAATTGAATATATCTTCGATGTGCATCTGTTGCCTCTTTATAGTTCTCATTACTGATTTTGATTTTTTCTCCTACCTTTTCATAAATATCTTGTATATGACGTGCAAATGCATCACCATCTTGGTTGGTGCGGACAGAAGTAGGTAATGGTATAAGATCAACAGGTTGCTTAGGTTTTAGCCCATATGCCACTTCAAAAGATGAGTACCCAGTAGTACGATTAGTGGAGCTGTTGAAAGCAAATTCGGTTTGTGGTAAGACATTATCCCAATTTTTCAACTAATCTTTCACAATGCATCTCAAAAGATTACGAAGGCTGCAATTGACAACTTCTGTTTGTCCATCAATTTGAGGATGAAAAGAACTTGAAAATTTGAATTGAGTACCTAGCTTAGCCCACAAGGTTTTCCAAAAATAGCTCATAAACTTGACATCGTGATCAAGAACAATGGATTGTGGTAATCCATGCAATCGAACTACTTCTTTAAAAAACAAGGCAACAACATAAGAAGCATCTAAAGCCTTCTTACATGGGATAAAATGTGCTATTTTGGAAAATCTGTCAACCACAACAAATATAGAATCAAAGCCCCATTGTGTCCTTGGTAATCCAAGTACAAAATCCATGCTTAAGTCTTCCCAAGGTTTGGATGGAATTGGTAATGGTGTATATAACCCTGTATTTTGCTTTGAACCTTTTCCTACTTGACATGCTTGACATTTTTTTATAAACATCCTTCTTTAAACTAGGCCAAAAGAAGCGATCTTCCACCAAAGCAATGGTCTTATCTCATCCAAAATGTCCACTCATTCTGCCTCCATGAAGTTCCCATATGACATGATCACGTAGGGAAGTCCTTGGTAAGCATAAATGATTTTTATAAAACAAGTACCCTTCTAAAATCTTTAAAAAAATACATGTTGCTTTTGTATCACTCAAAAGAGAGGAATAAACATCTCCAAAATCAGCATCATTGTCATAGCAATGCTTTAATTATTATAGTGGCTGACATGTTTACTAAGAGAAGGGTCTTCCTACTAAGGGCATCAGCTACTTTATTTTCAATTCCTGCACAATGCTTTAAATTAAAGGTAAATAGCTGAAGAAAACTACTCTATTTTGCATGTCGAGAGTTAAGCTTCTTTTGAGAATTAAGATATCACAAGGCTTCATGATTCGAATACAAAACAAATTCCTTGTAACTAAGATAATGTTGCCAATGCCTAATTGTTTGCACCACCGCATAGAATTCAAGATCATATGTGGAATATTTTTTCTTTGCTCTATTGAGCTTCTCACTAAAGAAAGCCACAGGATGTCCCTCTTGGCTAAGAACTGCTTTAATTCCCACATGAGAAGCATCGCAGGCCACCTCAAATACTTTCTCAAAGTCTGGTAAACGTAGGATAGAAGGGTTCACCATCTTGGATTTGATTTCTTCAAATGCCTTGTTGGCCGCCTTGGTCCAAATAAATAAACCATGTTTCATGCATTTAACAATTGGGGCCCTAAATGCAGCCATTCCATGGAAGCTTCGCACTTCATGGATATTTGTTGGTATTGGCCAATCAATAATAGCTTTGATCTTCTCCGGATCTGTTTCAACACCCTTAGAAGACACAACAAAGCCAAGAAATACAACACTAGGGCTCATGAAAGTACATTTTTTCAAATTAATGTAAAAATTTTCAGCCCATTACTTGCTTCAAGTGTTCCTCATGATCTTCACAAGATCGACTATAGATAAGAATATCATCAAAATAGACAACAACAAACCGTCCAATAAAAGGTTTCAATACCGGCATTATAACCCGCATGAAAGTACTTGGAGCATTGGTTAGTCCAAATGGCATGACTAACCACTCATACAATCCATCCTTAGTTTTGAAAGATGTCTTCCATCCATCCCCTGGTCTAATACGTATTTGATGATATCCACTTCTTAGATCAATCTTTGAGAAGATTACTGATCCAACCATCATATCTAGCATGTCATCAAGTCTTGGAATTGGAAATCAATACTTGATTGTGATTTTGTTGATTGCACGACTATCCACACACATCCACCATGATCCATCCTTCTTTGGTGTTAGTAGGACAGGAACTCCACAAGGACTTAGGCTTTCACGAATAAAGCCTTTAGTAAGTAATTCATCAACTTGCCTTTTCAATTCAGCATGCTCTATTGGATTCATTCTGTAGGCTGGTAAATTTGGTAATGATGCACCAAGAATCAAATCAATGGCATGTTGTACGTCACGCAAAGGAGGGAGTTGATTAGGTAACTCTACAGGCCACAAGTCTGAAAAATCATCAAAGATTTTACGTACGTTTGTTGGATATTCCTTATCTTGTTCTTTAAATTCTTCCACTTTTCGAGCCATTAAAGCAAAAATAACTTTAGTTTCCTTGCTCTCATTTTCAAATTGACACATAGTAAGCACCTTTTTTGGTTGTGCATTCTCCTCTAACTTCTTAATTGGAGGGACTTCTTTCATTGGACGAAGGATCTTCTTACGTCTGTTGCGTATGAGAGCATATGTATTTTCATAGCCATCATGTTGAACTCTTTTATCAAAGAGCCAAGGTCTTCTAAGTAAAATATGACTTACTTTTATGGGTAAGACCTCACACCATACAAACTCTTCAAAGTCCTTACCAAAAAGGAATGTTACTAAGCAGCAAAAACTTACCGGGATAGAGGTGTCATTAACCCATACTACTCTGAATGGATTTGGATGTCTCTCTGTTTTAAGGTTTAGCTTCTCAACAAGTTCTTGCGAAGCTATGTTCAAACTGCTAACTCCATCAATGATTATGGTGCATAATCTCCCTTAGCAAGAAATACGTGTCTGGAAAATGCTAGTACGTTACCAATCTTCTTCTTCTTTTACCTTTGGGACAACTAATAAAGGTCGTACTACAAGACTATGTCCTTCTGTCATACCATCATAGTAGTCACATTCTTCACTAACTTCATCTTCATTGTAGGTCTCTTCTTCCTTTGGGTAACTTTCCAATTCAGATTCTGGTTCTTTAACACAAAAGTGTAAACCTTTGGTTGGGCACACAACAGCATAATAACCATGCCCACCACACTTAAAGCATAAAGGAGTCACGTCTACTTTTCTATCTCCAATACTCATTGAAGTTTTACCCTTATTACCATTCTTATGAGCCACATTCGAAGTCTATTGAATGCTGCTCCCACCATTCACATGACTAGAAGTTCTCAAGCTTGATGTGCTTAAAGGTTTGCTTGCTGCCCTGTTGGAGAAAGTGCTCCCAATTTGTAAACTTGGACGGCTAAAAACCCGAAATTTAAGGTCTTCTTCTATTTTGAGGGCTAGTTGATAAACATCATCTACGGTATAAGTGTGTGCAGCTATCATCTCAAGTTGAATCTCCATTCGAAGTCCAACTTTGTAGCGGGCTGCAAGTTGAGCATCACTTTCCCGCATTTGATTTCGAATGCTCAATTCATGGAATTCTTCTGTATATTCTTCAACGGACTTGGTACCTTGTTTAAGGGATAACAATTTTGTATACATTAGTTGTTCATAATCAATTGGGAGAAAGTGCTCCTTTATCTTCAACTTCATCTCGTCCCATGTGTCAATAGGTGGTTGGTCAGTTCTATGAACTTGATTCTCAATATTATACCACCATAGATGCGCTGCTCCTTTCAACTTTGCCTTCACAAAACGAACTTTTCTATTTTCGGGCATTGCATACCAATCAAAATAATCTTCCATTGACATAATCCAATGAAGAAAAGCTGTTGGATTTAGTTTTCCATAAAATTCAGCAACTTCAAGATGTACCTTTTTTGTCACATCATCATCTAACTTAAAAAGTTTGGCCCTTCTTTGATTCCCCATCATAAAATTGTCTTGTTCTTCGTGTGAACGACTTGGCGATTGTCTGAATTGATGACTTGCGATCTCCTCTTCAATTGGTCGTTTTTCTTGACTCTTTTCTAATAACTTCATGATCTCATCAAGTTTGCTATTTAGTTGTATTATAGCATCTTGATGGGATTGTTATGTGGCTAAAATTTCCTCCAAGCGTATTGTAGCGGCATCTTGATTGTTAGAAGTTTTTTTGGAACTCATGCTTGCATAAGTTGCTCCGCTCCTTAATTACATATGCCTTCAAGCCAAGAACTTTGGCTCTAATACCAAAATTGATGTAGGACAACCCTAGGATGGTTGCCTATACTCAAGGGTAGGTGGACTAGGGTTTTATTTAATAGGGTGTAAGGAGAGGAATAAAGAATAAATTTTATGGTAGAGAAAATTATAAGATAAGAAATAGAGAGAAAGAAGAAACAATGAAGAAAAGATGGAAAACCTTTGAGTCTCACTAAGGCCTTCTAGGAGTCTCACTTAAAAGAAAATCAATGGAGTCTCACCATTGAGGGTTGCAACCTTGCAATGAAAGAAAATATAATATTATTCATAACATTTCATTCCTTTGATTTATATTGATTAGCCTATTATAGGCTTCTCTAAGAAATTCAAAGTCTACTAGGACTCTAATAATTATTATGATTCTAATTTTAATTATAATATCCAAAATCTACTAGGACTCTAATAACCTATCATGACTCAAATTCTAATTATATTATAACTCAACTAGCTAATCCTAATTAGACTCCAACAAATACCAATCCCAATTCAATTCTAATTAATATTAATCCTACTTAAAGTTTACTTAGGTCTTCCTTTTCTTCATTGAATAAACTTTACAAGGCTTTCCCCCATCAAGAGTAGTTTGGCGGCTAGCTCCGATATGTTTACTTTGGTGTATTTGAGGAGAATGCAGCCAAAGGACCTTCGAAGATGAAGAATTTTCAAACCAAAGTTTGAGAGATCTCTTTATCCATTCCCTTGTAGAGTGGTCCTAGCAGTTTTTGGATTTGGAAATTCCCTCTCATTTGAACTTTTTGGATGCTCTTTATTGTGGCTAGCCTTGCTCTTTTCTAGGTTTTTTCTTTCTTTTATGGTGCTTGGTTTGGTTTTTTGTATATACTACCTGTAGACATTGGGTGCACCTCCTTTTTTGGCGTCTCTTAAGACAAGCTTTTGTTTATAAAAAAATAAATAAACTAATTAGTGGACATTAGTATATTCCATCAGTAAGCAAATGATCAAATAATAGCAGGGAGGGTCCATAAGGTTTAAGTAGTGGTCCCAGGGGTGGCAGTGTAATTCTATAAACCAGAGGTGATGTCCATCCAATTTTCAAAAACCTCAAGGTGTCTAAATATAATCCTTAAAATAAGTATCAAAAGGAGGCAAAGCCGAGTGCATGAGAGGTAATAGGGATATTTGGAAAGGAAAGACAAAAGGATAAACTTAAGCTATCCTAAACTTTCAACAAATCAAACAAGGCTAAACATTTGTCCCTAGAGAATACTTAAACCACAAAATTTGTAAGTCTCCCAACACGAACTCTGTCCTTTCATATACACCAAAACAAGCTTAAAGGTGCTCCAAGCTTCCTTCTGCCTCTTCTCAACAAAATTGGCTTACCAAAAACCAGAGCATAATTCACCAAAAAAAGGCAACACCTATAAACACCAAAATAAAGAAAAGAAAACCCCACAGAGATCCAACTACCAATAAAATGGAGGAGGATCAGATTTGCATACTCAATTTGCCAACATATAAAACACCTGTTTACCAGAATCCTAGATGCCCCCTCTAAATCAACAAATAAACAATGAGGGCTTTCCCTTACTCCTTCCTAAGCATTTAAAGGAAAAGAAAGAACACTTGCTTGGAGCATTGGACACCAAAACCATCAAGTAGGAGAAAGAGTAAAAAAAGGTTTGAAGAGAGCACTTTATTTTTTTGCTTCTCTCCCGTGTCATCTCCCAAAATCAGTTTCTGAACTAATTATGAGATAACCCAGCTCCAAAAGTATTAAAACATGTAAATTAGTAAAAATTAATTTTCCCAACTAATTTCGATATTAAGAAAATAGCATTCCCTATTTCACTTTTGAGATTATATGGTCAACATTCTCTATTACATTAACATAACCTACAAATTTAACAACCAATAGATATCAGAAACTCCTCTCCCATCAGAAATCCCATTTCTCATATTTCCCCCCACTTTCACAACTCATGAGTAGCCCTCTTGGAAATATTACAGAACCCTGCTTCCTAAAGCAATACATCCACACCAAAAAAAACATCATTTTACCCCATGTTTCATGCTGCTATGAGTGCATTTGAAGATAGTTTTTCACCAGTGTTCCTTCTATAACAGTAAAGTGAAATCTTGAGGTTTACTATATATCTATATGTATTTCCTACCCTTCCTAAAAATTTAGAGATAGCAATTCATCTCCAAGTAATCAACCTAGTCACATTTACCATTTGCTGTTATGATTTTATGAACTGTAATCCAAAGTTACCTCAAATTGCACAAAACTAATGGTTACAAGGTCCGTGATGCCAACACCTGTCCAGCCATCTATTTAATCCAATCATACCATCCACCATGATCAAAGCCGTTTATTCAAAATTTCCAGTCTACGTCTACGCAAATATATATAGAGTGGAAGAGAAAAAGAGAGAAAGAAAGAGAGATCGGATCTTAGTAACACGATCGGCGATGAGCGTAAAAAGCTGCAGCTGAGGTCGCGTTTCGGGAGTTTATGCGGCACCAATCGGAGTGGCAGATGGTTAAGGATTGAAGGATTCGAATCCCTCTTCGCTTCCAACCCTCATTCATCCGTAGCCTAGGTTATTATTGTGGGTGATCCACCAATTCAAACACCACCAACCCCCAAACTCGTTGAATTTTGATTCAGACAATTTTCTTTCACACTTACATATCATGTGCTAGGATTCTATAATTTTCTAGAAGAAAATGGTGAAAGAAAATGAAGTTAGGGTTAGGGTTAGGTTACCTGGTGGTGGTGAGGTGATCGTGTCTTCGTTCTCCGTCCTCTTTCCCCAGTCTCCAGAAGCGAACGGTGGAAGAACCTTTTTTTCAGATCGTTTATTAAAATTATTCTATTTATGTGAATTAACCCCTTTACTTTACTATTTTTGCATTGACTCCCCCGATTCTTTCAATTATATTCTCCCAATTTTGAAAAACCATCCACTACTTGATGTCATAAATTCCGATTTTCCCTCTCCAAACTTTGAAATAATCAATATGGCCAAATTTATTGTTTCTATCGTTTTCGTTTATTTTCACTTTTGAGATTATTATTGTCATTAGTAATATCATTATTATTGTACCTCAAAAAAAAAAAAAAAAATTGAGCTTTAATATTATTACTAATACGTGTAATAATAATCATCATGCAAAAATATAATCATTTCCCAAATTGCTTTTTGAAAATAAAAATATATTTTTTGAAATAAATTATCAAGTTAAAGACTCTGAAAAGTATTACTCTGGCATAGCGGTGTTCTCTGGAAACATATTTTAATATCTTATACATTTTATAATTTGGAGAATTTTTAAAAAGTCCTAATTTTGTTGTAGAGTATAATTTTATTAAAGAAAATGCATGCCCCATGTACTCATATTCAACCGTAGACAAAATTAGTCAACTATTGTGTGTTCCGCCTAAATATGAGAAGTCGTAGTTTGAATACAAATAATTCCATTCAATGCCCAATGCTCAAAAGTAGTTAAAAAAAAAATATCACTGAATCCCTAACCGAGCATCGTACGTTGGGAATAAATCATGTTGCTTTTTGTTAATATTTTTGTGGGGACCATTATAAAAGTTTTAATGTTGAATTTTGGTTTTTGCCTTAAACGCATATGTTTGATTTCGAAAAATACTAAATATATATATATATATATATATATATATATATATATATATATATGTTATTTTTCATATTTAATTTTACTACAATTTTTTTTTTAAAAAAAAAAACAAATATAAATAAAAATAATTAAAATTTTATATATTTGTAAATTAGTTTAAAATGATATATAAAATTCATTTATTATTTTTGAATTTAATTTTATTGCCGAAAGGAACAAATTCTTTTGTACCGTGTGTACAAAAGAAACCTTCTTAGAACGTCAACTAGATGGAACTCAGCATTTCTAACCTGTCCGTGTCTACCTTTTGGTCCTTTTCGCACCTGGTACACTGACTTTGATGCTTTTTTGGCTGCCCAAACTCATTGAATAAAGTCATGAACAAAACTCAAATGCCGGGCTGTCTTACCTTTTCACACGGGGGATTACAAAAATGCACCTTCCTCCATAAAAACATATCACAATTCACAAGGCATTTTCTCATTTATATCAACCAGTTTCTAGGTAATATTATGGAGCAAGTTTTGGATTAGCTGTATCTTACAATATTCACATGCATGATGCCCAATGTGTTGGGTGTCCGAATTGTGAACAGCTCCGTTTATACAACTGTAGCCACATTAAGCATTGTAGATTTTTGGTGTAGTTTTTTACATGTTAGGTAGGTATATTAAGTATTGAGGTTACTGTGAGTCTTAACAGTTGGAGCAGAACAGCAACATTGCAGCACAAGCCACCAGGCAACAGCACCCTGTGAGTTTCAGAGTGGCTGGAGTTCATGCTCAGGGAAGACATAATTGACAGGCTTGTATGACCCGAATGAGCGCCATCTCCGTCTCCATACAAACCACATTCCTGAAGCCAATAGTCCTAGAAGTATTGTAATAAAAATGGTCATGACTACTGCCAAGTGATGCTGCTGCCACCATGTCCTGCATCATTAGATCATTAGAACGATAAAACAGAGTTATATGGATATGAGATATGATGCCATGGTGTCCTTAATCAATAACAGAAACAAATCAACATACCGGGGAAAGGGAAAACCTATGATTTAATCAATCTTTCTACTTGCAGAATGAATATAAAGTGGAATTGGTGAATGATATATCTTCTAACAATTGCCTATGTTTTGTCATTAGCTGTACTTAAATTTAACGAAAATATTAAGACCCATCAGCAGAAAAGTTTCTTCAATACTCACCAATATTAATTTTAGAAAGATATAAAGTACCATTTCACAAGAAACTAATATGAGAGTGTAATTGTCTCAAACAAAGTATGTCCATTTCACTAGCATGGTGGCACACGTGTGATTAAATCATCTAGAAGTACAAATCAATTTTTGCTTATTACTTTTTTTGATAGAAAAATATAAATATATTGACAAAGGCACCTAGCAAAAATGCAGTGCATGCCCCAATTTTTTGGTTATTATTATTTTTATCAAGTGCATTAGTGCATGAGGTGTGTATTTTTTTCTTCTTCTTATGCTTAATCTTTCAAAGTTGTATTATGACCCGCAACTCCATATCTTATTCTAAATTTGTAAAAGAAACTGCCAGAGGCTTCAAACTTAGTAATAAGTCATCCATTAATATAATGTAATAGAGGTATCATAAGACACCACTTCCTTGAAATGAATTGAAAGAATTTGTTAAAGCATTATTACTAGTAATTTCAGTAAGAATTAATCTGTTTCTATATATATACATACACATAACACACTTTGTATTATTTATTAGTGAATAAGACAACTTTATCTCTCTCAAAAAAAAAAAAAAAAAAAAAAAGTTCTTCCTGCTCAGATCCCCAGCCCCAAAACATTTTCCATAAGATTTCTTGGCTTATTGGCAATAAAAGAGATTGATAATGATTCAAAACAAGAAAGCTCCTGATTCCAACAGCACTTTCCAGATTTAGGTTAGAAAGATGTATATTCTAATCAAACCTGAATTTGAAATATTTACCCACAAATTATGCCAAATGTTAGAAGTTCAAAGTTGCCCAAACAAAAAAAAAAATTGTTAATTCCCTCCTCCCTTAAGAAGCCATGAAAGGATACAAGTTAAGGAAACCAGACAAAAAAAAAAAAAAAAACCATCAGATAACACTACTGAAATGCAGAGTGACTAATAGCAATTGGCAATGCTAAAAAAAGGCAAACAATAATTAAAAGTATATACCGTTCTGCAGGGGGCTCAATACTCCAGTCAAACACCTGATAATTCCCAAACATAGAAGGAAGACTCACACGATGTTCAACTATGCCAGCAAGTATATTCTGTAGATAAAATAAAATAATCAAGTGAAAAGTTATAATATCCTGAATAGGGACTACTTGAAATACCAGAAATACTCACCCTTGCGGCTGCATGAGAAATGTAATCACCAGATCTTGCTGGGTAGATGGCCCATGTTATGACAGAATGACCATGTTCAGATATAATATTCAGCAAATGAACCTGAAATCATCCAACCAAGATAATTGGTATCCTAAAGCCTAAAGGTGTAATACATGCTTTTGTTTTGACCATGTTTTGTGTATACTGCCCGTATGCATAGGGTACGCCCCCTATTTTCGGTGTTTCTTAATACATGCTTTCCTTGTCTATCAAAAAAAGAAAAAAAGCCTAAAGGTGTAACTTTCACTTGCAAGGACTTAAATATGAACAGAAACATTGCTTAGTAATATTATTGCAACACTAAGTGATACTACCTGGGAAGTATCAACCTCTAACCCATGAGCAACAAATGCAGCAAGTTTTGTGAGATGAGGCTTCAGCTTTGGGGGCATGATACTTAATATCATTTCAAATGTTATGAATCCAACAATGAGGTCCTCTGAGAAAAGGTAATGAGAAATATCAGAGAGCATCACAATTCAAATGGTTAAAAAAATGAATCTTTACATCAAATAAATTAAAAGGAGGCAAAACGACCTAGGTCTTGTTGGAGGTGCAGATAAATGCAAGGAACACTATAAGTCCCCACCTTGGTCATATAGAGTATCCCTTCCCAATTATCTGACTGTATAAAGCTCAAAATTTGTTTGAATTGTGTAATGCTTTTTTCTTTTTTTCTTTTTTTTTGATCAATTGAATTGTGTAATGCTAACTTGTCTGTCATAACATTAATCATGCAGTGTAAGTGATTGCTGACACTTCTCCATTATTGCTTATTTGCATGTAAGGTAAAATCCACACGATACTTATCCCAAATGTCATACTGAAGCAGGGGCATCCAATCAGCAGCAATCAGGAAGGCATTATGCTTTTAATTATCTGAAAGATTATATATTTCATGTGCTTTTAGCCTCTCTCCATTTGCATTCATCTAATCCCTTCACAATGTAACTCGACATGTTATCCTGCAGTTCATTGTGACTTCACTTCTGAAAAAGCTTTGCATGTTTCCATTTCCCAACAGTTCAATTTTAGTCCAAAAATGCCCATTTTTTCTTTGGTAAGTTGCAATAGTGGAAGCCAATCTGATCAAGATAAAAACATGAAACCAAATAAGATAGTTCCACTAATAGACACCAAGGATGCAGTGTCCTGTCATGTCTCTTAATGTAATCCCATGGGCAATGATGAAAATTTTTTACTTCAATGACACTAATGCCAGTTTCTTCAGATTTTAAGGGAGTTTCTGTAGACAGGTTGGTTAAGGACTCAGAACAAAATTTTTATGTTTAGTGTTGGTTAGTTCCAATTTGGACTGTAGCTTGCTGCAATAATTTTGTCGCCACGATGAAAACATTGTTGCTTTAAACGGCATCAGTGTCAGTTTTTTAGATTTTAGGGAAGTTTCTTGAGCAGGTCAAGTAAAGAATCAGAATATGACTTTTATGGTTATTGTTGGTTATTTCCCCTTTGGCTTGTAGCTAGCTGCAATTTTAAGTAGATTTGAGGACCTATAAAAAATAAAATAATAATAATGATAATAAAAGTAGTAGTAGTAATAATAATAATAATAAATGTTGACTATAGTGGCAAATCCAAGGCACAAAACAAAACCATAGTATCTGTGTTGTGTGTGTGTGTGTGTGTGAGAGAGAGAGAGAGAGAGAGCACAACCATAGCTTTCTTACATCAAATGTGTGTGTGAGTCAGTGAGTGAGCGACGAGAGAGAGAGAGACAAACAGAGAGAGAGAGAAAGTATTAAACATGAAGGAGTTGATTCAATAAAAAAATTTCAGAAAAATAAATGAAACTCTGAAGTCAATCAGAATATTAAAAATTTTACAATTGCAAAATATTGCTAGAAAGCCTAGAGTATCCAAGTTGGTCGAGATTGCAATATTTAGACAGGGAAGTGATTGAAAAGGAAAAAAATGATGATGAAATTGATATTCTTGCTTGATTCTAGACTATGAAAAATCTAGCAGAAATCATGATCCTTGAGCACGATAATAATGCAACTACAATCAAATGTTTACAAGCACAAAATTGACCAGGGAAAAAAATTTATTCATGAAATTGTTTCAAATAGGATAGGTAAAATTAAGGTTATCTGAAGACTTATAGCTTTACCACACCTGGCATTGTATAAAACTGTGGTCCACTAGGAGCCAATGGGGGCGAAGCTGAGGGCAGTGCTGGATGAGGGCTAAGAAGGTGAAGTATTTCCCATATCTCAGAACAATTAGTTTTCCAGAAACCAATCTTCAAGTGCTCACGATCATACATCACAAGAGTATTCCGGACAATGATACCTGTTCAAAAATTATATTAATCACCTAATGCACTAATAAATGTACAAGCAAATGAAGTTGATAATTCAACATAAAACATATAAGAAAAGACCAATTTTTCACATGATGAGAAGGATGGCATGTGAGGACTTGGTGTAGTATAAAATACCTCCCAAAAGTGTAGTTTGATCATTTTCGTTCTGGAAGATTCCCAGGCAATATGCACCATGTGCCTTTGAGTGCTGAAATGAAATAAAAATTAAATAAAAAATAAAAAATAAAAAAACAGAGAGAAATCAGCCAGCTCATGCTAAATGAACTTGCATAGAAACTGCAATGATTGAAGTGAACATTTTCAAGAAATCCATTTTCGTTTCTCTTTGGAAAATTATTAAAAAACCAATGAAAGAAAGTAACAAGAAGTCAATTGTTTACCTGGAACAAGTAGTTCTCAGGTGACAGTGACAATCTATTTCCATTGCTAAATACCATGTCAACTGCCGGGAATGTTTTTGAGAGTTGTGAGACATCACTAAATCAAATATCAACTTTAACTGTTAATATTATGAAGATAAGTAATCAATCTATCCAATCACCCAAAGTTTACACATCCTCTGCTGCTCTAGACATTACCTTCCCACACCAGAAAAGCAAATATCATTATAATTTGGATCAGGACCCTGGATCAATTTGAAGGAATTAAGTTCCTTCATAATCTGCATGGAAACAAAAGATCATCAAAAATAAATAAATACATAAGCTGAGAATCTAATTGAATTCTTACTGGAAATTACAACCAATGGAACAAAGAGTGCTAACACGACAAACAACACATGCATGCACGTACATATAAGCACATGCCCCTTTAAAATTTGAGGTGCATGACATCCACAAGATAATTTTAAACAAATTGTCAATGCATCCTCCTAATATACTATTATAGTATATCCATATCCATATCCCACCTCAGGTGGAATCTCTTTCTGTCATTGCATTCTGATCTGTCATCCTTCTCTTTGTGAGAATGCATCAGCTACATGTTGAAACTATGAATCCAATTTGGTCCCTTTATTAATGTCATTAGCCATGAATAAATACTGAGTCAAGCTAGGGTAGGCTCCTTTCTAAGATTTAAAGCAGAAGTTGAACTCAGACAAATCAAAGGGAAAAACGGAAAGTGTAAGTAGGAACTGGATAAAACTGAATCTTACAGCATCCTTAAATGCTTTAAATGCTGCTTCGGGTAGGTAAGCATATGTAGTACCGCTATCCAGGATTGTCCCATATTTTCCATCAAAAACCATTGGGTTTATAGGCAACTGCTTCCCAGCAATATGTATCTCCTTCAGGTCAATATTGTAATATGCACTGTTCCCATCCCGAGACTAGAGTAAATGTGCCATATGTATCAAATTTATATGTTAGGGAAGCATCTAGTGTTTTACATCTACAAGATAAAATATTTCAAACCAAACCTTCGTGCTGGGTCTGAATGTGTAAAAACCATGCCTGCAGGGGGGGAAATTCCACCAAGGACCATTGCGCCCCCACCAATATCCATTCCACCATAACATAATGAAAAAGAATTACTAATTACACCTTTCTCAACAAGTTGATCCATGATACTGAGATCACCACGTCCCAAACCCATTATGCCATCAGCACGTTGACTGTAAATGTCACCAGTTTCCACATTTTCACAACCAAAAACAGTACGCTGGGGTTTAAGTTCACTTTGATTTCCAAATGAAACAATATCCTCACCAAGAACACCACTGCTAGAACTCATTTCAGCATAGTGTCTGTCATAGACACAGTGCATCATCTCAGAGTCGCAGGTGCACTCCATGCTGCATTTTACGGGTTGGTATGTGCTTGACCAATCTGGCTGGAAGTTTGGATCCTGGTTGAGGACAACATCAGCACTCAAACTGGAAGGAAAAAAAAAATACTAAAAGGCAAAATAATTATGTGCCAAAACTATTTAAGATCATTAAACAAACATCAGAAAGCAAATTTTTCCTTTATAGGTCACGCAACCATGGAGGAACCAACAAAATATATGGCTAATTTTGCTAAAAAAATTGCTTGCACATAAGAGACAACTTGCTGCAAGGAAACCACCCTAGTATCCATGTAATATTCATTTCACAATACTGAGCAACACAACCAAGCTTGGCGCTTACATTACGTAAAATGAAATTCAAAGCTCAACATTTTCTTAATGGTTTAGTTTAGGACAGATCTGCCAGAATCAGAAGCTCAACCAAAGTATATCCGTTCCCAAATTCTTTACAAATACATCTACTAACAGTGATAATTACTGAAACAAAATCCAAAAACCAAACAACTCATAAATTAATTTCTGAAATTCATCATAAAAAATGTAGGAATTGAAGAGTATATCACCTGGTGTTTGCCACACTGCTCGCACGTAGAGCATGGAACATACGTAAGAGTACTTCCCGTATCAACAATGAGCGCAAATGTCTGAGGCGGTGTTCCGATCCAAATCCTCGTAGTGTAATACCTAAAAGAAGCACCTCAATTCAACACAAGAACAGAAATAAAATGAATGCGATCGAGAAAAAAAGAGGGGAGGAACACCGGGTACCCGTAAGGGATGAGATCGTCGTAGAGGGGCATGCGAGCGGTGGCGGTGGAGTGGGACTCCGATCTCTGGAGGTGGCGACGGGAGTGGGAGAGAGTTCTGGAAGAATTGGGAGCGGAGAGAGTGAGGGGTAAGACCATGGCGGAGGGGCGGAGAGGGGTGGCGGAATCAGCGGAGTCGGCGGCTGTTGACTGAATGTAGATGGTCAGGAATAGGAAAACGAGGAGAAGGAGGGTGGTGGTGGTGGTGAGTTGAATCGGTGACCGAGCCATTCTCTTGGCTCGGAGGGGTGGAGAAATGGAAATGGAGTATTGTGGGAGAACAATGAAGGAAAATGATAGAGAAGAATGAAGAAGACAATGACTTGTCTCTGAAGATGGTTGAAGAGCGAGCAAGAAGGAGACAATTCTACAGAGAGAAAGGGAAGAAGAGAGCGAAGCCTGAACCAAAGAGAATCTTCCCAAACGTTTCGTCACCCAAACTGTTGAGCAATCGGAGTGGGTATCGGATTATCACAAAATTACAATTTCTTCATCCTCGATTAAAAACAGTGAGACTCAAGGCCAAAGTTGCCGACACGACGCCGTTTCCATCGGAGTACGGAACGACGTCGTTTCAGGAGGGCTTTTTTACATCTCCACAGCATAACCGTTTTTGGTTGCACTTTAGCTTTTCATACCTAAGCATTTGTCGTCTTCTTGCCGCGAGATGGACCTGTATGCTGACTATAGTAACTTTTTACGAGTGAATATACGTATGTATGGAAAGTAAATTCTATGAGGCAGCCAAGAGGACATGCGTATGGATAATGTCATAAAACGTTTATCATTTAAAGAGTTCAAAAAATTATAAGAACTTTAGACAAGTTCTCTTTTTGAAATAGATCTATGAAACAGATGGGCTTTAAATGCGAACAGATATCAATTACACGCTGAAAGGAACTCGCCACATTATGGCTACACGAGGCAATTATCATGCATATAAAACAACACTACATTGCAAGGAGAGTGACAAAACAAAGCCATTAACCAAGCATTCCTCTTCCTCAACAAAATTCTACCATTACAAGAGGGCATAGGCAGAGGTAAGACATTCTCTACACTCACTCTCTGTCCCACCCTACCTCTGTGCCTTACTGAGAGTAGTCTCCAACACCTACTAGGAAGACCCCATGGATTTACAAACAGCAAGGAAAAGTCCAAGGGGCTGTGAGCATGTTAACAAAATAATTTTACCGTTAAGAGAAAGAGGTCTCACTTCCTCCGCAATACTAGACTTCATTACAAAATGATGTTTTGTTACTTTCGCAGAAGTAATTACCAACCTGAACATGCTATGGTTCAAAACAGAACAGTACGATGTCAGCTGCCCACCCCTTTTTTTCCTTTCAAATGTTTGTTGGGGGATTAGGCACTAACCAAAGAAGGGAAAAAAAAATAAATCTTTTAGTCCCTCATCTCTACTATACTGACTTCCTAAGATACTTGAATATGCAGATTACATGTATGGTTGGTGTGAAGACTGCAACCCACTGCCCATGTAACTGCCATAATTTGATGGAGCAGCATTGTAAGAGGATGGGGGAACCCTGTCATCTTGGGGATAGAAGTATGATCTTTGATCATTAGCTTGCTGAATATAAGCTGCTTGACTGGGAAGGGGATAATCGAAAGCATTTGGACCAGGACCAGGACCAGCATATGGATACCTTTCCACCGTGTAAGCTGCCCTCTCGCTAAAAACAGGTGGAGCCTGCCTGCCAGCAGCTGCACCTCCAGACCCAGACCCTCGGAATCCATGGAATCCTCCATTGGCACGTTGCTTCTTTGGTTGTTGATATTTTCCAGCTTCTCCCATCCTCTTCTTATCAGCCTTTGACTTCTCAAGTTGAGCAACCCTTTTCTGAAGTGGATCAAGTGCATAGTCTGCTTCAAGTTTGTACTCTTCAACGCACCTTATAACAGCCTTCAGTGCTGCAAGTTCTTGTGCATTTGCATCACCCTGTGTATGCACATAAAAGTTCCTGTGAAGTACTAAACAAAAAAAGAAGTGCCAAGATTTTGCCTGATTATGACAAATAATACCTGTCCTCCACCAGCTCCTCCCATGTTCCCACCCTTCCCTTGCGAGTTTCTTCTCAAGTCCTTCAGGTATGTTTTTAAGAGGGGAACAGGTGGGAATCTTTCAGTAAGCTCAAAGGCATGGACAAAATGAACAGCATCAATTTGTCTCCCACCATTGACCAATACTTCAATGACACCTGTAAAGAATACAGCTCAGTGAAATCCACATCAATAACAAATCCTTCTAATGTGGCAAAAGTATATCCCTTCTAACATGGTAGAATTATACCAAAAAACTGCCTGCTTGTCCATTTGATTGTTGCATACACCTACATTTTTCAAATAATTTCATATCCTAACATACCCTAAAATGGTAAAGTGAAAGGGACACCTTACGGGATAAATGGTCTGGTGGCCAGACCCCACCAGGTCAGCTAGTTAAAAGAACACCAACCTGGCATTTTGTGTGTTAACCCAAGAGAACGGCAGAGCTCAGGTGCCTGCCTGCGGCGAGCAACTGCAAGAACAAGCTTGCAGAGTTCTTCTTCATCAAACTCCGAAGCAATCCTAAAAGTTGCGAGGAGCTTCAAGAATGCTTCTGCTTCCAATGAATTTCCATTGGCAGCATCAATGCCTGCACCAGCCAACTTAGGCTTCCACTCATCAGCAATTGCCTTGGCTTGCTGCTTGGTTTCAGGGTTCAGAAGGTGATCAGCACCTGGGTCAGCCCTTGCCAATAAGGCAGCCATGGCTTCCAAAAACATAAGACAGGATCGGCGCATGCCCTGAAGGGCAGCATCCTTCTTGTCCCCTTGTTGGGTGGTTTGATCAGAAGGGTAGAACCCCTCAAGTGAATCCAGCACCAATCGGGCTGGTTCAATTGCACTTTCCAGTGCAACAGAAAGTTCCTCACGGATGGCAGATAAATTTTTTCGATTCTCCATAGTGAAATTCAGAAGACCTTTTGCATCCATCTGCTCGCAAAATTGCGTCAGCTCTGCGCGAGGCTTAACCTCGACAGGCATGCCTTCAATATTTTCCCCAGTTTTACGAGGGGATTTCTCCTCTGAAGCAGTAAGGAGTTCATTTGTGTCACCAAGAGAGCTGCTTACCTTGGTTTCATTGTTGTCCACATCATCCACAGGCTCTGAGGTTGTGGGCTGGTATTTCGCTCGTGCCTCTGCAATGGCAGCAACAGCTGCATCTTTTACCTCCTGGATCTGATCTAACAAATCCTGCTCTTTAGCAGCAACAGCTGCCTCCCTCTCGGCAATCAGTGACTGCATTTCAGTTTCTTGCGCCTCAAATTCCTTTTCCCTGGCATCTAGCTCTTCAATTTTCTTCTTGACCATTGTCTCAAGGTTGCCGAAGTGCTCTTCAATTTCCAGCCACTGAACATTGTTTTCAGAAGCACCCTTGAAAGCTTCCAGATTACAAAATGCCCTGCCAAGTTGTTCTATCAGAGAGGATGCTGAATCAATGCTCACAACTTGTTCGGCAACAGCCATAGCTATGCAAAGTGCTGGGACTTCACTGCAAGAGAAATGCTACAAAGTACATTAAACAATTAAAAACACATGCTATTAGTACTGAGTGAGCATGCACTCAAATATATCTTTAGGCATTAATGTAAACAAGAAAAAGTAGTTATTAGAACATAGAAATCCATGTCTTCAATAGCATCAATGCTGAATAAATAAGCCATCGTCTAAATATGGTTTAACCACTACTTCAAAAGTAGACATCAAATTCAGATTCTAAAAATGGAGTCAAAAACCTAAAAACAGCAAAAATTGTGGTCCCACCATCAGTCCAGTGTCGATTTAAAACATTGCCTCTGACCATTTTTAACATTTCCCTCATTTTTTTAAAAAATGGTTCATCAATTGTCTACCAACTTTGAAATTCCAAAGCTTTCATACATTGTGGGTCATTTATCAAACCAGCAAATTTTCCAATGATAACTAGTTCCTATTATGGGTCAATGAAGTGTCTGCATTTAAGGATATTATCATCATGGACATAAAACCTCATAAGTACTTTCAGCCTTGAAAAGAAAAAGAGAACTAGTATAATTTTATATCTATTGATATGCCCTTTGATGTTAATTCCTATCATTGTCCAATGCAATGCTCATCAGATATATTACCATTTAAATTGTTTACTAACTCTTTTAAAAAAAGAGGGTTATGTTTAGAAACTGTTTTTTAATTTAAAAAAAAACACGATTGACAATTTTTTTAAAGGAATCAGTTTTTTATAAAAAAAAATCTAAAAATGATTTTTAAAAAAAGAAAATTTGAGATGTTTCTGTAGAATATTCTAAAAAAAATTGAAAATATCGAAAATATTTTATGAATTTTTGCATTGTAGATAAGTCCACAATACCTTCACAAAGAAAAAGAAGGAGAAAATTGTTTCCATATTTGAGTTTTCAAACAAATTTTTTTTTTTTTTTTTTTTTTTATAGATAAAGAAAACGAATATTATAAAGAGTAACACCCAAAAAGTGCCCCAAACAAATTTAAAAAATAAAAATAAAAAAAAATTGAAAATTATTTTAAAGAACAGTTTTCAAAAGCTGTTTTTTGACAACCATTTTTTAAATGTTGCCAAACAGTTCCGAGATTTTTCATAAATTTTGTTGTCAAATAACAAGTTAAACATAGAGGAGCATGACAACTTATCAAGAACCTAGCAACTAAATGGAGGGATTGATGTTTTTGGTGTGTAACAGCTAATGGTTGCAACCAAAGAACCTTTGACAGGATGCAACATGCTAACCAAGCTCTTAAGGACTCTCTTGTTTCTAATTTGCACATGTGATCTCATGGGTATTGACGGCTTTATCCTCTTGTATACATGTGTGTGTGTGTATTTTTAATTTCCTATCAAAAGGAAAATGAAGGATCTGTTTTGCTATTATATGCTCTGATTGCAACCCAAAAGAAGCAAGGAGAAGGTGAAAGGAAAAGTAAAAGGGACGAGTGAAATAAATAAATGGATAAAGAAAGTAAATACAAAATTTTCTTTTGTTTAGTCACACACAAAAAATCATGGAAAAAGGTAAATATTAAAAAAGGAAAAACAAAACGAAAAACAAATTTATCATTTTTATTGTTTAAAAATCAAAGAAATGAGATTGGATAAATAAGAAAAGTAGATTCAAACACACCACCTCTATACTCATTTTTATAATTATCTCATGATTGTAACGGCTGCTACAATAGCTATAACTTCTAATTCTTAAAAAATCAATATTTTCAAAGTAAACCACTAAAATAATGACACAGCACCAAATCAGTAGTCAACTATATCATCCAGTCAGCACAAATTTAAATCTCTTGTATAATTACAAACTAATTGATTTCTATATTTCCAAAAACATAACATTCTTTTATTTCTACAGGCCAGGGAAACTGACCTCTTTTAATAGGCAAAACAAATAGAAATAGAATGCACTTAACAAGAGGCCACATAAATGGCTCTTTTGGATGAAATGCAGATGAGAGTGAAGGTGATACTGTCAGAAACATTTGGAGACTACTGAAATGGTTGATGGTTTTAAAGATGTTGCGGGACAGAGGGAGACTGAATACATGTCCCTCCAACCCCAATAAAAATTCTTCTTGTTCTTTTCTCCAACTCTCTTTTCACCAGTAAGTGAAATGTTTGTGTCTTCACCATTTTTCATCCAATAATTGTTACTCCTTTCTTTCTTTGCTATATTTTCTTTCTCTAACTTTTCCAATGTCAACAAAAAATGGGAAAGTAATATTACACTTTCTCCATTCTTTGCCCTCAAGAATGAGGGAAATGAAATCAAATGCTTGTAACCAACTTAATTTCGCAAGTATTTTTCTTTCCTTTTTTTTTCTAACCCTCCAATAACCAAGAGGATGAAAAGAGATGACACCAATTTTGCGCGTAAGCTGGCCCAGACATCCACGGTTATAAAAAAACAGATGACACCAATTTTCCAAATCTAAAAGTCCTATTTCTTCAAGACCAGTCACCAACTGTGAAAAAAATCAAAGATGTTGCTCTTTCTTTTAAGTATTACCAATCCAATAACACAACCATGCACTGATTAAACCCAATGCATCAAGCTCCTGCATCACGCATATACGAATATACACCATAAAATGAAAATCCACTCTCACGAGTTTCTTGCATTCCACACAATGATACAAGATTCAAGTCAATGCCTCAAAATTTAGTCCACCACAGTAACATTCTTTCCAAACAAACCACATGGGAATCTATTCCCATTGCCACACTATAATCTCTGTTTTACTTATTACTACTATCAGGCGAGTAGGCAAGTTAGGGCACGCCCCATTTTCTATATATGAAATTGCTTGATTAACAAAGGCTTTACTACTTTGTCCAATCCTATGTGAGCTCACGCACATGCTGCGAGCTCGTCTAGCTACCATTTTAGTCATTTTGTATTGAAATAAGCAGGAAAAAAAAGCATTCATGGAAAGGAACCAGAAGCCAGCATAAGTAGCATCCCCAAATCGGACACATAAAATTCGATTAACCACTTCCCTATAATTCGCATTATCAACACAGGAAAAAATCAACATCTTGAATTCAAAAACACCGAGACAAGTGAAGTAATACAAAAACCATATATTCAAGTCTATACGCCCTCTTTTTTTCTTCTAAAAAGCATTAGAACGATAACAAAATAGCACCGAACAACGAACGGGCCTAGGGTTCCACAGAAAAAGAAAAGAAAAAATGAAAAAAAAAAAAAAAACCAATGATAATAATAGAGAAAATGGCGTACCTCGAGCAATGGAATGAAAAGAACAAGAAACCTATATTAGGATTGGGAGAAACCTCGACAGAGGAGAGGTGAACTGGATTTCTGAAAACCTAACGCCTGTTGCGAGAGCCTTGCGAGCTTTCCAGAGAGTGTTACGGTAGGAAGTACGAACCCTAAGGGCGCGTTTTGTTTCTTTGTCTGGAAAATTAAGTAAATAACATGAATTGTTGAAATCATTTTTTGACGCTAGCTTTGGTATATAATCTCTCGTTGGGGCCAGGGACCAAGTTCTGGGCCAAACCTGTGGGCTATTTGGGTTTGGACTATGAGCTGGATGGTTTTCGGCCAAGCCCAATGGTCCCTTAGCTTTGGCCCAATTAGAATTGCATTCTCATATCTCCCTACATGTATATTTAAAAAAATATATTTTTGTTTGAGAATTGTTTCTAAAAACCAATTTTCTAGTATTAAAAATAGAAAATTGTTTTCAAAACTGGAAAACAAGTTTGGTAATTTTTGACATGAAAACAGTTTTATGAAAACTTATTATAAAAATATAAGTCTTATTTGGTAATTGTTTTAAAAAACAGTTTTAAAAAATAGTTTTTAAGAATAATTTCTAAAAATCGTTTTTTAATGTTTTGTAGAACAAATGTTTGTTTGCATTCTAAAATATTTTTAATTTTTTTAAATGTTTTTAAATATGTTTTTTAAAAACTTTTATATGTAGTGCCCTATTTTTAATAATTTTTCGTATTTATATAATTATTTTTTAAAAGTAGTTACTAGTAAAAATAACTAAAAAATATTCTTTTAAAACACCTTTTTTTTTTCATCAGTTGTCAAACATATTTTCCTATTTTTTTGTTCTAAAAAATAGAAATTTATTTTCAAAAATAGTTACCAAATGGGACTATGATGTTTTTGAAAACATATTTTTATTGTTTTTAGTTATTTTCATTTGTTTTTTAAGGGTTATTTTTAAAAATATTATACAAATATGGAGAATAATTGAAAATAAAATAAAATTTATATTTAAAAACATAGAAAACATAAGAGAACATTTTTTAAAGGTATAAGTTTTTTTTTTGGTAATTATTCATAATAAATATTTAAATTCCCAAATATATTTTTGTTCTAAAAGACATAAGAAAACTACTTTTGACACTGATCTCAAAAACCACTTTTGAGAATTAATTTTGAAAACATTTTCAAAGTATTCACTCCAAAATGTTGCCTTTGATTATTTTACATTATTTCTTGTCCAAATGGCATATTTTGGTAATACTTAAAAAATAATGTGAGAAGAGGATTTATTTGTCCAAATAACATGTTTTTTAGTAACATTTTGGGCCTATTTAGCCACATTTTGGAACACAGTAATAAAAAAACTATTTTTTAAAAAACATTTTAAAAATAATTTTCTACTGTTTTCAAGAACAAAATTTCATTTGATTAAAATATAAAAACAATTTTCTCAAGTAACTTGCCCTTTACAACACAAGAACTACCAAAATATTTTCCTTAACTTCAATATTTTCTTAAAATACTTTAAAAAAACACCCAAAAACACTTCAAACTTGTCACTTGTTCAGTTGTTCTCAAAACAAATTCTTAAAAAACTGCTTTTAATTTAAAAATTGTTAAAAACATATTTTGTCATTCTCTTGGAAAGGGTAACATACTTGTTACTAGTTACTGTAGATGTTCTCTTGTTAGGGGTTACATGCTTCTTGTGGGGAGCCCAGCTCATAATAATAATAATAATAATAATAATAATAATTAAATAAATAAATAACAAATCAGACTGTGCTTGAGTTTCAAGAAATGCAGCTGCAGCACAATGCCAGTGGATGTTTGAAAAGGAATCTAGAAATGAAGTATGTACAGCTTGGCTTCTTTCAGTCCTCTGTACACAATGAGAAAAATAATAAACATTGTTCTATTATACAAAGCAAAGAACTCCTTGGAGTTGTTTCATAAGGCAGACATGAACTATAATGGCATGGCCCCTGTTTAAGATTCTTCTGTGCACAACTGATCTCAAGAAGTATGCAAAAAAGGTTGAAGGACATGACTATTGAAAAAAGACAAGGACAAGAAAGAAAAAAGAACTGGGTGAATGCAGTTTTTTTGAGAGGCTTCTATGATTGCTGCAGTTAATAAATATGGATCACTTTTAAATACTCTGCAGTTAACATGTGCTTTGGAGGAGATTGATCAGTCAGCCGCCTGTGTTTGATAACCTCTTTGATGGAAGAAAGGGGAGCCAAGGATAAAAGTTAACAGCCCGGAAAACAAGATAAATAATAAATGCAACATATGCAGCTGTGAAAGTGCATATGAAAAAGCCAACCAACAGACCATTCACTTCTGAAGAGAAAAAATCCACCAAAAGATACCCGTTGATTACTATCACCAGGGCAGCCACAAGCCATGCCACCACCTATGAAAAAAAAAACCAAAGAAAAGAATGGGTTAACCCACAAAATCATCATTCACTTATTCTCAGTAGCTTTTTTAATTAAGAGGAGCATGGTCTAAGCACACTATATAAAGCAAATCATAAAAGAATCAATTTAGTCAAGTAGTTGTAGTTCAGTTCATGAGAAACAGGAAAGTGCTAGCAAAACCAAGGAGAATGACATAACTCAATAAACACCCATTCCTTCTCAAACAGACTGAGGAAGATTCTTAAACCTTTATAATAACAAAAACCAGAGGCAAAATCTGTCCTCACACTGGAAACAGAGTTGCCCGTCCTGTGTGACTTATAATTTCAACAAGAATGCAGCAAGCAGTCGCCTAAGCAAAAATAACCAATTTATATCTCTCCTCATCATTCCACACAGCAGAAAAAGGGAAGAATGAGTATTTCTTCAATCCTACAAAATTGACTCATGGATAGCTCAAGATCAATTATTATTAGGCAAGCATGAACCTTGGAAAACTACTGCCCAACCAGTTCACTAAGCTTGGTGTTGCATCAGATGCAAAATGAATTAATAAATGTCTATCTGTAGTCTGGCTGAGGCTACATTGCCGGACAAAGTCATGTAGTTATGCCCAAGTATCTGATATGGAGGAATAAGATATTCAACTTGCAACATCAAGGAGTCCACCCACTTTACACCTTATGAGTTCTAAACAAAACACAATTGGTACTTGAGCATGCAAATTATTCTCCAAACCAGTCTATTCAGATTTTCCATCCTCACTTCAGAACAAACAAAGAGGGTCCAACTTCCTGTACTGTTCTGCACCACAACCCTGCACTAAAATTTTTTGTTTTATCTGTTTGATAGATTTCATCATCTCTATGGATCTAGATCGAGCGGGACGGCAAAAAAGGATTCATGTAGGTTCAAGGTATTGTTGTGTTGGGTGGCAGTGGTTTCACAATCTCAGTATAAATTAGCATAAGCAAATACTAGCATGCAACAAGCAGAGAACCAAGCTATAAACATTCTCATAAAATTCATCAATAAATTTATTAACTCTCATAAACTTGACCATCAATAAGGTAGATTTCTATTAAAATATCCTCACTGTTCTCCTAATCCATGCCACTACATAAACTCAAAGACTTATCACTAGTGCTGGTGTGCATAAACGGACACATGACCAAAAATGGGATCTCGATGCAAAACACGATTCCCTCTAGTTAACTTATTAATCAGTTTCTATGAGAAGTTTTAATGAAAATGAGCGTATGGCGTTACAAGAGTCAGGGCTGATGATGTCGTTGATGATAATATCATGTTGTTTGTAGGTTAAACACCACAAGCATGTACACGCATTAATTTTGGCTTAATAAGGTATTGGATGTCTAAGGGCAAAATAAGAGATATCTACTGTGGGTCATTAAACCGAGGAAAATCTAAGATCACAATTGTTTCAAGGGCAGAATGGCAATTGAGACTATGTTACATCAATCATCGATAAAGTTAATGGATTTCAAAAAAATTATCACCCAGGTTCAGAATAAAAGAGAGAACAAGATACCTTGAGAACTGGGCCAATTTTGAAAGCCCCCATGATCTGCTCCTTGGACACCAAACAAAGAAGGGGAATAAGTGCAAATGGGATCTGAATAGACTGAAGCACATTAAGCCACTCATTCATAACATCTAAAGTGTCCTCAGAGGTATCAAAAACAAGAGCAACTATCATAGTGGGCACAATGGCACAGCTTCGCGTGATCAATGCCCTAATCCATTTCTTCAAACGCAGATTTAGAAAACCTCCCATGATAAACTGCCCTGCATAGGTGCCCGTAATTGTGCTACTCTGACCAGCTGCTAGTAACCCAATACCCCATATATATAGAATTGGGAAAAACCCCCCTCCATACTTCTCTTGAAGATACTGGCCCGCATTTACAAGCCCGATATTATTGGCTTGTTCCGTACCATAAAACCCCTTTGCAAACACAGTTGTAACAAATAGATTGATAATGAAGGACAACATAAGGGCAACAGTGGACTCAATGGAGTAGTAATTGAGGGCTTCTTGAACCCGGCCTTTCTTGCTGTGGTCAATCTCCCTTGACTGGACCAGAGCAGAATGCAAGAATACATTGTGAGGCATGATTATGCAACCCACAACTCCCACAGCTTGCTTTATTGTCCTGGAGCTAAGTTTTGGAATCAAAATACCTACAAAGAGAATCCAATTTGACCATGTTTAAATGCAGGGAGGCAAAATGAAGGGTCAAAAGGAGGGAATACTGAAAAAAAAAAAAGGTAAATAGAATATATCAATTTCAATAGAGAAAAGTTCTGACCAAGAAGAAGTTCTATGCCATTCGGCTTTGCTTCACCAAACATCCATGCAAATGTGATTGCCATTGTCGCAATGAGGACTGCGAAAACTGCTTCCAATTTCCTCACACCATAGTTCTCAAGAAATAGGAAGATAAAGCTGTAACAAGGAAAAAAAATTATCCGATAACTTCATTTAGTTGATGAGAAAGTTGAGCAAACATAAACAAACATGAAAATTTGAATATCATGGTTCTGTAATACTAATAATAATATTAATTAAAAAAAAAAGAAAAAGAAAAAGGGACACACATCAAAACTAAGTCAAAAAGCTGTATTGGACTCGGTTTTTGTGTTGATCAGAAAGAAGAGGAGGTTGTTTTTGTTCTTTCTGAACCCAGTGGTAATTATAAATCAAAATCAAAATCAAAATCAAAATCAAAACCAAATCAAACTTTGAATTTCTCTCCTTTCCTGAAAATTTTCTCGGCAACCAATGAAAGAATACCCAACTTCGAACATCACCCAGAACTGTAAAAACTAACTCAAATGTGTTAAGAAACTCGAGAAACGTAATGGGATCACTCATACCAACTCAACAAAATCCAATTCCAGTAAAACTTAACACGAATTTGATCCAGTTTTAACCATTGAAAAATTTCATGTACGCTGAAATTGAGAAACTCCAGAACCCCAAGATCAAAATTTTCTCCAAGAAGAACATTATATTCCCGCAAAATCTAAAAAAAAATCTCCAAATTAAAAAGAAAAAACAGAAATTTCAAAACCTGTTGAAAGAACGCTGAAATGAAAACAATTAAAATAAAAAAATTTAGAGAACAGCCATGTTGAGGAAAACAAGAGGGAAAGTAAAAGAATACCAATCAAACGCGGTAATGATAACGCCAGACCAAAGAGGCAAAACTCCATTGCTAAGAATCTTAATAGCAATAGCGCTCCCGATAACTTCCTGAATATCAGCCCCAATCAAAGCCAGCTCCGCCATGACCCACAGCACCATCCTCGCCCATTTCGGATACTCATCTCTGCACAGCTCCGCCAAGTGCCTCCCTGTCGCCACTCCGAGCCTCGCCGCCAGCAGCTGCACCAAAAGCCCCATCGCCGTGGCCCACAAGAGCAACCACAGCAACGAGTACCCGGCGATGGCGCCGGCCTGCAGATCCCCCTCCAGGTTCCCGGGATCGAGGAAGGCGATGCTCATCAAGAACCCAGGCCCCGTGAACAGCCACAACTTCTTCCATGAAAACGGCGGCGCCGTCGACCAGTCTCCGTCGTCACCGTCCTCGATCCCCACGATCACAACCTTTTCACTCGAATCATACGCTGTCTCATCTAGTGTATCCTCCTCCGAATCGTGAGCTCCACTCAGTAACGGTCTCTCAGATTCCTCGCTCTCTTCTCGAGGAGGCATGATAGCGGCTCCGGTGAGACAGAATATATCGCAGTTTATGGTCGCCCACAAGTCTCTTTTGCTTAGGCTTCCACTCCTCCGAAGAAGAATGGTTGGTGCTCTTTTATATCCTTAATCCTCTAAAAACGAAAAGTACCAGCCACCAGTCTTCACTTTCATCTTCTCCATTTTTTTTTTTCCCCTCTGTCCTTCCTTTTTAATTTTTATTAATTATTAATAAATAAATAAATATTTCTCATATTCCATTCATGTAATTGGAATTATTTTATATCGTAATTAATAAAAAATTATTATCGATAAGGTTGAAGCTTCACGTGCTTATCTCGTGAGTCGTGAGTAGCTCTTTGTCATTTTGGTAATAAATTAGGTTGTCCTGTTCATCCCCTTCTTGCCCTTTTTACTTTAAATTATTTTTGGACTTTATCCTTCATGAGTAAGGAAATATATACACGCTTGACTCTTCCTTTTTCCTTTTCCTTTGTATTTTTCATTCTATATGGCGTGATCTATTATTAGAGTCCTCGATGGACCCCTTGTCTTAATAGAAAGAAATAATTTTTTATTTTATTATATTTATAGTATAAAAGTTTTATTAAATAGAAAAAAAAAATTAATGTGAAACTTCTGGTTTAAGCCAAACATTCTAAAGAAATAATCCAAACTTTTATTGAATTTATAAAAGAAAATCCGTCGGTCCAGACAAGGAGCCGGTGATTTAATAATTCTCTACCAATGATTAAAAAAATGATTTATAATGTGTTTATACACGTCATATTTTAAATTTTTTTTAAATATATAAAATATTATAAATATTATAAAAATATAATATATCCGACATTTAAATAAAGCAAAATAAATAAATTTACGATTCACCTCATCATTTCTTAAACACATGGAGTCTGAGGTGTTCACTTTGAGAAGGTTGCGGGTGCCAAGTAGACGAGGGAGTGATGGTTGGAACTTGGCAGAGAGCTATTAATAAGGGAAAGCGCGAGGAAGGTGGATTCTTGGACCCCCAATCGTGCGTGGTGGGAACGGGTAACCGCGTGGCTTAACTGTGGATGACGGACGGGAGCACGGGTTTCCGTGTGGCCCTTTTACGACAAAACTTAGCCGTAATTCGCTGCCTCGTTTTTATACCACAGTCGCGCTCCTCCCACCTCTCACATTGGCACGTGTACAGCACGATCGGAAATGTCATACATTCTTGCGTCACCAGATTTTGAAATTAAGAAGGTATAACCTAAAGGATTTTGAAATGTCATACATGTTTTTATTAATTGTCTTGAATATTAAGAAATTAAGTTTTATGTTTGATTTTTGGAAAATATGAGAATATATATATATATAAAAGAGAATAAAGAAAAATATTAAAAGGAAAAAATAAATAAATAAAAATAAATTTAAATTTAAATTTAATAAATTATATTTATATATTTCTTTAAACTCATTTTACATATTTTTTCTTTTTTTTTTTCTTTCTTTGACCTTTTAATTTTTATGCAATGCTCAAATCAAATTTATCATGCAAAATAAAATCAAATTTATTTTTGAAATTTTTAAGTAACTATTGAATTACCATAAATTATAAAAATTTTAATTAAGAAAAAAATCGAATATGATTGGAATAGATTCTATTTTGTCTATTGTCTCTTAAAAACATTAGATTTAAAATTTTATTATGAATAATTTACTAAAAAAATTAAATAAGTTCATAAAATTCCATAATAGCAAGAAAATTCTATCACATGCAAATGCTACCAATGTTTTTGCCTTTTAATGTGCCGAGGTTTTCCTAATTGAGTTTTGCTAATTATAAAATAAATATTAAGTTTATTAACTATTAAAATTAATTAAAGTTTCAAGTTTTATTAAAAAATTTCAGAAGAAATGTCAAAATAGGGCTTGAAAAGATTCAAATGTTACAAAAAAAATGAATCATTAAAGACTCAAGAGGTCTATGAACAATTATAAGATGAATCTCATAATCGTGCTTATATCAAATTATTTTTCCATGCACTTTTAATGCATTTATTCATATTTTTATTTTATAAGAAAATGACCTTAACTTGTTAATAATGGATAAATATGCAATCTACCTTAAAACCTTAAGCTAAATTATTTCAAAAATACTTTATAAAGTTTTTTAAATGAAATTCTCGAGCTTTTGGAAGATTAGGACATAAAAATAAAGCTTTTTTTGGTTGTTTTAAGCACAACCATTAATGATGTCTTTAATCGATTAGTTTAACTAGTTAAACTTAAAAATTTCTCTATTTCAAAACCTTGGTATTGCTGGTAAAATATTTTGTTTTCCTTATCAAGGGTTGATCAAACCTTAAAAGGTATAAATGATTACCTATTGTACATTAAATGTGTCAATAACTAGTTAACTGATCGAATCTAAACTTACTAATTAACATCTTTTGTTGTTATTTGAGATTGTTTTTTATAGACTGGACCATTATCATGCATTTATTGACAAGATAATATTTGTATTAACTTATTTATTTATTATTTTCTCTCATTTAAAACTATGCTAAAAGTACAATAAATCTTTCACTTGCAAATCCTTTAGAAACACTTTCTTGATTTCATACTAACTATTCCTTTGCAGTAAGCCTAACTACTATGATCGAGTGTATTAAAATCCATTTTTCCGTGTTAAAAGTTAAGTGGTTGAAACTTCAAGTTGATGTTCAACTTGAAAGGAGTATAGTGTCCATTAAAGTCGTGAATTCAAGTATATAAGATTGAAGGTTTGGTTTGAAGTCTTGTTTAATAGAATTTTCACTCGAAAAAGGGGGCATAAGCGGGATTGTCGAACCACTATAAAGTATTTGCATCTCTCTTTTATTTACTACTTAATTATTTGCATTAGTTATGATTTATTTATCGTTTCAATTGAAACTTTTTGAAAAGTATTTAATCACTCAAGTCACTTGTCTTTAAGTGTTTTCCTTTAATCAATTAGCATTGTTTCACAAATTTGAATTAAAATGAATTTGCAATAAAATTTCAAATTTTAATATCTTAACTCACAATAAAATTAAAATAAACTATCATCAAATTTTTTAATTGGAACTCTAAAACATAATTTATTGTCATCCAAATATCAATTACAGCCAAAAAATCTAATTAATTTAAAAATAAATAAAAGTTAGAATTCAATGCTCTTTTCCAAATTAAAAATTTGAAAATCAATAAGCAATCTTGATAATGAAACATTAATTTCAATTCCAAACCCATCAATTTAAAGATACATCACATACAAAGGAGTAAGTAATCAATGAAACTTAAAAAATTTCTAATATTGTTAAGAACTCTTAAATACCATCCTCTCTCCAATTTTGGAACTATTGTGTAATTAAAATTATAGAATTTTTATTATTAAAATAAATCTCATATTTTGGATAGTTGAAAACACATTAAATTAATATTTTTTTATATTGATTTGGCCTTTTTAAAAGATGATTAATTTATTTTATATTAAATTTATCTTTTGAAAGGATGAGTTTTTTTTAAGAGACGAGTTTTACTTGAAATAAAAAAACATGATAATTTTAGAATTATTTTTTAAATATATATTTTTTTAAAATATATTTAAAAAATATATTTTTTATTAAAATAATAAAATTATCCTTATTTTGTAAATCTAACCCTTAACTTTTTTAGTTTTTTTAACCCTAAAGAATTATCTATTTTGGACAAAAATATCCTGATATTTTTCTTGTAAAAATGATTTTTTTTAAATATATATGTAAATAATTAATATGTTGAGGGGTATTTATGTAAAAAAATAAAAAATAAAAAGTTAGATTTACAAATACGACGTCGTTTCATCCTTCTAATCAATTATTTCTTTAAAAAATTACTCCTACCGCATCCAGTGAAGAGTGCAACCCACGCTCTATGAAGAGGGCAGCTGCAAGTGGACAGGAAGTGGAGATTCCCTGGGCATAAAAGGACATAAAGGAGTGGCTGATTGCTACTCAGAGGAAAAGAATGGTTTTGGTACTTTACGAGTCTAGTAGCCACACAGTCATATTAATATTTATTTATTTATTTATTATGGCTGAATGTCGACATTCCCCTCGCTTAGAGTAGCAACAAGATCTGTGGGGGTGTGGTCCATTCCGCATCAATTCAACATTCACACAATATCAAAAGTGTATTGTCAGTTACGCAACCTGGTTGCTCTGTCAGTTGCGGAAATGGTTCAGTGTCTCGAGTCAGAAAGCGAGCCGAAGGTCAAGTGGATGTCGCCATTTTCATTCTGGATTCGGCTCTCTCCCTTCTTGCTCGTCTTTAATATTTATGCTATGGAGTTGGATTTTCTATTTGATTCCAATCTTCCATTGGGGATGTTGGCACGTGATCGGAGATTTTGTCCCATGTGATGTTTATATCTTATGAATTTTTTACAACTTCATGGCACGTGTTCCTTTCATTGTAACTTTATTCTCAACTCCTCTGTTGATTAAGTGTTAAAGTATTTATAGAAATCAAAATAGGGATAATAAAACTTTAGAGCTCGTTTCACCTTCTGATTTAATAATAATTTTCTTTTTATTTTAAAAAATAAAAAATAATTTTTAAAAACAAATTTAAAAAAATAGAGCCAAATGAACCCTTAATTTCTCCCTTCTTTCATGTGGTGCTTCCCGCTTCGTCTATTGTAACTTATCAAAAAAATATTAAAATCTCCTTACAAATCTAATTTGAGTGCAAATAATCTCATTTACCAAATATACATAAAAGGGAAAATTTTTAAAGGAATTCTCATGTTCTACAACATTGAGCAACAATTTTAATTAAAAAAAAGACGTCAAATCATTATAAATTTATATAAATTATTAGTAATATTTCAAATAAAATTATTAAAGTTATCCATTCAATCTCCTTACATATTGTTTTTCAATGCTCGTTTGTTAACCCAAAACTTTAAATCTATTTTTTTCTTCCCTTTCCTCTACTTCTTCACAAATTAGAAGATAAAAAACGAGGAAGAATGAAGATCATATAGGAAAGGGAAGGAAAAAAAAGACGAGATGAAGTTAGAATTTTGAACGATGGTTAAAGAGGGTTCAAGAGGAGAGTATTTTGATAATTTTATATGTAAGACTGATTAAAGAAAACGAGTGTGTAGAAAATTTAAATGGATGCATTTAAAGCTTCTCTTTATCATAGTCTTTGTATTATTTTACAAAATTGCAGAAGGTGACAAAAAATCCATTCCCGAAATGAAATTAAAGAAAAATGAAATGAAAGCTCCTTCCACTATTTTCTTCACAAAAAATGATAAATTTTATAAATGTTTTTTGTTTTTAGGAAGAAAAAAATAAAAATTAATCAGACCCAACATTATGATGCCCATGACCCACCAAAAAGAAAACATTCAGGCCGCTTACACATTCACACAGATTGCAGTTGTGCCATGGGAATGGAACAAAATTCCAATATTCTTGAGCAAAATGAACATGTTAGACAACATTGAGTCACCATCCTTAATCAAATATCAAATCTCCCCCAGACCCATGCAGCTTCGGCAAGCCTCATGGATCATAGTCTAGTCCACAAAGCTACGGAACTGGGAAATCTGCTTTTAGGTGGTGGGCCACGTCAATGGTGGCCATTGCTAGATAATTATGAAGATAAATACAAGTCCATCCATGTCCTTTCCTTCTGCATTTCAATTGCGTGCTTTTCCCGTTCTCATGCTCCCTTGTACTTTTCTTTTCCACTTAGCTGTCCAGCCATTTGGGCACTTAGGAATTGATACCGGGTGGAGCGCAACAAGTCAAAATTAGATAAAGCTGAAGGGACGTTTTGAATTGTGGTCGAACCATCTGGTAACGCTTTGTTCGTGCAATTGTCCTTGCTTTGTTAAATATCATTGTCCTTAATAAATCAATTGATTTAGAGTTCGTTTTTGCACTATTTTTAAAAACAGTTCAAATATAAAAAAATGTTTTTTAAAAAATTAAATAATAATAAAATTTTAAAATATTTTTAATTTTTCTAAAATTACCTGAATGATAATTTTTTTTAAAATATTTATAAAAAACACTTTAAATAAAAAAGGAAAGACTATTAAATACATTTTTGCATTATCTATTTATTTGATTTCTATTCAAATAAAGAGCATTATTATTAGCCTAAAATGTTTCCATTAATAGAATTTTTTAAGAAATAATTTTATGGAGAATCTATAATATTTGTATATAGTTCAAAAAATGGTTTTAAAATTATTTTAAAAAATGAGATAAATAATCGAAAAATGATTTTGGGAAGCAATATGAATTAAAAAAATTCTAGTGATAAAGTTTTTATTCCAAATGCTTTTTGTGAATTTTTTTTTTATAAAGAAAATTGATTTTAACTAAAGTGCTTATCAAGTGCTTTTGTATGAATTACTACAAGTAATTTTATAATTTTTTAAAAATATGTTTGAAAATTTTATCAAATGTTTTATGTTTCTTAAAAATATTTTATCAAATAAATTATAAGAGCCTATTTTGTAGTGATTTTAGGAAGTATTTTTACCCTTTTAATATTTGAAAAATAAATTTTTTTAAGTGCTAAAAATATTAGGAGCACTTCTTAAAATTACTATCAAATGAACTTAAGAATGCGTTTGATAATGATTCTAAAAAGTGTTTATGAGTTTTATAACACTTGGAAATACTCATCCTTTAAGCATTATAAAACCCCAAAATACTTTTTATAATAACTGTCAAACACACTCTAAGAGTGCGTTTGAAAGTGATTGTAAGAAACGTTTCAAATATTTTTAATATTTGAATGATGAAAACTTTTAAGTATTAAAAATATTAAAAACGCTTCCTACAATCACTATTAAACGAGCTCTAAGTGTTAATCAAAAAATCAATTTAAGTGATATAAAATGTTTTATAACACAAAAAAAAAAAAAAAAAATCATTTTAAATGGTTATTTGAACTATAATAAGGGATTTTTAATTTGATACATTCGTCTTGGTGTCCGTAACGCTTTTTTTTACATCCATGGATAATATGCCGCATTTTCGTAGCATAAAAGAATTGCATAGTTTGTGATTTAACCTACCATTTCCACTCCTGATTTGATCGTTGTAGAAGCCAATTCTTTTTTCAAGCCAAAAATTGTTAGTACCTCTGTTTTCTTCTCCTATAACCGAGCTAACTTCCTTCAAGCAAAGTAGTTTAGATTTTAGAATGGTCGGCAGCTATGCATATTGAATATGATGTCCCCCAAAGACATAAAGCATGAAATTTAGTGCCTCGTTCCCCTCATTGTGCAAAAATTAGTTGCAAATGGGTTTATAAATTGAAACTAAGACGAGATGACACTTTAGAACAACACAAAAATTAGGCACTTGTAATCGTGTTGTCTCCCCACTCAAACATTAAACCAGGGAGTTGGTGCACAACTGACATGGCAAGCACTACCTACTCAAAGATTTCTTTCCCCATGGAGCAAGCTTACAATGCTCCATAACTTTCTGGACTGAGGAGGATGTTAGGCAAAATAAGGCTCATCCATTGAACACCCCGTAATTGTATTAACTTAGGTTAGTGGTATTTAGCCACGTGTACAATTTGTTATAAGGGTGATTTTATTCTGTTCTATATATAAACATTTTTCTAAATGAGTTGAACAACATCCATCTGATCTTTGTTGCAACTCCTCTGATTCATCTAAGTCTTAACAAATGGCATGTACAAATCCTGATTCCATGCATCCAAGAGACAAAACCACATTGATTTCTATTCATCACTGGAGTTTATCGGTCAAACATATTTTGGAATGGGTAAAAGGGGGGAAGTTGATATATTGGATTTGCCTTAACTTTAAGCAATTAAGAATTAAGTTGTTTGTTTTTTTACTTAATTCTAAATAGAATATTAATGCTTAATAGTATTAAATATTAGGTTATTTATTTTTGTAGTATTTTATTTTTATTAAGTATTAAAAAGTAAAAAAACCTATATGTTATTTTTTCTATTTAGAAAAAGTTACATATTTTAGCTTTTTTTATTTATTAAAAAGTTTATAATAAATTATGAAAAAGTAGAAAAACAAACAACCTAAATTCTGAAACTAAATAGTTTTAAGTAAAAAGCCAAAAAAATAGACACCACCTTATACAATGTTAAATTATGACTCGATCATTAGAAAAAAAACTTGATTGATAATTAGATGGTTGAAAATGAAATCAACATGTATATCAAACAACCAAAATAAAAACACTACTTTATACTATCCCACATAGCCCCTCCAAAGAAAACTTAAATTATCGGAACCAATAAAATGAGCCGGGCCTTGTTCCCAAAAAATAGGTACCTCAAAAACTCAATCAACTCACCCTCAGCAGCTTCATCCGCTCCTCAATCATTTACCCTTTTTTTTTTTTTTTTTTTTGTTTGTGGTTGGGAAGACAAAGCCTGTATTGTGAAATGATGTAGCTCTACAGCCTCTACTGAACAATGAATTTTCTCACTTTCCGAATGAATCGTCGGCACACAGGGCATACGCTGTTATCCCCCTTGGCAATCCTACAAAAGAAAACACACATATTAGTTAATTTTCCAGACATTATTGTAATTTATTTTTGTATACTTGTATGACAATAAATAAATAAATATGTACCTCTGGGCACAGACATAGCAGGTGGCGCAGTGCCCACAAGGAACAAAGAAACAATTCCGAGGCTCATCAAAGCAAATTACACATATTTTGCCATCATACAAGTCCTCTGACGAACCACCATTGCCTTCTCCGGACTCCAAGTCTTCACATGCTCCGTAAGTGAATGGAACTCTTTTGCTTGGTAGTAATGGGTCGGTCTCTGTCTCCCTCACTTCTTCCTCGAATGTCGTCTCGCTCCCAATGTCTCCAAAGTATTTCAAGATTAGGAATATGAAAATCACCAGTAACCCTGCACATTGAAAATGATGTGGAAGATGATGGATGAGTAAAATCTTTTCAGATTTTGTTCATGGGATGGTTTTAAATTTTTTGATTTGATAGAAGTAGTAGTAGTTAGTGGTTACTATTCTTGTTACTATTGATTTTTTATTTGAAAAGTAAGCAAAGCTGATAAAAGTGTCATTTTTATCACCATGTATTTTTATCATTCAGATAAGTGACAGATGGTGACTGAAATCTACAATTTTTTTTTTTCATATAATAAATAAATGGAGACCACTTATTATATTTCATGTCACTTGCCATGTCATCAGATGATAAAATTAGCCATCCTTGTACAGAGATAGTCATTCCTTACAAATTATATCTTAAAATTACTTTGACTAACATTAAAAATTTTATTTTGAAAATAGTTTGACTAAAAGCAAGAATGATTTTGATATTTTAAAATTTTTTAATTAAATAAATATTTGCTTTCCGCATTTATTAGAAAAATGATATATATGTTTTATTTTTAAAAAAATAAATAAATTATTTTTGAATCAAGCGAAAGTTCTATCTGAAAATATTTAAAAGTTATATTTAAGTTGTCATCTTCAAACATTATTTTAAAAGTTAAAAATATCTTTAATATAACTTTTAAGAATGTTAGATAAAACTCTTCAACTTGGTCTCATATTTTTTAATGTAATTTATTTATATCTATTTTTAGAAAATGATAAATAAATTTTTTTAAATATGATATTGTTGGTATTGTAATATTATGCTATTGTTGGAAGGATTGCTACTATTATATATTTCCCTGTGAATCAAGCATGTATGATTGCCTTTAATTATTTGTTTTGATGAGATTTTATGAGACATTGATTTATGATTATGTATATGTTGCGATGTTTGATTATGTAATCAAAGTGAGAGAATTATTAGAATTTTTTATGTGTGGACTTACATAATCAATGTTATTTTATTTTTGCATTGTGGTTCATAATAAGGCTGGACACATATTATTACTTGATTTTTTTTATGGGTTTACCCTAATTCACTTGATTGACCTGTTAAGTCAAGTGGTCCAAATAATGTGTGTAATGTGTGATATATATGAATATATATATCTTCTTCTTAAAAGAGCATATACTGCACACTCGTCTTGAAAGCACACATGAATTAAATCTTAGGTGTAGAAAAGGAAGAACTCATTGAACCCGGATTTTCATAAAATCACGAAGTGAGCATATTCTTGGACACCAGTGGAGCACGAAAATGATTTTCCATAACATTAATCAAGGTAAGCATTTCATTTATTACCATTTAATGCATACTTTAATATCTACATGTATAGCTCTGATACTAATTGATGAAATTTTAAACGATCACATGTAAACATTAAAACATGCATTAAATGATAATAAATGAAATACTTACCTTGATTAATGCCATGGAAAATCATTTTCGTGCTTCATTGGTGTTCAAGAATATGCTCAATTCGTGATAGTATGAAAATTCGGGTTCAATGAGCTCTTCCCTTTCTACACCCAAAATTTAGTCCGTGTGTGCTCTCAAGACGAGTGTGTAGTGTGTGCCATTTTTTAGCCCAAAAAGAAGAAACCTTCCTTTGCACTTAAATATATATATATATCACACATTACACTCATTATTTGGACCACTTGACTTAATGGGTCAGTCAAGTAAATTAGGGTGAACTCATAAAAAATCAAGCAACAATATGTGTCCAGCCCCATTATGGACCATAATACAAAAATAAAATAACATTGATTATGTAACTTCACACATAAAAAATTCCAACAACCACCCCCACTAGCGACCACATACCCATCATCACCCCCATCCCTCACCTTCATCACAATTTTTTGAGGGTAATTTTGAAACAAATTCAAAAGAATGATTAGAGTGCGTAAATTGGTAATTTTTTTTTTCTCCACCTTTCACTTAAAATGAAGTGATAAAAACAAAGTTCAAAAACTTATTATTATTATTATTATTATTTTATTTTTTGGTAGTATATGATTGCATAATTTCCCCCTAAAAATTTTACAATAAGAACATCATATTATTAAATTTTTAATTAATTAAATATTTGCTTGATTTTTTCAAAATTTAAATAAATTACTTTTAGAAAAAATGAGACTACATTTTGAGAGTTTCATCCAAACATCTTTAAAAGTTGTATTTAAATTTTAAATGATGCTTTTAGTATTTAAAAAGTATCAACTATTTTAAATACTTAAAAGCACTTTTGATACAACTTTTAAGGATGTTTAGATAAAACTCTTAAACGTGATCTCACATTTCTCAATATAATTTATTTATATGTTGAAAAAACATATTTTTAAACATGATATTAAAAATAGGTTTCTCATTTAATTAAGTTTTTAAAACTGTTAAAATTATTCTTATTTTTAATAACATATTTTAAAGAAATAGTTTTAATGCATAAAATCAATTACAACAACAAGCCAGTTATTTCGGCCTCTTTTACTCCTAAACCAAAGTTAACGCCCAAACAGGCACTACGTTATTTTCATGATCTGGGGAACACATCCTTCAAAAAAGATGGGCCCACTAGCATATGGACCAATTGTCTAGCCCATGGGCCAATTTTCTTGGGCCTGGCTGGATCTAAATGTAAAGGTCCATTTGAGCAAGGCCGGAAACCCAATGTGAGCATAGTACTTCACTAGGTTTAGCCCACCCAATCATTGTTGTTGAGTCGTGCTCTAATCATATTAGAACTTAAGAACTCTCAACTAAATACGTCAATTCAAATATTATATCACATAGGCTATTATTATAATCAAGTTAATCAACATAATTATTAAATAGATCAATTTATTATATGAGTTGACTTAAAAACAACTTATTGATTAGCTGGTTATGCAAGTTGATACGAATGTGACTCAAATATGATTATGCTTCATCTAAATCCGTTAAAAATGTGTTGGATTGTGTTAACGAATCATATCGAACTTTGCTAAGATAATGAAAATGAAAGGTTACTAGACCCATGCTGGAGGCTAAATTTCAGGGTGAGCAAGTAACATACCTAAAGTTGAAACATAGGCAACCAAACGAGCCACAAAGGAAATGGCGTAGTACCATGCAATTTGATCATCCTGCAAAAAACAAGGAAAAAACAAATCATCCTCCAATTAGTGATGGAGTAAGCATAAGTTAACATGGATTAACGCAGAGGATGGATATGTAGTTGTTGCCTTACTTGAACAGGGGAGGTCAGGATGCGGAAATGGAGCTTTTCTTGACCCAATCCCTCTATTGCTGTAGACATACTTGTAAGCGTCTTTACTTCTTTCAGTCCTATTCCTCTGATTATGTCAAAAAGAATAAACAGAAACAAAAAAAGGCAAAAAGAAAAATGAGTTGATAAGAACAGATCAAGATTCAAGGATGAAGCAAGAGGATGGTTGTTATGGGGTTCATAAGTGAAATCGGATGGGGACAGAAAGGAAAAGAGGTGATCTCCAGTTCCAGAAACTAATTAACAAAAACAATATGCTACTGATCCACTAGAAGGTCGCATTTTGTTAATAAGGCTAAACCCTAGTTTTTTTCTAGGAGGAAAAGTAGAGAAAATTGAAAATTGAAGATTGAGAATACAGAAGAAAACTTCCTGTATTTACCTTAAACCACCTTGTTACGAGTCTCAGAGCTTTGTGGCAGCTTCCTGGAGAAACCATGAACAAACGCACAAGAGCTGGAAACCTTCAGCCCCAAATCGAAAGACCCACAGCGCCTCCAATTTCAGATTGAGGGCATAGAATGCCGAAAAACCAGCAGGGATTGACCACATGCCACGGATGCAGAGAGATTGAGAAAATTGATGGGCATAAACATGAGGAATGAGGATGAAGAAGAGGAACAAGGAGGAGAATAGGCATAGATGTAGGGATAAAAGAAGAGGAAGGGTAGCAAGTATGATGATAAGAGAAGACTGGTAGTTGTTGGTCCTTCAAATTCAGCTGACCAGCTGCCTTGGCGGGTAACTGAATTCCAAACCTTTCATTCCTTGCAGCCATTGAATGTTAGGTTGGTTTCCACTTCTTATAAGACCTGCACATGTTTTTAATTATTTTTAGATATGAAAAGGACGTGGACCACTCTACTAGAGTCTAGACAGCCATAAATTTTGTTTTCTATACTTTCTTTTTAATTCTATTTTATTTATTTATTTTATTTTTTGTTTCACTTGGAGAGAACTATGGAAGGCAAAAGTAAATAAAGAAGAAAAGTTCTAGAGTGTTTAAGGCATTCATTTTAAAAAGCATTTGAGAGTTATTTTAAAAAGTATTTTTAATATTTTTAATATTGATAAAAAATTTTAAGCATTAAAAATATTTTTTAGAATTATTACGCTCTAAATGTATTTTCTAGTAGTATTTTTAGGAGAATAACTTGTAATTATTTTTCAAAAATTATTATAAATGATTTTTTTAATATTGTATAAGTGATTTTTTTTTCAAATTTTAAAAGTGTTTTATAAATTTTTTCAAACATTTAATTTTTTTTTCAAAAACACCTTTTTAAATTAAAAGTGTCTCCTAAAATTGTAACGACTCATACCCAATCATATAGATATTGTTTATTCTAAATTCAAATGAGTTCTTATGATTTTAAAACACGTTTATAAAGTTAAAATAAACTTATACATATGTAGTGTCAAAAACCTTATTTCCTATTTAATTTAAGGTATCACAAACACCCTTTATGCAAACACAATGTCTTCATTGTGTCTCACAGAATTAGTGGGTTAAATAGACAGACAGCCTTCATAGGGTCAAATAAACCCTCATATCGAGGGAAAAGATCGATTCTTATACTATTTGTAATGACATGTGCCCAACTGTATATATTTTATTTATTTTAAACCTAAAAGATGCCTTAAAATACCTTTATAAAGTTAAGAGAAATCCAAACATAAATACTTTTATCCAATGTGCAAAATCATAAATGTTTTAAAATGTATTTATAAAGTTTATAATATCATAAGCTTTCTCCCTTGTACGAGGTTAAGAGGATCCAAAGAGAACAATATCTACATGGGTCGGAGTGGATCGTTACAAAAATTACTATCAAATATTCTCTTAATTTGTCCAATGACCATAAAATTCATGGCGTATTAAATTTTTATACTCGAATTATTAAAGTCACAAATTGATGGAATATTTTTAAATTTTGTTAAATTGTGGAAGTAGCTGCTTTAGTATCACCAAAAGCAGCTACCATTAAAACTCATCAGCCAAGCTGGGTGTGACATTTTGTTTTCAATTTTTTGTTTTGCGGTTGTAACTACTTATTTGGGCAAAGGCCAAAAAGAACAAAAAAAAAAGGCCGCTGGACAATTGGGCTGGTGGGAATCAAATGATTCTAAAGACTAGAAGGTCCATACAAATAACAAAGTCCATCTACTCCAACTAAAGCATGGTCCCTTTTTAACCATTTTGGGTCCTTATGCACTGATTTATTTAAATCTTGTTCATGCATTTTTTTTAAATACAATTTTTTATGATGTAATAAAAAATTTTAATGAGATTTTTTTAACATTGGTATTTGATATGATGATAAAATTTGATTAGTTTATTGATATGATTCGGGTCTGACATATTTTTTTTATGCGATTTATTAAATTTATATAGTATGACATTTTTTTTTATACGATTTATTAATATGATAACACATTTTTATTTGATTTGGATTATTCTTCATAATACTAATTTGGTTTGAATTAAATTATTTAATAATTATGTTAATTAATTTAATTATGACCATAACTTATTTACTCATATTTTATTGATTTAAAATTTAATTTTGAATAAATTAATCAACTATAAAGGTTAATCATTTTTAACTTAAATAAGACTTAACTCAATTTGAGTATTAAATAGAATGAAATTATTAAATAAATTATATGAGTGCTGTTTATTTAATAATTAGATTGTATAAGATTCATATTTTTATCCAATGTATCGTGTTTGAGTTTATCGGAATTAGTTAAGCGTGTGACTTTTTATACAACATGAGAATCATCCACTAATACTAATTTTTTGGATTGGAAAAAATTGATTGACCTTTCAATGAAATTGTAATGAGTGGAAAAATCAAAATTTTTTCTTGCTTTTAACTTTTCAACTAACTTAAACACCCAATTTTCCACTTAAAACTTATTTTGATACTGTTTCCACTTGTGGTTTCTTCTGAATATCTACTTGCAGTTCACTCCAGAAGCTTCATTATTACTGCCAGAGAAATATGTACTACTATATCATTAGCAAATGAAGTATGCTTTCCTCCTTTTTAATAATTTCTTTGTTCTTGTGGGCTGCGCCATGTACAGAGGCATTGAAATACATGCAGATGGTCAGTTGGAGGTACTGAAGCAAATTGGTTATCAGGGTTTGCTTTGTTTACTGGTCATAGAGATAATTATAATTAATACTCTAATTGGGTTGCAGGAAATTCTAAGGGACATGAAAATAAAAGTTGACTCAGAATTGAAGTAGGAACACTGCCCTTGATTTTTCACCTGACAAAGCTCTTGTATTTGTAAGTTGCTCTCCATCTAGCTGTGAAAATATTAATGTGCCTCGTAAGTTTACATTTGAAAGTTTGTATTGAATGGTACTAAACCATCTTTGGACAAGATTTTTGTAAGAAAAAGTTTTTCCCAAATGTGATGATTTATTTTGATGACTTTTGGAAGTTGTGTGTGGTGCTTGCTCTTGCCTGGATCAGAATCATGATATTGAAATAAGTATGGTTTGAAAGATCTGTAAATATGGATATATCAATATTTGGATTTTACGGATATATCGAACATATTGAAAATATCGGTAGATATTTTGATAAAAATATCATCTCATTATTCAAAATTGATAAAAATAATTAAAAAAAACTCTAAAAAATAATAAAATAAGTAAAAATACATGTGTTAAAGTTATTTTGTAAATGTAAAACATATATATGATTAAAGAGAAAAATATTAGTAAACAATGATATATCGGTCTTAATATATAATTTATTATTTATCTTATCAAATTAATTTTAATTTATAAAATATTAGAACTTCAATATTATTTTTTTTATATTTTTGTATTTCTTTTAATAAATTTATATTTTTAATATTTTAAATAAAGACATTCAAAATTAAAATGATAAATATAAAAAATTTTAAAGTTAAGTGATAATAATTTTTTAAAATAGGATTAATGAGATAAATGATGATAAATGGAATATTAAAACTATAATTTATTTTATTCAAATACATTCAATAATGTAAAATAAATGATAATGCTTATATAATTTTTTAATATTTAATTACCACATAAATAATAAAAAAAAAAACTTGTTAAGAAAATTATAATGTTGGTTTTTATATTTTTATTAATCAATTAAATAAATTTTAAAATAAAATAATTATAATTTTTTTTTAATAATAAACTTTAATATACTTAAATGAGAAGTTGGTCCCATGGAAGCCAGGGTTCAACCCAAGACTTTTGGCATTGGCTCGAAACCCCTCGGTTGCAATGACTAAAAATGGGGCTGAGCCTTGCTTTAGCTGATCGCGTATGTCGAAAAGTACCGAAAACAGCTGATTGCATTGACCACTCATCGAAAAGTAGGGAAATTTCCCGATAACGAAATATCGGTAAAAATACTGATAATTGCTGAAATCGATAATTGATATTTCGCTAAAATTGCTGATCGCGTTGACCACTCATTGAAAATTAGGGAAATTTCCCACCGACCCCACATTTTATCAAACCATGGAATAGGGTATTTATGTAATTAATTATAACTCGAAAAGTATTTGTATAATTACTTATAATTGGAGCATTTATGTAATTATTTCTAGCGGATTTCTTTGTCAATAACTATAATTGTAAAGTATTTGTGCAATGACTTCTTATATAACATTTTGGATTGATGATTAACCTAAAATCAACTCGAACTAAGAAACAATCAATCCAAGGTCAACCCAATTTGATCTCTAATTTGAAGCTAAGTGTAACCCAATATCATTTTTTTTTAAAGTTTAGGTTGAGTTCAAATTAACTGAGTTATTAATTTAAAATTCATTTATAATATTTAAAATTTTTTTTTTGCTATCTATTTATATGAAAATTTAATAATAAATAGGAAAGAATTTTAAGATAATAACAAAAAATAAACACACACACATATATATAAAATATAATTTAATATATTTTTTTCTTAAAAATATAAAAAAAGAATATTATTAGATAAGATAATATGTATTATAAATATTATAAAAATATAAATTGAGTTTGGGTTAGATTCAGGTTGTTTGAACCTTAACCTAAGTTTAATCCAAATTGAATTCAAGTTGAAAAAACCTAACTCAAGCTCAATCCGAACATTAAAAATGATTGTCCAAACCTACCCAAATATCGAGGTAAGCTCAGGTTAGGTTAGACCAACCCATCCACGTTGCACTCCTATAAAAAACTAGCAATATTTTCAAAAATAATTCTTAAAAATAAAAATTTAAATTGCATGTAGGTTGAAAAAACCTAACTCTAGCCCAATCTAAATATTAAAAATGATTGTTCAAACCTACCCAAATATCGAGATAGGCTCGGGTTAAGTTAGACCAACCCACGTTGCACTATTATAAGAAACTAGCAATATTTTCAAAAATAATTCTTAAAAAATAATTTCAAGAATAATTTTTAATAATAAGTCTCAATTATTTTTAAAAATAAAATTTTATTCAAGAATTCAAATATAAAATACAATTTTCTCATCTCATATATATATATATATATATGAAAGTATCATAAATTTATATATAATACAATTTTTTTAAATCTCCCTCTCTCTCTCTCTCTCTCTCTCTCTCTCTCTCTCTCTCTCTCTCTCTCTCTCTCTCTCTCTCTCTCTCTCTCTCTCTCTCTCTCTCTCTCTCTCTCTCTCTCAATACTAACAGATAGTTGTACTTACCATGATATGGAATAGTATATTAAGAAAACATCAATGTAAAAATCTTTAAAAATCCAAGAAAGAAAAAGGTCTATTACTCAATAATAATTTATAAAAATGTGAGCAAAATATTAATTCACGTAATTTCCACACCATAGGAAAGAACTTAATAGTGGTGCAATAATTAGAAAAAGTTAAATATTATCATTAATTATAATCCAAAAATTAGAATTAAAATTAAAATTTTAAAAAGAATCATAGAATTTCTTAACTATATATGGAACCACAATAGCAAGTGTGGTTATCCTCTTAATGAACCCTAATGGTGGCACTATCAATTTGTAAGCAGTTTTGATGTGATTCTCAAAAATCCAGATATGATTTTTCCATTGAATAACAATAAATGCTCTTTCAAGGGATAAAAAGTAGCTGATTTTGGAAAAATGCCTTTGTATTATCCAATATTAAGTGATTGATATGGCTTTTAATATGAAGCTCTTACATGCTTTTTGTTGTTCTAACAAATTTGATTCTGCCTGCCTATGATTGAAAAAATTATACTTATGATGAAGAAATCAAAATAAGTTGTTGAGGGTATTAGCTTATTTCATTAAGTGATTATGGTTTATTGATACTTGATTGTGATATTGGTGAGAAAGACATCTCTAATTCACTAATGAGAAAGAGAATAAGTTCTTCATTTTTTAAAAGATTTTACATTTAATTGTTTTAACTTTATTTCCAAAACAACACTCACCAAAATAAATGTTATACTTTTTTAATTATTTACAAATTTAATTGTTCTTAGTATTAATAGCTTCTTAAGAGTATTTTTCAAAGAAACCCATCAAGAAAGAAAAACAAGTTCTTTGAAAATAAAATTAGAGGGAGAGAGACATGGGAAGACAAAGAGTAGAAATCAAGAAAATTGAGAATAAAGCGGTTCGGCAAGTTACATTTGCTAAACGAAGAAATGGACTCTTAAAAAAGGCCTATGAAATTTCTACGTTGTGCGACATTGAAGTTGCCTTGCTTGCGTTTTCTCCATCGGGAAAACCTACAATTTTTGGTGGGAAGAAAAGGTAAATTCTTTCAAAAAATATGCTAAAATTGTTATCATGATTCTATGTAAATCATATATCTATATATTTTTGTATTTTTTATTTTCATGTGGAAAAATAAAAAATCATATATGAAAGAAGGCTTGGTATAAACCACTTCTAATCAAGGCTATCTAAAAGATCTAATTTAATAGAATCCAAAAAATGTCATTTTTAAAGTGGTGAATGAGAAAGGTTACATTGTATCTTTAGGAATTTAGGTTTTTAAATCCAGATATGTTATTGGTTGTGCAGTTATTTCAACAGAAAATTTTGTCCAAATATTTGAAATTTAGATAATGATTACTATGGTTGTTTTAATGAAAAATTTTGTCAAGAAAGGGGGTTTTGTGCTCACCTCTACCATCTATATAATGGAAAAAAAAATTGTCCATATTTTGCCCTTCCATTTTTCAATTTTAGATATTAAGATCTAGGTCCTGTTAGTCATTATTTTCTTTTTTGAGCAACAATTAGTCTAAGGGTAAGAAGGTGGCTATTTTTTAGCTTTTAGCTGAAAGTGATATGCTTTCAAATTTAAGTTGTTTGTTTCTCTATTTTTTCATGATTTATTATAAATTTTTTATTGAATAGAAAAATATAAAAATATTTAATTTTTTTTAAATGAAAAAAAGTAACATATTGGATTTTCATTTACTTTTTAACGCTTAATAGAAATAAAATATTATAAAAATAAAGAATATAATATTTAATACTATTAAATACTATTTAGTTTTAAGTTCTATTTAAAATTAAGTGAAAAAAAAAGAAAAAAAAACAAAGCTAAGCATAGTCTATTTAAATAAAAATCTTATTTTCTAAAACCCCTCAAATAGGGCAAGGATTTGATAAACTTCTTGCTTGAATTAAACCCCACTTTCTAGTTAAGAAAATGAAAGATTAAAACATAAGTCTTAACCCCGTAGGCAAGTTATAGCTCTCTTTTAAATGTTTTATTATTGTACTTAACTAAACTTTCATTATATTTCTTAAGTGAGATATTCTTCATTTTTATGTATTTAGACTATGTATGGTTACCAGAAAATTTGAGGGCAAGTGTAAAGAAAAGAAAATAAAAAGGAAAAATATAAGAAAAAAAAAGAAAAAAAAAATTTTAAGTCAATAAATTATTCTTATATACTATTTCAAACTCATTAAACTTACATAACTCAAATTTATAAAGATTAAATAATTTTAAAATTATATAAGTTTCATATTAATTTTAATTATATTTGATTTCTTTCATATTTTTTATGATAAAATCAAATATAAGAAAATAGTTTTTTTTTTTTAAATTTTTTTTTCCTTAGTACTTTCCAGAAACTAAACATAACATTAAAAACGTACCATTTTTTACTGCTACTTTCTAACGAGCAATGTTTTTTAATTTTTGAAAAATTAGGGTTACCCTTTGGAAAGAAAACAGAAAAGTAAAAAAGGCAGAAGAAGCAATACTAGGAGATTATAAAATAAAAAATTATTTTTTACATTATTACAAAATAAATTATATACTTACTCTTCAAATCTAAGTCTATGATGGTTTTGTAGGTTTGATCAAATATTTGCACACTACATCAATCTCCCTGAGCATCAAGAAGGAGGGTATATATAATTTATTCTATGATGTTAGAATTTATATTATTTATGTATATGTATATAACCCTATTTTATTATGCTGATTCTGATACAACAATTCTTGTATAAATGTTCTTCCACCTACGTACCATGCATGGACTTGTAAAGGCTGGAAGATCATGAGGTAAAGTACTGATCCTAGCTTAGCTAGTAACACTCATTCTAACGTGTGTTGTTTTCACTTTTCATCATTTTCTTATGAAATATTTACGTGCAGTCACTCCGGAGGATTATTGATGTGATGAGGCGTGACAGAAACATGCATAATCATCGGAAAATGTATCATTTCCTTCTTTTTCTCTCTAGCTTATTCAGTCTGATATGATTTTAGTGTTGGTTAAGTGACTTTTTTGGTTTTGTTGGTTCAATTTTTTTTGTGACATATATAGGGGCAATGAAATGTTCGTGGATGCTCAAATGGAGGTAATGAAGAAAGAAGGTATTCGGAGTTTGGTTTGTTGAATTATAGAGATTACTGAAATTATCTGGTTGGATTGCAGGAAATTCAAAGGGATATGAACATGGTTGGTAATCAGTTTGAAGAAGTTATCACACAATTGAAGTATGGACAGTATTGCCTTAACATATCACCTGACAAAACTCTTGTATCTGAGAGTTTCCCTGACAAACTGTGAAAATTTTGATGTACGTCTTTTGCAGGTACTATGAAGAAATTCCGAGCTATATCAAGACTGTGAGTGAGATGGAGGCATATGAAGAATTCTTGAAGCAAACCATGAACCAAATCCAGATGCAGAAGGCAAGACCTACATTAATTAGCCACCATTTCCGATTCTCATTTTTTGTTTTAATTTTATTCTAAACATTCCTACATCATTTATAATCTTGCAGCAAGCTCTGGAAGCAAATCACCGGGGGCCTCAGCCCCAAAAAAATTATCTGGCAGCACCTTTACTGGTATGTAGAAGCCATTATGTAATGTTCTGATGGCGGATAAGTTTAAACTTAGGACAGTATAATTGTTACCCTAACATCAGAAACTCATCTCAGAAGAAATTAAACTGATATAAAGTTTTTGCTATATATTTTAAGGCCCCTTTGGTTGTCGTCAAGATTATTGATCTCTCCTGGCCAGAAGGCAATAAAAAGAACAGTTACATGGTGTAAAAATGATGTCCTCCCCACTTATGCTTTAAGAAAAATGGCAATTCTTAGAGCAGGCATCAATTAAAAACCTAAGTCTTTCTGCAACCGAAAGCTCACTGTGGCCCTCATTTCTTGCTAAGATTTGATTTCTATAGAGACGAAGGGATGTTAAAGAGTTTCCTTCTTATTTTCCCCTGCCTTGGTGATTAGGAAAAACCTGTTCAGGTCCCAAATGCTGAGATGCTGACTGGGGGAGGTCAATCACAGGCACCCGATGTTGAACTACACACTGGGGGAGGTCATGCTAATACTTCACGTGCCAGTGCAGTTGCAGGGGGTGGTGGAGTAATAAGCGCCAATGCAACCACTATGGGGGGTAGTTCAATCTACAATATCAACTCCAAGAGTACTGTTCCTCCAACCTCCATGCTGAACTTTGTTGATTCTAATGGGCCTTCTCCCACGAGGTATATCTATCTATCTATCTATCTATCTATCTTCTGCCATTCCAAGTTCCAACACATCTACATTTGCAGTATAACACATCAACTCAGTTGTGTGCCCTTTCTCTAACAGAAATCAGCAACAATATCTGAACGGTATTCTTCCACAAGCCCCATTGTTCCTCCTTGAGGACAGAAACCTTGTTGCTCATCCACTGACTAATGAAGGTAATGAGGTCCGCAGCTATTATCTTGAACTGGCGCGTCGAATGGGGCTCCCTCTTCCCGGATTGACTATTGGGAACGCACCTACGGGGGCTCAACACGATCCACCAGGTACTTAGTCATGCTTGTATACCATCACTTGGTGTCATTTCTTGTCCTCAATTTTAGGTTGTAAGGGTAGTCTCTATTCTTGTTATCTAACAACCCTTATATCTAATTAATTTCCTATGGATAAACCTTTATAAAATAACATTTTTGAGATTAACAGAAATTATTATTTTAACAGAGCTACTAATTTTTTGATAAATAAATATTTATATATTTATAAAGAATATTATGTTTTATATGGTATTTGTATATGTATAACTTATGAATCTAAAAATAATAAATATGGTAAAAAAAAATAATATATAGAATCTAAAAAGACTAAAAAAAATAAAAGATAGTTATTAACTCTAAAAAGAAAGATGTGTGTTAAAATTTAATTCCTTACTGTTATGTTTGTTCTCGAAAAGTATTAAGAAAAAAAAATTGTTACAAAAAATTGTTTTTTTATGTTTGGTTGTCATTTGAAAAAAATAAAAATAAAATATAATTAAAATTATTTAGAAATTTATACATTTTCAAATTATTTAATTTTTATATTTAAGTAAAAATAAGTTAAATGAATTTGAAGATTTAGTATATAAAAATAATTTATTAATTTTAAATCTATTTTTTGTTTTTTTTTCTTTCATACTTTTTTTTTTTTTTTTTTTTTTTCAGATTTTTCTTCAAATTTTTTGGAACCAAACATAACCTAAAAGATAAAAGATAACAATGTTTTAAGTATCTGATTATTACAAGAGAGAGAAATATAAAAATAAAAGTTATAAAAGGTTACTTTTATATATATATATATATATATATATATCATCAATTATTAATTTATATATGCTTCCCGGGTTCTAAAGATTTCTAAAAATATTATCATCTTATACATTTAGAAAGGGTATTATGGTACATGGATTTGACATTAGAGGATTTTATTATTTGAGTAAGATTATTAATTTATAGGCTTTACCGTAGTTAATTTCATAAGGAACCAATTCTTGGCCTCAAATGAATCTGCTAACAAAATAAATATTATGGCAGGGCGTGGTGGTCCCGATGGCCGTGCAGGGCCAAGCGGACAAGCTTCCTTTCAGGCAACAAGACACCCCAGCGACTGAGTTCTGAGCCTGAGAAAAAAGATCAATAAGGCGTCTCGGACAAATTTCCTTGTTCAAGATGACAAATATGGGCTTGAATTCATTGAACCTTTTGCTTTATCAGTTTGGATGTCAACATGGGATTGAAATGATTTGTGTTAAACAATTATATTTAACCTTAATAATGAATGAGGGTGGTCACTGGCCTCCTTTAACTGGCCAGCAGGTTGAATGAATTCAGGGACCAGATACAACAGACACAAAATTGGATAACTGGGCTGAGCTTGCAGTCAATTATAGAAGCACATTTAACATCTTAATCTGCTGCTTTTCACTTTTTCTGCAACATAAAACACCCCTTTACATTGGTGTGTCTCCTTGTCGTTGTTTCAGTTAAAAGAAAAACTTAGTGGATGTCTCTCCTTTCATGCTTTTGTGGGGGGGAGACTTTTGGTAAGCTTGGATTGAAGATACCATGCACTGAACCAGCAGCTAGACATGCTTTTCAATGATTTTTTACATTCCTTGTTCAGAAACAAATGACCCCACTTTGTATCTGTAAATTTTTCTGTCTTGCTTCAAACTTTTGCTTTGGTGTCTCTCTCATGAAGGCATTGACATTTTTCTGTTGCTTTCACAGTTATTTTCCATCTATAATATAATATATATATATATATATATATATATATATATACATATATTAAATCATCAATACATGCATCCTCTCTCTTTTTGATATGTGGCCGAGCGCACTCTTGAACATATACACGCATCCTCTCTCTTTCTGATATGTGGCCGCGCGCACTCTTGAATATATATTTATATAAAGCTAATAGTCTTTCAATCTCCACCTTCGTGCAATAGATTCTTTTCCATGGTTGTAATAGATTCTTTACCATGGTTTCTTAACCTTTGAAGCCAGGAGTAAAAATGAATATCTCATTTCTTTCATCATATAATACAAATAACAATGAAAATAGAATAAAAAACGATTCTAAAGATGAAATTTTAACTGATTTTTTTTGGGAGATATTTTGATTCGAACATGTTAAAATTATTATTCTTTTTTTACTTTTTACTTTTTTTTATTATTTATATTTGTATGATTTTTTATGATTAATTTTTATTTATTACATGAATTTTTTTTCTTAGTCTTATTATTTAGCAAAAAAAATAAAAAGAAATTGAAAAGATGCTATTCTAAAGTGAAAATAAAAAATTATTTTAAACTACGGGTCCGGGTATCAATTTTCTTTTTTTCCATTATCATTTTTGTTGTTGCTAGGCGTTGAAATAAAAACAAATATTTATTTATTTTCATATGTTTGAATACAATTAAATACAAGAATAAAAAACCACTAAATTCATTTCAATTCAAGGAGGGACAAGATTAGAAATAAAATATTTATTTTTATTCTCATTATCATGTACCAAACATAGCCTTGAAGATTATTAGCACTTTTATATTTGTAATTACTTGCACCCACATGTTACACCTCCTTAGCCTTTCTTTAAAAATGGATTCTAGCTCTATAGTTATAATAAGAAATAATTAATGCTACACACCTATATTTTTTACACTGTATTTATAAGCCCATTGTTATATACTAGTGAAGTTCTTGTAGATGGTGACGTTTGCCCTAAGGAATGATGCAGCTAGCATTTTTGAGATTCTAGTCATAATTAATTTAGATGCATGAATCATGGGCAGAGAGGATTGAAGATACTGACAAAAGAGACTTGCCGGATATTGCAATAAAGCCAAGCTAGCTTAGACTACTTTGGATTAGCAATAGTACTACTTTGGATTAGTAATAATACAAGTATGTATATAGCTTGCAAATCCTATAAAAAATTAAATGAAAAAAAAACCAATAAAAGGGATTATCTCCATTTATTGTTGAAAGCATTTATTTCTCTAACCCATTCTAGCATTTTCTTTCTTATAGTAAGTCAAAAAGGATTACTTGTTGTTGATACCAAGTCAACTGAGAATGGATTCCTCCCTTGGATAGTGGCAGCGTAAGCTCCTGTTCAAGTGCTAGAATCTGGACTTCCTGCTTTCCTGCACAAAGATGTCTGGACGGGTTGTCCGGGCTCACCCTCCGAAGCCCAAGTCAAACATTGGGAAGAATGAAAATCCTTAGAGAGAGAGAGAGATCATAGAACTCACAGTGTTCTTTCTCTTCAGTTCTATTACAGTAGGGTTTTTATAGTGTTCAAAGGTGAAGAGGGGCTTAGTAGTACTGAGCTAACCATTGTAGTGATGATTGCGCAGTAATGACAAGGCAATCATCATATTTGTAGGATGGCTGGGGGCTATGTCAGACGACGCGTCATGCATAGCTTGCCGTCATTTCAATCTTGTTGATAACCTGAGACTTGACGTGCATGTCTACTAGTAAACATGAGGATGTGAAGGATCCTATCAGTCAATCTGGTGTCAGTTAACCAAGGCCTCTCATATCAGAGAAGATTTAAGGTTATCAGGGGGATGCGAGCTGTTCTGTGGCACAAATGATTTGAACAGGATGTTTCTCTAGGTGCCTTGAAGGTTGTCTGAGCGATGATGGAAGAAGTGACACATGGACTAGCTGGGACAATGCCACGTGGGCATACGCGTGGATGTACTCTGGGGTAGACACGTGGTATGAGGCCCCCACAATGCTCTCTTCAGCATGTGCAACTGTGTCCGGGCAAAGGTGGATGGGTTGAGACTGTCCCTTGGAGCCTTCCAGTGTGGACGAGACACGTGTCAATTAACTACAGAAGGGATACTCTTGTCGAGGCGTTTTGTCAAGCGGCGTGTCGCTTCGGGGTGCGCTTCCTGACGGCTGCCTTTTAGGATCCCTAGGGTTTTGGTTCCCTATAAATAGGGGACCCCAAACTTTTTGGGATTCATATGGACGTTTCTTATCTCCAATGTTTTCTTTTCTCCTGCCATTATCCCCTTTGCATTTTGAGTCCAATTACTGTCTTCCCCCTCACCTCACTGTTTACCTTCATAGTGACACGTACATTCTGCCTCGCTGCATCTTTGGTGGCCGTCCATCTTCCCCATGGTCCTGTTATTTTTCCTGGTTTTGGCCTAGGAAATCTCAGTTTCTGCTAGAGCTACTCATTCTGAGTTTTGGTAAGGCTTTGTTCTCTCATATCAGCTTTTTACTTCCTCCGCCATATTTAGTTGCTATTGGAGATTATTTTGAGTTTGCGGTTTTGTAGGACACAATATAGGCATTGCGGCGTATAGAATGTAGGGTTGTACTAGTACTTCTTGGGGAAAGGAGACTGCCGCCGGTGATAGGTCCGATGGTGTTTCTTTTTCGCGGTTTTACTTCTGTTTGATTCAAGACTCATGTGGGGTATGGCTAAGGGGGAAACCCTTGGCTGGGGTCTGCCCTGCAGGCTGAGCTAAGGGCTCTGTCCGGGTATGGGCTTTGAGCCAATGTAGGCTGGCTCCTGCTCAGCTGAAGTATTGCTTGCAAGTAAGAGGGCTTGGTGACTACTTTATAACATTCGGTCGTTGTGTCGTGTAGGTCTTACTCAGCCCACTGTTTCAACATGGCAGCACAAGAGGGTGCTGCTTCTACTAGTGTGGCTGGTAAAGGCAAGAAAAGCGTCCTACCAAAAGAAAGCGCCGGATCAACGAATGAGGAGAAGCCCACCGAACTCCTTATTGAACGGGAGTTCAGGGAGCGCTTTCATGTGCCGTACAGGATTGCTATTCGTTTGATGGATGACGGTCAAGTGTCAATCGAAAAAGAGTCCTTTAATGCTATCGTTTTTAGCAAGGAGCAATTCAATACTAGGCTCTGTTTTCCTCTTCTTTCCATCTTCAAGCAATTTCTCCACTTTACTAAGATTCCTCTAGCCTTCCTCCGTCTGAACGCAGTTAGGATATTGATGGGGTGTAGCATTTTGAATATGCTATACCACTTGGACTTTTCTTTGCTGAAGGTTCTGTTCGTTCATACAATCAAGATGAGTCACAAAGAAGTTTTTAGTTTGTCTGCTTATGTTCCGTCACTTCAGTTGATGACCGGACTTCCAGATTCCACCGAAGGCACGACAAAAGGACACGTTGTTGTTTCTGGCTCTTAGGCTGGTTCATATGAGCATTTGGTTCAAGGATTTGAACCACGTCGTTCATTGGAGATTCCAAGTAGAGAAGATTGTTGTTCTCTTGTCATTTCCTTTATAATTGTTGGATTGTTGTTGATGAGCATCACTTGGTGTATTTATAGGAAAGAGAAGGAGAGGCTGGCTGGTGGAGTGGGTAGAGAAGAATTCCTTTGACTAGTTAAACAAGTTATTTGTGATTTCTACTAGTGAGTGGAATCATAAGACCCTACTAACTGATCAGAATTTGCAAGCAATGGTCCGGGACTCTTAGCCATACGTTATCCCCACATTTCCTCATTTTGTGCCCAGAGTGTTGGTGCCTGGTGAACACCACGTGTTGAAGGATCTCCATTTTTATGAGGAAGCCCGAGCGGCAGATGCGAAGGCAAGGCAGGACCGGCTTGAACAAAGAGAGAAAAAATGTCAAAAAGGGACCCTGAGACAGGCCCCAGGCGTAGGTCGTCCGGCCACCACCTCTACTGTTCACCCCATTTCCAAAAAGAAGCTCATTCATCGGCTTGCCGAGCAGACCTTGTACTTATCTCCGTCTTCTTCTTCTCCTTTACTCTCTACAAACACCGGTATCAACCAGGACTCAATCGGATTACCTTCGGTGGAAGTCAATCCAAACCGGGAGCTTGAGCTAATGGTGCCCTGCATTATCCTTGAGCCAAAAGGAAATGAAGAAGAAGCACAGATGACTCCAAACCTGAGGGCCAGTTTCAAGGAGAGGTAGCGTAAGCGCCTTTCTGAAGCACTTTTGGCTATACCTCCGATTGCTAAAAAGACTATCCCGGAGGTTTCTCGTGAGGAGCCGGTTTTGGACACCCCTATGATGCAGGTGCCTCCTTCTGATGCCGTGAGACCCGGTTAAGAACTGATTGCAAGTTCTTCTCTCTAGGACGTTTGCTAGGTGGAAAATGGGACCTCTGTAGCCACTCCGAGTGGCAATGCTAATGAGAGAGACGCTCTGGTCATTCCTTCAAGCTGGGATGATATAGCGGTGCTATTGAAGATGGTTCCTTGCTTTACTGTACCTGAGCCTTCAATATCAAGCGTAAATGCTTTTTTTCCTTTCACCCGTCGTCATTTTGTTGAGCTACCCGGTGACCCTTGCCTTACTAGCGTGGTTCGCCCATCCTATGGCACTCCAAAGTCTATACTTCAGTGTACCTATTCGATGTAGAAGTGCACTGCGGAGGAGACGACGTAAATGGTAAGGTTTACTCCATTTTTGCCTATGTTTACCTAACGTCTGGCTCTGACACCTGGTTCAATGTTGTTTTAGGGGGTGGCTGCTATCCATAATTTGATCCGGCAGCGAAGCTGGCTCCTCAAACGGCTGGAGGTCGCGGAGAGCATGCAGACATTTCTTACCCAATTGATAGATAAGGATTAAGAACTCCGCGCTCAGCTTATGCGGGTAGAGAGCAAGTTGGCCGTTGTCCAGAAAGCCACCGCATATGCGGAGAAGTTGCTGAAGGAGTTAGAGGAGGGGATGCTGGTAGCGAATATTGAGGCTTGCCGGATGGAAGAGAAAAAGGAGGCTGCAGAGGCCAAGTGCAAGGATGTTGAACAGGAAAAGGACCAACTGAAGAAAGAGCTGGAGGAGCTTCGGGCAGCATCCGAGGCTCAGAAAAAAGAACTTGAGGAGCTCAAGGTCGGATTTATTGCTGAAAAAAAGGAGCTAAAGAAAGATTATCAGAAGCAAGTTGATAAGATGTTCTTCTTCGGCTACCAATACTTCATGAGGAAGAACGACATCACTCAAGATATCCCTAGCTATCCTTCTGACGAAGAAGAAGAAGCCGCAGTTAGCGGCCCAACCCAAGGAGACAAAAATCCGGACGCAACTGGTCCCTTTAATGAGTAGTGATGGACACTTTTGTACTTCTTCTTTCTTCTATTTTGCTCTGCTCGGATTGTAATGACACTTTTCACTTATTAATACATACTCCTTTTATTTTAGTTGTGTCTTTTTATTGAAGCTTCTTTCTTTTCGTTCAATTTATTAATAGTATTGCTTCAAGTTAGATACATTCCATGGGCGGAGCAGTGGTGTTTCGTCTAGTGTTTATAGGTGGTAAGCCCCTGAATCTCCAGCTTTAGACATAATGTAGGGTCCTTCTCAATTTGTTTGGAGTTTCCTAGCTCCCTTTTCGACCGTGTTCTCAAAGATCTTTCTGAGGACTAAAGTCCCAATCTTAAAGGCACGTGGCTGGGTTTTCTGATTATAGTGGGCAATAGCTCTTTGCTGATAGGATGCCATCCTGCTGACTGCACTTCCTCTTGCCTCATTTGCCCAATCCAGGTGTCTTTCAAGTTCCCGATTCTCTTCCCTTTGGCCTTGAACAGTAGTTCGGGCTGTGAGCATGCCTATTTTTGTTGGGATAATTGCATCCATCCCATAGGCAAGAGCAAAGGGAGTGTTCCTTGTTGGTCGTCCAGGCGTCGTTTGGTAGGCCCACAGAACTCCGGGTAGTTCATCTACCCACCTTTCTTTAGCTTTTTTTAGTGTGTTTTTTTTTTTTTTTTTTTTTTTTTTTTTTTTTTTTTTTTTTTTTAGCGCAGAGAGCATGGTTTTGTTCGTTGCTTCCACTTGCCCATTGCCTTGAGGCTATCATGGTGTGGAGTATAGATTTTTGATCTTTAGCTCAGAATAGAAAGTTCTAAAAGTGATGTTTCAAATTGTGGCTCGTTATCAACTACAATTGCTTGTGGGATTTTGAACCGACAGATAATGTTTTTCCAAACAAATTTGGAAACGTCTTTGTCTTTGATGTTGGCATAAGCTTCTGCCTCTACCCATTTGTTGAAGTAGTTGGTGGCCATGAACAAGAATTTTTTCTGAGTGGTAGCGACGGGCAGGGGGCCAACTATGTCCATTTCCCATTGTGCGAATGGCCAAGGGCTTGTGACTGGATTGAGGACCTCAGATGGCATGCGAGGAATGAGGGCGTGCATTTGGTAAGTGGCTTCAGTATTCTTAGGCCCAAATGACATGACTTTGTAGCAATAGAGTCTGTGGGGTGTTATGAAGACGATTTTTTCTTCATCTGGTTGGTACATAGGAAGTTGGTGGTACCTGAAAAAAGCATATAGGAATGAGAGCATTCCATGTCCGACGGTGGAATCTACTATCTGATCTATCCGGGGCAAAGAAAAACTATCTTTTGGGCATGTGTCATTCAAGTTAGTGTAATCGACACAAACTCGCCATTTTCCTCCATTTTTTGGGACCACGACCACGTTTGCCAACCAATTGGGATACTCAATTTCTCTGATAAACCCAACTGCTAGCAACTTGTTAACTTCAATTTGAATGATCTTTTGTCTATCCGGATAGAAGTTTTGGACTTTCTGTCGAATAGGCCGTGATGAGGGCATGACATTAAGCCGATGCGAGGCTATGAATGGGTGGATCCCGGGCATGTCAGAATGTGTTCATGCGAAGACGTCTTTGTTCTACTGAAGTACTTATTCGAGGGCTTGTACCTCTTCTAGTGTTAAAAGGAAGCTGACATAGGTAAAGTGATCACTTTCTTTTGAGAGGTGTAGGGTCTGCAAAGGGTTAGCCACCGACGAATCTCTCTCATTCGGGCTCTGTAATTGCTATTGTTCCAATGTACCGATTGGTTCCGTGGGCAGTTCATTATCACCGTTGGATTCGGCTTCTTGTGCCACCTGATAACACTGGCGTGCAGCCAGCTAGTTGCCATAGAGGTTGATATGTCCATCCTTAATTAGGTAACTTACCATTTGGTGGTATGTAGAAAGGATGACCTTCATGTCACGTAGCCATATGCGTCCCATGATGACATTGAAGGGGGAAAAGTCTTCCACCATTGAGAACTGCACATTCTGGATAACTGGTCCGACTTGGACGGGCAACACGATATCCCCCAAAGAGGTGGTTGAAGCTCCATTGACTCCCAATATTATCCGTCCAAGATTTTCAAGAGCGGATGGTGGGAATCTCATCTATTTGAACGCGGACATCTGCAACAAGTCAGTCGAACTGCCTGGATCAACTAAGACCCACCTTACATTGAAATCGTTGATCCCTAATGTTAGAATTAAGGCATTTTCATGGGGCTGCAGCACCCGGTTGGGGTCTACTAGAGGGAATGTAATTAAAACATCTATGGGGCGTGTGCCCCCATTGGGCAAGCCAGTTCGGAGGGAGCTGACCCATTCTCTTACTGAGGCAGCTCGAAGTAACCTTTGCCTCTTTCGCTTAGAATTGTATTTCTCATCAGTGGGCCCCCCATGAATGTAATTGATTACTGCCCTAGGGGCCATCGAAGTTGTAGGGACTTGGGTGGCCGGGTCTTGGGGGGTTTTCCCATGCCTTCTCTCTGAGTGGACGTACTGTTTCAAGTGTCCGGCTTTGACTAGTTTTTCTACTAAGTAGTGGAAACTTCTGCATTGCTCCGTGGTGTGACCATGTTCCTTGTGATAGACACACTTTTTATTCCGATCCCGTTTTACTGGATCTGTCTTAATTGGCTCTAGCCATCTAAAATCAGACAGATCTCGGATTATGGGGAGGAGCTTGTCATATGAAATGTTGAGGGAGGTGAAGCTAGCTTGCGGTTTTGGAGCTCCTGACTGAGTCATTCTTGGCAGGTCGATTGATTACCAGGACCTGCTGAGTGGCTGTGCGAACATCGTCCTCGACCATGGAGTACTTGTTTGCTTGTTTGAACAAATCATCCATAGTTGTTGGAGGCTTCTTGGCAAAAGATTCAAAGAAAAGCGTACCCGGGAAGATACTATTTTTAAAGATTTGTAGGATGACGTCCATGCTGTAAGATTCCACTTGGGGTACAACTTGCCCGAACCGCTTCATGAATTCCCTCAGTGATTCATTTTCCTGTATTTTTATGTTTTACAGGATACTGATGTTCTGCTTATGATGTGCTGAGCACAGATATTATCCTACAAAGGCCTCCGATAGATCCCAAAAATTATTCACGGAATTCATCGAGAGGCAGTAGAACCATGAAAGAGCTTGGCCATGGAGGCTGGCTGGAAAAACCTTGCATAGCAGCACGTCATTATCTATGTCAAGGGTCATGAACTGTCTGTAATGCATGATATGGTTAAATGGATCGTTGGTTCCATCATACATAAGAACCGTGAACCCTCTCGGGAGCTCGTAGTTGATGATGTAAGGGCTGAAAGGCGTGAAGAGCATGTTATCCAGTCGCCTACTGACAAAGCCGAGAGAACCCCTACTTACCAGATCCCCCACTGGTTGTTATACTGGCTGATGGGAGAGCCAGTCTATTATGACCGACGCAGCTGAGGGACTAGGACATGCCTCTTGGGTCATCATTACACGCGGTTTCCCTCCCATACTGGGCATCTGAGACTCTAGCCTTGCGCACATTGCATCCAATAGTTAGGACCTCCTATCGCGTCTCCTTTTCGTTGAGACATAAGTGGAGTTGGAGCTTTCATCCTACGACGTGTGACAGACTAATGAGGGTCTTTCCTCAGGCTGCATTTCTTGTTCATCAGAGGGAAGCTCTACATTCTCAAGGTATGTTGTCTCATCGTTTTGTTTGGAGTTCGTTCGCTAATTCCTTGGCTGTCAGCTACGAGGAAGGTCTGATGAAGACACCTGAATCTGCAACACTTCATTCTCCTCGTTTCTTGGAGCAAGGCTTGCACTTGTCGCTTATTATCTCGTTGACGTCTTTCCATACTTTCACGCTAGTCGAAGTAGCCCTCGCTACCCATGGCTGACGATCGACTTCTTGAGGGCGTTGACATTTTTCTTTCTGATTCCCACAGGCAACGCCAATGTTGATACCAGGTCAACTACTGATGGATTCCTCTCTTAGGCAGTGGCAGCGTAAGCTCCTGTTCAGGTGCTAAAATTCAGACTTCTTGTTTTCCTACACAAAGATGTCTGGACGGGTTGTTTGGGCACAGCCTCTGAAACCCAAATTAGACTTTGGGAAGAATGGAAACCCTTAGAGAGAGAGAGAGATCATAAAACTCATAGTGTTCTCCTTCTTCTGTTATATTACAGTAGGGTTTTTATAGTGTTCAAATGTGGAAAGGGGCTCAATAGTGCTGAGCTGGCCATTGTAGTGATGATTGCACAATAGTGACAGGGCAATCATCATATTTGCAGGACGTATGGAGGCTGTGTTAGATGACGTGTCACAACATAGCTTGTCATCCTTTCAATCTTGCTGATGACTTGAGACTTGACGTGTCTACATATTGAAGTAGACGTGAGAATGGGAAGGATCCCATCAGTCAATCTGATGTCAGCTAACCAGGGTCTCGCATATCAGAGAAGATTTGAGGCTATTAAGGGGATGTGGGCCGTTCAGTGGCGCAAATGGTCCGGACAGGATGTTCCCCCAAGTGCCTTGAAGGTTATCCGAGCGATGATGGAAGAAATGATACGTGGTCTAACTGGGACAATGCCACGTGGACAAATGCGTGGATGTACTCATGGGTGGACTCATGGGAATAGGGCCCCACACTTGTAAGTCTTTTTAATCTAATCTTTTTGGAACAACATAATACATGTTTCATAAAAATATGTATTTACACATATTCAAGCATTGGTGGAGCCAGCATGTGTCCTGAGGAGTAGATACGCCCCCTTCCCCCCCAAAAAAAAATTGAACGTTTAGAAAAAAATAAACTAAGTTTATATTTTGAGTTCTATGTCTTGCATATCTGGCTCTACCAGTGTGTACATGCAAGAAAGAAAATGACAAACTCACTCAACATTTGTTCACATTATCAAAACCGTGTCTTTATTACTTGGGTTTCATGAAGACTTTCCCTTTTAAAATAGTGATCAAGAAATGTAAGACACCTATGAAAAAGAATGGATGAGGATGGAGAAGCCTTGAAATTTGATCAAACCATTGATAATGACATGGGAGAGGGTGTAATTAATTAATAATGTGCATGTTAGTGGGGGGTGGCAGAGTGATGGCTCCATCATAGGTTTTTTTGAAGATTCAACCCAAATTAATTGGAAAAAGAGATAAGTATTTCAGAAAGTTCCATGGAGGGTACACACAAAAAGAAAAGAAAGATGGCGTGGAAGTCATCAAAATTGATGAGAAAGATTAATTAATAATGTCTTTATTATGAGTGGGGGTGGATGGAAGCTCAGATGTGACATGTAAAATATGGGTGTAATCTTTAATAAGTGTTTGATTAGTAGAATCTATTGGAATAAGCCAAAATAGTAGTATGAGGAGGGGCAGAGGTATGATAAGGCTGTTATCATTGTCTGAAAAACCACCTACAAAAAAATATGGTCACGCATGCATATCCACCCACAAATAAATTCCTGATGTGCTTCCAGACAAACACCTAGTTGACAAATAAACATTTTCTTCACAAACAAACACCAGAAAGAAAAAGAAAAAGAGACCTAGGGGGAGAAGAAAGGAATATACTGCACGTGCGCTAAAATCCATGCACATAAGGCCTGGAGATATATATAAGTAGAAATGGACAATAACACCCTTAAAGCTTAAGGGGATTTACATAAACCAAGGGAGGGAATGAGAGGAACAAGAAGGGAGTCTTTTTTCTTCAACTTTAAAGAAAGTTGATGGAGAGACGATACGGTTTGATAAATATTAAAGCAGCAATGACAATTCCATCATGCGTACAGATTATTTGAACCTACACAGAGACACAAAAGCACAGAGACCCTGCAAATTTCAAAAGGAAGCGAAAGGACACTTTTAAAAGCTAAATATCACACTACACCAGATATGGAAATATGAAGTTTGGAGGGGGCAAGAGAGTGAAAGAGACAGAGGAAGAGATTGTGATCTTTCACAGGGCCTTTTTCTTTTTCCCCTTCTTTTCCTTCTTTTCTTCTTTTTGGAATTGGTAGCGAACGGCAGATTTCCCTTTTGTTTTTTTTTTTCCTTCAATTTTTTGAGCCCGCCGTCAGTCCGTACGTCGTCGCTCTGGGGTCCAGTGAGGGGCAGCTGGGCTGAAGTAGGTGGAGAGGACTCTGGAATCGAGGAGTTCCATGATGGGTGTGAAGTTTACACACCTTGGGACCTTGTACTGGTTGATAGAGGCGCCTCTGGAGATGGCGTAGTCCATGAGCTCTTCAAATGTGCCGCTTTTCACCACCCTTATCTCCAGTGGTCCGATGGAGTTGTCCGCCACTCGGCCTTGTCTGTAGACTGCGTTAAGTGACTCTTCCATGGCTAGGCAGCACTGTTTCAGGACGGTGTCTGTTGGCGAGTTTGATGGGTCCTTCACCAGTAATTCCCAATAAATCACATAGTGTCCTGGGATTGTTTTCGTGTCCGCGAAGCTGGTGTACTCCACCACGCTGGTGTTGAACTCGCGCAGGAGCAACGAAGCGTTCTCCACTGCCTTTTGCAGCTCCGCCTCGTCGGTCTTGTCTGAGTCAATGCTCAGCAACACGTTCTTTCTCCTAATGAACTGGAATTGTGGGGCTGAGTTGTAGAACCCAGTGACTTGGAGGATGTCTCCCACTCTGTAACGACACAGCCCTGCGTAGGTTGTGATCACTAGCTCATACTCTTTCCCAACTTCTACATCCGCAAGATCCACTAGGCGGGGAGGCGAGTCACGAGAGAGAGGCGGAGCAGATGGGTCATGTGGGAGGAACTCGAAGTAACCCATGTTTGGCATGATGGTGTAAGAAACCTCTGAAGGCTTGCTCATTGGCTTGAGGTTGAGACCAAAGTAGCACTCAGAAGATGCGTACATGGTGCAAGCTAGTGGTAGGCCACCACTAAAGTAATCAAGAGTGGGAATGTACTGTGCCATAGCGCCCGTAACAATCACGTCCAGATACTTGGTGTTGGGCCAAATTCTTGTAATAATTCGTTCCCAGTTCCCTCCTGAGCACTCCTGGATGATGAAGTCAGCGAGCTCTTGGCTGGGTTTCAGAATACCGGCCAAGCATTCCCGGACGGAAGGGTCTGTGATTTTAGGGTTTAAGATTCCAGTGGAGATGTCATGAGCGAGCTGTTGCCAGTGGACCTGCAAGAACCGGATTGCTCTGAGTAGGCCAGAGGCAAAGACGGCACCAACTCGGAAGACTTCTTTGTGCATTAAGAGACCACAGAGCATCTGAGCATACATGCTCTGGAAGGAGTCAACACAAAGAATGGCCTCGTCAGGGCTGGTGTAAACATTGTAGGGGTCGTATGGCCTCTTCTTGAAATGCTCGCTACGGTAGTAGCCGGTCAGCACCGGACGTGCCACTAACCCACTTGGGGTCTTCGTCTCCGACTTCACAAACAAGAAGTACAGACCCTTGCCTTTGTCCAGGCCCGGCACATAACTATTGCAAACAAAAATCATACATCAAACAGGGCTTCACCAAAATCATCATACACATCTAAACTCACCAGCAAAAAACCAAACAAAAATCCTGAAATACTCACAGGTTCATCACTGGCATGAGAAGGCTGTAAAGTTTCTGGCGACGATCCCACTCTTCATGAATCGTTGGCATAAGCTTCCTCTCACCAGCAGAAGTCCCAGAACTGCAGATTCAAACCCCCAACAATCAAAAAACATTCACTTACACAGTCACACAACACACACATTTATATTAAGACCACAGAGGCTAGAATCAGACCTGGTAAGGAACTCAGAGATGGGGTGAGAAGACAAGATTGGAGAACGATCTCCGTTAGCAATACGCTGAATATCTGGCTGCAGATCCTCATAAGTAACCACTGGGACCTTGGATTTGAAGGTGTCCCGGTCGGTTGCTCCGGCCAGTTTGAACCTCTGAAGGTACTCAGTCTCACCATTTTGTGACAAAATCTTGGCCAAAATCTTTTCCTGAACCTGGTCAGCATTCCTGGTCATCTCCTCTATGAACTGCAGCGCCTTCGCATCTTTCTCACATGCAGGAGGGCCAAGAGGAGACGACAGACCGGAATCGACTGCCATGATCAAAAGCTAATACCCACAAACACAGAAGAGAAAGAGAGAGAGGAGGGTGTGGTGTGGCTCAGACTTGGGGATGAGCCGAAATATATAGGAGAAGCCACGTAAGCATATGAACAATGCCCCAATAAGGAGCCACGTCACGTAAAGTCTACTTAGAGGTTGTTTGGAAGGACTTTGACGGAGCATTCTGCCGAGCGGACCCCCTGGACATAAGAAATATATTGTGGGTGCAGCTTGAAGGGTGATGAGGGAACACGTGGGCCCACACACGTCACCATTGCCCCAAAGGGACCGGACAGGTTAGGCCTCCATGTCTGCCAGCTCAGCACTATTATAGCTAAAAGAAGAGTCCGGTCCAACTCGTCAGCCGGACCACGTCTCCCTTTTCTGGTCGGTCTGTTGGCCCCGGACAGCGACGACCGGCGAGATGGCCTCTCCCTACTGCTCATCCTCTTTTAACCCTCACATGAGACACAAATTTTCAAATAAAAATAAATAAATAAAATAAAATAATAATAATAATAATAAAAATAATAATCAAGAGAGGGTCGGCCATCTCTAGAAAATTTGTGTTGCATATGGGGGAGGAACCAATGGGTCTGCTTTGTCAATAAATCATGCTTTAGCAAAAAGATTAGTGCAATAATATACATATATTTTTCTGGCGACAATGACGTTTGCTTTTGATTAAAAGTTTAAAACTAATTATGAGACCAAAAAATATTCCAGTGCCCTGGTCACGTGGACACGTTCGGTATTTTCTTCTCCGTTTAGTTGGAATTTTTGCTTTGTACTTCTTGTTTATGTCAAGATTTAGGCCTTACAATAATGTCTTTCTACCTTAAGGGTAGGTGAACCTTTCCAATTTTTTTAATATCTGAACAGTTCCATAACCATAGCCTTGTTTTCTTCGCCTCAATTATTATACTTTAATACTTAAAAAAATTAATCTGTTTTCTTTGCTTTGCTATACAAGTTCATTAAGATTAATAATAATAATCCGAGGTGATGATGCTAAGATAAGTAGCTGGATTGTGTGTCTCCTTTAATTTTATTTTTTTATTTATTTTTTAAAGTAAATATACAAAGAGGTAAAGACTTGTGGAGGGAAGCCATCATGTCTTCGGGTTTAATTAATTGCCTATTCATGAGGAATTCTTAGGTAAATTAAAGTAATATTGTTTTAGTTTATAATATGATGGAATGCATAGGATGCTTTAATAATTCTTATTTTAAATATGACCTTGCCTTTGATGAAGAAGTGGTAGAATAATAGTATAATGATATCATACATTAATTATATACTAGTGATTATCAAGATTGATCCCTTTTGGACCACATGTATGTTGTTGACGCATGCCATGGAGAAAATGTGAAAGAATGCATTGAAAAAGAGGCAGAGTTTACCAAAAAGTTGTGGGAAAATTCTCCAAACTTATCAATTATGCATTCCGACCTAAGAGAGAAGTATTCTAGAGGCATATACATTCATTGGATGTCACCTATGAATTTTGTGGCCTTACCCATGTTTATGCATGTTAGGCTCTTGTCCAATTCATGATTTTGCGTGGTGAAACGAAGTGTATACTAACATCAAGATAATTAATTAAATGAGTTTTAAAAAAATTTTGAGTTTCGCTATCAAAATGTTTGGACCCACACAAATAATAAAATTTGAGAACCTATCTTGCAAGGAAGGTAAGCTTAACTTGTCAAAAGAGGTTTTATGTTGACATTAAAAATAATTTTAGCTATATTTAAAAAAAATTGACATTTTTAAAAACACTTTAAAAATAGTTAAAGTCAATTTATTTATAGAGAGTTATAATTAATCTTTTTGTTATAATAATGGTTGAAAACGTTTTTTTATGATTTTATTTATTTATTTTTTTTGTGTGTTTCTTGGATTGTTACAATGGACGTATTTGTTTTATATATAATACTGATATGTGTGGAATTTTTAGAATAATCACAGGATAATTTGAGAAATGCGATCCGATTAGTATGACCTTATCAATAATCAAGTTAAGATTTGGAAGGTACCAACTAAACTCCTCCCTTTTCTTGTAGTGGCATGGAGGCGAAGTGCCCTCTCTTAGGTACCTTATTTTGGTATCACTAATAATGACTAAAGTAGTGACATGATTTTTTCTTTTATGCATATTTTCTCATATTTAGAGGTTTCACACTCTGATATACACCAATTTCTCTTGCTTTTTCTTGGGATGAGATCCTTTGCCATTCCAAGTTTGTGACTATCAGGAAATTTGCTTTTGGTAGTTAGAAATTGATGAGGGGATGAGGTAGTAATTTTAAAGTAAACATCACACAGCTATTATGACCAATGCTGGTAACATCAACCAGGGTCCAGTGTACACTTTTCTGCATCTCAATTCTAGAAGGTTAGATATTTTGGGAATTGGTCAATCATTTCAATCAAGTGTCCATGTAGATAGTTTTGTGGAAAATTTGCTAAAAAGAAAGCTTTTGCATTTCTCCACATACTTTTGGGGTTTGAATTTATCTTTGTTTTTGGTAGACTTCATTCTTTCTCAATATTAAATCCATTTTTTATTATATAATCAAGGTTTATTTCTATATGTAATATTTAGTGTGTATTTTATGAGGGTTATTTTTCCTTTGAATAGAAAAACTGATAAAATGAAATAAAATTTGAAATAGACATAATTCCTTTAAAACATATTTTCTTCTAAATATAAAAAAAATAATTTTTATTTTAAATATAAAGTCTAAATATAATATTATACTATTTCATATTATCTACAAAGTGAATGGAAAAAAAAATCATATACAAATGGTATTTATAATATACCATTAAGGCCAACCCTGAAGGGTAGTTCAATTGGTCCGACCTTGGGTTTGTTCCTTAATGGTCACCAGTTCGAGTTCCCTTAGGACCACCAGGAGGTTTACCTTCAAGGCTCCGTGAGATTAGTTGAGGTTATAAAAAAAATAAAAAAATAAAAATAATACACCATTAAGGCCTTTTTTTTTTTACTGTAAAAGTTTAATAAATAAATAAAATTAATGGGACATGTGTGCACCATCACAATTCTGAAGTCGATAATATCATATGGAGAGTAAGAGCATAACAAATACTTTTATATTAATTTTTATTCCAATTTCAAACAATCTTAAACTTGGATGAAAACAAAACTCTTTGTAGGATTTTCATGATTTTCAATAATTGATTTGTTGTTTGTGACATGAAAATCTTTCGTCCCTAATTCACTTTTTCGTTTATTACTACAATTAAGGAGAACCTAAAGCATAGTTTGATATAAGTAGGGGATCTTCTTTAATAGGAATGCAACTTATGGTAAAGAAATTTCAATTATGGATGTACTCTCAATGATGGACAAAAATGAAATGATTGACCACAAGATACGAATTTAGTTTGTTTTTATTTTTTTGGCTTGATAAGATTGTAATTTGTAACAAACCCAAACGACTAGAATTTGTACGCAACAAAAGGCCCCCTTGTCATAGTCATTGATGAAGGACAATTTATTCAATGCGTGTGCAACATAAATACAATAAAATTATTTATTTAATGCGCACATATCACATCAGAATGTGCCCTAAATGGAAGGCAGAAAAACAACTTGCTGAAAATGTCAACAAAAAAGCCAAATTTTCTTTCTTATAACCTTGGGCTGCTTAAAAACCATGTGCAAGATTGATTCAAATAGATCAAAGTAGAATTTGGAATCGTTTTAGTTTTCATGGAAATTGACTTTCCAACCACCATGTCTCTCTTATTGGGGTTTGACCCATAAATTATAATATGTTTTCTACTGTGGAAAAGTATTTTTATTTATTCAAAAAATATTATAATGATTTTTTAAAATTATAAATAATTTTTTTATTTAAAAATATTTTCTAAAATTATTATCAAACAGATCGTTAGTATATGGACATGACAAAACCCTCATGCCCAACATCATCCATCTAAGAGTATGAAAGCTTTTCTTCTATTTTAAAATTATGATATGTTTTTTACTGTGTAAAAGTATTTTTATTTATCTAAAAAATATTATAAATAATTTATTTTTTTTATAAAAAAAATTATTTTTTATTTAAAAATATTTTTTAGAATTATTGTCAAATGGATCGGTCGTATGTGAACATGACAAAACCCTTATGCCCGACATCATCCATCTAGGAGCATGGAAACTTTTCTTCTATTTTTAATTTTTCCAAAAAAATAAAAGGGAAACCCAGAAAAAGTCCATTGGATTAAGTCTATACGAATGGAGCGACAACGAAAAATGTTTAACAAGTTGTAGGCTAAAAACTTTTATTTTAGTTGGACGCAAAGCTTAATTTGATTTTGATGTATTATTATATACAATTACGTAATCAAGTACTGCTTGACTTGAACGGGAGCATATTCAAAGGTCAGCCATTCCAATTTTCAATCCTGATGCAATTGAGTTGTAATCTTTCTTTATAATTTATTTCATATTAGCCTATATCAACGCTTGTAGTTAGCATTCAAGTCTTCGCAAATCGCAAGAAATGGAAGAGGTTGCGAAGTGCACGTAATTTACAGACTTTGGTGGCATACCCTTGAGGAAGGAGCTGTCCGGATATGGACGGCAGACAACCCACGCTCAATTGCTTAATGTGGATGCGTTCCTTGTTCCATGAATCTTTCGATTTCAACGCCTAACACTCGTGTCCTATGCAAACTTTTTTTCCTGCGTCAACGCTTTTATTTCTCCTGTAATAAAGGGTCTATATCTCAAACCCTTTTATCCCATGCCCCTAGTTTAAATTCTTGATACTATCTTAAAAGTCATACTGCCTTACCATATTGTAGGTAAACAACTTATACTTTTCTCATTCCAACTTTTATTGACGATATTTAAGAAGCAAGTTGATTATGATCACATGTGTGAAATGTGATGTGATATCTCACATTCAATAGAAGAAATCTTCATGATTTCTTTTTAATCTTAGAAACGTGTTTTAAATTTGTGATAATACATTAAATCTATAATAGATAATATTTACGTGATTAAAAGTAGGATATTACAAATGATATTAGAATTGATATTTGATCTCAATGTGAAGGTTTGTTTGATTTCATGCAATTATATGAAATACAATGAAAATATTGTATTAGAAGAAAAAATTCTTGAAACTACGTATATTTATGAGGGCCTTTTAATCTTATAAATTCGTTTTAAAGTTATGAGAATCTATCAAACTCATAATATACAAAATATCTACAGATGTGAAACATAAATAATATATGTTAAATTGACTTAGCATATGCATCGAGAAATTTTCATTTCTCCACAATGTGAAGGGGCTACTTACACGATGAGAGATAGATTACAGGGTTGTAGCTCAAATCGAATGGAGTTGATGTATATTAGTAAAGCATCATTGTTGAAAGGTCTAAATTATTAGGTAAAAGTGGGCAATAAAGGGTAACAAGGTAATTTGGCAAAGGTCTTGACAGTCAATTGGTCGGTTTGGAAATTACACCCATGCTTCGGGCATATTAACAAATTTTCAACTTATTACTTTGGTCGAAATTCCACGCGTTCCCGAGAATCAATCTTTATATTCAAAAGGGTGGATTTAATATTGGTCAAGTTCAAATCTGTCATGACAATGCCTGTCTCCGCTGATATGGCAAACACGTCCATTGATAAGTGCCCAATAGCACATGAAAAAAATAAGCTAAGATACCCTAGCGAGAAAATTAATGCTGTGTCCTACATTAGAGTTACACGGGGGGGATGGTTCCGGTAACATCTGAAAGCTACATGGGTGGTCCCATTAGAAGTACATGCATGCATGTAGTGGAGACCAGATGGGTCGCCTCTCCCCCACCTTGGTGTTTGATGTGTTGTCTGGTAACTGGGAAAAGTTTTTGTTCCATTTAGGGGTTGTGGTTCACTCAATCTGAATATCTAGTACAAGAAGCTGTTGACGAACACTTAAATCACGCGTGGATCATGAGATAGATGGCTTACAGGGCTGCTTGTACTCAGTGATGATGCAGCAAATGATGTAACGAGTTTGGCTTGGTGTTGAAAATCTTTAACGTTGGCCCAGTAGTATCCGAGTAGTGCTTGATGGAAAGTTAATGATCTTTTTTTACTTGACTTTTAGCCTGTTTTCGATTAACCCATAAGTTGTACTAATACTCATAGTGGAATTATGTTATTGTGGATCAAGGCCACTGAGATTTCTTAGAGAAAAAAACGATATCCTATGATGGTAAAACCCAAGACAAAGAAGCACAGGGGGCCGATTCGATGTTGAAATATGAGTTGAAGAAATGAAGAAAATAGGAAACCTAACAAACAAGTGATGTCAATTGCTAATAAGTTCAAAAAAGATGTCAATTGCTACATCATATATTTCCTCTTTTGCTTAATAATCTTTAGGCTCCAGCAAGTGAAGAATTCTCCACTTAAGGTGCCCAGACTGCCTTTTTTTTTTTTTTTTGAAATGCATGTCATCACTGGGAAGGAGAGAGCCAAGAACCAGAAGCCTCCCCCCTGGTGGTTGGCTGTCTCTATTAATATTCATTTCCAATATTGGAGTACTGTTCATGATCATAACAAGGATATATATCATATGCCGACACTATCTTCATCTGCTTTATCAATGTTTGATAATTTTTGTGTACAGTACGTAGAAAGATATATACCTTGCAGGTTTGGAAACATTTCATCTGTTTTTGATTAAGTTTGTTCATTAGCAGATGAGAAACATATTTGCACTTCAGGATATGCCCAAACCAAATGATAATTGAGGCTTCAGCTAAATGACATATCTTCTTATGAAACTCTTGAGAACCCTAAAAAGAAATGGTCTTGAAATGGCAGTTGACATCTTTTAAGATTTGTTAGAAACGTTAATAAGAAGTTTGACAGAGTGGGTTAAGGGATCTCCTCAAATCTGCCCTTCACATGATGGGTTTAGGTTGATCACATACACAATAAGCTGAAGAGTTGCAGGAGAGGGGAAATCTTTTAGAAAAATGGCAAACTACTTTTAGGAAGAGTGGTCTTTTTAAAGGAGATTCGAGTTGAAAAATGATTCATATACGACAGAAGGAGAGTAATCAATCTGTGCATCAAAATTTTCTTGTTGAAGATCAGACACGAGGGCCCTAAGTGGATTCACGTGAACATGAATAGAGGAACACATCACTTATGACCCCATTGAAACCTCATATTGAAAGGAAAGAAAATGTGTCAATTATTAATTATTTTACCGATAGGAGATGAAGAACTTTACACAGGCCCTCTTCAACAACTAATTTTCCTTGGGAAGAATGGCCACGGAGAAAGATAGAATTTGAATTCATATTCAATAGATAAATAAGGAAAATATTACAAATTACAGGGATAGGTCATGGGTTAAACCCATAACCTCCCGTCAAACTAAACTATGTTCATGTTAAATAATTAATTTTTCTAAAAATTTAAATTTATAAGATTTAGACTCACTATGCATATTATGCTCTTTAACAAATACATTGTGAAATGATTAATGTGTTCAATCTGATAATCTGTTGGTTGTACGTGATACGTATTATACATTGATATAACAACACCTTAAAATTAAACCTTTATACTAAAAAATGTAAATAGCCATGCAATCTAATTTTAGCATGGTTGAAGATGTGAGATTATTGAAATCTTTAAGAATAAATTAGACTAATTACAATAGTCAAGGAAATATGTGAATCTTAATTATATTTGGGTTTCAGTCAATTTGGGTTTAGAAAGTTTACAGTTACTATGAGTATTCAACTATAATCAATGAGAGTTAGATAGCAAGTGCACCATAAGGGAATCATTTGAAATGAAATGACCAAAGCATTACGCTATTGTCTTCTTTTCTTGGCATGGCATGGCATGTGCTAAGAGCTCACGCTTTGGCTTCATCCTTATCCACAAGACGCATGATTACCTGCAGAAACACATATCATTGTGCATGGTCAAAGGGAATCATATGTTTTTGAAACAAATTCAAAGGTCTGAGTATGGTTGCCATTTAAAATTTCAGCACAAGATACATGTATCTTTGAATTCATCATCACTCTCTTTCTTAGACTCCAAAAAAATTTGATGTTATTTCATTTTCTGGAGTGCCGACCAAGATTGACTAGACCATAACCCATCAAAAATTTCACTTCGTACTTGTTGAAACAACCCTTCTTCACTCTATTTGATTTAGAGTCCTAGACCTTGCTTTGTTGGAGAGCAGAAATCAGTGCTAGCTAGCACCCATACCCCATGCATGCAAAGTTCAATGTTCCTAGGCAACAATCTATACATAAACCCAGGTGTTTGGTGCTGGCCGTCAAGCTGGCATCTGATTTCATAAAACATATCATTAGTCCCTAGACTTCTCTAACGTAAACCCAGGTGTTTGGTGCTGGCCATAGCTGGCCTCTGATTTCATAAAACATATCATTAGTCCCTAGACTTCTATAACGTAAACTATGAAATTTTTTAGCATTTCATTTCTTTGTTTTGTTGACTAGGTTTTAGATGTAAGCAAGTGATATAATATGAATTGCAGATACAATCAAGTCTTAGTGCAGTAATGCCATCTGCAAATGTAGCTTGAAATATGGACATGCCTCGCTGTGAGTGAGCATAGAGAGGAAATTCTGTCACAATACATCCACGCAAAACCGTGGATTATGTGGCCTCAAGTCTTGCTAGGTAGGGCACTCTACTATGAACTTGTCTCAGCCTCCAGTAGCAGTTGTGAGTTTAATATTCGACACACTAATTACAGCAGCATGACCAGAGGCTATGTTGCTTGAATTTAATTAATATCCACCAAGCTATGGTGCTGCCCCTCTGCTTAATTAAAAAGGTAGGGCTTGTTCAGATAACGGGTCTCGCTCAGAGCTCGCTGGCAAACTAATATTCGAAAAATATGATAAGTGTATATGTGTGTGTCGTTTTTTCTGGGGGGGTTGTCAAGGGATATGAATGCCTCCTCCCAAACCTCACATGGCTCTTATGGGAGGGCTCATAGGCTTACTGATTCCTGGGTAATTGCATTTATTTGTAGCTAGCTAGAGAATGCTGTCTAGGCATATGAACACATGGCTGTCATAAAAGGACATCGTAGGCTTGTAAAATCCCATACTAGCGCCGTTGGTAGGACTACCAAAAGGGATTCCATTCAAGAAATGTCACTGCAATTCCAACTTGACTTGTTTCATTAATGCCCATAACAAATTTTAAACCTCCAACTTATGTGGAAAAAACTTAAGGTATTGATCCAAACTTTCCAATTTTGCAAAGGAATGTAAAAATTTTGAACCGATGAAGGTATAAATAATAAAGATATAAATACAATACAATATAATTTCGGGTGAAGTGCCGAAGAAAATGTAGTCCTTTGAGAGCTGATCTAGGGTGACTGGTCACAATCTGACCTATACCTTTAAAATTTTGCCTAGATGATGCCTGATGGGCACCCAAAAGGCATTTCACCAGTGTAAAGAATCCAATGAGTTGATGCTGCCTGCCTGCCTGCCTGCCAGTCTGTTGAGCTCATAGTTTGTGTTGATGTCGCTAAGTAAATGAACTTTGGGTCTAGGCATTGGGCTTTGCCGCTTTGGAGCTAGGCTTTGAAGATGTTTGCGGCTAATGGCCTGCACGATCTTCATAAAAAGTATTTCTTTCTTTCTTTCTTTATTTCTTTCTTTTTCACCAAACATATATTTTTATCCAATTTGAATTATGTGATGGGATTATCGAATTTTAGCTATTTAATGATTGAAAATTAGAAATATCATATTTCTGGAATAAATATCACGGTTTGGAAAGGGGAAAAAAGCACCCATTTTTGGGGATAAACAAAATAACAATAATAGTAATACCTGTTAAGTTTTAGGATATGTTTGGTTTTTAAATAGTTTAAGATTATGTTTGGTCACATAAAGTTTGAGGGAAAATATAAAGGAAAGAAAATAAAGCAAAAAAGTGAAAAAAATAAAAAATAAATTTAAAATTAATAAATTATTTTCATTTTCTACTTATAACTTATTTTACTTATTTAACTCTTTTATGTAAAGATTAAATAATTTAAAAACATCTTAATTTCCCACTAATTTTAATCACATTCAACTTTCTTTGATATGTTCACGAAATATGAAAAAATAATTTTTTATAGTATTTTTTTTTCCTTCTTTAATTCTTTCTAAGGATCAAATATAACCAAAGAGAAAATATAAGAGAAAGAAAAAATATGAAGAAAAAAAAAAGTAAATGAAAATAAAAAATAGTTTTAAAATCAATAAAACTAATTTTTAACTCTTATATGATTAAATAATTTTAAAATGTATAAAGTTTTTTTTTTTTATTAATTTTAATTATATTTGACTTTCTTCGATATATTTTTATAATAAAATCAAATTTGAAAAAAAAAATTCTTTTAGCATTTTATTTTATTTTTCTTAGTACCTTCTGATAATCAAACATAGCCTATATGTCCCATTCGAAGAATAATGGATGTTTGATGGTTAATTAATTTGCAATTTGAACCAAAGCTCAAAATAAAACATAATCTTCTCACGGGCCCAAGAATAATAACATGGAACTATTTTACCTATTTTATAAATTCATCTATGTTGCATGTTGCTTAACATTATGCAAATTTTAAATTTTTTATTATTATTTCTATTTTATAAACTCATCCATCACTCATCTTCTTATTATTTTTAATTTTTTGTCTTTTATAAAAAAATATGTATAAAATTGTTATTTTTTACATAAACATTAGAATTATATATATATATTTATGAAAAATGAATAACTAACATTTGAAAAATTTTAACAATGAATAATAACATTTAAAAAAATTCACAAAAATTTTTATCTACTTCACAATAGATATTTAATTATAAGGAATAAATATAAAATAAATGGATAATAATTATTTCCCTAAATAATATAATGATAAATTTTGTATATAATAAAAAATGCATTTTTTTTGTTGTTAAAAGTTGATGATATTCTACAATAAATTATAAAAGGTAAATATTAATATTTAATAAATCTATAACTTGTATTTATTTGTTAAAAATAAATAATATTTTGATAAATGATAAGTAATAATAGTATAATATTTTATTTAAAATAATTAAAAAAATAAATACAATTTATTTTTTAAATATGTAAATAAATCAAATTTCATCATTACATGTTTGCATTTACTTTCAATTACTATCACAATATTTTAGACCAATTTGGTTTAACTTCTCATAATAATTTGCATAATTTTTCAGTTTTAAATCATTTTTAAAACCTATTAGAATATTTAATGAATCAAATGCATTAAGTGTCATAAAATGTGAGTGCCAGGTTAAAAAAATTCAAAATAAAAAATATTGTTATGTATAGAGGAAAAATTAACACAATCATTTGGACTAGTTTTGGTAGAAGAAATTTTTGTATTAGTTAGTCCAATTTTTAAGTTCTAAATTATTTTTATAGCTAGTTAAGCTCATTAAGGAATTCAATGTATCAAGTCTTGTTTCATTTATAACCCATTTGTTTAATAAAAAAATTTAAGTAATGAACTCATTGAGTGAGGTACAAGTTTTTGTTCAAAACCCGAATTTTATTTAATTCAAGTCTTATTAAAAATAAAAATAATTTTGTAATAACAAATAAATAAAAAATAAAATAGTTTTTAATAAAATACAAATAATAATATTACAATAAAATCATAAATTATATTTTTTTTTATAAATATTATAAAAATATGGATATTAGCATTTGTTAGTTCAAGAGTTCTCCTAATCACGTTTTAATGATAACGAACCATGGTTAAATTGTTAATTAATTTGAATTCTAAAGAATTTTAGGTTTTAGTTTGGAAATTTAAAAGGATATTCAAGAAATTTATCAAATGACCAAATGGATACAAGATCAAGACAAATGGAAAATCCTTTAATAATAGGAAACATATGTAAGATGAATGCATGGGTATACTTAGGATTTTCATATCTTTTCATGTATTTTTAAAAACTCGGTTTATGCATTAAAGTTATATTGTCATTAAAATCCAAGTTTTATCAAATGAAGCTTAGGCAAATCTTTTCAAAATTGGCATATTTATTGACCTTAAGACTTTGCCTAAGTGTTAAAAGTGAAAAAAAAAACATAAAAATATAGGTTTTCGGGCAAAAAATAGTGAATCAATCGAGGCACCAGTCAACCGACTTAACTAATTAAAGTACCAATTGACCAATTATGTCTTCCCAGTCGAGAGATGCAAAAATATTCTCTCTCTTTCAATAGCTTTTCATTCTCAGTCGATGGTTATGTCTTTTTGGTCGATAGTTATGTCTTTTCGGTCGAGGCCTGGTTAAGTCCCGATTGAGGCCTAACGGTCACTTACCATGCATTTATTGCCCAATGGTTAGTTAATTGGTTGACCCTCAACTCGATCGATCGATGCTACTTTTTGGCATTTTGGCTCCCGAGACTAGAAATCTATAAATTGAAAACTTTACTTCATTTATGAATAAATGAACACTTGCATTTATTTGTTTATCTACTTGTTCTTAACTCAAAAGTTCTCATTCTTTCCTTGGTGCATTAAATCTCCACTTACATATTCATTAGTACACCTTAATGTATAATTTTTCCTAACCTTTGAGTTGTATTTAAGGTTATGTTTGGTTCTCGGAAAGTACAAAGGAAAGAAAAAAAATACTAAGAAAAATGATTTTCTCATGTTTGGTTGTCCTATAAAATATTCTAAAGAAAATTAAATATAATTAAAATTAGTTAGAAACTTATGCATTTCAAAATTATTTAATCTTTATATTGATGAGTTATAATAAATAAAATGAGTTTGAAGTAGCAAATAAAAATAATTTATCATTTTTAACTTTATTTTTTATTTTCCTTCACTTTTTCTTTCTTTTTACTTTTCCTCTCTATTTTCTTTCCTTTGCATTTTTCCGCAAATTTTCCAAGAACCAAACATAGCCTAAGTCATTGTTGAGGTAGGTTGATAAGCTTAAATCTATATTTGAGTATTCTTGTGAGAGTTAGAAGTTTCAAGTGAGTAAAGACTTGAAAGGATTGTGTAAGTGTCCATTGGAACTGAAATTCAAGTGTTAAAATGTTAAAAGTTTGGTTGAAGGTTCAAGTATAGTGGAACTCTTACTTGATTAAGAACTTGAGAAGAGTGGACGTAGGCAAAAGGTGACAAACCACTATAAAATATGAGTTTATTATCTCTAACCTTATATATTTATATTTGTCCTTCTTTTGCTTGAATTTATTGTGTTTGAAAAAAAAAATTAAAACTCAATTCACCCCACCTCTTAAGTGTTTTCCCTATTAAGATTAGTTTTAATTTTCTCATCAAGCTCATAAGCATAATTGATTTATTTTTTAAAATAATAATTGCTAATACTATTTTATTTTAAAAATAAATAAATTTTAATTTTTTTAAGGTGTAAATAAGCCAAAATTTTCATGATATGCATATAATATTCTAAAATTTTGTATTTAATTTACAATTAATTAATTAATTTTTTTAATTCCAAATTATTCTTAAAAATTAGAAGAGACATTATTGAATTTAAAGCATTTATTATGGCATACTTAATTTAGAATCCATTTACCCAGTGATAAAATTTAGAAAATATAGTTATGTGTATATGGAAAATAGTAAATTATGATTCATAATGTATTAATTTTGGCTTATTATTATTTTTAGTAATTATATATATTTTTGAGTTTTAAATTATTTTTAAAAAAATATTAAACTTATTAATAAATTCAATACAAAGTATAACTTGATTTGAAATATATTTTTCTAATGAGAAAAACAAAAAAAAATTCTGGATTTGAAATACATTTCTCTAATGAAAAAAAAAGGGTTCTTTATTTTTATTTTTAAAAATTGATTTTTGAGAATAACAACCAAACAATGTTATAAATTTTAAAAATAAAAAAATATTTTTAAATAAAAATTTTAAAAAATTATTTTACATATAATGTGAAAGTTCTTTTTTTAAGTGAAAATAAAAAATCATTTTAAATTATATGTATGAATATCACTATCAATTTATTTATTCATTTATTTCTTTTGTTACCCAACAACAAATATTCATTCAAACCTTATATTCCTAAATATATCCAAACACAGTAACTAAATTAATCAAATTGATTGATATTAAAGAAGAAATGGGAATGGAAATAAAATTTTTATTTTCATATTTTTTTCTCATGTATCAAACATGGCTCGAGTGTCTTTGGCTTTGAGATATTGATGTTAGAGCTGAAATCCCTTCAACTAAATCGTTTTGCAGTGAAACCCTTTAGGCATGTAACAGATCTAGATGAACCACCAAATTGGGTTCCATTGGCTTACAAGGTTTTCCTGGACAAAAAGATTTCCATAGCCACTTGTTGAATTAAAGTATATAGGTAAGAGTCAAACGGCTAATAGGGGATGTAGCTCAGATGGTAGAGCGCTCGCTTAGCATGCGAGAGGTACGGGGATCGATACCCCGCATCTCCATTATTGTATTTATTTTGCTTCTGCGGTTCTTTACGACCCACCAATACTAACATTCCACTGATCATTCTGCATAACCACATCTTCAGAGAAGTGGGCCCATTTTCAAGATGGGTGGGTGAATTGGTTTTAATGCCCTTAGGGCTCATAGGCTGGGGACACACCAATCATACAATCAGTTGTATTCCCATGGTTAGAATGGTAGCTGGGTCTAGGCATATGCCAGAGCAAATGGGCAAAGAACTACTCATCAATCAACTTGCTGGCTTCTTCTGCTGCCACATCTAAGTTGGACCAGTATATGGTTGTCTTTTATTTTGTTTTAGTATCATTCTACTTACCTTCTTTCCCTTGTTTTCAAGCTTAATCCTGTGTAAAATGTACTATCGTGAAGGTGTTGGGGTGAGGCTTTGGGAACTGAATTGAAGCAAAATCATCAGGAGATGGTGAAAAATGAAATTGAATTTCTTGGTAAGAGATTATATTAATTATGGAAGGAATTAGGCAGCTTGGACAATAAGACAGCAAGGGGAGTTCAGAATAATATATAGTACAATACAAAAGGAATTTCCATCATTCCTGTAGTTGTTATGTGGGAAGATCTACATTCAATAATTCTTTCGAAAGTACAACAACTCATGCGCCTAAGATGTCATCTTTATTTGATGGATGAGAGGATATCAAAATTCTAACATGAAAAGAGGAATCCAGAATGAGATGAAGCAGTTGGGGTATTACAGGCTGAGATTTAAGTCAAGCTTATGTTGATCAGATGCTTGACTGGGCAGTTTGTCCACATGAAAGCTTCCCGGCCAGATTGAGTCCATTGCTTCTTCCATCACAAAGGGTGTCCAAGCCATCCTGAATCCTGTGTTGGGATCATTAAATCGCGCTGCCACTTCAGTCCCTTCTCGGCCTGGCTTGTGCGCAAGAGAGTGAGGCTGGGCACCCAGTGATCGGATTGTTAGAGAGTTAAGGGGAAACCCCATGGTTGCCATCATCGTCCTGTGAGATTGGTACCTTTTAGCTGCTCCCCTTTCTCTCTTGTGTGCATTCTGATGACCCCCTAGAGCTTGTGAACTGAAGAACTTCCTCATGCAAAAATTGCATGAGAAAATTTTGTTACCAGCTGGTTTTGATTGAGGATCGCCATCTCCAGTTGTGAAGGCCTCATTTCTGCTGAGGCTTAAACTCAGCCACTCTCCTAAATTATCATCTCCAGATGTTTTTTCATCATCGGATCTTGTCTTTGATTCAGCATCTTGGTTGTTGCTTGATACCTCATTTGCCTCTTCCTCCCTCTGGCTGATCGTCATTGCACTAGCTACCACTCCCAAGCTATACGGTTTATGGGCAGTTGGAGACTTGGGGTAGAGGTTAAAGAAATGGTGATGTAGGGAGAAATCAGGGAGGGATTTTAATGGACAGGAAGGGAGGTATCTTAAGGGAAAGGCAGCGACAGTGGATATTATTAAATTTATCCCATAGTGTTCCCACCTAGTGATGCTTGGTTTTTTAAGAGGCATTGCTTATGTCACATTTTACTGTTGGCATCTCCAAGCTTCGGATTCCCTGGTCTTTTTATTCTCTTCCTTGCCTCTAAATGGCATCATCAACTGCATGATTCTTTCCTGGAGGGCATTTATATAACAGAAAATTAACTATATATGCACACTGCCATTAATACTCGAATTCTGATCTCCAATCTGCTTCCCAAAATGTTACCATCAGAATCCCAATAAACCCATCGGAAATCCCATATAAAACACAATGATACAGTTTCCACGCGAAGTCAGAAGATAGGTAGATGTCGTTGCTTAATAACACTAGAGAAATATGGTCCCAAGCACCCAAGAGCTAGACCTTTTTCACCTCATGCTTCACTTTTGACCCTTCTCCTGCTTCAATTCAGACCCTGCAGTGTTATGGACCACCACTTTTATGTGCCATAGGTCATTTTATTGGAATTAGCGGAGTTGGGTTGTTTGATGAAGAGCCAGAAGTCACATGTGCACCCCCACATACAAACAGATTGGTTAACTGCAGGGAAGTTGGATGCATTAGAGTCCAATAAGGAACAGTTGAATGCCGTATTTTATAGTGAATCACGATTGAGATACCATTCAGTAAGATTAATGGAGATGTGGGGCTTTTGGACAGTGTGGTGATGAGCACAATACCATAACTCACTTTCCTGTACCTTCGCCTTCTTGGTTCTTACTGGTAAAGTTGCTATGTCGGGATAGGGAAATATATAATAAATATAGGCAACAACCAGAAAGGGCATATTTACTGTATACAAAAGAAAGTATTTATGTGAGAAGGGGTGATGAATGACAAGCTTCATTGCAGATATTGGAGTGAGTGGAGATGCTATTTTTATTTATTATACATTGGATACAATACTATATTTGTTCAGGGGTGGTTGCTGGGCCATGGTAATTGCCAATAATGTCGGTAAACACTAGGCACAGAGGTGAGGTGTCTTTATATTTCATATGGGAGGTTTTCTTTCTAAGCAGGGAGAATCTATACAGGTGTCTTCCTGTAGTGGGCTTTGTATATGTACAGTAGCGGAAGTGCAATGAGAACCACTTGTACTTATTCTCAGAATCTTGTTCTAAAACTTAAGAAGACAATAGCCCAGTTTCCCCATAAAGATGGGCGTTTGTTGCTCTTTCTTTGTCTCTGTCCCTCTCTCTCTCTCTCTCTCTCTCTCTCTATCCACATAATGGTGTGGATGAAAGTAGCTTTGTTGCTGAAGCTTCCTTGTGATAAAATAATTGTGATGTTGGACTGATGAGTCAGTCCTGGAACACTGGACTTGTCTAAATCAATTGGAGTTTTCTTGTACCAGCCAAACTTGTAGCATTGTTAGTGAAAAGTCTGTTACAGTGAGTAATTCAGAATTTTGCCTCTTGGCTTAGCTTTTAATATGACAAAATTGTGGTGCAAACTCATGAGGTGAAGAGTCCAATATGTTCATCTCAATTTCACTTTGTTGTTCCAAAGCTCGGCTTGGAAAAAGTATCCTGAAGTAGCATAAAAGGTCTGAAAAGGGTATTATTGCAAGAATCTCCCAAGTAAAACTAGTTTTATTTGGCTTATGATATATTCTCTTGGGTGCTTCCATTTTGGCTGATTCTCATTTGAGAATATAACAGTGCTTTGCTTATCACTTCATATCTGGAAAATGACCCAATACCATTCTTCTCATCCTTGTTCCCTTGGATCTGGTTCCCACCTTGAGATAGAAGCATATGGATATCAGACGTCTCTCTCCATGTTTCTCCTTTGTTTTTTTTTCTTCTTCTTTTCTTTTATTTTCTTATTACCCTTCTCACCCATCACTTAATCAATGGCATTGCTGTTGGAGAATTATCCTAAAAAAATTTGGTGAAAAATCTTAGGTCTCCAAGCCATTTGAGGATCCTCAACTGGTTTTCTTTTGGGAGACAAAAATGTTCATCTACTCTCTTTTCCAAACTAACCAACCCAGTTACTATAATAGAGAGCATACAGAATATCGGCAGGTGGCAAAAATCTTACCAAATCTGCCTAAGATGAACTGGGATACCTTGCCATTTTCATAATGTCAAGTTTGAATGATCTTACATTGAACTCAATACAAATCCCTTGTAATTAGTATTTGGCTCCGGGACACACATTTTTAAGCTTGTTGTATCTGTAAAAACATGTTATGAGGTTTTATTTCATTTTTTTATTTTATTTTAATTCTTTGGCAGGTTAGCAGTTAGTCTTGGGTTAAACAGGTCTGAATTACAACAGCCTTATCAACAACATTATTTTTAAACTAGTGGTCGTAGACGTTCACTGCAACAAAGCTTCCCGCTGGAGTGTCCAAAGTCCTAATGGATGGGCCAAAAACAAACAGAAATTGCTTTGCTTCCCACTACCCTGCCTCCTTGAATTATCAGCATATCTTCCATGGAAAGCCCATATTGTGTTGCAGCACGTGAGAAAAATGGAAGACAAGAAATCACCGGCATCAGTGCCATTGGATAAGGTGTCTGACACAGTCCTAACACTAACATGTGCCTAAGGACCAAGAACATAGCACTTCACTGTTATGTGACAACTCCATTTTTCATGTGTCCACAAGAATTGTGATGCTGCATTGTAGACTACTTTTAGATTGAAAGCAGTTGTTGATGAGAAGATTAAAAAAAAGACAGTGGTTGGGGAGAGAGCCAAAAGAAAAAGTAATACAAAAAAATCTCATTTGGATACTTATTGGATAATAAATTAAGAGTATGTTTGGTATTGATTTTAGGAAACATTTCTAATAATTCTAACACTTCAAAATTTTTATGATTCTAATATTAGAAAAATTAAAAACATTTCCTATAATTATTGTCAAACACACTCTAATTCATATCATAATCTACCTTAAAAAATGATCGATTTTGCTAGTCTTTTGTCTCACAAATAAATCTATGTTATTGCCTTTTTAAGAATAAAAATGACAGAGCATGAAATATTTCTAATTCTTAATAGAAAATTATAGAGCATTTGATTTTATTTATGATAAAATATAGTAAATCTTTCTTCCTGCCAAACTGATTTAAAGCATTCATATATTGTAAAACAATTGCTATGAATAAATATATGCACCATCTAATGTTCCTGTCTACGGGTCATCGCTAGTGGCGCCAAAGATTTGAAAAACCGGTAATTCAACCATGTCCTCAACCACCCTCTTCACCATTCCACTATCACCCGCGACCGGTTCTCCTCCCACTACCTCCACCACTCATCATCTTATTTCTACAAACAGACTCGCAGTATCGATAGACAAATCCAAGACCATCAGCCACCTTCTCCAAATCCACGCAGTTCTTTTCCGCCACGGTCTCGACCACCACCCCATCTTGAATTTCAAGCTCCAGCGTTCCTATGCTTCTCTCGGCCGCCTCGACTACTCCGTTGCTCTCTTCGGCCGTACCCAAAACCCCAGTGTCTTCTTCTGGACCGCCATTATTCATGGCCACGCGCTGCGTGGTCTCCATGAGCAAGCGCTCAATTTCTATGCTCAGATGCTAACCCAAAGCGTTGAACCCAATGCCTTCACCTTTTCCTCTATCCTGAAATTATGCCCGATCGAGCCCGGAAAAGCGTTGCATTCCCAAGCGGTCAAGTTGGGGTTCGATTCGGATTTGTATGTGAGAACTGGTCTGTTGGATGTTTACGCGAGAGGCGGGGATGTGGTGTCGGCACAACAACTGTTCGATACTATGCCTGAAAAGAGTTTGGTTTCTTTGACTGCTATGCTTACTTGCTATGCAAAGCATGGTGAGCTTGATGCTGCACGGGTACTATTTGATGGAATGGAGGAGAGGGATGGCGTGTGTTGGAATGTGATGATTGATGGTTATACTCAAAATGGGATGCCAAATGAGGCATTGGTGCTATTCAGACGAATGTTGAAGGCAAAAGCCAAGCCTAATGAAGTAACAGTGCTGTCTGTGCTCTCTGCATGTGGGCAGCTTGGGGCACTGGAATCTGGCAGATGGGTCCATTCTTACATTGAGAACAATGGTATTCAGTTCAATGTTCATGTCGGGACGGCTTTGGTTGATATGTACAGTAAATGTGGTAGTCTGGAAGATGCTCGCTTGGTTTTTGATAAGATTGATGACAAAGATGTTGTTGCTTGGAATTCAATGATTGTGGGATACGCAATGCACGGATTCAGCCAAGAAGCTTTGCAGCTTTTCAAATCAATGTGTAGGATGGGTTTGCACCCTACTAATATAACTTTCATTGGCATTTTGAGTGCCTGTGGTCATTCAGGATGGGTAACAGAGGGATGGGACATTTTTAACTCAATGAAAGATGAATATGGGATTGAACCAAAGATTGAACATTATGGATGTATGGTAAATCTACTCGGCCGTGCTGGGTATGTGGAACAGGCATATGAGCTTGTCAAGAACATGAACATTGAGCCAGATCCTGTCTTATGGGGAACTTTGCTTGGGGCCTGCAGGCTCCATGGTAACATTGCTTTGGGAGAGAAAATTGTAGAGTTACTAGTTGACCAGAATCTTGCTAATTCTGGAACTTACATACTTCTTTCCAACATTTATGCTGCAGTTGGAAACTGGGATGGGGTTGCAAGGTTGAGGACCATGATGAAAGACGGTGCGGTAAAGAAGGAGCCAGGCTGTAGCTCCATTGAAGTGAATAATAAGGTACATGAATTCCTTGCTGGAGGGCTGAATCACCCAAAAAGAAAAGAAATCTACATGATGTTAGAGGAGATGAATGGGTGGCTCAAGTCTCATGGGTACACCCCACAGACTGATATTGTATTGCATGACATTGGAGAGACAGAAAAAGAGAGATCCCTTGAAGTTCATAGTGAGAAGCTTGCTATTGCATTTGGGCTCATCAATACTCAACCAGGAACCACGATCAAGATAGTAAAGAACCTCCGGGTTTGTGCTGATTGTCATGAAGTGACCAAGTTGATCTCAAAGATCACAGGGCGTAAGATTGTTGTGAGGGACCGAAACCGGTTCCACCACTTTGTGAACGGCTCATGTTCTTGCGGGGACTATTGGTGAACTTGATTCTATTTGATATGAGTTGAAGAAACAGCTCCTGTTCAGAAGAATGCCTCTGCCGGCATTGTTAGGCATTCGTCAACTGCTAGAGATTTTAATTCATTGTAGTTATCATGTGTGCCACAACATTTCGTGAAATTCAAACCTAGTTAACTAGGTCCTACATGACGAAAATATGTTACAATTCAAACCTAGTTAACTATGCTATCAGAAATTCACAATCAAAAAAGGCAATGTATCAAGCATCTGAATCCAGGTGGACCGAAAGGGGTACGCCTGGTAAGGCGAGCACCAACTCCAAACCGTGACATATCTCAGAAGAACGGCTAGAGGTCCCAAATTTCCTCCTACCAGCTTCATAACTCCCTGAAACTAGGGGAGGCGTCTGAGTAGTCCACATGTTCATGGTACTTCATATTATATGGTTTGGGGCCATCCGCACAGTAAAAACTAGTGATTTACACAGAGTGACACAGCAACACAGAATTAACTGGGTCACCAACCAATTGATCGCTTGAAAGACAGATAGTTTTAACTTTTGAAAGCAACAGTTTTTATAGACCTGAATTTTCACTTGATAACCATCAGGAGAATCTGCAACTGCAAAAGCTTGATGCAACAGTAAAAGATGCAAGCTTGAGGAAAAATCAAATACAATATTGTATTTAAGGTCCAGTCCCTAATCAACTAACTGTATAGGCTTGTTTTGCAGGTGAAGCCGGTCACCCAACACACTAAAACTAAAGCAAGCGTCAAACATTTTCTCATCATAACCCTTCAACAAGAGAATCAAGCATGCATTTGCAAAGAAAAAAATTCATATATCCAAAATATCTTTCAAATACGAAGTCTTGAATCATGTTTCTCATTAAAGTAAATCTGTACAAATTAGTACCAATGTATCTCATTCAAAGCGATTAACAACTATCAACTAACAAAGTCAATAACATAAGTTAAATTCGGTTACACCTTCATCTACTGTAAAAATGAAAATCCTACCCAACCAAAATACTAAACCAAACACCAACCCCCTCCCCCCATTTCCCCTAACTCTTTTATCCTTTGGCTGGAACTCTAGGACCAACAAACTGGCTTACCTTTCCAGCAAGTACCGAAAGAGTAACCCTGTATTTCAACATAATCAGGAGAATTCTCAAGTCCCTACATTCTAAAATCCAAAACACATACTGTATTGTTGGCGAAGCAGGCAGCAATCTTGTCACCTTCCTTATTCCAACAGACTTCAAATATGCCCCCGTTGCCAGTGTATGTCTTCACAATCTTTCTTTCTTTCAATGACCAGATGTGCATGGATCTATCTAGAGATCCACTAGCCAAATATTCACCATTTGGGCTAAATGCAACAGAGTATACTGGATCCCTGGTGAATCAATTAAAAAGCACAGTAAATAATGATTACAAGTATGAAACAATCAAGAAACTCAGAAGTAGGATTTGCTTAGGGGTACCAAGATACTGCAATGACCCAAAACCACCCAAACATTTAACCCCAGAACTTGCCAAATACTGAAAAGAGTTGAGGTGAAGAAAGAAACTTCATAGAATACACAGATAATTTACCAAAAAATGGAAAAAACAATAAGGTTATGATCATCATATGTGATCAACTTTCATTAGAGTAGTTCCAGGTCATAGCTTGTACCACCACATAAACGCTAATAGCTAAACTACTTATTATTACTGGTATACTAATATGGTACTTTATGTTTACCATGAGTTCTGACAAAATAAAAATGTCATGAAAAATATAGAAATCTATTACCTGTGGCCATTCAAGCTGCAAAGAAGTTTCCCTTGTTCCACATCCCATAGCTTCACTGTTGAATCAAATGATGCACTGCACACAACCAGATGATATTTTTGTTATATGGCAACATATACACGTAATGAGTGCAATATCAATTCCTACATATATATATATATGTTTTGAATTGTTAATGTTTAATTGAAACCCATCTCCATCAAGGGATTCACACATAGCAAGGCAAAAAAGTAATATAATTGGTGTAATTACACGAGTATAGAGTGAAATCTATGGACTAAATAAATACTAAAATATTTCAAAAGACGAATAATTATGCTATGCAAACCTTAGTAGACGCCAAAACTAGGACATGGCAGCCAAACATAAAACATTGATTTCACCAGTGGACATTAAATGCACCATTTATTCATCAATTTTACAATATTAAATTACAACTTCTATTGACAATTTACTAAAATGAAACTTCAATTTCCTAAAAGACTTTCAGTCAGTTTTAAAATGTTAATTCACAACTGTCACCGACAATTTAAGTTAAGGACACTGGAGATTCAGTTCAAATATCAAATCAGTGGCTTATTTATCAGGTTTGAGAAAATGCTCCAAGTAGCTAAAGTTTGCATAGTTCCATTCATAACTTTGACTGAAATTTAGAGTTATATAGAATAAATAGAGAACCATATGGTTCCCCTTTGATGAAAAATAGTGCTCCTAGAAGTCACTCTATTCGGCATGTATACATAGTAAATGCAGTTTGTACAAATAAATGAAGATAAATGACAACTGATTTTATAAAACAAACAATTCTTTTACCTTGCCAGCACCAACGGCTGGTTAGGATTGTTTGTACCTGGACCAGTGGGACTCCATCTGATAGTATATATCTCCTGCAGAACAGTTCATTAATGTTTGCAAAAGCATACTAAAAAGAATTAACAGATTAAGATAAAGAGGAATCAAGAGGCTCCTCCTACCTTAGCATGTTCCCTTAAATCATGAAGATACTTCTCCTGCTTCATGCTCCAGATCTGCATCATGATTTTATGGATCAGATGCCAATCAGTAGATCTCATCACTAACAAGCAAAGCAAGGAAAACCAAAAGAGATAAATCTGACTGCCTAGATAAGATGACATCCATGATACAAACGGCACATTCCTTTTGAAGAAAGAAACCAAGACTAAAACAGGAATGGACATACATGTCGATTATCAGCACCTTAAGAAGAAAAGTATTCAATAACTAAATAAAAATTTATCATCAATGACCTTCGCAGTGATATCGTCAGAGCAAGAGGCCAACAATTGTCCTGTTGGATCCCATTTGACACAATTCACTTCACCCTGAAATTGCACATAGTTCAAAGGTTACTTATAAAATCCAGGCATCTGCTATAAATACTTAAAAGTCTCAGTGAAATTATGCACCAGCAAAATCTAGCAACCAGTTATCAACCATGTCAGCAAAACAATGATTAAGCCACAGTTCTTGCTTTATATTGGCTGGAGGTTACTAAACATTGAGTAAGCAAAATTCTTGGGAGGAAAACAGTGGACAAAGAATTTAAGATTTCTTAACCATAGGCCTGCATGAGCAGGTAGCATGATGACTACTAATGAGTAATAACCTAATGATCACAAGAACAAACCTGATGGCCAGAAAAAGTTTTAATAGGACGGTTTTCTCCAATTTTGCAAACATATATCATATTGTCTGTGGAGCTGGTCGCAAAAGAAACATTATTTCGCCAGTCGACATCAAGTGTTGGACCTGAAGATAATGCAAATCCCTTTTGGTAAGAATGAAAAAGGATATTGGTGAGAAGAATAAAAGAGGATAACTCCTGGAAAGGCACCAATTCCTAATAATCAGCAAACTTTTATCACCTGCATGAAATTCAAATTGTTGCTTCCATTCCTCTGTCTTCACGTCCCACACAATGGCAGTTTTATCACAGCTTCCAGTTAGAAGATAATCACCCTTTCTATTCCACTTTAGAGAAAATATAGGTCCTTTGTGTTTGCTCAAAGTACTCCTTAGTTCACCTAAACAAAAATAATACCCATAACATGAGGTATAAAGTTTTCAAACTGCAGTAAAACTAAATAAAGGAATGATCTTAGTAAACTAGGGAAAAAAATTATCCCAAATAGAACAATAACTAGAAAGGAATATCAAATATCATTACAGTGAAGAAACCAAAACAAACAGAAGGAAAAAAAAACACTCATGCACGCACAAACCTGCATGAGATGGTAGGACTGAAATTGAAAGCTAAATGATAAGAGAAATGAATTCCCACTGTTGTCATTGTCTACAAATCCTAAACATTAAATTCCTGAATAGAATTCTACCATTCTTTTTAATGGGCCCTTCTTTGATGCATATAGATTCATTGCTCAAATGCCACCATACGAAACCCACACCCCTTAAACATTCTTTAACAGTGTTGAAAAAGGAAATGTAAGTCAAACATTATGAAAATGTGGAATGACATATGTTAAGGATAGAAAATAGTTTTGACTACGTTCCTCTAACATCAATCAACAATTCAAAAATCATTCCTATGATAAATGTTGGGATAAGTTTGGTCGTCCTACATGGGCTAATCAGGTTGCTTTCTCTTCTGATGATAGAGTTGATGTTCCTACACATATTCAACCTACAGGTAGTAGTAGTAGGGAGTCTATCACGTTATCTTTAGATAATTACAACAAACTGGTGCAACAGCCCTCATAGATTTCCTTGAGATCCAACATCAATGCTCCTACCGCAACCTTAACAGATTTGGATGCACATGCTCTTCTTACTCCTAGTCAGTCTTCTTCCCCTTGGGTAGATTTTGACGCTTCTAGTCATATGACTGGACAGTCCTCCCCATTTTCTCACTTAACCAAGTCTTCTAATACATCGTTAGTCCCCTCAAATGAAATGGCTTTATTATCTCAATAGTCAGTTTATATTCCATTCTCATTATTAAAAAAAGTCATTCTGTTGCTCTTTCTTCATTTGTTACTCCTCTCCAGTGGCATTATAGATTGGGTCCTGCTTCATTTGAGCAGTTACATTCATTAGGATTGTCTCCAAATTTGTCCAATAAGCCTGAGTGTGAGTCGTGTTAACTTGACAAACATCATAGGTTATCTTTCCTCCTAGAGTCTTTAGATGTGTTTGCTTTGTTCATAATTTTTCTCCAAATAAAGACAACTTTGATCCTCGCTCTTTAAATGTGTATTTTTTTTTTCGATACTCTAGAACCCAAACACGATACAAATGTTTTGATCACATGTCTCGTAAATACTTTATTAATGCCAATGCAATATTCTTTAAGACTAATTTTTCTGATCACGATTTACAATTAGAAAATGACTTATTTCAGTTTGAGTTTATTCCTCTTCCTGTTGTTATTGATACTTCTCTAAGACTAACAAACCATTACAAGTGCATCAATGGAAAAGACTGGCTAGAGATGGTAAAACAAATCAACCTCAATCTCCACCTCCTCCAAGCTTGTCAGTAGATAATCCTATACCACCATCTATTTTCATTACCTCAATTCCTAATGAGTCAAACCTCCTTGTTACACTCAGGAAAGGTAGGGGCAGCAATTCTAACATGACACAATAACACAATTCGAAAACAATACAAATTTTAGCAAGTTCAAATTAAGTATAATCATGTTCATATCATAATCGTATCAACCTATATACCCTATTTAATAAACAGGTCGTGTTTGGATTGCCTACTCAACCAGTTTAATCTATTTTCTAAATCATGTCAAACTAACCCATTTATTTGATTGTGTCAAAATGACCTATTTACTTAATTATGTCAAAATAACTTGTTAACATCAACGTGTCAAATGACTTTTTTATGATCCGAGCCATTTATGACTCATTTAACCTAATCATGTTAAAATGACCCATTTGTATATATTTCATTAAAGATTAAAAATATTTTATAATTAAAACATTGAACAAGTGTAAAATTAAGCTTTTAATTTATTTTTATTATAAATATATTATAATTACTCCAATGAAAGAGATTTGTTGTGGAGGAAGATCAAAAGGGGAAATTTTAGAGAGGAGGAAGGGGGTTGGAATTTAGGTGTGGTGAGAGACTCTTATGAGGTTGGGTCACGGAAAACTATAAGTAGTGGGATTTTTTTAACACAAAAGTCTCCTTTGCAGTGGGTAGTGGGAGCAAGATGAAGTTTTGGAAAGATAGTTGGTACAATGAAAAGCCTTTATTTGTGTTATTCTCATCCTTGTTTGCCTTATCAGACTCGGAAGAAGTGTGAATAGGTGACTTTTGGGAGTAAAGAGGAGGAAATTGGAACTTCCATTTTGTTAGTGTGGAAGGATGAAATAAGGAAAATTGTGATTCTGAAGAAAGAATTAGGCAATCCCATGATCAAAGGGATTTTGTTATAATTGAGTTAAGAAAGTCCCTGATTTGGATCCTAGGATTTTTGTATGTGTATATATATATACGAGTCTTTGTAAAGAAAAATCAAGAAGAAGAATTTTCTACCTTTCATTCTTCAATCTCTCTTCTACAATTAGGAACCTAAATGATTGGGAGTTGGTTGTCATAGAGTGATTCCCGTGTAAACTCCAAGTTTAGTCAATGAATAGGGAGGAGGAGGACATAGTAGTTTGGAAAAGTGATAGCAAAGGAAGGTTCTCTATAAAAGAGCTTTATTCTCTTTTAGAGTCAAATTGTGTCATTCCATTTCCATTAGAGATTATTTGGAACTCTTGGATTCCATTTAAGGTGAGTTTTTTTCACTTGAGAGGCCTGCTAGAATAAGGCATTGACTTTGGATTAGCTCCAAAGAAGAGGGTGAATGTTGGTCAATAGATGTGTCTTGTGCAAAGAAGAGTCGAAATCCATTGATCACATTCTCCTTCATTGTAATAAGGTGAGGTTATTATGACAATCAATGTTATCTATTTTCGATGTTTAGTGGGTTATGTCTGCATCAATTAAGGAGGCTCCACAAGCATGGCATGGCTCTTTTGTAGGTAGAAGGCGCATGAAGGCTTAGAGAGCTGCTCCTTTATGGTTTTTTTTTAAACTATCTAGAAGGAAAGAAACTTAAAATGTTTTGAAAGTGAGGAAATGTCATAGCAAAGACCCTTATTTGAAAGTAAACAAGCAATTTCCTTAACAATCTATCTTTGTGGGTTAAGGTGTCTATGGGTGGAGGCTCTATGCCTTTGGTTGATTTTATAGATTGGTTGGGTCTTTGTTGAGGAAGGGAGTATTTTTTATTTCCCCTCGTTTTTGTTTAGCCTTTTGGTGCTCATTGTACACGACCCATATACTCTTGTGCGCTAGTTGCACTATTTAATACATTCTCTTATTTATAAAAAAAAAAAATGTTCAAATGATAATTAAATTAATAAACATTTTTTAAAAATTAAAACTTAAAGCAACTAAAAAGCATTAAAATAATATATTTGTAAATTTTAAATTTTAAATAGTTTAAATGAGTTAGAACCATGTTAACAGGTTAAACAGGCTAGAATCGTGTCAATGGGTTAGAATCATTAGGTTAGACTAGTGCTAACGAGTTATCCCTGTCAATTCATACACAATTCAACTTAACCTATTTATTAAACAAGTTATGTCATGTTACCAGTGTAATAAATAGGTCATGTTTCTATCAGGTCATCCTAACACAATTATTAAAAGGGTTGTATTCAAGTTAGTAAATTTTCACTATTTCGTACCACAACTTGACCTATTGCCACCTCTAAGGAAAGGCAAAGGAAATTGTACTCACTAACATCTTACTCATTATATGTCTTTAGATAACCTTTCCCCTATTTTTAGGTGTTTTGCTCGTGTCTTGTCCTCTATTTCCATCCCTAAATCTTATCAAGAAGCTTTAAATCATATTGTGTGGAAGAAGGTCATGCAAGGATAAATGCATGCTCCCCTAAGCAGAGGTACATGGGAACTCATTAATTTACCCAAGTAAAGCATGTTGTAGGTTGTTGTTGGGTTTTTACTATTAAGTATCATCTAGATGGAATTATAGAATGGCTGACCGTGTCCCATCTCTTGTTCGCCGATGACACCTTGATTTTTTGTGATGCCAATGCTGATCAGTTGCAATATCTTAGCTGGACCTTTATGTGGTTTGAGGCGATTTCAGGATTAAAAGTCAATCTGAGCAAAACTGAGTTCATTCCAATGGGGGAAGGCATTCCTATGGAGACCCTCGCCTCGGTCCTTGGATGTAAGATAGGGAGTTTACCTACCACTTACCTGGGTCTCCCCCTTGGAGCTCCCTACAAATCCACTAGGGTGTGGGATGCAGTGGAAGAAAGATTCAGGAAAAGGTTATCTCTCTGGAAAAGGCAATACCTCTCCAAAGGTGGTCGCCTTACTTTGTTACAAAGCACCCTCTCCAGCCTCCCAACCTACTTCCTTTCTCTCTTTGTGATCCCTAAGAGGGTGTGTGCAAGGCTGGAAAAGATCCAAAGGGATTTCTTATGGGGTGGTGGTGCCTTAGAGAACAAACCTCACTTAGTGAGTTGGAAGGTTATTTGCGCTACTAAAAATGATGGAGGCTTGGGCATTCGCAAGCTAGCTACTTTTAACAAGGCCCTTCTTGGGAAGTGGTTGTGGAGATTTGCTAATGAGAATGATTCCCTTTGGAAGCAAATTATCTCTAGTAAGTATAGCCTTCAAGATGGGGGATGGTGCTCCAAAGTTGTAAGAGATCGTTATGGGGTGGGAGTTTGGAAGGCCATCAGAAATGGTTGGGAGAACTTCCAATCCCACTCCCGCTTCATTGTAGGGGATGGCACTAGAGTGAAGTTTTGGAAGGACTTGTGGTGTGAAAATCACTCTTTGGAAGAAGTTTTCCTCACCTTGTTTAATCTTTCCATCAACAAAGAAAACTGGGTTGCTGAGGCTTGGGAGGAAGATGGTGTTGGGGGTAGCTGGGGGCCTCGTTTTAGTAGACACCTAAATGATTGGGAGGTGGGAGAAGTTGAAAGCTTGTTAGGCAAGCTCCTTCCTATGACCATTAGAAGAGGTGTGGATGATTCGCTCCAGTGGAAAGTGAATAAGAATGGAACCTTTTCAGTCAAATCATTTTATAGCTCACTCTCAAGGGGCATCAATTCCCCCTTCCCGGCCAGTTCTATTTGGACGCATTGGGTCCCAATTAGAGCTAGCTTCTTTGGTTGGGAGGCGGCTTGGAACAGGCTACTCACCACCGACCGCCTAAAGAGATTTGGTTGGAGCATTCCCAACAGGTGTTTTTTGCGTAAAATTGAGGAGGAAAGCACAGATCACCTTCTTTTGTTTTGTGAGAAGGCCAGAATGTTATGGCTTTTGATCTTCTCCCTTTTTGGAGTGCAATGGGTGATGCACTCTTCTGTGAAAAGGAACCTTTTGGGTTGGCATGGTACTTTTGTGGGCAAGAAAAGAGAGAAAGCTTGGAGAGCAGCTCCCATCTGCCTGATGTGGACCATTTGGAAAGAAAGGAATAGGAGGACCTTTGAAGATATTGAGAGGAACGACCAAAACATTAAGTCCATTTTTTTGTACACTTTTGTGAATTGGGCTAGGGTAGATATAAAGGATCACACTTTATCTTTGATAGATTTTGTAGATTGGCTAGCCACCAAGTAAGGGTGAGGCTTGTTTGCCCCTTGGTGTTTTTCTCTTTTGTTTCTAGGTATACTCCGTGTATACTCTTTTTTTGCCTTTTGGCCTTTAATGAATTTATTTTGCCTATAAAAAAAAAATAGAATTGTTGGCTTGTTTACTCAAACTTATGGCGTGGACTAGTTTGAGTCTTTCTCCCCTATTGCTTGTCTTAATTCAATACACATCCATATTTCCTTTGCTTTAAATTTTGGGTGGAGTCTACATCAATTAGATGAGAAAAATGCATTCTTGTATAGTGATTTGAGTGAGAAACTCTATATGGAGCAACTACATGGGTTTGTTACTCAAGGGAAGGCTATTTATGGATCAAAACAATCACCTTGAGCTTGGTTTGATAAATCGAGTGCTATTCTTCTATCATTTGTTTTTAGAAGATGTAACTCTTAACCACTTTGTACTACTCACTCTATGTGTGGATGATATTATTCATTTTGATAATGATGTTACAAGTGTTGAAGAAGTGAACGATTACTTGAAAAATACCTCTCAGACAAAGGATCTCAGGTTGTAGCATTATTTGCTCGACATTGAAGTTACACATGGTAGAAGTGAGATTGTTTTGCCTCAAAGGAAGCATGTATTGGATTTGCTTAATGAAATCGGCATGTTAGGAGTAAAGCTAACTAACACTCTTATGGAGCAAAATGTGAATCTTAATGCAGATGATAGTCTTGTGTTTTCAAACAAAAGAAGATATCAGAATCTAGTGGGCGGGCTCATTTATTTGATAGTCATCAGACTTGACATTACATTTCCTAGTGGTACAATGAGTCAATTCATGGACACACCTAAGCAGATTTATTAGGAAACAACATGTAGAATCCTAAGGTATCTCAAAGGTACTAAGGGTATGAGAGTACTCAATGGGAAGAGGTCTCACACTAGCCTTGATCTTGTGACTATTTTGGATGCAAACTGAGCAAGATCCTCAATTGACAGGGGGTCCAATTCCACCCTTGTTTGTGATAATCTAGTTACTTGAAGGAGTAAAAAGCAAAATGTAGTCGCTAGATCTAGTGCTAAAAAAGAATACAAGGCTAGGGCATATACAATATGTGAATTAGTGTCGATTCAAAACTGTTCTCTTGAAAAATGCATGACTATGTACTGTGATAATGAAACTGCTATTCACATTGCCTGCAACCCAATGTTTCATGAAAGAACCAAACATATTGAAATGGACAGTGATTTTATCAGAGAAATTGTAATGAGCAAGAAAGTGATAACCACTTACATCAAGTTTGAAGATTAGTTAGGCAATGTGTTTGCTAAAGCTTTAAGGAGAAATCCCTTTTTCTATTAAGTATTCCAAGTTGGGTCTATATGATATATATGCCCCAACTTGAGGTAGAGTGTTAAAGAGTTATCAATGGTTAATTGGAAAGAGGTAGTTTAGTCATTTTGTTTATTTTGTAAAGTCCATACATATGCTCTGTACTTTTTCCTTGGGCAATAAGAAACTATTTTCTTTCTCTTACTCAACAGAAAACATTAAGCAATTATGCTAAAGGCAGCTTACCATTTGTACTCCAAATTCTTGCTTGTCCATCATAGGACCCTGTTGCAAGTAATGTCCCATCCCCCTGCATAATAGCAAGCAAAAAAATGAAAATTGTCAACAAGAACTAGAAAAGCATTATAGCCTGGAAAACAAGTCATCATTAGGATACCATAGCAAAAAAAAATTCGCACTTCCTAGAGAAACAGAAAAGAAAAAGAAAACTGTTCCAGGAAGTGCCTCATAAAATACCTTGCCCATATAAGAAAATATGCTATCAAAGCAAAAGAATAAAAAATTTACGTTCTCATCAGAATCCTTTCATCAGTGTCACCTACACTGACCACTCTCATGACCAACATATTGACAAACTACCCAACTGCAAAACCAACATCCCAAACACAGCCACCATAACCTACTGAAAGGTCACCACTGTCATCATTCCTTCAATAGCAGAATTACTCCTACTCTACCTCCGCTGTACTACACAACCATGCTTCAATCACCAACATCCACTGGGGTTCAACCAGCTCCAACACCTACTATATCAAATGTAGTAAAATAAAGTAAAAAAGAAGCTTAAGCTTCATCTTGCAGCCATCATTGCCACAATAATCTACTAATTTTTACATAATATTGCAAAATGCTCTTAATTTTTAAATAATATTGCAAAATGCTCTTAATTTTTAAATGATATTGCAAAATGCTCTCCTCCAAAGCAAACAAATCGGCTAATCGTTTGTGATATGTTAGAAGCTTGAATAATGCTTTTCTATCCTGTGACTTCACCACTGATGACAATTTGACTAAGACAAGTTTCACATTATGAAGAATAGCTTTAGAATTGACATAAGAATAATCTACACTATCATTTCACACACTTATGTAACTAATGTTTCTGTAAAAGCTTGTATGAAAAAGATAAAAAATAGAAGATTGCAATTTCCTGTGCCTACCAAGTAGTTTGACAATATAGCAAAAGCAGGAAATCAAGATTCACTATTCTCAAAGGACTTGATAGAATAGAATAGGGCACCAAAACTCACATTCCAATCAAGCGTGGTGACATCTTTGCTTTTCTCATTTGTTCTACCTTTAACATGCTTTAGCACCAGTACATTTGAAGGACCATTTTGCACACTAGATCTACAGGTCCCATCAGCAATTGTCCAAATTCGAGCTGTTGAATCTCCTGACCTAGTTATTCAGGCAATGAGAGAACATCAAGGCATAAGATGAGAAGAGATAATTCACAGTGCCGGCGGTATGGTTGCTTTATCATCACACAAAGAATGCACTAAGATTTGGGAATTATGCAAACCATAACTGCATGCATTACTTCACACTTCATTGTTGCCATTAAATGACAGTTTAAAGTGAGACTAATCTATATTACCTAAATATAACGACTCAGAAAAGGAAATACAAACATTACAGTTAATGCCATCAAGTGATACAGAAACTTACAAATTTTATTTAGAAACAGTGATAATTAAGTCTTGGTTTTAAATTTCTGGTTTCCTGAGTAGGTTTTGTATTTAAACTAATGGGCTGTAAGTGCTCCAGTGGTCTAAAATACTTTTTTTGGTAGATTCCAGCGGTCTAACATAGTTGACTAAGAGATTGAAACCAAGCATAAAATAATGTTCTTTGCCTATAAATAATAAAATAATATTTGTAGATGCAAGAGAGTGAAGTTTTGAAATGATATTTGGCATAGTGAATCATCCTTGAGCATCCTTTTCCCCACTTTGTTTTTCATAGCTACTTCCAAGGGTGGTTCTTGGATCCATGGCTGTGAGGAAAGAATCAGGCAGGGGAGGGCATTGGAGACCTTGTTACTTAAGATAGTTCCATGACTGGGAGTTGGAAAGTCTTGAGATGTTTCTTATGAGGCTTCAAGAGAGATCAAAGATGATGAATGGTGAGGATAGGTTGATTCAAAAGGATCCCAAGGATGTTAAAAGCTTTCTATTCTTATTTGGAACCTGATATGTGAAACTAGTTTGGATCTCGTGGGTCTGAACTAAAGTGAGGTTCTTTGCATAGGAAGTGGATTGATATAGGCTTTTAACTTTGGATCAGTAAAAAGGGAAAGGATGTACCTTGCTAAATCAATCCTATCTTTACAATGGCCAAGAAGAATCAGCTTATTTACATCCTTCTATATTGCACTAAAACAAGGATCTTGTGGCTTTTTCTGTTCTATTCATTTGGAGAGATTGTATTAATTTGGCATGGGAATTTTGTGGAAAAGAAGCATAGGAAGGCATAGAGGGCTGCTGTTTGTGCTAATTTTGGACCATTTAGAAGGACAGGAATCACAGACCATTCGAAAATGTGGAACAATCAAATTAAGCTCTCAAAATCCCATTCCTTTCCTTTGGGCAAGAAAGTTCTTACATGAGGATTCAATTTGTTGGCTTCTAGTTAAAGGGAGGGAAGTTTTTTTGTCTCTTCCTCCTTTTTCTCTGCCATTGCCACCTTTCATACACTATTTCTGTGCTTTCATGTGCCCTTTTTTGTTAGGAGTTGCTAATAATATTTTTTTTGTTTGCTTGTCAAAAAAATAATGGTTGTAGTGGCAAACTATTTAAGGTTCTGCAGCATCAGAGGCTCCATTTAAGGTTCTGAGCAAAGATCATGCATAATAAACATTGTAGATGATAAGAAATCTTTATTTAAGAAAACTCACTTCCATATATGTGAATCTAAAAGATAAAAGAGGTAACCTTTGAATCTACCAACAATTAACAGCCATACACACAAAATAAAAACCAGTCCTATCAAACATACCCCGATGCAAGAAGTGAACCAGCCGGACTCCATGCACAAGCACAAACCTACAAGAAAAAAAATGAATATGCTAAGAAAATGACGGGTAAAAAAAAAGGAAAAGCAAAAGACAATGTCACAAACCTCAGAAGTATGCCCTTCCAGGATTGTCACATCAGAACTTGGAATTTCACAGGCCTGAAATGTTGAACTTGTGGAGATATCCATTGGTTCTGGTCCTATAAAACACATACAAAGAACCATCACAATTTATATTTATACGATATATCAGGATTGTAGCTTTCATGAGCCATCAACAAAATTAGCAACACTCTTCTTCTCATGAATAAAATTGTACTAAAAACTTGCCAAAGGTATTTGGGAAGTATAAAACAAAATATTCCTACACCCAACCAACAAAGCACAAACCACTACCTTGCCAACCAGAAAGAAAAGGATGGTCCACAGATTTAGAATCCCCATTACATTTGTAACATATTAGGGATCACACATTTCATGCTGGTCAAGTGATCCTTAGTTAAGCACTCATCTCTTACAGTAGTCTGAGGGGAAAAATGGGCCACTACAGGAGCAAAACAACCAAAACGTTGTAGGAATCTCAACAAAGAGTAAACAGAATAGAAGGAAGATATTAAACAAGAAGAATTTTTTGTTTTTATGAGAAATAGAAGATCTTTTGAGAATGTGGAACTTTCTATCTAAAGGTTGAAATACTTGTTTTTGTGTAACTTGGACCAAACTGTTCATAAGTGAAAGATTGATGTCCATAGTAGATTTCATTGATAGGTTGGGGTCAATTTGAGGGAGGGAGCAGCCTTTTGTTTTCTCTTCCTTTTTTTGGCGCTTTTTAATACAATCTCATTTACTGATCAATATATATATATATATATTAAACAAGAAGTTGCCTGGTCCCTTTCTCCATGCCATCCCATCCTCCAAAAACTCTCTAGCAATATTTACCACATAGAGCTTCTGCAAGAACTCATAACCAACCTAAGTACACTTCCATTCAAAAAGAATCTCACACCAAAAATCTAACCCAAAAACATCACCCTTACATTTCCCTGACCTTATGAGCCAAGCCCTTTACCAAATGCAACCAATCCTTTCAGATTACAAAGGTCAATCCCTCAACTTCTTTTTTCTTTTTTCCTTTTTATTAATTATTAATAGGTAACTTCCCTTTTTCTTTTTCTTTTTTCTGGATATATGAAATCTAACCCCTTCACCAAAGTCAAGCCTCAAGGGCAACCTTCCCTAACTTCATTCTAGCACCATTCATACTTCACACCAAAATACTCCTCCTCAACTGCCACTCCCTTTTGCAAATAACCAAATTCACTCATGGTCTTGGGAGAACAAATAATACCAATGTCCCCAACTGCCTAGGCAATAAAGTGGAACCTCCATGCCAAATAACTAAAAATTACAAAGCCATCAATCCATCTTTTTTGGAGGCTAAGATCATTCCACAACCCCCAGATAGCCCCTAACTCCTCCCATAAAAATTCTATACTCCTTTTCACAGTAGGCCCATAAAACATGGTGAAAATCCACAAAAAACCATCCTCACAATTTTTAAAATGGAAAGAAATTGAGAATTGGCCCACCTCCATCCCAACTAGCTCCAAAACTTTGTTGTCCTAGAAGACTACTGTCAGCCCCTTAGCCACTTGACCCGGATAGGGAGAAAAGGGTCTCATGGGTAGGCCTTGCACCCATGAGAGCCTAGACAGTGAAGCAAGGAGGACCTAGAGGTTTGGTGGTTCAAACCCCAGGAGCTATGTGAGAAGGCAAAACACAAGCCAGACACGCACCGCGCGCGCACCGCGAGTGAGCTAGGCGCGCACCGCAAGCGAGCCAGACGCGCACCGCGAGCGAGCCAGACGCGCACCGCGAGCGAGCCAGACGCGCACCATGCGTGCACCACGGGTGAGTCAGATGCGCACCTGGCAGGCACCGCGCGCACACCAGACACTTGTTGGCTATGAAGTGGGTACAGATGGGGACCGAGGGTTAATATTGGAAATTATTTTATTTATTAAATAATTCCATTATGTCTCCTCAGACATTTTGATGTCTCCTGGAGAAACTTAGGAATCGGCCCGTATTGCTCTTTAAGGGGGGGTAGGTGACTCAAGGGGGCGCCGAGGGGAAGTCTTGAGCGCACCAAGGGGGCACCATGGCACGGCCTTGGGCGTGCCTAGGACACACGGAAGGCACTCGAGCGCACACCCACATGGGCTCCACGACATGTGAGGTGTGCACCCCGTGGCCGCAACGGCACGGGGCCAGGTGCGGCCTACCTCCTCCCCGCGTAGGCACGAGGGCGCCTAATCCTTGTGCAGTGAGCCAGCTGAGCAAGCCATGGGCGCAACGCCATGGCCTGGTGGGGCAGCAGCTGACTCGCATCATGACATGCCTACTCACAGCACAGGGGCGCAATGCCCTGTACACCAAGAAGGGATCAGCCATGGGCGCAATGCCATGGCTCGTTGCTATGGAGCTAGCCGGACAGTGGGCTCAGCCATCAGTGTGGGGAAGGCACACTGAAGCACCAGACCTGGTCAAGCTGGTTCGTGCATGCTGCCTAGTTCAAAGAGCCTTGATCAAGGCACGTTGGTGAAGCACTCGGTCACAAGCGGCACCTTTGGGGGAAGGAAGCAGCTTGTTAGGAGGACTCACCAGCAGCTGAGGAGATGGGCTCAAGACAAGGTAGCTGGTCAGGACAGCTAGTCAGTGGCAGCTAGCTGGAGCAGCAGAGGACAAGGTCAACAAGCAGCAGTTGGCTGAGGTGCTGAAGGCTTGATGCATGGAGGTGGTCCACGAGCAGGCCACGACCTGGATGGTGGGTGGTTATGCAAGGCAGTTTAGGATGGTTCTAGCCAGTTGCATAACCACCCAAATTGGATCCAAGCTTGAATTTTTGAATTTTGAAATGTAACTACAGTTGTGTCTCTTTTAAAACGGCACCTGCATCCTTGAGACGGGCAGAGGAGAGCAAATGAGAGAATTGTGAGATGGGGTTCTCTGAAAGCTTAGAGGTGTAAGCTTGCTCTCTGACTCAGGGAGAAACAATTTTGTAATCTTGTAGTTGAGAGTTTAATACAAGTTGGGAAGGTTCCCGTATCTCTGTTGTCCCTGTTCTTGTTTGCTTTGCTGTTGCCTTGTTCTTTCTTTGGTTGCTTGTGTTGCTTTGATCTTCAAAGCGTGCTGGGAAAGAAGGTTGGCTAAGGAACGGTCCTTAGCACCGCACATCCAAGGTGAAAAATTTTAGGCCAAAATCGAGGGTGTGACAACTACCACCCCTCGAGCCGCATTCCTAGCATTCATTGCACCCCACTCTAAAAATCTCCCTACTCTCAAACTTCACACCACCCCGAGAGACATTTATTGAATTTTAGTCTCCTGCAAACACACCAAATCCACCCTTTGAGACTAGATTAAAGCCTTGATTAATTTCCTCTTATTGACATCATTTGCCCCTCTTACATTCCAAGATAATATTTTCAACTTCATGAAAGAAAATACGCTTTGGCCCCTCCTCCTCTATCCAACATGCTCCCTTTTTTCCCTCCGTTATAATCAATCGAGCATTCTAGCTTCTTCAATTCATGTTCAAACCTAGTAGGCATAGAGCAAGTTATCTTTTTGCCCTATTCTCTTCTGCTCTTCATCCTATGAAGCAAATTCAAAATTTCCCCTTCGAAACCTTCTGTTGAGAATCTAAGTGATATGCTAAACTTTGCCAGACAACTGTCTTCCCAACCACCTACAAACTCACCCTTTTCTTGCAACAACCCCTCAACCACCGGTCTTTCATTTCTTTCACCCACTTCCATTATAGACAAAGCCTTCCCCCACTCTACGCAGGAAGCGCGTGAACTTCCCCCATCTCCCACACCTATACTATCTAAAAATCTTTTTTTTATTTTTTTATTTTTATCGAAAGCTACCTAAGAATCTTTAATAATGGCTCCAATTAAAAACCAATTCTAATAAAATAAAGAAAAGACCCTATTAAAAACTACAAAATGCTACAATTTCTAATTACACTATTACCCTCACTAAACATTTTCAAGGTGCTTTCCACATTCTTCCCCAAATCTAATGAAAGATAGAAAAAGTTTATGATCAAATAACACAAAAGAAAAGGAAAGAAAAGAGGATCCTCAACAATCACACCCTGACTCCTCTTAGGAATCAATCTCAACAAAGGCAATTTCACCTTCCAAGAAGCTATAGAGCTACTAAACTCTCAATAATTTCCATTAAAAAATTTACAACTTTATAAAGGCTCGCCCTTGAGGCCTAGCTCTAGTGGTAAAAGGATTGGGAGGGTTTGTGGGAGGTTCAAGTCCTAATGGGGACAAAAATTTACCTATCAAAAAAAAAAAAAAAAAAAATTGATATACAACAAGAACAAGCATTAAAAAGCACCAAAAAAGGAGGGGGTGTGCCCTACGTATACAAGTTGTATATACAAAAACAACCAACACACACCTCAACCAAAGAAAGTTCACCTAAACAAACAAAGCAAAGTTAACTACAAAAAAGAATTTCTAGGAAAATCAACATAGAGGGGAAATCCAACTCCAAAAAATCCCTAGTCCACCCAAAAAGAGTCTGAAAGAAGAGATCCTTTAAACCTTAGTCGGAGAGTTCATCTTTGAAGATTCTTCGATTACACTCTTTCCAAACACACCAAAATAAACAAATCGGAGCCAAGCGCCAAACTACTCTATTCTTCTTTTGAAACCCCTTAACTTTCCATTGAAGGAGGAGATTGCCCACTGAATCTGGAAAAGCCCAAGCCAAGCCAAAGAGGGCTAATAAAAAGATCCAAAGGTCTCTTGTCTTGGTGCAATGAATCAAAATATAATCAGTTGATTCTTCACTCTCTTTACAAAGATTACTTCTATTGACCATTTGTCATCCTCTCTTCATTAAAGCGTCTATAGTTAAGATCTCCCACCAAACAACTTCCCAAGCAAAAAAGCACGTTCTGAGAGGAGCACAGGATCCCCAAACCTCTTTCCCATGAAAAACAAAATTATTCTTGCCACTTAGAGAACAATAATAAGACTTGACACTAAAAATTCCTCTCTTATCTTCTTTCCAACATAAAGTGTCCTCACCTTCTTGCACTTTTAACGGGTCAAGAAAACCCAAAAAACGGATCACCTCCTCTATCTCCCAATCTTGGAAGGGTCTTCTAAAATGAACCCAAAAAATAAGAAGGTGTTTGTTTTTTTAGCTTTTTGTTTAAAGCAATTTGCTTCCAAACTTCAGGTTATTTGTTTTTATACTTTTTCATGACTTAAAATAAATTTTTGGCTTAATAGAGAAAATCAAAATATTTGGCGTTTTCTAAATGGAAAAAGCACCATGTTGGTTTTTCTTTACTTTTTAATGCTTAATAAAAATAAAATATTACAAAAACAAACAAACTAATACTTAATACTATTAACGTAATGTCCCACATCAGATAAAGGAAAAAGTTCTTAGTGCTATATATGTAGAGGCTCTTTTTAACCAAATAAAAGCATTTTAAAGCCGTAAAGACCCTTTTGGATATAGAGCGAACAATATCTACATAATTAGGTGCGGGTCATTACAAATGGTATCAGAACTAATCCCCAACCCCAATGTGGGGGTTTGTTTGGCCCCATAAGGGGGATTTGTCTGTTTGACCCAGCAATCTCATGGAACACAACGAGAACGTTGTGTCTACATAAAATGGTGTTTGTGATGTCTCACATCGGATACAAGAGAAAGTTCTTGACACTATATATGTAGAAGATCTTCTTAACCAAGTAGACACGTTTTAAAGCCGTGAGGACCCCTTCGGGTCTAGAGCGGACAATATCTATACGGTTGAGTGCAGATTGTTACAATTAAACACTATTTAGTTTTAATTTTTAATTAGAATCAAGTAAAAAAAAAAAAAAAAAACGCCACCTAAGACTATTTCCTATTAGAAATTTGACTCTTATTCTTAGTAAAAATAAAAACTAAAACAAATAGAAATTTCATTCAAAAATAAGCTTCAAAAACCAATTCTAATAAAATAAATATAAAAAGACTTTGTTCACCGCCATCTATAAAGAATATTTATAGTTTACCAAATGGTAACACAACCTTACAAAAAATGTTCATTAAATAAATGAAGTGATGTCTGACAATGCAGATTCCAGGAAGCTTCAACACAGCAGAATTCTGAACCTCGAAAGAGTGCAGACTTAAAACCAGCTAAAGTCATCCAAGGAAACTTCAATTAGGAATGCCGGTAAGTCCACATGGACAAAGAATTAGTTCCCAATGCATTTAACGTAAGTTTTTTAAGAGGCAGTTAGTAGTCATTTTTTTTTTTCTTTTTTTTCTTTCCATTTTGATAGGTGACTTTTTTTGTCCCTTCTACAAAGAGAACCTTACATCTCCCCCACACACCCCAACCCCTAGCCACATCAGCCAGGCCTAAAAGATTGCATTTAGTTGTCAATATATATAGACATAAAAACATGCCTAGCATAGGGGCAAAATTTATTATCAAAAGAAATATTAAGTATTTCAGCATAACAATTAACAGATTTTTATCCACAAGATTATCATGATTTTGTAATTTAAAATAGTGAAGGTAGCTTAAAGAAGAGAGGAAGGCTATACTTGGCCCAATGGTTTCATATTCATTAGTTGATTCTCAAGCCATGTGGGATGCATAACCTCAGTCATCTCTCAAATTGTACACAAAATCTTTCACAGAGCAAGTGTTCGACAAGTGAGAAACATAATCCCAGTAGGAATTTTAAAGCAAAAGTTCAACGAAAAATACATGCAATTGGTTATTATACCAATTGTCATGAGCAATACTGAGATGAACAAGGCCATGATAAATTATGAAACAAATAGAGATGAGCATTAAACAAATGTATACAATCTAAAAAATGAATTAGAAAAGCATCAAGCTAATATAAAGAGTTCAAAAGCAACAAGCTAATATAAAGAGTTCAAAAGCAACAAGCTAACAGAAGTAGTTCAAAAGTAATAGGGGATGGAAATTTAACATTAATAAGAATTACCTCCAGAAACTCCATTTTCATCATGTTTGACAGCTACTATATCTTCTTGATCTGTAGTCATTTCTGTATCAATCTGATCATCATGCTGCTTTTCTCGCTCCTTATCCTTTTCTAGCCTATCCTTATCCTTTTCACGTTCCTTCTCCTTTTCACGTTCCTTCTCCTTTTCTTGCCTTTCTTGCCTTTCTTGTCTTTCTTGCCTCTCTTGTCTTTCCTGTCTTTCTTGCCTTTCTTGCTTTTCTTGTCTTTCTTGCCTTTCTAGTCTTTCCTTTTCTCTTACTCGCCCTCGTTCTAATTCATGCTCCCTGTCGGATTCTTTATCTTTCTCCTTCTGTAGATTTCTCTTTTTCTCTCTTATCATTTGACGCAGTTGGTGCACATCTTTTGTGATAAGATCCAAAGGTTGTAGGAATGAGAAATCATCATCCACATCTGTATCACTCTGATAAGCTCAAAACAAGCAGTGATCAACATAAATTCTTATGTATAAAGAATAGCAAAAGAACTTTAACATACTAGAGCTAAAACAGATAATCATATGTAAAAGCATCAAGGATCCTAACATTACTCAAGTTTGCTTCCATCTCCACGTACTGAAGTCCTTTTTGTACAAATGTAATAAGAGCCCCAGGTGGAACCATATTCCCATCAATAGGACATTTGTTGATACCAGCCTCATATCCTAAAGAAAAAGCTGAATGTGTAAAACCTGCAAGAAAACATGAAATGGAAGAGATTAACATGCAATATTCTTTAGCCTCCTCTTGAATTCAGAATGTAAGAACTCAAGAGACCAAAAGAAAAGTTCCTACATATGGCGCCAGAATTCTCTAATCATGCAGGTAAAAATTTGGCCAAACTATTTATTTAGCAAGCAAAAAGGACTAGAATTCAAAAGAAAACCACATTAAATAAACTTCTGGAATGACTAACATCAGAAACTTCTAATCAGCCAAAATATACCAATCTAAACTACGAGAACACCCAGCTCACATAGAACAATTCTTTTTATTTATATATATATATATATATATATATATATATATATAGGTAAACACATAGAACAATTTTAACAGAAGTTTTGGAGTACAGTGAATTTTAGGAGGCACAAAGAGGATTGCATTCCAATTTGAAAACCCAAGAAGAGAGGAGGGAAAATGAGATAATTTGCCACATGGAAGAAGCTAGTAAATAGGAAGACGACAATTCCCAGATTAGGCATGGGGGACAAGTAACAACAATTAACAACACTGTGCACAACAAGAGGTATGGTGGTCATGAAGGTTGCTGGAAACTAAAGGAAAACAAAAAAAAAACGAACAAGAAGAAGAAAGCAGGAAGGAAAGAACATAATTTTAAACTGTCAGAGCCAGAACTAGAGTTCCTGGAAACTCAGAACACATCCTAATGAAAGCAACACGGATACATCAAATTGAAAGATAAACCACTCTCACTGCTTCTATGCACAAATACTATGAAATACAATTCATTCTATTGTAGCAGACAAACTAAACAAATAAACATGAAAAAGGCATATCTTGCCTTTCTGATTGGTAATAATATATAACTACTTGGAGTTCCATTTTTCACCTGATCATCAATTTTCATGGTAGCTCATCAGTCTGTTGAACAAATTTTATCAAAGGGAAAAAGGAAACCACGGACACATAAACAAAGACGTGAAAACCTCCCCAAAAAAAATTGATATCTGAAAGCACCAAGTGACAAGGATCTGTAGGCAACCCATTAATCATGAGGCGATATCTCCTTTAACAGTGTTTTGTTTCAAACTATTCATTTTCTACATTCTTTAACCACAGAAGACCAAACAAACCACTCAGGAAATTTCACCCACACCCATTAGCACAAGGAGTGCATGAACATAATATCATTATTATACTCCTAGCCCTTGAGGCCTCGCCCTAGTGGTAAAGGGTTGGGAAGGGTTTGTGGGGGGTTCTAGGTTCGAGTCCAAGGCAAAAATTTACCTATATAAAAGGCTAAAAAAGGGGTCTCTAATACTCATATACCAAGTAGGATTGTATTTTCAATGAAACCAGCACTGAATTTCAAACATTTAACCCCAAAAGGGAAGAGTTTCAGTTAATTGTGGACGATAAGAACCACCAAGTAGAAGAAAACAACATCCTTCCAATCTCTAATAACATCAAGAGGGATAGACATTTGATCCCATTACAAACATAATCCTAAAATGAAGGACTCAAGGGCATTCTCACATATCAATTTAATGAGTATATCAAAATTATCCCTTGATTCTGCAATTACAAAAATGGAAACACCGGATAATTTAGCCTTTACCTCAAAAAAAAATTTAGAAATTTTTTCATCGATGAAATGAAGGTTTTGGTAAATTATCATTCTTTATCCACTAACTAGAATAGCAGAGTTGAACAACTGAGATGCAAAGCCCGAAAAGAAACATTAATTCACTGCCTTTTTCCCCATTTTATCAAGTTTTAAATGATAATAGATGATTAAAGATCAAAATAGGCATGCTTGAAGGAATTTACAATTTTCATTCTCCCATCTGCAACGTCGATACTTTTAAAATTCCAAACAATTGCGAGCCCTAAAACCTGTTTGGTTCCCGAGTAACGGATGCAAAAAAACAAAATAAAATAAAATAAATTTTAAAAATAATAATAATCAAAACCTTAAAACTCCAAATTTGCTTCTTCCCCAACCAATTTTTCATTTTTTAATAAAATAAAACCTGACTGACTTGACTTTCCATCTTCCGAATGCAAAACAAGAATCCCAAGAATGAAAATTATCTCCTTCCTTCTCCTGTTTCTTTTCCCTATTCCTCCATTTTCCCATAAACCGACCCAAGAATTAGGTAAAACTTCCACAAAAGGAAAAAAAAACCACAGCCTAAATCCCATAATTTCAAGAACAAAACTTCATAGATCTAAAAACCCTCCCTAATTCGAAACCCTAAACTGGTTCCAACCGTAACTCCGTAGTAAACATTACCCCAAGAAATCTCCACAACAACATTCAACCATAAAATTGAAACCCTAGAACACATCTTTAACAATATAAATAGAACAAAACGCAAAACAGCAAATATAAGAGAGAGAGACATAGGATAAAGGACCTGATTCATGTAGATAACGGAAAACGAGGTAATTCAATTCAGCCGAGGTGATGGAGCTCATCGTGGCCGGCGTCGTTGGCCGCGAAGCAAGGTTATAGGATTATGTGGTCCTACGTTCAGTGAGCATAAGTACGATAGGGAGGAAGAGAGAGAGGGAAAGGGGGGAGGGAGGGAGATGAACCAACCTAAACTGGCGTTAGGAGTGAAATAAAGAGCCGAACGTACAACTTGCACAAGCATGTGACCACCGGTTCTAGAGAGCGCTTTCCCTTATTGCACCTCGTGATCTACTTTTTGATCGACGGTTATAAAAGCGTGTACAGATGATCCTGTGATTAGGAACCCGACGCGCGGCCTCTGAAAATGAAATAAAAGAGAGTGCAATAGTGACCCCAAAAATAGTGTCTATCCCTTCTTTATGATTTTCTGAATTGATTTAATTATTTCCTATAGTTGTGATCATATTGTCTTTATATTAAGTTTTTTATTTTTATTTACTAATATACGTTATTTAGTGAAATATAATTCGAGATAGTAAATTTGATGCCTTTTTAAAAAAAATCATTACTTTTTTAGTATTAAACCTATAAAAATTCTTATATATTATATAAAAATTATTAATGTTCTCTAATTTTAAAAATACAGAATAAGAAATATATTCAAATAAATACTAAATTAATTTTAAAAAAAAAATCATCTTAATGAAAATAGTCGTGATGTTTACATATATCCTAACATCCATGTTAGTCCGATCATTGGTTTGTTGTTTAAATAGAATCTCAAATATTACATTATTTTATTCATCAAATTTTAAGTGAAATAGGGTAAATGTAAGTAAAAAATGATGTGATGTATAGTAAAAAGACTTGATCAATTGGAAGACCTTGGTTAGAGTATTTATTAATTATTTGCTTGCTAAATGTGCTATTAATGATGATGGCAAATACTTTAACAAAGCGATAAAAGATTACCTCATACATAATTTTTCATTTTAAGAAAAAAAATCAAGTTTAATGTGATACTTATGAGATGACCTTCCCTTTTTAATGTAACATTGGACTAATAATACTGGTATTTAATGTGACTAAATACGATATAAATATGATTGACTATACCCTTCTAATTATAAAGTGCGTGTAATTTTACCTCGAAATAAACAAAGGTATATGAAAAAAAGTAATTCTCATTTCCTAAATTCTTTATCAATGGATTGTCCTCTCATCAACAACTCATGATTGACTTGACCATCAAAGGTGGATCAATCAAACTAATAACATTTGTGATATTCCACATTGAATAGAAAAAAATATTTTCAACACTATATATAAGTTTTTCTTAATTGTGCAAATATGTTTTAAAGCCCACTCTCTAAATAGGGTAACAAGTGATATAATAAAAAGATTAAATATGTTAGTATTACATATCCGGTTGAATGAGACAAGTGATGAAACAACTTATTTTATGTCCCATCTTTTCTCTTATCACATGCTGTATTCAAGCATGACTTAAAATAAAACAATTCATAAACTTAGCAAATTTTGTATAAGACATATAACACTTCTCCGTCTCTCTCTCTCTCTATCCATATACATAAGTTAAAAAAAAAATAGAAAAATAAAAGTCAAGTATACCCATGTTGTTATCTATATTCCTTTCAATTATTGTTTCATTTTTTTTTTTTATAAATAATTAATAAATGTCACATTGTACCAATATTAATATTCTAAGTTCAGTATACTAATACTTACGTTGTACCAATATTTTAGGAGGTGTATCACATTGAATTCTATATTAATGCATCATATCAATGTATTACCTTCATACACTAGATGCATTCTTATTATAAATATTTTATAATGAAACTTATGTCTTATAAATTTTTTTATACCAACCTCCAACAAGTGTTTGTTTATGTAAGCAATACAAAAAATTTATAATTTATAATTAGTTCATATAATGATTCATAGTACGTTTTGTGTATCTATGTCATAAAATTAACACATTTTTTAAATTATATATTCTAAGGTTAGTTTGTATCCCGATGATATCATAAGAATAAATATTTAAATAATAAATTGATAATATTAACAACAATTAGACTGCAAGCCTCTAAATTGGGTTGGTTGGATTGGATTTGGAACCAACTTGAATTAATAAACATTTAACCAAAATTCTAATTCAACTCAACTTCTAACCAAAATGTTGAATCCAAACTTAACCCATTTCCCACATTTTTAGTCACTCGATTAGATTGGATACAAGTTTGATGAAACTTAAAAATGCTTAATTCAAACTTAACCCATTTCTCACATTTTTAGTCACTTGATTAGATTGGACACAAGTTTGATGAAAACTAAAAAATACTTAATCCAAACTTAACCCATTCCCACATTTTTTTTGTCACAAATTAAGTTTGGATTATGTTCATATTGATTAGATTGGATAGAAGGTGGATGAAACCTATTTGATTAAATTGGATATGTACAAGTTGGATAAAACCTATATGTAATGGTCCTTTTAACTTTATATTTTGTACATTTATACCAAACTTTAAATACTAAATAACATATCATTTTGAAATAATAACAAATATCTATATATATATATATATATATTTGTCATTCTAAAAAAAGAAAATAATAAATAATATAACTAAATCTGATGTTTTTTCTTTTAAAATTATTTAAAGTAATATAAACAAAATATTGGTATAATAAGGTACATTACAAATATTATAAGATATTAAATCAACTATATTTTAGGTTGAAGTTGTCAAATTCAACTCGAAATTAAGTTAACATTAAGAAAACTTAACCAAAACCTAATCCGAGTATAAAAAAATACTTGTTAAAACCCTCTACAATATTAGTTGGGATCAAACCAACCCATTTAAATTGCACCCCTAACAATAATTGTAATAATAGTTATAATATTAATAAAAATAAAATTAGTTCTACTAATACTAATAATAATGATAAAATTATTTAACTGAAATTTGCTTAAATTGTTTTTAGTAATAATAATAATAATTTTTCAAACATCATTTTTGGTGCAAGTTTTGATATTTCGATTACTTCACAATTTTGGATATTTTTTTTCCAAAATAATATAATTAAATCCAAGGTTAGTTGATTTTTTAAAATGACCATATAAAAATTAATATTTTATTCCTTTTAAAAGTTAACTTTCTTTTTATGCAAATATGAGATTTTTGGTATTTTAACTAAATAAGGTATTGGCTTGGCTCAATCAATTCCGTGGAGTCCACTAAATTGGCTGATTTTTTGGCATATAAGTTTCTATCTTATACATTAAAGATCTAGAAAGCTGTCATTTCCAATTTTTCTATTTTTAAGCACAATATATTTATTTATTTATTTTGGCAGCCAATGCCAGAATACAACTGCAGGACTTGGTTCCTCAAATGGACATAACTAATAAATGTTTTTTCAAAATAATTATTACTTTAAAAATACTTGAATACTATATTTGATTTCATAGATATGAATATGATATGATCACAGAAGGAATAATAAATTATATTTTATACTTATTTGGCAATGATCCCACCATTTATCTTGAATACATATTTGATTCAGAATTAAATATAAATTAATTTATCTTCCCTCTTTTTAATAGATTTATATGAGATTTAATGAATAGTAATCTTACATGAGATATACATATTTGTGAAATATAAAGGCTTGTTTGAAAATTATTTTTAAGAATAATTTTTTATATTATAGAACAAAAAATAGAAAACATGCTTAACTATTAAAAATTATTTTTTATTTTCTTTTTTAAAGAACACAAAATAAAGTGTTTTTAGAAAACATCTTTTAGTTGTTGTTGGTTTTTTTTTTTTTTTTTTTTTTTGTTATTTTCACTTGTTTTATTATAATTATTTTAAGAAATAATTATACAGACGTATAGAATGATTAAAAATAAGTTATTACATATAAAAATTATTTTTAAAATATATTTAAAAATATTAAAAATAGGTTAAAATTATCTTAGGTTTTCAAATAAATTTTTGTTATACAAAAAATAATTTAAAAAAACTAATTTTTAGAATTGTTTCCTAAAATAGTTACTAGATAGACCCTAAATTTCTTTTTCTTTTCTATTCATAGTTTTTGATTTTTTTTTATATGATCACTTTACCAAATAGACCATTTTAATATATATTAATATTTTTATTCATAAAATTTTAAACATTTTAATTATTAATATTATATTTTTTTTTCATGTATGAAAGAGTAAATTGTGGAGATATCTAAATAATGCTTCATATGACAAAGATTTCATATATATATTTTTTTCTATATTCTAATATTCATTTATTTAAAAAAAACAAATATTAATATAGTATATAACATACCCATTGGTAATATATAAAATATTATTAATTATTCATTTTCCTTTAAAAATAATATCCTATCTGGTCAAAATATTATAATTGATATGATAATAAAAATATCATCTAGAAAATACTATATTATACTACTTTATTACAAATTATTATAGCTTTAAATGCATAGTATTACTTTAAATGTGGTGTGTTTCTATAAAAATTTATCTTTTCCCAATATAAACTAAAAGAGGGTATCATTTTTTAGATTTGTATTGTTTGGTATAAAAGTCTTATATGGTAATTATTATTATTTTTTTTTAGCAAAAGTAAAATTATTATTCATTATTGATACTAAAAATGACATTATATTAATGACTTTATTTAACATCAGACCATGATGATTTGTTGCCATTTATTGCATGAAAGATGTTACTAGAAAATAGATACAGAATTTCACTCCAAAAAATACCTAAAAAAATGATAATTTATATATTTCTTTATTGTTGGACATGATACTGATATTGGTATTTTCTCAAGAGGGAAAAGAGAAGGCATAACATGTTTTGCACAGCTCTTTTTATTTTCTGTTTGATTCTGTTGAAGGTGTTTGTACGAGGAAGAAGACGACATAGAAATCTTCCACCAAGTCCTCCTCCTCTTCCGATTATAGGTCATCTTCATCTTCTTAAAGGAGGAGGACTTCATCGAACTTTTCGAAGCCTTTCTGAAAAGTATGGTCCCATCTTGTTTCTCCAGCTCGGGTCGCAACCGACAGTCATTGTTTCATCTCCGTCAGTGGTGGAAGAATGCTTCACCAAAAACGATACTGTTTTGGCAAACCGTCCTCTCTTCCTCCTGGGCAAGTACCTTGGCTACAACTTTACGGCTCTGGCTTGGGCAGGATATGGAGACCATTGGCGCAACCTTCGTCGCCTTAGTACACTTGAGGTCTTCTCCCCCAGTCGACTTGACTTGATTGTGGGCATTCAGAAAGATGAAGTTAAATGTCTACTGCAAAGGCTATCTCCAGACTCGAGGGATGGGTTTGGCAAGGTAGAGTTGAAATCTAAGTTTTCAGAGTTAACGTTTAATATCATAACGAGAGCGGTTGCAGGGAAGCGTTTTTATGGAGAAGATGTGGATGCTGAGGTGTCAGTCAATTTTCGGAATCTTATAAACGAGATATTTCAATCTGCTGAGGCAACTAATCCCGCAGATTTACTACCCATATTCCGATGGATTGATTATCAGGGTTTTGAGAGGAAGATGATTGAGGTTAGTAGAAAGTCAGATGTGTTTATGCAGGGCTTGATCGATGAGCACCGAAGTGACAGAAGCTCTTTGGAAAGTAGAAACACCATGATTGACCATCTCCTTTCCCTGCAAAAATCCCAACCAGAGTACTACACAGATGAAATCATCAAAGGGCTTATTATGGTCAGTGGAAATAAACTAAACATGCCGTCCAGTTTCATTATTTAAATTCCTTTATTTCTTCAAATACTCGATCACTAATTTCAAACTGCAGGTCCTGATTCTTGCCGGAACTGAGACATCTGCAACAACGACGGAATGGGCAATGGCTCTTTTGCTCAACCATCCAAATTCGTTGAAAAAAGCAATCGCAGAAATAGACGATCGAGTCGGCCCAGAACGAATAATGGACGAAACCGATCTCCCCAACCTGCCTTACCTTCAAAATATCGTAAGGGAGACCCTGAGACTGTACCCACCAGGGCCGTTGCTAGTGCCCCATGTAGCCTCTGAGGAATGTGAAATAGGGGGATACCATATACCAAAACACACAATGTTGATGGTCAATGCATGGGCCATACAAAGGGACCCTAAACTATGGCAGGATGCCACAAGTTTTCGGCCAGAGAGATTTGAGACTGGAAAAGCAGAAACTTACAAGTTCCTACCATATGGAGTAGGAAGGAGAGCTTGTCCTGGAGCAAGCATGGCGAACCGACTGATTGGACTGACGTTAGGGACCTTGATTCAGTGTTACATCTGGGAGAGGGTTAGCGACAAGGAAGTTGATATGAGTGGGGCCGAAGGACTCACCATGCCGAAGAAGACGCCACTGGAGGCCATGTGTAAACCACGTGATGTCCTCAAAAAGGTTTTTGAAGAGTATAAAACTGTCTAGTTGGCGTTTTGATGAGTTCTGAATTTTATTCATTGAATGTCATAGACAATAAATATGCATTAATTTAATTTTATGCTGACGTGGTAATATCAGCTAAGTGGGTACCCAACGTTTCACTTTTTTAATTTTCAATTCTATTCCCAAAAAACCAAGTACTCGTTCTATCTAATATATATTGATATGACTTAAAATCTTTGTTTGAGTCAACATGTTTGACTATCCATATTAACTCAAAATCATAGGTTAACCAACATAATTTTTTGGGGGGAGTGCACAAGGTGGCTCCACCCTGGAGATAGAAATAATTTTAGAATTGATTATTTAAGATTTTAACCTAAGACTGAATTTAGTATTGATTTCTAAAATTGTTTTTGAAGTGTTTTATGATAACCATTGAATTTATCGTTCCCTTAACATGGTTACTTAGGTGTTGAATTTTGAGATTTGATATGTAAAATGATTATGACGTCCTTAACTTTCGGGTTCGGGAGTTGGAAACAGTTTTATTTAACTTTTAACAAGTTTAGAGGGTTAAGTATTGCTCTTTTAACGTATTCCATATGTGATTAAAGATCGATAAATTAAAAATAATTTTGTATATTACAAAATAAATTATAGAATAATGAAAAATTATTTTTAATATTTTTTATTTTATGTAATTATTTTTTAAAATAAATTTTAATAAACAATGAAAACAATTAAAATCCCTTCTTAGAACATAATATAAATCTCAAGAAGACGATTTTTATTAGAAAAATAAAATATTATTCCGATGGTGGAAAGTTTTTATTTATTTATTATTATTATTAGTAAGAATTACAACACGTTTTTGGTGCTTACTGCTTCCACATTTAAAGAATAGTCAGAGTTCGCAGAGTCAAATTAATGTATGTGGTAATTTTTTTTTGGAGACAATTGTGTTTTCAACCGATATAGAGTTGATAATTAAGATAAGTTCCTCCAACTACCCATAATTGATTATAAGGATGTGAGATAGTAATTGAAAAAAATACCCACTTGACTCATTTTTATCTTTATTCTACCACTTGCCACTATTCTTTCTTATTTAACCATTTTTTTATTTTTCATTATTTTTTTAAACTTTTTTTATAAATAATTGAAAAATCAACATTATTTTTTATTTTTAAATTATAAATAAACAAAAATTATATTAATGATTCAAAGACAGAAAATACTTTCTAAAAAAATATTAATTTAAATAAATAAAAATTATCTTTTACATTTATTTTTATCTTTTACATTTTAGAAATAAATAATTTAATGATTAAAATAGCGTTTAAAATAAATATATTCACTATTTTAATTTTTTTTTTTTACTATTATAAAATAAAAAGTTTAATTTTTTTTTAATCTTCTTCCTTCCTTATTTTAATAACTTTTTGAACATGACTTTTAGTAATAAGTTATATGAAATGTTACAAATTTGTTTATTAAGGATTTTCTTTTAATGATTTGAATTAATTGAAAATTTATTAAAATAAGAAAAAGAAAAAGAAAGAAAGATGATTAATGAAGAGTTTTTATTTTAAGTACTCAATTAAAATGTTTTCATATGACCTAATTTTAAAAGTGGATTATATCAATACATAGTAGAAATTGAATTTTTCTTATATAAAAGGGTTGAAAGACATATTTACTTATTTTAGATGAAAACAAGTGGTTAAAAATTATGTAGTATATTTGAGTTTGGTTTTAAAATATTTTTCTAGTTTTTATTTTTTATTTTTAAAAATAATTTTTATTTTCTATATTGTCTCTTTTTGAAAATAAGTTTAATTAAAAAATGAAAACTATTTTTAAAAATGAAAATTGAAAACCTTGTTTAGTACTATTTTTTTATATGAAAAAAAAAAATTTAATCATTTAAACACTCCTACATGGACACATAACTTAGGAGGAATATGAAATTTGTGCCATTGTACAAGGGTATTATACTAACTGTACAAGGAAAATGTACTAATTGTACAAAGGCGTACAAGATTACCCTTTGTGAATGATTTCAATTAATTTTAAACCATTTTTTTTCCCTTGTCACCCAAGGATTGTACGCCTATGTCATGCATTTTATTTAACTCTCACATAGAAATTCTAATATTTTCCCTAATAAAGATATTTTGAGAAAAAAATTGACCCTAAATCATCCACGATTTTCTTAACCAAACCATTGAAAATATGATTAATACACCTACATGAACATATAACTTATGAGAGATATGAAATTTGTGTTATTGTACAAGGGTATTACACTAACTGTACAAGGGAAATGCGCTAAGTGTATAAGGGTGTACAAGGCTCTTAATAGGTTTTGTACGATTTTTAAACAATTTGAGTTTGACATTAAGACGATTATTGATAATTTTTTTTTTATCAAACTATATCATTAAAACATTTTTTACAAAAATTAACACATAAGAAATAAAATTAAAATCAATCATGTTTGAATTGTTCATTATAAGTAAACTAAATAAAATATATATTTTTACTATTTTGCCTTTATAAACATAATTTCATTATTATCAATAGAGATTAAAAAATCATATTTAAATGAAATTAAAAATAAACAAAAATTATTTTTATAACATTTTTATTTTTTTAAATCATTAATTTAAATTATGAAATTAGTTTTAAAATTAAAAATATTTGTTGTAATTATAGTTTTGAAGATTTCATGATTTTTATCTTATTACTTTGAAAAAATTGCTTTAATAAGAAAGTATTTATTTTAATGGTTTAAAATATTTAAATCTTTATTAAAAAATATTTAGGATTAGTGTGGAGAGCAATTAGGTAAATTTGGAATGGAGAAATTTTGAATATTTTGAAGACTTTAATTTGACCAATTACCTTATTTACACTTTCAAAATTATTGGAAGGTTGGTAAATTAGTCTTAAAAATATTGTTTTCTTGATTCATATATATATATATATATGCATGTGAGTGTTTATATTATTTTCGAAATAATAAACACCATGTTTCTAATTTGCAAGTTAGAAAAAAATAATAATAATATTTTATGAGGTATTTAAAAAGTATTTATTATATGTTCTATAAATTTTAAAAAATATAATATTTGATGATACCTAATTTTCAAGTTAGAACAAATAAATAATATTAATATTTTATGAGGTGTTTAAAAATTATTTAATATATATGAGAAATAATATAAGTTTGAAATAAAGAATAATATTTATTATATATTATGTAAGTTTTCAACATATTTAAAAAAAATTTATTATATATTATGTAAGTATGAAAAAAAAATATTTGATGAGGTATTTAAAAGTTATTCATTTCAAAAATACATTTAGCAATAATAATTTTTAACGATCTTTCATATTCAATTTGATAAAGAAAAATGATTCAAGTTGGTTTCATTATTAAATAGGTGAGAGAAGGGTAAAAAAGTCAAAAAGAGAATGAAAAATGTGAGATGATTGGTTAACTTTTTCATTTAATAGTTAAAGGTATTTTAAAGATTTTTTAAAAATAAATTCTTCGTCTCAATTTCTACTCTTTTATTGGGTTTTGAATATAATTATGAGTGATAAAAGGAATTTACTTCAATTACCTAACTTAGCTGGGTTGAAAAGACAATTCAACTTGTTTGGGGTTCCAGGGTGGAAAGTTTTTATTTTTTAATTTTTTATTATTATTAAGAATTACAGCACGTTTTTGGTGCTTACTGCTTCCACATTTAAAGAACAGTCAAAGTCGCAGAGTCAAATTAATGCATGTGATCATTTTTTTCTTTGGACCCTTTTACTAATCGTACTAGCTGGTTTTTATTTCCTTTCGTTCGTGGAAAATTGAGGCATTTTGAAGGGGAGGAGACGGAGTCAAGAAAGTCGGATGAGAGACAGTAGTCGGTAGGTGGCTTTTGTATTATTTTTGGTACTTTAAATTTGATTTAATGTTATGTACAACTTAATCTCATTAATTAATCATTACAAATATTTTATTGTTTTAAATATTGAGGAGTTTTTTTACTGATATTTTAAAATATAATTACATATTAAATAAATCATCTTTATTTTTATAAAAATAATTATTTATTTTTCTTGTTTTAGATAATTAGGATAAAAATATTTGAAATAAAAAATAAGTAATTTAAAATATTTTTAAATATCCCAAAAAATTAGATCACATTATACTTAGGAATATTTTATGTAAAATTTTATTAAATACAAGTGTGTTTGGTAGTGATTTTAGAAAGTATTTATCACTTTTTTAATATTTTTAAATTTTTATCTTTTAAATATTAGAAATTGTAAAAATATTTTTTAAAATCACTATTAAACGCACTATATAAGTCTATTTCACCGTGATTATAAGGAGCGTTTTTAATCCTTCTAACATTTGAAAGATAAAATTTTTGAAGTGTTAGAACAGCTAAAAACGCTTTCTATAATCACTAACAAACGACCTATTACTAATTTGTATATGACATATATTTGCATATATTAATTTTTCAATTTAAAAGTTAAATGGTTAATTTATCATTTTTAAAATTTTATATTTTAGTAATTAATATTATCAAATCATAAATTTATTTATTTTAATATTAATTAAATTATTGATTGTCGTGAATAATTAATTAATTAATTAATTATTAAGTGGAAATAAATATTATTAAGGTAAGGAATCATATGGCAAAAATTGAAATATTTGGTCCAAAACTTTCTCCTCTTGCAAGTTGATTATTCTATAAATAAAGCATAAACATAATGCAGTTGTATCTATACGCCTACCTTTCCTTTCACTTCTTCAACGTCACAACCATGGAAGTGTCTTCCCTTCACACGCACCTCTGTCTTCTCTTCGTCTTTCTCTTGCTTGCTTTCGGAATCTTCTTCCCAAGAAGACGAAGATATGGTAATCTCCCACCCAGCCCGCCTGCAGTTCCAATTATAGGTCATCTCCACCTCCTCAAACATCCGGTCCATCGATCTCTACAACGCCTTTCACAAAAGTACGGTCCAATCTTCTCCCTCCGATTCGGATCCCAGCTCGCGGTCATCGTTTCCTCTCCCTCCGCCGTCGAAGAATGCTTCACCAAGAACGACGTCGTCTTGGCCGACCGCCCTCGCCTTGCGTCCGGCAAGTACGTGGGGTTCAACTACACCAACATTACCGCGGCATCATACGGCGAACACTGGCGCAACCTCCGGCGCATCAGCGCCCTGGAAATCTTCTCCTCCAATCGCCTCAACATGTTTCTTGGCATCCGCAGGGATGAAGTCAAGCGTCTACTCCTCCGACTGGCTCGAGATTCGAGGGAGGGTTTTGCAAAGGTAGAGATGAGACCCATGCTTACAGAGCTAAACTTTAATATTATAACGAGGATGGTTGCAGGAAAGCGATACTACGGAGAAGACTTGGAATATGCGGAGGCTAAACGTTTCCGGGATATTATCAGCGAGATTTTCGAACTGCTTGGGGCATTAGCAAATCCAGCAGATTTTTTGCCCATATTGCGATGGATTGGGCTCGGATATCATGAGAAGAAGCTAAAGAAGATCATGAGAGAGACAAAGGCGATCTTGCAGGGTTTGATTGATGAGCATAGAAGTGGTAATGACAAGGGTTCGGTGGATAATAATTCTATGATCGACCATCTGTTATCCTTGCAAAAAACAGAACCAGAGTACTACACAGATGACATTATTAAAGGGCTTGTACTGGTGAGTGAAATACTGTTTTCGTATCTGCTGTAATTTCAAAGTTCATTCTGAAATTTCACAGAAAACAAAAATAAAAATGCAATTTAATACTTGTAGTGGGAAACTTGGTTTTTGGAGTGAATAATGTTGGTTTCTTGTGGGGGATTTTTACTTCTTTTTTCATCTCACAAAATTCTTCCATACAGGTCTTAATTCTTGGTGGAACCGACACTTCAGCAGCAACAATGGAATGGGCAATGGCCCTTCTCCTCAATCATCCGGATGTTTTGGAGAAAGCTAAAGTAGAGTTGGATATGCATGTTGGAAAGGACCGCTTGATAGAAGAATCCGATCTTCCCAAACTGCGGTACCTCCAAAGTATCATTTCTGAAACTATGAGAGCATTTCCTGTGGGCCCTCTTTTAGTGCCCCATATGTCCTCAGATGACTGTCAAATAGGGGGTTTTGATATACCACGAGGCACAATATTATTGGTAAATGCATGGGCCCTTCACAGAGACCCTCAGGTGTGGGAAGATCCTACAAGTTTCAAACCTGAAAGGTTTGAAAATGGAGAACGTGAGGATTACAAACTAGTACCATTTGGAATAGGAAGAAGAGCCTGTCCTGGAGCTGGCCTTGCTCAGCGAGTGGTGGGTTTGGCTTTGGGGTCGTTGATTCAGTGCTATGACTGGAAGAAGATTAGCAACACCGCTATTGACACCACTGAAGGGAAAGGGCTCTCCATGCCCAAACTGGAGCCATTGGAAGCCATGTGTAAGGCACGTGAGATTATAAACCAGGTTCACTAGAACTAGAGAACAATATTTAGTTGGTATTAGCACTCTGGTCATTTGCTTGTATTGTTGCAATAAGCATTCTCGGATGCATTTCGAGTATCGTGCCCGTTATAAATATGTATTACGTACTAAGATTGTCGTTATATCAATTGTCATACTTGCAGATTTCTTTTACTTTGAAGAGCACAGTGGAAATCTAAATCCTAAAATCATAATAAAAAAAAATTGAAATAATTAATTTCAAACAGGTGTGAATTTTGAAAATGCTGAAAGCAGGCACACGCAACACCCAACTTGATATAAATTAATGTCCACCAGTGGCTTAAATGATGAGAACATTAATATGATGATAATATTAATTCAACAACTCCGCCTCAATGATATTGCTTTCTTACATCTGTCAAAATTTTATTGTTAGAGTAAATCAGTTAAGTTCAGTTTAGTAACAGCTAAATCAATCTGTATCTTATTAATCAATTCAGTTACAAATCTTGAAAACTAAAACCACTCAAATGTATAGGTATAAATACAGAGAAATGAAAATTTTAATGCTACATTTTTCATCATTTCTTCCTTTCACTTTTCATCATTTCTTTCCTTCTTGATTCTCTTATTCCTTAACATGTTATTAGAGCCTGTTTTGCCCCAAGCCATGGAAACTTATTCGACAACCTCCATGGAGAACATTGCAAGAACCACTAGTCTCCTTCTAGTTTCTTTTCCTTACCCGATCTCATTCAAATTGGACGACAAAAACTTTCTGGTATGTCAAAAGCAAATACTAACAACGTTAAGAAGTCATAAACTTCAACATTTTCTTTCTGATTCAAGAGTTCTTCCCTCGAAATTCCCGTCTCCAAAGTGATGAACATCATCATCTCATCAATCCTAAGTTTCAAGATTGGGAGCAACAGGACCAACTCATCATGTCATGGATTCTTGCATCCATATCAGATGCCCTTCTAACACATACGGTTAACTGTGATACTTCAGCTCAGGTATGGAAAACTCTTGAACAATATTTTGTCACTTAATTACGAGCTAAAATAACCCAGTTCAAGACTCAGATGCACAACACAAAGAAAAGTGATCTATCCATAAGCGATTACCTTTTCAAGATTAGAAATATTGTCGATCACTTGACTTTACTTGGCCATAATTTTTCTGATAAAGATCATATAGATGCAGTGTTTGAAGGATTACCTCAAGAATATGAAACATTCATCATCTCAGTAAGCTCAAGAATCAACCCATATATCGTTGAAGAAATGGAAGCACTTCTTCTTGCCCAAGAAACTCGCATCGAGAAAAACATCAAGATTCATGAATTCTCTACTCCCAATTTAGCCCACCTGGTCACGTTCAATGGACCCTCAAATTTCAACTAAAGACTCGGCAATAGAATTTATAGCATGAACTCATCTGTATTATCTGAAAATGGAATATACCACAACCGTGGGTACTCATCTCAACGAGAAAGAGAAAGATCGGGAAGAGGTTCTTGGAGAAGCAACAATAAACCTCAATGTCAACTCTGTGGTAGAATGGGGTATGTAGTCATGAAATGCTATTATAGATTTGATCATTCATTTTCTAGTCCCTCACAACTTCAAGGAAACAGTCCACAAGGAAACATAGCCCATCTTCCACAACAACTCTCTAAACACATCTACCCAGGATTTCTATCGACAACATCGGGATTTCTATCGTCATCAACAACACTAGCAATAACAACCCACCTTTCAACACCAGAGGTCTTACATGACACTAATTGGTATGCAGATTCTAGAGCAACAAACCATCTCACACTTGATATCAACAATCTTATGATCAAGTCACAATTCCCAACATTAGAACAGGTCCTTGTGGGAAATGGTAAGGGTATTATACACCATATTATACACACTTCATTCCCATCACCAGTTTTTCCATCCAATTTTTTTTCCTTAAAACTTCTACATGTTCTAGAAATTACCAAAAACCTTTTCAGTGTTTCAAAGTTTGCTAATGATTATCATGTGTTTTTTGAATTCCATCCCAATTCTTGTTTTGTCAAGGATTTTGCAACCAAAACAATTCTTTTACAAGGACAACTTAAAGAAAGACTATATGTGTTTGATAACACACAACTTAATATTAGTCATCAGTGGAAATCGTCCTCCTCTAGTTCTCAAAGCTCAAAGATTTCCAGTCTCTCATGTTTCACAATAACATTTATCCCTCCAAAGACTTCAACAACAGCTGCTACACCTGAAGATGCTCACTCATCATTCAGCCTTTGACATAATAGATTGGGGCATCCTTCTGCAAAAAATGTTTCTCTTGTACTCAACAAATGTAATATTTCACATTTCAATAAAAAGTCATCCACTGTTTGCTCTACTTGCTACATGGGTAAAATTCACAAGCTCCCATTTCCTCATTCCACAACCTCTTTTACAACACCCTTGGAGCTGATACATTCAGACCTTTGGGGACCTGCCTCAATACCTTCGTCGAATGGATACAAGTATTATATTCATTTTATTGACGCCTACTCTCGGTTTACTTGGATATATATGCTCAAACAAAAATCTGAAGCACTTCAAGCTTTCCTCAACTTCAAAGCACAAGTGGAACTTCAACTCAGTCACAATATTAAAGTTATGCAAATTGACTTGAGAGGAGAATATCAGACATTCATGCATTATTTACTCTCAAATGGAATAATTCACAGGACCTCATGCCCCTATACGCATGAACAGAACGATATTACTGAGTATAAACATCGACATATTGTTAAACATGGCTTCATTTTGTTAGCTCAAGCATCTTTTCCTCTCAAATATTGGGATGAAGCCTTTCGTACCTGCGTATTTCTAAACAATAGATTGCCCATTTCAGTTTTGAAAAACAAGTCCCCACTTGAAGTCCTCTTTCATACAACACCTTCTTACTCGCAACTTAAAGTATTCGGTTGCACCTGCTACCCTAATCTCTAACTCACAATAGACATAAACTACAATATCGATCTCTACCTTGCGCTTTCCTTGGCTACAACCTTAACTACAAAGGGTTCAAATGTCTCAGCCCTAATGGTAAAATCTTCATATCTTGGGATGTCTTTTTTGATGAGCATGAATTTCTTTTTGCATATCAATAATCTACCACTTTATTCGGCATATCTACTACTCACACTTTTCCACTAACTTCCCTTCCGTTATTAGTTCTCCAACCCTCATCTACGTCCTCAGCAACCACACCTGTACTACTCCTCAATACCAATAATACTTCCTATTCTAAGCAACTCATCTCCCCCACTGATTCTTATTTCTTGTCTCTTCCACCTTCTAACATCCATTCCATGATTACTCGGTCAAAAAATGGCATGTTAAAACCCAAAGCATATATCACTTCTATACTTTCATCCTCAGCCATTGAAGCTCTTTTAATAAGTCATTAGAAGCAGGCCATGACAGATGAATACTTGGCACTCCTATGCAAACAATACTTGGTGGCTTGTCTTTTCTCCAATAGACCGAAAACCAATTGGTTGCAAATGGGTCTTCAAGATCGAAGAAAATCCAGATGGCACAATCAACAAATACAAAGCACAATTGGTTGCAAAGGACTTTCATCAAGTAGCTGGTTTTAACTATAATGAAACATTTAGCCCAATTGTAAAACCAACCATCGTTTGAACCGTTCTTACAATTACCTTAAATATGAATTGGAAGATTCGACAACTTGACATCAATAATGCTTTTCTCAATGGAGATATTCAAAAAGACATATTCATGCATCAATCAGCCGGCTTTGTTGATCCTCTACGACTAGATTTTGTATGCAAATTCAACAAGTCTCTATATGGTCTTAAGCAAGCCCCTAGAGTTTGGTTCGAAAAACTTCGTCATGCACTTGTTGCTCTTGGTTTTACATCCACAAAGTCTGACCAATCTCTCTTTGTTAACATCACCCCCATGCCTCTACTTACATCCTTGTCAATGTCGATGGTATCCTTCTTACTGGAAATAATGAGTGCTTCATTCAACAAATAGTCACTTAGCTTAATCACCAATTTGCTCTCAAAGATCTTGGAGCCCTAAACTACATCCTTGGCATCCAAACAACAACCATCTTTATTGGATGACACTTATCCTAGGCTAAATATATTTCACACATCCTTACCATAACAAAGATGCTCTATGCCAAACCAGCTCCCATGCCAATGATTTCCAACTCAACAATATCAGCTTCTGGTAGTAACCCATTTTATGACACCCAACTCTACCGAAGCACTGTTGGTGCTCTCCAATATGCTACTATTATGTGACCTGAAATCACCTATAGTGTAAATCATGTTTGTCAATTCATGCAAATGCCTTTTACTGCTTATTGGAAGGCTGTCAAGCGAATACTTCGATACTTATCAGGTATTCTCCACCATGACCTTTATCTCAAATGTAATACCATCTCTTATCTTGATATAACAGGTTTTTGTGATGTTGACTGGGCATCTGACATCGGGAATCGACAATCCACTTCAGGCTACTGCCTCTTTCTTGGTCCCAACCTTGTTTCTTGGCATTCTCGTAAACAACATACCATTTCCAAGTCTTCTACCGAAGTTGAATATTGCAGTGTAGCCACATTAGTAGCTGAAATTTCTTGGTTGCAACTCCTTAGTGAGCTCCATATCACCTCCACAATAGCTCCGATCGTTTGGTGTGACAATCTCAACATCGTCCATCTTTAAGCCAATCCAGTTTTACATGCTCGCACCAAGCATATCGAAATAGACCTATATTATGTTTGGGAAAAGGTTTTTTAGAAACAAGTTCAAATCTGTCATCTCCTATCTTCAGCATAACTTGCTAACATCTTCACCAAAGCAGTGCCTAGTGCTCGGTTTCTTAGCATGAGAGACAAACTCAGTGTAACTCCAGCTTACCTTGAGTTTGAGGGAGGTTGTTAGAGTAAATCAATTAGCTTCAGTTTAGTAATAGCTAAACCACCTTACTTGTAACACATAGTATTTCATTTTGTTAGAACAACCCACTTGCATCAGTTATAAATCTTGAAGACTAAAACCACTCAAATGTATGGTATAAATACATACAGAGAAATGAAAATTCTAATGTTGTTTTTTTCATCATTTCTTCAGTTCACCTTTCATCATTTCTTTCCTTCTTGATTCTTTTATTGCTTAACATCACTAAGTTTCCAAGTTAACTACAAAACCATGGAAGTAATTACTTGGCAAGCCACATCTCTGTTTCTTTTCTTCCTCTTCTTTGTTTCCAAAAATCTAGACATGCATGCAAATCTCCCATTGAGCCCACCTGCTATTCCAATCATAGGTCATCTCTACCTTCTCAAACAACCACTTCATAGATATTTTTTGCCTCTGTTGCGATGGATAGATTATGGAGGTTATGAGAGGAAGATGCATGGCAAATATCAGTATAGTGTTAGATGCGATCTTGCAAGGTTTTGATTAATGAGCATACAATAAAGGAGGTTTAGTGGATAATAATACTACGATCGACCATCTATTATCATTACAAAAATCAGAACCAGAATACTACATAGATGACATCATTAAAGCCTATGGAATGATCTCGAAAGTTATAAGTTGTAAAGGTTTGAGAGTGGGGAAAGAGATACATCCAAACTACTGCTCTTTGGGGTGGGAAGAAGGGTGTGTCCTGGGATTGACCATAGGGTGGATTTGGCTGTGGGGTCATTAATTCCAAAGTTTTATGTGCAAGAAAATAGACTATAGGAAAATTACATATAATAATGATGAGATATAAGTGCATGTAATAAAAATGATAATACTATTTTAAGAAAATAAAAGTGGACAAATACTTGGTCTTTCAATGTATAATATAAATTATAATAATTTTTATAAAAAGTAGTTGCTATTGGAAAAAACAAATATTATTTGAATTAATTATATATAATAATGATAAAATATAAATGCATATAATAGAAATTATAATGCTATTTTAGGAAAAAAAAAAGTGAACAACCACTTTGTACTTTTATATATAATATAGATTAAAATAATTTTTATAAAGAATAGGTTGTCATCGGAAAAAATAAACATCATTTGAATTAATTAGATATAATAATGAGAGGATATAATCACATATAATAAAAATAATACGACTATTTTTGAAAGAAAAAAGTGTCAAAACACCTCGTACTATATATATACGCACACACGCATGATATAGAGCATACATGGTACATCATGTATTGTTTCTATTTCTAAAGATTGTCCTCAGACTGCTAAAGCCTACCTGCATCAGTAAAAATTGAATAGCATATACTCAATATATATTAAGCGAGTCTCATAGTAATCTTAACGTAAACCCGGCGTGAGCTACTTCAAAACATGCATATGACTATTTCTGCCTACGAAACAGAGGATTGTGGTTTACATATGTTGCAGTTTTGGCGAAGGGATGTAACAGGAGCAAGATTGAACAAGAATGGCAGAAGTTGAAAAAAAAAACTCAACACTACCATTATCGTTAAGACTATTATATCAACCATCCTTACTATATGAGTTCTTTTTCAGCATTTGGCCTCCCACGCAACCAACTCGCAACACTTTGGTTTGAGGAGAGGCCTTCCTCGCACCATCATCAAAAAAGAGGCCGCCTCCACTGCCTCCATTGATGGTGGCGGCGCTTCAGACTTAGACTTTCAAGGATACAGTTGACTGTTTGAAACAATGTTATGGGTTGTCATTGTGGTCATGGATTATTGATTTAGTGGTTAATACATATAAAAAGAGAGATAAGGCAAAACTAACAATGGGTTTGGGATTGATTTTTAGAGAGTTAAAAGTAGTCCCATACTTGGAAACGCTTCCTATACAAAATTAGGTATTTGATAAACTTTTTAAATTCTCTTTCAACAGTCTAAAAAATTACTTGAGTTGATTAAAGGAAAATAACTTGATGCATGATTTTTCGAAAATACTTTTATAAAATATTGTAGATAAAAGTGCTTTAATCGAAATCATTTCTAAATGTAGTTTAAATTTCATATTTTTAAACTTTCCTAACCTTTCTTTAACTAAAACTCATTTTAATTAAATTTGTCTATATATTTTGACTCTTCACTCATTTTTTCATCGACTAAAAATATTATGTAAAATAATGTGGTCAAACATGAATCTTATTATCAATAATTTTTTTAAAAATAAAAAGTAAATTAAAAATAGTATGGGCAAGTTTTTTCTACTCAACAGTACAAATGTCTTAAAAAAGGGTTAAAAATAGAGTAACCATGTAGGAAATTATTACTTGAGAAAAGAATCCACTAAAGTTATTTGGGTAAGGGGTTGAAATAACATCGATATTTGTAAAAATAACTCATTTTTTTTTAAAATATAAAAGACAACCTTATAGAACAAAAATACCCTTATGTTTTTTTTTATTTTCCTCCTAAGGATTTCTCACTTTTTTCATCTTACTTTATTATTATTTTTTTATCCCTTACAATAAAAAAATGTTAAAGTTCTCATTATTTTTGGTCATGAAAATGAATTAAGAGATATAAATAACCAATTGGAATTTGTGGGATTACTTCATGTAAAATAAATTGGGTTTTGGTGGAGGCCCTATATATGAGTTTTCTCTTCTGATTGTTAACTGTTATACTTAATGAATATTACTTATTTTTATTTTGCTCTTTGATATACATGTGTTAATTTTATATTTAAGCTAACCTTGTTTCCATGATAGCGCACTATTACTTGCTGTTAAGGTATAATCTCACTTTCACTTTGCTTATTTTTATGCGTGATTTGTTTTATTATTTGATCATTTCACTAGCATCCATTGATTTCTTTATCAATTGCCACACTTCACCTTATCTAGTAGAGACTTTATTATAGGGCTTAGAGGGGTGCTACGGCTCACCATCGTAACTTCCCAATAGGTAGTTTGACCCCCAAATTTGACTTTGAGTTTCTACAGATTGTTTTTTTCCAAATAAAGAGTTACACATGAGATTTTCTTTCTTATTTTATTTTTCCTTAAAAATAAAACAAAAATAAGTGGCGACTCTAAGTATTTTCTAAAAATTATATTTTCACCAAATAAAAAAAAAAATGAGTTTGCCATTGAGTGGGAATGCATTGAGCGAAATGCAAGGTCCACACCAATATTATTTTTTCTTCATAATTTTTTCTTTTGATGACAAAGATTTCTAAAACTCTTACTTTACCATTACCAAACCAAGCAAAAAACTCTCTACTATTAACTATAAAATAATATTAAGAGCCGATATAACAAAGGTCAAATAATGGCATACATGAATCTCATATATTTAAAATTATACTAATTTTAATATTGTTGGTCGATTCTAACTCAAAATATTTACTTAAACTTTATTGCGGTTGGGTTTTATTTATAAAGAACTTAATTGGGGTAAAGTTCTTGATTAGAAGATTCACTTGGGCCAAATATAGTTAAGTCATTTTGAATAGCTAACTAACATGATATATAGTAATGAGACGTTTACTCATTCTAATATTTTAAGAATTATACTAAATTAGTTTATGAGACACTCAATTAGTTCCTTTGCCAAAAGTCTGAGTTTTAAAAATGATACCAAATCAGTTTATGAGGCTATAAGGTTGGTTCCTTTGTAATATCAATTTATGATATTAAATGAGGAAATAAAATACAAAATAAATTAAAAGATTGATAGAATAAAATATATTTAACTCAAATAAATTTTCAATATTTTTCATTTTACGCAGCTATTTTTCAATTAACTTCCAATAAATAACGAAAACAATTAAAATCCCTTATTAGGAAATAGTATGATTCTTAAGAAGACAATTTATTATTAGACAATTAAAAGATTATTCTCTAACAAAAGATTATTCAAGTGTTTGGATTTTGGAGTTCCCGAGGGTGGAAAGGTTTTCATTATTAAGAATTACAACAAGTTTTTAATTCTTCCACATTTCGCGTCGTGCCTCATGCATGACATCATTTTTTTGGACCCTAATCGTACGAGCTGCTTTTTTCTTTGGGAGAATTGTGTTTTGGGCCCAGCTGGGCCCAAAAATTAATAAAAGATCCTCATAAGTTCTATATTTAAGCCCAACACCTAAAGAAAGTGTACAAATTAAAAGGAAGGATATGAAACATTCTATTTTCCTAAAATGCCCTTTATTGTCAAAAGGAAAAAGAAAACAACTAACTTCCCACTCTCTTTTATTCTTTTTTTCCTTCTCTTTTTCATCATTCACCTTATCTTTTTCTCTCACATATTAATTGGTGGGACATGTAAATTAATTCTTTTCTAGAAAGGTGTTACTATTTTCATCAATTATTTTTCTCCCAAAAACCATGCCTAATAAATTAAATATTGGTAATCAATGGTTGAAAAGGATTATTACTATATTTTTAAAGTAAATATTTTTTAAATACCTTATAAAATTTTTTTTTTTTAAACTTACAAAATATATAATAAATAATTTTTAAACACCTTAAAAAATATTATTATTCTTTTTTATCCAATATATATATATATATATAAATATCTTTAAGGTTGTAGACAATTATTTGAATATTTTCTCTATTTTTTGGACAATACATTGATATTGTTTTAATATATTATTTTGTAACATGATCATCTTTTAACTAATGCTGATAATTAATTTTTAATTGAATAATGTATTATAATTTAATAATTTGAAAAATATTCAAATGCCTTTTTAAATCTAAAATAGATGTGGACTTGACATGATTTAAATTATTAAAGCATGATGCCATTAAGTCAAGCAAATGTATCATACTAAGAGATGTGTATGTAAATTATATCATAATTTTCTCTTTTTTTATTTATTTTTCATTGTACATGATATCTTTTGTATAAAGTTTTGTAGATGAAAAATAATAAAACTCTTTTGTTATGTAAAGAGGTATAACAACACATTAAAATTGAAAAGAGAATATAATGGAACACAAATTAGATGAAAATCACTTTAAATAAGGATATAATAGAAAACATATAAATGTAAGAAAAAAACAAGTTTAGATGAAATTTAAAATAAAAAATCAAAGAAAATAAATTAAAAGTAATAATATAAAAATCGTAGAATCTTCAAAACTATAATTACAACAAAAAAATTATTTTAAATTAACTTGATAATTTAAATTAATGATTTTTTATAAAAAAAAATTACAAATGTTACAAAGATAATTTTTTATCATTTTTAATTCTATTTAAATATGATTTTTTTTAATATCTGCTGACATTATGTTTATAAAGGTAAAATAATAAAAATATATATTTCATTCGGTTTACTTGTAATAAACACTTTAAATGTGATTAATTTTAATTTTATTTCCTATGTTTTAATTTTGGTAGAGAATATCTAAATGACATATTTTGGTAAAAAAATATTCATAATTTTTCCTCAACAGTTATTATATGTTGTTTATATTGTCTTAAGTTATTTGGAACAATGACATTAATATGTTATCCATTTATATTAATTTGATTTCACAAAAAAAAGGTAACCTAAATATTATGGTTAATTTTCCTTTATATAGGATGTAAATGTAGTAAGAAAAAATATTGTTGAAACTACTTAAATGAAATATGCAATTACAAATTTTGGATGATGAAATTTAAAATTTAAAATAAAAACAATTTTTAGGTGAAGGAATGTGTGGGGGAAAGTGTTCAATCCTTAGGTGACAAGAAAAAAAAAAGTTCAGAATTGATTAAAATCTTGCATAAAGGATAACCTTGTACGCCCTTGTATAATTAGTACATTTACCCCATACAATTAGTACATTACCTTACACAGTGAGTGGAATACTCTTTTATAGTTAGTGTAACACCCTTATATAATAGTGCAAATTTCATAAACAATTCATGGGTAACAAAGAAAATAAAGAAATGATTCAAAATCGACTAAAATCTTTCACAAATGGTAGCCTTGTACACCCTTGTACACTTAGTATATTTTCCTTGTACACTTAGTACATTTCCCTTGTACAGTTAGTGTAACATCATTGTACAATGGTGCAATATATCCTTTTTAAGTTGTGTGTCCACGTAGATATATTAATTTATTTCTAATGGTTTGGCTAACAAAATGGTGGATGAATTAGGATTAAATTTTTTTTCCCCAAACATTATTACTAAGAAAAGTATCGAAATTTTCATGTGAAAGTTAAATAAATTGCATGACATAGGTATGCAATCTATGGGTGACAAGGAAAATGAAAAAGTGATTCAAAATCGATTAAAATTTTTTATAGGTGGTAGCCTTGTACACCCTTGTACACTTAGTACATTTTCCTTGTACACTTAGTACATTTCCCTTGTACAATTAGTGTAATACCATTGTACAATATATCTATCCTAAGTAATGTGTCCATGTAGGTGTGTTAACCATATTTCTAATGGTTTAACTAATAAAAGGATGGATGAATTAGGGTTAGTTTTTTTTTCCCAAACATCATTACTGGGGAAAGTATCGGAATTTCCATATGAGAGTTAAATAAAGTGCATGACATGAGTATGCAATTTGTGGGTGACAAGGAAAATAAAGAAGTGGTTCAAAATAGATTGAAATCTTTTATAAATGGTAATCTTATATACTGCTTGTACATTTAGTACATTTTCCTTATACAGTTAGTAAATACTCTTGTATAGTGACACAAATTTCATATTCCCGTAGTGCATATATGCCTATATTTGTATTAAACATGATTTTAGTAGTTTGATTAAAAAAATGACGAGAAACTTCAATCCAATTTTTTTATGAACATATTACATTTTTGTGAAAAAAATATACAATTGACCAATTCTTCTATTTAATTGTGAACATATTATATTTTAAAAATAAAAAAGAAAAATTAATAAATGAAATTTAATTCTTTTTATTATCTTAGTATTAAACAAGGTCTTAAATTTTCATTTTTAAAAATATTTTTCATTTTTTTATTTAAATGTATTTTCAAAAAGAGACAATATAGAAAATAAAAATAATTTTTAAAAATAAAAAAATAATAAAAACTAGAAAAAATATTTTAAAACCAAACTCAAACATAATCTATATAATTTTTAACTACTTGTTTTTATTTAAAATGAGTAAACATATCATTTAACCCTTTTGTATGAGAAAAAAATCAATATCTACTATACTATGTATTGATATAATCCATTTCTAAATACGAAAATATTTTAGTTGGATATTTAAAATAAAAACTCTTCATATATCCTCTTTCTCTCTTTTTCTTTTTTCTCATTTCAATAAATTTTCAATTAATTCAAATCATTAAAAAAATTCCTTAATAAACAAATTTGGAACATTCATATAACTTATTACAAAAGTCTATGTTCAAAAAATTATTAAACTATGGAAAGAAAAAGATTAAAAAAAAAAAAAACTTTAAACTTTTTATTTTATAATAATAAAAAAATAAACTTTAAAATACTTTTTAGTATAAAAGAAAAAAAATAGTAAATATATTTATTTTAAATAGTGTTTTAATCATTAAATTATTTACTTGTAAAATGTAAAAAATAATTTTTATTCATTTAAATTAATATTTTTTTCGAAAGTATGTTCCAAAATAATTTTTGAATCATTAATATAGTTTTTATTTATTTATAATTTAAAAATAGAAAATAATGTTGCTTTTTCAATTATTTTTAAAGGAGTTTAAAAAATAATAAAAAATAAAAAAATGATTAAATAAAGGGGAATTTGATGGATGGGGCATGTAAAGAGTGGTGGTATAAAGACAAAATGATGGGTGTAAGTAAAAAAGGGTATTTTTGTCTATTCCAACCTTATATCCTTACAATCAATTATAGGTGTTTGGAGGATCTTTTATTAATTTTTGGGCCCAGCTGGGCCCAAAACACAATTCTCCCTTTTTCCTTCGTTTCATAATTTCATTCGTGGACAATTGAGGCAGGCAGAAATATTATTAAAACTATTAACGTAAGCAGTGAAATCATTAAAATTGTTGAAACATGAGGTAAAAAACTTTGTCCTCTTCCTCGTTGATCATTCTATAAATAAAGCATAAACAACCAGGGAATGCACTTGTATCTAAGCCTACCTTTCCTTTCACTTCTTCAGCGTCACTACCATGGATGTGTCTTCCCTTCACACATCGCTCTCTCTTCTCTTCGTCTTTCTCTTGCTTGCTTTCGGAATCTTCTTCCCAAGAAGACGACGATATGGGAATCTCCCACCCAGCCCGCCTGCAGTTCCGATTATAGGTCATCTCCACCTCCTCAAACAACCGGTTCATCGATCTCTACAACTCCTTTCACAAAAGTACGGTCCAATCTTCTCCCTCCGATTCGGATCCCAGCTCGCGGTCATCGTTTCCTCTCCCTCCGCCGTCGAAGAATGCTTCACCAAGAACGACGTCGTCTTGGCCGACCGCCCTCGCTTTGCGGCCGGCAAGTACGTGGGGTACAACTACACCACCGTTGCTGCGGCATCATACGGCGACCACTGGCGCAACCTCCGTCGCCTCAGCGCCCTGGAAATCTTCTCCTCCAATCGCCTCAACATGTTTCTAGGCATCCGCAGGGATGAAGTCAAGCGTCTACTCCTCCGACTGGCTCGAGATTCGAGGGAGGGTTTTGCAAAGGTAGAGCTGAGACCCATGCTTACAGAGCTAACCTTTAATATTATAACGAGGATGGTTGCAGGAAAGAGATACTACGGAGAAGACGTGGAAAATACGGAGGCTAAACGTTTTCGGGAGATTATCAGCCAGCTTTTCAAACTGGGTGGGGCATCATCAAATCCAGCAGATTTTTTGCCCATATTGCGATGGATTGGGCTCGGATATCATGAGAAGAAGCTAAAGAAGATCATGAGAGAGACAAAGGCGATCTTGCAGGGTTTGATTGATGAGCATAGAAGTGGTAATGACAAGGGTTCGGTGGATAATAATTCTATGATCGACCATTTGTTATCTTTGCAAAAAACAGAACCAGAGTACTACACAGATGACATTATTAAAGGGCTTGTACAGGTGAGTGAAACGCTGTTTTCGTATCTGCTGTATTTTCAAAGTTTATTCTAAAATTTCACAGAAAACAAAAATAAAAGTGCAGTTTAATACTTGAAGTGGGAAACTTGGTTTTTGAAGTGTATGATGTTGGTTTTTTGTGGGTTTTTTTACTTCTTTTTTCATCTCACAAATTCTTCAATACAGGTCTTAATTCTTGCTGGAACCGACACTTCAGCAGCAACAATGGAATGGGCAATGACCCTTCTCCTCAATCATCCGGATGTTTTGGAGAAAGCTAAAGCAGAGTTGGATATGCACGTTGGAAAGGACCGCTTGCTAGAAGAATCTGATCTTCCCAAACTGCGGTACCTTCAGGGTATCATTTCTGAAACTTTGAGAGTATTTCCTGTGGCCCCTCTGTTACTGCCCCATATGTCCTCAGATGACTGTCAAATAGGGGGTTTTGATATACCACGAGGCACATTATTATTGGTAAATGCATGGGCCCTTCACAGAGACCCTCAGGTGTGGGAAGATCCTACAAGTTTCAAACCTGAAAGGTTTGAAAATGGAGAACGTGAGGATTACAAACTAGTACCATTTGGAATAGGAAGAAGAGCCTGTCCTGGAGCTGGCCTTGCTCAGCGAGTGGTGGGTTTGGCTTTGGGGTCGTTGATTCAGTGCTATGACTGGAAGAAGATTAGCAACACCGCTATTGACACCACTGAAGGGAAAGGGCTCTCCATGCCCAAACTGGAGCCATTGGAAGCCATGTGTAAGGCACGTGAGATCATAAACCAGGTTCACTAGAACTAGAGAACAATATTTAGTTGGTATTAGCACTCTGGTCATTTGCTTGTATTGTTGCAATAAGCATTCTCGGATGCATTTCGAGTATCTCACACGAATCTGAATTTTATATTCCCACATCGGAAAACTTTCAGAAATTTTAAATTTTGAGAAAGCAACCATTATTAAAATGATTACTTTTTCAATACAAATCACTAAAAGTTACAGTATCTTATTCAAAAATAGAAAACATAGTCCAAAGGCCAATTACGTTTGTCCAAAGGAAAGAAAATGAGTTAATAACGTTGTTGGACTGAAATGAGAAATTGAGGTTTGAAAACACGTCCTAAAGTCTCTCGTGTCATGTTTTAGTGCCATTGTGGTATAACATGAACCATCCACACAGCACCCATGTGAGTTGAAATTTTTGCAGTCTCACTAACGAACCATACGAGGCTAGGGTTGTTTGTACGTCTAGAGGGTGGTTGAAACAAGAAGAAGAAGTCATGGAATTATCAACCCCCATTCATTTAATCTTCAGAAAAATCTGGTGACCACAAGATCCCGAGAGAGAGAGAGAGAATAAAAAAAAGAAGAGCCTAGAATGATAAATGTCATTATTGGAAATTTGGAAAGACAGACATCAGTAGATTGAACCAGTAATCTCCCCAAATTCGCCGCTGTCCCATATTTGAAAAACGTAATGCCACAGTTTTATGATCTAAGATTGTCGTTATGTCGATTGTCATATTAGCAGATTTCTTTTGCTTTGAAGAGCAGAGTAGAAATCTAAATCCTAAAATCATAATACAAAAATATTGAAATATTTAATTTCTCATTTGAATATGCCTTTTTTTTTTTTGCCTTCTAAATTTTTAAATCGATTGTTTTCCTCTTTGATTTTAATACTTAATTGTACTGTCGAGTAAATTTGAGAATGAAAAAAAATCATTATTTTTTGTTTGAGAATGTGTGCCAATGCTGTGCAGATGAATGATTTGAAGAAAATTTGTCAAAGCACAGAGACTTTGACCACACTTTTGTTAAATTAATAAAAAATAAATAAAATTGAACTGTCGCATGATAATGGACTGACAATATGTGTCAAATTGACGATCATTCTAACTTTGTCTAATTCATATTATATCATTTTCCCGACTCGAAAAATCTCCTTCCATTATCCTCTCGCATGACTTAAATTTCACATCACTTTTCAACCCAAAAGTTGAAGCTCGACGCCACGATTATCACCCGTGTCTCATGTGATTTTGGTAGGGCTGTCAATAAAATAATAATTTTATCTTCATCATTAATCTTAACTTTTATTCTCAATAAATGAGTTATGCACTCCTTAAATTTATTTATATGATCGTTAAAATTTGTTAAAGATTTCAGAATATAAGTTTTCTCTAATTTTTGTTATAAATCAAAAGAAGTCTTTCATTCAAAACACTATTTTAGTTGAGGAGTTAGACTTAAACAAATAGCACTTATTGCTTTTATTTTAATTCTTCCCATTATTCATCCACCATGCTCTTTAATTTTTTATTTTGTAATGCTTTAAAAAGTTCTTATTGCACCAAAATATCTGTAACCATACTTTGTCACATGCTAAAATGATTTTTTCCATCAAATGACTTACTATCATATTTTATACCAAATATCATCTTCAAAATAATTTTTTTACGGTTTTTACACTACGACTCTAATACCACTTGTTGAAAAAATCATAATACCCAAATGTATTTTGAAAAATAAAAAAAATAAAAGATTTGCGTTATTTGCTATAATTGCCTATGCCCATTGGATAAGAAGATCAAATTTGCGTTATTTGCTATAATTGCGTTATTTTTTCTCCATATTATTTTTCTTTTCTTTTCTTTCATGATAAAGAATTTTAAAACTCTTTACCATTTCTCAACTAAGCAAAAAACTCACCTCTATAAACTATGAAATAGTGTTAAGTGAGGATAGGACAAGTTCAAAAAATGGTAGATAATGAATCTCATATATTTAAATTATGTTAATTTTAACATTATTGGTTAGTTCTAAATCAAAATATTGACCTGAACTTTGTTATTAAAACAATAAAAAAATTATATTCAAATGACATCTAAAATGTTTTGAAATCCATTTAAATTTTATAAATTAAGTACTTGTAGATGCATGAGAATACCAATATCTAATTTTCAATATATCCATGATTAAAATAATTATATTTTTATAAATATTATTATTTAGAAATAATATGTAAGACAATTAATTGGTAATATTATTATTTATAAATAATATATTTACAATAATTAATAATTATTTTTTATATATTCAATCTAGTACATAAAATTGAATAATTTTATAATACTTATATTTTAAATAATTTTATTGTTATAAAAATATAGTCTCAGACCATATAAGCATTACTATATTTTTTTAGAATTATTTTTTTTTTGAAAAAAATTGTATTTTAAAAAATATATATATTATTAGTTTAAAAATAAGAAACGTCTTTGCAAGAAATTACTTCAACATAATTGTATTTTTTATCTTTTAGAGAAAACTAAAATAGTCTCTTCAACGATGATTTTTGTTTTAAGATTTATTTATTTATTTAAGAAATCATCTCTTAAAAAAATAATTTTACTTTAAAAAATAGAGATATAAATAAAATAAATTCGAAAAAAAATATTTAAAAGTGATATTTTATCAAAAAAAAAAAAAAAATTACATCATTCTCCAAGTATCTAAAATATAACCCAAGTGTCAAATCAATTAAATTCACCACCAATTATTCCATATTAAATTAAATTTATCATCACTTTTCAAAACATTCACCAACATAGCACAATGAGTCAACAGATAAAATAAATCTGCAAAAAATACTTAAAGATAGAATTTTATCATGAAAAAAATTGAATAACATATATTATATGTTTAGATTACAACCCAAAAGGTCTGATCATCAAACTATGCCCCAATTAATACCAGAATAAATCACAAGCAAGTCGGTCAGAAATAGAGCATATTTCAATAACACATAAAAACAAATATAATTAACCTATTTAGAAGCATCATAAAATTCTACCAAAATTCACACAATTAATTCAACATGTCTACATTATAGAAAAAATTACAGAATAATTAAATCACATAAGAATGATTTTTAAAATAAGACAAATAGACCTTGATTGGAGAATAGGTCAATGTAGTAAGTAGAAAAATAATTTTTTTCTCCTACATTGGCGGGAATCAATTTTTAACAAATCAAGAGTATAAAAGTAATTAAGAAGCTTAGATTAAATAAAAAATAGAAAAAAAAGAAAAAAAAGAAATAACTTATTTTTTCACAATCAACTTGGGTGTCCAAAACAAGGCCAGATTTGGGTTTGTGTAAAAACTAACTTAGTTCTCGCAATTGAAAAAAGATTTTAAACTCAAACAAAGTTCAATTAACAAGTTTAAGAAGTCGAGAACATATTTTAAGTATAGAAATTTTTTTAGAAAAACCTTAAACCATTCGTTTTTAATTTTTCAATTAAATGGTTAGAAATACATCAAACAGTGACATTAGACTTTTGAGAATTTAAAGTATGTAGGAGATTTAACCGTCCTCCATGGTGACTTTGGAAGATTTTCTGGGTGATTCCAATGGGATTCTCCTTTTGAAAGTGATGTTTCGGACTGCATTATAGAATTGGAATTTTCTAGCGCAAAGAGGCCTCATTTGTCTTGAGGAATACCACCAATCTTATAAACCATCATGTGCTCGGAGAAATTAGAATTATTTTCAATACATCAGTGTTGACGATGTGACCGCCACTTGTCTCTAGATTCAAATCGGCATTCAATCAAGATGTGATTAAAATTTTAATGATATATATATATATATATATATGCTTTGTTACTGGAAAATTACTCGAATTGTGAGGAGATCGATTTCCAGTATCCATGTTCATCAACTTGCACCCTGCCTTCGAAGCAATAACATGAAAAATGCGTTTTTGGATAATCGTTTGGGAAACATGACAGGGACTAATGAGCTGCTCCTCGACACGTATACTTGCAACGGCTTCTCGACACGTATACTTTCAATGGCGTAGCATCATTAGATTAGTGACGACACGTACACTAGTGATGGTGTCGTCAGCATACAAGTGTAACATTCTCACCACATTATGGAGGTTATGAGAGGAAGATGCATGGCAAATATCAGTATAGTGTTAGATGCGATCTTGCAAGGTTTTGATCGATGAGCATACAATAAAAGAGGTTTAGTGGATAATAATACTACGATCGACCATCTATTATCATTACAGAAATCAGAACCAGAATACTACATAGATGACATCATTAAAACCTATGGAATGACCTCGAAAGTTTTAAGTTGTAAAGGTTTGAGAGTGGGGAAAGAGATACATCCAAACTACTGCTCTTTGGGGTGGGAAGAAGGGTGTGTCCTGGGATTGACCTACCAAACCATAGGGTGGATTTGGCTGTGGGGTCATTAATTCCAAAGTTTTATGTGCAAGAAAATAGACTATAGGAAAATTACATATAATAATGATGAGATATAAGTGCATGTAATGAAAATGATAATACTATTTTAAGAAAATAAAAGTGGACAAATACTTGGTATTTCAATATATAATATAAATTATAATAATTTTTATAAAAAGTAGTTGCTATTGGAAAAAACAAATATTATTTGAATTAATTATATATAATAATGATAAAATATCAATACATATAATAGAAATTATAATGCAATTTTAGGAAAAAAAAAAGTGGACAAACACTTCGTGCTTTTATATGTAATATAAATTAAAATAATTTTTATAAAGAATAGATTGTCATTGGAAAAAATAAACATCATTTGAATGAATTAGATATAATAATGAGAGGATATAATCACATATAATAAAAATAATAAGACTATTTTTGAAAGAAAAAAGTGTCAAAACACCTCGTAATATATATATATATATATATACGCGTGATAGAGAGCACTGGGTTCTGGGGTTGCATTTGTGATGTTTAAGGATGTGTACACAGCAAATAAAGCTGTTCAGGATTTTCGAAATGAGAAAAAGAGGCGGGTAGGAAAGTTCTTTTCTTTGATGGAGTTTCGATTGGAGAGGAGCCGTTGGAAAGTTGAGAGAGCCCCACTAGCTACTGACATTTACTGGAATCATTTGGGCTCGACAAAGCTCTCGCTGAAATTAAGGAGAGTGGCTGTGAACACATGCTTACTATTGCTGCTATTGTTCTGTAGCTCTCCTCTTGCTGTGATCAGTGCCATGAAGAGTGCTGGACGGATTATCGATGCAGAGGCAATGGATAATGCACAGATGTGGTTGGCCTGGGTGCAGAGCTCGAGCTGGGCTGCAAGTATAATATTTCAGTTTCTGCCTAATGTTCTTATTTTTGTGAGCATGTACATAGTCATCCCATCAGCCCTTTCATATCTCTCTAAATTTGAGCGACATATCACTGTATCTGGGGAGCAAAAAGCTGCACTTCTAAAGATGGTATACTTCTTTTTGGTAAATCTCATGCTCTCGAGGGCTCTTGTTGAATCGTCTTTAGAGAGTGAAATCCTGGGGATGGGTCGTTGCTATTTGGATGGAGAAGATTGCAAAAGGATCGAACAGTACATGAGTGCATCATTCCTATCAAGGTCGTGCCTTTCCTCTCTTGCATTTTTAATCACAAGTACCTTCTTGGGAATATCTTATGACCTATTGGCACCAATTCCTTGGATAAAAAGGAAGCTTCAGAAGTTCAGGAAGAATGACATGCTTCAGCTTGTTCCAGAACAACGTGAAGACTACCCATTAGAAAATCAGGAAATAGATAGTCTTCAAAGACCTCTGATGCCTGAAACAACATTTGACACCAATAATGATTCTAGACTGAATGGAATTGATCTACAGGGACAAGATCTTTCGGAATATCCTCCTCCAATCAACAGAATCTCGCCTATGCCTAAGCAGACGTTTGATTTTGCACAATATTATGCATTTAATCTGACTATGTTCGCCCTGACCTTGATATATTCTTCATTTGCTCCACTTGTGGTCCGTGTTGGTGAAATTTATTTTGGGTATAGGTACGTTGTTGATAAGTACAACTTTCTATTTGTATACAGAGTTCGGGGCTTTCCTGCAGGCAATGATGGGAAATTGATGGATACTGTATTGTGTATTATGCGCTTCTGTGTTGATTTGTTCCTCCTTTCAATGCTCATGTTCTTTTCAGTGCAAGGAGACTCCACAAAGTTGCAAGCTATATTCACACTTGGATTGTTAGTAATTTATAAAATGTTGCCTTCCAGTAATGATAGTTTCCAACCAGCTCTTTTGGAAGGTATTCAGACTATTGACAGTGTAGTAGAGGGGCCAATTGATTATGAGGTTTTCTCACAGCCCAACTTTGACTGGGATACATATCATACATGATTCAAGTTTTAACACCCTTTGCCAATTGTGATTGTTCTGTTGTACTGTGCATATTAGCCTTTAAACAAAAATCTTTTTGTGATGTTCCTGTATAGTTGTAGTGTTTATGCCCCTTTTATTTGCTTTCTTAAAATATTGAAAAGTTCCCCAAAAATTCTCATTCTGCTGAGAAACATATCTACTGCCTGGTGCCTATTTGTTTGCTTCAGGGTGATGCTTGCTGCTGTCATGAAATAAGGAGCTGGGGAGTGCCATATATATATATACATACATATATACATAAATGAACAAGAATATGTTACTTGTCTTCTTTCTAATGAAAGGCAGCATTAAGGCCTATGAAATCACGACTATAAATCAGTGGAGAAACTGGACATCTTTAGGGAGGCTGGATACTTCTAGGGAGGCTGATGTTTATTTTATAGAGAGTCATGGTTTAATTCCTTTTGGTGTATTAATTGTGGAATTATGACCTTATACTATTGATTTAGTGGTTTATACATATAAAAAGAGAGAGATAAGGCAAAACTAACAATGGGTTTGGGATTGATTTTGAGAGAGTTAAAAGTAGTCCCCATACTTGGAAACGCTTCCTATACAAAATTAGGTATTTGATAAACTTTTCAAATTCTCTTTTAACAGTCTAAAAAATTACTTGAGTTGACTAAAGGGAAATAACTTGATGCATGATTTTTCGAAAATACTTTTATAAAATATTGTAGATAAAAGCATGGTTTTAAAAACCGGACCGGACCGGACGGTCCGACCGGTCCGACCGTCGACCGGTCACCATTCCGGTTCGGTCCGGCCATTGGACCGCAAAGAGGTTGAGCCGGAATTGAACCGGCTGAACCGGCGATCGGACCACCGAACCGGACGAACCGGCCGGTTCCTTCCGAACCGTCCGGCTCAATCTTTTTTTTTTTTTTTTTTTCCTCCCAGGTTCCGCACCATTGGCAGAAAAGCAAAGAGACCCCTAGAACAGATCCAGAAAACACAGGGAGCAAAAAAACTTACCAATTTTTTTGGTTTTCCTTGGGCGTTTTGCATGGATTTTCTCGGAAATCAAACGAGGATGAATTTTCCTGGAAATCAAATGGGGGATGGATTTTCTTGGGAATCAAACAGGGTTGCAAAGAAAAAAAACAAAAAATGATTAGATTAGTAACTGCAAAGATTGAGAGTGGCAGAGGAAAATAGGGTTTTTTTAGGGATTCTCTCGTCTGGAGGGCAACTTCAGAAAAGGGCTTTTTTAGGGATTCTCTTGTCTGGAGGGCAACTTCAGAAAAGGGCTTCTTGATGCCCGAGTGAGGTAAGTGGATGCCCCTTTTGATTTTTAGATTTAGTAGAGATAAAAAAAAAAAAAAAGGAAACAAATCATGAGAACAATTTTCCTGTCTCTATATAAATAATTATTAATCCATTTTTATTTTGATTAAATCGTTATCATTAAAATTTCGATTTTTGATATTTTATAAATTGAAATTAATTTAATAAGATAAATTATTAATAATTTTAATTATTTAAATAAATTAATGTTAATAGAAAAAATTATTATAACATATTTTTAATAAAATTTTGAAAATTAAATCTCAAATAAAATATTTTATATAAATATTTCATTGATATCTCCTGAGAGAATTCCTTCATATAAATAATTATTAATTATTAATAATTTATTTTAATTTTTATTAAATCAAAATCGTGGTTTGAGTTCAATACATGCTACCATTGGACTATGATGTTATCAAAATTTACATAAAATTTATTAATTTATTAATTTTTATAATATATAAAATAATAAAATATATATTTATGACGTCACCGGTTCGATAGCGGTTCGATAACGGTTCGACCGCCGGTCGGACCAGTGAACCGTGAACCGGTAACTTTTCCGGTTCAATGACCGGTCCGGTTTTTAAAACATTGGATAAAAGTGCTTTAATAGAAATCATTTCTGAATATACTTTAAATTTCATATTTTCAAACTTTCCTAACCTTTCTTTAACTAAAACTCATTTTACCTTTGTCTATATGTTTTAACTCTTCACTCATTTTTTCACCGTCTAAAAATATTATGTAAAATAACGCGGTCAAACATGAATTTTATTAATGATAATTTTTTTTCAAAAAATATAAAAAGTAAATAAAAAATAATATGGGCAAGTTTTTTCTACTCAACGGTATAAATGTCTTAAAAAAAGGTTAAAAATAGAGTAATCATGTAGGAAATTATTTCTTGAGAAAAGAATCCACTAAGGTTATTTGGGTAAGGGGTTGAAATAACAACCGTATTTGTAAAAATAACTCATTTAAAAAAAAATATATAAAAGACAACCTTATAGAACAAAAATACCTTTCATTTTTTTATTTTCCTCCAACATAAGAATTTCTCACTATTTTCATTTTACTCTTTTTTTTCTTTTCTTTATTCCTTACAATAAAAAAAATGTTAAAGTTTTTATTATTCTCTCGTCTCCTCTTTATTAATGGTCATGAAAATGAATTAAGAGATATAAATAACCAATATTATTTTTTCTTCATATTTTTTTCTTTTGATGACAAAGATTTCTAAAACCCTTACTTTACTATCACCAAACCAAGCAAAAAAACTCTCTACTATTAACTATAAAATAGTATTAAAAGCTGATATAACAAAGGTCAAATGATGGCATACAATGAATCTCATATATTTAAAATTATACTAATTTCAACATTGTTGGTCGATTCAAACTCAAAATATTCACTTAAACTTTATTGTGGTTGGGTTTTATTTATAAAGAACTTAATTAGAGCAAAGTTCTTGATTAAAAGATTCACTTGGGCCAACTATAGTTAAGTCATTTTGAATAGCTAATTAACATGATATATAGTAACGAGACGTTTACACATTCTAATATTTTAAGAATTATACTAAATAAGTTTATGAGACACTCAATTAGTTCCTTTGCCAAAAGTCGAGTTTTAAAAATGATACAAAATCAGTTTATGAGACTATAAGGTTGGTTCCTTTGCAATATCAATTTATGATATTAAATATGAGGAAATAAAATATAAAATAAATTAAAAGGTTGATAGATTAAAATATATTTAACTCAAATAAATTTGCAACATTTTTTATTTTACGTAGCTATTTTTCAATTAACTTCCAATAAATAACGAAAACAATTAAAATCCCTTATTAGAAAATAGTATGATTCTTAAGAAGACAATATATTATTAGACAATTAAAAGATTATTCTCTAACAAAAGATTATTCAACGTGTTTGGACTTTGGAGTTCCCGAGGGTGGAAAGGTTTTCATTATTAAGAATTACAACAAGTTTTTAATTCTTCCATATTTCGCGTCGTGCCTCATGCATGACATCATTTTTTTGGACCCTAATCGTACGAGCTGCTTTTTTCTTTCGTTTCATAATTTCATTCGTGGACAATTGAGGCAGGCAGAAATATTATTAAAACCATTAACGTAAGCAGTGAAATCATTAAAATTGTTGAAACATGAGGTAAAAAACTTTGTCCTCTTTCTCGTTGATCATTCTATAAATAAAGCATAAACAACCAGGGAATGCACTTGTATCTAAGCCTACCTTTCCTTTCACTTCTTCAGCGTCACTACCATGGACGTGTCTTCCCTTCACACATCGCTCTCTCTTCTCTTCGTCTTTCTCTTGCTTGCTTTCGGAATCTTCTTCCCAAGAAGACGAAGATATGGGAATCTCCCACCCAGCCCGCCTGCAGTTCCGATTATAGGTCATCTCCACCTCCTCAAACAACCGGTTCATCGATCTCTACAACTCCTTTCACAAAAGTACGGTCCAATCTTCTCCCTCCGATTCGGATCCCAGCTCGCGGTCATGGTTTCCTCTCCCTCCGCCGTCGAAGAATGCTTCACCAAGAACGACGTCGTCTTGGCCGACCGCCCTCGCTTTGCGTCCGGCAAGTACGTGGGGTACAACTACACCACCATTTCCGCGGCATCATACGGCGAACACTGGCGCAACCTCCGTCGCCTCGGCACCCTGGAAATCTTCTCCTCCAATCGCCTCAACATGTTTCTAGGCATCCGCAGGGATGAAGTCAAGCGTCTACTCCTCCGACTGGCTCGAGATTCGAGGGAGGGTTTTGCAAAGGTAGAGATGAGACCCATGCTTACAGAGCTAACCTTTAATATTGTAACGAGGATGGTTGCAGGAAAGAGGTACTACGGAGAAGACGTGGAATATACGGAGGCTAAACGTTTTCGGGAGATTATCAGCCAGCTTTTAGAACTGGGTGGGGCAACATCAAATCCAGCAGATTTTTTGCCCATATTGCGATGGATTGGGCTAGGATATCATGAGAAGAAGATAAAGAAGATCATGAGAGAGACAAAGGCGATGTTGCAGGGTTTGATTGATGAGCATAGAAGTGGTAATGACAAGGGTTCGGTGGATAATAATTCTATGATCGACCATCTGTTATCTTTGCAAAAAACAGAACCAGAGTACTACACAGATGACATTATTAAAGGGCTTGTACAGGTGAGTGAAATGCTGTTTGCGTATCTGCTGTATTTTCAAAGTTTATTCTAAAATTTCACAGAAAACAAAAATAAAAGTGCAGTTTAATACTTGTAGTGGGAAACTTGGTTTTTGAAGTGTATAATGTTGGTTTTTTGTGGGTTTTTTTTACTTCTTTTTTCATCTCACAAATTCTTCAATACAGAACTTAATTCTTGCTGGAACCGACACTGCAGCATCAACAATGGAATGGGCAATGACCCTTCTCCTCAATCATCCGGATGTTTTGGAGAAAGCTAAAGCAGAGTTGGATATGCACGTTGGAAAGGACTGCTTGATAGAAGAATCTGATCTTCCCAAACTGCGGTACCTTCAGAGTATCATTTCTGAAACTTTGAGAGTATTTCCTGTGGCCCCTCTGTTACTGCCCCATATGTCCTCAGATGACTGTCAAATAGGGGGTTTTGATATACCACGAGGCACATTATTATTGGTAAATGCATGGGCCCTTCACAGAGACCCTCAGGTGTGGGAAGATCCTACAAGTTTCAAACCTGAAAGGTTTGAAAATGGAGAACGTGAGAATTACAAACTACTACCATTTGGAATAGGAAGAAGATCCTGTCCTGGAGCTGGCCTAGCTCAGCGAGTGGTGGGTTTGGCTTTGGGGTCGTTGATTCAGTGCTATGACTGGAAGAAGATTAGCAACACCGCTATTGACACCATTGAAGGGAAAGGACTGACCATGCCCAAACTGCAGCCATTGGAAGCCATGTGTAAGGCACGTGAGATTATAAACCAGGTTCACTTGAACTAGAAAACAATATTTAGTTGGTATTAGTACTCTGGTCGTTTGCTTGTATTGATGCAATAAGCTTTCTCTGATGCATTTCGAGTATCGTCCCCGTTATAAGTATGTATTATATGCTAAGATTGTGGTTATGTCGATTGTCATATTAGCAGATTTCTTTTGCTTTGAAGAGCAGAGTGGAAATCTAAATCCTAAAATCATAATAAAAAAATATTTAAATATTTAATATCTCATTTTATCTGTTAAATTTTTAAATTGGTTGTTTTCCTCTTTGATTTTAATACTTAATGTTACTGTCGAATATATTTGAGAATGATGCCAATGCTGTGCAGATGAATGATTTGAAGAAAATTTGTCAAAGCACAGAGACTTTGATCACACTTTTGTCAAATTGACGATCATTCTAACTTTGTCTAATTCATATTATATCATTTTTCCGACTTGAAAAATCTCCCTCCATTATCCTCTCCCGTGACTTAAATTTCACATCACTTTTCAACCCAAAAGTTGAAGCTCAACGCCATGATTATCACGTTGACGTAGCTGCAATCTAAGAGACCACCAACATAATGAAAAATCTCTAACAATGAGAATTTCCATTCATCAAGGCTCGTTCCAAATTAAAGCAGACAGCCGGACCATACTATTACGTGGGGCTCAAATTTTCTTTAGTCCAGAATCTCATATCATTCAGACTTTTCTTAATTTTCTCGATTACCATCACCGCTACTAAAATCAATTTATCAGAATCTGTGTTAAACAGGCCGCCTCCACTGTCCCATTGAGGGTGGCGGCGCTTAGACTTTCAAGGACAGACTTGGCTGTTTGATTGCTTAATATAAGACAAACTCTCTGATTGCTTAATATTTTTTGTATTAAAAAGAATAGTTGACACCTCATCCATAATCAATTATTGTCTTTCTTATTGAAACTGTAGTCACTAGTGTCTCGTGTGATTTTGATAGGACTGTCAATAAAATAATAATTTTATCTTCATCATTAATCTTAATTTTTATTCTCAATAAATGAGTTATACATTTCTTAAATTTATTTATATGATCCTAAGATTTGTTCTTTCATCTATTTTGAACTCATATAATCACTTTTTTAAATATAACCTATTTGTTATAGATTTCAGAATATAAGTTTTCTCTCATTTTTCCCATAAATCAAAAAGAGATCTTTTATTCAAAACACTATATTTTAGTTGAGGAGTTAGACTTAAACAAATAACACTTACTGCTTTTGCTTTAATTCTTCCCCTTGTTCATCCACCATGCTCTTCGGTTAAAGATTTTTAAAAAATAAATTAATATGTGATGATCATCAAAACAAATGACTAATAACTTTATACATTTGCTAATGGCCGATGTTCATGACTTTCATCCAACCCAAATCATAAAAAGGGGAAGATACTATTCATGACATAGCATTTAAAGGAATTTCTTTTTTTTTTTTTTTCAAAAAAGGATCAAATAAGATTCCGTGAAATAGGATATTCCAGTGTAAGGAATGGAAAAAATGAAGACAAATCTTGTCAAGACAACGAGAAATATACATCAATGAAAAAAAAAAATTTAACACCCAACTTAAAAATTTGTATAGTTTTGATAGTATCATGCCAAGTTAAAATAACCTAATTAAAAAAAATGTAGACAGAGAGTGCTTATTTCGTCTGTCTTTGTAAATCTGATAGCATGAGCTGGCATCTTGACCTGCACCCATTAACAAATAAATGTTCTACTAATATTGGCTCTGTCATTAGCAACCTAAGAGTTAAAATAGAGAAAAAAAGAACAGTGGTGTCATCTACCTAATTTCAAATATGAGAATGATATCCACTTTCGCCTTCTACTGACATAGAAATTAGACCTAATTATTAGGTTAGAAACATCTGATATATATTAATTTCAACTCTTTCATTTACACCTTGAATAAAGAAATCCTTCATTCCATGAATGTTTTCGATACATTCTGACATTTTTTTCTACCTCGTATTATATTTATGAGATCATTATCTTTCATCTCATATCTTTTTCCGCTCATAACTTAAAATATCAAACCTACCATACAACTAAAATAATAAAAAACTCCATCAATGAGGTCTCATTTCAAACAAATTGCAATGGCAGATGTATTCTATTATTGGTGGGCCTCAGAGGAATTTTAACATTTCAGCATTGGGCCTCCTATGCAGCCAAGTCGTCATGCTATCATTTAAGAAAGCTCTTCCAGCAGTCGGCGTAATGAAAGAGGAGCTGCACTCCACTGCCTACACTGTCTACACTGCCATTGATAACCAGTTGGTGGCATTGAGATTCTTCACAAAAGATGGGCAAGATCTAGAAGATAATAGTACTGCTCATTGAGATTTACCCAAAAAAAAAAAAAGAAGGAAAAAGAAATGAAGATAAAAAAGGGAAAATTGAGATTCTTCATTTTTATAATTGGTACAAATTAATAAAATATAATTTCATGGATCACGAAGCGAACCAAAACCACAGATGTTTTTTTGCACGTTGACAATCTAGAACACCTAAGCAAAGATATATCATAAACAAATTTTGGCTTTATCAGTACTCTTAACAGCCTTCAGATCTGAACCCATCTTTCTCTTATGTTTGTCATCAACACAACCATGGAAATTACATGGCTAAGCACATCTCTATGTCTTCTCTTTCTCTTGTTTGCTTTCAATATCTTCCTCCAAAGAAGAAGAATACATCCCCACCTCCCACCAAGCCCGCCTGCTCTTCCGATTCTTGGTCACCTCCATCTCCTCCTTAAACCACCAATTCATTGGCAATTACAGAATCTTTCTAAAAAATATGGTCCTATCTTCTCCCTTCGCTTCGGATCCAGTCCTGTTGTTATCATATCCTCTCCGTCCACTGTTGAAGAATGTTTCACCAAGAACGACATCATTTTTGCCAACCGGCCTCGCTTGCTGATCGGCAAGTACATAGGCTACAACTACACCACTATCGCTTCAGCATCATATGGCGAACACTGGCGCAATCTTCGCCGCCTCAGCGCACTGGAAATCTTCTCCTCAAATCGCCTCAACATGTTTCTAGGCATTCGCAGGAATGAAATCAATATTTTACTACACCGATTGTCTCCGAATTCAAGGGACAATTTTGCAAGGGTAGAGTTGAGACCAATGTTTACAGAGCTAACATGTAATATTATAATGAGAATGGTTGCAGGAAAGAGGTACTATGGGGAAGATGTGGATAGTGAGGAAGCCAAGCATTTTCAGAAAATAATGAGAGGGATTTTTGAACTGGCTGGGGCGTCAAATCCAGGAGATTTTTTGCCTTTACTACGGTGGGTTGATTTTGGGGGTTATGAGAAAAAGTTGGTGAAGCTCAATAGAGAGAAAGACGTGATCTTTCAAGGTCTTATTAACGAGCATCGAAGTCCTGACGAGGGTCTAGTGAATAAAGACAGCATGATCATAAAAGGGCTTGCACTGGTGAGTGAACTTCTGCGTTTTGTCTTTGAAAAAATAGGTTGCCAAAAAGAATAATTCTATTTAAGCCTTGGCTTGCTGGTTCGCTTTTTAGAAAAGACACTGACCATAAATGATTCATATGCCATTAAGACTGCAGGAGAGGCAAGCCAACAAGGAAAGTTGGGAAATCAAGCAATTTTCTTTTAGCGCTGCATATTCAGTTTTATTTTCATTGATAACAAAATTTTGAAGGTGTGAGGAAATAAAGAGTGAAAAGCAACCAGAAATGATGTCCTACTTTTCATTTTCAATATTTGTAACAAAAACAAAAAATAGAAGAATATCCAAAGCAACTAGTATTCGGAGTATGAAATTTCACACATTTTTTTTTGTATTTTTTGTTTTTTGTTTTTGAGTGTTTATACTAGTGTTGGTGTTACATGTGTGGTTTAATTTTTCTCAAATCTATAAATATTGCATGGTGCAGATCTTAATTTTTGCTGGTACTGACACTACTGCGATGACAATAGAATGGGCTATGTCTCTTCTGCTCAATCATCCTGATGTTCTGAAGAAAGCTAGAGCAGAATTGGACACTCACGTTGGAAAAGATCGTTTGATGGAAGAATCTGACTTCCCCAAATTACAATATCTTCGAAGTATCATTTCTGAAACCTTAAGATTGTTTCCGGCAACCCCACTCTTGATACCACATATTTCTTCAAACAATTGCCAAATAGGAGGATTTGATATACCAAGAGGCACAATATTATTGGTCAATGCTTGGGCCATTCACAGAGACCCTAAGTCGTGGAAAGATGCTACAAGTTTCAAGCCAGAGAGGTTCGAAAATGGGGAAAGTGAGGTTTACAAGCTATTGCCATTTGGCTTAGGAAGAAGGGCTTGCCCTGGTGCTGCCCTGGCTAATCGAGTGATAGGTTTGACTTTGGGGTTATTGATTCAGTGTTATGAGTGGGAGAGAGTTAGCAAGAAGGAAGTTGACATGGCTGAAGGGAAAGGAATCACCATGCCCAAATTAAAGCCATTGGAAGCCATGTGTAAAGCTCGTGCTATTATCAGAAAAGTACTATAAAACAATGAAGCGACATCTGGTTGATGTTAGCATTATTGTCATATATTTGTGTCGATACATTTTATCAGTGTGCTCATCTCATGCACTCTATTAGTGTGCTCATTGTATGTATTTGTTACGTTATTTTAGCCAGCCTAGTCTAAAAATAAAAGATTATGATTATGTAAACTTTTTTTGTTATTTTTTTCTAATCTAAATGAGCAACTTTGTTATACAGTTTTCATGCCAAAAATATTAAACATTCATTATATACAATAACCTAAATTGAATAATTATAGATATTGCATCAATTATTCCCATTACCAACTATGTTTAAAAAATATGTTAAAGCTTGCAGTCCTTGCTTCTTGAAAGGCAGTTAAATTGCCTACAATTAATTATACCATGTTATGCATCCTTAGCACATTATGGTAACCCAATAAGGCAATCTCCCCCACCTTAGCTTTCTTGAAATATTCCCTTCAAATTGTCTTAACATGCTTTTGGGTTTCAACATGCAATGACTTTTTCCCAAAAAGCTTTTGGAAGTGTCTTGGCCTTCAACATACTTCTTGTCATCTATACTATGGTTATGTTCTTCCTTTTGTTTATACTGTTTCATTAGGTGTATAGTTAATTGTTAATTATTGTCAAATGCCTTAACTTTTATAATAATTATAAAATTCATTGATGGTAAATCCTCCTCCTATAATTATAGGATTTTAATATCTTAATATTACAACTATTTTGTCTTGCAACAAGAATTTTGAAATCTTTAAGCTCACTAAAAACCTTATATTTTTCTTTTAACAAATAAATTCAAGTTTTTATCTCATCAAATCATATACACATGCACCAAATCTAAAGGTTTAGCTTTTTTGGATGTTCTAATTGGAAAATAATTCCTACGTCATTTTCTAAGGAGACATTCTTCATAAACATGATATGAATCATCAATTAGTATCCTATTACCATATTTTTTTACACCAAGAGCTTCAACCCATGAAAATTGAGATGACAAAAGGGAAGATGTTAAAGCCAATTGCAATCTTCTACTGTTGCCTTCGAATAAAATAAAATTTTGGTTGAAAAAACATAGGAAATATCATATTTTTTGTCATCCACACATTTGGAATCATCTTCTTATTTTTATCATTAAGAATACAACCTCCATTAAAAATATTAATGATATGTTTTTTTTTTTCTTTGTTAATTGTCCCATGCTAAACAAATTCTAAAAAAATCTAATACAAAAAATAGATTTGCTATGGTAACATTAGTGACATATTTAAATGTATTTTAATATTATCTTTGCCCATGATCGAGACTTTAAATTTACTTCCAAAATTAATTTTCATTTAACTGATTCATCATATTGCAAAAACAATTTTTTCTTATCACACATGTTATTGTTGCGTTTTGCATCAAAGAACCAAACATCTTTATGGTTTATGTTTGATGTTGTTGCATTATAGACCAATATGAAATTCTACTCAACCTCAATGGTGTTTGTCGACTCTATTTGTTCATTCTGTAATTTCATTCGACATTTTGAATCGTAGTGTCCATACCACTTACACTAAAACATTATATGTGTGATTTGTCTTTAGATCTAGGAATGTTGACCATTCCTCTAGAATAATTTTTATTATATCTCCATCTCTATTGTTGGAGTTGTTGTGTCCTCCTCTACATCCATAACCATGACCTTTGCTACTTTATTGATCATCATGACCTCTTGTAGATGTTTTACTTTTCAAGGCTTACTCCAAACTAGTAGAGTCAATTATTTTATTCATCCATTATTCATGTGAATACATATGCTCATCAACCCTTCAATTGTGAAAGTGAAGATATTTCTTTCTTCTTCATTCATTACAACAACATATTCAAATTTTGCATGTAAAGATCGTATGTATGACTTTCTCTTATATTTTTTAATCATCAAGCCTCTCACCATTACCCCACATCTAGTTTATAAGTACCCAATCAAAATAATATGAGATCAATTTAGAGTCATTCACACGGAGAGACTTGAATTCACATCTTAATGTTTGTAGCGCCATTCACTTGACATGATCATTACTTTAATTTATATTTGTGTAGATTAATCTATACCTTTATTTATTTTTTATGCTTCTACTTTTGAAATTTTCTCAAGTATAGATTTATTTACCGCTTAGAATATTGCATAGAGTGCTTTATGATATTTTTTTTTGAGAATCTTTCAATAAGTCTTTTTACTCATTTGATAGTGCCTCAAATTCTTTTGAATCAACCACTTTATTGTAGTCGTGATCTATTATACTCTATAAATCTTAAGATCTAAATAAGACAAACATTTAATGCACTAGTTACTAAAATTCTTACCTGTGAATTTTAAGAGTTGAGGTTGAATTGATCTGTAATTATTTACTGTCATAATATCACTGACCAAATTGTAACTTTCTTGTTATAGATTTTGCACATTCTTAGGTATTATGGTACTTATCTTCTTGCTTTTCACCCTCCATAGCCTTCTGGCTTTGATATGAACAAGACTCTTAAGTGGTGTTTGTTTTTTGGCTGAATAGAAAAAGCCAAATATTTTAGCTTTTTCTATTAAGCCAAAAGTGATCTGTTGACATCATCCAACATAACTAGAGTGAACTTGTTATCAATAAGTTCAGTTTAATTATGTTGGATGATGTCAATAAGTCACTTTTGGCTGAATAGAAAAAGCTAAAATATTTGGCTTTTTCTATTAAGCCAAAAAACAAACACAACCTTATTCTTATACCACTTGTTGGTACCTCTACTCTTCTATCCTTTCACCTTTCCTTGATCTTTTATTGTTTTTACATTTTTTTTCAACATAATAAACTAATCATATTTACACTATACTTCCAATTTATAATTAAAAAAAAAAGGTTTGAGAGTTGAATAGCTATGTATCCATTTAAACTTTGTTGCAATGTAATTAATAAATAAGAGTTAATATGATTCAGCGAAAAGAAAAAAAAAAAAAAGCTTCAAGCTAAGATAATAAGAGAATGAAATTGAGATAAATACCAAGATTTATTATAAGTGAAAAAAATAATGATATAAGAAAGTCTCTTGCATCCATAATTAATTACAAAAAAAAAAAAAGAAGGGTTTGGGACACTAAATAGCTTTGTATCCACATAACTTCTTATAGGATAAAATTAATAAATAAATAAGTAGTTAGAGTGTGTTTGACAATAATTCTAAAAGGTATTTTTAATCTTTCTAATATTTAAAAATATTTATTTTTTAAGAATTTAAAATGGTAAAAACACTTTCCAAAATTACTGTCAAATACACTGTTAATTTCATTCAAATTATCACTATAAACATGAGTAATATTGCGTATGGACTTAAAAACCTCCTATCTGTCCATGGAAATGTTAGTTTCACTTCCAACTTCCTCATAACAAAGTTACATGATCCTTGGACTTGGCTAAGTACTGGTAAAAGAAAAATGTACATTCAAAAAATAAAAAATTAAACCAAAGTTTTAATTTTGTATGGTTTTGGCGATATCATGCCAAGTCAAAATAAACTGATAAAAATTGTAATATTTCTGCCAACAAAATAACAAGCGATTGTTGATTCAGTCATTTTTGTTTACTCTTCATTCATCAACCTTTAATTCAACAATATATGTTTTAGTCTAGAAAAAAATACCAATAATTATATAAGAATATTATAATTCTACATCGTGCATGTTCACAAGTGGAATTCAATTTTACTTTAATCATGTAGACTCTTATAGGTAATTGTGTAAAAATGTTATGGTATCCTGTTTCTTTAGGCTATGTTTGGTTTTGAGAAATAATATGGGAAAAAAATGTTAAGGTTGGTTTTAATATAAAAAATATAAAATAAAATCAAATATAATGAAAATTAATTATAAATTTATATATTTTAGAATTATTTAATTTGTATATATTAAAAAAAATAAATGAAATGAGTTTGAAGAACTATATGAAAATAATTTATTAATTTCAAATCTATTTTTTATTTTTTCTCAAATTTTCTTTCATTCCATTTTCCTTCCTATTTTCTTTCTTTCATATTTTTCCTTAAATTTTCTGAGAACCAAACACAGTCTTACAGAAATTAAGGACCTTTGGCAACTATTTTCGAAAATAATTTTCTGCCCTAAAAATTAAAACCAAGAAAACATGTTTAGTAATTAAAAACTGTTTTATGTTCTTAAAAATAGAAAATAAAATGTTTTCAGATAACATCTTTTAGTTGTTTTTACTTATTTTCTAGGGGTTGTTTTAAAAACTCATTATACAATCATATAAAATGATTAAAAATAAAATATTGGATAAATATATTAAAAAATTTAAAAATAAGTTAAACATTTCAGATTTCTAGATATACTTTTGTTTTACACGACATTAGAGAACAGTTTTTAAAAATTATTTTTGTGTCTGTTTTCCACCTAATAATTAATAGATGAAGAAGGAAACACAAATCAATGGAGAAGGATGCTTAATCCAACTTGATCAGCATCCATTAACAAATAATTTTCTACTAACATTGGCTGTGTCATCAGCAACCTAAAAGTTAAAATAAAGGAATAAAACAGTGATATTTGGGTCATTAATTGACCTATTTTCCGATATAATATAATGATGATCTTCTCCCTCCGCTTCGGATCTCGTCTTGTTGTTATCATATCATCTCCATCCACGGTTGAAGAATGTTTCACTAAGAACGACATCATTTTTGCCAATCGGCCCATCTTTTTGTTTGGCAAGTACATAGGCTACAACAACACCACCGTTACTTCAGCACCATATGGCGAACACTGGCGCAATCTCCGCCGCCTAAGCGCACTGGAAATCTTCTCTCCAAATTGGTTCAACATGTTTATAGGCACCCGCAGGAATGAAATCAAGATTTTACTAAAGCGATTGTCTCAGAATTCAAGGGATAATTTTGCAAGGGTAGAGTTGAGACTAATGTTTACAGAGCTAACATGTGATATTATAATGAGAATGGCTGCAGGAAAGCGGTTCTATGGGGAAGATGTGGATTTTGAGGAAGCCAAGCACTTTCATGAAGTAATGAGAGGGGTTTTTGAATTGGCTGGGTATCGAATCCAGGAGAGTTTTTTCCTTTACTACGGTGGGTTGACTTTGGGGGTTAGGAGAAGTTGGTGAAGATCAAAACAAAGAAAGAGGTGATCTTCCGGGGTCTTATTGAAAAGCATCGAAGTCCTAACCGTGGCCTTGTGAATAAAAACAGTACGATCAATCATCGGCATCTACAGACTTTCTCAAAAATATGGTCCTATCTTCTCCCTCCGGATCCCGTCTTCTTGTTATCATATCCTCTCCATCCACTGTTGAAGAATGTTTTCACCAAGCACGACATCATTTTTGCCAACCGCCCTTGCTTCTTGTTCGGCAAGCACATAGACTACAACTACACCACTATTGCTTCGGCACCATATGGTGAACACTGGAAATCTTCTCCACAAATCGCCTTTACATGTTTCTGGGTATCCGCAGGGATGAAATCAAGCTTCTATTGCGCCAATTGTCTCGGAATTCAAGGGATCATTTTGCAAGGGTAGGGTTGAGACCAATGTTTATAGAGCTAACATGTAATATTATAATGCGAATGGTTGCAGGAAAGCGGTATTATGGGGAAGCAGTGGATTTCGAGGAAGCCAAGCATTTTCGGGAAGTAATAAGAGGGATTTTCGAATTGGCTGGGTCAACGAATCCTGGAAACTTTTTTCTTTCACTAAAATGGGTTTATTTTGGGGGTTATGAGAAGGAGTTGGTGAAGATCAACAGAATGAAAGATGTGATCTTCCAAGGTCTTATCGACGAGCATCGAAGTCCTACCAGTCTAGTGAATAAAAACACTATGATCGATCATCTGCTTTCAATGCAGAAACCAGAACCAGAGTATTACACAGATGAAATCATTAAAGGGCTTGCACTGGTGAGTGGAATTCAGTATAGCAGCCAGGACACTACTGAATGTATTTAGTACTGCATGCAAACTACTTCATCTTACTAAGATGCTTTTCTCCCCTCTAAACTTGAAAGTTTGCATCTTTGAAAAAAGACACTTAGCATAAATAATTCTATTTTTGTTAAAAACACTGCATCGTATATATGCCACTGGGCCTTCAGGTGGAGAAAGTCAACAATATTGAAAATTGGGGAATCAGGCAATTTTATTTTAAGATATTTGAATGCTGCATAAATAGTTTTATTTTCATTACATTATTTTGCAAATGTGAGGAAATATAGAGATAAATGCAACAAACATAAGATGCCTTAATTTTCTATGGTTGTTAAAACAAAAAAAGAAAAAAAGAGAAATGAGAAGCACGTATATTTGGAATATGGTAATGTTGGTGTGACATTTGGTTTAATTTTTCAAAAATCAGGACTTAATTCTTGCTGGAACTGACACTACTGCAACGACAATAGAATGGGCCATATTGTCCCTTCTACTCGATCATCCAGACGTTTTGAAGAAAGCTAGAGTAGAATTGGATGCTCTCGTTGGAAAAGATCGTTTGATGGAAGAATAAGATTTTCCCAAATTACAATATCTTCAAAGTATCATTTCTGAAACCTTAAGATTGTTTCCAGCAGCCCCGCTTCTGGTACCACATATGTCTTCAGAAAATAGCCAAATAGGAGGCTTTGATTTACCAAGAGACACAATATTATTGGCCAATGTATGGGAGTTCACAGAGACCCTAAGTTGAGGGAAGATGCTACAAGTGTCAAGCCAGAGAGGTTTGAAAATATTGGAGGAACTGAGACGTACAAGCTACTGCCATTTGGCTTGGGAAGAAGGGCTTGCCCTGATGTTGGCTTGGCTAATGAGTAGTAGGCTTGGCACTAGGGTCATTGATCCAATGTTATGAATGGGAGAGGGTTAGCGAGAAGGAAGTTGATATGGCTGAAGGGAAAGGACTTACAATGCCCAAAATGGAGCCATTGGAAACCATGTGCAAAGCTCGAGCTATTATCCTAAAGGTGTTCTAAAACAGTGAAGCGATGTTTGGTTTTTGTTAGCATTATAGTCATATATTTGTGTACGTGTTTATTATTGAACCAAAGTATGTATTAGTTTAACAGCCCAATAAAAATGCACTCAACCTTTTGATTTTGTAAAATTTTTTGGTTGTGTCATCCCAAAGCTTTTTATCTAGAAAAAATGACCGAAGAATATTCCACTTTTTATAGTAAATTTTGAAATTTTATAATTTTTTATTTCATATTTATCTTTTTTGTAAAATAAAAATTTATCATTGAATAATTTTATACTAAAATTTGTTTTCTTTTAAATCAAAATTTTTATCATTAGTTGATTCATGTAATAAAATTAAAATTATGAAACTATTTTAGTTTATTTGTAAGAATTATATTAAATCAATTTTGTATTAAAATTAAATTTCCTTTAACATAAAATATTTTTTAGTTATTTAATATAATCAAATTGGAATTCCAAATAAATTCACTACTTAATTCATTTATAAAAAGTAATTTTTTTGTTAAAGGGTTAATAAAAAACTAAGAATTACCATAACATTTTTTTTTAAAAATATTTGATAAAAAAATAAATAGTATGATGAAATAAATTAGGTATTACATTATATTTATTTATCCTTTACTTCGTAAGTTATTTTAATAAAATAAATTAAAAAATAAAAAGAAAGGAAAACACGAATAAATTAAAAGTAAATTATCATCTATAAAAAATTTGATAGAAATAAAATTGAATAAGTACACTTTTTCAAACTTTGCTTATTTCCTTGTGAGGAAAATTTCCCAAAAATATTTTAAAACCTTTTTATGTTACTTTCTTACTTTTATATATATATATATATATATATATATATATATACACATATACATATATACGTGTGTGTGTGTGTGTGTGTTTTTTGTCACATTAATTTTCGTGAGAGCCAAATAGAAGAAAATAATTTTAAAAAATATATTTTTCCCCTTTTCTATCATTTTTGGAGAACCATAAATACCCTAAACAATTTTTATTAAAAGCAAAAAATAAAAAAATAAAAAAAATAAAAATGATAAAGAAGTAAATTAAATATTTCGAAATTTTTTAGTATTATTGAATATTTATGAGGTACTTTTAAGGCAAGTTAAATCATATTTATTCATAAATTTAAATTATTTATAATTAAGTTATATTAATTAAGATGACAGATATAGTTATAAAGGTGATGGTTTATGAGAAGTATATGAATCTTTTTAAAATAAATTTGATTTCGCTTAAAATAAAGTTTTTATTATGTAAAAGAAATAGAATTATAAATAAAATTTTTATTTAGCTCATTTTTATCTTATAATTAAGATTTTAAAATTAAAAGAAATGATGAGGTGAAAGTTCTTTTCTTGTCTTATGAAAAGTAACTATTTAGAAAATTTTTAAATATTTATCCTTACTTTGTAATAATGATAATTACACAATAATTATTATAAAATAAAAAACGGAAAATACTTTTTTTTTTTCTTTTTATAATTTCAAAGAATTCTATATGACAAATATAAGGTTGAATTTGTAATAATTTTAAAACTTAGGTTATTTCTGTCATTGAATTTAAATAATATTAAATATTTTTTACTTTTATCAATTTTTTAGTATTTAATTTTCAACTTTATCACACTCGTAAATGATTTATTTGTCTTTATGGGAAAATCACCCCCGCTCCCACCACCAAGTCAAGATTTTCGATGACTTTTCAATCAGCAGGTAAACAAAAGCCCATTTACAAATGAATAACAATTACTAGAGGTGCCCATTCATTCAAGCTATGACTCTTTTAGAGCCATCTCACCTGTTAATCATTCATGAATCATACCCAACTCACCATACTACACAATATTTTGACTATGCCATCAGCAACGTAAACTTAAAATGAATAAAAATCCACACATTATTTGGATCGTTCACTATTCTCAGAAAGAAATAATGGTGGTGATGAAGATGATCGACATCTCTTTTCCATTATCATCACCAAAGTTGACGATGGACATGCAAGAACAAGAGGAAGACAGTTCAAATTTTTATTCAATGAAAGTCACTATTGAAAGCAACTTCATGTCATACAGAGCAACGCTTGACAAAAAATTTATTCGTATAAAATTCCTGTCAGTAGTAACATTGCATGAAGAAACAAAATAAAAAAGGCATAAGGTCACTTACAAGTTACAATCCACTGTAGTGCTTCTAAGCAAGCATTAACATCACCTGTGGGCGGTTGCCACACGTCCAAGCGGCCCATTTTTTGAATAAGGCTTGAAGAAAATAGCTACTGGGGGTTACATCGATTAAAAATAAAAACATGAATTACATGAAGTAGCTCATTATTGAAAAGAAACCATTATTGGAATGTATGTATTTTGAGTGCAGAAAAAAGGTTAGGAAAACACTTCCCTTCACTTTCTCCGATTGGTATGAGCACAGTATATTATCATATGAAACTAGGAAAATAAAACAAAAAATACTATTTTTGAGTGTTGACAACCGAGGTTGGCTGTCAATATTGCTTTGTCACTATTAATTCCTTGATCAATATCGCTTTGTCACGACTCTCTTGACAGCCCTTACAAATAGCTCCTCTTTCTATCAGGTTTGTCATCAACAAAACCATGGAATTCGCTTGGCTAAACACATCTTTCTCTCTTCTCTTTTTATGGGTTGCTTTCAAACTCCTGCTCCGAAGAAGAAGAATACACCCCCGCCTACTACCGAGCCTTCCTGCTACTCTATTTTCTATATTTTTAAAATAACTTTTAGTAGTTATATTTTATTTTTAATCATTCTCCATATAATTATTTTTTAAAACATTATTTAAAAAATAAATAAAAATAACTTAAAATAAGTGAAAGATGTTATCTAAAAATATTATATATATATTTTTGAAAACAAAAAATCAAATTTGATTTTATAATTGTCAAATGTGTTTTTCTTTTATTTCGTTTAGAGGAAGAGTATTGTTTTTAAAAATAGTTTTCCAAGGACATAAAATCTTATCTGATTACTATTTTAAAAAAATGGTTATAGGATCTTGCGATAAATGTTGCCTAGTAATTGCATACATGATATGAGAACACATTAATGGCTTAGAATTTAGAAACTCCACTTGGACTACCACATGTATGATCCTTAGTGACAAATCCATGTAAAATCATTTCAAGGGAAGCAGTGGAGTAAAGGTCACCTATGTGTTCGAATGGAGGTGGCCATCCATGATGACTCAAAACAGTCAAGATTTCAAGTTCATCGTCTGTCAGAGTTGATTGTAATCCTAGTTTTTTAGTTTTCAGTTATATATATGCATATTTAGTAATCACCTAAAACATGGTCTATACCTAGTTCATTTATGGGCTTGTTTAACTGTAAGTGATATATGAAACTTATTCCACAACCTCAAACGTGTATCAAAAAAGTGGACGGTTCCACTCCAAGCATAGAGAGAGAGAGAGAGAGAGAGAGAGAGAGAGTTGAGGTAAATATTTTCATTAGATGCACTCAATCTTCCTTTCCACAAATACAAGGATGATGAGTAGATAACCACATAACCGATACAATGATGTGAAACTTTTCATGGAGAAATACTCTATGAAACATCCAAGTTTATTCACCACCTACCTTCACCTTAACAAAATGTACATTTCGATTAATGTAGATATCAAATTAATTTTTATTTTTTCATTGTTTGCATTCTTTGTGGGTGTGCGTTTATCATTTTGACGGGGTCAATGGAGACGTATTTTAGAGAAGCTGGTGAGGCACTTCCACGTTTGTTTTAATCATCCAAGCAATAGCCATTCAATAAAAAAACCAGTAAACACCCTTTTTCCCGGAAAAATGTAAAAGAAAATTTTTTTGTGGGACATAAAATAATTGATGACCTCTTTATAAGTGAAGTCTCATGAAATAGAAAACTTTTAATAATTTATTTTTATTTTAATTTTCATAAAAATAGAAAATCATAGAAGCCTCACTCATTACGCATGAATACTGGCAGCATAAACACAGGAGCATGCATTTAAAAATTGCCATGGCCTATTAATCAGCAAGGCGGCCGAAGCCTCATTGGAGGACCCATAGTTTTCGGCTCTAAAAAATTTTGCTTGGCAAATGACGAAAACAATTAAAAGATTATTCCACATTTCGCGTCGTGCCTGACATCATTTGTAGGTCAACCTCATGCATGACATCATATTTTTTGGACCCCTTCTCTAATCGTACAGCTGTTTTTTCTTCCCTTTAATAATTTCATTCGTGGACAATTGAGGCAGGCAGAAGGGGAGGATGGACTCAAAGATGTCGGATGAGGGATAGTGGGTGGTTTTTGTATTTTTTTGGTACTATAATTTGCTTTAAGGTTAAATACAACTTAATCTCATTAATTAATCATTATAAATATTTTATTGTTTTAAAATTTAAACACTGATCTTGTTTTTTTATTGATATTTCAAAATATTATTACATACTAAATAAAGCAGCTTTGTTTTTGTAAAAATAATTATTTATTTTTCTTGTTTTATGTAATTAAGATAAAAATATTTGAAATAAAAAATAAGTAATTTAAAATATTTTTAAATATCCCAAAATATTATATTACATTATAATAACAAAAAATTTAATGAAAATAAAATAATTAATAATTATATAATAATTAAAATTTTAAATTATATTTGGTTGCTAAGAAATATTAGAAATATTTTATGTAAAGTTTTATGAAATACTTACTGGGTTGTATGTGACATTTGGATGTATTGATTTTTTATTTAAATGATTAATTTATTATTTTTAGAATTTTCTATTATAGTAATTAACATTAAATCATAAACTTTGTCCTCTTCCTCGTTGATTACTCTATAAATAAAGCATATACAACCAGGGAATGCACTTGTATCTAAGCCTACCTTTCCTTTCACTTCTTCAGCGTCACTACCATGGATGTGTCTTCCCTTCCCACATCGCTCTGTCTTCTCTTCGTCTTTCTCTTGCTTGCTTTCGGAATCTTCTTCCCAAGAAGACGAAGATATGGGAATCTCCCACCCAGCCCGCCTGCAGTTCCGATTATAGGTCATCTCCACCTCCTCAAACAGCCGGTTCATCGATCTCTACAACTCCTTTCACAAAAGTACGGTCCAATCTTCTCCCTCCGATTCGGATCCCAGCTCGCGGTCATGGTTTCCTCTCCCTCCGCTGTCGAAGAATGCTTCACCAAGAACGATGTCGTCTTGGCCAACCGCCCTCGCTTTGCGGCCGGCAAGTACGTGGGGTACAACTACCCCACCGTTGCCGCGGCATCATACGGCGACCACTGGCGCAACCTCCGTCGCCTCAGCACCCTGGAAATCTTCTCCTCCAATCGCCTCAACATGTTTCTAGGCATCCGCAGGGATGAAGTCAAGCGTCTACTCCTCCGACTGGCTCGAGATTCGAGGGAGGGTTTTGCAAAGGTAGAGATGAGACCCATGCTTACAGAGCTAACCTTTAATATTGTAACGAGGATGGTTTCAGGAAAGAGGTACTACGGAGAAGACGTGGAATATACGGAGGCTAAACGTTTTCCGGAGATTATCAGCCAGCTTTTAGAACTGGGTGGGGCAACATCAAATCCAGCAGATTTTTTGCCCATATTGCGATGGATTGGGCTAGGATATCATGAGAAGAAGATAAAGAAGATCATGAGAGAGACAAAGGCGATGTTGCAGGGTTTGATTGATGAGCATAGAAGTGGTAATGACAAGGGTTCGGTGGATAATAATTCTATGATCGACCATCTGTTATCTTTGCAAAAAACAGAACCAGAGTACTACACAGATGACATTATTAAAGGGCTTGTACAGGTGAGTGAAATGCTGTTTGTGTATCTGCTGTATTTTCAAAGTTTATTCTAAAATTTCACAGAAAACAAAAATAAAAGTGCAGTTTAATACTTGTAGTGGGAAACTTGGTTTTTGAAGTGTATAATGTTGGTTTTTTGTGGGTTTTTTTTACTTCTTTTTTCATCTCACAAATTCTTCAATACAGAACTTAATTCTTGCTGGAACCGACACTGCAGCATCAACAATGGAATGGGCAATGACCCTTCTCCTCAATCATCCGGATATTTTGGAGAAAGCTAAAGCAGAGTTGGATATGCACGTTGGAAAGGACCGCTTGATAGAAGAATCTGATCTTCCCAAACTGCAGTACCTTCAAAGTATCATTTCTGAAACATTGAGACTATTTCCTGTGGCCCCTCTGTTACTGCCCCATATGTCCTCAGATGACTGTCAAATAGGGGGTTTTGATATACCACGAGGCACATTATTATTGGTAAATGCATGGGCCCTTCACAGAGACCCTCAGGTGTGGGAAGATCCTACAAGTTTCAAACCTGAAAGGTTTGAAAATGGAGAACGTGAGAATTACAAACTACTACCATTTGGAATAGGAAGAAGATCCTGTCCTGGAGCTGGCCTAGCTCAGCGAGTGGTGGGTTTGGCTTTGGGGTCGTTGATTCAGTGCCATGACTGGAAGAAGATTAGCAACACCGCTATTGACACCATTGAAGGGAAAGGGCTGACCATGCCCAAACTGCAGCCATTGGAAGCCATGTGTAAGGCACGTGAGATTATAAACCAGGTTCACTTGAACTAGAAAACAATATTTAGTTGGTATTAGTACTCTGGTCGTTTGCTTGTATTGATGCAATAAGCATTCTCTGATGCATTTCGAGTATCGTCCCCGTTATAAATATGTATTATATGCTAAGATTGTGGTTATGTCGATTGTCATACTAGCAGATTTCTTTTGCTTTGGAGTGCAGAGTGGAAATCTAAATCCTAAAATCATAATAAAAAAATATTGAAATATTTAATTTCTCATTTGAATATGCTTTTTTTTTTCTTTTTGTTTGCCTGTTAAAATTTTAAATTGATTGTTTTCCTCTTTGATTTTAATACTTAATGGTTCTGTCGAATATATTTGAGAATGAAAAAAAATCATTATTTTTTGTTTGAGAATGTGTGCCAAGATGGGCAAGATCTAGAAGATAATAGTACTGCTCATTGAGATTTACCAAAAAAAGAAGGAAAAAGAAATGAATTAGATAAAAAAAGGGAAAATTGGGATTCTTCATTTTTATAATTGGTACAAATTAATAAAATATAATTTCATGGATCACGAAGCTTACAAGAACCATAGATGCTTTTTTGCATGTTGACAATCTAGAACACCTAAGCAAAGATTTATATGTGGACCTATATTTTTTATGTGCGTTCTCACTTAATGATGATACTCACTTTTTATTTATTGGGTGAAAATTTGATTTTTTGAAAAAAACTTGGAATCGCTACTTATTTTTGTTTTATTTTTTTTAAAGGAAAAACAAAATAAGAAAGAAAATCATGTGTGACTCTTTATTTAGAAAAAACATGTCTGTAAAAATAGAATCTACATCTGGGGGTCAAGTTACCTATTGAGAAGGTACGATGGTGAGTAACACCCCTCTAAGCCTGTATACGTACGAACTCTACTAAAGGAAATTGTGACAATTAATTAATTAATTATGGATACCAAGAAAAATAATAATGTAAATAAGTATGTACAAGTCATGATGGAAATCAATATACATGAAAATAATGATGAAATCGAATTACAAGAATACACAAAATAAATAACAAGAGAATTCTGTAAAATGATTTATTGAACTAAATAAAAAAAGATATTAAAAAATTAGTTTTTAAGAAATTTCAAATGATTTTATTAAAAATGATTTTGAATTAAATGATTTCAATTTATTTATTTACAAAAAAAGTGAATTTATTTTATCAATTTTATTTATATTCAATTTTTATAAAAAAGTTATTTACACTTATTGTATCAAAAGAATTTATTACAAAATTTCAATTTGGGTACAAAAATTATTTTTACTTGTTTTTATTAGAAAAGAATGAATTTGTACAATTTTATTTACAAAAGTATTTCAACTTGTTTTCATTTAAGAAAAGTGACTTATATAAATTATTAAAAAAAATATAACTTTATTTGCAAAAGAATTTTTAATTAAAAAGAAAAAATTTAAATTCTTTATTTCTAGAAAATAATTTTAATCCTATTTTAATTACTTTTTTGGACAATTTTATTAAAAATTAATTTTTGGGACAACTTTATTTACAAAACAATTTTTGGACAATTTTTATTAAACAAAGAAATTTTTGGACAATTGTTATTAAAAACAATTTTTCAAATTCTATTAAAAGCATTGTTTTTTGAATTTTTATTAATAAAAAACTTTCTTTTATTAAGAAGAATATTTTAAAATCATTATTTTATTAAAACATATTTATTGAATTGTTATTCTTTTTTAAACAAATTTTTTGGTTTGTTCTATATTCAATTCTATACACGCTCAATAAATATATATAAATGAATATTTACAAGAACTAATAAAAATAAAACCCAATAAAAATGGGAAATAAAACGTGTACCCAAACAAGCTTACAACAAGTTCAATGTCTTCATATAACTTTTTTATTCTCACTTTCTTCCATGAAATTCTATACTCCATGTGTCATAAATTCGTACCCAACCAACAAAATTGCAAAATGGGCACATGCAAAAACAAAAATAGTCAAAAGTGTAAATATCTATAAATATGTAGAGTCCAAAATAATTATTGAAGCCCAAATTCAAATTTCAAATTAGTCCAATAAATTTCACCAATTAAAAATAAGCTCAAATTAACAAATATAACCCAACAAAAATATCTCACATGTCATAACCCCAAATATAAAATTTTCAAATTAATAGTCAAAATATATAAACTCAATTAATCAAACCCAAAACATGATAAATTAAAAATAAATCCTATTAGGCCTAAATTTAATATCCCGTAATCTAAACCCAATTTAATATGCAAACCTTAATCCATAACCAAAATCAACTGAATTTAATATGCAAACCTACGTCCAAAATATACAATAATATTATATCATATCCAAATTAAATAATTAAAATGAGTACAACTATATAAATTATCAACTAATTTAGCCCAAATTAACAAATTCTAAATTAATTCAGCAACAATAAATTAATCCAAATTTTATATTAATTTTTCAATAACAAATGAACCCAAATTCCATATTAATTAACAAAACTTAAATTTATTAATTCAATAATTCAAATCTCACAAACAACAATTACTATTAAAATCAAATCAAGAAAAATAAATAATAGAAAATGTGTGTGATGGGAAAGTAAGGGGATGGGAGAATAAGAGAAAAGATGAAGGGGTCACCAACTGGCAGTGGCTCGTCGACGATGGCTGATTGGTCGTCTCGTCGGAGGCGATGATGGTTGATGACTTTTTGGAAAATAAAAATAAAATAAAATAATAATAAAAAAAGGAAAGGAAGACAATAAAAAAAAATGGGAGGAAGAAAATGGGAGAAAAAGGGGATGGAGGGGCGTTGGAAATGGCACTGGCGTCATGCCACGGGCAATGGCGATGGAGACTACTGAAGATGAGAAGTGGAGTGGGGAAGAAAAAGAAAAGAGAAAAAGAAAGAAAGAAAGAAATAAAGGAAAAATAATAATAATAAAATGAATGAAGATTGGGTGGAGTTGTGGAATGTGTCGGAGGAAGAACAAGCAGAGAGAAAAATAATAATAATAAAATGAATGAAGATTGGGTGGAGTTGTGGAATGTGTCGGAGGAAGAACAAGCAGAGAGAATAAAAAATGGAAGAGAAAATGGGTTGGTCATGTGGTGTGTGGGTCGTGGAGTGTGTGTTATGTGATAAGGGAGCCATAAGAAAAAATCAATAATAAAATAATAAAATAAAGAAAGAGAAGATATAGGGGTGTGACTTGGACGTGGGTATATAGGTAGAGGTAGGTGAGAGTAGGTGAAGGGAGAGGAGGAAAGTGGAGAGGGGAGAGAGAAAAGAAAGAGAAAATAAAAAATATATATAATATGATATAATATAATATAATATAATATAATAATAATAATAATAAAAATAATAATAAAATTATTTATAAAATAATAAAAACTAAAAATTAAAGGGTGAGTACACAAAAATATCACATATAATTAAGATTTAAAATCCAAAAATAAAATTGGGCTCAAAATTAATCATTACTCTTAACAACCTTCATATTGGAACCCATCTTTCTCTTATGTTTGTCATCAACACAACCATGGAAATTACATGGCTAAGCACATCTCTATGTCTTCTCTTTCTCTTGTTTGCTTTCAATATCTTGCTCCAAAGAAGAAGAATACATACCCACCTCCCACCAAGCCTGCCTGCTATTCCGATTCTTGGTCACCTCCATCTCCTCCTTAAACCAACTATTCATCGGCAATTATAGAATCTTTCTAAAAATTATGGTCTTATCCAATGTTTTAAAAACAAGACCGGATCGGTCGGTCCAACCTATTCAACCGTCGATCGGTAGCATTTCTGGTCCGATTCACCCTATTGAACCATCTGACTGGCCATGAACCGTCTAAACCAGTAGTTGGACCGGTGACCCGGATGGTTCTAAATGAATCGAACGGTTCAAATTTCCCCCTCATTTTATAAGCATGGAAGTGTAAATTGGATTTAAATGATTTTACTAAGGCCCATGCTAGACCCTGTCTTATGACAAAGCCCACACACCCACCCCAACCATTTAGAGGGCTGAGGCTTGAGCCCATAAGCCTAGGTTAAGCCTTTGAGAATGGCTTTTATAGGAGTGCTTTGGATCCTTATTCCTCGCATTTTTCGATGTGGGATTGCTAATTAATATGAATGAAAAAAACATGGCAAAGCTCCATCAAGAGGGCTTAAACTTGGGACCTCCGGTTTTGTGGTCTACCTAGGACACCACTCAGCTACATCAATTTTGCTATCTAATATGCCCAATAAAAAAAAAAAAAATTATATTTTAAATTTTTTTATAATATTAAATAAAAATAATATAATATTTTTAAAAATTATAAAATTAGTTTAAATTTTCATTTTTAATATATTCACATTTAAATATTATACATATTTCATTTAATAAAATTTAAAATATAAATATGATTTAATTTGATAATATCAAAGATATAAAATAATATTATTGATTTTTAATTTATTCATATATATTTTAAATTTTTTATAATTATTTTTAATTTTAATAATATATAAATTACATATTTATGACGTTACCGGTTTGATAGCGGTTCGACTGCCAGTCCGACTAGTGAACCGTGAACCGATAACTTTTTCGGTTCGATAACCGGTCCGGTTCTGAAAACATTGGTCCTATCTTCTGGGTTCGCTTCGGATCCAGTCCTGTTGTTATCATATCCTCTCCGTCCACTTTTGAAGAATGTTTCACCAAGAACGACATCATTTTTGCCAACCGGCCTCGCTTGCTGATCGGCAAGTACATAGGCTACAACTACACCACTATTGCTTCAGCATCATATGGCAAACACTGGCGCAATCTCCGCCGCCTCAGCGCACTGGAAATCTTCTCCTCAAATCGCCTCAACATGTTTCTAGGCATTCGCAGGGATGAAATAAGGATTTTACAACACCGATTGTCTCAGAATTCAAGGGACGTTTTTGCAAGGGTAGAGTTGAGACTAATGTTTACAGAGCTAACATGTAATATTCTAATGAGAATGGTTGCAGGAAAGAGGTACTATGGGGAAGATGTGGATAGTGAGGAAGCCAAGCATTTCAGAAAATAATGAGAGATTTTTGAACTGGCTGGGGCATCAAATCCAGGAGATTTTTTGCCTTTACTACGGTGGGTTGATTTTGGGGGTTATGAGAAAAAGTTGATGAAGCTCAATAGAGAGAAAGACGTGATCTTCCAAGGTCTTATTAACGAGCATCGAAGTCCTGACCAGGGTCTAGTGAATAAAAACAGCATGATCGATCATCTGCTTTCACTGCAAAAATCAGAACCAGAATATTACACAGACGAAATCATAAAAGGGCTTGCACTGGTGAGTGAACTTCTGCGTTTTGTCTTTCAAAAACAGGTTGCCAAAAAGAATAATTCTATTTAAGCCTTGGCTTGCTGGTTCGCTTCTTAGAAAAGGCACTGACCATAAATGATTCATGTGCCATTAAGACTGCAGGAGAGGCAAGCCAACAATGAAAGTTGGGAAATCAAGCAATTTTCTTTTAGCGCTGCATATTCAGTTTTATTCTCATTGATAACAAAATTTTGCAGGTGTATGGAAATAAAGAGTGAAAAGCAACAAGAAATGATGTCCTACTTTTCATTTTCAATATTTGTAACAAAAACAAAAAATAGAAGAATATCCAAAGCAACTAGTATTCGGAGTATGAAATTTCACGTTTTTTTTTTTTTTTTTTTGGTTTTTTGTTTTTGAGTGTTTATACTAGTGTTGGTGTGACATGTGTGGTTTAATTTTTCTCAAATCTATAAATATTGCATGGCGCAGATCTTAATTTTTGCTGGTACTGACACTACTGCGACCACAATAGAATGGGCTATGTCTCTTCTACTCAATCATCCTGATGTTCTAAAGAAAGCTAGAGCAGAATTGGACACTCACATTGGAAAAGATTGTTTGATGGAAGAATCAGACTTCCCCAAATTACAATATCTTCAAAGTATCATTTCTGAAACCACAAGATTGTTTCCGGCAACCCCACTCTTGATACCACATATTTCTTCAGAAAATTGCCAAATAGGAGGATTTGATATACCAAGAGGCACAATATTATTGGTCAATGCTTGGGCCATTCATAGAGACCCTAAGTCGTGGAAAGATGCTACAAGTTTCAAGCCAGAGAGGTTCAAAAATGAGGAAAGTGAGGCATACAAGCTATTGCCATTTGGCTTAGGAAGAAGGGCTTGCCCTGGTGCTGGCTTGGCTAATCGAGTGATAGGTTTGACTTTGGGGTTGTTGATTCAGTGTTATGAGTGGGAGAGAGTTAGCGAGAAGGAAGTTGACATGGCTGAAGGGAAAGGAATCACCATGCCCAAATTAGAGCCATTGGAATCCATGTGTAAAGCTCGTGCTATTATCAGAAAGGTATTATAAAACAATGAAGCGACATCTGGTTGATGTTAGCATTATTGTCATATATTTGTGTCGATACATTTTATCAGTGTGCTCATCTCATGCACTTTGTTAGTGTGCTCATCATATGTATTTGTTACGTTATTTTAGCCAGCCTAGTCTAAAAATAAAAGATTATGATTATTTAAACTTTTTTTGTTATTTTTTTCTAATCTAAATGAGCAACTTTGTTATATTGTTTTCATGCCAAAAATATTAAACATTCATCATATACAATAACCTAAATTGAATAATTATAGATATTCCATCAATTATTCCCATTACCAACTATTTTTAAAAAATATGTTAAAGCTTGCAGACCTTGCTTCTTGAAAGGTAGTTAAATTGCCTACAATTATACCATGTTATGCATCCTTAGCACATTATGGTGACCCAATAGGGCAATCTCCCCCACCTTGGCTTTCTTGAAATATTCCCTTCAAATTGTCTTAACATGCTTTTGGGTTTCAACATGCAATGGCTTTTTCCCAAAAAGCTTTTGGAAGTGTCTTGGCCTTCAACATGCTTCTTGTCATCTATACTACGGTCATGTTCTTCTTTTCGTTTGTATCGTTTCATTGAGGTGTATAGTTAATTGTTAATTATTGTCAAATGCCCTGAATTTTATAATAATTATCAAATTCATTGCCGGTGAGTCCTCCTCCTATAATTATCAGATTCTAATATTTTAATATTACAATTACTCTGTCTTTCAACAAGAATTTTGAAATCTTTAAGCTTGCTAAAAACCTTATATATATATATATTTTTATTTTAACAAATAAATCCACATTTTTCTTATAAAATCATTTATAAAGGTCAATATATATTTGTTATAATTAAGAGATTTTATCTCATCAAATCATATACACATGCACCAAATCTAAAGGTTTAGCTCTTTTGGATATTCTAATTGAAAAATAATTCCTATGTTGTTTCCTAAGGGGACATTCTTCATAAACATGATATGGATCATCAATTAGTGATAATCCTATTACCATATTCATATGCACCAAGAGCTTCAACCCATGAAAATTGAGATGACAAAAGGGAAGATGTCAAAGCCAATTGCAATCTTCTACTACTGCCTTCAAATAAAATAAAGTTTTGGTTGAAAAAACATAGGAAATATCATATTTTTTGTCATCTACACATTTGAAATCATCTTCTTATTTTTATCATTAAGAGTACAAATACCACTAAAAATATTAATGATATGTTTTTTTTTTTTTTTTTGTTAATTGTCCCATGCTAAACAAATTCTAAAAAAGTCTAATACAAAATATAGATCTACTACAGTAACATTAGTGACATATTTAAATGTTTTTTAATATTATCTTTGCCCATGATTGAGACTTTAAATTTACTTCCAAAATTAACTTTTCATTTAATTGATTCATCAAATTGCAATAACAATTTTTTCTTATCACACATGTGATTGTTGCGTTTTGTATCAAAGAACCAAACATCTTTATGGTTTATGTTTGATGTTGTTACATTATAGACCAATATCAAATTCTACTCAACCTCAATGGTGTTTGTCGACTCCATTTGTTCATTCTATAAGTTCGTTCGACATTCTAAATCGTAGTGTCCATACCACTTACATCTAAAACATTATATGTGCGACTTGTCTTTAGATCTAGGAATGTTGACCATTCCTCTAGAATAATTTTTATTATATCTCCATCTCTATTGTTGGAGTTGTTGTGTCCTCCTCTACATCCATAACCATGACCTTTGCTACTTTATTGATCATCATGACCTCTTGTAGATGTTTTACTTTTCAAGGCTTCTCCAAACTAGTAGAGTCAATTATTTTATACATCCATTATTCATGTGAATACATACGCTCATCAACCCTTCTATTGTGAAAGTGAAGATATTTTTTTCTTTTTCATTCGTTACAACAACATATTCCAATTTTGCATGTAAAGATCGTATGTATGACTTTCTCTTATATTTTTTAATCATCAAGCCTCTCACCATTAACCCACATCTAGTTTATAAGTACCCAATCAAAATAATGTGAGATCAATTTAGAGTCATTCATATGGAGAGACTTGAATTTACATCTTAATGTTCGTAGCGCCATTCACTTGACATGATCATTACTTTAATTTATATAATTTGTGTAGATTAATCTATACCTTTATTTATTTTTATGCTTCTACTTTTGAAATTTTCTCAAGTATAAATTCATTTACTGCTTAGAATATTGCATAGAGTGCTTTCTGATTTTTTTTTTTTTTTTTGAGAATTTTTCAATAAGTCTTTTTACTCCTTTGACAGTGCCTCAAATTCTTTTGAATCAACCACTTTGTTGTAGTCATGATCTATTAGACCCTATAAATCTTAAGATCTAAATAAGACACACATTTAATGCACTAGTTACTAAAATTCTTACATCTGAATTCTAAGAGTTGAGGTTGAATTGATCTATAATTATTTACCGTCATAATATCACTGACCAAATTGTAACTTTCTTGTTATATATTTTGTATATTCTTAGGTATTATGGTCCATATCTTCTCGCTTTTCACCCTACGTAATCTTCTGGCTTTGATATGAACAAGACTCTTATTCTTATACCACTTGTTGGTAGCTCTACTCTTCTAGCCTTTCACCTTCCTTGATCTTTTATTGTTTTTACATTTTTTTCAACATAATAAACTAGTCATATTTACACTATACTTCTAACTTATAATTTTAAAAAAGGGTTTGAGAGTGGAATAGCTATGTATCCATGTAAACTTTGTTGCAACATAATTAATAAATAAGAGTTAATATGATTCAAACTATCATTATAACTCAGAGTGAAAAGAAAAAAAAAAAAAAAAAAGCTTCAAGCCAAGATAATAAGAGAATGAAATTGAGATAAATACCAATATTTATTATAAGTGAAAAAAGTAATGATCTAAGAAAGTCTCTTGCATCCATAATAATTACAAAAAAAAAGAAAGATTTGGGACACTAAATAGCTTTGTATCCACATAGCTTCTTATAAGATAAAATTAATAAATAAATAAGGAGTTGGAGTGCGTTTAACAATGATTCTAAAAGGTATATTTAATTTTTCTAATACTTTTTCAAGTATTATAAATAGTAAAAATACTTTCCAAAATTATTGTCAAATACACTATTAATTTCATTCAAATTATCACTATAAACATGATTAGTATTGTGTATGGACTTGAAAACCTCCTATCTGTCCATAGAAATGTTAGTTTCACTTCCAACTTCCTCACAACAAAGTTACATGATCCTTGGACTTGGCTAAGTACTGGTAAAAGAAAAATGTATATTCAAAAAATAAAAAATTAAACCCAACTTTTAATTTTGTATGGTTTTGGCGGTATCATGCCAAGTCAAAATAAGCTAATAAAAATTGTAATATTTCTGCTGACATAATAACAAGTGATTGTTGATTTGGTCATTTTTGTTTACTCTTCATTCATCAACCTTTAATTCAACAATATATGTTTTAGTCTAGAAAAAAATACCAATAATTATATAAGAATATTATAATTCTACATCGTACATGTTCACAAAGTGAATTCAATTTAACTTTAATCATGTAGACTCTTATTATGTAAAAATATTATGGTATTCTATTTTTTTAGGCTATGTGAAAATGTTAAGGTTGGTTTTAAAATAAAAAATACAAAATAAAATCAAATATAATGAAAATTAATTACAAATTTATATATTTTAAAATTATTTAATTTTTATATATTAAAAAAAATAAATGAAATGAGTTTGAAGAACCATATGAAAATAATTTATTAATTTCAAATCCATTTTTTATTTTTTTCTCAATTTTTCTTTCCCTCCATTTTCCTCCCTATTTTCTTTCTTTCACATTTTTCCTTAAATTTTTCGACAACCAAACATAGTCTTATAGAAATTAAGGACTTGTTTGGCAACTGTTTTCGAAAACAATTTTCTATTCTACAAATTAAAACCAAGAAAATATATTTAGCAATCAGAAACGGTTTTCTGTTCTTAAAAACAGAAAACAAGGTATTTTTAGATAACATCTTTTAGTTATTTTCACTTGTTTTCTAAGGGTTGTTTTAAAAAATAATTATACAATCATGTAAAATGATTAAAAATAAAGCATTGGATAAACATATTAAAAAAAAGTTAAAAACATTTTGGAAACCATACTTTTGTTTTACACAACATTAGATGACAATTTTTAAAAATTATTTTCAAAAATGGTTTTTTATAACTATTTTCAAAAATAATTGCCAAACAGGGCTAAGTAATCTATCTGTCATTATGGATAATTGACCTAAATAACAGATAAACTAAATAGGATGAGGGAATAAATAGTATCATGAACTCGTAAATCTGATAGCATGAGCTATCAATTGACTAGTGAACTTAAATTGTGTAGGAATGGGGCCATAATGTATACCTCTATAGCCTGCAAACTTATTTTCGTGTCTGTTTTCTACCTAATAATTAATAGATGAAGAAGGAAACACAAATCAATGGAGAAGGATGCTTAATCCAACTTGATCAGCATCCATTAACAAATAATTTTCTACTAACATTGGCTGTGTCATCAGCAACCTAAAAGTTAAAATAATGGAATAAAACAGTGATATTTGGGTCATTAATTGAACTATTTTCCGATATAATATAATGATGATCTTCTCCCTCCGCTTCGGATCTCGTCTTGTTGTTATCATATCCTCTCCATCCACGATTGAAGAATGTTTCACCAAGAACGACATCATTTTTGCCAACCGGCCCATCTTTTTGTTTGGCAAGTACATAGGCTACAACAACACCACCGTTACTTCAGCACCATATGGCGAACACTGGCGCAATCTCCGCCGCCTAAGCGCACTGGAAATCTTCTCTCCAAATTGGTTCAATTATAGGCACCCGCAGGAATGAAATCAAGATTTTACTACACCGATCGTCTCAGAATTCATGGGATAATTTTGCAAGGGTAGAGTTGAGACTAATGTTTACGGAGCTAACATGTAATATTATAATGAGAATGGTTGCAGGAAAGCGGTACTATGGGGGGAAGATGTGGATTTTGAGGAAGCCAAGCACTTTCATGAAGTAATGAGAGGGGTTTTTGAATTGGCTGGGTATCGAATCCAGGAGAGTTTTTTCCTTTACTACGGTGGGTTGACTTTGGGGGTTAGGAGAAGAAGTTGGTGAAGATCAAAACAAAGAAAGAGGTGATCTGCCGAGGTCTTATTGAAAAGCATCGAAGTCCTAACCGTGGCCTTGTGAATAAAAACAGTATGATCAATCATCTGCTTTCAATGCAAAAATCAGAACCAGAATATTACACAGATGAAATCATAAAAGGGCAATCATTGGTAACTTCAGTATTGCAGGCAAACTGATTCTCTTTAAGATATACTACTTTTCCTTATCTTTAAGATATACCACTTTTGCCAAAAGAATAATGCTATTCAAACCTAAATTGGCCAGTTTGCTTCTTAGAAAAGACACTGATCAGCATAAAATGCTCTATTTTTGTTAAAAAAATTAGGTCATATGCCATTAAGCGTGCAGGAGAGGCAAGCAAACAAAAGTTGGGAAATCAAGCAATTTTCTTTCAAGATATTTGAATGCTGCATATTCAGTTTTATTTTCTTTGACAATACAATTTTGCAGATGTGAGGAATTACAGAGTGAAAAAAAAAAAAAATGGTATATCAAATGCAACTAGTATTTGGAGTATGAAATTTCCTTTTTTTTTTTTTTTTTTTTGAGCATTTATATTAATGTTGGTGTCACATGTGGTTTAATTTTTTTCAAAGCTACAAATATTGTATGCAGATCTTAATTCTCGTTGGTACTGACACTACTGCAACAACAATAGAATGGGCCATGTCTCTTCTACTCAATCATCCTGATGTTATGAAGAAAGTTAGAGTAGTAGAATTGGACACTCATGTCAGAAAAGACGGTTTGATGGAAGAATCCGATTTCCCCAAATTACAATATCTTCAAAGTATCATTTCTGAAACTCTAAGATTATTTCCAGCAGCCCCAGTTTTGGTACCACATATGTCTTCAGATAATTGCCAAATAGGAGGATTTAATATACAAAGAGACACAATATTATTGGTCAATGCTTGGGCGATTCAAAGAGACCCTAAGTTGTGGAAAGATGCTACAAGTTTCAAGCCAGAAAGATTTGAAAATGGAGAAAGCGAGACTTACAAGCTATTGCCATTTGGATTGAGAAAAAGGACTTGCCCTACTGTTGGCCTAGCTAATAGAGTAATAGCTATTAGAGAATTCATTATAATAGATTTTCTTTCTATTTTTAAATTCTTGTAATTAGTTGTAATTTCCTATTTTTGTTGTAATCCCCTAATTTTAGGATTGTTCCCATTTTTGTGTTTTGGGCTAATTCTAGGATTGTTTCCTATTTTTGTTGTAATCTCCTAATTTTAGAATTGTTTCCTATTTTTGTATTTTGGGTAGATTGTTTCCTATTTTTGTGTTTTAAGTTTTGTGTATATACATTTATTCTTAATCAATGGAAAAGTCAAGCCATTGTTTCTCTATAATTCTCTCTCTACTTCAACATGGTATCAGAGCCTAATCTTCTTAGGCGTATTTTCTTCTTTTTTTTTTCCCAGAAGAAATCTACAACCAGTCTCCTCAATGGCTTACGGTGCATCCCTCTCTTCCATCAACAATCCTATCACCATCCAAAACTCCCAAGATCCTCAACATCCCCTCCTTACAATCAATCTCTCCAATATCACCAAATTGTCATCCACCAATTATCTCACATGGAGCCTTTAAATCCAATCTCTTCTTAAAGGTTATAATCTTCATCACTTCATTGATGACATTATTATCACGAGTTCCAACACCAATATTATTCAGCGCTACATTGACCACCTGGCACAAAGATTTTCAATCAAGAATCTTGGCATCTTGCCTACTTTCTCAGCATTGAGGTTCTTACCATTCCATATGGTGTATTGCTTACTCAAAGGCGCTACATCTCTGATCTTCTTACCCAGACAAAAATGTCTGGTGCAAAACCTGTTGCTACACCACTTGTTACAAATGGAAATCTCACACTTCATTTAGGTACAGCTCTGACTAACTGCACAGAATATAGAATCATTGTTGGCAGTCTACAATATATTTGTCTCACTCACCCAGACATATCATATGTTGTTAACAAGCTATCCCAATTCATGCATCGCCCGATGTCTAAACATTGGAATGCTGCAAAACGACTGCTTCGATATTTGTGTGGCACATTGACTCATGGATTGTTTCTTCATAAGGCAAATACACTTTCTCTTCATGTCTTCTCAAATGCAGATTGGGCTAGCAACAAAAATGACTATATCTCTAAGAGTGCCTATATTGTCTATCTTGGTCATCATCCAATTTCTTGGTCATCCAATAAACAACATACAGTTGCTCGGTCATCCACAGAGGCTGAGTATCGATCAATTGTCGCTACTACTTCAGAAATCAATTGGATTTGTTCTCTTCTCACAGAGCTTGGCGTCACTCTTCCTACATCACCTGTTATCTATTGTGATAATGTTGGTGCCACCTATCTTTGTTCTAATTTAGTCTTTCATTCACACATGAAACATGTGGCAATTGATTATCACTTTATTCGGGATCAAGTTTAATCAGGTGCTCTTCGTGTTACTCATGTTTCCTCAGCCGATCAACTTGTTGATGCTCTTATTAAACCGCTTCCACAAAGCCGTTTCCAAGAATTACGGGTCAAGATTGGAGTCTCCTCTAGAGCTCCATCTTGAAGGGGCATATTAGAGAATTCATTATAATAGATTTTCTTTCTATTTTTAAATTCTTGTAATTAGTTGTAATTTTCTATTTTTGTTGTAATCCCCTAATTTTAGGATTGTTCCTATTTTTGCGTTTGGGCTAATTCTAGGATTGTTTTCTATTTTTGTTGTAATCTCCTAATTTTAGAATTGTTTCCTTTTTTTGTATTTTTGGTAGATTGTTTCCTATTTTTGTGTTTTAAGTTTTGTGTATATACATTCATTCTTAATCAATGGAAAAGTCAAGCCATTGTTTCTCTATAATTCTCTCTCTACTTCAACAATAGCTAGGTTTGACTTTGGGGTCATTGATTCAGTGTTATGAGTGGGAGAGAGTTAACGAGAAGGAAGTTGACATGGCTGAAGGGAAAGGAATCACCATGCCCAAATTAGAGCCATTGGAAGCCATGTGTAAAGCGTGTGCTATTATAAAAAGGGTGTTATAAAATAATCCAGCAACTATTGGTTGATGCTAGCATTATAATCATATATTTACCTCGACCACTGGAGCAACCTCCACCACCATATATAGCGTTCTTGAAATATTTCCTTCAAATTGCCGTAACATGTTTTTGGACACTCGGAGAGATGAAACCAAGCCCTTGCTGGACAAACTGTCTCTAAATTCATATCAAAAGTTTGAAAAGGTAGGGCTGAACATAATGTTTTCTGAACTCTAGCTTAACATTGAATGAGAAATGTGGCAGAGAAGCGTTAATGGCGATGAAGGAGAGGATGCTGAAGAGGCACGTCAGTTCAGGGCCATCAGCATAGAGATCCTCATATTTGGTGGGGCGTGAAATCCAAGAAAGGCCTTTCACATTTATGATGGATTAAAGATCAGACCTATAAGAAGAGAGCAGGGGATGAACATTGGGAAAAAGATGGATGCATTTATGCAGAGCCAATTCATGTACCAGGGCAATTTGGCGAATAGAATCCTATATCTAATCATTTACTTACCTTGCAAGAATCAGAGCCACACTAAATTATCAAGAGACTTGTACCAGTTTGTAAACTAGTGGATATATTGCTAATAATGTTTAACTCTAGTGGGACATGATAACACATCTGTGACAATCCCTCATGCCGAGCCTTTCAGAGGTGCTGGACAACATTGAGCCAAGTTGGATACAAATGCTTGATTGATGAACTGGATCTACTTAATGGCATTCCATGCCCAAATTGGAGCCTTTGGAGGCCATGTCTAAAGCAGGACGCATTATCAGCAAGCAAGGCAGAAGCTGAAGAAGAAACCCAACTCCCCAACTCCATCATTTTTGTCAAGATGATCACACATCAAAGCTCCTCCTTCAGCAGTTGGCCTCTTAAGTAGCCAACTTGCCACAACATCATTGAAGAAGAGGCCTAATCTATTAATCAATTCAAATCAAAACATTGGTTTGCCTTTTTAAAATTAAATAGAGTGATTGTACATACATTCATTCTCCAAATTCCTTCGACTTCCTTTGTTAGATAAATTTTGTGATAGCTTCTATCAAAAAATAAGACTAATTATAATACATTATATGTATAATTTAATTTCATTACTTGCATCTGATTTATATTTTAGTATGTTCTTTTGCATGTGGTATCATTTATTTTTATAAGATTTGTTGCTAGATTTTGTTTATTTTGGGGTATGAAAATTTTATAAAGCTTGTATAATGATTGAATGAATGATACTTGACATTCCACCCAAAACCTCGCCTAATTATTCAATGAATGATATTTGGCATTCGGCCGCAACGTTCCCTAACCCGGTTAGGCAAGACGCGTGACAATGAAAAACAACTGCCATCCTTTACATCTAATCTCCTTCATTGGATTTCCATAAATATTTTTGTCAGTGGCACAGTTAAAGATGGATAAGATCACGAGGAAAACAATTTAAAATGTTCAAGTAGCTTTTGAATATAAGCTTGCGTGAAGAAAAAAAAAATTAATGTGGTTGTTTCCACCACGTGCTCCAGTGCTTACCTTCAATAGTCAACACTAAGTTAAGTTTGAATAGCATAGGCATATAGCCCATCTTTCTCTTGATCAGTATGTCATAAAAAAAACCATGGAAGCTACATGGCTAAGCACATCTCTATCTCTTCTCTTTCTCTTGTTTGCTTTCAGTGTCTTCCTCCAAAGAAGAAGAACACATCCCCGCCTCCCACCAAGCCCGCCTGCTATTCCAATTCTTGGTCATCTCCATCTCCTCTTGAAACAACCAATTCATCGGCATCAACAGACTCTTTCTCAAAAATATGGTCCTATCTTCTCCCTCCGTTTCGGATCCCGTCTTCTTGTTATCATATCCTCTCCATCCACTGTTGAAGAATGTTTCACCAAGAACGACATCGTTTTTGCCAACCGCCCTTGCTTCTTGTTCGGCAAGTACATAGACTACAACTACACCACTATTGCTTCAGCACAATATGGTGAACACTGGCGCAATCTCCGCCGCCTCAGCACTCTGGAAATCTTCTCCACAAATCGCCTTAACATGTTTCTGGGTATCCGCAGGGATGAAATCAAGCTTCTATTGCGCCAATTGTCTCGGAATTCAAGGGAACATTTTGTAAGGGTAGGGTTGAGACCAATGTTTATAGAGCTAACATGCAATATTGTAATGCGAATGGTTGCAGGAAAGCGGTATTATGGGGAAGCAGTGGATTTCGAGGAAGCCAAACATTTTCGGGAAGTAATGAGAGGGATTTTCGAATTGGCTGGGGCAACGAATCCTGGAAACTTTTTGCCTTCACTAAGATGGGCTTATTTTGGGGGTTATGAGAAGGAGTTGGTGAAGATCAATAGAATGAAAGAGGTGATCTTCCAAGGTCTTATTGGCGAGCATCGAAGTCCTACCGGTCTAGTGAATAAAAACACTATGATCGATCATCTGCTTTCAATGCAGAAATCAGAACCAGAATATTACACAGATGAAATCATTAAAGGAGTTGCACTGGTGAGTGGAATTCAGTATAGCAGCCAGGACACTACTGAATGTGTTTAGTACTGCATGCAAACTACTTCATCTTATTAAGATACTTTTCTCCCATCTAAACTTGAAAGTTTGCTTCTTTGAAAAAAGACATTTACCAAAAATGATTCTATTTTTGTTAAAAACACTGCATCGTATATATGCCACTGGGCCTTCTAGTGGAGAAAGTCGACAATATTGAAAGTTGGGGAATCAGGCAATTTTATTTTAACATATTTGAATGCTGCATATATAGTTTTATTTTCATTATACTACTTCGCAAATGTGAGGAAATATAGAGATAAATGCAACAACATAAGATGCCTTAATTTTCTATGGTTGTTAAAACAAAAAAGAAAAAAGAAAAAAAAGAGAAGCACGTATATTTGGATTTTGAAATTTACTCATTTTTTTAACGCATTTATATATGGTAATGTTGGTGTGACATTTGATTTAATTTTTCACCAATTAGGACTTAATTCTTGCTGGAACTGAAACTACTGCAACGGCCCTTCTACTCGATCATCCAGACGTTTTGAAGAAAGCTAGAGTAGAATTGGATGCTCTCGTTGGAAAAGATCGTTTGATGGAAGAATCAGATTTTCCCAAATTACAATATCTTCAAAATATCATTTCTGAAACCTTAAGATTGTTTCCAGCAGCCCCGCTTCCAGCAGCCCCGCTTCCGGAACCACATATGTCTTCAAAAAATAGCCAAATTAATAGGAGGCTTTGATATACCAAGAGACACAATATTATTGGCCAATGTATGGGCGATTCACAGAGACCCTAAGTTGTGGGAAGATGCTACAAGTGTCAAGCCAGAGAGGTTTGAAAATATTGGAGGAACTGAGACATACAAGTTATTGCCATTTGGCTTGGGAAGAAGGGCTTGCCCCGGTGTTGGCTTGGCTAATCGAGTAGTAGGCTTGGCACTGGGGTCATTGATCCAATGTTATGAATGGGAGAGGGTTAGGGAGAAGGAAGTTGACATGGCTAAAGGGAAAGGACTTACCATGCCCAAAATGGAGCCAGTGGAAGCCATGTGCAAAGCTCGTGCTATTATCCGGAAGGGGTTCTAAAATAGTGAAGCGATGTTTGGTTTTTGTTAGCATTATAGTCATATATTTGTGCATGTGTTTATTATTGAACCAAAATACGTATTAGTTGTAACAGCCCAATAAAAATGCAGTCAACCTTTTGATTTTGTAAAATTTTTTGGTTGTGTCATCCCAAAGCTTTTTATCTAAAAAAAAATGACTGAAGAATATTCCACTTTTTATAGTAAATTTTGAAATTTTATAATTTTTTATTTCATATTTATCTTTTTTGTAAAATAAAAATTTATCATTGAATAATTTTATACTAAAATTTGTTTTCTTTTAAATCAAAATTTTTATTATTAGTTGATTCATGTAATAAAATTAAAATTATGAAACTATTTTAGTTTATTTGTAAGAATTATATTAAATCATTTTTGTTTTAAAATTAAAATTCCTGTAACAAAAAATCTTTTTTAGTTATTTAATATAATCAAATTAGAATTCCAAATAAATTCACTACTTAATTCATTTATAAAAAGTAATTTTTTTAAAGGGTTAATAAAAACTAAGAATTACCATAACATTTTTAAAAAAATATTTGATAAAAAAATAAATACTATGATGAAATAAATTAGGTAATACATTATATTTATTTATCCTTTACTTCGTAAGTTATTTTAATAAAATAAATTAAAAAATGAAAAGAAAGGAAAACATGAATAAATTAAAACTAAATTATCATCTATAAAAAAGTTGAAAGAAATAAAATTGAATAAGTACACTTTTTCAAACTTTTCTTATTTCCTTATGAGGAAAATTTCCCAAAAATATTTCAAAACCTTTTTATGTTACTTTTTTACTTATATATATATATATATATATTGTCACATTAATTTCCGTGAGAGCCAAATAGAAGAAAATAATTTAAAAAATATATATATTTTTCCCTTTTTCTATCATTTTTGGAGAACCATAAATACCCTAAATAATTTTTATTAAAAGCAAAAAAAGAAAAAAAGAAAAAAAGAAAAAAAGATAAAGAAGTAAATTAAATAATTCAAAAATTTTATTATAATTAAATATTTATGAGGTACTTTTAAGGTAAGTTAAATATATTTATTCATAAATTTAAATTATTTATAATTAAATTATATTAATTAAGATGACGAATATAGTAATAAAGGTGATGGTTTATGAGAAGTATATGAATCTTTTTAAAATAAATTTGATTTCATTTAAAATAAATTTTTTATTATGTAAAAGAAATAGAATTATAAATAAAATTTCTATTGAACTCATTTTTATCTTATAATTAAGATTTTAAAGTTAAAAAGAAACAAGCAAGTGAAAGTTCTTTTCTTGTCTTATGAAAAGTAACTATTTAGAAAAATTTTAAATATTTATCCTTATTTTATAATAATGATGATTAAAAAATGATTACTATAAAATAAAAAGCGGGTAATACTTTTTTTTTTTTAATATTATATAATTGTAATCATAATTAACAAAATTATATTATTAAATATAAATTTAACCTCTTCACTTAAATAATATGTCTTTATCTTCATTTAGGTATTATGTATAATTCTTAAATTTAATTTCAAAGAATTCTATATGACAAATATAAGGTTGAATTTGTAATAATTTTAAAACTTAGGTTATTTCTGTCATCAAAGGATGAAAATAAATTCAAAACTTAATTTAAATAATATTAAATATATTTTTACTTTTATTAATTTTTTTAGTATTTAAATTTCAACTTCATCACACTCCTAAATGATTTATTTGTCTTTATGCGGAAATCACCACCAAGTCAAGATTTTCGATGACTTTTCAACTTCACAAATAAATAACAATTACTAGGTGCCCATTCACTCAGGCTATGACTCTTTTAGAGCCATCTCACCTGTTAATCATTCATGAATCATACCCAGCTCACCATACTACACAATATTTTGACTATGCCATCAGCAACCTAAACTTAAAATGAACAAAAATCCACACATTATTTGGATCGTTCACTATTCTCAGAAAGAAATAATGGTGGCGATGATGATGATCAACATCTCTTTTCCATTATCAGCACCAAAGTTAACGATGGACATGCAAGAACAAGAGGAAGACAGTTCAAATTTTTATTCAATGAAAGTCACTATTGAAAGCAACTTTATGTCATACGGAGCAACGCTTGACAAAAAATTTATTCGTATAAAATTCCTGTCAGTAGTAACATTGCATGAAGAAACAAAATAAAAAAGGCATAAGGTCACTTACAAGTTACAACCCACTGTAGTGCTTCTAAGCAAGCGTTAACATCACCTGTGGGCGGTTGCCACACGTCCAAGCGGCCCATTTTTTGAATAAGGCTCGAAGAAAATAGCTACTGGGGGTTACATCGATTAAAAATAAAAACATGAATTACATGAAGTAGCTCATTATTGAAAAGAAACAATTATTGGAATGTAGGTATTTTGAGTGCATAAAAAAGGTTAGGAAAACACTTCCCTTCACTTTCTCCCAAATAAGCACAGTATATTATCATATGAAACTAGGAAAATAAAACAAAAAAAATACTATTTTTGATTTTTGACAACCCAGGTTGGCTGTCAATATTGCTTTGTCACTATTAATTCCTTGGTCAATATCGCTTTGACACAACTCTCTTGACAGCCCTTACAAATAGCTCTATTAGAATTGATAAAATGGGTATTTCGTATTAATGAGAAAACAAAGTTTTACAACTTAAATAACCCTTTTTGTATCTAACTACTTCTAACAATGTGTAACTAATAGGTAAACAATGTAACTAATTTCATAACCAGATAACAATAACCTGTTATCTCTTCACAGCACCTCTCAACATAAGAGTATGTGGATAATTGTTTAACTCTTAGTTTGTTCATTAACAACAAAAATCGAGTATTAGATAAAGCTTTGGTCAAAATATCCACAATCTGATCTTGTGAAGAGATATGTCTAACATCAAACTCTTTTTTCATAACTTTCTCACGCACAAGATATAGGTCTAGCTCAATGTGTTTTGTGCGAGCATGTAAAATAGGATTTGCTAACATGAGTACAGTACTCAAATTATCACACCATAGTACTGGAACACGACCTTGAGGAATTTGTAATTCTGTCAATAAGGATTGTATTTAAGTAACTTTTACTGCTAAAATAGCTAGACTCCTATATTTAGCTTCGGTGCTACTCCTTGAGACTATGTTTGCTTCTTTGAATTCTAAGAATCAGATTTGAACCAAGATATACACAGAATTCAGTAGTTGATCTCCTATCATCCGAGTCCAAAACCCAGTCCGCATCACAAAACCTTGCAATATCTAAGTTCATTGATCTCTTAAGATGTAAACCATGATCAAGTGTTCTCCTTAAGTACCTAAGAATCCCTTTTACTACCTTCAAGTGAGACTCCAAAGGATTTTGCATAAACTGGTAAACCCTGTTGACTGAGTAAGCAAGTTCTAGTCGTGTAATTGTGACATATTGTAAGGCTCCAACTATGCTTTGATAGAGTTGTGGATTGCTTATCGGATCATTTCCAATGCTGGACAATAAGCAAGTGGATTGCTTATTGGATGATGAGTAGATAACCTGGCAACCACATAACCGATACAAGGATGTGAAACTTTTCACGGAGAAATACTCTATGAAACATCCAAGTTTATTCACCACTTACCTCCACCTTAACAAAATGTACATTTCGATCAATGTAGATATCAAATTAATTTTTTATTTATTTATTGTTTACATTATTTGTGGGTGTGCGTTTATCATTTTTATGGGATCAATGATTTGTTAAACGCCAATACTTTGTTTTAATTATAAATTAGTAAGTAGACACCATGAAATATTTTTATGCTTTACCATGTTGGTGAAGGTTTTTAGAGAAGCTGGTCAGGCACTTCCACGTTTGCCATATTCTAATCATCCAAGCAATAGCCCTTCAATAAAAAACAGTAAACACCCTTTTTCCCGGAAAAATGTAAAAGAAAATTTTTTTGTGGGACATAAAATAATTGATGACCTCTTTATAAGTGAAGTCTCATGAAATAGAAAACTTTTAATAATTTATTTTAATTTTCATAAAAATAGAAAATCATAGCAGCCTCACTCATTACGCATGAATACTGGCAGCATAAACACAGGAGCGTGCATTTAAAAATTGCCATGGCCTACTAATCAGCAAGGCGGCTAAAGCCTCATTGGAGGACCCATGGTTGTCGGCTCTAAAAAATTTTGCGTCGTGCCTGACATTATTCGTTGGTCAACCTCATGCATGACTTCCTTTTTTTTGGACCCCTTCTCTAATCGTACGAGCTGTTTTTTATTTCTTTTAATAATTTCATTAGTGGGCAATTGAGGCAGGCGGAAAGGTAGGACGGAGTCAAAGAAGTCGGATGAGAGATAGTTGGTGGTTTTTGTTTTTTTTTGGTACTATAATTTGCTTTAAATATTTTATTGTTTTATTGTTTTAAAATTGAAACACTGAGCTTGTTTTTTTATTGATATTTCAAAATATTATTACTTTAAATAAATCAGCTTTATTTTTTTATAAATAATCATTTATTTTTCTTATTTTATATAATTAAGATAAAGATATTTGAAATAAAAAATAAGTAATTTAACATATTTTTAAATATCCCAAAATATCAAATTACATTATAATAACAAAAAAATTAATTAGTAATTATATAGTAATTAAAATTTTGAATTATATTTGGTTGCTAAGAAATGTTAAAAATATTTTATGTAAAGTTTTGCGAAATACTTATTAGGTTGTATATGACACATATTTGGATGTATTGATTTTTTATTTAAATGGTTAATTTATTATTTTTAAAATTTTTTATTATAGAAATTAACAACATCAAATCATAAATTTTTATTTTTAATATTAATTAAAAAAATTTATTTGAGTGAATATTTTACATAAATGTGAATTGGGTTTTGGAGTTATAATTAGAGAAAATTTATTTGAACTAATGTAGATAATTCAAATATTATTAATGTAAGCAATGAAATCATTAAACTTATTGAAACATGAGGTAAAAAACTTTGTCCTCTTCCTCGTTGATTATTCTATAAATAAAGCACAAACAACCAGGGAACGCACTTGTATCTAAGCCTACCTTTCCTTTCACTTCTTCAGCGTCACTACCATGGATGTGTCTTCCCTTCACACATCGCTCTCTCTTCTCTTCGTCTTTCTCTTTCTTGCTATCGGAATCTTCTTCCCAAGAAGACGAAGATATGGGAATCTCCCACCCAGCCCGCCTGCAGTTCCGATTATAGGTCATCTCCACCTCCTCAAACAACCGGTTCATCGATCTCTACAACTCCTTTCACAAAAGTACGGTCCAATCTTCTCCCTCCGATTCGGATCCCGGCTCGCGGTCATCGTTTCCTCTCCCTCCGCCGTCGAAGAATGCTTCACCAAGAACGACGTCGTCTTGGCCAACCGCCCTCCCTTTGCGACGGGCAAGTACGTGGGGTACAACTACACCACCATTTCCACGGCATCATACGGCGACCACTGGCGCAACCTCCGTCGCCTCAGCGCCCTGGAAATCTTCTCCTCCAATCGCCTCAACATGTCTCTAGGCATCCGCAGGGATGAAGTCAAGCGTCTACTCCTCCGACTGGCTCGAGATTCGAGGGAGGGTTTTGCAAAGGTAGAGCTGAGACCCATGCTTACAGAGCTAACCTTTAATAATATAACGAGGATGGTTACGGGAAAGGGATACTACGGAGAAGACGTGCAATATAAGGAGGCTAAACGTTTTCGGGAGATTATCAGCCAGCTTTTCAAACTGGGTGGGGCATCATCAAATCCAGCAGATTTTTTGCCCATATTGCGGTGGATTGGGCTCGGATATCATGAGAAGAAGCTAAAGAAGATCATGAGAGAGACAAAGGCGATCTTGCAGGGTTTGATTGATGAGCATAGAAGTGGTAATAACAAGGGTTCGGTGGATAATAATTCTATGATCGACCATCTGTTATCCTTGCAAAAAAAAGAACCTGAGTACTACACAGATGACATTATTAAAGGGCTTGTACAGGTGAGTGAAACGCTGTTTTCGTATCTGCTGTATTTTCAAAGTTTATTCTAAAATTTCACAGAAAACAAAAATAAAAGTGCTGTATTTTGTGGGTTTTTTCACTTCTTTTTTCATCTCACAAATTCTTCAATACAGGTCTTAATTGTTGCTGGAACCGACACTTCAGCAGCAACAATGGAATGGGCAATGACCCTTCTCCTCAATCATCCGGATGTTTTGGAGAAAGCTAAAGCAGAGTTGGATATGCACGTTGGAAAGGACCGCTTGATAGAAGAATCTGATCTTCCCAAACTGCGGTACCTTCAATGTATCATTTCTGAAACATTGAGAGTATTTCCTGTGGCCCCTCTGTTACTGCCCCATATGTCCTCAGATGACTGTCAAATAGGGGGTTTTGATATACCACGAGGCACATTATTATTGGTAAATGCATGGGCCCTTCACAGAGACCCTCAGGTGTGGGAAGATCCTACAAGTTTCAAACCTGAAAGGTTTGAAAATGGAGAACGTGAGACTTACAAACTACTACCATTTGGAGTAGGAAGAAGATCCTGTCCTGGAGCAGGCCTAGCTCAGAAAGTGGTGGGTTTGGCTTTGGGGTCGTTGATTCAGTGCTATGAGTGGAAGAAGATTAGCGACACCGCTATTGACACCATTGAAGGGAAAGGACTGACCATGCCCAAACTGCAGCCATTGGAAGCCATGTGTAAGGCACGTGAGATTATAAACCAGGTTCACTTGAACTAGAAAACAATATTTCGTTGGTATTAGTACTCTGGTCGTTTGCTTGTATTGATGCAATAAGCATTCTCTGACGCATTTCGATTATCGTGCCCGTTATAAATATGTATTATATATATGCTAAGATTGTCATATTAGCAGATTTCTTTTGCTTTGGAGAGCAGAGTGGAAATCTAAATCCTAAAATCATAACAAAAAAATATTAAAATATTTAATTTCTCATTTGAATATGCTTTTTTTTTTTTTTTTTTGCCTGTGAAAATTTTAAATTGATTGTTTTCCTCTTTGATTTTGAATATATTTGAGAATGATGCCACTGCTGTGCAGATGAATGATTTGAAGAAAATTTGTCAAAGCACAGAGACTTTGACCACACTTTTGTTAAATTAATAAAAAAAATAAAAATTGAACTGTTGCATGATAATGGACTAACAATATGTGTCAAATTGACGATCATTCTAACTTTGTCTAATTCATATTATATCATTTTTCCGACTTGAAAAATCTCCCTCCATTATCCTCTCCCGTGACTTAAATTTCACATCACTTTTCAACCCAAAAGTTGAAGCTCAACGCCGTGATTATCACGTTGACCTTGCTGCAATCTAAGAGACCACCAACATAATGAAAAATCTCTAACAATGAGAATTTCCATTCATCAAGGCTCGTTCCAAATTAAAGCAGACAGCCGGACTATACTATTACGTGGGGCTCAAATTTTCTTTAGTCCAGAATCTCATATCATTCAGACTTTTCTTAATTTTCTCGATTACCATCACCGCTACTAAAATCAATTTATCAGAATCTGTGTTAAACAGGCCGCCTCCACTACCCCATTGAGGGTGGCGGTGCTTAGACTTTCAAGGACAGACTTGGCTGTTTGATTGCTTAATATAAGACAAACTCTCTGATTGCTTAATATTTTTTGTATTAAAAAGAATTGTTGACACCTCATTCATAATCAATTATTGTCTTTTTTATTGAAAGTGTAGTCATTAGTGTCTCATGTGATTTTGATAGGACTGTCAATAAAATAATAATTTTATCTTCATCATTAATCTTAACTTTTATTCTCAATAAATGAGTTATACACTTCCTAAATTTATTTATATGATTCTTAAGATTTGTTCTTTCATTTATTTTAAACTCATATAATTAGTTTTTTAAATATAACCTATTTGTTATAGATTTCAGAATATAAGTTTTTTCTAATTTTTGCCGTAAATTAGAAGGAGATATTTCATTCAAAACACTATATTTTAGTTGAGGAGTTAGACTTAAACAAATAGCACTTACTGCTTTTGCTTTAATTCTTCCCATTATTCATCCACCATGCTCTTCAATTAAAGATTTTTTAAAAATAAATTAATATGTGATGATCATCAAAACAAATGACTAATAACTTCATACATTTGCTAATGGGCCGATGTCCGTGACTTTCATCCAACCCAAATCATAAAAGGGGGAAGATACTATTCATGACATAGCATTTAAAGGAATTTCCTTCTTTTTTTTTTTTTTCTAAAAAGGATCAAATAAGATTCCATGAAATAGGATATTCCAGTGTAAGGAATGGAAAAAATGAAGACAAATCTTGTCAAGACAACAAGAAATATTCATCAATGAAAAAAAAAATTTAACACCCAACTTAAAAATTTGTATAGTTTTGACAGTATCATGCCAAGTTATATATGTAGAGGCTTCTCTTAACCAAGTAGACGCGTTTTAAAGCCGTGAGAGCCCTTTTGGACCCAAAGCTGACAATATCTACACGGTTGGGAGTAGGTCGTTACAAATGGTATTAGAGCCGATCCCCGACCTCGGTGTGGGGGTTTGTTTGGCCTCGTAGGAGGTGTTTGTCTGTTTGACCCCGCAATCTCATAGGACACAACGAGGACGTTGTGTTTGAATGGGGAGGTGTTTGTGATGTCCCACATTGGATATGGGAGAATGTTCTTGACGCTATATATGTAGAGGCTCTTCTTAACCAAGTAGACGCGTTTTAAAGCCGTGAGGGCCCTTTTGGGCCCAAACCAGACAATATTTACACGGTTGGGAGCGGGTCGTTACAAATGGTATCAGAGCCCATCCTCGACTCCAGTGTGGAGGTTTGTTTGGCCCCGTAAGGGCTGTTTGTCTGTTTGGCCTCGCAATCCCATGGGACACAACGAGGACGTTGTGTCTGCATGGGGGGGTGTTTGTGATGTCCCACATCGGATATGGGAGAAAGTTCCTGACGCTATATATGTAGATGCTTCTTTTAACAAAGTAGACGTGTTTTAAAGCCGTGAGAGCCCCTTTGGGCCCAAAGCGGACAATATCTACACGGTTGGGAGTGAGTCGTTACAAGTAGTATTCGGAGTATGAAATTTCACATAGTTTTTTTTGTATTTTTTGTTTTTTGTTTTTGAGTATTTATACTAGTGTTGGTGTGACATGTGTGGTTTAATTTTTCTCAAATCTATAAATATTGCATGGTGCAGATCTTAATTTTTGCTGGTACTGACACTACTTTGATGACAATAGAATGGGCTATGTCTCTTCTACTCAATCATCCTAATATTCTGAAGAAAGCTAGAGTAGAATTGGACACTCACGTTGGAAAAGATCGTTTGATGGAAGAATCTGACTTCCCCAAATTACAATATCTTTGAAGTATCATTTCTGAAACCTTAAGATTGTTTCCGGCAACCCCACTCTTGATACCACATATTTCTTCAAACAATTGCCAAATAGGAGGATTTGATATACCAAGAGGCACAATATTATTGGTCAATGCTTGGGTCATTCACAGAGACCCTAAGTCATGGAAAGATGCTACAAGTTTCAAGCCAGAGAGGTTTGAAAATGGGGAAAGTGAGGTTTACAAGCTATTGCCATTTGGCTTAGGAAGAAGGGCTTGCCCTGGTGCTGGCTTGGCTAATCGAGTGATAGGTTTGACTTTGGGGTTATTGATTCAGTGTTATGAGTGGGAGAGAGTTAGCAAAAAGGAAGTTGACATGGTTGAAGGGAAAGGAATCACCATAACCAAATTAAAGCCATTGGAAGCCATGTGTAAAGCTCGTGGTATTATCAGAAAGGTATTATAAAACAATGAAGCGACATTTGGTTGATATTAGCATTATTGTCATATATTTGTGTCGATACATTTTATCAGTGTGCTCATCTCATGCACTCTATTAGTGTGCTCATCGTATGCATTTGTTACGTTATTTTAGCTAGCCTAGTCTAAAAATAAAAGATTATGATTATGTAAACTTTTTTTGTTATTTTTTTCTAATCTAAATGAGCAACTTTGTTATATAGTTTTCATGCCAAAAATATTAAACATTCATCATATACAATAACCTAAATTGAATAATTATAGATATTCCATCAATTATTCCCATTACCAACTATTTTTAAAAAATATGTTAAAGCTTGTAGTCCTTGCTTCTCGAAAGGCAGTTAAATTGCCTTCAATTAATTATACCATGTTATGCATCCTTAGCACATTATGGTAACCCAATAGGGCAATCTCCCCCACCTTGGCTTTCTTGAAATACTCCCTTCAAATTGTCTTAACATGCTTTTGGGTTTCAACATGCAGTGGCTTTTTCCCAAAAAGCTTTTGGAACTGTCTTGGCCTTCAACATGCTTCTTGTCATCTATACTATGGCTATGTTCTTCCTTTGTTTATACCGTTTCATTGAGGTGTATAGTTAATTGTTAATTATTGTCAAATGCCTTAACTTTTATAATAATTATAAAATTCATTGACAGTAAATCCTCCTCCTATAATTATAGGATTTTAATATCTTAATATTACAACTATTCTGTCTTGCAACAAGAATTTTGAAATATTTAAGCTCACTAAAAACCTTATATTTTTCTTTTAACAATTAAATTCAAGTTTTTATCTCATCAAACCATATACACATGCACCAAATCTAAAGGTTAAGCTTTTTTAGATGTTCTAATTGGAAAATAATTCCAACGTCATTTCCTAAGGAGACATTCTTCATAAACATGATATGAATCATCAATTAGTATCCTATTACAAAATTCTTTTGCACCAAGAGCTTCAACCCATGAAAATTGAGATGACAAAATGGAAGATGTTAAAGCCAATTGCAATCTTCTACTATTGCCTTCGAATAAAATAAAATTTTGGTTGAAAAAACATAGGAAATTTCATATTTTTGTCATCTACACATTTGGAATCATCTTCTTATTTTATCATTAAGAGTACAAACTCCATTAAAAATATTAATGATATGATTTTTTTTTTTTTTTTTGTTAATTGTCCCATGCTAAACAAATTCTAAAAAAATCTAATACAAAAAATAGATTTGCTACGGTAACATTAGTGACATATTTAAATGTATTTTAATATTATCTTTGCCCATGATTAAGACTTTAAATTGACTTCCAAAATTAATTTTCATTTAACTAATTCATCATATTGCAAAAATAATTTTTTCTTATCACACATGTGATTGTTGTGTTTTGTATCAAAGAACCAAACATCTTTATGGTTTATGTTTGATGTTGTTGCATTATAGACCAATATGAAATTCTACTCAACCTCAATGGTATTTGTCGACTCTATTTGTTCATTCTGTAATTTCATTCGACATTTTGAATCGTAGTGTCCATACCACTTACACTAAAACATTATATGTGTGATTTGTCTTTAGATCTAGGAATGTTGACCATTCCTCTAGAATAATTTTTATTATATCTCCATCTCTATTGTTGGAGTTGTTGTGTCCTCCTCTATATCCATAACCATGACCTTTGCTACTTTATTGATCATCATGACCTCTTGTAGATGTTTTACTTTTCAAGGCTTACTCCAAACTAGTAGAGTCAATTATTTTATTCATCCATTATTCATGTGAATACATACGCTCATCAACCCTTCAATTGTGAAAGTGAAGATATTTCTTTCTTCTTCATTCATTACAACAGCATATTCAAATTTTGCATGTAAAGATCGTATGTATGACTTTCTCTTATATTTTTTAATCATCAAGCCTCTCACCATTACCCCACATCTAGTTTATAAGTACCCAATCAAAATAATATGAGATCAATTTAGAGTCATTCATACGGAGAGACTTGAATTCACATCTTTATGTTCGTAGGGCCATTCACTTGACATGATCATTACTTTAATTTATATAATTTGCGTAGATTAATCTATACCTTTATTTATTTTTTATGCTTCTACTTTTGAACTTTTCTCAAGTATAGATTCATTTACTGCTTAGAATATTGCATAGAGTGCTCTCTGATATATTTTTTTTTAGAATCTTTCAATAAGTCTTTTTACTCATTTGATAGTGCCTCAAATTCTTTTGAATCAACCACTTTCTTGTAGTCGTGATCTATTAGACCCTATAAATCTTAAGATGTAAATAAGACACACATTTAATACACTAGTTACTAAAATTCTTACCTATGAATTTTAAGAGTTGAGGTTGAATTGATCTGTAATTATTTACTATCATAATATCACCGACCAAATTGTAACTTTCTTGTTATATATTTTGCACATTCTTAGGTATTATGGTACTTATCTTCTTGCTTTTCACCCTCCATAACCTTCTGGCTTTGATATGAACAAGACTCTTATTCTTATACCACTTGTTGGTACCTTTCACCTTTCCTTGATCTTTTATTGTTTTTACATTTTTTTCAACATAATAAACTAATCATATTTACACTATACTTCCAATTTATAATTAAAAAAAAAGGTTTGAGAGTTGAATAGCTATGTATCCATTTAAACTTTGTTGCAATGTAATTAATAAATAAGAGTTAATATGATTCAGCGAGAAGAAAAAAAAAAAGCTTCAAGCTAAGATAATAAGAGAATGAAATTGAGATAAATACCAAGATTTATTATAAATGAAAAAAATAATGATCTAAGAAAGTCTCTTGCATCCATAATTAATTACAAAAAAAAAGGGTTTGGGACACTAAATAACTTTGTATCCACATAGCTTCTTATAGGATAAAATTAATAAATAAATAAGTAGTTAGAGTGCGTTTGACAGTGATTCTAAAATGTATTTTTAATCTTTCTAATATTTGAAAATATTTATTTTTCAAGAATTTAAAATGGTAAAAACACTTTCCAAAATTACCGTCAAACACACTGTTAATTTCATTCAAATTATCACTATAAACGTGAGTAATATTGCGTATGGACTTGAAAACCTCCTATCTGTCCATGAAAATGTTAGTTTCACTTCCAACTTCCTCATAACAAAGTTACATGATCCTTGGACTTGGCTAAGTACTGGTAAAAGAAAAATGTACATTCAAAAAATAAAAAATTAAACCAAAGTTTTAATTTTGTATGGTTTTGGCAGTATCATGCCAAGTCAAAATAAACTTATAAAAATTGTAATATTTATGCCGACAAAATAACCAGCGATTGTTGATTTGGTCATTTTTGTTTACTCTTCATTCATCAACCTTTAATTCAACAATATATGTTTTAGTCTAGAAAAAAATACCAATAATTTAATAAGAATATTATAATTCTACATCGTATATGTTCACAAGTGGAATTCAATTTTACTTTAATCATGTAAACTCTTGTAGGTAATTGTGTAAAAATGTTATGGTATCCTATTTCTTTAGGCTATGTTTGGTTTCGAGAAATAATACGGGAAAAAAAATGTTAAGGTTGGTTTTAATATAAAAAATATAAAATCAAATCAAATATAATGAAAATTAATTATAAATTCATATAGTTTAGAATTATTTAATTTGTATATATTAAAAAAAAAAATGAAATGAGTTTGAAGAACTATATGAAAATAATTTATTAATTTCAAATCTATTTTATAGTTTTTCTCAAATTTTCTTTCATTCCATTTTCCTTCCTATTTTCTTTCATTCATATTTTTCCTTAAATTTTCTGAGAACCAAACATAGTCTTATAGAAATTAAGGACCTTTGGCAACTATTTTCGAAAATAATTCTCTGCTCTAAAAATTAAAACCAAGAAAACATGTTTAGTAATTAAAAACTATTTTCTGTTCTTAAAAACAGAAAACAAAATGTTTTCAGATAACATCTTTTAGTTGTTTTCACTTATTTTCTAGGGGTTGTTTTAAAAACTCATTATACAATCATATAAAATGATTAAAAATAAAATATTGGATAAACATATTAAAAAATATTAAAAATAAGTTAAGCATTTTAGATTTCTAAACATACTTTTGTTTTACACAACATTAGAGAACAGTTTTTAAAAATTATTTTTGTGTCTGTTTTCCACCTATTAATTAATAGATGAAGGAAACACAAATCAATGGAGAAGGATGCTTAATCCAACTTGATCAGCATCCATTAACAAATAATTTTCTACTAACATTGGCTGTGTCATCAGCAACCTGACAGTTAAAATAAAGGAATAAAACAGTGATATTTGGGTCATAAATTGACCTATTTTCCGATATAATATAATGATGATCTTCTCCCTCCGCTTCGGATCTCGTCTTGTTGTTATCATATCCTCTCCATCCACGGTTGAAGAATGTTTCACTAAGAACGACATCATTTTTGCCAACCGGCCCATCTTTTTGTTTGGCAAGTACATAGGCTACAACAACACCAGCGTTACTTCAGCACCATATGGCGAACACTGGCGCAATCTCCGCCGCCTAAGCGCACTGGAAATCTTCTCTCCAAATTGGCTCAACATGTTTATAGGCACCCGCAGGGATGAAATCAAGATTTTACTAAAGCGATTGTCTCAGAATTCAAGGGATAATTTTGTAAGGGTAGAGTTGAGACTAATGTTTACAGAGCTAACATGTAATATTATAATGAGAATGGTTGCAGGAAAGCGGTTCTATGGGGAAGATGTGGATTTTGAGGAAGCCAAGCACTTTCATGAAGTAATGAGAGGGGTTTTTGAATTGGCTGGGTATCGAATCCAGGAGAGTTTTTTCCTTTACTACGGTGGGTTGACTTTGGGGGTTAGGAGAAGAAGTTGGTGAAGATCAAAACAAAGAAAGAGGTGATCTTCCGAGGTCTTATTGAAAAGCATCGAAGTCATAACCGTGGCCTTGTGAATAAAAACAGTAGGATCAATCATCTGCTTTCAATGCAAAAATCAGAACCAGAATATTACACAGATGAAATCATAAAAGGGCATTCATTGGTAACTTCTGTATTGCAGGCAAACTGATTCTCTTTAAGATATACCACTTTTGCCAAAAGAATAATGCTATTCAAACCTAAATTGACCAGTTTGCTTCTTAGACAAGACACTGATGAGCATAAATGGTTCTATTTTTGTTAAAAAAAAATTGGGTCATATGCCATTAAGCGTGCAGGAGAGGCAAGCCAACAAAAGTTGGGAAATCAAGCAATTTTCTTTTAAGATATTTGAGTGCTGCATATTCAGTTTTATTTTCTTTGACAATACAATTTTGCAGATGTGAGGAATTACAGAGTGAAAAAAAAAAAAAAAAAGGTATATCAAACGCAACTAGTATTTGGAGTATGAAATTTCCATTTTTTTTTAGTATTTATATTAATGTTGGTGTCACATGTGGTTTAATTTTTCTCAAAGCTACAAATATTGTATGCAGATCTTAATTCGTGTTGGTACTGAGACTACTGCAACAACAATAGAATGGGCCATGTCTCTTCTACTCAATCATCCTGATGTTATGAAGAAAGCTAGAGTAGTAGAATTGGACACTCATGTTGGAAAAGACCGTTTGAAGGGAGAATCCGATTTCCCCAAATTACAGTATCTTCAAAGTATCATTTCTGAAACTTTAAGATCATTTCCAGCAGCCCCAGTTTTGGTACCACATATATCTTCAGATAATTGCCAAATAGGAGGATTTAACATACAAAGAGACACAATATTATTGGTCAATGCTTGGGCGATTCACAGAGACCTTATGTTGTGGAAAGATGCTACAAGTTTCAAGCCAGAAAGATTTTAAAATGGAGAAGGTGAGACTTAGAAGCTATTGCCATTTGGATTGAGAAAAAGGGCTTGCTCTGGTGTTGGCCTAGCTAATCGAGTAATAGCTAGGTTTGACTTTGGGGTCATTGATTCAGTGTTATGAGTGGGAGAGAGTTAACGAGAAGGAAGTTGACATGGCTGAAGGGAAAGGTATCACCATGCCCAAATTAGAGCCATTGGAAGCCATGTGTAAAGCTCGTGCTATTATTAAAAGGTGTTATAAAATAATCCAGCAACTATTAGTTGATGTTAGCATTATAATCATATATTTACCTCGACCACTGGAGCAACCTCCACCACCATATATAGCGTTCTTGAAATATTTCCTTCAAATTGCCGTAACATGTTTTTGGACACTCAGAGAGATGAAACCAAGCCCTTACTGGACAAACTGTCTCTAAATTCATATCAAAATTTTGAAAATGTAGGGCTGAACATAATGTTTTCAGAACTCTAGCTTAACATCGAATGAGAAATGTGGCAGAGAAGCGTTAATGGCGAGGAAGGAGAGGATGCTGAAGAGCATGTCAGTTCAGGGCCACCAGCATAGAGATCCTCATATTTGGTGGGGCGTGAAATTCAAGAAAGGCCTTTCAAATTTATGATGGATGAATGATCAGATCTATAAGAAGAGAGCAGGGGATGAACGTTGGGACAAAGATGGATGCATTTATGCAGAGCCAATTCATGTACCAGGGCAATTTGGAGAATAGAATCCTATATCTAATCATTTACTTACCTTGCAGGAATCAGAGCCACGCTAAATTATCAAGAGACTTGTACCAGTTTGTAAACTAGTGGATATATTGCTAATGGGATATGATAACACATCTGTGACAATCCCTCACGCCGAGCCTTTCAGAGGTGCTGGACAACATTGAGCCAAGTTGGATACAAATGCTTGATTGATGAACTGGATCTCCTTAATGGCATCCTATGCCCAAATTGGAGCCTTTGGAGGCCATGTCTAAAGCAGGACGCATTATCAACAAGCAAGGCAGAAGCTGAAGAAGAAACCCAACTCCCCAACTCCATTTTTGTCAAGATGATCACCACATCAAAGCTTCTCCTTCAGCAGTTGGCCTCTTAAGTAGCCAACTTGCCACAACATCATTGAAGAAGAGGCCCAATGCATTAATCAATTCAAATCAAAACATTGGTTTGCCTTTTCAAAATTAAATAGAGTGATTGTATATACATTCATTCTCCAAATTCCTTCGACTTCCTTTGTTAGATAAACTTTGTGATAGCTTCTATCAAAAAATAAGACTAATTATAATATATTATATGTATAATTTAATTTCATTACTTGCATCTGATTTGTATTTTAGTCCGTTCTTTTGCATGTGGTATTATTTCTTTTTATAAGATTTGTTACTAGATTTTATTTATTTTGGGGTATGAAAATTGTATATATAAAGCTTGTATAATGATCGAATGAATGATACTTGGCATTCCACCCAAAACCTTGTCTAATTATTCAATGAATGATATTTGGCATTCGGCCGCAACGTTCCCTAACCCTGTTAGGCAAGACGCGTGACAATGAATAACAACTGCCATCCTTTACATCTAATCTGCTTCATTGGATTTCCATAAATATTTTTGTCATTGGCACAGTTAAAGATGGATAAGATCACGAGGAAAACAATTTAAAATGTTCAACTAAAGTAGCTTTTGAATATAAGCTTGCGTGAAGAAAAAAAAATTAATGTGGTTGTTTCCACTACGTACTCCAGTGCTTACCTTCAATAGTCAACACTAAGTTAAGTTTGAATAGCATATGCATATAACCCATCTTTCTCTTGATCAGTATGTCATCAACAAAACCATGGAAGATACATGGCTAAGCACATCTCTCTATCTATTCTCTTTCTCTTGTTTGCTTTCAGTGTCTTCCTCCAAAGAAGAAGAACACATCCCCGCCTCCCACCAAGCCCGCCTGCTATTCCAATTCTTGGTCATCTCCATCTCCTCTTGAAACAACCAATTCATCGGCATCTACAGACTCTTTCTCAAAAATATGGTCCTATCTTCTCCCTCCGTTTCGGATCCCGTCTTCTTGTTATCATATCCTCTCCATCCACTGTTGAAGAATGTTTCACCAAGAACGACATCATTTTTGCCAACCGCCCTTGCTTCTTGTTCGGCAAGTACATAGACTACAACTACACCACTATTGCTTCAGCACCATATGGTGAACACTGGTGCAATCTCCGCCGCCTCAGCAATCTGGAAATCTTCTCCACAAATCGCCTTAACATGTTTCTGGGTATCCACAGGGATGAAATCAAGCTTCTATTGCGCCAATTGTCTCGGAATTCAAGGGATCATTTTGCAAGGGTAGAGTTGAGACCAATATTTATAGAGCTAACATGTTATATTATAATGCGAATGGTTGCAGGAAAGCGGTATTATGGGGAAGCAGTGGATTTCGAGGAAGCCAAGCAGTTTCGGGAAGTAATGAGAGGGATTTTCGAATTGGCTGGGGCAACGAATCCTGGAAACCTTTTGCTTTCACTAAGATGGGTTTATTTTGGGGGTTATGAGAAGGAGTTGGTGAAGATCAATAGAATGAAAGAGGTGATCTTCCAAGGTCTTATCGGCGAGCATCGAAGTCCTACCGGTCTAGTGAATAAAAACACTATGATCGATCATCTGCTTTCAATGCAGAAATCAGAACCAGAATATTACACAGATGAAATCATTAAAGGGCTTGCACTGGTGAGTGGAATTCAGTATAGCAGCCAGGACACTACTGAATGTATTTAGTAGTACTGCATGCAAACTAATTCATCTTATTAAGATACTTTTCTCCCCTCTAAACTTGAAAGTTTGCTTCTTTGAAAAAAGACACTTAAGCATAAATGATTCTATTTTTGTTAAAAACACTGCATCGTATATATGCCACTGGGCCTTCAAGGGGAGAAAGTCAACAATATTGAAAATTGGGGAATCAGGCAATTTTATTTTAAGATATTTGAATGCTGCATATATAGTTTTATTTTCATTATACTACTTTGCAAATGCGAGGAAATATAGAGATAAATGCAACAACATAAGATGCCTAAATTTTCTATGGTTGTTAAAACAAAGACAAAAAAAAAAAAGAGAGAGAAGTACGTATATTTGGAATATGAAATTTACAAATTTTTTGTACGCGTTTATATATATATGGTAAAGTTGGTGTTGTTGGAATTTAAGGATATGAAAACAAAAGACCAGTTCAAAAGATACAAACAAAAAACATAATAAATAAGAAGAAAAGTTTATCGATTGAGGCATGGCAAGCACTGTTTTTGAAATAGATCCACCCTCCTCGAAGACAAATTCGATGCACTAGGATACCAGTGATCTACCTCCAGGATTCAACAGCTAAATCTCGCCTTAGGTGCACTCTGAAAGTGCGAGCTGTGTACAGCTCGGGTTTTTAATAACTTACTCCAAATAAATGTATGAAAATATTCCTTGAAAAACTCCCTGAAAAATTCTCTAAAAAATTCTCTGAAAAACTGGTATTGAATATGAGAGAGGGGTGACCTGCTTTTATAAGCAACTAATACAGTTCCAAAAAGAATTTACATATAATTAGAAGATGACACAAAATGGAAGATGATTCTACTTATAAAAGGAATGAAACTCCACTTGTACAATCTCAATAGGACTCTTCCCAAAAAATATAACACTAATAGAATAAAATAAAATAAAACAAATAAATTAAAAAATAATTTTAAAAATAAAATAGAAATTATTTACACTCTTCCTACATGTGTGACATTTGGTTTAATTTTTCACAAATTAGGACTTAATTTTTGCTGGAACTGACACTACTGCAACGACAATAGAATGGGCCTTGTCCCTTCTACTCAATCATCCACACGTTTTGAAGAAAACTAGAGTAGAATTGGATGCTCTCGTTGGAAAAGATCGTTTGATGGAAGAATCATATTTTCCCAAATTACAATATCTTCAAAATATCATTTTTGAAACCTTAAGATTGTTTCCAGTAGCCCCGCTTCTGGTACCACATATGTCTTTAGAAAATAGCCAAATAGGAGGCTTTGATATACCAAGAGACACAATATTATTGGCCAATGTATGGGCGATTCACAGAGACCCTAAGTTGTGGGAAGATGCTACAAGTGTCAAGCTAGAGAGGTTTGAAAATATTGGAGGAGCTGAGACATACAAGCTACTGCCATTTGGCTTGGGAAGAAGGGGTTGCCCTGGTGTTGGCTTGGCTAATCGAGTAGTAGGCTTGGCACTGGGGTCATTGATTCAATGTTATGAATGGGAGAGGGTTAGCGAGAAGGAAGTTGACATGGCTAAAGGGAAAGGACTTACCATGCCCAAAATGGAGCCAGTGGAAGCCATGTGCAAAGCTCGTGCTATTATCTGAAACGGGTTCTAAAACAGTGAAGGGATGTTTGGTTTTTGTTAGCATTATAGTCATATATTTGTGCATGTGTTTATTATTGAACCAAAATTAGTATTAGTTTTAACAGCCCAATAAAAATGGACTCAACCTTTTGATTTTGTAAAATTTTTTGGTTGTGTCATCCCAAAGCTTTTTATCTAAAAAAAATGACTGAAGAATATTCCACTTTTTATAGTAAATTTTGAAATTTTATAATTTTTTATTTCATATTTATCTTTTTTGTAAAATAAAAATTTATCATTGAATAATTTTATACTAAAATTTGTTTTCTTTTAAATCAAAATTTTTATTATTAGTTGATTCATGTAATAAAATTAAAATTATGAAACTATTTTAGTTTATTTGTAAGAATTATATTAAATCATTTTTGTTTTAAAATTAAATTTCCTTTAACATAAAATCTTTTTTAGTTATTTAATATAATCAAATTAGAATTCCAAATAAATTCACTACTTAATTCATTTATAAAAAGTAATTTTTTGTTAAAGGGTTAATAAAAACTAAGAATTACCATAACATTTAAAAAAAATTGATAAAAAAAACAAATACTATGATGAAATAAATTAGGTAATACATTATATTTATTTATCCTTTACTTCGTAAGTTATTTTAATAAAATAAATTAAAAAATAAAAAGAAAGGAAAACATGAATAAATTAAAACTAAATTATCATCTATAAAAAATTTGAAAGAAATAAAATTGAATAAGTACACATTTTCAAACTTTGCTTATTTCCTTATGAGGAAAATTTCCCAAAAATATTTCAAAACCTTTTTATGTTACTTTTTTACTTTTATATATATATATATATATATATATATATATATGTATTGTCACATTAATTTCCGTGAGAGTCAAATAGAAGAAAATAATTTTTTAAAAAAAATATTTTTCCCTTTTTCTATCATTTTTGGAGAACCATAAATACCCTAAACAATTTTTATTAAAAGCAAAAAAAAAAAAAAAAAATGATAAAGAAGTAAATTAAATAATTCGAAAATTTTATTATAACTAAATATTTATGAGGTACTTTTAAGGTAAGTTAAATCATATTTATTCATAAATTTAAATTATTTATAATTAAATTATATTAAGTAAGATGACGAATATAGTAATAAAGGTGATGGTTTATAAGAAGTATATGAATCCTTTTTAAAATAAATTTGATTTCATTTAAAATAAAGTTTTTGTTATGTAAAAGAAATAGAATTATAAATAAAAAATTTATTTAACTCATTTTTATCTTATAATTAAGATTTTAAAGTTAAAAGAAACAACCAGGTGAAAGTTCTTTTCTTGTCTTATAAAAAGTAATTATTTAGAAAAAATTTAAATATTTATCCTTATTTTATAATAATGATGATTAAATAATAATTATTATAAAATAAAAAATGGATAATAATTTTTATTTTATGTTATAATATAATTGTAATCATAATTAACAAAATTATATTATTAAATAAAAATTTAACCACTTCACTTAAATCATATGTCTTTATCTTCATTTAGGTATTATGTATAATTCTTAAATTTAATTTCAAAGAATTCTATATGACAAATATAAGGTTGAATTTGTAATAATTTTAAAACTTAGGTTATTTCTGTCATCAAAGGATGAAAATAAATTCAAAACTTAATTTAAATAATATTAAATATATTTTTACTTTTATTAATTTTTTTAGTATTTAAATTTCAACTTCATCACACTCCTAAATGATTTATTTGTCTTTATGCGGAAATCACCACCAAGTCAAGATTTTCGATGACTTTTCAACCCATCAATCAATCAGCAGGTAAACACAAAAGCCCATTCACAAATAAATAACAATTACTAGGTGCCCATTCACTCAGGCTATGACTCTTTTAGAGCCATCTCACCTGTTAATCATTCATGAATCATACCCAGCTCACCATACTACACAATATTTTGACTATGCCATCAGCAACCTAAACTTAAAATGAACAAAAATCCACACATTATTTGGATCGTTCACTATTCTCAGAAAGAAATAATGGTGGCGATGAAGATGATCAACATCTCTTTTCCATTATGAGCACCAAAGTTAACGATGGACATGCAAGAACAAGAGGAAGACAGTTCAAATTTTTATTCAATGAAAGTCACTATTGAAAGCAACTTTATGTCATACGGAGCAACGCTTGACAAAAAATTTATTCGTATAAAATTCCTGTCAGTAGTAACATTGCATGAAGAAACAAAATAAAAAAGGCATAAGGTCACTTACAAGTTACAACCCACTGTAGTGCTTCTAGGCAAGCGTTAACATCACCTGTGGGCGGTTGCCACACGTCCTAGCGGCCCATATTTTGAATAAGGCTCGAAGAAAATAGCTACTGGGGGTTACATCGATTAAAAATAAAAACATGAATTACATGAAGTAGCTCATTATTGAAAAGAAACAATTATTGGAATGTAGGTATTTTGAGTGCATAAAAAAGGTTAGGAAAACACTTCCCTTCACTTTCTCCAAATAAGCACAGTATATTATCATATGAAACTAGGAAAATAAAACAAAAAAAATACTATTTTTGATTTTTGACAACCCAGGTTGGCTGTCAATATTGCTTTGTCACTATTAATTCCTTGGTCAATATCGCTTTGACACAACTCTCTTGACAGCCCTTACAAATAGCTCTATTAGAATTGATAAAATGGGTATTTCGTATTAATGAGAAAACAAAATTTTACAACTTAAATAACCCTTTTTGTATCTAACTACTTCTAACAATGTGTAATTAATAGGTAAACAGTGTAACTAATTTCATAACCAGATAACAATAATCTATTATCTCTTCACAGCCTATTATCTCTTCACAGCACCTCTCAAACTAAGAGTATGTGAATAATTGTTTAACTCTTAGTTTGTTCATTAACAACAAAAATCGAGTATTAGATAAAGCTTTGGTCAAAATGTCCACAATCTGATCTTGTGAAGAGATATGTCTAACATCAAACTCTTTCTTCATAACTTTTTCACGCACAAGATATAGGTCTAGCTCAATGTGTTTTGTGGGAGCATGTAGAATAGGATTTGCTAACATGAGTACAGTACTCAAATTATCACACCATAGTACTGGAACACGACCTTGAGGAATTTGTAATTCTGTCAACAAGGATTGTATCTAAGTAACTTTTACTGCTAAAATAGCTAGACTCCTATATTTAGCTTCGATGCTACTCCTTGAGACTGTGTTTTGCTTCTTTGAATTCTAAGAATCAGATTTGAACCAAGATATACACAGAAGTCAGTAGTTGATCTCCTATCATCCGGGTCCGAAACCCAGTCCGCATCACAAAACCTTGTAATATCTAAGTTCATTGATCTCTTAAGATGTAAACCATAATCAAGTGTTCTCCTTAAGTATCTAAGAATCCTTTTTACTACCTTCAAGTGAGACTCCAAAGGATTTTGCATAAACTGATAAATCCTATTGACTGAGTAAGCAAGTTCTAGCCGTGTAATTGTCACATATTGTAAGGCTCCAACTATGCTTTGATAGAGTTGTGGATTGCTTATTGGATCATTTCCAATGCTGGACAATAAGCAAGTGGATTGCTTATTGGATGATGAGTAGATAACCTGGCAACCACATAACCGATACAAGGATGTGAAACTTTTCATGGAGAAATACTCTATGAAACATCCAAGTTTATTCACCACCTACCTCCACCTTAACAAAATGTACATTTCGGTCAATGTAGATATCAAATTAATTTTTTTTTTTTTATTGTTTACATTATTTGTGGGTGTGCGTTTATCATTTTTACGGGATCAATGATTTGTTAAACGCCAATACTTTGTTTTAATTATAAATTAGTAAGTAGACACCATGAAATATTTTTATGCTTTACCTTGTTGGTGAAGGTTTTTAGAGAAGCTGGTAAGGCACTTCCACGTTTGCCATATTCTAATCATCCAAGCAATAGCCCTTCAATAAAAAACAGTAAACACCCTTTTTCCCGGAAAAATGTAAAAGAAAATTTTTTCTGGGACATAAAATAATTGATGACCTCTTTATAAGTGAAGTCTCATGAAATAGAAAACTTTTAATAATTTATTTTAATTTTCATAAAAATAGAAAATCATAGCAGCCTCACTCATTACGCATGAATACTGGCAGCATAAACACAGGAGCATGCATTTAAAAATTGCCATGGCCTACTAATCAGCAAGGCGGCTAAAGCCTCATTGGAGGACCCATGGTTGTCGGCTCTAAAAAATTTTGCGTCGTGCCTGACATTATTCGTTGGTCAACCTCATGCATGACTTCATTTTTTTTGGACCCCTTCTCTAATCGTACGAGCTGTTTTTTATTTCCTTTAATAATTTCATTAGTGGGCAATTGAGGCAGGCGGAAAGGTCGGATGGAGTCAAAGAAGTCGGATGAGAGATAGTTGGTGGTTTTTGTTTTTTTTTTGGTACTATAATTTGCTTTAAATATTTTATTGTTTTATTGTTTTAAAATTGAAACACTGAGCTTGTTTTTTTATTGATATTTCAAAATATTATTACTTTAAATAAAGCAGCTTTATTTTTGTATAAATAATCATTTATTTTTATTATTTTATATAATTAAGATAAAGATATTTAAAATAAAAAATAAGTAATCTAACATATTTTTAAATATCCCAAAATATCAGATTACATTATAATAACAAAAAAATTAATTAGTAATTATATAATAATTAAAGTTTTAAATTATATTTGGTTGCTAAGAAATATTAGAAATATTTTATGTAAAGTTTTACTAAATACTTGCTAGGTTGTATGTGACACATATTTTGATGTATTGATTTTTTATTTAAATGGTTAATTTATTATTTTTAAAATTTTCTATTATTGTAATTAACAACATCAAATCATAAATTTTTATTTTTAATATTAATTAAATAAATTTTATTTGAGTGAATATTTGACATAAATGTGAATTGGGTTTTGGAGTTATAATTAGAGAAAATTTATTTGAATTAATGTAGATAATTCAAATATTATTAATGTAAGCAATGAAATCATTAAAATTATTGAAACATGAGGTAAAAAACTTTGTCCTCTTCCTCGTTGATTATTCTATAAATAAAGCACAAACAACCAGGGAACGCACTTGTATCTAAGCCTACCTTTCCTTTCACTTCTTCAGCGTCACTACCATGGATGTGTCTTCCCTTCACACATCGCTCTCTCTTCTCTTCGTCTTTCTCTTGCTTGCTTTCGGAATCTTCTTCCCAAGAAGACGAAGATATGGGAATCTCCCACCCAGCCCGCCTGCAGTTCCGATTATAGGTCATCTCCACCTCCTCAAACAACCGGTTCATCGATCTCTACAACTCCTTTCACAAAAGTACGGTCCAATCTTCTCCCTCCGATTCGGATCCCGGCTCGCGGTCATCGTTTCCTCTCCCTCCGCCGTCGAAGAATGCTTCACCAAGAACGACGTCGTCTTGGCCAACCGCCCTCCCTTTGCGACCGGCAAGTACGTGGGGTACAACTACACCACCATTGCCACGGCATCATACGGCGACCACTGGCGCAACCTCCGTCGCCTCAGCGCCCTGGAAATCTTCTCCTCCAATCGCCTCAACATGTCTCTAGGCATCCGCAGGGATGAAGTCAAGCGTCTACTCCTCCGACTGGCTCGAGATTCGAGGGAGGGTTTTGCAAAGGTAGAGCTGAGACCCATGCTTACAGAGCTAACCTTTAATAATATAACGAGGATGGTTACAGGAAAGGGATACTACGGAGAAGACGTGCAATATACGGAGGCTAAACGTTTTCGGGAGATTATCAGCCAGCTTTTCAAACTGGGTGGGGCATCATCAAATCCAGCAGATTTTTTGCCCATATTGCGGTGGCTTGGGCTCGGATATCATGAGAAGAAGCTAAAGAAGATCATGAGAGAGACAAAGGCGATCTTGCAGGGTTTGATTGATGAGCATAGAAGTGGTAATAACAAGGGTTCGGTGGATAATAATTCTATGATCGACCATCTGTTATCCTTGCAAAAAAAAGAACCTGAGTACTACACAGATGACATTATTAAAGGGCTTGTACAGGTGAGTGAAACGCTGTTTCCGTATCTGCTGTATTTTCAAAGTTTATTCTAAAATTTCACAGAAAACAAAAATAAAAGTGCAGTTTAATACTTGAAGTGGGAAACTTGGTTTTTGAAGTGTATGATGTTGGTTTTTTGTGGGTTTTTTTACTTCTTTTTTCATCTCACAAATTCTTCAATACAGGTCTTAATTCTTGCTGGAACCGACACTTCAGCAGCAACAATGGAATGGGCAATGACCCTTCTCCTCAATCATCCGGATGTTTTGGAGAAAGCTAAAGCAGAGTTGGATATGCACGTTGGAAAGGACCGCTTGATAGAAGAATCTGATCTTCCCAAACTGCGGTACCTTCAATGTATCATTTCTGAAACATTGAGAGTATTTCCTGTGGCCCCTCTGTTACTGCCCCATATGTCCTCAGATGACTGTCAAATAGGGGGTTTTGATATACCACGAGGCACAATATTATTGGTAAATGCATGGGCCCTTCACAGAGACCCTCAGGTGTGGGAAGATCCTACAAGTTTCAAACCTGAAAGGTTTGAAAATGGAGAACGTGAGACTTACAAACTACTACCATTTGGAGTAGGAAGAAGATCCTGTCCTGGAGCTGGCCTAGCTCAGAAAGTGGTGGGTTTGGCTTTGGGGTCGTTGATTCAGTGCTATGAGTGGAAGAAGATTAGCAACACCGCTATTGACACCATTGAAGGGAAAGGACTGACCATGCCCAAACTGCAGCCATTGGAAGCCATGTGTAAGGCACGTGAGATTATAAACCAGGTTCACTTGAACTAGAAAACAATATTTCGTTGGTATTAGTACTCTGGTCGTTTGCTTGTATTGATGCAATAAGCATTCTCTGATGCATTTCGATTATCGTCCCCGTTATAAATATGTATTATATATATGCTAAGATTGTCGTTATGTCGATTGTCATATTAGCAGATTTCTTTTGCTTTGGAGACCAGAGTGGAAATCTAAATCCTAAAATCATAATAAAAAAATATTGAAATATTTAATTTCTCATTTGAATATGCCCTTTTTTTTTTTTTTTTGCCTGTTAAAATTTTAAATTGATTGTTTTCCTCTTTGATTTTAATACTTAATGGTTCTGTTGAAATATTTGAGCATGATGCCAATGCTGTGCAGGTGAATGATTTGAAGAAAATTTGTCAAAGCACAGAGACTTTGACCTGTTGCATGATAATGGACTAACAATATGTGTCAAATTGACGATCATTCTAACTTTGTCTAATTCATATTATATCATTTTTCCGACTTGAAAAATCTCCCTCCATTATCCTCTCCCGTGACTTAAATTTCACATCACTTTTCAACCCAAAAGTTGAAGCTCAACGCCGTGATTATCACGTTGACCTTGCTGCAATCTAAGAGACCACCAGCATAATGAAAAATCTCTAACAATGAGAATTTCCATTCATCAAGGCTCGTACCAAATTCAAGCAGACAGCCGGACCAGACTATTACGCGCGTGGGGCTCAAATTTTCTTTAGTCCAGAATCTCATATCATTCAGACTTTTCTTAATTTTCTCGATTACCATCACCGCTACTAAAATCAATTTATCAGAATCTGTGTTAAACAGGCCGCCTCCACTGCCCCGTTGAGGGTGGCGGCGCTTAGACTTTCAAGGACAGACTTGGCTGTTTGATTGCTTAATATAAGACAAACTCTCTGATTGCTTAATATTTTTTGTATTAAAAAGAATAGTTGACACCTCATTCATAATCAATTATTGTCTTTCCTATTGAAAGTGTAGTCACTAGTGTCTCATGTGATTTTGATAGGACTGTCAATAAAACAAAAATTTTATCTTTATTATTAATCTTAACTTTTATTCTCAATAAAGGAGTTATACACTTCTTAAATTTATTTATATAATTCTTAAAATTTGTTCTTTCATTTATTTTAAACTCATATAATTAATTTTTTAAATATAACCTATTTGTTATAGATTTCAGAATATAAGTTTTCTCTAATTTCTGCCGTAAATTAGAAGGAGATGTTTCATTCAAAACACTATATTTTAGTTGAGGAGTTAGACTTAAACAAATAGCACTTACTGCTTTTGCTTTAATTCTTCCCATTGTTCATCCACCATGCTCTTCGATTAAAGATTTTTAAAAAATAAATTAATATGTGATGATCATCAAAACAAATGACTAATAACTTCATACATTTACTAATGGGCCGATGTCCATGACTTTCATCCAACCCAAATCATAAAAGGGGGAAGATACTATTCATGACATAGCATTTAAAAGAATTTCCTTCTTTTTTTTTTTCAAAAAAGGATCAAATAAGATTCCATGAAATAGGATATTCCAGTGTAAGGAATGGAAAAAAGGAAGACAAATCTTGTCAAGACAACAAGAAATATACATCAATGAAAAAAAAAATTTAACACCCAACTTAAAAATTTGTATAGTTTTGACAGTATCATGCCAAGTTATATATGTAGAGGCTCCTCTTAACCAAGTAGACTCGTTTTAAAGTCGTGAGTGCCCCTTTGGGCCCAAAGCAGACAATATCTACACGGTTGGGAGCAAGTCGTTACAAATGGTATCGGAGTCGATCCCCGACCTCGGTGTGGGGGTTTGTTTGGCCTCGTAGGAGGTGTTTGTTTGTTTGACCCCGCAATCCCATGGGACACAACGAGGACGTTGTGTCTGTATAGGGGGGTGTTTGTGATGTCCCACATCGGATAGGGGAGAATGTTCCTGACGCTATATATGTAGAAGCTCTTCTTAACTAAGTAGACGCGTTTTAAAGTTGTGAGGGTCTCTTTGGGCCCAAAGCGGACAATATCTACACGGTTGGGAGCGGGTCGTTACAAATGGTATCAGAGCCCATCCCCGACCCCGGTGTGGAGGTTTGTTTGGCCCCGTAAGGGGTGTTTGTCTATTTGGCCTCGCAATCCCATGAGACACAACGAGGACGTTGTGTCTGCATTGGGGGGTGTTTGTGATGTCCCACATCGGATATGGGAGAAAGTTCCTGATGCTATATATGTAGAGGTTTCTCTTAACCAAGTAGACGCGTTTTAAAGCCGTGAGGGCCCCTTTGGGCCCAAAGCGGACAATATCTACACCGTTGGGAGTGGGTCGTTACAACTAGTATTCGGAGTATGAAATTTCACACAGTTTTTTTTTGTATTTTTTGTTTTTTGTTTTTGAGTGTTTATACTAGTGTTGGTGTGACATGTGTGGTTTAATTTTTCTCAAATCTATAAATATTGCATGGTGTAGATCTTAATTTTTGCTGGTACTGACACTACTGCGATGACAATAGAATGGGCTATGTCTCTTCTACTCAATCATCCTGATGTTCTGAAGAAAGCTAGAGCAGAATTGGACACTCACGTTGGAAAAGATCGTTTGATGGAAGAATTTGACTTCCCCAAATTACAATATCTTTGAAGTATCATTTCTGAAACCTTAAGATTGTTTCCAACAACCCCACTCTTGATACCACATATTTCTTCAGACAATTGTCAAATAGGAGGATTTGATATACCAAGAGGCACAATATTATTGGTCAATGCTTGGGCCATTCACAGAAACCCTAAGTCATGGAAAGATGCTACAAGTTTCAAGCCAGAGAGGTTCGAAAATGGGGAAAGTGAGGTTTACAAGCTATTGCCATTTGGCTTAGGAAGAAGGGCTTACCCTGGTGCTGGCCTGGCTAATCGAGTGATAGGTTTGACTTTGGGGTTATTGATTCAGTGTTATGAGTGGGAGAGAGTTAGCAAGAAGGAAGTTGACATGGCTGAAGGGAAAGGAATCACCATGCCCAAATTAAAGCCATTGGAAGCCATGTGTAAAGCTCGTGCTATTATCAGAAAGGTATTATAAAACAATGAAGCGACATTTGGTTGATGTTAGCATTATTGTCATATATTTGTGTCGATACATTTTATCAGTGTGCTCATCTCATGCACTCTATTTGTGTGCTCATCATATGTATTTGTTACGTTATTTTAGCCAGCCTAGTCTAAAAATAAAAGATTATGATTATGTAAACTTTTTTTGTTATTTTTTTCTAATCTAAATGAGCAACTTTGTTATATAGTTTTCATGCCAAAAATATTAAACTTTCATCATATACAATAACCTAAATTGAATAATTATAGATATTGCATCAATTATTCCCATTACCAACTATTTTAAAAAAAATATGTTAAAGCTTGTAGTCCTTGCTTCTCGAAAGGCAGTTAAATTGCCTTCAATTAATTATACCATGTTATGCATCCTTAGCACATTATGGTAACTCAATAGGGCAATCTCCCCCACCTTGGCTTTCTTGAAATATTCCCTTTAAATTGTCTTAACACGCTTTTGGGTTTCAACATGCAGTGGCTTTTTCCCAAAAAGTTTTTGGAAGTGTCTTAGCCTTCAATATGCTTCTTGTCACCTATAGTACTATGGCTATGTTCTTCCTTTGTTTATACTGTTTCATTGAGGTGTATAGTTAATTGTTAATTATTGTCAAATGCCTTAACTTTTATAATAATTATAAAATTCATTGACAGTAAATCCTCCTCCTATAATTATAGGATTTTAATATCTTAATATTACAACTATTCTGTCTTGCAACAAGAATTTTGAAATATTTAAGCTCACTGAAAACCTTATATTTTTCTTTTAACAAATAAATTCAAGTTTTTATCTCATCAAATCATATACACATGCACCAAATCTAAAGGTTTAGCTTTTTTGGATGTTCTAATTGGAAAATAATTCCAACGTCATTTCATAAGGAGACATTCTTCATAAACATGATATGAATCATCAATTAGTATCCTATTACCATATTCTTTTGCACCAAGAGCTTCAACCCATGAAAATTGAGATGACAAAAGGGAAGATGTTAAAGCCAATTGCAATCTTCTACTATTGCCTTCGAATAAAATAAAATTTTGGTTGAAAAAACATAGGAAATATCATATTTTTTGTCATCTACACATTTGGAATCATCTTCTTATTTTTATCATTAAGAGTACAAACTTCATTAAAAATATTAATGATATGTTGTTATTTATTTATTTTTTTTTTTTGTTAATTGTCCCATGCTAAACAAATTCTAAAAAAATCTAATACAAAAAATAGATTTGCTACGGTAACATTAGTGACATATTTAAATGTATTTTAATATTATCTTTGCCCATGATTGAGACTTTAAATTTACTTCCAAAATTAATTTTCATTTAACTGATTCATCATATTGCAAAAACAATTTTTTCTTATCACACATGTGATTGTTGCGTTTTGTATCAAAGAACCAAACATCTTTATGGTTTATGTTTGATGTTGTTGCATTATAGACCAATATGAAATTCTACTCAACCTCAATGGTATTTGTCGACTCTATTTGTTCATTCTGTAATTTCATTCGACATTTTGAATCGTAGTGTCCATACCACTTACACTAAAACATTATATGTGTGATTTGTCTTTAGATCTAGGAATGTTGACCATTCCTCTAGAATAATTTTTATTATATCTCCATCTCTGTTGTTGGAGTTGTTGTGTCCTCCTCTACATCCATAACCATGACCTTTGCTACTTTATTGATCATCATGACCTCTTGTAGATGTTTTACTTTTCAAGGCTTACTCCAAACTAGTAGAGTCAATTATTTTATTCATCCATTATTCATGTGAATACATACGCTCATCAACCCTTCAATTGTGAAAGTGAAGATATTTCTTTCTTCTTCATTCATTACAACAACATATTCAAATTTTGCATGTAAAGATCGTACATATGACTTTCTCTTATATTTTTTAATCATCAAGCCTCTCACCATTACCCCACATCTAGTTTATAAGTACCCAATCAAAATAATATGTGATCAATTTAGAGTCATGCATACGGAGAGACTTGAATTCACGTCTTTATGTTCATAGGGCCATTCACTTGACATGATCATTACTTTAATCTATATAATTTGTGTAGATTAATCTATACCTTTATTTATTTTTTATCTTCTACTTTTGAACTTTTCTCAAGTATAGATTCATTTACTGCTTAGAATATTGCATAGAGTGCTCTCTAATAATTTTTCTTTTGAGAATCTTTCAATAAGTCTTTTTAATCAATTGATAGTGCCTCAAATTCTTTTGAATCAACCACTTTATTGTAGTCATGATCTATTAGACCCTATAAATCTTAAGATCTAAATAAGACACACATTTAATACACTAGTTACTAAAATTCTTACCTGTGAATTTTAAGAGTTGAGGTTGAATTGATCTGTAATTATTTACTATCATAATATCACCGACCAAATTGTAACTTTCTTGTTATATATTTTGCACATTCTTAGGTATTATGGTACTTATGTTTTTGCTTTTCACCCTCCATAACCTTCTGGCTTTGATATGAACAAGACTCTTATTCTTATACCACTTGTTGGTACCTTTCACCTTTCCTTGATCTTTTATTGTTTTTACATTTTTTTCAACATAATAAACTAATCATATTTACACTATACTTCCAATTTATAATTAAAAGAAAAGGTTTGAGAGTTGAATAGCTATGTATCCATTTAAACTTTTTTGCAATGTAATTAATAAATAAGAGTTAATATGATTCAGCGAAAAGAAAAAAAAAAAAAAAAAAAGCTTCAAGCTAAGATAATAAGAGAATGAAATTGAGATAAATACCAAGATTTATTATAAATGAAAAAAATAATGATCTAAGAAAGTCTCTTGCATCCATAATTAATTACAAAAAAGAAAAAAAAAAAGAAAAAAAAAGAAAGGGTTTGGGACACTAAATAACTTTGTATCCACATAGCTTCTTATAGGATAAAATTAATAAATAAATAAATAGTTAGAGTACGACAGTGACTCTAAAAGGTATTTTTAATCTTTCTAATATTTGAAAATATTTATTTTTCAAAAATTTAAAATGGTAAAAACACTTTCCAAAATTACCGTCAAACACACTGTTAATTTCATTCAAATTATCACTATAAACGTGAGTAATATTGCGTATGGACTTGAAAACCTCCTATCTGTCGATGGAAATGTTAGTTTCACTTCCAACTTCCTCATAACAAAGTTACATGATCCTTGGACTTGGCTAAGTACTGGTAAAAGAAAAATGTACATTCAAAAAATAAAAAATTAAAACAAAGTTTTAATTTTGTATGGTTTTGGCGGTATCATGCCAAGTCAAAATAAACTTATAAAAATTGTAATATTTATGCAGACAAAATAACAAGCGATTGTTGATTTGGTCATTTTTGTTTACTCTTCATTCATCAACCTTTAATTCAACAATATATGTTTTAGTCTAGAAAAAAATACCAATAATTATATAAGAATATTATAATTCTACATTGTACATGTTCACAAGTGGAATTCAATTTTACTTTAATCATGTAGACTCTTGTAGGTAATTGTGTAAAAATGTTATGGTATCCTATTTCTTTAGGCTATGTTTGGTTTCGAGAAATAATACGGGAAAAAAATGTTAAGGTTGGTTTTAATATAAAAAATACAAAATAAAATCAAATATGATGAAAATTAATTATAAATTTATATAGTTTAGAATTATTTAATTTGTATATATTAAAAAAAATAAATGAAATGAGTTTGAAGAACTATATGAAAATAATTTATTAATTTCAAATCTATTTTTTATTTTTTCTCAAATTTTCTTTCATTCCATTTTCCTTCTTATTTTCTTTCATTCATATTTTTCCTTAAATTTTCTGAGAACCAAACATAGTCTTATAGAAATTAAGGACCTTTGGCAACTATTTTTGAAAATAATTTTCTGCTCTAAAAATTAAAATCAAGAAAACATGTTTAGTAATTAAAAACTATTTTCTATTCTTAAAAACAGAAAACAAAATGTTTTCAGATAACATCTTTTAGTTGTTTTCACTTATTTTCTAGGGGTTGTTTTAAAAACTCATTATACAATCATATAAAATGATTAAAAATAAAATGTTGGATAAACATATTAAAAAATATTAAAAATAAGTTAAATATTTTAGATTTTTAAACATACTTTTGTTTTACACAACGAGAACAGTTTTTAAAAATTATTTTTGTGTCTGTTTTCCACCTAATAATTAATAGATGAAGAAGGAAACACAAATCAATGGAGAAGGATGCTTAATCCAACTTGATCAGCATCCATTAACAAATAATTTTCTACTAACATTGGCTGTGTCATCAGCAACCTAACAGTTAAAATAAAGGAATAAAACAGTGATATTTGGGTCATAAATTGACCTATTTTCCGATATAATATAATGATGATCTTCTCCCTCCGCTTCGGATCTCGTCTTGTTGTTATCATATCCTCTCCATCCACGGTTGAAGAATGTTTCACTAAGAACGACATCATTTTTGCCAACCGGCCCATCTTTTTGTTTGGCAAGTACATAGGCTACAACAACACCAGCGTTACTTCAGCACCATATGGCGAACACTGGCGCAATCTCCGCCGCCTAAGCGCACTGGAAATCTTCTCTCCAAATTGGCTCAACATGTTTATAGGCACCCGCAGGGATGAAATCAAGATTTTACTAAAGCGATTGTCTCAGAATTCAAGGGATAATTTTGTAAGGGTAGAGTTGAGACTAATGTTTACAGAGCTAACATGTAATATTATAATGAGAATGGTTGCAGGAAAGCGGTTCTATGGGGAAGATGTGGATTTTGAGGAAGCCAAGCACTTTCATGAAGAGGGGTTTTTGAATTGGCTGGGTATCGAATCCAGGAGAGTTTTTTCCTTTACTACGGTGGGTTGACTTTGGGGGTTAGGAGAAGAAGTTGGTGAAGATCAAAACAAAGAAAGAGGTGATCTGCCGAGGTCTTATTGAAAAGCATCGAAGTCCTAACCGTGGCCTTGTGAATAAAAACAGTAGGATCAATCATCTGCTTTCAATGCAAAAATCAGAACCAGAATATTACACAGATGAAATCATAAAAGGGCATTCATTGGTAACTTCAGTATTGCAGGCAAACTGATTCTCTTTAACATATACCACTTTTGCCAAAAGAATAATGCTATTCAAACCTAAATTGACCAGTTTGCTTCTTAGAAAAGACACTGATGAGCATAAATGGTTCTATTTTTGTTAAAAAAAATTGGGTCATATGCCATTAAGCGTGCAGGAGAGGCAAGCCAACAAAAGTTGGGAAATCAAGCAATTTTCTTTTAAGATATTTGAGTGCTGCATATTCAGTTTTATTTTCTTTGACAATACAATTTTGCAGATGTGAGGAATTACAGAGTGAAAAAAAAAAAAAGGTATATCAAACGCAACTAGTATTTGGAGTATGAAATTTCCATTTTTTTTTAGTATTTATATTAATGTTGGTGTCACATGTGGTTTAATTTTTCTCAAAGCTACAAATATTGTATGCAGATCTTAATTCGTGTTGGTACTGAGACTACTGCAACAACAATAGAATGGGCCATGTCTCTTCTACTCAATCATCCTGATGTTATGAAGAAAGCTAGAGTAGTAGAATTGGACACTCATGTTGGAAAAGACCGTTTGAAGGGAGAATCCGATTTCCCCAAATTACAGTATCTTCAAAGTATCATTTCTGAAACTTTAAGATCATTTCCAGCAGCCCCAGTTTTGGTACCACATATATCTTCAGATAATTGCCAAATAGGAGGATTTAACATACAAAGAGACACAATATTATTGGTCAATGCTTGGGCGATTCACAGAGACCTTAGGTTGTGGAAAGATTCTACAAGTTTCAAGCCAGAAAGATTTTAAAATGGAGAAGGTGAGACTTAGAAGCTATTGCCATTTGGATTGAGAAAAAGGGCTTGCTCTGGTGTTGGCCTAGCTAATCGAGTAATAGCTAGGTTTGACTTTGGGGTCATTGATTCAGTGTTATGAGTGGGAGAGAGTTAACGAGAAGGAAGTTGACATGGCTGAAGGGAAAGGTATCACCATGCCCAAATTAGAGCCATTGGAAGCCATGTGTAAAGCTCGTGCTATTATAAAAAGGTGTTATAAAATAATCCAGCAACTATTGGTTGATGTTAGCATTATAATCATATATTTACCTCGACCACTGGAGCAACCTCCACCACCATATATAGCGTTCTTGAAATATTTCCTTCAAATTGCCGTAACATGTTTTTGGACACTCAGAGAGATGAAACCAAGCCCTTACTGGACAAACTGTCTCTAAATTCATATCAAAATTTTGAAAATGTAGGGCTGAACATAATGTTTTCAGAACTCTAGCTTAACATTGAATGAGAAATGTGGCAGAGAAGCGTTAATGGCGAGGAAGGAGAGGATGCTGAAGAGCATGTCAGTTCAGGGCCACCAGCATAGAGATCCTCATATTTGGTGGGGCGTGAAATTCAAGAAAGGCCTTTCAAATTTATGATGGATGAATGATCAGATCTATAAGAAGAGAGCAGGGGATGAACGTTGGGACAAAGACGGATGCATTTATGCAGAGCCAATTCATGTACCAGGGCAATTTGGAGAATAGAATCCTATATCTAATCATTTACTTACCTTGCAGGAATCAGAGACACACTAAATTATCAAGAGACTTGTACCAGTTTGTAAACTAGTGGATATATTGCTAATAGTATTTAACTCTAGTGGGACATGAGAACACATCTGTGACAATCCCTCATGCCGAGCCTTTCAGAGGTGCTGGACAACATTGAGCCAAGTTGGATACAAATGCTTGATTGATGAACTGGATCTCCTTAATGGCATTCTATGCCCAAATTGGAGCCTTTGGAGGCCATGTCTAAAGCAGGACTCATTATCAACAAGCAAGGCAGAAGCCGAAGAAGAAACCCAACGCCCCAACTCCATTTTTGTCAAGATGATCACCACATCAAAGCTTCTCCTTCAGCAGTTGGCCTCTTAAGTAGCCAACTTGCCACAACATCATTGAAGAAGAGGCCTAATGCACTAATCAATTCAAATCAAAACATTGGTTTGCCTTTTCAAAATTAAATAGAGTGATTGTATATACATTCATTCTCCAAATTCCTTCGACTTCCTTTGTTAGATAAATTTTGTGATAGCTTCTATCAAAAAATAAGACTAATTATAATATATTATATGTATAATTTAATTTCATTACTTGCATCTGATTTATATTTTAGTCTGTTCTTTTGCATGTGGTATTATTTCTTTTTATAAGATATGTTACTAGATTTTATTTATTTTGGGGTATGAAAATTGTATATATAAAGCTTGTATAATGATCGAATGAATGATACTTGGCATTCCACCCAAAACCTTGTCTAATTATTCAATGAATGATATTTGGCATTCGGCCGCAACGTTCCCTAACCCTGTTAGGCAAGACGCGTGACAATGAATAACAACTGCCATCCTTTACATCTAATCTGCTTCATTGGATTTCCATAAATATTTTTGTCATTGGCACAGTTAAAGATGGATAAGATCACGAGGAAAACAATTTAAAATGTTCAACTAAAGTAGCTTTTGAATATAAGCTTGCGTGAAGAAAAAAAAATTAATGTGGTTGTTTCCACTACGTACTCCAGTGCTTACCTTCAATAGTCAACACTAAGTTAAGTTTGAATAGCATATGCATATAACCCATCTTTCTCTTGATCAGTATGTCATCAACAAAACCATGGAAGCTACATGGCTAAGCACATCTCTATTTCTTCTCTTTCTCTTTCTCTTGTTTGCTTTCAGTGTCTTCCTCCATAGAAGAAGAACACATCCCCGCCTCCCACCAAGCCCGCCTGCTATTCCAATTCTTGGTCATCTCCATCTCCTCTTGAAACAACCAATTCATCGGCATCTACAGACTCTTTCTCAAAAATATGGTCCTATCTTCTCCCTCCGTTTCGGATCCCGTCTTCTTGTTATCATATCCTCTCCATCCACTGTTGAAGAATGTTTCACCAAGAACGACATCATTTTTGCCAACCGCCCTTGCTTCTTGTTCGGCAAGTACATAGACTACAACTACACCACTATTGCTTCAGCACCATATGGTGAACACTGGCGCAATCTCCGCCGCCTCAGCAATCTGGAAATCTTCTCCACAAATCGCCTTAACATGTTTCTGGGTATCCGCAGGGATGAAATCAAGCTTCTATTGCGCCAATTGTCTCGGAATTCAAGGGATCATTTTGCAAGGGTAGAGTTGAGACCAATGTTTATAGAGCTAACATGTTATATTATAATGCGAATGGTTGCAGGAAAGTGGTATTATGGGGAAGCAGTGGATTTCGAGGAAGCCAAGCAGTTTCGGGAAGTAATGAGAGGGATTTTCGAATTGGCTGGGGCAACGAATCCTGGAAACCTTTTGCTTTCACTAAGATGGGTTTATTTTGGGGGTTATGAGAAGGAGTTGGTGAAGATCAATAGAATGAAAGAGGTGATCTTCCAAGGTCTCATCGACGAGCATGGAAGTCCTACCGGTCTAGTGAATAAAAACACTATGATCGATCATCTGCTTTCAATGCAGAAATCAGAACCAGAATATTACACAGATGAAATCATTAAAGGGCTTGCACTGGTGAGTGGAATTCAGTATAGCAGCCAGGACACTACTGAATGTATTTAGTAGTACTGCATGCAAACTACTTCATCTTATTAAGATACTTTTCTCCCCTCTAAACTTGAAAGTTTGCTTCTTTGAAAAAAGACACTTAAGCATAAATGATTCTATTTTTGTTAAAAACACTGCATCGTGTATATGCCACTGGGCCTTCAAGCGGAGAAAGTCAACAATATTGAAAATTGGGGAATCAGGCAATTTTATTTTAAGATATTTGAATGCTGCATATATAGTTTTATTTTCATTACACTACTTTGCAAATGTGAGGAAATATAGAGATAAATGCAACAACATAAGATGCCTAAATTTTCTATGGTTGTTAAAAAAAAAAAAAAAAAAAAAGAGAGAGAGAGAAGTACGTATATTTGGAATATGAAATTTACAAATTTTTTGTATGCATTTATATATGGTAATGTTGGTGTTGTTGGAATTTAAGGGTATGGAAACAAAAGACCAGTTCAAAAGACACAAACAAAGAACAGAATAAATAAAAAGAAAAACTTATCGATTGAGACATGACAAGCACTGTCTTTGAAATAGATCCACCCTCCGCGAAGACAAATTCGGTGCACTAGGATACCAGTGGTCTACCTCTAGGATTCAACAGCTAAATCTCGCCTTAGGTGCACTCTGAAAATGCGAGATGTGTACAGCTCAGGTTTTAGCTTACTCCAAATAAATGTATGAAAATATTTCTTGAAAAACTCCCTGAAAAATTCTCTAAAAAATTGGTATTGAATATGAGAGAGGGGTGATCTGCTTTTATAGGCCACTAACACAGTCCCAAAAGAAATTTACTCATAATTAGAAGATGACATAAAGTGGAAGGTGATTTTACTTATAAAAGGAATGAAACTCCACTTGTTCAATCCCAATAGGATTCTTCCTAAAAAATATAACACTAATAGAATAAAATAAAATAAAATAAATAAATTAAAAAATAATTTTTAAAATAAAATAGAAATTATTTACACTCTTCCTACAGGTGTGACATTTGGTTTAATTTTTCACAAATTAGGACTTAATTTTTGCTAGAACTGACACTACTGCAACGACAATAGAATGGGCCTTGTCCCTTCTACTCAATCATCCAGACGTTTTGAAGAAAACTAGAGTAGAATTGGATGCTCTTATTGGAAAGGATCGTTTGATGGAAGAATCATATTTTCCCAAATTACAATATCTTCAAAATATCATTTTTGAAACCTTAAGATTGTTTCCAGTAGCCCCGCTTCTGGTACCACATATGTCTTTAGAAAATAGCCAAATAGGAGGCTTTGATACACCAAGAGACACAATATTATTGGCCAATGTATGGGCGATTCACAGAGACCCTAAGTTGTGGGAAGATGCTACAAGTGTCAAGCTAGAGAGGTTTGAAAATATTGGAGGAGCTGAGACATACAAGCTATTGCCATTTGGCTTGGGAAGAAGGGCTTGCCCGGTGTTGGCTTGGCTAATCGAGTAGTAGGCTTGGCACTGGGGTCATTGATCCAATGTTATGAATGGGAGAGGGTTAGTGAGAAGGAAGTTGACATGGCTAAAGGAAGTTGACATGGCTAAAGCCATTAGACATACAACCAATGGCTTTCTTGTTAGGTGGTAAAGGTACTAATGACTAAGTCTTGTTCTTAACAAGTGTCAAATACTCCTTAGCCATAGCAGCTTTCCAATGATCTTGCTGTAAAACTTCTTGAATGGAAGCTGGTTTTTTAGAAGCCATAAAGACTTTAAGTTTGAATATTCCAGCCTTAGATCTGGTTCTCATGAAATGAACATTTCTAGATACATTTGATATAGGCTTAGCATTGGTTTGATCAGAATTGGATTGGTTAGCAACTATGTTTGTAATAAAAGAAGAAGAAAATGAATTCTCTCCAACCATTTAGGGCTCTGGTACCATATTAGAATTGATAAAATGAGTATTTCATATTAATGAGAAAACAGAGTTTTACAACTTAAATAACCCTCTTTGTATCTAACTACTTCTAACAAGGTGTAATTAATAGGTAAACAATGTAACTAATTTCATAACCAGATAACAATAACCTGTTATCTCTTCACAAACTCATCTTTCTATTAGGTTTGTCATCAACAAAACCATGGAAGTCACTTGGCTAAACACATCTTTCTCTCTTCTCTTTTTCTGGGTTGCTTTCAAACTCCTGCTCCGAAGAAGAAGAATACAACCCCGCCTACCACTGAGCTTTCTTGCTATTCTATTTTCTATATTTTTAAAATAATTTTTAGTAGTTATGTTCTATTTTTAATCATTCTCCATATAATTGTTTCTTAAGTAAAAACAACTGAGAATGAGTGAAAGATGTTATCTAAAAATATTATATTTTTTATTTTTTAAAACAAAAAAATCAATTTTGATTTTATAATTGTCAAATGTGTTTTTCTTTTATTTTGTTTAGAAGAAGAGTATTATTTTTAAAAACAGTTTTCAAAGGACATAAAGTCCTATTTGATTACTATTTTAGAAAAACGGTTATCGGATCTTACGATAAATGTTGCCTAGTAATTGCATACGTGTTATGAGAACACATTGATGGCTTACAAGCTAGAAACTCCACTTGGACTACCACGTGTATGATCCTACGTGACAAATCCATGTAAAATCATTTCAAGGGAAGCAGTGGAGTAAAGGTCACCTACGTATTCGAATAGAGGTGGCCATCCATGATGACTCAAAACAATCAAGATTTCAAGTTCACCGTCTATCAGAGTTGATTGTAATCATCCAAGCAATAGCCCTTCAATAAAAAACAGCAAACACCCTTTTTCCCGGAAAAATGTAAAAGAAAATTTTTTTGTGGGACATAAAATAATTGATGACCTCTTTATAAGTGAAGTCTCATGAAATAGAAAACTTTTAATAATTTATTTTAATTTTCATAAAAATAGAAAATCATAGCAGCCTCACTCATTACGCATGAATACTGGCAGCATAAACACAGGAGCATGCATTTAAAAATTGCCATGGCCTACTAATCAGCAAGGCGGCTAAAGCCTCATTGGAGGACCCATGGTTGTCGGCTCTAAAAAATTTTGCGTCGTGCCTGACATTATTCGTTGGTCAACCTCATGCATGACTTCATTTTTTTTTTGGACCCCTTCTCTAATCGTACGAGCTGTTTTTTTATTTCCTTTAATAATTTCATTAGTGGGCAATTGAGGCAGGCGGAAAGGGGGGATGGAGTCAAAGAAGTCGGATGAGAGATAGTTGGTGGTTTTTGTTTTTTTTTTGTACTATAATTTGCTTTAAATATTTTATTGTTTTATTGTTTTAAAATTGAAACACTGAGCTTGTTTTTTTATTGATATTTCAAAATATTATTACTTTAAATAAATTAGCTTTATTTTTGTATAAATAATCATTTATTTTTATTGTTCTATATAATTAAGATAAAGATATTTGAAATAAAAAATAAGTAATTTAACATATTTTTAAATATCTCAAAATATCATATTACATTATAATAACAAAAAAATTAATTAGTAATTATATAGTAATTAAAGTTTTAAATTATATTTAGTTGCTAAGAAATGTTAGAAATATTTTATGTAAAGTTTTACGAAATACTTATTAGATTGTATGTGACACATATTTGGATGTATTGGTTTTTTATTTAAATGGTTAATTTATTATTTTTAAAATTTTCTATTATTGTAATTAACAACATCAAATTATAAATTTTTATTTTTAATATTAATTAAAAAAAATTATTTGAGTGAATATTTTACATAAATGTGAATTGGGTTTTGGAGTTATAATTAGAGAAAATTTATTTGAACTAATGTAGATAATTCAAATATTATTAATATAAGCAATGAAATCATTAAAATTATTGAAACATGAGGTAAAAAACTTTGTCCTCTTCCTCGTTGATTATTCTATAAATAAAGCACAAACAACCAGGGAGGGAACGCACTTGTATCTAAGCCTACCTTTCCTTTCACTTCTTCAGTGTCACTACCATGGATGTGTCTCCCCTTCACACATCGCTCTGTCTTCTCTTCGTCTTTCTCTTGCTTGCTTTCGGAATCTTCTTCCCAAGAAGACGAAGATATGGGAATCTCCCACCCAGCCCGCCTGCAGTTCCGATTATAGGTCATCTCCACCTCCTCAAACAACCGGTTCATCGATCTCTACAACTCCTTTCACAAAAGTACGGTCCAATCTTCTCCCTCCGATTCGGATCCCGGCTCGCGGTCATCGTTTCCTCTCCCTCCGCCGTCGAAGAATGCTTCACCAAGAACGACGTCGTCTTGGCCAACCGCCCTCCCTTTGCGACCGGCAAGTACGTGGGGTACAACTACACCACCATTGCCACGGCATCATACGGCGACCACTGGCGCAACCTCCGTCGCCTCAGCGCCCTGGAAATCTTCTCCTCCAATCGCCTCAACATGTCTCTAGGCATCCGCAGGGATGAAGTCAAGCGTCTACTCCTCCGACTGGCTCGAGATTCGAGGGAGGGTTTTGCAAAGGTAGAGCTGAGACCCATGTTTACAGAGCTAACCTTTAATAATATAACGAGGATGGTTACAGGAAAGGGATACTACGGAGAAGACGTGCAATATACGGAGGCTAAACGTTTTCGGGAGATTATCAGCCAGCTTTTCAAACTGGGTGGGGCATCATCAAATCCAGCAGATTTTTTGCCCATATTGCGGTGGATTGGGCTCGGATATCATGAGAAGAAGCTAAAGAAGATCATGAGAGAGACAAAGGCGATCTTGCAGGGTTTGATTGATGAGCATAGAAGTGGTAATAACAAGGGTTCGGTGGATAATAATTCTATGATCGACCATCTGTTATCCTTGCAAAAAAAAGAACCTGAGTACTACACAGATGACATTATTAAAGGGCTTGTACAGGTGAGTGAAACGCTGTTTTCGTATCTGCTGTATTTTCAAAGTTTATTCTAAAATTTCACAGAAAACAAAAATAAAAGTGCAGTTTAATACTTGAAGTGGGAAACTTGGTTTTTGAAGTGTATGATGTTGGTTTTTTGTGGGTTTTTTTACTTCTTTTTTCATCTCACAAATTCTTCAATACAGGTCTTAATTCTTGCTGGAACCGACACTTCAGCAGCAACAATGGAATGGGCAATGACCCTTCTCCTCAATCATCCGGATGTTTTGGCGAAAGCTAAAGCAGAGTTGGATATGCACGTTGGACAGGACCGCTTGATAGAAGAATCTGATCTTCCCAAACTGCGGTACCTTCAATGTATCATTTCTGAAACATTGAGAGTATTTCCTGTGGCCCCTCTGTTACTGCCCCATATGTCCTCAGATGACTGTCAAATAGGGGGTTTTGATATACCACGAGGCACATTATTATTGGTAAATGCATGGGCCCTTCACAGAGACCCTCAGGTGTGGGAAGATCCTACAAGTTTCAAACCTGAAAGGTTTGAAAATGGAGAACGTGAGACTTACAAACTACTACCATTTGGAGTAGGAAGAAGATCCTGTCCTGGAGCTGGCCTAGCTCAGAAAGTGGTGGGTTTGGCTTTGGGGTCGTTGATTCAGTGCTATGAGTGGAAGAAGATTAGCAACACCGCTATTGACACCATTGAAGGGAAAGGACTGACCATGCCCAAACTGCAGCCATTGGAAGCCATGTGTAAGGCACGTGAGATTATAAACCAGGTTCACTTGAACTAGAAAACAATATTTCGTTGGTATTAGTACTCTGGTCGTTTGCTTGTATTGATGCAATAAGCATTCTCTGATGCATTTCGATTATCGTCCCCGTTATAAATATGTATTATATGCTAAGATTGTCGTTATGTCGATTGTCATATTAGCAGATTTCTTTTGCTTTGGAGAGCAGAGTGGAAATCTAAATCCTAAAATCATAACAAAAAAATATTAAAATATTTAATTTCTCATTTGAATATGCTTTTTTTTTTTTTTTTGCCTGTTAAATTTTTAAATTGATTGTTTTCCTCTTTGATTTTGAATATATTTGAGAATGATGCCAATGCTGTGCAGATGAATGATTTGAAGAAAATTTGTCAAAGCACAGAGACTTTGACCACACTTTTGTTAAATTAATAAAAAAAAATAAAAATTGAACTGTTGCATGATAATGGACTAACAATATGTGTCAAATTGACGATCATTCTAACTTTGTCTAATTCATATTATATCATTTTTCCGACTTGAAAAATCTCCCTCCATTATCCTCTCCCGTGACTTAAATTCCACATCACTTTTCAACCCAAAAGTTGAAGCTCAACGCCGTGATTATCACGTTGACCTTGCTGCAATCTAAGAGACCACCAACATAATGAAAAATCTCTAACAATAAGAATTTCCATTCATCAAGGCTCGTTCCAAATTAAAGCAGACAGCCGGACCATACTATTACGTGGGGCTCAAATTTTCTTTAGTCCAGAATCTCATATCATTCAGACTTTTCTTAATTTTCTCGATTACCATCACCGCTACTAAAATCAATTTATCAGAATCTGTGTTAAACAGGCCGTCTCCACTACCCCATTGAGGGTGGCGGTGCTTAGACTTTCAAGGACAGACTTGGCTGTTTGATTACTTAATATAAGACAAACTCTCTGATTGCTTAATATTTTTTGTATTAAAAAGAATTGTTGACACCTCATTCATAATCAATTATTGTCTTTTTTATTGAAAGTGTAGTCACTAGTGGCTCATGTGATTTTGATAGGACTGTCAATAAAATAATAATTTTATCTTCATCATTAATCTTAACTTTTATTCTCAATAAATGAGCCATGCACTTCTTAAATTTATTTATATTATCCTTAAGATTCTTAAATTTATTTACATTATCCTTAAGATTTGTCCTTTCATCTATTTTGAACTCATATAATTACTTTTTTAAATATAACCTATTTATTATAGATTTCAGAATATAAATTTTCTCTAATTTTTGTCATAAATTAAAAAAAGATCTTTAATTTAAAACACTATATTTTAGTCAAGGAGTTAGACTTAAACAAATAGCACTTACTGCTTTTACTTTAATTCTTCTCATTATTCATCCATCACGCTCTCTAATTTTTTATCTTGTAACACTTTTAAGTCCTTGTTGCACCAAAATATCTATAACCATACTTTGCCAAATATTGAAATGATTTTTTCCATCAAATGACTTACTATCATATTTTATACCAAACATTATCTTCAAAATGATTTTTTTTCGGTTTTCGCACTATGACTTTGATACCACTTGTAAAAAAATTATAATACCCAAATGCATTTTGAAAAATGAAAAAAATAATTAAAAAAGATAAAAGATTTACATTATTTGATATAATTGTTTATGCCCATTGGATGGGAAGATCAAATTTATTAATGTTCATGAAAATGAAGTAAGAGGTATAAATTACGAACATTATTTTTTCTCCATATCTTTTTTTTTTCTTTTTCTTTCATGATAAAGAATTTTAAAACTCTTACTTTACTATTTCTAAACTAAGCAAAAAAATCACCACTATTAACCATGAAATAGTGTTAAGTGAGGATATGATAAGGTCAAAGAATGGTAAATAATGAATCTCGTGGATTTAAAATTATGCGGATTTTAATATTGCTGATGTTAGTTCTAAATCAAAATATTCACTTGAACTTTATTATTAGAATAATAATAAAAGTATATATAAATGGCATCTTAAATATTTTGAAAACAATTTAAATTTTTTAAATTAAAGTACTTTTAGATGCATGAGAATGCGAATATCTAATTTTCAATATATCAAAGATTAAAATAATTATATTTTTATAAATATTATTATTTAGAAATAATATGTAAAATAATTAATTGATAATTCATTTTCAAAAAAAATAATGAAAAGATGCATATTGTTAAAAATTGGTTGCATTTCCTTTTTATATATATATATATAAAATTAAACCCTAGTTACCTAAGATAATGTTTTTAAGAAAAGTTTAAAGATTATTATTATTTTTTAAAAAAGGCTATGAAAAAGCAATATTTTTGTCAATAAAACACAAAATATTAACTATAATCACTCCAAAAAAGTGTAGGAAGACATACAATTTAATATCTATAATCATTACCAACAAACCTAACCACTAGAAAATTAAAATAATAAATAAATTAATATTTAATCATCAAACCTAACCACTAATAACTTTATACATTTGGTAATGGGCGGATTGACATGACTTTCATCCAACCCAAATCATCAAACAGGAAAGATACTATTCATGACATAGCATTTAAAGGGTTTTATTTATTTTTTTATTTTAATTATTTTTGTCTTTATTCAATTTTTTTTTTATTTTTTATTTCAAGATTCCGTGAAATAGGATATTCCAGTGAAAGGAATGACAAAAAAGAAAGACAAATCTTGTTGTGAAGTATACATCAATGAAAAAAAAACATTCAACGCCCAACTTAAAATTTTGTATAGTTTTGGCAGTATCAGGTCAAGTTAAAATAACCTAATTAAAAAAATTGTAGACACAGTGCTGATTTCGTCGGTCTTTGTAAATCTGATAGCATGAGCGAGCTGGCATCTTGACCTGCACCCACTAACAAATAAATGTTCTACTAATATTGGCTCTATCATCAGCAACCTAAGAGTTAAAATAAAGAAAAAAAGGAACAGTGGTGTCATCCACCTAATTTCAAATATGATAATGATATCCACTTTCGCCTTCTACCGACATAGAAATTAGATATAGTGATTAGGTTAGAAACATTTGATATATATTAATTTCAACTCTTTCATCTACACTTTGAATAAAGAAATCCTTCATTTTATCAAATGTCTTCGATACATCCTTACATTTCTTTCTACCTCGTATTGTAGGTATGAAATCATTATCTTCATCTTATATCTTTTTTTGCTTATAATTTAAAATATCAAACCTACCATACAACTAAAATAATAAAAAACTCCATGAATGAGGTCTCATTTTAAACAAATTGGAAAGGCAGATTATTGGTGGGCCTCAGAGGAATTTTAACATTTCAGCATTGGGCCTCCTATGCAGCCAAGTCGTCATGCTATCATTTAAGAAAGCTCTTCCTGCAGTCTGCGTTATGGAAGAGGAGCTGCACTCCACTGCCTACACTGCCATTGATAGCAGTTGGTGGCATTGAGATTCTTCACAAAAGATGGGCAAGATCTAGAAGATAATAGTACTGCTCATTGAGATTTACCCAAAAAAAAGAAGGAAAAAGAAATGAAGATAAAAAAGGGAAAATTGGGATTCTTCATTTTTATAATTGGTACAAATTAATAAAATATAATTTCATGGATCACGAAGCCAACCAGAAGCACAGATGCTTTTTTGCATGTTGACAATCTAGAACACCTAAGCAAAGGTATATATGTGGACTGCATCTTTCATGTGCATTTCCACTCGATGACGATATTCGCTTTTTATTTCTTTGATAAAATTTGATTTTTTGAAAAAGACTTAAAGTTGCCACTTATTTTTATTTTATTTTTTTAAAGGGAAAACAAAGTAAGAAAAAAAATCTGTGTGACTTCTTATTTGGAAAAGACATGTCTGCAAAAATCGAATCTGAATCTGGGGTCAGGTTACTTATTGGGAAGGTATGGTGATAAACCGTAACACTCCTCTAACCTGTATACGTACGACCTCTATTAAATAAATTAAAGGAATTGTGATAATTAATTAATTAATTAATTATGAATATTAAGAAAAATAATCATACAAATGAGTATGTACAAGTCATAATGAAAATCAATATACATAAAAATAATGATGAAATCTAATTATAAGAATATACAAAATAAATAACAAGAGAATTATGCAAAATGATTTATTGAACTAAATAAAAAAATATTAAAAAAATTAGTTTTCAAGAAATTTCAAAGCATTTAATTAAAAATGATTTTGAATTAATGATTTCAATTTATTTATTTACAAAAAAGAGTCAATTTATTTTCTCAATTTTATTTGTATTTAATTTTTTTTTTTAAATTATTTACACTTATTGTATTAAAAAAATTTATTACAAAATTTCAATTTGGGCACAAAAATTATTTTTACTTACTTTTACTAGAAAAGAATGAATTTTTATAATTTTATTTACAAAAGTATTTCAATTTATTTTTATTTAAGAAAAGTGACTTATACAAATTATTAAAAAAAATATAACTTTATTTGCAAAAGAATTTTTAATTAAAAAGAAAAAATTTAAATCCTCTATTTCTAAAAAATACTTTTAATCCCATTATAATTAAGGAAAAAGAATTCATTTTAAAAAAAAAAACATTTTTTGGACAATTTCATTAAAAATTACTTTTTGGGACAACTTTATTTACAAAACAATTTTTGAATAATTTTTATTAAACAAAGAAATTTTTGGACAATTATTATTAAAAACAATTTTTTAAATTCTATGAAAAACATTTTTTTGAATTTTTATTAATAAAAATTTTCTTTTATTAAGAAGAATATTTTAAAACCATTATTTTATTAAAACATATTTATTGAATTGTTCCTTTTATTTAAATAAAATTTTTAGTTTGTTCAATATTCAATTCTGTACATACTTAATAAATATATATAAACAAATATTTATAAGAACTAATAAAAATAAACCAAATAAAAGTGGGAAATAAAACGTGTACCAAAACAAGCTTATAACAAGCTCAATGTCTTTTTACAACTTTTTTATTCTCACTTTCTTTCATAAAATTCCGTGCTCTACATATCGTAAATCTGTATTCAGTCAACAAAATTGCAGAATGGGCTCATGCAAAAACAAAAATAGCCCAAAGTGTAAATATCTAGAAATAAGTAGAGTCCAAAATAATTATTCAAGCCCAAATTCAAATTTCAAATTAGTCCAATAAATTTCACCAATTAAAAATGAGCCCAAATTAACAAATATAACCAAACAAAAATGTCTCACATGTTATATGTTATAGGCCCTAATATAAAATTTTCAAATTAATAGCCAAAATATATAAGCTCAATTAATCAAACTCAAAACATGATAAATTAAAATAAATCTCATTATGCCTAAATTTAATATCCTATAATCCAAACCCAATTTAACATGCAAACTCACATCCAAAATATACCATAATATTATATCATATCCAAATTAAATAATTCAAATGAGCACAACCATATAAGTTATCAAGTAATTTAGCCCAAATTAACAAATTCTAAATTAATTCACCAATAATCAATTAGTTCAAATTTCATATTAATTCTCCAATAACAAATTAACCCAAATTCTATATTAATTAACAAAAGTTAAATTTCATATTAATTCAATAATTCAAACATCACAAACAACAATTACTATTAAAATCAAATCAAGAAAAATGAATAATAATGGAAAATGTGATGGTGGCGATGAAGGTTGATGACTTTTTAAAAAACAAAAATAAAATAAAATAATAATAAAAAAAAGAAAGGAAGACAATACAAAAAAATGAGAGGAAGAAAATGGGAGAAAAAGGGGATAGAGGGGTGCTGGAAATGGCACCAACGTCATGCCATGGCCAATGGAGATGAAGATTGTTGAAGATGAGAAGTGGTGTGGGAAAGAAAAAGAAAAGAGAAAAAAAAAAAAAAAAAAAGAGGAAAAATAATAATAATAAAAGGAATGAAGATTGGGTGGAGTTGTGGAATGTGCGGGAGGAAGAGCAAGCAGGGAGAAGAAAAAATGGGTTGGTCGTTAGGTGTGTGGGTCGTGGAGTGTGTGTTCCGTGAGAAGGGAGCCAAAATAAGAAATCATGGAGGGAAGAAGAATAAAAAAAAATTAAAAAGAAAAAAGAAAAAAGAGAGGAGATAGGGGTATGGGTTGGATGTGGGATATGGGGGTAAATGGAGGAGAGAAAGGAGAGAGAGGAGGGAGAGAAGAAAGAGAAAATAATATATATATATATATATATATATATATATGTATATAATATGATATAATAATAATAATAATAATAATAATTTATAAAATAATAAAAACTAAGAATTAAATAATGGGTGGATATTGTATAATTAAGATTTAAAATCTAAGGATAAAATTAAATTTAAAATTAATATAAAAATAAAATTGGGATAAATTTTGACTTCTACTTTATTATAAACAAATTTTGGCTTTCTCAGTACTCTTTTAACAGCCGTCAAATCTGCACCCATCTTTCTCTTATGTTTGTCATCAACACAACCATGGAAATTAAATGGCTTCTCTTGTTTGCTTTCAATATCTTCGTCCTCCTCCGAAGAATGCATCCCCACCTCCCACCAAGCCCGCCTGCTATTCCGATTCTTGGTCACCTCCATCTCCTTCTTAAACCACCAATTCATCGGCAATTACAGAATCTTTCTCAAAAATATGGTCCTATCTTCTCCCTTCGCTTCGGATCCGGTCCTGTTGTTATCATATCCTCTCCGTCCACTATTGAAGAATGTTTCACCAAGAACGACATCATTTTTGCCAACCGGCCTCGCTTGCTGATCGGCAAGTACATAGGCTACAACTACACCACTATTGCTTCAGCATCATATGGCGAACACTGGCGCAATCTCCGCCGCCTCAGCTCACTGGAAATCTTCTCCTCAAATTGCGTCAACATGTTTCTAGGCATTCGCAGGGATGAAATCAAGATTTTACTACACCGATTGTCTCAGAATTCAAGGGACAATTTTGCAAGGGTAGAGTTGAGACCAATGTTTACATAGCTAACATGTAATATTATAATGAGAATGGTTGCAAGAAAGAGGTACTATGGGGAAGATGTGGATAGTGAGGAAGCCAAGCATTTTCAGAAAATAATGAGAGGGATTTTTGAACTGGCTGGGGCGTCAAATCCAGGAGATTTTTTGCCTTTACTACGGATGGGTTGATTTTGGGGGTTATGAGAAAAAGTTGGTGAAGCTCAATAGAGAGAAAGACGTGATCTTCCAAGGTCTTATTAACGAGCATCGATGTCCTGACCAGGGTCTAGTGAATAGAAACAGAATGATCGATCATCTGCTTTCACTGCAAAAATCAGAACCAGAATATTACACTGACGAAATCATAAAAGGGCTTGCACTGGTGAGTGAACTTCTGCGTTTTGTCTTTCAAAAACAGGTTGCCAAAAAGAATCATTCTATTTAAGCCTTGGCTTGCTGGTTCTTCTTAGAAAATACACTGACCATAAATGATTCATATGCCATTAAGACTGCAGGAGAGGCAAGCCAACAATGAAAGTTGGGAAATCAAGCAATTTTCTTTTAGCGCTGCATATTCAGTTTTATTTTCATTGATAACAAAATTTTGCAAGTGTGAGGAAATATAGAGTGAAAAAGCAACAAGAAATGATGTCCTACTTTTCATTTTCAATATTTGTAACAAAAACAAAAAAAAAAATAGAAGAATATCCAAAGCAACTAGTATTCGGAGTATGAAATTTCACACTTTTTTTTTTTTTTTTTTTTTTTGAGTGTTTATACTAGCGTTGGTGTGACATGTGTGGTTTAATTTTTCTCAAATCTATAATATTGCAATGCGCAGATCTTAATTTTTGCTGGTACTGACACTACTGCGACGACTATAGAATGGGCTATGTCTCTTCTACTCAATCATCCTGATGTTCTGAAGAAAGCCAGAGCAGAATTGGGCACTCATGTTGGAAGAATCAGACTTCCCCAAATTACAATATCTTTGAAGTATCATTTCTGAAACCTTAAGATTGTTTCCGGCAACCCCACTCTTGATACCACATATTTCTTCAGACAACTGCCAAATAGGAGGATTTGATATACCAAGAGGCACAATATTATTGGTCAATGCTTGGGCCATTCATAGAGACCCTAAGTCGTGGAAAGATGCTACAAGTTTCAAGCCAAAGAGGTTCGAAATGAGGAAAGTGAGGCTTACAAGCTATTGCCATTTAGCTTAGGAAGAAGGGCTTGCCCTGGTGCTGGCCTGGCTAATCGAGTGATAGGTTTGACTTTGGGGTTATTGATTCACTGTTATGAGTGGGAGAGAGTTAGCGAGAAGGAAGTTGACCTGGCTAAAGGGAAAGGAATCACCATGCCCAAATTAGAGCCATTGGAAGCCATGTGCAAAGCTCGTGCTATTATTAGAAAGGTATTATAAAACAATGAAGGGACACCTGGTTGATGTTAGCATTATTCTCATATATTTGTGTCGATACATTTTATTAGTGTGCTCATCTCATGTACTCTATCAGTGTGCTCATCGTATGTATTTGTTACGTTATTTTAGCTAGCCTAGTCTAAAAATAAAAGATTATGATTATGTAAACTTTTTTTATTATTTTTGTCTAATCTAAATGAGCAACTTTGTTATATAGTTTTCATACCAAAAATATTAAACATTCATCATATACAATAACTTAAATTGAATAATTATAGATATTGCATCAATTATTCCCATTACCAACTATTTTTAAAAAATATGTTAAAGCTTGCAGTCCTTGCTTCTCGAAAGGCAGTTAAATTGCCTACAATTATACCATGTTATGCATCCTTAGCACATTATGGTGACCCAATAGGGCAATCTCCCCCACCTTGGCTTTCTTGAAATATTCCCTTCAATTTGTCTTAACATGCTTTTGGGTTTCAACATGCAATGGCTTTTTCCCAAAAAGCTTTTGGAAGTGTCTTGGCCTTCAACATGCTTCTTGTCATCTATACTACGGTCATGTTCTTCCTTTTGTTTATACCGTTTCATTGAGGTGTATAGTTAATTGTTAATTATTATCAAATGTCTTGACTTTTACAATAATTAAAAAATTAATTGACGGTAAATCCTCCTCCTATAATTATCAGATTCTAATATCTTAATATTGCAACTACTCTGTCTTTCAACAAAAATTTTGAAATTTTTAAGCTTGCTAAAAACCTTATATTTTTCTTTTAACAAATAAATCCACGTTTTTCTTATAATATCATTTTTAAAGGTTAATATATATTTGTTATAATTAAGAGATTTTATCTCATCAAATCATATACACATGCACCAAATCTAAAGGTTTAGCTCTTTTGGATATTCTAATTGAAAAATAATTCTTATGTCGTTTCCTAAGGAGACATTCTTCATGAACATGATATGGATCATCAATTAGTGATAATCCTATTACCATATTCATCTGCACCAAGAGCTTCAACTCATGAGCTTCAACCCATGAAAATTGAGATGACAAAAGGGAGGATGTCAAAGCCAATTGCAATCCTCTACTATTGCCTTCAAATAAAATAAAGTTTTGGTTGAAAAAACATAAGAAATATCATATTTTTTGTCATCTACACATTTGAAATCATCTTCTTATTTTTATCATTAAGAGTACAAACTCCATTAAAAATATTAATGATATGTTCTTTTTTTTTGTTAATTTTCCCATGCTAAACCAATTCTAAAAAAAATCTAATACAAAAAATAGATCTACTATGGTAACATTAGTGACATATTTAAATGTATTTTAATATTATCTTTGCCCATGATTGAGACTTTAAATTTACTTCCAAAATTAACTTTTCATTTAACTGATTCATTAGATTGCAAAAACAATTTTTTCTTATCACACATGTGATTGTTGCATTTTGTATCAAAGAACCAAACATCTTTATGGTTTATGTTTGATGTTGTTACATTATAGACCAATATCAAATTCTACTCAACCTCCATGGTGTTTGTCGACTCTATTTGTTCATTCTATAATTTCATTCAACATTTTGAATCGTAGTGTCCATACCACTTACATCTAAAACATTATATGTGTGACTTGTCTTTAGATCCAAAAATGTTGACCATTCCTCTAGAATACTTTTTATTATATCCCCATCTCTATTATTGGAGTTGTTGTGTCCTTCTCTACATCCATAACCATGACCTTTGCTACTTTATTGATCATCATGACCTCTTGTAGATGTTTTACTTTTCAAGGCTTACTCCAAACTAGTAGAGTCAATTATTTTATTCATCCATTATTCATGTGAATACATATGCTCATCAACCCTTCAATTGTGAAAGTGAAGATATTTCTTCTTCTTCATTCGTTACAACAACATATTCAAATTTTGCATGTAAAGATCGTATGTATGACTTTCTCTTATATTTTTTAATCATCAAATCTCTCACTATTAACCCACATCTAGTTTATAAGTACCCAATCAAAATAATGTGAGAACAATTTAGAGTCATTCATACGAAGAGACTTGAATTCACATCTTAATGTTCGTAGTGCCATTCACTTGACATGATCATTACTTTAATTTATATAATTTGTGTAGATTAATCTATACCTTTATTTATTTATTTTCTTTTATGCTTCTACTTTCGAAATTTTCTCAAGTATAGATTCATTTATTGCTTAGAATATTGCATAGAGTGCTTTCTGATTTTTTTTTTTTTTTAGAATATTTTAATAAGTCTTTTTACTCCTTTGACAGTGCCTCAAATTCTTTTGAATCAACCACTTTGTTGTAGTCGTGATCTATTAGACCCTATAAATCTTAAGATTTAAATAAGACACACATTTAATGCACTAGTTACTAAAATTCTTACTTGTGAATTTTAAGAGTTGAGGTTGAATTGATCTGTAATTATTTACCGTCATAATATCATTGACCAAATTGTAACTTTCTTGTTATATATTTTGTATATTCTTAGGTATTATGGTACTTATCTTCTCGCTTTTCACCTTCTGTAATCTTCTAGCTTTGATATGAACAAGGCTCTTATTCTTTTACCACTTGCTGGTAGCTCTACTCTTCTAGCCTTTCACCTTCCTTGATCTTTTATTGTTTTTACATTTTTTTCAACATAATAAACTAATCATATTTACACTATACTTCCAATTTATAATTAAAAAAAAAGGTTTGAGAGTTGAATAGCTATGTATCCAGGTAAACTTTGTTGCAACGTAATTAATAAATAAGAGTTAATATGATTCAAACTATCATTATAACTCAGAGCTAAAAGGAAAAAAAAAAAAAAAAAAAGCTTCAAGCCAAGATAAGAAGAGAATGAAATTGAGATAAATACCAAGATTTATTATAAGTGAATAAAATTATGATATAAGAAAGTCTCTTGCATCCATAATAATTACAAAAAAAAAAAAAGAAAAAAAAAATTTAGGACACTAAATAGCTTTGTATCCACATAGCTTCATATAGGATAAAATTAATAAATCAATAAGGAGTTAGAGTGCGTTTGATAGTGATTCTAAAAAGTATTTTTAGTTTTTCTAATACTTGAAAATATTTATTTTTCAAGAATTAGAAATGGTAAAAATACTTTCCAAAATTACTGTCAAACACACTGTTAATTTCTTTCAAATTATCACTATAAATGTGATTAATATTGCATATGGACTTGAAAACCTCCTATTTGTCCATAGAAATGTTAGTTTCACTTCCAACTTTCTCAACAAAGTTACATGATCCTTGGACTTGGCTAAGTACTGGTAAAAGAAAAATGTACATTCAAAAAATAAAAATTAAACCCAAGTTTTAGTTTTGTATGGTTTTGGCGGTATCATGCCAAGTCAAAATAAACTAATAAAAATTGTAATATTTCTGCCGACAAAATAACAAGTGATTGTTGATTTGGTCTTTTTTTTTTACTTTTCATTCATCAACCTTTAATTCAACAATATATGCTTTAGTCTAGAAAAAAAATACCAATAATTATATAAGAATATTACAATTCTACATCGGACATGTTCACAAGTGGAATTCAATTGAACTTTAACCATGTAGACTCTTATAGGTAATTGGGTAAAAATGATATGGTATCCTATTTTTTTAGGCTATGTTTGGTTTCTAGAAATAATATGGAAAAAAAATGTTAAGGTTGGTTTTAATATAAAAAATACAAAATCAAATAAAATGTAATAAAAATTAATTATAAATTTATATATTTTAAAATGATTTAATTTGTATATATTAAAAAAATAAATGAAATGAGTTTGAAGAACCATACGAAAAATAATTTATTAATTTCAATTCTATTTTTTTTTCTCAATTTTTCTTTCCTTTCATTTTCCTCCCTATTTTCTTTTTTTTTTCACATTTTTCCTTAAATTTTCCAAGAACCAAACATAGTCTTATAGAAATTAAGGACTTGTTTAGCAACTGTTTTGAAAAATAATTTTCTGTTCTAAAAAATAAAACCAGAAAATAAGGTGTTTTCAGATAACATCTTTTAGTTGTTTTATGTTGTTTTTACTTATTTTCTAAGAGTTGTTTTAAAAAATAGTTATACAATAATGTAAAATGATTAAAAATAAAGTATTGGATAAACATATTAAAAAAATATTAAAAACAAGTTAAAAATATTTCAGGTTTCCAATAGACCTTTGCTTTACAAAACATTATTAAACAGTTTTTAAAAATTATTTTCAAAAATTATTTTTTACAACTATTTTCGACAATAATTGCCAAACAAGGATAAGTAATCTATTTGTCATTATGGACAATTGACCTAAATAATAGATAAATTAAATAGGATGAGGGAATAAATAGTATCATGGACTCGTAAATCTGATAGCATGAGCTATCAATTGACTTGAGAACTTAAATTGTGTAGGAATGGGGCCATAATGTATACCTCTATAACAACCACTAGCTTGCAAACTTATTTTCGTGTCTGTTTCTACCTAATAATTAATAGATGAAGAAGGAAACACAATTCAATGGAGAAGGATGCTTAATCCAACTTGATCAGCATCCATTAACAAATAATTTCTACTAACATTGGCTGTGTTATCAGCAACCTAAAAGTTAAAATAAAGGAATAAAACAGTGATATTTGGATCATTAATTGATCTATTTTCCGATATAATATAATGATGATCTTCTCCCTCCGCTTCGGATCTCGTCTTGTTGTTATCATATCCTCTCCATGCACGGTTGAAGAATGTTTCACTAAGAACGACATCATTTTTGCCAACCGGCCCATCTTTTTGTTTGGCAAGTACATAGGCTACAACAACACCATCGTTGCTTCAGCACCATATGGCGAACACTGGTGCAATCTCCGCCGCCTAAGCGCACTGGAAATCTTCTCTCCAAATCGCCTCAACATGTTTATAGGCACCCGCAGGGATGAAATCAAGATTTTACTACACCGATTGTCTCAGAATTCAAGGGATAATTTTGCAAGGGTAGAGTTGAGACTAATGTTTACAGAGCCAACATGTAATATTGTAATGAGAATGGTTGCAGGAAAGCGGTACTATGGGGAAGATGTGGATTTTGAGGAAGCCAAGCACTTTCATGAAGTAATGAGAGGGGTTTTTGAATTGGCTGGGGTATCGAATCCAGGAGAGTTTTTTCCTTTACTACGGTGGGTTGACTTTGGGGGTTAGGAGAAGAAGTTGGTGAAGATCAAAACAAAGAAAGAGGTGATCTTCCAAGGCCTTATTGACGAGCATCGAAGTTCTAACCGGGGCCTTGTGAATAAAAACAGTATGATCAATCATCTGCTTTCAATGCAAAAATCAGAACCAGAATATTACACAGATGAAATCATAAAAGCGCATTCATTGGTAACTTCAGTATTGCAGGCAAACTGATTCTCTTTAAGATATACCACTTTTGCCAAAAGAATAATGCTATTCAAACCTAAATTGGCCAGTTTGCTTCTTAGAAAAGACACTGATCAGCATAAATGGTTCTATTTTTGTTAAAAAAATTAGGTCATATGCCATTATGCGTGCAGGAGAGGCAAGCCAACAAAAGTTGGGAAATCAAGCAATTTTCTTTTAAGATATTTGAATGCTGCATATTCAGTTTTATTTTCTTTGACAATACAATCTTGCAGATGTGAAGAATTAAAGAGTGAAACTCAATAAGAAAAGATGTTCAATACTTGCAAAAATAAAAAATAAAAAAAATGGTATATCAGACGCAACTAGTATTTGGAGTATGAAATTTCGATTTTTTTTTTTTAGTATTTATATTAATGTTGGTGTCACATGTGGTTTAATTTTTCTCAAAGCTACAAATATTGTATGCAGATCTTAATTCTTGTTGGTACTGAGACTGCTGCAACAACAATAGAATGGGCCATGTCTCTTCTACTCAATCATCCTGAAGTTATGAAGAAAGCTAGAGTAGTAGAATTGGACACTCATGTCGGAAAAGAGCGTTTGATGGAAGAATCCAATTTCCCCAAATTACAATATCTTCAAAGTACCATTTCTGAAACTTTAAGATTATTTCCAGCAGCCCCAGTTTTGGTACCACATATGTCTTCAGATAATTGCCAAATAGGAGGAAATATACAAAGAGACACAATATTATTAGTCAATGCTTGGGCGATTCACAGAGACCCTAAGTTGTGGAAAGATGCTACAAGTTTCAAGCCAGAAAGATTTGAAAATAGAGAAAGTGAGACTTACAAGCTTGCCATTTGGATTGAGAAAAAGGGCTTGCCCTGGTATTGGCCTAGCTAATCAAGTAATAGCTAGGTTTGACTTTGGGGTCATTGATTCAGTGTTATGAGTGGGAGAGAGTTAACGAGAAGGAAGTTGATATGGCTGAAGGGAAAGGAATCGCCATGCCCAAATTAGAGCCATTGGAAGCCATGTGTAAAGCGTGTGCTATTATAAAAAAGGTGTTATAAAATAATCCAGCAACTATTGGTTGATGTTAGCATTATAATCATGTACTTACCTTCAAGTATTTCCTTCAAATTGCCGTAACATGTTTTTGGACACTCAGAGAGATGAAACCAAGCCCTTACTGGACAAACTGTCTCTAAATTCATGTGAAAATTTTGAAAAGGTAGGGCTGAACATAATTTTTTGAGAACTCTTGCTTAACATTGAATGAGAAATGTGGCAGAGAAGCGTTAATGGCGAGGAAGGAGAGGATGCTGAAGAGGCACGTCAGTTCAGGGCCATCAGCATAGAGATCCTCATATTTGGTGGGGCGTGAAATTCAAGAAAGGCCTTTCAAATTTATGATGGATTAATGATCAGACCTATAAGAAGAGAGCAGGGGATGAACACTGGGAAAAAGATGGATGCATTTATGCAGAGCCAATTCATGTACCAGGGCAATTTGGCGAATAGAATCCTATATCTAATCATTTACTTACCTTGCAAGAATCAGAGCCACACTAAATTATCAAGAGACTTGTACCAGTTTGTAAACTAGTGGATATATTGCTAATAATGTTTAACTCTAGTGGGACATGATAACACATCTAGGACAATCCCTCATGCCGGGCCTTTCAGAGGTGCTGGACAACATTGAGCCAAGTTGGATACAAATGCTTGATTGATGAACTGGATCTCCTTAATGGCATTCCATGCCCAAATTGGAGCCTTTGGAGGCCATGTCTAAAGCAGGACGCATCATCACCAAGCAAGGCAGAAGCTGAAGAAGAAACCCAACTCCCCAACTCCGTCATTTTTGTCAAGATGATCACCACATCAAAGCTTCTCCTTCAGCAGTTGGCCTCATAAGTAGCCAACTTGCCACAACATCATTGAAGAAGAGGCCTAATCTATTAATCAATTCAAATCAAAACATTGGTTTGCCTTTTCAAAATTAAATAGAGCGATTGTATATACATTCATTCTCCAAATTCCTTCGACTTCCTTCTTAGATAAATTTTGTGATAGCTTCTATAAAAAAAAAAAGACTAATTATAATATATTATATGTATAATTTAATTTCATTACTTGTGTTTGATTTATATTTTAGTCCGTTCTTATAATTTAATTGCATGTGGTATCATTTATTTTTATAAGATTTGTTGCTAGATTTTATTTATTTTGGGGTATGAAAATTGTATAAAGCTTGTATAATGATCGAATGAATGATACTTTGCATTCCACCCAAAACCTTGCCTAATTATTCAATGAATGATATTTGGCATTCGGCCGCAACGTTCCCTAACCCTGCAAGGCAAGACGCGTGACAATGAATAACAACTGCCATCCTTTACATCTAATCTCCTTCATTGGATATCCATAAATATTTTTTGTCATTGGTGCAGTTAAAGATGGATAAGATCACGAGGAAAACAATTTAAAATGTTCAAGTAAAGTAGCTTTGAATATAAGCTTGCGTGAAGAAAAAAATAATAATGTGGCTGTTTCCACTACGTACTCCTGTGCTTACCTTCAATAGTCAAAGTCTTAGAGGGTGATTGTTTTTTTGGCTTTTTACTGAAAGCAATTTGTTTTTAGAATTTAGGGTGCTTGTTTTTTTTATTTTTTCATGATTTATTATAAACTTTTTACTGAATAGAAAAAGTCAAATATTTTGACTTTTTTTAAATAGAAAAAATAATATATTAATTTTTCTTTACTTTTTAATATTTAATAGAAATAAAATACTATAAAAACAAACAACCTAATATTTAACACTATTAAGTATTAAAGTTCTATTTAGAATTAAGTAAAAAAACAAACACCACCTAAGTTAAGTTTGAATTGCACATGCATATAACCCATCTTTCTCTTGATTAGTATGTCATCAACAAAACCATGGAAGCTACATGGCTAAGCACATCTCTATCTCCTCTTTCTCTTGTTTGCTTTCAGTGTCTTCCTCCAAAGAAGAAGAATACATCCCCGCCTCCCACCAAGCCCGCCTGCTATTCCAATTCTTGGTCATCTCCATCTCCTCTTGAAACAACCAATTCATCGGCATCTACAGACTCTTTCTCAAAAATATGGTCCTATCTTCTCCCTCCGTTTCGGATCCCGTCTTCTTGTTATCATATCCTCTCCATCCACTGTTGAAGAATGTTTCACCCAGAACGACATCATTTTTGCCAACCGCCCTTGCTTCTTGTTCGGCAAGTACATAGACTACAACTACACCACTATTGCTTCAGCACCATATGGTGAACACTGGCGCAATCTCCGCCGCCTCAGCACTCTGGAAATCTTCTCCACAAATCGCCTTAACATGTTTCAGGGTATCCGCAGGGATGAAATCAAGCTTCTATTGCGCCAATTGTCTCGGAATTCAAGGGAACATTTTGTAAGGGTAGGGTTGAGACCAATGTTTATAGAGCTAACACGCAATATTATAATGCGAATGGTTGCAGGAAAGCGGTATTATGGGGAAGCAGTGGATTTCGAGGCAGCCAAGCTTTTTCGGGAAGTAATGAGAGGGATTTTCGAATTGGCTGGGGCAAGGAATCCTGGAAACCTTTTGCTTTCACTAAGATGGAGTTTTTTGGGGGTTATGAGAAGGAGTTGGTGAAGATCAATAGAATGAAAGAGGTGATCTCCAAGGTCTTATCGACGAGCATCGAAGTCCTACCGGTCTAGTGAATAAAAACACTATGATCGATCATCTGCTTTCAATGCAGAAATCAGAACCAGAATATTACACACATGAAATCATTAAAGGACTTGCACTGGTGAGTGGAATTCAGTATAGCAGCCAGGACACTACTGAATGTATTTAGTACTGCATCCAAACTACTTCATCTTATTAAGATACTTTTCTCCCCTCTAAACTTGAAAGTTTGCTTCTTTGAAAAAAGACACTTAACATAAATGATTCTATTTTTGTTAAAAACATTGCATCGTATAGATTTGTTTTCTGTATTAAAGTCTAAATAGATTCGAAATCGTTATGTATTGTTTACTCTCTTTGGAAAAAGAGTCGGTCCCTTACGTGCGGAATTATGGGAATATCATTCCAGGAAGGGTTAACGGACAAATACTCTGAGAAAGAGTGAGTCTGGATGGCTTGTCCGCAAAGCTCACGTGCCCTAAGAAATGCCACTAACTATAACTGTATCTCACACTCCCCCATATCCTAACAATTAGATATTAGTTATGGTGTGCCAAGAACTTGTGGAATTGCATAGTCTATTTTCTATATATAAACCCAGTATAGTCTGTAGATTTATAGCAGGAAACGTTCCCTTCAAAGCCGATATTTCATAGATTGGAGAGACCTTATGGTGGGGAGCAGGATCCTCACCAAATCCCGACGCCGATTGTTAGGAGCAGCAAACATTGCACTATGACCAGTCTCTGTGACGTCTTATGCAACAAAATGAAGGCTTGCTAAAAGACAACGAGGATTTAAGATTGCGACTACACATAGTTCACTCCCATTCCACTGACAACTTAAGTGCACCCTCGATGGCTAAAAGATCCCTGCAAGCTGAATCGACACCCACTCTTGAGGGAGACAAGTCAGTGAGAAATGGTATTGTTTGGTCGTCTTAGGAAAAGGCTTCACTTGAGCTGCAGTTGCATGAACTGAAGGCTCTGAGTGGATTCTTTAAAGGGAAAAGCTACTTCACAAATAGTGTCAAAGATAGTTTACAGGCTAACCTCAAGTTCGTTCTCAATGCAAATCCTGAAGAAGAAGTTCCTCGAACTTCATCTTTCCTAAATTCCAAGTCTTTGACGACGTTGAAGGCGCGATAGATCACCTTATGCATTTTTACCAGTTGATGTCCCTGGTGAAGGGGAATGCATTGATGAGCTAGGCTTTTCCTTTTAGCTTGCAAGGACCACTCTTGTCTGGTTCCATAATCTTCCGAATAATCTTCTGAGTGTTTCGATAGCTTTTTCACTCATTTATCTACTTTGTTTATATCACACTATACGTGTTCTTCATTATACTGCATACATAGTTTTATTTTCATTATACTATTTTGCAAATGTGAGGAAATATAGAGATAAATGCAACAACATAAGATGCCTTAATTTTCTATGGTTGTAAAAACAAAAAAAAAAAAGAAAAGAAGAGAAGCACGTATATTTGGAATATGAAATTTACACATTTTTTGTACGCATTTATATATGGTAATGTTGATGTGACATTTGGTTTAATTTTTCACAAATCAGGACTTAATTCTTGCTGGAACGGACACTACTGCAACGACAATAGAATGGGCCATTTCCCTTCTACTCAATCATCCAGACGTTTTGAAGAAAGCTAGAGTTGAATTGGATGCTCTCGTTGGAAAAGATTGTTTGATGGAAGAATCAGATTTTCCCATAATTTCTGAAACCTTAAGATTGTTTCCAGCAGCCCCGCTTCTGGTACCACATATGTCTTCAGAAAATAGCCAAATTAATAGGAGGCTTTGATATACCAAGAGACACAATATTATTGGCCAATGTATGGGCGATTCACAGAGACCCTAAGTTGTGGGAAGATGCTACAAGTGTCAAGCCAGAGAGGTTTGAAAATATTGGAGGAACTGAGACATACAAGTTACTGCCATTTGGGTTGGGAAGAAGGGCTTGCCCCGGTGTTGGCTTGGCTAATCGAGTAGTAGGCTTGGCACTGGGGTCATTGATCCAATGTTATTAATGGGAGAGGGTTAGCGAGAAGGAAGTTGACATGGCTGAAGGGAAAGGACTTACCATGCCCAAAATGGAGCCGTTGGAAGCCATGTGTAGAGCATATGAAATGGTTAAAAAAGTCCTTCAGGATAAACAGACAATGGTTACTTAAATAAAAACGCGTCCCAAAGGTCCGAGTTCCAATATTTCCAAGTCACCACGCATTAAAGTCATTCCAATCTATCCTACTAGTTTTATTTTATTTTCTACATCCAGACTCTTCTTCCATCAGCAACCTTCAAATTTAAAATAATACAAGTTTTGTCGTGAACACCCTGATTTGAGGGATTGGATCTAGTCCAAGCCATCTTTGAGGAGAAAAGGACATTGAAATTAGCAAGGTGAGCTGCAACACCAGTATACAACATGGTCTGCAAGGTATTCTGATCTCATAACGTGTACCAAAAAGGTGGACGGCTCCACTCCAAGCATAGAGAGAGGCAAAAATTTTCATTAGATGCACTCAATCTTCCTTTCCACAAATACAAGGATGATGAGTAGATAACCAGGCAAACACATAACCGATACAAGGATGTGAAACTTTTCATGAAGAAATACTCTATGAAACATCCAAGTTTATTCACCACCTACCTCCACCTTAACAAAATGTACATTTCGATTAATGTAGATATCAAATTAATTTTTATTTTTTCATTGTTTGCATTCTCTGTGGGTGTGCGTTTATCATTTTGACGGGGTCAATGATTTGTTAAAAGCCAATACTTTGTTTTAATTATAAATTAGTAAGTAGACCCCATGAAATATTTTTATGCTTTATCTTGTTGGAGACGTTTTTTAGAGAAGCTGGTGAGGCACTTCCACGTTTGCCATATTTTAATCATCCAAGCAATAGCCCTTCAATAAAAAACAGTAAACACCCTTTTTACCGGAAAAATGTAAAAGAAAAATTCTTTGTGGGACATAAAATAATTGATGATCTCTTTATAAGTGAAGTCTCATGAAATGGAAAACTTTTAATAATTTCTTTTAATTTTCATAAAAATAGAAAATCATAGAAGCCTCAATCATTACGCATGAATACTGGCAACATAAACACAGGAGCACGCATTTAAAAACTGCCATGGCCTACTAATCAGCAAGGCAGCCAAAGCCTCATTGGAGGACCCATGGTTTTCGGCTCTAAAAAATTTTGCTTGGCAAATGAACGGACAGGCCCTAATCTATATTTACCCAGTCGTCCTCAAGGATTTTCTTCTCCAAAACCATGGAAGATATCTGGCTATGCACATCTCTTACTGTCGCCTTTCTATTGTTTGCTTTCAAAGTCTTGCTTCACAGAAGAAGAAACCATGGAAACCTCCCACCAAGCCCGCCTGCTTTTCCTGTACTAGGTCATCTCCACCTGGTGAAATTACCTTTCCATCGAGCTCTACGGACTCTTTCTGAAAAGTATGGTCCCATATTCTCCCTCCACCTCGGGTCTCGCCCAGTTGTTGTCGTCTCCTCTTCCTCCGCCGTCGAAGAATGCTTCACCAAGAACGACATCGTCCTCGCTAACCGTCCTCACTTCTTGATCGATAAGCACCTGGGCTACAACAACACCACTGTGGACGCCTTACCATATGGCGAAGACTGGCGCAACCTCCGCCGCCTCTGCTCAATCGAAATCCTCTCCTCCAATCGCCTTAACATGTTTCTAGGCATCCGCAGTGATGAAGTCAAGCTTCTGTTGCGCCGACTGTCTCAGGATTCCAGGGATAAGTTTGCAAAGGTAGAGTTGAAATCATTGTTTTCAAAGCTGACGTTTAATACTATGACGAGGATGATTGCAGGGAAGCGATACCATGGCGAAGAAGTGGGTATGGAGGAGGTTAAGCAGTTTCGGGAGATCATAGGGGAGATTTTTGAGTTGGCTGGGGCTTCAAACCCGATGGACTACTTGCCCATATTGGAGTGGGTTGACTATGGGGGTTACAAGAAGAAGCTGATGAAGCTCAGTAGACAGACGGAGGCGATGCTGCAATGTTTAATTGATGAGCGTAGAAATAGCAAGAAGAGGGGTTTAGAGGATAAAAGCACCACCATCGACCATCTGCTTTCATTGCAAAAATCAGAACCAGAGTACTACACTGATGAAATCATCAAAGGACTTGTACTGGTAAGTGAATCTTGTGGCTCAGTATTTAACATTTTCCAGACTAGTGTCGTATGCTTGTTTAAATATATTTTGTTCTATCTTTGTTTCCCTCATTTTCCTCTTTTCAAACGTAAGTAAAATAAAAATATCGGTAAGTTTTACCTTAGATCTAGTAAAATTAAAAACTTTATGATAATAGAATTAAAAACCCTGAAAATTGTAAATGGGTCAAGGGAGATGGGGACCATTAAATTTATTATTTATTTGATGATCATTTCAAGTTTTGAATCAAAAAGAAATGAATTTAAATAATTGGGATAATATTAGGATGAGTGAGACTCAACATTATTGACATCCCTACATTTAGAGTCTATATGGAAAATACCTTTTACAATAGTTTTCAAAACCATTTTTAAAAAATATTTTATTTTATAAAACAATAGTTTTTCCAATTACTTAAATATTCTTAATTTATTTTTGATATTTTTAGATACATTGTAAAATAATTTTTATATATGATATTTTATTTTTAAACATTCTTTATATTTGTCTAATTATTTTTTAAAACATTAATATTTTTCAGAATAAAAAATTATTTTTATTTTTTTATTGTCTAACATGCTTTTCTTTTTTTTTACATAAAGGTTAATAAACAAGTCTTAATTTTTCTAAAATTTACATGTTATCACATATAGGTTCTAATCCTCGGTGGAAGTGAGAGTACAGCGATAACAATAGAATGGGCGATGGCTCTCCTGCTCAATCATCCAGATGCGTTAAACAAAGTTAGAGAAGAGATAGACATTCACGTTGGACAAGGAAGATTGATGGAAGAATCAGATCTCTCCAAATTGGGGTACCTTCAAAATGTCATCTCTGAGACCCATAGATTGTGCCCTGCAGCTCCACTCTTGCTACCCCATATGACATCAAGTCATTGTCAAGTGGGAGGATTTGATATACCAAAAGGCACAATGTTGTTGATTAATGCATGGGCTATTCACAGGGACCCTAAGGCGTGGGATAACCCTATAAGTTTTAAGCCAGAGAGATTTAATAACAGAGAAAATAATAATTACAAATTGTTCCCATTTGGGCTTGGAAGGAGGGCATGTCCTGGGAGTGGTCTAGCCAATAAGGTGATGGGTTTGACTTTAGGGTTATTAATTCAATGTTATGAGTGGAAAAGGGTTAGTGAGAAAGAAGTTGATATGGCGGAAGGGCTAGGACTCACCATGCCTAAGGCTGTACCATTAGAGGCCATGTGCAAAGCTCGTGATATCATCAAGATGGTTGTTTGAAACTAAACAAGATATTAACGTTTGAGGGCATCATAATTCATGTATTTGTGTTGATGATGTAATAAGATACATGAATATCTTATATAAATAATAAAAAATTGTAGTGGTTAGTGGGTCCTTGGCTTGATCTGTCAACATTGTCAATGGTGATATTGATGATTAGTATCCATTTTGCATTATTCTATTCCCATCTTTTTTGGGAGTGGCAAAAGTGGTTAATTAGCTTAGATTATTCAAACGAAGCCACTCTTCCTTTTTGGCTTTTTAAAGGAAAAATTGACATTGAAATTAGTTGAAGTGTAATTCACTGTATTGTCAGGGGTGTAACTTAAATTAGTGAGCTTGATATTAACCCTTAGCTACTTGATAAGTTAGGTTTGAGGATCAAATTGTTTATTTTAACATAATATTAAATTCTTGGTCGTTGGATGATGATCATGACTTTGAATTTCACGGTATAATTAAATTTATTTTTCTTAATTTATTGAGTTTCCTTGCAAGGCCAAAAGACTCTAATCCTTCAAAATGGAATCCATCTGGATTTCCCATGTGGAAAAACGACCTCTAAAGTCCAAAATTCATTTATGTATAATGCTTCCAACAATTGACTCTTTCATCCAAATTATGATATATATTTAAGATTTGATTGAATTTGGATCATTGCATTTGGTCTATGATAGCGACACAAGAATTGTTTAAGAATTTTTCATTGATCAATATATGATCATATTTGGTTATGGTGTGACATGATAGGAATGTACTATTCTGTTCTATTTTTAGTCTTTTTGGTTGATAGTGCATATCTTTTTAATCCCTTTTTTTTTTTTAAATATATGAACATTCATGTCTATCTTCTTATTTCCAAAAACAAATATATATACCTTCACTTTCATATGATAATTAACCACCACATCAAGTGATAAAGTTTTAACCAACATGAATTATAAGATGTGGACCAAAATAATACACGGATGTTTACTCATAGTCATGACAGGTTATAATATACGTAATCTATACATATAGCTTAGATTAATTAATAAAAATCAAAATCAAAATCAAATTCAAAATTGTGAGAAAATCAAATCTATATATACCTTCTAAATCAAATTTATTAGACTTGTATTTAACTTGACATGATCTATTAACTTATATTTAACTTAACATAATTATAATTAATTTCATCATTTTATTATTTCAAAATTATACTTTAATTGGTTTTGTTAAAGAAATGTATCAAAATAAAAATATAATATAGTGCAAAATGTTGCAAGTGGTTAAGATCTAGCTTGGACAATAAGATCTTAAGAGTTGAAGAAGTAATTAACTCGATCCCATCCCGACATGATTTCGAATCCAAAGTACTCAAGTTAATTCTAACTAATATTATGTTTTTAAACTCATATTCAACCAAGTTAGTTGCATTAGATTTAAGTTGTATGATTCAAAATTGTATGTACAATATTTTTTAAATATTGCATATTTATACAAAAATTTAAATAGTAAATGAGACAAAATTTGAAGATAGTGATAAAAAAAAAAAAAAAAAAAAAAAAAGTAAAAGTGAATTTATATATCTTTAAAGAAAAATTATAATTTAATATGAAAATACATTAAAAAAAGAAGAAGAGAAAATAACAAATAAATATTATTATATAAAATAATATAAATTATAAATATTATAAAAATATCAAATTGTTTCTATCAAACTCAAGTTGTCAAAACCTTTTCTCAAATCTAATCTTAATTGAGTTTCAATTTTCATTAACAAGTTTAACCTAAACTCAATTCAAATATTAAATATTGAAAATGATCCTTTAATTTTGTCCTAAAATTCGGGTCGGGTTAAAGGTTGGGGCTGCGAACCTACTAAGGTTTGATGGTGGCCCTTATATTTACCACATCTACCTTGGATTTTCATATCCACGAAACCATGGAAGACGCCTGGCTGTACACATCTCTGTCGGTTGTCTTTCTCTTGTTTGCTTTCAAGCTCTTGCTTCAAAGCAAAAGAAGCCATGGAAACCTCCCACCAGGTCCACCTGCCGTTCCTATTCTGGGCCATCTCCACCTCCTGAAAGGGCCTTTCCATCGAGCTCTACACCATCTTTCTGAAACCTACGGTCCTATCTTCTCCCTCCGCTTCGGATCCCAACTCGTTGTTGTAATTTCCTCTTCTTCCGCTGTTGAAGAATGCTTCACCAAGAATGATGTGATCTTCGCGAACCGCCCCCGCTTAATGGTCAGCGAGTACCTGGGGTACAAGTACACCAGAATAGTTTGATCATCACCATACGGCGAACACTGGCGCAACCTCCGCCGCCTCTGCGCTAGAAATCTTCTCCTCGAATCGACTTAACATGTTTCTAGGCATCCGTAAGGATGAAATCAAGAATCCATTCCGCAGACTGGGTCGGGACTCGAGGGATAATTTTGCAAAGGTAGAGTTGAAATCCTTGTTTTCAGAGCTAACGTTTAATATCATAACGAGGATGGTTGCAGGAAAACGGTACTACGGGGAAGGGGTGGATTTTGAGGAGGCTAAGCATTTCCGGGAGATCATAAGAAAGAGTTTTCTATTGAGTGCGGCATCAAATCCAGGAGATTTTTTGCCCATATTAAGATGGATGGACTACGGAGGGTATGAGAAGAAGATGGCCATGAACAGTAGAGAGTTAGATGCTATCTTGCAAGGTTTGATTGATGAGCATAGAAGTAATAGTAAGAAGGGTTTAATGGGTAATAATAATATGATCGATCATTTGCTTTCCCTGCAAAAATCGGAGCCAGAGTACTACACAGATCAAATCATTAAAGGGATTACAATGGTTGGTGAAACACTTCTTTATTTACTTTTTGGAACTACATTAATTTTAGATTTTTTTTTTCTAATTTTTTATTAATCTCTGATTTCTTGTATGCAGAACTTGGTTTTTGCCGGAACTGACACTGCGGCAGCAACAATGGAATGGGCGATGTCCATTTTGCTTAACCATCCCGATGTGCTGAAAAAGGCTAAAGTAGAACTAGACACTTGTGTTGGACAAGAACGGTTGCCAGAAGAGGCTGATCTTCCCAAACTACACTACCTTCAAAATATCATTTCTGAAACCTTTAGACTCTGCCCACCTGCTCCACTTTGGCTGCCTCACATGTCATCTGAAAATTGCCAATTACGAGGATTCGATATACCTAGAGACACAATGTTATTGGTCAATTCATGGACCCTTCACAGAGACCCTAAATTGTGGGATGATCCCACTAGCTTCAAGCCGGAGAGGTTTGAAGGTGGAGAAAGAGGTGAAACGTATAAGCTATTACCATTTGGAACCGGAAGGAGGGCTTGTCCTGGGTCTGGTTTGGCCAATAAGGTGGTTGGCTTGACTTTAGGGTCACTGATTCAATGCTATGAATGGGAGAGGATCAGTGAGAAAAAAGTTGATATGATGGAAGGGAAAGGACTTACCATGCCCAAAATGGAGCCGTTGGAAGCCATGTGTAGAGCATATGAAATCGTTAAAAAAGTCCTTCAGGATAAAAACGCGTCCCAAAGGTCCGAGTTCCAATATTTCCAATTCACCACGCATTAAAGTCCTTCCAATCTATCCTACTAGTTTTATTTTATTTTCTACATCCAGACTCTTCTTCCATCAGCAACCTTCAAATTTAAATAATACAAGTTTTGTCGTGAACACTCTGATTTGAGGGATTGGATCTAGTCCAAGCCATCTTTGAGGAGACAAGGACATTGAAATTAGCAAGGTGAGCTGCAACACCAGTATACAACATGGTCTGCAAGGCATTCTGATCTCATAAACAGATCAAGAAGCCCATTCCAATCCAATCAAAGCATGGAAGCTAGATGGCTATACTCATCCCTGTCTTTTCTGTTCTTTGCGCTTGCTGTCAAATTCTTGTTACAGAGAAATAAAGGAAAACGCCTAAACCTTCCACCAAGCCCCCCTGGTTTTCCTATTATCGGTCATCTCCATCTCCTCAAAGGGCCGTTCCATCGGACTTTACATCGTCTTTCAGAGCGACATGGTCCCATCGTCTCTCTCAGATTTGGATCAAGGCCCGTGATTGTGGTGTCCTCGCCGTCAGCTGTAGAAGAATGCTTCACCAAGAATGATGTCATCTTTGCGAACCGCCCCAAGTTTGTGATGGGCAAGTATATTGGGTATGACTATACTGTAATATCACTAGCACCATATGGTGACCACTGGCGCAACCTCCGTCGCCTTAGCGCTGTTGAAATTTTCGCTTCGAATCGTCTCAACTTGTTTTTGGGCATTAGAAGAGATGAAATCAAGAAATTACTGCTCAAGCTATCTAGAAATTCAGTTGAAAATTTTGCTAAGGTAGAGTTGAAGTCCATGTTTTCAGAGCTACTGCTTAATATTACAATGAGAATGGTGGCGGGGAAGCGGTTTTATGGTGACGACATGAAGGATGTTGAGGAGGCAAGGGAGTTCAGGGAGATCGTCAAAGAGATATTTGAATTTGGTGGGACATCAAACCCTGGAGACTTCTTTCCAATCTTACAGTGGATTGATTATCAGGGTTATAATAAGAGGGCTCTTAGGCTTGGGAAAAAGTTGGATGTGTTCTTGCAAGGTCTGCTCGATGAGTGTCGGAGTAATAAGAGCGATTTGGAGAATAGAAACACTATGATTGATCATCTGCTTTCCTTACAAGAATCAGAGCCAGAATATTACACTGATGAAATTATCAAGGGGCTTATAGGGGTAAGTGAAATTTCTCCCGGCCATTCTCGAGTCTGTGCACAAGTTGTTCTTTCCTGTTGAACTCCCAAATATATGTTTTAGGGCATATGATAAGATACGATAGAGAATGAGCGACTCAACCCAATTGTTGCTAATTTCAAATTGGGTAAGAACCAATGTAATTTCGAAACATTTTAAGCCCCTGATTCTCATGAGTACCATCTTCTTGAGAGGTTCAAGCCATTGAAAGGATCTAATCAATGTTGAACTTATGCAGGCAATACAAGCAGGGGGAGCTGACACAACAGCAGGGACAATAGAATGGGCCATGTCTCTTCTGCTCAACCATCCAGAGGTGTTGAAGAAAGCGAGAGATGAGTTGGACACTCACATTGGGCATGATTGCTTGATTGACGAAACCGATCTTCCCAACTTGCAGTACCTTCAAAGTATCATTTCTGAGTCCCTACGCCTGTTCCCGATGGCCCCAGTTCTAGTACCACATTTGTCAACAGAAGATTGCAAACTCGGAGGATTTGATGTACCAGGAGGCACTATGTTATTAGTTAATGCATGGGCCCTTCACAGAGACCCTAAGCTGTGGAATGACCCAACAAGTTTTAAGCCTGAGAGGTTTGAAACTGGGGAAAGTGAGACATACAAGCTGCTACCTTTTGGAGTGGGAAGGAGGGCATGCCCTGGGATTGGCCTAGCCAATCGTGTGATTGGTTTGACTCTAGGTTCACTGATTCAGTGTTTCGATTGGAAGAGAGTAGACGAAAAGGAAATTGACATGGCCGAGGGACAAGGGCTCATCATGCCCAAGGTGGAGCCTCTAGAGGCCATGTGTAAAACAAGACAAGTCATGAACAATGTTTCATCCAAATAGTGTCTGTTGAAGACGTGCTTAGGACTGCTGATGTGGTGTCATAATTTTTTTTAGTTGTTTTGAATGTTTCAAAGTTGTTGTTGCTTGCTTTTAGGTGATGGTTGTTTTTTTGTTTTTTTTGTTTTTTTGTTTTGTTCATGGCTTAATCCTTTGTCCACGTTTATAGTGGGTAGTTGTTGATTAAGTTTTTATTATAATTTCTGATGATTAATGAATTGTTGCTATTCTAGTTTGTTTTACTTCTGCAATATCTTTATGTTTTTCTTCATCCTTGTTTTTTAAAAAACTACAATTAGTATCAAAGCTTCTACTCTCAAGGGACCAATGGTGTTTAGGTTGAGTTCTCAAAGACGCCATGGAAATCGAATCAAGCTTTTCTTCAATTGCCCCTCCAGTCTTCGATGGTGACAATTAATAATTATGGGTCGTTAGGATGGAGACGTACCTTGATGCTATGGACCTCTGGGAAGCTATGGACGAGGATTATGAAATCATTCCTTTTCCAAACAACCTCAAATTAAGCATCACAAGGAAAGAAAAACAAAGAAGTCTAAGGCAAAAGCTTGCTTGTATGCAGTTGTTTCTTCCACAATCTTCACTTGCATCATGTCATTAAGATCAACAAAGGCGATCTGGGATTATCTCAAGACGGAATACGAGGGAGATGAAAGAATACGAGACTTTGAGTTGCAAAAAATGAAGAAGACTGAATCCATCAAAGAGTATTCTGACAGGTTGCTTAACATTGCAAACCGAGCTAGTTAGATTACTTGGTTCTTCCTTGCTAAACTCAAGAATAGTTGAAAAAATCCTTATGACGGTGCCTGAAAGATTTGAGGCATCCATTGCAACCTTAGAAAACACTAATGACTTGCCAATTATTACACTCGTAGAGCTTTTAAATGCATTGCAAGCACAAAAACAAAGAAGAGTTATGAGGCAGGACGGTGCTATCGAGGGTGCTTTACCAGTCAAGCATCACGTGAATACAAGAAATAACAAGAACAAGAAGGGTAAAAAACATCAAGGCTCAAATGGAGAATATACAACCATCAACAACAAGAGCAAAGCTAGAAACAAAAAGAACCCCATCCTCTCTGTCAGCATTGTGGTGGAAAATCTCATCCGTATTTCAAATGCTGGAGAAGACCTGACATTAAGTGCACCAAATGCAACCAGATGGGGCATGAAGCTGTCATCTGCAAAAACAAAAATCAGCAACATGGTGAAGAGGCACAGGTTGCTGATCAAAAGGAGGATCAACTGTTCGTGGCTGCATGTTTCTCTAGCATGGAATCAAGTGAGAGTTGGCTCATTGACAATGGTTGCACTAACCACATGACACATGACAAAGATCTATTCAAGGAACTAAGAAGGACAAACATGTCGAAGATTCGAATTGGAAATGGCCAATACATAATCATGGAAGGAAAGGGAACAATTGTAATTTTAAGTTGTTCAGGTACAAAGCTCATTTATGATGTGTTGTATGTCCCTGAAATAGATCAAAATTTGTTAAGTGTTGGACAACTAATTGAAAATGATTATTAAGTTATGTTTGAAGACAAAATTTTCTTGATTAAAGATGCGGTTGGCCAAGATATTTTTAGGGTAAAAATGAGAGGGAAAAGTTTTACTCTAAATCCATTGGAAGAAGAGCAAATCGCTATCCCAATCAAAGAAAATATTTGGTTGGAGCCAAAATATGTGCTCTAATGGCACATATTCGATATGGTTTATGCACCAAAGGACATTCAAATCACCCAACTTGACCTAAATTGATGCTAAGGCCCTAACCATGAGTTTAATTTGTACTTTGGAGACTTATCTCAGGTTCAAGGGAAGAAAAAGGTGCAAGTTGAATCACTTTAGATTTTGAAAGATCAAGAAAGGGTTAAATGAGGAAACAAGTGAGTCAAGACTCATGGACCATGAAAAAAGGCAGGACGAGGATATCATGAGTTTGGAGGATGAGAAATGACCATTATGGAGTAAGAAAGAAGACAAAAAAATATAGGAAATGAGGCATGAAGCAAGATTCAGCTATATGGAAATTTGTAACTTAAAAATCTGATGATAATATATATTTTAACTTTGAGGATAAATTTGGAGCACTTTTCGGAGTCCGTTTTATACATACTATATATCGTTTCGAAGTTGGGGAAGTCAGAAGTCCAATGCTTTAAATTATATACAAATTGGAGATGAAATGAAAAAGTTATGGCTATTTGAAGATAACTACACTAAGCTAAAGGGTCATTTCGAAATCCAACTTATGATTTCGAAATGACACCAATTTTGAATTCACTCACTGCCACTATGATGTTTCACTTCCTCTACCTTGGGAATTGCATCTAGGGCACTCCATCCTTCTTAAGTGGACCTCACACGACTATAAATCACCATTTTATTATGTTTTAATCATTTTTAGGAAATTATTTTGTAATAAGTGGCCAATGAAAGTGTGCCACATGTTAGGTAATTGATGATATTATATAAACTCTCTTAGTTCTAGGTTTTAGGGATCTTGAATCTTTTTCCAAAGAGTTTGACATTGAAGGTCGAAGAAGATGAGAACTTTGGTTTGTTTTTTTTTTCTTCTTTATTAAATATATTGTTTTTAGTTTCTTTTTATTCAAATTATGGATTTTTACCCTATTATGGATTGTGAATGTGACATCACTCCCATGAGAGGTTAAGAGCCAACTTGGGGCTTGAAGCATGAAAACCTAAGGGTTAGGAAACCTATAGGGACAATGGGTAAATTATTATAACAATGAGATTAATTATTGGTTGGGTGACAATTTATCAATTTTTTTTATTCTATCCTTATGAGTTAATTTAGGGAATGATACAGTAGGTTATTACCCGATACTAATGATTCTTAGTAATTCTTGATCATTAGTTATCCTCATCTTCCCTATTGTTATTTGCCCTAAAACAAAGCTATAAGGAGTAGGAAGTGTTAAAAAGCCAAATCTTAAACTAATAATCAATCTCACTCATTTGATGGTTTTAGGAATCTGTTTTAAAAAGGAAAAATTAGGTTTCAGATGCAATTTTGAGTTATAGAACTCAACTTAATTGTGAACGGCCAAGAATCCCAAAACCCTAAGATCTTATTACTTAAAAGACCCTTATTTTCTCTAATTTCTATACCCTAGGTTGGATTGTAGGAAACCCCAAACTTGAATAAATTGAATTTAAAATCAATATTCATTTTGTTATTAATTTAATTTCTTTTACTTAGTTTCACATTATTCACATATTTATTTTCACTTTAGGATTTAGACAAAAGCAATTCATTTATTTTAGTATTGACAATTTCCATAAGCCAATCCTTAAGGACGATACCCGGAGTACTACAAAAGTCGTAGTTATTCTTTCTCTAGTTTTTCTTGATCAGAGTTGCTACGTAAAAAGGCTAAGTATTTTGGTACAATAGAGAAGTTCGGTCAATATCAGAGAGGTGTGGCATAAAAGGCTTGGGCACTATCATCATTAAGGGTTATCACAAATGAAATCCAAGATGATGGCAAATGACCTTCCAGACCTTGATGATCACATTTCAAATTGCAAAGCATGTCAATTTGGTAAGCAAAACAGAAAACCATTCCCCAAGGCCGCATGGAGAGCATCAAAGAAGTTGCAATTGATTCATTCAGACATTGCAGGCCCTCAAAGAACCCCTTCTCTAAAAAGTAGTCTTTATTATGTTGTATTTATTGATGATTTTACCCAAATGTGTTGGATTTTCTTTTTGAAGCATAAATCGGAGGTAGCATAAGTCTTCTGGAAATTTAAAGTCAAAGTTGAAAATAAGAGTGGTTGTAGAATTCAAACTCTCAGATCAGACAATGGAAAGGAATACACATCTGAATTATTCAAATGATTCTGCGATAAGGCAGACATTCAATATCAATTTACCACTCCATATACTCCGCAACAAAATGGAGTGAGTAAGAGACAAAAAATATACATTTTGGAGATGATAAGATGTATGTTACATGAAAAGAATCTACCTAAGCAGTTCTGGGCAGAAGCAGCACACACAGTTATCTTCTTGCAAAATAGGCTTCCCACAAGAGTAGTGAAGGATCAAACACCCTTTAAGGTGTGGTATGGCTATAAACCATTCTTGCACTTCCTTAAAATATTTGGTTGTTTGTGTTTCACTCACATTCCACAAATCAAGATAGATAAGCTGGATAAAAGAGCACTTCCAGGCATCTTCATTGGCTACAGCTCGGTTTTAAAAGCTTATAAAGTTTTTCAGCCACAAACTGGAAATATTGGTATAAGTGGGGATGTGCAATTTGTGGAAGATGAAAAATGGAACTAGGAAGATGAAAAATAGAATAATGGAGTTTGGCAGAATGACATAGTAGATGATGTTCCGTTCAAAGGCACAAGGTTGCTTTCTGATGTATATTAAAGATGCAATATTGTTGTATGTGAACCTGCAAACTATAAAGAAACAATGAAGAATCAGAATTGGATGATTCCAATGAAGGAGAAGCTATCAATGATAGAGAAAAAAAAAATGGATTCTTGTTCAAAGGCCTAGAGACAAGAAGGTGATTGGAGTTAAATGGGTGTATAGAACTAAGCTTAATGTTGATAGTTCTATTAACAAAAACAAAGCAAGACTTGTTGTGAAAGGTTATAATCAAATTTTTGGCATGGACTACTCAGATACGTTTGCTCTAGTTGCTCGATTAGATACCATCAGGCTGCTGCTTGCTGTAGCTGCTAAAAAGGATTGGAGAGTGTATCAACTCGATGTCAAATCAGCCTTCTTAAGCGGTTACTTGCAGGAAGAAATCTATGTTGAGCAACTTGAGGGCTTTGTGAAAGAAGGAGAAGAAGACAAGGTTTATCTTCTCAAAAAGGCTCTTTATGGCCTGAAACAAGCTCCAAGAGCTTGGTACAATAGAATCGATGAACATTTGTTCGATTTAGGATTTGCTAAAAGCTTATCTGAATCAACATTGTATGTCAAGCACAATAGAGCTAGCATTCTTATCATCTCACTGTACGTGGATGATCTGCTTGTGACTGGGAACCACACAAGTCTTGTGGATAAGTTTAAGCTAGAGATGATGGAAGTTTTTGAGATGATGGATCTAGGTTTGATGACTTTTTTCCTTGGAAAGAAAATCAAACAGAGTGAACATGAAGTTTTTATTTGTTAGAAGAAATACGCCAAAGAGATACTCAAGAAATTCAAATTAGATGAATGCAAGGAAATAAGAACTCCTATGAATCAAAAGGAGAAGCTCAGTAAAGATGATGGAACAAACAAGATTGATCAGGCATATTTCAGAAGCATGATTTGATATGTTAAAGGCACCTATGATTTTGGCATCAAATTTACGAGAAGTAAAGAGTTCGAGCTGGTTGGTTTTTCAGATGGTGATTGGGGAGGCTCCATTGATGATATGAGGAGTACTTCAGCCTATTGTTTCACTTTTGGTTCTGGATTTTTCTCTTGGTGCTCGAAAAATAAAGAAATTGTAGCCCAATCTACAGCTGAAGCAGAGTTTATTGCTGCCACAGTTGCGGTAAATCAAGTTATTTAGCTAAGGAAGATCTTAAATGATCTTAACATGGAGCAAAAGGAAAGCACGAAGATACTTATTGACAACCAAGCTGCCATTGCTATCTCTCATAATCCTGTGTTTCCTGGGAAAACTAAGCATTTTAATATTAAGTTATTCTTCTTAAGAGAAGTGCAGAAAGATGGAGATGTGATTCTTCTCTATTGCAAAACAGAAGATCAGGTTGCGGATGTTTTCACCAAGCCACTGCAAGTTAGCAAATTTGAATTTCTAAGGACAAAACTTTGGTGTTTGCAGTTCCTGAAGCAAGGAGGAGTGTTGAAGACGTGCTTAGGACTGCTGATGTGGTGCCATAATTTTTTTTAGTTGTTTTGAATGTTTCAAAGTTATTGTTGCTAGCTTTTAGGTGTTGGTTCTTTTTCTGTTTTGCATGTTTTGCTCATAGCTTAATCCTTTGTCCACGTTTATAGTGGGTAGTTGTTGATTAAGTTTTTATTATAGTTTCTGATGATTAAAGAATTGATGTTGTTCTAGTTTGTTTTTCTTCAACAATATCTTTCTGTTTTTCTTCATCCTTGTTTTTAAAAAAACTACTGTGTCTGAGCAACTTTTGATGCCTATTGTAAACATAATTGGTGTTACAGTTACTGGACATAGGTATATTGTGTAAGTGTTTCTGGTTCTCTTGATGTTGTTGTGGCAGCGATGCCTGCCTTGATCTGTAATGGAACTTTCAAAATCGGTACCATATACTTCATATATTGGAGTAGTTTTAATATATTCCAGGTGTGGGATTCTCCAAAGTTTGCAAACCCACAAAACAGAGTACTGTCATTTGCTATATGGGCCTTGTTGTGGTGAAGGAGCAGCAGAGTTATTGAGATTCTTCAGATACTGCAATGCAGGCTGTTCCTTACTGCCAGTCAGCAGTGGGGAATCGTACTCATCTGCCGAAATTGACTGTTGCTAGAAAATTTTTACTTATATAGCAGTTTTAGGTGTTGGATCTTAACTCAAGTCGTCGTCTTTCCGGGAAAAAGAAGGGTCAAAATTCAATCATTTGCTTTTGCATGTCTTTCACCTATTGTGGATTTCTGATGTGTGTTTTTTATGATAAGAATTAACTGAGCCATTTGGTTTAATTATGAAGATGAAATGAAGTTACTGAGCTTAAAAAGATCTAAATCCTATTCAGTATCTGGGCATGAATTCAGGCTTGAAACCCCTGCATCACCCTCAATTATTAGTCAATTCTTTTTCCATATTCCAGCTCACACTTTTTTAAAGGGCAACCTTTTTCACTGGCTTATCAGAAAGCAGAAACTATACCTAAAAGCTTCAAAGGATGATTCTTTCTAGATGCCAAAATACTGCACTGGCAAATATCAAATGCCTGTATTCTCATTTCAAATGAAACCATATGTATGTATACATATAAAATTCAACACCAAGTCAAAAGTCTTTCTTTAATCTTCTTAATAATTTGATAAATTTTCATCTGCATGATTGCCTTCACTTTACTTTCATCCTCGTGTTCTGATAAACTTTGCTCCTGCTGAGAACAGCTGAGATTCTCAATTGGTTTCCATGGAGAAGCTTCGCCACCAACACCTTCTTTTCACTCTCCTCCTCGTCTACTCTTCATCCAATCTGCTCCTTGCTTCAGGATACACTCTTCCAACTCAATACTTCATCAACTGTGGGTCAAGCTCTAACGCCAGAGTCAACCGCCGGAACTTTGTTGGAGATGTGAATGCCGGCTCGTCCTATTTCTCCGTAAGACCAAGCGATGATTTGAAGGATGGCAACCCAGAAAACGGTACATCTCCTCTCTACAAAACAGCTAGAATTTTCAGAAATGAATCTTGGTATGAGTTTCGAATCGGTGAAAATGACACCTACGTGGTACGCTTTCATTTCTACCCTTTCTTGACGCAACAAATCTTACTGATGCTCTCTTCAATGTTTCGGTCACTGGGTATTCATTGCTATCCAATTTCAGAGTCCAGAACAGAAGCAACTTTCCTGTAATTATGGAATTTGCAATTCCCATTGATGTGGGAAACTTCACCATCCTCTTCACTCCTCAAAAATCATCTTTTGCATTTGTAAACGCGGTAGAAGCGTCTCTTGCCCCTGAAAAGTTCGTTTCAAATGAATCGCGTTACATTACTCCCGCCGGAAGTGAAGGTAACTACAGTGGTTTTGAATCTCGGGCTTTACATATAATCCATAGGATAAACGTTGGAGGCCCGACAATCCCACCAAATAATGATACACTGTGGAGAAGTTGGACACCCGACGATGATTATCTACTTCTCCCAGGTTCTGCCAAAAATAGTGAGGCCTCCAATAATACGCCCAACTACGATCCTTCCGAAGCTACTAACTATTCCGCCCCTGTTGATGTCTACAAGACAGCCAAAGAACTTAATAGAAGTTATAGCAGCTCATCAAGTTTCTTCAATGTAACCTGGGGTTTCAGGGTCAAGAAGAATTCTACCTACTTCGTGAGGGTGCATTTCTGTGACATAATTAGCCAAGATGAAGATGGTATTGTGTTCAATTTCTCCATTTATAGCCGGTTCATTGAACTTATATATTCATATGGCCCCACCACCAAGATCGGAACTCCATTTTACAAGGATTATGTGGTTGATTCCGATGATTCAAGTCTTATGAATATCAGTATAGGCCCTCGATCTGAGTCACCAAACAAGACTGCCTTTCTGAATGGGCTCGAGATTATGGAGCTTATAACCAGGGAATCTGGCTCATTGCCTGCGCCAAGCAAGCCAAAGAAAAACCTTATATTCGTTATAGTAGGTTCTGTTGTTGGCGTACTGGCTTGTCTCCTTATCCTGCTGGGGGTAATCTTGAAATGCAGGAAAGCAAACTCTGATGATGGAGAGTTTGGAGGGAGATACTTCAGTTGGATAACTGATAGAACTTCCGATAACTCCATTGTTTCCAGTTTAAACCTGGGGCTAAAAATACCCCTTTCTGAAATCCTGCATGCAACTTATCGCTTTGACAAAAAATTGATGCTCGGTGAGGGTGGCTTCGGGAAAGTTTTTAGAGGAACTTTCGGGATGGGAAGAAAGTGGCTGTCAAACGAAGTCAACCAGGGCAAGGCCAGGGCTTGTACGAATTCCAAACTGAAATCATTGTCTTAACCAAAATTCGCCACCGCCACCTCGTGTCCTTGATTGGATATTGTGATGAGAGGCGTGAGATGATACTGGTTTACGAATTCATGGAAAATGGGACTTTACAAGACCTTCTTTGTGCAATTAGTCAGTAGATATATTACTAATAACTCTTAACTTGCATATTATGCAAGTAAGGGGAAGTAACAGTAGAATGGGCAATGTCCCATCTCCTCAACCATAACCAGCTTGAGCCAAGTTCCACAACAATGCTTGATTGATGAGATGATTGCAATTATAATTTCCGAGACCTGTTGCCTTTCCCACCAACCCAACAATTCCTTTTTACTCGAGGGTTCGAAGACAATAATTTTCATGGAGATACTCTGTGAAATAACCATGTTTGTTCACCACCCACCTCCACCTACCTCCACCTTAACAAAATGCACATTTGGATTAATGTAGATATCAAATTTTAAAATATATTTTCATTGTTGACATATCCATGAAATGTTTTGAAACTTTACCTTGTTGGAGAAGGTTTTTAGAGAAGCTGCTGAGACACTTACACCTTTGTAATATTCTAACAATCCAAGCAGTAGCCCCTCAATAAAAGTCTGTCAACGTCCTTTTTTCCAGGAAAAAATGTAAAAGAAAAATCCACCGGATACATAAAAAATTGATCTCTTTATAAGTAAAGTTTCATGAAATATAAGACTATGTTTGGGAATAAAAAATAATTGTCAAAAATTATTTTTTAAAATTGTTATTTGATAATAAAAGTATAATTAAAAATTTAACATATTTTAAATCTATTTTCTATATTTTAAAAATAATTTTTAGTAGTTATGTTCTATTTTTAATCATTCTCCACATAATTGTTTCTTAAAACATTATTTAAAAATTAAGTAAAAATAACTTAGAATGAGTGAAAGATGTTATCTAAAAATATTATACTTTTCATTTTTTAAAACAAAAAATCAATTTTGATTTTATAATTCTCAAATGTGTTTTTCATTTATTTCCTTTAGAGGAAGAGTATTGTTTTTAAAAACAGTTTTCAAAGGACATAAAGTCCTATTTGATTACTATTTTAGGAAAAAAAGTTTTAGAAAATAATTTTTTAATGTTTTCTAAAATAATTATTTGTTTGAAAATAAAAATAAAAATTACTTTATTTTCTGTGTTTGATATATTTTAAAAATAATTTTTATATACAATATTTTATTTTTAACCATCCTTCATAATTATATAATGATTTAATAAAAAGTACTTATAAAATAATTTAAACTCATGATGAGAGAAGACTAAGGAAGTGATGGAAATGGGTGGAAAAACGATTATTGGATCTTATTATAAATGTTTCCTAGTAATTGCATATCAGAACACATCGATGGCTTAGAATTTAGAAACTCCTCTTGGACTACCACGTGTATGATCCTACGTGACAAATCCATGTAAAATCATTTCAAGGGAAGTAGTGGAGTAAAGGAGGTCACCTACGTATTCGAATAGAGGTGGACCATCCATGATGACTCAAAACAGTCAAGATTTCAAGTTCATCGTCTATCAGAGTTGATTGTAATCCTAGTTTTTTAGTTTTCAGTTATGTATATACTCATTTAGTAACCACCTAAAACATTGTCTGTACCTAGTTCATTTATGGGCTTCTTTAACTGTAACTTATTCCACAACCTCAAACGTGTGCCAAAAAAGTGGACGGTTAGAGAGAGAAAGAGAGAGAGAGAGAGAGAGAGTTGAGGTAAATATTTTCATTAGATGCACTCAATCGGTCAATGATTTGTTAAAAGCCAATACTTTGTTTTAATTATAAATTAGTAAGTAGACGCCATGAAATATTTTTATGCTTTACCCATTTGGTGAAGTTTTTTAGAGAAGCTGGTGAGGCTCTTCCACGTTTGCCATATTCTAATCATCCAAGAAAGAGCCCTCCAAATATAAAAAACAGTACACACCCTTTTTCCCGGAAAAATGCAAAAGAAAAAATTCTTTGTGGGACATAAAATAATTGATGACCTCTTTATAAGTGAAGTCTCATGAAATAGAAAACTTTTAATAATTTCTTTTAATTTTCATAAAAATAGAAAATCATAGAACCCTCACTCATTACGCATGAATACTGGCAGCATAAAGACAGGAGGATGCATTTAAAAATTGCATGGCCTACTAATCAGCAAGGCGGCCAAAGCCTCATTGGAGGACCCATGGTTTTCGGCTCTAAAAAATTTTGCTTGGCAAATGAACGGACAGGCCCTAATCTATATTTACCCAGCCGTCCTCAAAGATTTTCTTCACCAAAACCATGGAAGATATCTGGCTATACACATCTCTTACTGTCATCTTTCTATTGTTTGCTTTCAAAGTCTTGCTTCACAGAAGAAGAAACTATGGAAACCTCCCACCAAGCCCGCCTGCTTTTCCTGTACTAGGTCATCTCCACCTGGTGAAATTACCTTTCCATCGAGCTCTACAGACTCTTTCTGAAAAGTATGGTCCCATATTCTCCCTCCGCCTCGGGTCTCGCCCAGTTGTTGTCGTCTCCTCTCCCTCCGCCGTCGAAGAATGCTTCACCAAGAACGACATCGTCCTCGCTAACCGTCCTCACTTCTTGAGCAGTAAGCACCTGGGCTACAACCACACCACTGTGGACGCTTTACCATATGGCGAAGACTGGCGCAACCTCCGCCGCCTCTGCTCAATCGAAATTCTCTCCTCCAATCGCCTTAACATGTTTCTAGGCATCCGCAGTGATGAAGTCAAGCTTCTGTTGCGCCGACTGTCCCAGGACTCCAGGGATAAGTTTGCAAAGGTAGAGTTGAAATCATTGTTTTCAAAGCTGACGTTTAATACTATGACGAGGACGATTGCAGGGAAGCGATACCATGGCGAAGAAGTGGGTATGGAGCAGGTTAAGCAGTTTCGGGAGATCATAGGGGAGATTTTTGAGTTGGGTGGGACTTCAAACCCGATGGACTACTTGCCCATATTGGAGTGGGTTGACTATGGGGGTTACAAGAAGAAGCTGATGAAGCTCAGTAGACAGACAGAGGCGATGCTGCAGTGTTTAATTGATGAGCGTAGAAATAGCAAGAAAAGGGGTTTAGAGGATAAAAGCACCACCATCGACCATCTGCTTTCACTGCAAAAATCAGAACCAGAGTACTACACTGATGAAATCATCAAAGGACTTATACTGGTAAGTGAGTCTTGTGGCTCAGTATTTAACATTTTCCACACAAGTGTCATATGCTTGTTTAAATATATTTTGTTCTATCTTTGTTTCACTCATTTTCCTCTTTTCAAACGTAAATAAAATAAAAATATCGGTAAGTTTTACCTCTAGTAAAAATAAAAACTTTATGATAATAGAATTAAAAACCTTAAAAATTGTAAATGGGTCAAGGGAGATGGGGACCATTAAATTTATTATTTATTGGATGATCATTTCAAGTTTTGAATCAAAATGAAATGAATTTAAATAATTGGGATAATATTAGGATGAGTTGACTCAACATTATTGACATCCCTACATCTAGAGTCTATATGGAAAATACCTTTTAAAATAGTTTTAAAAACTATTTTTTTAAAATATTTTCTAATATTTTATAAAACAATAGTTTTTCCAATTACTTAAAATATTCTTTATTTGTTTTTGATATTTTTAGATACATTGTAAAATAATTTTTATATATAATATTTTATTTTTAAGCATTCTTCATATTTGTCTAATTATTTTTTAAAACATTAATATTTTTCATAATAAAAAATTATTTTTATTTTCTTACTGTCTAACATGTTTTTCTTTTTTTTTACATAAAGGTTAATAAACAAGTCTTAATTTTTCTAAAATTTATATGTTATCAAATGTAGGTTCTAATCCTCGGTGGAAGTGAGAGTACAGCGATAACAATAGAATGGGCGATGGCTCTCCTACTCAATCATCCAGATGCGTTAAACAAAGTGAGAGAAGAGATAGACACTCACGTTGGACAAGGAAGATTGATGGAAGAATCAGATCTCTCCAAATTGGGGTACCTTGAAAATGTCATCTCTGAGACCCATAGATTGCGCCCTGCAGCTCCACTCTTGCTACCCCATATGACCTCAAGTCATTGTCAAGTGGGAGGATTTGATATACCAAAAGGCACGATGTTGTTGATTAATGCATGGGCTATTCACAGGGACCCTAAGGCATGGGATAACCCTACAAGTTTTAAGCCAGAGAGATTTAATAGCGGAGAAAATAATAATTACAAATTGTTCCCATTTGGGCTTGGAAGGAGGGCATGTCCTGGGAGTGGTCTAGCCAATAAGGTGATGGGTTTGACTTTAGGGTTATTAATTCAATGTTATGAGTGGAAAAGGGTTAGTGAGAAAGAAGTTGATATGGCAGAAGGGCTAGGACTCACCATGCCTAAGGCTGTACCATTGGAGGCCATGTGCAAAGCTCGTGATATTATCAAGATGGTTGTTTGAAACTACACAAGATATTAACGTTTGAGGGCATCATAATTCATGTATTTGTGTTGATGATGTAATAAGATACATGAATATCTTATATAAATAATTAAAATTTGTAGTGGTTAGTTGGGTCCTTGGCCTATTCTATCAACATTGTCAATGGTGACATTGATGATTAGTATCCATTTTGCATTATTCTATTTCCATCTTTTTCGGGAGTGGAAAAAGTGGTTAATTAGCTTAGATTATTCAAATGAAGCCACTTTTCCTTTTTAGCTTTTTAAAGGAAAAATTGACATTGAAATTAGTTGAACTATAATTCACTGTATTGTCAAGGGTGTAAATTAATTTACCTAGCTTGATATTAACCCTTAGCGACTTGATAAGTTAGGTTTTGAGGATCAAATTGTTTATTTTAACATAATATTAAATTTTTAGTTGTTGGAAGATGATCATGACTTTGAATTTCACGGTATAATTAAATTTATTTTTCTCAATTTATTAAGTTTCCTTGCAAGGCCAAAAGACTCTAATCCTTCAAAATGGAATCCATCTGGATTTCCCAAGTGTAAAAACGACCTCTAAAGTAAAAAATTCATTTATGTATAATGCTTCCAACAATTGAGTCTTTCATCCAAATTATGATATATATTTAAGATTTGATTGAATTTGGATCATTGCATTTGGTCTATGATGGTGACATAAGAATTGTTTAAGAATTTGTCATCGATCAATATATGATCATAATTGGTTATGGTGTGAAATGATAGGAACGTACTATTTTGTTCTATTTTTAATCTTTTTGGTTGATAGTGCATGTCTTTTTAATCCCAAAAAAAATTTAAATTTATGAACATTCATGTCTATCTTCTTATTTCCAAAAACAAAATATATATATATATACCTTCAATTTCATATGATAATTAACCACCACATCTAGCGATAAAGTTTTGACCAACATGAATTATAAGATGTGGATCAAAACAATACACGGATGTTTACTCATAGTCATGACAGTTTATAATATACATACTCTATATACATAGCTTAGATTAATTAATAAAAATCAAAATCAAATTAAAAATTATGAGAAAATCAAATCTATACCTTCTAAACCAAATTTATTAGACTTGTATTTAACTTGACATGATCTATTAACTTATATTTAAGTTAACATAATTATAATTAATTTCATCATTCTATTATTTCAAAATTATACTTTAATTGGTTTTGTTAAAAAAATGTATCAAAAAAAAAATGATATAGTGTAAAATGTTGCAAGTGGTTAAGATCTGGCTTGGACAATAAGATCTTGCAAGTTGAAGAAGTAATTAACTCAATCCCATCCCAACATGATTTCGAATCCAAAGTACTCAACTTAATTCTAACTAATATTATGTTTTTAAGCTCATATTCAACGAAGTTAGTTGCATTATATTTAAGTTGTATGATTCAAATTTGTAAGTACAATATTTTTTAAATATTGCATATTTATACAAAAACTTAAATAGCAAATGAGACAAAATTTGAAGATAATGATAAATAAAAAAAAAGTAAAAATGAATTTATATATCTTTAAAGAAAAATTATAATTTAATATGAAAATACATTAAAATAAAAGAGAAAATAACAAATAAATATTATTATATAAAATAATATAAATTATAAATATTATAAAAATATCAAATTGTTTCTATCGAACTCAAATTGTCAAAACCTTTTCTCAAATCTAATCTTAATTGAGTTTCAATTTTCAATATTACCAAGTTTAACCTAAACTCAATTCAAATATTAAATATTAAAAATAATCCTTTAATTTTGCCCTAAAATTCGGGTCGGGTTAAAGGCTGGGGCTGCGAACCTACCAAGGTTTGATGGTGGCCCTTATATTTACCACATCTACCTTGGATTTTCATATCCACAAAACCATGGAAGACGCCTGGCTGTACACATCTCTGTCTGTTGTCTTTCTCTTGTTTGCTTTCAGGCTCTGGCTTCAAAGCAAAAGAAGCCATGGAAACCTCCCACCAGGTCCACCTGCCGTTCCTATTCTGGGCCATCTCCACCTCCTGAAAGGGCCTTTCCATCGAGTTCTACACCATCTTTCTGAAACCTACGGTCCTATCTTCTCCCTCCGCTTCGGATCCCAACTCGTTGTTGTAATTTCCTCTTCTTCCGCTGTTGAAGAATGCTTCACCAAGAACGATGTGATCTTCGCGAACCGCCCCCGCTTAATGGTCAGCGAGTACCTGGGGTACAAGTACACTAGCATAGTTTCATCACCATACGGCGAACACTGGCGCAACCTCCGCCGCCTCTGCGCGCTAGAAATCTTCTCCTCGAATCGACTTAACATGTTTCTAGGCATCCGTAAGGATGAAATCAAGCATCTACTCCGCAGACTGGGTCGGGACTCGAGGGATAATTTTGCAAAGGTAGAGTTGAAATCCTTGTTTTCAGAGCTAACGTTTAATATCATAACGAGGATGGTTGCAGGAAAACGGTACTACGGGGAAGGGCTGGATTTTGAGGAGGCTAAGCATTTCCGGGAGATCATAAGAAAGAGTTTTCTATTGAGTGCGGCATCAAATCCAGGAGATTTTTTGCCCATATTAAGATGGATGGACTACGGAGGGTATGAGAAGAAGATGGCCATGAACAGTAGAGAGTTAGATGCCATCTTGCAAGGTTTGATTGATGAGCATAGAAGTAATAGTAAGAAGGGTTTAATGGGTAATAATACTATGATCGATCATTTGCTTTCCCTGCAAAAATCGGAGCCAGAGTACTACACAGATCAAATCATTAAAGGGGTTACAATGGTTAGTGAAACACTTCTTTATTTACTTTTTGGAACTATATTAATTTTAGAATTTTTCTTTTTTTTAATTTTTTATTAATCTCTGAATTCTTGTATGCAGAACTTGGTTTTTGCCGGAACTGACACTGCGGCAGTAACAATGGAATGGGCGATGTCCCTTTTGCTTAACCATCCCGATGTGCTGAAAAAGGCTAAAGTAGAACTAGACACTTGTGTTGGACAAGAACGGTTGCTAGAAGAGGCTGATCTTCCCAAACTACACTACCTTCAAAATATCATTTCTGAAACCTTTAGACTCTGCCCACCTGCTCCGCTTTGGCTGCCTCACATGTCATCTGAAAATTGCCAATTAGGGGGATTCGATATACCTAGAGACACAATGTTATTGGTCAATTCATGGACCCTTCACAGAGACCCTAAATTGTGGGATGATCCCACTAGCTTCAAGCCGGAGAGGTTTGAAGGTGGAGAAAGAGGTGAAACGTATAAGCTATTACCATTTGGAACCGGAAGGAGGGCTTGTCCTGGGTCTGGTTTGGCCAATAAGGTGGTTGGCTTGACTTTGGGGTCACTGATTCAATGCTATGAATGGGAGAGGATCAGTGAGAAAAAAGTTGATATGATGGAAGGAAAAGGACTTACCATGCCCAAAATGGAGCCGTTGGAAGCCATGTGTAGAGCATGTGAAATCGTTAAAAAAGTCCTTTAGGATGAAGAGACAATGGTTAATGAAATATTGCCTGTTGGCATTAAGATTTGTATTTGTGTGGATAGATGCGATCGACATACAGGATGTAGTTTATTATTATTGTGCTCATAGTCATAACAAGTATGTGTCCCTTCTTTATTGCTATTCAATGTTAAAGTAAAGTTCATCCCGAAGATAAACCTCTTATGCTATAATTGGTTGTAGCTCTTGAGAGTTTTAACAAGAAAACAAAAAAAAATAGTTAGCGACCATTGATCAATTAAAATTATTTTAAAAAATTATTTTTTGATGAATGCTTTCCCCAAACATCCCTTTAATCTTTTATCATTTATCTCATATTAAAATTAAGTTAAATATGGAATAGTAGAAAATAAAAATATGTGTATAATTAATTAAATGGTTGGCAATTGAAACCATTACATCATGTGAATTTTAAAAAATAAAAAACACGCCCAAAGGTCCCCACACTAAGGAAGACAAGTTCAATATTTCCAAATCACCACGCATTAGAGTCCTTCCAATCTATCCTACTAGTTTTGTTTTATTTTCTACATCCAGACGCTTCTTCCATCAGCAACCTTCAAATTTAAAATAATACAAGTTTTGTCGTGATTTGAGGGATTGGATCTAGTCCAAGCCATCCTTGAGGAGAAAAGGACATTGAAATTAGCAAGGTGAGCTGCAACACCGGTATACAGCATGGTCTGCAAGGCATTCTGATCTCATAAACAGATCAAGAAGCCCATTCCAATCCAATCAAAGCATGGAAGCTAGATGGCTATACTCATCCCTGTCTTTTCTGTTCTTTGCGCTTGCTGTCAAATTCTTGTTACTGAGAAATAAAGGAAAACGCCTAAACCTTCCACCAAGCCCCCCTGGTTTACCTATTATCGGTCATCTCCATCTCCTCAAAGGGCCGCTCCATCGGACTTTACATCGTCTTTCAGAGCGATATGGTCCCATCGTCTCTCTCAGATTTGGATCAAGGCCCGTGATTGTGGTGTCCTCGCCTTCAGCTGTAGAAGAATGCTTCACCAAGAACGATGTCATCTTTGCGAACCGCCCCAAGTTTGTGATGGGCAAGTATATTGGGTATGACTATACTGTTGTATCACTAGCGCCATATGGTGACCACTGGCGCAACCTCCGCCGCCTTAGCGCTGTTGAAATTTTCGCTTCGAATCGTCTCAACTTGTTTTTGGGCGTTAGAAGAGATGAAATCAAGCAATTACTGCTCAAGCTATCTAGAAATTCAGTTGAAAATTTTGCTAAGGTAGAGTTGAAGTCCATGTTTTCAGAGCTACTGCTTAATATTACAATGAGAATGGTGGCGGGGAAGCGGTTTTATGGTGACAACATGAAGGATGTTGAGGAGGCGAGGGAGTTCAGGGAGATCAGCAAAGAGATACTTGAATTTGGTGGGACATCAAACCCTGGAGACTTCTTCCCAATCTTACAGTGGATTGATTATCAGGGTTATAATAAGAGGGCTCTGAGGCTTGGGAAAAAGATGGATGTGTTCTTGCAAGGTCTGCTCGATGAGTGTCGAAGTAATAAAAGCGATTTGGAGAATGGAAATACTGTGATTGATCATCTGCTTTCCTTACAAGAATCAGAGCCAGAATATTACACTGATGAAATTATCAAGGGGCTTATAGTGGTAAGTGAAATTTCTCCCATTCTCTAGTCTCTGCACAAGTTGTTCTCCCCTGTTGAACTCCCAAATATATGTTCTAGGGCATATGACTCAACCCAATTGTTGCTAATTTCAAATTGGGTAAGAACTAACGTAATTTCAAAACATTTTAAGCCCCTGATTCTCATGATTACCATCTCCTTGAGAGGTTCAAGCTATTGAAAGGATCTAATCAATGTTGAACTTATGCAGGCAATGCAAGTAGGAGGAGCTGACACAACAGCAGTGACAATAGAATGGGCCATGTCTCTTCTGCTCAACCATCCAGAGGTGTTGAAGAAAGCGAGAGATGAGTTGGACACTCACATTGGGCATGATTGCTTGATTGACGAAACCGATCTTCCCAAATTGCAGTACCTTCAAAGTATCATTTCTGAGTCCCTACGCCTGTTCCCGTCAACCCCACTTCTAGTACCACATTTGTCAACAGAAGATTGCAAACTCGGAGGATTTGATGTACCAGGAGGCACTATGTTATTAGTTAATGCATGGGCCCTTCACAGAGACCCTAAGCTGTGGAATGACCCAACAAGTTTTAAGCCTGAGAGGTTTGAAACTGGGGAAAGTGAGACATACAAGCTGCTGCCTTTTGGAGTGGGAAGGAGGGCATGCCCCGGGATTGGCCTAGCCAATCGCGTGATGGGTTTGACTCTTGGTTCACTGATTCAGTGTTTCGATTGGAAGAGAGTAGACGAGAAGGAAATTGACATGGTCGAGGGACAAGGGCTCACCATACCCAAGGTGGAGCCTCTAGAGGCCATGTGTAAAACAAGACAAGTCATGAACAATGTTTCATCCAAAATTCTGAACAGTGTCTGAGCAACTTTTGATGCCTATTGTAAACATAATTGGTGTTACAGTTAGTAGACATAGGTATATTGTGTAAGTGTTTCCGGTTCTCTTGATGTTGCTGTGGCAGCGATGCCTGCCTTGATCTGTAATGGAACTTTCAAAATCGATACCATATACTTCATATATTGGAGTAATTTTAATATATTCCAGGTGTGGGATTCTCCAAAGTTTACAAACCCACAAAACAGAGTACTGTCATTTGCTATATGGGCCTTGTTGTGGTGAAGGAGCAGCAGAGTTATTGAGATTCTTCACATACTGCAATGCTCGCTGTTCCTTACTTCCAGTCAGCAGTGGGCAATCGTACTCATCTGCTGAAATTGACTGTTGCTAGAAAATATTTACTTATATAGCAGTTTTAGGTGTTGGATCTTAACTCAAGTCGCCGTCTTTCCGGGAAAAAGAAGTGTCAAAATTCAATCATTTGCTTTTGCATGTCTTTCACCTACTGTGGATGTCTGATGTGTGTTTTTGATGATAAGAATTAACTAGCCATTTGGTTTAATTATGAAGATGAAATGAAGTTATTGAGCTTAAAAAGATTTAAATCCTATTCAGTATCTGGGCATGAATTCAGGCTTGAAACCCCTGCATCACCCCCAATTATTAGTCTATTCTTTTTCCATATTCCAGCTCACACTTTTTTAAAGGGCAACCTTTTTCACTGGCTTATCAAAAAGCAGAAACTATACCTAAAAGCTTCACAGGATGATTCTTTCTAGATGCCAAAATACTGCCCTGGCAATATCAAATGCCTGTCTTCTCATTCCAACAGAAACCATATGTATGTATACATATAAAATTCAACACCAAGTCAAAAGTCTTTTTTTAATCTTCTTAATAATTTGATTAATTTTCATCTGCATGATTGCCTTCACTTTACTTTCATCCTCGTGTTCTGATAAACTTTGCTCTTGCTGAGAACAGCTGAGATTCTCAATTGGTTTCCATGGAGAAGCTTCGCCACCAACACCTTCTTTTCACTCTCCTCCTCGTCTACTCATCTAATCTGCTCCTTGCTTCAGGATACACTCTTCCAACTCAATACTTCATCAACAGTGGGTCAAGCTCTAACGCCACAGTCAACCGCCGGAACTTTGTTGGAGATGTGAATTCCGGCTCATCCTATTTCTCCGTAAGACCAAGCGATGATTTGAAGGATGGCAACCCAGAAAACGGTACATCTCCTCTCTACCAAACAGCTAGAATTTTCAGAAATGAATCTTGGTATGAGTTTCGAATCACTGAAAATGGCACCTACGTGGTACGCTTTCATTTCTACCCTTTCTTGACGCCAACAAATCTTACTGATGCTCTCTTCAATGTTTCGGTCACTGGGTATTCATTGCTATCCAATTTCAGAGTCCAGAACAGAAGTAACTCTCCTGTAATTAAGGAATTTGCAATTCCCATTATTGTGGGAAACTTCACCATCCTCTTCACTCCTCAGAAATCATCTTTTGCATTTGTAAACGCGGTAGAAGCGTTTCTTGCCCCTGAAAAGTTCGTTTCAAGTACATCGCGTTACATTACTGCTGCCGGAAGTGGAGGTAACTACAGTGGTTTTGAATCTCGGGCTTTACATATAATCCATAGGATAAACGTTGGAGGCCCGACAATCCCACCAAATAATGACACCCTCTGGAGAAGTTGGACACCCGACGATGATTATCTACTTCTCCCAGGTTCTGCCAAAAATAGTGAGGCCTCCAATAATACGCCCAACTACGATTCTTCGGAAGCTACTAACTATTCCGCCCCGGTTGATGTCTACAAGACTGCCAAAGAACTTAATAGAAGTTATAGCAGCTCATCAAGTTTCTTCAATGTAACCTGGGGTTTCAGGGTGAACAAGAATTCTACCTATTTCGTGAGGGTGCATTTCTGTGACATAATTAGCCGCCAAGATGGAGATGGTATTGTGTTCAATTTCTCCATTTATAGTCGGTTCATTGAAATTATATATTCATATGGCCCCACCACCAAGATCGGAACTGCATTTTACAAGGATTATGTGGTTTATTCCGATGATTCAAGTCTTATGAATATCAGTATAGGCCCTCGATCTGAGTCACCAAACAAGACTGCCTTTCTGAATGGGCTCGAGATTATGGAGCTTATAACCAGGGAATCTGGCTCATTGCCTGCGCCAAGCAAGCCAAAGAAAAACCTTATATTCGTTATAGTAGGTTCTGTTGTTGGCGTACTTGCTTGTCTCCTTATCCTGCTAGGGGTAATCTTTAAATGCAGGAAAGCAAACTCTGATGAAAGTGGAGAGTGGTCTGTGCCTCTTTATGGAGGGAGATACTTCAGTTGGATAACTGATAGAACTTCCGACAACTCCGTTGTTTCCAGTTTAAACCTGGGGTTAAAAATACCCCTTTCTGAAATCCTGTATGCAACTCATCGCTTTGACAAAAAATTGATGCTCGGTGAGGGTGGGTTCGGAAAAGTTTACAGAGGAACTCTTCGGGATGGGAAGAAAGTGGCTGTCAAACGAAGTCAACCAGGGCAAGGCCAGGGCCTCTACGAATTCCAAACTGAAATCGTTGTCTTAACCAAAATTCGCCACCGCCACCTCGTGTCCTTGATTGGATATTGTGATGAGAGGCGTGAGATGATACTGGTTTACGAATTCATGGAAAATGGGACTTTACAAGACCTCCTATACGATTCCAATGAGGACTGCTCGACGTCATCTCCCCGATCAGAACTGTCTTGGGAGCAAAGGCTTGAGATTTGCATTGCTTCAGCTATGGGTCTTGATTACCTTCACAGTGGCGCCAAAATCATTCACCGCGATATTAAGTCAACGAATATCTTGCTTGATGAGAATTATGTGGCTAAAGTCGCGGATTTCGGTCTTTCAAAATCAGGCGAAGCAGATCAAACCCACATCAGTACTGAAGTCAAAGGCAGCTTTGGTTACCTTGATCCTGAATATTTCGGATGCATGCAGTTAACAGAAAAATCGGATGTATACTCGTTTGGAGTAGTTCTCCTGGAAGTGCTCTGCTGTAGGCCAGCTATTAAAAGGTCAGTTCCCAGGGAGGAAATGAATTTAGCTGAATGGGCGATTTCATGGCAGAAGAAAGGGGAGCTTGAAAAAATTGTGGATCCTTTTCTCGTGGGTAAAATCAATCCTAACTCATTGCGTAAGTTCGGAGAAACGGCAGAGAAGTGTTTGAGAGAGACTGGTGCTGATAGGCCTACCATGCGTGAGGTGGTATGGGACTTGCGATATGTACTTGATCTGCAACTAGCTAGGGTTCCGAGAGAAGGATATGCCGACAGTATCACCGATGGTTCTTTCGACTACTTGCCACTGTCCGGTGTTCCGTACGTGTCTTCTCCTAGCTTTCTTCTAATTGAGGAAGATGAAGTCCCGATAGAAGGTGATGATGGTTCAGAAGAAACTGCTAGTGAAGTGTTGTCCCAACAGGGGATCAGTGGTGCCAGATAATCTCATCTCAACTGGTATGATGGTATGAGGATATGAAGGTATGAGGTCTAGTCGTGTGAGTTTACTTTCTTCAGCTCTGTGAACTTTACCTTGTTGATCGATTCTCTTTTGTTAACTTTAATGTGTTTGCTTCAGCAAAAAGAATGAGGAACAGTTGTATAATGCCCATCTGCAGAATCATTGTAACATCTGTAAAACGATCTCTATTAATTTTCTTTAGTGCTTTAATGATTAATTCGAGTATATCAAACATTGAACTGTTACCAAAACAGCGCCCAAAATTCTCCTTGGAAAGGCTTATCGGGCGCCGATCTTCTCTTGCAGCCAAAACCCATTTCGCCGATCACAAGATGAACATAAGGCATGAGTCATTTTACTTTTTTTCTCTTTATTTACTCTTGTCTAGTATTTAAAATTTTTTGGCACCCAAAAATTTATTTCCTTTCCGTGTTGCTGTGTCTGGAGTAGAACACACTGTGGGCTCTCTACATTAATGGTTCATCCCAATTGAATTCAGAATTCTTGGTTTTACTCTCGGAAAATCACTATTGAGGATGTTGGTTCTATGCACATTGTTTGAAATTGGCTTAAAACAACCTTGACAATATTGTTATTTCTGATGGGCATTATAAAAATTGTATTTGTACTTTTTTTGTTTTTTTGGGGATTTTGTTTTTACAGAGATTTTCACTCAAATAAAATGGGTTAATTTCCATTGGAAGGACCTGCAGGAATCAGGATTTTCATTTCCAAGTTCTGCAATAATATCAAGCAGACACGTTAAAAACATGTTGCCCCACCTGCCAAGTTGTAGATCAATGTATTGCCACTTTACACCTAATGGATCATCAAATAAAGATATTTCTTTACACATTTAGTATTCTTCTTTTGTGGATGATAATCAGCACTGAAGACCAAGGAAAAAGTAAGTTTTATATTCCACATTATTGCTCTACTTTTCAGGAAAAGTAATATGTGATTGATTCGATTGATTTGATGTAAGAGTTGGTGATAACAAATTACCAGGGGAAAAGTACGCTTTGGTGGACCAATTTGGTAATACTAACGTTTTCAGAACCCACTTTCCATAATCTAAGATTTGCCCACTATTTGGAAAAATATTAAAGGAAACATGCACTATCTACTGTTTCAAAATGCTATTCCAAAATTGCCCTTTATTTGTCCCTGTCAGCAGCCACCGCCTCTCACTCGGGCATCAAGGAGCCCTTTTCTGACGTTGGCCTCCAGACGAGAGAATCCCTAAAAAAGCCCTAATTTCCTCTGCCACTCTCAATCCTCGCAGGTACTAATCTAATCATGTTATTAATTTTCTTTTGCAAACCCCGTTTGATTCCCAATAAAATCCAGCCCGTTTGATTCCCAAGAAAATCTATCCCCCATTTCATTTCCGGGAAAATTCATCCTCGTTTGATTTCCGACAAAATCCATGCAAAACCCCCAAGGAAAACATAAAAAAAGTGCTTTTTTTTTTCCTCCCTGTGTTTTCTTGATCTGATCTAGGGGTCTCTTTGATTCCCAATAAAATCCATCCCGTTTGATTCCCAAGAATATCTATCCCCCATTTCATTTCCGGGAAAATTCATCCTCGTTTGATTTCCGACAAAATCCATGCAAAAACCCCAAGGAAAACAAAAAAAATAAGTGCTTTTTTTTTCCTCCCTGTGTTTGCTTGATCTGATCTAGGGGTCTCTTTGATTTTGGGCCATTGGATTTAAATTTCACAAACCCTAAATCCACGATTTTTGAGCCAGGCTGAAAAATACAACCTTTGCCTGCAAATCATGATCAGATTACCAAATAGCATCTTATTGGACAGATTTTGCATCCTGCGTGGGCTGGGCTGGTAGGAAATATCGGGAAATTTCCCGAAAATACGGTAAAAAATACCGATATAATACCGAAATATTTCTCGATATTTCAAACACTGGTGGTTCTCAAATTTTTTTTCCTCAATGATTCCCCACAAACAGCCGTCCTGTAAACATTAAAATTTTAGATATAGCAAAAAAAGCAAATTCCCAACTATTCTAAATCACAGGTCGTGAACAGTGCAAAACAACCTTCACGGAGAGGGGTATTTTCGATCTGAAATAACACCTCAGACCAGAGTGCATGTTTCCTTTAATATTTTTTCAAACAGTGGACATATCTTGGATTATGAAAAGTTGGGTTTCGAAAACGTTATTATTCCCAAATTGGCCCATCAAAACATAATTCTCCCAATTAATACTCTTTGTATGATTGAGTTTCGAGTTTTGGTTTCGTTGAAATTATAATCTGAAGTCAAATTTAAAATTTTTTAGAAATTTAAGAAACATTACCAATTATTATTTATTTAAGTTTCTTATATTAAATAAGAATTTTGATTTAATAGGAATTAGAGTTATAGTATAAGTATGATTAATTTATTATAAATAGATTTTTTATTATATTTAATTCGAGAATGAAATGAATTATTATTTTAATAAAAATATTATTAATTTTTAGTAGTTTGTGTTCAAACAAATAGTATCTATCAAAATTAAAAGATATGAAATGTCATATAGCTAAAATATTAAGGAGTGTATAAAATTATAAAAATTGTAATTTTGTTCATGAAATTATGAGTATAAATAATAATTCAATTTATCCATAACTCCCAAAATTCACAATAAAAATTTTGATGATTGGTATATTAATTCAAAAGCATGTCTTGTTTAGATCTCAAGATTTATAGGATCTAGTGAATAATGGTTACAATGAAATGCCAGATTTAAAATAATTCAAGGTAATTTTTTATGGAAATGATAATTCAAAATATTATAAGCAATGAGATATGATATCATGGTAATATTAGTTGGGAAAAAAAATGAAATAAAATATTATCATATTTAATATTTTTAAAATAAAAATACATTATTATGGACTCATTTTTCACATGAGTTCCTAAGCAAGAGTCATTTATATTAAGGAAAAAATAATTTAAAAAATCCTGTGTCAAAACTTATTTTTGTTTGAAAAAAATATATTTGCAAAAGATCAAGTCCAAATTTGATATTCAAGTTATTTATTGAGAAAGTATAAAACTCGTCTAAATTTTATAAAATTTTATACCATACAAGTGAAGAGATTTATGATAATTAATTAATTAATTATAAATACCAAAAAAGAAATGATGTAAATATATAAAGCAAGACATGTTGACAAAAATAGATTATAAAAAACATATAAAATAAATAATAAGAGAATTATGTAAATTGATAAAATAAAAAATTATTTAAAAAATTACAACCCACTTTCAAAAAATTTCAAACAAATTAATTAACATTAAAATATAAAATAAAATTCAAATCATGAATATTTATAAAAATGGTATTTTAACTTATTTACTACGAATGATTTGATTAATATTTATTTATATTCAATTTTATTAAAAAAAATGACTTTTATATATTTTTATGAAAAGAGATTTTAATCACAAATAAATGTTTGGATTTAATTTTATGTAAGAGAAAATGATGATTTTTATTTGCTTTTGTTAAAAGGTTTGTTGGAGCCTGCACATATTGCCCTTTAAGGGCCCACCATGCACGATGGATATTCTGGAGACCATGTGTAAAACAAGAAACTAAGAATAATGTTCTGCTCCGAAACTAAGAAATGGAAGAAATGCAGTTTTAATTTAAGAAAAAAAAGAAGAAGAAGAAGAAGAAGAAGAAAGAAGGCTAGTTTGAACAATTGTTTCAACACAGGCCTAAAGTCGAAGTCTTGCTTTTTATGTTTGTATTCATTTGATTTTTCGTTTCTTTGAAAAAAAAAAAAAAAAAAAAAAACAGGAAATCTGCATGACTGCCTCTCAATTTATTTTCATCCTTGGATGCTGATAAACTTTGCTTCTGCTGGGAAGAGTCGGCAGTGGTTAATGATGTCCATGGATAAGCTTCACCACCACAAAGTTATTTTGACTCTCCTCCTCCTCATCCACTCATCAGATTACGCTCTTACAGACAAATATCTCATCAACTCTGGTTCAATCTCTGATACGGCAATCAGCACTCAGTACTTCGTGGGAGATGTGGACTCCTGCTCATCCAACTTTTCGGTAGGAGAAAGCAGTCGGGTCGTTGATGACAACCCAGCACCAGGGACACCTTTTCTCTATCGAACAGCTAGAATTTTCAGAAAACAATCTTCGTACGGGTTCCAAATCACCCAAAATGGCACCTACGTGGTACGCTTTCACTTCTATCCTTTCTCGACTCCAACAAATCTTGCCGACGCTCTCTTCAATGTTTCCGCTAATGGGTTTTCATTGCTGTCCAATTTCAGTGTCCAGAACACTAGTAACCCTCCTGTAATTAAGGAATTCGCAATCCCCATAGAGGTGGGAATATTCATGATCTACTTCACACCTCAAAAATCATTTTTTGCTTTTGTAAACGCCATAGAAGCCTTTCTTGCTCCGGAAGATTTCATTTCAGATGGAGTTAGTCACGTTACTCCTGCAGGGCTTAAAGGCACTTACAATGGTTTGTTATCTCAGGCTTTTCATATAATCCATAGGATTAACGTTGGAGGCTTCACAATCACACCAAGTAATGATCTACTGTGGAGAAGTTGGACACCAGATGATGGCTATCTATTTCTCCCAAATTCTGCAAATAACATCGCGTTCTACGGTGAGCTTAATTCCCTGGGAGCTGCTGCAAATTCGGCCCCAGATAATGTCTACAAGACTGCCAAAGAATTGAACATAAATCATAGCAGGTCATCAATTTTTTTCAATATGACCTGGGGTTTCGATGTGAATAAGAATTCTACCTACTTCGTGAGGGTGCATTTCTGTGACATAATTAGCCAAGATGTTGATGATATTGTGTTCAATTTATCCATCTATAATCAGTTCATTGATAAGATCGATCCATATAACATTACTTACCATCCAGCAACTCCCTTTCACGGTGATTATGTGGTTGATTCTGATGATTCTGGATATGTGAATATCAGTGCAGGCCCTCGTAGCAAATCACTGAACCAAACTGCTTTTCTGAATGGACTTGAGATCATGGAGATGATCAAGAGATCTGGTGCATACCCTGTGCCAAGCAATCCGAATAAGACTCTTCAGTCTGCGCCCTGCAAGCCAAGAAAGACTCCTGAGCCAAATAAGACTGTTGAGCCCGCGCCTGCGCCCAGCAAGCCAAATACTCTAACTAGCAAGCCAAAGAAGAACATATTTGCAATAGCTAGTTCTGTTGTTGGAGTGGCTTTTGTCCTTATTCTGATTGGAGTGTTCATGAAATGCAGGAAAGCAAACTCTGTTGAGACCAGGGAGTGCTCTGTGCTTCTTTATGGAGGGAGACCTTTTTGTAGGACAAACGATAGAACTGCCGACACCTCTGTTTGTAGTTTAAGCCTCGGCTTAAAACTACCCTTTTCTGAAATACTGCATGCGACTAATAACTTCAACCCAAAAGTGATCATCGGGGAGGGTGGGTTCGGGAAAGTTTATCGAGGAACTCTTCGAGATGGTAAGAAAGTGGCTGTCAAACGAAGACAACCAGGGCAAGGCCAGGGCCTCTACGAATTCCAAACTGAAATCATTGTCTTATCCAAAATTCGCCACCGCCATCTGGTTTCCTTGATTGGATATTGTGATGAGAGGCATGAGATGATACTGGTTTACGAATTCATGGAAAATGGGACTTTACAAGACCTCCTATACGATTCCAGTGAGGACTGCTCGACGTCATCTCCCCGATCAGAACTGTCTTGGGAGCAAAGGCTTGAGATTTGCATTGCTTCAGCTATGGGTCTTGATTACCTTCACCGTGGTGCCAGAATCATTCACCGCGATGTTAAGTCAACGAATATCTTGCTTGATGAGAATTATGTGGCTAAAGTTGCGGATTTCGGTCTTTCAAAATCAGGCGATGGAGATCAAACCCACATCAGTACTGACGTCAAAGGCAGCTTTGGTTACCTTGATCCTGAATATTTCAGATGCATGCAGTTAACATATAAATCGGATGTATACTCCTTTGGAGTAGTTCTCCTGGAAGTGCTCTGCTCTAGGCCAGCTATTAAAAGGTCAGTTCCCAGGGAGGAAATGAATTTAGCTGAATGGGCGATTTCATGGCAAAAGAAAGGACAGCTTGAAAAAATTGTGGATCCTTTTCTCGTGGGTAAAATCAATCCTAACTCATTGCGTAAGTTCGGAGAAACGGCAGAGAAATGTTTGAGAGACTCTGGTGCTGATAGGCCTACCATGCGTGAGGTGGAACGGGACTTGCGAAATGCACTTGATCTGCAACAAGCTAGGATTCCGAGAGAATGATATGCCGACAGTATCACTGATGATTCTTTCGACTACTTGCCACTGTCTGGTGTTCCGTACGTGTCTTCTCCTAAATTTCTTCTAATTGAGGAAGATGAAGTCCCCATAGAAGGTGATGATGGTTCAGAAGGTTCAGAAGCAACTGCTAGTGAAGTGCTGTCCCAACTGGGGATCAGTGGTGCCAGATAATCTCATCTCAACTGGTATGATGGTATGAGGTCTAGTCGTGTGAGTTTACTTTCTTCAGCTCTGTGAACTTTACCTTGTTGATCGATTCTCTTTTGTTAACTTTAATGTGTTTGCTTCAGCAAAAAGAATGAGGAACAGTTGTATAATGCCCATCTGTAAAACGATCTCTATTAATTTTCTTTATTGCTTTAATGATTAATGAGGGTATATCAAACACCCAACCAAACATTGAACTGTTACCAAAACAGCGCCCAAAATTCTCCTTGGAAAGCCTTATCGGGCGCCTATCTTCTCTTGCAGCCAAAAACCCATTTCGCCGATCATAAAATGAAACCAAGGCATAAGTCATTTTACCTTTTTTCTCTTTATTTACTCTTGTCCAGTATTTAAAATTTTTTGGCACCCAAAAATTTATTTCCTTTCTGTGTTGCTGTGTCTGTAGTATAACACACTCTGCATTTTGTTATTTCTGATGCTTATTATAAAAATTGTATTTGTACTTCTTTTGTTTTTTTGGGGATTTTGTTTTTGCAGAGATTTTCACTCAAATAAAACAGGTTAATTTCCATTGGAAGGACCTGCAGGAATTAGGATTTTCATTTCCAAGTTCTGCAATAATATCAAGCAGGCACGTTAAACAGATGTTGCTCCACCTGCCAAGTTGTAGATCAGTGTATTGCCACTTTACACCTAATGGATCGTCAAATAAAGATAATTTCTTTATTCAAAAGAAAAAGTGGGCTTATCTTCCACATTTAGTATTATTCCTCTTTTGTGGATAATAATAAGCACAGTAATTCTCAACTTGGGCCTTTCTTTATTCAAAAGAAAAGACCATGGAAAAAGTAAGTTTTATATTCCACTTTATTGCTCTACTTTTCAGGAAAAGTAGTATGTGATTGCTTTGACGTAAGAGTTGGTGATAGAAAATTAATAGTCTTTATATGACTCGCGTTTCGAGTTTTGGTTCCGTTGAAATTATAATCTGAAGTCAAATTTAAATTTTTTTAGAAATTTAAGAAACATTAGGAATTATTTATTTATTTAGGTTTCTTATGTTAAATAAGAATTTTGATTTAATGGGAATTAGAGTATAGTGTAAGTATGATTAGTTTATTATAAATAAATTTGTTATTATGTTTAATTCGAGAATGAAGTGAATTATTATTTTAACAAAAATATTATTAATTTTCAGTCAATTTGTATTCTAACAAATGGTATTTATCAGAGTTAGAAGATTAGAAAATATGAAATGTCATATAAAAGCTAAAATATTAAGGAATGTATAAAATTATAAGAAAATTGTAATTTTGTTCATGAAATTATAACTATAAATAATAATTCAATTCATCATCGAAACTCTCAAAATTCATAAGTAAAAATTTTGATAATTAGTATATTAATTAAAAAACATGTCTTAATTAGATCTCAAAATTTATGGGATTTGAATAATGGTTACAATGAAATGACAGATTCAAAAAAATTTAAGGTAATTTTGGATGAAAATGATAATTCAAGATATTATAAGCCACGAGATATATTAATGTCATGGTGATATTAGTTAGGAAAAAAATTAAAATGGAATAAAAATATTACCATATTTCATATTTTTAAAATAAAAATACGTTATTATGGACTCATTTTTCACACGAGTTCCGGGATTCATTTATACTAATGAAAAAATAATTTTTAAGAACTAGAGTCAACTTATTTTTGTTTATGTTTAAAAGAGAAAAATAAAATAAAATAAATAAAATTCTTTTGTGACTTCTTTCCTAAGGAAAAAGTATATTTGCAAAAAATCAAGTCCAAATATGATATTATAGTTATTTATTGAGAATGCATCCAAGGATAACATTCGTCTAAATTTTATTGAATACCAAAAAAAGAATGATGTAAATATATAGGACAAGACATGGTAACAAAAACATATTATAAAAATATACAAAATAAATGATAAGAAAATTATATAAATTGATAAAAAAAAATGATTATTTAAAAAATTACAACCCACCTTCAAAAAATTTCAAACAAGTTAATTTACATTAAAATATAAAATAAAATTCAAATCATGATTTCAATTTATTTATTTTTAAAAATAATATTTTAACTTATTTACTACAAATGATTTGATTAATATTTATTTATATTCAATTTTATTAAAAAAAATGACTTTATATATTTTTATAAAAAGAAATGATTGAATGTAATTTTAATTACAAATAAATGTTTCAACTTAATTTTATGTAAGAGAAAATGATGATTTTTATTTGCTTTTGTTAAAAGGTTTGTTGGAGCCTGCACATATTGCCGCTTTAAGGACCCACCATGCGCGATGGATATTCTAGAGACCATGTGTAAAACAAGAAACTAAGAATAATGTTCTACTCCGAAACTATTTGTACTGTCTGAGCAACTTCCGTGTATACTGTACAAAAATTTGTATTAGAAGTGCACATAGCCACAATATTGCATTAATATCTCTGTTTCTCTTAATGTTGCTGAAAGTACTGAAGCTTGATTTGATGGAAATTAACAGCATATATGGAGTATTTCTAACATACTCCTGGGTCCTCCAAAATTGTCATGACCCAAAAACAGTGGATTTTCATTAGCTATATGGGCTTGTTGGGGTGAAGGAGCAGCAAAGGCATTGAAATTCTTCAGATAACATTTTTTTTTTTTGTTAAGTTTCCAAAATGCATCCTTGACTGATTTATGCGGTTCAACCCTAGTCAAAAAGTCTTTCTTTTCATATTATTTTTAATCTGCATGATTGCCTTCGCTTTACTTTCATCCTCAGATGCTGATAAACTTTGCTATACCGCTGTGAACAGCTGCAATTCTCAATGCTTTCCATGGAGAAGCTTCACCGCCAAGACGTTCTTTTCACTCTCCTCCTCCTCATCTACTCCTCATCTAATCTGCTCCTCGCTTCAGGCTACACTCTTCCAAATAAGTACTTCATCAACTGTGGTTCCAGCTCTAACGCCACAGTCGACCGCCGGAACTTCGTCGGAGATGTGAACTCCAGCTCATCCTATTTCTCCGTAAGACGAAGCCATGAGTTGAAGGATGGCAACCCAGAAAACGGTACATCTCCTCTCTACCAAACAGCTAGAATTTTCAGAAAAGAATCTTCGCTTGAGTTCCGAATCACCGAAAATGGCACCTACGTGGTACGCTTTCATTTCTACCCTTTCTTGACGCCAACAAATCTTACTGCTGCTCTCTTCAATGTTCGGGTCACTGGGTATTCATTGCTGTCCAATTTCAGAGTCCAGAACAGAAGTAAGTCTCCCGTAATTAAGGAATTTGCAATTCCCATTGTTGTGGGAAACTTCATCATCTACTTCACTCCTCAAAAATCATCTTTGGCATTTGTAAACGCGGTAGAAGCGTTTCTTGCCCCTGAAAAGTTCGTTTCAAATGTGCAATCTCATGCTTTACAAATAATCCATAGGATAAACGTTGGAGGCCCGAAAATCCCTCCAAATGATGATACACTGTGGAGAAATTGGACAACCGACGATGATCATCTACTTCTCCCAGGTTCTGCCATAAATAGTATGGTCTACAATAGGACGCCCATATACGATCTTTCGATAGCTACAAACTATTCCGCCCCGTATGATGTCTACAAGACTGCCAAAGAACTTAATAGAAATTATAGCAATGCAACCTGGGGTTTCAGGGTGAATAAGAGTTCTACCTACTTCCTAAGGGTGCATTTCTGTGACACAATTAGCCAAAATGTTGATGGTACTGAGTTCAATTTCTCCATTTATAGTCGGTTCATTGAAACTATATATTCATATGGCTCCACCTACCCGATCGGAACTCCATTTTACAAGGATTATGTGGTTGATTCCGATGATTCAAGTCTTATGACTATCAGTATAGGCCCTCCATCTGATTCACCAAACAAGACTGCCTTTCTGAATGGGCTCGAGATTATGGAGCTTATAACCAGGGAATCTGTTTCATTGCGTGCGCCAAAGAAAAACTTTATATTCGTCATAGTAGGTACCGCTGTTGGAGTACTGGCTTGTCTCCTTATCCTGCTGGGGATGATCTTGAAATGCAGGAAAGCAAACTCTGTTGAAAGTGAAGACTGGTCTGTGCCTCTTTATGGAGGGAGATACTTCAGTTGGATAACTGGAAGAACTGCCGAAACCTCCTCTGTTTCCAGTTTAAACCTGGGGCTAAAAATACCCTTTTCTGAAATCCTGCATGCAACTCATCGTTTTGACAAAAAATTGATGATCGGTAAGGGTGGGTTCGGGAAAGTTTATAGAGGAACTCTTCGGGATGGGAAGAAAGTGGCTGTCAAACGAAGTCAACCAGGGCAAGGCCAGGGCTTCTACGAATTCCAAACTGAAATCAATGTCTTAACCAAAATTCGCCACCGCCACCTCGTGCCTTTGATTGGATATTGTGATGAGAGGCGTGAGATGATACTGGTTTACGAATTCATGGAAAATGGTACTTTACAAGACCTCCTATACGATTCCAATGAGGACTGCTCGACGTCATCTCCCCGATCAGACCTGTCTTGGGAGCAAAGGCTTGAGATTTGCATTGCTTCAGCTATGGGTCTTGATTACCTTCACCGTGGTGCCAGAATCATTCACCGCGATGTTAAGTCAACGAATATCTTGCTTGATGAGAATTATGTGGCTAAAGTTGCGGATTTCGGTCTTTCAAAATCAGGCGATGCAGATCAAACCCACATCAGTACTGACGTCAAAGGCAGCTTTGGTTACCTTGATCCTGAATATTTCAGATGCAATCAGTTAACAGATAAATCGGATGTATACTCCTTCGGAGTAGTTCTCCTGGAAGTGCTCTGCTCTAGGCCAGCAATTAAAAGGTCAGTTCCCAGGGAGGAAATGAATTTAGCTGAATGGGCGATTCCATGGCAAAAGAAAGGACAGCTTGAAGAAATTGTGGATCCTTTTCTCGTGGGTAAAATCAATCCTAACTCATTGCGTAAGTTCGGAGAAACGGCAGAGAAGTGTTTGAGAGACTCTGGTGCTGATAGGCCTACCATGCGTGAGGTGGCATGGGACTTGCGATATGCACTTGATCTGCAACAAGCTAGGATTCCGAGAGAAGGATATGGCGACAGCATCACTGATGATTCTTTCGACTATTTGCCACTGTCTGGTGTTCCGTCCGTGCCTTCTCCTAGCTTTCTTCTAATTGAGGAAGATGAAGTCCTCGTAGAAGGTGATGATGGTTCAGAAGCAACTGCTAGTGAAGTGTTCTCCCAACTGGGGATCAGTGGTGCCAGATAATCTCATCTCAACTGGTATGATGGTACGAGGGTATGAGGGTCTGAGGTTCAGTAGTGTGGCTAGCTTTACTTTCTTCAGCTTCTATCTACTGTGAACTTTACCTTGTTGATCGATTTTCTTTTGTTAACTTTAATGTGTTTGCTGCAGCAAAAAGAATGAGGAACAGTTGTATAATGCCCATCTGCGGAATCATTGCAGCATCTGTAAAAGGATATCCCTATGCATGAACTATCAATTTTCTTTAGCGCATTGTTGATTAGGGTTATATCAAACAGCCAAGCAAACACTGAACCGTTACCAAAACAACGTCCAAAATTCTTGGAAAGGCTTATCCGGCCCCTTTCTTCTCTTGCAGCCAAAACCCATTTCACCAGCCATAAAACGAGTATATAAGGTATAAATAATCTTTTCACTTCATCTCTCTATTTACTCTTGTCTGGTATTAAAATTTTTTTGCTCCCAAAACACATTGTGGTTTCTCTACATTAATGGTTCATCCCCTTTGATAGCGGAGTAGATCACCTGATTGTTAATTCCTACTCAAGTTGATTTCAGAATTCTTGGTTCTACTCTCCATAAATCACCATTGATGATATTAGTTCTATGCACATTGTTAGTGTTTAGTTAGGTTGATAATTTTGGACAAAATTCCTTAGTGTCTCCTAACTCAATTTTTCGAATCCTTCCTCGGACTGCTTGCCTAATGAAGATAAAATTGTTGAAGTTGCTAAGAGACCAGAGTATACCATTGAGGTTGAAGTTGAATGAAATTAAATTAACCATGTATTTCAAATTGTTATTTTTGTTGAAATATTTTTTTTAAGGAGTTAGAAAGGCTTGGAAAGCATATTTTTTTTCGTAAGTGTTTAAATGTCTTGTTCCAAGATCAATCAAATTCTAGGTAAGATCGGTTCATGTTGCACTTTCTTGATGTTATTTCAACCATTGGATGAAGGGTTTCTTTCAACTTAAAAAGCAAAAATTGCTTCTTGAAATGGGAGACACTAGCAGTCGTTCTTCCCTTGTGCTCCGTTGTCTCACCAAATTGAGAGTGTTTGGTTGTCGAGGAAATCTCATTTTCTTTCTATTTTCCAAACTATTTTCAATAGATTTTCTTGAGAAAAAACGAATTGATTCCTTCATTCATTCATCTCTCAATTTTTGATCTATTTGAGTTTGAGTAAAAACTCATTTTCTTCCTAACTAACCTTTAAGAAGAGGTCGAGATCAAGCCTAATTTAGATGCCAAGTATGTTCTAGAATATGAAGATATGCAATTAAAGTGAAAATGTGCTAGTCAAGTAGTCCGTGAAGGATTAAAAGACTTAAGTTATATAAATCCTTATACACATGGTTTGTTTTTCATAGCAGAATTTTTTATTTGTTATAAGCTCATAGTTTTTTATTTTTTCGAAAGTTTTCCACATAAATTCTAGTGTCATCATCTGTTTTTCTCTTATTCTACTTTTTGATTTATTTTCACTTTTAGTTTTCATTTATTACTTGAACATATAAGTTGAATGGAAGAACAATGAGTTAAAATAGGTATGATCTTCTTTTGGATATCTTGAACATATTTTTTTCTATTTATTTTGATATAGATGTTCAATAGAAAATGAAATTTGTGGTAGTGAGAAATTATTCTTATTTTCATACTTGCATGTGCCTTTTACTCTATGTTGGAAAGTATTTAAATTAAAAAAAATTATGAAAAATTCTAAAATTAGATAACAAGTATTCGGGATATATCCTTTTGAATTTGTTTAAAACCAATGTTATCAATAACATTTTGTCACATATAAAAAAATAAAAAATAAAAATCGCTCATGCATGCTAAAAATATTACTTGACAATTATTCTTGAGCTCGATCTATTCCTACCATTTTTATTCTTTTTTGATAAATTACTTTTTCCAAAAAAGTAAAATAGGTCTCCATTGGAAGGACATGCAGGAGATAGGATTTTCGCTTCCAAGTTCTCCAATACAAAGCAGGCACGTCCAACCCATGTTATTCCACTTGCTAAGTTGTAGATCAATAATGCATAGCCAGACACGCAAGAAAAAGTTAAAAGTGGGCTTATCTTCCACATTTATTATTCTTCTTTTGTGGATAATAATCAGCACAGAAATTTTCAACTTGGACCTTTCTTTATTCAAAAGAAAAAGATGAAGGAAAAAGAGTCTTATATTCCACATTATTGTTCTACTTTTGTGGAAAAGTCGTGTGATTGCTTTGGTGTGAGAGTTGGTGATAAAAAATTGACAAGTCTTTAAGATGACTTGGGTTTCTAGTCTTGGTCTCCGCCTTCTCTAGATGACTTGGGCTTCTAGTCTTGGTCTCCGCCTTGTTTATGATGGTGGAACTCTTACAAAGGAGCAGAAAAAATATTTCAATTTCCTATGTGTCTTATAAAATTCTATACTACATAAATGAAGTCGATTCTGAAAATTAATTAACCATGGACACAACGAGACATGTGATAAAAATATATTACAAGAATGTACAAAATAAATGATAAGAGAATTGTAAAAATTATTTTATTAAACTGATTAAAAAAATTGATTATTTAAAAAATTACAATACATTTTCAAAAAATTCAAAAGAGTTAATTTACATTAAAAAAATAAAATAAAATTCAAATAAATGATTTTTACTTATTTATTTATAAAAATAATTAATGTTTCAACTTATTTACAACAAATGATTTAATTAATATTTATTTACATTTAATTTTATTAAAAAATGACATTTATGTATTTTTATTAAAAGAAATGATTGAATATGATTTTATTTACAAATAAATGTTTCACTTTGATTTTATTTACAAAAAATGGTTTTTATTTGCTTTTGTTAAAAAAGAATGATTTTTACAAGTTTATTTATAGAAGTGTTCCAACCAAAATTTACTTGTAAGAAAATAATTTTTACAGGTTCATTTACAAAAATATTCCAATTCAATTTTATTTAAAAATGATTTTTACAATTTTTATTTAGAAAAATGATTTTTACATAACTATCCATGTTTTTAAAAAACAAAAGAAAAAAAATCATAAAACTGTTAGTTATAAATCTATTTTAAAAATAATCACTTAATATCATGTTGAAATTATGTTAAAATTTTTTTTAGAAAAGATGATTCCATAAAATGTATATAAAGTCTTTAGAGTTACAACAGAAGTATATAAAGAGTATTAGGGTTTGGAAGGGAAATGTTTTTCTAAAATAGTTTTTTAAAAAGGAAAAAGGAAGGTTTTAAAAAAAAAATTTGATGTTTTATAATAATAATAATAATAAAAAGCAAACCTAAAATATTTTTAATTAATTTTCTATGTTTTTAAATATATTCTAAAAATAATTTTTATTATAAAATTTTATTTATAATTATTCTTCATATTTATATAATTATTTTTTATACAACCATCAAAAAATTAATTAAAACATCAAAAAATATATTTTCTCTGTTACTATTTTTAAGAACAAAAAACTTTAGTTTTGAAAATAATTGTCGAACACTAGTATGCCCAAAACAATCTTATCGCCTCCCTTAAAAAGAAGCTAGATTGTATTGTGGCTTAGGTAGTAGTAGAAGAAGAAGCTTGGGGTTTGGCCATGTTGGGTAACGAGCACATAGGTTAGTTTATTGGGGAAATCATGTAACCATACATCAGCTAACAAAAATATGATATTTTAGAACTTTGTTTTTTGCTTTTTAATTTTAGTGTAAAATGGAAAAAAAATCAATATTTACAAAACTAGATCAGTCATTAAATCGGAAAAATTATGAGTTCACGGTTCACTGGTCAGACCGACGGTCGAACCGGTGATGTCATAAATATATAATTTATAAATTATTAAAAATTACTAAAGTTTATTTCAGAGTAGGGAACAACCTCTAATTACTTCCTAAAGGTCCCTAAGGAATTAAACAAACCATGAGTAATAATATAGATGTCCTAGTAGCTCATGGATTAAATGTACCAAATTGTTTTAAGAATGTGTTAAATTTTGTGAAAGATGTACCAAATTTTGTAAATGATATACTAAATTGTCTTTAGAATGTACCTTAGAGTCCAATGTCCATTCCAGGGTAGGGAACAACCTGCAATTTCTTTTTGAGGGTCTCTAAAGGAATATATGAACCATGAGAATGAAGATAGGGGTATTGGTTCCTCTAAGAATGGATAAACCTAAGATTTTAAAGTTCGTTTTGGGGTGGGCAAGGACCTTCAATTACTTATCGAAGGTCCCAAAGGAATATATACACCATGATAAGTAGGATAGTAGTTCTGATTCCCTAAGCATGAATTTACCTTTTTTTTTTTTTAAGGATGTACATATTTTTTATGAAATTAATATAAAATGTTAAATACAATTTTTTTTATGAAAAATATATTTTATTTTAATTAAAATTTAAATATTTTAACCAAACAAAAAGTTAGATCCACAATCAAATTAAAATCATAGGAAAAATGATAAAAACACTATCACTTATTATGATTTTGATATAATAAATTTAAAATGAAAATTGAAAGAAAAATGATGTAAATAATAAAATAATATTACAAAGATATTTTTACTTTTACATGTGATAGAATTTACAAAATAAATAAATCTTTTGTTTAGTATTAATATAAAAAAATCTTATATCATAAACCTCTAAATAATAAAATAGAAATTTTAAATTTAATTAAATCTTAATTTATCAAATTTATTGTTATAATTAATATTTAAAATCATCAATTATATTATTTGTGGAATAATATTTTCATTTTTGTTCATTATATATGTTTTTATTTAATTTTTTATATTAACTATCTATTATATATTATCATTTTAAGTTTAATATGTCAAAAAATAATTAAAATCAATAAATATGGAGACATTAGAGAGTAAAAAAAATTAAAATTAAAGAAGTTTTATGAGAAAATACATAAGTATATTAAAAAGAATATAAAGGAAAAAGAGAAAAATAGTAATAAAAATTATAATAGGTGATAATAGATTATGGCGGAAGGAGATGGAAAAAAAAAGTGAAAAAGTGGCAGGTGGTAAGTGAGATATATTGATGTGAAAGAAATAATAAAAATAAATTACACATATACTTATCAATAAGTGGTATTAAATTGGTATATACTTTGTCTTTTACTTTTAAGGGTAATTCTAGAATAAATTTGAAAGCACTATTAGAGTGCATGAATAGACAATATTTTTTCTCATTTTACATTAAAATTAAAAAACAAAAAGTAAAGTTCTAAAATCTCTTGTTTTTTTAGTTGATGTATGATTGCATGATTTGCTAGTTTATTTGGTTGTTTGGGCCCTTTTGTTCTGTCTATTTGTGTTCTCATTTGTGTGTTTTTCAATGCGTGATATTTATACTGTACAGAGATTTTGTATTGTAAGTGCACATAGCCACATTGCATTTGTGTTTCTGTTTCTCCTAATGTTGCCGAAGCACTGAAGCTTGCCTTAATGAAAATCAACAGCATATATAGAGTAATTCTAGCATGCTCCTGGCACAGGGTCCTCCAAAGTACGCATGGCCCAACAACAAAGGATTTTCAAAAGCTATATGGGCTTGTTTTGGTGAAGGAACAGCAAAGGTGTATAGTTTTCAACCCCAAGTCAAAAAAGGCTTTCTTTTCATATTATTTTTAATCTCCATGATTGCCCTCACTTTACCTTCATCCTCAGATGCTGATAAACTTTGCTATCCCGCTGTGAACAGCAGCAATTCTCAATGCTTTCCATGGAGAAGCTTCACCGCCAAGACGTTCTTTTCACTCTCCTCCTCCTCATCTACTCCTCATCTAATCTGCTCCTCGCTTCAGGCTACACTCTTCCAAATAAGTACTTCATCAACTGTGGTTCCAGCTCTAACGCCACAGTCGACCGCCGGAACTTCGTCGGAGATGTGAACTCCAGCTCATCCTATTTCTCCGTGAGACCAAGCGATGATTTGAAGGATGGCAACCCAGAAACCGGTACATCTCCTCTCTACCAAACAGCTAGAATTTTCAGAAAAGAATCTTCGTATGAGTTCCGAATCACCGAAAATGGCATCTACGTGGTACGCTTTCATTTCTACCCTTTCTTGACGCCAACAAATCTTACTGCTGCTCTCTTCAATGTTCGGGTCACTGGGTATTCATTGCTGTCCAATTTCAGAGTCCAGAACAGAAGTAACTCTCCAGTAATTAAGGAATTTGCAATTCCCATAGAGGTGGGAAACTTCACCATCTACTTCACTCCTCAAAAATCATCTTTTGCATTTGTAAACGCGGTAGAAGCGTTTCTTGCCCCTGAAAAGTTCGTTTCAAATGAATCGAGTCACATTACTCCCGCGGGAAGTGACGGTAATTACAGAGGTCTGGAATCTCAGGCTTTACATATAATCCATAGGATAAACGTTGGAGGCCCGAAAATCCCACCAAATAATGATACACTGTGGAGAAGTTGGACACCCGACGATGATTATCTACTTCTCCCAGGTTCTGCCAAAAATAGTAAGGCCTCCAATAATACGCCCAACTACGATCCTTTGGTAGCTACTAACTATTCCGCCCCGATTGATGTCTACAAGACTGCCAAAGAACTTAATAGAAGTTATAGCAGCTCATCAAGTTTCTTCAATGTAACCTGGGGTTTTAGGATGAATAAGAATTCTACCTACTTCGTGAGGGTGCATTTCTGTGACATAATTAGCCAAGATGAAGATGGTATTGTGTTCAATTTTTCCATTTATAGTCGGTTCATTGAACTTATATATTCATATGGCCCCACCACCAAGATCGGAAATCCATTTTACAAGGATTATGTGGTTGATTCCGATGATTCAAGTCTTATGAATATCAGTATAGGCCCTCGATCTGATTCACCAAACAAGACTGCCTTTCTGAATGGGCTCGAGATTATGGAGCTTATAACCAGGGAATCTGGTTCATTGCCTGCGCCAAGCAAGCCAAAGAAAACCGTTATCTTTGTCATGGTAGGTTGTGTTGTTGGAGTGGCTTTTCTCCTTATCCTGCTGGGGGTGATCTTGAAATGCAGGAAAGCAAACTCTGTTGAAAGTGGAGAGTCGTCTATGCTTCTTTATGGAGGGAGATACTTAAGTTGGATAACTGGAACTGGAAGAGCTGTCGAAACCTCCTCTGTTTCCAGCTTAAACCTGGGGTTAAAAATACCCTTTTCTGAAATCCTGCATGCAACTCATCGCTTTGACAAAAAATCAATGATTGGTAAGGGTGGGTTCGGAAAAGTTTATAGAGGAACTCTTCGGGATGATAAGAAAGTGGCTGTCAAACGAAGTCAACCAGGGCAACGCCAGGGCTTTGCTGAATTTCAGGCTGAAATCAATGTCTTATCCAAACTTCGCCACCGCCATCTGGTTTCCTTGATTGGATACTGTGATGAGAGGCATGAGATGATACTGGTTTATGAATTCATGGAAAACGGGACTCTGAGAGACCATCTATACAATTGGAATGAGGACTGCACCATATCAACTCCCCGATCACAACTGTCTTGGGAGCAAAGGCTTGAGATTTGCATTGGTTCGGCATGGGGTCTTGATTATCTTCACAGTGATTCCGGGATCATTCATCGTGATGTTAAGTCGACAAATATCTTGCTTGATGAGAATTATGTGGCTAAAGTTGCTGATTTCGGTCTTTCAAAATCCAGCGGTACAGATAAAACTCATGTCAGTACGGATGTCAAAGGCAGTGCTGGTTACATTGATCCTGAATATTTCAGATGCATGCAGTTAACAGGTAAATCGGATGTATACTCCTTCGGAGTAGTTCTCCTGGAAGTGCTTTGCGCTAGGCCAGCTATTAAAAGGTCAGTTCCCATTGAGGAAACGAATTTGGCTGAATGGGCGATGTCATGGCAAAAGAAAGGAGAGCTTGAAAAAATTGTGGATCCTTTTCTCGTGGGTAAAATCAATCCTAACTCATTGCGTAAGTTTGGTGAAACCGCAGAGAAGTGTTTGAGAGACTCTGGTGCCGAAAGGCCTACCATGCGCGATGTCTTATGGGACTTGAAATATGCACTTGAGCTGCAACAAGCTACAACGCTGGAAGAAGGATATATGGACAGCACAACATATGCTTTTTCATATGCTTTTTCGGAGATGCCACTGCTTGGTGTTCAGTCCTTGCCTTCTTCTAGCTTTCCTCAAATGGAGAAGGATGATGTAGCCAGGGAATATGATGATGGTTCAGACCCAACTCCTAGTGACGTGTTTTCCCAATTGAGGATTACCGGTGCCAGATAATGTCAACTGGTGCGAGGTCTGGTTGAGTGCCTTTACCTTCCTGATCGATTGCTTTTGTTGCTTTTGAAATCTGTGGGACTTGAAATATGTACTTGATCTGCAGCATGCTACAATGCCGTGAGAAGGATATGCGGACAGCATAACAGATGCTTCTTTCGAGTGCTTGCCACTGTTTGGTGTTCTGTACTTGGCTTCTCCCAGTCCTAGCTTTCTTCTAATTGAGGAAGAGGAAGCCTCCATAGAAGGTGATAATGGTTCAGAACCAACTGCTAAGTGAAGTGTCCTCCCAATTGAGGATTGGTGGTGCCAGATAATCTTATTAACTCGTCTGATATCTACTTGTGTGGCTTCACTTCTTAGGCTTCTATCTAATACTAAATTTATGGTCCTGATTCATTGTTCCCATCAGCCTCACTTCTAGCACCGCATTCGTCATCAGATGATTGCAAAGTTAGGAGATTTGCTGCACCATGTGGCACAATATTACTAATCAATGCATGGGCTATATCTTTTCAGTTCAAGAAGTATAAAACTGCGGGGAGTGAGACATACAAGCTTGTGCCTTTTGGAGTGGAAAGAAGGGCATGCCCTGGGGCTGGCCTAGCCAAATAGGTGATGGGTTTGGCTCTGGAATCAATGATTCAGAGTTTTGAAGAGAATAGACGAGCACGAAATTGCCATGGTCGTGGGAAAAGGGCTCACAATGCCCAAGGTGGAGCCTCTGGATGTTATGTTAAAGTAAGGGACATTATGAACACTGTTCTATCCGAGGCTTTGAACAGTATCTGAGCAACTTTGGTGGCTATCGTCCAAATATTTTTTGGTACCATAAATGCACATAGGTATTCATTGTTTTATTGTTTCCGTTCTCTTGGAATTGATGAAGCAGGGAAGGTTGCCGTGATCATTCATGGAACTTTCAAAATTCTTCATATAATGGAGTAATTCTAACATATTCTTGGTATGGTGTGCCCGGAAAACAGAGTACTGCCTTCTGCTATATTGGTTTGTTTTGGTGAGGGGGCAGCAGAGGCATTGAGATTCTTCAGATGCTCATGAAGGAGATGAGCAACCAGATGCCAAGTATTTGAACCAAATTTAGCAGTGATTTACATGGGCGAGGGGCAGGGAGTTTGATGAGATGTGGATAACGAGGGGGGATTAATAATATCAAGTACCTGTATTTTCATATGTATACAAGACGACTCTAAGTCAAAGTCTCGCTTTCTATGTTTGTTTTCATTTGATTTTTCGTTTCTTGAAAAAAAAAAAACAAAACAAAAAAAAAAAAACTTTGCTGATAAACTTTGTGGATAACGAGGAAATCTGCATGATTGCCTCTCAATTTATTTCCATCCTTGGATGCTGATAAACTTTGCTTCTGCTGGGAAAAGTCGGCAGTGGTTAATGATGTCCATGGATAAGCTTCACCACCACAAAGTTATTTTGACTCTCCTCCTCCTCATCCACTCATCAGATTACGCTCTTACAGACAAATATCTCATCAACTCTGGTTCAATCTCTGATACTGCAATCAGCACTCAGTGCTGCTTCGTGGGAGATGTGGACTCCGGCTCATCCAACTTTTCGGTAGGAGAAAGCAGTCGGGTCGTTGATGACAACCCAGCACCAGGGACACCTTTTCTCTATCGAACAGCTAGAATTTTCAAAAAACAATCTTCGTACGGGTTCCAAATCACCCAAAGTGGCACCTACGTGGTACGCTTTCACTTCTACCCTTTCTCGACTCCAACAAATCTTGCCGACGCTCTCTTCAATGTTTCCGCGAATGGGTTTTCATTGCTGTCCAATTTCAGTGTCCAGAACAATAGTAACCCTCCTGTAATTAAGGAATTCGCAATCCCCATAGAGGTGGGAAAATTCATGATCTACTTCACACCTCAAAAATCATTTTTTGCTTTTGTAAACGCCATAGAAGCCTTTCTTGCTCCGGAAGATTTCATTTCAGATGGAGTTAGTCACGTTACTCCTGCAGGGCTTAAAGGCACTTACAATGGTTTGTTATCTCAGGCTTTTCATATAATCCATAGGATTAACGTTGGAGGCTTCACAATCACACCAAGTAATGATCTACTGTGGAGAAGTTGGACACCAGATGATGACTATCTATTTCTCCCAAATTCTGCAAATAACATCGAGTTCTACGGTGAGCTTAATTCCCTGGGAGCTGCTGCAAATTCGGCCCCAGATAATGTCTACAAGACTGCCAAAGAATTGAACATAAATCATAGCATGTCATCAAATTTTTTCAATATGACCTGGGGTTTCGATGTGAATAAGAATTCTACCTACTTCGTGAGGGTGCATTTCTGTGACATAATTAGCCAAGATGTTGATGGTATTGTGTTCAATTTATCCATCTATAATCAGTTCATTGATAAGATAGATCCATATAACATTGCTCACCATCCAGCAACTCCCTTTCACAGTGATTATGTGGTTGATTCTGACGATTCTGGATATGTGAATATCAGTGTAGGCCCTCGTAGCAAATCACTGAACCAAACTGCTTTTCTGAATGGACTTGAGATCATGGAGAAGATTGAGCGATCTGGTGCATACCCTGTGCCTAGCAATCCGAATAAGACTCCTGAGTCTGCGCCCAGCAATCCGAATAAGACCCTTGAGTCTGCGCCAAGCAAGCCAAAGAAGAACTTCATGTTTGCAATAGCTGGTTCTGTTGTTGGAGTGGCTTTTGTCCTTATTCTGATCGGAGTGTTCATGAAATGCAGGAAAGCAAACCCTGTTGAGACCGGGGGGTGGTCTGTGCTTCTTGTTGGAGGGAGATCTTTTTGGAAGACAAATGATAGAACTGCCAACAACTCCTCCGTTTCTAGTTTAAACCTCGGCTTAAAACTACCCTTTTCTGAAATACTGCATGCGACTAATAACTTCAACCCAAAAGTGATCATCGGGGAGGGTGGGTTCGGGAAAGTTTATAGAGGAACTCTTCGAGATGGTAAGAAAGTGGCTGTCAAACGAAGTCAAGCAGGGCGACGCCAGGGCTTTGCTGAATTTCAAGCTGAAATCAATGTCTTATCCAAACTTCGCCACCGCCATCTGGTTTCCTTGATTGGATACTGTGATGAGAGGCATGAGATGATACTGGTTTATGAATTCATGGAAAACGGGACTCTGAGAGACCATCTATACAATTGGAATGAGGATTGCACCATATCAACTCCCCGATCACAACTGTCTTGGGAGCAAAGGCTTGAGATTTGCATTGGTTCAGCATGCGGTATTGATTACCTTCACACTGGTTCTGATAGGGGAATCATTCACCGGGATGTTAAATCAACAAACATTTTGCTAGATGAGAATTATGTGGCGAAGGTTTCTGATTTTGGTCTTTCTAAATCAGGCACTTCGGATAAATCTCATATCAGTACAAATGTAAAAGGTAGTTTTGGTTACCTTGATCCAGAATATTTCAGATGCTTGCATTTAACGGATAAATCAGATGTATACTCTTTTGGGGTGGTTCTTCTGGAAGTGCTTTGTGCTCGGCCGGCTATTAAAAGATCAGCTCCCAGTGGGGAAATGAATTTAGCTGAATGGGCCATGTCATGGCAAAAGAAAGGACAGCTCGAAAATATTGTTGATCCTTTTCTCCTGGGTAAAGTTAATCCTAACTCATTGCGGAAATTCGGAGAAACGGCAGAGAAGTGTTTGAAAGACTCGGGTGCTGATAGGCCTAATATGTGCGATGTCCTATGGGACTTGAACTATGCTCTTCAGCTCCAACGAGTTACAAAGCAGAGAGAAGGATATGGGGACAGCATAATAGATGCTTCATTGGAGTTCCCACTGCCTATTGTTCAGTACTTGCCTTCTCCCAGCTTTCTGATTAAGGAATATAATATCCCCACGGAAAGTGGTGATGGTTCAGCGCCAACTGCTAGTCAAGTGTTCTCCCAACTGAGAATTGGTGACGCCAGATGATCTCAACTGGTATGAGGTCTAGTTGTGTAGCTTTACTTTCTTTAGCTTCTCTCTGCTGTTGAATTTACTTTCCTGATTAAGTTGTTTTTGTTTCTTCTAATCCATTTGCTGCAAAAAGTATTGAGGAATAGTTGAATTCTGCATAGATATCTAAACTCTGAACTCGAGATAGAAATAAAACGTGATACACCCGGAATACACACTATAAAAATGCTCACCTGCAGAAGCATAGTAGTATCTGTAAAAGGATCTATTCATGAACCGTCAGTTTTCTTCTGTACATTGTAGATATATCAGCCAACAAAACATTGAACTGTTACCAAAACAACTTCCAACATTCTTCCTGGAAAGACAAATCCTCTTTCTCCTCTTTGCACTCAAAACCCCTTTAGTGTCACTGCCATTTCCTCTTCAGCGGCCAACAAATGAATATACAAGGAAAATGTATACATGTCATTTCATTTTCTGCTGTGCCCTGTCTGCATAAAGACCCATGGTGGCCTTCCTGCATTAGATAACAATGTGGCATCCTTGGTTTGTCCCATTTGATCTTGAACCGGCCGGTCCGGTCCGGGTGCAAAAACATTTTTTATGCTGAAAATAGTTTTTAAAGGCACTCTGAGCCAAGTCGATTCTTATTCAGTTAGAGGAAGGTCTCAACCATTTTTTTATTAAGAAAATTAGAACTGAGGTTTTCGCCTCCATGTTCTTTAGCAATAAGCAGACAATTTATACTCCACTCTGTGTCAGCATATTTAATCTACAGTAGTTTCAACTGAACAGAAATAAGCTCTGAATTTAGTTTTGGAAGTGGAAAGTGAAAAGATGAAATTCATGTTTAAAGATTAGGTATTTGCTTTTAGGTTAGATACGTCTTCAAAAAAGAATGCCGCAGATTCAAGCCACAAGAGACAAAAGGATGAAATGCCTAGATTCTGTTTTGTTAGAGAGAAAGATCTCAAAAAAGACAACCCTTTATTTAGACGCTGTATCAACTGCTTGTTGGCTATCTACTTCTTTAGGGAATGTGAAGAAACGGAAAATAAATCAACACCTATAACCAGCTCATCTTGCGTTGTTATTTCTTTGAACAACTTATATAGAATATTTTGTAGGTGGAACAGTGGAAATGGATAAGAACAAGTGGTAGTCAGTCAATAATGGAGTTTTTTTTATTCATAAATCCTTTCAGACTTGCAAGCAAACCAAACCAATCCTTATCTAGAAGAAAATTTTATTTAAATTGAAGGAATCCCAGTTGATACAACTTTTCCTCTCACCGTCTAACAACTCTCGCTCCGACTGGGTTTTGAGGAGACATAGCCCACCTGACAGACAGTAATATGCAACCATCAAGGGCCTAATTGCATTAAACCATTACAGAAAATTCTTGTTACCAATACTTCAATTTAGTACCTCATCTTCTTCGAGGCTTGGAATCCAGTCGTTTGTTGCAGGGTTGCTTTTGAAGCCCCTCAGCATCATCTCTCCGTTCTCCCTCCTTTGCAACTGGAGTCCGTACCCATCTTCAACTCCTCTCCTCTCCACCTTTATAAACCCAGTTCCAGTCTAATCATTGCAAATAAAAATCAAATCATGTCATGAAAAAATTGCAAGGGAAAAAGAGGAAAGAGGAACAGAGAATAATGGGGTTGAACCGTGTGATGCTGTTTGTCAATAGAACCCAACTCCTTGTAGTAGTGCGTCTCCACAAATTCCTCTTGCAACATAGCACTCCCATCTGTTGAAATCATGGCCTGAGAGTTTGACAAAAGTCAGAACCAAAAATCAACGAAACAAGGCTGGATTGATAATAGAGTAGTAAGACCGAGGAGTTTACGGACATGGGACTCAGACTGAGATTCAGATTGAAGGGTTCGGAACTTGTGAAGCTCCGGGATGGTTCCGTTGGCGGCGTGGGAAGGAAAACTTAGCGGGGATTCGGATTCGCTTCTGCTGGGCTTGGCGGGTCGCTTCGGGGCTACGGAATCGAAGTGAGCTCTGATCTGAGCGGTGATCCTCTGTTGTTGGTCTGCCTCCAAAACCTCGTCGCTGCGGCCTGGCTTGGTCACCGTCCATTGACCCACCATGATCTATGTTGGATGTTGATAGGATAGCGTTGTTGGTAGCTCTGTTTTGGGCTTAATGGGCACTGAGAGGCAATGAATCTACTATATAAATAGGAGGAGAGGGCAGAGAGCAGCGTGAGCTTTTCCACAAAATGAAAACTGGGGGCGACGCTTGTATTCGGTTGGTTGGATTGTATATTGGTGCGCTGTGGGGTTGCACTTTTATTTTGACATGAACTGGCTTTCCGTGGGCACGACGGTCTAACTTTGGCACCAACCCCGGCCCGGTCCTCAACAAATTTGGGCTCAAAGTACAACTGGACCCCTATCTAATCCGGATGCAATCCACAAAATCCCCTTTAAAACGTTCTTCAAACTTTGTTATCAGAATTTGAATCTCTTTAAGAGGAATACCATGTGTAAGATACTGGTAATAAGTCAAATATCATCGCATTTCAAAAATCAAATATGTTGTAAAACAAAAAATAATAGCTTTTGAAGAAAGATGAATGAGAAAGACCGTATTTGATTGAATGAATGAATATAGAATACGGTAGGATAAGAAATAGAATGAAATTTCATATTCTATATTCTGGTAATGAAATGAAATAAATGATGAATTATTTATCACGTATGATATTTTAAAATAAATATAAAATAAAATAAGTGATCAAATATATTATTTATCTTTTTTTAAAAAAAATATGTTAATATTAAGTTACAAAATAGGATTTATATTTTCATATGATATAATTTTTTTATCATTTATATTACTTATTTTATAAAAATAAAACATTTTGATTAAAAAAATTAGATTTGTGGCTAAAAAGAAAAAAGAAAAAATATTGATAATATATATTAAAAATAATATAATATAGAAAAAAATGTATTTATAAATTATTTATATTTTGATGTTACTATTTAATAAAAATCAATTTTCACTTACATTATTTATGGGAAAACAATTTTTATAAAAGGAATTATTTTTTAAAAAGAAAACGAATTATATTGAAGTTATAATTATAAAGAATTGTTGTATAGAATGTGACATAAAAAATGTCTTTGAAAGAGACAATTTTCCATATGAAAACCTAATTACATTTTGTATGTATGGAAAGTAAAGTGTTTTTCCAAAAGGTAATTTTAATATAAATTCAATTTTTAATTCCAATATATAATTTATTTGCGGCCCTAGCGAAACTGTTTTGAGTATGGTTTTAATTTTCAATCCATTCACGTGGTCCATCCAACACCAAGTCAAAGTCTTGCTTTTGCTTTCCAAGAGTTTGATTCTTCGCTGTTTGCCTGTTTGGCTGTTTGCCTCTCATTTGATTTCATTTTTCCGATGCTGATAAGTTTGCTCCCACTGATACCAGTGGCGATTCCAATTGACTCCCATGGAGAAGCTTCACCTCCACAGGTTTCTTTTTCCACTCCTCCTCGTCTACTTCTCTTCTCACCTGCTCCTCTCATCAGCTTACACTCTCCCTCATGAGTACTTCATCAACTGTGGTTCAAGCTCTAACACCACTGTCAATGGCCGGATCTTCGTCGGAGATGTGAACTCCGGCTCCTCCTTCTCCGTTGGAAGAAGCAGTCCGGTAAAGGATGACAACCCATCAACAGCTGCTTATCCCCTCTATCAAACAGCTAGAATTTTCAGACAAGAATCATTTTATGAGTTCCAAACCACCGTGAGCGGCACCTACCTCATTCGCTTCCATTTCTACCCTTTCTCCTCTCCCACAAACCTTGCCGATGCTCTATTCGATGTTTCGGCTTCTGGGTTTTCATTGCTGTCCAATTTCCGCGTTGCAAACAGTAGCAACTCTCATGTGATGAAGGAATTCGCAGTTCCCGTCCAGGTGGAAAATTTCAGAATTGACTTCACACCTCAAGAATCATCTTTTGGCTTTGTAAATGCCATAGAAGTCTTTCCTGCCCCTAACGGTTTCTTCCCAGATCGAGTTGTTGGCGCTAACCCCGCAGGACATAGCGGTACTTACAAAGGTGTGTTATCTCAGGTTTTGTACACAATCCATAGGATCAACGTTGGAGGTCTCACCATCACTCCTGACAATGATACTCTCTGGAGAAGTTGGATACCGGATGATGCTTATCTATATTTCTCAGATGCTGCCAAAAACAATGAATTGTACAGTGATAAGCTTAAGTACCAAGTTGGTGGATGTTGAGGCCTTGCGTCCCTGTGATCCACGTTGATGCCAGGTGGGCGCACGATCTCAACCACTATTGAGTTCTTGTTCAGTTGTGCCTGCAAAAGATGCCCGGACAGAGTGTCCGGGCACACCCTCCGATGGTTTTGTCAGTCATGGTTATGGAGAAGAAGAGAAGTTTCGCACAGTCGGTGTTTTACTAGGTATTGCCAGCTTACCTTCTTCCTTGTGTGAAGGTCTGTATATATAGTATCAGAGGTTCTCTCTCCTCCTTTAATGATGGAAGACTTTTTGGTTTATCATGATGCCCCTAGGTGGTGGCAGGGACATCCTCGCCCTACAGGCGGCTGTCAGAGATCATGGGATGTGACCAGCCATCGTTTCTGTCTTTTCACTCTGCAAGCGTCGGAATGTGGCCTGTGAGAGGACGTTAGAATGACGTATTGGGGGCATGCTTTCCTTGGTCAACAATCCGAGCAATTATATCCGGATGGGGTATGGCGGTGGCCCGGATGTGGCGCCTGTGGGTGTCGTGTGCCTTTCTCTGAGGGAGTCCGGATGGGAGAAACGTGTCATGTGTACTCTTGGGAGGATCCGGATGAACTTCATCCGGATAGAGATGCATGGCACGTGTTATCAGGGGGAGGGGTCCCTACAATGCCCCCTTTTTAATTTGCCTATTTTGTCCGGGCAAAAATGGGTAAGTTAAAAAAAGATGACTGCTCGTTTTCGTAAACTGAGGCCCCCTCGTTCCCTCATTGGGCCACGTGGTGCGCGAGGGTGAAGGGGCAGAAGAGCATTTATGATGAGCCGTTGTCTTGGGAAATTTCAAGGCGGCGTGTCGTTTCGGTGATAGTGTAGTTGGACGGTTGGAATCCCAAGAGATTGTCTCTCATTTAAATAGCGGATTTGAAGCTTTCCTTTTGCATTTTGTCTTCTGTATTTTCGACTGCTAGTGCTTTCTTCTCAGCTATTTGCGTATCTCCGTCTGTGAGTGGATTTCTAAAGTCTATTCTGTCAAGGTTCGTGCCGTGACGGTGATTGTGCCGCGGAGTTCATCCTCTTTTTCCCATTCTTCTTTCGGTACGTTCCTCATTTGTTGTTTTCTATCGCTTGTCTTGGCTTTGTGGTTGCTTGTAGTTTTGCTTGGGGAAGATGCTCGTGACTGGGGATTAATACCAGTTTCTAGGGTTTGGGGAGCACTTGACTGTGGTTTGGATTGCAGTTCTCTGACTGTTAGTATTCTTTCATGCAGGTTCTGCTGCAACGTTTCTTTGAAAATGTCTGCAAATCAGGAAGTTACCTCACCGGGCCCGGCCGGAGATGCTCTGTCGGAGAAATCTATTGAAAAGCTGGATATGAAGGAGTTTCGCGAACGCTTCTGCATTCCTAATGAGGTGCACATTGAGCTTATGGATGGAGAGGCTGTATCGACCGAGAAGGCTGACGACGGGTCTATCTTCTTCACTAAGGAACAGTTTAATGCCGGGCTCCGGTTCCCCCTCCCGTCTATGTTCAAGGAGTTTCTCCATTTTACTCAAATTCCACCTGCTTACCTTCATCCGAACATGGTCCGGGTGCTGATGGGGTGCAGCATTCTGAGCATGCTGTTTGATCTGGACCTGACACTGTTGGAGGTCCTCTTTATCTACTCAATCAAGAAGGCGAAGAATGACATTTTCAGCTTCGTCGCTAGCCTGCCATCCCTGCAGCTGGTGACTAGCCTTCCGGATTCAAATAAAGAGGCTGCCCAGGGAAGCGTGCTGGTCAAGGGCGTCTGGGCGGGCTTGACGGCGCATCCGGACATTCCCTTTACTCCCAACCACTCATTGGAGATCCCAGGTAGGCATAAGTTACTCTCTGTCTGTTTTTGTTTACGAACTAGATCAGCGTTATCAAGCGGCTGATGTGCTCTGCTTTCTGGGTGCAGGCAAGGATCAAAGGGGGAAGCTCGTAGACTGGGTAGAGAAGGCCTCGTTCGACTGGTTGAAGAGGCTTTTTGAGATTTCAGTGACTGAGAGGAGTTGTGACAAACTTCTCTCCGCGCAGAATCTCAGCGCGGTCATCCGGGAGCCTCAGCCGTTTGTCCTCAACATACTACCGAGGCGGCTGCCTAAAAAAGCGATATCCGGAGAACACTTTGTTCTCAAGGATCTTTCACTCTTCAAGGGGGCGCAAAAGGCGGACGCTCAGGCACGCAAAGCCCGTTTGGAGGAGCGGGAGGAAAAAAGAAAAGAGGGAAAGCTGCGCAAGGCTCCCGGGAAGAAACGCGCCGCATCCACTTCTGCTGCTGGTGCCCCAGCGAAGAAGAAGACGAAAACCCTTACTAAGGGAAAGGCAATAAAGCTTCCAACCCCTGAAAAGGAAGCAGTGACACCACCTGTGACTTATACAAAAGAGGTGGTAATAAGAACGCCGGATCCCCTCCCCTTGCCGTCTGTTTCAAGCGGCTCCGGGCGCCTCGCATGTCTACATGGATCCTGACCTTCCGTGCCAGCGGCTAGACGGCTGCTACTTTTAGCTGAGGAGGCGGACTCCATGAACCAGCCAAGCACTCCCCAGCCGGAGGTAGATGCAGCCGGGGCCTCTTTTGCTGAGACGCTGCCTCAGATAGAAGAGGTGGCCGTTGAAGGGCCGGGTGTGCCCCCTTGTGGGCAAAGCTGCCTTGCCATTGTACCAGTGAAGGGGCCTGCTACAAGGAGGTCTCGTCCGGCTCGGGACTTGAAGGCCGGCCTCTTTGGGCGGATTCAGGATCGCCTTCTGGAGCCCATTGAAGTGAGCTGCTCATCCGTCCAGGGAGATCATCCGGAGGGTAGCGAGACGGAGATGGTAGAAGGGATCCCACCTGCTCTGGTTGTAGTCCTGGATGAGGAGTCAGCCGAAGAGGTCCAGGCGGTCGTGCACGACGGGGCCCCGGATCCGAGGGAGGAGTCATTCCCGTCCGTTTCATCAGGGGGGGTCCTGTTAATGATGCAGCTTTCGTCTCTGCTAGCGTTTCTGGCTATGCGGAGTTGGAAGAAATGCTGAAACGGATTCCACCCGGCTCCGATGTAGCTGTGCCTTCAGCAAAGATGTTTGAATCGGTGGAGACGGTATAAACTTTCTTCCTTATGCTGGTGTGTTTCTCATATGACTGGTAATTGACCTTGTTGATGTTTTGTTTGCAGCTGGTGAGCGGAATCCGCGGCATGGTTCAACAGCACGATCTCTTTATGGACCTGCTGCGGGTTTCTGATCACATGAAGGCCTTTGTCTCACAGCGCATCAATAGTGAAGAGCAACTGCGTTTGAGACTGGAGCAGGCCGAAGCCAGCCTATCCGCCACCCAGAGAGCTTTTGAGGAAAATGCTGAGGCACTAGAGAAGTGTCATGAGGATAACGAAGCTCTCCGGATGGATCTTGCTGAGGCGAGGAGCCGGGAGGAATCCACGGACGTCTGCCTGCATGAGGTGGAGGGTGAGATGGACCAGCTGAGGGGGGAGGTGCGGCATCTCCGGACCGAGGTATCAATTGAAAAGAAACAAAGAGAGGATCTGCAGTTGCGCTTGACAGCTCAAAAGGAAGAGTTGGAGACTGAGTTTGCTGCGCAAAGGGAGGAACTTGAAGCGGACTACCAAAAGCAGGTAGATGAAATGTTCTTCTTCGGCTATCGCTGCTGCATGAAGAAACATGGTATCAAACGAGACGTCCCTTCGATTCCCCCGAGCGAGGAGGATAAGCTGCGCGGCAAACTTAGCCAATGAGGGCTTTTTCTTTTGTGAATTTTTGCTGTAATTTCTCTTTGTACTGTGTGGCCCGAAGAGCTTTTGTGTGTACTTTCACAAATATCAATAAAACATACATATTTTTGACATTGTGTTTCTATTTTTCCTTCATTGGTAATACTGCCTTAGATTAGATATATTCCATGGTCAGAGCAACGGGGTTCCGTCTGGCTTCTGTAAATGATAGGCTCCACTTTCGCTTGCCTTAGACACAATATAGGGGCCTTCCCAATTGGCTTGGAATTTGCCTGCTCCTGCTTCAGCGGTATTTTCAAAAACTTTTCTAAGTACCAGCGTGCCATTTTTAAGGCTTCTGGGTCTCACTTTGCGATTATAGTGGGCGGCTGCTCTTTGCTGATAGTCAGCCATCCGGATGGATGCTGTTTCTCTTGTTTCGTCCGCCCAGTCCAAGTTTCGTCCTATCTTCGTGTTTGAGTCACCCTGTTGTTCCGCTTCGGTTCGGATAGTAGGTAGCCTTATTTCACTGGGAATGACAGCGTCCATTCCGTATGCGAGAGCGAAGGGAGTGTTGCCTGTTGGACGTCCGGGTGTGGTTCGATAAGCCCAGAGGACGCCGGGTAGCTCCTCCACCCACTTTCCTTTGGCTTGCTCAAGCCTCTTCTTTAAGGCGGCCATCAGGGTCTTGTTTGTGGTCTCTGCTTGCCCGTTACTTTGAGGATAACGCGGTGTGGAGTATGAATTCCGGATGTTCAGTTCCGAGCAGAAATCCTGAAAAACTTTGCTATCAAAATGTGGACCATTGTCAGCTATTATGGTTTGGGGAATTCCAAAGCGGCAGATGATGTTCTTCCACACGAATTTGGTGGCATCTTTGTCTTTGATACTAGAGTATGCTTCAGTTTCCACCCATTTGGTGAAATAATCTGTGGCGACGAGAAGGAATTTTTTCTGAGCAGCTGCGGCTGGTAGGGGTCCTACTATGTCCATTCCCCATTGTGTGAAAGGCTAGGGGCCGGAAATGGGTTTCAATGTCTCCGACGGTACGTGTGGAATGGGAGCATGCCTTTGACACTTGTCGCATCTTTTGACATAAGCTGCCGCATCCTTTTTCATTGTGGGCCAATAATATCCTTGCGAATAGGCCCGGTGTGCCAGGGATCATCCGCCGGTATGATTTCCACATATTCCTTCATGCAACTCAGCCAACACATATAGAACTTCAGAGTTATTTAGGCATCTAAGGTAGGGGCCCGTAAAGGATCGCTTGTATAGGTGCCCCCCAATCAGGGTGAAGCGGGCAGCTTGCACCCGGACCTTGTGTGCCTGCTTGGGTTCTTTGGGAAGAACGCCTGTTTGGAGATACTCTATGATGACTTCCATCCAGCTTTTGTCGTCTGGTTGTTTCGCCTCTATTGTATTACAAGTGGAGGCTTCTTCGACTGAGGGGTCGGGTTGTAGATACACAGGCAATAATATGGCTTCTTTGATGGGGAGAGAAGCAGCTATGCCTGCCAGGGCGTCTGCGCGACCATTTTCAGTCCGCCTAATTTTTTCAATCGTCCACTCGGTGAAGCGCTGTAAGGTGTCTCTTACTTTGGCTAAATATCGCGCCATCCGCTCATCTTTAGCTTCGTATTCATTTTGGACGTGCCTCACCACAAGTTGGGAATCACTATAGATTCGGAGTCTAGAGACGGATAGAGCCAGGGCGAAGTCCAACCCGGACAGGATGGCCTCATACTCTGCTTCATTGTTGGAGGCTGGGAATCCCAATTGGACGGCTTGCTCCAGATGTTCTCCTGTTGGTGACTGCAGCAGGAGCCCTACTCCGGATCCGGATGATCGGGAGGCTCCATCAACCTGCAAAGTCCACCATTCCTTTTCACTTTGATCTTCTTGCTGGTCAGGCTTTCGGGAATATTCGAGCACGAAGTCAGCCATCACTTGGCCTTTCATGGCTAGCCTGGGTTGGAACTCGATTCCAAATTCGCTCAACTCTATGGCCCATTGAAGCATTCTTCCTGTCAGGTCCGGCTTGTGTAGTATGTTGCGAAGGGGTTGGTCGGTTAGCACGACCACCGGGTGGGCCTGGAAGTAAGGGCGGAGCTTCTGGGCGGCGCTTCGAAGTGACAGGGCTGTTAGTTCCACCTTTGAATATCTTGTCTCTACGTCTGCCAATGCTCTGCTAACATAGTAAATAGGCTTTTGTTCCTTGGGTGAGGGGCAGCGGAATAGAACAGCACTCACTGCCCATTCTGATATAGCTAAGTACATATACAATTTTTCTCCAGAGAGGGGGCTGCTTAGAACGGGTGGTTGCATGAGGCAGTGTTTAATTTTTTCGAAGGCATTTTGGCAGCTATCCGTCCACCCATGCGCCCCAGCTTTTCGTATTGCCAAAAAGAAGGGTTGTAGTTGATCAGTGAAGCGGGCTATAAAGCGTCCTAGCGCGACGAGTTTGCCTGTGAGGCGCTGTAATTCCTTTTTATTTCTGGGGGGTGGTGTTTCTATGACTGCTTTTACTTGATCCGGGCTGACCTCTATCCCCCTTTGGCTGACCATGAAGCCCAGGAATCTGCCAGCACTTATGCCGAAGGCGCATTTGGAAGGGTTCAGCTTCATGCCATACTCTCTTAAGAGGTGGAAAACCTCCTGTAAGTGGAGGGTATGCTCTTCTCGTGTTCTGCTTTTGACAACGATGTCATCGATATATACCTCTACTGTGCGGCCAATCAGAGGTTTGAAGATCTTTGTCATCAGTCTTTGATAAGTGGCGCCTGCGTTCTTGAGGCCAAATGGCATTACTTTGTAACAATAAAGTCTGTGTGGCGTTATGAAGGCTGTTTTTTCTTCGTCGGCTGGGACCATGGGAATTTGGTGGTATCCGGAGAAGGCGTCTAAGAAGGAGAGCATCCCTTGTCCAGCGGTGGAGTCCACAATTTGATCTATGCGTGGCAGGGGGAAACTGTCTTTCGGGCATGCCTTATTGAGGTTGGTGTAATCGACGCACACTCGCCATTTGCCTTCCTTTTTGGGTATCACTACTACATTTGCTAACCAGTCCGGATATTCTACTTCTCTGATGAATCCGGCTTCCAGCAGTTTGTCAACCTCGTCCCGGATAATCTTTTGCCTGTCAGGGTGAAATCGTCTGACCCTCTGCCGGACGGGTCTCGTTGTTGGAAAGACGTTAAGTCTATGAGAGGCAATGGAGGGGTGAATTCCTTTCATATCAGAATGCGTCCATGCGAAAACGTCATGGTTCTGTCGGAGGGCGTCTTGGATATTTTGGGTTTCTTCAAGTGTAAGGAGGGAACTGACATGAGTAAGGTGAGCGTTCTCTTTCGAGATTTGGATTGCTTGCAAGGGATCTGCTACCGAGGGATCTTTGTCCGCCGGACACAGTGATTGCTATTGATCGAGTGTATGAGTGGGCTCAGGGAGGGTTTGGTCCTCCTGACTGGTCCCAGCTTCTCTTGCTATCTGGTAGCATTGGCGAGTGGCTAACTGGCTGCCGTACAGGTCAATTTGCCCATCTTCGGTAAGAAAGCTTACTATCTGATGGTACGTGGAGGGGATGGCTTTCATATGATGCAGCCATGTGCGTCCCAAGATAACATTAAAGGGTGATAAATCTTGTATCACTGAAAACTGAACGTTGAGAGTGACTGGGCCAGCTTGAACTGGCAGCACAATATCTCCTAAAGAAATAGTTGACGCCCCGTTGAACCCGGACAAGACTCGCCCAGGGTTTTCGAGGCCCACTGGATTGTGTCCCATGTGGCTTACCACCGATGCTTGCATCAGGTCGGCTGAGCTGCCTGGGTCAATTAAGATGCGTCTTACATCAAACTTGCCCATTCCTAAGGATAGAATGAGGGCATCGCGGTGTGGCCGCAATATCCGTGTGGGGTCTACTGGTGGGAAAACGATTGTCCCGTCTATGGGGCGAGGGCCCCCCCCATTATCCCAGGTCGGATGGAATTGACACGTTCGCGCACCGTCGCTTCCCTCAATAATTTCTGTCTTTTTCGTTTGAAGCTGTGTTCCTCGTCCGATAGGCCTCCATTAATGTAGTTTATGACGGCTTTGGGGGCCGCTGGAGCTGCAGGGGTTTCAGAGTTACGATTTCGGGAAGTATCTCCTCCTCCGGTGTCCGAGCGGAGGTATTGCTTCAAATGCCCCGCTTTTATGAGCCTTTCCACCAAATATTGGAGGCTTCTGCATGTCTCCGTCGTATGGCCATGCTCCTTGTGGTAGGAGCATTTTTTAGTATGATCCCTTCTGGATGGATCTGTTCCGAGGGGTCTAGGCCACTTGAAATCGGTCATACCTTGGATCGTAGGAAGAAGTTTCTCATAGGATATGGAAAGGGGTGTGAGGGGTGGCATTTCCGGGCGATTTGGCCCTTCTTGCCTTCGATCGGATGGCCTTGATCTGTCCGGATGTTTGGTATTTCTCTCCGTATTATTTTTGGATACCCGTCCGGCAACCAACACTTGCTGCTGGGTGGCTGCTCGTACATCATCTTCGAGCATTGAGTATTTGTTGGCACGCCGGAATAAGTCATCCATCGTCGTGGGAGGTTTTTTAGCGAGTGATTCGAAAAACGGGGTGCCTGGGCAGATGCTTCGTTTGAAGATTTGTAAGATAGCATCCATACTGCAGGCCTCCACCTGCAAGACGGCTTGACCAAACCGCCTCACAAATTCCCTCAAGGACTCATTGTCCTTCATTTTTATGTTCTGCAGGGTGCTGATGTTCTGCTTATGCCGAGCAGAGCATAGATATTGTCCCACGAAGACTTCCGACAGGTCCCTGAAATTATCAACGGAGTTGGGAGGTAGGCGGTGAAACCATGAGAGTGCTTGTCCCTGTAGGCTGGCGGGGAACACTTTGCATAGTAGTGCGTCGTTGCCTATATCGAGAGTCATGAGCTGTCGATAGTGCATGATATGATCGAAGGGGTCGCTGGACCCATCGTACGTGGAAAATTTGGGTACGAGGAATCCCCTTGGGGGCTCGTAATGAATGATATGAGAGCAAAAGGGGGTGGAGAGCATGTCGTCCAGCCTTTTGCTGATGGAGCCAATGGGTGGCTCGCTTGGGGGATTTCTCCCAGCTTGTCGTGGCGCTTGGCGCGGAGGAACGCTCTGCACCATAGGAGCGACCAAGGGGTCATGGTGCAGAGGGACGTTCTGTGGCATAGGGGTGACCGTAGGATCATGGTGCACTCCACAAGTGGTGGCTATTGGCGGGCTTGGCCTGCCAGGCTCCTGAGGACCCAGTCTCGCGCGCATCGCGCCCGACAACTGGGATCTTCTGTCGCGCTGTCTCTTAGACGAGAAGCGGGTAGAGTCCGAGCTTTCTTCACGGGGAGCTCGAGGCATGGGTGTGTGTGGTTCGTGTGGTCCAGCGTTGCGCGCTTCAGGGATTGGTCCCGCGGTTCCGGGGTACACCGACTCTGGGTAATGCCTTGAGTTGGCTACTTGGCCTTCTGAATGTTGGCGACGGGGAGGTCCCGTCGATGATGCCTGAATACGCAATATTACGTTCTCCTCTCTTAACCTCGTTGTCTCTTGGAGGAGAGTTTGCAGTTGTCGCTCGCTTGCTAGCTGCCTTTTTTCGATGGCTTCACGCCACTCCGAGTTATCTTCCTCTTCTCTAACAGATGAATGGGTTCTGGAAGGTGTGGCCATCTTTGCCGGTAACTGAATCAGCGAAGAGGGTTCCCACAGACGGCGCCAATGTTGAGGCCTTGCGTCTCTGTGATCCACGTTGATGCCAGGTGGGCGCACTATCTCAACCACTATTGAGTTCTTGTTCAGTTGTGCCTGCAAAAGATGCCCGGACAGAGTGTCCGGGCACACCCTCCGATGGTTTTGTCAATCATGGTTATGGAGAAGAAGAGAAGTTTCGCACAGTCGGTGTTTTACTAGGTATTGCCAGCTTACCTTCTTCCTTGTGTGAAGGTCTGTATATATAGTATCAGAGGTTCTCTCTCCTCCTTTAATGATGGAAGACTTTTTGGTTTATCATGATGCCCCTAGGTGGTGGCAGGGACATCCTCGCCCTACAGGCGGCTGTCAGAGATCATGGGATGTGACCAGCCATCGTTTCTGTCTTTTCACTCTGCAAGCGTCGGAATGTGGCCTGTGAGAGGACGTTAGAATGACGTATTGGGGGCATGCTTTCCTTGGTCAACAATCCGAGCAATTATATCCAGCTGGGGTATGGCGGTGGCCCGGATGTGGCGCCTGTGGGTGCCGTGTGCCTTTCTCTGAGGGAGTCCGGATGGGAGAAACGTGCCATGTGTACTCTTGGGAGGATCCGGATGAACTTCATCCGGATAGAGATGCATGGCACGTGTTATCAGGGGGAGGGGTCCCTACAGTGGAGCTACCACATATTCTGCCCCAGATCATGTCTACAGGACTGCCAAAGAACTGAATACAAATGATAGCATCTCATCAAATTTCTTCAACGTGACTTGGAATTTCATTGTGAATAAGAATTCTCTCTACTTTGTCAGGGTGCATTTTTGTGATATAATCAGTCAGTCCCCTAATGCTTTGGTATTTAATTTCTATATCTATAGCAAGTACGGTGAGGAGATCAATCCATATAACGTTACTGGCCGGGTAGCGCCCTTCTACTATGATTATATAGTTGATTCCTATGATTCAGGATATGTGAATATCAGCATAGGCCCTCGAGAGGAATCAAAAACCCGGACTGCCTTTCTGAATGGACTTGAGATTATGGAGTTGATTGAAGGATCTGGTTTAGTTCTTGTGCCAATCAGCAAGCCAAAGAAGAAATTTAGGTTTGTAATAGTTGGGTCAGTTGTTGGAGGAGCGGCTTTTGCCTTCAATCTTATGGGTGTGATCTTATGGAGTTTGAAACGCAGGAAATCAAAGCGTGTTAAAACCGTGGATTGGATTGGGCCTCTTCATGGAGGAAGATCCGTCAGTAGGACAACCAATAGAACTGCCAACACCTCCTCTGTTGCTAGTTTAAACCTCGGGTTGAAAATACCCTTCTCTGAAATACTGCTTGCAACTAGTAACTTCAACACGGAATTGATGATTGGTGAGGGTGGGTTCAGAAAAGTTTATCAAGGAACTCTATGGGATGGCAAGAAAGTGGCTGTCAAACGAAGTCAACCAGGGCATGGCCAGGGCTTCTCCGAATTCCAAACCGAAATCATAGTCTTATCCAAAGTTCGGCACCGGCATCTTGTTTCCTTGATTGGGTATTGTGATGAGAGGCATGAGATGATACTAGTTTATGAATTCATGGAAAGGGGGACTCTAAGACACCATCTATACAATTCCAATGAGCGCTGCACCACATCACCTTCCCAGCCACAACTGTCTTGGGAGCAAAGGCTTGAGATCTGCATTGGTTCAGCATGTGGCCTTGATTACCTTCACACTGGTTCTGATAGGGGAATCATTCACCGTGATGTTAAGTCAACAAACATCTTGCTTGATGAGAATTATGTGGCCAAAGTTGCTGATTTCGGTCTTTCAAAATCAGGCACTTCGGATCAGAGTAATGTCAGTACAGATGTAAAAGGCAGTTTTGGTTACCTCGATCCAGAATATTTCAGATGGTTGCAGTTAACGGATAAGTCGGATGTATACTCTTTTGGAGTGGTCCTCCTCGAAATGCTTTGTGCCAGACCGGTCATCAACAACTCACTTCCAATGGAGGAGATCAATTTAGCTGAATGGACCATGTCTTGGCAAAAGAAAGGACAGCTCGAAAAGATTGTTGATCCTTTTCTTGTGGGTAAGATCAATTCTAACTCATTGCGGAAGTTTGGAGAAACGGCAGAAAAGTGTTTGAAAGACTGCGGTGCCGATAGGCCTACCATGCGTGATCTCTTATGGGACTTGAAATATGCACTTGAGCTGCAACATGCTACAACGCTGGAAGAAGGATATGTGAACAGCACCACAGATGCTTCTTCAGAGATGCCACTGCTAGGTGTTCAGTGCTTGCCTTCTTCTAGCTTTCCTCTAATGGAGAAAGATGATGCAGCCAGGGAAAACGATGATGGTTCAGACCCTACTGCTAGTGACGTGTTTTCTCAGTTGAGGATTATTGGTGCCAGATAATCTCAAGTCTCAACTGGTGCGAGGTCTAGTTGTGTGGCTTTACCTTCCTGATTGATTTGCTTTTGTTTCTTTGAAATCTGTTTGCTTAGGGTAAATCATAGGTAGATATATCAGCCAACAAAAGATTGAAATTAATGTTACTACAACATCAGTTAACATTCCTCTCGGAAATACACGACTCTCTTCTCTGGCAGTCGAGACTCAAGACCCATGAATATGATAATGATGGATGCTGTGTCCCTGAAAATTTTGGGGTCCAAATCCAAAACCGGCCACTAAAAGTAAGCCCAATTCCACCCACGAAAATTTTGAGTAAAAGCTCTCCCATTTAAAAATTACATTTGACCTTCAATGTTATTTTTAATAATTAAAAAGCTCTCCCACTCGAAGATGTGAAGAAAAAAGTGTTCAAGAACAGTCTCAAGCAAACCCTAAAACTCCAGCCCACCCAAAACCCAGCTAGACCACGATAAAGGTGGCCTGACCCGGGATCCAACCCAAGCTTAGAAGTTGGCTTGGCCCTAGGTCTTCATGCCTATCCATGGATGAGCTGGGTTGTCCTGTTTATACTGGACCTAACTAGACAGCCCAAAATTGGGTTGTGGCCGGACCAATGTCCAACCTTGGACTATGGGCACGAGCCATAAACAAAAGGATCGAGTGAAAAACGTGAGGTCACATGGTCCGAACTCGTTTTCTCCATTTAAATTATTGGGCGTGAGATCAAATTATGCTGCAACTCCCAAAATTTCCATTGAATGTTTCTAAGAGTAAATTGGTGTACTCTCAAATTCTTTGTTTGACGGTATATATTAATATTGCCGATAACAGTTCCTGTTCAATTTATCAAGATTTTTATTGAACGGTGGATCCTTACTCTCTTAAAGATATTGTCCAACGTTCACCACATGATTTGATTCTGCTTTTTCTTTTTCTTTTTTTGTTTTTTTCCTGGAAGTAAAAATCACTCCTTAAAGCTTCACGAGAGATTATGCATCCCTGGCAATATCAAGTACCGTGTATTGTCAGTTAAATTGGAAGACGCATACAAGTCGAAGACGCATACAAGTCAACACCAAGTCAATGTCTTGCCCTCACATTCCAATAAGTGGATTCTCCGAGTGTCTGATGGTTGGCTTCCCCTATTCTCAGTTGCTGATAAGTTTTGCTCCCACCGAGAAAAGTGGCGATTCCAATTGACTCCCATGGAGAAGCTTCACCACCACAGCTTTCTTTTTCCCCTCCTCCTCATCCACTTCTCTTCTCATCTGCTCCTCTCATCAGCTTACACTCTGCCTGATGAGTACTTCATCAGCTGTGGTTCAAGCTCTAACACCATCGTCAATAGCCGGAACTTTGTTGGAGATGTGAACCCCGGCTCCGCCTCCTCCTTCTCCGTCGGAATAAGCCGTACGGTAAAGGATGACAGCCCATCAACAGCTGCATCTCCCCTCTACCGAACAGCTAGGATTTTCAGACATCAATCTTCCTATGAGTTCCGGAACACCGTGAACGGCACATACGTGGTGCGCTTTCATTTCTACCCTTTTTCAGATCTTTCCGATGCTCTCTTCAGTGTTTCGGCTTCTGGGTTTTTACTGCTGTCGAATTTCAGCGTGGGAAACAGTAGTAACTCTCCTGTGATAAAGGAATTCGCAGTTCCAGTGGAGGGGGGAAAATTCACAATCGACTTCACACCTCAAGGATCATCTTTTGGTTTTGTAAATGCCATAGAAGCCTTCCATGCCCCTGAAAATTTCATTTCAGATGAAATTGATCATGTTACTCCTGCAGGACGTGGCGATCTTTACAAAGGTTTGGAATCTCATGCTTTACATACAATCTATAGGATCAACGTTGGAGGTGTCACTATCACTCCTGATAATGATACACTCTGGAGAAGTTGGATACCAGATGATGCTTATCTATATTTCCCAGATTCTGCAAAAAACAGTCCGTTCTACAGTGATAGGCCTAAGTACCAAGAACAGGGAGCTACTCCTTATTCTGCCCCAGATTATGTCTACAAGACTGCCAAAGAAATGAATATAGATAAGAGCAGGGTATCAAATAATTTCAATGTGACATGGAATTTCAATGTGAACAAGAATTCTATCTACTTTGTCAGGGCCCATTTTTGTGATATAATTAGTCCGTCCCTTGGTGTTCTTACGTTCAATTTCTATATCTATAAAAAGTTCAGTGTTGAGATCGATCCATACGACAAAATAGGCCAGTTGGCAGCGCCCTTTTACGTCGATTATGTTGTTGATTCAGATGATTCTGGATATATGAATATCAGTATTGGTCCTAGCCAGGGGTCATCGAACGGAACTGCCTTTCTGAATGGGCTGGAGATTATGGAGTTGACCAAAGGATCCAGTTTAGTCCCTGTAGCAAACAAGCAGAAGAAGACACCCACGTTTGTTGTAGTTGGTTCAATTGTTGGAGTGGCTTCTGTCTTGGTTCTGTTGGGTGTGATCTTATGGGGTTGGAAATGCAGGAAAGCAAAGCATGTTGAAATCGTGGATTGGACTGTTCCTTATTATGCAAGGGGATCTTTCAGCAGGACAACTGATAAAACCGTTGATGTCTCCTCTGTTTCTAGTCTGAACCTGGGGCTAAAAATGCCCTTTTCTGAAATTCTCTACGCGACCAATAACTTCGACGCAAAATTGATGATTGGTGAGGGTGGGTTCGGGAAAGTTTACCAAGGAACTCTTCGGAATGGTATGAAGGTGGCTGTCAAACGAAGTGAGCCAGGACATGGGCAGGGCTTCTCAGAATTCCAAACTGAAATCATAATCTTATCCAGAATTCGCCACCGCCATCTGGTTTCCCTGATTGGTTATTGTGACGAAAGGCTTGAGATGATACTGGTTTATGAATTCATGGAAAAGGGGACCCTAAGAGATCATCTATACGGTTCAAAGAGGGACACCCAGAAATCAACTTCCCTCTCTGAGCTTTCCTGGAACCAAAGGCTTGAAATTTGCATAGGTTCAGCACGGGGCCTTGATTACCTTCACACTGGTTCAGACGGGGGAATCATTCACCGCGATGTCAAGTCGACAAACATCTTGCTTGATGAGTATTATGTTGCCAAAGTTGCTGATTTCGGTCTCTCGAAATCAGGTCCTCCTGATCAGTCTCATTTCAGCACTGATGTAAAAGGTAGCTTCGGTTACCTTGATCCAGAATACTTCAGATGCTTGCAGTTAACAGAAAAATCCGATATATATTCCTTTGGAGTCGTTCTCCTGGAAGTGCTTTGTGCTAGACCGGCCCTCGACAACTCGCTTCCCAGGGAGGAAATGAACTTAGCTGAATGGGGGATGTCATGGAAAAAGAAAGGACAGCTGGAAAAAATTGTTGATCCTTTTCTAGCGGGTAAAATCAATCCAAGCTCATTGCGGAAATTTGGTGAAGTAGTTGAGAAGTGTTTGAGAGAGATTGGTGCTGATAGGCCTTCTATGCGCGATGTTTTGTGGGACTTAGAATATTCACTTCAGCTCCAACAAGTTATAATGCAGAGACAAAAGTACGATGACAGCGTAACAGATGCTTCACTGGAGTTGCCACTGCCAGCTGTTCAGCGTCTGCCTTCTAATAGCTTGCCATTTGTGGAAGATGATGAGTCAGAACCAAATGCAAGTGAAGTATTCTCCCAATTGAAGATGGGTGGTGCCAGATAATTTGAACTGGTTTGAGAACCACTTGTGTGGCTTTACTTTCTATAGCTTGTGTGTACTGTTTGGTTTGGTTTCCATGTTGATATGCTATGTTCACTTTTAATCTGTTTGCAAATCCATTCAGAAACCCTGATAATAGCCTTCGTAAAAGCTAGCATTAATTTGCTATGCTCTTAAGTACAATTTTCTTCCTTCTGTTAATCATTAGCTCATATGAGATTTAAGGAATACTGGTAGGTGTTGTGCTAACAGAAGCTCAATGCCAACATATTAATGTGAGAGCACTGTGGAGCTCTAAAACATCACATACTTTTTCTCACATCTCTATCTACTTGATATAAGTTTTACATCTTCATATCCTCAATCTCATAACTTGAACATTTTTTCTCTGGTACAACTTAAAATTATGCTCCATTGAAACATGAAATTCGAACAAGCTATTGAAATGTCAGAGAGACAAATTTTATCCCTGGGGTTCAGCATTGAAGCTTCCAAGTACGTATGCAAGGTTTTCGTACTAATGGATTTATCAAGATATATATGAAGCAATTTCAAATTATCTCATTTTACTTAAGAAGAAGGTTTTCCTGCTCTGTGAGAGAGAATTTGCTGGGGCCGAGTCCTTTTCCATTTTCAAAATTTTGCATATTTGGCTAACCCTTTATACACGGCGATGTTGGGCTGGAAGAATTGTCAATGACTGGGACACTCTTAGCAGTTAGCTGTATTTACTTGAATTAGTGGATCTATTCAACACCAAAATCAAAGATAAGAACAAAGAGTCTTTCTTTATATTAATTCCAAAGAAGAAAAGCAAAAAGGAGAAGACTTCTCCCCGGTCCCCACGTTCTCTTTCCCACTAGCTTTCTCTCAATAATGCTAGTCAGCTCTGGCAATGCACAATAATTGTCCACTATCACTTGATCTTTTGCAACAATAACTTTTGCCCATATAACTAAAGTATACATAAAGTAAAAAAAAAATCATACTCTCTTTCTCTCTTTTGAAATAAGAGTTATTAATGGGCTTTCTTTATTTCATCCTCAGTCCTCAGATGGTCTGAAATAATAGAAACTCTCCCCAGTTTCCATGGATCACTTTCACTCTCACAAGCCTTTGTTTCCTCTCCCCCTCTATCAAGTCAGTTTATGGCGTGTCCGTTGGTGGCATAGGGTCGACTCAGTGACTTAAAACTAGTGAGTCTTTGGCTCATCTCTTGAGTAAAGGAAATATCATTATAGCAGAATCAACTAATTCAGCCATTTCCATGGATTATTTTGGCTGCCATGAATACATGTATAACTATCCTTCCTCATCTTCTGTTATCTTGCAGTTCCATTTTCTTGATTATGAGAATCGCAGATGTGGAAACGATGTCGTACTGAGGAGAAACAGAAGCAGAGAAAAGCTGCTTTTCCATTGTTGGGCACCCTAACAGTTGAGTACTAACATTTTGGCACGCTGGTATGATATTTTTGAACCTTGATTACATTATCACCCTTGCTCGTAATCAATTTTTTCATGTTTCGCTATATTTTTTGTATTTTAAATAGGCTATTAACAACCCACTACCTTTTTAGTACCTTTTTTATCATATTAAATTAATTAATTAATTAATATTATAATTTTTATTAAAAATAAATAATAAATAATTATAAATATAATATATACTATATATTAAATATAAAATTGAATTAATCACTATGTACAACTTAGTGTTATCTATCTATCATAGTTATATTTTTTCATGTCCTAATAACATTTTTTATATTTTGCTCATATTTTTTATCTCATTTATTTTTAGTGTGATGATATTTTTTTATACATTAGTTTTATTTTACATATTTTAATTATATATTTTTTGTATACGAGGTTTATTTTGTATATCTTAATCACATTTTTTATACCTTAGTTATATTTTTCAAACTCTAGTCATATTCTTTGTTATAAAGTCATATTTTTTATCCTCTTAGTCACATTTCTATACTTTAATTACATTCTCTGTAAATTTGTAACATTTTCTTATCTTAGTTGTTAAGATTTTAGTTATACCAACCTAATTAGTTACCTTAGAAGGGAGGTGAAGAGGGCGATAATCATTTTTACTAATTTAAACTTAGAGAATGTAAGAGACAATATAAGCAATAATATAATGAAAATCAATATAAAAATAAATTACAAATAAATAAAGAGAGTAAAAAAAGATAAATGCAAACTCAAGATCTTACAATAATTTTTGTGTAATTCAGTCTACGTCCACCCTCCTAAAACTTCTAATCAAGTGAAGATTCAACTAATAAGACTTCTAATCCCAACCTTCAAATTTTTACAATTAAATTATAACTTCAATCAATCATCTTGGACTTGTAACTCTAAACATCATCTTGGATTATGGTTCCTAGCATTCTTTATAATAAAACTTTTCAAGATAAAGTTTTCAAACTCTTCCCTTTTTGAATTATAGTTTCAAAGCACTCTTATAAGATATAGAAATGAAGAAAAAATTCCTAATTTACAATATTTGTTCAAATGGAATGCAAAGAATCTAGGATTGAAGTGCACTAAATAGATATGCAAATTTGAAAACAAAGTGCACTAAAAAAATTAATCTTTAAGGCTCAAATAAAATTTAATAAAGATTTTGAACTCTTTCATATGTAAAACGATAAGTTCGAAGCATTTAAATAGAAGTACAAAGCTTAAATTAGTCGTTAGGCATAGTTTGGGGTCGACCAATTAACCAATCTATTGAACTAGTTACCAGTCATTGGGTAGTAGAAGGTAGATAAATTGATCGTTAAGTCATAAAAACTCGATCAATTAATCATCGATCCGACCAGTTCTTGATTGGTTAAGTGAACTGATTGAGTGAACATAACCTATTGAACCAGTTGAACAATAACCAATTGAGTGAATAGTAACATGTTGAATAAAATACACAAAATACATAAAATTAACATACAAATAACCTTTAATGACTCGAATTATTTCAATGTAAAAATTTAAGATTAAACAAACATTTTTAATGATGAAATATATGTCAAAACATGAGTTTTTACCCGACTCAATTTGTTTCAATATGAAAACTTAAGATTAAAAAAAAAAAACCTTTTTAGTGATGAAATACATGTCAAAACATGAGTTTTTATCCCTCAAATAATCAATCTCATTTTTATAAAAATCATTAATAAATGCATAAATGAATTCTACAAGTTTTACGACTTTAGTACAAAATCCTTAGGGAAATCCAATTATATGAACTACTTGTTATTTTGAAAACTTTTTTAACTATGAATAGCACTAAACAAATGTGGTTTTAATTTAAAAGATTTGTCATCCAATTTATAAAAGAATAAAACCAATTTAGGCATTTAAATAATTTTAGATGTTTAAGTAAAAATAAAATGCATAATCATAATATACCAACAACCTTACAAAGAGATTCTAAAAAATAAGTCTTCATTGATCTACTCTTTTAAGCCTTCTCTTTTTTCCTAATTTTTTTTATTTGATTTATTTTATGATTATCACTTCAGAAATCATCTTATCTAAACATATTATTATAAATCATTAGTTTTTAATCTTGTTTTGTTATTATTAAAATTAAGATTAATCAAACTTTGGTTTCACATTAATCATATGATTTGTATTTTTAGTGACATTTTTTATACTTTTTCGTCTTTTTATACCCTAATCAAATTTTTCTTTTATCGTAATTACATTTTCATACATGAATTATTTGGCATACCTTGATCAATATATTATAGCTTCAACTATACGTTTTATACCATCCATGTTTTTTTTTTTTTTGACCATTATCATATTTTTATGCCCTTGTCACATCATTAGTATCATGATTACGCTTTTCATACCAGAATTACATTTTTGGAACCCGTTAACACCTTCCACTACTCTTAATGCCAAGCATAAGCACGTGTATTGGCACCTTGCCCTCTTGTGGCCACAGGCATGAAAGCAAGCATGCCTTCTCCCGACTATGAGAGATTTGGTGGGGGTAGAGAACGTCAGTTAGGCTCAAAAGCATAATATGTCCTACCGCAACATGTGGCGTAGGCATGGCATAGCATCATGACACATAGCACGGCATGTAGCACAACACGCGACATGGCAGATGGGGCCTTGTGTGTGGCTGGCTCGACTAAAAAATGTTTGGGAATTTTTTATGGTTTAGGATTTTCCCTTTTGAAGAGACACTCTAAATGCGGAAAATATTTTTCTGGAAAATTATTGGGCCTACCCAAGGATATGTGATGTTTCATCCTATATGAATGGAAATGACTCGGAAACACACCGGAGGGACACACTTAAGGTAAGGGGAGGGCTTGGACGAGCTAACACGAGGGCACAAAGCCTTTTTTTTTTTCCTTTTTTTTTTTCCTTTTTTCTCTTTTATTGGATTTTTAGAAAGAGCATTTGTTGGTCTGATCTCCAGAAAACCTTGGATTCATTTTTCAAAGGTTTTTACATCCTAGTGAAACAAAATTAGTGTTTTCTTTGGACAATTTAGTTCCTGGCTCCCAAAATGCTTGTAATGGCCACTGTAAGGAGCAATAATGTAAAGAATGCACCATGTGCTGCGCATAGAAGATGGAGTGCCCACTCAAACCACCCACTAAGTATTCCAACTCCAAGTCAACAGCATGGTGCATTGACACCACTGAGAGCTAATGGATGAAGAGGCATTTGCCACCACTTGAAAACATCCAAAACTAGAGCTATTCCTCAGGTTCAGACATGGGCAAGTTTCAGAGCCATGAAGTCATTGTCCGCCTGCTACATCTTCTTCTCCCCCTCCAACTCTTATTCCTTCAATCTCTTTCTTTATCTTACACTCCTCCAAGTAAGTACTTCATCAACTGTGGGTCACAGAACAATACCAACTATACTGGCAGGACCTTCGTTGGGGACATGAGTTCTGACTCCTCTTTCACCTTATCTCCGAAGCGGGACGACCCTGTTGTAGACAGCAGCCCTTCTCCGACTACATCTCAACTCTATCAAACAGCTAGGATTTTCAAAGGGCCGTCTTCATATGTGTTTCACATCGACCAAAATGGCACTTATTTGGTACGCCTCCATTTCTTCCCCTTTTCTTCCCCAACTGATCTCTCGACTGCTCTTTTCGATGTTTCGGTTTCTGGGCTACCCGGGTTGCTTCAGAATTTCTCTGTGCAAAACACCAGCAACCTTCCTCTGATAAAGGAATTCTTACTCACAATTAATATCAGCAAATTTACTGTGAAATTTGAACCTTCTCAAGAGTCGTCCTTCGCATTTGTAAATGCAATAGAAGTCTTTATTGCTCCTGACAGCTTTATCCCTCATTCTGCTCTACTAGTTACACGAAAAGGAAGTAAAAATAGTAGTTACAAGGGTCTGTTATCTCGGGTTCTCCAAAAAATTCACAGGGTCAATGTTGGGGGAGGTGAAATCGAACCCGGTTTAGATACTCTATGGAGAAACTGGGTTCCAGATGACACTTTTCTTTTCAATAGGAGCACTGCAAGAAATAAATCTTATGATCAGCCGATTCAGTACCAGGAAGGCCAGAGTGAATATAATTACAGTGATAGATATATTGCCCCGGATAATGTTTATTCGACTGCCAAAGAAATGAATACAAATAAGGGAGACCAGTTGCAATCCTTCAACATCAGTTGGGGTTTTAATGTGACTAAGAATGCTACACACCTTCTTCGGGTTCACTTCTGCGACATCACTAGTGCCTCGCTATCAGTAAGTCCATGGATCAATCTCTATATCAATAGCATCTTCAGTCGGAACATAAAGATTATCACATTGGCAGTCCCTTTTTACCTTGATTTTGTAGTTGTTTCAGATAATTCCGGACTTCTTAATATCAGTATAGGGCCTCATAGGGATTCTCCAGTAAACAATTCCTTTCTCAATGGCCTGGAGATTATGGAAATCATGCAGGAACTGCGTTGGGTTTCTATCAAAAATGAATCAAAGAAGAAATATATTCCTCTCCTAGTTGGTTCAGTTGTTGGAGGTTTGGCTCTTGTCTGCATTGTGCTAATTGTGTTCTTGTTGCAATCAAAATGCAGGAAGGGAAAGCCTGCTCAAGCTACGGATTGGTTGCCAATTACTGTTGATAGGGGACTGAGTTCCCACGGCAGGATACATGAGGCAACCATTCATAGCTCCCCTGTTCCATATTTAAATCTGGGATTAAAGATACCCTTTGCGGAAGTTCAGTCAGCAACAAAAAACTTCAGCAGCAAGCTGCTGGTAGGCAAGGGTGGATTTGGCAACGTGTACCAAGGAACTCTCAGGAATGGCATGAAAGTGGCAGTGAAGAGAAGTCAGCCAGGACATGGCCAAGGCCTGCCTGAATTCCAGACTGAGATATTGGTGTTATCCAAAATTCACCATCGCCATCTGGTTTCCCTGGTTGGGTATTGTGACGAAAGGAATGAAATGATTCTGGTTTATGAATTTATGGAGAAGGGGACTCTGAGAAGTCATCTTTATGATTCAGATTTGCCTTGTTTGTCTTGGAAGCAAAGGCTGGAAATTTGCATTGGTGCAGCAAGGGGACTTCACTACCTCCACACAGGTTCAGAAGGGGGAATCATTCACCGTGATATTAAGTCCACAAACATCTTGCTTGATGACGACTTTGTTGCTAAAGTTGCTGATTTTGGATTATCAAGATCAGGTCTTCCTAATCAAACCCATGTCAGCACAGCTGTAAAAGGCACCTTTGGATATCTTGATCCAGAATACTTCAGGACCCAACAGTTGACAGACAAATCCGATGTTTACTCTTTTGGTGTGGTTCTTCTGGAAGTGCTATGTGCCAGACCAGTTATCAATCCCTCGCTTCCAACGGAGCAAATGAACCTAGCTGAATGGGTGATGGTTTGGCAGAAGAAAGGATTACTTGAACAGGTTATTGATCCTTTGCTCGTGGGTAAAGTCAATCTCAACTCACTAAGAAAATTTGGTGAAACGGCAGAGAAATGCTTGCAGGAAGAAGGTGCTGATAGGCCTACTATGGGTGATGTGGTGTGGGACTTGGAGTATGCTTTTCAGCTTCAACAAACTGCAATGCAGAGGGAGCCATTAGAGGACAGCACAAACGATGCTGCTTCCACATTTCCATTGCCTACCATTCAGCGTTATCCTTCATATAGCTTATCAATTTCAAACATCCATGGGCCCGAAAGGAGGGACGGCAGTTCAGAGACAACAGAAAGCGAAGTTTTCTCACAGTTGAGGATTGCCGATGGCAGATAACTTCAGTGTCTTTAAGGCAAGTTTATGAGTTCACGTTTGTTCAGCTTCCACACAGTGTTTTAGGTGTAGAATCAGTGATAAAGTTTGTCAATTGCTTAAGATGTGTTGTTTCTAATGGGCTCAAGGGACTAGTATATTAGCCTTGATAAGTTGGCAGATTGGCTTGTGTGTCAAATAAATTTCAGTTTATGAGAAATTGGACTAATAAATCTCTACCCCATTAGAAACTCTACCTCTGCTTCTCTTGTTGATTAATTCATTCAAATTACATGAATATCAATGCTTCTGTTCTCTATATTCAGAAGAATGTGAAAATCATGCCCCGGAAATGCAGGAAGCAAAAAAAAAAGATGCAGTGTGCTCAATCCTCATAATGTATTATGTACCTGAGGAATCCTTCTTAGGATGGTTGTGAGCTTTTGAATTTCCATCTCCCTTCCTCTACGCTCCCTCCAGTCAATAGGCCAGTGGAGGTTGGGCACGGCTCTGTTGGCAACCCAACTCCTGCACTGCAAGTCCAGAAAATGACATCAGTGATGAATAATTGCAGTAATGTGTTCTTTAGCGTTCGACTATTCTCTACCCAAAGGAGCAAGACAGCAGACTCTTTTGGACGGTTCTAAACTTATACAACACTTTCATGAATTGTCATAGTTGTTTTTAGCAAACCCAAATTACTCCACATTAGCATAATTGCTGCTTTTATTTGGATACGCTTCATATTCTCAGTTTTGCAAGTTTCCTCTATCTCAAATTTTGAAAGTTTTAAAGCACTTTTATACTCTTTGGAAAAGTTTATACCAGCTTAATCCATTTTTTTTCAGATTAACAAGGATAAAATGCGGTAAATCTCTTCCATGGTCCTGCTTCTCTTGAATTCATTCAAGCTACATCAAATCAAAGTTTTTGCTCTTAAAAAAGGCCAAAGTTTTGGGACAATTTCAAAGCTTTCCACACTAAAGCTTTCTACACTTCCTTGTATATCTAATCTAATTTGCTCGGCCAGCAGCCCCTGACTGAGTCACCCTAAAATGCTTCTGTTGTCCATTTCTGCCAAAAAAAAAAAAAAAAGACAGATTTACTTCGCTGCAACGGAGATGCATCCACCAGTCTCCCAACTGATAAGTGATGCAAAGAAAGAGAGAAATTTCCAGAACAACTTCATGCTTTTCTGTCTCAATTCAGTACTCTGATATTTTCATATATATATATATATATACACATTTTTTGACAGCTGTAAAACATTCCTTTTCTAACAAACAAACAACACCCTAACGACTCTAACTGTTCCTACTTATCCTACACCCACAGCACCTATCAAGGAGTTTCTTGAAGTGGGTTTCACGTGACTTTGTTGCCCATGCAGGTTAAAGGCGCTGAAGGCATCACTTTGACACCAACCACACGTTATTAAAACCCCCATATTAAATGCAAGGCCAGATGTTTCAACGCCTAAGTCAATGACTTGTCCTCCTTCTCTGGCTGGGTAATGAATGGTGAGAATTAGATTCAAACTGAAAAATAAGCAGAAATCGGATACTTCCTCAGCCTGATCATGGAGAAGTTTCACGGACATGAAATCTTTGTTCAGCTGTTACGTCTTCTCCTCCTGCTTCTCTTATCCCTTCAATGTCTTTCTTCGGATTACACTCCTCCAAGTAAGTACTTCATCAACTGTGGGTCAAGCTCCACTATCAGCGATACCACGAGGACCTTCGTCGGGGACGTGAGTTCTGACTCCTTCACCTTATCTCCCAAGCCAGAGGCTGTTGAAGACAGCAGCCCTTCTCCGGCTACATCTCAACTCTATCGAACTGCGAGACTTTTCAGAAGCCCATCCTCATATGAGTTTGAGATCGACCAATTCGGCATTTACTTGGTACGCCTCCATTTCTTCCCCTTTTCCTCCCCAACCGATCTCTTCACTGCTCTTTTCGATGTTTCGGTTTCTGGGTTACCCCTGTTGCTTCATAATTTCACTGTGCAAAACACCAGCAATCTTCCTCTCATAAAGGAATTCTTACTCACCATTAATATCAGCAAATTCATAGTGAAATTTGAACCGTCTCAAGAGTCGTCCTTCGCATTTGTAAATGCTATAGAACTCTTTATTGCTCCTGATAGCTTTATCCCTCATTCTGCTCTACTAGTTACCCGAAAAGGAGGTAAAAATAGTAGTTACAAGGGTCTGTTATCTCGGGTTCTCCAAAAAATTCACAGGGTCAATGTTGGGGGACGTGAAATAGAACACGATTCAGATACTCTATGGAGAAACTGGGTTCCAGATGACACTTTTCTTTTCAATAGGAGCACTGCAAGAAATAAATCTTATGATCAACCGATTCAGTACCAGGAAGGCCAGAGTGAATATAATTACAGTGATAGAAATATTGCCCCGGATAATGTTTATTCGACTGCCAAAGAAATGAATACAAATAAGGGAGACCAGTTGCAATTCTTCAACATCAGTTGGGGTTTTAATGTGACTAAGAATGCTACACACCTTCTTCGGGTTCACTTCTGCGACATCACTAGTGCCTCGCTATCAGTAAGTCCATGGATCAATCTCTATATCAATAGCATCTTCAGTCGGAACATAAAGATTATCACATTGGCAGTCCCTTTTTACCTTGATTTTGTAGTTGTTTCAGATAATTCCGGACTTCTTAATATCAGTATAGGGCCACATAGGGATTCTCCAGTGAACAATTCCTTTCTCAATGGCCTGGAGATTATGGAAATCATGGAGGAATTGGGTTCGGTTTCTATGGAAAATGAGTCTAAGAAAAAAACTACTCCTCTCCTAGTTGGTTTAGTTGTCGGAGGTTTGGCTCTCGTCTGCATTGTGACAGTTGTGCTCTCGTTGCGATCAAAATGCAGGAAGGAAAAGCCTGCTGAAGCTTCACACTGGTTGCCAGTTACTGTTGATGGGGGATTGAGTTCCCACAGCAGGGTGTATGAGGCAACCATCCATGGCTCCCCTGTTCCTCATTTAAATCTGGGATTAAAAATTCCTTTCGCTGAAATTCAATCTGCAACAAAAAACTTCAGCGGCAAGTTGCTGGTTGGTAAGGGTGGATTTGGCAAAGTGTACCAAGGAACTCTCAGGAATGGCATGAAAGTGGCAGTGAAGAGAAGTCAGCCAGGACATGGCCAAGGCCTGCCTGAATTCCAGACTGAGATATTGGTGTTATCCAAAATTCGCCATCGCCACCTGGTTTCCCTGATTGGGTATTGTGACGAAAGGAATGAAATGATCCTGGTTTATGAATTTATGCAGAAGGGGACTCTAAGAAATCATCTGTATGATTCAGATTTGCCGTGTTTATCTTGGAAGCAAAGGCTAGAAATTTGCATCGGTGCAGCAAGGGGACTTCACTACCTCCACACAGGTTCAGAAGGGGGAATCATTCACCGTGATATTAAGTCCACAAACATCTTGCTTGATGACGACTTTGTTGCTAAAGTTGCTGATTTTGGACTATCAAGATCAGGTCTTCCTAATCAAACCCATGTCAGCACAGCTGTAAAAGGCACCTTTGGATATCTTGATCCGGAGTACTTCAGGACCCAACAGTTGACAGACAAATCCGATGTTTACTCTTTTGGTGTGGTTCTTCTGGAAGTGCTATGTGCCAGACCAGTTATCAATCCCTCACTTCCAAGGGAGCAAATGAACCTAGCTGAATGGGTGATGGTTTGGCAGAAGAAAGGATTACTTGAACAGGTTATTGATCCTTTGCTCGTGGGTAAAGTCAATCTCAACTCACTAAGAAAATTTGGTGAATCAGCAGAGAAATGTTTGAAGGAAGATGGCACGGATAGGCCTACTATGGGTGATGTGGTGTGGGACTTGGAGTATGCTTTTCAGCTTCAACAAACTGCAATGCAGAGGGAGCCATTAGAGGACAGCACAAACGATGCTGCTTCCACATTTCCATTCCCTACCATTCAGCGTTACCCTTCATATAGCTTATCAACTTCAGACATCCATGGGCCCAAAAGGAGGGACGACAGTTCAGAGAGAACAGAAAGCGAAGTTTTCTCACAGTTGAGGATTGACAATGGCAGATAATTTCATTGTCTTTGAGGCAAGGTTATGAGTTCATGTTTGTTCTGCTGTCACACACTGTTGTCGGAGTGGAATCAGTGATTTACTTTGTCAATTGCTTAAGATGTCATTGTTTCTAATGAGCTCAAGGGACTAGTATATTAGTCCTGATAACTTGGCAGATTGGCTTGTGTCAAATAAATTTCAGTTTATGAGAAATTGGACTAATAAATCTCTACCCCATTAGAAACTCTATCCCTGCTTCTCTTGTTGATTAATTCATTCAAATTACATGAATATCAATGCTTCTGTTCTCTATATTCAGAAGAATGTGAGAATCATGCCCCGGAAATGCAGGAAGCTAATAAAAACGATGCAGTGTGCTCAATCCTCATAATGTATTATGTACCTGAGGAATCCTTCTTAGGATGGTTGTAAGCTTTTGAATTTCCATCTCCCTTCCTCTACGCTCCCTCCAGTCAATAGGCCAGTGGAGGTTGGGCACGGCTCTGTTGGCAACCCAACTCCTGCACTGCAAGTCCAGAAAATGACATCAGTGATGAATAATTGCAGTAATGTGTTCTTTAGCGTTCGACTATTCTCTACCCAAAGGAACAAGACATTAGACTCTTTTGGACAGTTCTAAACTTATACGACACTTACATGAATTGTCATAATTGTTTTTAGCAAAACCCAAATTACTCCACATTAGCACAGCTACTGCTTTTATTTTGGTGCGCTTCATATTTTCTGTCTTAAAATTTTTCACTATCTCAAATTTTAAAATTTGTAAAGCGCTTTTATATTTTTTGGATAAGGTTATACCTGCGTAATCCAATTTTTTTGTCAGATTAACAATGAGGAAATGTGGTAAATCTCTTCCATGGTCCTTCTTCTCTTCTTTATTACTCTCTTTATTATTAGCGGAATTCACTCAAGCTACATCAAATTAATGTTTTTGCTCTTAAAAAAGTCCAAAGTTTTGGGACAGTTTCGAAGCTTTCCAGACTCAAGCTTTCTACACTCCCTTGTATATCTAATCTTATTTGCTTGGCTTCTCTTGTCCGTCTCTGCCAAAAAAAAAAAAAACAGATTTACTTCGCTGCAACGGAGATGCATCCACCAGTCTCCCAACTGATAAGTGATGCAAAGAAACAAAGAAATTTCCAGAACAACTTCATACTTTTCTGTCTCAATTCAGTGATCTGATCTTTTCATATATATATATATATATATACACATTTTTGACAGCTGTAAAACATTCCTTTTCTAACAAACAAACAACATCCTAACAACTCGAACAGTTCCCTACTCATCCTACACACAGAGTACATATCAAGAAGTTTCTTGAAGTGGGTTCCACGTAACTTTGTCGCCCCAAGCAGGTTAAAGGCGCTGAAGGCATCCTCAGCCTGATCATGGAGAAGTTTCACGGACATGAAATCTTTGTTCAGCTGTTACATCTTCTCCTCCTGCTTCTCTTATCCCTTCAATGTCTTTCTTCGGATTACACTCCTCCAAGTAAGTACTTCATCAACTGTGGGTCAAGCTCCAATATCAGCGATACCAGGAGGACCTTCGTCGGGGACGAGAGTTCTGACTCCTTCACCTTATCTCCCAAGCAGGAGGCTGTTGAAGACAGCAGCCCTTCTCCGACTACATCTCAACTCTATCGAACAGCGAGACTTTTCAGAAGCCCATCCTCATATGAGTTTGAGATCGACCCAATCGGCATTTACTTGGTACGCCTCCATTTCTTCCCCTTTTCCTCCCCAACCGATCTCTTCACTGCTCTTTTCGATGTTTCGGTTTCTGGGTTACCCCTGTTGCTTCATAATTTCACTGTGCAAAACACCAGCAATCTTTCTCTCATAAAGGAATTCTTACTCACCATTAATATCAGCAAATTCATAGTGAAATTTGAACCGTCTCAAGAGTCGTCCTTCGCATTTGTAAATGCTATAGAAGTCTTTATTGCTCCTGATAGCTTCATCCCTGATTCTGCTCTACTAGTCACTCCAGCAGGAAGTAACAATAGTAGCTACAAGAGTATATCCTCTCGAGTTCTGCAAAAAGTTCACAGGATCAATGTTGGGGGCAGTGATATCGAACCCGATTCTGATACTCTATGGAGAAAATGGGTTCCAGATGACCCTTATCTTTTTAATAAGAGCGCTGCAAGAAATCGATCTGTCCCTACGGAGACTAGCTACCAGCAAATGAGTGGATATAACGACAGTACTCGTTATATTGCCCCACCTCTTGTTTATATGAGTGCCAAAGAAATGAATAAAAATGACAATGATCAGTTGCAATTCTTCAACGTCAGTTGGGGTTTTGATGTGTCCAAGAATGCTAGGCACCTTCTTCGGGTTCACTTCTGCGACTTTAATAGTTCATCGATGTCATATAATCCATGGCTCAATCTCTATATTTATAGCTTCTTCAGTCGGAAAATAGACAATATCCCCTTGGGAGCTCCTTTTTTCCTTGATTTTGTAGTTGTTTCAGATGATTCTGGATTTCTCAATGTCAGTATAGGGCCTCAGATTCTTTCTCCAGTGAACAATTCCTTCCTCAATGGCCTGGAGATTATGGAAATCATGGAGGAACTGGGTTCGGTTTCTATGGAAAATGAGTCTAAGAAGAAAACTACTCCTCTCCTAGTTGGTTTAGTTGTCGGAGGATTGGCTCTCGTCTGCATTGTGATAGTTGTGCTCTTGTTGCGATCAAAATGCAGGAAGGAAAAGCCTGCTGAAGCATCACACTGGTTGCCAGTTACTATTGATGGGGGATTGAGTTCCCACAGCAGGTTGTATGAGGCAACCATCCATGGCCCCCCTGTTCCTCATTTAAATCTGGGATTAAAAATGCCTTTTGCTGAAATTCAATCTGCAACAAACAACTTCAGCAGCAAGTTGCTGGTTGGTGAGGGTGGATTTGGCAAAGTATACCAAGGAACTCTCAAGAATGGCATGAAAATGGCAGTGAAGAGAAGTCAGCCAGGACATGGCCAAGGCCTGCCTGAATTCGAGACTGAGATATTGGTGTTATCCAAAATTCGTCATCGCCATCTAGTTTCCCTGATTGGGTATTGTGACGAAAGGAATGAAATGATTCTGGTTTATGAATTTATGCAGAATGGGACATTGAGAAATCATCTTTATGATTCAGATTTGCCGTGTTTGTCTTGGAAGCAAAGGCTGGAAATTTGCATCGGTGCAGCAAGGGGACTTCACTACCTCCACACAGGTTCAGAAGGGGGAATCATTCACCGTGATGTTAAGTCCACAAACATCTTGCTTGACGAAAATTTTGTTGCTAAAGTTGCTGATTTTGGATTATCAAGATCAGGTCTTCCTCATCAAACCCATGTCAGCACAGCTGTAAAAGGCACCTTTGGATATCTTGATCCAGAGTACTTCAGGACCCAACAGTTGACAGACAAATCCGATGTTTACTCTTTTGGTGTGGTTCTTCTGGAAGTGCTATGTGCCAGACCAGTTATCAATCCCTCACTTCCAAGGGAGCAAATGAACCTAGCTGAGTGGGTGATGGTTTGGCAGAAGAAAGGATTACTTGAACAGGTTATCGATCCTTTGCTCGTGGGTAAAGTCAATCTCAACTCACTAAGAAAATTTGGTGAAACAGCAGAGAAATGTTTGCAGGAAGATGGCACGGATAGGCCTACTATGGATGATGTGGTGTGGGACTTGGAGTATGCTTTTCAGCTTCAACAAACTGCAATGCAGAGGGAGCCATTAGAGGACAGCACAAACGATGCTGCTTCCACATTTCCATTGCCTACCATTCAGTGTTATCCTTCATATAGCTTATCAATTTCAGACATCCATGGGCCCAAAAGGAGGGACGACAGTTCAGAGACAACAGAAAGCGAAGTTTTCTCCCTGTTGAGGATTGCCGATGGCAGATAATTTCAGTGTCTTTGAGGCAAGGTTATGAGTTCATGTTTGTTCAGCTTCCACACACTGTTGCCAGAGTGGAATCAGTGAATTAGTTTGTCAACTGCTTAAGATGTTGTTTCTAATGGGCTCAAGGGACTAGTATATTAGCCTTGATAAGTTGGCAGATTAGCTTGTGTCAAATAAATTTCAGTTTATAAGAAATTGGATTAATAAATCTCTGCCCCATTAGAAACTCTACCCCTGCTTCTCTTGTTGATTAATTCATTCAAATTACATAGAATATCAATGCTTCTGTTCTCCATATTCAGAAGAATGTGAGAATCATGCCCCGGAAATGCAGGAAGCTAATAAAAACGATGCAGTGTGCTCAATCCTCATAATGTATTATGTACCTGAGGAATCCTTCTTAGGATGGTTGTAAGCTTTTGAATTTCCATCTCCCTTCCTCTACGCTCCCTCCAGTCAATAGGCCAGTGGAGGTTGGGCACGGCTCTGTTGGCAACCCAACTTTTACTCCTGCACTGCAAGTTCAGAAAATGACATCAGTGATGAATAATTGCAGTAATGTGTTCTTTAGCGTTCGACTATTCTCTACCAAAAGGAACAAGACATTAGACACTTTTGGACAGTTCTAAACTTATACAACACTTTCATGAATTGTCATAGTTGTTACTCCACATAAGCACAACTACAGCTTTTATTTTGGTACGTCTCATATTTTCTGTTTTAAAATTTTTCACTATCTCAAATTTTAAAACCTCTTTTATACTTTTTTGATGAGTTTATGCCAGCTTAATCCAATTTTTTTTTTCAGATTAACAGTGAGGAAATGCGGCAAATCCCTTCCATGGTCCTGCTTCTCTTGTTTATTACTCTCTTTATTATTACCGGAATTCATTCAAGCTACATCAATTCAATGTTTTTGCTCTTAAAAAAGGCCAAAGTTGTGGGACAGTTTCAAAGCTTTCCAGACTCAAGCTTTCTACACTTCCTTGTATATCTAATCTTATTTGCTTGGCCAGCAGCTCCTGACTGAGTCTCCCTAAAATGCTTCTGTTGTCCGTTTCTGCCCACTAAAAAAAAAAAAAAAAAACAGATTTACTTCGCTGCAATGGAGATGCATCTACCAGAGTCTCCCAACCACCCATAATTAAAACCCTCATATTAAATGCAAGGCCAGATGTTTCAACGCCTAAGTCAATGACTTGTCCTCCTTCTCTGGCTGGGTAATGAATGGTGAGAATTAGATTCAAACTGAAAAATAAGCAGAAATCGGATACTTCCTCAGCCTGATCATGGAGAAGTTTCACGGACATGAAATCTTTGTTCAGCTGTTACGTCTTCTCCTCCTGCTTCTCTTATCCCTTCAATGTCTTTCTTCGGATTACACTCCTCCAAGTAAGTACTTCATCAACTGTGGGTCAAGCTCCACTATCAGCGATACCACGAGGACCTTCGTCGGGGACGTGAGTTCTGACTCCTTCACCTTATCTCCCAAGCAAGAGGCTGTTGAAGACAGCAGCCCTTCTCCGGCTACATCTCAACTCTATCGAACAGCGAGGCTTTTCAGAAGCCCATCCTCATATGAGTTTGAGATCGACCCAATCGGCATTTACTTGGTACGCCTCCATTTCTTCCCCTTTTCCTCCTCAACCGATCTCTTCACTGCTCTTTTCGATGTTTCGGTTTCTGGGTTACCCCTGTTGCTTCATAATTTCACTGTGCAAAACACCAGCAATCTTCCTCTCATAAAGGAATTCTTACTCACCATTAATATCAGCAAATTCATAGTGAAATTTAAACCGTCTCAAGGGTCGTCCTTCGCATTTGTAAATGCTATAGAAGTCTTTAATGCTCCTGATAGCTTCATCCCTGATTCTGCTCTACTAGTCACTCCAGCAGGAAGTAACAATAGTAGCTACAAGGGTATATCCTCTCGAGTTCTGCAAAAAGTTCACAGGATCAATGTTGGGGGCAGTGATATCGAACCCAATTCTGATACTCTATGGAGAAAATGGGTTCCAGATGACCCTTATCTTTTTAATAAGAGCGCTGCAAGAAATCGATCTGTCTCTACGGAGACTAGCTACCAGCAAATCTTGAGTGAATATAAAGACAGTACTCGTTATATTGCCCCACCTCTTGTTTATATGAGTGCCAAAGAAATGAATAAAAATGACAGTGATCCGTTGCAATTCTTCAACATCAGTTGGGGTTTTGATGTGTCCAAGAATGCTAGGCACCTTCTTCGGGTTCACTTCTGCGACTTTATTAGTTTATCGATGTCAGATAATCCATGGCTCAATCTCTATATTTATAGCTTCTTCAGTGAGAAAATAGACAATATCCCCTTGGGAGCTCCTTTTTTCCTTGATTTTGTAGTTGTTTCAGATGATTCTGGATTTCTCAATGTCAGTATAGGGCCTCAGATTCTTTCTCCAGTGAACAATTCCTTCCTCAATGGCCTGGAGATTATGGAAATCATGGAGGAATTGCGTTGGGTTTCTATGGAAAATGAGTCTAAGAAGAAAAATACTCCTCTCCTAGTTGGTTTAGTTGTCGGAGGTTTGGCTCTCTTCTGCATTGTGATAGTTGTGCTCTTGATGCGATCAAAATGCAGGAAGGAAAAGCCTGCTGAAGCTTCACACTGGTTGCCAGTTACTGTTGATGGGGGATTGAGTTCCCACAGCAGGGTGTATGAGGCAACCATCCATGGCTCCCCTGTTCCTCATTTAAATCTGGGATTAAAAATTCCTTTTGCTGAAATTCAATCTGCAACAAAAAACTTCAGCAGCAAGTTGATGGTTGGTAAGGGTGGATTTGGCAAAGTGTACCAAGGAACTCTCAGGAATGGCATGAAAGTGGCAGTGAAGAGAAGTCAGCCAGGACATGGTCAAGGCCTGCCTGAATTCCAGACTGAGATATTCGTGTTATCCAAAATTCGCCATCGCCATCTGGTTTCCCTGATTGGGTATTGTGACGAAAGGAATGAAATGATTCTGGTTTATGAATTTATGCAGAATGGGACATTGAGAAATCATCTTTATGATTCAGATTTGCCGTGTTTGTCTTGGAAGCAAAGGCTGGAAATTTGCATTGGTGCAGCAAGGGGACTTCACTACCTCCACACAGGTTCAGAAGGGGGAATCATTCACCGTGATGTTAAGTCCACAAACATCTTGCTTGACGAAAATTTTGTTGCTAAAGTTGCTGATTTCGGGCTTTCAAGAGCAGGTCTTCTCCATCAAACCCATGTTAGCACAGCTGTAAAAGGCACCATTGGATATCTTGATCCAGAGTACTTCAGGACCCAAAAATTGACAGAAAAATCTGATGTTTACTCTTTTGGTGTGGTTCTTCTGGAGGTGCTATGTGCCAGACCAGCTATCAATCCCTTACTTCCAAGGGAGCAAGTGAACCTAGCTGAATGGGTGATGGTTCGGCAGAAGGAAGGATTACTTGAACATGTCATTGATCCTTTGCTCGTGGGTAAAGTCAATCTCAATTCACTAAGAAAATTTGGTGAAACGGCAGAGAAATGTTTGCAGGAAGATGGTGCTGATAGGCCTACTATGGGGGACGTGGTGTGGGACTTGGAGTATGCTTTTCAGCTTCAACAAACTGCAGTGCAGAGGGAGCCTTTAGATGACAGCACAAATGATGCTTCTTCCACGTTTCCATTGCCTAATGTTCAGCGTTATCCTTCATATAGCTTGTCAATTGACGTCACTCATGTGCCCACAAGGAGGAACGATGGTTCAGAGACAACAGAAAGTGAAGTTTTCTCCCAGTTGAGGATTGATGATGGCAGATAATTTCAGTGATTGTGAGGCAAGGTTGTAGACAATCTTCGTTAATTACCTATATTTCCTGTGTTATAAATTATAATTGGAAGACTTGAGAATTGTAGAGCTGTATTTTAAGTCTGGATTCTATAATCTTTGTACTTCTATTTTCCTGGCATACTTTTGTTCATCAATCACCCTCACTCTGCCCCAAACTTTCGCAAGCAATGTTGGCCGGAGAATTCCACTGACCCGCCCAATTAAGCTCAATTTCAGGTACTTACTTCATTCTAAATGCCAGACTCCCGTAACTGCAGCAAGTCTATTACGTTTCCGAGCGAACCCTGATGCTCATTTTTGCAATCTCCTTTTGGTAGACTTCCACCAAACTCTAAAACTTCTCATATCAGAAATTTGTTGAACTGTGGATGATGGGATGGATAACATCTTCATTAATGTTTTGTAGACTGGTGAAGTGCATTTATATGGACACCAACCATGTCTTTTTCCGGCAACTGCATGTTCTCTAGACTCCAAAGGTTTTAGGATATTTCATATTTATGAGCCTCCATCTCACATCCATGTCAAAACACATTTTCAGCATCCTCTATTCTATTACCAGTATCCAAGATTTGTATATGTATGCAGGCACTCGTGACAGTGTTCAAGAGTGTTTGTCAAACTTGATTGCATTTCTTTTGGGGTTGGGTGGTATGTCACGGACGCAATATATGAAAAAAAAGAGATGGAATCGGTCTTTGGGGTCCATCTTCATTGACCTGTTCCACCTCCAATGGTTGGAATGAGAAGTTTTTCCTTCTTGTTTCAATATTAATGTAGAAAAGAGATGACAGGTATATGATATAGATGTTTTCATATTTTATATCATGGGAATCAAATAAAATTGTCACGGGCGTCTCATCATGTTGAAAGAAATTTCATAGACACGTAACTCCTTTATTTACAAATATTGATATTCAACTTGCACAAAATTCTACTTTCAACCTTTCTTTGGGGTCCCATTACATGTGAGTGTGAACAAAAAGAGTCTTTCATATTTCTGTGTATAAAGATCGACTTAATTAATTTGTTTAGTCTTCTTCATCAGGCAACTCACGCCTCGCTTTTTCAAATATCGATTAGAATCAAATAACAAGTGGTCAAATAATGAGATTCCCATGACTTGTTAGGTTAGAATTGTGTGAATAAAGTAATGGACCAAGACGACCAAGTTCTAGGCCATGGTAGGGAATAGAGTTATCTGGCATGGTTTTTGCCAAGCCCAACACCTAGGGAAGATGTTGAAAAGAATTCCAAATTACTAATTAGGAAAGATTTCCATTTATAAAGAATAATTGTTAAGTTAATATATTATTATAACATTAAATTTCATTATAAAATAAAATAAAAAAATTATTAGGAATATCTTTTTAAATATTATAAATCATGTGATAGAAAAAGTTATAAAATAAAAATGGATTTGTAAAGTAAGCTTCATCGGTAGGCTTTTAATTCAGGATGTAGATATATGCAAGAAATTGGGAAATATGATGTTTCGAAAATTCAATAATTGTATATGATTTTTATGTTTAATTATTTTATTTTTGTAATCTTAAACTAACGATTGTTCAGAGTATAGCTTCCTAGCTTGGGCACAACAGTACGTATTGGGCTAAGAGTTGTGAAGGGATTCAAGTTCTACATACTCAGCCCATGTTAACCGCATGGCAGCTGCCTTCAAGCTGTGACTGCAAACGCGACCCTTAATTCAGAAATACCTCAACTGTTGTACTGGTTTTTTGAGAAAATGAATGAGTCAATATCCTCAATTTTTCTCAAGGTTATGTATAATATGATTAACTCCATTAGGAAAACGTACAATTTGGAGAACTACTTTGAAAGACATATCATTATCATTTGTGACTGCATGGTTTGTCACTAGCTCCTAGGAAAAATAGTTCTTTGACTAGCTAGCTTTTATGATTCCTCAAGAACATATTCCTTTGCATTGTGTTTAAGCAATATCAATGGACAAAATGGATGATCTTCTAATATGGAGCCTCGTCAACAGATGCTACTATATGAGAATTTTACATGTGTATGAATCAATAACAACCAAAAACAAGTGGCACTGGTGAAGAATATCGAGTAGCTAATGGCCAGTGCCCTTTCTGCTAGGCCCTGAAGCCATCTGAAACACTTGGTCCCTAACAATAGTCCTGCGGCTTGAGTCAGCAGAGGTTTTGGAGAGCGAAGCTCGGTCTACAGATTCAATCGTTAACCTTCCAATCTCGCTCTTGGCCACCAGCAGAAGCGCTCTAGAATGAACCGAACTTGGCCGTGTAAGCACCAGCATCACCACAACCATTGTCAGCACACAGAAGCGTGGACTCATACTTGATGTTGCAGAGGCGTTTTTCATGAACCCCATCTCCAAAATACCTTCAAATATTCTTCACACCAAGGAATGTCGACCGTGGAGCATCTCCCTGGCCTAAGGCACCGGCCTTATATAGAAAGGGTCGGCTTGGGTGGTGGCCGCAAAGGACGGTGAGGAATTTTTGAGGAAATAGGACACCTACAGAAGAGATATTTGACTGACTTTTTGGATCAATGTAAGGATCTGGGATTGGAATTCAATCTCAGTAGCCTTCACATTCAAGACAAGTTCCTTTATCTTTGACCTCACCCACCAGTTGATTGCCTCGTGTTTCGGAGTTTGCCGCAAAATTTCTGGTTTCACGTGGTGTGTGTTTCTAAGTTTGGGTGTGGTCTGTGCAAGTTAAATTCAGATTTAAGCTTTCCCCTTTTCCCCTCGTCTTTTAACTTGTGCTTCACATATTGGATTCCACTTTTCAAAATTTCAATGGTCTGCAACTCGTTTACGCAACCCCATTGGGAATGTCGGTCCAAACACACATTTTGAAATGAAATCGGCTATGAAGTGGCCTCGGGGGGTATCAGATATTACCATGGTTCAAAGGGTTATACACCTTATACGATTGTATTTAAAAAGTTATAAGTAATCTATCTAAAATATAATTAAATTAATTCATATTTATACAAATACCCAAATACCCATTGCTAAAACATACCAACCCATTACCCCATTAATCATTTCTTCTTGCTCTCATTTCTTATTCTCTACAAGCGAGTGGAAAAAAATCACCCACAATTGAATGGAATAAAACCACTTTTCTAACTCCAAAAAATCCATGTTGCATTTCTAAATTAAGCATCTTTCTTTTCACCTCAAGTTCTAGGCTGCTCTTCCCTTTCCAATTGATCTACACCACACCGGCACCTCAATCACATCTACTCATGTTGAATCAATCTTGAATATTAGAATCACAAAGGACTCGGCTGGGACGAACACAACTCAACCGAGTCGCCCGATACTTTGATATTACTGGAATTTACAAGAGGAAATCCTCTAGTAACAATTTATCTACAAGTCATGTGAAGTTCGGTACTTTTGTCATATTTAAAAACAAGATAGTAAAATCAAATCAAATGAGGTGATAGGCACGAAAGCATGATGTTCCCAATATGACAACGCACACAAACAGAAAGGGATTGGGTCAAGGAGAGATCTTTGATTTTAGGAGGAGGAATCTGTTGGTGACAGGCCGAAGAATTTCAATCGTGCCGTGGCACGTGAGCCTAGGCTTAGGCCAACACACCACCCGTACGTACGAGAGAAGTCATTCAACAAAATCGCCAGTGGAGGGGCCGTGTTGCTCGCGGGTGGAGGAGGCTCGTGAAAGGAGATTACGTGGGTGGGTGTGGTTGGTCAACAGCACAGCAAGCATGGCCCTGGCCTTGCTTCCAAATAAATGTTGGAACGATTTCAACTCCTCTACAGTCCAAGCTGCGCCATTGCATGGGAACACACCACATGGACTGAAACACGGCTCCATTAATCTGCCTCTACTCCTTGTGGCCTTGATCCTGGGATGATGCAAAGGTCCCCCTCGCATTTCAAGTTTTCAACTGCAAGGAATTGAGGAAGGTACCTAAATATAGCACAAATTCTAGTCACGTGTATCACTTGTATGATATTTCTATTTTAAACTCAAAAAACTCATAATTTTTTCAAAAATAAATTCTGGAAATGAAATAAATATTATATTTTTATTTTAACATTTAGTTTAAGTTTGAAATTTTGATATTCCCATTACATTTCATTATTTTGAAATTAATTTAAGTTTATATAATAAACCTCAAATGAAATTAATGTAAATTGATGTGAAGTTGGAGGTGTAACGATTCTATTTTTTATGATTATTTTCATTAGGGGGTTTGGATAGAAGGGAAGAAAGTTGACCATTTGCAGTTGCAGGGGCCTGTGGTCGAGAAAAACAAAGCCAAAATTGACTTGAGAGAAAGAAGACAAAACAAGCTCGTGGCTTGTGTTGTGTGACAGGGGCCATTACTATGTGGACTCGTTGAGGCACGTTATTCTTTGAGAGCCATTGTTGCAGATTTTTTTTTTTTTTTTTTTTTTTTTTGGTGGTGGGTGCTGAGAGTCTGAGGAATGAAATCACGTTTCGAGGAAAGACAAGTCAATGGTCGACAGGGTATTTTTTTGACGCTACCAAAAACAACGGGCCAAATGTTGTGGACCAGGAACCTAGTTGGGACCCATATGACTTCGGCCTTCCTTGTCGGCTCTTACCATTGGAGCCAGATGGCCTGTGTTGGGCCTTTTAGTACCCACAAAAGGACACTGATAAGAGTACTGAAAGGCCCATATTTTGCGGGTTGGACCCAGATGGGATGAGCCATCCCATCCTGATCTGCCCCTATTATCTAAGTACCTCCATGTCCCTATCTCCAGGCTCCATGCTATCAGAATCCATTTTTGGGTTTCCAAAGAATGGGGTGACCCGCTTTGAACTTTACCCATTGACATTAACAATGACAAAATTTTCCTGAGAGGATCACATTTTTCAAGCTTTTTTCCTTTTGTTCACCTCCATGAACAATTGCTCCCAAAATACCCAAATTTAATCTCAAGGCAAATCCAACGGTGAATATCTATTTTCCAAAACATTCACAAAATATTTAATATTTCCTATAGGGTATGATAGGAAGCTAACATCTTAAAAGCATGTTGAGGCTAAATCTTGAAGTTAAAGTCAAAAATTCTGGCATACATTGATTTTTATGCTAGACGCCACAAAAAGTAGAATCCTTTTTTGGTCATGTCTTCTTCCCAAATGTTAAGTCAGTTAACTTTGTTATAAAGGTAGTAAAAGAAAGATTGGATTTGCATGTTTGTCTTGGAGATTCCAAACCTTTCTCTTTGTTGGTGGACCTTTTATAAGATCACTTTCATGTAATGACTGCCCTGTTAGTGTATTTGCTGTTCCCATAAAGACTTGAAAGTAGACATTCTTAAAGATTGATGTTTCACCAAATGCCCTACAAATTGGTTGCATATCCTCTTCAACAATGCCCACTAACATCTCAACTAGGATTGATGATGAATTTGGATGAAAATTTCCACTCTTCTATTTAAAATTTACCATAAACCAAAGCCTTAGTCTTAAAATTTGAAGAAAGTAGTAGTAAAATTGAAGGAAAAGAGAGATGAAATTTCTATTTTGTTTTATTCAATGGAAAAGTTAATTTTTTTTATATTAAATATTTAAAAATGATATTAAAGTCTTCGGAGATGACCCATGTTACAAAAATATAATAATATATATTTTTTCATTTAAATCATAATAGATTTGATACATGTCATTCATGTCTCAACAGATTTCTAATTCTAACCGCTCAATTAAGACTTTTCCGTGTCTTGCTCCCAATTCAAGCAAACATATTTAGCATTAGAGTATTGCATCAAATATAACACATGTAAGGTGCGCGAAAGATATTAACCCATGATAATTATTGTAAAAGAAAAATATAATCTTTTTATAAAAGAAAATGCACTCCATGCAATTGAAATAAAATAATCATCCTCTTATGAGCATATAATGTCACGTTTGTCAAAAGATGGATAGGACCCCCTTGGCTCAATAGATTTCTAATTCTAACCGCTCAATTAAGACTTTTCCGTGTCTTGCTCCCAATTCAAGCAAACATATTTAGCATTAGAGTATTACATCAAATATAACACGTGTAAGGTGCGCGAAAGATATTAACCCATAATAATTATTGTAAAAGAAAAATATACTCTTTTTATAAAAGAAAATGCACTCCTTGCAATTGAAATAAAATAATCATCCTCTTATGAGCATATAATGTCACGTTTGTCAAAAGATGGATAGGACCCCCTTGGCTCAATAGATTTCTAATTCTAACCGCTCAATTAAGACTTTTCCGTGTCTTGCTCCCAATTCAAGCAAACATATTTAGCATTAGAGTATTACATCAAATATAACATGTGTAAGGTGCGCGAAAGATATTAACCCATAATAATTATTATAAAAGAAAAATATACTCTTTTTATAAAAGAAAATGCACTCCTTGCAATTGAAATAAAATAATCATCCTCTTATGAACATATAATGTCACATTTGTCAAAAGATGGATAGGACCCCTTCGCATCTATGTTTCATATTGATGCCAATGACTCAAGGGAATTTACACGAGATGAGCATTCATATGGAAATAACATACCAACATAGCCGAAGAGAAATGCAAAAAAATAAAAAATAAAAAATAAAAAATAAGTCTGTCACGCATTGAAAATTAAAAACAATATGCGGCTAGATATCATGTCAGTGGAAAGTTGTTTTGCACATGTGGCACTAAATCCAAAACATATGTAGCTTGCAATTGGTTTATCCCACAATAAAGCTTACCTATCAAAGGATGGATCCATGTTGTGCAATAATTGACTCACATGAGCTTTTGAAAAAATAAATAAGAAATCAGCAATCAGTCAAATTAAATTACTAATTTTTTTAATGTAGCAAATTACTATTTTTGTCAATTTAATGATCTGAAAATATTTTATTATTATTACTTAAAACCGCGAGAACACGTAAGAACACGTAACCACTAACTCTACATATGTAGAAACAAACAAACTTTGACAAATACAGATATTAAATTAATGAAAATACAAGCATATCATCATTTAGACATATCAATAAATGAGAAGACAAATATAACCAACACATCATCATTGGACAAATCCCAAAAATCAAGTATATAATCCTTCAAATCTATACATTTAATTTAATTCAAATTTTATTAACTATCCAAAATCAGAAATGCAAAAAAAAAAAATCTTATGTCAATGATTTAACTAATCGAAAGAATGATCCACAAAATTTGACATATGGCCATTTATATAAGTCCAAATTCCGGGAAAAAAGATTAGAGGAAAAGTCATGGAAATTTTGTCATTTGTATGGAAGTATTGACAGAATTGGGTAAAACGTGGACTAATATGCTTTGGAAGTGGGTGGGGACTGTGCAGGGGATGCTATGAGTGCACCACCACCTTTTGTTTTTTTTCTATTTTTTTATTTTTTTATTTTTTTATTTTTTATTTTTGTCTTTGCATTATCTTATGCTTGAGAAATGGAAGGAGAAAATATCAGGTGTAATAGGGAAGATATAAATTAAATAAATAATATAAAGTTGTCATTTTATGAAAAAGTGAGAGAATGCGTGAAATTTTGCTTTTCACTTTGCGTTTGTCGTTATGTGAGGGGAATAAACCGCAAGTTAAGACGAGAAGGGTATGGTGGTCATTTCGTGCCTCTCAACTTCTCCACCCATTCTCCATCTTCATTGGCAATTCGCAGACAGAGAAATAAGGAGAGGGGGAGGCTGTGAAGTGTGATCGAGAGATGAGGAGAGGACTGGACTGCGGGGAAACTCCGGAGGGAGGAGTCGGGAAGAGGCAGAGGAGGAAGGTGGAAGGGGGAGGAGAGGGTGGGGAGATGTTGGCGGAGACGGCGTTTGTGAACCTAGACGAAGATTTGCTGTTCGAGGTGCTGAAGCACGTGGACGCGCGGACGCTAGCGACAGCGGCGTGCGTTAGCAGGCAGTGGAAGAGGACAGCGCACGACGAGAGGCTCTGGGAGATGATCTGCACGCGCCATTGGGCCAACGTCGGGTGCGGGAGTCAGCAGCTACGCTCCGTGGTCCTCGCTCTCGGAGGCTTCCGTCGCCTCCACGCGCTCTGTCTCTGGCCCCTCCTGAAATCCCCCGCATCCTCCTCCTCCCCCTCCCCTTACACAACGTCGTCTCACTCTCCTCAGTCCTCCCCATTTTCGCCTCCGGTGGTCCCGTCGAAGAAGGCGCCTACTCGTTGGGGAAAGGACGAGGTTCATCTTTCCTTGTCTCTTCTCTCCATTCGCTTCTACGAGAAAATGAGTTCCAAAAGCAAAGGCAGTTAAATTTGCAACTCTATAATCTCCCCCACTCCTCATATTCCATGAAATTCCTCCCTTTTCTTTTATCTTTTCTGTTTGTTTCTCGGGAGAACAGCCTTTGAGGCTTTGAGCATATTCTGGTATTGTATGGATTTTGTAAATTACAAGTATGAGGTTGTTAATCGTTGTTATCCTTCAAACGTTGTAAAAATTGTTGTGTTTGTTCTTCAATATTTGCCATCCACTACACTTAGAATTGCTTTTGTACAGTTTTTTTATTTTCCTTTTCTATCCTGTAGCTTTAATAATACCTTAGAAAATTAAAATTAATCAAAATTATTCTATCTATATTCCATTTCTCTTATTAAAAAATTTATAATTTTAAATTTGCTTAATATAAAGGCATCTGATTCTTTATGAAAAAATAAAATAAATTAACTGAAAATTGAAGAGAATAGATTCTGCTGCAGGATCAGACTTCAGCACCTCTAGATTATTTACAGGTGGTGGATATGGTGATGATGGACTGGGCTAATCTTTGGGTTAAGGGCTTGGCCTGGCCTGATATTATTAAGCCCGAGTTTGAGATCATGGGGTCCAAAATGAAGAGATTTGTTATAAATGTGTTAAAAACGGATTGGTGCAGGTGGAGGTGGATGGCCACCAATTCTTCCACTCTCTTTATTTAAGAGTCTGTATTTAATTCTTCATTTATATGAAGACTTCATTTCCATGTTCTTCCTATCATAAATCTATGAAAAGATTCCTTCACAACATACCATTGAGATGATCAATTATTTTATATTTAAAATTATTTTGTGATTATAGAAGCATTTTATAAGCTTTAAGCTTGTAAAGTCGTATTTTCTCACAATCCAGAATAAGGTAAAAATATTGTACTTTTTCATAATCAAAGTGAGTATTTGGTAAATCAACTTAGTAAACTTAAATTAAGTTTTTAAGTAAATTAAGCATGTTTGGTAAAATAATTTAATGATATGATTTAAAATAAAAAATAACTTTAAATAATAAGTAAAAATAATTAACTTATTCTTATATCTACATCTTTATTTTACTTTTTTATCATCATTTACTATAATTACCTCTACGATCTCTTTTACTACTCCACAATCTTCATTGTTACTCAATCTCATTTACTTTAATTATAATTTATGATGACAAATATGTCAATTTGATTATTTATAATAAACTTGAAAAACAACCGTAATATTTAAAATAAAAATTAAATAATAAATTTTAAATAAACAATTCAAGTATAATTTAACTTAAAGTCAATTTAAGTCATAAGTAATAAGTATTAAGTTTTACTAAACATCCCCTAAACCATGTAACAACTATCTCTATTATCTTGTCATAGTCAAAATAATTAATTGGTTAAAATGATCAAATAATCTCTATATTTGTAAAATAATTAGAAGTTATACAAATTATTTCATTGTTTTTATTTATTTATTATTATCTACTTTTTAATATTTAATTATGATTTATGGGGTTCTAGTATTTTTTTTTTGAATTTATATATTTTTTTTTTAGTAAATTATTCATATAGAGTCGGTTTCATACTATATTGAGTCCCTAATAAACTTAAATTGATTAGTTTTGACATTTTTGGTAACAATTATCTATCATGGATGCTTAATGCCCAAACCCTTATTGATGTCATGAATCTTCAAACAACAATTTGCAATGAGGCATCTTTGTAGGATCTCACCAAGGTCTTAATTTTCCTCCACCATCATTTTTATATAGGTTTAAGAAATGGATGACTTACTTTAAAGACTTATATCCACCACTGAACAAACGTAAACGATATGATCATTAAAATTCTATGATTCTTCTCAAGGCTCATTACAACTAAATGTACCTAATGTTACAAGAGTAACCATTTTTTAACAATAATTATGAAAAATAATTTTTAAGAATTATTTTATAATATTTTGTAAAATAAATGTTTATTTGAGAACTTAAAATATTTTTAACTTATTTTTTATATTTTTAAATATATTAAAAACAACTTTTATATGTAGTACTTTATTTTTAGTCATTTTTCATATTTGTATCATTATTTTTAAAATAATCATAAAAAAAAAACAAGTAAAAAAAAATTGAAAATAATTAAAAAAATATTATCTAAAAATACTATATTTTTTGTTTTTAAAAACAGAAAATAGTTTTCTATTTTTTTGTTATCAAAATATATATATTTTTTTCCTTTTATGAAGAATATAAATTATTTTTTAAAACAATTAATAATCAGACCCTATAATTCTACATTACTCAAAATTAATTCTCAATTAAAACTATGCAAAAGAAAAAAAAAGTTACTAAAAAAACATATACATTTTTCTATGTATCGAATGTGCTTGTAGCAACTATATCAAAAATGTATATTTACAAAATATTTTGAATTGATATTATATTCACGAAAAACGAGTATCTAATGAAAAAATATAACTCTAATCTAATTAGTTTTGTCATTTCCTTAAGCAAATGTCATTTCATTTCATAATCAAGACATGACCATAAACATGGATGCAAAGAAGGATCCGTTGCCATGATAGACATAGCTCCCATGAATATGGTAATTTTAGTCATTTTTCTTAAATTATCGTAATAAGAAAGTTGTGTTGCTCAATCAAAATCAAGTGATAAAGGGAAAATACTAAGATTTATGAAAACAAATATTATAAACATGACATGGAAAAACATTGGGTGTGTTCTTATTGTCTTTGATCTATACGTCTTAAATTTCTTTGATTTGAAAATCTTGGTGGAAACCTTGATTGGGGATGAGAATGTGTCTTTAGATTCAATAATTGTTGATTGGGCTTCTTTAATTAAAGTGTTAATTAAAAAAACAGGAAATATTAAATAAAATTACAATATTTAAATCAAAAAATTTAATTTAATCGAAAACACACCCCGTGATCGAATGATTCGAATAATTCAACTTTTTGTAAATCATTTAAAATCATGAGAGATTATATGAGAGTGATTTGAATTTTATTTAAAAATAATAATAATATACACTAATATAAATTAATAGTTTTAATTAAAATAAATAAATAATACATGACAGAATCCACAATGTAATTTTAGCCATCACAGTTTTAAAACTTCTAGGCAACCATGCCATTCATGTTATACTAAAGCGAGTCATAGTTTTGAAGAGAAAAATATTAAAAAATTAGTGACTAAGAAATGTCACTTGCGTAAGGAGTGACTCATTTATTTTGCCTTGAGTTTAGGCACCCCTCCGGTCAATACACCATCAACATGAGTCACCTTCGTAGTTGATGGTTGAATTCAAACCTTTGTATGGTCGACCTTTGTAGCCTAGATTTCGTAAGGAATTTTCGTCCTATGATTCAAGCAGCCGGGTAGAATCCATGAATCGATACTAGTTTTCTCCATTTCTACTTCTTTTTCCACACCATTCAACTTAGACTCGCTAGCTCTTTGTCCTTATTTTCTTTGCTCATGCCTACTTTTCCAGAGGTGAAGAAACTCCCTTGTAGGTTCCTGCACATTATGCCATTGCTATTATCCACACGCTCCTTTGAATGGCAGTCAAACAAAACTCTGTATAAATTGGACACCCACTTCATCCTTTTGCATATCCATCAAACAATACATTCGCTAATTCTCTGCAGATACATATCAATATCAGGTAGATATGGCTAGAGCACTCAAATTTGTGAGCTTCTTCTTCCTTGTTCTGGTGTTGAACTCCATTGCCATCCATGGCCGCCCCTTCGATGTGTTGAAGAAGCCGCGAGGCCCTGATGGTGAGGAGATGAGGGGATTCTTTGATGGGTTGTCTCTTGGAGCCATCAAGCAATCAGGGCCAAGCCCTGGTGATGGACACAAATTCATCAACGCTGGCACAATTGGAGGAATCAAGGACTCGGGTCCCAGCCCTGGTCAGGGACACAAGTATGTCGACGGCATGCCCCACTGAGATCTATCTATCCTGCTATATATACTTGATTGGCAGCCCTGACATGGATTCTTTTGTTGGGGTTCATTTATTTATTCTGAGATTGTGTATGTGGGGTTCAGTACTTGGGTTATGATTGGTATTTACTTTTTCAGTTTGCAATTTTTTGTTCTTTTCATTGATTTCCCTTGGTGTTACAAAAGGAGATGTAATAGAACTTTCATTATTTCATATGATTATTCAATAAAATAATTTATTATTTATTTTTGTTTCTTTCTTTCCATTAATTTTTCTCCTATATCTTCTCTAAATTTTCTAAAAACCAAGCATAGGATGAATCTATTTTTATCATCCTTCGTTTTTTTTTTTTCTTTTTTTTTTTTTTTGTTTTTTTCCTTCAAGTTTTCCCTAGAATTTTCAATTATATTGGATTCCCATAAAATATTAAAAAAAGAAAAAACAAATATTGAAAAAATGATTTTCTTTTATTTAGTTTTATTCTAAAAATATATAAAAAAACTAAAATATAATTAAAATTTATATATTTTAAAATTATTTAATGTTTATATAAAAAATTTCAACTAAGTGAAATGAGTTTGCACTCAAAACTTAAGCATTTTTAAATTAATTATTATTTTTATGTGAAATAATTAAAATAAATAAAATGATTTTAAAGTAATATATAAAAACAATTTATTAGATGTGAATTTATTTTTTTATTTTTTTTCACTATTTTTTTCCTTTTATTTTTTATTTTCCATTTTTTTCATTCCATTTTCCTTTAAATTATTGGAAGGCCAAATATAACAAGGAATTTTGATCAAATAATGACAAAATTATCAAGTTAAATTTGTATTTTGATAACAATAAACAAATTCTAAGAAGGCTACATCTTTGGAATCATTCAACCCTAGGAAATTAGGAATAATTGAATTGTTTGCTAGACGACAAAGAAAGAAAAAGCGATGGCATGGGTTATAATGTTTCCAAATTTATAAAGTAAATAAATAAATAATCTCTTAAGAAAAAATAGAAACATTCAAACATTTATTTACAAAAGTCTTTAGTGATGTGGAAATTCATATAAATTTTTTATAATATGTCAAATAGATTATTTAGGCGTTTATAAGCTTATTTTACATTTTAGAAAGTTTGAGGAAAAAAAATATATATATATAAAGATGAATAAAAATAATCTTATATTTAGTTGCGAAAGAAAAAAAAATTAAGGAAATGAAATAATATAGTAATAAATATTATTTTCTCATATTTAGTTGGTTTGAGAAAAAAAAAGTTTAAACATAATTAAAATTAATTATAAATGTATATATTTTCAAATTACTTAATCAATATTTGGTTCTTGGAAAATTTAAAGGAAGGTGTGAAATGAGGGAAATAAATAAAAAATTATAAGGTAAGAAAGAGTGAATAAAAATTAAAATATTTTTAAAATTAATAAATTATTTTTATATACCAGTTTTATTCGACTTAATTTAAAACAAATAAGAGAAATTGTTTCTTATAATCATTTTTCCCTTTTTTAGTCATTTCCTAAAATCAAATATAGAAGTATTATTTATATAAATTTTGATATAAAATTTTTTCTTAAAATTCAGCATAACATTAATATTTATATAAAAAATTAAAATAAGTGAAATAAATTTGAAGTATAATATAAAAATAATTTATTGATTTTATATTTTTTACTTTTTTTTTCTTTCATTTCATTTTTCTTATTTATTTTATTTCCCTTATATTTTTCTAAAAATTTTTCAAAAATTAAACATAAGTTAAAAAATGTTCACACAATTTTTTTCCCACATGCCCCTTTGAAATTTATTTATTTTCTGGATCTTTCATATAAAAAATTTAATTGAAATTGATGATTTGTCATTGTCAAAGGGTGTTAACTCACACTAGAAAAAAGAGTTTTGTGTAGACTTCCATTACCATTTATCAGGGGTTCTTGGTTTCTTTTTTTTATTTTCTTTTATATATATATATATATATATATATATATATATATATATATTATTTTTAAATATTATTAAAATTTAATTGTTTGAAAAATAAATATAAAAATACAACCATTTTCATCACTTGTTTTATTTTATTTTCATCGCTTCCATTACTCCCTAACAAAATTTTGAGTTCGTAATTGAAATAGTGTGTGCCAAGCTTTGGCTCCAATTCCAACTAATCAACTTTTGCCCTTTATGTCCTCCAGTCATTCAATTTAGGATTATTAAAATTGAAAATCTAACTCCCTCGTTATTTTTGAGAAAATATTTTATTAAAATATAGCACTCTTGAAATAATTTAAAATTTACAATATTTTTAAAAAATCTAATTAAAAGTTATTTTAAAAAAATACTTCAATTGAATTTTGAAGTAATATTTTAAAAAGATAATTTTTATATTGAAATTAAAATTATTTATTCTGAATACAAGAATGCCTCTTGAAGAACCTTGTTTCCAAAAGCGACAATTTCATACCTCCCGAATATCTACTCGGATCATACCCTGTTACTCATTGATTTTTTGGGTGTCATTCCTTTTCCAGTTTTGATTTTGCAAAGGCCTTTTAGGTTTCAAGCAGCATGATTGATGTATTTGAAAATTTGGCCCTTTTTTTGTTATGGATAATTGGGAGAATAGTATACCTCTCAATGAAGCCCTTGTAAGTTTTACAAAAAAGGTTAAAGTATGGAATAAACATGTGTTTGGGAATATTCATTTAAAAAAAAAAAGAGAAGAATTTTGACAAGATTAAGTGGTATTCAAAGAGCCCTGGTGAAAAGAAATTCGATGCACCTTTTCGGATTAGAAAAAAAGTTTAAGATAGAGAAGTGCTCCTGCAATAAGAGATCTTTTGGTACCAAAAATCTAGGGTGCAATGGATTAAATTCGGTGATTGTAACTCGAAATTTTTGCATATATCTACTCTCATCTGATTGGAAAAAAATGAGATTAAAAGCTTAATGGAGGATGATCGAAGTTGGATTATGGATGTAAACCTGTTTAAGAATATGGTGGTTCAATTTTTTCAAAAACTCTAAACAGACGAGGGAAATCAAGGTATGCTTATTAACTTTGTCAATTGTTTATCTTGTCTTATTGAGGAGTAAATTGCTTCTTTGGTGAAGCCAATGACTCCTAGGGATGTAAAGGATGCCCTTTTTTCTATGGGAGCATACAAAGCACCCGGAGATGATGGATTTCAGCCACTTTTTTACCAGAAAATTTGAGATGTGGTTGGTCCCTCTTTGTGTTGTAGGGTGTAGGCTTTCCGTGATATCTTTGAATCGAAATTATATTTGGAAGTAATTTTAAAAATACTCTATTTTAATAAATATTTTTTTAATATGGTGTATCTAAAACTTTGTCCAAATCGCCTGCAGTGTAAAAGAGAGTTCACTTCAGTCTCCTGACGCCTATCTTTTGAAAGTTGAGCGGGTTGGGTTGGGATTTTAAGAGAGCGCGGCCAGAAACAGCCGAAAAAAAGAACCAAGCGAAACAGGGAGGAACAACGTTTCCAAGAAACGAGATCTGGGCTTCGGCAAATGGGAAGCTCCAACACAGGAGTCAAGGACGACTCCACCACCGACGCCGACACGTCCACCGGCGACCTTCCGGCATCCAATTCCGGCACCTTCTCTGAAGGTGAGAAGGTCCTCGCTTATCACGGGCCCCGCATCTACGAAGCGAAGGTATCTTTCTTTTGCCTCTTTTCTCGTCTTTTTGATTTCTTCTTTTTTTATTTCATTGTTTTTTATCGGTCTGTTGCCTGTTTTTTTGCGGCTTGTTCTCTCACCAACTAAATTAGGGTTATTTCGTTACTTGTTCTCGATTGTAATTGTTAATTTTTTTTATTTATCTGTGATTTTAAGATAAAATTTTCATGGCTTACTTAGGGTTTGTACATTCTTGGAAATTTTGAATTCATACTGCACATTCGTCGGTTATGGTGAGAATGAGAGAGGAGAAAATGATGCTTAAGATTTTATTGTTTTCGTCGGATAGACTTTCAGTGTTGCCATTATTTTGAGATCAGATTCTTTTTGGAGATTAACACTGCGGTTTTCCTATATTTGTTTGGTGGTTGCTAGAGTGAACAAATAAAAGAAAGGGAAAGAAATGGTCAAAGATAAGAGTTCTAAATTTTATTCGGAACCAAATCTTTGAAGTGAAGGAATTCAATCAATGAAAAAAATTCCTTGTTTGTGTTTTAGAAGAGAGCTGGTTTTTGTACTATACAGTGCTACTGCAAGTATAAGAAAACTATCAACTTAACTCAGAAACTCTTGTATTTATATAAAACTATTTTCTTCTTTGGCATAATAATCGATTTATCAAGTGCACTCGCACTCATGTAATAAATTGGCAGATCTTCCAGCATTACCTAATCCGAACTTCTATTTGTACAAAAAATTTAAATAATTAACAAAACTGGCAATTTTTTCTGAATTTTAATTATAGAATCATTGAGCGGCTACTCAACCTGCTTGACTATATGATAGACTCCAAATTATCCTTAATTCTTTGTTGCCTAATTGAGTCACAATTAAGGCTTGGGGGTGGGGGTGTTGTCTGAGATTGTTCCAATTCCCAAATGGTGCAACTTAGTTCTGGGGCTTGGTTGTCACTAATCATCAAATAGTTGGAATTTGTTTGAGAGGCGGGAACAATATAGATCAGACATGTATTGGACCTTTTTCAACTAGATTGAGAGGGAGGGGAATCCATTAATTCATCTTGGATCGATGAAGTCCCTACTTGCAAACCTTTGGAGGAGACCCCCATTGGCTGAAACTCTTTTCACGAACTGAACTGTACCCTTGAACTCCTATATAAAGGTCCCAGGAAACTCGTCTAGAAGAAGGAATTTTCTCTATCATGAGTAGCTCCTGAGTTCTTTTGAGGTTTTCCAATCACTCCTTGAGATTGCCCGTATGAGCTACAAGCCACAACCACACACACAAACCCACCCCCCCCCCCCACCTTTTTCTTTGATACGTAAATAAGAGTTTGTATTAGAAATGGTTAGAAGTGGTGAAAAAAGTACACATGGAGTATACAAACAATGCCTAAGAAGCTAGACAAAAAGAATACAAGCCACAACCCCCTTGAGGTCACTGCCAACCTCCTCCACCCCCTTCTGTCCATTTACTCTTCTATTCCTTCAAATATTGGTGTACATCATCTCTGTGGTTGACCTGCTCTCCTACCCATAACCCACCATAAAGATATATTTAGCATTTCTCAGTACCTCCATCATGTTGTCAATTGGCAAAATAAAGTTTAAGAAAATGTTCAATGACTAAAATCTTGCACAATAGGATGATAAATGAATATTTTCTCAGGGGTGGGTTTAATTTCAACTACAATCCTGCAATCATGAGCCCAAAGAATAATACAAAGTTTCCCTTTAGATTTTTTTTTTTTGATTAGAAACAGAAGATGTATTAATTATTATGAGGAAATCATGAAAAGGATGAGAAATACTCCCTATAATATGCAAACCTGATCAAAAGACCCAAAAAGAACCTCCACTTTATAAGGAGATTTGTACAAAATGAACAAAAAAGACTATAAAAGTATTACATCTCCAAAAGCTCATGTAGGATCCTCGCAGACTAGGCCCAACCCTAAGGTGTACATACGGAATGCCAACTAAGTTGAATGCCATTTAAGGGTATGACTTTAAAAACGTTAGTACAAGAGGTCCAAAAAGAAGTGAAGAAATGAAGTAAGTCTCACATCATCTCATGCCTCTTCCAAGTATCCCAAAAAATTCTAGCATTCCCTTCTCTTCACACAATCCACATCAAAATGAGACAAGCAATCTTTTAAAGGGTCTTGCCTCTAGCAGAGTTCCCAAAATAAATAAAAGAAATAACCGTCATATCACAAATACTCCTTGGCTGAACCCACACCATCCCGGCTGGTGAGAATAGCTTGTGGCATAATCCCAAAGTGGACAATGGAGGAAGAGATGATCATTTGTCTCTCTAATCCCCTTACATAGGATGCACCAATCAGGACTAAGGGTTTTGAATGGTCTTCTCAATTGTAGCATGTCATTGGTAGTAATCTTCTTATGTGTTACTAACCAAGCAAAGGCCTTGACTTTAGATGAGACTCTTCACTTCCACAAAAATTTGATTGTATGGAAAGAAACTGAATCTAATAAATTGGACAAGGCTAAAAAAAGGGTTTTACTCTGAATAGTTCTAAAGAAGAAGGTACCCAAGCTTTTGCATCTGGAACAAATGAAGACAATTGTACACAGGAAAGAGAAGTCATTAGTCTTTTGAGATCATCAATCTCCAAATCAATTAGGTTACGATGGAAAATAAGATTTCAAGAAAAAGAGTTGGCATTTCCAAAGATAGCTGAGGTTGCAAATGTTTCACTGCTTGTAATTGGCTTCATGGGCCCAACTTACTGCTATTTTTTTTTTTGCTTAACTAATAGTTTAAATTGTTGGGTTACTTTGAAATTATAGTTCTCCACGTTGTCCACGAGGAGGACATTATCAGCATTTGATTAATGGTTAGTAACTTCATTCTGGTTTGGCTTACACTGGTGTGTATTTTTTTATGATGTTCAATAATGAGAGGGAACCCTATGCTCACAAATGATGCTCCTTTATATTGTTGCTTCAGTTTAAAATTAGTTAAGACAAGATTTTGTTTCACATAGAATATGATATTATTTAATGTTGAGACCCGTTTTACTTTTATCTCCTTAACTGTTTTTAAATACTTATACTCTATTGTGCCAAATGTACTTATTTCCAATTCTAACAGTCAATATCTGATCCATTTACATGCTTTTATTTGTAAGGTCCAAAAGGCTGAATTTCGAAAGAAGGAATGGAGATACTTTGTTCATTACCTTGTAAGTTTATTTTTTTCTTTTCATTTTTCTTGTTCATTAGTCACTGAGTGCTCTTTTTAGCATATTTTCTTGAGCAACACTTCTAGTTAGAAATGTTAACATGGTATTTCCCAACAAATTTTGAATGCTTGCACTGCTGATTTATGAGATGAACAAATATTTCTTGTTTTCTTATTAAATGATATCCTTCTCCTTTTCTGTTTTGCAGGGATGGAATAAAAAGTGAGTATTTCTTCTTGTCTATCTGCTTTATCTTATGTATTTTTTTCCTTGAATCTTCATGACATTGTTCTCTCTTTGTTTCTTTTCATCTCCTTTTCTTTTTCTGCTTCTAAATCTTATGGTCCAAACTCTTCTTCCTTTTCTTTCTGGAGCCATGGCAGCACTCTTCTTCTTCTTTCTCTTGTCGAAATGGTCCTACCACTTCTGTATAATGCTTTTGTGTGCTGGTCTTTTCTCCCTTCAGTTACAGCGCATCATTTAAAATAGATAAATTGTTCACAGCATCAAATTTGCATAAGTAGTCATTACATGGTGGTAAAGGAATCCAAAGTTGGAAGGTGGTTCTGAAAATAAAAACCCTTGGAGTTATGGTTTGGGTATGACTTCAGCAGTAGTTTTGAACTTACAAAGTTCGAGCATCTTTTTAATTTTATCATCAATAAAAATTTGAGTTCTAATAGTCCAAAGTCCAGACAAGTAAATGGAAATTCAAAATGGTAAGTACTGCTATTGGCAGGCTCAATAAAGGTTTATAGTCAATAAATTTAACCAGTTAATTATCCCTGCTAAGTAGATCTTCTGTACCAAAAATTGGAATTATGCTTAGAATGGTTATGCATTTCTACCACTGTATGAAAGTTTATATGTATGGCAATGCGGGCTCCACCCTACGGTGCTAGGGCTATTGCTCCAGGCCCAATTCAAGAAAAAGGTCTTACTAAATTTTTTTTCCAACTTTTTGATGTATTACCTAGAAAGGCCTTATTTTAATATGTTATCCAATATTAATGCCCTTGAGGCATGGCTCAAGTGGTAAAGGGACGGGGAGGGTTTGTGGGAGATTCCAAGTTCAAGTCCCAATTGGAGACAAAAATTTACCTATCAAAAAAGTGTTATCCAATATTAATGTTGAGTAATTATTTATCCAATGAGAAGTGATTATTTTTCCGTCATGTTAGATTATTGAATGTGTTAATAAATGCTAATAGAAGTGACCACATTTTAATATATTATCAAACAACAATGGGAAAAATTATTCAATATCAATGAGAACCATTTGCAAGTAGGTCTAATTAGGTTTAAAGACCCATTGGAACTGTTGCATTGTCCGCTGGTATGCACTGAGTTTTGGTCCATTTTTAGATACGGGTTTAAACTTTGAAACTTTGGTAAAATTCTCTTCCCATCAGCTTTTTCTTTCTTTCACATAATTTAAGGAGAGAAAAAAGAACTTCAAATTAAAGTTCTATACTATATTTTTTTTTTGATAGACAAAAGCTTTTATTAAGAAGAGCCAAAAAAGGGGGCGCCAAAAGTTTTATACTATATAAATAGACTATTAATGTTATTTATACTAATATAATAATTAATAAACAGCCTTATTTAGAATCTTCGTCATAGGCCCTGTAGCATTGACCCATCCCTGTTTATGGGGTATGCTGTAATCATCGCCTTCAGCTGTCTGTGATTATGGCTATGTCAAAACTGCTGATTTTTTGTTTGTCATTGAACTTCCTTAATTGTCAAAGGGGATTTAGAAATACTTACTGAGGCTTGGATATATTGCCCACAGTTGGGATGAATGGGTGGGAATGGACCGTCTGATGAAACATACTGAAGAAAATGTTCTGAAGCAGCAGGCCCTTGACAAAAAACAAGGAGCAGAAAAGAATCCAAAATCAGGGCGTTCGGCACAGGCGAAGCCAAAAAGCTCTACTGGTTAGATCTGATCTTGCTTAATTTGCTAACAGTGCATTAACAGTTCAACTAACAGCTCTACCATTCCTTACATCCATTTTAATTTTCTGTGTCTGTGTTTATTAATGTATGTTAGCTGTGTTATCGATCATACTAGTGAATTAGCTAATGGGAGGCCTTTTATTTTTTGAAAGCTATGAGCATTGGCAATGAGAATTAATTTTATAGATTGTTTGTACAGAGGTTTTAGACACAGGCTGTTTCCAAGCATGTGGGAAGTTTAATTTATCACCAAGACAGTTTGTTATTTGTTATTCTTAATGGATATCATTAATAGTGCTGAATTTGGAAGGAGATAAGAACACTTATTCATAGAAAAAACTGCTATCATGTTGCATATGTGATCTTTTGGAGGGATGGTTTTTCTCCATTGCTAATTAAGGCTTACATCTCAAATTTTGTCTTGATGTTAGTTTTTTTTTTTTTCCTCCTCTTTTGGGCATGGGAACTTGGGGTTTGATAGGCGAAATGAGATATTATGTTAAAAGTGGCTGAAATAGGGCACAACAAAGTACACATGATGCTTACAAACATCACCAACAAACAAGTAAAATGGAAGAAGGAAAATGATAAACAACCTCCCTCTTCTTAATTGGAACCAAACCAATCTACAAAGCTTATCATGGTCATAGAGTGATCATCTATGTACACTCTAGCCTAATCTAAAAAGATACATGTAAAACAATATTGGATTGCTTGATCCAGCTGTATTGTATCTTTGAATGACCTATTTTCATACTTCCACAACATTGAAAACAACTCCAAGGAGAGGTTCTCCAAGCTTTCTTCTACTTCGCTACAAAAGAGCCATGTCAAGCCATGTCAACCCAGGAGAGTTCCTCTTATAGAGGAGCGCATCACCCATGCCATTCTAAATAGAGGAAAAGACTGGTTGCCACAAGATTCTCACTTTTGAATGAGCATATGATTGGTCAAATCCTTTATGGCTTCTATGGATGACTTCTCTATGGCTTCTTGGCATTTTAGTTGGGATTTTGTGAATGAAGAGGTGATAGATTTTTTTAGAGAATTCTATGAGCAGGGTAGATTCGTAAAGGGTTTGAATGCAAATTTATTAGTTTTATTCCAAAGAAAGGGGGTCACAAAGATTTGAGAGATTTTAGGTCTATTAGTTTGGTAGGTAGTCTTTGTAAGTTGTTGGCTAAGGTTTTAGCCAATAGACTCAAGAAGGTGGTGGTCAAAGTGGTCTCTAAGTCCCAAAATGCTTTTTTGGAGAGTAAACAAATTCTGGATGTGGTATTGATTGCTAATGAGGTTGTTGACTCGTTGTTGAAAAGTAATGATCATGGTGTTCTTTGCAAGCTTGACATTGCAAAGGCTTATAATCAGGTAAATTGGAATTTCTTGCTTTCAGTTTTAGCGAATTTGGTTGGATCAAGTGTTATGATTGCGTTTTTTCAATAGGTTTTGGCATCAAACTAATATATATGTATGTATGTATGTATGTATTTATTTATTTTGATATTATTTTTATTGCTTTTGAAATTTTCAGATGCAAAAGTGGAGAAGGAGGATCTCAAGAGCTATGGTGTTCCCTTTTCTCCTTTCTTTTTTCTTTAAATTTTATTACCCATTAATTAATTCGTAATTATTTATTACTAATATTATCACCATAACTATTGTCATCATCATTGTCTTTGTTATTATTGTTCTTGTTGTTGTTAATCATATAGTTGGTTTTTGTTCATTAATCAAGTGAATTTTCATTCTTAAAATTGTTTCCATTGTTTTTTCTGTCCCCCATATTTTTATTGTTGTTCTAAAAATTTTGCTTTCAAGTTAATTTTTTTTTTAATTTGGTTTACAAAGTCCCATCAATGAAAGCAGTGTAATTGTCTCTAGAAAGCAGGATTAAGAAAAACCAAGTTGTTTGGCTTGTTAAAACTGTAGCAAGGGATGCAACCTGACTCAAGTACACATGAAGTCTACAAGAAAACCCTTAAGGGAGGAAATGAAAAAATTACTATTGAGCAAAAAGAAAAACAGAGCAGCATGGTCTAGGAAAGGAAGAATAGCCATGTAAAGGTGAAGTTTATGTTATTATTCTTCAAAGGACAAGAAGATAGAAGAGAAAGATCTCTATTTTTGTCATTACATATGTTCACAACAATTTAATAATCTAGCTAATTGAATGCTTAAATGCTACTTCTGAAACTCACAGTACTTTTGAAACCATAATTTACTATTGTTCAAGTGTTTTTCCTCATTAAATTTTTCTGTCAACACACTGACTAATGATTTTCCTTTAAGGTATGGGAAATGCCAAACTGACCCTAAAGGACTCACCTACTTATCAGGTCTTTCATTCAAATTGCATTGGCTATTGCTATGCTTAAACGTGTCATGATCTGATATAAGATACTCTTGGTAAGCAGGATTATGTTATTGAGAGTTTAAGTAGTAAATAAGCAGGTATATTTTCATTTTCCAATTTCCTTGTAAATAATAAAGTTGTGCATTGCCGAGAATAGTTTAAAAATTTTCCACTTCTTGTCTTTTTCTTTTTCTCTTTGTTACTTTTTTCCTTTTACACCAAACAACTTGGCATTAGAGCAAGGTTTAAATCATCAGGACTAACACAGCAAGTTAACGATATTCAGCACAAGATTTGGAGGACACTGATGTCAGCAGCAGTACATGCTGATATCAGCACCATATGGACATAAAAAATCCTGAAACTTTAGGTTTCTGTCAGGAGTTGTTGGATCTAAAAATTCCTTAGGATTCCTAGGTTGTTTGATGGATCTTCCCATTTTTCTTGTATTTTTTTTAGAGGCTGTTTTTACCCTGGATTTGGTTTCTTCTACCATAGATGGGTAGCTAGCTCTATGGACCAGTTGCCAATCCTGGTAGTGTTAGTTTTTGACGATAAATGATTGCAAGATGAATCTTTTGAGTTCCTTTGCATGGCTGTGAATTTTTTACCCTCTTCCATATCGTTGGAGCCTAAAAGTTCCTCCCTGGTGCATAGGAGGGGACTTTAATGTGATTAGATTCCCTTGCGAATGTAGTAGGAGCGGGAGGGTGTCTTCAAGTATGTGAGGTTTTCTGAGGTGATTGATGATCTAGATTTGAGAGATCTTCCTTTGCAGGGGGGTTCGTTTACTTGGAGTGGTGGGTTGAATAGCCAGTCCATGTCTAGACTGGATCGCTTTTTGGTCACTAAAGATCGGGAGTGCCATTTTAGTTGGGTGGTTCAGTACACCCTCCCTAGACCAGTGTCTGATCACTTTCCCATTTTCCTAGATAGAGAAGGGGTGAGGAGAGGACCGAGCCCATTTTGTTTTAAGAATGTGGTTAAAGGAGGAGGGGTTTAAGGAGTTGTTGAAAAGTTGGTGGCAAGGTTTTAATTTTAGCTGTTCTTGTAGTTTTTTCATAGCAGAAAAGCTGAAGGCTCTTAAGACCAATATGAAAATTTGGAACAAGGACGTTTTCGGGAAGATTGGGGTTAATAAGTCTTTGGCCTTAGAAAAAGTTTCATTTTGGGATGAGCAGGAGAAATCAAGAGAGTTCACTTTGGAAAAAGTGGAGGCTAGAAAAGAGGCAAAGGAGGATTTCAAGAAATGGGTGCTCATAGAGGAAGTCTCCTGGAGACAAAAGTCAAGAAAAGTTTGGTTGAGGGAAGGAGATAGAAACACAGACTACTTCCATAGGATGACAAATGCCCACAAAAGGAGAGATTGGTTGGCTAAGATTAAAATGGCTCTTGGTTCTTAGAGGAGCATGAGATTAAGGAAGAGGGAGAGGGGGTGGCTAGGGCCTTCCAGAATCTATTGACGGAACCGAGAGATTGGCGCCCTAGCTTGGAGGGGCAATTGGGGATGAGGATGTTGTCAGGTTGGAGGAAGCTTTCAATGAAAGAGAGGTTTTCTCTGCCCTGTTTGAGTTGAACAGGGACAAGGCTCCTGCTTCGGACGGTTTCTCCATTGCATTTTGACAGTTTAGTTAGGAGTTTGTGTGAAGGAAGAGATTATATGCTTTTTTAGAGAATTCCATGAGTGTGGGAGATTTGTTAGGAGCCTGAATATTACGTTCTTGGTTTTAATCCCAAAAAAAAGAGGTACAGATGACCTTTGACACTTTAGATCTATCAGCTTGGTGGAAGGCCTTTACAAACTGTTGGCTAAAGTGTTAGCTAATAGGCTAAAGAAGGTGGTAAGTAAGGTAGTGTCTCCGACCCAAAACGCTTTTGTTGAAAGAAGGTAAATTCTTAATGCTGCGTTGATAGCTAATAAGGCTATTGATTCTATGATAAAAAGGAATAAGAGCAGAGTGTTATGCAAGCTGGACATAGAGAAGGCTTATGACCACCTAAATTGGAATTTTTTGCTGATTGTGACATGAAAAATAGGCTTCAGGGAGAAGTGGGTAGGTTGGATAAGATGGTGGATATCCTCTATGTCGTTTTCGGTTTTGGTTAATGGCATTCCATTGGGCTTCTTTCACAACAGTAAGGGATTGAGGTAGGGGGATCCTCTATTGCCCTATCTTTTTGTGATTGGGATGGAGGCCCTAAGTTGCCTTATTAATAGAGTTGTGAGTGAGGGCTTTTTATTAGGCTACAGGGTTAGGGGAAGGGGAGGAGATGGGGTTCAAGTAACCCATTTGCTGTTCATTGATGATACTCTTGTGTTTTGTGAGGCTTCCCCAGAGCAAATGGTCTTTTTGAGTTGGTTATAAATGTGGTTTGAAGCCATTTCAAGTTTGAAAATAAACTTGGATTAGAGTGAAATCTTACTAGTAGGAAGGGCTGAGAATGTGGAGGATTTGGCCCTTGAACTTGGTTGCAAGGTGGGAGTGCTGCCTTCCTCTTATTTGGGGCTTCCCTTGGGAGCTACTCGTAAATTGGTGGTGGTTTGGGATGGGGTGGAGGAGAGGTTCTGGAAGAGGCTTGCCATGTGGAAGAGACAATTTATTTCTAAAGGAAGGAGGATCACCCTTTTGGAGCACTTTGTCAAGTATGCCGATATACTTCATGTCTCTGTTGCGTATGCCGCGAGTGGTAAGATTGAGACTAGAGAAAATACAAAGGGACTTTCTTTGGGGTAGAGGGAATGAAGAAGAAGCCTCATTTTGTAAAGTGGGAAATTGTTTGTTCAGATAAAAGGAATGGCAATTTGGGTGTTAAATGCCTTTCTAAACTCTATAGAGCCTTTTTGGGTAAATGGAGTTGGCGCTTTGTGCAAGAAAGGGGGATTCTTTGGAATCAAGTGATTAGTAGGAAGTATAAGGTAGAAGAAGGGGGTGGTGTACTCGAGAAGTAAGGGAAGGGTATGGTGTGAGATTTTGGAAGGAAATTAGGAAGGAATGACTTCTAATGAAAAGCAATTTCTTTTTCTCCATGGAGGATGGTAGAAGAGTGAGATTTTGGGAGGATAGGTGCTGTGAAGACAATGCTCTAAGTTTTTCTTTCTCTTCTTTGTTTGTTTTGGCGGCCTTAAAAGAGGCATGGGTGGCAGAGGTTTGGGATGCTTTGGAGAGGAAGAGGAGGGGAGGGGGAGGGGGGGGGGGGGGGGGGGGGTGGTGCGGCTGAAATCCATGTTTTTCTAGGTCGTTTAATGATTGGGAGATGGGGATGGTGGTGATATTCCTTTTCTCCTTACAAGGGATGAGGGCGGTTACTAACATGGAGGATAGGATACTATGAAAAGAGGCTAAGGATGGTAATTTTTCAGTTAAATCCTTTTATAGCGCTGTGGAGGGTAGCAATACAGTCCCATTCTGGAACAACATTATTTGGTGTCCTCGTGTTTTTATTAAGGTTGGAATTGTTGTTTACCTTTATTGGTGTGCTGTGGGTTCTTCCTTTGTTAGTTACAGAGATCCTTCTTGGGTGACATGGCTCGTTTGTGGGCAAGAAGCGAAGAAAGGTTTGGAAAGTAGCCCCCTTGTGTCTCTTTTGGATGGTTTGGAAAGAAAGAGATAAAATTTCTTTTGGAAATGAGGAGTTTTCTATCTAAAGGATGAAATATTCGTTTGTTTGTAAATTTTTGTCTTGGACTAAGTCGTGTATGGATGAAAGGCCTAATTTTTTAATCAACTTTTTTCATTGGTTGAGCTCTAGATGAGGGCGAATGAGTTTTTTGTACCCCTCTTTCTTTTGTTTTTTTGCCTATAGGTGCTTGTTGTAAACTTTCTATATGCTTTGGGTTGGCCGTTGGGTGCCTTGTTCTTATTAATATATCCTTCTTCTGTGCCTTCGCTTATCCAAAAAAAAGGTTCCTTCTTTTTGTTGGTTTGCTGCAACTGTTGGCCTTGAAGAGGCTTGTTTCTGCTGGATGTGAATAATACTGTGGTTTGGAATGATTTTCGAACCATTTGGTGGTGCTGAAGGTTGTTGGTTTTGACTTGTTGCTATTTTCTGTTTTCTGATCGCTTGTGTTTAGTTTGTTTTTGTGGAAGAAGGGTTATATTTTGCACTAGTTGTGTTGTTGATCCTTTAGACAAATATGTTTACCAGCAGCTATTTTGGGACTGCAAATCTGGTTGTTTAGGGTTCAAATATGATTGGGGCAAGTTCCAACAATCTTTTTATTCGGTTTACTGCATTTAAATTTGATGGAACTAATTATTTAATTTGGAGTTAGCAACACACTTAGTCTCTTTTTTTGATCTTCAAATAAGAATAAATGAAAAGCACTAATAAAAAAGGGAAGAGGAGGACAAATTGAAATGGAATGAGCCTAACAACGGCATTTTTTGGTCACTTTGGAGGGGGTGGACTCTACTGAATAGTTGTTATTTGTGTAAAGGCAAGGAGGAAATGAGACATCACTTGCTTCTTGTCTATTCCAAAGCCAATATGTTATGGCAGCTGTTCTCTCTCTCTTTGGAGTGGTTTGGGTGATGTGTTCTTCAGTCAAAAGGAATCTTTTGGGTTTGCATGGCTCTTTTGAAGTGAAAAAACAGAAAAAAGCATGTAGGGTTGTATTGTTATGCTTGGTTTAGACTTGTTGGAAAGAAAGGAGCAGAAAGGCTTTCAATGATGTTGAGCAGTCGGACAAAAACAATCAAATCCGACTTTATGTATTCTTTTGTGAATTAGGTTAGGTTGTACATAGAGGACCACTTAATAATTAATAAATATGATAGATTTTGTAAATCAACTAAGCTTCAAGTAAGGAGAGTGTTTTTTTGTTTATCTCTTTCTCGCCTAGTCTAGGTGTAAATTAAGTGTATGTTAGTGCGCCTCCTTTTAGGCACTTCTAATATATTTACTCATTTGCCTAATAAAAAAATAATAATAAAGGTAAGGGCACACTTAGTACATAGGGAGTATATATATGGGCTTAAAAAGCGAAAAAAGAGCAACAACAACCACATCAACATTCTAACTCCTTGGAGCACAACTACTCAATGATGTACGGTAAGGACTTGGAAACCATCTTGTAGAGATCCCTAAGACTGTTAGTATAGGTTACAAATGAGGAAATCTTTAAGTGATTGTTCTAATCATTACACCCCTTTAAAAGATTTTTGATTAACCTCCTACCAAATTGTTTAGAACAAGCAACAGTTATTCCCCAAGCCTGCCTTCTCTTCTTACCCATAAAACTCCATGCCAGCCTATTAATGATGCTTTCATCAAAGAAAGGAGAACCTAAGAGATGTCAAATAAATAGAACAAAAAGTTCTACAGCCCCTAGCCTTCCCATAAAGGATGAGGAATGACCAGTTGATTTTTCTGCATTTATATATATATAACAATCACTTGCCAAAAGCCAACATCTTCATGATCAAAGGTTAGGACCCTTCTCTATACAACCTCCCACGCAAAGAAACCTACTTTAGTAAGAGCTCAAGAGCCCTACCCTACCTTTTGTGAGGAGTGACACTTCTCCATCAAACTTCAATGGAAAGATTTTACTAAGAATTTAAAGGAGCACCACTGCACAACTTATCTTAGCGAAACTTGATTCTTCTCCCTTGCCTACCATAGATCTTATCTTGGCCATAAAAATTTACTGTCTATAAGGCAAATCTTTAACTCCATTTTCCAAGCAAGATTTCATTGAAAGGGGACAACACTTTAATACCTAGATGCCCCTTCTTTTTTAGTAGTGATTTAATGTTATTAAAGTCACACTATCGCTTGGGTCACCCATCTTTGCAATGTTTACTTAGTTTGGTTTCAAAATTTAATAAATGCACTTCTATTGATCAATTCCATTATTAGCCTTGAAAATTTGGAAAAAAAAAAAAATCCTTATATTTTTGTCATGGTAATAGAAGTACTGCTTTTGATATTATTCATATTGATGTTGGGAGACATTCTCCTAAGCTCCACCTAGATATTGTTATTTTGTGACTTTTGTGTATGACTACCCTTGAGTCACCTAGGCACCTTCTAAAAACATAAAAGTAATGTATATGATGTCTTCAAAATATTTCACAAAATGATCGCTACTTAATTCTATGCAAAAATTGAAGTTGTTCAATCCAATCATTATGGTGAAAATATTCATCAAGGTTTAGGTTCTTATTTTTCAAGTCATGGTATAATTCATCAAAAATCTTGTGTAGAAACTCTTCAACAAAATGGAATGTCCATGAGGAAATATCACCATCTTCTCGAGATTATGTAATCTTTAACCATGAATGTTCTTGCTCATTTTTGGGTTAATAATCTTTTGTATGTTGTTTTTCCAATTCATCAAATTCCATGTCATATTTTACAATTTTAGGCTCTTGTTTCTCTTTATCTCCAAATCACCCTTATCTACTTTGTACCTTAAGATGTTTGGGTATGTATCTTATGTACATATTTCTCATTCTAATCACCACAAACTCGTACATAAAAGCTTTAAAATGTGTTCGCTTACACTGCTTTTCTACACAAAAAGGATATTGTCATACTTTTAGTAGATGAGCATTCACCTCCATAGATGTTGCCTCTACTAAGCATGTTTCTTTTTAACTCTACTCAAAGCACTCTTTTCAAGGGGAGAGCTATGTTAAAGAGGAATCTTTAACTCCATCTTTTGCTCTTCCCATTCTTATTGTTACAAATGGTAATGCTTATCCTACTAGAGAAACACCTGTTAAAAGTTATGATATTGATATAAATGATACAAAATTACTAGTGTTCTCAAGGAGAAAGAAGGGATATGATATATCCTTCTTCAAGTAATAATCATAGTTCTTCTCTTTCATCTATGGTTTTTGATATTGATATTAATCTTCCTAGTGTTCTTTGGAAAGATATTCATTCATGTACTTAATACCCTGTTTATAACTTTGTGTCATATACTTCATTATCTCCTAGCTATCATTTGTTCTTATCTTCTATATCCTCTATTTCAATTCCTCAATGTGTCTCATGGAGCCCTTTTACAATTTTGGGCTCTTATGTCTCTTTATGTCCAAATCACCATTTATTTCCTTTATACTTTAAAGTGTTTGGGTGTGTATTTTATGGTAACATACCTTGTTTTAATCACTAAAAAGTCTAGCATAAAGCTTTAAATTGTGTATGCTTAGGCTACTTTTCTACACAAAAATGATATCATTGTTATCTTCCTTTTAGTACACAAGCATTCACCTCCATGGATGTTACCTTTTGTGAGCATGTTCCATTTTTTATCTGCTCAAATGACTCCTCGCCGAGGGGAGAGCTATTGTGAAGTGGAGTCTTTAACTCCATCTTTCCCTGTTCCCATTCTTATTGTTTCAGATGGTAATGATTATCCTATTAAAGATACACTTGTTAAAAGTGGTGATATTGACACAAATGAAAGAGAATTAAAAGTGTATTCAAGGCAAAAGAAAGGACCTAGTAATGTCGTATCTCAAGAGCCTTGTCCTTCTTCAGGTAATAATTTTGGTCCTCCTTCGTCTAAAGTGTTTGATATTGATGTTGATCTTCCTATTGTTTGTGAGGAAGACATTCATTCAAGTACTCAATACCCTATTTTATAACTTTGTGCCATGTACTTCATTATTTCCAACATATCTTTCGGTCTTGTTTGTTTGTCTTCTATTTCATTTCCTCAAAGTGTGTCAAAAAGCCCCTTTACAATTTTGGGCTCCTTTGTCTCTTCATGTCCAAATGCCATTTATCTCCTTATCTCTTAAAGTGTTTGGGTGTGTATGTTATGTTCATATTTCTAATTCTAGTCACCACAAACTCATGCATAAAGCTTTGAAATGTGTGTTTTGGCTATTCTTCTACGAAAAAATGGATTTTGTTGCTATCATCCTTTTAATAGACGAGCATTCACCTCCTTGAGTGTTACCTTTTGTGAGTGTTTTTCTTTTTTTCTTTGCTTAAATGACTCCTCTCAAGGAAGAGCTATAGTGGCAAGGAATCTTTAATTTCATCTTTCCATGTTTCTGTTTGTATTGTTTTAGCTAGCAATGCTTATCCTACTAGAGTTATACTTTTCAAAAGTGATGATATTGATAGGAATGATAGAGAATTACTAGTGTATTCAAGGTGAAAAGAAGGATCTAATTATATCATACCTCAAGAGCCTTATCCTTCTTTAACTAAAAATCATTGTATTCTTTGTCTAAAGTTTTGATGTTGATGTTGATCTTCCTATTGTTATTTGGAAAGACATTCATTTATGTACTTAATACCATAAACTTTTTGCCATATTTCATTATCTCCTAGATATCGTTCGTTCTTGTTTGTTATGTCTTCTATTTCAATTCTTGGGAGTGTCTCATAAAACCCTTTCACAATTTTAGGCTTTCATGTTTTCTGATGTCAAGATCACCATTTATTTCCTTTATCACTTAAAGTGTTTAGGTGTCTCCATTTTGTTCATATTCCTTGTTCTAATTGCCACAAACTTGCACATAAAGCTTCAAAATGTGTGTTAGGCTATTCTTTTATTAAAAAAAAACTTCCCTCCCCACCACCCACCCACACACACACACACACACACACACACACAAACCCAGTGTTTGTGTTATGTGCTCAAATGACTCCTCTTCAAGGGGAGACCTATAGTGAAAAAGAATCTTTAACTCTTTTTTGTATTTCCATTCCTATTGTTTCAACTGATAGTGCTTATCCTATAGATAAACTTTTAGAGAATCTAGATTACTTCATTCTTTGGCCTTGTGAAGAGTAGAAAAAAAATTATAGAAGATCTTGTACACCCTGAGTCTTCTGCTTGACGACTCTTCCTTAAGTCTTGGCACAAAGATGTGGAGATCTCATGAAGATGGAGATTATGGTTTTCTCTCTCTAGAATGTATGGGAGAAAAAGGAATGGAAGAAAATGGGGCCTTAAACCTTAAAGGGGTATTTATAGGCTTCCCATAGGCTTAAGTGACTTGAGCTTAGGTCACTTAATATAGCCTTAGAAAGGCCTTAATTGATTAATTAGTCAAAATGGACTCCAATCAATCAATTAGCTTACTCCAAAGAGATTGTTTACTAACACTTGTACAACTTTGCGTATTTATTGGAACGCCTTTATATACATAAGTGAATTAAGAACCAATCCAACCCTCAAAGATCAACCATAAAGGAATATGAGCTCAAGCAAGAACCACTGGGACTTATAAGACAATATTGGCTCCCTTAAAATCCAATTTTGAAATTGATTCAACATCCCATTATAGAGAACCAACTGAATTCTAGTATCATGTAATTATAATGAGACGTAAGTGCTTGTATCTATTACAGGCCTTTCTATGCGATCAACTGACATTTCTTAACTTGCAAAGAGTATATGTAAAATTTCACTTGAGTAACTATTATGACTATAGTTTGAACGTTTTTTATTTATTAGTAAGTAAAATATGTATTGCAAAAGAGGCGCTAAAGAAGCGACTCAAGTAGTTGCAGTATAGAACAACTTACCCCCTTACAAAAGAACGAACCCAAGCCACTAAGAAAGCACAAAAAATCCTCTCCCTTAATGCATACACACCCATTCAATAAAATCTATCAAGGTCGAAGGACCATCTTTTATCCACAATTTGGTTTCCGACCATAGTAAATACACAAAAGAAATTTTCAGCTTTTGTATGGACAACACACCATCTTCAAAAGCAATTGAATTCCTAGCCTTCCAAATAACCCAAAACAAGCATAATGACCCCAAAAGCCACGCCGCCTTTCTCTTCTTGCCCACAAAAGATCCTTTCCAACCTATGAGAGTTTCTTTAACCGAACGCGGTACAACCCAAGAGACTCCAAAAAAAGAGAGGAGCAAAGTCCACACCTCCCTTGTTCTTTCACAATGAAGGAGGAGGTGGTCAATCGACTCCCCACACTTTTGGCAAAGAAAACACCTATTTTCCAAAACCCATCCCCTCTTTTGCAAGCGATCCAATGTTAAAACTCTACCCCACGATGCCTCCCACGTAAAGAAGCTAATCTTGAGTTGAGCATATGACATCCAAATAATCTTTGAAGGGAACAAAGCAGAAGATACTGGCTGTAGTGCCTTATACAAAGATTTTACTGAAAAGTCCCCATCCTTTGATTCCATCCATCTCACCTTGTCCTCCTCATCCACCCTCACCATCTTCCCTTCCAAGCAACAAAGAAACCTTCCCACTTCTTCTATCTCCCAATCATTAAACGGTCTATTGAAAGTAGGAGTCCAACTTCCCCTTCTATCTCCCTCGGCTGTCCAAACTTCATTTACCCAAGCCTCTTTTGATGTTGCCAAGGCAAAAAGTGAAGGGAAAGCCTCGCTCAAAGGGCTGGTTCCACACTACTTATCTTTCCAAAACCTCACATATTTACCATCCCCCACCTCAAAGCCAAAAAAAGTGGTTACAAGCTGTCCCACCTTATTTATAGCTTTCCATACACCAACTCCATAAGCCTCCCTACTCTCATAAGATCTCCATTCTCCTATTTCCTCCCCATACTTTCTTTTAATCACCTGATTCCAAAGGGCCTTTTTTTCATTTGCAAAGCGCCATGCCCATTTGCCCAAAAGGGCCTTATTTAGCACCACAAGGCTCTTAACCCCCAACCCTCCTTTACTTTTGTCTTCACACACAAAGGGCCACCTTACCAAGTGAGGTTTCTGCTTAAGAGCGCCACCTCCCCATAGAAAATCCTTTTGTATCTTTTCCAATCTCATCCAAACCACCCTAGGTAGATGGAAAATGGACATGAAATAGATCGGTAGATTGGCCAGAGTACTCCGAATTAAAGTAATCCTTCCTCCTTTTGAGATGTATTGACGCTTCCACATAGCCAATCTTTTTCTAAATCTTTCTTCTATTCCATTCCATACACTAATAGATTTAAAAGGGGCACCCAAAGGCACTCCTAGATAGGTGGAGGGCAAATTTCCCACCTTATATCCAAATTCATCCGCCAACTCTCCCACATTTTCAACTCTACCAACTGGGATTAATTCACTTTTTTCCAGATTCACTTTTAACCCTGACAGAGCCTCAAACCACATTAACAGCCAGCATAAGTATGTCAACTGATCCTCTTTTGCTTCACAAAACACCACCGTGTCATTAACAAACAATAAATGTGTAATCTGGACCCCTTCACCCCTTCTTCCCCGCACCACACAAGGCTCTAAAAAACCTCTAGCAACTGCTCTTTTCATCAAACAGCTGAAAGCCTCCATCACTAGTACGAATAAATAGGGCGAGAGGGGGTCTCTTTGCCTTAAGCCCTTTGAACTCTGGAAAAAGCCCGTTGGACTGCCATTCACCAAGACTGAAAATCTGACAGTGGATAAACACCACTTTATCCAACTACACCATCTTCCTCCAAATCTCATTTTCCCCAAAACCGCTAATAGAAAAGACCAATCCACATGGTCATAAGCTTTCTCGATATCTAATTTGCATAAAATTGCCCCTCTGTTACTTTTAAAAATGGAATCTATTGCCTCATTTGCGATTAGAACTGCGTCCATTATCTGCCGCTCCTCCACAAATGCATTTTGAGATTTAGATATCACTTTGGCTAACACTTCTTTTAACCTGTTAACCAACACCTTAGCTAACCATTTGTAAAGCCCACCCACCAGACTTATTGGCCTAAAGTCCTTCAAGTCCTCAGCCCCCCCTTTCTTAGGAATCAAAACTAAGAAGGTTGCATTCAGACTTCTGACAAATCTCCCCGTCTCATGAAACTGTTTGAACAAATTCAGAACTTCCTCTTTCACAAAATCCCAAGCAGATTGCCAAAAGGCCATTGAGAAGTCATCCGGCCCTGCTGCTTTCTCTCCACAACAGTCTGCCAGCACTTTAAAAACCTCCTCCTCTGAAAAGGGTTTCTCCAGCCTCCACATCCCCCTCTTCCAGCCTTTCAAACGTTAACCCATCTATACTAGGCTTCTAATCACCAGGATCTGTCAGCAGCTCTTGGAAATTTCTGCTAACCTCCTCTTTGATCTCATTTTCCTCGGTTAAACACCTTCCATTCACCTTAACTCTATTTAGTTGATTCCTCCTTCTGTGAGCATTTGCCATTTTATAAAAAAACTTGGTGTTTCTGTTCCCCTCTTTCAGCCAAATTTCCCTTGACTTTTGCCTCCATGACACTTCTTCCAATAATACCCACTTCTTATATAACTCCCTTGCCTCCTTTCTGGCCTCTTCTTCTTCCAATGACAAAGAACGAACCCTCTCTTCCTTATCCCAATAATCTATTAAATTCCACGCTTTTTGTTTGTCGTAGTCAAGCTGACCAAAAACATCTTTATTCCAACTTCTTAACAGCGGTTTTAAAGCCTTCAATTTTTCAGTCAGGATGAAACTAGCTGATCCACTCACTTGAATCCCCTCCCACCACTGTTTTAGCACCCCTTTAAAGCCCTCACTTTTCAGCCACATATTCTCAAATCTAAAAGGCGTAGGCCCTTTCCTCATTCCTCCCCCATCCAGAAGAATCGGGGCATGATCAGAGACCGGCCTAGCCAGAACAGTTTGGACCATCCCCTGGAATTGAGCTTCCCAATCCTCAGAAATAAGGAATCGATCAATTCTTGACTTTGATCGATTATTGAGACCTCCACACCACGTGAACACCCCCCCTTGAAGAGGCAAGTCCCTTAAATCTAACTCCTCAACCACCTCTGAAAATCTCCTCATCGCTTGGGACAAACGGCCTCCTTTGCTCCTCTCAGAAGGGAACCTAATCATATTGAAATCTTCTGCTATGCACCATGGTTCAAGCCATAACCCTCTAATTGCCCCCAGCTCACTCCAAAAATCTTCTCTCTCGGCTTTCTCTGTGGGCCCATAAACTCCTAAGAAACACCAACAGAAACCATCCTCGCAGTTCTTAAAATGGCAAGACACAGTAAATTTGCCCACCTCCATCTCCTTTAAATGCAGTACTCTATTGTCCCAAAAAACCAGAACCCCCCTAGCTACCCCCCTGGAATTTAAAGCCCCCCATTCCAAGCATCTTCCAACCCCTAGGCTTTTGACCAAACCATTTGACATCTCCTGGATTTTTGTTTCCTGGAGACATACTAAGTCGACCTTTTATAATTTAATCACATCCTTTATTAATTTTCTCTTTTCCCTGTCGTTAGCCCCCCTTACATTCCACGATAGAATTTTTAGCTTCATCTACCAGACTCTTGATGGCCCCGATCCCTTGCTAAAACAACCATAATTCACTGACCACTCAAGTTTCTTTAACTCCCGATCAAATTTCAAAGGTCTCGGACCTTTCCTCTTTTTTCCGGTGACCCTCTCAGAACAATCCCTTCTTTCCCTTATTCTGTTGAGGAGTTTCAAGATCTCACTTTCAAAGCCCTCCGAAGGCATTCCCAAGCACTGACAAAATCTTGTCAAACAAACTATATCTCCAAGACTCCTCATCATCATCTTCTTTTTCAGCCCTGTCGTTCCTCCCTTTTTCCGTCATAAAAGAAGCTCCCGCTTCCCGCTCCGCCGGACACACTCTTAACAGAGTAAAATTTAACTTCCCTTCACTTTTATTCACCATGGCGTCAAAACCACACCCTTCCTCCACCGTTATCACAACCCCCTCCCCCGAGAAAATAGATGAAGAAGAGACCCGTCCCCCCTAAAAACAAACCGCGGAAGGCTTGAGAGTGGAATACTTGGCATTGTCCTCCATCAGCCACTCATCCACGACGGAAGCCCTTCCATTCTCGCTTTTCTTCGCTGCAGCAAAGATTCCGCCAGGTAGAGACTATTCTTCGAACCATTTCTCTGAGCTCGCCCGACCAAAAGAAGCCCTAGCTTCTTTTAATAGTCTTTCTTTTGTGGGCCTAAAAGAACCAGCCCACAAATCTTCAACGGGCCTTCCTTTTGAAAGACCCAAACTGGGCATGCATTCCACCCTACCCGGCCCAAAGCTAGGAAGGCTTGAGTGGCCCTCGCTGTAGGCCCGCCCCGACCATCCACTGGACTGTCCTTCTTCCTAGAAGTCTCGCGGCCCACTGTGCTTCTTCCTCTCTTTGAAAGCTTGATCCAGCTGGGCTTGAGAACCTTCAAAAGTGGGCTTGCTCTGACCAGGCCTGTTACCCCCTTCACTTAAGCCCACCTCTCCTCTCCCTTTACCAACAAACTTCTTCCCCAAAGCTGAAGCAGCTTCAGCCGTACCATACGTCCCATCTCCATCAAGCTTGTCTTTCCCTTTAGCTTTTCTGATTGAGTCTGCCCCCACAAATTCTGCAGCACGCCTTATTTCCTTTCCTTTACTATTGCTACTCTTTGCGCGTGATCCCACTTCCCTTTCATCCCTTGCCTTCTCCTTCTCTTCCCCTTCCTTCTTCTTCATCGGCACCACCTTAGATAAACATGGCAGCCTCTCCCACCACAGCTGTAATGCATAGCAGTAATCATCAACCGCTGAATGCATTGTTCCCGGATAGAAATTTCCCATGTTTTTCACCAAAATTTTGGCCCACTGGATCTATGAGCAATTCTTTGTTTCTCCATCCGCCTCAATAAAGCCTCCACAACAGTCTCCTATTCTCTTAAAAATTTCTTCATTCCAGCAATGAAGCGGAAGACCCACCACTCTTACGCAGACATCTTTTATTTGGCTTTCTGCCTTTAAGCATCCTGCCTCCACGTTCCATCTCTCCAAATGCAACACTTTGTCATTAAATTGTCGCGTCCCCCTCTTTAGTGTTCTCTCTGCCTCTTCTTCATCTTCAAACTCCAACATTATAAGAGGTCCTCCCATACTTAGCACTTTCAATCCTTTTTTTATGTTCCAACCGTGTTCCCCCCATTCTCTAATCGACTGTAACTTCGACTCCCCCAAAGCGACACATTATCTCAGACTTCATGAGATATTATGGTGCCTTTATTAAGAATACCTATGCTATCGACTTCCATCAACAATGACCCAATCCATAGGGAATATGTGATCACTTGAGTGTCTCACCCGTAAGTCAAAGGCACTACTAACTTTGGCATAAGCTCAAGATTCTCTTAAGGTTGAAAGACCATATAGTATTATAGTTCGATGAAGTTATGACCACCTGATAGCCTTACGTCATAATTCACAGTTGGTCCTGTTCAATATGTAACCGTACACATTAGAACACTCACCATAGGAAACTCATTCCAATGACCAAGACCAGTCATCCCTCCAATTAGAAGGTGATGCACTATAATTTCAAATGGATTGTCTAAGCTCATGAAGTTACTATGAACAAATCATCTATTTGTAAGGAACTTATGACTTAGATATTTTGTGCAATTCCTAATGAATCCAAGTTATGCACAATGCAAAAGATATTAAGCCAAAATGCTCAATAGTGTAATGCATGGAATAGTATAGATAAAAGTGAAAATGGAATCATATTAAATAAATAATAAATCCAAAATTTTCACATCATGTTATATGCTTTTAAGGGCTCTATCGTAACAACTGTTAAATGTGATGATATTGACGCAAATCATGGATATTGTTTGCATATTCAAGGCAGAAGAAATGACCTAATGGTGTCACATCTCAATAGCATCGTCCTTTTTAAAATAATAATCATATTTTTTCTCTTTCTTATAAGGTTTTTAATATTGATGTTGATCTTTCTATGATGCTTTTGAAAGAAGTTCATTTGGTGTTTATCGGTGCCTGAGTGTTAGATGTCTCTTAGTGCTCAACAAGGCTCTTTTCTACAAATGGAGTTAGTATTTTGTTGATGAAAGGGGGGCCCCATTAGAAGCAAGTTATAAGTGTGAAGTATGAAGTATGAAGAAGAAGAAGGGGAATGGCGCTCTTGTTAAGTGAGAGATGGATATGGAGTTAACATTTTGCTAATGAAAGGAGGACCCTTTGGAAGCAAGTTATAAGTGGGAAGTATGAATAAGAAGGGGGGTGACACTTTTGTTAAGTGAGAGATGGGAATGAAGTTGGCGTTTCCCTAATGAAAGGGGGGCTCTTTGGAAGCAAGTTATAAGTGAGAAATATGGAGAGGAAGAAGGGGAATGGTGCTCTTGTGAAGTGAGAGATGAGTATGAAGTTGGGTTATGGAAAGCCATTAGGAAGGATTAAAATCTTTTAAGTAGTAGAATTTCATTTTTAGTGAGTAATGGGTGGAAGATGAGGTTTTGGAAGGACAAATGATATGGAGATGAACCATTGTATGCTAACTTCCTTACTTTATTTGCCATGATTGTTTCAGTAAGAGTGTGGGTGGTTAATGTTTGGAATCCATTAATTGAAGGAGGTGGTTAAACTCCTTGCTTCTCTAGGCCTTTCAACTATTGAGAGGTGGAAAATGTGGAGTGGTTCCTTTTAAGATTGCAAGGGATTAGGAAGATAGGGTGATTAAGACCAAGTAAAAGAGTGGTAGGTTTTCAATCAAAGCTCTCTATTTTGTTTTAGAGTTGAGAAGTCCAGTCCCTTTCTCGGTGGACTATGGGCATTATTTAGAAATCCTTAGTGCTACCAAAGGGGGGTTTCTTTGCTTGAGATGTTATGTGAGGAAAGGTTTTAACTTTGGTTTAGGTTCAAAGGAAAGGTTCGCCTATAGCAAACAAATGTTTCCTTTGTCAAAACAAGGAAAAATCCATTGACCACATCATTGCTCATTGTTCAAAGATAAGGGTGCTATGGCAATTGTTGTTTACCCTTTTCGGTGTGTTATGATTCATGAGTGCTTTCCTCTTCTGTTAGAGAGACCCTCTTAGGTTGTTGTAACTCTTTCATGGGTAAAAAATGTAAAAGAGGTGTTGAGAATAGTTCCCTTATGTGTCTTTTGGACAAGTTGGAAGGAAATAAACTCAAGAGTGATTGAAAACGAGGAGTTTTCCACCCAAAGGCTAAAACCTTCTTCTTCTTTTTTTTTGTAATCTTTGAGCTTTGACTAAGACGGTTATAGGCGATGCTTCCTTGTCTTTAATCAACTTTGTTGATTGTTTGGGTTCTTATTAAGGGCTGGTGTTGTTTTTTGTAGCCCCTCTATTCTTTTGGTTGAGCCTTTAGGCAACCATTGTATACTTCTTGTGTACCTTGGGAGGCTAGGCTTTGTTGGTGTTTCCTTTTATATACATACACTTTTGTTTTACCTATATATATAAAAAAAAGTTCAAAATATCTTGTATACTAGGCATCAAATCACTAAAATACTGCACCACTAATTGCTTTTCACTCTCTAATAGAATCCTATGCTTTATTAATTGACAAAATTTTTCAATGTAGTATTCAACACTTTGGCTTCTTTGCCTTAAAATTATGCAAATATTAGTATAATTTTTTAACATAATTAAAGGCAAAAATATATTTTTTTTGACATAATTAACGGTTAAAAAAATTATTATTTTTTTATTGTCATCTTTTCCCTCTCCACAATTTCAGGCTTTCTTTTACATTCTTGTGATGTGTAATTGCTCCCACCATGCCAACATTCTTCCTTTCCATTGAATGGCTGCAGATTTGAGGACCTTATTTTTGGGTATTTCATGCTGCTAAAGTATGTGCTCTATAGTATTAAGCCAATTGGCAAAATCTTGGGTCTTGAGACTGTCATAAAATTCAAGAAACTTGACTTGAAAATTAGCTTCACAAAGTCAATTAGTCTATTCATTGGATGTTTGGTTTTATGGAAGATGACTGGGTTTCTGAAAGTAGCCCTATATTAGAGACATCATTTGTTTTTCAGAAATTAACGGCAAGAAGTGTCATTGATCAGCTTGTTGATAGTGTGTTGAGCCAATTGCTAGGTCCACATTGCAACTTATCTTTGCAAGAGCTTGACTTTTTCTTGAGATTGTTGGGATAAGGGTTTACGTGTAGTAAGCACTTAATGATGTCTACCTCTCAATTGTTGTTGTGGAGGCAAGTTTGAGCTGACAAAAGCTTCAACCTAAGCTTTGATTTCAAGCCTAATGCTCCAAGGGTAGATGATCAATCACCATTGCAATAAAAACTCAAACAAGAAAGTAGGAGAATGATTGAGAAGAAAGAGAACAGTAAGGCAAATTGTTGTTGCTAAAATGAGAATCTGTATTTTGAAAGTAAATCATATTCTCCACATACTAGTTATAAACCATTTATAAACCTCTTAATTAATCCTAAAGTTAATAGGGAAATTGATTGCTTAAAGAAAAAGAAAAAAAAGAAAGAAAAATTGGAATTTTTCTAAACGGTAACATGCCTAAAAATACTAAAAACTAGAACAGAAATAGAAATCCTAAGCAATGGGAAATCGTCTAGCAATACGAAACTTAATACAAATTGGAATCTTAATGTTATACAAACTGTTATTGTAGGTTGCATCCAGAGAAAATGGTGGAGGATATTTATAAAGATGAATGAGGGAATGGTTTTAGGAGATAAGGGTGGTCTTGGGTGAGTGTACAATTAGAAAAGGTTAGGATACATTTCAGGGTCCTATTTCCTTTTTGCAGGATGGACAAAGGATTAGGTTCTGTCTTAATGGGTGGTGAGAGGGAGTTTGAGTCCAAAGATTTGCTTTCCATCTCTTTATGTATTAGTTGGTAACAAGAAAGTGTGCATAACTTACTGGGGTAAGAGGGGGCATGGTCATTGGAATTTGAATTTCATTAGAAATTTTATGTTTGGAATTAGATGAGATAGGGAGTTTTTCTGGCTTGTATTTACCTAAAATATGTTAGCATGGAGAAGTGCAACAAACCTGACTGCAAGCCATCAAAGTATCTTCTTTATTTCATGGTGCTATTGCCTCGTTCTCTGGAGGTTTTTTCCCACTATATGGGTTCTTGTGTGTCGTTGAAGGTTATTTTTTTGTGTGTGGGTGGGGTTGGGCGGTCTGGGAAGCTGTTTGGTTGAGGCATAGCAGCTGTATACTGGATATTAGTGGGGGAATCAACTGGTTAGTAATTACTTCTCTTCTTTGGTTCCTTGAGAAAATGGTCCTATCCATGAAAAAGGCGGTACTAAAAGGTTGTTAGACTCCTTCAATTAAAGATGCCCAAAGAGAAGTGGAGAAGCAAAGTCTGTCCCATGTCTTGGCTGTTGATGCTTCTTTGCCCTAAAAAATTATTAGCATTTCATTCAACCAGAACGATCAAGCAGTGGCTAACATAGCACAGTGCCACAGCTATGCTTATGCAAGAGGAGGTCTTGTCACCTACCTCACCCTTTGACCTTCTGAAGCTCTGTAAATCAATTGTTTTAAGTGTTGACTGCTTGATAAAATATTTCTATCTAGGCATGCTCATGCTCCTTTTTGTCCTTTTCTATTTTCTTTCTTCTATCATGTGTCTTCTTACACTACATTTTATGGCAACATCAATTTTCATTAGCGAACCTCCTTGTCATCCAATCTCTGTTTAAATATATGTGAATCTGAGTTTTGTGGTTGCAAAATCCATTAATAAAATGGTCTTTCATCTGTTTATTCTAGAAAATATATTTTATAAATTATGAAATTAACTTTTATTGTAATATTGGAATTTATTGCAGTGGCTAGAGGGAAGAGGCGAAAAAGTGACTCTGGCATTGAGGTCTGTTTTGACTCATAATTACATATAAAAATGCTTTGTGGTGATTTTGGAAATTAACAACTTCACTGATTCAAATTTTTAATTCTTTGGGCAAAATTTTATGATATTTAGTTTAATGCATCATTCAATACATGCAGAAGTCTTAAGCTTAGTCTTGATAATGTCACTGTTCTTCGAATTTGTGAGGTAGCTGAATAGATGCAATTCCATTGAAGATCTGTTACAAGTGTAATTCTTAAGCTTGGTCTTGATAACATACTCTTTTAACTTATAAACATGAGCAATACGATAAAGATCTTTAATTTGGATATATTGTATGGTATGCAACTACCTAATATTTAATCAGATGTTTGATGCTTCATTTAATATTTGGTGTCTTCAATTAGAGAACTTAACAAGCATTTCCTCCATGTGTTGATGTGCAAATTTATGCATATGGGATGACGTTTATTGCCTCTGACTTAGTTTTGTCATTTTTTTTATATCAGAAACCAATAGATCTTTTCTATTAATTAAAAAGATCAAGAAGGATGAGACATCCACCCACCATGTACAAGTTTTGTCAGTTTTTCAACCCGCTTGAAATTAAATTTCTGCATTTTGAGGCCTCCTTTCCATCATGTAATATTTGTTCTTGGTAATAGTTATGAATGGGTTGAGAGGCATTCTAATTGTTTTTCTGCAAAGTGGTGCTTTGGCTTGAAAGGAACCTCTTCTCAGTCTTGTGGTTTTATCAAACAGTGGGTGGCACTATTCATCCATGTTTGAGCACGTCACCTGATTTTCATGCATATATTTCTTACAGTTTTTGTTTTTTCTTTCCACACAATTTCCCTGCTGAAGATCAAATTTTTCTTTGTTTAATAAATTGGCTTATTTATTTGTTATTTAATTATTCTTTGGTTGTGGTGGGGTATGCTGACACATGTAGATATCGTACATTTGCTTATAGTTCATTCATAAACTGTTCAATATTTTGTTTCGCTTTGTGTGGAAGGGGGAATGAGAGAGATCGAGGGCGATCCTGCGAGCGAAGGGGGAGAAGGGGAAAGCAGGGCGGAGAATCGAGGGAAGAGGAAGAGAAATAGCTTCGTGGTGGAATCAAAGGAGTTTGAAGTAGTAACTGAGGAGAAAAATGGTAAGAGCTTTGCCATTATCTCGGAGAGCAAGGGAGGGGTAATTTCTTGGGTCCGGCTAGGGCCGGCGAGTGTGGGTCTACTCATAGAAGGGCTGACCCAGTGCTTGAAGGACGGCAAAGATGGCAAATGGGAGAAAGGATGGAAGGAAAAAGGGAGGGTCTACTCTTTGGTAAGAGAGACTAACAGGGCCGGAAGCTTCATCCGCCTAGGGGTGACGGATCAGGAAAAGAGGAGATTTGGGATCTGTATTCCAAAAGGGAGAGGGGAAAAGGGAGGATGGGTGTCTTTGGTGGAGTCCCTCTTGTGGGCTGGATTTCGGCGCGAGGAAAAGGCAGTGGAACAAGGGCCAGGGGAGTCAGGTAGATCATACGCAGAGGTGGCCAGGGGCTCTGGGTTAAAGGATTCCGCAAGGGCTAGAGTAGAGCTGAAGGAGGAGGATATACGGAGCAACGTGAACAGACTGAAGCAATGTCTGATAGGTAAATGGAACCCTAATTCGGCTTGCAAAGAAGAAGATCTAACGAGGTTGGGGTGGACAGCGGCAAGAGCGTGGAGATTGAAAGGAAAGCTAGGGCTGGCCAGATTGGGAAAGGGCTGTGCTTTGCTGGAATTTGAGAAGGTGGAAGAAGCTAAGTGGGTCCTTGCCGCGGGGGAGAGATCAGTGGGAGGATTCCATTTGGGCTTGGAGATGTGGAGCCCGAGTTTTGGATGCGTTGCAGAGGATGAAGAGAGGAAAGATGCGTGGGTAAGGATCCTGGGGCTTCCAATCTCGTTGTGGGTGCCGTCGATTCTGAGGAAAGTGGGGGACGAGTGCGGCGGTTTCGTAGGGCAAGGTGGAAGTGTTTGAAAAATGGGCCCAAGTCGGGCGGGTGGCCCGACAGAGCTCTGGTCCAGCGGGTGATGGGTCAAGCTCCTCTGGATCAGGGCTTGGCCTCGTGGGCTTGAAGCGGGACTGCGGGCCAGTGTTCCAAGGCCCATCTCTGTCAAAAGGGGATGGAATGGAAGCAGGTGGGTTAGAGTGTGGGCCGGCTGAGGTCCATGCCCCCGATGGAATGGAACTCTTGCCTCACGGGCTTGCTGTTTCGGCTGGGGGCCTTCTGGGCCAAAGGCAAGCTAAGTTCATGGGCATAGGCCATGAAGAAGATTTGGGTCTAAAAATGGAATGGGAATTTATTAAGTGTCGCGAGAAGGAGATCTATGGAACGCAGATGCCGGCTCCCCGGTGTTCCATGGCAGAGAGAGAGATCGTGGAGGAAGCTCTCAGGTATGGGTCCTCTTTAAATCTTAGGGTTGGGGATTCCTCTCCTTCTTCTTCTTCTCTTTTTGGTCGGACTCCGGCGAGGGAGTATTGCGACCTTTCTGGGGATTTAAGGGTGAGCCGCCAGCAAGAAAACTATATAGAAGATGCAGCTTCAGGGGGGGAGCCAGCGCGAAGAGAGGGCTGTTGGGACCTAGTTGCGAGTAATGGCGATGCTTTAGAGGTCCAAAACCCGGATTGGATTCCAGCCGTGTCTGGATCCCAGGTCCTAAGGAGTGAGAAGGAGACTAATTGGGAAGAAAGCAGCTTGGCTAAGTTTAGCAAGCTGTTGGGATTCTCAATAGAGGGACTGGAGAGGGAGATTCTGGATTTCTTGTCTAAAATAAGGAAAAGACGGGAAAGGATACACAGCAAGGGACTATTGGAGAAAACAAAATTTGAGAGGGAGCTCAAAAGGCTAGAATGCTCAGTCAAATTCAAGGGGAAGGAAAAGAAGAATAATTTCATGAAAGAGAGAGGGGGCCAATTGCTGTTGGGTTAATGAACCTCAAGCTGATGAGCTGGAATGTGAGGGGTGCAAATGACGTCAATAAAAGAAGGATTATTAAGTCTGTAATTAGAAAACAGAGGGTGGATTTGGTGTGTATCCAGGAGACAAAAATTCAGTTAATGACTGATGGGGTGGCGAAAAGCTTAGGGGTGGGGAGATTCTTAGACTGGAGATCTATTGAAGCTGCTGGTGCAGCTGGAGGTGTATTGGTTTGTTGGGACAAAAGGTCTTTGGATTTGTTGGAGTGGGAGGAGGGCATTTTCTCAGTTTCTTGTAAATTTAGAACTGTGGAAAATGGGGCAATATGGGTGTTCACGGGTGTGTATGGCCCCTTCAACAAAGAGGATAGGGAGTGCTTCTGGAATGAGCTTGGAGCAGTGAGAGGTCTTTGGGGTGATCCATGGTGTGTTGGGGGTGACTTTAATGCTATTCTCGCGCAAGGAGAAAGAAGCAGGCAAGGGAGGGTGACCTCAGTTATGAGGAGGTTTGCTCAGGTTATGGATGACCTCGAGCTCATTGATCTTCCCCTTCAAGGGGGAAATTTCACGTGGAGTGGGGGGCTTCATAATCAAGCCTGGGCAAGGCTTGACAGATTTCTGGTATCTTCCAGTTGGCTTGACCAGTTCAGCATTGTGACTCAGAAGAGGTTATCTCGGCCTACATCAGACCACTTTCCAATTACAATTGAGGGGGGTGGCAAAAGAAGAGGCCCCTCACCTTTCAGGTTCGAGAACATGTGGCTAAAAGTGGAAGGCTTTAAAGAACTTTTGAGGAGTTGGTGGCAGGGGATGTCGGTTAGTGGTAGGGCTAGCTATAAATTGGCAACAAAGCTGAAGGGAATTAAACAAAACCTAAAAATTTGGAACAAGGAGGTGTTTGGGAATGTGGAGAGCAATAAACTGGCTGCCTTGCAGCAAGTGGACTATTGGGACCAAGTGGAAAGTGAGAGGAGGTTGTCGGAGGAGGAATTTTCTAGAAAGAAAGAAGCAAAAGAAGGATATGCTAAGTGGGTCAAGCTGGAAGAGACTCACTGGCGGCAGCTATCTAGGGAGCTGTGGCTAAGAGAAGGGGACAAAAATACGGGGTATTTTCATAGAATGGCAAACACGCACCGAAGAAGGAATACCATGGAAAGAGTTAAAATCAGGGGGGCCTGGCTGTCAGAGGAGAATTCAATTAGGACCGGGATAGTAGACGCTTTTCATCGGATATTAACGGAAGACTCGGAGTGGAAGGCAGATATAGGGGGTTTAAATCTGAATCAGATTAGCCAACAAGAGGCGGACATCTTGGAGCTGCCATTCATGGAAGAGGAAGTCCACTCGGCTCTAATGGACATGAATGGGGACAAGGCTCCAGGTCCGGATGGCTTTACGGGAGCTTTTTGGCAATTCAGCTGGGAGTTTATGAAGGAGGAGGTGATGGAGATGTTCAAGGAATTCCATGAACATAACACCTTTCTCAAGAGCCTCAATGCCACGTTCTTGGTGCTGATTCCCAAAAAAGGAGGAGCGGAGGAGCTGGGGGACTTCAGGCCGATCAGTCTTGTGGGCGGATTATACAAACTATTGGCTAAGGTGTTGGCCAATAGGGTTAAAAAGGTGATGGATAGAGTGATTTCCTATGACCAGAATGCGTTTGTAAGGGGAAGGCAGATTTTGGACGCGTCTCTAATCGCAAATGAGGTGATTGACTCATGGAAAAAAGAAGGAAAGAAGGGCTTAATCTGCAAACTAGACATTGAAAAGGCGTACGATAGCGTCAATTGGCAGTTTTTGATGAGGGTAATGGAGAAAATGGGCTTTGGGACTAAGTGGAGGGAGTGGATATGGAGCTGCATATCGACGGCCAAGTTCTCAGTTTTAGTAAATGGGGAGCCAGCTGGTTTCTTCCCTAGCTCTAAGGGACTTCGGCAAGGCGACCCCTTATCTCCATATTTGTTTATCATGGGAATGGAGGTGCTGAGTGTTCTGATTCGAAGGGCTGTGGAAGGGGGCTGCATCACTGGATGTAGAATCCAGAGGGGTAGGGGGCAGGCTGTTAGCATCTCTCACCTCCTCTTTGCGGATGATGCCATTGTTTTTTGTGAGGCTAAGAAGGAAGATATGACCTGTTTGAGTTGGACTCTATGCTGGTTTGAAGCTGCTTCAGGGCTGAGGATTAACTTGGCTAAAAGCGAAATTATTCCGGTGGGGGAGGTGGAGGAGATCCTGGAGATGGCTGTGGAATTGGGATGCAAGGTAGGGCAGCTGCCTTCAACCTATCTGGGGCTGCCCCTGGGTGCGCCAAATAAAGCTAGCTACGTGTGGGATGGGGTGGAAGAACGGATGAGGTGGAAACTAGCCCTTTGGAAGCGGCAATACCTCTCTAAGGGTGGTAGAATCACCCTCATAAAGAGTACACTGGCTAGCATGCCATTATACCAGCTGTCCCTATTCCGTATGCCTAAGATAGTGGCGAGAAGACTAGAAAAATTGCAAAGAGACTTCTTGTGGGGAGGGGGAAGTTTGGAGAGGAAAGCTCACCTTGTCAGTTGGGAGAGGGTGTGCGTGAGCAAAGAGAAGGGGGGGCTTGGCTTGAGGAAATTAGTTTTCTTGAACAAAGCCCTCCTTGGAAAATGGGTATGGAGGTTTGCTCATGCCAAGGAGGAGATGTGGAAACGTGTTCTTGTGGCAAAGTACGGGCAAGAGGAATTTGGGTGGAGAACTAAAAAAGCAAATGGGGCTTTTGGTGTTGGGCTATGGAAGGAGATTATGAAAGAAGCTGATTGGTGTTGGAACAATATGGTTTTTAAGGTTGGAAAAGGCACCAAAATCAGTTTTTGGAAGGACACTTGGTGTGGGGAGGTGGGGCTGGCCAGGAGATTCCCTAATCTCTTTAATGTGGCTGCACAAAAAAATGCCACTGTGGGGGAGTTATGGGACCAGTCTGCTGGCCAAGGAGGCTGGAACCTTAGGTTTATTAGAAGGTTCAATGATTGGGAGCTGACCCTGGTTGACGAATTGCTGCAAATCTTGAGGAGTCAAAGAATATCCTTGGAGGAAGACTTGGCCGTATGGAAGGGGGGGAAAAATGGGAAGTATGAAGTCAAGGATGCGTATGGGCTGGTGACCAGCCATAGCACCCCTATGTTTCCCAAAAAAGGAGTTTGGGTGGAGAATGTTCCTTCCAAGTTAGCGTTTTTTGCATGGGAAGCTACTTGGGGGAGGGTTCTCACTATTGATAGGCTTCAAAAGAGAGGATGGCAGATGCCTAACCGGTGTTACCTTTGTGGTAGTGAGGAGGAAAATGTAAATCATCTTCTTATTCAGTGTACAGTGGCTGGAGGGTTGTGGGGGATGGTTCTTAGCCTGTTTGGAGCCCAGTGGGTCTTTCCAGAAACTGTAAAGGAGGTGATTATCAGCTGGAAGGGTTCTTTTGTGGGCAAAAAGAGGAAGAGAATTTGGAGATCCATACCGTTATTTATTTTTTGGACGGTGTGGAAAGAAAGGAATAGATTAGCATTTAGGGGGGGGGGGGGGGGGGAGCTTGCTATACAGAAAATTAAATACTCTTTTGTTTGTAATTTGTGGGGGTGGGCAAAGTTGTATAATGGTGCAGAGTCCCGCTCCCTTATAGGTTTCCTGGAGTGGATAGCCTCCAGTTGAGGGCTGGTGAGTTTTTTGTTTGTTTTTTGGTCCTTTGTTGTGAGGCCGTCGTCGCCTCGTATACTCCCTGTGTACCTTGCGGCGTATTGCCTTTGCTAATATATTTGTGTTTACGTATCAAAAAAAAAAATATTTTGTTTCGCTTTTTTTAGGGCTGTTAACCAGGGTTGATTTTGATAGTTATGCGCTAAGTGTTGTTTTATATTTGTTAGAAGGACAATGCATCAACAGAAAAGCTTGTCAAGATCCCAATTCCAGCGACACTAAAGAAGCAACTTGTTGATGATTGGGATTTTGTTACTCAGCAGGATAAGGTACTTATATTCTAGTTTAGAATCTGTGTGTGTGGCACACAAACAGGATTTGATGATGCTTAAAAATATTTTTAGTTGGAATGGAGCAGACGTAGAAATCATGGTAAAGTAACTGCCTGGCTTTACTATTTGATTGTTTCCATGGAATTATGTTAAAAGTAAAACTTAAACGCTAACATGCTTTTCTACCCAGCCATTTGGGATTAGCTACAATATTCATCAATCTTGGACACTTTTTTGTTCATGATCAATATTCCCTTGCAGAGCCTCAGAGACTATGTGCTTTTTTGAACAACTCAACTTTTATATTTCTGAGGATAACTCTTACCTTTCCAGTTTCAATCAATTTGACATATTTCCTGTAATTTTAGTTCAGTTCAGTGGTGTTACCCAATCATTTTTCTTTATCAGAATTACCCAATCATAACATTCAGCAATTAGTATCATTAAATAAGAAGGGAAGGAGGGGGGGTGAGAGAAGATGTAAATTTTTTGAATATTTCTCAAATAATAATAATAATCTATCCCTGCATTATTATAATCATTTCAAGAAAACTGATCACAAGTAAAATACCAGTCCTAAAAGAAATAAAATTTCAATCCTAGTTGAAGTACTAAATTAAAGTTACAAGAATTGGAACTAAATAGAAAAGTTAATTTTGATGATAATAGAAACCCTAATTTAAATATCAATAGGAAATCTAATTCAAATACAAATAAGAATCCTTCTTTATTCTCCATCAATTTGTTTCTAGAATTCTATCTGATTATTATTATGCTACTTCCCATAGGTTAGGACTTGTCCTTTATGTTGATATGTAGCCTGTATCCTCTTCATACCGTTTCTTTGTTTGGTCAAAGCTTAGAGATGTTAATATTCAACAATCACTGCTTTTCAAACTAAAGTTACGATTGAGTGTTTAGTTGGTAGCTTTTTCATGTTGGTGCTCCACAATAATTGGTTGGTAATCAAATACATTTTTTTTCCAAAAATTTATCATTGGTTCTGCTGTCTCATTTCCATCCATGCATTTTAAATCACCTGTTAGTGCTAAATGTAACTGATATTGTCCAATATTGTTCTTTTTTTGTAGCTTGTTAAACTTCCACGCATTCCAAATGTCGATGCAATATTGATAAAGTATCTTGAGTACAGGATAAAGAAGGATGGCACGTAAGTTTTCTGATTTGGTCCCATTAGATTTGGGTGCAGATGTTGACAAGGCAGCTAATATGCTGGCTGTCATTCCTCCTGTTTTGTGCTTGTGAATTTTAATTACTATTGTCTCTGTCATTCATTTTAGTTGAAACAAGTATCTGTTACTGTCACTCCAGCAATGAAATATTTTTTTGTGGTTGCTCCTTAGAGCAAATAAAAGTTTTTTTCTTGGATTTTTAGCATTAACCTCTCACTGGAATAGTGTTTTGTCTAGTTTTCTCTCTATCTCTTTCTCTCTCTCTCTCCCTCTCCCTCTCTCTCTCTTTCAGCACACATGTAAAAATAATTTAAGATCCATGGTAGAGACACACATGCACACACCCATTGAACCATAAAGAAATCTCTTTTCCTTAGAAACCAAAATAAATAATGAAAATTCCTTTAAATGAATTAAAATTCCATCATAACATGATATGGAAAGACAATCCTTATTTGTATTTTTAACTTGGTTGTTCTATTTTCCAAAGAAAAAGGAAATTTGAGCAAACAATATTCATCTTGTATTTAAATTTTGTATGCATTGTGTTTCTGTGTGTGAGAGAGAAAGAGCTAGAGAGGGGAAGATGTGTTTGAGTGTGCATGTGAGATAAAGAGGGGGGTCTGTGTGTGTTTTATTTGCCAAAGAAAAAAAGAAATTTGAACAAACAATGTTTATCTTCATTTGAAATTTTGTGGAATCGCTAAATCCCTTGTGAGACTCCAGTTCCAATTGTATAACAGAGTGTGTGTGAGGTTTGTGTGCATGTATGTGTTTGTTCTATTTGCCAAAGGGAAAGAAATTTGGGCAAACAATGTTCATCTTGCATTTGAAATTTTGTAGAGAGAGAGAGAGAGGCTTGTGTGTGTGCCTATTTGCCAAATAAAGAAGAATTTAAACAAACAATGTTTATCACATTTTCTTAATGATTTAATAATTTATGGATATTAATAATTTACACATTTTTTTAAAAATGTGTTGGGAGAACCCTCTTTTTCAAATTAAAACTATATCGTCTTATTCTCACCCTAATCCTACTTTTGGCCCACTGATCTACACCCTATATCCCTGTATTATGAAAACTAGGTTCTTTATATAGAACATGCTCAACATGAATGACTGATCCTTTATTAGAAGTTTTTGACATCCAGTTTACTCTTATACCAGTTTACTGGTGTTAGGATGGTTTACTTTCTTTTGAAACTAACAATTTTCACCATGAAGTCTCTTGCAATTTAAAGGTGTCGCTCTCTCATGCTCTGTGGACAGCTGATAAGGTTGCCACTGCAGTGCATGAAGTAAGGGTTCACAAGAGATCCTTGTGTCCTCATCTGCTCTGTGTAAGATACATTGATAGTGCATCTATACTGAAGTATAGAGAAGAATACACTGATGTCAGAGCTGATTGAAGAAAAAACATTTGAAGACATCATTTATAAATTCATTGAGTCTGCATGATGCAATATAAAGCAGGAAGTTGGTGCAGTTAAAGTAAAATTGATATAAGACAATCAAATTGGACTCCTTGATTGTTAGGCTAACACTAACACAAGATTGAATCTTTGAGATGCTCAAAACTAATAGGGAAAGTATGGCCTGCTTGGTACTTGTAGTGAAGCCTAGTTCTCTTGCTACAAGACATGATTGAGGGTATCAGGAGCATCCAAAGGATTGGTAATATGTCTTACCGGATTCCTCCTCAACTTTATGTAAGGTTTTGTTATCCATTTCAGAGTTTCTATTGGTTGAGCACCCTGTTTTGCAATAGATTGACCCACAATAATGCCTCCAGATTTTGGAACTATATTGATAATCCATATAGATACAGAAAAGGTGTAGATGGAGAAACAAATAAGGAAAAAAATAGGGAAAAGATCTCCGGTCTGAGTTTGGTTATCAATTTTATTTGCATTCTGAGAGTGGCTATGGTTGTTTTTCTGTTATTTGTTTTTATTAATTGAGTGGCAATAACAAGATGTTTTGCAATCTTGGAATATTCGTTATGCAATATTTAACTGGGCCTCAAAAAGGCAATGGTTTCTGTAGATTGCTTTAAATACACAGCATGAGAATCTACCAGTCAAAGAAAAAGGAAAAACAAATATATGCAAGAATGTACTTAAGTTATCTAAAATTTTGTGCATAGTTGTCACTCTCTTTCTAGACACTTGGATGCTAATAGATGCATTCATATCCTTAAGCATCCATCAGATGCAGGTCTTATGACATTTTGTCGTTGTGAGTTAATCCTACATAACCATGTTTTGCGAAAATTAAACTATATTGAAATTCCCATCTGGTATATATTTCTTGAAGAGATGCCTTTACCCTTATCCTTTTAATGGTTGTTTTTTTTCTCGGATACAGGATGACTGATTATGTCGCAGAAATATTGAATGGGCTTCGATCTTACTTTGATAGAGCATTGCCAATGATGCTTTTATATAAAAAAGAGCGTCAACAATTTCAAGAAGCAATTTACCACCCTGATCTCTCTCCATCAACTGTATATGGCGCAGAGCATCTGCTGCGCCTCTTTGGTATGCTTCTCTAGAAGTGCTAAAACGTTTCAATTGCATGGAGTTTTGTTTATTTGGTAATAGTGTCTTAAGAAGGCTTATTCCATGAAATGTTTAATGAAGAATGACATAAGCAGGTTTTTTAGCAGTTCTATGAATATGCTTGTTGTCTTCTATTAAATTCTTAATTTGTTGGTTTGATTGATTGCATTACATAATTTTCATATTTCTTTATATCATTCTTTCTTGATTTCAAGCTGTTCAGCTGATCATCATCACAGCCCATGTTAACTTATACAGCTTAGTTTTTGTTTAGAAGGAGAAATGAAAGACTGATTGATCTTTTTTATTGTACTGTTCTAAACTGTTCTAACTTTAAGAGCTGACTGTTTAAATTTTTTCATTGTTTGCAGTTAAGTTGCCTGAGTTGTTAGCATGCGTGAACATCGAAGAGGAGACTTTGATTGGCATGCAGCAGAAATTCATTGACTTTCTCAAGTATAAACTCAATTCTTTATTTAAAAAGAATTTTTTATTCCCAATTTTGATTAAAAGTTAATTAAAGTAAAAAATCAGTAAGAGAGAATAACACATACAGAAAAAAATTAGTAATAAGAACAACAATGAAAGTAAATATTTACTATTCCATTTGGGATCCTCCAAGTGGTCATCAGTAGTCATTCTGCCTTCAAGCTGCTCCTGAACCTGATCAATCAATTTTGCCACTTACAAGTTGGTCATGCATGAGATTCCTGGTAGCTTTTCCCTTGTTTGAACAAGAAAGATAAAGTAGAGAAGCACTTCAACAGATTCTGATATAACTGTAAATGATTTTTTTTATTTATTCGTGTGGGGATTGAAGGGCTATATGGGTTTTTAAGTGAATTTAAATAAATACGGGTTGATGAGGGGATCTGGCTTGCTTCAGCTTAAGTTGATGCAGAAATATTTTTTAGGACCTCTTTTGCTCATCATGAGAATGAAGATATCCCAGTTTGTTTTTATATCATTTGAATGAGTTGCTTATTGTTTCCTCAATCCATTTCATTTTTGTATCTATCCTATTAGTAACATGTTCTTTGGCAATGGCTAGAGGAAAATTGTCTTTCCAGGTGCTATATAAATTGAAATTAAAATTGAATTATTTCATTTTCATATGGGGTCATGATGCCATTATTAATATGATGCTTCATGAAATATTTATTCATGTCATGCAGGTTTCTGCAGAAAAACCAGAGTACTTTCTTCCTTTCTGCCTACGAGGGCTCTAAATCTTCTGAAGGAAGTGGTAGGGGAAAAGGCTGACTGAGCCAGCAGCTCTATCTGCTTTATGATCATATGGTGAAGATCTTGCGATGGTTTCATGAACTTTATCAATGTCTGATTCTGCTTTAACAATCTTGAAAGATAGAACAACTTTTTGTTCTTATGCCAGTTTTTTTTTCTTCCTCTTCCTTTCTTTTTTTTTTTTTTTTTTTTTTTTTTTTGGTGACACTCAGTTGGAGCTTCTTCTGTGCAATGAATAGAGCTATTTGGAGTCGCTAACATGCTTTACTTGTAACCTTAGATAAGTAATTGTATGTTCTGTTTTATGCATTGATAAGACTCCTGAGACATGTATGTTGACATTGTAGGTTTAATTCAAATATTGATATCGGATTGCCTGGCATTTAGATTCCATAATAGGTCTTGCCTATTGCAATTCAGTTTACTTAGCTTGATTTGTCTGCAGTATGAGCTAGCTACCTTCATCACCCCATAGTGCCTTCTGTTGACGTATATGCGGTACTATCATTCAGGCACTCCTAAGATGCTTGTCTTGGCCTTTGTTTGATGTCTTTTATGTGATGAATGTAAACATATGAGCGTTTTCATTTAACTATTTCTCAAACCCATTTTTTTCTTGTTGGAAATTGAATCCATTTGTATCGTATTCTATCTTGTCTTGTCTTAGCACACCTTTTTGTTTGATTTTCTCCTAGATATGATCACTTCTTTGATGATTGTGGGACTTGAAATAATTTTATTAGAAAAAAAAATATTGAAACATGTTTGGTGAGTTATCATTGTTTAGCTCAGAAAGTGTTTGCAGCTTATGGCCTTGAACCAAGTAGCTGGGTGATCCAGTTAATCCTATGAGAAGATTGTGGTACGGCATACCACTACCCCATGTGGAATAAATAATGTCCCTAAAGGGTCTTTTTTTTTTGGGTTTTTCCTCTCGTTTTTATGGTTGTAAGGCATGAAAGCTGTAAGAATAAAACCCAGAGTGGAACTGCTTGATTGATATTTTGTTGAATGCAGCTTCTTCAGACTATGTCGGGCCACTCGCTTTATATCTTGTTTAGATACAAGGATTAAAAGAGTGGCTGTGAGGAATTCTTTATCAAGGCATAAGAAATGAGAATCAACCTGGATGAAGGGGATCTCAACCTTGTCAGAAGCACCACAAAGGAAATCAATCAAAGTCTAAAATTGGATTTATGAGGATTTTATTTTGCCAGAACCTTATTTCCACTCATGGTACACATTAATATAACCCTGGTTGCAGGACACATGCCATAGGAAGAATCCCATCAAAATCTATTGTATTTTCTGAGAGACGGGCCGATGATGAGGTTAATCATTCAAGGTTGCTACCAGCTACATCCACCACAAACCGATACCTGACATCGCTTCTTTCCATTCTTTCAAATGCCTTGTTCACGTAGTCCATCTTCACTATCTCTATCATTGAAGTCAAATTCTTCTCAGCCCAGAAGTCTAATATTTCTTGAGTCTCTTCCATGCTTCCAATGAAACTTCCAGTAATATTCTTCTTCCCTATATAGCAACAAATTGTTTGTAGGCAAGTTAGTAGCTTATAATGCGGATTCACATATTTTAGTTCTGCAACATAATCTTGAAATTGCATACCTAGAATCAAATCGGTTGCATCAAATTGCAGTGGTTTTGGAGATACTCCAACCAAGAATAGCTTCCCATCAACTTTAAGAAGTGAAAGATGGGACTGCAAAGGGTGCAAAGCCGGCACGGTGTCAAGAATATAGTCGAGATTGTTTGCAGCTTCTTCCATCTCGGCCGCATTGGAGCTCACTAGGAAAGCATCCGCTCCCAAGTGCTGCAAAGCCTCCTCCCTTTTCTTATCAGAAGAGCTGATCACAGTCACATGATGCCCCATTGCCTTCGCTATTTTAACACCCAGATGACCAACCCCCCCCAAACCTAAAATTCCTGCATTGAGAACCTTACCAGACCCCATGAACTGTCTTAAGGGACTGTAAGCCGTCACCCCAGCACACAGCAGTGGTGCAGCTTGCTCCGGTGAAAGCTTTTCTGGAATCCTCACAACAAACCTGCATTTGTTTGTGTTGATTAGGTAACTTGTGAAAACAGAAAGGAGGTGGTAAGGCTAGTTTTTGTGGCTTGTGTTTATTGCTTACTTTTGATGAACAATCATGGCAGAACAGAACCCTCCTTGAGTTGGTCTTCCGTCTTTGTAGATACCATTGTAGGTGAAGATTCTGTTATTGCAGTATTGCTCTGTGTTGGAATTACAAGAGAGGCATCTCCCACAAGACCCAACTATGCATCCAACTCCTACCATGTCCCCAACTCTGTATTTCTTTACTTCTGAACCCAACTCCACCACTTCCCCCACTACTTCATGCCTTCAGTTCCGGCAAAGAATCAAATGAGAATAAATTAATATAAGCTTCTATATGCAATATGATGGTTTTTCTTTTGAATTTTTTGAATCCTTTTTATGCAGGAAGATGTCAACAAAATGTGTGAGAAAGATGAAGAAATAGGTGCAGACCCTGGGACCAAAGGGTAATTAGTGGAGTGAACTTCATTCCTCATCTGATGAAGATCCGTGTGGTCCATTCCACGGTAGAGCACCTTGATCACCACGTCTTCAGGACCTGTTTTTCTGTTCATGTATACATTCAAAGATCAGCCAGTAGTGAAGAGAGCAGCCCAGAGACAAAAGGACAGAGTGAAACCTGAGAGTGAATGAATAAGGAGAGAGAAGCCCGGAAGCATCCCTAGCAGCCCAACCAACAACCCTTCTTCCCTCCATCTTCTTAGGCCTCAAAATCAAGTGACACCAAACATCGAACAGAGTGAACAGATAAAAAAGGAGAAGGCAGAAGCTGAAGCGGTGGTGTAGTCCTTGGGGGGTTTGGGTTTTATATTCATGAAAGGGTCCATGGTTACGAGCTTGCATGCAATTTTTTAATGGCATTCAAATGAAAGCAGAGGTGCCTTTGGGGCAGAGTCTTTCCATTCCGAACAAAAAAATTGAAAAATTGAACTGCTGATGGCGGCCGAGGGGATCACAAGTCACACCCCAATATTTACGGATATATGTATATATCATTGCATACATCACTTCCAATAAATTATTGGTCAACCTTAGCATCACCTGGCTGTGACCATTGTGGGTCAGCCTCCTACACCTCGAGACCAGGGTTTTCGTTATTTACTTCAGCCCTCTATCAAAGTTTAAATAATCGAATTCACTTCGTGGAAGACTCAGTGTCACGCCCCAAAACCCACTCCAAGGGCATGACGGTCATTTCACATCTCAAACCCAAAGGCTCAAAGTGGAAACGATACAAACATTTGTATAGTAACTGAAAATTTACTAATTACCAAATTCCTGTCTAGAGTAGTAAGACAAAATTCTAAAATCTCCAAATATCAACTTTAAAGAAAACTAACACATCAACTAGAGTGTTATTATCCAAATAACTCCAAATTCAAATAATTTAGACGAGAATTAAATTTTAACATCTAAACAATGTCCAAAATAAAGTTTGAACCAAAATCGTAATAATGAAAAAAAAAAATCCCCAGCCTAGCCATCACTTCTCGCCCGAACTGAGAGTACCTGAAAAATTATCAACGAAGGGGCATGAGCTTAAAGCTCAATAAGGAACATTAATACAGTTTCATGGATCAAATGTTTTCAATCATGCTTGCAAATAGGAGATATAACATATACTTTTTTTCATAAAAACTTTTGAGTTCAAAATACTAATACATTCAAACTTTTCAACAAAACTTTCTCATATCCATTTCAAAACAATTTTTCATAAAAACAAATCAAATATTTTCAAAATATCTTTACTCTGGTTATCAAATAACAAATGATGCCCATTTAGGTGGGACTTCACAAAGTAAAAGTCAACAATTATAACCCGTTAACTAGGGGCCATAAGGTCAACTATTATAACCCGTTGACTAGGGGCCATATAATATTAACTATTATAACTCGTTGATTAGGGCCATAAGGTCAACTATTATAACCTGTTGACTAGGGCCATATAATCTAGAGTTAAACACTTTATTTTGTTAATTCAAACTTACAATATTATATCTCCTCAATTTTTCACTTTTCATAAATAAACAAAGAAAATTCTCAAAACAATACTTTTCATACAAAACACATATTTGATCCATGCAAAAAGATAAGAATAATATTTTTACACATTTCAAAATACAATATAAAAAGGAAATTATTTTTCTTTTATAAAAAAATCTGCATTAATTTCCCTTACCTTGAAAAGCACTCAAAATCTTGAAGTATTTAACTCTGAAGAATTTCCTCCTCACCTAACATAATATCATACATAATATTGATTATTGATTATCTATCCAAACATATAAATTTGAAAAACCTAAAATATTTTATTAATAAATTAATTTACTGAGTTTCCAAAATATTATAAAATTTATTTTTTTCCTAATCTTACCCTCACTATTTATTTCTTTATATTCTTACTTAAATTAAAACATATACAGGAAACTATTATTATTATTATTAATATTTTCTTTGTTAGCTTAAAACTAAATATTATAATTTTTATAAATTTCCAAATTCAATATATAACCAACCCATTACCTTCCTATCTTCATTGTATGCACAAAGCCCTAAGAATAAAATAGTAAACCTCATGTTTCTTCTCATTATTTATTATTATAAAATATAATTGCATATACAATCTTTTATTGCGTACTCCAAATTTTACTTATTTATTTCAAATCTAAAGCCTACAAAAACGATTTATTTATTTATTTTCTAAATCTAAAATTTATTTTTTTTTTCATTGATTTTGTTTTCTATTTAATAGAAAATTTCTAAATTTTCCTATTTTCATCACAAATTAATTCACATTCATAAATTTCCAGTCTTTTGATCTAAAAAAATTAATTTAACAAACCCTAATCTAGATTGAGATCTTCCAAAGAATATCTAAAGTTTTTTTTTTAAAAAAACTAATTAACGAATATAAAATATTAATTTAAGAATTAAAATCTTACCTGAAAAATTTGATCTTCAAACCCTAAACCTCCAAATCTTCAACCCTATGCTCTCTAATATTTCTGATCTCTGTGTAAAAGGGTTTTCTGAATAGAGAAGATAGAAAAAATCTAATTTATATCTAAGGATTTTAAATACAAAAAGACTTTTTTACCCTTATTAAATTACTTTAACTAATTATTAATTTCTAAATTTCGATTTTACCCCTAAATTGGGTTTGGGGCATTACACTCAGAGCTCCAAGAGTCACTAAGATGAGCACATGGTGTGGATGCCACACCAACATCCCAAAAGTCATTGAAAAATGAAGAGGACAAAATCTAATAGGAGCTCTATTCCACCTCACACATCCTAACTTCGTCTTTCGTGGGAATTTTCCACGACAAGAAAAAAAATTTGAAAAATATAAACTAAACAAAAATTCTAAGATATCGGAACAAATAATAAACAGGATCATACTATAAAATAATGTGAGATAGGAAATAATAGGATATGTGACATTCATCTTATTGATCTCGTATCGGACCCTAACTTAGGTTATGCATTCAACGTTTGGAATTTTAAGAGACCTAATGGGAATTATTGGTCAACGCAGCTCCCTCACCTCAGATAACTTTCCCTTTTTGAAATTACCAAATACACCCTCGCTGAAGTGTGAAAATTCCAGAAAGTGAGATCATGAGCACATGGTGTGGATGGCATAACATCATCGTCTAGTGAAGTTGCTGATTTAAGAAGAATGCTGTCTCTTACGGAGAGGCTCACGGCCAGAAGCTGTGAATTTTGAGGCATTGATGGCCTGAAAATTTTCCCCACTACCAAACATCCCGCAATGGAAATTCTCCCCTTTCGTGGAGTCCCTTCACTGAGTTGTGCAAGGAGAGGAGTCAACAATTCGTTTGAGCCCTTCCACCATCGGACACTCTTCTTTTATAATCACTCTCTTCCCAAGTCCCTCTTTCCTCCTCTCAATTTCCCTCTTCTTCCCCGCCAACGCGCTCTCCAATTCGTCGCCAAGGCGGAGGATTCTCATCACCACCACCACCACCCCCACAATGATCATAACCACGATGGCCACCACCACCATCACGGCCACGGCCACGGCCACGGCCAACACCACCATCACGGCAACGGCCACGGCCACCACCATCATCATCATGGCAGTGGATCGACGCTGAGTAGATCACAGGAATCTTTTCTTCGAATTGCGAAAGCGATTAGGTGGGCAGACTTGGCGGATTTCTTGAGGGAGAATCTGCATTTGTGCTGCTGTTCCACGGCTTTGTTTCTGGCGGCTGCGGCTTGCCCGTATTTGATTCCGAAGCCGGCCGTGAAGCCTCTACAGAATGCCTTCATTTTCGTTGCTTTTCCTCTCGTTGGGGTAAGTTTGGTCTTCTAATTAATTTGTTTTCGAGTGTTTGGTTGCTGAAAAAAAAATGTGGGAAAAGCGAATGCATTAAAGCTTGAAATGGTTGATGCTTCATTGTTTTCTGACAACGGTTACAAAAAAAAACACATTCCTTACTCATAGTCCCAAGACTACTAAAACAACCTAAAATATTCATTCAATTTCCTTAATTTTCTAAACCGCCAAAATGAGGGTTACTGTTGATGGTAAACACTCTGAAGTTTCTCTTCTTGACGTTTGTGCTGTTTGTTACTACCAAGGATCTTTGGCTGGTTCATCAAATAGTTTTTAAATAGAAACAATCCAGTCGATTGTACAATGCCTATCAAAAACTAAAATAAAAAACCAATGAAACGGATTGTGTAATAGGTTTATGTGAATTGACTTGTTAGACCTTCTGCCATGTTCTGTACGGTGGTTACATAATTTGACTGAATATGAAATATATAAAATCATGGATGTTTGACAGGAACACTTTGCCTTTTTTCAAACAAGTATAGGACAACCGCATAAACCTTATTTCTTTCCACATTGCCTTTGTAGCATCATGTTGGAAGACTTTTGTTGATCCTAAGAGAAGTAATTTTAGGCTTCAATAATCACAAAGAATTCTAGAGGGAGAAATGGAAATTCATGTGGAGTATGCAATAAATGATGAAAAGATATTTTCATAATTTTGGCTGTTAATGGTTACTTTTTAGGTGTTACAAGATAGTCTACACTAGATCATATCTTTAATTCTAACATATTTGTTTTTCACTGAGGTCAAAGCATAGGTGACAGTACAGTGAGCTCACCATAACAGAATTTTATCCTGATTCCTTGTGTACATTTGTGAGTAGTACTGGTAGTGTGGCTCATGTGAATTACTAGATGAAAGAATTAGAAGAAATTGGCCTTGTTGGCTTATAATGTTATATAGAAATTAGAAAACATGCTATAAATTGGCTGAAACATGTCCACTTTCTTTAAACAAGCTGAGAAATTTACATATAAGATGTAGAAGAGATCAATGGAAGGAGGAGGATAGGTTGAGAAGGAGAAGACACCAGAAAACAGGAAACTGAGGTTTTGTTTTTGGCTCAGAATCCTAGAGAGGGAAAGTGGAGTCTGTTTTAGGATTTGGGTTTCACTCTCTTGTATCATGTCCTTCTATAGTTCTTTGGTCATAGTGGATCTTATCTTATACTATCCATGGACATAGAAAATATCTTTGCTGAACCATGGTAGGCCTTTGTCTCTGACATTTTATTATTTCATTATCAGATCTTTGTGTCCATGTGCTAAGGATTTGGGCACAACAATTGGCATGAGGTAATTATTATTGATGATAATATTCATAGTCACAAAGTGGAGAAAATGTTGGCATCTGGGAAGGGTCATTTGTTTAGGTGCACCCGGAGAGAGTGTAATAGCAGGTTTTTCAATAGGGAAGAGCTTCTCAATAAAAAATTAAAGGAGATCCTAATTACATCCTTTTGAAGTGGTTTCATGCCCTATTAATAGAAAATTGTGCATTGCCAGATTTTTTAGATAACCTTTAATTATGGATACTTTGGTCTTTTATGGTGTTTGTCTTGTCTAGAAGTTTTTTGTTTTTTTCTCTCTTATCTTTGTAGTTATTGTCTATCACCTGTGTATATAGTATGTGTGCCTTTTTGTTAGGTGCCACTTAATCTATCTTTTCTCTGCCTATCAAAATATGATTGTTTTAAATCAACATAAAAGTTGTCAAAGGCAAGTTGGAGGATAGGATAGTAGAATGGGTAGAGGTACTCATGGTGTGTTAACCTAGGTTGAAAGGGGCATTGTTTGGCTTTTTGCTTGCATGATTTACTTTGAAAAATTGTAATGTCTCCTCAAAGAATTGAAATGTGCAGGGAGATGCTATAGGTTAGAGTTGAGATGAAATGAGGTGAGTTGATATCTTCTTTCTTTGATGTTCCCAGAGGACGCAAGGAGATTTTTTGTGTTTTTCCTAATTCTAGGTTGTCCATGGAAGGAGTGGAAGTTGATAGCAATGGAGGAAAATTATCTACAAATGTTTTAGTTGGGGATGAAGCTAAGTTGCATGAGGGTTTCATCCATGCTGAAGTGCTTAAGGCCAATCTAAGTCGATGGAGAATTTAGCGTGAATGGAGGAGTTTTTGGTGTGAAAAAAAAGAACCCAAGCATTAAATGTTGCCTTGTGGGTAGGTTTAGGAGTTTAGAGACCTATTGTTGGACTTTTTGAGTTTGTAGAAATAAATTTTGGCTAAATTGCATGTCAAAGAGGCAGGTGTCTTACTTGTTTGAGTTGTGCTTTGATAATTCTTTAGTTCACATGTAGTGAGGAAATTAATGGGGCTTTTAGGGGGAGGTTGATAGTGGTTAACCATATACATCTTTTCTTGAACAACCTTTTTTTAACAGGCAAATCTATAAAAGAGTGTTTAATAGAGAGAGGTTGCAACTTAGAGTATACAAAACTTATATAAAAGAGCATTAAAGGGTAAAAAAAAGGAAAAAGAATAAGAAAGGAAAAAAAAAAACAAAGAGCTACAATTCTCAGCTAACACAAACCATCAATAATCCGAAAAGGAAAGATCATCAAATTAGTGAGGAATCATGGACCAATCCAACTGAGTTTTGAGGAAGGTATCTTTTGCTAATCAATAAGAGTGCTTTTCTTAGTGGGGCTGAGGATCTTAGAGACTTTAGACCTATTAGCCTTTTAGGGGGGCTTTATAAATTGTTGGCTAAAGTGCTAGCTAATAGGCTTAAGAAAGTGGTAGGAAAGGTGGTTCCCCCTGCCTAGAATGCCTTTGTGATGGGAAGACAAATTCTTAATGCCTCCTTAATTGCAAATGAGGTGATAGACTTGTGGCAGAAAAGAAAAGAGAAGGGGCTCATCTGCAAATTGGACATTGAGAAAGCTTATGACAACATCAACTGGCAATTTTTGTTGAAGGTCTTGCAAGAAATGGGCTTTGAGTCTAAGTGGTTTGGGTGGATGTGGAGTTGCTTATCTTCAGCCAAATTTTCAGTTCTAGTTAATGGGGTCCCAACTGGTTTTTTCCCAAGCACTAAAGGGCTTAGACAAGGAGATCCCCTATCTCCCTACCTCTTTGTTATGGGAATGGAAGTGCTGGATGTTCTCATTAGGAGAGTTGTTGAGGGGGGGTTCTTATCAAGATGTAACATTCGGGGTGGTAGAAGATCCCCTTTGAACATTTCCCATTTATTCTTTGCTGATAATACAATTGTGTTCTGTGAGGCTAGCAAATAGCACCTAACTCACTTAACTTGGATTCTCTTCTGGTTTGAAGCTGGTTCAGGTCTAAGGATTAACTTGGCCAAAAGTGAAATTATCCCAGTTGGTGAGGTGGATGAGATTGAAGAGTTGGCAGAGGAGTTAGGATGCAGGGTGGGATCCTTGCCCTCTCAGTATTTGGGTCTGCCTTTAGGGGCTCCTAATAGGGCTCCTTCTGTGTGGGATGGGGTGGAAGAGAAAGTAAGGAGGAGACTTGCGCTTTGGAAATGGTAGTATATTTCCAAAGGGGGGAGAATTACCCTCATAAAAAGCACTTTGGTTAGCATGCCAATCTATCAAATGTCTATTTTCCGGATGCCCAAGATTGTTGCTAGAAGGCTAGAGAAAGTGCAAAGGGACTTCCTATTGGGGGGGGGGGAGAGAACTTGGAAGGGAAAACTCATCTAGTTAAATGGGAGGTGGTTTGTACAGACAAGAACAAGGGTGGCTTAGGCCTAAGGAAGCTAGCCCTATTGAACAAAGCCTTGCTTGGTAAGTGGATATGGAGGTATGCATGCGACAAAGACAATCTCTAGAAACAAGTGATTACGACGAAGTATGGGCAAGAGGGTCTTGGATGGAGGTCAAAGAAGGCTAATGGGGCGGTCGAAGTAGGGGTTTGGAAGGAGATCATGAAAGAATCTGCTTGGTGCTGGGATAATATGGTGTTCTCAGCTGGGAAGGGCACCAAAATCATATTCTAGACAGATATTTGGTGTACTGGTACAACGCTGTCCCAATGTTTCCCTCACCTCTTTGTCATGGCTGCTCATAAGAATGCAATGGTAGAGGAAATGTGGGATCAAAATTCTGGTCAAGGAGGTTGGAATCTAGATTTTTTTAGGGACTTTAATGATTGGGAGTTGGATATGGTAGGGGATTTGCTCCATGTTTTGAGAGGTCATAGGCCTTCTTTGGAGGAAGACTTAGTTCTTTGAAAGGGAGGAAGAAATGGTCAGTTTAAGATCAAGGAAGCGTATAGCTTGCTGGCCAATCCTAATGACGCCGTTTTTTCTTCAAGGTGTATTTGGGTAGATAGGGTTCCAACCAAAGTCGCTTTCTTCGCTTGGGAGGCGGCGTGGGGGAAGGTGCTTACTTTGGATAGGCTCCAGATAAGAGGGTTGCAACTCCTTAACTGCTGTTTTTTGTGTAGTTGTGAAGAAGAAAATGTAAATCATATTCTTATAACACTTTATAGTGGTCAGAATCTTGTGGGATATTATTCTTGGGTTAGTAGATGTTAAGTGGGTCTTTCTAGAAACTGTAAAAGAGGTCTTAACTAGTTGGAGGGGCCCCTTTGTGGGGAAGAAAAGGAAAAAAGTTTGGAAATCCATTCCGTTGTATATTTTTTGGACGGTTTGGAAGGAGAGAAAAGCCTTAGGGGGGTGTGTTGAATATCCAAAAACTCAAGAATTTTTTTGTTTGTAATTTATGGAGCTGGGCTAGATTGTATATAGGTGAGGAGTCTCTCTCCCTTGTAGGCTTTTTGGAGTGGTTAGCATCCACTTAAGGGAGGTGAGTCCTTTTTGGTTTTTTGTTTTAAAGGCCTTAACCGCCTTGTATACCCCCTGTATGCTATGTGGCTTCTTGCCTCTTCCTTAATGAATCTCTTTTTTACTTATAAAAAAAAAATAAGAGTGCTTTTCTTGGGAAATTTTGGTATTGTGCACTTTTTCCCACACCAACTCCTCTATCTGTCATTCCAATTAGGCTAAACAATGGAACACCCATTGGATCCTCAACAAAGAATGAAAAAGGTCTTAAAACATTCAAATTTTACCATAGTAGATGGGAATATGGGCAATGGGCTCTTTCTTTACCTCACAATTCACTAATAGCATATTTTAACCAACTGGTAAACTTCTTCATTAACTAATCAATTGTTAGAACCTTTTCCTATACAAATTCCTATTAAAAAATGCATACCCTAAGAGACACTCTTGAACCCTGTTGAAAAAGCTCAAGTTTAAGCCATGTTAAACCACCAATTTTCCTAAAGCTAAACTACCAATTTTCCTAAAAGTTTTAGGAAAATTGGTAGCTCAACATAGTATTAGAGCCTCATTTGGTGGGAGGTCATGTGTTCGAATCTCACCACATGTTTATTTTCTCATCTTATTAAGCCTAATGGAGATTGTTTGTGGTTTGTTTATTTGCGGGCCTTTGTGTGCCTATGTGTCTCTCCACATGTGGGTATGGGGTCACACGTGAGGGGATGTATTTGAGTGCATGATATGCATTATGGACTTAAATCCCATAAGTTTAAGCTTTTAGGAAAATCTATTGTCTAACAAGTCTCACGTATCATTTGCAAAAGAATATTTAGGATATGGAGAAATAAAATGATGTTATGAAAAAACACTCATTCTTTGCTTCTACATGATTCTATCCAGAGGCGGAGCCACCATAGGCTCAGGGGGGCATATGCCCCCCTCAAATTTTAAAAATTAAAAAAATTAAATAAAATTATTTATTTAGGAATTTTAGAAAGTTAAAAAAATAAAAATACAAGTTTGCCACCTCTAAAAAATTACTTTTGTATGTGAAAAAAAATATATATATAAGAATAAAAAATTAGATAAGCATAAGAATTAAATAGATTTTATAAAATATTTGTGATGAGAATGAATCTCCAAGATATATATCAAGAAAGGGAATTAGTATTAGTTGCAATTAAAGTAGGATTAGTATTACTTGGAATTAAATTAGGATTAACATTTGTTGGAGTCTAATTAGGATTAGCTAGTTAAGAATTTGAATCATGATAGGTTATTAGAGTCCTAGTAGACTTTGGATATTATAATTAGAATTAGAATCATAATAGGTTATTAGAATACTAGTAGACTTTGGATTTCTTAGAGAAGCCTATAAATAGGCTAATCAATGTAAATCAAAGGGATGATTGATATTAATAATATTATGTTTTCTTTCATTGTAAGGTTGCAACCCTCAATGGTGAGACTCCATTGATTTTCTTCTAAGTAAGACTCTTAGAAGGCCTTAGCGAGACTTTTAGGTTTTCGATCTTTTCTTCGTTATTTTTTTTTTCTTTATTTCTTATCTTATATTTTTCTCTACCATAAAATTTATTCCTTGTTCCTCTTCTTACACCCTAAAAATAAAACCCTAGCCCACCTACCCTTGAGTGTAGGCAACCATCTTAGGGTTGTCTTACATCAATTTGTTTGTCTATATTTTAAATTTTATTTAACATTAATAAAATTAAATTTATTTAAATCCTAATATACATAAAATAAGTCTAAATAAATAAATTTTTTATAATTTTGTATTTGATATTTTATTAAATATATATATATATATATATTTATTGTAGGCTATGCTTTGTTTAATTTTGAGATTTTTTAAATGTTTGGACTTTTAGGTTTAATCAAGTAGTTATTAATTCATGAATACGTACACAATTATTCAGATATATGTTATTTAATTGTTGATAAAATTTAATTTTGTTTAAATATTTGATATTTTATCAAATATCTTTTTATCAGTAGGTTATTTTTAGTTTAATTTAAACATTTATTAATTTAGAGTTGACTACCAAATATCAAGTGATTTATATTTAATTATTTAAAAAAAAATCCAAAAAAAAATTATTAGTAAGATTAATAAATTTTTCTAAAAGCTCTCTAGCAAAATATTTAAAAAAATTTTAAAAATGTTTTGGTCAAATTTCTTAGTATCTTTAAAAAAAAAAATCGCAAATATTACTTGAATATTTTTTTGTTATTTAATTTGTTATATTATAAATTTTTCTTTTCTTTTATAGCTAATATCACTAATTGCTTATTTTGTTAAATGATATCAATGTTACCATTTATAAAATATGAAAATTTATATATATTTATTATAATGCACAAATTTTTTATTTTGCCCCCTCCTCACCAAAATTTCTAACTCCGCCACTGATTCTATCATCTCCGATTGCTTATATTACCGCAAAATGAATAAATGTAAGGGAATTGTTCACCATCTTTGCCTTCGATTGTGATAGGATCTCAAAAAACAAGGGATATTCAATAGGGCTTATATTGTGTGGGTTCATGTGCATGAGCTAACTGCAAGTATATTTCTAGGTGTTTAATCATTCACTACCACCAATTTTAGAATATGTGAACTCGGCTAAAAAGAATCTCAGTAACTAGGATGGACACATTTATATGGCTTAATAAAGGAGAAAAAAAAGGAAAAGAAAAATAAAAATTATTTAGGAATCCATTAAAAAAAACAAAAGATTTTTTTAAAGAACTCCCCCTCTTTTCTCTTTTGTCCCTATCTTTTCTTTCTTATCCCTTAATATTCTTATAGAGGTGCACTTTCTAGCATGGACCCATGTGCTAAATGCAAGTATATTTCTAGGTGTTTAATCATTCACTACCACCAATTTTAGAATACATGAACTTGGCTAAAAGAATCTCAATAATTAGGATGGACACATTTATATGGCATAGTAAAGGAGAAAAATTAATTAGAAATCCATTAAAAAAAAATTTTTTTTTAAAGAACTCCCCCTTTTTTCTCTTTTGTCCCTATCTTTTCTTTCTTATCCCTTAATATTCTTATAAAGGTGCACTTTCCAGCAAATTCTTTTCTTTCTTTTTTTTCCAATATAATTATATGCTAAGAAAGTTGAAAGTAAGAAAATGAATTATTGAAAAAATCAATCATATCCAAAGCAAAGTAGTAGTATCTAACAAGGATCCCACAGCCACAACCATGCATGTCATGTCAAAACAGGCGCACTGGGTAAAGTTGGAGAGTTAAGATATCTATGATGGTTCTAATGGGATTGTTGGTCATGTGTAACTATGTAAGGCCTCAAGCTTTTCAAAGGGGTAGGGATGTTGTCTATTGCAAGTTTTATGAGGAATTGGCTAATGTCATTTTGATCCATTATGGTTTATCTTAGATTCTACCTTTGTTGGCATAGAAGATTTGTAGGCAAGAAGTGTAAACAGGTGTGGAGAAGGGCTTGCTTATGCTTATTTTTTTGGATCGTTTGGCAAGAAAGAAACCAAAGCATTGCTGATGTTTTGGAGTGTTTTGTTCATACTATACAAGATTTCTTAAAACTTTATTTGAGTGGACTAGGGATTCTTTGATGATTTCTATCTACCCTCCCTGAGTTCATTTATTATGTGGGAGGTCGCTAGCTTTATTGTGCTTGTTGTTCTCCTTTTCTGCCTACTGGCAGAAAGCTGCATGGCCAAGGTGATCCAGATGCAGGGCTGATTAGGTTTAAGGTTTCTGCATGAAGAGAGTTTTGTTGCTTTGAGGGCCTTCAATAGATTGGGCCTGTGTTTGGGAAGTGAAAAATATGTGAAATGCAGGTGACCAATAGATATTCATTTTGAAAAAATTTTCTTTATAAATTTAGACAGATATTCATCTGTTGTCCATTTTGGTGAGTTAATGTCCAGCTATGATTTACTTACTGGGACAACTCCTAGTGAGAAACCGGATCCCCTGGATTTCTGATTGAGCATTTTAAAACTGAAAATGAGCTGATGAAGGTTTTAAGGGAGGGGAAAGAGTTGTTGGGGATTTTTCTCTGTGATTTGAAATTGAAAAGTTGTCACTCTTTGAAATTTTCAATCTCTCCTATTCAAAAGTTGTTCAATGATTTAGTGGATTCTCTTATTGGAATTGGTTTTTGAATGCATGTCCTGTATCTTGGGTGAACTTTCAGTTGTAGTTGGTACAAGAGAACCCATTTGCCTTGTGTATGGTCTGACCTATCACCATGCCTCACTCTTTGTCCGCCTTTCTGTTGTGTGCCTAATTAGAAATTATCGTGGGTGGCTGCTTGAATATATTTGCTTTAAATACAAGAAGAAAATATTTTAAATATTGTTAAAATCTCTTAGGAACTGTTCCCTTCCATTTCTGTTTCTTAAACATTAAGGCCACCATACTTAGCCTTTTTATCATTGGATTTGATAAAAATATCTTGGTAGTTCTAGTAATTATTTAGAATCTTAGACTTTTATTCCTTATTTCAGGTCTCAGCATCTCTTGATGCTCTTATTGATATTACTGGTGGAAAGGTAAACATTCATGTACTAATGGCTCTTGCAGCCTTCGCATCAGTATTTATGGGAAACCCATTGGAAGGTGGTTTACTTCTTGCGATGTTTAATCTGGCTCATATTGGTAAATATTTCATACAAACTCCTTCAACAACTGTTTTCTTTAATGAGAAGATTTTTCTTTTATTTATTTATTCATTTCTTTATTTTATTATTAACATTATTTTTGTCTAATATGTATTGGCACTGCAGCTGAAGAGTATTTCACCAGCCGCTCAGTGGTGGATGTTAAGGAGTTGAAGGAAAATTATCCAGATTTTGCTCTTGTTTTGGAAGTGAATAATAATAAACCGCCTAATCTCTCTCATTTGGCATACAAAAAGGTCCCTGTGCATGATGTAGAAGTGGGTTCATATATCTTGGTCAAAGATGGTGAGGTCTGTGTTGCGATTTTGTTTAACCTCTTCTTTTTTTTTTTTCTTTCTTTTTTTTTTTTTTTTTTTTTTTATGCGAGCTCTTTTTGGTGCTTGCTTAGTGTTTTGAATTCTATGTTGCATGGTTTGGTTACTCATCACCAAAATCCTAATGAAAGGAAACATCATCTTCATTCTGTATTTATTGATACATAGTTGTTTCATGTTTAGACCCTAGCCCCCATGACTATAAGCCAGAAAACCTGGTAGAATTGGGTCAGTAAAAACTTGAACTCATAAGGCCCACAAGGATTTTCTGTCTCTGAGCCTTTCTATTATGAATGTATCTATTTTGAACATGTGCTCAAGTTTTCTGAGCTGTAAACCTTCTGATATTGCTATTTCTAGGTACATTGTGTTGGTGATTTTATTTAATTTTCTTGCTACTTTTAATGGTACATTAGAATTTTAAAATGTCATAACGGGAGCTGGTATTATGATCAGTTTGTGCCAGTTGATTGTGAAGTTTTCCAAGGTAGATCAACAATTACTATAGAGCATTTGACTGGGGAAATGAAACCAGTAGAGAGGACAGTTGGGGAAAGAATTCCAGGTGGAGCACATAACTTGAGTGGTATGATGATAGTGAAGGTATGTTCTTCAATATGTCTCAAATCTTCTCTAAATTTTCTTCAGATCTCATGATATTGTAACAACTAATTTTGTTGAAGTTCACAATTTCCTAGATGGCATATATGTGCAGAACGGACTCAAGGTTTGCTTTTTCTTTCTTTTTTCTTCTTTCCCCCAATAGGCTTCTCTTAAGTTCTTTTTGATGAATAAACAACAATATATTAAAAATGAAAGGCATATCAAGGAAGCGCCCCAAAGTACACTGGAGGTATACAAAGGGGGCTAAAGAACGTCTCAAAAAGAAACAGGGGATCAACAAAAAACAGCACCCCCTCAATCAAAGCCCAGCCAATCTACAAAATCAACAATAGAAGGGGGGCAGAGACTAAAAACACCTTAGCCCACACCCACAAGTTACAAAGGAAAAAAAATTCACACCCTTGAACCGAATGACCCTCAATTTCAAAAGCCCTACTGTTTCTTTCCTTCCAGACTATCCAAAAAAGGCATAAGGGGGCTGATAGCCACACTTTCTTCCTCTTCTTTCCCATACAAGACCCAAGCCACCCCAATAATGCCTCTCTAATTGAGGATGGAAGCACGACACCCCAAATAGGGAAAACAACAAGTTCCATAAGCTCCTTGCCAACTCACAATGCAAGAGGATGTGATCAATAGACTCTTCCTTTGAAAAACACAAGTAACATTTGTTAGCCAAATGCCACTCTCTCCTTTGAATCTGATCCAAGGTTAAGACTTTTTTCCATGTAGCCTCCCAAGCAAAAAAACTCACCCTCGGCGGCACCCAAGAGTTCCAAATTACTCTTACAAGAAAATCCCCTTGTCTTTCCGGTTCCAAAGCCTTATAGAGAGACTTGACAGAAAATCTAATGCACCATAATTATTGCATAATTAGAAGGACAAGTGATGGAATGATCATTTTTTGGCGAGGGTAGTTGCGACAGTTATCATAACTAATTGTTAGTGATTATAGTGATAGAGGTGGCTTCTTGGCAGAGATGGTGATACTATTTTGGTGTTCAAAAGGTTCTGCATTTGTGGTGGTCATATGCCTTGTGTCTGTTGGTAGCATGATGGAGTCGATATATCCATAGTAATGGTGGACTGTCAAAGGTGGTAACAGGTTGTTGTTGGTGGAGGAGTATTGAACATAATTGTGAAAATAATTGTTTCAAAATTATTGGCAGTAGTGTGGTAAGTGTTGTGCCCAAAATGGCTTCTGATAGGGACATGGCTCACCTCTAGAAGTATTTTTGCTACATAGGTTCCAGTCCATGTATACCCACTGCAGGTTGCATGATTTCCACAGATTTGTGAAACTTCATCCACAGCTCTGGTGTGCACCATTTGACTTTCTGATGGCAACATTTGGAAGGCAAACTTCCATGTTAGTTTTGAAATCAGAATATTCCCTTTTGTTGTTTGTTAAATTCACCTTGTTTGGTACAGAACAGTTGTATTATCTTGAGGTTACTAGCCTCTAACTTTACCTTGACTGCTTGTTGCTTTTGACATGCTAGAGATATTTTCCTTGAACTATGCTCATTATCTTTCTCTTCATAGTGATGGGTGTCCCATATTGAAATTACTTAATTTGTCTTGATTTATTTGATTTCTTATCCATATTTTTTATTTACTGGCTCTTTTCTCTATTCATTGTTCATATACACAAAAGAGTGTAAGCCTACAACATCCTTGCCTATATCTAGCTCCCATTGTTAAAAGATTTTTTTTCCATGTTTTGGAGCTTCTCTTTTGTTCCTTATGCAGTTAACTTTGACTTTTGATTCAGGCAACAAAGACATGGAAGGAGTCTACATTGAGCAGGATTGTACAATTGACTGAAGAAGCACAACTAAATAAGCCAAAGCTTCAAAGGTGGCTGGATGAATTTGGGGATCATTACAGCAAGGTGGTCGTAGTTCTATCAATTGCTGTTGCCTTCATTGGACCACTTCTTTTCAAGTGGCCTTTCATTAGTACTTCAGGTATTTTGGATGAAATGCTTCTCCCTTTGTGCATGCCTTCCATCAAGCATTCTCGTTGTTTATCTTGAGATGCTATATGATTGGCCTCTATTAGATACTCATTTTTCTTTCCGTTGGGGTAGGGGGGGAGAAGGGAGTTGCCGTATTGTAGTGTCTCCATGCTAGCACACTCAATGATTATATTGTTTAAAACTTCTCGAAGGATGCTTTCATTTTCTCTCCTGTTCAATGTTGGGCAGATTTTTTATTTGCTTCATAATGACTTAATCATGTAGTTTGCAGAGGATCAGTTTACAGAGCGTTGGGGCTCATGGTGGCAGCATCTCCTTGTGCATTAGCTGTTGCTCCATTGGCATATGTTACTGCCATTAGTGCCTGTGCAAGAAAGGTACTGGTTAATTAACTACAGTTGTAAGTAACCATTATTCCAGAACATTGCCTTGTTTGTTTGGTGAATCTAAATAAAATATTAATTAAGTTGAGCTGTGTTGAAACTCTATTCTGATAACCAATTTGCCTGTAATGCTATCTTGTAGAGCAAATATACTGAAATCAGAGAGGAAAAACGCAACTCTTTGTTCTATATTTTATTGAGAATGCAAGCTGTAAATAAACAGGCAATCTATTTAGGAAGATAATTATGAAAAAATAATATATTCCTAAGAACTAGGAACCTATGAAACAGAAGGATAAAAACTAGATGGTTACACGCTTTATTTAAAAAAAAAAACAGATAAATACTCTAATAAAATAACCAGATAATTAGCTAGAGTTTATCCGGTGTTATCTCAAACTCCTACTCACCAATACTCCCCTTCAAGTTAGGGAATATATATCTAGTAGGCCAGCCTACTTGTGAGCTCATCAAAGTTATGATGAGGTAATCCCTTTGCCAGGATGTTTGTTGTTTGTTCCCTTGTCGGCGTATAATCTACATTAAGCATCCCTTCTTTGATCTTCTCCTTTATGAAACGGTGATCCACTTCTACATGTTTTGTTATATCATGGTGAATTGGATTGTGTACTATGCTTATGGCTACTTTACTGTCACAATATAGCAACATTGAATTAGTTGTAATCACACGTAGGTCTCCTAGAAGCCTTTTTAACCAAATCAATTCACAAATCCCTTGAGCCATTGCTCTAAACTTAGCTACAACACTACTTCTAGCAACCACTGATTGCTTCTTACTTCTTCATGTCACAAGATTTCCCCAAACAAAGGTATAGTATCCTGAAGTTGATTGTCTATCTCCGATTGATCCTACCAAATCTATGTCAATAAAGGTTTCTAATATTCTCTTTTCTAATTTTCCAGAGAAAAGTATCTTTCCAAGTGTTGTTTTGAGATATTTCAGGATTCAAGACACCGCTTCTAGATGTTCTTCACAAGGGGTGTGCATGTACTTACTCACCAAACTCATTGCAAAGACAATATCCAGTCGAGTGTGTGATATATAAATAAGCCTACCCACAAACCATTGATATCTACCTTTGTCCACAGGAGTCCCATTTTTATATGTTCCAATTTTCTTATTTTGATCCATTGGTGTATCAAAAGGTTTGCAGCTGAGCATACTTTCTTTGAGAAACTACAATACCCTTTTTGCTCCTTATCACTTCCATTCCAAAGAAGTACCTTAGGGGTCTAAGATCCTTAATTTCAAATTCTCTAGCCATAACGCCTTGAGCCTTTCCATCTCATCAAGATCATTCCCTATGAGAATTATATTATCGACATACAGTATAAGGATGATGATCTTACTATTTGACTAGTGCTTGAAGAATAAAGTATGGTCAATTTGCCCCTATTCTCTAGCCATAACCTTTTACAATTTTGGTGAATCTCTCAAACCATGCTATGGGAGATTGTTTCAAGTCGTAGAAGGACAGTCTCAGCTTGCAGACAAGATTATTTCTTCCATTGTCTTCAAATCCTGATGGCAAGTCCATATAAACTTCCTCATCCAATTGTTGAAGAGGCCATTCTAGGTTGGCTACCAATGACAAGAGGACTCATATAGTGTTTAATTTGGCAACAAATGCAAATGTCTCTTGGTAATTTATCCTGTATGTCTGAGTAAAACCTTTAGCAACCAAACACGCTTTATACATCTCAATTGTCCCATTTCATTTGTATTTGACGATGAACACCCATTTACAATCTAATTTAGTTTTCCCTTTTGGCAATTGAACAAGTTACTAGGTATTATTTTTTTTCAATGCCTTCATCTCCTCTTGTACTGCATTTTTCCACTTAGGGATAGTCAAGGCCTCCTATATAAACTTCGGAATCTCAACATAAGAAATGTTAGTAGTAAAGGCTCGAAAAGGAGTAAGATAAACCTTTATATGAGACAAAGGGGATATGGGGTGCATTGTGCAGAATCTTACACTTTTCCTAAGGGCTATGGGCAAATATAAATTTTCAAAAACAACTTGAGTTGGATTTTTCTGGGCAGAATCTAAAATATTTGGATCATTTTGCAAATTTGTGACACTTGGTTCAAGCTCTTGACAATGTAGTTCCATGATAGGTAGCTCCCTTTGAGGTTTAATCCTTCTACTATAAACATGGAGCTCTTGTCTCTCCAATCTCCCCTTCTTTCCTAAATGCGTTGAGTTGGTGGCATGGTATGCTCAATTGGATTGAGATGAGTGAAATTAAGTAGGCCTATGGATTTGGATTTAGGCAGATTTCTAGACTTGGGTTGTTTGGGGGCAGATGAGACATTAATAAACTATGAGGAGAGAAAGGAGGAAGAAACGGACAGTTTAGAGTTAAGAAAGCGTACAGCTTGTTGGTCAGCCCCATTGTCTCCGTCTTGCTGAAAAGAAGCATTTGGGTGAATAAAGTTCCAACCAAAATTGCACTCTTTGCGTGGGAGGCCACATAGGGGAAGGTGCTTACTCTAGATAGGCTCCAGAAAAGAGGGTGGCAGCTCCCTAATTGTTATTTCTTGTGTGGTTGTGAAGAGGAAACTGTAAATCATATTCTTATGCACTATACAGTGGTTAGGGTTTTGTGGGATATTGTTCTTGTTCTGTTTGGTGCTCAGTAGGGTCTTTCCAGAAATTGTAAAGGAGGTCTTATTTAGCTAGAGGGGCTCTTTTGTGGGAAAAAAAAGGAAAAAGATTTGGAAATCCATCCCGCTGTACATTTTTTGGACGGTTTGGAAGGAAATGAATAGACTAGCCTTTTGGGGGGGTGTGTTAGCAATTCAGAAACTTTAAAACTCTTTTGTTTGTAATTTATGGGGTTAAGCTAAATTGTATATTGGAGAGGAGTTGCTCTCCCTTATAGGCTTTTTGGAGTGGTTAGCCTCCAGTTAAGGGTTGGTGAGATCTTTTGTCTTTCTCTTTTGGTTGTGAGGTCTTAGCTACCTTGTATACCCCCTGTATGCTTTGTGGCTTTTTTGCCTCTTGTTAATACATTTCGTGCTTATTTATCAAAAAAAAAAAAAAAAAAAAAGAGGTGACATCTCTAGAGACAAAAAAAAAAAAAAAAAAAAATTATGGTGTTCGAAAAACACTTGTACCCATTTTGGGTTGGAAAGTATCCTAAGAACACATTTGATGGCTCTTGGACATAGATGAAAGGTGAACAACCAAATGTTTTCAAGGCTAAGAAATTGAGTGATCGAAACATGAGATAAGACTCAATGAAGACGGACACAACTATATAATATTGAAGGACACAACTTAGGAGTAGGTTAATTAGATAGTCATGAGAATAGCTTCTCCCCACAAGTATTTGGGTACACCCATGGTAAACATGAGGGCTCAAGCAACTTCTAAGAGGTGATGGTTTTTTCTCTCGGTAAGGCCATTTTGCTAAGGTATATTTACACAAGAACTCTAGTGAATGATGTCATTTTGTTATTATAGGTAACCTTCAAAAATAGAATGGAAATTTTCTTGACTGTTGTGACCATTGTCAATCCTAAGTACTTGGATTTGTTCTTGAAATTGGGTTGTAATCATTGAATGAAAAGTTTGAAATATTTTGCAATTTTCATATTTTTCTTTTAGAAGGTATACCCAACACAACCTTGTGTGGTCATCTATAAGAGTTATGAACCATTTAGTGCCTGAAATATTAGTTACCTTAGATGGTCCCCAAATATTGCTATGGATAATAGAAAAAGGCCTTGATGATTTGTATGGTTGGTGGGAGGATAGGGACACGGGTATGTTTAGCAATTTGACAAATTTCACATTGAAAGGAACAAGGGTCTTATTTTTGAATAAATATGGAAACAAGTTTTTTAAGTAAAGAAAAATGGGGTGGCTTAATCTACCATGCCGCAACATTATTTCATCATCAGAAACAAAAATAGATTAAAATCCAAAAACAAGAGCTTGTCTAGTCCTAGAGTCCTCTTCCTCAAGGGAATACAACCCTTCATGTACTTTAACCTGCCAATCATCTTCCCCGAGTGTAACTCCTAAAATTCACAAGAAGAGGAGAAAATTTTAGCAATGCAACCGAGATCTCTGGTTAGCTTACTTATAGATTATAGGTTACATGATAAATTTGGAACATAAAGCACTAAAGTTAGGGTAATATTTTCAAAGGTTTTAATTGAGCCTTTTCGTACAACAATTGACAAGGACCCATCGGCTATCTTGACCCTCAGATTTTTGGAACAAGGAGTGTATGAAGAAAACAACTGATACCTGTCATATGGTCCGAAGCACCTAAATCTATGATCCAAGGTGCTTTTAAATTTTTTGTGCTAAGGGCTGCTAAGAAGTTACCTGTTTGAGCAAGACTACAAGATCCAACATTGGTTTTGGACTATCATGATTGATTCAGAAGTCTATACAGCTGGTCCATTTGTTCCTTGCTAAGTGAGATTTGAGTGGTTGCAGGTTCTTCCCTTTTAGAGACTATTCCCCTTCCATCATTCTGTCTAGGCCTCCAATTTGCAGGTTTGTCGTGCAACAACCAGCATTTGTCTTTGGTGTGGCTGAGTCTATTGCAACGATCACAACGCACTCTTCTTCCAGTTCCTTGCTCCCTATGGTATCCATTCTCACCTCCTTTTGAAGCCAGAGTAGAACCTTGCACAAAGGTATAGATTGAATCATTCTCTTCTCCTAACATCACTCTGACTCTCTTCCCTTCTAACCTCAGAAAACACCTCATCAAGAGGTGGCAATGGTTCCTTTCCAAGAACCCTTACACCTCATCCAGGTCCTTGTTGAGTCCTGCCTAAAAAATCAAACATCCTATCCTTCTCTATTGACCTTCTCTGTTTGACAGTACACTCAAGATTGCAATTGGCCTCTATAAATAAATCTAATCCTTGCCATAAAGCTTGAAGATCAATTTAATATTGAATTACACAATGATTACCTTGTTTGGTCTCTACCAATTTGCACCTAATTCAAAAACCTGGGCTGAGTTTCTGTGGTCTGAATAAGTCCTCTTTACTACATCCGACATGTCTAGGTAGAAATAGGTACATTTGACCAATCTTGAGCTTCAATGAATTAATCAGCCATGTAATAACTATGGAATCTTCTAAGTCTTAATTTTGAAAGGTCGGATCATTTTCAGGAGGCTTCTTTGTGGCTCCTATCAAGTGCCCTGATTTTCCTCTTCCCTTATCTCCAATTTCACAGCCTGGGACCATTGCATCCAATTTCTGTCCAAGAAATTGTAGAGAGGTATTGTCTCCTCTGTATAACAGGTAAGCAGACACAGGTTGAACTGTCTGCTGTATGTGACCTGAAGTAGCCATTGAAGACTCATTTCCACAGTGTCCTCCAGCCATGGCAGTCTTCGTGATAAGGTTGAATCAGGCACAGATGTGCTGCTGCTCTGATACCATGAAATCAGAGAGGAAAAAACGCAACTCTCTGTTCTATATTTTATTGAGAATGAAAGCCGTAAATAAGTAGGCAATCTATTTAGGAAGATAATTACAAAAAAATAAAATATTCCTAAGAACTAGGAGCCTATGAAACAGAAGGAAACAGAAGGATAAAGACTAGGTGGTTACACATCTTATTTTAAATAAAAAAACAAATAAATACTCTAATAAAATAATTGGATAATTAGCTGATAATTAGCTGGAGTTTTTCTGGAGTTATCTCTAACTCCTACTTGCCAACATACTTATGATGCTCATTCTACATAACTATTATATTGCTATTGTTTAAGCTAGAATTCACTAACAGCAATGAAAAACAAGGATGCAACCTAAGTACAAATGAAGTATACGTGAGCCTCCCACCAAGGGTTGTAGATGCTGTTATCTGGAGCTGATCCTCGCCTCCTTGAACTGGAAGCTGGGAGGGCTCAGTTTGATATGGTCCTAATTTCCTTTGTTTTTTTGGAGAGGAGCTACACTCTAAGACACAAACTTGTGCATTTTCCCTTGGCACCAAAATCTTTACGATTGAGTCAAAAATGACCCCAAAAGTGCACAAAACCAATATTATTGTCTTCAAAAACCAGTTATAAACTTGGAACTAGATTAAGATTGTCCAATGTCTGCAATTACTTGCCATAAATGTGTCGGCTACAAAAATATTGAAGAATAATTCCACTAGCAGGATGTATGATGTATGAAGATAATTTATTTGGATCTATTAAGATTTTATAATTTGAGCTATAATCTAACATTCCCTGTGCAGGATGCACCTTTCTCACTTCCATAGAAAACTGTTTGTGTTTACAGGGTATATTGCTGAAAGGTGGGCATGTTTTAGATGCTCTAGCTTCTTGCCACACTATTGCTTTTGATAAAACTGGGACTTTGACAAGTGGAAAACTAACATTCAAAGCAATTGAACCAATCTATGGACATGGGGCCAGAGCCTATAGATCAAAATTTGTATCTTGTTGTATCCCTAGTTGTGAAATAGAAGCCCTTGCTGTTGCTGCTGCCATGGAGAGGGGTACTACTCATCCTATTGGAAGGTATTGTTTCTAAAGCAAAAGTGCACATTTGTTTAGGGGTGGCAAGAAAATTGGCTCTAGTCAATCCCAGGTTGGGCAAAGAGTAGCATGAGGCCTGTGTGCCATGTTGGGACCCAGACTGTTGGAACTAGTGTTTTCAGGTTATTCTACTTGTTTAGGCAAAAAAATAAATATAGAAAACAGGGTTGGACTGCACACCCTGTGCCATGTCTGAACCAAGATTTCTGGCAGGAATTCCTATTATAACCTGGTTTTTTCCATTGGACTAAAAATATTGCCAACCCAATTCATGCAGTACCATGTTTCTTTAATTTCTTTTCATGATTGATGATTGCATCCTATTCTAATAGAATAATGGCTAGGAAGACAGCTTTTTGCTTTACACCATTTGCTGTCTGATGTTTAGGTTTATGGAGAAAGAAGATCTATTTTTTTCATTTCTTGTGCCTTCTCTAATTTTCCCATTTATTTATGTTATATAGTTATTTCACCATTGGACCCATAAGTTGTTTGTGAAAAGGTTCAAAGAGTTTTGATTATGTCATTAGATGTTTCAAAGTCCAGTGAGAAAGTATGAAGCACATGCAGCATTTTCTTTGTAAACTGGTAAACATCTTAACCTGTGGAAGGTCCTATTCCAAATGGACAGTGGATAGAACAAACTAGGGTGGGACATTTTAATGTCCTTTCAGGGTTCTATTTTCCATGTTGATTGAGTAGGGTTTTTCTCTAGAGCTAGGAGCGTCTTAACTTGGACGCTGCTCCTGCTTATGAAGCAGGCAAACAGTCCATCTAACTTATTGTCCATGATTGGCACTGTTCAGATCTAGTGCTGACTGTGCTATTGAGATAGTGGTTTTTTTTCTCATAAGTATGGCCCAAAGGGTTTTTCATTGGTGAAATACAGATTGTGACCTAAAGTCCAAAGAAATGTTAATTGGAAAAATGCAGATTTTGAATTTAGAGATTTATGGTGACTAGATGGTATGTGCAAATTATATATGAGCTTTATATATACTTGCACTAGAATGTAGAAGCAAGTCATGACCAACAATCAAATGGTGGATACCGACAACCATACTGTAATCTCTGTCATTTCTATGTTGCGTTGAGAATGTTGTTGTTTTTCTTTTCTTTTTGTTTCTTTTTCTGGTGAAGGTATTTATTACTTATTTTCTTTCCTGGCAGAGCTGTTGTGGACCATTGTGTGGACAAAGATCTTCCGCCTGTGGCTGTTGAAAATTTTGAGTCTTTACCAGGCAGAGGCCTTTCTGCAACACTGACAAGCATTGAGGTATTGTGTTCTGAACCAACACTCTAGCAACTTCTTATTGGATATTGCATTCACTCAAATAATGAAACACTTGACTCCTGTGCCTTGAGGACAGGACCATTAGATTTCAATCTTTATATTTCGCTTCCACTCTCTGGAATATTTCTACATACCTTGCCTCTGTTTTCAAGGTCCATGTATCCTAGTTGCTACCATTCTTCAAGTATTTGCCTATGCTAAAATGCACCACCTACCATGTACTAATATCAGCTGGGGCTGATTTAAATATACAATCCCAAAGGACTGGGGTGACCTTGATGTAACATTATCAGTCAATTTACTACCAGTATGTGCAGTGACAGAATTAGCGATAACAATTTCATGGACTTTTTGCATCATGCAATAATAATGCTCTTTTGTCCAAAAAAAATGATAACTAATAAATAAATAAAAAGTTGGTTATAAAATTTCTTTTTTTAAAAGAGATAAATCAGATGTTCTGTTTTGCATATTAAGATATATCAACAATTTTCACTATAGTGTAGTAAAATTTGGGATCCACACACATTATGCATAAAACTGTTCAAAGCATACTAATTTAAATTTTTCTGTCATTGTTCTCTAATTACTTTTATGTTATTTTCATTTTTCTTGAATTCTTTGAAATTTTCTAGTCACAATACTTGGTGCTATTGGGCCCACTGAGTGTATGATCAATCTGTAATACCTTGGGTGCTTCCAATCTTAAATTTATCAAAAAAGATTTATTATAACTATATAACATGTGAAATCTAGAGGTTTTCATACCATTTAATCTTTTGGATAAAATATGAGATGTATATCTTTTTCCACGAATGTAAATAATATTTGTGTCATAATTGTTGTGGAAAGTGTGAGCCTCTCTACATTGAGAGGGAAACATCTATTAACACCATGCTGTGGGATTGGTAATTTTGATGTTCTTATCTTTTTCTTTTCTTGTTCTGCAATGTCTCAATTAGGCAGCATGTTGTTCCCAGGTGTCCATAATAAGCAACACTTCTAATCATGCAAATTGTTTTGCATTACATATTTCTTGATTTTAGCTACTAGTCACACTTTCTGCTACAGAGTACTTGTTTAACTTCTCTAGTACAAATGAATTCCATTAGATACTTACATGAGCCAAATTATTTAAGAAGTGCATACCCTGACGTATAGAGTAGATTGTAGGGTATCATCTATTGGTTATACTTTCCTTCATAAAGCTTTTTTAGCCAGTGACAGGTAATGTGAATCTACATTAATTTTAATTCTGTTATAGTCAGGAATTGGAGGAGGCGAACTGTTGAAAGCATCAATTGGATCCCTAGAGTATATCCTTTCACTTTGTAAATCTGAAGATGAGTTGAAAAAGATCAAGGAAGCTGTGAGCACATCGTCTTATGGGAGTGACTTTGTTCATGCTGCTCTCTCTGTTAATAAAAAGGTGATTGTTCATCCTTTCTGATAATTTATACCCTTTTTATCATATTTTATTCTCTCAAATCATTGAAGATGTATAAATTATGTGCAGTTTCCATGGCTCTAGTATTCTTTCAACAAAACTAATAATAAGTTTTTAATCAAATAAGAATCAATAGAATGAAAAAAGGATTATTTATGATAACGAAAATGGTATGGATCTTGGAATAAAAGTTTGAATATTGGATGTCTGTTTTTGCATCCAGAAACACTCGATAATTTTATAATGTCAGTTTTTTTTTTCTTATCGAACTCTTTCCAGTGATGAAGAGTGCCAGGGCACTAAATTCAGTTTCCCATTGAATCCATGTAGGTAACACTGCTTCATTTTGAGGATGAACCTCGACCTGGGGTATTAGATGTCATACTGGCATTACAGGATCAAGCAAAGCTCCGTGTAATGATGCTAACTGGTGACCATGAGTCAAGTGCATGGAGAGTTGCAAATGCTGTGGGTATCAAGGAAGTTTACTGCAGCCTGAAACCTGAGGATAAGCTCAATCATGTGAAGAGTATATCAAGGGAGGCAGGTGCGATTTTCATTTATTTGTCAAGAGCACTTCATTATCATAATTACTCAACCCTTGTAGAATAGGTTTGATCATTCAACCTTTCTCACTATGGTAGTGTGTAGTAATCTTGCCTATTATTTCAATATTCCAAACTAACTTCTATTCTTTTGAGATTTCTCTTGGTCTGATGTTCACAAAATGGGTACTATCTAGTAATGTTGCTAATTACATTGTCCAAAAGTTTCGAGTAATGTAACTTTATGGATCAATGCCACCTAATAGGTGAAACTGGAAATGGCGGACTGACAATTTACATTTTCTGAAGTTTAACATGTCCTTCAATTGACGGTATTTCTGTAAGGGTTATGTTAGCAAATGCTGGTCAAATACCAGCAAGGCACTGCTAATCATACCTAGTGTGGATTTTAAAATGCCTCTTTGTTTTTTGTGATGTGGTCCGGGGTGGGGGAGGATGGACCTTCAGAAAAATGTATGGCTTTGATCAGTGGATAAGGATTGTAGTATTTATACAGTCTTTCCCACAAACATAAGTTCAGACATTGAACTGAGAATTAATAGGCCTTTGTCATGCAAGCAACGAGTGCACACTGCTGGTTCCTGAAAGGAATGGAGCAGTGACACTAAGATGCATGAGTTTCATTTTCAAACCAGTTTTGCTATATCATTTCTTTTGATTTTTCTCCATGACAATAAGTTACCTAAAATTTGTCAAGTTTCTTATTTTTCTTTTTGTGACAATATGTCATGCTATTGTCAATAGAAGCCAGTATATCCTTGTTTATGCAATATATAATTAATTTATTTTGTGCCTGTTGCTTGGGAAATCAAAAGGAAACAATGCTTGTATGCTGTATGTATTCTCTCAGATGATACTAATAGTGGGAACATCAGAAATGTGTGATTTTCTTTATGTTTTCTCTTCCATGCTGTTTTTCCCTGCTATCTGTCACCATGTATGCGATCTCCCATTTTAAGGCATGGTGTGAAGCTGCTACATTTTTTTTATTCTATAATTTGCGCAAACTTACAATGTATAGCTGAATGTATCATGGATTTGGTTTTAGGTGGAGGTCTGATAATGGTAGGTGATGGCATTAATGATGCACCTGCACTAGCTGCTGCTACTGTGGGTATTGTGCTTGCTCAACGTGCTAGTGGAACTGCAATAGCTGTTGCTGATGTGCTATTGCTACGGGACAATATTTCTGCTGTTCCATTCTGTGTATCTAAATCTCGTCAGACAACCTCCTTGGTATTCCTTCGTTTCTCTGTTATCTTGTGTCATTTTCTGCTTTTCATGTTACATTTTTATGTGTGTTCATGTCATTGCAGGTCAAACAAAATGTGGCCCTTGCTTTATCATGCATTCTTCTGGCCTCTCTCCCATCTGTGTTGGGGTTTCTACCACTTTGGTTAACGGTATGGTCCAATTTAGAATTTGCTTTTCAGGCCTTATATATTCGAACTACTGTCTTTCATAGTGATAGCATGCCAATGGTTGAAATAATGCCAAAGCAAAATACCTGAAATTGAATTCTAACCAATATGTCAACATACTGTCACACCTAATAGAATTTTAATATCTAATAGAATTTGCTATATAATATAATAAGGTATATGTGTAATGCTCAAATTTATAAACCTACTCTATTTTATGGACAAAGAAATTTGATTATCAGTTCAATCTCCCATCTGCATTAATGGAGCTCAACTCATTCCTGCTATTATTCTGTTCCATTAAAGGATTTGCACTGGTATGTAAAGGATTTTTCACTGAAGATGATGTGAAATGAGGTTTTTGAAGCAATTGTGTCTAAGTGAACAACAATCTCCATCTTCGTGATTTGAAATTCTAAATGGTGTTTTTTGTTTGCTTACACTCAGATATTTGCTAGTTAGCTGAGGATGCTTCAAAAGGAAAGCCAAAGCTTATTAATTTTCCTTTACCTTAGCCTCAGCATTGCTTTTGTTGTTGGTTTTCTTAAGAGTAAGCTGTACTGCTAGGATTAGGATGTTCTTTATCTCTACCACTAGTGGTCATGAAAATTTTTTCCAGCATTCTCTTGCTTTTTATTCCTTGATACAAGATGTTGGCTATTTTTTTGGAAATTCTTAAACATGTCCTCGCATCTCCATTTACTCTATATTATGGAATTATGGGAGGATAGCAAGAAGCAACGCAAACAAGGTGAGAAAAGTGGCCTTCTTTTGGTGGGTAATTGATAAAATTCTCCATCACCCTTCTAGTTTCAGGATTAAATGCAGTTTATGATTGAATTATGCTCCAAGTAGGTAATAAGCAATTAGAAAATCTGGCATAGTTTTCCACCGGATAATGTAGTGTTGTAGATGTGATGGAATATTTTGCTCTTCTCCTGCCCCTTTTTCCTCAGCAATTAATCATTGTAATCAGTGTCTATAGCTTCAGCATAACTCATCTTTGGCAAACACACAGGTTCTTTTGCATGAAGGTGGTACCCTTCTTGTCTGCCTCAATTCTGTACGCGCTCTGAATGAGCCCACATGGTCCTGGAAGCAAGATCTCCTACCAGTGGTTGATAAATTCAAGTCCACAATTATGTTTTTAAGAAGACATACCCCCACCTCAAGCAGCACAAGGGCTGCTCCCCTATAATTGGGTGTTCCATTTTAAGCGAATCTATTCGGGAGCTATTAAAGCTTTACTCTTGAATGATTATATATAATAAGATCGAATAGAAGTTGTAAATCTCATTCGTTACAGTGTAAACCTTTGAAGAATCATAAATTTTGACTCAGCATAAAGTTGGCACAGCAATCTAATGAAATTATTTTGCTCCTTAGTCTCTGTCTCTTTGCGTTCGTCTTTGTTTTTGTTTTTGGGTGGGGGAAGTTAGGTCTGATTTTGAATCTAATTCTATTTCAGAAGGCACATCCAAAATAGAACAGTGCCAATGTTGGCTCTTTTTGTGTTTTATATGTGATGTTTGTGAGCTTGTGGTGCAACATATTAAAAACCATGTCTCTGTTGTTTCAGTAGCAATTTGATCACCACAAGCCAAGTATCCTTTGTCCAGCTGCAGCCCCACAACCAGCTGGCAGCTGCATCTCTCATTCTCATCAGTCATTACCTCACACAAAAGTAGCCTGCCTCAGTTGTATCTCTGTAAGAACACATTTCATTGAAGCCAAATCTGTAGCTCCTGATAGTTTGAAATTTTGTTAAAAACCTTCTTAATACTTTGAGTCAAAAAGAGGTAAATGAGATTAATCAATAAAAAAGAACAATGAAGATTTTTGAACTACAGAAGGGGTTGAGAGTGAGGAAAAGGGAAAAGCCCATGTGTGACGAAAACCTTACACATATGGATTAGACATTGATTTAATCAGTTGGCAGTAGGAAAAAATCTACGAGATTAAATAGTCAAAACGTCACTAGTTTTAATGATCATAGTTATTTTTTCAACTGCCCTCTCCAATCATATCCCTCTTCCCAACTGCCCAACAACCCATCACATATCACACGTTTTATGTCCATTTCCAACCCCAAAACAACCAGTTTGAGGAAGAAAAATGGTGTATAATTTTGTATAAAATTATTAATTTTGAACAACAAAAAACTCTAGCCCAGAAATGCACAGGGATATCCCTTCAAAAACACCCAGAGATATTTGCATTTTTTTTAGCATGTGATAAAAAGGGGCAACAACACAACAGTTGAAGATCACTGAAATGACCTTATGTCCCCTGTTCATATAATTTGTCTTTGAGCCAGACATAGGTGTCCTGTTCTTTTTCTTTTTTTCTTTTTTTTTAAATCATTGCAGATAAACTTGAAAACAAAAAACCCACAACGAGATAAAATTAGAAGCAAATATGACTTGGATTGAAATTTAAAGCATTTTGGGTTGTTTTTTTTTTTTTTTTTTTTTTTTGGTTTTTGTTTTTTGGGTTGCTTCTGAATTCGTTGCTGCATGTTCTTTGTGCCTAAAACACTTGCTAAACAAAGGCCAAGAGATGATAATGGATCAAAGTCTCGAATTGGTGCAATCTCTCTTTCTTTCTCCCAACTAGGATTTGATTTGGATGGGTGATTCATAGCCTCTCTCTTGTTCTTCTTCTCTCTGTACAATGACCAAAATTATTTCCTCTGTATATAGAAACCGAAACCATGGTCTGAAGAAAAAACAAAGATGGGGTTTTTTCTCCGTTGTTTTCTCTCTCTCAAACTCTCTGTTCAAACTTCTACTCGATCTTGCTGATGCCGATGCGCTTCACTGCCGCGTTCCTAATCCCATCTGCTTGCAAGCATACCCCATTCTGTTCAAGCCCTGCCATGTAGTTTCTCACTTCCTTTCTTATCATCTCTTGCATCACAGCTAACAGCTCTGCACTGAAGGGGATAAATGGCTTCTCCCCCTGGGCCAGGACTGTAGCCGGCACCGTCGCTGGCTGGTTGTGTTGGTGCATCGGAATCTGCTGCAAAGGAGCCATCGCAGGTATCATCTGAATAGGGTTTGCAGGTGGTGCATGGTTGGGTTCCGGTGCACGGTTGGAAACCTCGCACGAATCGACCCCCGGAAGAGAGAGGGAAAGAGAAGTTGGAGGGTCGTTTGAGGACGACGTCGTTTCGGGAGGTATGATCCCGCCGGTTCTCGCCACGGGGCGGTACACATGTGATGAGCTCACCACGGGAAGACTAGAATCGCTGACGTCAGATCCGCAGGGACTGCTGGGGCTGAGATAAAGGCCCGACACCGGAGCAGCAGCTCCGGCGCTGACCGATCTTTTCAACGGCTGGGTTGGATAATCCCCTCCAAAGCTACCGTCTTCGGTGATGGCGGAACACTTCCTCTTCAAAGTGGAGTTCCAATGGTTCTTTATCGCGTTATCGGTGCGGCCCGATAGGAGACGAGCGATGGTGGCCCATTTGTTGCCGAACCGAGCATGGGCTCGCATAATAGTCTCATCCTCTTCCGGCGTAAACGCCCTGTGCTCCACCTGAGGGGAGAGCTGGTTGCACCACCTCAACCGACACGACTTCCCGGATCTCCCAGGAATGGATTTACTAATCAAAGACCAGTTGCGGGGACCATGCTTCATTACAAGCTTCTGCAAAGCATCATCCTCCTCAGGGCTCCACGGACCCTTGATCCGATCCACATCCTTTCTCGCTGTAGCCATGAGTACTAGAAAATCATACGAAAATGGGAGGGAGAGAGAGAGAGGTTAGGATCAGGATTTGAAGCTTGGGAGTTTGGACGAACAAGTCCGTTGATGGGTTTTCTTATATGAGAACAGAGGTCGAGGGGGGGGAGTTGGGTATATAACGAAAGGATAGGGATGACTGGCTGGACCGGTCACACTCTCCAGTCTTAAGCGTTATGGGCACCGCTTCTTCCAGGCAGGCGGTTTTTCTCTTGGATACAGCTGTCAAACGGACACGCGTCACGTCCTTTTTTTTCACATTTACTCTCTCACTCTTTCTTCTTCAAATTTAAAATCCTCTTTCCTTTCCTTTCCTCCTTTTCCCTTTTTATACGACTCCCCCAACGGTGCGTCCTCCCCACTCCCCTTTTTCCTAGGACATAATCATAATACGGAGCGTTTCTATGTTAAGCTACACGCTCCTAGCTAGAGGAGTACGATTTCAAATTTTCTTTAAATAATAAATTTGGAGAGATAAATATCCCAAAATTTGCTGCGAGATAAAGACGAGAAGATAACGGTTGGGAGGCGTTTAAATAAATATCGGGGTGATCAGTTTGACCGAGGGGGTGGGGGCGCCAGGCTGGAGAGCATTGCCGTGTGAGATTTTTGAAATGATATTTTTTCAAAATATAATAAATAAATAAATAACAGCCGCACGGAAATGCTGAGGTGGCAAATAACGACAAGAGCGGTCGCCGAATCGGAGGGCGAATCATTACTGCTTTTCTTGTCAGTCCAGCCTGTAAAACCTGCCACCCTCCTCCCACCCCCTAACGGCCTCTCTCCATCTCTCTCTCCACCGACACATGCCGGTCACCAAACTGCCACAACCGCCCTCTCCTACGCTCCTTCACCTGTACGGAATCCGGTCACCCCCACGCCTACATATGCACGCTCCCAGGTCCCATCCTCCTGGCCGCACCTTCCTCCTCCCTTCTCCTCCTCCTCATCCATGCTTCATAAAATCTACAAATTTTTAAAAAAACGAATATTAAAAAAATTAGGGGACTAAAGTATAATTAAAAAAAGATTATGGGTTGCATTTAATAGAAAGATATGTGAAAGAGATCCGTATCCATTTCAGTTACTCGTACGTCGTACCTACTACCTAATGCCTGCTGTTTGGTATGGTTGTGGGGGAGGTTTCCCCACCATGTTTTATATTTCTTTTATTTTTTATTTTATTTATTTATTTATTTTTATTCCAACTTTGACTAACGAACCCCCCCGTCGGTGCTACCCCCGTCCATCCAATCCCAGAGAAACTGCCACGTACATTTTCTCCCTTTGCTTCAATCCAAATCAGCTTTACCTGGCTTTTTCTTTTTCTTTTTTTCTTTTTTTTTGGGATAAAATTTACACCGTTAATAAAAATTTAAAATTACATTTAAGTGGGCAACCGCTTAGAAGAAAAGACTTGCTGACACAATTAATGGGGTTCTATTATACGGCTACTTTGATGGCTGTAGTCAACACGTCAACTTGTGTTAATTCCCAGCTCAAAGTTCAAACGTCACAAATTCTTGTAGTGGGTAGGTAAGAAAGACGGTTTAAAACATAAATTAGGCATTCCTTTTCCAGATTAAATTAAATACGATTAATAATTCAATAATAATAATAATTATAGAAGGGTTTATTCTGTTCCTGTGACACGGAAAAAGATATTTGTAGTGTTGTTACTTCTATTCATGGCATAGAAGACAAGCATAGCAAGGTTTATTTTGGAGCTTCTAGGCTTTAGCAGAAATGACTTAATTGGCTGCCAGCTTGTGCAGATAAGATAATGGACATGTGGATGAATTCGTCAATTTCTAACTTAAATTATATTATCTTGTTTGTTCTTTTCCAAACAACCCATTCAAGCCCACCTTTTTAAAAACTTTAATTGTATAAGTAGAGAATTTTAAAAGTCTTAACTATAAAATTAAAATTTTAAATAAGATGGTCCAAGGAATTTCAGTAGATATCGCTTTCAATTTCTCATCAACTTTTTATGTTTTGTCGATATTTTAGAGCATGTTGTATTGTTTCATTTTGTTTTGTTTTGATGTAAAGTTTTGATAAATTTCAAATTTTGGGGTACTTTTGATTGGTTTAAAATTAAATCTTACTCTTAGATATAAGAGTGTAAATAAAATCAACGAAACTAACAAATTGATTCAATCCAACAAAATTTGTTGATGCTGAATCAACTGAGGATGGTGCTTCTCCCTGTTGCAATAGGGAAAGATAGAATACAGTTACTGAAAACCAATTTCTCATTTCTTTCCTGTAAAAAGATGTCCGGATAGGTTGTTCAGGCACACCATTCGAAGCCCAAGTCAGTTGGTTAGAGTCAGTAAGAGTTGTCTTTTTTACTATAGCTAGAAGAGGCTTTTGTATTGTGTACTTGAGTTTTGGCCGTAGGAGAGTTTTTATAGTGTCTGGAATAGGGTCACATCTGTGGTTGGCCTCTTAACTTTCGCAGTCATAATGACAGCATAGCATGTGGCAAGGTAATCATCATCATTTAAGCGACTGATAGAGATTGCTAGTAGAGATATCATTATGGTGTGCTTGTCACCTCAATCTGTAGAAATTAAGGTGCAGCGTGTAGTAGTTCGCCTGCAAAGACAAGGTAACATTCCATCGAGCATACTTCTATCAAAGGGGAATGATGGCTTGTAAGAATGGGTCAGGTTATCCATCTGGAATGAATCGTGCAATTTAAAGGAGTGCAATGTGACTGGTTGTTGGTACGCATATACCGGATAGGATTCTCCGGTTTGATGATGATCGTCTGGGTATAAATAGAAGGATGCCACGTGGGCTAAGAGTGGCCTACCACGTGGCCACGTGGGGAAAGCCCCTACAATATTGATTTAGTTTTCAAAAATAAAAAATATCAGTTTGATTTGAAAATTATGAAAGTCAATTGTGTCAATTTAACTTTCGATTTTCTTTTTTCCATAAAAATTAAACCAAATCTTATTTTAAAACTAATATATAATTGTTTGATTTAAAAAAAAAAATTGTATTAAGTTCTATAAAAAAATAATAAATTATTTTTATAGTATAATCAAATTAATTCTAAATACATTTAATATAAATTTCAAGTTAATAGAGCTTAAGACTAAAAAAATTATTAAGTTAAATAAAAAAGATCAACAAAAATTGAACCAAATTAACCTCAAAAGACTTTATTTGGTTTTTCACTGTAAATCTTATTGGTTTAGTCTTTATCACATATAAAATCCATTATATTAGTTCAATTCATTAAATAAAAAAAATAAAAACAAAAACTAATTGAATCCACCTTATTTGAATATGAAATATTAAAAGCTTTACTATTCATTTTTCTATAATTTGCACATATTGTCAAAAATAAAAATAAAAATAAAAAATCTAGAAACTTAAAATATTTTATTATTTTATTTTTAATATTATCATATTAATTATTAAAATATAATCGTATTAATATTTTTTATTTTATTATATAGTAAAATTATGTTTATTATTAAAAAAATATAATATGTATAAGTTTAAACTTTGTAATTTGGAGGGAGGAAGGACAATACCCGGTTCGAAAACGAAAACTCACCTTCTTTGGACCGGACGACGCTCTTCACCTCACACTCAAAACTTCTGCCACTAAGCATAAAGCATCTCAGAGGAGTCGGTGTTCAGAAAAAAACGCACAAAAGTAATTAAATGAATAAATAAAAGTTCATTGATTCACGTGAAAAATGAAAATTGGGTTCATAAAATAAAACAGGAAAGAAGAGAAGGCGATAAAAGATAAGACGAAAGCAACAAAAAGAAAAGCGGAGATATGGGCGAATCACACCGTCAGCTTTGTGGCCGGTACCTGCATCCAAGATCAACACGTGTCGACGCCTCCCCGCGTCGCACCACACTTCTCTCCACCCCTTCTTCTTTTTAACTTTTCCACTGTCATATTACAAAAATGAGTTAAATTGAAGAGGGAAAAAAAAAAGAAAAGAAAAGAAAAAAGGGGGCTCTTATCTTCAAAGCATGTGCAACGGAGGCTCATCACGTGCTCCAGCCTCGAGTGGAGGAGACACACGTGCGACCTGCGTCCTCTGGCGCAACAGGAGAATCCTGAATTAACAATAATGACCCTAGGTGGTTGGGCTAACGGCAAACATCATAAGGGCATGAGTGTAATTTCAAGTATTTGGTAAATCAAAGATAAGAGGTGGAGGTGGTGGTGTGGTGTAGCCTTGTAGGTGGTGAATTAAGTTAATTAAGTCACGTGAGGACGAAGAGTGTCAGGGATATTTGATCACGTTTACCGAGGTGGGAGTATCCGTGTGAAACCGGGTACGATATTTCGGGGCGTGTAAATGATTGTTAGGGTACCCTGGGCTTAAATTGAGACACCGTACGACCGACCACCATTATTTACTCCACCCACTAATTTTAATTGCAGGGTCAGGAGTACTTTTACATTGTCACCCCCCACTCAAACTCCTAGGTAATTTTCTTTCCCCCTAATTAGTAATTAGGGACATTGGGACACGTTTCACACGTCTGTTTGCTTCCTAGTGAATTCATCTTGATTAATTTCAAAATCATATTTTTCTTGACTTAGTTTATAAGAGTCTCGCAGATGACTCTAATTTCTTATGCCTTCAATTTTGAGAATTGATAGACTTCATAGGGACATCATGATGACCATATATGTGAGTTGTAACACTAGAAGCACGTTTTTATCATAAGTTAGTTAATTTGCATTCTTAATTGCTTCTGCAAATTGTATCTCTTTTTTATTTGAAGTATAAAATTGAGAAATTAGACCTAATATTTGAATATTTAATTTTCTTTTTAAGGGTGAATATTTGAGTTTAATGCTACACTGACGTTGGACAAGTTCAGTTATGAACCAAACAAACCTTAAAAATTAAATAAGAATAAATTATTAATGGATCTTTGCTTTGCATTCGTAATTGTATTAGTATATAAAAATAAATAAAAGGAAATTGTAAATAGAGAAGCTGATGTGAGGTGGATTCTGGAACGGCCCAAACGCTTTCACTCTCTCTCCTGAATGATTAATTGGGCACGTGTAAAATATGAGGATTAGGATGGGTAGAGGCAGGAGGCGCAGGCGCAGATGAGGGGAGTTCACAGAAACACATGGAGAAACGGAGGAGGTGCCACGTAGATGAGGTGAAATGATAGTTGAACCCCAGACAGAGGAGTCCAGCGCGGTCGTGTCCGATTCCCCATGTTTTCCGCCACGCAAGCAGGGTTTGTTGGAGTGGGGCCCAGGAAAGAGGAAGAAGCTGTGTCGTGTAGCGGTGATGTGGCAGAAAGACGTCATGAGGGGGTCAGGGAAAGGGCCAGTTGTGGGGGTTGCTTTTATAGTAATCTGTTGCTGTCTCCTTTTGAACCGTCAATGAAGTAAACGATTGAGAGGCCCACGTCACGGGTTCTGCCAGCTATATCGCATTCAAGGAGGAGGAAGAGGAAGAGGAGAAGGAGGAGGAGGAGGAGGAGGCGGCTTTCCACACACATCCACTCTCCCTACCTTTTTATTTTTATTTTCATTTTTGAATTAAAAAAAAAATTGGATTTCCCAAAACGACAGCATCTCATTGGGATTCGGTAACTGGATACACATCATGCACCCACCCACGCCCCATGATTCCCGCTATTTTGAGCCGTATGCATCCTTCGTACTGCATGCCCTCGTGCAATTCCTTTTTCTTTTTTTTCCCTCATCCTGGTCCCCATCTCTCCCTCTCTACGACGCCGTTTTGGCCCATCCCCCTCAGCAGCCCAATTATTCTCCTCTCATTTGCCTTCTCATCAAATACAAACTAATTTATTATTTTAGAAAAAAATTATTATACGAAATTAAGGTCGATTGGTTTAGTTTCCAAAATTACAATAATTTTAAATTTGGGAATCCTGAGACACATCACATACAAGCCTCACCGCCTAGCCCACCCAAGTACATGACATCTCCATCCAACGACCCACTCAAATCGGGTCTTCATGTACACAAAAAATGAAACGACCAACACCAGTAATTGAAAAATTACAATACATGCACGTAATTGACCGTACCCAAGTGTCACTCTCCTCACCAGGCCATCTGCCATCATTGATTATCAGAGCCCGTAGAAAAAATGGTAAATATTCAATTCAATGTACCCTGTAGTTGACACATCAATTTCATGGGTTTCAAAAGTAGGAAAAAAATCAACCAGATAATCTAATAGTAGCATATTCACAATTGTTGCAAAATCATATGATCCCGACTGGTTAATGGGTCACAATCATGCAACATAATTTCGTTATAACAAAACTAAAAAAAAAATACACATCCACACGAACATAAAAGATATTTTTTAATAATACTCCACTTGGTGGAGTGTTGATTGCCTTTATTCTCTCCTCAATTTTTTTTTATAATAATGTAACGTTTTAAATACGTTAGGTGGAATGCCGAATGTGGTCCACATTTGTTTAGAATAAAATTCATAACTGTATAAACTAAAAAAAAAAACATATAGTAAAGCTTTATATTAAAAGCAGGATTACATATAAAGGACTTAGTTTTTTTTCTTTTTTTCTTTTTTTATAATTTTAATTCAAAACTTCCATCTTCCAACTGACTACCACCAGACATCAAGACAGGTGATTTGATATTGCCCACTCAACCACTCCTTTCTTTATCTCCTGTCGCTTTTCTATAATTTATATAAAATAATAAATAAATTTCTAGTCGTTGATGTCAACTCCCAACATTTGCCTTTTCCTTTCTTTTTTAATTTTCTCGGGAAAATTTTGTTCCCTCCTCCCCTTGTTTGTTTAATGGGAAAATCAAAGGGTGTGCAGACAGACCCCAAATCTCATGCAGCATTGGGTGCCATTCCAACTTGGCATGCCCCTTTAATTAATGTCCATTATTGTTGACACCATATTAACAATCTATACGTGGTGGTGCTCAAAAGTTAATTACCCTAAATAATTTAATTAGTATATAAGTCATTTAATTATTATAATTTTAAAAAATGACCAAATAAACAATCTTGGTCATGCATTGCATTTAAGAATTATCAGTTTTATATACATGCAAACAGCTCTGATGTCATCAAGTTAAAGATCAGTTTTTTATATTTTGATTTAATGTACTATTCAGACATGTCTAACACTTCAATTTCAATCAATATTGCAAATCTTTGATGTGTGCAAAATTGAGAATTACAAGTTTAATGATTTATTTATCTATCATTTATACGATTATTAAAATCATGACTTCATATGGATGTAAATGAATTGGTTGGTTAGACCTACTCGTAAAATTATTTTTCATTCTTATCCTATTTCTTATTAGGAAAATAAAATTTTCATTCCCAATGAATATCTTCTTATTATTTTTTATATTTATTTTTAATTTTTTAATATAAAATTATATAATAATAATTGAAGCATGGATTGATTCCGATATTTAAAAATTTTCCAATCCTAGTTAATTTTTTATCTCGTTCTAATGGGTTTTTTCTGTCATCTCTTTAACTTGAGATGACAACAAGATGAGTCGATCTCATCCTGATAAGTTTATTTAAAATATTTTTCATCCTCACCTTATTAAAAAAATTAGATGGGATAGATATAAGAAATTTTATAACTTATTTTAAATATATTTTATTATTATTATATATTAAAAATAGGAAAATAAAAATTAAATGAAATTAATTTAATTAAACTTTTAAAATTAAATTTTATATATAATTAATATGAAGTTGGGTGGGATAAAATAATATTCCAACCAATTGTGGATTTTTAAAAAACTCAAACTCGTCTCAAACTCACTTATTTAAATTTCAAATCTATTCCATTAAGAGCAGGGTGGAGAGGGTCAAGTCCGGTATTGAAAAAATTGTCCCATTGCCATCTCCACTTTTAACCCGCATCCCTTTTAAATCAAATAAAAGAAATTAGTCAAATATCTATAAGATTTAAATTTAAATTTGGATATGGTGTTAAATTATTACTATATGTTACATTATTAAGGAGATTAAAGTAAAATCCACCAATAATTAGTGAAAATTAGATTAGAAAATGTAATTGCCCACATAGTCTAAGCCAGAGAAAATGGTCATATTTGCGTGGGAGTTATGGTGATTGGGTAGCTGACTAAAACAACGGTATGGTTTTAAATTGTGGAGAGAGTGAAGTCAGCAGCAGTAATCCAAAAAAGAGATGATGATGGGCCACAACCACACACTGTCCTTGAATTATCCATCAAGCTTGTGTGTGCCACCTTTTCTGTTTTTAATCTCAAATCTCAATACCCATTTACTTTGAAAGTGATGGTCAAATTTAAAGTAACTCAATTATTTCAACACTTCATGCAAAACAGATGTGCTCTTTCATTGCCCACTTCCCTTTGATCATTGCCTGCACTAACCCCCCTCTTTTCCAAAGTTGCACCATTAAATGCCCTTATAATAATCCAATACTTTGAACTTTTTTTTATTTAATTTTGGGCCGTCACAATTTAATAATACAACATCTCCAAATCCTTTTACCTACTAGTTGGCCCCGTGTTTTATTTTGAAAACATCTTGGTGACTCATCGGATAAATATCATATACTCTATATCTAAAAGGTGTTCATAAATTTAAAATATGTCTAAAACATTAAGAGAAACTTATACATAATATAAAAAATAATGACGTTATATTTATATGGATGATGATTGTGAGTTATATGGAATCGAGTCAGACAATATTTATACGATTGGAAATAGGTTATGACTTGGGTACTCAAAATTTGTCGGTCTTTAAAATTTTGATACTTCTTAATGTCTAATGATTTTAGTTTGAATTGAAGTGAAAAACAAAAAATATTTCTAATGGGTTTAAATATTTTTTTTTTTCCTAATAATTGTGAAGGAAGAATATTATTTGTTTTTTCTTAAATGGGTTAACTTTAATCATTCCTTTAACATATAATAAAATGGAGCCATCCTCTTCAAAGAGGTTGTGGTGATGTGAGCGGTCATGCTTTGTTGCATTAAACAAGTAGTATTGTAAGCTAATTATGAGATAGTTTGTGAATAATAAAATGTAGTTGGAAGATAAAGTGTGGGATTATGATTAATTAAGACTATGGGAATGGCTTTTGGCAATTAAAATCATTCTCTTTTGTTCCTTTTGCTTTCAAGAGAGAGCTAGGTGGGCTATTCCTCCTTTGTGAGGATGAAGCAAGGACACCTTGATGGAATCTAAGCGACATTGCTTCTCCCCTTTCATAAATGTTATTTATTTCTTTGTTTATTTTTATGAAATTTTATATGTCCCCACATAAATGGAACAATGGGTGTCTTTGTATTTTGGATAAGCACACCAAAATAGAATGAAAATTAGTATGATTTTTTGTTACAAGGGAAAAGGGTTGAAGCTCTTATGTACGAAAAGTTTATCTCAATAGACCCTAATAGGGTTTGATGGAATTGTTTTGTTTGATGACTTTAATTTTATTAGGTTTAATTTGAAAAGTTTGTGGTGTAACATAAGTGGTTAAATTAAAATTATAAATTTTTTTGGAGAATCTATAGTGTCAGCCCACCACTAACCCCGTTAGGGGTGTAAGGGCTTGCCTTTGTGGTATGGACTTTTTTTATTTATTATTCTCCCACATATATCTATATATATGCGACGATATATAATATTTAGGGTTATGATGTTTATGTTTATGCTATTATCGCATCTTTATCCTTTTATATCAATTTTTGACATAATAGATTTTTTTCTCTTTCGTCTGTAATTTTTTTCCATTTAGATTTTTCACATAAATCTATATGTTCTTATTTTATTTTTCACATAGATTTTTCGCATCTTTATCATTTTATTTCATAATATTTAGCATTATGATATTTATATCTATGCAATTATCGCTCGCATTTCTATTCTTTTATATCAATTTTTGACACCGTAGGTCTTTTTTTTTTCTACTTGTGATTTTTTTTTCATCTAGATTTTCCACATAAATTTATGTGTTCTTATTTTACTTTTTCTTATTTCATATTCTCATTTTTTATAACACCAATTAAAAAATTTACAGAATGCATTAATGATTTGCCCTTGGCAGTTGGGAAGCCCAGATAATAAAAACAAAGCAAAATAAATAAAATAAATTTTATTGGAATTAATGTTTTTAAGGCTTTTATTATGACAATGAATATTTGAGACCCATCTTCTAGAATTGAGAAAGAGCATAGCCACCCAAATGGTACAGGGTTTGTCAAAGTGGGTGGAGCCCCATGTCCCCTCTCTTGTGGCTTGTAGTTAGGTCAGGGGTCACCATCTTTTAGGGGTCCTATACCTTAATTTTGGCCAATCACTAATCACTTTAGCTACTAAAAACAACCCAAAACTGGCCTCCAAAAGTAGTTATGATAACCCAAATCAGAATATCATGCTTTGTACTCTTAACCTTTCAATTTCTCGCCATGCCTATCCAAACTCATCATGCCTTTTAATTTAGCCAATCCAATAGGACCAAAAAGGTTCTGTGTAACAAACCCAAATTTCATCCAAATTACTCCATTATGAATTTTGGACCGACCCTAGTTTGTCAAATAAAGCCAACACTTACAATTATTTCTACTTAATATTTAATTTTCCTCAGCGACGTTTTCTTGGGGGCCAAGCAGGGTCTGTGGGTCAATTATGAAACTGGGAGTTAGTTATTGGACGGTAGGTTTGGTGGAGTGGGCCGTGGGGATGGGTGTGAACAGAAGGAAATAGGGTTAAATTCTCTTCTCATTCTTTGTTCTAAAGACTGTGGGCTCCACTGCTTTGGGTCGTTCATTCTTGTTCTTTTCTACGCAGATGGGTTTAGTATCTAGTGGGCTGGGTCTTCCTTTTTTTTTTTTGAATTTTTGAATTTTTTTCTCTGGTTTTTGGAATAATGATTATTTATTTGATTTATTTTTCTGTGATATGGTTCACTTGGGGCCCCAGTTGATTAATTTAGGTTGGAGATAGCTGGGCCTGGGCTGCTGACTTGAACCCCCCTGGTTGAACACTCATTGAAAGAGTTTTTTGAATTGATTCCAGCTTATCTCTTAGTAGGTCTTTGTCAAATACTGAATCTCCCCCCAGTTCAAGAAATTCAATGTAGCAATCACTTACAAATCCGTTAATTTTATAATGTTGTTAAAAGGTATCGAAACTCCATGCATCGATCGGGTTTTTGATCATTTCATTTAAAAATCAATGGATTTCCAATAAGATAGATTAAATCTTTTATGACATCGGATCCCGACCTTCCATAGGCGAATAAAAGAGCACTTGAGGAGCCAGAAATATCAGCATCTAATTATAAGACACAAAACAATTTTCAAAAAGATGGTGTTGTCTCAGGAAATGAATGGGCATCCCACTTTTTCTCCTCTTTTTGACAAAAGGGCAATGGCTATTCCATGGGGAGTTGGTGCAATTTGCCATAGCATAGGAAAAGAAAATAAGGAAAGCATTTAAAAGAAGGGGAAAAAAAAGAAAAGAAAAGAAAAACTGCAAGTTGGCTCAAAAGTTGATGATGAGAAGTTTGTCTCAATCAAAAACAATAATTTAAAAAGCCCCAAAACCAATTGCCTGAACATCAGAAAGTCGTGAATGAGAAACCTTATAAAAAAATAAATAAGTTCAGCTCCGGGACGCAATCAAGGTGGTATATCAATCAATAAACCACACAAGTTGAATTGGGTAGGCACTAAAGGCCATTTTGCTTTTGTTTTTTTCTTTCTTTTTCTTCTTTTGTCAAGTAGTTAGTGACAAAAGTGATAATATACCTAACAACTTTCAATGATGGATGGCTACTTGGCTGGAGAATTCTTGTCGTCTTGCATATAAGGACAATAATAGGGAATAGGGCTTATGAGACCAAAAACCAACAGGATCCACTCTTGATTCCGCAGACACGTCTTTTCCCACCATTTTTTCTGATTTGAAATTACATGGGTTTTTTTTTTCCATGTTCAAGTAATTGTGGCTACCTTTTTTTTTTGCTTTTTCTTCCTTAGGTTCTAGAATGGCTACAACCTAGATGTGGATGAGGCCTCATCCCTATGGGCATTGTCCTCGGTTCATGCCATCTGTTGGAGTCAGTGTGACTTGGAAGACATGATCATTGATAAGAGCGGCTAATTATTCTCATTCAGAAAAATTAAAAAAACTGATTGGACAACTTGAATCAACCAAATGTGTGGTTGATACTTGATACTTGATACTTGATATGATGAATCATTTGAGTGATTCAAATGATCTCATGGTTTTGGAGTCATGGGGGTGACTTGTGAGTGACTTGAGAAATATGAAGTCTGGACCATATTGGGCTTAGCATTTGGGCACGAAGACACAGAAAGCAGGGATTGGGCTTAGAATTTGGGCACGAAGATCCACAAGGCTCAGTCCAGGTTGAGGAAAAGTTGGGCTGAAGTTTTAATGGGCTGAAATTATATATTTTCATTTCAGTTTGCTGTATTTTATGAAATTTATACGAATTGGTAGCAAGTGAAATTGTAAAAATACAAAAATAAGTGGATTTAGAAAAGTTAGGTTTTCTTCAAGCCTTTTATTGAAAACCTTCGGGAACTGAATTGGATGGGCCTTGGAATCAGGTCGAGTAGGCCCAATCAAAACCAACCCAGGCCAGTGGATTTTTTTTTTTTTTTTTTCCTGGGTTGGTGTTTCAATCTCTGCATCATCATACTGCTGCTGCTACAGTGTACTCATCGTCGTACACGTGTCCAACCCATTTGATACAGAGATGGCGGTGAGATCATTATCACCGTCAGTTGCACACCCTCCGTCGTTTGGAATATCGCGAAATTCTAGAATCTCCGCCGTTACATTGATTCGATCGTCATCATCAGCATCGTCGACCATGGAGGAGCAGCAGCCAAAGCGGGTGGTGGTTTGCGGCGGCGGAGTTATTGGGGTTTGCACTGCTTACTTCCTAGCTAAAAAGGGCGCCGCCGTGACTCTTATCGAGAAATCCTCTGTGGCCTGTGCCGCCTCTGGCAAAGCCGGCGGCTTCCTCGCTTTCGACTGGTGCGACGGTGGGGCTGTCTCGAAACTCGCCAGGGCTAGCTTCAATCTCCATCGTTCACTCGCTCAGGAACTCGATGGCCCTAGATCCTACGGCTACAGACCTCTCGACACAATCAGCCTCTCCATCAACGAAGAACAGCGCCACTCCGCTGGTTCGACTTCCTCTAGCAACCCCGCCGTTCCTTCTTGGGTGGATAGACCTTGCCGGAACCCTAGAACGATCGGAACTACGGCAACCACGGCCCAAGTGCATCCCCAGCTCTTTACCCGGACTCTGCTTTCGGCGGCGGTGGATAAGCATGGTGTGGAGGTGGTGATTGGGAAAATGGAGAGTGTGGAAGTGGAAGGAGGCCGAGTTGTGTCGGTGGCGCTACAAGGAGGCAGAGTGGTTGGGGCGGAGGCGGTGGTTTTGACTCTAGGCCCGTGGTCTTCAAGGTTGCCACTATTGTCATCCCTGTTCAGAGTGTCTGGTCTCAAGGCTCATAGCATTGTTTTGGAGCCTAAGGAGCCTGATGCCATAACCCCTCATGCCCTCTTCCTTAGTTACTATCCCTCCCATGGAGGAGAAGCCATGGACCCAGAAGTGTATCCTCGTCCTACAGGTAACATTACCATAAATTTCTCTTTTGCCTCTGTTCGTTTATATGGAAAATGGTATTCTATTATGTTGTTGATGCTTTAGTGGTAAGCTAGTGGAAAAAGTTTGTAATTGCCATAATTGATTGATAAAGGTTGAATTTTCAGGGGAGGTATACATTTGCGGAATGTCAGCGGATGCTGAGGTGCCGGATGACCCAGAATCGATAGTGGGAGACCCAGAATCGATAAGGACCCTAAAGAGGGTGGCCGGAAATGTGTCAAGCCATTTGGTGGAAGGAGAAGCGATAGTGAAAGCAGAGCAAGCCTGCTTCTTGCCCTGTACTGATGATGGTGTACCCATAATAGGGGAGGTTCCTGGTGTTAAGGGCTGTTATGTGGCGACTGGCCACAGTTGCTGGGGGATTCTGAATGGTCCCGCCACTGGGGCTGCCGTGGCTGAGCTTGTGCTTGATGGTTGCGCTTCTATTGTTGATCTCACCGTGTTTAGTCCATCCAGATTTGTTGGTGGCAGGAGGAGATGAACGTAAATGTACTGAAATCTTTTCCCAAATAAATAATCTGACTCTCTATGTGAGGAGCAATGAATGGATTGAATTGATCAATAGCTTGAGTATGATTTAGTAATGAAATTATGGGTGGACACGATTCAATTTAGTCTAATTTAAACTCTTAAGTTGAAATAATTGATTAGAAAAATATATTGCGATTGAGCAAATTATATTTTCTTAAGCAAATCTAGTGCCTATCTTTGTTAAGAAAAAATAAATACCATCATTAATCTAATGAATTCGAATTTGAAGACCAATTCAATCATATCAAACTCTTGTATCATGCTCTTCTTAAATTCTCTGACCAGAATATCAGAAGATCCAAATGTGTGATATCATCCATATAAATACAAACTAGAAGAATTTTACAAGTACTTTTTAGATTGATATATAACGTGGACTCACTTTCACTTCAATGGAAATTATTGCGATAAAAATTGGAATCAACAAATGCACTTGCAGGCTTGCAAGAAGATCCAGTCTGGAAGTGCCAACCCAATGGCTAACCTTGCATTCAAACTGTGTCTATGGCGATAGCCCACCACCGAATTCGTTGCTACGTAGTCCGAAGCCCACACCAACTTTCAGTCTTGCTAATGGGGAGTACACATTAGAGGTAAGAGCAAAGAGTTAAATCTTTGCAATTATTTTATACATGCTAGGGACATGCGTAAGTGGAAGACCGCCAAGTAACATTGATTGGAGAAATGGCCTGAATTGATGCTTCAAGAACATGGCAAGTTGATGAAAAGCCAAATCCTAGAGTAAGCATGGAATGGGGATCCTCTCTGAGTAGTCACCTATAAAAAACAAAGAGCACCAATACACCTCCCCTTATGATTCAACAGAGCCAAATGGAAGAGGCTCAAGAGGGACCCCAGCCTCATCCCCCTTTAATTTTGAATTCTTTGTCTCACCCATTTGGATCATCAACCCGTTGGTCCAGAATTGAGCATGGCCTGAACCAGAACTAGCCCTTGTTACCCGTAACTGGAAGCATCTCAAGGACATATCTCAATCCAATAATCGAACTCTGGAGTACGAGCTCCTGTGAGTTCAATCTCATCTCATTATCAATCAATGTTGCAACTGAATGGAGTGGGTCTTAAGCCAAAGAAACTAGGCACACAAACAAATCAAATCCCTGGCTTTGCGAATCCAGCCAGTTCCACAGTACAAACAATTTGACTAATTGATTTCCTTTCAAGCTGTAAAGTTCTTACGAAAGGACTTATCAAAGAAACATGTGACTTTTTTCTGCTTGAATTTCTCTACATGAACAAGAGCATAGTTTTAAAACGTGCAAGATGTAGCTAAAGTGCAAAAGGTTTTTAAGGCTTAGGCACATGATATGACACAAGACTGATCTATTTAAAGAAATCATCTTTCATATTTAGTTAGGGATTTCTTATATATATACCTCTCTAATAAGGCACAGGCCATGATAAGCGAGGCTCATAGCTAGAGAGTGGTTGTGCTTTGGGCCTAGGTGAGCTTTAAGCGAGCCTTTTAACAACTATGAAGTATGAACAAGGGTTTTGAATAATCTTAAACCATTCTGAAGATGGTTACATTACATCATTCAATGCAATACAATACTCAAAGCATCTAAAGTACTAAGAATTGTTGTTTATGTTTGTTTTTGTCTTGTCTGTTTTTTCCTGTGTGGAAATGAAGAACCAACCCAGATGGACATGGGCAATGGACAATAGGCAGACCCATATTTCCCCCCATCTATGAGGTTTGTGTTGTCAAATTACCTTTATTGTTTTTTTTGGCGAGATGATGAGAATGGACTTTCTCTTTACTATGATTAACAATTTGAATGAGGAGTTAGGCCCCATTGCTGAAAATGACAGTACTTTTTGCCAAACAGAATTGCTTTGGCCACATTAGTGGCACTCACTTGATTAGCTCACTTTATTCCCTATGGCTAGCAATTCAGTTTCGTATCCACGAGCTTCCACTGGGTGAAAGTTAAATTCTTTAATTAATAATGTATACTCATGTTTCCTCCCACTATATCGACACAGCTCAAGACAAGTTACAGATGAAAAGCAACCACAATGTTGACTACTTGGGGGCCGGCCTGCAATGGGATTACCAATAATTCAACATATATATATATATATATTATCTGTATCTAAGGACTAAGATCAATTAGGGTTGTATTCTTGTATTTCTGAAACTCATAATTGCAAAATAAGTTAAGGGGGTGTCCTGGTATTCGCGAGGATGACTACATTTTTCGAAGCTGAAACCAGTCCATTTCCCTACTTCAAAGCTAGCTTCTAGTACTTAATTAATTAGCAAAAAATGAGGCAAAGCACGTGGAGTTACAGCTTAGCTTAGCCTTTTGAAGCGACCAGAATTCAACTGGCCTTTGCATTGTACACGCCATCATTGATAAAGGAGGCCTACTTAAAGTTTACCCATCAAGAGTGGGGTACTTGGGGGGCTCCCCTAAGACCAAAGCAAACTTCACTGCCCCACCACGCATTGATATGGAGCTCCAAGCATGGACCTACATTTTGGCCATGGATGTCCAAATAGCTCTTGTTTGGGTTTCAGCATTCAGTGTAGTTTTGAACTGTTTTTGCAGGTCACCGTTACCTTAGATATTGTTTCTAAAAGTTTAAATAGCTAGCAGACAGCAGCGTTTTTTGAGGATCTGGGTGTATGTCAATGTTAGGATTTGCCCCTTTTGCTAAGGCACGCACATACTGGCCTATTCATTTCTTTCTGTTACAGAAGATGCCCTCGTTTGTCTGCATACAAACACAAATCTTGGGAACGTGGTAGAAAAAGGTTGCAAGATTTGGATTTTTTAGCCTTTCAGTTGCTTCTAAATTTTGGACATAAGATTGGAAAAGTTGGGGAGAGTGTGTCCAAGCTTTTTGCAACTCCAGCAGGACCCAATTCGGGCCGATTTAATTCGATGACTACTGGCCTACAGTAATCTGAGTTTGAATGTTGAAAGAGCCACCACAAAATTGGGGCTTCAATTATAATGACAAGCTTCTGCTAACTTCTTTTCAAAATGAATTTGAGAGAAAATTTGGCAAAAAACTTGTCCTATTAATTGGTTTTAAAGTCCAGACCACACATTTGAGATGTTGTGTGGACTCTGGAGAAGGTGGGGACACGAGCTTAAATGAAAACTCAAGGCTGTCAACATTCATCAATTTCATCCCAGTTGGATACTGCCCCCAAAATATTGGTCGTAATCTAGCCTTAATAAAAGGAAAAAGACTTTTGAAAGTTTGAAGTCTTGGGACTCACGGCTATGCTTCCTTCCAACTTCTGCATCAGGCAATTTGCATTAAATAATGCTCTGTTAATGCAAACCTAATTCATTTGTAGACCATATAATTGAACTGATATTCCACTGGTTTTTTTATCATTGCAGTTGTTTGATTGTGATCAGCCTTGTGAAATAATTGAACTTCAATATTTATGCAGATTGCATAGTCACATTTCATTGTCAAGTGAGAGGACCCATGATGGTAAGGAAGCCAATGAATGTTGGCCTTATAGCCTAACATATTAATGGAGGATGTCAACCAATTCAGTAGATTGTTCATTCAGCAATTCAGATTCTAGTGATGTACTCACTGCCACTCGCATTCAAGTCTATGATTCTACCAAGATGGAGAGAAACAAGATCCGTTCCTCAGGGAAGACAGAGGGGAAAAAAAACCGTCCTTTGCAAGTTAATCCAGCTAGGGAGTCTACTGGTTCCACAAGTCCTAACATAATGGGTGAAATTATTTTACTCAACAATGTTCCAACAGACTTCAAGGAAGATGGGCTGTGTACCCCTTGTTGATGTCATGCCATTGATATAATTTCAGCTAACATACCACCAAAATCCTAACCATTGGCTCTAGTTGTTCCATGTTGACCATTTCAACACCTTTTTCCCCCTTTAGTTTATCCTCATCACCAGCTTTCCACATAAAGAAATTGAAAGTTCAACACTTTGGAGCTTTTGCTCCCCTTTTCTCCCTTTGATGCACTCAAAAGTCTTCAAGAGAGAGTGTGTGAAAGAGAGAGTGTGTACAGCAAGAAAAAGGGCATCCAAGTTTCTCAATCTCCGTTTTTTTTTTTTTTTTTTTTCACTTTTTTCCCTCTGAGAATGGTCAGTACCCGGACTTTAAATCTGGATTTATGCATACAAAGTAAAAGGTTCACCAAACAAAGCAAGGACTAGATTATTAATTTTTTATGGAGGGTTCACCTACTTTATTAACTGATTGATTGTTTTATAATCAAGTAGATAAAGTAGCCAACAGTTTTTTTTGCAAAGGGAAAAGGAAGAAAAAGAAAAAGAATGGAGGATCTGATGAATCATTCATCATGAGTGAGGTATTGCATACCCATGTGTGGACAAGGTTGGTTCTTGGAGTAATGGAGTGGAGCAGTTCAGGGGCAGTAATAGTCCTAAACCAGACACCCTTGGCCTGGTACACAGAAAAAAAATAATGGGAAATCTACAGTCTGCAAAGAATTTTCCTAGAAGATCCAAGGAGAACAATTGTGCTTCTGGTTGTTGATGCAGAGTATTTATTGGAATGGTTCAAGACACTCATGAAATCCCTGTAATCATGTGTACAGGGAGGCCAGCCTAATAATGCTGTAGATATTATTGCACTTGGCCCATAAATGAACATAGAATTCCAAATCAGGTGTGAAGAATTATTAATGATGAAAATTCTTCTTACTAGGGTAAAAGAAAAACAAAACCCCATTGCTAGAAATGGAGAAAAACCTGAATTCAATCATACCAAGCTTCTGCTCCAAGAGGGCTTCGTAGAATATCAGTTCTTCAGATGGTTCAACTCAGAGGTTTTCTTCACTCTTTATCTCAGTTAATAAAAGAAATTGTTTTCTTCTGCATTTTGGTAAATCATCCATTAATGACACTCATCAACCAGCTGTGGCTGCACGGAGCCCACCATCAAATCAGCCCAGGGTTGAACCATGTAACTTAATCTTGTCATTTGCTACTGGGCCATGATGAAATTAAATAGAGCCACAAACTATTTGCTATACATTGGACAGAACCAAAACAGGAGCCCTTCAATCATGTCTGATCATACCGCATTGTAATGAACAGAGGCCAAATTTTTCAAGAAATTGATCACCCCACAATGATGCAAGGATTGAATAAAATTACCAACATTCTCAAATCTATGAACAAAGGCCAAAAGACTAGTGAATTTACTTGTGCTGGTTACAGGTTTTTATTAGCCAAATTTGGATTACCCAGATAATTAAAAAAAACAAACTTTAACTTTCTAGCTGCAGTAACTCAAACAGAGGGAGAACTCATTGATCTTTTCTATGAAAAAACTACCACGCGTTAAAGCAAAAACAATGCAACAATATTCAAGCAAGTATATTTAAAGTCAAAGGTATGTACATGATAAAGTGCTGCAATTTCCAACTCCAACTGGATGTCCTCTAGCAAAGATGCTCTTGGCTTCTCATTTATGGTCTTCTTTTATCACACAGAAAGATTATATTTTGTTTTGGGTAAGCGTTAGGCCAAGATAAAAAAATGGGCAAACGATGGTGAAAGCATTTAATAATTTAGGGGTGGAGTGGAGTAAGTTTTAATTCATAGCCGCAGGGTCTGAACAGAGCATATATGCGAGAAGATTGGTTTGGTGAGCTGTGGATCTCTGCATTTTGATAATATTTTACAGTCTTCGATCACATGGTTTCTGAGTACCATAAATCTCAGTTATTGCTCTCTTTCTCTAGCTTTTGAGAGAGGAGATGTGGGATCACTCTGGGAGGCCATGAAGTCAACAAGCGTTGGTCTCCATTTATGGTGGAGAATTCTTTCTTTTGTTCTTCTTTTGGTTCAGTCTTTTGGGATTAACAGAGATGGAATTCTCTTGCTCTCTCTCAAGTACTCTGTTCTGAGTGATCCTCTTTCAGCACTGGAAAGCTGGAACTACTACGACGAAACACCATGCTCATGGAAAGGCGTCAGGTGTTCTGCCCCAGGAATGCTCGGCACCTGCTCTCGTGTCATCGCTTTGTCTCTCTCAAACTTTCAGCTTCTGGGTTCGATTCCAGATGATCTGGGCATGATCGAACACCTTCGGAATCTTGATCTCTCCAACAATGCTTTCAATGGGTCCCTTCCTCTATCACTCTTCAACGCGTCTGAGCTTCAGGTAATGGATTTGTCCAACAATTTGATCTCCGGTGAGCTTCCGGAGGTTGACGGAGGGTTAAAAAGTCTTCAATTGCTTAACCTCTCGGACAATGCCTTGGCGGGAAGGATACCAGACTACCTGAGTACTCTGAATAATCTTACTTCTGTTTCGTTGAAGAACAACTACTTTTCTGGTGGTCTTCCTGGTGGCTTCGCTTCTATTGAAGTTTTAGATCTGTCTTCCAATCTAATTAACGGATCATTGCCTCCAGATTTTGGAGGGGAAAGTCTTGGCTATATGAACATCTCTTACAATAGGCTTTCCGGGTCAATCCCACTGGAGTTTGCCCAGAATATCCCAGAAAATGCAATCCTTGATCTCTCATTCAACAATCTCACCGGAGAAATTCCAGAAGCCAATGTTCTCTATAATCAGCAAACGAAATCTTTTTCCGGAAATACTGGTCTATGCGGGAAACCGCTCAAGGCTCCGTGTCCTATTCCTTCAACGCTTTACAATGCCACAGAACCAACCTCTCCACCAGCCATTGCAGCAATGCCCAAGACAGTAGACTCAACCCCAGGGACCACCACCTCGCCCGGAACGACAAATGGGTCTCGGAAGCAAAATGAAAACGGGCTCAGACCAGCGACAATTGTCGGAATCGTCCTGGGGGACATTGTGGGAGTGGGAATTCTGGCTGTGATCTTCTTATACGTCTACCAACGGAAGAAAAAGAAGAATGTGGCAAATGCAATAAAGACGGAGAAAAACGAAACCAACTCAGCCAAGGACATTTGGTCATCGTCTTCGTCTTCGTCGGAGACCAGAGGAATCACAGCATGGTCGTGCCTGCCAAAAAGAGGAGACGAAGAAGACAGCACCGAAACCACAGGCTCCGATGGCGAAGAAGAACAGACCATGCAAACCGGTCATAGCAATCAACGGCAGCAAGAACAGCAGAAGCAAGGAGGAGGAGGAGGAGGAGGAGCTCTAGTGACCGTGGACGGTGAGAAAGAGCTTGAGCTAGAGACTCTCCTCAAGGCTTCGGCCTACATACTGGGCGCCACGGGTTCAAGCATAATGTACAAGGCTGTGCTCGAAGATGGCACCACTCTCGCAGTCCGAAGAATTGGCGAAAACGGCGTGGAGAGGTTCAGAGACTTCGAGAACCAGGTAAAAGTCATAGCCAAGCTGGTGCACCCCAACCTGGTTCGCATCAGAGGCTTCTATTGGGGGGTCGATGAGAAGCTTGTCATCTACGATTTCGTCCCCAACGGCAGTCTCGCCAGTGCCCGTTACAGTGAGTACAGTTCATCTCTCTCTTTCCCAGCGTACGTTAGTCAATTTCTGTAGCTTTTTGCTAAAGTGCGCTAAAGACTGTAGACTCGGGCGGTGGAGCAGGTGTAACCGAAACTTTGTTTTTAATTCTTTGTAAGTCAACTGTCTGCGAACTGGTGCCGCTACCGTTCGCCCACGGCGCCTGATAGCGAAATAGGGAAAACAAAAACACATACGCTAGAAGTCTTTTTCCTAATGGTCACTTGCATGGAAAGTGACTGCCCATTGACCATCGTAGTGTGGTCCAAACAGCTTTTAATGCACATATGGGTGAACGTTTAATTCTGATTCCGGCTTCTGGTTTTGGGTCTTTTCCAGGGAAAATAGGCTCATCTCCTTGTCACATGCCATGGGAAGTCCGACTCAAGGTTGCCAAAGGTGTAGCCAGGGGCTTAACCTATCTCCACGACAAGAAGCATGTGCATGGAAATCTCAAGCCTACCAACATCCTTCTGGGCATCGACATGGAGCCCAAAATCGGCGATTTCGGCCTGGAGAGGCTCGTCTCTGGCGAAACTAGCTACAAAGCTGGTGGATCCGCCCGGAATTTCGGGAGCAAGAGATCGACAGCCTCCCGCGACAGTTTCCAAGACATGCCAGTTGGGCCCAGCCCCAGCCCGAGTCCAAGCTCACTGGGCGTGTCCCCCTACCACTCCCCCGAGTCGCTCCGGAGCCTCAAGCCCAACCCGAAATGGGATGTATTCTCATTTGGGGTCATACTGCTGGAGCTGCTCACTGGGAAGCTTATAGTCTCAGATGATTTGGGCCTTGGATTACCGTCGGAGGACAAGGGCCGGGTTCTGAGAATGGCTGACGCGGCAATTCGAGCTGACCTGGAAGGCAAAGAAGATGCCCTGCTGGCCTGTTTCAAGTTAGGGTTCAGTTGCGTGTCGCCAGCCCCTCAAAAAAGACCATCCATGAAAGAAGCCGTCCAAGTTCTGGAGAAAATCCCATCTTCTTCTTCGTCTTCCTATTACTATGCCCACTGATCATATCATCTGAGTTATGCCACTGTAGAGAGATGTACGTAAGATTTACTAACATATTGTTGTCTATGTCACATATTTTTGCTTGTGATTGATTCCAGAGGATTTGCGCTTGAGGCTTGACTAGATTTTCTTGTGTGACACTAATCTCCCTTTCCAATTTTAGCTATCAAGAGTGTGGGGAACATTTCTATTTTACTAGCTTTGATCATTTTCGTTTCGGTGCCGCTTGCCGGTCCAATTTTGCAGAACAAAAAATAATTGATCGCCACAGTGACTAAATAGTAGCCTCAATCATATATCAATTTTGTCAATGATTCAGATAACAGTCACGTGGCATCATGTCATGGAATAAAGTTTGAGTTGGAAAGCACATTAAAAAATTAACATCCAAAAGTGATTTGATCCATGTCCGATTAAATCATGCATCTGACCAAATGAGTGAATAATTCATCTGTCACGTGACCTGTCACTCAGAGGTTAAAATAATAAAATCCTCGTATAGTCATATATGTACAGTTGTATGTTTTTTTATGGGTCCAACCTAAATTTATTTTATTTGAAAATTTTGAAATTTATGGCTTGGCTTCATTGCCTTCATCGTTTACCCTAAAGTTTTAGACGGTGGACTTAAATAAATGGGATGATAGCTGTAACAGACATGTTTTTCTATTGATATGGTGCAGAGGCCTTAGGATTCCAGAATCAAATCAGTTTCCCATATATGGAAGCTTCCTTGGAAGCAACATGGGACTTGGGTCTCTAATGTTGGTTCTGGTTCCATAATTTCTCAACCAATTAACTAATGACTTATGATACAAGGGAATGTCATAGCCGGTAAGATTTCATTTAAGAAACAGTTTGTTTGACATTAACAAAGAATATTGGCTTCAACAATAAAAGTCGGTTATCTAACATTTGACATTTGGACCCACATTTTTCATGCTTTTGGAGACCAAACAACTAGTTTCAAACTAACCAAAATTTGTTTGGTAATTATTTTTGAAAATAATCTTTGAGAGCAAATTTTTAAAACTGTTTTATATAACAAAAAACTATTTGAAAGTTTAAAATGTTTTTAACATATTTTTAAATATGTTTTAAAAATATTTTTTTATGTCTATTTGTTTTATCTTTAATCATTTTTATATATTTGTATAATTATTATTTTTAAACCACTCTTATAAAACACGTGAATTAAGCAAAAAAATAACTAAAAAATGTTATTTGAAAATATTATATTTTCTATTTTTATTCTCAATAATAAAAAATAGAAAATAATTTTTTATTGTCTTTTTTTTTTTTTTTTTGGAGAATAAAAAATTGTTCTTAAAAATTACTCTATTTAAAAAAAAATTATTACATTTTCTTCTTATATTTATCTAAAATTTACATGATAAATTTTTAATTTAAGTGATAAAAATATGGGAGAATTACCTAATAGAGTGGCCAAGGTTGGAATAATTACGGGAAATGTTGGTCTCTTATGATAATTCTTAAGGAGGACAATAATAAGTTTAAATATCAAAATTGTCTTTCAACCAAAACTTTTAAAATTCAAAACATTTAAAACACTTTACTTGATTTATCAAGACATTTATGGTGTGTGAGCCTCACATGTATTGTAATTATTGACATTCAAATTTTAAATCAAAAATTTGGGTTTATCCCTTACAATTATTATATATAATGATAGTATAATTTCTTATTTAAAACAAAAATACTTCTAAAACATATTTTCAAAATATCATTTATTATTATTTTTTTTACATTTTTTATTCTAATTTTTAATTTTATCAAGAAAAAAATAAGTTTTATAATTATATAATAAAAATGATGATTTTTTTCATATATATATATATATATATATATATATATATATATATATATATATATATATATATATATATATATTAAATTTAAGGAAGATAAAATGTTTAATTTTTCATTCAGATTATCTAAAAGGGATAAGAAAATGATGGAGAATGTTTAATCATTTTTTATTTTTTATAATAAAATAATTTTTAAAAATTTATATGATTTTTTTCCTGCCTTTGCATAGTGTTTTTTTTTTCTTAATTTTCATATATAATTTTTTTTTTCTCAACGCTTCAAGTGGATAATGTTAATACGTTTGATATGTTGAATATTAATGAGGAATAAAAAGTGATCTTCAAGATTATTACTTTTATTTATAAAATATAGGTACAACAAAAATATGTTATAATTACAATATAAATACACTTACATTACAATAAAACTTAATTATGAAATTTTTGAAATTTTTTTATAAAAATGATAATTTTATATGATCATACCATATTTCACAACATACTTATATTATAAATAATTTATGAAATCAAATGAAATACTAATTTAAATTCACGAGACTCATAGTTTATATATATATATATATATATATATATATATATACACATATATATACAAAAATTATTAAATAATTTCAATGCATTGGATGAATGTGTTAATATCAATAGGGTACAAATAAGTATTTTTAGAATTATTACTTTTGTAATAAAATATAGGTACGACATAAATGCATTATATTTACAATGCAATTACACTATCATTACAATATATTACAACATAATTTAATTTATTTTTGTTTAATTTTTTCGTGTGCTATATTATCCAATGAATAATTGTGAGTTATTCCATTTAATAGTTGTGTTAGTCAATTGAATATTTATATATTATTCTGCTCCCTAAAAATAATTATTCATTCTATTATGGTAACAAAGTTTTTAATTGTATGTTCCATATATAAAACGATATAATAACCTTAGGATATGGATTTTATTTATGAGATATTGAAAATTATTTTTTTTACAAGGTTTTTTTAGAAAAATCTCAATTTTTTTGAAAAAAAAAAAGAAGAAAAATAGGAAATTTTTAAACAGTCACTTGATTGTTCAAAAGTGAACAACAATTTTTTTAGACCTGAGAAACGTATTAGTGATTACCTATACTTATCATTATGTATGGACCCTACATCATTGACAGTATCAAATTTATTTATAAATATATAGAAAACATATTTAAGGGTAAAATTGTCCTCTAAAAATCCTTAAGATGAGTGATCATTTCTAGTGATTATTCCATCCAGCCTACTCTATTGGGTAATTCTCCCTAAAAATATTATAACAAATGGTGTGCTTGGTGAAACTCAATACTTATTACTTAATGACTTAAGTTGACTTTAAGTTAAAATATATTTAAATTGTTGATTTAAAATTTATTTCTTAATTCTTACTTTAATTATTAAGATTATTTAATAAAATTAACTTAAAATTTATTTTAAATAAACATATTTACCCTCATAAATTATAATTAGGACATGGAAGATTGAGTAATAATAGAAGTCATGGAGTAGCAAAAGAGACCGTAGAATAATTAAGGTGAATGAAGATAAAAAAGTAAAATGAAAATGTGGACTTAAGAATAAGTTAATTATTTTTATTTATTACTTTTTTTTTTTTTTACTTTAAGACATACTATTAAGTTATTAAGTCACTTTAAATTATTAAATTAGTTTACTAAACACCTACTTAACCATGAAAATCTATTTTGCTAATTTAAATGACATTAAAATTTAACAAGTCAATTAATTTACTCTAAATAATATCTTTAAACTAATTCTTTTGGATTTTTACAAAATTAGATGATTATTTTGAAGTTGAAATACAGATTATTTTCCAAATTTAACAAATTAAAGAAAACCTAAAAGATTAATTGGGCCCTTATGAAATTGGGCCTGTACCTAGACCTACTGTGGATCTGAAGGCCCAATTTCATAATGGCCCGGAGCGGAGGGGGCACGAATTTGAATTGAAAAAATCCCGCTCAAAACTCTCATTTCAAAACCTTGACTTCTCTCTCTAGAAACCAGAGGGACGTTGAGAGTCAAGACTCAAGACAGAGAAAGCAAGAGAAAGAAAGAGAGAAATCAAAAATGGCGACCAACATCGGAATGATGGATTCAGCCTATTTCGTGGGTAGATCGGAGATTCTTTCATGGATCAACTCCACTCTCCAACTCAATCTTTCCAAAGTCGAAGAGGTTCGTCCCTGATCACGAGTCTTTTTATTCTTGTTCACCATCTCTAATGAATCGAATCGGATTTTTCCAATTGCAGGCTTGTTCCGGTGCGGTTCATTGTCAGCTCATGGATTCGGTTCATCCAGGCATCGTTCCCATGCACAAAGTCAATTTTGATGCCAAGAACGAGTACGAGATGATCCAGAATTACAAGGTTCTTCAAGACGTCTTCAACAAACTCAAGATCACCAAGGTAAATCTCTCTTTTCAAAATTTGTTACAGGGGAATTTTCTTTTCTGTTCCGCTGTTTTCTCAGCAACCAAACGGAGGCTAAGGATGAGAGGGATTTCTTTTTCCCTGTCAAAACATATGGTTTTGTTGTGTTCCGCCTGATATTTATAGATCTGGAAATTGAATGTTCCTTTTAGGTTATTGAACTCTCTGTTAGGGTTCTTTCAATTTTTAGCTTTTTTTTAGTTTTTTTTTTTTTTTTTAAAGGTTATTGACTCGTTTATCTTGGTTGAGGGGGTTTCAGCATATTGAGGTAAGCAAGCTTGTGAAAGGAAGACCTCTTGATAATCTGGAGTTCATGCAATGGATGAAGAGATACTGTGACTCGGTTAATGGAGGCCTTTTAAACAGGTAATTGCAACCATAATTTCTCTTTTTATGTTCCATTTCATTTATTCTTTAGAGGCCCCTTCATTTCTTTTTCTCACTGGGTTGTTCAGAATTGTTTGAATCATTACAATCTCTTGATTGCAAAAATGTATTCTTCCATTTACCCGGGGCAATTTCAATTTTTTTTTTAATTATTTTTTTATTTATAGAATTATGAATTTTGCTCAGGTTTGATGTTCTAAAAGCCTCATGAGTTTCAACCTCCAATACAAGATTTAGAGCATAGAACCTATGGATATAATCCTTAGGGCAAATTCCCAATTATCATGTTGTTGCTTGCATTTTCTTCTGTTTCATAACTAGGACAGGACAAACGATTGTTGTTGCATTGTGCGTGCTTTACTATTAGTTGATGCAAATATCCCAGCGTATTCCTCTTATTTTCTGACTGTATCATTCTTGTCCCAAACATCAGATTGTTTTCTTCTTCGTCGCAATTAGGCGATTATCATGCTGCAAATGTCAGATTTTGCCCATTTTTCTTCTTGGTTCTTGAAAAGGGAAGTAAGAGAATAGGAAAAAACATACAACTGTTATCAGTCAGTAAGAGATCTAATCATGTCCTTACTTCCAAAAACTGAATGGAGCTTGACCTTTGGGCTTTTCTTCAGTGGATTCTGCCCCAAGTAGGTGCGAATGATTTCATTGAAATGATAATTTTCATCTTTTACCAGTTGTGTACTTTTAGAGTATTAAAGAATCAACAATCATGCTGGAGTATCTGATAAACATTTTGGTAACAATTTTTCCTGCTATACAAGTTAATGCACTTGGATTTTTGACTGTACATGCAAAAGGATATGCCAAACTTTCAATAGCTGTTAGTAGATGTAAATTTTAGGTTATGTTTACATGGATCTTGTGAATTAAAAGTATTAATAATATTTGATGATTGGTTTTGTCGATGTTTAGCTACAATCCTCTGGAAAGGAGAGAGGCTTCCAAAGGAGGGAAGGAAGGAAGCAAGAAACCATCACAGCCTTCAACAAAGTCTTCAACAGCTGCCCCCAAAGCACAGCCTTCCCATAATGCTCGTAAGAATGATGCATCTTCCACAAGCACCACCAATCTATCAGTTAAGGTGTCAAGACCAGGTTCTAGTGGGGGGCCTGCTTATGATGAAAAGGTGCTTTTTAGGCCAATGCAGAAATTACAATTTTATTATAGAATTTGAGAGTCTCTTACTGGTTTTTTTTTAATGCAGATCACAGAGTTGAAGCTGTCAATAGATAGCCTTGAGAAGGAGAGGGACTTCTACTTTGCAAAATTGAGGGATATTGAAATTTTGTGCCAGTGTCCAGAGATTGAACACTTAACTGTATGGTTTTCTGAGCGCTTGGAGGCATTAAGATTAATTTCATAATGCTTAATATAACTAAACATGAGTAACCACTGACTACTAGTGTCTTCTGTCCTGTTTGCAGGTTGTTGGAGCAATTAAGAGGATCTTGTATGCTACAGATGATAATGCCTCAGTGGTGGCAGAAGCTCAAGCCATGGTGTCTTCCCTTCACCAGGAGGGAGCCGAACCACTGAGTCCCATTTCAGAGCTCCCAGAGGAGCAGCCAAAGCTAGAAACTCAAAAGAGAAAAATCATCATGAATCATGAAGTTGATGCTGCTGCTATCACCACATTGTCTCCAAGGCAAAGGATATCTGATGCTTCTGATGTCCATTGCAGTGGGTCACCCCTCATGACTTACTGATCCTTACACAGTGGTTCCCTTTAAAGAGCTTGCCCCCACATAAGATCTTTCTATTTTATCAAAAAAATTTACATGTAATGGTGATGGTAAGAACATGGAAGCTTTTTGTTTAGAGCATGCACAGCTTGCAGTGTACCGAGAAGACAAAAATAATATGATCTATTTGCCCCAGGAGCCTGTAGTAGTCATAAAAGTTCTATTTTTTCTGCAGTGAAAACTTCCCAAAGTTGTTTGGGATGCTGTAGATGGTCAAACTAGTTGTGCAATTCTGCAGTCCTACAGTATTATTTTGGAACCATTCACAGCCCTGTTGCAGTTTGGTTCTTAATATAATGGAGTGTATTCAGTTGTTTTTTTTTTTTTTTCTTTCATTTGAGTACGGTTGGGTTAGTTCGTTTATTAGCACATGAAACATACTTCACTTTCTAATCAAGTTACTTGGCAAGTTCTAGTTTGGCCATTGGTCTTGAGGGCCAGCTTATTGGCTACTTTGGGCCATGAAGAGGAACAATTGTACTCTCCACCTTAAGAGAACTATCTTAATTTTGGTATAACTAGAAAGTAATCTCATATTCTAACCATGATTGCATAGGCAACCATGATTGCCACCCATCATGATTAGGGTTGTCCAATCAAAGTAGGTCCTTTTGAGTTAGGCATTGATTGCTATATGTTAATATTGATAATCACTAATCACACCTTAGTATCTTCAAAATTGTTTACATAATCACACATAAGCAATAATAACAAAAAAACAACAATATGATCCCTATATTCACCGAACATACCAACACCCAAAAAATTCACTATTCAAAGAATATAGAAAAGCTATAATAGTGAAAACTCTTTCTTCTTTCAATTGTGATTGTATGAAATTTTTTGGGTACGATTGGGTTAGTTCGTTTATTAGCACATGAGATATACTTCACTTTCTAATCAAGTTACTTGGCAAGTTCTAGTTTGGCCATTGGGCTTGAGGACGAGCTTATCGGCTACTTCAGGCCATGAAGAGGAACAATTGTACTCTCCACCTTAAGAGAACTATCTTAATTTTGGTATAACTAGAAAGTAATCTCATATTCTAACCATGATTGCATAGGCAACCATGGTGGCAACCCATCATGATTAGGGTTGTCCAATCAAAGTAGGTCCTTTCGAGAAGGCATTGACTACTAATAATTGCAAATCACACCTTAGTATCTTCAAAATTGTTTACATAATCACACATAAGCAAAAATAACAAAAAACAACAATATGATCCCTATATTCACCTAACATACCAATGCCCAAAAAATTCACTATTCAAAGAATATAGAAAAGCTATAATAGTGAAAACTCTTTCTTCTTTCAATTGCAATTGTATGAAAATTTTCTAATTCATGAAATCTTAAATCATAAGAAGTTTAAATATAAAAGGAGCTTGATCGTCAATATTTCCTACATAATGTAACAAGACTAATTTAAGTTTTATAATCCAACAAAATCATCGCCTTACTCAATCATGGTTGACTAACCATGCTTGTGCAAATACATAAAAGGAGTTACAACTCGATAAGAAAGAAAGTCAATATTCTCTTATTCTCACATTTTCTCTTTCTCTTTCTTTCCCCTGGCTCATTCTTATCGAGCTTTCTATTATTTTTCCACCCAAACCCATTTTTAGTTGCTCCAGTAACTTGCCTATTAGTTAAAAGTAATCAATAAAAAAAAAAACCCTTGCCTCATTCTAGCACTTAAGAGTTTGCTATTTGAGTTGCTATCATCATCCTTTTCCACTTCTTGTCAAATTTATCAGATTTTTTAAAACTTTGTTTAATCTTTGAAATTTTCTCTCCTCAACTTTTCAAAGCGTCCTATTTGTTTGTCCAAAATCCCATCTAGAGTTCCCAGATGCGCATCAACAAGCAAGCAAAAGAAGATAGACATTAGACCTTCATGTCAACTTGGCCACGAGGACTTCAATGATCATAATAGAAATGATGAAGATATGAAAAGAGAATTGCATTATGCTAATTCCTTTATTGCTTACCCTCTAAATGGAGTGCTCTTGGGCTTTTATAAAGGGAGGGAGTCGAAGAATATGACAAGAGTGGCATGCAAGCATGGTGTTTAGACGGAGAATTGGTGGAATTGGGCATGGTGTAGTTGTTTACTTTTCTTTAAGGCAAGACATTTAATGAGAACTAAATGTTATTTAATGCAACCCATGCATCTAGTCCAAGGATTCAACCAAAGATTTTGGTTCAATTATTGGGATATAATAATACCACTCTTAAATTTGAGAATCAATTATTCAAATTATAGTAGTTGAATATCATAAAAGGTTTAATTTATTTTTATAAGATATCAATTGATTTTCAAAAGAGATGATTAAACTTAGATTAATAATTAATATTAGAGTTGGGGTCATAAGTTGAGCCCCAAGAGTGTTATGTTAGGAGAGAGATTGTCAGGGTGCGTTAACACCTAAGGATGGGTCACTTAAATTGTGGTAGTTTGTAAAAGATTTAACCTACCCTTATAACCTTATTAGACACTAATTGGTTTTTGGGTAAGATAATAAAAGCTTAAAAGCGCAATACAACAATATACAATCAACAACATCTACATGAACTAAGGTGGTGACAACACTAGTCTAGCATCACCAAAAAGAATTTTAGGTTTTAGGTCTTTTTCGCTTTATAAGCGTTTTAATTGTAAGGGAATAGAATATAAAGACCTACTTGTTAGCTTTTTCCTATAATGTGTGGTCATATATAATTATATTTGTATGAATATTATTTAAGGGTATCAATTGATAAGTAGGTGAATCAATTGATTAGGTATTCAAGAGTCTTATGTATGGAAGACTCAAATTACAAATGGGGAGTTAGAAAATTTACTTTATATGAATGTGGTGTTACAACTTTTGTAATTCCATCATTATGAAATTTATTTTATACATTATGTTTGAGTAATGGAGGAAAATGGAATAGATGCATTTAAGTTCATAACCCACCATTACCCATTCATTTGTACTTAATGGGTGTAAATTAACTCTCATTAATTTTTATTTTACTTGTTTTAAAAAACTTTTTTATTAATTCAACCAAACATGTTCTTTTTGTTTTTGAGAACAAAAATTGTTTTCTATGATTTAGTTCCCAAATACAATTTTTTTTTTCTTTTTTTTTTTAAATACCAAAAACTGTTTTCAAAAAATATTTTTTTAGAACAATTTTCAAAAATAGTAAACAAACAGGCCGTAAAGCCCTTTTGACCCTGGTTTTGGAGATGGTGCACCTGGCAAGTTCATGGCTGGTGCATTCCAAGCCCAATGTTGTGACCCATCAAAAACCACCTTTGACCTCACGGCCCAAACTAAGGCCTGGAAACAAAGTAGCATGTAGACACTTCTCATTTTGAAAATTGACCATCCGCACCATGCAAGGCTCCTCCTTTTCTGGCGGATTACCAAGTAAACCAACGCCCGGAAAATTAGAGAGGACTAGCTATTTAAACATTTCCAAATACAAATCCTTAATGTCCATTCTTGGGCTTAATTCAATTGATCATTAGAGAGATATAATCAACATGAATGCAACAACCAGGAAGGTGCGTATCATCCAATTTCTCTTTCTGTTGTTGTTGAAGGTGGTCCGTTGGATCATGGTAATTTTCACCTTCTCAAACAAATTTCATGAATTTTATCATCAGGTGACTCAAACTACCAATGAACAAGGTGATCTGGAGACAAGGGTGGATACAGTTGAGAGCAGGTCATCCCCTGGACAAGTTCAAGAAATGAGGCGTGTTGAGGTGGTTCACCAGCCCCATCCCGGTTCCGCCACCACCGGCGGAGTCCTGGCTGATGCTGCTGCTGCTGTTGCAGACACCCTTCAGTCTGCTAAGGATGTTGTTTCCCAAAAATAACTGCACAACACCTTCATTATTACCATATGATTTTGCCATCCCTTTTTGTGTAGTCTGTTAATTTAATCTACTTTTGTATTGCTGCCATCCATTGAATGGTTTTGTTGGTGATACTCATTTTAGTCCGTCCATGTTCCAGTGACATTTTATAATGAAGTATACTCACTCTGTTTGTTATGAGAGTAATTGCAAATTCTATAACTTTATGTTTGAATTAGGGGTTTTGAGAGTATACTTACTGCTTCAAATTAATGTGCTATTGAAATGGTTGCCACCTAAAGAATATTAAGGAAAAAAAAATGCTAGTTCCCTTTATTCTTTTCTCCCTCAAACCTCATCCGAATCCCATTCTATTCCCCCCTTTTGGACCACACCTAGCTTGATTAATAAAATTCTAAGCAGGCACATAGTCTCTTGTTGCAGGCCTCTGAAGATTGAACTAGTTCTTTCCTCTTCAAAACTGCATGTTGGTGAACTAGACCTTCTTCGTAAATTTAAGATTGTGGTTTTTTCTTCTCCTTTTCTTCAGTAAAGTTTCAGATTTTGAGGATACTTACTATATTTTTTGGCAATGTTTTTTTTGTCTTGATCCTGATATTCCCCTCAATTTTGTGGTAAGAGCAGAGGAAGATATGGGTTTGGTGATATCTCGGCTTGTGAAGATGCTCTTTGCAAAGAGAGAAATGAGGATTCTGATGGTGGGTCTGGATGCAGCAGGGAAAACAACCATCTTGTACAAGCTAAAACTTGGGGAGATTGTTACTACTATTCCAACCATTGGTACTTGCTCTATTTCATATCCCTTGCCTCTGCTTTCTCCATGCCCTTGCCTCTGATCATGAGCACAAAGATATTAATACTAGTCACTGAAAAAAAAGAAAGAAAAAAGAAATGGTTTTATAAGCCTTTGATTAATTTGCTTTGGTCTTCATTAATTTTCTTTCTCTTCCTTGAAATAAATTGGAACATGTAAATTGATATATTTAATTTGAATGGGGATTCATAATTCCCAGTAATAGCTTCTATTCTTTGTGATCATTTTGAATACTCAGACTCTTAATTGGCTAGGTTTCAATGTGGAAACTGTTGAATACAAAAATGTTAGCTTCACTGTGTGGGATGTAGGAGGACAAGACAAGGTACTTTGCTTGATCCTTTTGGAAATTTGGATTAAAGCTTTGAAGCTGCATGCTTGATGTTTACTAATATTTGTCACTTATTGGATACAATAATTGGTGGTATGTTCAAGAATGCCGATATCGATCTTGTTGTTACAGTTTATGGCTATTGAGGGCTAATTTTATTCTGATACATTGCTGTAGATTCGGCCTTTATGGAGACACTACTTTCAGAACACTCAGGGTCTTATATTTGTAGTTGATAGTAACGACAGAGAAAGAATCTTAGAAGCAAAAGACGAGCTTCATCGGATGCTGAGTGAGGTCAGTTTTGTGTTCTTCAATTTCACAGGGATAGATAGACTGAATATATCTATCCATAAACTGAATATATCTCTCTATCTCTTTATGTCAAAAAGACTAAATCATTAGGCACACTAAAAATTGTCTGCCAAAAAAACAAAGTTAAAAAACACCTTGCCTTTCTTCTTTTCTTGGTGCAGGATGAACTACGTGATGCAACACTGCTTGTGTTTGCTAACAAGCAAGATCTCCCAAATGCCATGAGCGTTTCTGAAATCACTGACAAAATGGGCCTGCATTCGCTACGTCAGCGCCGCTGGTAAATCGTTTTTCTTTCAATTAATTCACTCTCTAGTCTGCATTTCAAATAGAGGGCATTATATACTTGTAACAATTTGACAAACTTGAGTTGCTGGGCTCAAGCTCCATACAAAACAGCCCACAAAGAAATACAACTTTTCGTGCTTGATATTGAAACTAATCAACAGACATGGTATGCAATGCTTTAAGGAATTATCAGAGAGAATTTTCAGTTTCGGTTTAATTTTAATAATCATTTGCTTGTTCTGATTAGCAAAACTTGGGAATTGGGTGGTGCAGGTACATCCAGAGCACTTGTGCCACATCCGGGCAAGGACTCTATGAAGGTCTTGATTGGCTATCCAGCAACATTTCTAGCAAGGCAAGATAAGCAAGGCTCTTCTGAGGTTTTTTCTTCTTATATGTACATAACTTCTCATTGTTATTTTCCTGTTGGGGAAATATTCAATAACCTTATGTAGAATGTTTGTTTTTGCTTACAGGCATAACTCAAACTGCCACCAGAACTCTGGGCTCCTTCTCCCAGATCCCTTTTACTCAAAAGGTTACCTACTGAAAAAAAGAGACATGGATATCTACTATGAGTGCTTGTAAATATACTTTATGTGCCCATGTGATCAACATTATACAAGTTTAGGGCTTATAGCCCCTGATTCTACATTATCAAACAGAATGATGATCATGATTCTAAAACAGCTGTTATAAGTTATAACATTACTAACAAAGTAATGATCTTCAATAATGTGAGTTGTACTCTGATTTGTTTTCGTGTTTTGTTATTAAAGCTCTTTGTTTCTTGCCCTTTAATGTTTCTGTTTTCTCCCTTGGAATAATATGAGTTGAACTCTGATTTGTTTTCGTGTTTTGTTATTAAAGCTCTTTGTTTGTTGCCCTTAAATGTTTCTGTTTTCTCCCTTGGCTGCAACAAAATGGAAGGGGCCATATAAACTAAGTGCATCAAATCCATTTTGTGCATTTGGGTGTGCAGTGTGGACACTTCCTTCACAAGGGTTCATCTCAAATTCTCAATAAAAGGGCTTGATGCCAAACTTCAACTATAGACCTGTGATCAAGACCCAAAGACAAAGCACTGTTGTCTGGACTGCTTTAGTGCCCCTTATTGAGAACACTGCATTTCTATGAGGCCATTCCTGAAAATTAGAAAATCTGAATGACTCCATTACAAGATTTCACCAGTAGCTCTTGGGCCTTCCTAGAAGGCTCAAACAACCCCTCCCTTCTTGGCTTGTATAGGAATTGGAGAAAGAATTATAAGGCTGCATTTTGTTTAGGGAATTGGATTTGGGGCCCTTAATTCTAACTCTTTGAACTCTAACAAATTTGCAATTGGAAAATTCTTGCTGCTTTTGGGATTTCTTCCCCATCAAACCCTTCTTTTGGATTTGTTACCGTGGGTTTCCTTTCTTGTCCTTTGATCAGAATGGAATCCAATTTAGGCCAGTGTATGCTGCCAACAGCTGCCAATAACTGCTCAAATTTACTAGGACAAGAGAACTCAGAATTGCTGGCGAAATTGTACCACTATTTTGTAGGACAAAAGTGAAGTGAAAAAAAAATAAAATAAAAGAAATTTTTCAAAAGAATGAACAAAAATTTCACTATGAAAATTTCAATAATTTTAGTAATTTTATAGTAAACAAATTTTAAAATTGTCAACAAATTAATAATTTAATTAATAAATTACAAGATTTTTTCGGATAACTAAATGTAAATTAATTGAGAATGATAGAGCTTCTAATTTAAGAATTATTTATAATATGTTAAATATAAGTATATAGTAAATTATTAAATTAAATATCAAAATTTTAAAAAATTGAAATGTGGAAATCTAGTTAGAAACAAACCTACAATTAAAAAAAATATTTAATGAAATCATAAGCAAAAAATTACCAAAAAAAATATATAATAAAGCAAAAATTTTGGTTGAAATTTTTTTGAAAAAAAAAAGGAAAAAAAAAAAAGGAGAGAATTGCATAATAATAATAATAAAAAGATATAATAAAAAAGAAAAATATAGATTTGAAAGTTTGAATGTTATTCATATTTTTATAAATAAAAAATTATAAAATGAATTTATTAAATCTTTAAATGTATCCTAACCCTAGAGTTGAAGGTGGAGGAGACATAACTAAGAACATTTAATGTGACATAGTTAGGAAGTAGGAAATTAAAGTTGAATGGGATGAGGCTGTGGGAGACTATTTAGTGTTACATCCTAGTCTTATATTTACTATTGATAACGTATGTTGTACATTAGGTTTTGCATTAAGTATGAGAAGACTATTAAGAGATGACTCTAAACCATTTTTAAGAGGGATTAGAGATGCTTAATTCAATGTGGGGCATATCAAAATATTTTCACATGAATTGTATTAGTTCTTGTGAGATTCGGTATAATACTCAATTTTCTTTTATGTGTTCCACGACAATACAATTCATTAGTTAAAATGAACTTAAACAATAAAGAGATAGATGAGAGAGTAGCACATTTATCATCCTATTCTCTATAGGTGAATGAGAGATGATAGATATCATTATCCAACAAGTCACCTAGAGTGACCAAACTCATCAAAGAAATAGCCCTTTTATAAGAGAATTATCATATGGATCCCCCATGATGAGAGGACTATCAAATGCGTGTCTCATCATGGTTAGATAGTTATTTGATGGAGGACTTTATTAAATTGATCTTATGCTCCAAACAATGAAGGTTGCTTCCTTCCCCTTCTTGGAGCATTAGGAAAAAGGCAACCTCATTTTTCAAGTATTGTCTCCTTCTCTCTCTTACAACTTGTATGAGGTTTTTAAGTTATAGTTACATGGGATTGACTCTCATAATCTTTCACTAATACTACTTGATTGTTTGGAACATTGTAATTTTTCATAAATACGACACAATTGTCTAAAGAATCATATAATTAGTAAAAAGTGTTATATTGTTACGCTTTTCTGCCTCTCTTTCTTTCTCTCACACATGCTTGTGAACACACACACTTAGGGTTTCTTAATCTATTTTTCTTGGGATGGTTCAAAAATGATAAGGGGAAAACTACAGGATATGTTTTGTAATTTACCTAAAGAATTTTTCAAAATTTTTCCAAGATTTCCTATAGCATCATATAACCATTCTATGGTGTATTAGCTATTAAAATTTTTCTTCCTATAGTCAAATTACATCTTGCTAGTCCAAATCTATAATCTCTAGTAAATTTACGTATAACGTTAACAAAGTTCTTGAGGGCTTTTGAATTAGCATTAGAATGTGGATAGCTCTTGATTTGATAACATATCAAGGCACTCCCTTTCTTGTCTTTGCTAGATTTGAGTTTCCTTTCCACATCTTTTATAGAAGATTGCAATGCTTAACACTGGGGCTATAAATGATGAAAAATTCTAAGGTTAGAATCGGTACCCACTGATGTTCATCAAACATATGAGATCATCAAAGTGAAAAAATATATAATTAAAATACAATGGAATGTGATAAAGGTACAAGATAACAAGTCTCATATGTGACATAAATGAATGAGACTCGTATACAAAGCAATGAGATCCGAATTGCACACATGATACCAATTGATTTGTGGTCCATTTTCAATAGGAATCAAAAAGAAAATACAATTTGGTAATATAAATGGGGCCATAAATGATGGAATTCACATAGCTACCTCTCATCACATGTGAGAAGAGTACTCTTGTAGACCTGCAGTTTTTGGAGCTTCTCACTTGGATTTACTACTTAGCAAGGACATATATTTGCCTTCACCTGCATGCTTTGTAAACAACGACAGTACTCCTTTGTGTTAATACTTGTTTCGTATTTCAGTTATTTAATTGTCAGTGTCGGACACCTTGTATATGTGCTGGATGCCATCAGCCATGTGAGGTTTCATCTTGTCAATGGTCAGTGGTAGGAGGAAGCATTGCTTCCAATTTATGGACTTTCTGGTCGGAATGTCACAGGCTGAAGGCAGGAAGTCTAAATGCCATCAATCTGTGCTGTGACAGTAGGTGAGATTATTGTTGGGCAATAACGTATGAGAACTGGTAGACTTCTGGCTGCGGACCACCTTGTTGGATAATTGATAAATCACTTAAACTCGTGAAGAAATGCTTTAGACTCGCAACTTTCTTTGAAGTTTTGGTAGCTTTCCATTTGAGTGGGTTTCTCCATTGCATTAACTAAGGCCTTAAAATTAGGGGTCGCAATGCTCTTGGGTGTTGATGTTGTATCAAAGCTTAGATATTCTACTATATAGATCAATCCAAATTTTAAGATGAATAGTAATCAAATTAAAAACATAAATCCAAAGATTAAACAAGTAACATGTTATATAATTTATTTAATTCATTTAATACTTAAATTCTATTTAATAATTAGAATGAGTTGGGTTTTGTATTAGTTTATATAATTAATGTTTCAACCACATATGTTTATAATTTAATAATTATTGGATTATGAAGTCAAAATTAGTTTTATTATGCTTCACTTAGGATGTCGGAGGTGGAGCTGCCAGATCAACTCACGAGAGTTGAATGAAGCAGCACCCACTAGAGAATTTTTTTTTTTTTTTTTTTTAACAAGTTTGTCCCTATTATATATTTTAACCCTTTTGTTTAAGGGTTTTGTTTTTTCTAAAGAGAGCGACCCAATTGAGAGGTGTTTCTTGAGAGTTTTACCTTTGTAACTCTTCTTATTTATTTTGATTAGTGGATTGTTGAATGTTGATGCATTTCATAAACATAGGGATCGCATTTATTACCAAATCACGTTAAAAATCTCTAATTCATTTTATTTTTTGTTCGTGTTGGTGTGTGATTTGGTTAACATCAATCAAGTTAATTATTTAAAAACAAATTTAAAATGAATTAAATAGTTTAAAATTATAATCAAATTAATTAGTATGATTATTAAATGTGTGAATTTGGATCACCAAAGAAGTACCTATTCATCCAATAAATTATGCAAATAAATACGAAGGCCCTACTAAATTATAGTCAACCCAAATTAAAAAAACGAGTTGAAGTTGTAGTAACAAATCAAATTAAATTTTGTTGGTGGGCATGTTCCCATTGTATTTTACCTGATGAGACTGGTCAGTTATTCAGTACAGAGACGGAAAAGAAATATATGCTATCAAATATCAATCAATATCTTTACATCTGACCCAGTCTCACACATTAATGTGTACCAGGGCCTCTAGAGTATGGAGTGTAATGAAGTGGGTATACCCAGAGTATCAAAACAGCTCACTTATTGCTTTTGGTTCAGACTTGCAACTTTTTTTTACTTAGACTGCAGTACATATGCAAGACTAGCACCAGTGGTCTGCATTTTTGCACGCTAATATCTAACTGCAAGTTTGGATTTTCCCCTTTTCAGATCCAGGATCAAATAAAAACAAGGGAGTACTGAACTTTGACAATTCTTCCAAAATAGTATGAAAAAAAAAAAAAATAACAAAACAAAAAACAATCTTCTCTAGCTGTTTTCAACTACCCTCTTTCCTCTGTTCTTTCACATGTATACTATTTTCTTCATTTGTTTTATCATATTCATCCATCTGTAACATGTTGGGTGCTCAGTTTTTCTTCACAAAGTATGAACAAAGAAGTCCTAGGGAGACATTGTCTCTAATTATCATCCACCCCTTTTAGTCTATTACCCATTATTTAAGGGGCCATGAAAAGACCATCCCCAAGAAAATGACATCATGTTGGAGCATTGACGTGCCCAAACAACATTGGTTTGCCTGTGCCTGCACCAGAGATTTGTTTGGCAGAGTGAAATCAAATTTTCCTTTTCTTACTTGCTTGATTTACCTCTTAACAAGTGTGGGTTTCCATAAACCAAACACTCTCCTCAATAGAAGCCACTCAATTTCTGAGCTCAATAATAGCTGACTTGGAGATTGCTAGTGTGGTCTCAACAACCATGTGCAGTAGATGAGAAAATTCTTGAAGTGATTTCGTGGAGTATAATCATGTGATCCTCTTCCGATGAATGTAACCGAATGTCATGGAAAATATTTGGTTGTTTTATTAGGGTTTTGACTCTTTTGAGCATACATCATTGCCAGTCAAGGGCATTCAATATTCAGTCAAATCTTTGTTAAAAGGGTGCTCTTGACCCTATATACCAATTCTAGACTATATTCAGGTAACCCAGAAGCTAACGAGCAAAAGAAAGCTTTACAACCCTTAATATCTTTAGCCCAACTCTTGATTGAGTTGAAATAACCTGTTCTCTCCTACTTATAGACACCCTTTTATACACAAAGTTTTTGGAAATTGTCAAGAATGTCAATAGGTGTAATTTCTTGCTAAATGTTGAAGCATTCTAAATACTCAAGGTTTAGCCTATTCATAAACATTTCATCCAAGTTCCAGAGTCTTAACAATACCCTCTAGAGGATCACAAATGTTCCATGCCCATTATTGAAAGCTCTAATGTGGACAGTGCCATTAGCAAGTTCCTAAACACAGTTGGAACCTTAGTCTAGAACCATCTATAAATCCTGGCAGAGGATTCATTTCTATAATTCACACTTGCCTATAGGTGCCAGCAATGTCAAAGGACACTACACAACTACTGGTGTGCCCTAACCAACAAGGCGCAATGTAGAACAGAAATGTCTTTGAGTGTGTTCTTAGGAAAAAAACAAAAACTAAAATGACCCTTCAATCTACACACATGAATGCAGCCTTGTTTCATTTGACAATATCACTCTTTTTTTTAACATGGACAGATTTTACGACAAATATACAGTAGATTTAAAAGCAAGTTGGATCATATGATGCTCTTGATGCTGATGTTACAGAACTTCATGAGAAGACATCAAAAGCAAGTCCCAATGGGGATGCACCTGTAAAAAAAATGCCTATAATTTCTGTGTATTCTATGTTCTTTAATACAGCAGAGTCCCAAGATGACGACATTGAATCGGTTAAAACCAACATCACATGGAGTGATGTACCTCAGGCTCTGACAGCCATGGTTCAGTAAGAGTTATGGTTTAGAGCTTTCATGGATGCCTTGAGAAATCCATACAAATCTGAAAATGTTTATAGGTTCAACATTTTGTCATGAAGGAAAAATGGGGATTTTCATGCTCAGAATTTCATGAAATGGTGATAGTCTTCACATTGTTTCAGACTACAAGCATTCTTGTCAAAAATAATTATTCATTTCACTGCAAGAGTGTCCATGCTTGGCAGCAATTCATTGGGCACAGGACATTGAGTCATTGAGTATTACTGGCTTCCTGAAAACAATCTGATTCAGTCAAGATCTGAGACTTATATAGAGGAGAGAGTAATCATCATATCATTCAAGAATTATTTGGTGGGGCTAATGAATTAGCTGTCCGGCTGAAAATTTATTTAGTGGGGCTAACTTGCTTAACTCCTCCTCGATGAACAGTCTCTCACACAAATACAGACACACATGAATTATGACTACAACGACAGCATGCTGCTCTATGGCAAATAGTACCAACCTTAAAGCAGAAAAGCAGAAGCAGGTCAACAGAAACACAGGCATTCCCCACAAGATCAAAAAGCTCCCATCTCCCTCTACCCCATATTCAAAATCTCCACCACCCACCACTTTTTCTTCGTTTCCCTCTCCTTTTTTTTTTTTCTTTTTTAGTTAAATCTTTTCAGGGGTTCTGGGTGTTAAAAGAATCAAATGCATCCAGCAAACCACTTTTACTCCTCGCTTGTTCCTGTAATACAAATTTGTCTACAGTTATCACTTTCTAATACAGATTTGACATGAGACAAATGACAGGAAACATGAAGCAAGTTCTAATTGGACACCCAGAAATGGTCTCCAATTTTCACAGTGTACACGCTGTGTGAGAGAGTGAGGAGGGAGAGAGAGATCACTTGCAGGGTGAACTTATTTTGTATTGGTTAGCAATACATCAAGGTGATCGTACTCACTTGGTTTACTGAATTATGCTTGCAAAATTGAGGTAAACAAAATAATTTAGCTTATAACAATCTTTTATGAAGGTAATTTTCAGGTTAGCCCATCAAAATTCAGAACTAGTATAACATGTCTGAATAGCGACTTTTTTTTTTGGACAACATGCATGAATAATGTTAGAAAAATGTTTTAATAACACAACATCATTGATGTATGTTTCCTCTTTTTAAAACGAAAATGAAGTCATTAGGACACTATCTACCCTTATCCCCCACCCACACGTACTCTTCAGGGACAGCTACCATTAATCCTCTTACCAACATTGCTCCCCACTAATTACAAACCCCCGTACTCTCCCTCCCCCTCAGGCATAGACACATGACAATGAACACGCGATACACGCACAAGAGTGTATAATGCTAGCCTATCCATGTATTCCATAATCAAAACGCAATTTTTTGTTGGAAATATCTAACACAGGCAAAGCAGATACCATATTTTGAGGCAGCTATTAGACAGCTTAAAACACAATAGACATCCTTGAAGTTTCAAATGATCATACATGAGTGCTTTTAATGTATTTTGGCCTGTGCTCACAAGGAAAGAATTCCCTTCAGTTTGGGGTTGTTTGGTGGTGAAAGCCAGGGACAAGGTTGGGCAAGCAGATGCAGCCCATCTTGTGAGAGGAACAGGAGGACTGCAAGACACAGTCAGGATGTAGTAATAATTATGACTTATATGCACACTAAAGAGTTTTTAATAATAATTATACTTCATAATTCTCATGTAATGAAATGGATCTTGATAATTTTTTGTAAACATTACACCTAAAGCATGTTTTTGCTTTAGTTTTTCTCCAATAGATGGAGCAAAATACACAAGTATTTATAAGTTTGAGAAATCTGCTAATCAGGTCAATTCCTCAGAAAGAGAGATCAATCCTAAAAATATAAACATTTGGATTGAGTTATTGAAGAGAAGACAAGTTGAACAAGATCAAACCCATTACCAAAGTTCTGTATAACATAAAACAACCAGTATCCATCAGAATCACAATTAATCAATTAATTCTTTTTCCCTTTTGGAAAAATCACCATGGACTTGGCATGCCCATCTCCATCTATGGTTTCATCTTACCTAGGCCAATGATGTTGATATGAAAATAATGTTATGAATATACAGAAAAAAGGATACCTTTGGATTCATATTCAATGTAACAAGTTCATATCAGAAAGATTTGAGGATGCTGGAAGGAGAGATACTACATATGCAAATATAAGAAAAAAAACTCCATCCAAAATTTCAACAGCGACCTCCAATTGTAGAAGCAAGTGAAGTGGAACTCAGTTCCTGTCCAATTCATCTCATGGGTTTGGCTACAAATACAATGATGCATCATGAAAGGCAATATGATTGCACATTTAAGAACATACTGCGAATAATGCGCAAAAGTGAGAATGTATAAATACCACGGGTACTAGTAGATTAGATAACAAGGGCCGCGGGACATTAACGGGGGCTGCTAAGCACATCAACAGACACCCGATTCAGTGAAGGAAGTCGCATCTGCTGGTCCTGGGCTCTGCTCTTTTTGAAAAGAGGCTGGGAAGACGATGAAATTGATGTTGCCACAGCCCATGAATCACTGGAGCTATCACAGCTAAAGGGCGCATCAAAGATGCCACTTGGGCTGCTGGGCAGGGACAGATGCTTGCGCTTGTGGGTCTGGTTTTGGGTATGCCCATGGCTACCCAAAAATTCAAGGATAAGTTTATAGCAGTCATCCACATCGTCCTGTCAAAGGCATAGCCAAAATTGAACTGATGAGGCAACGAATTTGGATTATCTCAGTCAAAGTAAGAGATAAAAGCTAATATAGAAACAAAATATCCAATTTCTTTGGCTACAAACCTTACTGATTTTGAGTACACTCAGGAGCTGATTCTGGTATTCCAATGGATTACGAGGCTCAACCTCTGTGATTATATGCAGCATGGTTGCAGTAGCTAAGGTGGAAGGTAGATAACACAAGAACCTCGAATCTGGAATTAAAATCCAACATTGAGGATTCCAATAATTAAATGGGTTAACACATCAAACATTTCTGTTTCCTTTTCCTTCATTTTCCTTGGAAAAGCTTAACTATTAGCAATGGAACTGAGGGGTGTTTGATTGCTCACCAGCAATGACAGAGAGGAGAAGGCGCTCACACCTCTCCAGAAACTCCCAATGCAAGTGGGTCTTCAATCCAAGCCTCCTTATAATGTGATCAAAAAACGAAATTGGGGTCACTGGATTCATCTTCCACTGAAGAGTAGAAAGCACCAGAAGTTCCATCCTCTGAATCGTCTTCGCTTCAAACACATACTTTGTCTCCTCCACCTAATAAAACACAAGAATGCACGTTTATGACTGAACAAAAACACCAAAAATAACAAAACAATGTGACATTTTAACAAACACACAGATCTCGAATTTGCATTACAACATACTTGCAGGTCCAAGAGAAGAGGAACATCGGTCTCGTCCACCTTTGCAGCCAAAGAGAGACAAGTGACAGCAACGAGTTGACTCATCCATGGCTTATCTCTCTGAAAACACGAACTCGACAGAAACCTATCAAAGTAGTTAACAGCAAGAACTGCGGTCAGAGCAGAAAACCCATAGTGAGCATTGACCTTCAGCATCCACTCAACAGCCTTAGTACGAGCCACCGTTAAAAACCCATCTGAGATTATGCCACTGTAACAATGATGGGCCTGTTCTTCTTTTGAGATTAGAGAGCAAAGCTCATCATCTTCCCAAAACAGGTCGTGTTCAAGCAAAGTCAAAGGAAAAAGAGATTGTTTTTTCTCACGGTCACATTTCTCAATCTCACTCGCTTCTTCTACTTCCCCATCATCATCGTCCCCAAAACGCTCTTCTTCACAGTAGAGAACATCAAGAAAGAATGGAGCGTTCTGCGACTGAGTCTCTTGTTCTTGCAGGGCCATCTTCTTCTGCGAAGAAGAAATCAAACCCTCTGCTCATTATACCAAAAACATCTCTGCAAATGTCTACCTTTGTAGAGTGTGGGAATAGAAGAAGACGAGATTAGAGAGAGAGAGGCCCAAATGGAGTAAGCAAATGAGGGGTTTTATCCGAGAGGGCTTTCACGCCTGTCCTTTTTTTCCATGGAAAACCTTTTCCGGGATTTTTCTTTTTTCCCTTATTCTTTTTTATTTTTTGGGAAAGGGTGTGTTTGGCGCCCTAGAAAATGGAATGAAACAGCACACTCACCTAGTCCAACGATGGAACTAAACCACTTGTAGTATCAAGTAGGAGATATAAAGAGAGTCTGATCACTGTTCATCAAGAGGCAATTCTCAACAACCTCCATGATCATGACTTGAAAATGACATAAAGTTTGTGAATTTAATACAATTCCCGTTGTATTTTTCTCGTGAATATGAACTAATTCACCCATTCTCATCCCTTTACTACTTAGACTAATGGTTTATATATTATAAAATTTATTGTGGTTATGGAGATTTTAATAATTATGAGAGCTGCTTTCATGGTTAGTTTTTTTTCATTTGATTGATCCTTTTTTCCTCTTTGTAAAGGTGATGTGTGTGTTAGTGACTCATTTAAGTTGGTTTGAACTTTATATCCATAATTTTGTTTCAAAATCCAAACTACTTACCTTGTTGCTTACCATTCAAACTACCTAGTTACTCGTCAAAGCCTGATTTTATAAAATTTAATAATTATTACTTTATAACTTAAGTTTACTTTAAATTAAATCATATTTAAGTTGTTGACTTAAAATTTATCACTTTAAACATTAAAATTGTTTGATAAAATTTATTATAAATTATTAAATTGACATATTTATCATCATAATTATAACTAGGACAAATAAAATCGAATAATAATGAAAGTCATAGAATAACAAAAAAGATCATATAGGTAATTATGATAAATAAAAAAAAAGTAAAATAATAATACAGACTTACAAATAAGTTAATTGCTTTTATTTATTCCGTAAAATTGTTTTTAACTTTAAGTTATTTTACTAAACATACTTAATTTATTTAATGACTTAAATTAAATTATTAAGTCACTTCAAGTTATAAGTTGATTTATCAAACACTCGCTAAAATTCAAACTTTATCGATATTTGATAAAATTTAATATTTATAATTTAATTACTTAAATTGATTTGAGTTTGTTATCAAGTTGTTGATTTAAAATTTATTTATTTTTAAGTATTAAAATTATTTGATGAAATTGATTTAAATTTATTCTAAAATATTAAATTGACATACTTATCATCATTAATTTTGACTAATACTTATTTTCATTGATTTTAACTAATAATTATATATTTTTTATTAATCTTAAACAATGAATTTATTTATTAAACATTCCTATTTAAATTATTATAAATGTATAAAATAATCATAAAATATTTTATTACAAAAAAATGTGAAATTATAATTTTAAAATATACTCTTATTAGTTCAAGTAAATAAGGCAAACAGAATTGATTACTTAAAGTTTAAAATGACTTTAAATTGTAATTTTAAATTATTTTATTAAATATATTTAATTTATTTAATAATTTAAATTAAGTTATTATAATTGAGTTGATTTATTAAACAAAAGAAAATATCATGGAACAAGAAAAATTTTAAAAATGATGAGTGATAACGTATGGCTTCTTTTGAGATACTATCATACAATATTTGATAAAATCTAAATACACGTATAAATTTAATAGGAAATCACAAAATGGCGATATTTAAAGCTATAAAAAGATTTTGTTGTGAGCTATGAGGAGAAGTCGTTTTCATTGGCGGTGACGTTGACCTTTTGTAGACCGTGTTTGTCTTGTTTAGTGAGACGCGAGATACAGAGAATACGATATATTGAATTCATTGAATCGCCCACAGCCATCATCCAATGTTCTTATGGCGCCTGGACACGTGTACCAATAGCAAGCAAACTCGACTTTGCGTATACCTGCAAACGATTTTTTAACAAACCATTTTTAAGAATTATTATTTAAAATGATTTTTTTTTTTAATAAACGTTTCATTTTTATGGCAAATATGAAAAATAAAGAAATTTTTTAAAGTTTTTTTTCCCTTTCCTTAAAAAGTTTTGCAAAATTATTAAGATTATATTCGGTTTTTGAAAATTCAAAAAAAAAAAAAACTGAAGGGAAATAAAAAATATATTTAAAATTAATAAATTATTTTTATTAATTTTTTTTTCTCATGTTATATTTGTTTCCCAAAAAGTAATAAAGAAAAAAAAATGATAAGAAAAATAATTTTTTTTATATTTGATTTCATCATTAAAAAAAAAATTAAATATAAATAAAATTTTTCAAAAATTTATATATTTTAAAATTATTTTATTTTTATATAATGAAATAAATAAATAAAATAAATTTAAATAAATATATAAAAATAATTTATTAAACTTTAATACAATTTTTATTTTTTTCAAATTTTTTTGAAAATCAAATGTATTATTAACATTTTTCAAAAATCAAACATACCCTAAAATTCTTAATATAGATATATCAACTGTCTACCCATAACCCGAAATAGAGCACACCTTTCTTTTTAAAATGTCATGCTAATTTTAGTCTATCAAGTTTTCAAGTCTTTTTCATTAAGCATAGTGCTGGTAACAAAATGATTTCAAGGCGGATCCCACTCATCCTAATCATTTAGATCAATGCTCATCATCGTCCCAAAAAGGAAAATCTTAAACCTCGTGGGGTGGGTTACAAAAATTGAATTTAATTTATAAAAAAATAAAAAAATATTGAAATAATTTTATAACTTATTTTACGAAAAATAAATTATTTTATTTAATTATATAGATGGAAATAGTAATATTTGAGCGCTCCATTTGTAGTGGAGAAAATAATTACCAAAAAAAAAAAAAAAAAAGGTGAAAAAAAGGCATAATGATGGCATGCATGGATTTGAATGATATCATAGTTTTTGTGGCATGATGGTCGCATGTGTAGCACCAACTTTTTGGTTGACCAACCCAGTCCAAATCATTGCTTCTTAACCAACATTTTAACTTCTATTAACTTCATAAAATCCAGTATTATTAAGTCATAATTAACTTCTAACAAATCCATGTTATGGGGTATATTAAATTTAATAATTTTTTTAAGGCAATATTTAAATACTAATAGTAATTGTTTAATGGGGTGGACGGAAAGACAAGACAACGGAGGATTGAGGGCAGTAGCATGCTGCCCAAAGAAGAAGCAAACTGCAAAAGTGGCTCTCAGAACACACACTTTGGCCGTGTTCATTGACATGATAAATACTTTTCCCATTCCTAATTAAAGTTAACACTATTTGATATAATAATGGGAGAATTATATTTTGGACCCGATTAAACCCAAACATTGATCAAAGATTCATATATCATGCATATTTAAGTTCAAAACTCAAATAAAATATAAAAATTAAGTTGAAAGATATTATCCTTCATTAATTTTTAAAATACCCTTAACCCCTATATAGGCACATGTTGAATGTAAATTTCATTTTTTAATTTTGTTTTTTTTCTTTTTCTATTCTCAATTAAGTATTACTCATTTCTAACTTTTTTTTTTTTTTTTTTTTTTTAAGATATTGAATTTTTTTACTTTTAGGATAAAATTTTTTCATATAAAATTTAATGGATAATCAATAAATGAAATTTAATTTTTTTTTATTTTCATATAAAAAATAGTACTTAACAAAGTTTTCAATTTTTATTTTTAAAAATAGTTTTCATTTTTTAATTAAATGTTTTTTCAAAAAGAAAATATAAAAAATATAAATCATATTACCATTTTTTTAGAAAGTATTTTTTAAAATAGTTTTTAAATGTAATTTTTCTTTATTTATAATTAAAAATAGAAAATAATGTTGATTTTTAATTATTTATAAAAAAAGATTTAAAAAATAATAAAAAATTCAAATGGTTAAAATAGAATTATTATAGTTGCATGAATAGTTGTGCAATAAAGACCAAAAAAAGTTTAAGTGAAAGGTTAATGGATATTTTGATATTTTGATATTTTGATATTTTACATCCTTTGTGCAAGTTATATGGACCAAATCTTAATTTTTGGGCCGGGACAAAATACAATTCCCCGAGTAACAAATCTTGTGACCAAAAACTGTAGGAAAAACCAAAAAGAAAGAGAAACAAGTCACTATCGACTGAAAAATAAAAGAATGAAAAGGAAAAGAAAATCAGTAACGTGTGATTCACGAGACATATGGTATTGGTAATATCCAGAGGTACAAAAGGGACAAGTCATGAAAGAGTCATATGGGAAAGGAGAAAAAAAAAATTAAAGTTTTTACATTGAAAACAGAAGAGGGAGCGCGTTGCAGAATTTGCAACATGCCCTCTCTCTTCTCATTATTGTTGGCCTAAGCACTCTCTCTCCCCTAGAACATACCCCTTACGCCTCCTTCGATTTCATCACTCTCCTCTCCGTCTCTTTCTCTTAACATATGTTAATATTGAATTTGTCATTAAGTTTAGATGATGATTAGGTGATAAAGAGTTGATTTTTTATTTGAGAAAGTTAAAAGTATAAATAGGTACCATAAAACTTTGTGGGTTGAAGGTGGTGGTGGTGGTGGTGGTGGTGGTGGTGTCTTTAACCCACTTCAGCTTTGGTCAATCTCAAAACCCAAAAATGGGGGAAAAGAAAAAGGGGTATGAGCAATGTGAGTCCACTTTTAGATTGAAGAGGTAGAGAGAGGTCTAAGGTAAGAAAACATGGGAGCAAATGTAGATAAAGGAGAGGTGGAGGAGATGGGAAGGTTAAAGCCTAAAGGCAGAGAGTACGAATCAGTGCTCAAAATAAATGTAGTGAAGGCTGTGGAGCAAGTAGCAACCCATGATGGCCCAATTCATTTGGCAACATCTCTGACACACCCCACAGCTGTGAACCCCTAATCCCCAATACTCCAAACTGGCATACCAAACATTAGAAAGAATTTCTTTTTCAAATATCAAAAGGGTTTCTATCAAATTTCCCAATGCTAGCTATTGAAGAAATATAGGAGAATGAGAATGCAAAAAGTAAAAATGAAAGTGAAATTGCAGTAGCATATGGGTGTGATAGAAAAGAAACCAAATCCTAATATCATGGTGTTTTTTGAATTTTAAAAGAATATTTTTTTAAATTTTTTATTTAAATACCTTTTTTATTTGTCTTAAATATTATATTTGGCCACACAATAAATGAATTCAGACTTATACTTTCTCTCATAATTTAAATTGACCAATCAAATTATTTAAGATTGCCTGATGGGGACGAAGTTAATTAAAGAACAACTCTCAATGCATTCACATTTTCTGAACATGGGTAGATTTCACACTTGTGTCCATGTGGATCAGCCTCATTTCTTTAATATCAATGTGACCCTTCAACTAATTAGGAATACAGCTCTAATTGCATCCATACCTGCAGCCTCTTAAATTCTACCATATGCCACCAAAATTAATACTACAAAATTCACAACTGAAATATTTATGGACAAGCACTCCAATGTAAGGCCAAACATGCCCTTAAAATTAAGGTTTAGGGAAGCTAAACAAAGTTTCTAAGGGTTGTAACCATGATTATTCTTTAACATCATAGTCATTATTGTTTGTTTGTTCTGCATTATCATCATCTTCAACCTTTGTACTGTTAATATCATCAGTCCCAAAAGGTCTTGGGCAGTAAGAGAGGTTTTATCACTAATATATATAAGCTAGTTACCAATTATAAAAAGTTGACAACACCCCAATATAAAGGTTGTCCTCCCATTTCTAAAAGGGGAACATGGTCATTAGAAATCGTCTTTTCGCTAATCGATAAAGGTTTAGTCTTAATTAACTGTGATGACCCCATTTTATGTATTGTTACACCATGATGAAATGAATATAAACCAAGCTACCTAACATACAAATGGGTTGATTAGTATTAATAATTTTGTGAGTCAACTCAATAACTTTTGCTCATCCATGTACTAGCTCAAAAAGTAATGGTTTAAAAAATCCCAAAGACAATTTTAATTTTAAAGTTTGAATTGAAATAAGCTTGATGAGGGGATTAGCAAAAGCCACAAAAAGGCACATGCATGCCTTTGATTTTTCAGCTAGGGTTTACAGAACCTTGCCTGCAGTACTAGTCTCCAAAATAATACTATGAAAAAGCAGATGCATATGTAAATATACTGTGTTCCATTATTTGTGGTTATAACATAATCATTTCTTTTCATAGGATAAAGTGATACACTTTCCCTCATTTTCAAGGTCTCTGAAAGATTCACACACTAGTACTCTTCATTCTGAAGTATTCCTCCATGAAAGCTCTCTTTCTCTCTCTCTCTCTCTCCCTCTCTCTCTCCCTCTATGTGCTGCAGTGCTGCAGTTTCTACTTCACAAAGGAGAGAGACACCATGTCTGTATGATCATCTTTTCAATTTTTTAACTCTTTCATTGTGGTGTACGATAAAGGGAGTACTGAGTTGCCGCCTGCCAGCAGCAACGGAAAAAAAAATATATAAAGACCTTGTGTATTTCTTCTTTGTCCGGTGAGACCTGCAGATGAATAATATATATATATATATATTATCTTTTTGGGCCTCCTTTTCTCTTCTTTTATTTCTTCACTTTCATGGCTCGATCCGCGAGGCGGCGTGAGAGAGAGAGATAAGGGAAAAAGCGTTGATGGAGGTGGGTGCGAGGTTGAGGGTGATGTCCAGCAAAATCCAACTTCAACTAAAAAAACCCAACAAAGTTTACTACTGTTGACTGTCACTAGCTAGGGCGCCACTGTCCTTAACCACTCCTTTTCATCCTCGTTCCTCTTTTGAGTAGAATCATGTGCCCTTTTTTTAGGCCTTGAATTTCTAACAACAAACACAAACAGCTGTGAGCTGCATCATTTCCTTTAAAAGTCAATTCACCTCTCTCCCTCTCCTCAACACCCATTTCATCATTCCAGTTGAAGGTCAATTATCTCTCTCTGTCTCATGATTATTTTAGCTCATTGCCAGCAGTCAATTAATTAACCTACCGGATCGAGTTAATGTACATGTTCTTGATCGGATCGGCTACATGTTTTCCTTCTACGTAGATGGGAAATATAATTAGTTTTTGCAACTGGGTCTCTCCAATTACTTCAAACCATAATTTTATAGTACTGATCATAGTCGTCGCCAACTTTGATTCATTCATAGCATTTCTTTTGTCTTTCACGTGTGGGAGATCTGTTGATCAAAGAAAATATATATTAGCTTGTTACGGATAAGTCCTTTTTTTTTTTCCTTTAGCTTAGTTGGTGGAGAAGGGTGTTGTGGCAATCACTGTCATACAGCCACTGTCATCAATAGAAATCAAACTGGAGCAGCTCTAAAAATACCTTTTTAGGTTATAATAAGTGCTTTTTAAAAAGACTGTGAACCAACTCTTAATTAGTTTGAAATAGAATGCTTATCCCCAAAGCAATATGAGTAAAACAATGCATGAGAATTTTGATTGCAAAGACCAATAAAGGGCCCTCTGTTGATCAAAATTCCTTGAATGGGCTCCCACCAAACGTGGGACTCAAGTTAATCATCTGCATTAGAACACCTGAACATGTATCCTCTTCTATATTCATCATCTGAAAGACTTGCTCCACTCCAACAAGTTGAATATATGACAAGTTGATGCAATTGAAAATAGACCTTTAAGTAGATAAAATGGGCATTAAAGTTTCTTAATTGAACCCATAATTGTGTTGCGACGTTGGCTAGCTGGGTTGGGGGTGTTCCTGTGCGGCTGTTTATCAAATTCTCAAGTGGGCACGTTGAGAGCTCCATGGGAGACGATGCTCTGCCATCCACTTGTGCAACAGCATTTATTTGGGCCATTAAAGCACATCTCCAATCATAACGCCCATGGCTTTGAGCCTTTGACTGAGTGAGTGCCCCTTTGACTAGTTCTCACACACATTGTGAATGGGTTTTGTTTTGGAGGCCACACAGGTACGATGGTATTGGAAGAATGGAGGTGGGACATCTTCTCCACTCTGAAACTGCTTTGCTATAATATCAGCCCCACCTGTTGATTGATTTTTACAATTCAATGTGATGGGAATTTTCCTTGGATGATGCTATGACTTGTGAATGGGCGCCCATTCTTAGTGCGACAAGTGCCTCCCAATTGTCCAATCCTTGGACCCAGTCCCAAAATTAGGGCTTTTGTGCTTCATTTTCTTGCATTCCAAATGTTTTTAATAGAAATATATATATATATTTTTTAAATTTCAATTTAATTTTTTAAATCCTAAAATTATTATTATTATTTAAAAATAACTTTAAAATTTAGAATTTATAATAATTTTTTTTTTAAAAGACGAGTTCCATATAATACATTAGCATAAATAGTCATAGATTTGAAAAAAAATTTTCAAGTACCAAAAATGGAACAATTATTTTTATAACTATCATTTTTAACAAATATTTTTATTAAAATCTTGGATAAATATAAAAAATTCATAAATTTTATGTAATTTTTATTTAATCCTGAGAAGAACTAATTTGCCACTTCAGGTGTAATCCAACTCGGGGGGCAGACCAGGCCTGGGCTTGATGGGCCAAAACCAAGTGCGGACAGGCCCATAGTACATGGGCTGCTTATGTTTAGGCTCGTACCGTGGCCCTTGGGACTATTCAGTCATGCAATAATTTGGGCTAATAAAGGGCCTATGGGACAGCGTGAGGAATCCGACGTTGAAGTTTCAACGGAGAAGAGGATTCAAAGTCGAGAGTTGAGAGTTGAGAAGGCAAAGTCATCGGGCTTATAATTTTCAAACTGTCACCTGTTGGAACCGTAAAACCCTTCAATTGCATTGAAGCAGTCGATCCCTGGACTGGAAAAAATTAGAATGTGGAATCTTCCAATGGAATACAGAAACAGCATTGTTGCCTGGCGTGTTTGACCAATGCTTGAAGCCCAAATGATTGACTGTCGATCCTCAAAATTAATATCTTCTAGTGCCCTTTGACCCTAACCAACACACAACACACAACACACGATAATGGCCCGGTGGCTGCTTTCTCATCCACAACCCAACTCCTTCCACCCATTTACCAAACAAAAATGAAAAAGAAAAAAGAAGATTCAAACTAATGTTCTTCCTGTGCCGAGGAATAATAATAATATTAGAAGTAAATCACTTAAAGAGATTTTTAATTCGATCTTATTGACAATTAATTAAGCTTGAGTGGACCAGAGTCACCAGACCCTAAATAAATTTAATAGTTTTAAAATTTTGGTTGAATTGAATGTCTGTACAAATTCAAACAAAGACTACGGGCTCGGGATGGAAAGGTCTAGCCTAGCCAACGGAACAGGTCGAAATCGTATCTCGAGACAATGCTGATGGGGGCCATTATAAAACGGTGCCGTTTGGGGCAAATGCCATTAAGGGCCGAAGTGAGAATCGGAAATCACGTGGGACATGTGTGGCAGAGTCTTGGGGTGATGATGGAGTCGAGCGTGTGGAGTGCGATGAGGAGTCGCACCCAAGCGAACCCAATTGACGTGGCCACAAACCGACCTTATTAAAACGCTGCCCCGAAAGGGGAATCACAGAACGGCGGTACCGAAAGGGAAAAAGAAGATTGAAATCAGACAAACACCCTCGATTTACTCTCATACGGTGGCGCGTATATCAATAACTGATGGGCCAGTCCCACTCATCCTCATCCGCCGGAGCAGCTCCGGCGCATCCAGGGATCCCTGTGGGTCCGGTAGTTCCGACATCTCTTCTAGCTCCGGCGATGTCTTCGGCTCCGGGGATGTATCTCCGTGAATCTAATTCTAGCCTTCGATCCACCGCCAGATCGCCGCTCTACATTTCTATGCCGGAAACGGACGACTGTGTCGAGTCTTCGGAGGTTGATGGGCCAGATAATACTTCGGATCTTCCAGACGATATCTTGGCTTGCATTTTTCAGTTTCTAAGTACCGGTGACCGAAAACGGTGCTCTCTGGTGTGCCAGCGGTGGCTTCTGGTGGAGGGCCGGAGCCGTCACCGTTTATCTCTCAACGCGCAATCGGAAATTATTCCTCTGATTCCTTGCATCTTCTTCCGGTTCGACTCTGTCTCGAAACTTGCTCTGAAGTGCGATCGCAGATCAATCAGCATAAACGACGACGCTTTGATTCATATCTCGAAGTTGTCCAAAAACCTAACTCGCCTCAAGCTTCGTGGTTGCCGTGAACTCACCGATGTCGGAATGGCCGCATTGGCTAAGAACTGCAAGGGTTTGAAGAAGCTCTCGTGTGGTTCCTGCACTTTCGGCACCAAGGGCATCAACGCAGTACTCGATCACTGCTCAGCCCTGGAAGAACTCTCTGTCAAAAGGCTTCGCGGTATGAACGACCGTGGCGTCGCCGAGCCCATAGGCCCTGGCGTCGCCGCTTCTTCGCTCAAATCTCTGTGTCTCAAGGAGCTTTACAATGGACAGTGCTTCGAACGGCTTGTAGTCGCCTCGAAGAAGCTCAGAACACTGAAACTGTTTGGCTGCTTTGGTGATTGGGATAGATTTCTTGAAACGGTAACAGATGGGAACAGTAACCTTGTTGAAATCCATCTAGAGAGGCTTCAAGTCACTGATATGGGACTTTCAGCGATTTCAAAATGTTTGAATTTGGAGATTTTGCACATTCTCAGGACCCCGGAGTGTACAAATTTGGGGCTGGTGTCTGTGGCTAGAAATTGTAAGCTCTTGAGGAAGCTTCATATTGATGGATGGAGGACGAATCGAATTGGTGACGAGGGGTTGATTGCTGTAGCTAAACAATGCACTAACCTGCAAGAGCTTGTTTTGATTGGTGTAAATCCTACTTCATCGAGTATAACTGCAGTCGCGTCCAATTGCCAAAAATTGGAAAGATTAGCTTTGTGTGGGAGTCAAACAATTGGCGATAAGGAAATTTCAAGCATTGCAGCAAAATGCACGGCATTGAGAAAGCTATGTATTAAGGGATGCCCTATTTCTGATCACGGGATGGAAGCTCTTGCTTGGGGTTGCCCTAATCTGGTTAAGGTCAAGGTAAAGAAGTGTCCAGGAGTGACCTGCGAAGCTGTAGATTCGTTGAGAGCAAGAAGGGAAGCATTGATAGTAAATTTGGATGCAGTTGCGGTTGAAACTTTGGATGCAAGCACTAGTGATGGTGGAGCCCAAGAAGATGGACAGCAACCTCCCCCAATGGTAAGCCAAGTAACTGTTGTTGGTCCTTCGGCCAGTAATGGTCTATCAGCATTGTTCAAGTCAAAATTTGGCCATTTTGCAGGCAGGAACTTAGTGGCATGCACATTCGGAAGGTGGTCGGTCAAACAGTAGAGGTAGTTCCGCTGACGGCAAATGAATGACCTATACTAAGAGTTGGGAACTAAATTCCAGTTTCGATTACATTCTCTATTGTGGTTTTAATAGGATATATATTATATTTTTTTCATGTTTTATTACCTGTTTCTGGCTTTCTTTCTTTCTGGTTGACTTCCAAATGGAATTGCTGCAGAAATGTAAACTGAAAATTTTTATGGTTTTTTCTTAATGTCTTGCTCCTACAACAGTTTGTTCCTTTTTCCCAATTTGGTGGTCTATTTGGGAATGGTTTAGCAAGCAATATGTGAATTTGATTTGTATGGTGTTTGGTTTACGAATGGTCATAATGGCTACTGCATCAATTTTTGCATGTGGCTGTACACAGCCATGTGGTTATGTTATACCCCATCCTGTTGCATGAGTTTTGCAAGAATTCGACATCTCAACTCCAGGCCATTTGTGACCTTATGTATTGCATTTGGATCATTAGATGTTCTCTGTTTGAGGGAATCTAGACTCGATTTTCGCAAAAAGCCTTTTCTATGAGCTTTTTGGTGTTTCCCTCATGGCATGGTATGTGATTTTGAAGCAAGATAACTCTTGAATTTGTCAACTTAGTTGTTTTTGTCTATCTGTGTTCCATGAAAGAGAAACATGACCTAATTTTACCTTCTGGTTCTGCCAAATGATCCATCAAAATATGTGATTTTGAAGCAAGATTACTCTTGGATTTGTCAACTTAGTTGTTTTTGTCTGTCGTAGTTCCATGAAAAAGAAACATGACCTACTTTTACCTTCTGGTTTTGACAAATGATCAAACAGAATTGACGTGATTCCCTTGTTATTTGATTTTGAGAGAAAAAATGCTTTTAACACCTAACCTTTCAACACGTTGTGTTATAACTTATAACTAGCAAGAAGTAATGCTTTATTCTTTGAGAGTGCACTGCCTGTATTTTGGCGTTGCTTTTATGGAGAACTTTGTCAACTCAAAATGGACAGAGAGCCCTAGATTCAATGCCAATCAATTCTGATTGACAAGTTTTTTTGAGTCCGGTATTGCAATGAAACTAAACTTTGTGCAGGCTACATCGTAGAGGTTGGCAAAATGGATGGGGCTTGTTTGTTGGGGACATCTTTTAGTAAGAAACTGTTATGAATGCAGTAATGTTAGGACATCGTACTATGCCAGTTAGTTGGTGGGTCATACAGTGTCAAAATTCTAGGTTTGTTGTAGTAATGGCATTGGTAGAGACCTCCCCCACTTTTGCCTCATCTCTGTTTATTATGCCTGGTTCGTTACCTTATAAAAAATGAATTAGTTCTGGATATTAAGCACTTGATACAGTGAGGTGTTTTGATGTGTTTAATTGAAGTATCAAGTGCTCAATTTCTGCAGGATTTTTCTTCCTTCATCATTCACCCTAGAATCTCTGATTCTGTACTTCAGGAATCACCCTTGGTTTAGCTTCTTTTAATGATTTTGAATGCAGCATCCACATTCTTCAGTATTCCTATTTAAACAAGGGTTTCGGTTTTTGTTGGATAAACTTGTCATGGATGATGCAATTCCATGTTCTGGTGTTTTCTCAATGATGGTTCCATTCAAGTAGGATTTTGCAAGCGTTGATTCTATTCTAGTTTATTCTGGTTGCGCAGAAAAGTCGTCTTTAGTCCATTCTTTCTTGCCTTGATGGTTTGAAATGTTAATTGACACTGTATTTTGTGTAGTCTGGCTCTGTTAATGTTAGTCATGTGTTCAGTGATCTTGTAATTGTTAGCTTTTGACATGTTTTGTCTTTCTCAAGGAGTTTATTAATTTTCATTACCTGATAAGAAGAGGGCATGGAACCAGGAAGAACCTAAATCAATCAATTTTGTCTGATGTGTGCCAATAAATTTGAAGTGAGAAACTTCGTAGGTCATGTTCTATGGTACAAATGGCGGGGGTGAAGAGATGACATCTATGTACTGAATGAGCTTCCTCCATGCTGAAATCAATCAACAATTGGAGGGGAAAAAAACTAGATAGAACAAAACAAGGATTAATACCTTTTGGAAAACAGGGTCGTCAAAATGGTTTGGCTGTCTAATAGAAACATTAGCACTAGCAAAGAGCAAGGGTTTCACTTGAAGGGGCAATGAGTTTGAAAAGCAAATAGCAATCTATCACTTGGGTTTGATCAGACGCTCCAGTGGGTCCGTTTACTGGTTTGAAAGAAAAATGCTGTCTTAGGCCACATTGTCGGACGGCATAAGGATGGTTACTGCAGCAAACTGAACCACTAGTCTGTTTTCGTGCATTTGTTGTTTCTGATGTGTCCATGCCCTTGTGTTGGGTGAGCCTTGCGTCCATCATATTTTGGTTTCCGACGTGTCCATGACTTTATGTTGGATCATCACACTTTCATCGAACTTCTCATTGGGTGTCCTTTTGACTTCATCCTGACTCTTCCCAACACGCCGGGCAGCTTTGAAGCTGGATTAAGCTTTAGGAAGATGACTTACCGCGTGTTTGTTTGACTGGCGAGAAACACTGGGGAAAAACGAAGGAAAAGAGAGGAAAATTTACAGGTAAGGAGACGTCAAATTTCAATATTAGATGTTGGGACCTGGGACATAGTCATGTGGTGATATTAATTGATACCGCGGAACCCGGCGGATATTGTATCTATGAGACGTGTAGTGCAGGGGATATTGAAATGAAATGCGCTCGGACTGAGCTGTCAGATTCATACGCATTGGAGACATCCCGGGTGTCGGTGTTGAAGATCCACCAAACATACCCTTGATGCCAATCCATTCATAGGATTTGTAATTTTTTATCTCGAGGCCGAGCTGTAAGGCAATTGGTTTCCACTATACATAGCCTATGGTCCTGTAAACGTTTTTTATTTAGAAAAAAATAGGATTTGATTCATTAATATAAAAATATATGAAAAAAAATCCTAAATTTTTTAAATTAATATTATTTTCATCTGTTTAAAAATAATTTTTAAAATTAGACTCCTCTGTAGATGTTTTCTTTTCATTTAGATATTTTATTAAAAAAAATATTATCAAAAAATAAACATCTAAGTAGAATTATTATTTTAGTTTAATTTATTTAATATAAAATAATTATTTATTTATTTTTATACTATAAATCAAATTTTATTCTTTATTATATTAAATAATTATTAATATTATATAATAAATATAAATTATTATTGGTTTATTTATTATCAAGGATATACTTTAGCAACATTATTGACATATTCTATCAAACATACTTAATATTTTTAATAAATTAAATTAAATTATTAAATCATATTACATCATTCATTGATATTAGTGGGGTCTTACTTGTTAATTGGATTTGAGAATTATCCTGCCAAAAAGTGTGAACTTCCTCTGCAGGCTGCGAATTTGGGCAGACCAGGGCCTGGCCTTGAGGGACTACCATCCACTAGGCCTTTGATTCCTGGGCCGATTATGGGCTCTATTAAATAAAAATAATAATTATGGAGAGAGGAATGAAGAGAAGTGAAGAGTTTTTCTTCTGGGTTGGTTCAATATTTATGGATGAGAATGCCTTGGGCTTTACAAAAATGACTGAGGTCTTCCTTTTATTAATCTTGAATGGGCCCAATCCGAATTGGGCCAATTGGATTCCGCCCATAAAGCACATTTGATTCTCCATCCAAAAGCCGAAGGCACGGTCGTTCCGTCTTCGCAATAACCCTAGCTTCAACCCGTAAACCCTAGTCGTCACTGCCAAAACCTCTCATGGATAACAGTCTTGTCAACGCTGAGAAAGAGGTAATCTTTCTTCAAATCTCATTTTTCTTAAGTTTCCTTTGGTGTTGCTCAGACTCATCTCAATACTGAGAGTAATGGATTGATTTCTCTCTCTGTGCTTGCTGAAGTTTTTTCTCGGTGTGGACAATTGATTCGAGTTTTTGTATTGTACTTGAATGTGGGTAGGTTCTCGTTGAAATGGTGAAATTGGCTCAGAAACGAGGATTGGAGGGCTCCAAAGGAAGCTGGAAGGATTTTCTGAGTACTTACGATAGGAAGCTTGGGCCAAGCTTGAGCGATCCATCGAGGAGGCCTGTTGATACATTGGTGTCTTTTCTGAAGACATTCTCCAAAGAGGAAGACCTAAAGGCCTGTATCTGGTTATTTATTTATACAATGCTCATGTATTCATCTGCTAATACTTGAGTATCGTTTTTCTTCTTCGTTTTTGCAGTTTTTTGCAAAAATATTGCAGTGTTATGCAAACCGCAAGGTAGTTGAGGACTTCAAAACGAAGTCTCATGGAAAGGAGTCCCCCGAGCAGGTGTGGCTTAGCTTCCATTATCTATTAATGATATTTTTTTCTCGTTTAGCTTTTCTTTTATTATCTCAAAATTGTGATGCAATTTGCAGCGTTGGTTTTGATTCTTGTGTAAGATAAAAGCAACAGCCCACCCCACCCCACCCCGCCACCTTTCCTTTTTCCATGTAGCTTTGTTAGGCCTATGCAGCTGTTTCGACCATGGATCCAGCCAAGTATCACAACTCCTTCTACCCCTCCTATATATTGTCCTTTCGGTTTCATGTTGGCGGCAGTTTTTGATTTTATCATTTTCTTTATTTTCGGGTAGAATTGAAATTCATTGAAAAAATGTAATTCAACATGCACCATCCCTTCAATTCAATTTGATGATGAGGAAACTGGTCACATCAGACACTGCTATCTTTTAAAGTGTTACTATGACCTAAGTTCACTAAACAAGTTCAATAATCCATTGCTCTATCATGATTTATTTGTTTTAATAAGTTATTACCCTCTCCTGACAAAACAAATTCAACATCCCTTTGTTTTACTGCTCTCTCAGAACAGAAGTGTTTTCTCTTGCACTGATGGGCTTCATTCTCTTATTTTATTCTTCTAATTTTTTGTGGCTAGTTAGTGGCTTTTGCTGCTGGTACTCTGAGATTTACATTTTCTGATTTTTCTATTGATATTAATTGTTATCGTTATTAACTTGTTATTTGGCAGTGCAGAGGCTGATCCGCTTTACTCTTGAACATCCACAATACCCATTAGATTATTCTTTCCCATCCCATGAAGAGGTTTGCTGTTAAAATCTTTGCTCACTTTTTCTTCTCGTGTTTTCTGTTAATGTTTTTGGGAATACCATGAGAATCATCGCTTGCATGCAGCTGCTGACTCAAATTTTGTTTGCCATAACAACATGCGATACTGAACTTTATATTATAGTTTTATTTGTTTTTAATTGATGATGCAACTCAACCTGGTTTGATAAAGCCTTATCTCCATTTGTCTGGTCCCAACTATACAGATCCTACTTTGTCATTTACACACTTATGAAGCCATTTTTATTAAAAGTTTAGGCCATTATAACTTTTCTCATCACTATAAGTCTTACTGTTTTAACCTTTCTCATATCGTCATAGGACTTGCAACTTGAACCAAAGCGCTACTCCTTACTGCTGCACTATCCTTTTCTTTTATAACAACTAATGCAGTCACTTTTCTTTGGAAGAGAACATTGTTCTATAACTTGTCTGTTTCAACTTGGTATGGTTATCTTGTCCAATGCTTTTCCATCATATCTTGAAGAAATGAGACGAAGACTGGTTATGTGTTGAAAGCTTCTTTTGTATTAAAAAGAACTATTGAATGTTGCTTCTTGTTTAATTTCCAGAAACCTTACTTTCATGGACTTTCATCATAATTCCAATGAAATTGAAACTTATTTCTACCCTCCTTTTAAGCATCCATTGACCTTCTTGGTAAACATTCATGGCTTCTATTTGTTCTTATACTTTTTTGTGTGGCTATTGGACTGACTTGGCTTTTTGTTAACTTGGGGAAATGGTGAGCAGGGGTGGATGGTTACAAAAATTCGTCAAAAGTCCAAGTTTACAAGATCAAATGCAATGCTTGCTGTTGATTGTGAGATGGTTCTCTGTGAAGATGGAACTGAAGGTTTAGTGAGGGTATGTGTTGTGGATCGCAATTTACAGGTACTAATGGAACTTTTTAAACCTTATATGCTATATAAGCATCTTTTCTCCCATTACATTACAAACCTTCTCTAAGAAAAGGTCTTGAATGTCACTTTGGAATATTGTCTTTCAGGTCAAACTTAATGAACTTGTAAAGCCCCATACAGCGGTTGTAGATTATAGAACTGAGATTACTGGAGTCTGTGCAAAAGATTTGGATGAAACTGCTTCCTCATTGGTAGATATACAGGTAACAAGCATTTGATTTTTTAAGTTGTCTGGAATTACTTTTTATGTTGAACTTGTGGAGCATTTTGTAGAGATCCATGAAGAAGCTATTATCACATGGAGCTATTTTAGTTGGTCACAGTTTGCATAATGATCTGAAAGGTTGGTTAAGCAATATAGCCAAATATTAGTTTCTTTTGACTTTGTTTTCCCGTTACAATACTCTAAAATTTGTATGTTTCCCCCTTTTGTAAGTGAATTTGTTCGACACCTTTGCCTACTAGCTACAAGCTGCATGTACTTTTGTATGTTGTACTTGACTTTTGTTGTAATGTAGTGATCTTAAACATTTCGTCCTTTTGGTTGCAGCACTGAAGTTGGACCATGCAAGGGTGATTGACACTGCATTTATCTACAAATATGAGAACCAACCTATTAACAGAAGACCTTCTTTGAACAATCTGTGCAAGGCAAGTTCTGTAAATTTTGTGATAATAGCTAGTTCTTGAAAATGTGAGTGTGTTATTATTTCTGTGTTTTTTCCTACAATATTTATGTTATTTTTACCTGTCAGATCTATTTATTTACTTCTCCAAGTTTGATCCCTTTCTCTCACTAAGTGCTTATTGTCTACTTGAGTCTTGTTTAAAAAAGACCTTCAAGAATCCACTTACAAAATGTTCCTAGCAAATGTATTATTTATTCCTGGTTGTTTGGGCTGATGTCTTTATAACACTTATGAACAATACCATATGTTCTGTTTGTTGGTTATTATTTCATTTGGACCCTGTATTCTTTAAGTGCAAGATCTTACATCTTATGCATATCCATTTGAATGAAAAGACGAGCAACAATGTTAACTGTTCCATGTATTGTTTTGACAGTTTCCATCCAAAGGCTGAAAACTTCTTTTCTTAACTTACTTTGGTTGGAGACTAAATTGTTTATAAAAGATGGTCCACCAACCTTTTTGAAGTTTATTCATTGGATGGGTTCCTATTAAGGGAGGTTGTTTTTTTTGTATATCATTGTGGACAGTTTTTTGTTTCACTTGTTAGGGGGTGAGTGCTTCCCTTTCTGTTCTGTACATTTTGAGTCACTATTTTAGCACGTCCCCGTAATACAATACTTTTCTTATAAAATAAAATGTATTGTTTTGACAGTCTATCTTGGGCTATGAAGTGCGGCAGAAGGATGCTCCGCACAATTGTCTAGATGATGCATCTGCTGCAATGAAACTTGTTCTTGCCAAGTTAGAGCAAGGGTTGGATGATGCTATTCCCTTTGTTCATGACGATGTAAGTGCAGAAAACATTTAATTTTTTTTGGTTTCTTCTAATTTCTAATGAAACATATTTTCCAAGTTAGTGTACCTTTGAAATTGTAGGTGCCTGAAAATGAAATGGCAAAGCTGCTTCTCCACAGGATACCAACTGATGTGTCCATTGAAGAGTTAAATAGAATTATTCCTGGGGAATTTACCATGGAACACCAGGTTCAGTATATCTTATTGGTATTTCATTTTCTTTAGAAGAGTGTGACCCAGGACTCGTGATTATGTTGAATGTTGCAGGTATCCTGCCTCCCCGAGCATTTGGACTCATCATATGATGAATCCCATGAAAATTGTCTTATAGTGCTGACCCCTTTCATTACCATCTGTGATTCTTTTTTCTAATGTCCTGAAACAATGAACCATGTTCATAAAAGTAGGGTTGTTGATGAGTCGTATAGGATTGGGTTCAGATTTATTGATCATTCATATGAGATGAACTTCATTCTTAAACTCAAACTTGTTAATGGGTTGAGACTTGCTTACTTGATCACTTTCCTCCTAAGCTACCATCAAATCTAAATCTCATTAGAGCTTGAATTTTACAGAATTTCATCAAAATTGTGATCAAAATTTTGGTTTTGGGTTGCTGATGACACAAAATTGAGAGGAAAATCGGTAGCACCAATATTATAGGGGAAAAGTTGCCAAAATTTTGGTTAGTGATTTCATCTCACTGCCAATATCAAATTTCGCTAATAAATCAACAATTTAGCACTGTTTTTTTGGTAATTTTTTAATTATCATTTTATTTTAATTTTAAATTTATATTATCATTATGTTTTAAATTATCCTTTTTTTTTTCGTATTTATCTTAGATGAATATAGATTGATTAATAAGAATTTAATTTATTTTAATTAATTTAAATTTATTTACTTTCAATATATATATATATATATATATATATATAGCAATTTTAAGTTATTTTTTTTAATATTGATATGTTTTAGGGTAAAATTTAAATTTTTTATAAATGTAATGTGTTTTAAATATTGAAATATAATATGTTTTCAAATAATGCAATTCAATGAAATTAAATTTTTATCTCCCATTAGTATTTATTATTTTCTTTTCAAACCCAAATTTATTAGTAGTGCATGCTATAGTTTTAACTAATGCTATGTATTTTGTCATACATATATTATTTTGTTAAAAAAGTAGTTTTTGTTTTTTTACATTAATACTTTCAATATTCAAATTTCTTATCAGTGTGCATTATATTATTGCTAAACATCACAAATTTATTATGCATATATTGTTTTCCAAAAAAAAGCAATTTCAGTGTGTATTATTAATTGCTTTATCATTTCTTAGAATTTTTTCCAAGTTTTTTTATGAGTTTTGATCAATTTCCTTTCCATCAGAAATTTTTTCCAAAATTTCTATTCAATATTTTTTATATTTTAGTAAAATCCAACTCTCGGTATTCTGTGATTTTTGATATTTTAATCCTTGAATCTCACTTAACCTGTCTTTTTGTATGTCGTACTTTGGAAACTGTACTAATCAATTTATGTACTTATTTTTTTTTTTTTTGATAAGTATCAATTTATGTACTTATTAAGAACGAAAGGGTTATTATTATTAAGAATTCCATTGGATGTAATCATTTTTGAAAAAGGAGATATGTTGCTAAGTGTTAACTGTTAATATCTGACCTTACACTTCTGACTGAAGCTGATGTTATATACTTGACCCTTTTAATTGTCCTTCTCATATGTACATATGGGCAATCAAGAAATATATTAACAATGTCTAGGAAATGGGAGCTCCAGAGGACACACAATGTGTGCAATAGATATCAGCAGACAAGCGAAAAGAAGGAAGAGAAAAAAACAACTCTTTTCTACTTGGATTCTGTCAATCAACAATGCCTACCATGGTCATTAAATAATCATTTATGTACAGTCTAACCCATTTCAAAAATTGCATAAAGGGAACTTTGATTGATTGGTTATTCTGTTCAATATTATTCTAATGACCTATTTCTTTTCTTCCTTATAGTCTTAAACAAGCACAAATAAGCGCACTCCTAGCTTCCTTTGGCTCAAAGGACCATGCCAATTCAAGATATCTTTTACTGAAGAGTTCATCACACCAACTATTCTGATTTAAGAGTAAACTAGTTGCCACTGGATTCTTGCTTTAGAACAACAGAGGAGAATATGATCAACCTATTGTTTTTCTCCTTCACACTTATAATATCTGCTTGGTAATATCTATCCTGTCCTTTTAAGCTGATGTAGCATCAAAATCCTAACCCAAATTGTTTCCCATGCAAAGAAACTCACCATCATTTGGACCCAAAGGTTCTGTACTGTGTTCACAGGGAGAAGCTTTCTTCTTCCTTGGCCCAAAGGAAGAAGAAAAAGATTTGACTGAGACTTTATCACATTTTGAGTCCATCTAAACTAATCTATCCTCCTTATCCCTTCTAATAGTGTTCTATTGCAATCTTTTTTTTTTTTATAAAAAAAAAGGCTTCCATTCCTTGAAGTTCCCAATCATAGAGTTGTGAAAAGCAAGGACTTCATCAGTTCTCATCCTCAACATGTTCTTACACCTCCGCTACTCGTGAGTCTTTTGCAATGTCTATAGCAAATAACACAGTGAAGGACTCTCCTGATTATGGGTTGCTGCAACATCTATTTTTAGTTTTACACTCCTTCCATTGCCTACCATGAAGTAAGATTTACTTTTAAAGACTTTCCACCTGTTTCAGTAATCCCACCCCATAACCATTCTGCACATCCCTCAGCCAACTTCTACTCTCTTCCCCAATTACAGCCTGTTTTTTGAAAGGATTCTCTCTCCATAGCAAGTCTCTAACTCCATTTATTGAGGAGTGCCTTGTTAATGGTGGAGAGATCTTCTCCAGGCTTAAGCTCATCTGTCTCGAAATGACAACTAATGACATGAAATAAATTGGTAAACTAAATAACTTACTTTTTAATAGAGTGAGTCTCCCTCCTTGAGAGAGGTATTGCTTCTTCCACGCAACCAGCCTACTCTGAAATATCTTCTGTACCACATTTCTACTCCTTGCTTATTTATGAGGAACTCTCAAAGGTAGACCCAAGTAGGTAGGGAGAAGTTTCCCCACCCTTTAGATCAGAGCAGAGGTCAATTTCTCCACATTAGTAATCCTCAAATCGGAATCAGCTCTCCTTTCTCCAAGTTGATTTTTAAATCAGGTATGGCCTCAAACCTCATGAAGGTCCAGTTTCAGTACTTCATTTGCTCTTGATTGGCAATACAGAGAATAAGGATATGGTCAGCAAACAAGAGATGTGACACCTCTTCCATCCATCTTGAAGCCCCCGTCCCTAGCCCTCTTCACAATACTAATGAGTGCATCCATTGCCAAAAAAGTAAGTGGGAAGAGAGAGGGTCGCCTTGGCTCAAACCCCTATAACTTTGAAAGAAGCCACTTAGGGTCTTGACGAGAAAAGTTTATTTTTATTTGGAATAAAGAATCTAGAATATAGGGATTCTCATAATATATTTTGAATGTTAAATAATCATAATACAGTGTGATATGGTTAAGACTTTAAGTTTATTTTGTTGTATTTTTTTAATTTTTTGACAGCTTTGTTGTATGTTTATGAACTGATTGAGAAATACAAACCAACTTAATCATAGTAAAAGTCATTACTTGATATAATTGTGATTTTGTTATACGAGGCCAACAATTTGCCTGATGGATCTTCATTAATAGCCATGTGGGCATATTTCCAACTTCATGTTTGGGTGTGAATTGCACTGCTATGACGTTTCTAATGGTTGATAGTTTGTTGGCAGCCAAGGAGGAAAGCTCGAGGAGAATATTATTCTGCCCTTGCCATCTTTAGGAATTCACAAGAGGCATATGAAGCATTTGAAAACATTCGAGGGACCCAAGGAAAGGTGTATACCAGATATCTCTTTTTTCTAAGTTCAATACTATCCTAGGTTTTTAATGGGTTTCTAATGGCTAGACAATCTTAGAATGCCTTGAAGCTTTAAAAATTTAGCCAGGGTCTGATATGGCCTATGCCTAATGGGTTCAGACATGGTGAAAGGTGGGCTTTTTGCCTCTTTGTGTGTCTTGAGCCTTGAGATATATGCTTCACACAATCATTTGAATTTCTTTTAAAAAAATTTCTAGTAATTAAACCATGTTTCATGAGTTATTTACTTTAATTTAATAACTTTACGCCTCATGATTTTTATTTATTTATTTATTTTGTTTAACCTTGTTATGTTTTTTAATATCACCATTTTCTGTCTTTTCTTAATAGTTCCACTTACAATTTCATTAAAAACTCATGTGCTGCAAGATTATGGATTTTCATGCTATAAAAACATTCCTAATCCCTTCACCTGTTGGCTTTCCTGTTTTTATTTTGAAGTGAGAGAAGGAGGGGGGGAGGGAAACCTATCTTTTACTAGTTATTTGGATTATGAATTATATCTTGTTGGTCTGCCTTGTGTTAGGATTCATCTGGACGGTCACAGAAGTCCGTCTCATTTCAGCTCAGCACAGGAGCAATTGCTAGTCTACATGTTCGGAAAATGGCACATGATGATTCCCTTGGCCAAGTCTCATCAAGGAAGAGATCCTCCCAAGTTGAGGAGATCTCAGGTGACTCCAAGAAGTTAAAGACGGAGGAAAAAACAGAGGACAAGGAGATGATGCTAGATACAAATCAGTGTGAAGATCATATGAAAGAGATTGAAAGGTTGAACGCAGTTCTGAGTCAAAGAGATAATGAAATATCCACCTTGCATAAGATCATAACTTCCCTTACAAGGAAACAAGGACTCTAAACATGGCAGTGGATGCACAGGCTGTTTTTGGCAGTAAAATATTCTAAATCAAATGGCATATTGATTTTTCACGAAGAGGACCTGTGGCTGGAATTACTCGGAGAAGGTATGGCTGGGGAGAACAGCAAACTGGCTGATAGATAAAATATGGGTTGATGAATATGCTGCTGAATCAGGGAGGAAATGGGGCAGGACTGTTTTGGCTTGGTGTGGGGTGATCTGCAGGCACCGGAGGCATTTGTTTGTTGTATTGGGGATTATGGGAGGAATTCCAAGTTTTGGCACTATTAAGGGTATTTGTTTTCTCCTTTTTTGTTCTCTTTCTTGTACTAACAGAACTTATAGCACCTTCTTTAAGCAGCTGTTGATGTTGCCATTAGTGATTAGATGGATATAAAGATGGGAAGAATCAAATTAGTAAAAAAATTTGTGATTAAAATGTGAGAATCATTATAGTAGTATAACCATGGGCTCAGTGGGCATGTAGCTCACAATTCACTGCCTAATTGGACCACAGCATATGGGCAAAGGACTTCCACTGCATACTGGTTTTGAGCATCTTTTCTAATTCTCAAGGGGTGTATTTCTTCTGATATTCAAGTTTCTTGTTTGGGTAATGTGGATTGCTCATCAGTTAGGTCCTCCGCTCGTTAAGTAGTGTTTGTTTTATTAAGTTAAATTAAATTTTATTTAGATTTAAGGAAAAAACACAAATACCACCTTAGTATCTTTTCTCATTCTTCTCTTTGTTACTGCAACCCCATTGGTTCACACCAGATTCTATCTTTTTAGCCTTTCGCAATGTTGATTTTAAGCGGGTTGTAGAAAAACAAATTTGTAAATTCTTATTATTTTTTGTCCATTATCCTTCTTTTCGTGCCACAACAACGTTCACCCATCCAGTTAAAACTCTCATCAGGGACCGGTAGCATTGATGAGCTTCCTGCAATCATATAGGATTTCAGGTCCTCACCTAGTTTTAAATGAGAAGTGCTTCCGTTTGTATTGCCAACCTCTATTCTAAAAATTTTACAAAGTAAATAAATTGAAGTGTTGAGGAATAAATTCAATAGATACTTCCTTCAAAGCCTACAGATTTCACAGAAGGAAGGAAAGGAAATATATATATATATATATATATATTGAAAAAAAAAAAAATTCCAATGCAATGAATTCAATGGGTTTCCTGCCTCCCTTACCACTTCGCAGAGCATACTGTTTTCATTTGTTTCGGGTTGCTTACAAGCAGCCGTTTATCATACAATCTGGGTGAAGATGGATTTTACTCACTCTCATAGTCCTCTTCATCTCCAAAAGAGAAAACTGAAGCATCAGCTGCAATTGCCTTGAAATCACTTACCTCTTGGAGGGCTTCATCACTTTTTGGTTCCTTGGAAGGATTGATCTGTGAGGGCTGCTCACTTACCAGCGACAGATGTTCAGTACCATGTTTTATACCCGCAATTTGCTCTACTGTGGAACCAGATTTGGGACCAGGTGCCTCATGTCCAGTGCCTGAAGTTGCTTGAGCTTGCTTTCTGGTTGAAGATTCAGTCTCCTCTCCCTCACTGTCTGAGAATACATCATCATTGTCTTGGCTTTCAGAAACTTTACTTTGGTTGGAAGTAGCTGCAACACCACCGCTAGGGGCAGGAACATAGCCAGAGTTTCCATCAGACCCGTTCCTGCTTGAATCAGATTTAAACCTTGTCTGAATGGTTCCGTCATAATCTATCATCACAACTTCAACCTGGAATCCAGGTGAAGGCAGTTTCCTCTGCAAAGGTTGGCTCATTAGTCAGTGTGTGGACAATAGAGTGAAGACTAGCAAGAAGACCAGAAAGTAAGAGAGAGGATCGAGAATTGGAAGACAGGAAGTGAAGTTATATTATTGATACCCTATATCCCCCAGAGAACACAGATATCCTGTGTGTCAGGTATATGCAAGCCATCAATTTACAACTACTGCTACATGAAGATCTAAATAATTTACCTTTTCGAATCCGTCAAGATCGTAGGTGCTCAAAATTTTTCTGTTTTCCGTCATTGTCGTATTTAACCAACTGAAGAGTATGAAAAAGGACAAGATTTATTCACAATTTCAAGAAAATAGTACATGTACATATAAAATAAAAATAAAAAGATTTTGGGGTATGCAATATTTATAGCTGAAAATGGAATTCTACTAAGAGCATGACTGTTTGAATACTAAGCAATTCATTTGGATTTGAAGTATGGTCTTCAGATTAATGACTAGAATAAGGAAATTGCACTATGCTGTGGCTCACTGGTGGAGAAAACAGATTAATGCACAGAGGATACTATCTTTCAATGGACCAAATTAATACCAAGCGACTGATTATAGTTAACTATCCAACAAAAGATTATTAAGGAAAATTCACTGTTTACAAACCAGTAAAAATCCCCTTCACTGTCGTGAAAATGGAATTTGAAGTCTCCAGCCAACTCTGCCAGACCAGGCTCCCTCGGTAGAGCAAAGACCATAATCCCTTTCTTTGCTGCACTGATCCAAAAGTCTTCTGGCTGCAATATGTGTAAGTGGGTTCAAATCAGAAATCCAAATAAAACATTGACATGAAATTTAAAGAACAAAAGAACCTAAGAATGCGTTTGGTAAGGATTTTGAGAAGTGTTTTTAACATTTCTAATACTTGAAAAATAAAAATTTTCAAGTATTAGAAAAACTAAAAACACTTCCTAGAATCACTGCCAAACGCGCTCTAATTCAACTAGTGATTCAGAAAGACTTTTACCATTAGATCCTTGGTTTTTGGATGCTTTCTCGTTGAGAATAAAATTCCTGCATATTAGGAAAAACATCTTCCTATTATACATCCATACATAACATAAAAAGAATAATCAATGCAGAATCAGAAACTGGATATCAGAGACAGCTTTTCAAAGGAGAGAATCATGAGATGATTCAATTTTCTGTTTTCAAAAAGTAGACCTATAATGGCAAGTGTGCTGCACAAGCATGGATACTATGTATGTTTCAGAGATACACTCAGACTGCTGCTATTGACATGTGTAAGCTTCTTCCTCTCTTGATTTTCATGAAGAGCAATTAAGAGTTCAGGTTATGAATATTTGATAATTTCACCCTTAGCTCCATTCATGGAATCACCATGTGAAACCAAAACTTATTATTTGATAGACGTATCAAGTTCCATGGTAAGTATGAAAAAAATATGTATAATGAACCACAACACAGGGCTCCAAATAATAGGATAAATGATCTGAAGTGTGAGGCATTAGCAGCTAAAATTGTTTAAAATTGCATTCGCAAACAAACAAACAAAATGCACCCATAATGAGGAAAGTCATCTGCATATAATCATTCCAAGATAAAAGATATAAATAAAAAAAAGAAAAAAAAAAATAACAACTCAGACTATCATCAAACATTTTGAGGATGAAAATAATGAACAAGAATGTCAAAGAATACCATTATGATCAGAGACCGTAATGGAGGGCCTAAACCAGGAAGGGCACCTATGAAGCCGAAACCCTCTAAGCATGCACCTGTATGATATCAATTGAGTAACTTATTGAAGATCAAAATATGCGCTTTGGGTGGGAAAGCATCAGAAATTTACCTGCGTCGAGGAGGATTTTGACCATTGAAGTGTGTTAAGATGCGCTCAAAATATTTGACATACCTCTACAAAAAAACACAAAAATTATTTATCAGGTAGATTTAAAGAATACCAAAACTCTAAAAGATATTAAATTCCACACAAGTAATTGACTGACAATCTGACTTGGGAGAACTAGACCCTTCCCATCTAAGCATCTTTTTTGGTTGTAATAGTTGATGGACTCCTCAGCTGTCGGGAAGAACTGCAGGGAAATGACAAATAAAATGCTGTATTCATCAACAGTGAAGAAACATAATTATAAGCAACAAGGGTCCACTGAATTCAGGGAACGCCACATCTTTATGGGGTTGATGATCATATCTCACAATTCTCACCTTTAGGAATAAAAGAAGGCTTGAAATCATTAGTCCTGTCCTTGCCATCCCAGCTTTGCAATGAACAACCACCACATTCTCAATATCTTGCTTCAACCATGAGTATGCACTTTGACAAAATGAAGTTATGAGTTGAATAGGGGGGCAGTTATGGTCGTCAAAGGGGAAGGATGCAACCTGAAAAATAGTCAGGCAAATTAAACATGGGAGAGGCTGCAACACCACCACCTTTCACAGTGAAACTACAATGCAGAATCTACAAAGTTTAAGCAGCCAGTTACTTTCACCTTTTCTTTTTGTGGTGATTTAAATTTCCAAAAGCATGACTCCAAGGTGGAAAAAGATTGTTGCTCTAACAAACATACAACACATTCTTAACATGACACGTATTTAACTCTGAACAGGTTGATTGCCACATTTTATCGACTCAAAAAACCTAGTGCTTTTATTTTTCATCATTGAACACTTCTCCAATATGTGAGCATAAAATAAGTATATACAGGAAAATGTTTTTGAATATGATTCAAGGAACAAGCACTAACTTGAAAATTTTCCTTTTTGTTTGTTTGGTCAAAATGAATCATGGGAATCGCTTCACCATCCAAAAAGATGAGGAGACTTCGCCTTTTTGCCAATGCTAAATTGAGCACTCTAATTTTTCTGCACTGTATTTCAAGCCTTTAATAATTATATTTTCAATCATTTAAGGATATCTTTAACTTTTAGAAATCTCTCAATCAAAGCAACAAGCAGCACCTAGGGCAGCCACATAACAAATCTGAATTGATTGATCTTTGTGCTATATCACAGACATTAAGAGAAAAACCTTCAAAATTCACAATTCAAAAAAACCATATAACATTGTTGGTTTACAAGTTGCAACATAGTCGTTATCTGACTATCATCTATTAGAAATTGGTATTAAACACAAAGAGAAGTGGTTACATCTTGTATCTTACGATGTATGCATGGCTAACTTTTGAAGCTTTTTAGGTGCATGATTAAATACAAAATGTAACAACCCACTCCCAACTATGTAGATATCGTGTACTCTGAGCCCAAAGGGCTATCATGACTTTAAAACACATCTAAATGGTTAAGAGGAGCTCATACATATATAACTTTAAGAACTTTTTCCTTATTCAATGTAGGATATCAGAATCACCCCCCTCCCTCTCCTCCCAAATCTCGGGTGCGCACGCATGCGCGATGCAGACATAGTGTCCTCATTGTATCCCATACAATTGCAAGGCCAAACAAACTCTCACACCAAGGTCAAGGATCTACACTAATACCATTTATAACAACCCACTCCCAATCACATAGATATTGTTTGCTCTAAGCCCCAAAGACTCTCATAACTTTAAAACGCGTCTACATGATTAAAAGGAGCTTATATATATATATATAAAACTATAAAATTTTTCCCCACATAAAATATTTTAAGGCTTGGCATTTTGTCTTGATTCTAACTCTAATACTGAATACAATGAGAATGCTAAATGTTAATATAATAGAGGACCGCACCTTTCCCTCAAAGAGTGATGCATCGTAGAGCCGCTCTGAACAAAGATTGTATACCTTATATTTGCCCTGCAAAAAAGGTCAATTTGAAGAAGGAGAAGTTTCCAATAAGCAATTGAAAGGACACAAATAGAGGATAAGCCAACCAATATCTAAAATCAGGTTCCAAAATTGGCATCTGCTAAAGAAATAAAAGCATATATCTACTGGAATACTAGAACAACATATCAAGGCTCTAGAATAGGCTATTACCATCTATTGCAAGCAAAAAGGAAGCACTACGCTCAAGAACTAACTGATCATATATAGAAAATTCAAGACCAGATTTAAAGTATGACCTCAAAAGAATATCCTTCAACACTAAACAGCACCAATATCCATTTTGAAATAATCTAACCACAGTGATAAATTTTAAAAAAAAAATAGAAAAAAAGAAGAAGCTCTTTTTCAATTGCAAACAACACCGAGTCTTTCCCAACCTTTTTTAGCCTTTTTTCCCAAAATGGAAAGTTAAAAAAAAAAATTGCCACAGGAATCACTTCAATCATTTGCAAATCCTTGAAATGGGCATTGAAATGTGTTTTCTTAAATTCAAATTCTCAAGTATCATACCTGTCATCTAGCCCTAAAATATTGTCTCTAATCCCAAAAGTGTTCTATGTTATATCTAAATGCATGCATCCTATTTCTATTTTTGTTCATATCTCAACTTTGTTTCCTAGTCTTGTTATTCCATTTTGCACTAATCCAACCAAACCCCCCATCCCACCTCCCCCAAAATAACAACAAAATAAAAATTAAAAAAAAAAAAAAAAACCTTTTCTAAATTTGTGACGGAGCCCTGAATTTTACAGGTGTTCTTGAATGACCACACATATTCCAAGTTTAACACAGACAACTCAATAATTCGCAAATTATCTAAAATATTGCAAAAATCTGGATAATTTATGGATCATCATAAATTTCCAATTATTGTTGATGTTACCTTGATTCGTGTTCCCGATTACTCCAAAAATTTTGAGTTATTTCCAATGCCAAATAATTCCAAAATGAACTAATAATAATAACAATAATAATAAAAATTGTACTGAGGGTAATAAGTAGTGATCCGCCAGGGATCATAGGCAGATTCCCCTAAATTGCCTAGCATGACAAAGTTCCTGTAGTTCAAGACTAAAACTGTTACCTTGTGATGAGTTTCAAAAAACTTGATCACTTCTTCCATGTGATTTCGATAAAATCCCTGCATCACATTTCTTGGATAGCCTTATATACAACAACAATGATAGAAGTGGACATTAATGCTTCAGCGCACTCCATATAAATGGATTACCTCAATAAATCCTAAAAACCCAGAGCTCATATCACCAGCAGGAAACCCCATTGCAATTATGTTCTCAGTGATGTAAGTCATATCCAAATCAAATTCTCCTTCCTGAAAATTGGGTGTGATACCATGTTAACAATAATGGAAATCACATTCTGATGTCATGGCAATGTATTACTTCTACATGAAAATTTTGGCATTAGATAATAGGGAAAGAACAAGGTTAAGCTGAGGCATGTCTAAGGTATCTTCCCCATTGTATTTAATTGTAAAATCGCCAGAAAGTACAAAATGTGAAGCTAACAAGCTTATATGCTAAACTGACTATTATGAAGAACAAAAATTTAACTTGTTATTAAACTGGTGTTATAATAAAACAAAGAGAAAATCCCAGCAGTGGCAACACCTTTCAGCTACCTGGTATCTTCGTTTGTTTTGAGAGACAATATGGCGTGCCTTGACCTGCACAGCCTTCACTGCACTCTTTGATGAGTCAACTAACCCTTTTGTGAACGATTCGAGAACACCAGGTTGTTTAGTTGTGGAGGTGCTTACAACACTCTCAGCTGGCATAGGTGCTGCTGGAGACAGCCGCAACCCAAAACCACTGGTGAAACGTGAAAAGGTTGACTTCCCTGCATCTCCAGTTTGCGAATCATCTTGTGTTGCTGCTAAGGGCTGTGGAATTTTCAGATTTTTGGCCCATGACGATATACCAGAAGCAGATAACAATGGCGGCGAGTCATGCATAGAACTATCTTGTGTAGTGACAGCAGGAGTTGGAGACTCAGCAGCAGCTGCATTAGCAGGTTGCTGAGATGATGGTTTAGCAGAGTCTGGGTCCATTCTGCTTCACAAACACACAATGAATGTACAGTTATAATGCCCATTCTGCCTCAGAAAACAATGACCATGGTAATATGGAACTTACACGATCAATCAAGTAGTTAACCAAAAACTGAACAAAATGAAAACAAATTCTCAAAGAAATGCTAATAAAAAACTTTCTAGTGATGCAAAAATGAAAACCGAACTCCAAATGTTGACTGAAACAGGCATACATAAAGGATTTCTTCACCTGTAAGGTCACACTTGAGTAGCTACATTCTTATTGCCCATGTAAAATTAGCAAACTTTACATGTCACGATTTAAATTTTCACCATCAAACTAGTAAATGTACAGTATTATCTTTAAAATTTTCATTACTCCCATAGGATAAATTTTCTGCACCATGATACAAAACGGGTAGTCTCATTGGGTTGTTTCTCATGGACAATATTACCATAGAATGGACCTTTTAAGATAAAAATTCTTTTTCCTGCACCATACCCTATTCCTAGCAATAGCTTGATCATTCAAATGGTGAGAATTATGATACAAAAAAC